>OX403610.1:6108835-10908835 GCA_948107665.1 Lomographa bimaculata | reverse complement strand
TGATAGACGGACGGACAGCGAAGTCTCAGTAATAGGGTCCCGTTTTTACCCTTTGGGTACGGAACCCTAAAAAGTAGACCATGTGTTAATTCTAGGTGTAAGCAAAACATTCCAAATTTCACCCTAATCCGTTCAGCCGTTACAGCGTAAAGAGAAAACATATTTACACACAGACTTTCGGATTTATAACATTAGTGTGAATATTGTGATTAATATTGAAGAATTTTTGTAAAATAATAAAAAATGTAAATCATAATCGTATATTCACATGGGCCCCAAAGAGGCACTCATGAAAGTTACTGACTACTGCCAGATTCGCAAAATTACAGCTATCTCGAGAAGAACCTGGCAAGAAACTCGGCGGCGCATTTTTTTTTCATTCGACGACAGAAGAGGCAGGATTTTTTACTTACGGCAAAACTTCATATTATAATAATCCATTATTATAAGAAAACATACCTACCGTACGTTTAAAAACATTACCCTCAAAGAAAATCCAATGAAAAAAGTGATAGCATCTCGAAAACAATCTTCCTGGATGTTTTAAAGAGCTAAGTCCTTGATTGCAGTTTTATGGAGTCCAGTTTTTGCCTGTTTGCTGACGTAATGGTACTAGACGAGACAAGAACTTAGAGCTCTAGTGAAAAAACTTGAAGTTATGATGAGATAGATATACTCTTTATTGAACAACTTAAATAACAAAGAACACAAATAATACAATAAATAACAATATTTTTTTTTATAAAAGTGTAACAATAGGCGGTCTTGTCGCTAAAATCTCTTCTAGACAACTTTTGGATGGATAGGAATAACGTTAAGTAATAGGACGTCATTGTTCTACGTTCATTAAAAGTTTAATTAGAACAGTGCTTACAAAATGAATATATAAATTTACATATACATACGTACTATATTATAATAATACATATTTTATAATAACAATACACACTTATACAAACAATACAGTACTATACAACAATACTGTGATAACAGCTGATAAGTTGTAGTTCTTAGTTTTTTTTTCATGCAGAATAGGCAAGCATTTAGCCACTATCTCACCGGATTGCAAGTGATGATGCGGCCGAAAATGTGACAATACCATACAATAACTCTTTACTGACGCTAAAAGATAATTACAGCTTACAGAGAAACTTATGAAGATAGGTACAATCGGCGGTCTTATCGCTAAGAGCTATCTCTTCCAGACAGCCTTTGGATGGAAATATAAACGAAAAGATAATGTAGGGATGGTGGTGCGATAAAATATATGAAATAAAATTAAAAATAATACAAATACTAACATTGATTAAACAATACATACCAATAATAATACCAGAATGTATAATCAAGTAAACTAACATAAACTCATAATAAAATAAATAAATTATTGCATGTAAGTACCTAAAATATATTATTACTAGCTTTTGCCCGCGGCTTCGCTCGCGTTAAGAAGTATTATTTTAAAATGTACAAAGTTTCATACAAACTTTCATCCCCTATTTTTTCCCCTTGGGGGTAGAATTAATCAAAATCCTTTCTTAGCGGATGCCTACGTCATAACATCTACCTGCATGCCAAATTTCAGCCCGATCTGTCCAGTGGTTTGGGCTGTGCGTTGATATATCACTATGTCAGTCAGTCAGTCAGTCACCTTTGAGTTATGTATATTTAGAAGATTTCTTACATTACATAGAGACATGCTAGCCTAGAAGATACCTATTCTTTCGAGACTTGAAGACTCCCAGATTATACCGTTCGGGGAACAAAGACGCAGGCAATGGGCCCCAAAGAGGCACTTATGAAAGTTAATGACTCTACTGCCAGATTCGCAAAATTACAGCCCTGACACCCTGGATTATCACATAGGCTTATTTATCCAGGAATTTCCGGATAAAAAGCCTAACCTCATTCGTGACATCACGCGGCGTTATATTGTTTATTTTTGTATTTTGTTGTGCTTTGTCTTGTTGTTTTATGTAAATAATGTAACGTCGCGTGTTGACTCGAATAAATATATTTTATATTTTTACGTGCTTTACTTATTGAAGTATGTCAACAATAAATGTTTTTTTTTTTATGATAGATAGGAAAGCATTTGGCCACTATCTCACCTGATGGGAAGTGAAGATGCGGCCGAAGATGTGACATGCTTGCCTAGAAGACACCTATTCACTCTTGACTTGAAGACACCCAGATTGTACTGTTCGAGAAACAAAGACGCAGGCAATGAGTTCCACTCCCTCGCTGTACGGATGATAAACGTAGAAGCAAAACGCTTCGAGCGAACCGGAGGTACGTCAACCATATAAGGATGACGTTTGATAGTCTGTCTTGTTGTTAGATGGTAAAAAGGGCAAGGGGGAATTAAATCATGCAATTCCTGCGCACACTCTCCAAAATGCAAACGGTAGAAAACCGATAAGCTTGCGACCTTACGTCGATGACCGAGACTCTGCAACCTATGAAGTTAGATGGTAAAAAATGTATGGGGGAATTCAGTCATATAATTTATGCTTACACTAAAATGTAAACTATAGAATATATATACAATATGTGAAAATTATTAAAATCGGACAATGCGTTTGGTCTATAGAACGCCACAAAGGAACAATCATACATAGATTTACAAACACATTAATCTTCATTGCGTCGCGCAGTCGGGTAAAGAATAAAGTATTGTATCTCTTTACCAGACTTGTCATGCTCTTGGTAGGTAGTTCATCAATCACAGAATCGACTCTCGAAGGCTTTTGATTTTAACCGACTTCAAAAAAGTAGGAGATTCTCAATTCGACTGTTTTTATGTATGTTACCTCAGAACTTCTTTCTAGCTGAACTGATTTTGATGATTCTTTTTTTTTTAAAGCTGGTGCTTCCTATATGTTCCAGTTCAAATTTCACCAAGATCCGATCAGTAGTTTTTGAGTTATCCGTATTAAATAATGCGTATTTAATTTGATCAAGGGGTAATAGGGGAAAATTGAAGTCAAGTTGGTTTTTCAAAGCTTTGCTTCCGTTTAAATTATATGTAATGCAAACACTTTTTAATAGCTACCATTTTCATCCCAAAGAGACCTTTTTAACGCCTCTGCACAAAAAGTACTTTGTTTCACAATAGGTGACAAAAAGGCCCTTAGCCGTCCCATATACGTCACATAACTGTTTTGTCCACTGTCCCATATTTGGTACAATCTAACAACGTAAAATAAAGAATGTCGTCTGGTGTAAATGTTGGCTTGTTTTAGAACTGAAGAAGGCGTTATCTAAATTGTTTCATTGAGTGTTAAATTGCCATTGATAAACAGTTGTCAGTTGTTGTTTTTATATTTAACGGACTTTCAGAATGATCATTCTTTATTCGAATTAATATTGCTTTTGTATCATATAATTGTAATATAATAACAAAAATATGTAATCCTAGTAGATCCTACTAATATTATAAATGCGAAAGTTTGTGTTTAAGTGTGTAAGTATGTTTGTTCCCACTTCACGCTTCAACGGCTGAACGGATTTTGATGAAATTTGGAATAGACATACTTTTTTAATTTGATAAAAAAAAAAAAACACTAGCTGCGGGCTAGTACAATATATGTAACTTAATAATTTAAAACCTTATCGGAATTAAAACTAAAATAAATATGTATCCGATTTTAACTTTGTTATTTCATATAATTTTATTTATTTCGTTAATCAAACAGCTTCTAATAACTATAATACTTAGAATAATACTGACGACCAGGTTGACGCGGTGGGTTCTAGGTTCGATTTCCGGCAGGAGCACAACTTTCCTTCCCAAGGGAGAATTGTGCTTCTGGTTCTAGGTGGGATTGTGTGTGTGCTAAACAAATGTTACCAGCACCCACGATACAAGTCTTTGAACTGTTTGGGGCTGTGAGTGTAAATACGTTTTGTTAACTAAAGAGAACAGAAATAAAACCTGACAAGTAAAAATGTTTTTGCTGCTGACTTTAAAATGTTGACTTTGTTTTCAACCTTAACTTTAACTTTGGAGGTATGTTTTTTCTCTCATGGGGAGTGTTCACCATAGAACGCGACCTAGCGCTTTAAGTATCTACCAATCACACTATCACACTAATATTGTAAAGGCGAAAGCTTGTGAGTGTGTGTGTGTGTTTGTTAATTCTTCACGCTCAAACGGCGGGACCAATTTTGATGATATTTGGTATAGAGGTATCTGACACTCAGATTAACACAGACTTATTATACCGGCATTCTCGCGTGTCCGCGATTTACGCGGGTAAAGCCGCGGAGTGCAACCAGTAAAGTATATCTCGCAGAGTCAGTTAATCGACTACTGAAATAGATGCTTTCATGCGTCAAGATAATTGAAACGCAAGCAATCTTAAAAAACCGACTTCCCCGCTTATATTATGGTTTTGGCTCGATCGATTTCGATGAAACAAAAACAAATCATCAAAATCGATTCACAATTAGCGGAGATATCGCGTAACATACATACGAAAAAACATACAGATGAATTGAGAACCTCCTTTTTGGAGTTAGGTGAAAAGTAGCAGTTTTTTTGAGTCACAACTAAAGTACCCACTTATTTGAGTCGCAACTAAAGTAACTGTTCTTCTCATACAAGTATTTACTAATCGTCGGAAGCCGAATATACTATAGCGTTATCAATAATGGTTTGAACACCACTTCCGGGGTTCAGAGTAAACCTGTTTACGCCACTGGCGTGAGTGGAAACTGGGATTTGTACAAAGAGTCTAGGGATTTGGTACCTCAAAGGCTTTGTTGCTTTATCCGACTGCGCGACGCACAGGAGGGTGATATGTTTATCAGCCTATGTATCTATGTTTGTTCCTTTGTGGCACTCTAGAGACCGTACGTAATGAACAAGTTTCTGCCTGCGCCGTGGGTCTGGTTTCGATTCCTGGCAGGAGTACAATTTTTCTTCACAAAGGATATTTGTGCTTGTTTCTTGGTGTAATTTTGAGTGTGATATTTAAATGTGGCTCAAAGCCAATGGCAATTAATATTATGTAAATGAAAATATTAAAAGGGTAACCTATACAGGTAGTGCATCATTGTTTTTAGACCAAATTTGTCCCGGGATATATCTCAAAAACGGTTCAATATTAAAAGCTGAGACTTGCATATAATATGCGTTATATCCTCTTATTAGACATCAATATTTTTTTTTTTATTTGTGACATGCTAGTGTTTGACCACTATCACACCTGATGGTAAGTGACGATGTGATCGAAGCTGGTAAACACACTAGACCTGGAACACGAAGGCTCTCAAGGATAACTGCCAGAACACCGTATTTGGCTTGGCGGCAGACTTTCAACTTGATGGTGGTAAGCTACTTTGGTAGCAAGCCAGGCGAGCAACTCACAAAATGCTCTACCACCTCTCAAATGTCATCTGATTAGCACCACCCGGGGACCACGTGTAGGGTCCCCGGGTGGTGCTTAAGTCAGACTTAAGGGGTATCCTCCTACGGACGTGGGTGACTCAGCCCCCAAAAATACAAAAATCTATCATTTTTTTCCAGTTCTGGGTGTGTTGCCGGCACCCACGACACAAGTCATCGAACTTAGCGTGGGGCTGCGAGAGTGAAAGCGTATGTTTATGTGTGATGTGAATTTTCTGTTGTATGTTTCTGGCACGCACAACAACAGTCTTCGGACGTAGTGAAGAGTGCAAGTGTGAAAGCATTTATGTTAACGTTTTTACGTCTTAAAACTAAAATCTGTTTTTACAACCATTTATTGAGATTGACCTGTCCCGTTGTCTGTCGGTCTGTAATTAAATCTTGCAAGCTAAATTAGACCCACTTCCAGATGTCCGATTGGACTCAAAGGAGATGTTTCATTTTGGGCCAGCACTATGTACCATACATAGAAAAGTAGGGAAAAAATATTGCATTTACCTAAAATACAAATATATTAAAATGCAGAAGATAACAGCTGTACCCTCTAATTATTATTTTTAAATATTAAATATTGAACCCTATTTTTGGGTCAGTCATGACTAGAAGATACTGAATGTCACTCTGTTCTGAGTTTCAATCGAGTAACATATTCTATAGTCCTATTATAATTATAAGGAAACCCAAATATTTTAGAATTGATATGTTGTTTACAATAAATTTTAATGATCAATGACACGTCAAAATGACAGTTCAATATAAAAGAAGAAAATAGCTTAGAAAATAGAACTCAATCAGTTGCATTAGATGTCTTTAACAAGTCTAATAAAACTATTGAAAAAGTGTTTTCCAAACGTGAAGATATATTATTAGGTGTGCCACAAGGAAGTATCCTTGGGCCACTTTTGTTCCTAATTTATGTGAACGAATTACCTTTAGTTAGTAAACATTTATGCATTATGTTCGCCGATGATGCTACTATATACATTCCAAAACGAAACTTACAGGATGAAGAATATGAAAAGATAGTCAATGATACATATCAAACTGTAGTTCTCTGGTTAAAACAAAATAATTTAACAGTAAATATAAATAAAACGCACCTAATTCAGTTCAAAAATTACAAACAAACTCATATAAAACTTGATGTACTACATGAAAACATTAAAGTAGGTTTAGTTAACGAGACAATTTTTTTAGGGATCATAGTTGATACAAATTTAAGCTGGAAATCTCATATAAGCAAAATAAATAGTAAACTTTCTCAATACTGTTATACATTATCGACCTTAACTGACTACTCTTCCAAAAAAATTGCGATCAATGCTTATTACGGATATGTTTATCCTCATTTAAGTTACGGAGTTATATTGTGGGGTAGCTCCGTTGACATAAATTCTTGTTTTCTTTTCAAAAAAGGTGGCTGCGAGCTATATATAAATTAAGTAGTACTGATACTCTACGTAATGTTTTTAAAAATTATTCTTTTCTTACATTAACCGGTATCTATGTACATGAAATTTGTATGTGTGTCAAGTCAAATGAATGTTTATTTTTTGAAGTTAAATCTAATCGTGCCGAGTCGCTAAGACCTAAATATAAATATAATACATGTATACCACAGATTAATAATAGCATGTTTTATAATTCTGCATTTGTGATGGCCATAAAAATATGTAACAGATTACCATTAGAATTGAAAATGCTACCTAGAATTATATTTAAACGTAAATTAAAAACTTGGCTAATTTCCAAAGTCCACTATAGCCTTAAAGAGTATTTTGATACCGAATCTTAAACTTTTTAAAATCTTATTTAAACTTAGCTTTAAACTTGTTTTTGTATTATCTTTATATATTATATGTTTCAAATTCTAATACATTAAGATAATACTTTTAATATTTTTATGAAAATATTGTACGCTCGAAATGGGCAAGCTGTTGAAACTGTATATATTTTACATAAGATCTTTTGTAACCACAGTCTGACAATAAACGATTTTCTGATTCTGATTCTGATTCTGATATTGTCACAATCCGCCATTTGTAACTGTGTTGTGTTGCTATCAATGTACCAAGATATTTTAAAAGTACATCAAAACGAAATATAAGTAAAGAAAATAAACATTCAAAAACGGTTACTATATTGTATAGCTATATGTATGTATATGGTACATGGTGCTGGCCCAGGCTCCTTCAATTTTGTAACATCTCCTTTAACATACTTATGTATTTTCGGTGATAATACAATTATAGTATGGTATCATGGAGCTTCATGGATGGTCTGATAATGGAGACGGAATATGGCCGTAGCAACTTCTAAACTAAACTAGATAAACCCATCGAGTTTGGGCTCGTTTGATTCGTCTTCACAAGTTCTCTGGTTATATAACGTTTTAGTCCTTTTTAATCGACTTTAAAATAAGGAGGTCTCAACTCGACTGTCTTTTGTTATGTATGTTACCTTAACTTTTTTATTTATTTAGTTAGTTTTTTAACATTTTTTTTGTATTGGTTTTTCAATAAAGAGTATTTGTATAGTATTGTATTTTATTGTGTGTGATGTTAATGTTTTTGGCACCCACGGCATCTTCAAGTTAGTGTAGGCTGTGAGTGTGAATGAATGTATGTTAAAGTTCTTGAGCTTTTCTAGTTTCTTTTTAAAAAGCTGAAAAGACGTCCTGCGTGGCTAGGCCACATAATAAAAGTAACTTCCACGTTTGCAAAAACTTCGGGGTGTACTTGTTCAGAGCCTTCACGTCACGTTTCGGTATAACGTTGGCAGTAAAACTAAGTCCTGTCGGTTTAAGTGCCTGCGTGATAATGCATCTGTATGGACTGAAGGGTCGGTGATATCTGTCAAGGGGTGTTATAGAAAAAATATATAGAAAATACGTCTTATAATATACTAGCCGTGTCCCGCGGCTTCGCCCGCTATTATCAAGTTAAAAAGTAGCCTATGTGTTAATTCTAGGTATAAGCTATGTATAATTAATGTTGTGTACGGCTTGAAACACGTCTAAATTTCGACTTACTTTGTAGTCGTGTTTCAAGCCGTACACAACATTAATTATGTGTAATACTCACGATAGTTTTAATTTTCATATAAGCTATGTACATTCCAAATTTCATACAAATCCGTTCAGCTGTTTAACCGTGAAGAGGGAACAAACATACTTGTACACTTACACAAAAACTTTCGGATTTATAATATTAGTAGGAAGTAGGATATGTTAAAACGTTGGTAACAGTATGCGCTTAGGACCAATTTCTTATTTTTTCTAAGAATAAATTCAACATATTTTCGAATGTTTTTTTTTATCTGACCTCCAATATTTCTTAAAAGTTAATTAAAACAATAGTTAATTAATACAGTAGGTACAATATTTTTGCACACCAAATTAAACTAAAATTGAAAAACTTAAAATAAAACAGTGAGTTATATGAGGTGTTAATAGGCGGTCTTATCGCTTTAAGCGATTCCTAGACAACCTTTGCATGGACAGAAAATGAGCAGGATGATTTGTTATACAGCAAAAGAGCTTACTACAAGCCAATATTGTAGGTAACTCATCATGTCATATATTAATACACTGATTGTAATAATATGATTCTTTTTTTATGGCTGATAGGTTAGCATTTGATCTTTATACTTTTGCTATTCATCGTAGATACGCAAGTTCTGGGCACTTTTCCTGTGGCAAGTTCTATTTGTTTTATTTACCTACTTAAGTTTTACATTTGGGTATAATTGTTGAATATACTAAGTTACTTTTATTATTTAATTTTTAACGCTTTACAGCCCTACAACAAGTTCAAAGACTTGTATCGTGGTTGCCCAAAACACAATCACACCCAGAACCAGATACACAAATATCTCTTGAGAATTAAAATTGTGCTCTTGCCGGCATTCGAACAGGATCCCTGCGCACAGAAACTAGGCCTCTGCACCAACAGGGTCGTCAAAAAAACACTAAACAAACCTGTAATGTTGTATAGATATGGAGAATTGGGCGGCTACGGAACCATTCAACTTTCCAGTAACCAGCAGGAATGACTGATTGTCAACTTACCTGCTACACAGATGTACGCGCACCTGCGGCTATCGGCCTGCGATGTAACTTTTTGTAAGCCGACCGGTCCTTGCAACAGGATGGCATGCTGCAAGATGAAGCCAGATATTTTACAAGCGATTGTTTAACTTGCAATGTATGTATGTTTGTTCGAGTGGAATCCTGCAACTTAATTTTGAAGCAGATATCTTCAACCGATTGAGCTGAAATTTTGTATTCACTTTAAGGTTGGATGACATGGTTAGCTGTGTGACGTCATTCTAAATGCAACATTGCGAAAGTCCCTAATGGCGGACAAGTTATTTCTAACTAGCCGTGCCCCGCGGCTTCGCCCGCTATTATCGTTAAAATTTAAATTAAGTTAAGAAGTAGCCTATGTGTTAATCCTATGTATAATCTATGTACATACCAAATTTCATCCAAATCCGTTCAGCCGTTAAAGCGTGAAGAGGGAACAAACATACTTACACACTTAGTACACACTTACAAACAAACTTTCGGATTTATAATATTAGTAGGATGCACTACTACAGTAATGGTATCAAATGAAAGAGCTTGCTGAGAATAACTCGAAAAATAAAGTGATGTCACTCTAAATCCAATATGACTTCTAGTTGCTGTTTTTAAAAAAAAATTTAATAATTAATAGATTACATTATTACATTATTTTAGATTATAGAGATTACATTATTTTATTTACTTCAATTTCAAAAATGCTGAGGACCCAGTTGCCGCGTTGGGCAAGTATTTGCCCTTTGCGCCATGGGTCCTGGGTTCGATGCCCGATGGGAGCAATTTTACTTCCCAAGGGACATTTGTGCTTGGTTTGATTGTGTAAATGATGTAAATGTTTCCGATAGTTTCTTAAAATGGAAATCTCCCATTTAGAGTATTTAAGCTCTACTGAAGCTGATGTTAACCCTTGACATCTAAGAGATTGAAATTTCACCGTAAGTGGATTTTTTTCTTTATTTATACAATTTAAATTTTCTTGCATCCATCTTGTTCACCGGGGTCCATCTAGTCTACGTTGACCGGACGTAGCCTGGGTTCGTTTTTATTGCGACATCGTGTTATCCACTGCATCTAGTTGTCGCTGATGGACAACTGTTGAATTGGATTTTGATATCTCACTATTCCCACTGCTGGGATCTTGGCCTTTTTCGGAATTAACGTCAAGTCGCTTCCACACATACGAAGATTCTAAAATGGCAATACATTATGTCCTTAATGTATTGCCATTTTAGAAAAGCAAGTATGATTATATAGATAGTACATATTGTTCACTAGTCGTGCCCTGCGGCTTCGCCCGCTAATATCAAAGTTAAAAAGTAGTCTATGTGTTAATCCTAGGTATAAGCTGTCCTAGGTATAAGATGTACATTCCAAATTTCATTCAAATCCGTTCAGCCATTATTAAAGCGTGAAGAGGGAACAAACATACTTACACACTTACACACAAACTTTCGGATTTATAATATTAGTAGGATTATTTGTTGATACTTGCAATTTAAAATAAATAAGTTACAATACTTATAAAAAGTCAGTGAAATATAATAAACACAAAAATGTTAACAAAGAGTTATATTTGAAGAGACGTATAAAGATCTTTTAAAAACACAAAACGTAATTTTTTAAGCTTATTTAAAAAAAGACGTGTGGCACTCGGGGACTGCCGCGGTAAAGCTATTGCATAGCATTTTTTATCAACTTATGCAATTATAATTATTTATTTATTTTATTTATGCAGTATTTTTTTTCCTGCCACCTAGAGGCGAGTTGCTGAACTAAAGAGACAAGCGTGATATTTCAAAAAAGTCATTAAAAGTTCTGCTATTTATCGATAGATGGCAAAACTAAAAAGTATCACCGCTGTGCCGGTCGGAGTGGGGGGGGTGTTAGGTTATTCTCGTTACGAGATTTCTGGATTCGGTCTCCACGCTCAAGGCCCGCGATAGAAGCTATGCAATAGCTTTAAAAATAGTTAATACTTTACGTGTATTGAGATAGTCCAATTGTGACAGGCTAATTGTGTGAGTTGTTACTTATCTTCCTACTCATAACATCATCGACATAGACGAGTAATTTGCTCGTCTGATTGTTAGTGCCATCCAGATTTTTGTTTATATAATGTATGCAGATTTTGATATGGCGAGGGGTGAATGCTAAGTTCTAGATAACTTACAAGCCGAAGACCTCTATGTAGGTCATGTAAATACTCTGCTAGCATCCCAAGTCTTAGTTTAAGTACTTGGAAGTCTAACAAGTTGGTTTAATTTTTGTTATATACTCATTAAACACCTTATTAGACGTGAATTATTGATTACGGAAGTAACTTATTAGTTTGTTAAGTAAATATTGGTAGGTAAATTATTAACCTTAATTGATATATTCACTAGACGGGCCTCGCGGCTTTGCCTGCTATTATCAAGTTCAAAAGTAGCCTATGTGTAAATCCTAAGTATAAACTATGTACGTACCAAATTTCATCCAAATCTGTTCAACCGTTAAAGCGTGAAGAGGGAACAAACATACTTACACACAAACTTTCTGATTTATAATACTAGCCGTGCCCTGGGGCTTTGCCCGCTATTATCAAATAAAAAGTAGCCTATGTGTTAATCCTAGGTTAAAGCTATGTACATTCCAAATTTCATCCAAATTCGTGCAGCCGTTAAAGCGTGAAGAGGGAACAAACATACTTACACACTTACACACAAACTTTCGGATTTATAATATGAGTGGTATTAGTAGGACTAGTTGCAACCCTTGACTTCGTTTTAGTCAATACAAAATACTTATAGATATATTTGCCGAGGGAAGAGAACAATTTACTGTTAATAGTATTCTAATGCTTGCCTACCAAGCATAAAAAACCTCCAATTCGCTCGAAGCGTATTGCTTCTACGTTTATCATCTGTAAGGAGGAGTGAAAGCCGTTCCCGCGCAAACTCCCGATGCAAAAAATGGAAAACATTAAGAAAGAAAATTAACCTCATGCCCTATAAAATGCGTATGAGGTTAATTTTCTTTCATAAAAAAATACATAATTATGTACATAAGGTGATAAGCACATTATTACCCTTCTTTGCGTCACACAGTCAGGTAATAATTAAACACAAGCAAAGCTTTAAAAAATCGACTTCACCGCTTTATCTTCGGAACTTTGATCAGATTTAATGTACTGCACACGTATTATAGACGATAAATAAAAAACTAAATATCAGATCTTGATCAAATTTCCATGGGACCACATGAAAAGCACCAGCTTTCAAATAATAATCATCAAAATCGGCTCACAACGAAAGAAGTTATGAGGTAACTTTTGAAGTCAGTTAAAAAACAAGAACATCGTCAATGTAGTCCACAGAATACGCATTATTTACGATATTTCAAGAACTACTGATCAGATCTTGATCAAATTTAACCACTTGGAAAGACCAATTAGAAAGCAACATCTTTCAAACTAAAATACAATTTTCGAAATCGGTTTACGAGGAAAGAAGTTATGATATCTCATAACTATGAAAAAAATAAATAAAAAAAATCATTCTTCTTGGGTACCTCTTTTTTGGGAAGTCGGTAATAAAGTATAATTCTATCGAGTGAAACTAGCTTTAGATGGAGGATCATCACAGGAGAATCACTGAAAATGTATATATTTACGTTATTATACTGATTGGAACAACGAAATGTAGATAGTTTATAAATAAAGAAAATACAGATTTAACTAAACTACTAACCTTATACAAAAAGTCATTGGTCGGCAGTGTGCCCAAAATGCATAAAAAAAAAAAAAAAAAAAATTAAGAAAAAAAAAATTATAAAAAAAAAAAAAAAAAAAAAATGATTGGATAAGTGATCGACTCAGTTCAGGTTCATGTACTCCGTACAATATCATTGCAAAATGTCATAATTAAAGGCTTGCTTTTATTACTACAAAGTTGCAAACAGTCAAACAAACAAACAAACTCATTCACACTCATAGCCTAAGTTATTAAGTACTAAGTTCAAAGACTTGTATCGTGGGTGCCGGAAACATTCACATCACATATACATTACAACCAGAACCAGAAGCACAAATATCACTTGGGAAGGAATTAGTGCTCCTGCCGGGAATCGAACCCAGGACCCACGGCGCAGAGGGCGGACACCTGTTCACTGCGACAACTGGGTCGTCAAACCTTACAGATCAAAATGCCATATTTCTTAGGCTTGCTTTTATTACTACAAAGTAGCAAACAGTCATTGACCTTACAAATGAGATATAGGTACTGAAGTTTTTAAACCTTGTATATTTAAAAAGATGTTTAAAATGTTAGTAAATGTCACAAAACGTGAAGTCAAAATCGGAACAAAAAGGAATAGTAGAATAAACTTTCTGCTACATATCTTTAGGGTCCAAATCCAATTGAAAAGTCTAAAACCGGCACGGAAGTCATTATTTACTAACAACAATAGGTCAGAAATTGGTTGTGAAATTGTAACACCTTCTATAGTCAAAATTAGTACCTGTGATGTGAGTTACAATATTTATAAGTAAATACACCTCAAGTCTCCAAATTTACTTTGGAAGTGGTCGTGATTCTAAAATTAATAAGAAACTAACTGCTTCAGGCGGTTTTTAACCGACTACGAAATAATTTAAACGTAAGCATAGCTTAAAAATACCGACTTCAATTCTTATATTTTGGTTTTGGCTTGATCGATTTCGATAATAAATATGGGACCACCTTTGAAGTATAATCTACCAAATAAAAAATCGATTGGGAACGCTACCCACTAGTAATTGCCAGGTTCTTCTTGAGATAGCTGTAGGTTTGCGAATCTGGCAGTAGAGTCTTTAACTTTCACGAGTCCTTGTTTGGTGCCCATGTAAATAAACGATTTTGATTTGGTAACAACTCAGAAGCGAAGGAGTGGCACTCATTGCCCGCGTCTTTGTTCCCCGAACGGTATCATCTTCTAGGCAAGGATGCTACATCTTCGGCCGTATCATCGCTTTTCATCAGCTGAGATAGTATAAGTAGTATTAACAAGCATCCATAGTCACGCAAATGCACACATCATCTATATTCAAACACACTATGGCACACACATACCCACACACACATGCAAACGCAGACAAAATCTTGTAACTAGCATGCAAGATTGACGTACAATTGAGAAATGGGATAAGACTCTGGGCCCTGAAACACAGTTTTCAACTACATCAGAGGCCACAGGATTCACAAACTTGAATGTAAAAATCTTGTATCAATAAGTATATATGTATTTGCCTTTGTAGATAGTAGTCAAATGCTTGCCTATAGAGCATACAAAAATGGATACATACAATTTCATACATAGTCATATTTCTAATGACTGTTTCACCAACCAAACAACACAGCCATCAACAGAATAGATCAATTAGTAAATTACCGCCAAACCGAAGCACTTACCTAACCAATACATTCCCTAAATTAATCCATCGACTAACACGACCATTTAAAAGCTATAACTAACTATCATAATAGTTTGGTGGTCAAACAACACCCGGCCACAGTATATAGTAAAGAGCAGAAGGAACACTCAGTACTCTCGCTAAGGGCTTGATATACAGAGCGCCCCAGGCGAGCGAAATGTACGCGCGCCCTGTACAAGGGCCTCGGCTGCTGTTGCTTCCACTGTATAACTAGTCGTTCACGCCGAACTGTGATCTCCTACATTTTGCCTCTTAGAGAAAAACTTTTGAGGTTACTTGCTTATTACTTTTTTTCTATATAATAATTGTTTGATTTCTGTATTTGTTGTTCAAGTACAAGATATAACGGATATTACACGTAAGTTTCAACGTTCAGTGTGCAACCATTTTTAAGATAGACCTCGGACAAAATAGGTCTAAAAACAGTGACTTTGGTGGCCTACCAAATCGTTATTTTCCGACATAGTTTTTTTTTATAAATCGGTTTCGTACTCTACTTGTCAAGCCCTTTTCAACGATACCCCACAAAGGTAGATAAAAAAAATATTTTGCTCCCCAATTACATGTATGGGGGCCCCCTTAATATTTTAATTTATATCATTTTAATTGTCATTTTTGGCTCTTGGCCGTAGTTTTACATATTCTATAAGAATTTGAAGTCATTCGCTATTGTGTTCACACGCTAGGTGCCTCTGACAGACGGACGGACGGACGGACAAAGTGCTGAACGACCCAAGTCGACTAAGAGATCTCGCTTCGCTCGCTTAAATACGCGCGTCCTGTCCGCTTACTACTTTTTGTTACACTAGAGCCGATTACAAACGCGGGGAGAAGCGTCGCAGGCCGCCGCTCGGCCGCGCGCTCGCGACGCTAACTATATTTCGTTCGTTAGGCGCCATACATTTAATAAGGTACTTTTAACTTAATTAACGCGGGCGAAGCTGCGAGTAACGACTTGTTTATATACCTTTAAAGCGGTAAAGTCGTTTTTTAAGCTTTGCTATCGTTTAAATCAATTTCATATCGTTTCAATCAATTGCATGATCCAATTTCCCAATCGGACAACCGTTTCTTTTTTTTTTACAAACAAATGCATTCACACTCACGGCACCACACTAAGTTCAAAGACTTGTATCGTGGGTGCCGGAAACATTCACATCACACACACACATTACACCCAGAACCAGAAGCACAAATATCCCTTGGGAAGGAATTTGTGCTCCTGCCGGGAATCGGACCCAGGACCCACGGCGCAGAAGGCGGACACCTGTCCACTGCGACAACTGGGTCGTTGTCGTTGCCGTACATTATTTCAACTGTCCATTCCAGATCATCCGGACTAAAGTTGTCTTACTCTATTCACTACACCTAGTTATCGAACAAGCCCTCGAGAGCATTGCAACCAGCTGTAACTGCATTAAGCCGGATAATATCGTAAATTACAACCGGTTACAGCTGGTCGCGTGTCGCGTTTAGCATAATCGCATTTTACAGGTGTACGAAGTTGTTGTTCTGATAAGTTACTGTGTGTTTTCAGAAAACTCTGATTTCAGTCACAAACCGCCACCGTATATAAACATATTATAGACTAGCCGTGCCCCGCGGCTTTGCCCACTATTATCAAGTTAAAAAGTAGCCTATGTGTTAATCCTAGGTATAAGCTATTTACATTCCAAATTTCATACAAATCCGTTCTGCCGTTGAAGCATGAAGAGGGAACAAACATACTTACCTACACACTTGCAGACTTACTCACAAATTTTTGCATATATAATATTAGTAGAATGTAGGATAACTAGCTGTATCCGGCATGCGTTGCAATGCCACGTTTAGAAAAAGTGTTTTACCTCTTTCATGTTTATGGTCGCCTAGTACTTTAAGGCTTGTGTTTAAACACCGCCCAAAAAAGTACCTATTTTACTAGCAAAAGCTATTCAAGTACGGATGAAATTTAGACGGCCATCAAAAATTCTAAACGGTTACCAAAATGGATAAATGGTCACCAAATTACGTTGGATAAATGGTCACTAAATAACGTTTCCTAAAATATTATGAATTAAATATTTTTTTTTCGTAATATAAATATTTTTGTATTAATTATAAAAAAAATTTACCCTAACCTACTGTTATCTCTGTCACAGGAAATTTTATTTTAGGAAACGTAATTTGGTGACCATTAATCCATTTTAGTAACCGTTTAGAATTTTTGGTGGCCGTCTAAATTATACCCGTAATTTGATACCATTACAAAAACTTTTTGGATAATGTTCATGCGAAGATACTAAGGTCGCGATTTAAAAATGGGGTCGGGAGGATGAAAAATTCTCTACGACCTATACCTATATATTCTCATACCTAAAAAACATACAAAAAAATATTCATTAAAATCGAAGGAGTGACAAACAAACACCGTGACACGAGATATTTATATATTAGACAAGCCGTGCAACGCGGCTTCGTTTGCGTTAATTAAGTAAAAAAGCTTATGTGTTATTCTGGAACCTAAACTATATACATTCTAAATTTCATAAAAATCGGTTTATTCTTTACGGAGATACGTGGTAAAACACATTTACACACACCTACAAACTTTCGCATTCATAATATTAGTAGAAAGTAGGATAATACAATATCGAGTTTAATGACCGGTTTTTCTTGAGAATGTTGTTAATTTGAGAATCTGGCAATTAGAGTAATTAACTTTCCCCATGTAAATAAACGACTTAGAATTTAAATTTTTGTTATATTCGAAATAAATAGAATTTTCGATCGAGTAGAGTTCGATCCCCGACTGACACACAAGATCTCACCGAAGAAAATTTGTGTTTCTGGTTGCGATTACTTGTCTGTGAGAAGTGAATGTTTTGGGCACCCACGACACACATCTTTGAACTTAGTGCAGAGCTGTGTGTGATGTAAATATCCCCGGTACCCAACACAAGTCTTCAGACTTAGTGTAAAGCTGTGACTGTGAAAGTTTATATTTTTCAGTGTTTTTAAAACACTGTTTACATAAAACAGTGTTTTAATTATGTAGTCATTTTCCGACCCCCTTAAAAATAATTACATTTTTAATTATTTGAGGTGAATCTAAGAATTGTTGGAGCTTCCAAAGTCTCCCAACAATTATAAGTCCGATACAATTATTCAAATCACCACACCTAAACCGGTCGGTAATTACGTCTCTCCCACGGTCTCGAATCAACTCATTCATGGTAGCAGTGCGTCTTGACTCTTTCTTGAATCGACTTGCGGCTGTATACAGGGTGATATCCTTTGGTACATATACAAGCCAATGTTTTTTTTATAACAGACTAAGCAAATGTTGTCCAATATACCTCAATGGCTCAAGACGAAAGTCTTTGACCAGTGTGTGTTACCAGTGATGACATATGGTACTGAAACTTGGCCTCTTACTGTGGGCCTTATAAATAAGCTCAAAGTCACACAACGAGCTATGGAAAGGGCTATGCTCGGGATTTCTCTACGAGATCGAATCAGGAATGAGGAGATCCGTAGACGAACGAAAGTCACCGACATAGCCTATAGCCTATAGCATAGCATAGGGTTAGCAAGTTGAAGTGGCTATGGGCAGGGCACACGAAAAGTTCTAGAATGGAGGCCACGGACTGGCAAGCGCAGTGTCCGAAGGTGGACAAACGACATAGTGAAGGTCGCAGGAAGACGCTGGATGCAGGCCGCTAACAACCGTTATTTTTGGAGATCTTTGGGGGAGGCCTATATCCAGCAGTGGACTTCTTGCGGCTGAGATGATGATGATGATGAAGCAAATGTTTGACTACAATCACACCTGACGGATCACAAGTGACGATGTAGTCTAAGGTAGAGCACGATAAACAAAAAAGACTGCGTAAAAAGTGAACCAAATTTTAATAATACGATGACTTATTATAATACGATTATATGACAAATTTATGACATCTTTATTATAAGAATTGAAAAAAAAAAAAAAAAAAAAGTTTTCGTGTGAATTAGACATTATAATATTGTCGAAATAAAACTATTTTCGTTATCAATACCCAATATGGCTTACAAGTTTTCTCCACATAGGAAATTTATGTTTCTAGTTCTGATTGTGATTGTTTTTGTGATGTGAATGTTTCAGACACCCACAACACAAGTCATCAAACTTAGTGTGAGACTGTGAGTGTGAAAGCGTTTATGTTTATGTAATATGCGATTTAAAGTATTGAAAATTTAATGGAGAATGGTTGCTAACTAATTTTAAATCCTAAATGGTCAATCAAAATAGAAAAATGATAGATTAGAATATAATAAGATTTATTGTTAAACTGCGAAGCCTGGATATGATTTTTCAAATACCTATTCAATGGTACACGAATTAACACAATTTTTCGACTTAATTTTTTTATTTTTCACATTATGGAGTCCGGTTGTCGCCATATTGAATTTTGATTACTGACAAGTCTGTAATAACAATAGCAAGATCTAAACAAATCGATTTTGGGCTGTAAATGTTTCCGGCACCCATAATACAAGTCTTTGAACTTAGTATGGGGCTGTGACGATGAGTGCATTTTTATGTTATTTTTATAAGTATGTAAAACTAAAACACCCTGTATGAGATAAACTGTAGCTGCGGTACACGTTATCTCAGTAACCCTAGAGCGCGCGTCACACACCGCGGCGCAATGTGGGAGGGTCCCACGGACCCCTCAGCTCTGTTGTACTCATAATCTGAGATTCTGTTAATCAGTCACTGTGTCGGGTAATCGCCAATAAGCACTTTCAATTTTCAGTTTTTTTTTTTCTACTTTAAAATTTTGATCTTTTTGACCCAAGTATGACAAAGTTTTGTAATCATCATCTTGGCCGCAAGAAATCTACAGTCTTACTTATAAACCCCTCTTAATTTTTAATCAATTGCTTAGCTACAGTTTAACAAAAATTTCACTCATAAATGCGATTTAGCGTTAAGTTATGCTTAAATAGAGTATAGTCAAAATTAAACACCGCCAT
The DNA here is from genome assembly GCA_948107665.1 of Lomographa bimaculata. NCBI lineage: Eukaryota > Metazoa > Arthropoda > Insecta > Lepidoptera > Geometridae > Lomographa > Lomographa bimaculata. Next base: position 10,888,888 of record OX403610.1, on the reverse strand, counting down.
TGCCTTGTTTAAAACTTACTAAGAGGCAAGATGGCGGGTCTTATATCTTTAAATAATAAATGTGTCAAAACTTTTTACGTAAGGCGCAAAATTGTTTACTTCGACAACCGTTGAATGTCACCTGTCTTAGATTTTCATTTCAATAGATTAATAAAACCATATTTTTGACATATTTATAATCTGTGGCGGTCGTGTAAATTTCGATTATTTTCGATTCTCTGTGCGTTTCTCAGCTAAGCGGCGCCTAACTAACGTTTATGAGTGAAGAAAAGTTAATCATTGATTATGGGCTTAAGAGCTGCTTAACTAAGAGGTGGCTAAGCATTGCTTAGCGACATTTTTATAAGTAAGACTGCTAATGGATAAAGCCCTCCCTCTAAAAAAGAGTGTAATTCAAGTGGCAAATTAGAAACGTTGTAAATAGGTGTAAACCTGATATTTTAAAGAAAAACAAGACATATTTTATGTCATTGAGAGACGAGATTTGCTAGTCACTCGCCTGATGGCACGCGACATGCGAGTTCATCATCAGAGCATCAGAACTTTAAATTTATATAATTCGAACTCTTGCGCGGCACTGCGTTCGTCACCTTGAGATATTAAAAAAATAAAATATATTATAAAAAAAAATAAAAATAAAAGCTAGACTACTACTACAAAACGGTTTCTTATAGTTTTAGAAACAAAAAAAAATTCTTTGTTAATTTTACCATAATAATAATTATGTTTTATATATTTTTGAAAACCATCACAAAAAAAAACAATTTTGGATCTCATTCTTTCGCTCAGACATAACACTCCTTTTCGCTTAGCCGTAGTTGGGTAAAAAATAAATTATCGAAATGCACCAAAGATTGTTTAAAATTGTTCCAAAAACTAAGAATAAAAAAAAAACTTTAAATTGGACCCTAGAAACCGAAGAAGGTTTGTATTTAATTTGAGAATGGAGCTGATAATGATAATTGATCTAAATCAACCGTAAAAGCAAGCAGCTTATAAAAAAAAATCTTATCCCCCATCAAAAGTATAACTTGACTCATCAATGCCATCATTCACATGCTCCAAACCGCACGACTCAGACGAAACAAAAATACGAACACTTTCTCAATACTCCAAATTCATTGCTCTCTTTTCTAACATAAAGGAAGTGTAAAGTAGTTTCGGAGAAGTAATGTACTTTAAAACGTTCGGCAAAGTTGTTGAGACGTATAAAATGAACGAAGACGCCCGTCTGTCGAAATACACCCACTGGGAACAGGTGGTAAAAGCAGTGCGGGCCGAGATAATGGGTCATTTGATTATTTGAACATTTTTCAATCTATTTTTAACATTATTGTTAAGTACTTGACAAATCACAATAATATTATAAATCTGAAATTTGTGTGTAAGTATGTTTGTATTCTCTTCATGCTGTAACGGCTGAACGGAATTGGATGAAATATGGAATATACAAAGCTTACTTTTTAACTTGATAAGCGTAGGCAAAGCCGCGGGACAAGACTACTATTTACTTACTATTTAGAAACAGCTTACTCACCCCAGTTTTGCCTGAGTCTATTATAGTAAGCAATATCCTAATTACGAACATATTTGACTTAACCCATGATAACATAAGAGCATGATCTATTGCAATAGGGTTGGTGATTTACTGAGTCTTGAAACTTTTTTATTACAGGGAATCATTTTTATTATTCATCACAGTATTTACCATATGATATATGTATATAAATGATATATATATAAACGCGCTGAATGACTGTCCTATACTTATCTAGACAAAATTTATCTATATTTAAATTATCATTTTTTTTCTTTTCTGTTCATTATTTCGTCGCTTATATTTTATTTTATTTGTATATTTATTTTTATTATATATAATTATTTGGTATGCATTATACATTTTATTAAATTATAAGTACCGAACTTAAAAGTTTCGGAAGCCGACCTACCTGAAAGGCCTGGTATACAGAGAGGTTGGGACTAAATTGTTGGAGCGCACGCACTCGCTCGTCTGCGCAACGAAGCCTCGGGAGTCGAGTTGGCTCGTTTAAACGCCACCTCTAAGCCGGAATCTGGCGCCTGGCTGCATGCCCTACCATCTCCTCACTTGGGCACGCTGCTGGACGACGACTCCCTTAGGGTTGCCGCGGGATACCGACTCGGCTGTGCAGTTTGCGAGCCGCATGTGTGTATTTGTGGAGCGAAAGTGGAGGCAGACGGCCTGCACGGACTCAGCTGTACTCGCTGCGCTGGACGGAGGCCTCGACACCATGCCATAAATGAGATTTTACGGAGGGCTCTTGTTTCGGCCGAGGTCCCGTGCGTGCTCGAACCTCCCGGCCTCTCGCGTTCCGACGGTAAGCGCCCGGATGGACTTACGCTGATTCCATGGCAAAAAGGGCGTTGCCTCATCTGGGATGCCACATGCGTGAGTACCTTCGCATCCTGCCATCTACCTGCAACCCAGAGGATCGCCGGTGGGGGTGCGGAGGCGGCCGCGCTAGGCAAACACCACAAATATGCTGATTTGGAATCAGCGTACGAGTTTGTGCCGTTTGCTGTGGAGGTGGCGGGGCCGTGGTGTTCCGAAGCAAAAAAGTTTGTGGCGGCCTTAGGACGGCGTCTGCGGGAGAGGGGACGAGACCCGAGGTCAGGCGAATACCTCGGGCAACAAATTTCTCTCGCTATACAGCGTGGGAACGCCGCTAGCTTGATGGGCACGTTTGGGCGAGGGGGCACAAGTTGACGTATCCATATATATTGGATGTATTATTTATTGACTGATAAAAATATTTTTATTTTGACATAAGCAAATAATAATAATGTTAGAGTACCGATATACATATATATGTATATAATCATTTATGTATATTTATTATTTTAACTAATCATCTAACTTTCTTTCGTCTTTCGCCCTTTCTATACCATTTTAATGCACGCCTACACCCCTCTTCTCGTCTACCATGTGTGGTTGACTGGTAGAGAATGCCCCTAGCATTAAGTCCACCTTTTGTACTTTTTGTACAATAAAGAATTAAATAAATAAATCTCACATAATACTAAAGGTTGCGGATCAGAATTTCAAAACCCTCCTATTAAAAATATAGTACATCGTAAACTTAATAAAGTATTAAATGAACTTTATCACACTAGCCATTACGTTATCTGCACTTTCCGACGTGTCATTGCAATTGCCCGCAAGTGTACGCGAACACGTCCGTCCATTGTCGGCACCTGCGACCGCCGGCTGTCCCGGGACCGTTGCAGTAATAATAATAACAATGTGAGGAACAATAATAATGATACCTGCAAGTAATAATAATAATAGTCGGTATTATTATTGTAGCCAGTTTCGCAAATACATGCTGGAGAATGTAACAGCAAAGGAGTGGAACTCATTGCCTGCGTATTTGTTCCCCGAACAGTATGAAATGAAATGAAAAATGAATTTCCATCAGGTGAGATAGTGGTAAAATGCTTGCCTATTCAAAAAAAAACTTGAGAGGTGTCAAGGGACACCCGGATGGAACGAAGTTCAATTTCCGTCTAGCCCCCTTTCGCAACGCGCGATAAAGAACTTTCGTTCCAAAATTAAAAGAAACATGCAAAAACCAACATCACGCGTTGCTTAACTTCGGTGATCGGACGAGAACGTGGTATGGCTTACAACTATAGCAAAAAGTGTCGTTACAACTTTTGGTCTTAATTTTTTCCGTCTAGCCCCCTTTCGCAACGCGCGATAAGGAACTTTCGTTCCAAAAACAAGTGGCAAGTGCATTTGGTAGCATCGAGCTGCGCGTTGGCTTAGTTGGGTTCGTTTTCTGAGTTAATGTCGCTATCGGGTTCGATTCCGAGCAGGAACACAAATTTTCTCCCCAAGGAAAATGCGTGTTAAAGGAAAATTAGTTCTGGGTAGGAGTATGTGATGTGAAGGCAGTCTTCAAGTCAAGAGTGAATTGGTATGTTCTAGGCAGGCATGCTGTATCTTCGGCCGCATCATCGCTTCCCATCATGTTAGATAATGGTCAAATGTCAATCATAAAAAAAAAGTTTTCATCCACCATACAAGTCATCTCGCTTAGTATAGGGCTACGAGTGTGAAAGCATTTTATAATCAGTATAACCAATATAGATATGTCATCGCGCAAGGGGCTAATTACAAGCAAAAAGGAGGGGTTATGATTTAAGCTTCGTGTGTATCTATGTATGGCATCGTTGAATTCGCCTCAATTCAAAAAATAAGAAAGATATAAAAAAATATAGTCAACAATAATTATAAGGTATTCGAATATGTTTATGTTAAAAAATGGGTAAAATAAGTGGAAGCACTGGAAGCAGTGGTAGCCTTTTATTGTTTTTTGACATACAATACAATATTCTTCATTGTACACCTAAAAAAAAACAAAAAGATACAAACTTAACACTACGAAATTAATATAATAAGGTAGTACAATGGGCGGTCTTATCGCTTTCAGCTATTTCTACCAAACAACCTTTGGATGGAAAGAAATTGTAGTATCAACTGAGGTCAGTGGAGGTGCACAGTACAAATTTACATAAATGTAAAATTAATAAACTACATAAAATAATTAAAATGATAAAATAAAAATAAATATACTGCATAAATATAAGTTATATCATCTATCATCTATTGTATACATTTATACATTTACATAATTATTAGACAGACGAATCTAACACCTATACATATATACCTATCGGTACACATTTGAAATATAATTTGAACAGCCTTCCATCGAAAATATAAAATGTATCATCCAGTACGCAATTCCAATTAATTTAACAAAACAATACAAAATATTGAAATAATTTCAGCGTATATTAACGGTTGAGCGGTATTCGCGTGAAATATGAAGCTTGGGGCATACATAAGCGTCCACAGCGACTGCAACCATATTTTTTTAATTTAACTTACTCAAACTCCAATAACACTAATTTATTTCCAATAGAATAGTAGAACGAATTTTACTTGATTCTATAAATTTAAATTAAAACATAAAATATCAATTTTAAACACATCAATGCAGTGAAAGTAAATTCAGAAGGTGAAAATAACGTTTTTCAACTTTGTATGATTTGCCTACACTTATGCACGTTCACTCAGTATTAACAGTTAATAATCCACCGTTATTAATAATAATATAATTAACCATTATATTGTATTTATATATTTTTTTTAATATCTATAATTATTTGGTATGTATTATATATTTTATTAAATTATAAGTACCGATATATATATATGTATAATTATTTATGTATAACATTTATTATTTTAACTAATCATCTAACTTTCTTTTGTCTCTCTCCCTCTCTATACCTTTTTGATGCACGCCTATACCCCTCTTCTCGTCTACCATGTGTAGTTGACTGGTAGAGAATGCCCCTACCATTAAGTCCACCTTTTGTACTTTTTGTTCAATGAAGAATTAAATAATAATTATTATTATTACACATTAACACTCGAAGTATCACAGGTTTAGGAAAATTATACAAAATCGACAACGCCATTTTTTCACTTTCGCGGCAGATAACCCTTGACCTTTGTTATGGCCACCAATGTTAGACGTGTAGGTCCAAAGACTATGTGGTGTAGAACGGTAGCTGATGAAATAGGGTTGCAAACATCATATAATTTTCATGCTGCTGCCGTGAATTTAGAAGTACCTGTCAGTCTCCATACATGGAGCTAGATGCGTGGCTTAGTATTACTACACCTTTCTGTTACACATTGTTTATGACTTCATACATAGTACACGAGACATGGCGTGCTAACGCGCAGTCACTGTCATGCTCATGTATAACCCACCCAAACTCGGGGGAGGTTAATAATTTAATAAACTAATTAATTATTTTAAAATCGAATCACGGGCCGCTGCGGATCCTCCGCGGTGTCATTGTAAAATGTAAAGTAAAATGTTTCAGTACATTACTATTAAGAAAAATATAGTCGAGAGATAAATAAACAACAAACAAACGCATTCACACTCACAGCCCCACACTAAGTTCAAAGACTTGTATCGTTGGTGCCGGAAACATTCACATCACACTCACATTACACCCAGAACCAGAAGCACAAATATCACTTGGAAAGGAATTTGTGCTCCTGCCGGGAATCGAACGCAGGACCCACGGCGCAGAGGGCGGACACCTGTCCACTGCGCCAACTGGGTCGTCAAACATTTACACACACAAACTTTCGAATTTATAATATTAGTAGGATTATAATTTGGTGTTCAATAAAGTGTTATCTATCTATTTATTTAATGTAATAATAATTATTGTTAACTATATATTTATTTTGTTCTCTCCGCGTTTTATCCGTGGGAAATCCTAGAACCTAACATAAACTAAAACTTGACCTAGCCTAGGCAATAAGTTAAGTATACTTCAAGACTAACAATTATTTAGAGTTCCGCATTCCGCAAACAGGAAACGGTAGAACGGTCGGCAAATTACAGGGAGGATCCGTCTGTTTGTCTTTCAAATAGTTATAGAAGAAAAGACACGGGAATTTACTTAGTGTAAGTAGGAAGAGATACTCTGTAGTTTGTTGACCCGTTTTGGGAGAGTTGTTTTTCTCAGATTGGTTGGCTCTAGGATAGCAGCCGGAACTTATTTTTTGTAGCAAAAGATTATTCAAAAAGTTGTACGTTACAGATAGATTTTGTGAAACAGTTGTGCTTCTGATTCTGCCTGTATACGTGTGATGTAATTTTTTTCGGTACCCACGACACAAGACTTTAAACTAAGTGTGATACTGTGAGTGTGCTTTTATATAAGTAGTTTGTTTTTTTAACAGACTTCAAAAATGGAGGAGGTTCTATGTTCGTTTTTTATTTTTTATGTAGTTATGTTCACCGATTCTCCTCCATTTGTGGATTCTCAAAATTATTTTTTTGTTTGGTGGAGTCTGGTTCAATATACATTTTAACTCAGAGGTGGTCCCATATAAATTTTATCGAAATCGATTAAGCCAAAACCAAAATATAAGCGGTAAAGTCGGTTTCTTTAAGCTTTGCTAAAGTTTAAATAAAAAAAACATAAACGCTTTCACATTCACAGCCCCACACTAAGTTCAATGACTTGTGTCACGGGTGCCGGAAACATTCACATCTCACACACATTCACAACCAGAACCAGAAACACAAATTTTCCTTGGGGAGAATATTTGTGTTCCTGTCGGGAATCGAACCCGATACCCCTGCTTAGAAGGCGAACGCTCAACAAAGTAACCCAAGGGCAGTTATTTAATTATAAAAATGTTTTCGACATACATTAAATATAAAAGAATAATTATTCTAATACTACATTATATACTAAACGAAATAAGATACACTAAGCTCTTACATTAACAAAGGTATATTATTTAACAAGCTTTTCTTACATAATAATTAATCGAGCAAAATGAGATCTGACTTGGGTGGTTCAGCACTTTGTCCGTCCGTCCGTCTGTCAGAGGCATCTAGCGTCTAAACCATACAAGCGAATATCTTCAAATTCTAAGTGAATATGTAAAGCTATAGCCCAATGCCAAGACAATCAAAAATATACATGAAAATATAAAGGTTATTTTTATACATTACTGTTAATATTAATAAGTTTCAAGAAATAAATATTTGTTATTATTATTAATAGCCGTGCCCCGCAACTTCGCCCGCTATTATCAAGTTAAAAAGTAGCCTATGTGGAAATTTTGGGTATAATCTATGTATATTCCAAATTTCATTCAAATCCATTCAGCCTTTAAAGCGTAAAGAGGGAACAAACATACTTACACACACACTTACACACAAACTTTCGGAGTTATAATATTAGTAGGATTAAGGTTATTTATTAATAATTAACCCATACACGTAAGTTGCTGTGGCCAAAATATTTCTTATTAAAAATTAAAGCAGATGAACAATAGATACAGAAAGCAAACAATTATTTAAATGAAAAAAAATTATAAACGTTAAACCTAAAAAGATATATTATTCGATCTATTATTCTTCATCAAGCAAAATGTAGGCGCGAGATCTCTGTACGGGGCGAACGACTTATTATGATTGTTTGTACCATTTCTATGTAGTTTTCACAATAAAAGATTTTTTTTTTTCTCTTAGTTTTGGCTTTGCAATCTTGTGCATTTAGCCAGTGTCAAGTGATAATATATTTCAAGTGTATTTCATATTATAGGTCCTAGTCACAAGTCACAGTCAAAGTCAAGTAAAAGAGTCAAGGTCCAGTCGTAGTCAAGTCATGCCCTAGTAAAGTGGTAGAAACTTTACTAGAACTTCTATTGGAGTTTTGGAGCGAAGGTGAAAATCACGTTTTTCAACTTTGTATGATTTGCCTACACTTATGCACGTTCACTAAGTATTAACGGTTAACAATCCACCATTATTACACATTAACACTCGAAGAATCACAGGTTTTGGAACATTTTACAAAATCAACAACGCCATTTTTTCACTTTCGCGGCAAAACTCCTACACAATAAAAGTTGTGGCAAATAGCTTGGTTCAAGCACCTCGCTTCATTACACACTATTATTTATTCTGCGACCAACCCCAAAGGAAATCTTCTAAGTACTTTGTTAATTAAGGAATCAGGTAAAATAAGCTTCCTGTACATAAATTTGTTAATTACGTAATTATGGCGGGAGATACTTTTCCCAGTTAATGCGTCATAATTTGGAGGCATTTCGGTGATATATTGTATGTGTAGTTACGAGAAATATTTCGTTATTAACTGTATGTTGTAATTGTTGTAACGTGCCCTTTTTACCATCTAACAACAAGACAAACAATCAAATCATCCATTTATGGTAGACATACCTCCAGTTCGCTCGAAGCGTTTCGCTTCTACGTTCATCATCCGTACTGCGAAGGAGTGGAACTCATTGCCTGCGTCTTTGTTCCCCGAACGATATAATCTGGGAGTCTTCAAGTCTCGAGTGAATAGGTATCTTCTAGGCAAGCATGTCCCATCTTTGACCGCATCATCACTTTCCATCAGGTGAGATAGTGGTCAAATGCTTGCCTATTCTATATAAAAAAATATTTTTTTTTTTTTTATTTGTGACAGGCTAGTGTTTGACCACTATCTCACCTGATGGTAGGTGACGATGTGATCGAAGCTGGTAAACACACTAGACATCTAATTACCCTTTCTCTCTTCACTATCTTTTCTATACATTGTATACTAGTCATTCGCCCCGAACTGATATCCCACGCCTGTATGACGACCCAGTTGGCGCAGTGGACAGGTGTCCGCCCTCTGTGCCGTGGGTCCTGGGTTCGATTCCCGGCAGAAGCACAAATTCCTTCCCAAGGGATATTTGTGCTTCTGGTTCTGGGTGTAATGTGTGTGTGATGTGAATGTTTCCGGCACCTACGATACAAGTCTTTGAACTTAGTGTGGGGCTGTGAGTGTGAATGCGTTTGTTTGTTTTTGTTTGTTTTGTTTTGTATTTTGCCTAATAGAGAAAATCTTTTGAGGTTAATTGCTTGTTACTACTATTTTTATAATGGTTGTTTGATTTCTGTATTTATTGGTCAAGTACAGGATATAACGGATACTAACTATGCACAAGTATAGCTTTAAATGTAAAGCATTTTTGAGATAGACTCCGTGACAAAATAGGTCTAAAAACAGAGAATTTGGTCTACTAAATTGTTATTTCCCTGAATAGATTTTTTCTAAAACCGGTTTCGTACTCTACTTGCAGAGTTGTTTTTATCGATACCCCAAGAGTAAAAGTAGTAGAGTAGAAAAATAAAAAAAAGATACCCCCAAGTGTAAAAAAAAAAAAAATTTTGCTCCTAACTTTTGTGTATGAGTGCCCCCTTAATATTTAGGTATAGTCATATCATTTTATATGTCATTTCTGGCTTTGGGCCATAGTTTTACACATTATCTGAGGATTTGAAGTTATTGACTTGTATGGTTTAGACGCCTCTGACAGACGGACCGACGGACAAAGTGCCGAATCACCCAAGTTAACTTAGAGATCTCGTTTCGCTCGATCAATAAAACAAAGTCGCTTTCCGCGTCTGTCTGTCTGTTACCTTCCAAACCACGCTACGGATTTTGATGACATTTTCTACAGAGATGGAGATGGTAAAGCTTGAGAAACGATATAATTAAGCTACTTCTTAACCCGGTATTCCCGCGGTTCCGGCACTTATGCAGGTGAAACCGCGGGGCACAGCTAGTGTGAAATAAATTAGTTAATATTATTATATGTTATCTCCTCTCGCGCTATTATCACCCTCACACCCCCACACCCCCTCCCTCTAATGTTATGCCTTCAAGATGCTCACCTAGCTTGTTGGAGATATCATACCACGGAGCATTTATTTGGTATGTTTTTATGATCGACTGGTCATAAAAACCGACGTCTGCCTGCCTGCTATAAGGGGCTTATACAAAGCGCCCGAGACTCGCGTAAAGGGAGCGCGTACAGGGCGTCCTTGGCGCGCACCCTCTTTACAACGGCCGTGCGGGGGATAAGTCGTGGGAGCTGTTAGGCCGCGCGCCTCGGGCGCCTTGTATATCATGTTTCTAGTAACCAGAGCCTCATTCATTAATCAATTACCAAGCACAGGTGAGGCCGTAAGTGACATAAATATTTTTAACGTAAAGATGTATACTAATATAAAAATAAAATAAACTAGAATTAGATATACGAGTAAATATGTACAAAACTTAATCTAATAGACCGCTACCAGTAGGCAAAGTACCCAAAATGCTGGCAGCATTGCCACGTTGAATGGCAATACTCAATCTCTGTCCAAAATATTTGCCAGCATTTTTGTCACAAGTTGCTTCGACCAAACGCTTTGTTAATTCACTGTAGAATGTATGTGCTCCCGGTCCCCACGGTCCCAACGTCTCAACCCCAAAAGGCACAAATATATAACCACTATCAAGATTACTATATTTGCGCCTTTTGAGAGTCTCTGCTGATTCAGCCGCAATACCAGCCTTATTTTAATTCCAGAAAGATGAGACGGTGCTAGGGTGTCTACGCAAGTTGCATCCCAAACCAAAGGCCGTCCCATCTTCCATGAAATCAGGGTCATTCCGTCAGGCCTTTTACCGTCATCACGTGCTAGACCATTTGGTTCCAAAATAGCCGCACAGTTGGCGGTGGTAAGAGCCCGACGTATGATATCATTAAGACTCGCGTGGCGGGGAATACGTCCTGCACTCCTAGAGCAAGACAGACCGTGATGACCGAGCCGGTCAACAGCAGTACCGCACTGACAGCGGTGTGGATCATAACACGATGCGCCTAATCGAAGTGATGCTGCGATACGGAAAGCCGATGAATCCAGTAGCGTTCCCGTATTTGAATATAATATTATATACCTAATATTATTTTCATCTCATATAAGTACCTACAAGCCGAGCACCGCTTCCGCCCGCGTTTATTAAGTCTAAAGTAGCCTATGTTTTAATCCTAGGTTTAAGCTGTACATTCCAAATTTAACGTTTAAAGGTATTATAATAAATATATAAATGTATGTATACAAAAAAATATTTTAATTTATTTTATGTATTTGTTATATTTTTATTGTATATTTATAATAATGTATGGCATCATACATACATATATTTTAACTGTTTTAGATCCGCCACCTCTAGGTTGTGACTGGTAACCTAGTGTTGCACTTGGCAAAATGCTGAGTCACGACCCTTTTTGCACTTTTTGGTATGCTTAATTACCTTTTTATGTTGCTTTGTAAGCTGTTTTTTTGTCTATATATATTTCTATGAATAAAATTTATTTCATTTCATTTCGTTTCGTTTCATTTCATTACTATATACAGTTTTTTTGACTAGTTATATAAAGATTAGTAGTAACTAGTGATACAAATAATTTGTATGAATAGCACAGTAAGTGAAAGAGTTACTAAAAAAAACAACGGGTTGCACTCCGGGGGTACCGGCATAAGTGAAAACTTGAACACAGGAGCAGGCATACATTTTCGCCGCGCGGTAGATAGATAGCGGGATATTACTTCCTCTCCTACGCCGCGCCGGCGGTCTACTCTCTCCCGTCTTACGAATGTTCGATCAGGTCACGTGTCCAGGGGGTCTATTCCGGGCGTCACATCGACGACGTCGAAATCGAACCATTTTCTTTTGTTATGAACATCGAATCAACTGAAATTTCAACCAATCGACTGTCGTATCGACGTCGCATCAATTCGAACAATCGTATTTTGACGACCAGAATAGACCTAGACGCGAGTTTAACATTTTTTACCCATCCCAAAAAGTGCACAACGCCGCTAAAGAAGTTTTCACTTCAAAAATTGTGCTGGATATTTGCATAGACACTATCAAGGATAAAAATATAATCAAACGTAGTATAATAATTAATTTGATAGTTATCGCCAAAGCCGCGAACGCAATGGCGTGTATGTAATTAGATATGGATGACAAACGCGCAGACAACACAATTTTGTTGTTTTGCGCGCCGCTCGCTGTGTCAAGTGGCGTTAGGTCGGAGGTGTACCGAGATCAGAAAATAGGTAAAGTAAAAAAAATCAGATGAATTCAATCTCAAAATTCTAAATTGTCTATTCACATAGACCTAAAATGAAAAAAATGTAATTGAATTATCACTGGGAATTATTAAATTAGTAATAAAACGGGCATTAATTAAAAAAGCTTATTATAAAACTAATGACTCTATTAATGACAAGGATGCATGGAGGCAAACTGCACAAGCGCTTTTCAGCGACTACATAATGTACCTAGGTTAATATATTTCTTGTATTAATGTGAAAAATTAATGAAAAAATGCACCGCCGAGTTTCTTGCCAGGTTTTTCTTGGGATGGCTATAATTTTGCAAATCAGACAGTAGAGTCATCAACTTTCATGAGTGCCTCTTTGGGGCCCATGTGAATAAACGTTTTTTAATATGAATTTGACGCCATAGAGGTACTCACGAAAGTTAATTACTCTATTGCCTAGACTATTCGCAAACGAAACTTAGCGCAGCATTTTTTATCCGACTGTTAAGGAAGGTTTATGTTTTATGCGCGTATCTTGTATGTATGTTTGTAAATTCTATATTACCTCGTGTCTTCCAAACAGCTATATAGATTGCGACAATTGAGAACCGCTTGTTAGCTGTCATTCGCCTTCGAAGCAGGGGTATCGGGTTCGATTCCCGACGGAAACACATTTTTTCTCTCCAAGGAAAATTTGTGTTTCTGGTTCTGGTTGTGATTGTGTGTGTGATGTGCATGTTACCGGCACCCACGACACAAGTCATCAAACTTTGTGTGAGACTGTGAGTGCGAAAGCTTTTATGTTTATGCTTAATTAAAGTATTAATTAGATTTATCTCAAAAACCCAAGTGTCCTTAAATAATCAAAATGGCGAATTTTAGCGCTAAATTGTAAGTCGTTAATGCGCATTAACGCGGGCGAACCCGAGAGGCACAGAACAGCTGTAGAGCCGTGGCTTCTATAAATGATTGTCTCAACGAGTGCCATTTTTTAATGTTTGTTCATATTCGATTGATAAAAAACCAGGCTTTTTGATTGAAAGTGAAAAATGGCGTTTTTGATTTTGTAAAATTTTCCAAAACCTGTGATTCTCCGAGTGTTAATGTGTAATAATGGTGGATTATTAACCGTTAATACTTAGTGAACGTGCATAAGTGTAGGCAAATCATACAAAGTTGAAAAACTCGATTTTCACTTTCGCTCCAAAACTACAATGGAAGTTCTAGTAAAGTTTCTACCACTTTACTAGGGCATGACTTTACTATGACTGGACCTTGACTCTTTTACTTGACTTTGACTGTGACTTGTGACTAGGACTTATAATATGAAGTACACTTGAAATATTATATTATTACTTGACTCTGGCTAAATGCACAAGATTGCGAAGCCATAACTAAGAAGAAGAAAAAGATAAAAAACCACGCCAGACTAACCTTGTGAAGGTTAGTCTATCACACTTGATTGGTGTGAGGGTTAGGAAGAAATTTACCTAACCTTCATACTAGTATTGAAGATAGGAATTCGCTTTCCTGACCTTAACACCGATGCGTAGTCTTTTCTCACTGACTTTGACTTCCCAGTGTGTCCCCAACCTTACCCATGCAATATCAAGCGGATGATATATCACCAGGACGCGAACACAATATGTCGCCTCGCATGTGTTACTGCCCTTATTTTTATCAACTCCACACGATGCATGGCTCTTACACATACTCATTACAGTACAGGAGTTATGTTTTACGCAGATTTATGGTCATTGCGGCACATAAAAAATGAGTTACTTGTTAAAAACTTTTAAAGACAAACTTTTAGAAGTCCGCCATATTGGATTCAAAGTGACGTCACTTTATTTTTCGAGTTATTCTCAGCAAGCCCTTTCATTTGATACCCATATTGTAGGAGTGCATTAAAAATTACTTGTCCGCCATTTTGTGTGTTCCGCCATGTTGGACTTAGAATGACAACACCATGCATCGTCATCCAAACTAAACTGAAATACAAAATTTCAGCTCAATCGGTTGAAGATATCTGCTTCAAAATTGAGTTGCAACATTCCACCCGAACAAACATACATACAAATAGTGCTATCTCTGACCTTCCAAGATGTGCCAATACCAAGATTGAGCGTTTTGGCCTTACCTTACCGTCGAATGTTAACTTTGGCACATACATCGAATCCAGAGCTCATCTGGCCGCTAAGAAACTGGGTATCCTCGCTAAGGCCAGGCAGGACTTCACCCAGGGCAGCTTTACTGATTGCCCATTACAGTTCAGTGTCCCCATCGACAGAAAAATAATAATGAAAGGATAATTTCGTCGCTTGAGATGGGGCTTAAGTAGCTCAGCGGTTAATACCATAGACAAACATGAGACTCTTATAATATTTTACTGTATGATTCCCACGAAAACTTTCATATCTATACTTCTATACTAATATTATAAAGCTGAAGAGTTTGTTTGTTTGAACGCGCTAATCTCAGGAACCGCTCCGATTTGAAAAATTCTTTCAGTGTTGTATAGTACATTTATCGAGGAAGGCTATAGGCAATATTATATTTTCAAAAAAATTAGGGATCCTTAGTCCAATAATCACGCGGACGAAGTCGCGGGCACTGCTAGTCAAAATATAAAAATAACGTAGTCTTAATTTGGGAGTCTTCAAGTCAAAAGTGAATAGGTATCTTCTAGATAAACATGTCACATCATCGGCCGCATCATCACTATCCACCAGGTGAGATAGTGGTCAAATGTTTGCCTATAATGCAAAAAAAACAAAAAAACCAGTATCATTATAAAACAAAATCGAAACGTCGATTCTCTCTTACGACAGACAATACCAATAATATCTTGTTAAGATCACAAAGCAATATCTCTAAAGCCTTCTTGTTATCGATCGCTTGGACTTGTTATCGAGACCTAAGGCTTTGCTCCAGACCTAGGTTTACAGTGTAAAATAAACAGGCTTAATTTGAATTAGAATTGTTATCTTGAATTAATACTGGAAAGTTTGAGATAGTACGCTTTACAATGATTAGGTGAGATAGTTTTCAAACGTTTAACTATAAATTGTGAAATGAAATGTTTTAATTATACGTTAATCAAAACTATTATTAAGTCAATGGGATACTTATACCTTTTTTTTGTGGTTGGTAAACGCCAGCACTTCCTTTCCTTTTCAGGGGTGAAGGAAAGGGTTGTGTGGGGCTCGAACCCACTAAAAACATAACATAAACATAAAACACTATCTTGCCCCGGCGGTACGCCCGGATACAATTCAGGCCACTGCACCCATGGAGGGACCTTGCTCACTAAGGCCACCCCCCAGACGTGAGGGGCCGTGCAAGCCGGTGGAGAGCCCCCTGATTCTCTACTAGTAACCCCAATAAAAAGGAAGAGAGAGGAGGCGGGCGAACTACCTCCTTCTCCCTCCCGTTCGTCTGCGCCGGAGCGGGTCAGATTGAGGATCGACCTCTCCGGCCAGCTACGCGTCCTTCTGCTTCATCAACGCTTCGCACTTATACCTAATACAACTACAACTAATAGTTAGTAGCCCCTAAATGAGATCTCGCGCCTTCATTTTGTTTAATACAAAAAAGGCTTTTAACAATTGTTTTAATAATCATATATTGGTTATTATTCATGTTCATTATCATATTTGTATATTTCCGGCACCCGTGACACAAGTCATTGAACTTTGTGTGGGGCTGTGGGTGTGAAAGCGTTTATTTTTAGTATATTATTTTTACACAAAAATCACTAGTTTTGGAAAATTATACAAAATCGACAACGCCATTTTTTACTTGCGCGGTGAAACTTGTTTATAATATTATAACTAGACACAAATATGACATTTACAATTTATATATTACATATATAACAATTTCTATTTGACATAGCTTATCATTGCAAGGTGCAAATTATGTATGGAAAGGTCACATATAATTATTGTAGCATACATTTACATATAAAATATTAACATAAGTAACTGCAAAAAAGTATCTATACTTTTTCATAAAATAAGTACTACTGTGTATAACTTTACCTTTTATAATTATTTGTTTATATTATTTGGACTGCTCGTTGGCTTAGTTGGGTGGCGTTTGGCTTCTAAGCACCTTTGCTTAGTAGGCGAACTATTCTCCTACCGGGTTCGATTCCCGGCTGGAACACAAGTTTTCTCCCCAAGGAAGATTTTTGATTCTGGTTCCGGTTGTGATTGGGTATGTTGTAAATGTTTCAGGCACCCACGACACAAGTCATCGATCTTAGTGTGGGGCTGTAAGTGTGCTAGCGTTAATGTTTATTTTTTTATTTGAACACCTATAGTATTTTTTTAATATGGACAGTAGGTAATTAACTTTTTAATAAAAATTATAATGTATGACATTATACAACCGATTAAAAATACACAAAAAAACAATACCTACACTAAATATTGATAAATCTCGTTTACTTGAATAAAATTATGGTTCTTCCAATTATTTGTTCATAAAAACCAAACTCCTACACCGATAACGATGAAATTTCTATAAGACCAATCTAAAAATACATCCCTTTTTCCAAAAAAAAAAATTTCGAATTCGTTTATAAATGACGAAGTTCTAGCAATGAGGTAAAAAAATTTTTTTGTTTTTTTTGCCTCATACGTGGATTAGGAAAAAATAAAAATTAGAAAAACCCAAACAAAGAGTCGAAATAACGTAAAAATCGTAATTTTGTATATGGATTACTTTCAATAGTTAGCGCTCACGATACAAATCATCGAACTTAGCGTGGGGCTGTGAGTGCGAAAGCGGTTATGTTTATAAAGAAAATGCGCACCTCGGTTTTACTCGCGTATATCCGGGACCCGCGGGAATTCCGGGATAAGTAGCCTATGTGTCCAGCGACACCCTGGAGGTTACTCCAGGCTACTTTTTACCCCGGAAAATCCGGAGCTGACAAGCTACCTCCATGCCAAATTACATCAAAATTGGTCCAGCCATTTAAGCGTAAAGAAGTAACAAACATACAAACACACTCACAAACTTTCACCTTTATTATATTAGTGTGATTATAAACTGAAATAAAATTCAGAACTATAAAACTAATGTGGCCTCATAAAAGTTATATTTATGGCCATAATAAGTATTTATAGGGCTAATTTACGATTGAGAAAATTTACCACAATAGCCATGCAAATACATGGGCACCATGTAAACAAGTTCATAAACAGTCATACATGAGTGAATTAGCATAATAATGATTAGTTCCATACAAACTTTGTCTTGAGAATTATGTAAGCCTTGTATGTCTGTCTGGATCATACAATGTCTCTACCTGCCAAAATGTTTGCAGTACATTTGTGTATCTGGTTCTGGGTGCAAATAAAATGTACATTTTTGGTTCTTCTTATTCTATAGTTTATAATTATGATACCTTTATACGTAAATTGTCACTGAACGTAATACAAATAAGCGATATACATATTTTTTAAAACGCATTAACACTCCCCACACTAAGTTCAATGACTTGTATCGTGGGTGCCGGAAACATTTACATCACACAAATACACCCAGAACCAGAAGCACAAATATCACTTGGGAAGGAATTTGTGCTCCTGCCGGGAATCGAAACCAGCACCCACGGCACAGAGGGCGGAGACCTATCCACTGCGCCTACTGGGTCGTCATTTTCCTTGCAATTTTTTTATATTTTCTCACCTTCTAAACCTTGAACTTCTACAAATATTTAAAAACCACAATTCGGCAAATCGGTTCAGCCGTTCCCGAGTTTTTGTGATACTAGCAAAAGTCAATTGATTTTTACATGTACAGATTATATATGTAGTTTAAAATTTCTAAATAAGTTAGTTATTACCAAATAATTTTGTAATTGTTACTAAATAATTATATGTAGTTGTCACATATAGCACTAGAATGACATATAACAACAACGAGACATTTGTCTCAGTATATATAAAAAAAAAAGTGTCAACTTATCATAGCAGAATTATTTATCAATAAAAATCTAAATGGCAAAAGCAAATACAACCAAAAATTTTTCGCTATTATTAAGGTAAAAAGTAGCCAATGTGTTAATCCTAGGTATAATCTATGTACATTCCAAATCCGTTCAACCGTTAAAGCGTGAAGAGGGAACAAACATACCTACACACAAACCTTCGGATTTATAATATTAGTAGGATAGGATTTCATTAAAAGACAGACAAATCCACGAACAAAAACATACTAAAATCATCACGCGTTCATCCAGAAACAAATACTTTTCATAGCTCCGCGTAAAAAACGTAATAAACAAATGAAATGCAAATGAAGTAAATGAAGCTCTAAATGATTACATTCATTGGAGCGTCATGGGAAAGAGCTTTACGGTTTACAACCGGTAGAGCTAAGAGCCTTTGAAATGTATTTTACAAGGCTCTCAGTTTAAAGTTCTCTCAATTGTTCTATAAAATTGTGTACCCCGTATTGTGAATCTCGAGTAGCGGGAAATGTGTTCTGCGGTGCATATTGTAAAGCCATATAAAACGCTTTCAAACTCACAGCCCCAAAATAAGTTCGATGACGTGGTGCTGGATATATTTACATAACACACACAACACCCAGAACTAGAAACACAAATTTCCTTTGGGGAGAAAACTTGTGTTCCCGAAGGGAATCGAAACTGTTAGCCCTGCTTAGAATGCCCACACCATACTTAGGTATCGGACAGATCTTGGAGTATATTTATTATTACTACTACAGTATTTGAATACTCTTGATAACTATCTCTACACTTATAACATAACATGACATATACACCATACATACATGCCTTTACACTCCCAGCCCCACGCTAAGTCTCATGACTTGAGTCGTTTATGCCGGAAACATTCACATCATACACACAAATACAACGCAATATTTTCTAGGAGACCAAAAGTTGAGCCGGGAATCGAACCCGATACCCGCTGTGTAGTAAACAGACATAAAATGAATTAAGCCAGCGAATCTAAAAATACATTTATTTTATAGATAACTGGCCATGCCCCGCGGCTTCGCCCGCTACTGTCAAGTAAAAGTAGCCTTTGTGTTAATCCAAGTATAAGCTTTTTTTTTTTTTTATTTGTGACAGGCTAGTGTTTGACCACTATCTCACCTGATGGTAAGTGACGATGTGATCGAAGCTGGTAAACACACTAGACCTGGAATACGCAGGCTCTCAAGGATAGCTGCCGGAACACCGTATTTGGCTTGGCGGCAGACTTTCAACTTGATGGTGGTAAGCTTCTTTGGTAGCAAGCCAGGCGAGCAACTCACAAAATGCTCTACCACCTCTAAAACCTATGTATATTCCAAATTTCATCCAAATCCGTTCAGACGTTATAGCGTGAAAAGGGACCAAACATACACGCTTACACACAAACTTTCGGATTTATAATATTAGTAGAATTCAGCTACATTTTAAAAGATACTTACGATACGATACGAATTTCAATTTCTTTATCCAAAGCGATTAAAATATGCTAATAATAAAATTATTACTATTCATTAAATTTAATTCAATGCATAGCTTAATTTCCATTTGGATAAAAAAATCTAATCAAAACGAATAATTGTGTAACTTAACTAAAATTTAACCTCCAACTAGATGAGGTGAAATTATTTATGAACCCACCTGTAGGTATCTTCTAGCAAGTGGGTTCATAAAGTGTTCAAAGTTACTGCTCACCCATGATCGCTATTAAATCTATAAATAATTGATCAGAGAGAGCTACGTCAAGCTCAATTCTGATCGTGTATGGAGTACTGCGATCACCTCTGAGACTTATCAGCCAAGTACCAGTAAGAAGCTCTCAAATCCATTGACTTATTCGATAAGTTAATCGAGTCCAAACTGCAGTCTCGGTCACCGACTTAAGGTCGCAAGCCTATCGGTATTCTATCGTTTACATTTTGGTGAATGTGCGCAGGAATTACACGACTTTTACCATCAGCAGTCCCCCCGTTTTACCAGCTAACAACAAAACAAATTGGCAAATCGCTCAAAGCGTTTCGCAAGAAGCGTTTGTTATCCATCTTGCGAAGGAGTGGGACTCATTGTATTTGGTCCCCGAACGGTATAATCTGTAAGTCTTCAAGTCAATAGTGAATAGGTGTCTTCTAGGTAAGCATCCTTCATCTTCGGCCGCATCGTCAATTTCAATCAGGTGAGATAGTGGTGCTAATTCTGTTGAGCACCGAACTAACCTAAACTAAACTAAAAATAAACCGAACTAACCTAAACTAAACTAAAAATAAACTAATTTTAAGCACCGAACTAACCTAAACTAAACTAAAAATGAACTAATTTTAGTCAAAGAATACCTAAACGCTATTCTTTCAAGTATAAGATCACATTAAAAATAATCCAGATCCTTTTCATGCAGACTAATTTGAGTTTATTTTTTTTATTTTTAGTCTTAATTTGACGTAAAACATGTACATCAGAATAAGAATTTGGTCATTTTCACTAAATAGAGTAACTAAACTAACTTAGTCCTGTCAAACTTAATTTTAGTCTAATCTTGCATTTTCTGAATAGGTTTAGGACTAAAGCAGGACTAAAACTAATTTTAGGCTAGTTTAGTCTAATTCTGGACAACAGAATCGGCACCAGTGGCCAAATGCTTACCTAGCATAAAAAAAGTACAATAACAATTTCCCTTAGTAACCGTGTCCGTTATCCTCAAAGCATGCTAAATCTTCGGCCGCATCAGCGCTTTCCATGAGGTAAGAGAATGGTTAAATGCTTGCCATTCGAGCATTAAAAAAAACATTAATCGACGGCTTAGATCATACAGTCTTATTAAAACATGTACAATAATGTCAATGTAGATTGAATAAAAAACAATATCGCTAGCAATTATGTCGGTGAGTTCACCTTCTAGTTAGTTTGGGAGCTACTGGTCGTTTAAGTTGTTTGAACTAAGATTTATTTAGCTGTAAATAAGTAGTTGCTCCACCTATTTTGACTAAAAGAATTCAAGGTAATTACCGTGATTGTTACCAGTTTAACACATCATATTCATAATGAATAGTTTATTACAAATAACGCCGATTGTTAGCAATACATTTGATTTGTTTTTAGCATGTTCCATCTTTGGCCGCATTTACAATTACTGTTGAGATAGCGGGCAAATGCTTCCCAGTCAAGAAAAAAAAAATTATGACAATCTAGAAATCACAATACATGGTCGAAGGCTTACAACTAACTTAAAGCTCATATTTTGTCAATCTGACGAATATATGACTATATATTTTTTTTTTTTCAAGGAGACAAGTGATCAGAATCAGCTTTAGCAAGACTGGTTCTTAACTAGCACAAGAAATTTGTATCGCTACTATTCGCATTCATACCTCTTTTTTTTTTATTTATACTAAAACTAGTGCTCTTCGCGGCTTAACTAGCGTAATTTAAAAAAAACATTATTTATCGAATCGAATACTGAACTAAACCAATCTTAAACCCACTTGAACAACACAAAAAATTACATCAATATTTGTCCAGTATTTTAGCAGGAGTACAGTCACATAAAAAATGTACTAAAATTTTTTTTTTTTTTATTATTAAATACCTAAATATGTCTACCACAAAAGCTTCCATTCGTGACCAGTCAATCCCTTAGCTTCCACCACATCAAGAACCCCATCTTCACAAAAGACTATAAAAAGACTATCCCACGGTAGTCACGTGATCACTGACCCGAGACCCGACTCTGACTCATGGTCATGGTTCAGGGAACACCATAAGTGAAGCGAGGCAGGTGGTTTCTTGAACCTCCTAAAGTTTTTGGGCAGTTTTAAGTTGCAAATGTTGACGCAATAGTGATAGTGGACGTAATCAAGTGATGTGTCAGCTCTTCGACTAATTTAGAAGTGACGGTGATTTTTTAACCCGCCAATGAAGGGTTATAGATAGATAGATAGATAACGCTTTATTGTCACACCTTACATAAATCACTCAAAATAATTAAAAAAACTTAAATTATTGTGTACAATCGGCGTTCTTATCGCTAAAAGCGATCTCTTCCAGACAACCTTTGGATAGAGAAGATTTAAAATAATTCGGTGAAACGGGGGTGTAAATACAAGTTTAGAAAAAAATATATACATATAGGTAGAGCTCGTCCAAGCTGAAATGACGCGCCCCACTACTTAATTAGTTTATTTAGATGTGTGAGTGCAAATATTAATGACGACACTTCATCTGTATGGGAGCGTCGATTGTTCAGTGAACAATGGATCTGCACGTGTACAAGACGGTCGACTAGTCGGGTGATAAATCCGACCACGCTCGCTCTATGGAGCAGCGTGGTGGGGCGCGTCATTTCAGCTTAGACAATCTCTATATATATATATATATATATATATACATACTTGAGCTAAATAAATTCTATAAGGCTCAATACTAATAAATACATATGTATATAATATAAATACATATATATACAAAATATTATAATAAAGTTATGTTTAAAAAAAATGGTTGTTTTGATTCTACGTTCATCATCCGTACTGCGAAGGAGTGGAACTCATTGCCCGCGACTTTGTCCCCGTACGGTATCATCTGGGAGTCTATTCTAGAGTGAATAGGTAGGTATCTACTGGACAAAAATGTTACATTTTCGACCGCTACTTCACTTTCCAGGTGAGATGTTGGTCAAATGCTTGCCTATCAAGCATAAAAAAGCGTGCTTCATCTTCACTCACATCGTGACTTTCCATCGGTTGCGATTGTGATCAAACTCTTCTCTCTAGTCACACTAATACTTTAACTAATAATTAACGCTTAAACGGCTGGACGAATTTTGATGAAATTTTGCATGGAAGTAGTTGACACCCTGGACCTAACACATAGGCTACTGATTTCGGGATTCCCACGGGTCCGGGACCTACGCGGGTAAAACCGCGGGGCGCAGGTAGTCACTTATAAAAAAAAACATTTGTTTTTGCACGTGTCCTTTCCATGACCGACCTTAAGCGTAGCCTAATTATTAGTACTTAGTAGACTAGCAGGTGTGGAATCGAAGCAGGTGCCGGCAAGGTGCAAGGAGTCGTAAAAATAATATAGTACGTGGCTTATACTAGATATTCCTAAAGGTCAAGGTTGTCTATGATTATACACAGTAGGTCCTTATTACTTTCTACAAACAAACAAACACTTTCACACTCACAGCCCCACTCTAAATTCAAAGACTTGTATCGTGGGTGCCGGAAACATTCACATTACACACACATTACACCCAGAACCAGAAGCACAAATATCCCTTGGGAAGGAATTTGTGCTCCTGCCGGGAATCGAACCCAGGACCCACGGCGCAGAGGGCAGACACCTGTCCACTGCGCCAACTGGGTCGTTTACGCGGGTTAGATTCCCGGCATGACCACTATTTGTCGCTCCAACGTTAATCTGGTTTTTTTATACTTGACTAATAAAAAAAAACATTATATATTTAATCGAATTGTGAATCTCAACAATTCTTGAACCCACCTGAATATACACAAAAAATCATTAAAATCAGTCCAGCCGTTTAAAAGGAGTTCAGTCACACTCGTACAGAAGAATTTTAAGAAATTCAAAGAATTTTAATCCTAAATAAAATTAGTATAAAATAAAAGTAAAAAAATATTAATTGCCAAAAAAAGTTTGAACATTTACAAAGTAAACATTTAATACAAAAAACAACAAAAAAATCGGTTCACGTGGAAAGAAGATAGAGGTAGCACACATAAAAACAAAAAAATACATTTGAATTGAATACCACCTCCATTTTTGTGAAGTCGGTAGAAAATACAGTCAAATTGTTTTACCTCGTTATTTTGAAGTCGGTTGAAAAACTCAAGTGCTCAAGCCCAAAGCTCAAGTTTCTCTTGTAATATATATTTATACAAATAAAGTCGCGGGAGACAAGTTTCTCTACCAATCGCCTGGCAACACCTTTCAAATAGGTCACCGCTCTCGCCATCTGTATGTTGTCCTTATTTGTGACACGTGTTGTATCGACTCCATATCCCCTGGGGCCGTTTCGGTTATTATTGTGTTTTTACTAATGAGACGTTTATTTGTTTATACCCTTACTTCACCAGCAATTATCAAGTTAAAAGGTAGTCTTTTTTTTTGCTAGATAGGCAAGCATTTGCCTACAATCACCAAACAAATAATAGTAATTA
Organism: Lomographa bimaculata; assembly: GCA_948107665.1. Classification (NCBI taxonomy): domain Eukaryota; kingdom Metazoa; phylum Arthropoda; class Insecta; order Lepidoptera; family Geometridae; genus Lomographa; species Lomographa bimaculata. The sequence continues at coordinate 10,864,155 of OX403610.1, read as the reverse complement.
AAAAAATGATTTTGCAATTCAAAGGTATCTCATACTATCATTGTATAGTATAAATATCATATAAATATTCAAAATCAAAATCAAAATCAAAATCGTTTATTCACATGGGCCCCAAAGAGGCACTCATGAAAGTTAATGAATCTATTGCCAGATTCGCAAAATTACAGCCATCTCGAGAAGAACCTGGCAAGAAACTCGGCGGCGCATATTTTTTTCAATCATTTTTTTTTTTTAAACATTCTTAATCTCTAATACATAAGTTTCTTAACCTAGGTGTTATTATGGTAGTCGCTAGAAAGAGCCTGTGCAGTTTGGCTCCATGCATCCTTGTCATTAATATAGTCTGTGGTTTTATAGTAGGCTTTCTTAATTAATGCCCGTTTTATTACAGATTTGAACTTTCCCAGTGGTAATTCAGTTACGATTTTAGGAATTCTATTGTAAAATCTAACACCATTTGCCATAAAAGATTTATTCGTTTTGCTTAATCTAAATGCGCGCACTGTAATTTTATGCTTATATCTAGTATTAAGATTATGTGCGTCGCTTCTTAATTTATATTTACTAATATTTTTGCGAACATGCATTATATTTTCAAAGATGTAAAACGAAGGCATGGTAAGTATGCCTGTTTCTTTAAAGAATTCCCTGAGCGATTCGCGTGGACCCATATCATATATTGCACGAACTGCTCTCTTTTGGAGAATAAAAATAGTTTCAACATCGGCAGCAGATCCCCATAGCAAGATTCCGTAACTCATCAAACTATGAAAATATGCAAAGTAAACCAGCCTTGCCGTCGCTACATCAGTCAGCTGTCTAATTTTACGGACCGCAAAAGCAGCGGAACTCAAGCGACCTGCAAGCACATCAATATGAGGACCCCACTGCAGTTTTGAGTCCATAGTCAGACCTAAGAAAACAGTTTTCTTTACAAGATCTAATTTTTTGTTTTCAAGTGTAACATTTGCATCTACCAAAGGAACATTAGGAAGGGAAAACTTGATACATTTGGTTTTGCTAGCATTTAACAATAAGTTATTAGCAGCAAACCATTTCGATACTAGATCTAATTCATAATTTACTTCATTTAATTCTACGTCTTTCCTATTTGTTTTAAAAATAAGTGACGTGTCATCAGCAAACAAGACAATATCTAATGCTAGCGAAGTTGTCATATAAGGTAAATCATTAATATACACTAAAAATAGGAAGGGTCCCAATATTGAACCTTGAGGCACGCCAATTTTAACTGTAGACCCGTCAGATGTCACACCATTAACGCCTACTTTTTGTTGCCTACCCGATAAATATGAATCTAACAAATCAAGAGCAGTCCCACGTATACCGTAATGGTTTAATTTGCTAATAAGCGTTTTATGGTCCACGCAGTCGAACGCTTTGGAGAGGTCACAAAATACCCCAATTGCATCCTGCGATCCCTCCCAAGCCCCGAGAATGTGTGACACTAACTTAGCACCGGCATCTATTGTAGATCGACATTTAGTAAATCCGAATTGGTGATCATGTAATATTTTATGTTCATTAAAGTGGGAGAGTAGCTGTTCTAGGATAATTTTTTCAAATATTTTACTGAGGGCAGGTAATACAGAAACTGGTCTATAGTTAGAGGGAGTATGTTTACAACCCGATTTGAAAATTGGAGTAATTTTGCTGTGTTTCATGAGATCAGGAAATACTCCTTGATCGACCGAGAGATTGAATACAACGACAAGGTAAGGCGTAATAGTATCTAGTATGGAACCAATAACTTTAACTGAAATACCCCACAAATCTTCAGTGTTTTTTATAGTTATCCTTTTGAATGCCTTTTTTATGGTATTAGCCGTTATGTGACGGAAACAAAAATTTGAAATTTCTTGTGTGAAGTTTTGTTGCAACAGTTTTGCAGCTAATTCGGGAGATGAGTCTAGGGATTTTGTTGCTTCAAGGGGAATTTTTGTAAAAAAAGTATTAAATTCATTGGCTACGTCAGTTTTGTTAGAAATTAATCTATTTCCAATTTTTAGACTGTAATCACAATCTCTATTTTTATTTTTACCAGTTTCTGTGTTAATAATATTCCAGACCGTTTTTATTTTATTATTAGATTTTGAGACTTTATCACTTATGAATTTGGATTTGGCCTGGATGCAAACGCGTTTAAAAATTTTCGAATAATTAGTAACATACTTGTGAAAATGTTCATTAGATGTAAGAGATTTTTTATAGTAAAGCTCGTACATGAAATCTCTACTTTTCCGTATACCATTAGTGGCCCAATCATTAAATTGTAATTTAGTGTTCACTTTTATTAATTTTTTGGGGCATATTTTATTGAATTCATTACAAATGATCGAGTTCAGCATTTGGTGGACATTATTTGGGTCATATTACTTTTGTATATTGGGTATCTTCAAGTCTAGAGTAAATAGGTATTTTCTAGGCAAGCATGTCACATCGTCGGCCGCATCTTCTCTTTCCATCGGGTGAGATAGTGGTCAAATGTTTGCATATCAAACATGAAAAAAACACGATAATTTCGACTTACTTAATAGTCAACTAGTTTCGGACAAATTAGTAGTCCTTCATTCGTGTTTTAAGCCGAATATAACATTGAAACATAATGTGTAATACTCACGATAGTTTTAACATTAAAAAACATAATATAAAAAAACATAATATGTAATAGGTACCTACTATAGTAGAGTATCTCGTTAGCTTATTCTCTACAACTCAAGAAAACTAACCGACTGTATTTATTATTTACATCCCCTAATAAACAAATTACTTTTATTACCTGAGCTGTAAAAAAACGTTTAAAACTGAGAACTTATTCATCTTTTCTTGACTTTACCAGGTACATAAAACAAATGTAAAAGCTAAATGTTCGACTTAACACTACAGGGTAATTATTCACGAGAAATTATCTCGAAAATTATACGTACAGCATCCTCTCGGCTAAGCACAATCGGATATATAAAGTCAAGTAGTGAGCTTTTTACTTGGTTATAGGGAAAATAAATGGAGGCCACAGTGGAAGGAAGGATAGTAGGTCAATTTTACAAGTTTAAATTCTAAATTTGTTTAATTCGTACAATCCGATTCGAACTGCCCGTTGGCTCAGTTGGGTGAGCGTTCGCCTTCTAAGCAGGGGTATCGGGTTCGATTCCCGGCGGGAACACAAATTTTCTCCCCAAGGAAAATTTGTGTTTCTGGTTCTGGTTGTGATTGTGTGTGTGATGTGAATGTTTCCGGTACCCACGACACAAGTCTTCGAACTTAGTGTGGGGCTGTGAGTGTGAAAGTGTTTATGTTAAAAAAAAAAAAAAAAAACCATTTGTTATCATTAAAATTTTTAACAAGCTGCCGGAATACATTGTAAAAGAATCAAATGATAATACTTTTTTGAACCAAATAAAACGTTTCCTTATTGAAAAAAAGCTACTATACAGTTGACGAGTACCTTAACGATAAAAACATTATTATTCCACACCATTGATTAATCTAATTTATTAATTGTTATTATTGTCTACTAAAAGTAAAAATTTAAATGCAAATATTAACTCATATCCATATTATTATTTATTCTGATGTACTATTTTATAAATTTTGTTTCTGTACACAAAATATGTTAATATATACTTTTATAAAAATAATAAGACGTCCTCCTCTGCTCTAATAATATTGTGCCCGACAGGGTCTCTAATGAACTGTAAACTTTTAAAACCATGTGCTGACTATTAGAGATTGCAATAAACATTTGAATATGAATTTAGTATAAACTTTATGTAATACCTTTAAACGAGCAATTCTTGTCTAATATATAAAATTCTCGTGTCACAGTTTTCGTTGCCATACTCCTCCGAAACGGCTTGACCGATTTTGATGAAATTTTTTGTGCTTATCCGGTATCTATGAGAATCGGCCAACATCTATTTTTCATCATCATCATCATCATCACTTTTCATCATTATCAACGCGGGTGAAACCGCGGGGCGCAGCTAGTATATGTATATAATTATATATATGATCTGAATCTCGGAAACGGCTCCAACGATTTTCATGAAATTTAGTATGCAGGGGGTTTCGGGGGCGATAAATCGATATAGCTAGGTTTCATTTTTAGAAAACGTCGTTTTAACCTAGCAAATCTCGGTCATCCAGGTACTAAGTATAAACGCTTCTACATGGAGAATAAAAGTTGGATTTCTAGACAAGTGATTTGACAAAGAGTGTTAATATTTAGAATTGCAGAGATGCTTGCGTTTATATTGTACTTACAAATGTTTTAATTGCTCTAACAAAAAAATTATTGTTACAAATTGGTGCCATTATATTATAGGTACCTTAGATACGGAAGACTTAGAATATATAGATATCCAAGAATATACCTCTACGTAGGAATACTCGTGGATATATATACATTATAAAAATAAAATATATTAATCTTATAGAAATAAAGCTATAGTGATAAATTTAGAAAGGAAAAATTTTCGCTTGTAATAATAATAATATAACACAACGTTGCGCTAACTGCAATGTTAGACTCGTTGGCCGTAGTAGTTTCTATAAACTGTTACGTCCCCGTAAGATGTTAATAATAAGGAAAGGTTAATTTCATCGCTTCAGGCGGGGCTTCAGTAGCTCAGCGGTTAGAGCAATAGGGCATGAGACCCTATGGCCGCGGGTTCAAATCCCGCCTCAAGCGATAATTTTTCCTTTCTAAATTGATCACTATATTTCTGCCTAGCATAGCTAATGCTATATAAATAAAATCAAGAAATAAAGCAATTAAAATTTGAACTTGATAATATATTACATTAGTTACCATTATGAACATACACAAAACATAGCAATATAACATTTTCTACAATTAAATAATACTTTGGTGTGTCATGCACCTGAGAAGCACAATGGTCTGGGAAACAATGTCTCTTTTGAAGTTATACTTTTTATGGGAGGCTCTGATATTCTGATCCGCAACCTCTTTGTGTGACAAAAAGTGGTGGAACTAATTGAAAATGTTTTCCTGCAATACAATAAAAAAAGGCTTGCCCTCATTTGCGTCGCGGGTTTTTTACGTTTGTCATCGTAGGTTCTCGTGTTTTTGCAACCTTACCAACTTGAAATTCAAAAAGCTAAGCTACTGCCTCCGCTGCACTGTGTCTAAATAAAGTAAAACATCAGGTTGTATCAAGAAACTCACTTAATTCCCCTACGCGCGGGGTCTATACGATAGAAAGAGATAGTGCATCGTCGTCTCGCTCGCACACCGGATTCGAAAAAACTTGGGACCCAGTTTTGAGGTTTGAATGGGAATATTTTCTTATAGCCGATGTTAATTATTAAAGTACATGTTATTGTAGTAGTTTCAGAAAGTAAGATATTTTAATGATTAAAAGCTCAATATTGGATGGTAAATAAAAGCGTCATTTATTTTGGATCCAGTGTCATATTTGGTTTACCCCTTTTCATCCCGCGAGTGCCTTTTTTTAATATACTCAATTTATTTATAACAACGTCGTCGTAAAGTTTTAGAACTAAGAACTTTATTTAGTAATAAATGAATGTGATCTACAATCCTACTAATATTATAAATCCGAAAGTTTGTGTGTAAGTGTGTAAGTATGTTTGTTCCCTCTTCACGCTTTAACGGCTGAACGGATTTGGATGAAATTTAGAATGTACATAGAATATACCTAGGATTAACACATAGGCTACTTTTTAACATGATAATAGCGGGCGAAGCCGCGGGGCACGGCTAGCGTACTATAAAATCAAAATCAAAATCGTTTATTCACATGGGCCCCAAAGAGGCAATCGTGAAATTTCATGCCTCTTCTACCAGATTCGCAAAATTACAGCCATCGAACCTGGCAAGTAATTCGGCAGCGCATTTTTATTTCTAACACAATTATATCAACCTAGATTACGTAGTCGCCGGAAAGCGCTTGTGCAGTTTGCCTCCATGCATCCTTGTCATTAATGTAGTCAATCGTTTTATAATAAGCTTTCTTGTTTAATTACAGATTTGAACTTTCCCAATGGTAATTCAGTTACAATTTTAGGAATTTCATTGTAAAATCTAACCCCATTTGCTCATGTTTAAAACCGAAACTCGCATGTAATATTCTTATATTCTCTTATTAAAAAACAAATAAATAAAGAAAAAAAAATTAAAAAATGTTAACTTTAAAAGTTTTTCTCTATAAGGCAAAATATAGGCGCGAGACCTTTGTTCGGAGCGAACAACTAGAACGACTATTTTAAAGAGGTTACTTCCTGTAGGTCAAAGGCTATCGAAAGGCTAGGATGACACCTGTTTCTAAACAAAATGTAAATATCTATCGAAGGACATGAGTAAATACCAAACGTTCTAACCATAAGACCTCTCACCGCACGACTAGGCTATGTCTAAAATGTAAACCAACTTGGGACAAATTATGATGGAATATTATGTAGTAAGAAATCAAAATAGTTTATTCACATGGGCCCCAAAGAGGCACTCGTGAAAGTTAATAACTCTACTGCCAGATTGTCAATATTACAGCCATCTCGAGAAGAACCTGGCAAGAAACTCGGCGAAATTTTTTTGCATTCATTTTTTTAAAATAATTTTTAATTTAATACATATATAGCTATATGTATAAGATTTTTTTAATTACATTAATAATTATATGCATGTTTAAAAGATTGCATGTATAATGATCATTGCCGCACAACCGATCACTTTTTGTTAAACTTTTTTATCCTCTCCATCCTAAGGTTGCCTGGAAGAGATCGCTGCTTAGCGATAAGGCCGCAGATTGTACTGCTATATTGTTATTTTTTCTATTGTTAATTGTTATTTTTCTTGGTGTGCAATAAAGAGTATTTGTATTGTATATCTAACTATATTAACCTAGGTGTATCTATATTATGTAGTCGCTAGAAAGCGCTTGTGCAGTTTGCTCTGGAGATATAGGCAGACGTGACGCTTATCACACATAAACGACTTACTTGATAAGGTTAGGCCTCCTTTATACTCCGACGCCAACAGAGGCTTTGCATTAAAACATACTAAAAATTTACTCCCAATTCTATAAATATCGTTTCTTTGATAAGCTAGCATTTGTCCACCCATATCTTTTGGTGGTAGTGGTTGTTGATGAATAATTAATCATCGACGTTTGGTAGCGAGTCTATCGGATTTTTATCGTTTGCATTTCGGATTTAATTCTCCCATGCCCGATTTACCATCTAACAACAAGACCAACTGTCAAACATTATCCATTTATGGTTGACATACCTACCTCAAGTTCACTCGAAGCGTTTCGTTTCTACGTTTATCATCCGTACCGCGAAGTACTCATTGCCTTCTTTGTTCCCTGAACTGAGATCTCGCGCCTCCATTTTGCCTCATAGAGAAAAACTTTTGAGGTTACTTGCTTATGACTTGTTTTTCTAAATTATAAAAATTGTTTGATTTCTGTATTTGTTTTACAAGTACAACATAAAACGGATATTATACGTAAGTTTCAGCATTCAGAGTGAATCCGTTTTTGAGATAGACCCCAGGACAAAATAGGCCTAAAAACAGTGACTTTGGAGGCCTACCAAATCGATATTTTTAAACATAGGTTTTTTAAACCGGTTTCGTACTCAACTTGTACGCCCTTTTACAAGAAGAGAAAAAAAATATTTTGCTCCCCACTTATATGTATGGGAGAGTCCCCCTTAATATTTACATTCATATAATTTTAAATATAATTTCTGGCTTTGGGTTACGGCCAAAACTACGGTTTTACACATTCTATGAGAATTTGAATTTATATACCATCGGTATTGGCACATCTCGGAAGGTCGGAGACAGATGGAAAGGTCTCCGTTTGGAGGAGAAAAGATATGACTTGATGGTAGTACTTGTATGGTTTAGACGTTAGATGCCTCTGACAGACGGATGGACGGACGGACAATGTGTTGAACGATCCAAGTCAACTAAGAATCTCGCTTCGTTCGATCAATAATCTGGGAGTCATCGGGTGTCATACTAAATTTCGACTGTTCATATCAAGTCAGAAGTGAATAGGTATATTCTAGACAACCATGCTACATCTTTGGCCGCATCACTTTCCAGCAGCTGAGATAGAGGTCATTGAGAGAATGCTTGCCTATCAAAAAAATATTAAACGTTTCTGCTAGTCTTTCACTATTATTCGCGTCTGTTCTCAAATGAGACACGATAGAACACCAGTGTGCTCAAAAGTCGACATCTGATAATGCCAGCTACATCTTTATGCGATTCGCAATAATTGTTTTGTAAATAATCATTTATATCATTACGTAATAGTACCTTTAAATGGTAGATCTTAAAGAAATTTTGCTCCTACTTAATATTTTAATGCATATAATTTAATTGCCTTTCTTGGTTTTGGGCCATAGTATATTATCTAACAATTTGAAGTTATTTGCTTTTGCCAATGAGTATTTTCGCTCGTCGGTCAATGGACTCAAGAGCTGGTACTTTGCTGATCAATCCCACAAGTGGCCGTAGTACTCCATACACGATCGGACTTGAGCTTGATATAAATTGAGAAACTGCCCCGGTGTGAAGTACTGTCTGGCCTTAGCAAGGATACCCAGCTGCAGCTTCTTAGCAGCCAGTTGAGCTCTGGCTTCGATGTAAGAACCAAAGTTTGTATTCGACGACAAGGAAACGCCAAGAAGCTCAAGTTTATATACCATCGGTATTGACACATCTTGGAAGGTCGGAGACAGATGGAACGGTCTCCGTTTGGAGGAGAAAAGATGGTATGACTTGATGGAAGTACTTGAATGGTTTAGGCACTAAATGCTCTGACAGATGGACGGACGGACGAAGTGAACCATCCAAGTCAACTTAGAGATCTCGTTCGATCAAGAATCAGTTTATTATTGTGTTACAATGTGCTATTTATATATTATGTTTAATTGTATGTAAGTAGTATTTAAGTTACATACCAGTATTTAATTTGTTTTATACTGCATGAGTTGTAATAGTTGAGAGCACCACCTACAGCAAAATATTTTTACTATCCTGTCCATCCAAAGGTTGCCTGTAAGAATTTGCTTAATGTGATAAGGCATTGTACAACAATTATTGTTTTTCGGTTATTTATTGTTATTGTTTTTAACTACTTATTGGTGTTCAATAAAGAAATATTGTATTGTATTGTACAATTACAAGGTAAAATCAGATTTGCTTAAAATTTAAAAGGATTATAAAGTTCCAAATGTCTCCAAACACGTCTATTTCTATACAAAATATCTCTTACATCTTTAAAACTATTGGATCCTCCCACGCAAACAACCACTATAACCTGAACCGTGCTAACAAACAAAACATAGCATTGCAGAGCTCTAAGTAATATGGTAATTTTTCTAACTTTACCAGTTTATCTTGACACCTGGCCTCGGTTTAATTCCACGAAATGAGAGGTCTAACGATATGGTTGATGTAGATTATAGTTATACCTACTATTTTATTAGAACAATGACCCTATTGATCTAATGTTATGTATATTATATACTTATGAATGGTTTAATGTTTGTCTGTCTGGTTTTTTAGTTCATTCAGTTTTGTGGTAGACCGGTTTTATAATTATAATTATTACATAGGCAGGCGAATATTCCGCCCATAAGTAAACAAGAAATTTAGGTGTTTTAATTATATTAAAGTTATTTGAGTTTCAAATTTGTTTTTTTTTTTTAATTATTTCATGACCATGGATGCATAGTCCTTCAGTCGAAATATTAAACAAATATTAACAATTTCTATCCTTCATAATAAAAGTCTTAGTCACAAGTCACAGTCAAAGTCAAGTAGTCAGTCATAGTCAAGTCATGCCCTAGTAAAGTGGTAGAAACTTTACTAGAACTTCTATTGGAGTTTTGGAGCGAAGGCGAAAATCACGTTTTTCAACTTTGTATGATTTGCCTACACTTATGCACGTTCACTAAGTATCAACGGTTAATAATCCACCATTATTACACATTAACTCTAGAAGAATCACAGGTTTTGGAAAATTTTACAAAATCAACAACGCCATTTTTTCACGTTCGCGGCAAAACTCAGTTTCAAATTTATGCTTATTAGTGTTACAAGGGACTTCTAGCGAGTAGGTACGTCTGGGATGGTCATCCTCCTTTGCCGAACATAAACATACATAAACATAAACGCTTCCAGCAACAGTTCCACACTAAGTTGAATGACTTGTGTAGTAAGTGCACACTCAAAATCACACCAGAAACAAAAACACAAATTTTCCTTGGGGAGAAAACTTGTGTTCCCGCCGGGAATCGAACCCGATAAGCAGGGGTCTTAGAAGGAGAAGGCGCACTCAACTAAGCCAACAGCAAATATTTCGCTAGCATTTAATATTATATTCCAAAACTTGTGTTTTATTTAGTTTTAATGTGTTTAAATTATGATGGATAATTACCGTTTTTTTGTGCTTGAGTGTAAGCAAATCATACAAAGTTTAAAAAAAGTAATTTTCGCTTTCATTGACTTTGACTGTGACAGATGACTTGGACTAGATCTGAAAAATTAAAATTAAACTAAAAAACTTGAATATATATTTAACAAACAAACAAACGCATTCACACTCACAGCCCCACACTAAGTTCAAAGACTTGTATCGTTGGTGCCGGAAACATTCACATCACACTCACATCACACCCAGAACCAGAAGCACAAATATCCCTAGGGAAGGAATTTGTGCTCCTGCCGGGAATCGAACCCAGGACCCACGGCACAGAGGGCGGACACCTGTCCGCTGCGCCAACTGCGTCGTCAATTAAAAACAAAAAAATCTATTTCTTAACACTGGCTAAACGCATTAAGATGCGAAGCCAAATAAAAAATGATACACGAAGCATTATTTTCGAATAGCTTACCATCATGCGAGCGTACTGCTCCTTTCTTATTAGCACAAAAAAACTAATATCAATAAATGATTTATCACAATAACATATTTAACATAACCACTGATAAATTACGTTATGACTGTCCCAAAACTTAAGGTAGCACCGATTTTTTGTTCTCACGGAACCCGTTTTTGTTTTTTGTACCCTCTTTTCGATAATTTTGGTATCAAGTGCTTTGAAAACCGTACAGAATTTACAATTTTATGTTTATGACTTTACAGTTCAAAGTTGTTTGTACGTTTATTTAGAAGTGGTTGCATTTGTTTTGAATTCTTGTTTTCTTTTTTTTAATGTTTGATGCACAGGTGTGTTGTCTGTTCTTCCTTTATTGGGTTGTTTTTTTTTTCTTTTTTTGTAGGGCAGTGGCTTAGATTGTTAACGTTGATATTTCGGATCGGTTTCTTGTCGATTTTGTTAGCTTGAGACCTTTTTCTTGAGGTTAATTTAGTTTTTATTTTGTTGGTGACAGGTGTAATGTAAATCGGATTTTTAAAAGGGATAGTTTTCAAGTTACTTCTTTGAATCTTGAGCTTGTTATTTCGTAATAATATTTTGTTTTTCTTTTGTTAAGTTTTTTTTGGCTCCGCAATCTTGTTCATTTAGCCAGTGTGAAATTATAAAATATTTTTAAATATTTCATAAAAATGTCCTAGTCACAATCAAAGTCAAGTAAAAGAGTCAAGGTCTAGATATAGTCAAGTCATGTCCTAGTAAAGTAGTGGTCCTATTCATCCAAAGGTCGCCTGTAAGAAATTGCTTAATGTGATAAGGCTATTGTACAACAATATTTTTTTTAGTTTCTATTTTATTACATGTCATGTTACTGAACCATATTATTGACGATCGAAAAAGAAATATTGTACATATTGTATTATAGAAACTTTACTAGAACTTCTATTGGAGTTTTGGAGCGAAAATTAGATAGATTTGTCTAGACAAATCATATAAAGTTGAAAAACGTAATTTCTAATATCTATAAATAGTAGTCTACAATCATGCACGTTCACAAACTAATAACAGTAAACAATCTATTATTATTATACATTAACACTCGACGAATCAAAAGTTAAAAAAAAAAAACAAAATCGACAACGCGGTTTTTTCACTTTCGCGGTAAAAAGTAGTTTAATCGAGATTAACGATATCGATAGTAGAAAGTAAAAGCCGATTTTTTGGTTAATTTAATATAATCTATTGATTTATAATAATAAGAAAAACTGCAATAACCTAAATAATAAAATAAAGAACACACATTTTGCTACCTTTAAGTTATTCACTGATGCTCAGGAAGATCAGCTGTTTTTTTTTTTTTTTTATGCATTTGACCACTATCTCACCTGATGGAAAGTGATGATGCTGCCGAAGATGTAGCATGCTCGCCTAGAAGATACCTATATATATATCACTCTTGACTTGAAGACTCCCAGATTAAACCGTTTGGGGAACATAGACGCGGGCTCACAATTCACAAATTTAGCTGGTTCTCCTCATCTAGGATCTCAGTCCACCACTGACAAACTAGATTTATTTAGAACAAGCCATGCCACGCGGCTTCTCCCGCGTTTATTAATTTTAAAAGTAGCCTATGAGCTAATCTTACGTAAGGCTATGTCTATTCCAAATTTCATCCAATTTCATTCAGATGTTACAGCGTGAAGAGAAAACAAACATATTGACACACTCAGAATCAGAATCAGAATCAGAATATATTTATTGTTTAAAACTGTGTACATAGATTATAAAAATTAAAATGTTTCAACAGTCTGCCCGTTTCGGACGTACAATAGTTAAAATATATTTACAATAGTTAAAATATACACACTTAAACACAAACTTTTAGATTTATAATATTAGTTTGGTGGTGTAAAATTTAAAGTCAAAACTAATTTACAGCCCAAAATAAAATTAGGCTATCTGTTAAAAAAAACCTTTAATTTTTTATGAGTGAAGTAACAAGCATTTGTTTAAATAAATCAATAAATATGTCAGAAACAAAAAAAAAGATTTTTATCAACCCTGATTGTCAGATATGTCAATCCTACATCGGTTGGCGGGTTGATAAGAGTTTTTTTTTTCTATATTTGGCGCCATAGATCTGTATAAGATTGATTTGGTAACCACTATAGGATGCCATATGCCAGTATACGAGGAGTAGTATATCTTATCCGTCTTATCGCTAGAAGCGTCTCTTCCACACAACCTTTGGATAGAGTTAAACATTGCGCAATCAAGTTGGACGTCGGTGTTTTAAGAATATAACATTTTGAAAAGTGCAGTCATTAAAAATAATCCTCTGACCTCTTACATCTAACGCGAGGCTCCACCTTTGGAGCCATAGCTAATATTTTCTCTTCTTGAATCCATCCGGTGCATCTCAAGATATTTATACTCATACTCATACTCATTTATTGATAACAAAAATAGTCACATGTCGAAAATGTTATTAATTAATTCTTAATTAATAACATTTTCGAATTTATAATCATAAAAAAGACATAATAAAAATTATTAAATATGAATTTAATGTCAGAATAATAAATATAACAATGTCAAACAAATTAAAATACAAACACTAGCCTGTCACAAAAAAAAAAAAAAAACACTCGGCGACGCAAACAGCATTCGGTCTAGCTTCGTACAGATCTTCTAGTGTACAAGAACTATGGCTTGCTGACCATGATAATAAATGAGACATTGAATGAGACCATTTGCGGTGACGCTCCTGATTAAATAATTGATTAACATGACAAATTACTCTACAAGAGTCTATGAGACTCTTTGATTCGGCACATGACCAAATTGCTGGGTTGTATTTGGGGCAGAGGACAAGCCTTGCTACACAGCGTGGTAATGCAGCAAGCATTTTGGGAACTTTGCCGAACATTAAGGATCGTCTAAAGTTCTAAACCATCTAACCTTTTTTTATAACTTCAATATTTATATTGGTAAACTAGGTCTTGGAATAAATAAATATTAATACAACATAATTAAATTATTTAATTGCGAGATCGAAAGAAAAGCAAAACAAAAAAAAAAGAAAAGCTTTAAACGTTCTTTAATATGAGCAGTGACTGAGCTCGCTTTATTTCTATAGGAAGCGCATTCCACAGTCGAACAACTTGAACAGAGAATGCGTTTGTAATTAAACGGGCTGGTGTCTAGTGGCATTTTGAGCTTTATGTTCTAAGTTAGTAGGTTTCTCGTTCAAGATGACGATGAAACCAGAATTAGAGAAGAAGTTTTTTTACTTTCGCGAACTGCAATCATATTTGCTGAACTGCCCGTTGTTGGGTCCGCCTTCTAAGCAGGGGTATCGGGTTCGATTCCCGGTTCTGGTTCTGTTTGTGATTGTGTGTGTAAATGTTTCTAGCACCAATGACGCAAGTCATCGAATTTAGTGTGGGGCTGTGAGTGTATATATATGAGGAAGCCAGGTGTTTTCGCGGTTTTAGTCTCTCGGGACCATGGCTGATGAAACTTGCCGAAACTTCGAAATTTTTAGTCAATATAATGTTATTTTGAAAATAAAATCGCGAAAATACTCGGTTTTCAAATCAGAATAAGAGTACCGTCGTTAGTGTGCGTGCAGTTCGCTGCAAACTGCCACAGATAACTAAATAGTTACTACTTGGCGCCGATTGTAGGACCTTTGGTGTATATGTGACTTTATGTGCGTGTAGCTCGCGTTATAACAAGCAAAATTTGTAGGACCTATGGTAATTCATGCGTTTTGTACGCGGCCATATATCCATGACTCAAAACGAACGTAGGTACTCGACGAATTCATACTCACAGCTCCACGCCAAGTCCGATAACTTGTGTCGTGGGTGCCAAAAACATTCACATCACACACAATCACAGCCAGAACCAGAAACACAAATTTTCCTTGGGGAGAAAAAATATGTTCCCGCCGGGAATCGAACCCGATGAGACCCCGACGGCGACCCAACTAAGACAACGGGCAGTTCAATATCATAGTACTAATTATTATTGTTACTATCAATCAACATGTCCTTGTAAGGATCGATAAATCAAAACAAAACGCAAAAACATTGCAAACACATCTGAGAACGCACCCGCGTACTACGCAGGCTCTGCCCGGGCAGTGTTGCCAGTGGGGGCTGGGGAAAATCCACGGGAGCTGGGAGAAACTCCCAATAGTAAAGTTCACGCATGATACATTTCAATGCGCTGTTTAATGCAGTAGAGACAAGTATCTATGTAAAGCTTAGGCCATTGTTTAGTAAAACCACTAAAGAAAAGAAAATAATGATTTAAATTGCAACAGAATTAAAATCACATTTAATATATGAGTGTTACTATCCCGTAAAAGAGTTTATTGAAGAAAATTATTGTTTATTGAATTTGACGACCCAGTTGGCGCAGTGGACAGGTGTCCGCCCTCTGCGCCGTGGGTCCTGGGTTCGATTCCCGGCAGGAGCACAAATTCCTTCCCAAGGGATATTTGTGCTTCTGGTTCTGGGTGTAATGTGTGTGTGATGTGAATGTTTCCGGCACCCACGATACAAGTCTTTGAACTTAGTGTGGGGCTGTGAGTGTGAAAGTGTTTGTTTGTTAGTTTGTTTAAAATAATCTCACAATGATTATATTATTACACTAGGCGTGCCTCGTGGCTACGCCCGCGTTAGTTAATTTATAAAGTAGTCTATGTGTTATTCTGGAACCTAAACTATCTGCATTCTAAATTTCATCATGTTATGTTATGTTATATCAGAAAATTCCCTTACGGTACCTCTAATTTTAAGTTTTATTTTATATGGAAGATGTCGCTGTGCTGTATGAAATAAATATAATAAAAAATAAATAGACCCTCATCCAAATTTGAGAAATTTAAATAGCTTACAACAAGCTAGTGGTAACAATCACATTCACTCAAAACTAGAAATTCCTGTTTTGATGCCTAATTTGTTCTATTGCATATAAATCAATCTAAAATGATGATACTTTGTGTGCTTTTCAAAACTGCGAAGTGTTGTGAGTAAGCAACCCTTACTAACAAAAAATTCGACTGAAGGATCTGAGCACTGGCTGATTTGTCGTATTTTATCCGTTATCTCACCAATTGATAACTCATGATGTAGTCAAGGATGGTAAACACGCTACGTATACAATGAACTTGGCTCTCAATGGTAGCTAAGTACTATTGCGATAACTTAAATTAATGTATTTTGAAATGAAACTTCATATAAAAAATACAAAAAAATAAACGACTTTGAAATTTTGATCCACAACCTATTTGTGTGACAGAAAGTGGTGGGAGTCAACACTGTGATGAATAATTAAAAAGTTTCCCTGTAATACAAAAGTATCACTTCTTAGTGTGTCTTTAGGACACACCGTGTTTTTTTTTACTAAATGCAATTAATTTTAAACGCGTATAATATTATCATCAAATTTATTTATTATTGGTAGACTATTTGGAATAAAACTTAGATAAAACATATTTAACGAATTGGATTTAGAATCACATTTTAACTTATTTAATTTAATCTCCCAGAAACTCGCTAAAACCTTCCCACTGGCAACTCCCAAGCCCGGGCAGTTACCGATCAGGGTAACCTCCCCGCGCGTCTCCCCTCTCCCCCGTCCCTCCAAACTGCGTTCGGTTTTCACTCGAGCCGGTCGCGTGCCGCCGCGTATCCGCCTACCTGTGGCGCGCCGAAAAACCGCCGCCGCGAGTGTGAAAAATACCGCTTTTTCGGAAATTCAGTGAAAGGTTACCAGGATTACAGTGGCGTGTTTTCTTGTGCTTTGTGTGTCTTAAATCTGGATTTTTGTGCTTGATTGTGTAAGGTAAGACAATGTTTTGACATAAGGTTCTATCGACTATCGAAATGTCTAAGCGTATCCTACGTGAAATGTCGTGAAAATAACGCTTGGGAAGTGTTACAATACCTTGTTTACTTATTAAATGGTCCAATGATAAAGCTGTTTGTGTGTTCTAGCTCAAGGAAAAGAGCTAGCTGGAAAGTTATATAAAAACAGGATTTGCTGACTGATACGCAGTTCTATTTGTTGTTGTTCCTTGCTTTGGGCAGATACTGACTTAGGTATACTGACCTACGTACGAATTAGAATGAAAATAGCATTTATAATTTATTTTTCTACCGACTTCACAAAAAAGGAGGAGGTACTCAAGTCAATTCAATTTTTAATTTTGAGGTACTCAAGTCAATTGTTTTTTTTTACCTATGTGTTTTACCTCATAACTTCATTCCACGTAAACCAATTTTGTTTTATTTTTGTTTGAAAGATGTTTCTTTCCAATTGGTCCCATTTAAATTTGATCAGGATCTAATCAGTAGTTCTTGAAATATCTTCAATAATGCGTGTGCATCTAATCTGATCAAAGTTCCGAAGATAAAGCAATGAAGTCGGTTTTTAAGCTTTGCTTGCGTTTAATTATTTGTAGTAAATGTTATGCTTGGCGGTAGATAGTACCTAACTGTAATCTGTGGTTAAAATCCGCTAGTATTTTGACGTTTTTCGGCTATTTTTCAGTATTTATTTTAACTTAGAATTGATCATGTGAAATGTCACGAGTGAATAGGCATCTTCTGGGTAAACGTGCTCCATCGTCGACCGCATCGTCACTTACCATCAGGTGAGATGGCGGTCAAACGTTTGCCTATCTTAAAAAAAAAATGTTTCATTTAAAAAAAGATCAAAATTATTACCAGAGGGTATTTAGATAAGATTGTAGGTTGTTGTAAGCCATTCCAATGTACCACTACTACAATCCAGATCCAATCCAGCAAATGTAGGTTCCTAACGAAAATGTTTATGAAGGCGTATAATTGATCCAAGTTTTTATATTACATAGCTTAATGAGGTTTAAAATACCGAAAACTATCCTAAAATTGTTATCAAGTTTTTATGAGAGAACCGAGTCTTTTCGCGCTTTTATTTTCAAAGTATTATTTTGACTAACCTCGACGTCTCGGTAGGGATGCAACGGCCGTGGTCACGAGAAACTAAAAATAAGAACTAAGAGAAAAGACCTGGTTTTCTCATAAAAAAACATTATTGATGTTCGCGAAAGTTTAAAAAAATCTGTAACCAAGTTTTCAGAAATCAGCATATATTTTACTTAACTTTAAAGCAAGTAGTTAAACATAACTGATAAAGTATGTTTAATATTCGTTTTGGTTCATCAGCTTTCCCAATATGAACGTGATGTATACCTAAGTATAAATAGGCCCTTGCCCGTTTTACCACCTAACAACAAGGCAGACTATCAAACGTCATCCTTATATGGTTGACGTACCTCCGGTTCGCTCGAAGCGTTTTGCTTCTACGTTTATCATCCGTACAGCGAGGGAGTGGAACTCATTGCCTGCGTCTTTGTTTCCCGAACAAGTACAATCTGGGTGTCTTCAAGTCTAGAGTGAATAGGTATCTTCTAGGCAAGCATGTCACATCTTCGGCCGCATCTTCACTTTCTATCAGGTGAGATAGTGGTCAAATGCTTGCCTATCTATCATAAAAAAGGCACTAAAAGTACCATAGCGTTATCACACTTTATAGTAATTTGTGGTTGGAAATTTAATGGTTAATAGGGTAAATATAAAATACCTAATTTTCACGCGTGTAATGAATCTAACCAACAATCACTTAGAATTAACTTATAATTGATACGCATGCAAGTTTTAAAAAATGCTGCTAGTTTAAAAAAAATATACAAAATGGACAACTCCCTTTTTTCATTTTCGCTGCAAAACTTTTCATGGTAGATAGACAAGGTTTTGACTACCATCTCACCTGATGGAAAGTGATAATGCGGCCTAAGATGTAGCATGCTTGCCTAGAAGATTTATTTAGGTATTTAAGGGAAGGTGCTTTTTACAACTTGTGTATGTACTAGTAGCCATCCTAATGAAATCATAAATAAAAAAAAAGAAAAAAGTTAAATTTTGCCGTATATATATGTATTTCCTGTTTTATCCGACTTCAAAAAAATTACGATGTTTACAAATCTGTGTGTATTTTTTTGTTTGTAAACTCCGTTATAAATTACCCGATTTAAATAATTTAAACGCAAGCAAAGCTTAAAAAACCGACTTCACCCCTTATATTTTGGATTTGGCATAATCGATTTCGATAAAATTTATATGGGACCATCTCTGAAGTACTAAACGAAAAAATCATCAAAATCGCGGTGAAGTCGGTTTTTTTAAGCTTTGCTTGCGTGTTTTATTATTACACTAAAGTTAAGCAATTAATTGAATAAATCACATCACACTTCACACTATTTGTGAGTGTGATGTGTTTGTATGTTTGTTACTTCATAACGCTCAAACGGCTGGACGAATTTTGATGAAATTTAGTATGAAGGTAGCTGACACACTGGATTAACACATAGGCTACTTATTATCCCGGAATACCCGCGTGTCCGGGACTTACGCATTTCACGTATTTCCGTTTTGAATGTGTCATTGAATTTCATACATTTGTGAAATCTTCCTCTTTTAATAACTAGATGATTCAGAAAACATAGTCTTGGTAAGAATCCTGTTTAGCCTATTTTTAACTGACTCCCTGTTGAGAAGAGGTTCACATTTCAACTAAACATTTTTTTTTGCCTAAGGCATTTGACAGCTATACTGCCGTCATATGAAAAAAAAACGTATTTGAATTTTTTGTCAAAATTTAGTTATAGACATCAGAAATGTCTTTACTATTTAGTATATGTTATGACTTGTAGCAGATCCGTCTGAATTAAAAGTAAGTTTTAAGAGGTTGCATTTGAATTTTTTTTTTTTGCTGAAGCTCGATCTCTGTGGCGCGCTTTGGGAGAGGCCTATGTCCGACAGTGGACTGAGATAGGCTGAGTATGATGACGATGACTTGAATATTTTTAAATTAAAAAAATAGTACATGCGTCTCTTTTCTGATAATGTATATAACTAAATTTTGACAAAAATGCAGATACGGCTTTTACCCTTATAAAGGAAATATAAAATTTTCAAGATTAATCTGATTCTCATTTGATCAGATTGTATAAATAATGTTTTAATGCAACTACAAGACGCCAAAATACTGTATGAATACCTACATTTTCTCATTTAAGTGAATGTTATTCTTTTTGATAAAATAAAACATCTTAAACCAGAAAATGCTTACCTATCCTACTAACCCTATTAATCCTACTAATATTATAAATCCGAAAGTTTGCGTGTAAGTATGTTTGTTCCCTCTTTAACGGCTGAACGGATTTGGATGAAATTTGGAATGTAGCTTATACCTAGTATTAACACTTAGGCATTTTTAACTTGATAATAGCGGGCGAAGCCGCGGGGCACGGTCTTGCATAAAATGAAAAAAAAAAAAACTACTACTAACTACTACGTCCCTACAATTTACAGTACAAGCGTTTCAACTTCCGAACTCAGAGGTTCCAAACCTTTTCCACAAACCCCGGTACCAAGGGCCAGCATTTCTCCCTTATTAAGTTACTCTTGAAACCAGGCTCAGACGGCAACTTAAGTTAACATCATTTATCCACGATTTCTCGGAGTAATCAAATTTGTGGAGGGTGGGGGGCACCCCCCCTTTTGAATAGTATTATGTGGGTAAATAACTGAATTTAGAGTGGAAAGTGAAGATGTTGTAACTTTGGAGTGTCTTTGAGCAAAGTAAAACGATTCTTTGTGAAATAAAATGTTGAAAATCAATACTAGCTGCGTCCGGCTTTACTCGCATCAATTGGATCTAAAAGTATAAAAGTAGCCCATGTCAATAATAAAATAGGACATAACGTCGGTTGAAAATTAAAAACGTATATACGCTCTTAATTTTCAAACGACTTCAAAAAAGGAGGTTCTCAATTCGACTGTTTTTTTATGTATGTTACGCGATATCTCCGCCAATTATGAATTGATTTTGATGATTTTCTACCGACTTCACAATAAAAGAGGAGGTACTTAAGTCGACTGTATTTTTTTTATGTGTATTACCTCATAACTTCGTTCCACGTAAACAGATTTTGATCTGTTCACGTGGAACGAAGTGTTTTTTTGTTTGAAAGATGTTGTTTTCCAATTGGTCCCATTTAAATTTGATCAAGATCATCAGCAGTTCTTGCAATTTCTTCAATAATGCGTGTTTAGTACATCTAATCTGATCAAAGTTCCGAAGATAAAGCGGTAAAGTCAGTTTTTTTTAAGCTTTGCTTGCGTTTAATTATTGTTTTTAATTTTGGTAGATTATTCAGAGGTGGTCCCATATAAATTTTATTTAGATCGGTCAAGCCTAAAACCAAAATATAAGCGGCGAAGTCGGTTGTTTTAAGAATTGCTTGCGTTAATTTATATTCAAATGCGACCAGTTGTCACTGAGTTGTTTTATTCTTAATAACCAAGCATTTGACCACTAACTCACACGATGGAAGTTTTTTTACAATATAGCGTCTCGTAGTCGCCATTTTGAATTTTAAAAAATGTAATGTCAACTACTTCAACTTCTTCTTTGATTGAAAATGGCGACTATAGGGCTGTCGCACCATAATTCTGCCAATATCGCGTATAGGCAGGAGCGCAGTTTAAAACAAATTAAAAAATATTAATAAAAAATGCCCGGTAACTTCAAGTTACTAATTCTACTTCTAGTACAAAGTCAGCTAATGGGTGAATGTCATTAGTGACACTCACACAATTAAAATAAATTGACTAAAACGATTGACGCGAATAACATAAAAATCCGCTCACGTGGTTAGTCTCTAGAATGCCACAAAGGAATAAACATACATACATAATAATATACAGGCTGATCAATCCCCCTCCTTTGCGTAGCGCAGTTAGGTAAAAATACGTACTAAATACATACTATTATCCCGTTTCTAGCAATATTTCTTCAATAAACATAATGTCCAGTGTACAAAGGAAGTTATTGTAAATAACATTTAGGGGACACGCGCGCACTTTGGGAACCTCTGGCTTAGTTAAACGACTATATATGTGACAGCTATAGACCACAACTCTATCTGACGGGAATATGTGCTGCTGTGTACGCTATTATTTAGGAAACCACGGAGCAAGTAAATACTGAATACTGTGCAGAATTGTAGAAGCCACTGCAAGGTTGGTACTCGTATGATAGACTTATGAATAGGGGTGTGACATACGAACAAGAACTTGATTGGTCTCGTAGGTCTCGGATTATTCGAGAAATTCATAAAAGCTGCTTCATTTGCAATAGGAACTATATAACTCATTTGCTGTTGTGGCTGTACGGTTGTGGAATCAGTTACCAGAACATTTAAGGAAGGCTCAAAGTAAATTGATCTTTAAAAGACTTATTCATCGACATTACATAAAGAATATTTATCCTGAACAAGTTCAACAATAGCAATTTCTATTTATTTGTATCTTATATAGGTATTCTGATTATGTGTTGGTTATACATACATGTGTAAGTAGTATATTGTATTTGTTTAAATATATATATTTTTTATTAATTATTCATTTTTTCAAACTATTTGATCTAGTTTAATTATTCTAAAATCTCATTTTTTATTTATTTTATGTACGCGTATCTTTTAGCTGCACGCTCAAACACTTTTCTTACATGCCCAGGAAAGCTGGTAGATAATGCTTCATAGCATTAAGCTATTCCTTGTACACTGTTTTGTGCTAAACTATTAAATAAATAAATAACTATGGGCTATTCTGTAGAGTGGACGCTTTTTCAGCTTGACTTCAATGTTCCGTTCGTTGTATCTAAATATTTTAGAAGGTCGATGATTTCAACATTCCTGAAATTAGTTTTATTGAGCGAAGCAAGATCTTTAAGTTGACTTGGATGGTTCTGTTTTTTGTGCTGGATAGGCAAGCATTTGACCACTATCTCACCTGATGGAAAGTGAAGATGCGGCTGAATATGTAATGAGCCTATAAGATACCTATTCACTGTAGACTTAAAGACACCTAGATTGTACCATTCAGGAAAAAAAGGCGCAGGCAATGAGTTCCAATCCCTCGCTGTACGGATCATAAACGTAGAAGAAAAACGCTTCGAGCGAATCGGAGGTATGTCAACCATATAAGGATGACGTTTGACAGTTTGTCTTGTTGTTAGGTGTTAAAAAGGGCATGGGGGAATTGAATCATGTTCTGTCAGAGGAATTTAATCTTTACAAGCGAATAACTTCAAAGTCTCAGAGAATATGTAAAGCTATGGCCCAAAAACAAAGATGGCAATTAAAATGAAAATATTAGGGGGCACCCATACACTTAAATGGGAATGGTTTTTTTTATGCCTTTGTGGGACATCATTGAGCGTTGCAAGTAGAGTACGGAACAGTTTTCAAATAAATATAATGTTGGGAAAATTATAGTAGGTCGTGAATGTCACTATTTTTAGACCAATTTTGTCCCGAGGCCTATCTTAAAAACGGCTACACGTTTAAAACTAAAACTAACATATTATTATAATATCTGTTATACTCTCTAATAAAACAACAAATACAAAAAACAAACAATTAAGACGACCCAGTTAGCGCAGTGGACAGGAGTCCGCCCTCTGTGCCGTGGGTCCTGGGTTCGATTCCCGGCAGGAGCACAAATTCCTTTCCAAGGGATATTTATGCTTCTGGTTCTGGGTGTAATGTGTGTGTGATGTGAATGTTTCCGGCACCCACGATACAAATATTTGAACGTAGTGTGGGCATGTGAGTGTGAATGCGTTTGTTTGTTGTTTGTTTGTTATTAGGCAAAATGTAGGATCGAAATCTCAGTTCAAGGCGGAAGAGTAGTAATGTACTTATAAGCTTGAAGAAATTAGAGATCACCTTACTAAAACTGACTACGTGAATTCCATGAAAGTCCGAAGTATAAGGGACTTGATATACAAATCGCACAAGGCGCGCGGCCCGGGCGTTGTGAAGTATAATGTAGGTATGGTGTGTAATGTTAGGCGGAGTGATTACATTGTCTTTGGTGTGAGGTGACAGGCTAACATTCCGCCACCGTGTGTGTACGTACGGTGTTGTAGTGTAGTGTATCTTTGTTTATATATATTATTATGTAGTTATATTATATTATTATGTTAGTACCTTTTTAAATTTATAATCTGTAGTATATATGTATGAAGTGATTTTTTATTTTTTATTTTCGTTTGTATCTCTGTCCTGACGCGCGTGATGTCATGCATGGGTTCCGCCTGAAAATCAGTTACTGGGTAGGTAGGAGGGTCCTGCCCACCTACTTACCTAGTTATATGCTGAGTCGGGACCTCATTCGTGACATCACGCGGCGTTATATTGTTTATTTCTTGTATTTTGTTTTGTGCTTTGTCTTGTTTTTTCTTATGTAAATAATGTAACGTCGCGTGTTGTCCCGAATAAATATATTTTCTTTCTTTCTTTCTTTCTTTCTTTCTTTCTTTCTTTCTTTCTTTCTAAGGGAACTTGATACAAAGAGGCCAGGGCGCGCGGCCGTGACGCTTCTCCCCGCGCTGATGACGTTTTCTATAGGCTCTAGTGTAACTGAAACTCAAGCAAAGCTTAAAAAGCACCGACTTCACCGCTTTGTCTTCGGAACTTTGATCAGATTAGATGTACTAAACACGCATTATTGACGATATTTCAAGAACTACTAATCAGATCTTGATCAAATTTCAATGGGACCAATTGTAAAGGAACATCTTTCAAACTAAAAAAAAAATCTAAATCGGTTTACTGGAAAGAAGTTATGAGGTAACAAATATAAAAAAATACTGTCGACTGAGTACCTTCTCCTTTATTTGGAAGCCAGTAAAAAATATACAAAGCGCGTACACGCCGCGCGCCTCGGGCGTTTTGTATATCAAGTCCCTTAGAAGATCAGTGAATAAGTCCCAACCTATTTGTTGACACATTCAAAACGGAACTCTTGACACTTCAGCAATGTCCGTCGCAAGTCACGAAAGATATAAAAATAAATACACACACACTGAATCATCGAGATTTATATACAAGATGCTATTGTTTTATTATATTTTTCACATTCACAGCCCCACAAAATGTTCGATGACTTGTATCGCGGGTGCCAGAAACATTGGTAGCGCAACCAGAATCACAATTCCAAATTTTCTTTCTGGAGTAAACTAGTGTTCCCGTCGAGAATCGAACCGATGCTTAGAAGGTCAACGCACACACTAAGCTAACGGGCAATTTATATCGTTTATTAATAAATCTCTAATAAAAATATGATAAAATCCATTTATCATTTTAACATAAACGTTATGTTGATTTTATTTATATAGCATTAGCCATGCTAGGCAGAACTATTGTGATAAATTTAGAAAGGAAAAATTATCGCTTGAGGCGGGATTTGAACCCGCGGCCATAGGGTCTCATGCCCTATTGCTCTAACCGCAGAGCTACTCAAGCCCCGCCTGAAGCGACGAAATTAACCTTTCCTTATTATTAACGTCTTACGGGGACGTGTGACGTCATCTACCGAAACAGTTTATAGAAACTACTACGGCCAATGAGTCTAACATTGCAGTTAGCTCAACGTTGTGTTGATAACGTCTACCCAAATCAATTGATTTTATTTATATAGCTTTAGCCATGCTAGGCAGAACTATAGTGATAAATTTAGAAAGGAAAAATTATCGCTTGAGGCGAGATTTGAACCCGCGGCATAGCCATAGGCGGAGCTTGAGTAGCTCAGCGATTAGAGCAATTTATTTATAATTTTTCCTTTCTAAGTTTATCACTATAAACGTTATGTAATACATACAAAACATAACCTTTTGAGTTAGTGTAGTGATGTGACAGTGTATTAGAGTGAGTGTTATTAACAAATAACACAAGAAAATATAAGTAACTTGTTTTAAAACTTTTTTAAAGACGAGCTTGTAGAAGTCCGTCATTATGGATTAAAAGTGACGTCACTTTATTTTTCGAGTTATTCTCAGCAAGCCCTTTCATTTGATACTCATATTGTAGGAGTGCGTTTATCGACCCAGTTGGCGTTCCGGCACCCACGATACAAGTTTTTGAACTTAGTGTAGGGCTGTGAGTGTCAAAGCGTTAATATTTATGTTTAGTGCATTAAAAATTGCTTGTCTCCATTTTGTGTGCTTCGTCATGTAAGACTTAGAACGACGTCACACAGCTAACCATGCATTATCACTATAAATGTTTGTATCAATAACGGGATATTTACCATGTATTTCGTTTGTTTTGAGTTTCCGATATTTCGGCACTGTTGCAAGCGCCATGATCACGGAGTAACTGTGAGACACAACAGTGCCGAAGTATCGGAAACTCGAAACAAACGAAATACATGGTAAATATCCCGTTATTGATACAAACATTTATAGCAACCATGCATTGGCCGTGAATCTGATGTCACACACTAAATTAAATTTAAACTATTCCTGTCTTTTACACAATAGGAACACAAGACAGAGATAGTATATTTTAGTGCTGTCAAGTTAGTCAGAACATAGATGTCTATGCAAGCTTAGACGAATATGTAATTGGTGTTGACTAAAAACACGTGCCTTTCTGCTTCTGCTGTTCATATTTTAATTGATAAACTAGCTTGACAGCACTAAAATGTATGCTATCTATGTCTTGTGTTTCTATTTTGTAAGAGACAGGGATAGTTTAAGTTTAATTTAGTGAGTGTACATCAGAATCGAGGCCACTGTCATCCAAACTAAACGTGAATACAAAATTTCAGCTCAATCGGTTGAAGATATCTGCTTCAAAATTGAGTTGCAAGATTCCACCCGAACAAACATACATACATCGCAAGTTAAATAAAAGCTTGTAAAAAGTCTTCTTTTAATAGAGACAGTAAGAAAAGTGTTATTGGACACATTCTTAGTATACTAATCTACTTAGAAGTTTAGGTCAAAATTAAATTACTTATTTATTTATTTATTTATTTATACTTTATTGCACAACAAAAACAATGTGCAATTGGAGGACTTAATGCTAAGAGCAGTTATTAGTCTTAAGGCTAGATCGTTATTCCAATGATGTAACAACCGTAATTGTAGCGTCATTTAAAAAAATCACACTCACGGCCCCACACTAAATTCGAATGACTTGTACCGGAGTTTATACCAGCCAAAGTGCTGAACCACTCAAGTTAATTTAGAGACCTTGCTTCCCTTTGTATGAGAGTAATTATAATGTAAAGCTATTTATCGCTCAAACTACAACAATATCTAAAAACAGACTACCAATATCAACGAAATCACCGAAACTTGATACCCAAACATAGTTCTCGATGACATAGTGACAGACAGACCCCAGGTTTTTATATATATAGATAACGGTACCGCCCACTCACATGACTAATATAAATGAATTATCCTTTTGCACGCGGTTCTGTCCGTAAAAGGCATCAAATCACGAGATTAGACTTACGTGATTTATTAACGTCTCAAATAATCATATTTAATGATTGTTTAAACAGCATCTGTACCTCACACTCTGTTCTCACACTCACAGGAGTGTGAAAACGTTTTTTAAATTTATAAAAATGCAATTTTTCGTAATAAACATAAAAACTCACAATATTAAGTTCAATTACTTGCGTCGTAGGTGCCAAAAACATTCATAACACACACAGACACAATCACACCCAAAACCAGAAACCTAAATTTGCCCTGGGTGGATAACTTGTGTTCCCACCTCGAATCGAATCCGGTGCTCGCTGCTTAGAAGATGGACTGGACCCAGCTAAGCCAACAGGCATAAAGGTATCTATCGGGTTCGATTCCCGGTGGAAACAAAAGTTTTCTCCCCAAGGAAAATTTATCTTTATGGTTCTGGTTTAGATTTTGTATGTGATTTGAATTATTCCGGCACCCACGACACAAATCCAACTGAATACAACAAGTATGGTCCGATCATGTATGGAAAATATTGTGGACACCTTTGGGGGGGCTCTGCCAAGTACCAGCTCTGGGATCCATTGACCGCCGAGCCAAAAGACTTATTGGTGATAATAAACTGGTTGAAACAAAACTGTTGAGTCTCGGTCGTCGACGTAAGGTAGCGAGCCTATCGGTTTTCTATCGTTTGCATTTCGGTGAGCGCAGGAATTATACGAGTTAATTCCCCCAAGCTCAGCACGTTTTACCATCTAACAACAAGACAAACAGTCAAACGTCATCCATACATGGTTGACATACCTCCAGCTCGCTCGAAGCATTTTGCTTCTACGTTTATCATCCGTACTGCGAGGGAGTGGAACTCATTGCCCGTGTCTTTGTTTCCGAGCGGTATAATCTTGCAGTCTTCAAGTCAAGATTGAATAGGTATCTTCTAGACAGGCATGCTCCTATGTACATGATAGTGGTCAAATGCTTGCCTAACAAATTTATTGCCTAACAATTTTAATTCCCCCTTGCCCTTTTTACCATCTAACAACAAGACAGACTATCAAACGTCATTCTTATATGGTTGACGTACCTCCGGTTCGCTCGAAGCGTTTTGCTTCTACGTTTATCATCCGTACAGCGAGGGAGTGGAACTCATTGCCTGCGTCTTTGTTTCCCGAACAGTACAATCTGGGTGTCTTCAAGTCTAGAGTGAATAGGTATCTTCTAGGCAAGCATGTTACATCTTCGGCCGCATCTTCACTTCCCATCAGGTGAGATAGTGGTCAAATGCTTGCCTATATATCACAAAAAAATAAAAAAAAAACAAACAAAAAATATATGAGTCTGTAAGTGTGGAAGCGTTTATTTATAAAAACAAAACCGTCGGATTTATAATCTTATTCAAAGTGGCTATATAAGTACAAAATTCTCTCCTCTCTGGTAAACAAAGCACCGTTCTAAATACCCATATTCATTTAATAACACCCAGCAAGGGCAGCAAGCATTACCTTTTACAACATAGTAGCGGGTAGCGAATCTCCCTAGGGACTAATAACAACTATTACTGCTGACCGCTGACTATAAAAATAAAAGCCCTATGATAACCTGCTCGGGAATGCAGGGAGGTAATCAGGAAACGGAGGGGGGAGGGGTAAAAACCGTGATACACTGGTAATGAGACCAGTGGATAACATACACAGTCATAGCGTTTGAATTGTGAACACAGTTGTTTGAATAACAGTAAGCTTATAAATATTAACTAAGAGATGAAAGTTTCGCTAGTAAACAGGTATTAAATACTTTTTTTATATCTATTAGAGAAAAAAAATCCCGCCTGAAGCGATAATTTTTCCGTTCTAAATTTATCACTATAGTTCTGCCTAGCATGGCTAATGCTATATAAATAAAATCAATTATTAGAGAAAAGTTGACGATTTATTAAGAAAAAGTCACTGAAATTGGCTAAGTTAAATTGATTTTTCAATAAGACTATTATTTTGAACAATTTGTTTACCCATTTGGCGTTCTTTTTTTATGCCTGATAGGCAAGCATTTGACCACAATCTCACCTGATAGAAAGTGATGATGCGGCAGAAGATGTAGCATGTGATACATTTCTACTGTTTTCACGACACTTATAAAGTAAATAGTGCTATAGTTGGACTTTTCCTACAAAACATTCAAATAATTATGTTATGTATGGTTTAATATCTTTTTTATATTTAATCTGGTATAAAATGGCTTGGCTTTTTGTATTTCTTAGAAAAAATAAAAAACAGGGTGTGTTGCAAAGACAAACGATAGAAGTGTAACTTTTGTATTACAGGGAAATAATTTAATTATTCATCACAATGTTAACCCGTACCACTTTTCGTCATACAAAAAGCTTGCGAATAAGAATTTCAAAACCTATAAATGTTTATCTTCAAAAACTATGTATTTTGTAGTACCTATTATAATTTTCCCACACTAATTCTAGCCCACATCCCCCCGTCCTGAGTCCGTCCAGTCCACCTTGAAGCCGGTTCCAAAGCCTTATAAGTTTGTCAGCATCCGGTGAGACACCGGTTTGTCCCCCCTTCCCCTCGGCATGGGAGATTGATTTTTTTCACATCCTCTGGTTTTGCCATGTTATGATATTGAGGGAATTATTTTATTGGTAATTGACGTGGAAGTCCGTAAATATAATAACTCTTTCATGTATAAATAACATCTATTATAATCATACTAATCCCTACTAATATTATAAATGCAAAAGTAACTCTGTCTGTCTGTCTGTTACGCTTTCACGCCTAAACCACTGAACCGATTTTGATGAAATTTGGTACAGATATAGACTAGAGCTTGGGAAAAGACAAAGGGTACTTTTTATCCCGGAATTCCCGCGGGTGCAGGACTTACGCGGGTAAAACCGCGGGACGCAGCTAGTAATATTATAAATCCGAAAGTTTTTGTGTAAATGTGTAAGTATGTTTGTTCACTCATCACGCTGTAACGGCTGAACGGATTTGGTTGAAATTTGCAATGTACATAGCTTATACAAGTCGGTTGAAAAACAATTGATATGCGATAGCCTCGCAAAAACGCACATGCCCTAGTCTTAGTTCCCGGGACGGTATAATCTAGGAGTCTTCAAGTCAAGAGTGAATTGGTATCTTCTAAGCATGCTACATCTTCGGCCTCATCATCGCTTTCCATGAGGGGAGATCGTGGTCAAACGCTTGACGATCGAGCATAAAAAAAATCTATTAGGTATCTTTATTTTAAAAATCTAGTCATGCTTGCTTGTTGTATAGACTAATGGGCATTGTATCTGTTTTTTTTACTATATATTTTTTTTGTGTGTTACCTCATAATTTCTCTCCTCGTGAGCCGATTTCGAACATTTTTTTTAGCTTGAAGGATGTTGCTTTCTATTTGGTCCCATTCAAATATGATACAGATCTGATCAGTAGTTCTTGAAATATCGTTAATAATGCCTATTTTGTGGACTACTTTGAC
Source organism: Lomographa bimaculata (assembly GCA_948107665.1). Classification (NCBI taxonomy): domain Eukaryota; kingdom Metazoa; phylum Arthropoda; class Insecta; order Lepidoptera; family Geometridae; genus Lomographa; species Lomographa bimaculata. The sequence continues at coordinate 10,833,354 of OX403610.1, read as the reverse complement.
GATGTTCTCGTTAACCGACTTCAAAAGTTACCTCATAACTTCTTTCGTTGTGAGCCGATTTTGATGATTCTTTTGTTATTTGAAAGCTAGTGCTTTTTATGTAGTCCCATTGAAATTTGATCAAGGTCTGATCTCTCGTTTTTGAGTTATAGTCAATATGCGTGTTTAATACATTAAATCTGATCAAGGCTCCGAAGATAAAGCGGTGAAGTCGGTTTTTTAAGCTTTGCTTGCGTTTAATAATTCAAACCACTCAAACTTTAGGTTCTAGATTTTTGGATGCCTTTAGGCCCTAAAGACATCCGATCGGCCTTTAGGGCCTGAGAGAGATGCCTTTAGATGTCTTTAGGGCTCAAAGGTCCGATAAGGCTACAAATTTAGTGCGAATTGGGGTAACTCTCGAAAATAACCAAAACTAAAAGAACTCAAGTTTCTCAAAACATCAAAGCACCGCCAATACAACATTAAATAATCACAATACAATATATATATACAAAATACTAAACCGGTTCGTCCGTCACATGTGTGAGCTGAATATGGCAAGCACATTGGTGCTACGTGGGAGACGCGTGTATAGGGTGTTGTGTGTTCAGACTTAGAAAAATAAACAGATTTAGTTAATACATATCTAGTGTGTTTACCAGCTTCGATCACATCGTCACTTACCATCAGGTGAGATAGTGGTCAAATACTAGCCTGTCACAATTAAAAAAAAAAATATTTTTTTATCATTTAAAAATATGGACCACTCTTTTCCTATCTATATATACGGATCTAGCGACTACCATAATAACACCTAGGTTAATAAAATGATGTATTAGAGATTAATAATGTTTAAAAAAAAAAATGAATGAAAAAAATGAGTTTCTTGCCAGGTACTTCTCGAGATGGCTGTAATTTTGCGAATCTGGCAATAGAATCGTTAACTTTCATGAGTGTCTCTTTGGGGCCCATGTGAATAAACGATTTTGATTTGATTTGATATCTACGGGCCAATTGCCTATATTTCCTAAAACTAAACTAAAACTATGTACAGCAAAGAACTAAGTTACCAAAGTTATTATTAAGTTATTTTAAGTAATTTACTTTGTTATTTTATGATTTAATATGTAAGATATGATGATAATGATGACCAGTTGGCGCAGTGGACAGGTGTCCGCCCTCTGCGCCGTGGGTCCTGGGTTCGATTCCCAGCAGGAGCACAAATTCCTTCCCAGGGATATTTGTGCTTCTGGCTCTGGGTGTAATGTGTGTGTGTGATGTGAATGTTTCCGGCACCCACGATACAAGTCTTTGAACTTAATGTGGGGACAGGAGTGTGAATGCATTTGTTTGTTTGTTAGTTAAACTGTAATGTATGTATGTCATTTTTTAACCAACTTAAAAAAGGAGGAGGTTCTCAATTCAAATATCCCTTGGAAAGCAATTTGTGCTCCTGCCGGGTATCGAACCCAGGACCCACGGCACAGAGGGCGGACACCTATCCACTGCGCCACGGGTCGTCAACTCACAGAACCGTTATGTTATGTTTTTTTTTTTTTATTTCATGATAGGCAAACTTTTGACCACTATCTCACCTGATGGTAAGCGACGATGTGGTCGACGATGGAGCAAGCTTGCCTAGAAGATACCTATTCACTCGTGACTTGAAGACTCCAATATTGTACTCATCAGGAAACACCGACTCGGGTAAGGAGTTCCATTCCTTTTGCGGTTCGCACAATGAATGTGGAGGCAAAACGCTTAGTGCGCATTTGTGGAATATCCACCATATAGCGGTGTCGCTTAGCAGTTTGTCTGCCTGTCCGATGATAGAACGGGGATGGGGGAACTAGATCGTACAGTTCCTTAGCACACTCTCCGAAATGTATCCGATAAAAAACCGATTATTATATAGTTATGTTATTACGTAACAAAACCATCCAAAGTAGAACATCCTGTATCCAAGACAAGGACCAAAATTATTTAGGCGAAGACCAACGCGTCTCCACAAAATAGCACGCGCGTGCATGCATACAGAAATATAAGAAATGAGGTTACTGAATATTTGACACATTGACAGTGACAGCGTTCATATGGATGACAGTTTGTGACAGTTAATATTGGCTAAGAAGTCCTAAAATGGCGTTGTAGATTTTGTAAAAAAATCCAAAACCTGTGATTCTTCGAGTGTTAATGTGTAATAATGGTGGATTATTAACCGTTAATACTTAGTGAACGTAAAAGTGTAGCCAAATCATACAAAGTTGAAAAACGTGATTTTCGCCTTCGCTCCAAAACTCCAATAGAAGTTCTAGTAAAGTTTCTACCGCTTACTTGGGCATGACTTTACTTTGACTGGACCTTGACTTCTTTACTTGACTTTGACTGTGACTTGTGTCTAGGACTTATAATATGAAACACACTTTAAATATTATCACTTGACACTGGCTAAATGCACAAGATTGCTAAGCCATAACTAAGAAAAAGAAGAAGACCTTTGATTAATACTGGGTTTCTAAATCCATAAGGCTTGATTCTACCCGACACCCCTGCTTAGTAGGCGAACGCTCACACAACTTAGCCAACGGGCAATCATGAACCTGCTTTTTTTTGAAGTCGCATAATCCTACTATAATATTATAAATCCGAAAGTTTGTGTGTAAGTATGTTTGTTCCCTCTTCATGCTTTAACGGCTGAACGGATTTGGATGAAATTTGGAATGTATATAGATTATACCTAGGATTAACACATAGGCTACTTTTTAAAGTGATAATAGCGGGAGAAGCCGCGGGGCACGGCTAGTCAACCATAAATGGATGACGTTTGACAGTCTTGTTGTTTGATGGTAAAAAGGGCATGGAGGAATTATATCATGTAATTCCTGAGCACACTCACTTATTCCAGGTCTAGTGTGTTTACCAGCTTCGATCACATCGTCACTTACCATCAGGTGAGATAGTGGTCAAACACTAGCCTATCACGAATAAAAAAAAACACTCCAAAATGTAAGCGATAGAAAAAACAGTTCCAATTTTTAAGTTACCCTTTACCATATGTCAACACTTGCCAGTTACCCCCCACCCCATGACCTTCCTCTGTATTACCATACTTTTGTCAATTCCGCTCACACCCACTCACCCTCTGTTTCTGCGAGGAATTTGTCGTGTGACCTATTTTTTAACCCCCGACGCAAAAAGAGGGTGTTATAAGTTTGATCGCTATGTATGTGTTTTTTTTTTTTTTTTTGTGACATTCTAGTGTTTGACCACTATCTCACCTGATGGTAAGTGACGATGTGATCGAAGCTGGTAAACACACTAGACCTGGAATACGCAGGCTCTCAAGGATAACTGCCAGAACACCGTATTTGGCTTGGCGGCAGACTTTGAACTTGATGGTGGTAAGCTACTTTGGTAGTAAGCCAGGCGAGCAACTCAAAAAAGGAATTCCCACCTCTCTTGCTTTTTTTTTACAGATGATTTGATTGTTAGTTTTTTTATCAATATTTGGTGAAAATCGGTGCTTAACTTTCTCGTAATTAGTATCCCAAAAATCGACTTGAAAGTTAAAAATAAAACACTTCAAAAGTGAAAGACGTTATTAACGATTTCAATATCCATTTTTAGTATGTCCACAAAATGTAACATTAACCTCAATGATTTTTTATGCTCGGTAGGCGAGCATTGGAAAGTGATGATGCGGTCGAAAACATACTCGTAGCATGCTTGCCTAGAAGATACCCATTTACTTTTGACTTTAAGTACTATTTTTGTTATTATTGAAATATTAACCAACTCTATCATCAACTCTTAGGTATCACAGTGTTCCGGTAGTTATACTTGAGAGCCAGTCACATATAAAACGCTTAAAAATATTAACGATTTCACACTCACAGCCCCATACAAAGATCGATGTCTTGTTTCGTGGGTCCCGTAAATATTCATATCACACACAATCATAACAGACGCAAAAGAAACACATCAGACCAGAAATCCAAATTTACCTTGGGGAGAAAGCTTGTGTTATTGTCGGAAATCGAACCCTATATATACTTCTTTTTAGAAGGTCACCGCACACCCAACTAAGTCAATGGGCAGTTCAATCCTATCCTACTAATGTTAAATATAAATCCGAAAGTGTGTGTGTAAATGTGTAAGTGTGCAAATGTGAAAGTCTGTTTGTTTCCTTTTCACGTTTTAAGGGCTGAACAGATTTGGATGAAATTTGAAATATACATGGCTTATACCTATTAACACATAGGCTACTTTTTAACTTGATAATAGCGGGCGAAGCTGCGGGGCACGGCTAGTATTCAATAGGCCGAACGTGCTGTCCTATTTTTTATTATTTTTTTTTTGTGGGGGGGAAAATGCCTAGCATTTCCTTTCCTTCCCAGGGGAGAAGGAAAGGGGTATATGGGGCTCGAACCCACTAAAAACTCCCCCGTGAGCAGTCCCTCGCCAAGGTGGGGCAAGATAGGGTCGCGCTAGCAGTCACTATCTTGCCCCGGCTATAGGCCCGGGTATAAACCGGGCCACTGCGCCCATGGAGGGGTGACCTTGCTCACCAAGGCCACCCCCCAGACGAGATTGTGGTTAAACGCTAGCCTATCATTGGAAACCAATAATTTAAACGGAAGCAAAGCTTCGTAAAACCGACTTTACCTTTTTATCTCCGTAATCGTTGACAATTTTCGTATGGGACCTTAGGCACTATACTGTTTCAAACAAAAAAATCGATCATTCTATCTACGTCAACTGCTCGTTGGCTTAGTTGGGTGGCGTTCGCCTTCTAAGCAGGGGATCGGGTTCGAACCCCGGTTGAAACACAAGTATTTTCGCCAAGGAAAAATTGTGTTTCTGGTTCTGGTTGTGATTGTGTGTGTGATGTGAATGTTTCCGGCACCCACGACATAAGTCAACGTTAGTGTGAATTCGTTTATCATTTGTCATTAATCGAGTAACATATTTTTTTTATGGATATTGGATATTGGTTTCTTTATAAATTAAATCTGTGAGTATTCAAGTCTCTAGTGAACAGGTTTTTTTTAGGAAAACGTACCACATCTTTACTTTCGATCTTGTGAGATAGTGGACAACATGGACTAAGCTGTCAAACGTCATCCATATTTGGTTGACATACCTCCAATTCGCTCGAAGCGTTTCGCTTCTACGTTAATCCGTACTGCGAAGGAGTGGAACTCATTGCCATCGTCGTTGTTTCCCGAACGGTATAATCTGGGAGTTTTCAAGTCAAGAGTGAATAGGTATATAGGCAAGCATGCTACATCTTCGGCCGCATCATCACTTTCCATCAGGTGAGATAGTTGATTTTATTTATATAGCATTAGCCATGCCAGGCGCGTCCCCGTTAGACGTTAATAATAAGGAAAGGTTGATTTCGTCGCTTCGGGCGGGGCTTGAGTGGTTCAGCGGTTGGAGCAATAGGGCAAGAGACCCTATGGCCGCGGGTTTAAATCCCGCCTCAAGCGATAATTTTTACTTTCTAAATTTATCACTATAGGTGAGATAGTGGTCAAATGCTTGCCTATCAAGAAACACGAAATGAGAGCGTCTTGTTTTTGAAGCCAGTTTTAAATGAAGAGTGGCTAATTAAACAAACTTAAGCACAGCTTTCATATCATTTAAATATTATCTTAATCAGCGTAAGGACAAAAAACGTAAGCAAAATAAATACAGTAATATATTCGCCTTCCCAACCGTGTGAACCGACCGCATGTGCGGGGCGAATGGGCGCTTGTTTTTTTCTTATACGTTTTTTTATGTTCGCTGTATGTTCATTGCTATACCCGTTTTGTATTAATAGAACTTGTTTAATTGATGATAATTGGATAATGGAGTACAGTGATATGCTGAAGTCACTTGAAGTTGTTCTTTCGTTTACTATAACCTATTACAATCTTTTATTTAGTTTCATCTATCTCGTTATCTGTCGCTCTGTAATCAAATCTTGCAAGCTTAATTAGACCCACTTCCCGATGTCCGATTGGACTCAAATTTGGTGTACTTATGTATCTTCGGTGACTATTTTTTTTTTTTATGACAAATAGGCTAGCATTTGACCGCTATCTCACCTGATGGAAAGCGACGATGCGGTCGACGGTGGGACATGCTTGCCTAGAAGGTACCTGTTCACTCTTGACTTGAAGAGGCCTAAGTTATACTTATCGGGAAACAAGAATGAAGGCAGAGTATTCCACTCCTTTGCAGTTCGCATTATAAAAGTAGAGGCAAAACGCTTGGTTCTTATCTAAGGAATATCCACCATAAAAGGATGTCTTGTTTTAGTACGCCTTGTTGTCCCATGATGGAAGGGAGCTGGAGGAATCAAATCATGCAGTTCTAACGCACACTCTCCGAAATGTATCTATATATACTATACAATGATATGGTAATAAGGGGCCTTCAACTCAAAAGGTTTAGTTTTCTTGAGTCTTCTCATTAAGTCTGTGTTGTTGAGTGATGGTAATTGATGATGTTGTTCAAAATGGTCAACATGTGACGCCTAGATGGGCTGTCTCTAAAGGATGCTGGAACTTATTTTTAGCGTTTTATCAAGATAAACCCTGGGGGCTGAGTCACCCACGTCCGTAGGAGGATACCCCTTAAGTCTGACTCCCTACACGTGGTCCCCGGGTGGTGCTAATCAGGTGACATTTGAGAGGTGGTAGAGCATTTTGTGAGTTGCTCGCCTGGCTTGCTACCAAAGTAGCTTACCACCATCAAGTTGAAAGTCTGCCGCCAAGCCAAATACGGAGTTCCGGCAGTTATCCTCGAGAGCCTGCGTATTCCAGGTCTAGTGTGTTTACCAGCTTCGATCACATCGTCACTTACCATCAGGTGAGATAGTGGTCAAACACTAGCCTGTCACAAATAAAAAAATAAAAAACCCAGATGATCACGCAAAAACTACTTACAGTTGTAGTATTTTAATGACAGGTGATATAATATTGGAAATGAATTCGACAAAAACCAGTTTTATGGTTGAATAAAATAAATAAATATATTCAAGCTTACAGCCTGATTCAGCTAGACAGCTGCTTAAATAGATGACATCAGCTTTGCTAATCCTACTGATATTATAAATCCGAAAGTTTGTGTGTAAGTATGTTTGTTCCCTCTTCACGCTTTAACGGCTGAACGGATTTGGATGAAATTTGGAATGTACATAGATTATACCTAGGATTAACACATAGGCTACTTTTTAACTTGATAATAGCGGGCGAAGCCGCGGGGCACGGCTAGTAAACTGAATAATATGGAATTGATCGAGCGAAGCCAGATCGCTAAGTTTATTTAGGTGGTTCAGCACTTTGTCCGTCCGTCTGTCAGAGGCATTTAGCGTATATACCATACAACCGAATACCTTCAAATAATCAGAGAATATGTATAGGTATGATCTAAAGCAAAAATGGCAATTAAAATTATATAAATGAAATATTAAGGGGGCACCCATACACATAAGTGGGGAGAAAAATTTTATTTCTGCCCTTGTGGGGTACCGTTGAAAAGAGCTTCGCAAGTAAAGTACCGAGAGAAACCCTTAAAAAAAATCTATGAAAATAACAATTTGGTAGGACATCAATGTCAGTGATTTTAAACCTATGTTATCCCGGGTTCTACCTCAAAACAGGCTTAATATTTAAATTTGAAACTTGCGTGTAATATCCGTTATAACCTCTAATTAAACAACAAATGCCGACGAAGCGTTTTACTTCCACATTCATTGTGTGAACCGCAAAGTATCTTTAAGGCAATCTTGCTCCATCGTCGACCACATCGTCGCTTACCATCAGGTGAGATCGACAAAAGCTTGCCTAACTTAAATAAAAAGAAAACATATACAAAAATAAAAAAATCAGAAAATAGTTGAAAACAATTTAAAATTGCAATGCAAAAGCAAAACCTCAAAAGTTTTTTTCAATTAGGCAAAATGTAGACGTGAGATCACAGTTCAGGACGAACGACTTATTGATTGAATTTGTTTTATCTGATATTCCGTGCGTTATATCTGTATTTTTAGTATATCCATGGTTTAGACATACAGATAAAAATCATTCATACGCATTTTTTTTTCTTATTTTGTTTTTTTCATTGACCATGTAGTCGACGATGTAGTCAAAGATGTAGCATGCTTGCCTCGAAGATACAGATTAACACACACAACACATTCGCTATCTCATAATTAACGTTTTATACTGTATTTAATTAAGTTTCGTACTTTATGACATACAATAACTATTTTATAGTTTTTTATATGTTTTGACAGTAACTTGAATAGTTTTTATGGTTAAGTTATAAAGCTATGTTAAATTAACCGTTAGGAGTTTTCTTATTACAATAACACTCTCAGCCTTGCATTAAGTGTTAAGAATTGTATCGTGGCCGTCTTGGGTGACGGAAACATTTACGTCAAACATAATCATACGTAAAACCAGCAAGTCAAATTTCGCTTGGGGAGAAAAGATTTAAACTGGGAATCGAACCCGATGACGGTCGCTTTGATGGCAGAAGCTTCCAAAACGCCAACAGGCAGTTATTAAGTAATCTTATAACATTAACATAAACGCTTTCACACTAACAGCCCCACACTAAGTTCGATGAATTGTGTCGTGGGTGCCGGAAACATTCACATCACACACACAACCAGATCAGGAAACACAAATTTTCCTTGAGGAGAAAACACGGGCACACACGGGCCCCAAAGAGGCACTCATGAAAGTTAATGACTACTAGACTGTATTATACGCTAGTCTAGAAGGGCTAAAAAGAAAAGAAAGTAAGACAGAAACCGCTTAACTTATTATCAACGGAAGTAAAAAAAAAAAAACAATACCAAGATTATCTACCCACATTAACATAATGCGAACAAGAGAATTAAACATAAACAAAAGACAATGAAAACGTAATTCACAAAAAAAATACAAGAACTCTTTCACAATATAAATCCTACACATTCATTAACATTGGGAAGGGTTTTTAAAAGTTTTTGCTTTGACATGGTTGTAGAAAGCAAGTAACAAAAGCTTGTGCAAACTGACGGACGGACGGACACAATAATTGCCTTGATACAACGTTTTGCCGCCTACATGTGGCTTTTTGTTAGTTTGTCCGTTTGTTCCAAGTTATAAGCGAACGTATACAAATACGTGCTTATTGAACTGCTCGATGGCTTGGTTGGGTGGCGTTAGCCTTAAAGCAGATTATCGGCTTCGATTCCTGGCGGGAACATACGTTTTCTCTCCAAGGAAAATGTGTGTTTCTGGTTCTGGTTGTGATTCATGTGTGATGTGAATGTTTCCGGCACCCACGACACAAGTCATCGAACTAAGTGTGGGGCTGTGAGAGCGAAAGCGTTTATGTTATGTAATGTTTACGTACGTAAAAAACTTTTTGTCACTAAATTATGACTAATATTAGAAAGCCGAAAGCACTTAGGTCATCCCGGCTATTAGTCAAAGCATCGTGCCCACTTGTGGCTTGTCCCACGCACTCCTAAGTAGGGTAAGCGAAGAGCGTGGGCTACTCTGTCGTAATCACAACTTGTTTGAAAACTAATGATTTTTTGCTGAGTGTGGGCCAGCCGCCATGTTTTGAAATGCATGACCATGTTTGTTAAGATTTTTAGGTTATTGGGATTTTTAAACAAATAATGTGTAGTTTTTTAATTTTTTGTAGGTTTTAAGCTATTGCCTAGCTTCTATCGCGGGCCTTGAGCGTGGAGACCAAATCCAGAAATTCCGTTACGAAAATAACCTAACACCCCCCACTCCGACCGGCACAGCGGTGATACTTTTTAGTTTTGCCATCTATCGATGAATAGCAGAACTTTTAATGACTTTTTTGAAATATCACGCTTGTCTCTTTAGTTCAGCAACTCGCCTCTAGGTGGCAGGAAAAAGAATACTGCATAAATAAAATAAACAAATAATTATAATTGCATAAGTTGATAAAAAATGCTATGCAATAGCTTTACCGCGGCAGTCCCCGAGTGCCATACGTCTTTTTTTTATTCTAGATAGACAAAAATTTGACCACCATATCACCTGATGGAAAATGAAGATGTAACTTGCCTAGAAGATACCTATTCACTCTAGGCTTGAAGACACCCAGTTTGTACCTTATTTATTTATTTATTCTTTTGCACAATATATATGTACACGAAGGACTTAATGCTAATACAGCATTTTCTGCCAGTCAACCGAGAAGGTGCAGAAAAATTCGTGATAGTGCAGTATAAGGGCTATTAACTATTATTTGTGATTAAAAATATAACTACATATATATAGCATACGATACAAAAAATATACCAAAATATAAATGTATAATATTATCATACATAAATATAATATAAGATAAAAGGTACAATACACATACATAAATAAAAAAATTTACTACTTTTCGAGGAACAAAGCCGCAAAGTTTAACATAAACAAAAAAATAACATAAACGCTTTCACACTCACAGCTCCACAATAAGTTCGAACTCATAGACATAAACAGACCCACAAATTTTCCTTGGGGAGAAAACTTGTGTTTTTTTTTATTTTATTTGTGACAGGCTAGTGTTTGACCACTATATCACCTGATGGTAAGTGACGATGTGATCGAAGCTGGTAAACACACTAGACCTGGAATACGCAGGCTCTCAAAAGGAATCGACCCCGATACCCTTCTGTTTAGAAGGCGACTCGCGCGCAACTAAGCCAAGCAACTACCGGGTAGTTCAACAGAATAATTACACGCCCTCGGTCATAAAACAATGTTCCATTACACCCCATAATATAACAGTATATACAGCCATGAAAGAATATAAGCAAAACCGCGATATCAAGCTTATAAATCTACTATAAACTCTTAATTAACAAGGAAACAAACTTTATAAGCAAATTTCGTCGGCCCAACAGCAATACCTCCTAACTCTGAAACTCGTAAAAACACGATGAAATAATATTCAAGTTATACAAAATTTTATGACTCAGGCTCGGAACACATTATGTCAATTTTTACTACTGTGACCCGGGTGTAGTATTACTTCTTATCTGTATTATTTATATGTCGTTTATCTTTTACTAGCTGTGCCCCGCGGCTTTGCCAGCTATTATCAAGTTAAAAAGTAGCCCATGTGTTAATCCTAGGTATAATCTATGTACATTCCAAATTTCATTTTAATCCGTTCAGCCGTTAATGCGTGAAGAGGGAACAAACATTCTTACACACAAACTTTCGGATTAATAATATTAGTAGGATGTTTTTTTTTTATATTTTGTAGAAGAAAATTTTTGTTGATGTATTCTATGATAAACAAATTTCTACATAAATATTTACTTTCTCAAACTCTTTAATTTATCAAAATTATTATTTTGTGCCCATCCAGCATAAAAAAAGGATAATAGTTATTACTCTTTTTTAATATGTTGAATAGGCAAGCATTTAATAACTATCTAACCTGATGAAAAGTTACGATGCGGCCGAAGATGGATCATGCTTGCTTAGTTGGGTGCGCGTTCGCCTTTTAAGCAGATGGTATCGGGATCAATTCCCGGTGGAAATACTAGGGAAATTTTTATTTCTGGTTCAGGGCGTGGTTGTTATGTGATGTGAATGTTGAATGAAACACAAGTCGTTATACTTAGTGTGGAGCTGTGAGTGTGACAGCGTCAAAAAAATATTGTTTGACTAACCGCTAGCTTAGTCGCGTCGCTTTTTAAGCAGCTGGTATCGGGTTCAATTCCCGGTGGAAACACAAAAAAAAATGGTGCTTCTTGTTAAGGGCGTGATTGTGTGTGTGATGTGATTATTACCGGCACTAAAAATACAAGTCAAAACAAAATCAAAACAAACGCATTCACACTCACAGCCTCACACTAAGTTCAAAGACTTGTATCGCGGGTGCCGGAAACATTCACATCACACACACATTACACCCAGAACCAGAAGCACAGATATCCCTTGGGAAGGAATTTGTGCTCCTGCCGGGAATCGAACCCAGGACCCACGGCGCAGAGGGCGGACACCTGTCCACTGCGCCAACTGGGTCGTCATAAGGTTAAGTGTGGGACTCTGATTGTGAAAGCGCTTATGTTAATGTTATGTTTATTATATTTTGGGGGCTGAGTCACCCACGTCCGTAGGAGGATACCCCTTAAGTCTGACTCCCTACACGTGGTCCCCGGGTGGTGCTAATCAGGTGACATTTGAGAGGTGGTAGAGCATTTTGTGAGTTGCTCGCCTGGCTTGCTACCAAAGTAGCTTACCACCATCAAGTTGAAAGTCTGCCGCCAAGCCAAATACGGTGTTCCGGCAGTTATCCTTGAGAGCCTGCGTATCCCAGGTCTAGTGTGTTTACCAGCTTCGATCACATCGTCACTTACCATCAGGTGAGATAGTGGTCAAACACTAGCCTGTCACAAATAAAAAAAATAAAAACTGTTATTAAATATTTTCGCCTGTAAAAATAATAAAAAGAACTTAGCGAAAAACTGACAAGCATTTCTGTATCTAGTCGACGCCATATTTATTTAAGGACAAAATATGCATTAGGTCGTGTTTGGTTAGGACCCTGACATGGCACATTTTGGCTCGTTTTGTTGGCAGCGTGATAGGGATTTTTATGTTTTTTGTTTTATGGTGCTTATTGTGAAGCCGTCGACATTTGGAACGAGACGTTGCTTTCGTAACTTTTAATGCGATTTTGTCGAACCATAATGATGCAAAGGAGAACCGACATTGTTCAATTGGTCTTTATAAGTACAACCAAAAGTAAAAACGAGCTTTTTATTAAGTTTTGCAGGCTGCGGTTAACATTTGAATTCGGCATTGTTTGAACGCGAAATTTTGACGAGTGAATCGAAAAGAATCATTAGGTGACCGCATCGTCACTTATCATCAGGTGAGATAGTGGTCAAACGTTTGATTACTTACGTGCAATCGAGCGAAACAAGCTGAACTGCCCGTTGGCTAAGTTGGGTGAGCGTTCGCCTTCTAAGCAGGGGTATCGGGTTCAATTCCCGGCGGGAACACAAGTTTTCTCCCCATGGATAATTTGTGTTTCTTGTTCTGGTTGTGATTGAGTGTGTGATGTGAATGTTTCCGGCACCCACGACACAAGTCATCGAACTTAGTGTGGGGCTGTGAGTGTGAAAGCGTTTATGTTTAACATAGTCGGTGATGTTGATCGGCATTTCTATCAACTTTTAAAATGTAAAAAAGTAGTTATAGTGACATAACAGCAACATAATTATTTTTATAGATATTGATATGTTCTATAATATTGTAGAACATTTTTTCGTTCTATCATCAATACTTTACGCAGCGCATGCGAATAAAGACATTTTATGGCTAATTTTTTACACCTTGGGTTGATTTCAGGATCTCTAATTTTTTCTAGTAATAAATATAGCCTATGTTACTCAGTGATAATGTTGCTTTCTAACAGCAAAAGAATTTTTGAAATTGGTAGATTTAAATTTTATCGTTACATGCAAAAATACAAATCTTTACTTTTTATAATATTAGTGTAGATGTAGAAGAATGTTTAGTATTTTTTTTTTAATCTTTATTTAAAGAGCTTAATCAACAAGATTATGTCGCTCTGTAAGCAAACACAAGAGATAAATTATATGCTATAAATTACATGTAAGTAACACATAAAAAGAAAACAACTAAATAATATTATTTAAGAGTTGACAATGAGCCCCATGATCAATTGACACTCATTGTAAACTCCTAAGGCGACGTCACATTTTTCTTCACCAGCTTATACAATTTATATAGCCTTTTGGCTTCTTTCGAGAGAGCATCAGACAAAATGCTGTTACATTCACCAACTCTTCTAAGATCTATTGGGATGCCTCTCCGAACAGCCCCACCGCGTAGACATTCTGTGAGGATGTGCATAACATCCTCCGGAACCCCGCAGTCAGGGCAGTTCGGAGAAGCAACCTTACGCATTAAGAATGCGAACTTTTTGACGGTATATGCCCGGATCGAAGCCTGAAGGCTGCTAGCATATCTATTCTATTAAGTTTACTATCTACTAACCAGGGTATTCTTGGAGCATGTGGTTGGATAGTCTTATACCAAATTCCCTTCTCCTTGGAACGTTGGTCAAAGTATTCTTGCCATAAATCGTAGCTTTGTTTTTTGATAATTTGGAAGCAATCGGAATATATTGGAAGGGTATCATTACGTAAACCATCATAACAAGTTTAGTATTGCGATTGTAATTATATCACGCCTTTGACAATTTTATTAACCTGCGACGTATGATTTTTGTTAATAAAAATACTTACTCTAATTTTTCAGTAAACATCTACTACGTACGTAGAATAAATTAAATGAAGGCGAAGCTTCAAAAAACCGACTTCACCGTTTTATCTCCGGAACTCTCAATTAGTAAAAATATCTTGTAGTAATATTAGTTTGTAATCTTGTAGTAATTTTATACTGTTTACTTTTATATAGGACTAACGTGAAGCTTTTAATTTTTTTTTTTAATTCCCATATCGGTCCGGCTGTCTTAAACGTGCAGACGAATTCAGAACCTCCCTATTTTCGAAGTCGGTTAATAAATTGTACGTTTTTTTAATTCCAGGATTACTAAGTTGTTTCTATGTTGAGACAAGTCGACCACATGAGTAACATGTGCACTGCACATAATTATGGTTTTATTTATGATCTGAGCATATGCAAAAAATAACTTGAGCTTCAAATGGGCCTTTGTTACCAAAATAGTCATTTAAATTATAAAACATCCATAAAACTAAAAAAAAAAACCAACACGTGCGGGTCGGTTTTTAGTTTTGGCTCTGCAAACCATGCGCATTTAGCCAGTGTTACATAATAAACAATTTAAAAATCAGCTGGGTAAGTTACCAGTTAAAGTCAAGTAAAATGGTCATGGTCAGTCATAGTCAAGTTATGATCTAGTAAAGTGGTATAAACTTTACTAGAACTTCTATTGGAGTTTTGGAGCGAAAGCGAAAATCACGTTTTTCAACTTGTTGATTTGCCTACACTTATGCACGTTCATGAACTGATAATAGTTAACGGGCAGTTCCAATTCATTCATAATTACAATAGGTCGTATCACCGAGAAGCGTAAAGTAGAAATAATTAAACGCAAGCAAAGCTTAAAAAAACCGACTTTACCCTTAGATTAGATGTATTAAACACTAATTATCGACGATATTTCAAGAACTTCTGATCAGATCTTGAACGAATTTAAATGGGACCTATAGGAAAGCAAAATCTTTAAAAAAATATTCAAAATCTGTTCACGTGGAACGAAGATATGAGGTAACACATAAAAAAATACAGTCGAATTGAGTACCTACTCCTTTTTTGTGAAGTCGGTAAAAATAAGTTCAATTTTTGAGCGTGCTTTTTTTCTAGAATATTGACTTGTATTTATGTATACTAACATCATGTTTTTTTCTTTCCAGACCAGTATCCAGCTCACAAAATGACACGGGAGGGTAGTAAAACTAAGTAAAACGCGCAAACAGTGCTAGTGTTAAAACAAAATAACAGTAACGTAGTGCTAAAAGTGCCAAAAATCCCTTAGTGACAAACGTAGTGCTGCAAGTGACGAACGTAGCGCTGCAAGTGACAAACGTAGTGCTACAAGTGACAAATTTTGGTTTGCAAGTGACAAACGTAGTGCCAAAGCTAAGAACGTAGTGAAGAAGTGACAGCCAAAGCACTGGCGTTATTCCAAACTGGGAATTGTTGTAAGACTGTCGTACTAAAGTGAAACAAAGTGCAAAATTGACTGACGTAGTGACAAAGTGCCAAAGTGAAGAACCTAGTGTTGTAAGTGACAAAATGTGGAGGTGATTATTGATTAAAACTGAGTATGTGTAGTGTTCTTGCTCAAAAATTATCAATATGTGTGCCAAATTGAGGAATATCTTCGCTGCTTTATGTGGTATGTATATAAATAAGTACTTATATAATATAATAAATAAATATATAATATAAATATATTGAACTGCCCATTGGCTTAGTTGAGAGCATATTCGCCTTCAGGACGATCGGGTTCGATTCCCGGCGGGAACAAGTTTTCTCCCCAAGGAAATTTTGTGTATTTGGTTCTGGTTGCAATTGTGTATGTGTGATGAATGTGTGAAACCCCCTGCATAATAAATTTAATGAAAATCATTCGAGCCGTTTCCGAGATTCAGATTAATATATATATACTAGTTGACCCGGCAAACACTATTATACAATGCCAATATACATTATTTCTAGGGAATATATTTTAGTTAAAAAAAAAATAGGGATTGATCGTAGAGGAGTGAAAATTTAGGGTTGTATGTATTTATATAATGCTGATTTTTGAAAAAAATAATTGGTTTGGGCCACCCTTATCACTTAAGGGGATGAAATTTAGATAACAACATATTCTCAGACCTACCAAGTGTGAATATAAAATTTCATCAAAATCGGTTTAGCCGTTTCGGGAGAGTATGGTAACAAACACTGTGACACGAAATGTTTATATATAATATATATATATATAGATACAAGCCGTGCCCCGCGGCTTCGCCCGCTATTATCAAGTTAAAAAATAGCCTATGTGTTAATCCTAGGTATAATCTATGTACATTCCAAATTTCATCCAAATCCGTTAAAGCGTGAAGAACAAACATACTTACACACTTACACACAAACTTTCGGATTTATAATATTAGTAGGATATACGAATTGCTCGTTTAAAGGTATTTGATATCGAAGTTTTGACAATATACCTGCAAGATATATAAACCTGGCTCAGTATGTTAATCAAACTCTAGCTGCCAAGTTGTCGACTCAAAACAAAGCCAGCTTGGCAAACATTTCATTCGGCGATTTGTCGTATAATTTTGAACAGTACAGATTTTTATTTGCCAGGAACAAAAGTCGTATAACAAATGAGAGTTTTTCAAACAATACTCGTATGTTACTAAAGTTCTATTGTGAGGCAATATTTATTAAACCTGGGGGTGGTCATGTTGTATGACAGTAAGGAGAGTCGCTCTGTAGCGCTATGAATATTCTTTTCATCTTAAAATATCATAATACTGTATTTTAATAATAAAATTTTAACGCAAGCAAAGCTTAAAACCGACTTCAGCACTTTATCTTCGGAACCATTGATCAGATTAAATTATCTAAATACGCATTATCTTTGTTTATTTATATATGTAATTAATTATGTTAATGTATTATGTTAGTGCCATTTTTTTTATATTTTCAAATTTTTATATACAAAAAATAACACTTTACACTATAGATTATTTCTATAGTGTAAAGTGTTATTTTTTTATGTTCTTGTCTAACTCTGTCCTGACGCGCGTGATGTCATGCATGGGTTCCGCCTGAAAATCAGTTACTAGGTAGGTAGGAGGGTCCTGCCCACCTACTTACCTAGTTATATGCTGAGTCGGGACCTCATTCGTGACATCACGCGGCGTTATATTGTTTATTTTTGTATTTTGTTATGTGTTTTGTCTTGTTGTTTTATGTAAATAATGTAACGTCGCTTGTTGTCCCGAATAAATCTATTTTCTTTCTTTCTTTAATTATTGAGAATAATTCAAATACTTCTAGTCAGATTTAGATCAAATTTAAATGGGACCACATGGGAAGCACCTGCTTGTAAATAATAAAAGAATTATTGAAATCCGTTTACCTAGAAATAAGATCTGAGGAAACACCAAAAAAAAATACAGTCGACTTAAGAATCTACATTTTTTGTAGTTCCAGTTCGACGTACCCTAAGCAGTTTTGTCATCTAGTGGCTCTGTGAGCTAAAGACCTCGTATTTTCAACCCCCATATCTCTGCCATTTTGAAAAAAAACCATAAACTAAATGTACTAAAATATCTAGATAATTGATTATCAAACTTGCTCACTAAATTTCACGATAATCGTTTGAGAAATGCAACTTGTAGAGGAGGACGTGCGGAAATCTAAAACGGAGATGTTTTGCTCGCGCTATGCGCTTGCTCGGTCAATAAAATGTATAGCCTCAGAAAGCCTCATCTAGTGTCGAGTAGAAACAGTTTTTTACATCGGTCATGCCGTAATAGATGGCGCTGATAGTTTCTTAAACCCGGTTTTTCAAATGCAGTATGGGAACCGAGCATTTCTCGGACCTGGAACGTTGATAAATCGATTCCTTGGGCCGAAAAACCCCTAATCTGTAACATTCATGAAAATCTTTGGAGCCGTTTCTGAGATCCAGATTACACATAATCTAATATATAAAATTCTCGTGTCACAGTTTTCGTTGCTATACTCCTCCGAAACGGCTTGACCGATTTTGATGAAATTTTTTGTGCTTATCCGGTATCTATGAGAATCGGCCAACATCTATTTTTCATCATCACTTTTCATCATTATCAACGCGGGTGAAACCGCGGGGCGCAGCTAGTTATATATACAAAAATTGCTCGTTTAAATATATTAGATAAATATACATAGACTTATTTAATGCTCAAAAAAACTATTTGTCTTTCGCCTAGAATTGACAGTTCATACAAATTGACGTATTTGTGTGTCAAAATTATTGAAGTATCTTAAGTTTTTTTTTCTTTAATTTTGGCTTCGCAATCTTATGCATTTAGCCAGTGTCAAGTAATAATATATTTTAAGTGCATTTCATTTTAAATGTCCTAGTAAAGTGGTAGAAACTTTACTAGAACTTCTGTTGAAGTTTTGGTGATTTAAAAAGTTTCTAGATAGTGTCTATAGGTAATTTCACAGCCGGTGATAAACGTCTGTCAATAAACTCGCAAACGCCCATACTGTCATAACCGTTAGCTCGTAAACAGAAGGGGAGTGTTTGCGTACGAATTCAATTTAATTAAGAATGTAGGGGTTTAAAGTGTTCGGTCAGACCGTTTGTACGTCACTACTCTGCCTTGTACAAGTGCTTGTTGACAGCGCATTGTACCATTTACATATAAACATGTAAAACATATAAACGCTTTCACACTCACAGCCCCACACTAAGTTCTATGACTTGTGTCGTGGGTGCCGGAAACATTCACATCACACACACAATCACAACCAGAACCAGAAACACAAATTTTCCTTGAGGAGAGAGCTTGTGTTCCCGTCGGGAATCGAACCCTAGAATCGAAGTCTGATGCTTAGAAGGTGAACGCTCACCCAACTAAACCGATGGGCAGTTCATAAATGAAATAATGCCTGTTGTCATAAAAATACAATATCCTGACCGAGCTTTGCTCGGTTTTTTGTTTTTGGTAGAATGTGTTTGAATAAGCTCCATCTAGTGTCGAGTAGAAACAATTTTTTACATCGGTCATGGCGCAATAGATGGCGCTGATAGTTTCTTAAACCCGGTTTTTCAAATGCAGTTTGGGAACCGAGCATTTCTCGGACCTGGAACGTTGATAAATCGATTCCTTGGGCCGAAAACTCATAATCTGTCACTTTCATGAAAATCGTTGGAGCCGTTTCCGAGATCCTGATTACACACACACACATATATATATATATATATAGGTATATATATATACAAGAATTGCTCGTTTAAAGATATTAGATTTATTAATAGAATTTGAATGACGTAATGAGCTAGTCGCTCGCCTGATGTTAAGTGTCACGCCATTACAGTTTAGTGTCACATAAAAAGTTCTTTTGCCAAAATTTGGTATAAATAAAAAATAAAAAAAATTACTTGAAAAATCTCGTACGACCCTGTTGGCGCAGTGGACAGGTGTCCGCCCTCTCCGCCGTGGGTCCTGGGTTCGATTCCCGGCAGGAGCACAAATTCCTTCCCAAGGGATTATTGTGCTTCTAGTTCCGGTTGTAATGTGTGTAATGTGAATGTTCCCGGCACCCACGATACAAGTATTTGAACTTAGTGTGGGGCTGTGAGTGTGAATGCGTTTGTTTGTTTAAAATAGAAAAAAGTCTCTTCTTTTATACCGATTAAATTATAATTTGTCAAGTGTGAAATTGGTCCACTAACCTATTTCTTTTTTATTTTTAGCATTTGACCACTAACTTACCTGATGGAAAGTGATGACGTGGATGATGATATTATTATTATAATAGCCATGTCACAACGTTTATAAAAAAAAACCTATTAGTGTATAATTGTGTGAGTGTTGGTAGCGTTAATTCTTCTTATTTCAATTCTTCTAGTTGAACTTTTTAAAATTAAGAAGAACTTCAATATATATACTTTCAAGGATAGCTACTGGAACATCGTTCTTCGCAACGCTTATAATTGAAACGCTGAATCCATTCTGAATAACAAGCTCAGGTCAAAGCTTAGACCAATTAGTACCTATTATTAACTAACGAAACTAGACGGCATTATCCAAATGTAGGGTGACCATAATTTCAGTTTGTAGACGAGACTTTTTTAATGCTTTTTTTATATACTTACTTGCTGCACCCCGTGGTTTCCGTGTTCCTGACAATAATTAAAACAACAAAAAAAGAATTAGCGAAATTGTTAAACCCGTTCACGCGTGATGCGAAGACAAAGGGAAATCGAGATTCATTTTTACATATATAGATTAAAACTGTTTCCCAAGGCTTCGCTTGCGACCGCGGGGTTAGTTATAGTATTTTGTTTTTAAATTAAAGATGTCCCTATTGGCGGAGTGGGCAGTTCTCTGTCTTCTGCACAGTGAGTCCTGGGTTCCATTACCGGCAGGATCATAATTTTCCTCCTCAAGGATCATTTGTGGTTCTGGTTCTGGATGTGATTGTTTGTGTGTCATGTAAAAGATACAAGACACCCATGATAAGTCTGAACTTAGTGTGGGGCTGTGAGTGTGGGTGTGTTTGTTTGTTTGCTTTTATTTGGTCTAGTAGTTGATTCATGAAAGTAATATCTGATTTGAATATGAACAGATGTGAGTTTTTTATAGAACTAAAACGCAGGACAAGCTAGTCACTCGCCTGATGGTTTGAATCACGCTTGCCTATATCAGTTCAGTGCCACCTAATTTTGAACCCATTTTTAAGCTCTGACACAAAAAGAGATAAGTTTTGTTTTGTGTGCATCTGTGGTGGCAGCACCGAAACGACTGAAGTGATTCTGATTTCGTTTCTTTGTTTCTGTGAAAATCGGTGTAGCTGTTTTCTTGATAGGGATTCGGGGGTATTTTAAAAATTTTAATTTTATAACTTGTATAAGGAT
Source organism: Lomographa bimaculata (assembly GCA_948107665.1). NCBI lineage: Eukaryota > Metazoa > Arthropoda > Insecta > Lepidoptera > Geometridae > Lomographa > Lomographa bimaculata. The sequence goes on along the minus strand of OX403610.1, from coordinate 10,812,180 downwards.
TAACACAGAACACACACATTAGCAAAACTATCTCGATTAACGCATACAGGCATAGCTAGTAATAATTTATATATATCTAAACGCTTTCACACTCACACTAAGTTCGATGACTTATGCCGTGGGTGCCGGAAACATTCACATCAAACGCACAATCACAACCAGAACCAGAAACACAAATTCTCCTTGAGGAAAAAACTTGTTTTTCCGCCGGGAATCAAACCCGATACCCTAAGTAGGTACTGCTTAGAAGGCGAGCACCCACCCAACAAAGTCACCAAGCAGTTCATTATAAGTCAGCTATGTTATAAATCTTATTCTTTAGTCCTGCGAAGTTTCAAAGAACAGTGACCCTAACGCCTCAAGCAAGTTTAGCTTTCGCCAAAGCTTATTCAAACTAGTTAGATCAATGACAACCCCTAAAGGAATATCTAAAGGGATTTGTGTGCATTTGACAGCTAAATTAAATGCATCAGATAGATATTTAAAACTTGAATAATATACTTTAGAGCTAAAAAAACTGCCTTCACCGCTTTATCTACGGAACCTTGATCAACGTATTAAACACGCATTATTGATAATAACTCAAAAACTAGTGATCAGATCTTGACCAAATTTAAATGGGACCACATGGAAAGCACCAGCTTTCAAATAAAAAAAATAATCTTCAAAATCGGCGGACAAAGAAAGAAGTTATGGGGTTACTTTTGAAGTCGGATAATAACGAGAACATCCTCAATGTAGTCCACAGAATACGCATTATTGATGATAACTCAAAAACTACTAGTCAGATCTTGATCAAATTTAAATGCAACATCTATCAAACAAAAAAAATATTCAAAATCGGTTCTCGTGGAACGAAGTCATGAGGTAACACATAAAAAATACAGTCGACTTGAGTACCTCCTCCTTCTTTCGGAAGTCGGTAAAAAATAATTTTTTTGAAAGAAAAATTTTTTTTTTTTTAGAATGTATACTCTATAGGAGTTTCCTAATTCCAATTGAAACAAGTAACACTTTTTAAAATCAAGCTTTTATCAGTAGTAAATAAAAAAAGGACTAAAAAGTTACATAACCAGAGAACTTGTCAAGACGAATCAAACGAGTCCAGGCTCGATCATTTTGCTTAGTTCAGAAGTTCCTATGGCCGTCTTCCGTCTCCATCGTCAGACCAGCGTCCTGGTACTATATGTTTGTATTGTCAACGAAGATACATAACTACACCAAATTTGAGTCGTTTTTTATTATTCAAGAAGCAAACTTTTGACCACCATCTCACCTGATGGTAAACGACCATGGATCAAGCTTGCCTAGAAGATACCTATTCACTCGCGACTTGAGTCTTGTAGACTCTTGTAGACTTGCGAATTGAGTTTAGTTGTAAGATTTGATTAGAGACCAACAATTTAACAACGATACAAGTGAAATTACTTGTAAATGAAACCTGGTTAAAATTAAAATTAAATTTTAAATCTTTATTCCTTTTTCTAAATGCATGTAGATAGGTGGTAAGTGTGGTATTCGCTACGCACTGGTGGGCTTGAGTACATGCTGAGTACATGCTGAGTTACCTATTAGCTCGGTGTCTTGTAGGTAACTCAGGTCTGCTATAGATATTTAAATAGTTTTAGGAAATATAGGCAATTGGCAGAAATTTAGATTCTTACTTACTCTTATTGTTATTGTAGAAATAAATGACAGTATTTTAGGGACTTTGTTAGGGAGAACAATTTAGAACAGAGAAGAAGGATATGCTTTATTTAAATGATATCAAATTAATTAATAATGAAATGTGACAATTATGTTTTATAGTTATTATTGTTAGTGTTATTTTTGGTACAGAGCCGTTTGTCTTTCGACGATCTCCATAAACACAATGATATATCTCATTCCAAACATACACATTACTCATACACTTACAAACTTTAAAATGAAGAAGGGGTAATCTTTTAATAGAATAGATTTTTTTTTATTGTTCACCAAATAGTTGTTTATAGAAGTAATCTTAAAAAAACTGAAGTACACTGGGCGAACTTATCGCTTAAAGCAATATCTTCCAGTCAACCTTTAGGTGGAGTAAGTGATAAATTTTAGGAATGAGGTCGGTGGTGTGAAAACTTAATCATATCCATAAACACAACTTACATAGATGGATCTATATATACTTCAATACATACAATATATTAATCTATATTAACAATATTTTACATAAACTTACTTAAATGTAATAAACAATTATATAATCTTATTTACTACGTCACTGAAACATTGGCTATTCCTACAATAATTGTATTTCAACTGGAATGCAGAGAAACAAAAGCGTTTTTCACGAATATTTCTCTTTCCCACACAACAATGAAACACCGAAAAAAATGAAACTCAAACAAAACAAAAGTTTACAAAAAAGTTATTTATCCAGGCCCATTCCCCAAATAAATAGACAAAGGAACGAAGGGGTGTAATTATACAAAACGGTCCCCCTAGGGGTCATTTCTCGTAAAGAGTTGATTAAACGTCAAGAAAGCACGATTAATTAGAGCAAGAAAAATTGTGCGATCAATTACTATCAACGAAAATATAGAAATGAGTGATTTTGCGGGATGCTACTATAGGAATATTGTGTGAGTTTACGAGGAAATATCTAAAAGTTATGATACCTATGTTTTTTTTTTTTTTTTTATTTGTGACAGGCTAGTGTTTGACCTCTATCTCACCTGATGGTAAGTGACGATGTGATCGAAGCTGGTAAACACACTAGACCTGGAATACGCAGGCTCTCAAGGATAACTGCCGGAACACCGTATTTGGCTTGGCGGCAGACTTTCAACTTGATGGTGGTAGGTAAGCTATATCGTTCGAATTTTACTAGCTTTTATTTAGCTTGCACTGTATGTATGTGTTTGTTCGGGTGGAATCTTGAAACTCAATTTTGAAGCAGATATCTTCAACCGATTGAGCTGAAATTTTGTATTCACGTTTAGTTTGGATGACAATGTATGGTTAGCTGTGTGATGTCATTCTAAGTCCAACATGGCGGAACACACAAAATGGCGGACAAGTAATTTTTAATGCACTCCTACAAAATAGGTATCAAATGAAAGGGCTTGCTGAGAATAACTTGAAAAATAAGGTAACGTCACGTCCAATATGGCGGACTTCTAAAAGCTTTTCTTTAAAGTATTTAACAAGTAACTTAATATGCTAAGTTTAATGTAAAACTAATAATAAATATTTTTGAAGTCTTTTTAAACCTACTTAGAACATAATTAACATGTTTTAAAGGATATCCTTTTAGGGTTCACATCATCAATCGGATTAGGTTAGGTTTTAAAATTAAAATAATTGAAAAACAATTACTTTATTTAGGTAAACGAAATATTTTACAATTGTCTATTTCTGTTTTTTACCGACTTCAAAAAGGTAGGAGGAGGTACTATGCTCGACAGTATGTTTTTTTAAGGATTTTCACCGATTTCTTCCCCATTTGTGGACTGATTCTCATTTTTTTTTTAATATACTTCAGAGGTAGTCCCATATAAATTTTATTGAAATCGACGAAGCCAAAACCAAAAGATAAGCGGTGAAGTCGGTTTTTTAAGATCTGCTTACGTTTTAATTATTTTAACATGTTTCAATAATTTTTTTTAAGTTTGTTACTATGAGTCGTAAAAATTTGCCATAGAAAGATTTATTGAACTACAAAATTGTAAATTACCACTAGGCGAGTAATCCTACTAATATTATAAATACGAAAGTTTGTGTGTAAGTGTGTAAGTATGTTTGTTCCCTCTTCACGCTTAAACGGCTGAACGGATTTGGATGAAATTTGGAATGTACATAGATTATACCTAGGATTAACACATAGGCTACTTTTTAACTTGATATTAGCGGGCGAAGCCGCGGGGCAGGGCTAGTTATTCATAAAATAAGTTACTGCCCATTATCCGCGCTAGTAAAATCAATATCAATTTAAAAGCTCTTTGGCAAATAATAATTTTATGACGCTCATTTTACATACTAATCATGCCTCGTAGTTTTACCTGTATAAGTTGGATAAAGAAGTGGCTAAATAAATTAAAAATACCCCCGACGCGCGACGCTCTATCTGGAAAATAGCTGCACCGATTTTTACCAAACATACCCAAGAACATTCTCGGTTAAGTCGCCTTTCAATCAAAAAAACTTAATCAAAATCGGTCTAGCCGATTGGGAACGAAGCCACAAACAAACTAGACACTACAAACTTGCAACACAACTCTTTTTCATCGAGAGTTTCGACAAGATTATATTTACAACATTTTTTTTATTGCCAAAATATTTAATCGAATTTTTATAAATACACAAATTCGTATTCCTACCAAGTACAATCGGACCACAAGACGAACAGACCAACGTCATCCATATATGTTTGACATACCTCTTATCCAACCGAAGCGTTTTGCTTCTACATTTATTATCCATACAGCGAAAGAGTGAATCTCACTGCCTCCTTGTTCCCCGATCAGTATAATCTGGGAGTCTTCAAGAGAGTGAAAAGTGGTATCTTCTAGTTAAGCATGCTTCATCTTCGGCCGCATCGTCACTTTCCATCAGGTGAGATAGCGGCTAAATGTTAGCCTGTCATAAAAAAAGTACAATACCAATTTCCCTTAGTACCCCCGTCCGTTGTCCTCAAAGTAGGTTACACTAATACACGGATTAGGGAGAGATGATAAATACACCCTTATCGCGAGATGATCGAACGGGGTCGTGCCGTGACCTAAAGGAAGCGGGGTATATGTCAAATATTAGTAAGGTATGTTTAGATTTCGTGACGTTTGGGATAGTTTTGTTTTAACTATCTTTAATGTAATATTTATGTTTGAATATTACCGATTTTTCATTTGTTTTTTTCAAGTTTTGCTTTGACTATTCAGAGTAGTAGTAGTATGTGTATTTGATTACGGATTTTTTCTATCATTTTTGCTACCATATCGGCTGGTTTTTTTATATTTTTTTATTTAAGATAGACAACCTTTTGACCACCATCTCACCTGATGGTAAGCGACGATGTGGTTGACGATGGAGCAAGCTTGATACCTATTCACTTGTGACTTGAAGACTCCCTTATTGTACTCATCAGAAAACACCTAATTAATTTTTAAAAATTCAATATTTTTCCCCAATGAAAAATTGTGTTTCTGGTTCTGGTTGTGATTGTGTGTGTGATGTGAATGTTTCCGGCACCCACGACACACGTCATCGAACTTAGTGTGGGGCTGTGAGTGTGATAGCGTTTATGTTTATCAATCATGCTTTTACACTCACAGACCCACAGTAAATTCAGCCTTGTATCTTAATATGGTGCTGGAAAGATTCACATCACAATCTCACCTATAAGCGGAAACACAAATTTCCCTTGGGTAGAAAACTTGTGTTCACATTGGGAATTGATTCCGTTACCCGCCGCTTAAAAGACGGACTCGCCCCCAACTACCCCAATGGTTAATTCTAAGGTTATCTGATTATAAGTAAATAAATATAAATCTTACAGAATCTGCCCTCCGAATGGCCTACCCCGCCCAAGGGTAGAAAACTGCCCTAATACCCAAGTCAAAACCAAGCCCACCGCAATCACACAACTTCTATCACGTCGAAAACCATTTGATTAGCAAAAGGGTATCCAATTATGTTTGGTAATTAAAATTTCTGACCCTCACCCCTTAAGGGGTATTATCGGATACAGTATATTGGTGTTTGATAAGCTCTTTGTCGAAAATGTTGAGGTACGGGGTTAGAAATATTTGATGATTTTGGACCCTTGAGGTTTTACACACTTTATAGAACCTTTGCTTATGTAACCATCAAAATAATAATCGTTTATTCACACGGGCCCCAAAAGAGCACTTTTGAATATTAATGACTTTACTGACAGATTCGCAAAATTACAGCCATCTTGAGAAGAACCTGGCGAAAGAATTGGGGCGCATAATATAAATTTTCGTTATTTTTTACCGACTTCCCAAAAAAGGAGGAGGTACTCAAAGCGACTGTGTTATTTTTTTTGTGTTACCTCATAACTTCTTTCCACGTGAACCGAATTTGAAATTTTTTTTTGTTTGATAGATGTTGCTTTCCAATTGGTCCCATTTAAATTTGATCTCGATCTGATAGTAGTTCTTGAAATATCTTCAATAATTAGTGTTTAGTACATCTAATCTGATCAAAGTTCCGAAGATAAAGTGGTGAAGCCGGCTTTTTTAAGCTTTGCTTGCGTTTAAATTATTTAAAAAATAATTGTTTTGTAATATACGGCAAATTATTTTTCTTCTTTTCCCAACAATAGTTCAGTTAACAAACAAATCAATTCATTAAAACCGCCACAAACCTTTATTCAAACTACTGGAATTCAATTCTTCCATCGGAACACGCTAAATATTCCAATAGAAAACAACGCAGAAAACTTCGATAATAGTACTTCCAGTTTAACAGAACGCTCGGAATAAAATTCTAAGAGAGAGTTTGAAAGGTAGATTTTTAATTAAAAGACTACTGGGCTCCAGTTTAATTAGAAAAATTATTTAGTTGCCGGAAAAATATCAATTTATTTATTTAAGAAACACCAACAGTACACATATTACTATTAATATAACATGTTATAAGGCTATGACATATTTCATAGTATCTAATACCTATAAACGAGCAATTATTGTGTATATATATACTAGTTGTACCCCGCGGCCTCGCCCACGTCTGTTTCAAAATACATCAAACCCCAAAAAAAATTGACGTTCCTAAAAAGTATCATATGTCCTTCTCCTGGCTCTAAGCTACCTCCCCACCAATTTTCAGCCAAATCGGTTCAGCTGTTCTTGAGTTATAGTGTAACTAACACGACTTTCTTTTATATAATATAGATTTATTTATTTATTTATTCTTTTGCACAATACATATGTACACGGAGGACTTAATGCTAATACAGCATTTTCTGCCAGTCAACATGTGTGTAGGTAATCAGGTTCTCGGAAACGGCTCCAAAGATTTTTGTGAAATTTTGTATGCAGGGGGTTTCGGGGGCGATAAATCGATCTAGCTAGGTTTCAGTTTTACAAAACGTCGTTTTATCCGTGTTTTCAGCCGAGCAAAGCTCGGTCGTCCGGGAACTATGTTCTTATACATACGAGTATACCTGTTACAGGTGTTTACAACATTCTTCGATTTGTAAGTGGTGAAACGGAAAAATAAATTAACTAAGTAGGTACAAAACTTAATAGGGTAGTTGAGAAACTTTGAAATATTGGTAGGTACATTCTAATTAGTTCATTAATTAAATAAAAAAATATTGCACAGGATTTTTTTCTGTTGTCAATTAAACAAAAATTACGAAGATATAGAACGTTGAAATTACGCGTAACGTCACGCCTCCGTACACTTTTACCAAGGCGTGACGTCACGAGCATCAACTTCGGAACTTTGACGCTCTTCTTTCTCTGTCATTATTACCGACTTCAAAAAAAGGAGGAGTTCTATGTTCGACTGTATGTATTGTTTTATGTATATTCACCGACATCTTCCCAGTTAGTGGACCGATTCTCAAAATTCTTTTTTGGTTTGGTAGATTATACTTCAGAGGTGGTTCCATATAAATTATCCAAATCGATCAAGTCAAAACTAAAATATAAGCAGTGAAGTAGCATTTTTTAAGCTTTGCCTACGTTTAAATTATGGCATATATTAACGTTTGAATTCGTATCTTATCTTTTGCTTTTCGTTTCTTCTATAAATCCACGGTACATAACACTCTACGATCAAAAAATCTTTAATTTAGATATTTGCCTCAGCACTGTCACTTAGGAGAATCTACCCTCCCTATGGTATAAACTTCATTCACCTCCCGTCCTAATTGGTTCCCTGTACGTATTGTTTATTACCTTTCATCAGTCTACGGTAAGTCTTGTAATTTAACACGAGTTATTAAGTCTTAGAAGACTTTACCACATAATTAACGTTTATAATTATGAATTGCCCGTTGGTTTAGTTGGGTAAGCGTTCGCTTTCTAAGCACACTTCTAACTCACAGACATACACTGAGTTCGATGGTTTGTGTCGTGTCGTGGGATTGTGTCGGAATCATTCACATCACACAATCACAACTAGAACTAGAACATATTTTTTCCTTGGGAAGAAAATGTGTGTTCTGGTTCTGGTTGTGATTGTGTGATGTGAATGATTCCGACACAAACCATCGAACTCAGTGTATGTCTGTGAGTGTTAAATCGTTTTAAATGTTTTATAGCGAATCCAAATTGATTTCTGAGACGTTGTTATTTTTAACAATAGATTTTGTATACAATACTTTTCTAATAGTTTTGTTTTATTTATGTAACTAGCTGTCCCGGCGACCTTCGTTCCGCCTAACAGTCAATTAATGTGCATATTTAGGAAGCCATACCCGGCATGCGTTACAATGTCACGTGACTATATTATTTTACCTTCATGTTTATGTTTGCCTAGTACTTTACCAAATCCGAGTGACGTATGAGAAAATGGAAAGCATGTCGAAATGTATAAAAAAAATTTAAAGAAATGTACGTTCTTAAAAAGTATTCTATCTCTTCTCTAAACTACCTCCCTGCCAATTTTCAGCTAAATCGGTTCAGCCGTTCTTGAGTTATAAGTGGAGTAACTAACACGACTTTCTTTTATATATATAGATTGAGAAACGAGTCGAGAAACTCGCTCGCCAGATGGTAAGCGCCACGCTTGCCTTTAACAGTCCAGTGCCAGTGAGTTTCGATACCCGGCGGGAACACAAATTTTCTTCCCAAGTAAAATTTGTATCTGGTTCTGGTTGTGATTGTGTGATGTGAATGTGTCCGGCACCCACGACTCAAGTCATCGAACTTAGCGTGGACTGTGAGTGTGAAAGCGTTTACTTTAAAATTGAAATCAATTGTTTTCGTTCAAATGGGCCCCAAAGAGGCACTCCTAAAATTTAATGACTACTGCTACTTTTCTGGAGTAAACGTGCAATAAATATTAAAGTCTTCCAAAACATAAAGTACAAATCCAACGATTTCGAATAATTCTTAACTGTCAAATGCTAGCATGATAAGAATACTTATTATACTTTAAAGTACTTTTAGAGATCCGTGGTGGTTTTAAAAAACCGTTTAGAGGCGGCGGGGAGTTAACGACTGTTATTTTATATATTTTAAGGTCTAAGATAAGCGGTTTTATATTTTTTATGCGATCAAGTGGCAATAAGGCGTTTTTTGTGTTTTTCGGTATTTAGCAAGAGTTTTAAGATTTTGTTTCGTGGTTTAATGCTACCGCGTTTCAAAATGGCGGCTATGACGATGCACAAGTTTATTTAAGCCGTGTTTAAAGTTGTAACTCACCATACATTAATAATTTAAACGCAAGCAAAGCTTAAAAAAACCGGCTTCACCGCTTATATTTTTGGTTTTGGCTTGATCGATATCGATAAAATTTATATGGGACCAACTCTGAAGTATAATCTACCAAACAAAAAAAAAATTCTGAATATCGGTCCGAAAATCGGGGAGAAATCGGTGAACATACATAAAAAAAATATACAGTCGAACATAGTACCTCTTCCTATTTTGAAGTCGGTAAAAAGTGATAAACATATAGAACCGAGCCATGTCTCATTATCTCTGTTAGGGATAATTCACAAAGCGACCGAGGCGCGCGCCCCGGGCGCTGTGAAGTATGACGCGTAAGGGACCTTGATGTACAAAACGGCCGAGGCGCGCGGCAGAGAGAGGGCGCGCGCCCGCCGCGCGGTGCTGTTTATACAAAACCGTCTTAAGGAAAAAATACGTGTCTGCATTTTTGTTAATATTGAGTTACGTTTACTCCAGAAAAGAAGCAGTAGAGTCCTTAAATTTCAGGAGTGCCTCTTTGGGGCCCGTTTGAAAAAACGTTTTTGATTTCGATTTTAAAAGGTAATCGAATGTTTTCAGGATTTGTTCTCTTTAACTTTTTATCCTATACAGTAAGGATCTTGATACACAAAGCGCGCAAGGCGCGCATACAGGATGCTTTGTATATTTTGGTCCGCCGTCATAAGGAAAAAAGACGTAATTGTGTTATATATACATAACATATCAGAAAAAATGATTTTTTTATGCCTGATATGCAACCATTTGACCACAATCTCACCTGATGGAAAGTGATGATACGGCCGAAGATGTAGCATGCTTACCTAGAAGGTACCTATTCACTCTTGACTTGAAGACTCCTAGATTATACCGTTCGGGGAACAAAGACGAGGGCAATGAGTTCCACTCCTTCGCAGTACGGATGATAAACGTAGAGCGAAACGCTTCGAGCGAACTGGGGGTATATATGACTTTTGACAGTTTGTCTTGATGTAAGATGGTAAAACGGACAAGGTGGAATTAACTCGTATAATTCCTGCGCACACCAAAATGTATACGATAGAATACCGATAGGCTCGCGACCTTACGTCGGTGTACGGTTAAGAATCGAGAATATAAAAAAAAAATCTCTCGAATGATGATGTACAACAAAAAGCCTCCATTGTATAACATTTAAGTTACTTCACACAATTCAAGAAAGATGACATTTCGCGATAAAACACCACTTTTATACGGGTGCAGTTAATTTCCAGTAAGCTCAAGACATATTTTCAACATCTACTTTACGATGCTATAAAGTTGTGCAGCTTATACAGTTTATAATAACTTCTGTGGCGTTGGATATAAAGTTGATATTGTTGAGTTATATATACGACTAGCTTTTGCCAGCGGCTTTGCTCGCGTTAAGAAGTATTATTATTAATTAGGTATAGATCAAAATCCTTTCTTAGCGGATGCCTACGTCATAACATCTACCTGCATGCCAAATTTCAGCCCGATCCGTCCAGTGGTTTGCGCTGTGCGTTGATAGATCACTATGTCAGTCAGTCAGTCAGTCACCTTTGAGTTATATATATTTAGATGGAAGAAAATTCTGAATAAGCAATGAAGACGCGTTTCTCCTTAAAATTAAGGTGGTCTATACCGACTATAAGCAGTGATCAGCAGAGGCACCACGTGCAGTTCTAGTCGGAACTATCTCCGACTATAACTGCACGTGGTTCCTCTGCAGTTGTAGTCGGAACTATCTCCGACTACAACTGCACGTGGTGCCTCTGTTGATCAATGCCTTGCTTATCAATGAACGATGCTTCAAGTGTAACACTAGTTTCCAGGAATAATAAAAAATAAAGGCTTTCACACTCACAGTCCCGGATTAAGTTCGATGACTTGTGTCGTGGGTGTCGGAAACATTTACATCGCATACAATCTGCTTAGAAGGGGAACTCTCACCCAAGAAAGTCAAGGGGCAGTTCAAGGAAGTTTGACATCTGGCAGGCGGCGGGTCAAAAACGAAGTCATGGTTACTTGTCAAGGCGTTTTATTGTCTGAATGAGTTTTGAATACTTATATGGATTAGATGTCAAAATATTATATTTAGTAACAACACTATTTTATTAATTCCATCCATTTTGTTTTAAATTGAAATGTACATTAAAATAAGTACAAATAACATAAATAAATCCCGGTACGATTCTGCATCACGTCGCTTTTCTAAGTTATAGCGCACATTAAAATGTTTCGAATCAAGTTAAGTTACAATAACTTGAGATAATTAAGTTAATTTATTTTAATGCTCGTGCTCAAAGTGTAATATTAATAAAAACCAATTTAGTTTCGTGTCAAATAAGAATGCTCTTTAGGGTTATTACGGTTGTTTATGTGTAAGCTGGGAGAAAATTTGTCTTTACTTAAATAACTTGAAGGTTTTAACTGAAAATGTTATGTCTGATCGCATAACATTATAATTAAAATTAAAATAAGGTACTTGTTAAAAACATTTTTAATATCAAGCTTTTAGAAGTCCGCCATATTGTATTTAAAGTGACGTGACTTTATTTTTCGAATTATTCTCAGCAAGCCCTTTCATTTGATACCACCCATGTTGTAGGAGTGCAATAAAAATTACTTGTCATCCATTTTGTGTGTTCCGCCATGTTGGATTTAGAATGACGTCACAAAGCTAACCATGCATTGTCATCCAAACTAAATAATAGAATACAAAATTTCAGCTCAATCGGTTGAAGATATCTGCTTCAAAATTGAGTTGCAAGATTCCCTCCAACAAACATACATACAGTGCAAGCTAAATAAAAGCTTGGAAAAAAAAATACAAATTGACAATAATAACAAAATGGTACAACTTAAAATTAATAACAATTAATAAAATTATAATAAAATGACAAATCAAAAAGTTCGACCTGTAATACAAATGTCAAAGGATAATCATATTATAAAATGTAATTACAAAGCTGATAATTAAAAAAAAACAATTAAAAAGTCTGGAACTAGAGGTATGTCAACCATATATGGATGACGTTTGACAGTTTGTCTTGTTGTTAGATGGTAAAACGGGCATGGGGGAATTAGCTCGTGAATGTAGCCGCACCTACAACACATGTCGTCCCCACAGTTGGACGACATGTGTTGTAGGTGCGTCCAACTGTGGGGCTGTGAGTGTGAAGGAGTTTTTTATAATATTTAAAGCGTTTTATTTACTATTCTACGGAACCTTGCTCTTCATATTCGTCCCCCTGAATCAATATCCAATAAAAGTTGCCATAATTGACTTACCAACTTCACTGCACTAAATACCCTGTCGCATGGATATTTTCCCCAACTTTCTCCGGATTTTTTTCCGCTGCCATCCCCGGGAGTTATGTTACCACTGATACTTTACTTTGTTTTAATTACTTTCCGGGGGTTTGTTTGTTTTTGATTTGTATGAAATGGATTTGCCGTGAGCGTGTTTTTCGTACATGCACAATTTTAAATTTAATTTCAAAGAAAATTTGATTTGATAGTGTTTGACAATAGCAATCTGTGATATCTACGTAGTAAATTTTAATTTATGCAAAGAAAAAAGATGAGTAAAACAATCTAAAAATTCTAGTTACCCAATACCAAGTCGGTACAGAAGTGCAAAATTGCATCAAATGTAGAACCAAATGGCCTAAGGGACTTGATATACGCGCGCCTCTGGCTCTTTGTATATTTTGTTACACTAGACTTCACTAGAGCTTATAACTACTAAACATCGGCAGCGCGAAAGTGACGATGTGGTCGAAGATGGAGCATGCTTGCCTAGAAGATACCTGTTCACTCGAGATTTAAAGACTCCTAGATTGTACTTAACGGGAAACAGACTCGGGCAAAGAATTCCATTCCATAGATGTACGTATAATAAATGTGTAAGCAAAACGCTTCGTACGCACCCTTGGAATATCAACCATAAACCGATGTCGCGTCGCTGATTGTCTGGTTGTCCGATGGTAAAAGGGGACATCATGCAATTCCGTGGCACACTCTCCGAAATGTATCCTATAAAAGACCGATAGACTTGCGACCCTACGACGATGTTCTAGGCTTTGAAGTTTCGCATCCGTCAGTACTTTGTATCAAGGTCCCTTAGGCGCCATACATTTTATCTTCACAGCGCCCGACCGCGCGCCCGGGTCGCTTTGTTTATCAAGCCACATATGATGCTAAATCATAAAGTGCCTTTTGGTTTCGCAATAGTAGAGTAACACTCGTCTAAATGTGTTAAACTGGAGATAATAAGAAATAACATGAAAAATACATATTCAGTCGATTTAAAAAGCTACCATTTCGGAAGTCGTTTAAATTTCCTTCAAGTTTCAAATATCCTTCAAGCTATTAAAATAACGGCGATCCGTTATATTCAGACGCGCCGTTACTTATTTGCGACACTTACGGCCGATTGCCTTTAATACGGCGCGGCTCTCGAACCACCGCAACTAAGCGTTCTAAATTCAAATGTAATGAGCGGTTACCCCGGACCCGTTTCCTGATATCGATAGTTCAGGGAAGAGCTAGGAGTCCAACGGACTCACTTGTGTTACAATGGAGTCTGTCTGACTCTGTTACTGAAGGCGTTCTTTTTTATTTTGATTGTTTTGAGCTGTTGTGGTCTAATTAATTTTTTTTTAGATAAAGATAAGTAACTGTTTGACCACAAGCTTACCTGATTGAAAGAAGTTAAAACATGCTTGCTTAAAAGATACCTATTTAGTATAAACTTTAAAAACTCCCAGGTCATACTGTTCAGGGAACAAAGAGGCAGGCAATCCGTTCCATGCTTTCAAACTAGAGTTTGAAAGAATGGAACTCAAACTAGAGTTTGAAAGAATGAAACCCATTGCTTGCCCCTTAGTTTAATTTCTGTCAATAATGCACCCAAAATAATTAGTAAATAGTCTAACAGACTCCATTTTGATATTCTAATATCAAAATGGAGTCTGTTAGACTATTTACTGATTATTTTGGGTGCATAATTGATAATGAATGAAAGTCGAAACAGATGATTAAATAAATGTGACCGGTGAGTTTCTCGTCAGATTCTTGTAGAGATAGCAGTAAGCAATTACAATAGTTTATTTTCACGAGTGTCTCTTTGGGGCACCTAGTGACAAAGAAGAGGCTGGTTAGGACTTTTCTTTCTTTATCTATTTTCGAATAAGTTCTTAGAAAAAAAAATACATAACTTGAATTTAAGTAGGTTTCTTTTCCAAACACAAAATTAAAGCATTACACATTATATTGTTATCTCCTGTGTTCATAAAAACCGGTAGCTCTTAGACTATATCTTGTTCAAATCACGACCTTAAAAGAACCTAAATAAGTTCTCAATTCCTATGACATTTCCGTTTGTTTCTTCACATGTGTGCGTAAGTATCTAATATTTCTTGCTCGTCAATAATTGTCAAGTTCCCAGTTTATAATGATAGTTTATGTGAGTGTGCGTGTGTATTTACGATGGTATGTTCAGATTGTAGAGGCAGTATGGGAACTTTCATGTCATCATCATTAGCCTGTTATGGCCCACTGCTGGGCATAGGCCTCCCTTTGGTTTTGCCATTCGCTTCTGTTTTTGCCTCTCGCATCCACGTAATTACAGAACTTTTATCTAATAAGTTTTACTATATTATATAAAATATGCATTACTGCTAATGTAAAATATACTTTCAACGATTTCCATGTTTCACTTCAATAATTAAACGATAGCAAATCATAAAAATAACCGGATTATCCGCTTTATCTTCGTAACCCTTGATCAGAATACATGAATTAAATACGCATTATCGAGGATCACTCAAAAACTACTGGTCAGATCTTGATCAAATTTAAATGGGACCATTTTGGAATAACCAGCTTTCAAATAATAAAAAAACATTGAAATCGGTTCACCTAGAAATAAATTATGATAAATATTATTAATTATTATTACACAAAAAAATTTTGTGCTATTTGTTTTATTCCCTTTTGCAATCTTATCTGACATTGTTATTAATAAATAATAATAACAATGTCAGATAAGATTTGTGTGTAAGTGTGTGTGCAAGTGTGTAAGTATGTTTTTTCCCTCTTCACGCTTTAACGACTGAACGGATTTGGATGAAATTTGGAATGTACATAAATTATACCTAGGATTAACACATAGGCTACTTTTTAACTTGATAATAGTGGGCGAAGCCGCGAGGCACGGCTAGTGTAAAATAAATATGTTTTTATTGAATAATATGATGTTTTACCTGAAAATAAAACAATTATTATATGCGAAACCTTATTCTAGACCTTAAACAGTGAGATAACATCACTTCCGGACGACGTCACGACCTCTTTTGTCTCCCTCACATCCGGCTCCGCCCCACTTGAGCCGGGGGAGGGAGGGTGAGCTTGCCCGAACTGTCAGGCGCGCTCCTCACATTGCATCTCACTTTCGGTGGACAAGATAAAGAAGTCCACCAGGCAGGATTCTAAATATAGGTCTAGAATAAGGTTTCGCATATAATAATTGTTTTATTTTCAGGTAAAACATCATATTATATGCTACGAACCGTTATTCTAGACCTTAAACAGTGAGATGTGTTTATTATCGCCTGGTGGCAAGCTAAAAAGTATGCCAATGTGTGAATAAATATAATTGATAGTACCAGGTACTTTATAATGTGTACCTAGGTTATGCAAATCTATGATATATATCCTATGAATAGGTTTACCTACAGAACAGAGGGATGAAAGTCACCTTGAAATTAGAATAATTATACTTGTAACTCACGACATTTAATTATTATGGTACCTTAACTAAAATAATGTTATGACAAGGAATTAACAATCGTAAATGTTAAAATGACTATTAGTTACAATGCTATCACATGCATAGACAGGTAGGTAAAGAATTTGATCATTTATTGATCTAATAACAGTTTAGCAATGACACTTGTATATATACTGTTATATATGTTTATGCTACAGTGCTTCAATTCGAATAGGCTCACACGTAGGGATACGTCATAAATTTACCTTGAGAGGCCATTGTAAAAATAAAAGCACTTAATTCAAACATCAAGTTATTGCAGGTACTGAAGTAGTCCAAGTACAAAGTATGAAGAGGCTTCAATACTTGCCTCTTAAAATCATCTTTACCCAAACCGAATCATTATTACATGATTACTATAGAGATTTAGGTGCGGGGGTTCACATTGAAGACACGGGGAACGTAATATTGAAGCACTTTTATTAAATACAACCGGTACATTCGCTCACACACTAAAGAAACAGCGCGCGGTTAGCGTGTGGCACAACGCGGGGAGTGCGGGGGAATGTTCATACGTCTGCCTTGGTCCGGCTCTCGATGGCACTGACTCTAGCGATGCCGCCGCGCCGGCCGCTACTAGCAGCCGACCACCGCGCCGCTCGCGCACTCTCTCCTCCCCGACTAGATTATTGCATACCCTACGAGATGAAAACACATTTCTTACGTCTACATCATTAAACAAGACATATCTACAACAAGACATTTATTCTATTAGATCTGTAATCTCCATAATAACTGCAACGGCAGGTTTATACTTGTGGAGTAGGTAGACCCAAAGAAAGGATGTCAATAAACATGTTTAAATTCGTTTTTGATCTTGGGTCGATTAAATGTGCAAAATTGTGGGCTTGACTACTACATTCGTGAAGCAATAAGAAAACCGTACCTTATGTAAGTACTCATCTGAAATATTATTTTAAAGGAATGGTTGATCACTTATCCATTCAAGTACAATAAAATTATAAATGTCAAGACTGGGATCTATAGCTAGTCCTTTCGTAATATATCTGGTCTACGTGACCGTTACACACAGGCTAAGGTAAAACTCTTATTGGCACTCCATTGGAAAACGTCGTTGTGGTAATTCCCTATGGTAATTAAAAATAAAATATTTAAATAATTTTAAATGCATTTAAGCAAGAAATGAACGAGTGCTTAACTAAGCAAAGGGAGCATGTGAATGTGATTGATATATGATCAACATTATCATTATTGCCAAATACCAGATAAAACTTTGTACTAAAATGACGGAGAAATTAAGAATGTGATCAACCATTAAAAACATCAGAAATGTTCCGCTATCAGCTCTTTCGAGTTCCAGACGCCAAACCACCGAGTAAGTTGAAGCTTTTACTAAGTATCAGAACCGTATGAGACGAACATAGCGAAAAAGAAAGTGTGTGCTCGTTGAAGCGAGAAAATCTATCTGCGTTTTAAAATTCACAATGTCTCTTCCTAAGCTGTTTCAGAAGAGTACACTTGCTGGACAGTTTGTGTAATGATAACAGGATGGTGTACATATTGTTAACCAGTGTAATGTAACACACTAAATAAATACAGCTATAACACAAGCTATAACACACTTAATAATGCATATATGAATATACAATTACTATGGAATGTATAAATAGTAACTTCACTACGTATGTGAGTATCGGTAAACCCCCACTAGTACATCAGATTGCAGTAACGTCTTTGGTGCTTAGAAGACATATAGTGCCATCTAATAGGTTCCACTGTAACGCATGAGACAACGGTCGTTACAAGGTATGAAACAAGAACTGATTGCATTCTTTGTATCTATTAAGACCAAGTACTTACTTAAAAGAAAAGACTTCGTTATTTCAGTTAGGTAGTCTGCAAATTAACTGCAAGGAATGGCAAGTGAAACAGATACCTTCAGTTACTAACTAGGCCGAAACCGTAAAGTTTAATATGCTTACCAGGTATTATCAGACTCCACCAATTTGCTTTTAGATTAGAGCGAATATTTTTGAGCCATATTTACTTCTTATACCCGGGCAAATACGTGGAGTTTAGGCTTGGATTCCATTTGATAATAAATGACTTTAGTTGGGATCAGACTAGACTTCTCATAGTTCACAATCCACCCGATCGAGGTTGGGACATGAATATCTTCCGCAGCTTAGTCCTTCAAGGAAAAACAATCCCTGGTTGGCATCAGAAAAAATAAATTAAATGCATTTATTGGCCATTACAACTGACTGTTACACAAGGCAAGTCAATGTTACAGAATTATTTGCAACTGTATATTAAAAATTGTGACACACTCGAACTAGGTTAGGACTTGAATAGCTTCCGTAGCTTAGTCCGTCAAGGAAAAACGATCTTTAATTGGAGTCAGGCTAGACTTCTGATACTTCATCACTCACTCGAATGAGGTTAGGACATAATAGCTTCCGCAGCTTAGTCCGTCTAGGAAAAACGATCCTTAGTTGGCGTCAGATTGGACTTCTGCATCACTCACACGAACGAGGACTTGAATAGCTTGTCGAGCTTAGTTCGTCCAGGCAAGGCGATACTTGTTTAGTGTAGTCGCTCTGGGTTCGATTTCTAGTCCAACGCGTACAATACCTACTAGAACCGACGGTAGATGGGCGCCGGCGATAAATACGTAAACAAAATATCCGGGTCTATGTATATTTTGATCACAATTCGATCGCTTACAATAAGTCCGATCCGAGAAACAAAAAATTAAAATGTTTGGTTTCAATACCAAGTAAAGTTTGATATTGTTTAGATTATTGCTAAATACACGCTCAGCTACCGGGGTACTGTTAACATTTTTTAAAAAGCGAGGGTATTATAGCCAAAGAAAAAATTCTGTAATATTATTAAAATGTAGGTACATTTCAATAAATTCTCATAAAAATATTATAATACAATCTAAGATATAACAGATCGCTCTTAGCGATAAGACCTACATATAATAAAGTTTCTCTGTAAGCTGTATTTAGCTTTTGATGTCAATAAATAGTAATTGTATTGCATTGATATCATAAATATTAAGCTAATATGTATCGAGTTATCGGGAATTTTTTGCTACTGTAATTTTGTCTCGGATCGGATTTATTTCTGGCAGCTTTTGGTTCTTACCTATGGATGAAAATTCGTTGACGACCAGCTTTTAAAGTATGTAATTGTGACGGCTCAGTTTCATTGTTGTTGCAATAATAGGACTTCAGCGGTCGCTTTGCAAACATCGTGCCTATTCCGCATAGACACGAATAAAGCTCTTTTCCACAGCGTTCGAGTTGTTAACGACATGCTCGACAGCGAGAGATCGTGGCAGGCGGAGGCGGTGCATGGTCTCTTTCTGCGTTTCCGACTGAGAGGCCGCGGAGCGGGCTTTTCAGTCTGACCCGATCCGGCGCACACGTCCGGGAGGGAGGATGAGGCAGTTCGCCCGCCTCCTCTCTCCTCTTCTGTAGTGGGATCACTGGTGGAAAGCCAGGGGGCTCACCCTCACGTTCGAGTTGTAAACGGCTTTTTTGAACCTCTGGCTCTTAGTAAGAAAGAAAATAAATGCTGTGGATTGAAAAGGTTAATGCGTGGATACTTTGCATGTCCAGCCTTTAAAATTCAAAACAAAATATACAATTAATGCGATATCTTTGTCGTGTCTATTAACTATAATTTGTAAGAAAGGAAAGAAATCCTGTGAATTGAAAAGTTTAAATTGCGTGGATCCTTTGCGAGTCCAACTTTAGAAATTCGACTCATAATATACAAGTGCGACTGCTTCGGATGATTTGGTTGGCATCGTACAATTCAGTTAGGAAAGACAATACACATATTTTTGAAACAAGATTGTTGGTTTATAAATTGAGCGGGGTAAGTAGGCTCATTCCAGAAACCTCATCCTAGTTGAATCTTAAAGCTGCAGTTAATTACCAATGTGCAACTTACCCTCATGGGTTTTTTTTTTTATCATTTTCGTTTTGTGAAATAAGCAAATTTGAATTCGCATCGAACCTGACCGCATCCCCTCTGCTTGTCTCTCGCTCGATGACCGCGGTGACTCGACGGTGTGGGGCTGGGTTACACGACGACAACGGTGAAGATGACGAAGATATCAGTGGTGAAATTAGCGGAGGCGGGCGACCCCGTTCACCTACTTCAATCTTGAAAAAATATTACGAGTGCTACAATAACAAAATAAAAGCACAAATTAGTCACGTTTAAATATCATAAAAGTTAAATTGTTAACATTTAAATATTTTTTAAAATAAAAATTATAAAGAAGTTTATTACTTTATAATAAAAATTTAACTTAATTGTTAAAATTATAACATTAATAAAAATTATAACCAACAGCAAAGCTGTTACCCGCTTTTAAAGAGGTGTGTTCACGCCGAAAGCAAATGCCAATGTGAGGAGCGCGCCTGACAGTTCGGGCAAGCTCACCCTCCCTCCCCCGGCTCAAGTGGGGCGGAGCCGGATGTGAGGGAGACAAAAGAGGTCGTGACGTCGTCCGGAAGTGATGTTATCTCACTGTTTAAGGTCTAGAATAACGGTTCGTAGCATATAATAACAATTATGAGGTAAAACACATAAAGAAAAAAAAACCAGTCGAATTAAAATCCTCCTTTTTTGTGAAGTCAGTTATAAATGTCTAGTTTTACTCGTCCCAACTTCTCATACTGCTTATCATATATGTAACGCCATCTGCGTGCGTGTTCCCTTATTAATTACATGTTCCAACCATTACGGGGTTTTTTTTATATTAAGTAAAGGTTAGGACAGGATTCTTCAAGAGGATTAAGATTCGTATTAAAATGCCATCGTAGCTTGTTTAGGGTTATTTGTAATTCTGGCTATTTGTTGGGAATGCATTTTAGGGTTAAGATTGAAGATTATACTCATGCTACATTTAACCTTTTTCAACCCTATTTTTGCGTTCAGAATCGTACTATTAATTATTTATATATATTGTATTTATCTTTTATTTGTTTATGTATGTAACTATATGTATTTATATTTAATTACATCAATAATTACATGTATGTTAAAAATAATGCATGTCTAATATTTCTATTATATTTACCATTGCCGCACCACCGATCACTTTTAAAACTTTTTTATCCTCTCCATCCTAAGGTTGTCTGGAAGATTCAAATTCAAATTCAAATCTTTATTGCATTCTCTTAATGTAGATAGGTGGTAGAAATAAATGACAGCACATTAGAGACCCCGCACATTAGAGATATCGCTGCTTAGCGATAAGGCCGTCGATTGTACTGCTATAAATATTTTTTCTGCTGTTAATCTTTATTTTTTTTTGTTGTGCAATTAAGAGTATTTCGATTGTACCAAGATTATTAAAAAAAAAACCATTTTTTTAAATCTAAAATACAAGAGAACATTTTTAGTTCAAGTTATTTCACCTATACAAAACTGTTTTTTTCTTCTAGGGTACCTTTTTTAATTAAAATCTAGGCAAAATATGGCTTATCAGTATATTCAAGTTAATATACACATTATCACTTTCCATCAGGTGAGATAGTGGTCAAACGCTTGTCTATCAAGTATATATGAAAAAAAAAAAAAATAGCTTTGATTAAAAAAATACTCTCTAATTAAGGATATGACACTTCGTACGTGTTCTTTTGCTATACAAAACTAGATGGCCTTAGCTGTCTCTAAACAAACCTAACATTATACGCAGTTGATAACACCTATAGTATTGGTATATTTAGTATACCTACACCCTCGTATAACAAAAGGATGTACATTGGTTGCTAATACCAAACGAGTGGGCTTGAGAGCACTAGTGGCGCGACACGCTCTCATGAGGTGAACGCACCCTAATGTGAGACGGCGGTGGTGAGCGGAGCGATTGGCGGAGGATGAGCGAAGCGAGCGAAATAAATTTACTTGCCAGTAAAGCTGGAGTTTTGAAACACTAGAACGTTTCTTGGTTGTTAAATGAAATTAACTATTTGGGAACATAAATATAAAAATAATAAAAAAGAATTAGTAAACAGTGATTACTTAAAATTATATTTATTTTTAGGGAACCTTACCCAAAGGGTAAAACGGGACCCTATTACTAAGACTCCGCTGTCCGTTCGTCTGTCTGTCCGTCTGTCACCAGGCTGTATCTCATGAACCGTTATAGTTAGACAGTTGAAATTTTCACAGATGATGTATTTCTGTTGCCGCTATAACAACAAATACTAAAAAACAGAATATAATAAATATTTAAGGGGGCTTCCATGCAACAAACGTGATTTTTATGCTCGTTTTTGCTCGATATTGATTACGGCAACAGGTAGACGCTTGAAATATTCACAGAATATTTAGTTTTATATTTTCTTTAAAAATGAATAATTTAATTAAAATAAAAAAATATTTAAGGGGTCTCTCATACAACAAACGTGATATTTTGGGCATTTTTATAGGTAATGGTACGGAACTCTTCATGCGCGAGTCCGACTCGTACTTGGCCGGTTATTTATTTAATAGCGTGAAAAAGCTAAAGTCAATGAATGAATTGTTTGAATGCGCTAACTCATTAATTAGCGGAGCGATTAAATATCAATATACATAGGCACAAACAACTAAAATACAACAAAATACCCGTAGAAAATTGGTTAGGAAAATATCAATAAAATAACGTTAAATCTCCATAATTATATGATTGACATACCGCCAGTTCGCTCGAAGCGTTTAACTTCTACATATCATCCCCACTGCGAAGGATTGGAACTTATTGCTCTCGTCTTTGTTCCCCGAACGGTATCTTAGAGACCTCAAGTCAAGAGTTATTAACCATCTTCTAGGCAAGCATGTCACTTTCCATCAGGTGAGATTGTGGTTAAATGCTTGCCTATCGGGCATAAAAAATAGAGCTGAATTAGATTGATTAATCAGCCATAAATAAACTTACAATCTACATCATGAGATATCAAAAACTTTTCTCCGCCAATATTCGCTCCGCCTATCAGCTGCCCGCTACCCGCTGACTCCCATGCCAGAACTTAAGCACTATATACGCCTGACTAAGAGACCCCGCACACTCGTCAAGTGCGTGAAAATTAACACATGACAGTCCAGTTGTTAAGCTGACTATACATACGCCTTGTTTGGTATAAGTTAAAAAGAGGAGTAATTTATTTTAAGTAAAAGAGTTTTACTCCTTTTTGGGGATAATTGAGGACTGTTACGGTTTTGAAAGTTGTTAACTCGAGCTTTTTTGTGAGTCAATCGATGCTATTGTTTACAAAACGTTTAACGAAACTGTATGGGCACATAAATGTATCCTGAAATAACGCAGAATTTTCTCGACTAAAATTGGATAAATACATGTTTTTTCTTCGTAATTTAATTAGGAGCCTTTTCCACGTTACTTGTGGCTTTAGTAACTGTTGTTTATCAAAAAAAATTACAATGTCATAGGCCTCTTTTTCCACTTAATTTTTTCATAAAATTACACCCGTGCTAACCCGGGGCAGGTCGCACGTTTTAAGACAAACAACTGCTCGTTGCCTTAGTTGGGTGGCATTAGCCTTCTAAGCATCGGGTACGATTCCCGACTTAAACACAAGTTTTCTCCACAAGGAAAATGGTTTCTGGTTCTGGTTGTGTGTGTGATGTGATTGTTTCCGGCACCCACGACACAAGTCATGGAACTTAATGTGAGGCTGTTAGTGTGAAAGAGTTTATGTTTCATGTTATTGTTTGAGAATTTTAAACGTTAAACGCGCTACGTGCTACGGCATACTCTCTACGTGCTTGGACCGAAGCGCAGGTTGTTCTTAAGTTCGGGGTCAAAAATGCTTTACATGAAAAATATCATTGCCAAGGTATTATATCGATTTAATTCTCCATTTTGATACGAAATTGTTCATTTATTTCGAACATAACATCCAAAATTAAACGACTCCATGTTAAATCGGGGCTTAGGTTGTTTCCATTTTTGGAATGTTGCCAGGTTATAAAATAAATGGCAGCGGAAGAGGGTAGTCTTGCCAGACAACTAAATTTTTAAGGAAAATTAAATCTTTCTCATATTATAATGAAAAAGTTCGTGGGTAAGTTTTCTATGCACTATTTGGAGGATTCTGTTATTTAAAATAACGCGTATAAAAGACGCTCGAAGCTTTTCGCATTTCGTTCGTAAACCATACACGATTAGACATAAGCTTGAGAGTTTAATTACAATTAATGAAGCTATCCTATCCTTTTGATAAATTAAAACGAAATAATTAATTTAAAATATTCTTTAGCATGACTTCGAAAAAGGTGCATCAGGTTGCACTTAAGCATAAACGCTTTCACACTCACAGCCCCACACTAAGTTCAATGACTTGTGTCGTGGGTGCCGGCAACATTAATATCACACCCAGAACCAGAAACACAAATTTCCCTTGAGGATAAAACCTGTGTTCCCACCCGCTGCTAATTAAAAACTTTTGACCAGCTCCAGTTTCACTCATACGTTAATTTCAAGACTCTGGGAGGTAATGGGCAAACGTCACGCTTACCATCAGGCGAGCGACTTGCTCGTTCCTTCTCTCAATAACATAAAAAATACTATAAAAGGCAGTCATCGCTTGAAGTATCTGAGTGTGTGTGTCTCTGTGCAATTTCGTTTCTGCATGTAGAGTGAACGAAAATTGGTGTTGGCTAGTGTTTTTTACAGACTTCTTAAAAAAGGAGGAGGTACTTAAGTAAATTGTATGTTTTTTTATGTGTATTACCTCATAACTTCTTTCCACGTGAACCGATTTCGATTTTTTTTAAAAGATGATGCTTTCCTATTGGTCCCATTTAAATTTGATCAAGATCTGACTAGTAATTTTTGAGTTCTCCTCAATAATGCGTATTCTGTCAATGGACGATGTTCTCGTTTTTAACCGACTTCAAAAGTTACCTCATAACATCTTTCGTTGTGCGCCGATTTTGATGATTATTTTTTTATTTGAAATCTGGTGCTCTCCATGTGGTCCCATTGTAATTTGATCAAGATCTGATCACTAGTTTTTGAATTATAGTCAATAATGCGTGTTTGATACATTAAATCTGATAAAGCGTTGAAGTCGGTTTTTTTAAGCTTTGCTTGCGTTTAATTATGTCTTAATTAGGTATTAGATTAGAAAAAGCACAGAATGAAGTCTGGGTATAAACTAGTCTAAATTCCAGACAACTGCAACGAAAGTGAACATTCCTCATCTATACTTAACGATTTACATTCCTTTTGAATCTGTCTCAAACATACAACGACACGAGCCTGCTCAATTTAAAGTAAAATAAAGAAAAAGATAACACAATATTTTCTTACTGCGCGTAATATAATTGAAATGCAAGCAAAGCTGAAACACAGAATGGGGTTGGCGTCGCGGCAACTTCGGCAGAGCAGCGCAAACGGCGAAAATATGGAAACCTTGGCAGTGGTTACATATTTGAGCCGTTTGGTGTTGAGACACTGGGTCCGTGGGGACCGGGCTCATTCTATTTTCAAAAATCTATTAGAGCGCCTGGTTGAGGCGACGCGTGACCAAAATGCTGGCACTTATTTGGCTCAACGTATTAGCATTGCAATTCAGAGAGGCAATGCAGCCAGCATGATGGGAACGCTACCCCCTGGTAGGCTTGAGTTACCTATAAGCTCGATGTCTTGTAGGTAACTTAGTTCTTTGCTGTATATAGTTTTTGTTTAGTTTTAGGAAATATAGGCAATTGGCCCGTAGATATAATGCGTGTTTAAAAAGTTAAATAAAAAAAAAAAAGCAAAGCTTTAAAAATCCAACTTCCTCGCTTTATCTTCGGAACCCTTGATCAGATTAAATTAATTAAAAACGTATTATTGAGGATATCTTAAAAAAGCTACTGGTCAGATCTTGATCTAATTTAAATGGGATCGCTTAGGAAGCACCAGCTTTAAAATAAAATGAATCATCAAAATCGGTTCACCTAGAAAGAAGTATGTGGTAACACCTGAGAGAACCTCCTTTTTTATTTTTTTTTACTATAAGTACATTGATTTATAATTTTACTTATTATGTATTCACTTATTTACATAAACATAAACGCTTTCACACTTACAGCCTCACACTAAATTTGACGACTTGTGTCGTGGATGCCGGAAACATTCACATCACACACACAATCACAACCAGAACCAGAAACACAAATTTTCTTTGGGGAGAAAACTTGTGTCCGCCGGGAATCGAACCTGATACCCCTGCTTAGAAGGCGAACGCCAGCCAAGTAAGCCAACGAGCAGTTCAATTATTATCGATTCTTAGACAAGCTCTTCTGATTCTTAGATATATCATTTGGCATTAGATTTTTTTTTATGCTAGACAGGTAAGCATTTGGCCGCTCTCTCACCTGATGGAAAGTGATGATGCGGCCGAAGATGAAGCATGCTTACCTAGAAGATACAGGTATTCACTCTTGACGTGAAGGCTCCCAGATTATACTGTTCATAAATGTAGAAGCAAAACGCTTCGAGCGGACATGAGATATGTCAACCATAAATGGATGACTTTGTTCAGTTCGTCTTGTGGTCCGATTTACCATAGAAGTAATCGTCTTTTCAAAAGTTTTTACATGACCACTTCTCATGTAGGTTCTCATTTGAGACAGTACAGCATTCCTTTCAAGCAATGCAGTTATGTTTTGCTCATCCTGTGACAATTGCTCTCATTTGGGTCTGATGAGGTATTGAGAAGCCATTGTATTGGTATAGGTACTTCAATTTTATTGACCTTGAATATTGATAAAGCCGGCGATATTGGCGAGACGTGAATAAATAAAAACATTGGATTAAATTTATGATAAAGGAATGGAACTTTTTAACCGAGTCCGTGTTTCCTGATAAATACAATATGGGAGTCTTTAAGTCCCGAATGAATAGGCATCTTCTAGGCAAACGTGCTTCTTCGTCGACCGCATCGTCGCTTACGATCAGATGAAATGAAATAATATATAAAATGCTTATCTTGAATAAAATGAAAAAAATACTCCATACATATAATGTGTCCATGTGTGTCCAGCTTTAATGTATGTGATTCAATTGATCGAGAGAAGCGAGATCTCTAAGTTGCCTTGGGTGGTTCTGTATAATACTAATCGTTGATAACACACTAGCCGTGTCCCGTGGCTTCGCCCGATAATATCAAGATAAAAAGTAGGCTATATGTTAGTCTTAGGTATAAGCTATGTACATTTCAAATTTCATCCAAATCCGTGCAGTGTTGAGGCGTGAAGAGGGAACAAACATACTTACACACTTACACACACACTTGCACACTTACACACAAACTTTCGGATTTATAATATTAGTAGGATCTACGGGCCAATTGCCTATATATCCTAAAGCTCCATACAGCAAAAAACTAAGTTACCTGTAAGACGATCGAAATAATAGAGCTTATAGATAATCCAAGTGCTCAAGCCCTCTGCCAGTGGGTAGCGTTCCCATCTTGGGTGAATCAGCACATTGTCCGTCCATCCATCTGTCAGAGGCATCTAAACCTAACCCTAGCCCTACAAGCGGGTAACTTCAAATTTTCAAAGGCAACTAATATGATTTTCTCAGTTTGGACCGAACGACTAGTTTTAGTATGTTTATATATTTTCTTGGTGAGATAGTGGTCAAACGCGAGCCTATCAGATAAGAAAATAAAATAAAGAGTAAAATATAACAAGGTTGAATAATCTGCTTTTAAAGTTGGAGAGAGGAAAGTAATTTAATAACTTCAAATATTTTTTGTTTCAGTGCTGGTCACGGCATCAGGCTTTCAGCAGCAGTACTTCAGAGTAATGCCCAGGAGTTTGAGGGTCCAGGAAGGTCAGGAAGCTGTTCTGGAGTGCTCCGTGGCCAACCTGGCTGGCCAGGTGCAGTGGGCCAAGGATGGATTTGCTCTCGGTGAGTTATCTTCGTATTTTTTATGTGTTCCCAAATAAGTACAATCTTGGAGTCTTCAAGTCGGAAGTGAATAGGAAAGCGTGCTCCATCGTCAACCGCAACGTCACTTTACATCAGATATAATAGTGATCAAACGTTTGCCTATCACAGATTAAAAAAATTAAAGAAGTTAAAGGTTACAAATTCGGTTTACTAGAATCACAATCAGCTCACAACTAAAGAAGTTAAGAGGTAACTTTTGGAGTCGGTTAAAATCGAGTACATCGTCAATGTGGTCCACAGAATACGCATTATTGACGATATTTCAAGTACTACTGATCAAATTTAAATGGGACCAATTGGAAAGCAACAATTTTCAAACTAAAAAAAAAAATTCGAAATCGTTTCACGTGGAAAGAAGTTATGAGGCAAACACATAAAAAAAAAATACAGTCGACTTGAGTACCTCCTCCTTTTTTAGGATGTCGGTAAAAATATATCCGAGTGTGAATGCGTTTACGTTTATGTGATTTATATATATATATATTTTCAATTACCATTTCTAGCTTTGGACCAAAGCTTTACATATTCTCTAAGAATGGGGTAGAAGCTAATAGCTTCTAGCATACGGACGGACAAAGTGCTGAACCACCCGAGTGAACTAAGGAGATGTCACTTTGCTCGATCAAAAATGCTATAAAGAACTCCGTTCGAAAAATCCAGTACCTACCGCTCAAGTATCCCTGCTCGAATAGTTCCGATTCGTCATCAAAATATTTTCCACAGACTCGACCAATAAAAAACAAATGAACGCTGGCTTCTACGTCATCCTAAAACTCAGAACAGCTGTCTTAAACACGTCGATTCACATTTGAGACAGAGACCATACTCTATTCCATTTCCATTATATCGATCTCTCTTTCTGCTGTGGAAGCATATTCCGTTCAATCGTTTAGCAAAATCCGGAGTGCGCTGCCATTATTCTAGTATGCGAGGATGTTTGAAAGAATATATTGAAATTGTTACTGTCCAAGCGATTTTGTTGCTTTTGATCCGCAGTGAATCTGTGATAGTTTGTTAGGGACTTGTAACACTAAGCGCGTACAAGGCGCTTTGTATTTTTTGTTAAACTAGAGCCTATACTTCCAAAAACTTCCCCAGTGCGGGGGGAAGCGTCGGGGGCGCGCGCCTGCCTCTCGGCCGCATTTACCGCCGTGGGATTCGAATCTGCGACCTCCGACTAGAAGGCTGACATACTACAACGACGCTATCAGGCCTTCAATTTAAATAATCTATAGCATTTATAGCTTATACCTTTTATTATAAATACCATTTAATAGAAAATACACTCTACATTTAACTCTTAATATTCTGCGTTAGATGTAGAGTATACCTATAATAATTAAACGCAAGCAAAGCTTAAAAAACCGTCTTCACCGCTTATATTTTGGTTTTGCCTGGGTCGATTTTGATAACATTTATATGGGACCACCTCTGAAGTATAATGTACCAAACAAAAAAAACATCAAAATCGATTCATTATTGGCAGAGATATCGCGTAACATACAAAAACACATAAAGTCGAATTGAGACCATCCTTTTTTGAAGTCAGTTGAAAATAAAACCTAGTTTTATTTTAAGTGGCATAGTAGTCAAGCGAATCGAGTTTTTACGATTTATCTTGTAATCGAAATAATAAGACGTGACTGATATGTTTATCTTTTTTTACCGATTTCCCAAAAAAGGAGGAGGTACTCAAGTCAAAGGTTTTTTTTTTTATTTGTGTTACCTCATAACTATTCTCCACGTGAGCCGATTTCGAAAAATTTTTTTAGTCTGTATGATGTTCCTTTCAATCAAGCTGATCAAGATCTGATCAGTAGTTCTTGAAATATCGTCAATAATGCCTATTTTGTGACGAATAATGCGTACTTTGACGATGTTCTCGTTTACCCGACTTCAAAGGTTACCTCATAACTTCTTTCGTTGTGAGCCGATTTTGATGATTCTTTTTTTATTTGAAAGCTGGTGCTTTTTATGTAGTCCCATTGAAATTTGATCAAGGTCTGATCTCAAGTTTTTAAGTTATAGTCAATAGTGCGTTTTTATACATTAAATCTGATCAAGGTTCCGATGATAAAGCGGTGAAGTCGGTTTTTTAAGCTTTTGCGTATAATTATTAAATGTATGGCGAATAAATAACTCGTCCGATTGTACACCTCCGGCTAGAATAAGTTTGTGTATCGACTAGAGAAGCCTAGTTTAGCCTAGCTTTTATCATGCTTTTATAGGTACTTTTGTAGCTGTCACCTGAAAATTCTGTGCGCGAACGATGCACCGACGCGAACGCCGAGTTCCGCCGGACACGAATACTCTAATTACTGTGTGGTACAAGTGAAGGCATTTAGCGGGCGATGAGAAGCAGCTGTTACTCTTGGTTCTTGTAATGCTGTTATTAATTATTTGGTACTAGACGAGCCCCGCGGTTTCGCCCGCTCTTATCGAGTCAAAAAGTAGCCTATGTGTTAATCCTAGGTATAAGCTGTGTACATTCCAAATCCGTTCAGCCGTTTAAGCGTGAAGAGGGAACAAACATATTTACACATTTGCATTCTTGCACTCTTACACACAAACTTTCGGATTTATGATATTAGTAAGATTGTGGTAGACGTCATAACATCTTGATGTTGATACTTTAAGATAAGAAAGAAGACTGGAGTTCGTTTTTTTATGTTTTGGTTATGTTTTATACACCATGTTATACCTAGATGTCTTCATGGTTCTTAATTTTCACTATAAATTCACTATAAATAATAATTACATGAAATGATAAAAATCATCTATTAGACATAATATAAATATTGGAATATACAACGTTGTTATGCCCTTTTACAGTTGTTAAATTCAATAGACGGATTCAAACTATTATTTAACTGAATGTACTGGTGCACACAAAATTTGTAATACAATTAGAGACATTTTATTTAAGTAAATTGAGCTGTTAGCTAGCTAGCTAGCAAAACAAGAGTGAAAAGTGTGATATCAAAAATTGTAACGAAACATCATACCAATTTTTAATCCGACTGTACTTTGTATGAGTGGTCGAGTTAACAACTATAAAATTAAAGATGCCAACTCGACCGTGCGGTCGAGTTCCGGTCGGTCGAAATAACTACCAACTCATGCCCGTTGGCTTACCATGCTGTTTAAGTATGTTTCGCAAAAAGCCACAACAATACCTTAGAAGGCGAAGAAGCACCCAACTGAGCTTAGTTGGGTGAATGGTAAGCCAACGTGGAGTTCAAATAATGTTTCGTTACAATTTTTTGATATCACGCTTTCGCTCTTGTTTTGCTCCACCCATGGTAGGTACAATCACGAACCGTTCTAAACGTCCGTCGCTTTGCTCCCGGACGACCTGAATGGACCGATGGTTGGTCATAGATCTACTGTTTCATTGATCCTGTATCCACTGTAAAGAGATAAGACAGATATCTGATCGGTGCTTAAGATAAGATAAGATTAGATTAGGATATTATTACATAAGTTATATCATTGTGATTGAGTATTTGAGGGAAATGAGGTGTCTTTTAACCTGACTTCGGCGATGCAAAAAAAGGTTATGATTTTAGCACCATATATATTGTATATCTCTAAATTCGTTTATTCCCTTGCCGCGTCCAAACAAATAAAAAAACGTATCCACACTCACAGCCCCACACTAAGTTCAAAGACTTGTATCGTGGGTGCCGGAAACACTCACATCACACATACATTACATCCAGAACCAGAAGCCCAAATATCACTTGGGAAGGAATTTGTGCTCCTGCCGG
The DNA here is from genome assembly GCA_948107665.1 of Lomographa bimaculata. NCBI lineage: Eukaryota > Metazoa > Arthropoda > Insecta > Lepidoptera > Geometridae > Lomographa > Lomographa bimaculata. Next base: position 10,780,245 of record OX403610.1, on the reverse strand, counting down.
GAATCGAACCCAGGACCCACGGCGCAGAGGGCGGTCACTTGTCCACTGCGCCAACTGGGTCGTCATACTAATACATCGATTGTATCGTATAGGGTATCTTTGAATTCGTTTCAACACTCCGGGTGTCATAGGCTAGGTCTTTTGATCAAGCGAAGCGAGATCTCGCGAAGAGTTGACTCGGGTCGTTCAGCAGTCCGTCCGTCCGCCTGTCTGTCAGAGGCATCTAGCGTCTAAACCATATAAGCGAATGACTTCAGATTCTTATAGAATATTTAAAACTACAACCCAAAGCCAGAATAGACATTTAAAATTATATAAATGAAAATATTAAGGTGGCTCCCATACATGTAAGTGGGGAGCAAAATATTTTTTATTGTTTTATCTACCCTTGTGGGTTATCGTTGAAAAGGGCTTGACAAGTAGAGTACGAAACCGGTTTAAAAAAAAAACTATGTTGGAAAATAACGATTTGGTAGGCCACTTAAGTCACTGTTTTTAGACCTATGTTGTCCCGTGGTCTATCCAGGCATCATCACTTTCCATCAGATGAGATTGTGGTCAAATACTTGCCTATCAAGCATAAAAAAATACCTATTTCTAATGTAACTGAATATGTTTGCAATAAAGAAATATTGAATGAAGCCTAGTATTAAAGTAAATTAATTTGTTATTTTATCTAAAAACAAACTACAAAACAAACAAACAAACGCATTCACACTCACAGCCCCACACTAAGACTTGTATCGTGGGTGCCGGAAACATTCACATCACACACACATTACACCCAGAACCAGAAGCACAAATATCCCTTGGGAAGGAATGTGTGCTCCTGCCGGGAATCGAACCCAGGACCCACGGCGCAGAGGGCGGACACCTGTCCACTGCGCCAACTGGGTCGTCGAAAAAGTATGAAATTTGCTAAAATACGAACTCGTATAGCAACTGGTAATGCAATAACGATCGAAATCGATTAAATCCGTGAAATAAAGCCTTATCGTAGTCCTTTAGTCACACTCGCACAGAGTTTTATGATTGCTGTCTATGTCGATGACTTATTAAGCTCTGCCGGTCACGCAAAGCATTGTTCTTCTGCAACTGCATCATAACATAATTAAACACAAGCAAAGCTTAAAAAAACCGACTTCACCGCTTTATCATCGGAACTTTGATCAGATTTAATGTATAACACGTATTATTGACTATAACTCAAAAACTAGAGATTAGACCTTGATCAACCATCAGCACCAGCTTTCAAATAAAAAAAGAATCATCAAAATCGGCTCACAACGAAGGAAGTTATGAGGTAACTTCTGAAGTCGGGTAAACGAGAACATCGTCAAAGTACGCATTATTCGTCACAAAATAGACATTATTGACACTATTGAAAGTTTCTCGAATGGAGGCCATGGACTTGCAAGTACAGTGTTCAAAGACACACAAGGTGGACGGAGATCATTCCCGTTTTTATTAAATATAAGCTTATTGTTAATAATTAGTCACCAAAATGTATCAAAACATATGCCTACTCTGGTCTGGAAAGATCGTGGTCCACACCGTCCTGTGGAATCCATATAAAATGTAGATTAGGTCGTGCGTGTTTTATACTGTGTCACTGTTTTATAAATCAAATTATTAGCCCATGGTCAAAGGGATAAAGAATACATGTCATTTTCGTTGCGTGACTGTTGAGCACAACCGAGTAAAGTGCTTCTATGTGTCCTAATTCTTTTAAACTAAAATATGTTAATAAATTTAATAAAAACAGGAATTATCTCCGTCCACCTTGTGTCTTTGAACACTGCACTTGCAAGTCCATGGCCTCCATTCGTGAAACTTTCGGGCCCATCGGCCATCAGTTCTGCGTACTGTGCCTTGACATACGCGTTGTGAAGTCTAGGTCAACGATTATTGACAGTGTAAGTTAGGACGCGACGGCGAGCGCTCTGCACTCATCCTGAAGAAGGCTTCCGAATGAAACCGAAACAATTGTCGATCATATCGATACATTTTGGGGGCTGAGTCACCCACGTCCGTAGGAGGATACCCCTTAGTCTGACTCCCTACACGTGGTCCCCGGGTGGTTCTAATCAGGTGACATTTGAGAGGTGGTAGAGCATTTTGTGAGTTGCTCGCCTGGCTTGCTACCAAAGTAGCTTACCACCATCAAGTTGAAAGTCTGCCGCCAAGCCAAATACGGTATTCCGGCAGTTATCCTTGAGAGCCTGCGTATTCCAGGTCTAGTGTGTTCAGCTTCGATCACATCATCACTTACCATCAGGTGAGATAGTGGTCAAACACTAGTCTGTCACAAATAAAAAAAAAAAAAAATCGACAACGCGGAAGTCACGCTAATTCCTGTTAAAATTTTATTAAACAGTTCAAAATGTGCGTGAGTTATCACAAATTAAAATAGTATTTAACTAATATCTCATTTGTTTAATGCTCAGAAAAAATAGAACGTTGATAGAGTTCTGAATCTTCGTCGTAAGTGACAATGCTGTCAGGCTAGTGCTTGGATGGAGGACCGTTTGCTTCTTGACGGAAACACAAGTTTTCTCTCCAAGGAAAATTTGTATTTCTGGTTCTGGTTGTCATTGTGCGTGTGTGACGAGAATATTTCCGTCACCCACGACACAAGTTATCGAACTGAGTCTGGGGCTGTGAGTGCGAAAGCGTTTTTTTTTTAATTCACTTATGATTTGTCGGTCCGCCACTGACGCTGACAACTATCGCATCGAACCCTACCCTCACTGGTGTATTTCGTTATGAAGGGACATTCATCTCAAGCACTATGAACTGGTTCAAAATCAAAATCAAAATCGTTTATTCACATTGGCCCCAAAGAGGCACTCATGAAAGTTAATGAATCTATTGCCAGATTCGCAAAATTACAGCCATCTCGAGAAGAACCTGGCAAGAAACTCGGCGGCGCATTTTTTTTTCATTCATTTTTTTTTTTAAACATTCTTAATTTCTAATACATAATTTTCTTAACCTAGGTGTTATTATGGTAGTCGCTAGAAAGAGCCTGTGCAGTTTGCCTCCATGCATCCTTGTCATTAATATAGTCTGTGGTCTTATAATAAGCTTTCTTAATTAATGTCCGTTTTATTACAGATTTGAACATTCCCAGTGGTAATTCAGTTACGATTTTATTACCTCTGGCTAAATATAACCATCTCTCTTTTCCAGGATTCTCATCAGTCATCCCCGGGTATCCTCGTTACACCATGTTCGGAGACCGTCGCCATGGAGTCTACAACCTTCGCATCATTAATGTAACCCTGGAGGATGACGCAGAGTACCAGTGCCAAGTTGGACCAGCACAGATGCACAAGGTCATCAGGGCGAACGCGTCTCTCACCGTGATATGTAAGTAGAAAAGAATATTGTATAAATAGAATAATTGATTGAGTTTATAGTAGAGTTGACTAATGTGTCAATTAGGTTAGTGGACCATACAACCACCACCGGAATTTAAAGTTCATGGACCATACGGAATTTAAAGTTGATTATATGCATTTACATTAAAAGTTGATTTTATACATTTTAAAAATATATAAATAAAAACAAAAATTGAAAATAAATATTTTACTTGGATAGAAAAAAAAATCTTTAAAACTATGTAAAAAACTATCTATAAACAATTACTAATATGTATTATAAAAATACGGTGTTTACTCATGTAATTTGATGGAAATTGTCAACCAAGGTTTCGAGCATATACGAATTACGATGCTCTTCTTTGGGATGAGTTTACAGCACAAAATCGAATGAAGACAAAGATAGAACAAATGACGTGAATGAAATCCGTATTTCATTATATAATGAATCGTTTTCACGAAAACTTTAATAGTAAAACTTTACATCATTTTCATTTTAATTTACTTGTACCATTATAAATTTATTATCAAGCAAACTAAGCTCTTGTGAAGTTCAAACTTAATACCCGTGTTTTCGTGGGATTTCTTTTGATTTGCACTAGCAACATTAAAAAACTCTCTCTAGTAGAGATTAGACAGAGCTCATCAAAAAAAAAATACAGCTATGTACCACTACCACTATTTACCACATGACTGTATCCAAAGTCATGTAGGTACTCCTTTTAGGTACATAGGATTTTTTTTTTATTATTATTTCATGACCATGGATGCATAGTCCTTCAGTCGAAATATTAAACAAATATTAACAATATCTATTCTTCATAATAAAAGTCTTAGTCACAAGTCACAGTCAAAGTCAAGTAGTCAGTCATAGTCAAGTCATGCCCTAGTAAAGTGGTAGAAACTTTACTAGAACTTCTATTGGAGTTTCGGAGCGAAGGCGGAAATCACGTTTTTCAACTTTGTATGACTTGCCTACACTTATGCACATTTACTAAGTATTAACGGTTAATAATCCACCATTATTACACATTAACATTCGAAGAATCACAGGTTTTGGAAAATTATACAAAATCAACAACGCCATTTTTTCACGTTCGCGGCAAAACTCCAGGTACATAGGAGCGGCCAAATGCTTGCCACCATAAAAAAAGATACATTAGAAACAGGTGTAAGCACCGAATGACGTTATATTATACGATTTTTTACATCATACAATCTTTATGGTAGCGACATCGGAAGTCTGTAATTTAATTAACAGCGAAGCGAACCAATCACGGATTGAACCAAGTGTGAATAGAATGAAATGCAAATTAAGTTAATTGGAATAAATAAGAATTGGACCAATTGCGCCTATGATGACAAGAAGTACATGCCTGTCTTTGACTACCATAGTTTTCCCTTTTATGACAAAACTTAATGGTTCTTTTCTTTCTTTCTTTCTTTTAGTCATGTATGCCATCGGATCATGAAACTTGGTTTAAATTTTTACCGACTTCCCAAAAAAGGACGAGGTACTCAAGTAGACTGTTTTTTTAAAATGTGTTTTACCTCATAACTTCTCTCCACGTGAGCCGATTTCGAAATTTTTTTTAGTTTGAAAGATGTTGCTTTCTAATTGGTCCCATTAAAATTTGATAAGGATCTGATCAGTAGTTCTTGAAATCATCATTCATAATGCCTATATTGTGACGAATAATGTGTACTTTGACGATGTTCTCGTTTACCCGACTTCAAAAGTTACCTCACAACTTATTTCGTTGTGAGCCAATTTTAATTATTCTTTTTTTATTTGAAAGCTGGTGCTTTTTATGTAGTCCTATTGAAATTTGTTGTTATAGTCAATAATGCGTGTTTATAAATTAAATCTGATCAAGGTTCCGATGATAAAGCGGTGAAGTCAGGTTTTTTAAGCTTTGCTTGCGTTTAATTATATAAAATACATTCACTGTCGCTGACACCAAAATTCTTACAAAATCTAGTAACTTTAACATCATTATCATAACCCAAATCAAAACAGTAGCTTCTTAGATAACAGGAACAGTGTTTCCTGTAACCAACAACCTACTAAAATTTAAACGTAGTTAACCCTGCGATGCTTTTAAGTGAATCTTGTCTGCATTAAAAATTAACGGTTACCTAACTCGGGTCACCTGTGCCCATAGAGATGATAACGTGAAGTTTTAGTCGGATTGCCGGAATAAAGGGCAAATTATCCGGCATAAAGAAATATTATCATTTATGTTAGGATGTATATTTTACTCCACGTGTTACTAGTATTCTTATCTTGTTGCACCAAACAATATCAAGTTTTGTTAACATCGGAAGTCATTTTAGTCTTATATTTGGTTTACTGTCATCATTTAAGCTATTTTGTTTAACTTTTGTATCATTTTATTACTACTATTAAAACAATATCAATGAACTGCTAGCTGGAATAGTTAGGTGCGCGTGGAAACTCAAGGTGGAACACACTCCCCAAGGAACATTTGTGTTCATAATTCTGTGTGTTTGATATGAATGTTTCCGGCACCTTAGTGTAAAAGCAATTATGTCATATTCTTTACTAGCCGTGCCCCACGGCTTCACCCGCGTGTATCAAGTTAGTAAGTAACTATGAGTTATCCCTAAATATAAGTTATGTATATTCCAAATTTCATCCAAATCCGTTCAACTGTTACAGCGTTAAGAGAAAACAAATATACTTACACACAAACTTTCGGATTATTAGTGTGATGATATCTTTGTTTATATTTATAATAATGTAATATGATATTATACATAAATACATTTTTATATTTTTACTGTTTAAGATCCGCCACCTCTGGGTTGTGACTGAAATCAGCGCCAAGTGTTACACTTGGCAATAATGCTGAGTCACGACCATTTTGGCACCTTTTTTTACTTATTTTTAATTACCTTTGTAATCTGTTTTTATTGTCTATTTCATGTTTTTTGTTGTTTGTTCATCTTTTCCTTAGTGCCAAATAAATATATTTAATTCATTAATTCTTTGTCCAATGTTAATATCAGCTTAATCCGACAAATCCGAGTGATAATGTCAAAAATAGCCGGATGATACCACATCTCTAATGATAACTAACACTTAATCTGTTCAGTAACTGGATCCCAGATTTTAATGTCATTAAACAAACGTTTGGAGACTTTGGCTTCATATCGTGACTTTGAAATTACCTCAGATTGGAGTTAAATGACATGTACCTTCATCTTATTGTAATTAAGTATGTTAGACTATAAATATTGTATAGTTACTTACATTTAGAACGTACGGGATAAACCACAAACAAACGTAAAAGCATTTACAGTCACTGCCCCACACTAAGTTTGACGACTTGTGTCGTGGATACCAAAAATGTTTACATTACATAGAGCCTGCGTATTCCAGGTCTAGTGTGTTTACCAGCTTCGATCACAGCCTGTCACAAATAAAAAAAAAAAAAAAAACATCCAGAACCAGAAGCACACAATATAGGTATACCTCGGAAAGGAAAATTATGCTCCTGCCGGGAATTGAACCCAGGTGCAGAAGGCGGATACTTGCCCACTGTGCTACCTATCTGAGTCGTTTTAAGTCTATAAAGGTGGTATAACACGCAGATAATGTGGTATAACACCCAGGCAGACCTTGACCTAGACCCAGAAGCTTCGAAGTCACGGTTTCGTACCCTACAGCTTGCGAGACTGAAATTCACTGATCATATAAAAATTTGAAATACTAGCCGTGCCCCGAGGCTTTGCCCGCGTTATTTAAGTTAAAAAGTAACCTATGTGTTATTCCGGAACCTAAACTATCTACATTCTAAATTTTATCATAATAGGTTCAATCGATACGTGGTAACAAACATTCACACACACACAAACTTTCGCATTTACAATATTAATAAAATACCAAAAGATATACAAAAAATATAATGTCATACCTCAGTAACAATATAATCCTGTTGCTAAAAAACTAGAAATTTTCTTCATTTTTATCTGGTTTAAATTAGATCTTTACCAACTGTCCCTTACTTTTTCTACTTACTTACGTAAGACTTATTGAGGGGTGTTATAAATATATAGATAGATAGATAATACTTTATTGATCCACTTTACAAGATGAGATAAAACAAAGGTAACAAACAAGCTCATACGTAATGTATCACAACAGGCGGCCTTATCACTAGTAGTGATCTCTACCAGGCATATACCTATGTTCTTCACACAAGTCACGAGTGTTCACTTAAATAAATGTTAGTACTTATACCTCGCAGGAGCTCGAACTACATAAGTTTAAAACTGTGTGGCCCAGAACTGCGATGGGCAATCGTGGCGCTTACCATTAGGCGAGTGACTTACTCGTCTCGTCTCTCAATGACATAAAAAAAATACCAAGGAACTCATTGCCTGCGTCATTGTTTCCCAAGGGGTATATAATCTGGGTCTACTCTCTCTTGATCTCAAGAGTTAATAGGTATCTACTAGGCAAGCATGTCACATCTTCGGCCGCAACACCAGTCTCCTTCAGTTGAGATAGTTTTTTTTATGCCTGATAGGCAAGCATTTGACTACAATCTCACCTGATGGAAAGTGATGATGCGGCCAAAGATGTAGCATGCTTGCCTAGAAGGTACCTACTCACTCTTGACTTAAAGACTCCCAAATTATACCGTTCGGGGAACAAAGACGAGGGCAATGAGTTCCACTCCTTCGCAGTACGGATGATAAACGTAGAAGCGAAACGCTTCGAGCGAACTGGAGGTATGTCAACCATATATTGATGACGTTATAGTAGTCAAATGCAGTCGACTTAGCATAAAAAACTTCTTTTGAGTCCAATTAAGAACATAAACCGTCGATTTCAAATCGACATCCGTTCGATTTCAAAACTATGCCAGAAAATTACAACCAATTACTACGAATATACATATTATTTTCTAGACTCTCGAACAAAACAATCTCCTACAAACAAAATTTTGTTTATTCACTTCCTTAACTTCTGAACTAAAGAACATAACTTCCTAAGACAATTGCCAATTTCATTGTACGAAAATTTTAAGAGCTTCACAATCTGCATCCAAAAAACTTAATCCAGTATTTTGGAACTTGCATAAACTTGTATCAAACTTAGTTTGTCGCGAGTTAGAACCAGCTTGAAAATTCTCTTAGTCATTACTGTAGTCGGCATGTGTTGCAATGCCTAAGTAGTTTTGCCTCTACGTTTATTATTGCCTACTACTCTAGTACCTTACAAAGAACTTATGGACTAAATAAATACCTCCTACGTGTTTATGTTTGCCTGGAACTGCCCGTTGGCTTAGTTGAGTGTTCGCCTTCTAAGCAGGTGTATCGGGTTCGATTCCCGGCAGGAACACAAGTTTTCTCCCCAACGAAAATTTGTGTTTCTGGTTCTGGTTGTAATTGTATGTGTGGTGTGAATGTTTCCGGCACCCACGACACAAGTCAACGAACTTAGTGTAGGGCTGGGAGTGTGAAAGTGTTTAGTACTTTATCAAGTCCTACAGAACTACGCATACGCAGATCATCTTACTAAAGTTTCATCATTAATTCGTCAATCAGTTCTCATGATATAATGAAAAAAACATTCCATATAAAATTTATGAGATAAATTATTTTATTATGAAGATTTTTCCGATGTTTTTTACCGACTTACCGAAAAAGGAGGAGGTACTCAAGTCGACGATCAAGGTTCCGAAGATAAAGCGGTGAAGTCGGTTTTTTTAAAGCTTTGCTTGCGTTTAATTATCTAATAGATACTCGTATTCTGCTATTCTGCAACAAATGAAAGATCATAAAATTTTGTCCTGTTCATGTGTTATAAATGGTGTAACTAACTCAGCTTTGTTCTTAGATACCTATGCCTGGCTTATATAAAATATTGACGTCGTCTCTCATTCAAATTAAAAATTATTTATTCAGATGGACCCCAAAGAGCGGAGGAAATGCATCGGATATGTATATCGCGGTAGACCCGTCCAATTCAGTATTTCTTCCTTTATTATCTTAGAGTAGTTTTATTTGATACAATTTATTAATTTCAGAGAGCTTTAACTTCATAATATTAAAAACGGCAATTCAAAAAAGGAAATAGTGATGCGTCCAAGCGTCGCTATATTGCAGAGGAGGCTTAACGCTTGGATGCGTCAAAGAAACTTTCAGAGATGCATTTTGTTTCTGGAAAAAATACTAGCAGATGTTTTAATATTTTCCCTCACCAAACATCGTATTTATTTATTTAATAGTTTAGCACGAAACAGTGTACAAGGAATAGCTTAATGCTATGAAGCATTATCTACCAGCTTTCCTGGACGTGTAAGAAAAGTGTTTGGGCGTGCAGCTAAAAGATACGCGTTAGAATAAATAAACTAGATCAAATAATTTGAAAAATGAATAATTCATAATAAAATGTATATATTTAAATAAATACAAGTACTTTAGTACCGTGTTATATATACGATAGGCAAACATTTGACGACTATTTCACCTGAAATATTTCAACTTACTATGCAAGTTATTTATAACTAGCTGCGCCCCGCGGTTTTATCCGCGCAAGTCCGAGACTTCTATAAGCAACTTAAATATCCCGGATTACCCGAGAGGGTAGAATAGTAGCCTATGTGTTAATCCAGGATTTCAGCTACCTCCACACCAAATATTATCAAAATTGATTCACAGAAGATGAAGAGAAAACAAACATGTACACAAATATTCTCATTTATATCATTAGTGTTTTTATACACATCATTAAAAAGGCGAAAACTGTATTATTTAACGTATGAAATAATTAAACCCAGTTGGTAGTTTCCCTTTTATCCAATAGGTGGCGTGATTAGTCCCCAAATAAGCACCAAACGAGTGAAGTGAAACTTGGCGTGTAAATCATATCGATAAGTCCTGTCAGATATAATAGTAATTTTTGCAGTAACCAAAACATTAAATCTGCCCATTTATTGCTTTACAGAAGAACCACCAATAATATTGTTCTATAACTTTTTCATTGTTGTAATAAGCCGGAATCGACTAGGATATTGTAAATAGCCTTGCGTCATCCTGTTAAATAATACAACTGTAGGACTTTGCTCTTCCGGTTGCCAGTTCCCAAGTCTGTTCTTATCTGAGACACATTTCATCTACAAAGATTCCTATATAAACATTTCAACAAGCTGGAGGTCATTTGGCATGAACTTGGGATCGTTTGGCATACAGCTTGGCATGGAGGGCGTTTATTATGCTTTGAATGTACTCGGACGAATCGTCAGCTACTCGAAGATACCGAGACATCTTTTGGAAATTACCCGGAAAAAAATAGAATAATATTTATTTTATTGCATAAAAACTATACTTACAAGATAGAATTGCATAATTGAATTATTTTCCAACTTTTATATTTTTTATTAAATATTTTGAACGTTCATTATTTTCCATAAGTATAATTTAGGCCTCTTCAAGTCAAGAGTGAAATGGTATCTTCTAGGCAAACATGTACCACCGTCGACCACATCGTCGCTTTCGTTCCAGTGAAATTGCAAATAAACTGTTTTGAAAAAACAGAGAAATAGGAACTTTTAATTAGATAATCTATTAACGTTTCTCGATCATTTACGTTTATAGATAATAATCTATTATCATCCGTTCCTACTGCGAAGGAGTGGAATTAATTGCCCTCGTCTTTGTTTCCTGATCGGTATTATCTGGGAGTCTTCAATTCAAAAATGAATAGGTATCTTCTAGGCAAGCGTGCTATATCTTTGGCTGCAATGTCGGTCTCCTTCAGTTGAGATAGTGGTCAAATGCTTGCCTTTGAAAAATAAAAAAACAATCAGTGTTTTTATCTTGTTGAATGTAACAAATGTAATTTTGATATTATTTTGATTGTAAACGTATTATTTAATCGTTTTTTTTTTCAATAAATAAATTTGTTATTATTTTGTTTTTTTCTATTGTATTTATAATTGTTATTTTAATACTGATGAGTGTTGATGGTTGCGCTTGTGTGAAGTATAGATATGTTATATTATCCTTTCAAATTGCATTAAATCAGTTTTATTATTAGAGTAGGGGTGTCCAAACATAAAAAAATATATCGTGATGATCTAAACAAGTGTTTCAATCCCAGCATCACCTTCCCAGAAATGGGATTTGGGAACACGGGCCCGAACCCAACTCTACCAAATAGCATTTCCCCCGACTTTTCTATTCTCCCCAACTTTCAACACCAAGAAAAGCCCTAACCGACCGCATTTATAACAAGAATAAATTCCACCAAATCGAATTTGGGCTTACTCTCGAATATGACCCCACTATATGTAGGGTCCAAGAAATATCGGGACCCAAGTATTGCTTATTGGAAACGATACGGCGAATTTGAATAAAACGCCTATCGTAAAATAGTCGCAGCCCTATTATTGTCACTAGGGATGCGACAGGTGTCGATGTTAATCAGGAAACTATCGATACAAAGAAAGAAAGAAAGAAAATACATTCATTCATGACAACACAACTGAACAACACAACTACAACTGAATTACCACTGGGAAAGTTCAAATCTGTAATAAAACGGGCATTAATTAAGAAAGCCTACTATAAAACCACAGACTATATTAATGACAAGGATGCATGGAGGCAAACTGCACAGGCTCTTTCTAGCGACTACCATAATAACACCTAGGTTAAGAAACTTATGTATTAGAGATTACGAATGTTTAAAAAAAAAAAATGATTGAAAAAAATATGCGCCGCCGAGTTTCTTGCCAGGTTCTTCTCGAGATGGCTGTAATTTTGCGAATCTGGCAATAGATTCATTAACTTTCATGAGTGCCTCTTTGGGGCCCATGTGAATAAACGATTTTGATTTTGATTTTGATTTTGAACACGCAACGCTACATTATTGACAGCGGACCCGCCAGACGTCGTCCTGCCCGGAAAAGTAGCACCACACTGGGTTCAATATTTTCATCTAAATCGGTACAGCAATGTAGGAGGAGTTAGGTGACATTTTTTTTTTCCATGTTACATTCAAAATATTTATTTAGATAGGGTACTTGTCGAGAAAAATAGCTTTCAAGCAAAGAACGTTTTTGAATGTGTGACATCCCAGTATTATGTCCGAGGGAGGATCACTGTGACCTCACTGTACAGGTAATCCTAGTGTGGAAGACAGAGTTTCACATGAGGTATGCTGTTGTTGTGTTCTACTGCCATTAACCAATAATCTGTGTAAACGACACTTAATACCAATGGTGTACCTTATTCAATGCCTTTTTATGTACCAATAAACGATATTATTATTATTATTAAAATATTGAGAACATTATACTCTCCTAAAAATAATCCATTTTGTTTAACTAACGTTTTGATTCGTAATGTAGCATAATAAACGTATACATATATGGGGCTAAGGAGTTAAACCGTTATTAAGTTATTGACTGCAATCACATGACATCACCATTTTACTCACAACACAACATTTTGTAGGCAAGTTGCTGTTCAGTTTTAAACATAAACACTTTCATACTCACTACACACACACACACACTAGTGTATAAAGTTGTTTGACCCAGTTGGCGTAGTGAGCGTTGTGCTCTCTGCGCCGTGGGTTCGACTCCCGCAGGAGCCCTATTTTCCTTCCTAAGGTACATTAAATGCTCTGATTCTGGGTGTGAGTGTGTAATATAAAAATGTTTTTCGGTAACCACGATACAAGTTTTTGAACTAAGTGTGGGGCTGAGAGTGTGAATGCGTTTTTTTGTTTGTTTAAGGAAGCGAGTGATTAGATTGGGCTTGATTATAATATTATTGAATAATGGTAACGAAATATATTTAAAAACTATAAAAAACCCTTAAAAAAATGGAAGATTAACATAAACACTTACGCACTCGCAGCCACACACTAAGTTCGATGACTTGTGTTGTGGGTACCAATAACTTTCACATCACAGACACAAACACCCAGAACCAGAAACACAAATTTGTGTTTCCACCGGGAATCGAACCCGATACCCCTGCTTAGAAGGCGAAGGCGCACCCAACTGCCAACGGGAATTTGAATTATCCATCTATGAAAAAAACTCACTTCCTTCACCCTACTTCTGAAGAAGAGAATATTTTTCAACTTTAATCTTTTTCCCATCACAAAACTTCCTAATAACTACAACTTTATCGACACACCCCATCGACAAGCCCCAACCCTATGACCTCGGCAGCTAACCCCGCTTGCAATAAAGCGAGGTCCCTTGCGACATATCTGACCCTTAACCTCTTCTAGGGTTAAAATGTAAAAATCTTTTCAGTTTTTTTTCGTCGGCTTACAAGACTTTGTGCTTAGTTGTATTGAAGGGACGAGCATAATGGTTTTGTTTTTGCAATTTTCACGTGTAGAAAAGTTTTAGTGGATGGTGGAGAAACTGGTGGGGTATGAGGGTCTTTTGATTTGATTACATCAATGTCAAGGATGCATGGAGGAAAACTGCACAAGCGCTTTCTGGCGACTACATAGTATAGATATATCCACCAAAAAACAATCGTTGCCTAAACAGCCTCTTCCAAAAAAAAAATATGTACAAATAATAATTGAAACCTGTACCAAAATCTTTTGGGCTATTGGCTTATCTTTGGGCATGCCTGCACTACAAAAACTTTTCACAACCCAAAAAGGCCACGCGTGCACCAAATTTTAACTTGGGGTATAATTTAGATGGCCACCAAAAATAAAATAAAATTTCCTGTGACAGAACCGAATCGGATAACAGTAGGTTAAGGTTATTTTTTTTTAATTCATACAAAAATATTTATAATACGAAAAAAAATATTTATAGTAACATATTTGGATGAAATTTTTAAATAAAATGCGAGTACATATTTGGTGCATGCGTGGCCTTTTTGAGTAGCTCAGCGATTATTCTGAAGATACTTGCCTTTTTAGGTTAGCAGACTTTACGTTTATTGGTGATAATTTCATATTAAAATGGGGATTAAATTTTGGGCGTTATATTTCATTATATCTGGTGATTGCTTAAACCTAAGCCTATATAATATACCTAATGTATAGGTTAATAAAATTCCTGTATTAGTCATTTAATTAAGAATGTTTAAAAAAAGAATGAAAAAATGCGCTGCTAATTTTCTTGCCAGGCTCTTCTCGAGATGGCTGTAATTTTGCGAATCTGGCAGTAGAGTCATTAACTTTCATGAGTGCCTCTTTAGGGTCCATGTGAATAAACGAGTTTGAATTTTGAATATTGATTTGTGGGTTGATGTTTAAAGTCCGCGGTGCCAATATATTTCTATAAATGTTGTTTTCTTTTTGGATTCGATGGTGGGTTTTTCACCAATTTCCAAAGAAGCGCAGTGGTGGTCTGGAATGGTAGTACTCACTTGCAGAGTTTGTCTGGGGCAATACCACGCCATTGCCAGATAATCTTCCTTACTTAGGTGCACTACCCAAACCCGCACTTAGGTGCGAATGCGCAGCTAACTTAGCCAACAGACAGTTCAATACAGTTTAGGGAAATAAAATGCAATATATCCTACTAATATCCTACTAATATTATAAATCCGAAAGTTTGTGTGTAAGTGTGTAAGTATTTAAGTATGTTTGTTCCCTCTTCACGCTTTAACGGCTGAACGAATTTGGATGTAATTTGGAATTTTCATAGATTATACCTAGGATTAGCACATAGGCTACTTTTTAACTTGATAACAGCGGGCGAAGCCGCATGGTACGGCTAGTATATTCGTATACTAGCAGTGCCCTGCGGCTTCACACGCTATTATCAAATTAAAAAGTAGCCTATGTGTTAATGCTAGGTATAAGCTATAAACATTCCAAATTTCGTCCAAATCCGTTCAGCCGTTAATGCGTGAAGAGAGAACAAACATACTTACACGCTTGTACAAAAACTTTCGAATTTATAATATTAGTAGGACATAAAAATCCCGTCACGTTGTTTGTGGTCGAAGTCCTCCGAAACGGCTCGACAGATTTAAATGTTGTTTTTGTACATTTGTAGGTATGAGAATAGGTCGTAAAGTGTTTTTCACCCTCCCACCCTCACCCCCTATTTTTTATCATGATTTTAGTATTTATGTATGAACAATACCAAAAAGTTTTCAGTTTGGTATGAAAGTGACGACCCAGTTGGCGCAGTGGACAGGTGCTCGCCTTCTGCGCCGTGGGTCCTGGGTTCGATTCCCGGCAGTAGCACAAATTCCTTCCCAAGGGATATTTGTGCTTCTGGTTCTGGGTGTAATGTGTGTGTGTGTGATGTGAATGTTTCCGGCACCCACGATACAAGTCTTTGAACTTAGTGTGGGGCTGTGAGTGCGAATCTGTTTGTTAAAAAAAAAAGTACTAGGCGACCATAAACGTGAAAGAGATAAAATACTTTTACTAAATGTGGCATTGCAACGCATTCCGGATACAGCTAGTTTTTTTTAGATAAATATCCATTTAAATTTTATCGCGATCAAAACAATTTGAGCAAATGCTCAGATACCAACTCAAGCAACTAACTCCCCAAGTGGCAAGTAAAAAAAAAAAAAAACAAACGCATTCACACTCACAGCCCCACACTGAGTTCAAAGACTTGTATCGTGGGTGCCGGAAACATTCACATCACACATACATTACACCCAGAACCAGAACCACAAATATCCCTTGGGAAGGAATTTGTGCTCCTGCCGGGAATCCAACCCAGGACCCACGGCGCAGAGGGCGGGCACCTGTCCACTGCGCCAACTGGGTCGTCAATCAAGTGTCAATTAAGCAAGAATAAACTTGATTAGGCCACTGTTTGATGGTAAACCAAAAATCCGTCTATACGATGTCGACGATTGAGATCGAAACTCAATATTGCAAAAACAGTCGTGTTTTTCATCTTTTATTATATCAGACCGAATTTTTATGGCTTTCTTATGAAGATAATAATAATGCTGTACTAGAATAAGTACCGGGTCTGCCTTATAATTTTTTTTTTTTCTGATTAGTTGTTCTGACAAATTGGTTGATGATGGAGCACGTTTGATTCAAGGTTTTTTTATACTAGGTAGACAAGCATTTGATTACATTCTTACCAGACGGAAAGTGATGACGCAGCCGAAGATGTAGCTTGAAAGATAAGAATAAATATTGCAATATACTTGATAAGATTCCTATTTATTCGTATTTTAAAGACTGAGATTGTACTACCAGTATCAGGATAAATCTATATCCTTACTATATATTATATATATCTAATATATAAAATTCTCGTGTCACAGTTTTCGTTGCTATACTCCTCCGAAACGGCTTGACCGATTTTGATGAAATTTTTTGTGCTTATCCGGTATCTATGAGAATCGGCCAACATCTATTTTTCATCATCATCACTTTTCATCATTATCAACGCGGGTGAAACCGCGGGGCGCAGCTAGTTTATATATAATATTATAAATGCGAAAGTAACTCTGTCTGTCTGTCTGTTACGCTTTCACGCTAAAACTACTGAACCGATTTAAACGAAATTTGGTACACAGATAGTCTAGATCCTGAGAAAGGACATAGGCTACTTTTTAACCCCGAATTCTGGCTGGTCCGGGACTTACGCGGGCAAAGCCGCGGGGCGCAGCTAGTATTATATAATATACTAGCTGTCCCGGCGAACTTCGTTCCGCCTAACAGTCAATGAATGTGCATATTTAGGAAGCCATACCCGGCATGCGTTACAATGTCACGTGACAGATATAAATTAATCCCTATTTACCTTTGTCACGCCACTAATTGAGAACAACTTAACCGATTTCATTCATCCATTCTTTTTAAGTTTTCTTATACTTTGTAGACGGCTCTTAAAGAAAGAAAAAAGAAAAATAAAAAATAAATACGACGTTTTGTACATCGCTCGCTTGACAGTTTACGCGTTGGATAACTTTATCGACGATCATTGTTAATTTACCAGACAGCAGTTTATAAAAATAATAGTTAGAAAAAAAAGAAAAGCCCCGATTCCCAGCAGTGAGAGCAGAACGAAGTGTCTAATAATGATATTTTTTTAACGTTTTTACACTCACAGCCACACGTTCGAAGACTTGTATCGTGGTTACCTAAAACATTCATATCACAGCTAGAACCAGAAACATAAATATGCCTTCGGAAAAAAAAATGTTCCCATCGGGAATCGAATCCGATACCCGCTGCTTTGAAGGCAAACACGCGAAAAACGTTTGTTCACATCACACACAAACACTTAATATTTTTTTTTTATCTGAGATAGGCTAACTTTTAAACACTATCTCACCTGATTTTAAGCGACGATGCGCTCGAATGATTATGTGACGAATGTTTTTTATTAATATACTTTTAAATATAATACAGACTGTTTTCATGACCTTTAAAATAATATCAGAGTAAGTAATCAAAAACAGCGTATCTTTTTACGACAATCTTACTGAAAATATATTATATTCCGGTACAATGATGTCGGTTGGCAGTAAAACATAATATGCCTCCCCCTAGGGGTAATAAATTATATAATAACAGGGTAGTTAGACGAGACGTTCAATTTACTTGGGGTACAGTGGTTTTATAATGTACTGGTTATTTTATACTAGATTGCTAGTATTATATAGTCTTGTGGCCTGTGATTTGAAGCTGTGATAGAGCAGAGGTAACAAGGCTTCCGATCAGGCGGTCGCGGTTTCGAAACCTACTACAGGTTTAGCCTAGATCTTAAACGTATCATCATATTCGTATAGCTATTACCTATATGGTAAAGCCCTTTGTTGAAAAACAGTAGTGTTGTAGTTTATTATCTTTAAATAGAAAATTTTGTTCCCCACTTACGTGTATGCCTCCCCAATATTTTCATGTATAAATTTTTATTGCCATTTTTGGCTTTGTGCCATAGTTATACATATTCTATGACATTTTCATGTTATTCGCTTGAATAGTTTAGACGCTATAAGCCTTTGACAGACAAACGGACGGACAAAGTGCTTAAACACCCAAGTCAACGTAGCGCTTCGTTCGATCTAAGAAACAACTGAACAAGCCGGACATCCGTGGTCAAACTTATTGAATATAATATGACCACTGCACACTACGGGATGAAGAATATGCTCACATTAGAACCATCAAGGGATCCTTTTAGGGAATCCTTGCCATTACCAAAGGTATGTATTACTATGCAAAGCTTTATAAAGCTATTATAACAATAAATTATATCGGAACCACGTTATCAATATAGCTTTCGGCAAACTCCGTAACACGAAATTGTATATCTTTTTTATCGGAAGCTTGTTCTATCAATATATTAGGAGGGTTTAGAAGCAGTATAAATTATTAGCAGTAGCATAAATACAGCTGTTTTTTTTTAATTTTGTCGTCTCATTCCCGTGCATTCAGCTAATGTCAAGTGATAAAACATTTCAAGTGTATTTCATATTAAAAATCCTAGACACAAGTCACAGTCAAAGTAAAATTCTACCTTTACAAGTCGTCACCCAAGAGCAGTACTTCCCCGGCTATATAATAAACTTTTAAAGATTTGCGACATAATAAACATAAAAAATCATAACGTTAAGCTAATAGTGAAATAATGGCTACTTATTCTATCATATAGCGAAACGGAAACTATGATATACCATTAAACATATCACACTTCTACACACAAACACTAACACTATTAACATCGCACAATCAAACAAACACAATCCCTTACATACTCTAACATATTCCTTTAAATTATTATTAGATTTTTATACTTCAGAATTAAGAATTATTGGATACCTCACATAGGCGAGAGGCATACCGCACAGAGGCATCCCCGTGTGGAGGCAAAACACGTGTCGAACAGGGATCGGCACCAGCTTTCAAACAAAAAAAAATCAAAACCGGTTCACTCAGAAAGAAGTTATGAACAAACACAAATAAAATAAAAATAAAGTCGAATAAATACCTCCTCCTTATTTGTGAAGTCGTTTAAGAATTATTCTTTAATTTTTGTGTAATTTTTTTTACCGTTAGAATTGTTTAAGCTAGTTCCTAGCAATTTTGTAATAGCAATATCCAGCTGGAAATTTATCCCCCAGCGGTTTACACTTAAACCTCCACAGATGACTTACTGCCCATATATCCTTACGTATGGTAGGAGAAACATAACTTTCCTCCGAGATCTTGCAAATTTTATGTTCGGCGAGATTGTGTGGGAGTGAGATAGCATGCGTCTCATTGTTATGGATTATTTGCAGGTGCCTGTTTTATAGAGGTAAGATTTTTACAGCCAGTGCCTTTGTATTACGATTTGTCTATTTTTTGGTAAATCGTGATGCGACCGCAACGTGTTGTGGGTAAACAAATGAGGTGTTTGGTACCTTTTTCAGTTGCAGTATTTATGTGTACACAAGCTGCTTTCTGTGGATTTGGTCGCGTTTTTTAACCGACTTCAAAAAAGGAGGAGGTTCTCAATTCGACTGCATGTTTTATTTCTTTTTTTTGTATGTATTTTACGCGATGATTCTGCCAATATTATGAATCGATTTTGATGCTTCTGTTTTTTGTTTCGTGTTTACTTCCTATTTAAATTTTATTGAAATTGACTTAGGTAGCGCTTTTTTTTCTATTCTATAGTTCACATTTTACAACCGATTCTAGTGAAAATTTGTAAGCAGATTCGATAATTTTTTTTTTTTTTCAAAATGGCGTAGATATTGATAACATAAGAAAAAAATTACAGCTATTTCTTAATATATGCGAGGTCTTTAGTTCATAGAGCAACTAGAAATATAGAATTAGCACCCTTTTTGGGTGTCTAAGAATTCTTCAATATTGTATTATCAATGAGTCAGGTTTCGGTTGTCGAATGCCTTGGTACGCAGCCAGCTTGAATATGCATCCGCAGTCTGGAGTCCATTATATGCTATACACTCACAACGTATTGAAAGTATTCAAAGATCCTTTACTAGGCATTTTTATCACCTGAATTCCCCTCACAGACATCCTTACAAACTAAGACTAGATTCATTTAACATGATATCTCTCCGCGAACGTAGAAAACGAATCGATATAACATTTAAAATTATTAATTCCAAAACACAGTGCAGCCAATTACTAGAAAAGTTTCCTCTTTCGGTTCCCTACTTATATCCTCGACATCCGATAAAGAATATTCTCCAAACCCCAGCTAACCGTACTAATATGGGTTTACTAAATCCCACTTCACGTATCGCAAATGAATATAATAGTTTCAACAATCAAATCAGTGACCTTGATATTTTCAGCAATTCTCTTGCAGTGTTTACGCTCAAAATGTTGAGATATATGTCGCAATCACAAAGTACATTTGAACCAAAGTACATTTTCAAAGTTATTGTATTGTAGTTAATTTTGAGTAGGTATCCCTTCTAATTTTTATTTTCATTATTGTATTATTTATTGCTTTTTGAGTACATTTGGCAAATGATAGGCACGCCGAAATTGTCATGCATATCGGAATATTTTTTACTTTTAATTTTTAGATTAATATGTATGTTGTGGCTATTAAATAAATAAAAATAAAAAGTTTTAAATTTTAATGATCGAAGTAGTAGTCTTCACCATGGTTACCTGCTTTAGTATAATATGAGTATTAATATGTCATTATTGGATGTTCCGGTTATCCTACGACATTTTCGCCCATCCTTATTAGTTGTTGAAATTCCACATATAATTTGAGAAAGCCGTATTTATTTTTTTTTTTTTTTATTCAAGATAGGCAAACATTTGACCGCCATCTCACCTGATGGTAAGTGACGATGCGGTCGATGATGGAGCACGTTTGCCTAGAAGATGCCTATTCACTCGTGACTTAAAGACTCCCATATTGTATTTATCAGGAAACACAGACTCAGGCAAGGAATTCCACTCCTTTGCAGTCCGCATAATGAATGTGGAGGCAAAACGCTTCGTCCGCATTTGTGGAATATCTACCATATAGCGGTGTCGCTTAAGAGACTGTCTCGATGTCCGATAATAGAATGGGGATGGGGGAATTAGATTGTGTAATTCCGTTGCACACTCTCCGAAATGTATCCGATAAAATACCGAGAGACTCGCCACCATGCGACGATGCCCTAAGCTCTGATCTCTTATAAAAGATGGTACAGTCAAATCAAATGTTTACAATCACAATAGAAAATCTCAAATCAAAATATTGCGTCTTGAAACGAACCCAAATAGAAAGTGATTTCAATTCCCGTTTCACCCCATATTTTCCGAGATTTTATTTCAGCTTTTCGAGATCTAGAAATTTCCATTGTTTCTGCTATTTGGATCTGAAATTCCGAGAAAATTCCACACTTCCGGTATACGGTATGATCCCAATACCAACAATACAGAACCTAACTTTTTATATTCTCGTCTGTTTCGAGTTGAGAATGAGCTCTTTTATATGACTTTTAAAGTAGTTCAGTTTTTACATATTTCCGGTTTAAGTTAGGCTTAGTTTCTAGTTTAAGTTTGTTCGCAAGCGTCGATCTTTGTGGAGTATTTCTCGGCATTTGTTTGATTGTTGTTGTTTTGTTTTTTACAGCATTTTTTATTATCTGTTAACTACTTATTGACACCAAGCATAAAAAATAGCAGTATTTTTAAAACTAGTTTCAAAGGTCCTTATCGATTTGAGCGGTTACGTTTAATACGTATAAACGTCAAAAGTTTAATAAAAGGCGATGAAAAGTTGAAAATGCGGTAACCAGCAGCCGTATCTGTACCAGTCACATAATATACAGAGATCTTGAGGACTGTATTTGAAATGAAATGCATTTATTTGCTTCAAGTGTTGGTATAAACAGATGTATGGTTTAGTGTATCAATAGTTCACACACTTGGTCATAACAGTTACATACAAATATCAAATTTTGGACTAGGTAGTCACTTATCTTTAAAGGGTTATGACAATTACAATAAGTGGAAACGGAAAATTTACCATTAAAGTTACAATACGAAGTCAAAGTTTCAAAATATTAATGTGTATGTTTGTTACTTTTTAACATAATAGAGACCTATTATGTTAAAAAGTAACAAACATACATTAACAGAGATACTTCTATTGATATTGTAATATAATCTGATGTAATGTAATGCAAATGTAACTATTTATTTACGACCCATGAATATCTCTGTTACAACTGGACGGATTTGGGTGTATTTAGTAAATAGATTAGACTTAAAACTTGCGAACATGTTCTGACAGCTTCGAGGATGAGACATAAGTCGAAAGTAAAGAGATTTATCTTCTCTTCACAGATACTTAAGTATGCACAAACACGTAAATCAAACGCCGAGTTGGGATAGAAAACAAGCATAAAGAGAATCGCTCGTAACCCTCCCTAAATTCCGATTTTCTTTCTAACAGGCTAATTTCAAACTTCCCTTCGCGAATAAACTCATAGACAAACTTTTCATGTCCTCCCATTGAGACGTGAAAGCAGAGCTTTCTTTTTAACGTTAAAAACTTTAACAAAACGCACCTCCTTGTTGCGGAACTTTGAAAAGAGTTTGAAAGAGTGGGCCAAGAACGGTGCCCTGTGAGACACCCCTATACATTCGCTACTTATACTAAAGGAGACCGTAAGTCAGTTTAAATTGTTGTAGATTTAATGTTTTGTTGGAGCGAAGTCGTGGAGAAGATTTCGTTTAGCCTTTTTATCTTCTCCGGTAGTTTTATAATGATCCGCCTTGTTGAAAGCTCTACTGGTTTCTGTTGCAAAACGATTTGTTGCTACTTTGTCTGATTTGAAATAGGATCTCGCTTTCTTGTTGAAGTTTTTGCGGTTCGCAGTAAACTGAGAAGAAATTTCTATTTGGTTTTCTTTGTTTTGGTATTATTATTATTCTGGCAAACATAAACAAACAAAGTAAAATGGGCTTAGACAAGTAACATGTATTCTAGCAAATAAACGATTTGATTTGATTTGAACAATTAATGTAATCACAATCTCAATGAAAGTTCAAATCTGTAATAAAACGGGCATTAGTTAAGAAAGCTTACTATAAAACCATCGACTATATTAATGACAAGGATGCATGGAGGCACACTGCACAAGCTCTTTCTAGCGACTACCGTAATAACACCTAGGTTAATAAAAGTATGTATTAGAGATAAAAAATGTTTTAAAAAAATTAATGAAAAAAAATGCGCCGCCGAGTTTCTTGCCAGGTTCTTCTCGAGATGGCTGTAATTTTGCGAATCTGGCAATAGAATCATTAACTCTCATGAGTGCCTCTTTGGGGCCCATGTGAATAAACGATTTTGATTTTGATCTCGATTTTGATTATTAAGAACTTACACTTTTGACTTCAAGCCTTCTCTAGCTATATATATTTATCTAGCGGTATGATAGAGAATCTAGATCATACCGTGCAGGGAACAAAGTAACAACTTTAAATTTCTTAATCATTCTTCATGAGTGAAAGTGGCAGTGCGATCGATAGCTCCTGCAACCAATTCTGTTGACACTTATGATTTTCTACAATCTCAAAATATCAAAAGGTCCGCATTGTGTAACCTAGTGCCCTCTCTG
This sequence comes from Lomographa bimaculata, assembly GCA_948107665.1. NCBI lineage: Eukaryota > Metazoa > Arthropoda > Insecta > Lepidoptera > Geometridae > Lomographa > Lomographa bimaculata. The sequence continues at coordinate 10,756,306 of OX403610.1, read as the reverse complement.
TATGAGGCAAGGCCCCAATTCTCAATGGAACGTATATTTTGAAATTTAATTTCAAAGACCACTTTATCTTCTTCAATTGGACAAACTCAACTATTCCAAATCCATTTTCGGAGTTTAAAAATTAAATAACTGTAGCCTGTAGCTCAACAAGACTCGCAGTGGTCTAGGGGGAATACTCCTCGGGGTAAAATAGGTCGGCGTTTCAATCCACGTCACAAGGAAAATACGAAAAACGTACAATCTAGAGACTTCTCTCCGTTTGCTGATGCCGGATATTTTTCGGATGCCGTTTGTGTCTATTCTGTTTGATGCATTATACTTTAGATACATTAAATAGTAGTATACAAAAGAATATGCCGAGATAATGGAAATCGTACCGGACCAGCCAGAATTCGGGGTTAAAAAGTAGCCTATGTTCTTTCTCAGGCTCTAGACTATCAGTGTACTAAATTTCGTTTAAATCGGTTCAGTAGTTTTAGCGTGAAAGCGTGACAGACAGACAGACAGGGTAACTTTCGCATTTATAATATTAGTAAGGATTAGTAAGGATTCAAACAAAGTCAAACGATTGAGTCGTAAATTAATGAACAATTTGGTGAAGGTAGAGATAACGTGTGTAATACATTGTTAATTTAAATTCAGATCTTTATTGCATTCTTTAAATGTTGATAGGTGGAAGAAGTAAATTACAGTACATTAGAGACCCGTTGGGCACTACAATTAAGAGGAGAGGAGGACGATATGCTTCATTAATAATATGTAAAGTTAATAATATATCATGACCCCAGCATGATGGGAACGTTGTCCACTGGAAGTGGGCTTGAGCACTTCAGTTACCTTTAAGCTCGATGCCTTATAAACCAACTAACTTGGGTATTTTCTGTATAGATGTACGAGTATATTATAATGTTAGTTTAGTTTTAGGAAATATAGGCCCGTAGATAGCTTTTGCCAGTTGTATTAATAAATAGATAATAAGAAGTAATAGTTATATATTATTAACAGTTAAAAAGTTATTTGCAGTTGCTAAAATCAGTAGAATCCTACTAATATTATAAATCCGAAAGTTTGTGTGTAATTGTGTAAGTGTGCAAGTGTGAAAGTATGTTTGTTCCCTCTTCAATCTTAAACGTCTAAACGAATTTGGATGACATTTGGAACGTACATAGTTATACCTAGGTTTAACACATAGGCTAATTTTTAACTTGATAATAGCAGGCGAAGCCGCGGGGCACGGCTACTGATTAATAAGATGTAAACTAAATATTCTTCTAACGATACTGGATTTCAAATAGCAAGCAGCACATTCATATATGATTTATTAAATAATTTCGATTATACTCCAAAAAAGTCTAAAGTTCAAACGAAACTACCAACAAAAGTCAAAAACGAATTATTCATAAATTAACCTTACTTAAGTATTCCGGAGCAAGAGGAACGCACAAAGGCTGGTTGTTTCATGCTAATCCCTCGACTATCGTTAAGAATCCAAGATTTTCTTTTCATTAGCACCTCAGTTATATCGTGCAGTATATACAGTATTATAACTTCATGAAAATATGCGGCGTTTAATAGGCTAAGTGTTCTTAAAATTAAGAATGTATTTTTATTGCTTCACGCGTAGCTAGAACTTCAGTTATTACGTTTGATGTTTTAGGAGGTCTTTATTTATCAATAAACGTTATTTGGTTATGATAATTGAGGTGTTTGTTGGTATTAATTTATCTATATATATATATACATATATATATATATATATACATATATATATATATATATATATATATATATATATCATAACCGAATAACGTTTATATTTTATATATATTTTAAATAATAAAAAAGTCAAAAGGGGATTAAAACAAATAGTACTCCTAAATTTTAATTTTATATATATATAATAAATAAAATATGTAGTTTAAATTGTATGTATTTATTTATTTATTTATTCATATGCATTGCATGTACAGTAAGACTAAACTTCACCCTGTAATGTAGGGTATAAGCAAGTATGTTATTTATCTATCTAACATAATATTGGAGTTGAGATCATTTAGAGTTAGTATCTTCTAATTTCACATAGTATATACAAGTTATTTATTTATGGTTTTATTTAGCTATGAGATTGTAACGTTTTATCTTCAAAATATTCATTGATATTGTAGTAGCATTTGTTTATCAGTAATTAACGCAGTTTTGATTGGAAAGATTTATCATTAGATTCGATGAATATGTGTATAATCATAATTTTTAGTGTACACCTCCGCCAGATGCAGTCTTTTATAAAATGTATATCCATGCTAAGGTTGTCTGGAAGAGATTGCTTTATGCGATAAGACCGCCTATTAAGAAACCTTTTTAAGATTTATTAATTTTGTTAGTTTTAAAGATTTTTGTATTGGTTTTTCAATAAAGAGTATTTTTATTGTATTGTATTTGTATAGGTAATATTTGATAATTGCTATTATTGTTCATTATTCTATATCTCTTGTTTATTGTTAAACGTTGCGTTTGTGTTAATATTATTGTTTTTATTTCAGTTGAGATTTCTCAATTTAATTAGTTGCTTTCGTGAAAGATTTTGTAGTTACACTTTTTAAATTTGCCTTGATCTGCCTTTTGTGTTTGAGCTTGCGAAAGCTCAATGACTTTACTCAAATCTATGATTGGCCAATGATAATGTATATTAAAATGTATAACATTATATCAAAAGTTTCTACTTGACATGTTAAAGGAGCTTTACTATCTAACAACAAGACAAACTGGCAAACGTCATCCATTTATGGTTGACATACATCCGGTTCGCTCGGAGCGTTTTGCTTCTACATTTGTCATCCATACTGCGAAGGAGTGGAATTCATTGCCCGCGTCTTTGTTTCCCGAACGGTATAATCTGGGACTCTTCGAGTCAAGAGTGAATAGTATCTTCTAGGCAAGCATGCTACATCTTCGGCCGCATCATCACTTTCCGTCAGGTGAGATAGAGGTCACATGCTTTCCTATCGAGTATTAAGAAGTCGTTTTATATTCAACGCAATAAGGTTCTTCATATATTTATTGTTATATCATAAAGTTGATTTTCTTAATTTCTTCCTTTGTGTCTGTGTTTCTTACAAATACGTTCACGTGATCTACGATACTGTCAACACTATCATTCCCTCTGTTATATTTTATCAAGATTACTGTTCATGTTCTCGGTCTTGTATTGCGTTATATTTCATGTTGTTTTCTTTATTTTGTATATCTTCGTGAAGCTGTAGCGTTAGGATTGTACGGAGTACCTAATTATGGGGCTTTAGATGGGAGTCCTTTATCTTTTCGAACCTTTGTTTAAGGATTAAGTGAGAGAATGAGTGTATTATTATGATTTATCTCACAGCTGATTTTCTTAGTTAATTTAGGTATAAGAGTCGTTACTACAAATATGGTTGTTGAGAAATTTACAGTTTAAAATGTAAGATGAGGAATTTACAGTTATGTCACGAGAAATAACGACTGGGCTGATTTTTATAATGTAAACTTATTTTTGAACTGCTCGTTGGCTTAGTCGGGTGGCGTTCGCCTTCTAAGCGCGAGTACCGGGTTCGGTTCCCGGCGGAAACACAAGTTTTCTCCCCAAGAAAAAATTGTGTACCTGGTTCTGGTTGTGATTGTGTTAATGATGTGAACGTTTCTGGCACCCACGACACAAGTCATCGAACTAAGTGTAGAGCTGAGAGTGTGAAGCGTTAAAAAAAATTGACGCGGACCTAACTGCGGGGAACAACTAGTGTTAATAAAACTTAAAATGTCATTATTAAAAACAAAATACAAAAGATACAATATCTATGTTTATAAAAGTACAACATTTACATTGAACCAATTACATTGCTACATTTGTATCCCGTTCCAAAAACACCAATTGTTGTGTTTCGAGCATAATTAACATAATCGGCGACCCATCAATGCAGATAAACAAATAACCGAACTAAATAAACACGAAACTGTTAACAATGAACACAAAAACACAATGGTACAAGTAAAAACAAACACATCTCGACCTCATAATGATAACAACATAGTAAATTCTGGCAAATGTGTGTGTCGCGAAGGAGATATATTAGTTGGGGTGTCTGCCTTTTTGGGAATGGGTTGAAATGAGGATTGTGGGAAGGTATGAGCGAAGAAAAGAAGGAAAATACATATCTGAATCAGGTGGTGAAAAAAATAGAAAAAAAAAGACGTGTGCCACTCGGGGACTGCCGCGGTAAAGCTATTGCATAGCATTTTTTATCAACTTATGCAAATATAATTATTTATTTATTTTATTTATGCAGTATTTTTTTTCCTGCCACCTAGAGGCGAGTTGCTGAACTAAAGAGACAAGCGTGATATTTCAAAAAAGTCATTAAAAGTTCTGCTATTTATCGATAGATGGCAAAACTAAAAAGTATCACCGCTGTGCCGGTCGGAGTGGGGGGTGTTAGGTTATTTTCGTTACGGAATTTCTGGATTCGGTCTCCACGCTCAAGGCCCGCGATAGAAGCTATGCAATACGACCTAGTTGGCGCAGTGGACAGGTGTCCGCCCTCTGCGCCGTGGGTCCTGGGTTCGATTCCCGGCAGGAGCACAAATTCCTTCCCAAAGGATATTTGTGCTTCTGGTTCTGGGTGTAATGTGAATGTTTCCGGCACCCACGATACAAGTCTTTGAACTTAGTGTGGGGCTGTGAGTGTGAAAAAAAAATAGCTTAATACAATGAAAAAAAAAGGGAAAAGACACTGGTCCCTTTGTATATCAAGTTCCTTAATTTAAACAAAGTTCTACTTAAAAATATTGGTATAACGATGATACCTGCAGTAGTGTACAATCTTTCAATTATAAATGTGTCAAAACTTTTTACGTAAGACGCAAAATTGATTACTTTGACAACCGTTGAATGTCACCTGTCTTTCATTTTCTTTTCAACAGATTAATAAAACCATATTTTTAACAGCTGTATTCGTATAATTTCACTTTTAGTCGACTATTTTGGTTATATTCTGTGGTGATCGAGTAATTTTTTTCAATTCTCTGTGCGTTTCTCAGCTAAGCAGCGCCTAACTAATGTTTATGAGTGAAAAAAGTTAATCATTGATTATGGGCTTAACTAAGAGGTGGCTAAGCATTGCTTAGCGACATTTTTATAAGTAAGACTGTTAGTATCTTACACTTAATTACCTATTAAGTAATATGTGACAATGCGTAACTCAAATTCAAATATTTATTGCTATCTCTAAATTTGTAGATAGGTAGAGAATTTACAAAACATTTGTTACCCTGTTAGGCACAACAATTTAGAGCAAGTAAGATATAAATACATAGTTTTAGTTTAGTTTTAGGAAATATAGGCAATTGGCCCGTAGTTAGGCAGTCGAAAAAAAAAAGTAAGATTAGATGAGGTCATCTCGTTTTTAAATGGAAGCTATAAAGCACGAGGAAATTCCCTATAGCCATGGAACAACTTTCATAGTGATATATTTCAATAGGTACGTAAAAACAGCTATTATTGCACCACAGAAAGTACCATCTATCTTTACAAGCTATATATCTAAGAAATGTTTTCCACAAGTCGGCAACCGTATAAGATTAATGTACAACAAGATATGGCCACGTTCGTAATATTTATACCCCATAAATGTTATTTGGTATACATATGTCAATATATTTAGTAACGACGTCACTGAAGTTATACTCTTGGTATGGAGTTCGGGGTATTCGCTTTTGACGGCTTTAAATTCATTGCGTATAGCTAACATTACAGTGTTCAAATTCAAATTCAAATTCATTTCATTTATCAGAATGTAGGTAAATTAAAGGTGTCAAGTTAGGAATGTTCCATATACATTCTTACCGATTAGGCATGCAAACATTTTGTTAAAATTAAAATTAAAAATAAACCCAAACAAGAATTAATAAAATATAGGTACAGTCAACTAATTAAATACAATAATTTAACATATAATGTAGGCAACACAAACAATATATTTCATATTTTGTTGTCTTCTTATTTTTCTCTATTAATACTGGTGGCGCGAGTAAAATCGCTGGCGTGTAAATAGCCCACCATTTACGTATTAATATTTTTAATGATAGCGGTAAATTATTTTGAACATTGGTAAAAATCAGTAGGGATACACGAATCAATTTACAGTGTTTATTTAAGCCCACGTACCTAGACTGCGTCGAAACCGCCTCCGGAGCTCCCCAAGAAAGGAACTACAGCAAACTGTATGTATGCCTAAGCGCACACACACAACTCCACGTCGCGCCGGCCGGCGAGTTTGAATCCGAACACATCCGAAAATCTGCGAGGCACTGAACAATAAGTCACATCACAGTTCAAGCGGTCGATCACAATAGACACGATGAAGTTTTTATTTTAAGTCCTGGTTAATTAGATGATAATTATTTAATTAGTTTTCTACGTCACAAAATTCAATAGCGGAGCGTTTTTGTCAACCACACGGACCAGGTGACACACACGACTGAAGTTTTTTATTTTTAAGTCTGTGAAGTTAGTCGCGAGCGCAAAAAATGTCACTCGATACAACTAGCGCCATCTCTAGGATCGTCCTTGAACGATCTCTAACAGTGGTCAGCAGAGAGCCTAATACACTGCAAATGTACACAAATATCCAAAGATTCTTGCCAATATGAATATTAGGTATATAAAGTGAAGTATTAGATAGATAGATATCTATATAGATATAGATATAGATATATATTTATTCACAGATGTATAATTTACACTTATTTCTTATATTATAAAAGGCAAAGACGCTTCACCAAATACCATTATCATCAATCAATATAATATAAGTCATAAAATTCATATAAAAATTAAAAATGTAATCCGTTTAGAAAATAATAGATGAATAAAGTTTTATTTTATAGTGTCATATTATTATTCGATAGTTCAAGTATTGTCGTTAAAAAAAAATCTAGAACACTATAGTAACATTTTTTTATCAATAAAGTTTTCAATTTATATTTAAAAATACATGTATTATGTTCCTTGATGTTATTTGGCAGTTTATTAAATATCGTGTTGCGTAACCTTTTGTGGTAAGATTTATCTGAGACATAGATTATTGTTCTGGATTTGAAATATACATTCAGGGACTTGATATACGCCCGCCACTCGGCTACGCGCCCTGGCCGTTTTGTATATCATGTTTCTTAGGCACCATCATTATCTTCACAGTATCCCTTGGGGAGTTTTGTATATCACGTCCCAAACTATTCAAATTCAGATTCAAAATTGTTTATTCACGAAGGCACCAAAGAATTCATGGTAGTTAATGACTCTTATTCTCAAAATCGTAACTATTTCGAAAACACCATACTGTGTCAAATGGGGTATCATGGATAAGGTGTTCGAAAATTACCATTTTTGATTTGAACGACCATTTTGGATCAATGATGATTCAAAGTTGTTTATAGAAATAATTCTTGATTAAATTTTCAACATTTATAATAAAGCTGTGATAAAGTATCATATACAAGACATATATAAAATACATATACAATCGCATAATAGATCTCATTAACGAATAAATGTAAAATAAAAAAAAAACTAATTTTACGCGGTCGAGTTATTTTAATCATTATTAAATTGACTTGTTTTTTACCGACTTCCGAAAAAAGGAGGAGGTACTCAAGTCGACTGTTTTTTTTTATGTTTACCTCATAACTTCTCTCCACGTAAGCTGCTTTCGAATTTTTTTTTAGTTTGAAAGATGTTGCTTTCTAATTGGTCCCATTTAAATTTGATCAAGATCTGATCAGTAGTTCTTAAAATATCGTCAATAATGCCTATATTGTGACGAATAATGCGTACTTTGACGATGTTCTCGTTTACCCGACTTCAAAAGTTACCTCATAACTTCTTTTATTGTGAGCCGATTTTTATGTAGTCCCATTGAAATTTTGACTAAGATCTGATCTCTAGTTTTTGAGTTATCGTCAATAATGTGTGTTCATACATTAACTCTGATCAAGGTTCCGATGATAAAGCGGTGAAGTCGGGTTTTTAAGCTTTGCTTGCGTTTAATTATTAAATAATTAAATTAGTATCCCATATCTATGTTTCCTTACGTATGTTCCGTGGAATTGAGAATCCGCCACATTTTTGGTGATTGCTTAAAAAGCCTCCTAAATCAGATTCTAATTTCTTATATACAATTTCATGACGTATGAACAGTATGAAGCATTATATAATTTATGTTTCCCTTTGAATTACAGTGGTATATGTCGGTATTGAAATCCGTTATAATAATTAATAGGTTATTCCAATCATTTCCGCTGCTATAGAATAATTAATTGAAATTTCGCTAAAACAATTTAAATGGAATTAATTTCAATGTTTAATATTTGTTGCATCAGTTAACATAAATTCATATTACATCTAATGGAATATTATTCGAACTGCCCGTTGGTTCAGTTTAGTGAGCGTTCGCCGTCTAAGCGGGGGTATCGGGTTCGATTCCCGGGGAAACACAAGTTTTCTCCCAAAGGAATATTTATGTTTCTGGTTCTGATTGTGTGTGTGATTTGAATGTTTCCGGCACCCACGATTACAAGTCTTTGAACTTACTGTGGGGCTGTGAGTGTGAATGCGTTTGTTTTTTTTATTTTTATCTACGGAACCCTTGATCATATTAAATAAATTAAAAACGCATTATTAAGGATAACTCAAAAACTACTGGTCAGATTTAGTTTCAATTTAAATGGGACGACATGGAAAGCACCAGTTTTCAACAAAAAAAATAATCATCAAGAATTGGTTCACCTAGAAAAAAAATGGAGTCGAATTGAGAACCTCCTTTTTTTGAAGTCGGTTAAAAAGAAGCTTATGAACTCCTACCAACTACATACACTTCTACCATACATTTTGATCAAATTGAAATCTCTAATCCATTCAACAGTTCACACAGTCTGAATGGATCATTGTTCAGACTTTCCCAAGACAGTTGTACCACCACTGTACCACCGTTGTAACTGTACTGTGATTATGGCACTCAAGATTCGAATTTTTATGATAACTTGAGTAATGGACTTCAAGTGGTTCAAGACAGAACTTCTGTATCGTAATCTACGTAATTATTCTTGAAATAATTTATATGGCTGAGTGACAAGGGAATCAACACATCTGTTAAGTGTAGATTTGAACCCGTTGCTTATTTGTTCGTTCGACGGTATAATCAGGGAGTCTTCGATTCTTGAGTGAATAAGATAATTTGGTTTTTTTTAATGTTCAACTTTTTCTTATATTTTATGAATGTTGACTTCGCAATCTTTTGAATTAGAGTTCTGTAGTTGGCAGTAGAGTCATTAATATCATGAGTGCCTCTTTGGAGCCCATGTTAATAAACGATTTTGATTTTGATTAAGCCTGTGTCAAGTTACAAAATATTTCAAATGGAACATATTTTATTAAAATATAAATAAGTATAAAATAAGTCTTCTATAATAAAATAAGTCAAGTAAAAGAGTCATGGCCTAGTCTAAGTCAAGTTCTAATAAAATGGTAAAAACGTTATTTTTGAAGTTTTGGGGTGAAAGCGAAAATCACGTTTTTCATTTTTATATGGTTGCCTACACTTATGCACGTTCACTTAGTATTAAAGGTTAATAATCCACTATTATTACACATACACTCATAACAGATATAATACAAAATCAACAACGACATTTTTTTCTAACTTTCGCGCCAATATTCAATAATTATGTTAGTGCGTGCTAAATTCTCGAATGCGTCATAGCTTTCCATAAAGAGAAATAGTGTCTATATTACAGTATAAATAATAAGACAATCGCATCAAATAGATTAAACAGAAGTAAGCGTAGAAAATTTTGCCTCAAATCGTATAAATAAATATGCATTGTTAATCTAAGTTTTGGTTCTATATGCTCGTTAGCTTAGTTGGGTTCAGTATCGGATTCGATTTCCGAAGCTTTTTCCTCAAGGGAAATTTGTCTTTCTGGTTGTGATTGTGTGTGTGATGTGAATGTTTCCGGCACCCACGACACTAGCATGGCAGTAGTCATTGCCTTCACGAGTGCCACTTTGGAGTGCCATCTGAATAAACGATTTTGATTGATTTAATTTAATTAATAACACCGAGCGAAGCGAGATCTCTAAGTTGACTTGGGTCTAAAAGTATTTTTTCCGTCTGTCCGTCTGTCCGTCCGTCTGTCGGAGGCATCTAGCGTCTAAGCTATATAAGCGAATGACTTCAAATTCTCATAGAATATGTAAAATTACAACCCAAATTCAGAAATGACATTTAAAGTTAAATTAATGAAAATATTAAGTGGGCTACCATACATGTAAGTAGGTAGCAAAATATTTTTAATTTTTTTATCTACACTTATGGGGTATCGTTGAAACGGGCTTGACAAGTAGAGTGCGAAACCGGATAAAAAAGAACTATGTTGGAATATAACGATTTGGTAGGCCATAGGATCTATTTCAAAAAATGGCTACACACTGAACGCTGAAACTTAAGTATAATATCCTTTCATATCCTGTACTTGAAAAACAAATACAGAAATTATACAATTGTTTTATAGAATAAGAGTTATAAGCAAGTAACCTCAAAAGTTTTTCTGTGAGGCAAAATGTAGTTGCGAGATCTTAGTTCGGCGCGAACGACTGGTATAAATAATATCATAGTACCATACTATAGGTAACTATTTACTACCTCATACTAAATTTAATTATTATTCTGAGGTTATAATTATAATAGGTTCCAGTTGATTTACGTTCGATGCCTTTAAAACTATTACGTACAATTTATACGTTATTAATTTTAGATAAAGTTACGTAACTCATTAAAACGAGCAAACATAATTAATTCTATTCAGCACTACAACGCTTCTTGTTAGAGTCAATTAATTGAAAGAGAATGTATGTCCTGTTCAATAATGATGTTGGTATTTGTTGAAGATATTGATATGTCGTGATATTACTAAAATAAACATAGGTAATTAAAACATAAACGCTTCACACTCACATCCCCACAACACAAAAAAAACCGTTTTGGTGTATGTTTGTTTTCTCTTCACGCTGTAACGGCTAACCGAAGTTAAACGACGAAATTATTACTATCATTAAGGCAGGGCTTGAGTAGCTCAGCGGTTAGAGCAAACGGGCATGACACCCTTTAGCCGCGGGTTCAGTTAGAGGCGTATAGAGTCTATACCATACAAGCAAATTACTTAAATATCTCAAAGAGTGTAAAGCTATGCCAAAACCCACAAATGGCAATTCAAATAGTATAAATGATAAGGGGGCACCAATACATGTTAGTGGCGAGTAAATTATTTTTTTGTGCCCGCGCGATCTCTAAAAAGAGCTTGATAAATAGATAATATAACTTGATAATATGGCTGTAATTTTGCGAATCTGGCAATAGATTCATTAACTTTCATGAGTGCCTCTTTGGGGCCCATGTGAATAAACGATTTTGATTTTGAGAGTACGGAACCGTAGGCCACCATAGTCAATAATTTTGGACCTACTCGTATTTTGTCCCGAAGTCTATCTCAAAATGGCTACACATTTAAAGCTGTTACGTACAATGTCTGTTTTGTCCTGTTCTTAAAACAACCAATACAGAAACAAAACAATCATTATATAAAACAATAATTATAAGCAATTAACCTCAAAAGTTTTTCTTTACCAGGCAAAATGTATGCGAGAGATTTTAGTTCGGCGCGAACGTCTAGTTTTGATAATGTACATGACGAACTAAATAGAGTTGTTCTGGCGTCTAACCTATTTATGAGGGGCTTACAAAGAGCACAGCTCTAATTTTCAAATTAAAAGCCTCCAAGCCACGTTTCTTATTTGCGACAAACAAAAACAAAGCCCCAGAATACGAAATGCATTGTTCGAAAACAGATGAGTCAGCGTAACGTATTCAAGAAAACTGCATTAATATGTCTAGGAGATTTCCCTGTGGACGTCGTCGCAAGGAATGTGTTTTTTAGCTTCGGGTCGGGTGGGTTTTTTTGGGCTCCAGTTTTCTTTTGTTTTCTTTTTAGTGAGGACTCTGTCTAGAGCTTTAAATTATCTATAGTTCTGTCGTAAGATACCTACTATAAAAAGATATACAGTTCAATAAACTAATATTTATTTAAGGTGTTTTTTTTTATGGAACTTTGAAATTCTGATCCGCCATCTTTTTGTGACGAAAAGTGGTGGGGGTAAACAAAGTGATGAATAATCAAAATGTTTTCCAGTGATAAAAAAGTTTCACTTATATCGTGTGCTTTTATGACAAACCCTGTATGTAACCGACTTCGAAAAAGAATGAGGTTCTCCATTCAACTGTATGTTTCTTTATGTATGTTTTTACGCGACCATTCTGCCAATTATTTTGCCAATTAGGTTCTGGTTGTGATTGAGATGTGAATGTTTCCGGCACCCACAACACAAGTCATCGAACTTAGTGTGGGGCTGTGAGTGTGAAAGCGTTTTAGCGTTATTCATAATAAGTTATGAATCGATTTTGATGATTCTTGTTTTGTTTGGTAGACCATACTTCAGAGGTGGTTTCTTTTATCGAAATTGATTTAGCGCTTTTTGAGAAAATCAACAAAAGACTAAATATAAACGGTGTAGACGGTTTTTTTAAGATTTGCTTGCGTTCAATCAAAATATTTTTTAAACGTTTTCACTGATGTTAAATGTCATGCGTCAAATAAAATAATCTAATATATAAAATTCTCGTGTCACAGTTTTCGTTGCCATACTCCTCCGAAACGGCTTGACCGATTTTGATGAAATTTTTTGTGCTTATCCGGTATCTATGAGAATCGGCCAACATCTATTTTTCATCATCATCATCATCATCACTTTTCATCATTATCAACGCGGGTGAAACCGCGGGGCGCAGCTAGTTTATTTATAAAAGTTTATCATACTGACATTATAAATACGAAAGTTTATGTATAAGTGTGTAAGTATGCTTGTTTGGTTTTCACGCTGTAACAACTGAACGAAATTTTAAAAATACATAACGTACAGGATTATTTTATTTCATTAATCCAGGATTAACACAGGCTACTTTTCAATTTAAACAACGATGGATCTGAGAGGAACAAAAAAGTTAACATGAATCCACGGGTACATCAAAGAGGATTCAAGCCTCCATGCTTTTACAGGCGGATTTAAAACGAATGCAAAATATTCTTGGCTCTGTTCATAGTGCCCTACCGTAGATTTAAGTGGCCCCAAAACCAACTAGCCTCCAAATTACAATATAAAACCATCTCTATGCAGATCAAGGCAAATTCCTCCAAGACGTACATCTGTTTAGATTAGTGTAACACGCTGGAAGTAAACGATGGGACTACTCGAATTATGTCACTCGAACGATCCTGAGCCTGACCGCTGACCGCTGGTGCTTACTCTGAGTGCGTTATAAGTGTTTAAGTGTTACTAAGGCTTTAAGAAGGTTTATTTGGAAGCTTTATGTCCTATATTTGTAGTATATATGTTGCATACTAAAAGTATTGATTTGTGAGATTTGTTTATTTTACAACCAAACGTATTTACACTCACATCCGCATACTAAAGGTCCCACACAACCCCATACACGATACAACTCTCTGAACTAGACCTGTATTCTGAGTGTCAGAATTATTCACATCACACACACAATCACACCCAGAACCAGAAGCACAACCGCCCCTAGGGAAGGAAACTTGTGTTTTTGCCGGAAATCGAACCCAGAACGTTCGAACGAAAACCCTTTCTAACAAAACAATAATTTTATAAATCGGTTAATAAATGACGGAGTTCTGAGGTAACATACGAAATAAAAAGTTCCGAGGAATTGAGAACCTCCTTTTTGGAAGTCGGTTAAAAAGACAGTTAACTTCCATTACCATATTTACCATACGTAAGCAATTCTAGATACTTTTTATCGCGTTATTTGGTATCTATGGTATGTGGTACGCAATAAATACAGTTTATTGGATTTTAGAACATTCCCCGTTCCTGATAAAAGAAATTTTCATATATATGTTCAATTGTTTGGCAAAGCAGACCGAGAAGGTACTTGAATTCAAAATTGGTGTTGAGATAAAACTAGCGATGTCAATTTGCAGTGAGATATGTATTTAGACAGGGTATATTTGTGAAATTATAGAAACCTCTTGGGACGAAAGTAAGGACCAACGTCTTTCGTGGTACAGTTATTGCAAAAAGGTGGTTGTTAACTCAACCGCGAAATACTCGACCGCGTAGTGGAGTCGTAACTTTATTTGTTCATACTATTTATAGTAGTTAACTCGACCGCTCATACTGAGTACAGGCATGGAAAAAGTGAAAACCAAAATAATATTTTTTATATTAGATAGTATAAATCTTTATGTTAACGCTAAATGTTCTCCTATTTATATTATTACCAATGGGGTACTAACTGCACGTGCATATTAAAAATTAATGCTTTATTAATAAAAAAAGAATTACGATTTACCTTCTTAGTTAAATCAAAGGAGTCAAGTGTCAACTGGCCTTCGTTCTGTTTTATTTTATTGTTAAAAGAAAAAATACGTGTCATATATTTTCTATCGACTTCACAAAAAAGGAGGAGGTACTCAAGTCGACTATGTTTTTTTTTTGTGTTGCCTCATATCTTCGTTATACGTGAACTGATTTTGATTTTTTTTTTGTTTGAAAGGTCCTTTCCTTTTTTTGTAGCTTTCCTATTGGTCTCATTTAAATTTAATCAAGATCTGATCAGTAGTTTTTCAAATATCTTCAATAATGCATGTTTAGTACATCTAATCTGATTAAAGTTCCGAAGATAAAACGGTGAAGTCGGTTTTTTTAAGCTTTGCTTGCGTTTTATTATTTACAATCTAACTGACGGATTAATTGGATTTTTTTACCCAGGCATCATCCCTAATCTGAAAAACAAATAATTAGTCAAAACATTATTCCCATCCTCAAATGAAAGCCTCATTACCCCATACACCAAGAAAACATTTAAAACCCCATATCATCCCCAAAAAGTTAAATGCCTTTTAATATTCACCCAGTATTCAAAAACAGAGCCACACGGTAAACACCTACGTATACGTAAAAAGGGCGAAAAGGCGCGAAATACCGAAAAGAAAGGGGTTAAAAATTCAATTCCCCCATAATACCCCGGGTGGCAATAAGGTGGGATGTCTACGATAATTCATCCCGTTATAAGTGGTGACATTTCCGTTTCCGGAATGTCTTTTTTAACGGATTTTTTCGTGGATTTTGGGCCGTGAATTTTTTCCCGGATGGCGCTGGGTTAAATTTTAATTTGATGGAGTCATTAATAAGTTTTATGTCTCTTTCATTCTCTAACTGAAGTGAGTTGAATAAAGTCGTTTAACTTACGTAAGTAATCTGCGTACCTGAGTTTAACTTCGAGTAAAGTTTCTTTTTATTCTTAAATCAGTTTTTAAATTAGTAATCCTTCAAATATGAAAAGAGTCTATTTTCTTACATTTAAATTAAAGCAGAGTTACATTACAATACAATACAAAAATCTTTATTGAAGGTCAATACATACAAGTCCTTTGAACAAACTAAATAAATCTTCAAAAGATATCACAATAGGCGGTCTTAGCGTATCTCTTCCAGACAACCTTAGAATGGATATAATTTTATTGATAACTTCGACTTATTTTTACGCTCGCAGAGAAAAGACAAGTAGGCGCTCACCCGATGAAAAGTACCATACATATATTTATACGTACATCTAAAGCGCCACGAAAAACTTCCCGCGTGTGTGACTCAAAAGCACTCCTCCTCCTGAGACTTACAGTGTTATCTGTCATTAGTTTATGAGATTAAGAATAACTAAGAAGAGAATAAGGTCTTCTTAAGTATTCGTTCCCGGTCGCTAGCATAATTAATTCGGCGTCTGCCTTCTGAGTAGCGGGCGTCAAGTTCGATTCCCAGTGGAAACACAAGTTTCAAAGGAAATTTGTGTTTCTGGTTCTGGGTGTGGTTATGTGTGATGTAAATTTCCCGACACTTAGTGAGGGCTGTGAGTGTTAGAGAGTTTACAGCGCTTATTATTTGCGCAGTTGTCAATAATGCGTATTCTGTGAACTACATTGACGATGTTCACGTTTTTAACCGACTTGAAAAGTTACCTCATAACTTCTTTCGTTGTGAGCCGATTTTAATGATTTTATTTTTGTTTATAAGCTGGTGCTTTTCATGTGACCCCATTGAAATTTGATCAAGATGTGATGTCTAGTTTTTGAGTTATCGTCAATAATGCATGTTTAATATATTAAATCTAATCAAGGTTCCGAAGATAAAGCGGTGAAGTCGGTTTTTTTAAGCTTTGCTAGCGTTTAGTTATTTATTTCCATTTCATCGCTGTGATTGCGAGAGAAGCCACGGGGAACAAGTAGTACATAAAAATAATCGCGAAAGCGTGAATTAAATAGCACGGTACATTAAAACCACGCCAAATTAATCCGCAAAAAGGAAGCTGAATAAGGAAACATTTTATACACTCAATATACTCTAAATTATACCTAATCTATTTGAAAAAATATTTTTGTAATCTGATTTTTTATGTTTTATCTCGTCACGCGGTTTTACTTGCAGATAAAATATGGACTATTTGTAAATTTAGGGCATAAGCTATCTCCATTTCAATCATTCATATCTGTGAACGATTGGAGCAGTGAGCAACTTTCTGCCCCCTTTTTTTCTCGTGGTAGACATGGCAATCAGGTCTTCCATCCCACCAATATTATAAATCCAAAAGTTTGTGTGTTAGTGTGTATGTATGTTTGTTCCCTCTTCACATTATAACGGCTGAACGGATTTGTATGAAATTTTAAATGTACATAGCTTATACCTATACATGCATAGGCTTACATAGGCTACTTTTTAACTTGATAATAGCGGGCGAAGCCGCGGGGCACGGCTAGTAGGCAATAAGTGTGACTACTTATTCAATAGACCAGCATTTCACAAGAATCAGACCTGTTTGGTAAGTGGTCGAGGGTGGTAAGAACACAGGGCCCAGAATGAAATCGACTCTCAAGACCAACTCCAGGACTGTTCCTGATGATTGGCTATAGATTTCTACTTGAAGGTTGTAAACTACGTCTACTATACAAAGCATATAATATGCTCTGTGGTCTACTACAACAACTGGTTTATTGTAGATTGTATTAGCACTCAATAAGGTTCAAAATCTTACACAAATATTTATAAATATACTTTACATAAATTTGCAATTTAACTTTCGATGCATTTAAAATTGAAAGGGAAATAACTCATTGGAAAATATCTAAAAAGAAAAAGGTACAGATAACTTGTAGCCAAGTAGTTCTTTTAAATCTTTAGAGATGTCAGGCAGGTTTTGCCGGATAACTTGCCGGTAATTCGAAGTATTTTTTTTTAATGACAGATAGGTAAGCATTCGGCCGCTATCTCACCTGATGAAGAGTGATGATGCGGCCGAAGATGAAGCATGCTTACCTAGAAGGTACCTAATCACTCTGAAATAAAAGACACCTAGATTATACTGGACGCGGGCAGTGAGTTCCACTCCTTCGCTGTACGGACAATAAATGTAGAAGCAAAACGCTTTGAGCGGTTATTGGTAACAGTGAAATGTGATAAACAACATCTATTGATTTATGATTAAAAGTCACAATAAAAAGAAGAGAATATCCCACTTTTTGGAACTCTATTGGAAAATTGATCATTTTGTATTCATTTATGTGATAGTTTTAAATATTTTGTTTTTAAATGTATGTTAAATAAGTTAAATAAATTTTAGTTTTTAATCATTTTTTTTTTCAGATATTCAGAATTTTTTTTAAACAAATACAAGCAAATTATTTGTGGTAAGACAAAAACATTACAACTTTCACTTACCTTACCTTATTATACACAAAACGAACGCAAATAAAAAAAATATTTAAGCATTTCCTCTCTTGTCACAAATCTGGTTTCTCCGTCTGTTTCCTTTTGTCACACCTCTAACAAGTGAAGTGGCGAGCTTGAATTGAACAATCATAGCACCACTCTGCCAAGGATTTGCAGACGTCACAGTGTACTGCAGTACTTCAACTTGAAACAAGATGTCTAATTGCAATGTTTGTTTGAGTTTTTTAGCGTGAATAAATCCCAAGATGTTACCTAAATTATGTGTTCGAATCGCGAAAGTTTAAAAGTTACAATTGTTTTGAACTGCCCGTTGGATTATTTGGGTGCGCGTTCTGCTTCTTAACAGCGGGTATCGGGTTCGATTCCCGATGGAATCACCAAACCATATTAATATCAATAGGTAAAGCTGCGCCGCTATAGTTACTAATGAAACAAATTCAATATCCGAATTTGTGGATCTTATTTTATATAAAAAACGGAATGAACATACATTTTTATATACTAAAAGCAATAAAAACCTAAACATAAACGCTTTCAGACTCACAGCACTAAGCTCGATGACTTGTGTCGTGGGTACTACAACACATCACATGCACAATCACAACCAAGCCCAAAAACAAGCTTTAAATTAGCGCATAAAAAATATAGTTCAAGAACTAAAACCCGACTACTGAAACATTGCGCTCTAAAAATGATGAAACAAGAATATATTCTCATATGAAATTGTTATGTTTAAACTATTCAATGTTTATCTTATTAAATTAACAACTCACTTTTAATGTATATCGTAATATAAATACTTGCATTTTCTACGTACTTTTATAAAGCCTATACTACTGTTTAAACGAGAATTTTATACTCATAAAATAAGCTTCAGACTTAAATAAGAACAAACATTTTAACTACGAATTAATAATCCTATATTAACTGTGTGAAAAGTAAAAACAATACCTCCCTTATATCCTTTTATAAAAACTTATAATATTGTTCAACAAGTAACGTGAAATACATTAACGCACGCAAAAAGTTCACTTCTCTAGGCTTTGCGGCTAAGCCTGTGAGAGTGTGTCAGTAACTGGTCCATAGAGAAAAATAAAAGTAGGTCAACTTACCGCCGTTTCATGAAATACATAAGGTATGCACTGCCAGCTAGCGTAGTTAGGTTCTCTTCTTTAGCAGCGGGTTTGATTACTGTTGGGAGCACAATTTTCGCCCCAAGGGTAATTAGTGAGTTTATCTAATTCAATTTAATTTATTTATTAAAATGGTATAAACCCATTACAACAACATAAACGCTTTCACAACCACAACTCCACGCTTAGTTAAATGACTTGTGTATCGGGCACCGGAAACATTTACTTCATCATCACAGAACTAAAAATATAACAATAATTAATACAAAATACAAAAATTAAAACAGGAGTTAACTTACTCTTGATGTTTTACTATGGCAATACTGACTGAAAGCTTGCCAGCCTTAAAAAAGCGGTAGCTGGAGTACTGCGTAATCTGCAGTGGCTTTTAGCGCCATTCTTCCTTCGTGTTTATGTCGAGCTTAACTTGGGCGGTTTTTTTCTTTTTGTAACTTGGCCGGATTAAGGCGGAAGAATGTATAATTTTCTCGTTTGACGTCTCTATGCATTGAGTTATACGAAACACTTGTTCATAAACAGAGGTGACACTGGCGACTTTTTTTTATTAATACACAAGAGCATTAGCCAATTTTATAACAAATAACATATATTTTTTATTCAAGGCAACGTTTGATTTATATCTCATCTGATGGCAAGCGATGATGAGGTTGACGATATAGTAAGTTTGCCTAGAATATACCAATTCACTCGTGATTTTGATGTATCACTCATATTTGAAACTTAACTATCGTGAATGCAAAGCGTTATTTTACAAAATAAAATAAATGTAGAAATGTTATTTATTTACATATTTTTTACATTATAGTATTTAATTAATCCATAGGCTTCTGAACTGTAAGTGGGTAAACTATAATTCAATTTTCCAACAAAAGAAAATTGTTTTATCTAATCATGAAAAACTCAAGCGTTTTGGACTATGCCATTTAAAACCTATACAAGTCCGAGACCGATCGCAGACTGCAATTGTAACCGCAACCTGGAAGCAACTACTGGTTTTGTATCAGTTCCATAGATATTCATACGAACCATAGTCTCTCTTACAGTTTGCGATTGCAGTTTGCAGTCTCCAAGCGGTCTTAGACTTGTGCCTTGAGACTGTCTGAAACAACACTGTCGCTTCTAGCAGTACATGTAGCTCAAGCCAGGTTCCCTTGGATCATTTTGCAACAGTGTCAAGGGTAAAGATATAAACCCGAAATGTTATATTATTGTATTATTGTCAGTACATAGTACTACAAAGAGGAGTACGCGACCAATCAGTGGGAATTTGTGATTTTTACGCATTTTCTACTGCCGTCTTTGATGTTACTTGTAAGATATTTGTACAGAATTTATTTTGTTTGCTCGGTGAGTGTACTTTTCTTTCGTGTCAGTAGTTTCGATACAAACGGGTATTTGAGGTGATTTACTAGATTACGGTTGACATACCTCCAGTTCGCTCTATCTCATCCATACTGTGAAGGAGTGGAACTCATTGCCCTCATCTTTGTTCCCTGAACGGTATAATCTGGGAGTCTTCAAGTCAAGAGTGAATAGGTACCTTCTAGGAAGGCAAGCTACATCTTCGGCCGCATCATTACTTTCCATCAGGTTTGAAAGTTTTTTATTCATTAAGTTTGTGTGTAAATGAGTGGAAGTATGTTTGTTTTATCATAACGCTGTAACACTAAACTAGTTTGGCTGAAATTTTAGTGGGTTCTAGCCCCACATACCCTTTTCCTTGACCCCTGGAGAGGAAGGGAAGGGCAAGGCATCCCCCCTCCCCCAAAAAAAAAAGGATTAACAAATAGGCTATGCTTTGCTTGCTTTCAAATTATATATGAGTAGCCCCCGTGCCCCGCGGCTTCGTCCGGTATCATCAAGTTAAAAAGCAGCCTTTGTTTTAATCGTATATTCTAAGGCTATGTGCATTCTAAATGACATCCAAATATGTTCAGCCATTAAAGCTTGAAGAGAGAATAAGCATACTTACACTCTTAGACACAAACTTTCGGATTTAAAATATTACTAGCTGTGCCCCGCGGCTTCGCTAACGTTAATTATAGTATAAAGTTGCCTATGTATTATTCCGGAACCTAAACTATCTACATTCTAAATGTCATCAAAATCGGTTTATTTTACGGAGATACATGGTAACAAACATTCACACTCACACACAAACTTTCGCATTTATAATATTAGTAGGTTGTATGTTGTTGATCAATCTAAGCTTAAATGTTGCATCTCACAAATGTAATAGTGGTTAAATGCAGATAAAGTGAGGACTTTTTTCAATGTATACGCAATAGGACTTAATTTACATAGGATACAAAATCCCTACTTACCTTAATAATATCGTACCATCCCATAGACGTCAAGTCACACAAACCCCGCGATATTTCCCGTACAAAAATTAAATTATCCCGAAATGAGCGGAACATATTGCCAGAATTTCCACATAAGTAATAATGTCATATATCACTCGCAGTGTCACCAGCACAAAATTATACCCAAAATTCAAATATGTCGCGAAATTTCAATAGAGGTTATCTTTTATGGCGGGAAAGAAAATGGCGGGCAACATATATTTTATCACTTTATTGTTATGGAACGCATTTGGGGAAATTACTTCTCTGTTATAAAAACGTAATTTCGTTTATTAAATGTAAGGTCAGGAAGTATTTGGGAGGATTTTTTTGTTTCTTACTTTTGTCTTACTACTGAAATTGACCGCGGTCGGCAAGCTTTAATGTTTTTCCGGCTGCTAGCCTTACTTATCCGGCTCTATAATGAGCTATAACTGAGGGATCATAGCTACAAGATTTCTTGTAGCTTTCTTGTCCCTTAGTTCTCGCGTAGCTGCTACAGTTATGCTACGAGAGTGCTACGAATTCGTAGCACGGTGAATATGAATTGATCACGGACACAAAACCACATAAACGCTTTATTGAGCAGGTTATGGTAATTTTTTTTATCTTTATTATTTAAGATAGGCCAACTTTTGACTACCATATCAACTGATGGTAAGCGAAGATTTGGGGTCTTTGTGACCGGCTGTCTGCCTTACATTTTATATGGCTGTCATTTAAACCTGTTATACCTATAGAGCGATTGGTACTTTCGGAATCCAAAGCTGAATTTCACCAGAAAATTACCCCTATGTGCAAAATCCCATAAAATTGTTAATTACTACACCAAACAGGCCCTCAACCTTTTTTCGTAACAAAAGTAAATCGAATTAATTTTTATTTACACAGGTAGGGAATTCTAACCACCGGGCGTAATGCGAGGCATTTGTCAGGGGAGGGAAAATTGTTATCGCTGGTTTTACCGCAGATAGGGAGGGGAGCGGGATCCCGGATTTTTTTCGGGATCCCGGAAAGTTGTAAATTAGTGCGGGTTCTCGCTTTCGATATATGGTTTTGAAAGACTGGCTATAACTTGATATTCAAGATTATTGTTCTGTTTTTTGTTTTCTATGGTAATTCTTGTCCAAAAAGCAAGAGCTTTTTTGAATAATAAAACATTAACAGATCTCTACGTAAAAACTGATTTTTGAGTACAAATACTTCGGTTACTTTTTATTTTACAAGTAATTTTGTGACCGATTATAGGTACATTGTATTGAAAATTAAAAAAATTATAGCATAGTTATAGTCCCATTTTTTAAAATGTTTATGAAACATTTACCTGTTTTCTTTATATAATATTATATTGTCTGTATTAAGTTTTTAGGAATATTTTGTGTTTTGTTAGAAACACATTTTTTCTAGATTAGACTTGTGTTACCGCCGGGATTCGATCCCGATACCCCTGCTTAGATGGCGAACGCGCACTTAACTAAACCAGACAATTCCGCTCATAAACTCGCAATAAAATTAAAATAAATTAAAAAAAAGTTTTTATGCGAATTCAAAATCGTTTATTCCCAAAGGGCCCCAAAGAGGCACTCATACAAGTTAATGACTACTGCGAAATTCAAAAAATTACGGCCATCTCGAGAAGTATCAGAATAGAATAGAATAGAAATCGTTTATTGCTAAATCAGTTGAAATCCCGTTCAAAACTTTTATCCCGGACCATAATCCCGGATGTTTTCCCCCATCACTAAACAGCCATGTGTTTCAGTATACATGCGAACACAATTGTACTGGCTCAGGTAATGTAACACCCAATGTAGATGGCTCAGAATGTGATAGATTTTACGCAAATGGCGCTCACAAACTGTATTTTATTGGTAACAAATGATAGGATTTAGAACGTACGTGAAAAGGGGTTATTTTGACGCGAGGCGAAGCAAAATAGTCGGTTACGATTTCAGTAGCAAATGCATGGGAAAAATAAAAATTTGACAGCTTGCTGGCGTAGGTTCCAGTGCTGTTTACTTACTAAGCAAATAAGAATCGGGTGTGATTCCTGGTTTTCTCAAGTTTTCTTCCCAAGGGAAATTTGTTTCTGGTTCTGTTTGTAGTTGAATGTGTGAAGTGCATACAGTTATAACATAACATAAACATAAACGCTTTCACACTCACAGTCCTACAGTAAGTTCGATGACTTGTGTCGTGGGTGCCGGAAACATTCACATCACAGAACCAGAAACACAAATTTTCCTTAACAGGCTTGCTGCATCTTTGGCCGCGTAATCAGGCAAGTATTAAAGCGTTTGGTTTTTGCTATTGTTAGATAAACAGCGTTGAACTACCTCATCCTGATACAGTATTCTTCAAAAGCTTTTAGAATTTCGATAAGATCCTACTTTCTTCCAATAGTTCTTTTATAAATAAAAGCTCCGCCAAACTTCTCGAGTAGATTGAAAAAGTAGTTTTTTCGCGAAAATCTGGCATGAAAAAAATAACTTTCTGTTTGCGAGGATGAAAGAACCTTTTAGCGAAAGTTTTTTGTTTAAAAATTTTCTTTCTGATTTGCTGGGAAATTGGACCGATTTAAATAAGGTCAATGATCTGTACAAGCTTATTGCCTAAAACGTTAAACTTTGATTACTTTGATTACATACATATTATTTATGTACCTGTATTACCAATATTTTTTTTGTTTCATTGAAAAACTTCAATCTACGGGCCAATTGCCTAACTATACTTACTATAATAATATAAAGATGAAATATTTGTATTTTTGTATGTAACGAATAAACTTAAAAACTACTGGACCGATTTCAAAAAATCTTTTGTTGTTAGAAAATTACATTATCACTGAGTAACATAGGATATATTTATTACAAGAAAAAAATAGAGATCCTTAGAAATCCCTACTAAAACCAACCCAAGGTGTAAAAAAAATGCCATAAAATGTCTTCCATCGCATGCGCTGCGGAAAGTATTGATTATAGAACAAAAAAATGGTCTACAATATTGTAGAACATATTTATATCACCAAAAAAACCTCGCGAGACCATGTGTCCAACTATTGTAGTTATGTCTCTAAAACTACTTTTTAAAATTTTCAAAGTTGATATTTTGCCGATCAAAATCAGACCATGTTATACAATATAAATCAGAAAGTTTGTGTGTATATTTGTTTTCTCTTCACGCTGTATCGGCTAAACGGATTTGGATTAAATATGGAATGTACATAGCTTATACCTAAGATTAACACATAGGCTTCTTTTTAACTTGATAAATGCGGGTGAAGCCGTGATGCACGGCTAGTATTTTCTAAAACTAAACTAACATTATACATCTATACAGCAAAGACCTAGTTACCTACAAGTCATTGAGCTAACAAGTAACTCAAGTGCACAAGCCCACTACCAGTCTACTATAATGAAATTTATATCAAAATAGCCATGTCAATTTCAAAATTAGAGCCCGGCAGACGTCGTCCTTCCTGGAAAAGCACACACATTGACATCTGCACAAGCGACCAGGTCCAATTGTGTTTTCAAACCATTCAGGACTCTATAGAATACACACAAAATTTCATCTGAATCGGTCCAGCCATTGAGGTGACAAACACACGTACAGAAGAATTATATATACTAAGATGCTATTTGAGATGTTCCTATTCCTAATGTATATAATATGCTTCGTTAAAAAACTAATTCTTTGAAAAGTAAATTTTAAAATCAAAATTCTGAATATATATATATTCATTTTTAATTAATTATACGTGTATTTTAATACTAAAGTGTTTTATAACACATTAATTATTCGTTATATTAAATGTTTAATGAGGTAACAAGAAGGTATACTCTCATTAGTGATGAAGGGGGATCAAAAATATTTCACGTTTGAAGCACATACTCAAAATATATATTGTAATTATATAGTAGTAAATTTAGAAAGGAATAATTAGGAAAAATGTGGTGAGGTTTGAACCGGGGTTCACCCTGGTTCATTTGTATATGTATTTTAGTAATTATAAAGATATTTAGATACTATGAACAGCCCTACTATGAACAGCACGTAGCTTAGTTGGGTGTGCGTTTGCCTTCTAAGCAGGGGGGGATCGGGTTCCTGGCCATTCCCGGCTGGAACACAAGTTCTCCCCACGGGGAATTTGTGTTTCTGGTTGCGTTAGTGGATTTAGTACGTGATTATGTTACTGTGGGGCTGTGAGGTAAAAGCGTTTACGTTTTTGTTATTTTTTTCTAAATGCTCAATGAAATATGACCTATTTTTCTGTCAAGTTTTATTGACTTGATAAAGTCACCTGAAGTTGTCTTTTTTATGTCCGATAGGCAAGCATTTGGCCACAATCTCAGCTGATGAAAAGTGATGATGATGAGTGTGTGATGTGAATGTTTCCGGCACCCACGATACAAGTCTTTGAACTTAGTGTGGGGCTGTGAGTGTGAATGCGTTTGTTTGTTTGATGATGCGGCCGAAGATGAAGCATGCATGCCGAGAAGGTACCTATTCACTAATCTGTCTTCTGATATGAAACATTTGTCTTTGTATGAGTCAATTTGAATTAGTATTTTTCAAGAAGTTTCGAACTATTAACAAACTTAGATAACATTTCTGCCTATTTTTGACAGACGTCTAAGTGAAAAAAAATTAGGCATTTTCATAAAATAACCTAGAACATGACATCTCATCAGAAATGGAACACAACAGTAAAATTAAAGTAACGCACGCCGTTAGAACCGAATAGCGCCCCGTTAGTAACGACCTACCGATGTAACGACAAAGTGGACAGCCGTCTAGTGAAATAAAAGGGAGGTAGTAATAGCTGAAAGCCAGTAATACAGATTAGGTAATAGTTACAGCGTCGTTTTGGTTTACTGATAGTGTTTGAATGACGTCATTAAGGCATGTCACTCTATGGCCGCGGTTTCAAACCCCGCCTCAAGCGATAATTTTTCCTTTCTAAACTTATCAATATAAGTTTTCCTATGAGTTTTTATAAATCTGATTTTATAAAGAGTTATTTGTAAAATACTCGAATGCTCTCAAACCCTGATTCTTGTTCCAACCTTAAGTTCAAGTTCTTCAAATGTCTTTTTAATTTTCCATAATAATAAAGATCTTGTATTCTACACCATCTTTAATAATACTAACGACTAGACTATTTCGTAAAGAACTCCGCGCCGCATAATTTTGATAGTTAATTAATTTGAACTGCCCATTGGCTTTAATAGATGAGCGTTCGCCTGCAAGCAGGGGTATCGGGTTCGATTCCCGGCGGGAACTCAAGATTTCTCTCCCCAAAGAAAATTTGCGTTTCTGGTTCTGGTTGTGTGTGATGTGAATGTTTTTGGCACCCACACGAGTCACTGAACTTAGTATAGGGCTGTGAGTGTAAAAGCGTTTTTTATTGATTTATTAGATGTAAGGTACACATATACCTACAATATAGTAAACCTCTGCTTGGTAAATGAACAATTAGTTTTTTATGTTAACTAATTTGAAAGTTCAACTAGGTACTATTAAGAAGTAAATGTTACAACTCCGACCATTTTTTAAAGCCATTTTGACCCAAATTGAACGTAAGAAACCTCTGAGATATATCGATCGCCCTAATTCTTGATTCTAATTAAATTCGTTGCGGATTTCGAGTTAATTTAGTTTTCTCCTGGGAGGGGTATGTTCGGGTAAAGTTACTGCGGAATGTGGAATGCAGTAAGTGAGACACTGATATTTTGAACCCCCGACGGAAATAGAGGGTTGTCATAAGCTTGAATCGCATACCTATCTACCTGTGGCATCATAGTTCCTAAACATAACATCTTTTATTTATTTATGTATCTAACTATATGTATATGATTTAATTAATTACATTATTAATTTTATGTATGTTTAAATAAATGCATGTAATGATCATTGCCGCATCACCGATCACTTTTTATTAAACTTTTTTATCCTCTCCATCCTAGGTTGGAAGAGATCGCTGCTTAGCGATAAGGCCGCCGATTGTACTGCCTTATTGTTTTTTTTTTGTTGTTATTAGTTGTCTTGGTGTGCAATAAAGAGTAGTTGTAAATGCTTTCAAACTCGCAGCCCCACACTAAGTTCGATGATTTGTGTCGTGGGTGCCGGAAATATTTTTTAAGTTGAAAAAAAGGTCAACGCAAGCCTAAAGAGGTAAAAATGTTTTTTTTCTCTGATAGTGAGTGCTAGCAAAGCGTATCCGTTTCAGCTTGTGCATATTCTTTATCGTATGTCCGGATTTCCGGTTGTTTTCCTCTACATGTTGCATTTCTCAATCGATTCTGGTGGTATTTTGTGAGCCGGTTCTATAATATAGATTTTTTGTCTATTCAGTTTTTGGAACCATTAAAAAATTAAATAAAATGAAAATAGAAGACAAAATTGAAGGACGGTTCAACAGTGAAGACCAGTATACTCTCTTTTCAACCGACTTCAAAAAAGGAGGTTCTCAATTCGACTGTTTGTTCTTTTTGTATGTATATTACGCAATATCTCCGCCAATTACGAATTGATTTTGATGATTTTTTTTTTTGGTAGATTTTACTTCAGTAGTGGCCCCATATATATTTTATCGCCATCTATCCAGCCAAAACCAAGATATAAGCGTTGAAGTAGGTTTTTGACGTGATAACGTCTTATAAATCGATGAACTCCGGCTGCACGCAAAGTGTCTCGTTCCGCGTGAGCCTGAGCGTGCAAGCGAGAGCGCGGAACAAGCGATAGAGAGGCACGATCGAACTAAGCGTTGTCTTATGACGTTATCACGTAAAATTATCGTCCATAAACCGAGCTTACAGACAAACATTTTTTTTAATTGCGTTTATGTGTAAAATATATCCATTTCATATCAGAAGTCACATGCGCAATCAGCTATCAAACAAGAATCAAACTAGTCGCTATTAGATAAAAGAAATTAACAAAAAGTTAAATAAATTTTGCTTTTTTTTATGTTACAATGATTATCTACGGGCCAATTGCCTATATTTCCTAAAATTAATCTAAAAATGTATACAGCAAAGGACTAAGTTACCTACAAGACATCGAGCTTGTAGGTAACTCAAGTGCTCAAGCCCACTACCAGTGGGTAGCGTTCCCATAATGCTGGCGGCATTGCCTCTCTGAATTGCAATGCTAATACGTTGAGCCAAATAAGTGCCAGCATTTTGATCACGTGTCGCCTCAACCAGGCGCTCTGAAATATTTTGAAGAATGAGCTCCCGGTCCCCACGGATCCAGTGTCTCAACACCAAACGGCTCAAATATGTAACCACTGCCGAGGTTAAATTATGCTTGATTTCAGTGTAGTTAAAGAACTGCTAAGTTAATAAATCTGCTGTGGTTAGAATGAGTAGTGTATGTAATTACGTTAATTATTTTTGGGAGTTAGTTCCTACAATAGTATAATACTCTACCTTTAATTTATTTTAAACTCGAATAAGATTTACATTTAAGAATGAATTTACAAAGTTTGTTTGTAAATGTGTATGTTTGTTATTCAACTATCTTCATAAAAGGAGGTTCTCAATTCGACTGTATGTTTTGTTTGTATGTATGTTACACGATATCTCCGCCAATTATGAATCGATTTTTCAACCAAAACCAAAATAATAAGCGATTAAGTCGTGCTTTTTTAGCTTTGCTTGCATTTTATTATCTCTTCGCGTTTCAACGTCTGATTTGGATGAAATTTGGAATGTTAATACCGAAAGCTTATACCTAGGATTAACACATAAAAAGTAGCCTATGTTAATCCAGGGTATCAGCTACCTCCTTACAAAATTTCATCAAAATTGGTCTAACCGTTTCGAGTGTGAAGAAGTAACAAACATACAAATACACTCACAAACTTTCGCTTTTATAATATACTAGCCGTACCCCGCGGCTTCGCTCGCTATTTCAAGTTAAAAAGTTGTCTGTGTTAATCCTAGCTCTAGGCTATGTACATTCGAAATTTCATCCAAATCTGATCAGCCGTTAAAGGGTAAAAAGGAATTAATTTAAAATACTTACATATTTATAAACAAACTTTCGGATTTATAATATTAATAGGATATTATAAAGGTATTATAAGGAAAGTATATATGTCTATAGTCTCAATCATTCTAATATGTATATTTTAGTGTGATTGAAAAACGGAAACCTTTTTAGAATTCGGTTAAAAATAGGGTTGCTGCATACAATTTTGAAGGGTTTCACTACCTTGTCATTATCTGATAGTGAAAACCCTTGTAATCCTTTATTATCACTCGGCTGTGCTATCTCTCCCTTGCATAACACTCTATGTTGACCCTCCGCTTCGATTTAAAATCGATACTTTTATCTTAACCGATACTTGGCTTCCGGTTATGTGAGCGATTTTGCTGAATTGCTTTTGGGTTTTTTTTGGAATTCTATTAAAGAAAATAAGAAATCATTTTTTGCTTAGATTTTGCTTAAGATATGATATTTTTTGCTAAATTTACGCTTGAAAAATTCAACCTAAGACCAAAGTCTCCCCTACTAATTTTATAACAACTTACGCACATTTGAAATATTAAATAAAAATTAAAACGGGAATTAGACTTACGCGATCTAGACATCGACAACGCGTAAGTCACGCTAATTCCCGTTTTAATTTTAATTTTACCCTACCACTGTAACTAGATTGATAAATCCAAGTTGTATAATAGTAATAGTAATGTAGTATGGAACTGAAAAAACACGTCCATTTAAATATAGCTCTTCGCTTAAACTACGTGTCTAATTTAAAATTCAACAAAATTTAATAAGGATAAAACAACGAACGATAAAACACGACACCAAAATCCAACAACGATTTTCCTGGCGAAGAGACGCCAGCACGGTCGTTCAAATACGACCATATTCGTCGTTGCAGTCGTTATTCGGCGAAATGTTTGAAAGAAGCGCGGTGCCAGGCGAAGCTCAGTATACAGGTGTGCGTCCTAGCAAGTGTATGGACGCGCACAAAAGGCATTATTCATTTTAAGCCATACAATTTTCCATGAATTAATTTTCATTTTTTGTAAAAAAGTGTTTTGTTATTTATTTTGCTTTTGTTACTTACATTTTAGAGAGTGTGTATGAATTCCACGAGTTAATTCCTGCATGCCAGTTTTATCATCTAACAACGTTTTTTCTATATTATAAGCCAACAACAAGACTGTCAAACTTCATCCATGTCAGCGTTTCTCTTTAACATTTATTATCTGTACTGCGAAGAAAAGTTCACATTGCCCGCGTGTTTGTTTCCCGAACGGTATAATCCGGGAGTCTTCAATTCAAGAGCGAATAGGTATCTTCGTCACTTGCCATCAAGTGAGATAGTGGTAAAATGCTTGCCTTTCCAACCTAGAACTACTTCACTTAGTAGTTTAGGTCTAAACTAAATTACTAATTAGTCTAAGGCTAGATCGTAATTTCAATGGTGTACCTAACGATAGGCATGTCATTTAAAAAACCATGCTCTGCCTGTAAATTGACACTATTACTATTTATTCTTTTTTATGCTGGATATGCAAACATTTAATCAATATCTCACCTGATGAAAAGGGACGGTGCGGCCCAAGATAGGACATGCTTACTTATATACTTGAAGACGTCAAGCCAAATAAATTACATACTATATCTTTGGATAGTTTTAGTTTGCTTAAATTCCAATATCATACAGTGATTATGTAAGTAGGATTTTTAATAGTTTGCGTCACTCATGCCATTAAGTCCCTTAAGTGGGAGACACGGATTGTATATATATATTAGTACCTATATTACTTTAATTGCTTAATACATTACCTTCTACGGTTCCTATATTATTTTAATATTTACTATAATTATTAATCCTTAACTAAAAATTGTACTTCCAAATAAGATATCTTACAGTGAAACATCAAACAAATTAAAAAACAAATTGTCCATTCTACCGGCAATGACAGCGGGCTAACGAGCCAGAACTAAATGCGTCCCAAAACAATACAATTTACCTTTACTACGAAAAAAGGTAAATTAAAGCACCAGGTTTTACCATTTTCTTTATTGAGAAGGCAAATGTGTGTGTACACAATATAAAAAACTTTGTCATGCAGCTTTGACGACCCAGCGCATTGGTCAGGTCTCCGCGCTCTGCGCCGTGGGTCCTGGGTTCATTCATGGCAGGAGCACAAATTCCTTCCCAAGGGATATTTGTGCTACTAGTACTGGGTATAATGTGTGTGTGATGTATGTTTCCGGCACCCAGGATACAAGTCTTTGGACTTAGTGTGGGGCTGTGAGTGTGAATGCGTTTGTTGTTGTTGCTAAAAAAAATATTTTTTTATTCGCAAGCCCAGTTTAAAAAACCGACTTTACCGCTTTATCTTCGGATTTTTGTTCAGATTAAATGTATTAAACACGCATTATTGACGTTAACTCAAAAACTATTGATCAGTTCTTGATTAAATTTTAAATGGGAACAATCGGAAAGCAACAGCTTTCAAACAACTAAAAAAATATAAATCGGTTCTCTGGAAAGAAGATATAGGGTAACAGATTTTTTTTTTTAAATACAGTCGAATTGAGTACTTCCTTCTTTTTGTGAAGTCGGTAGAAAACTTAAGCAGATCGTTTAATTAATTGCTAACAGTTTCTTACGTAAAAAGTTCTAGTTTAATTTAAAAATAATAAATAAAAGTCCCTACCTAAAAAAATAATTTTATACAATATTTCTCAAAAGAATACAAATTTATATACATGATAAAAACAAGTTTCATAGTAATAGTTAGACCCGTAAGAACAGATATTGTTTTACTGAAATGGGGATATAATCTATTACTTGGGTTGGTAAAAATAATTTCTAACATAAATCGTAGTCGGTCGGACATTGAAATCAAATTTATCCTTATTTCCAAGAGCTCAAATTGTTTACTGCAAAGCGACGAACAATCACAAGCCGATACAACAACAAAAATCAATTCAAATAATTTATTGGAATCAGTACAGTCTTAGACAATTATACTTATAACGAAATATTATTAATCACAATAAAATAAAATGAAATTAATATAAATTCACAATTATTATATACAAAAATTTAAAATTACAAAAATAAAATATATAGACAGGTCAAAAAATTCAAATTAAATTAAATTACATTTTTACTATGTGTTAGACAAATGAAAATGTCATTCATCCACTTGTGTTCAAATAGGTCGCGTTAAGGGTTGGGTACCAGGAGAGCATTGAGGTGGCGTATAAAAAAAACTAGAAACAAATGACACTTGTACAACCGACTTTTAAAAATGGAAAATTAAAAACGAAACAGTTGTGCGCGCGACTGTACCAGAATTTTGCTGCCAACCGAAGCGTTGCTTTTAATCTGGAATATTGCGATGACGATTTGAAATCTACCCTGATTCTCTGTCCTTTTCCTTCTTTTAAAAAAGTTGTTTTGTCTCTTATCCTCATAGTTTTTAGTGCTGGTTTATAGGATGTTGTACTAGTGCTAGGCTCTGTTGTTCGGGATTATATGATATTGTTGTTTTAATGTTATATACAGCTATGTGTTAATCCTAGGTATAAGCTATGTACATTCCAAATTTCATCCAAATCCGTTCAGCCGTGAGTATGAATATTCCGTTAAAGGGTGAAGAGGGAACAAACATATTTACACACAAACTTACAGATTTATTATATAAGTAGGATTGATACATTATGCGTAATTTTAACTTTAATATTTCTAATAGTTTTTGGATTTTTTTGACATTTTAAATTTGTATTTTTTTCTGAATAGAACTCGGATCTTTTATTTGAGTTTATGTTCAAGCTATGAAGGGCCTTGTATCACATTCTATCAAGGTATTTGATGTTTGTATCACATTTATGTCATATTTCAAACAAAAATTGATTTTAATTTAATTTGGTTTTCATTTAATTTTAATTCACTAAAACTAAAATATGCAAAAAAAAACATTTTCTCATAGACAAGGAATACGTTACACGGATTTGGCCTAGTACATTTAGTCCGGTCAATTTAGACATTCGAAGTTACCTAAATTCCCACCAAGCAGAAAATCGGTAAGATTGTTTAAAATATAATTAAAAACAAAATTTGAAAGTTCCCCATCTTTCCCCTGTAAGGAAAAAAAAATATTCAAGGTCAAAGGTAAAAAAAATGAGTTTTTCGCGATTTTCAGCAAAACGGTAACTTTTGTCATAAAAATATCTCAGACAAAAATTGTAGATCATAAAATTATCTACAAAAAAATATTTAATACTTTTTTTTCTACGAGCCACCGTTTTTGAGATATAACGATTCAAAAAGTTGTAAAAGTTGTGATATTTCAAACAATCTTACCGATTTTCAGCTTGGTGGGAATTTATGTAACTTTACTCTTATTTTTTGGTCTAATTTGACTGGACTAATTACTGGGCAAACATAAACATGAAGGAGGTAATAAATTAGTCAAAAAAAATCAGTATTGTATTAAAATACCAGGCAAACATAAACGTGAAAGAGGTAAAATACCACAATAATACGAAGCACGATTCATACCATAAAAACAATGTACTTTAACAGCCATAGCAGTAAAAATAGCACGTGACAAATAGCACAATAACCTCTTTAATCAATTATAACGGTTTTACATAACCATAACGAATGTTACAGCAGATACGAATGGTAAAACATAGATAGGTAACGTAATAGTGCGCGTGCCTGCAAACTTCAGCTGAGTTTAGACGTCGCTATAGATCTAGTATAGATATAGTATCGTATATTAATGGGGTGTGATGTGTGTGTGATGTAAATGTTTCCGTAACGATGTAAATACAAGTCTTTGAACTTAGTGTGGGGCTGTGAGTGTGAATGCGTTTGTTTGTTTGTTTATATTACATTATTTGATAAATAGCACATGATTACAATAACATTCCTAAAATTATAACTTAATTACCACTGAGAAAGATTAAATTATTAATAAAACATGAGTTAATTTCATCATGCCCATTTTACCATCTAACAACCAGACAAACTGTCATATAGCATCCATTTATGGTTGACATACCTCCAGTTCTACCCTCCAGTCCTCCAGTACTCTGGCGAC
This sequence comes from Lomographa bimaculata, assembly GCA_948107665.1. NCBI lineage: Eukaryota > Metazoa > Arthropoda > Insecta > Lepidoptera > Geometridae > Lomographa > Lomographa bimaculata. The sequence continues at coordinate 10,721,772 of OX403610.1, read as the reverse complement.
TACGTAATATAGATATACCTAGGTTAATATAATTGCTGTATTCATCTTAAAAAGTGTCTTTAAAAGTGATGTTTCCGGCACCCACGTCATCGAACTTAGTGTGAGGCTGTGAGTGTAAAAACGTTTGTTTATTTATTTATTTACTAGTCGTGCGCCTGCGTTTTAAAATAAAAAGAAGCATATGTGTTAATCCTAGGTATTAACCAAATTTTATTTAAATCCGTGAGGAATTTATACAGCGTGAAGAGAAAACAAACATACTTACACACTGAAACATTCACGCACCTACACAATTTCAGATTTATAATATTAGGGTAATATCCAATTATAAGAAGGTGTAAAGAGTCAATATGAAATCCATTTCAAGCGATATCGCTTGGCTATAAAATATACTATGCTATATACTATATAGCATAGTCTATGCCACATCCGCGCACTAAAACTTAACAGGCGCGCGTGCCGGCGAATCTTTTAAATGCATTCGGAGTAAAAAACAGGTAAAAAGGTGAAACGGGCACAACTGGCCCCATTTTGTGGTAAAGCTCGTTCCCATTTAGCGAATTTATTTCCCAGGTTACGGTTTTGTATGGGAAATGGTAAGGCGGAAATATATTTACCATATGTTGTACAAAATACGAGTATTTTTGTATACCTTCTCACTGGCAGCCACACACTACGTTTTTTAACTAACTGTCATTGGTTCTAATAAACCTTGTGTCAAACATTTGCACACCAACTTGTATGGTAGAATGTGTCATAAACAAATTAATTAATACCTATCATAATATGTATAGGTACCTTAATTCTTTTTTTTTTTTTTTTTTCAGGACTTACTACGGGCCAATTGCCTATATTTCCTAAAACTAAACTAAAACTATGTACAGCAAAGAACTAAGTTACCTACAAGACATCGAGCTTATAGGTAACTCAAGTGCTCAAGCCCACTACCAGTGGGTAGCGTTCCCATCATGCTGGCGGCATTGCCTCTCTGAATTGCAATGCTAGCAAATATATATTATTATTTTGATTTTGTTTAATATACCATGTTTAAAGTACCCTACTATATTGTCCGCCTATGCTTTAAAACCATGATGCAAATAAATGTTTTGATTTGATTTGATAAGTATTTCTATTATAATTAAACGCAAGCAAAGCGTAAAAAATCCGACATCACCGCTTTATCGTCGGTACCTACTTGATCAAATTCAATGTATTTAACACGCATTATTGACGGTAACTCAAAAACTACTGATCAGATCTTGACCAAATTTATATGGGACCAATAGGAGAGCACCAGCTTTAGAACAAAAAATCTTCAAAATCAGTTCTCGTGGAAAGAATGAACGTTACCTCGTACTCACACAAAAAAAAATAGTCGAACTGAGTACCTTCTCCTGTTTGGTGAAGCCGATAGAAAATGGACATTTAGTGTCAACCACTCTATAAATTAAGAAAAAAATAAAAGTCATATTTTGCACAAACTCACACCAACGAGTAGGAACATATTAGATATTATATATTATAACCTACCTAACCAATTTTTTAAAATATCAATATATAGAATCATCATAGATGTTATTAAGCCTCAATAAAATGTTATCAACATTTTGTGTTATTGTTTTTTTTTTTAATCTATATTTTATAAGGGCTTTGAGTCACTTTGCGACTATGTCAGCCCTATTGGTACACTCCAATACTGCATAACTACAAAATGTTTTTGATCTTGACGTACAGAACCCTAGCTGCATCGCTTTCGGGTGCAGCCAGAATGCTCTGAAATACGCCAAGATCACTAGCCTTAAACCCAAATTCACTTAACATTAGTGATCTCATAGATTCGCTCCACTCACACTCAGTCAAAAGATGATACACGTCTTCCGGGACTCCACAAGATGTACAGTTGGGGGAGTCAGCCATCCTCATTAGGTGTTTGAACTTGTTGAGTGGCATGTGACCGGAGCGAAGTCTATGTTAAAAGCTTTATATATGTGCCTGTAATAAAGGTATCTCCGTAACGAATAAACCGATTTTGATGATATTTGAATGTAGATAGTTTAGGTTCCGGAATACCAAATAGGCTATTTTTTAACTTAACTAACGCGGGCGAGGCCGTGGAGCACGGCTCGTTATTTATAAACGCTTTCAAAATCACAGCCCCACACTAAGTTCGATGAATTGTGTCGAGTGTGCCGTAAACATTCACATTACACACACAACTAGGTACATCCAGAATCAGAAACACAAATTTCCCAGAAACAAAACCTTGTGTTCCTTGAAATCGAACTCGATAGCTTAGAAGGCGGACGTTATGTATCGAGTCAAACAAACACACGTCACATACAAACTTCCTTACAACAATACCATTAAATTATTAATTCACGCTCAATTACAAACTACAACACCTTATCTCAACGCGTGCGATATGCTATTTAAGCAGGCAACCGACTGGAAAATTGCTGATTATAAGTTATATAGCAGCTTTCGTTATAACGCTATAACGAGGTGTGTTTGTGACGTATGGGCGACTTAAAGCGCGTTAGGTGTGACGGGAAGGGGTGCCATTATGTTGAGTGTGTTATTTGTATGGGACGTTAGAATGGGAATTATTGAAATGGGGTTTTTTAATGCGTAGAAAAAGAGGATTACTGGTCACAATCTTTTATTTTAGACTCGCAGCTATTGTCTTACCGTTTCAGAGATTACATTATTATTTATTACTAATATAGTTGTAGTCAATCAGAGAATAGAAGCAGAAGCTAGATTTGTGACGGGCTATTTTTAAGTAGCATACGTGTAAATCATGTGCTTAATCATCATTCAAAATTTATCAGATAAAAATATAAACGCTTTCACACTCAGAGCCTCACACTTAGTTCGATGACTTGTGTCATGGGTGCCGGAAACATTCACAACACACACAATCAAAACCATAACCAGAAACACAAATTTCCTTTGGAGAGAAAACTTGTGTTCCCTCCGAGAATCGAACCCGATATCTTCTAGATCTATCTTTAGATAGATAGATAGATATATTCTTTATTGAACACACGCTTTCACACTAAGAGCCCCACACTAAGTTCGATGACTTGTGTCATGGGTGCCGGAAACATTCACAACACACACAATCAAAACCATAACCAGAAACACAAATTTCCTTTGGAGAGAAAACTTGCGTTCCCGCCGAGAATCGAACCCGATATCTTCTAGATCTATCTTTAGATAGATAGATAGATATATTCTTTATTGAACACCTTAAAATAACAAAGAACACAAACAGGAATGACAGTAAATAATTATATAAGTGTAACAATAGGCGGTCTTATCGCTAAAAGCGATCTCTTCCAGACAACCTTTGGATGGAGAGGAATAACGCAATGTCATAAGACGTCGTTCTACGTTCATAAAAAATCAGAACAGTGAATAAAATCAGAAGATATATAAATAATAAATTTACATACACGTAAACAGATTCTATCCTACTAATATTATAAATCCGAAAGTTTGTTTGTAAGTGTGTAAGTATGTTTGTTCCCTCTTCACGCTTTAACGGCTAAACGGATTTGGATGAAATTTGGAATGTACATAGATTATACCTAGGATTAACACATAGGCTACTTTTTAACTTGATAATAGCGGGCGAAGCCGCGGGGCACGGCTAGTATTATTATAAAAGATAGTTCGTTTTAGTTTTAGATAGTTTCTATTCGCATTTTATTTTGTTTTCTACTTAAAAATAGGTAATTCTAGTAACATTACATATATTTCTGTACAACAATGTAACATAAAATAAATCCTAACAATTTATCCACGTGGTTACAAAACTACCGAAATACCGGTTAAAACGAGTTGGAACAAGTATTTTACTACTTTACGCCCTTAGGGTAAAGGGTAAAAAGGGCCCAAGGGGTAGTAAATGTTATAATTGTAAGTTTAAACAGTTTGTGTCAAGTTTTTTATGGTTTTTATTTGCGGCTGAGCTGTTTAATTTGACTGTTATGTTGAGGGTTGATCGTTTGTCCTTTTTGTTTGTTGTTTAATAGAACCATTTCGTTTTGTCTTTGAATCTAGTGAGGCTGTGAGTGTGAAAGGAAAGTATTTGGATTTTGTGTGGGAGCTGTGGGAAATCATCATCATCATCATACTCAGCAGTCCACTGTTGGACATAGGCCTCTCCCAAGGCGCGCCACTGAGCCCGATCTTCGGCTCTTCTTCTCCAGTCGTTACCAGCAGCCCTACGTATATCGTCGCTCCACCTAGTTACAGGACGTCCCCTGCTACGCTTACCGATTCGTGGTCTCCACTCCAGAACTCGTCTACTCCAACGGTTGTCAGTGCTGCGGCATATGTGACCAGCCCACTGCCACTTCAGCTTGCTAATTCTTTGAGCTATGTCGATGACTTTCGTTCTCTGGCGAATTACTTCGTTCCTGATGAATGTGGGAAATCATTTGTTTGTAAATTACTCATTATCAATTTATAATCAAATACCTTTAAACGAGCAATTCTTGTATATATGTATATAATCTGAATCTCGGAAACGGCTCCTACGATTTTCATGAGATTTAGTATGCAGGGGCTTTCGAGGGCGATAAATCGATCTAGCTAAGCTTCATTTTTAGAAAACGTCAATTAAAATTTAAAAATAACGAGCATAGCTCCGTATATATATATATATATATTTAGTATTCTGAAGATGTAGTCTTTTTTTTTTATGCCATCGTTAGAACTAATATTTTGACCTCAATCTCACATGATGGAAAGTGATGATGCGGCCGAAGATATCATTCTTGCTTAAAAGATACCTGTTCACTCTTGAATTGAAGACTCTCAGATTATACAGTTCAGGAAACAAAGACGAGGGCAATGAGTTCCACTCCTTTGCTGTACGGATGGTAAACTTAGAAGCGACACGCTCGTTTTAACCTTAGTTCTTTACCGACTTCACAAAAAAGGAGGTACTAAATTCGTTTGTTTTTTTTATGTGTTTATGTTTTATGTGTTGTGTTAACTTCTTTCCACTTGAACCAATTTTGATAAGCGTTTTAAAATTTTGGTTAAGATCTGATCAGTAGTTTTTGAGTCAATAATGCGTGTTTAGTACATTTAATCTGATCAAGATTCCGAAGATGAACCGGTGAAGTCGGTTTTTTTTATTTTTTTTTATTTGTGACAGGCTAATGTTTGACCACTATCTCACCTGATGGTAAGTGACGATGTGATCGAAGCTGGTAAACACACTAGACCTGGAATACGCAGGCTCTCAAGGATAACTGCCGGAACACCGTATTTGGCTTGGCGGCAGACTTTCAACTTGATGGTGGTAAGCTACTTTGGTAGCAAGCCGGGCGACCAACTCACGAAATGCTCTACCACCTCTCAAATGTCACCTGATTAGCACCACGCGGGGACCACGTGTAGGGAGTCAGACTTAAGGGATATCCTCCTACGGACGTGGGTGACTCAGCCCCCAAAAATTATTAAAATTAAATTATAATTATTAAAATTAATTTCAATTATTTTTTAAACTTTGCTTGCGTTTAATAGCCTCACCTTCACCAAAAGTTCCAGCTCGTCGTAGTATTAGAAAACGCAATCACCGTATCGAGAAGCACGCGTACTTACTACATCAAATCTGACACTTTGTTTTAAAAATTTTTGCCATAAATTCTTTTATGTTTTCTATATGTTCATTCAAAACGATTTGACGCAATACCTAAATCCTCCATCCAGCCATCCGTTTCAATAAACGAAACTACCATTTCGGAAGAAAAATAACACTATCCCCCCATTACGTAACGTAAAAAACGTGACGTTCGTATCTTTGAGATAACGTGACAGCCGTTACGTGACAAAAAATACGGCGTCACGTCGCGAAAATTAAGTATACATCGTGTTCCGGCGCCGTGTTTTTTAATTATGTTTTTGGGATGTGTATATTTTTTTCTTTTTGGAGATAGGACTTGTGTTGTGATGAGGGTCGAGTGTTACTACTGGTTGCTTGTAATAGTAATACGTACAGGTGGTAAATTATTGTCTCATGCACGCCCTTTAGCTTAATTTTTAACTGACTTCGGCGAAGCAAAAAGGAGAGTTATATAAATATATATTTTTATGTAAAAACTATCGTGAGTATTACACATAATGTTTCAAATATCCGAATGACCGAGCTTGGCTCGATTTTTTGTTTTTGGTAGAATGTGTTTGAATTTGTAGCCTCAGAAAGCTCCATCTAGTGTCGAGTAGAAACAGTTTTTTACATCGGTCATGGCGTAATTAAATAGATGGCGCTGATAGTTTCTTAAACCCGGTTTTTCAAATGCAGTTTGGGAACCGAGCATTTCTCGGACCTGGAACGTTGATAAATCGATTCCTTGGGCCGAAAACCCCCTAATCTGTAACTTTCATGAAAATCGTTGGAGCCGTTTCCGAGATCCTGATTACACATATATATACAAGAATTGCTCGTTTAAAGATATTAGATATTATGTTCGGCTTAAAACACGAAAATTTCGACTTACTTTGTGGTCGACTAGTTTCGGACAAATTAGTTGTCCTTCATCAGGATGAGTCAGACGCGCGATACGCGGAGGCGTGCGGCTCGGGCCTCGGCGAACTAGTTGACTACAAAGTAAGTCGAAATTTCCGTGTTTTAAACGCGTGACTGGCCGATGCCCGAGCCGCTCGCCTCCGCGTAAAACACATAGTAATACTCACGATAGTTTTAACTATAAAAAAGTTTACAATGATATCCCTAGAGGTTTCTAGTATATAACAAATCACCCTATATATGTAAAACATGAACTGTTTTATTATTTTTAATTAATAAGACACGATAAAGAACCGAGAAACTATTTCAGGAGTGATAAATTGTGCTGCTTTCGCGGCGTAAGTCACAAGCTTTCTTAGCGTTATAGCAAATTTTATTTCTTATTTTTATGCTCGATAGGAAAGTGATAATTCGGCCAAATATGTAGCATGCTTGTCTAGAAGATACCTTTCACTCTTGACTTGAAGACTCCCAGATTATACCCCTCGGGGAACAAAGACGCGGGCAATGAATTCCACTCCTTCGCAGTACGGATGACAAACGTAGAAGCGAAACGCTTCGAGCGAACTGGAGATATGTCAACCATAAATGGATGACGTTTGCCAGTTTGTCTTGTTGTTAGATAGTAATTCCTGCGCAAATTCGCCAAAATGTAACCGATAGAATACCGATAGGCTTGCGACTTTACGTCGGTGACCGAGACTGCAATTTGGACTCAATTAGCTTATCATCGCCAATGAGTCTGTTTGCTCGTCGGTCGATAGACTCAAGAGCTTCAAGCTTCAAGCTTCTTCGAATTTTTATTAGGATAGTAATTTTTCGTACAATTTTAACGTTGAACGTGCGACTTGAATATTCTTGTTTTTTTCCCCCGCCGCCGCAGATAGAAGGGTTTTATAAGTTTAACCCTATGTACGTGTGTCTGTATGTGGCACCGGTAATCCGATTTGGATGCGGATTTTAGTCTTTGAAAGGTGACATGATAGAATTCGGTGCAGCCGTTTACCAGATAGAGCGTAGGAAGTGTTTTAAAAATTTTGATTTAATTCAGTTTTTAAAGATTTAATATTTTTTATTATGAAAAGTGTATAACGTCTATCTTTCGTAACTAATTAAGTAATTGTATTTTTTTATGTTTTTATAGTTTTCATAAGTAACCTTATTTGTTTATTTTCAGGTAAGTACCAGACTTTTAACACACAGAATGCGTCAAATGTCAACAAAAGGTAACAATAATATTATAATTATTTATAAATAATAATAATGCTATATAAAACTAAGATAAACACTTTATTGATGTATATGCATGTTAAACATTTGTTTTTTTAGTAGTGGCTCCTCAAACCTTGTGCATTTAGCTAGGTAATAAACATTATAGTCAAAATATTTAATATATCGCTAGTTTCTTACCACTTGCACCGCAATTCATTTAATTGGTACAGAAACTGATGCCCTCACTACTACAGGCGGATAAATTACAAGACTGCAAACATGAGGCAGTGTTACACGTTAATATTTCATTATTATGTAGTGTATAAGGGTGTAAGTCGAACTGCCATTGGCTTAGTTGAGTGAGTGTTCGCTTTCTAAGCAGCAGGCCTATCGGGCTCGATTCCCGGCGGAAACACAAGTTCTTTCCAAGGAAAATTTGTGTATCTAGTTCTGGATGTGATCACGACACAAATCATCTGATGGGCTGTGAGTGTGACAGTGTTTATGTTTATAATAAGTTATAGTAGTTTGTAAAAGTGTTTACGAAAGCAGTTTTCTCCGAATTTGACAGTTTCGAACTTCTTCTGACGTTACCATGACTTAAGCGATTTCATAGGAATATTGATATAGTACTCTCAAATAACTTAAATAGATAGATGTAGCTATCGTTATCCTTATCTAACCCTACTTCTTTATTAAATGGGACCAAAAATATAAGACGCAATTATTAGACTCATTGGCCTGATTTCTGGTCTAATAAGTAAACAGATTGATAATTATTATTATATATATTCTTAATTACTGCACTAAGGTTGTTCAGAATCGCTGCCTCGTTATTGTTGTAGATTGTGACAGCCGCTGCAGGGCGTCATAGTTAAAAGACGGCAGCAAAAAAAAAGAAGCAAATTATGACACACTTGCCGTGACCCGCGGCTTCGCCCGCGTTATTTAAGTCCATAAATAGCCTATGTGTTATTGCGGAACCTAAACTATCTACATTCTAAATTTCTAGTTTTTTCTAGTTTTCTAGTTTTTTAATTACGAAGATACCTGGTAACAAACATTCACACGCACAAACTTTCGCATTTATTATATTATTAGTAAGACAGTAGGATTATTTTCCCCTCCTAATGATAAATATACCTTTTTGTGGTACCTTATTAGAAACTACACACTAGTAAGTGGAAAACAGCAAACTTATAAGTATTTTAAAATAGATTGTAAATTAAAAACGTGTATTATCAATAAAAATCAAATAAAAATAAAAATCGTATATTCACATGGGCCCCAAAGAGGCACTCATGAAAGATAATGATTCTACTGCCAGATTCGCTAAATTACAGCAATCTCGAGAAGAACCTGGCAAAAACTCGGCGAGGCATGTTTTTTTATTCATTTTTTTAAATCGTTTCTTAACACTAATACATAATTATATTAACCTAGGTGGTGAAGCGTCTTTGCCTTTTATAATATAAAAAATAAATGTAAATTATACATCTGTGAATAAATACTTCACGTTATATACCTAACATTCATATTGGCAAGAATCTTTGGATATCTGAATGCATTTATAGTGTGTTGGGCTCTCTGCTGACCACTGTTAGAGATCGTTCAAGGACGACCCTAGAGATGGCGCTAGTTGTATCGAGTGACATTTTTTGCACTCGCGACTAACTTCACAGACTTAAAAAGGAAGAACTTCAGTCGTGTGTGTCACCTGATAGTGTGTGGTCGACAAACCCTCCGCTATTGAATTTTGTGACGTAGAAAACTAATTAAATAATTATCATCTAATTAACCAGGACTTAAAATTAAAACTTCATCGTGTTTATTGTGATCGACCGCGTGAACTGTTAGGTGAATGAGTGTTCCGTGCCTCGTACCCTCTCGGATTACCACGGATTCAAACTCGCCGGCCGGCGCGACGTGGAGTTGTGTGTGTGCGCTTAGGCATACATACAGTTTGCTGTAGTTCCTTTCTTGGGGAGCTCCGGAGGCGGTTTCGAAGCAGTCTAAGGTACGTGAGCTTAAATAAACACTGTAAATTGATTCGTGTATCCCTACTGATTTTTGCCAATGTTTTAATCCAAAATAATTTACCGCTATCATTAAAAATATTAATACGTAAATGGTGGGCTATTTACACGCCAGCGATTTTACTCGCGCCACCACTAGGTACCTATATCTATCCTACTAATATTATAAATCCAAAAGTTTGTGTGTAAGTTTGTAAGTATGTTTGTTCCCTCTTCACGCTTTAGCGGCTGAACGGATTTGGATGAAATTTGGAATGTACATAGATTATACATAGGATTAACACATAGGCTACTTTTTACCGTGATTATAGCGGGCGAAGCCGCGGGGCATGGCTAGTATTATATAGTCGCTAGAAAGCGCTTGTGCAGTTTGCCTCCATGCATCCTTGTCATTAATATAGTCGATCGTTTTATAGTAAGCTTTCTTAATTAATGCCCGTTTTAAGATATAATATAAAAGATTTTACAATAGAATTCCAAAAATTGTAACTGAATTACCACTGGGAAAGTTCAAATCTGTAATAAAACGGTAAAAATCCCTCGTTATTGTTATAGAAGTTTTAACAATATCTAGAAATTCATTGTACCTTAAAAACTGTGATACACAATGGCGAACCTGTCTGTAATTTACTGGTCCTCGACAAGCCGTTGTGATTTCATCGATCATAATCAAAGGTGACCGTACTACGCTGTCACTGACCAATCATGACATACGACGTTTTACAGTGTAAAAGAATACCTAATGGACTCTGTCTCAATTTGAATAGCTCATTGTAAAAACATGTAAGAAAAAGGAATATTATGTTTTTTCTACCATCTACCAATGTAGAAACAGAATAAGTTGTCTGCAATTAATTAACTTATATTGTCTTGTTTATTTTTGTATACATCTTGATATTTCTAGGCATTTTGTAATTCTTGTGTGATTTTTTGTAACACCTTACTGTAAATAATTATTATTATTGTATGTCCGAAACGGGCAAACTGTTGTGACAACCTATCTGTAACACCTTTTATACACAGTTCTACAATAAAGTTTATTTTGATTTTGACTACACATAACCTACGGCTAATCTAGGTACTGGTGATACAAATAAATCAAATCAAAATAACTTATTCACATAGGCCCTAAAGAGGCACTCATGAAAGTTAATAACTCTAATTTATTTATTTATTTAATATAGCACTGCCACATCATACATATTAAAATTAAACTTAAAATTAACAACAAGGGAATTTTCCGATATGACAATTTCGGCGTGCCTATCATTTGGCAAATGTACTCGAAAAGCAAGAAATAATAAAATAATGCAAATAAAAATAGAAGGAATTCTTAAAATTACTAACAAAACAATAACTTAAATTTATGCCAGATTCGCGAAATTACAGCCATCTCGAGAACTCGGCGGCGCATTTTTTCATTAATTTTTTTATCATTCTTATACACTAATACATATTTATATAAACCTAGGTATATCTATATTATGTAGTCGCTAGAAAGCGCTTGTGCAGTTTGCCTCCATGCATCCTTGTCATTAATGTAGTCAATCGTTTATAATAAGCTTATAAAATCAATGACAAATATGCATGGAGGCAAACTGCACTAGCGCTTTCTGGCGACTACATTATATAGATATACCTAGGTTAAGATAATTTATGTATTGTACATTTAAGAATGTTTGAAAAAAAAACTGTCAAAACATAATCGATGCAGTTAATAAATTTCATGAGTGCCTCTTTGAGGCCCATGTGAATAAAAGATTAGGAAAGTTGAAATGAAGCATTTTGCTTCTGCTTTTATCATCCGTACAGCGAAGGAGTGGAACTCATTGCCTGCGTCTTTGTTTCCTGAACGGTATAATCTGGGAGTCTTCAAGTCTAAGAGTGAATAGGTTCCATGCTTCAACTTCGGCTGCATCTTTACTTTCCATTGAGTGAAATGGTAATTAAATGCTTCTCTATCTAACAAAAAAAGGCAATAGGTGTTTACTGAGCAAGCGTGCTCCATCTTCGACAGCATCGTCGCGCGGTGAGATTCTGGTCAAACGCTGGCTAAGTCACAAATATAATAAGTTAATCTACTGACGCTACTGCGGCAGTGTCACGTGTCACGCCGTAACGTCTTGTTAATTAGGTGGTGTGCAGACGTGACATAATTAACTGTGTCACTTTATCGCGATTGTGTAGGTGGCTTAGAATTCTGTTTACGTCAGTGTACAGGGCCGCTTATGAAAAATGACTTGCAAGCTTTGAATAGCTCTACTTGATTAAGAAGCCACATTTTTGTGTTGGATTTTTGAACGTTTATTATCGTGTTTAACATTGCTCCGAGAAATGTTATTATTATCATCTTATTAATTTAAATGTTAGCCTTTTTTATTTTCTTGATAGGCAAGCATTTGACCGCTATCTCACCTGATGGAAAGTGACGATGCAGCCGAAGATGGAACATGCTTGCCTAGAAGGTACCTATTCACTCTAAACTAGAAGACACCCGGATTGTACCGTTCAGGGAACAAAGACGCAGGCAATGAGTTCCACTCCTTCGCTGTACGGATGATGAACGTAGAAGAACGCTTTGAGCGAAGTGGAGGTATGTCAACCATAAATGGATGACGTTTGACAGTTTGTCTTGTTGTTTGATGGTAAAAAGGGCATGCAGGAATTATATCATGTAATTCCTAAACACATTTCCAAAATGTAAGCGATAGAATACCGATAGGCTAGCTACCTTACGTCGGTGACCAAGACTTTGCAGCTTAGATTTTGCCTTTTGCCTAAACTCACAATACTACTTTATAAATAACTAGCCGTGCCCCGCGGCTTCGCTCGCTTTTATTATATGTGTTAATCTTGGGTATAAGCTATGTCTATTTTATACAAATCAGTTTAGCCGTTCGAGCGTTACGAGGGAACAAATATACACGCAAACTTTCGCATTTATAATATGAGCGGGATAAACCTACTGTGTATTTAGCACAAATATATATGAAATATAAACATAAACGCTTTCACACTCAGCCCCACACTGAGTTCGATGACTTGTGTCGTGGATGCCGGAAACATTCACACCACATACACAATCACAACTAAAACCAGAAACACAATTTTTTAATAAGGGGGAATATTTGTTCTCATCGGTAATCGAACCCGATACCCCTGCTTAGAAGGCGAACGCTCACCCAACTAAGCCAACGGGCAGTTTCAAATTTGTTTAAAGTATTTTAAAATATACCAGGAGGTTATGAATCAGCAGAAGGTCAACACTTCCCTATATAGGTATATCTACAAAAACTTACCCTCGTCAACATCGCATAACAACCAGCGGCAAATCCGTATAATCTCTGAACTCGATTTCAAATTAAATCCATCGAATGTTCCTTAAAATCCAATAATACAAGTACATCGAATAGCACGAACAAATGTTTGTACGGATTCGTTCTCTATATCAAGGTAAGGTAAATTAGTTGGACAAATAGGGAAAATTTTGTTCGTATTTGATTAGGTAATGTAGGTCGATTTGGTGAAAGATTGGTTTGCCGAAGCAAAAGAAGAGCAACTTCGAAAATGTTCACATTTCAATTTTTTTTTTGGTAATTAAGCAAGCATTTGACCACTATCTCACCTGAGTGATGATGCTGCCGAAGATGTGACGTGCTGTGACTGAAATATTTTTTTTGGCTAAAATGATGTTGTTTTCTAATTGGTCCCATTTAAATTAGATCAAGATCTGATCAGTAATTCTTCAAATATCGTCAATAATGCGTGTTTAGTACATCTAATCTGATCAAAGTTCCGAAGACAAAGCGGTGAAATCGGTTATTTTTAAGCTTTGCTTGCTTTAAATTATTGAGTGTTGGCATGCTAATTACGAGGTGCGACGATGTCGTTTGTTGTTGGAAAGTGTAGTTTAAACCGGTATTAAATTAGTAATACTTATTCAATCAATAATTAAATTATAGATTGTACAAAACACCACCTTAATGCCGCTATATGGTAGATATTCCACAAATGCGGACGAAGCGTTTTGCCTCCACGAGTGAAAAGGTATCTTCTGGGCAAACGTGCTCCATCACCACTACCATCAGGTGAGATTGCGGTCAAATGTTCGCTATCTTAAATTAAAAAAAAACCTTTATTATAACGGAAAATATAGCATTCAGTAGAAAGACGTAAAATCAAATGAGCTGAGGATTAGAATATTTTAAGGATTAGAATATCTTCTTTCCACGTAAACCGATTTTGAAGATTTTTTTCTTGTTTGAAAGCTTGTGCTTTCCCATTGGTTCCATTTAAATTTGGTCAAGATCTGATCAGTAGTTCTTGAAATATCGTCAATAATGCGTGCTTAATACATTGAATTGGATCAAGGTACCAAAAATAAAGCGGTGAAGTTTTTTTAAGGTTTGCTTGCGTTTAATTATTTAAGGTTTGCTTGCGTTTAATTATTTATACATATCATGTTCAGTTAAGATAGAACATGAACTAAACAAGTTATCCTTGTAATATGTTGAAGCTAACAGTTATGAGTCGAAAAAGTAACCACTCATGTAGCTATATTCCGTTTACATTTGTGGCTTTAAGAAATAATTATGTTTGTATTTGTTATTATACTCAATCAGAAGCTTCGAATACAATAATCCACGAGATCTGAGTAGTTGAAAGACTGGAAATAAGTTATGTGGATATCTTATTCAATACATGCTATACTATACATTCAATTACCACAATAATGTAATGTACCTACCAACATGTATAAAGCATTGGTTTTCCTAGAACAAAATTAATATGTAACCTTTAAACGAGCATTTTTTTTATATATCTAATATCTTTAAACGAGCAATTCTTGTATATATGTGTAATCAGGATCTCGGGAACGGCTCCAACGATTTTCATGAAAGTTACAGATTAGGGGTTTTTCGGTCCAAGGAATCGATTTATCAACGTTCCAGGTCCGAGAATGCTCGGTTCCTAAACTGCATTTGAAAAACCGAGATTAAAAAACTATCAGCTGCTACGAGTTACCATAGTCTCTAAATAGAGAGATAATAAAAAATTCCTATCATTAATGGTATCATCATGGTATCATGAACAGGGATTTTGAAATAAAGGTAGGGTTTGGTACATGTTTGTCAAGCGTACCGTATGCGAGATATATCCTGTCAAAGTCAGCAGGCCTAGCATGGCGGGTGGAAACTTTTCCACCCGCGAGCATGGACGCACAGGTGGATATATTATCCACGGTGGATAAGGAGAGAAACGCCATGTCCCTTTGCTACGTCAAAATTAACACCACTTCCTACGAACGAGGACAATTTATCTCTACCAAATGTCAAACAGAGCAGTTTTATCCACTTTTCGTTGCGCCCATGTTATGAAGGGAGAAATATATCTGTCTACGCCAAATGTCAAATAGGGATATACTTTCCCTTTCCACAGCTGCCATTCTGTATATGGTGCAGAGGACAATCTTGTCCCTTGTCAGTGAATAAAAACAGGGGATAAAATTTATATCCCTACGCCATGCTAGGCCTGCAGGAAAACATATTTTTTTTCAATTATAAAAGGAAGTCATTTTATGCTAGTGTTCGTTCCTAAGTATTTCGTTTCTTGTATCAAATTCCAGTTTATTTAGATTACATTTTTACAAAACTTAGTCTATTTCTTGTGAAGAAGTTTATTATCATAGATTTGAGCAACTCTAAAGAAACTTATTAGGAGCTTCTTAGAGAATCTCAGTCCTTCGATAAAATATATTGATGCTCTGTAGATTTTCCTAACCCAATTTTCTTAGGAAATCTCGAAAAATCATACAAACAGTAAGAGCGATAGATTTTGAGCCAGATTTTTTTAACCAGTATAAAGGAAAGGTAAATGAACTAAATTCATTACTCAAAAAACCTACTTCATCGCTTTATCTTCAGAACTGTTGATCAGATTAAATTAATCAAATACGCATTATAGAGGATAACCTTTTTACCAACTCCAAAAAAAGAAGAAGGTTCTCGATTTGACTATATTTTTTTGTGTTTTACCTTAGAACTTTTTCTAAGAGTACCGATTTTGGAGATTATTTTATTATTTGAAAGCTGGTGCTTCCACGTGGTCTCATTTAAATTTGATTAAGATCTGACTAAGTTGTTGAGTTATCCTCAATAATGCGTATTTAATTAGATTCAAGGTTCCGAAGATAAAGCGGTGAATACAGTTTTTAAGCTCTGATTGCGTTGAAAATGTTTGTACCTATTTCTAAAATGTACTGCTTAAAGAACAATATTAGTTAAGAAAATCACACAAGTAAATCATGCATGCCCATACTGTGTTTCTAATATTATAGTGTCCAAACATTGCCTCGAAATCTGTGGATAAAACTCTGTTCCCAACGGAATATTCGAGACGTCTTAGCAAAAAAATACCTACGCAGCCTTTTGGGAAATAAAGAAATATATAATTATACTTTCATCGGTTTATGTCTTGAAAAGAACAGAAATCTTAAGCGCTCTTTAAAGGCTCGGTGAAACGTATTTCTATAGGATATTAAAAAATACCTGGAAGGTATTCGATTGGATTCAATTAATAATAATATTAATATTAAATCATTTATTTCAGTATTAGGTACACCATATTACATATCAAAAATCAAAATTAATTAAATTAAAATGTCATCAAAATCTAAAAAAAAACACACAATACACATAATTCAGCATGTCCAGACAAAACTAATACAAAATCATGAAATTATTAAATACATTAAAAACATTATAACTTTTCTCCCATTATTATTATTACCTTTACCCACTTATTTTGAATAGGACAATAGTCGATTAATAGATAGTGTTATTCTCTTTATTTATTATTTTTTCTTAAGCTAAGGTTTTTTATACAATATTTTTATAAAAGTAATAAACAATACAATATTACAAAATAAAGAAAACTGGAAAAAAAACCTAAACCTAGTATGCCACCAGCAGCGGGGCAGGGCCCAAGCTACCGGTAGGTCAGTGCTGCAGAGAGAGGAACCTCCTGACAATACGTGCCGTGTCCAAGAGTACTGCCTTCTGAATCTGACCCTTGATCCAACTATTTATCGAAAGCCTCTTGAGGTTTTAGAAAAATCTTCATCATCATCCACAGCCCTTTTGATCCCACTGCTGGGTATAGGCATCTCTCATATTCTGCCATTCGCCTCGGACCTATAATCGGATCTTACGTACAAACATTTAACATTTTAATAATTTATTTACACAAATAGACATTAACTATTATTTTTCAGTAACTTGATATTATTTTCTTTGCTTAATTCTTGGTGATGGCTTTTAGTAGCATTGGATCTGAAAAAAAAGGAAGATTTTTTTTAGAAAATAGTTTAACTTCTCTAGTGTATCATTATTTAAATAATTCTTCTGTATGTGTGTTTGAGACTGAACTCCTAAACTGTTGGACCGATTTTGTTTAAATTTGTGCGTGTTCAGTAATGATTACGTAAAAAATTAAGGTCTTAACAAATAAAAAAAAAGGACTACTAAAATCTATTATAATACAATACAATACTTCTTTATGTAACACCATTAAAATAGTTAAGTAACATTATAATAAAATGAAAACTAAAAATAATAATTGTTGTACAATGGGCGGCCTTATCACATAAAGCAATTTCAACAACAAATCAACAACTAAAATTTATTTGTATTTTTCTAAAGTTAAATAATTATTTACTGTTTGAAAATACGTACTTTCAAGGACTTGATATACGAAGCGCCCGAGGCGCGCGTACAGGGCGCACAGGGCGCGCACCCGCCGCGATATAACTATTTAACTCAATTTTGTCAAAAATGCAGATACGTCATTGTATCCTTATGAAGGCAGTATACATAATTAATCGCAAGCAAACCTTTAAAAAACCGACTTCACCGCTTTATCATCGGAACCTTGATCAGATTTAATGTATAAACACGCATTATTGACTATAACTCAAAAACTACTCAAAACCTCAAAATCAGATCTTGATCAAAATTTCAATGGGACCTCATGAAAAGTACCAGTTTTCAAATAAAAAAATAATCATCAAAATCGGCTCACAACGAAAGAAGTTACGTGGTAACCTTTGAAGTCGGGTAAACGAGAACATCGTCAAAGTACGCATTATTCGTCACAAAATAGGCATTATTAACGATATTTCAAGAACTACTGATCAGATCTTGATCAAATTTAAATGGGACCAATAAGAAAGCAACATCTTCCAAACTAAAAAAAAAATTTCGAAATCGGCTCACGTGGAGATAAGTTATGAGGAAACACATAAAAAAAAAAAATACAATCGACTTGAGTACCTCCTCCTTTTTTGGGAAGTCGGTAAAAACGGCATCACGGGGGGAAGCGTCACGGGCGCGCGCTCTCCGCTCGGCCGCGCATCGCGGGCGCTGTGTATATCGCGGTCCTCTAGGCGCCATACATTTTATTCTTCACAGCGTCCGGGGCGCGTGCCTCGGGCGCTTTGTACATCATGTCCCTAAGAGTAGTCTTATAGAAATTTCATCGAAATCGGAAGAACCTTCTCCTGTTTGTGAAGTCGGTTTAAAACTTCACAGTCTTTATGTCATAATAGTAGGTTCTAAGCCTGACCTTTGCCTTTTTTTGTGGGGGATGGGACAGTGCCTGGCATTTCCCTTCCTTCCAAACGGTGAAGGATGTGGGACCCGAACCCACTAAAAACCCCCCCGTGAGCCCTCGTCGAGGTGGGGCAAGATAGGGTCGCGCAGTCACTATTTTGCCCTGACCTTTGCCTGGTATAAGATAAGATAATATAGTTATAGCTTACCGAGGGTTAACAATAATGTTTATCAGATGCGCCATAGGAGCTTCCACAATCAGCCAAAGAACGAGGCCACCAATCAGCGTACTGATAAGTACGCCAGTACTGTCCATAAACTGAAAAAAAAAATAAACAAATATAAAACGTTCTAAAAAAACCTACAGAACATCGAGCTTATAGGTAACTCAGTGCTCAAGCCCACTACCAGTGGGTAACATTCCCATCATGCTGGCGGCATTACCTCTGTATGCTAATACGTTGAGCCAAATAAGTGCCAGCATTTTGATCACGCGTCGCCTCATCCTGGAGCCCTGATAAATTTTTGAAAATAGATCGAGTTCCTGGTCCCGACGGGGCTAGTGTCTCAAAAAAAAAATAACATAAACGCTTTCACACTTACAACCCCACACTAAGTTCGATGACTTGTGTTGTGGGTGCCCGAAACATTCACATCACACAAACAATTACAACCAGAACTAGAAACACAACTTTTTCCTTGGGGAGAAAACCTGTGTTCCCGCCAGGATTCGAACCCGATACTCTTGCAAGGCGTAAGCTCACCCAACTAAGCCAACGGACAGTTTAAGTGAGGAGAATGTTTAGTGGAACCGCTATATGGTAGCCTACATTCCTCAAATGCGGACGAAGCGTTTAGCTTCCACATTAATTATGCGAACCGCAAAGGAATGGAACACCTTACCTGAGTCTGTGTTTCCTGATAAATACAATATGGGAATCTTTAAATCGCGAGTAAACAGGCTTTTTCAAGGCAAACGTGCTCCGTCGCATCGTCGCTTACCATCAGGTGAGATGGTGGTAAAACGTTTGCCTATCTTGAGTTAAAAAAACGTGGGTAGAAAGAACGAAAAAACGAAAACGTTGAACGTGGGTAGTAGTTTATTTATATTTATATATATATATATATATCCTAAAATATCCAACTAATCCTACTAATATTATAAGTCCGAAAGTTTGTGTGTAAGTGTGTAAGTATGTTTGTTCCCTCTTCACGCTTTAACGGCTGAACGGATTTGGATGAAATTTGGAATGTACATAGATTATACCTAGGACTAACACATAGGCTACTTTTTAACTTGATAATAGCGGGCGAAGCCGCGGGGCACGGCTAGTATTATAAATCCGAAAGTTTGTGTGTATGTGTGTAAGTATGTTTGTTCCCTCTTCACGCTTTAACTGCTGAACGGATTTGGATGAAATTTGGAATGTACATAGATTATACCTAGGACTAACACATAGGCTACTTTTTAACTTGATAATAGCGGGCGAAGCCGCGGGGCACGGCTAGTATTATAAATCCGAAAGTTTGTGTGTAAGTGTGTAAGTATGTTTGTTCCCTCTTCACGCTTTAACGGCTGAACGGATTTGGATGAAATTTGGAATGTACATAGATTATACCTAGGACTAACACATAGGCTACTTTTTAACTTGATAATAGCGGGCGAAGCCGCGGGGCACGGCTAGTATTATAAATCCGAAAGTTTGTGTGTAAGTGTGTAAGTATGTTTGTTCCCTCTTCACGCTTTAGCGGCTGAACGGATTTGGATGAAATTTTGAATATACATAGATTATACCTAGGATTAACACATTGGCTACTTTTTAACTTGATAATAGCGGGCGAAGCCGCGGGGCACGGCTAGTGTATAATACATTCGGTTATTTTGTTTCCGCCGCACACCCACCGCTTTTCTTTCACGGCCAGGATGGCTGGTAGAGAATGCTATTTGGCATTAGGGCATTCCCTGTACTCTGATTTGTGCAAAATCTCTTATATATAAAAATGAATTGCTGTTCGTTAGTCTCGCTAAAACTCGAGAATGGCTGGACCGATTTGGCTAATTTTGATCTGGAAATATTTGTGGAAGTTCAGGGAAGGTTTAAAAGGTGAGAAAATATAAAGAAATTGCAATAAAATTAGTAAATAGTAGTATTTTATTTTCCCATACAAACTGTTCGTACCTGTCAAACAGGAGATGTTTCTGAATATTTGACCACAGACAATTGGCGGTATGAAGTTCGCCGGGTCATCTAGTCTAATATATAAAATTCTCGTGTCACAGTTTTCGTTGCTATACTCCTCCGAAACGGCTTGACCGATTTTGATGAAATTTTTTGTGCTTATCCGGTATCTATGAGAATCGGCCAACATCTATTTTTCATCATTATCATCATCATCATCACTTTTCATCATTATCAACGCGGGTGAAACCGCGGGGCGCAGCTAGTCTTATATATAAAATTCTCGTGTCGCGGAGTTTGTTTCCAAACTCCTCCGAAACGGCTCAACTGATTTTTATGAAATTTTGTGTGCATATCAGGTAGGTCTGAAAATCGGTCAACATCTATTTTTCATACCCATAAATGTTGAGGGTGGTCCAAACCAAATTTTTGTTTTTTTTAATCATGAAAGCTTTTTATTTTTAGGACATTTTTTTTGTTTTTATTTTTTTATGATTCAGAATGAAATAATGTATATCGCAAAACAACGTTTGCTGGGTCAGCTAGTAAATATATAAATAGAATTTAAAATACAACTTACAATGGACAATGGATCGAAGGAGTAAGGGTTCCTGGAAGAGTACCAACGTCTCTGGATGAATGCTGTGTGTGTGAGGTAGATACAGTAGGACAGGCGGTTCACCATCAAGAAGAAACGGTACTGGTGGAGAAACGTCACTAACGCTGTAAAAGAAAAAAACCCGACTTAAAAAAGCAGGAGTGTTTTTCCATTCGACTGATTTTTCAACCGACTTCAAAAAAGGTTCTCAATTCGACTGTATGTTTTTTGTATGTAAGTTACGCGATATTTCCGCCAATTAAGGATCGATTTTGATGTTTTTTTTTGGGTAGATTATACTTCAGAGGTTGTCAATATACATTTTATCAAAATCAAACAAGCCAAAACCAAAATATAAGCGGTGAAGTCGGGTTTTTTAAGCTTTGCTTGCGTTTAATTATTTGTAATTTAATTTGTGTTTGTTCAGAACTTTTTTCTAGGTGAACCGATTTTGATAATTCTTTATTTATTTGAAAGCTTGTGCTTCCCATTTAAATTTGTTCTAGATCTGAACAGCAGTTTTTGAATTATCCTCAATAATGCGTTTTTAATTCATTAATCTGATCAAGGGTTCCTAAGGTAAAGCGGTTAAGTAGTGTGTTTTTTAAGCTTTGCTTGTGTTTAAATTATATAATAAACCTGCACTCACTCACGTGAGCTTTTTATAACCTACCTCTGACAGACGGACGGACAGACTGCTGAACCACCTGAAGTTCATTAAGAGATGATGTTGCTTTCAATCAAAACGCTTTAAAATACACACGCTATGACACTGACAGACCCACTAAGTTCGATGAATTGTATCGTGGATGCCGGGAACATTCACATCACACCAAAAGAAACACAAGTTTTCCTTGGAAATAAAACTTATATCCACCACGAATCGAACCCGGTACCAGCTGCTTAAAAGGCGAACGCTTACCCAACCAGCGGGCAGTTCATATTAGTATGTGTATAATAATATTTATATATGTATTGTATATTATTTGTATATATTTTTAATTTATTTATTTATGTCACTATATGTATATGATTTGTTTAATTACATTAATAATTATATGTATGTTTAAAATATTGCATGTATATATAATGATCATTGCCGCACCACCGATCACTTTTTGTTAAACTTTTTTATCCTCTCCATCCTAAGGTTGCCTGGAAGAGATCGCTGCTTAGCGATAAGGCCGCCGATTGTACTGCTATATTGTTATTTTTTCTATTGTTAATTAATATTTTTCTTAGTGTGCAATAAAGAGTATTTGTATTGTATTGTATTATTATGGATTTAGGTTTTCTTTCGACGCGTAGTTAAGTGTATCTATGTAGAGAGGATAGAATTGTTGCGGGGTAAATATAAACTTCGAATAAATTATGCTAAGTATAAAAGGCTCGAAAACAGATGTTTTAGAGTGCTCTACAGTTTGCAATTCTGATTTCCTTTAACCTCTGATACTGTTTTAGTAAAATGCGGAGGATCGCGAACTGTAGAGTAACTGTATAGTCGACTTTTTACCCAAATGCCAAGGAAGGGTTATGATTTTCGCGCGTATCTTGTATGTATGTATATGTCTTATTTTCTTTTTTTACCCGTTACCGTAACTTAATGTATTATTGTGCAATATATGTGTTTTGTGCTGAACAAATTGATTTTCTTTCTTTATATATTTGTAAATATACATAAGCAACACTAAGTTCAAATACTTGTATCGTGGGTGCCGGAAAAATTCACATCACACACACATTACACCCAGAACCAGAAGCACAAATATCCCTTGTGAAGGAATTTGTGCTGCTGCCGGGAATCGAACCCAGGACCCACGGCACAGAGGACACTTGTCCACTGAGCCAACTGGGTCGTCATACTAATTAAATGTCATTTTTACCCGACTGCCACGGAAGGGTTACATTTTTAGCGCGTATATTGTATGTATATTAAATATGGCATTAATGGTTGAAATCATTTAATGGTTATAAGTTAAATGATAAAAATATATCTATAATTTAAATGTATGTTGTTTTATGTACCCAATCAATTAGATCGAAAACAACCTTCCCGATCCGAAAATGATATATTTTTATTCGATAAGGTTAAATTCTATTAGTAAATATTATATTATGATAGTTGAATTTTTATATTAATTAATTTTATGGTAATTGGTTTAGAAACTTTGGGTCCGTGGGGACCGGGTGCACACGAAATTTTTAAATATTTATCCAAACGTTTAGTCGAGGCGACAAGTGACCAGAATGCTGGCTCTTATTTAGCACAAAAAATTAGCATCGCTATTCAACGTGGAAACGTGCCAGTATTCTGGGCACTGTTATATTCCCCTTTTGTAATTTGATCTGACATTGTAATTATTATTTAATGAATAAATACGGTATTTATTGATTGATGGTTAAATTCATCACCTCTAGTATGTATGTATGTTTGACGACCCATTTGGCGCAGTGGACAGGTGTCCGCCCTCTGCGCCGTGGGTCCTGGGTTCGATTCCCGGCAGGAGCACAAATTCCTTCTCAAGGGATATTTGTGCTTCTGGTTCTGGGTGTAATGTGTGTGTGATGTGAATTTTTCCGGCACCCACGATACAAGTGTTTGAACTTAGTGTGGGGCTGTGAGTGTGAATGCGTTTGTTGTTGTTTGTTGTTGTATAGTTGATATTCCACAATTAAATACACGCACCGCTAAGGAATAGGACTCCTTACCCGAGCCCGTTTCGCCCGTAACAATCTAAGAGTCTCTATGTCACGAGTGAACAGGTATCTTCTAGGCAAACATGCTCCATCGTCGATCGCATCGTCACTTACCATATTTAGTGGTCAAATGTTTGTTGCCATTTCCGTAGAAAAAAAGTGTTACTTACGTAAATCCCCGTACTCAGCAAGTAACACAATCACACATGTAATAAAAACCCAAGCAACTCTGTACATGGATGCGTATAGTGCTGCTACTACTGCGTTGTACTCCCTCTGCATCATCATTTCGCCTGATGCCACGATGATTATGAGTGTTACAAATGACGCCATGATCCCAATTTTTGTCCATTTCTGAAACAGATCAAGAACAATTTATTGCAGTGAATACAAAATAATTGATTCAAGTTGTTATCGACTTCAAAAAAGGAAGCGGTATATTATATATCCCTCCTCCTTTTTTGGAGGCAATTCATCTGTTTTAGGGCTCCGTACCCTAAGTTTAAAATGGGACCCTATTACTAAGACTCCACTGTCCGTCCGTCTGTCTGTCACCAGGCTGTATCTCATGAACCGTGATAGTTAGACATTTGAAATATTCACAGATGGTGTATTTTTGTTGCCGCTATAACAATAAATACTAAAAAACAGAAAAAAAAATATTTAAGGGGGCTCCCATACAACAAACGTGATTTTTTTGCTAGTTTTTGCTCGATATCGATAACGGCAACAGGTAGACGCTTGAAATATCGACAGAATATTTAGTTTCTTTTTTCTATAACTTACCACACTAATAAGGTTGTTATATTTGGCAGGCTTATATTTTGACAGTATATAACCTGCGAGCATTCCCACTATAGGCGGACCCATCCTGTTGTGTGACTTCATATATATTTCTCGAAACAGTGCATTGTTTCTGACATTAAGTAATGACCTAGAAAGGAAGTAATAAATGAGAACAAGGTAATAATAAAAGATATGTGTCGTGGGTGCTGGAAAACTTTCACATCACACACACACAATCACAACCAGAACCAGAAACACAAAAAAAAGACAAAAACAATAAAAAAATAAAAAGGCGTTACTTTTCGGAAATCCATAACGACAAAGTTAATTTATTATTTTTAGTGTTAATCCCGATTATGCTGTAAGGCTTCAAGCAGGATGCACCACCCGCCCCGCCGCACGCCGCGTAAGTTAGTGTTATTGGGGTGCAAACGTTATATCCGGATAGGATAATCATCCGGAATAATATCCGGATGACCGAGCATTGCTCGGTTTTTTGTTTTTGGTAGAATGTGTTTGAATTTGTAGCTTCAGAAAGCTCCATCTAGTGTCGAGTAGAAACAGTTTTTTACATCGGTAATGGCGTTATAGATGGCGCTGATAGTTTCTTAAACCCGGTTTTTCAAATGCAGTTTGGGAACCGAGCATTTCTCGGACCTGGAACGTTGATAAATCGATTCCTTGGGCCGAAAAACCCCTAATCTGTAACTTTCATTAAAATCGTTGGAGCCGTTTCCGAGATCCTGATTACACACATACTTATATATTATTGTATATATATATATATATACAAGAACTGCTCGTTTAAAGGTATTAGATAGATAGATTATATATTATATATATTTCTACTATGTTATTATTATCGTGGGAACTCCGCCGAAGCCTCTGCTCTCGCCGAACTCTGTTCGACACGTGTTACGCCTCTACACGAGGCATCCTCAGGTGCTGTTGACTCGCCGAACGCTAGAACGAGAGCCGAACTTGACTCTTATTCTGGCGTTCGTGTTTGCACCCTGCCTGAAGCCTAACAACATTATCGGGATTAACACTAAATATAATAAATTAATTTTGTATAAAAAACAGTTTATAAGAAACATGGCTTGTCGATAAAAGTTAAACTTTTATGTTACAGATAAATATATGTATGTATTTAGTCTCGATAGGCAAGCATTTGACCACTATCTCACCTGATGGAAAGTTACGATGTATATTTCTGGTTCTGGTTGTGATTGTGTGTGATGTGACTGTTTCCGATACCCACGACACAAGGCATCGAACTTAGTATAGGTAACATTTGTATGTCTGGTTCTGGTTGTGATTGTGTGTGTGATGTGACTGTTTCCGGCACCCACGACACAAGTTATCGAACATAGTATGAGTAACATTTGTATTTCTGAATCTGGTTGTGATGTGACTGTTTTCGATACCCCCGACACAAGGCATCGAACTTGGTGTAGGGCTGTGAGAGTGATAGCGTTTATGTTTGTGTTAAAGCCATCTTCTAGCCCTTAGGTATTTACATTGTTACTTTCACTTAGGTTACCTGTAAGTATATTTTCAATCCCTAGCTTACTATTGATAAAAAAAACAAATAGCAGTAGTTGTTAATAACTCACTCAACGTCGTAAACTGGAATGGGCTTGTAACCATTCCAGTAAGTTTCTAAACCAGGAATTGCAATTAAAACTACCACTATACTTGCAAGTAGCTTGTTCCCGATTTTGTTCTTCTTGTACAAGTATATTACCAGAGTAGCTATTGCAAAGAAGTGGAAGTCGCTTGGAATGTACCACCACGTAATTTGACACTGGAATCACAAACATATTGGTTCACACTGGGTTTGTTTAAACATTTTGTTTATAAATGAATGACAAATTAAATAATTAAATGCAAGCGGAGCTTAACTAATTAAACGCAAGCAAAGCTTAAAAAACCGACTTCACCGCTTTATCTTCGGAATATCGATCAGATTTAATGTATTGAACGCGCATTATTAACGATTACTCAAAAACAAGAGAACAGGATCTTGATCAAATTTCAATGGGACCACATGAATGCACCAGATTTCAAATAAAAAAATAAACATCAAAATCGGCTCACAACGAAAAAAGTTATGAGGCAACTTTTGAAGTCGGCTAAACGAGAACATCGTCAATGTAGTCCACAAAATACGCATTATTGACTATATTTCAAGAACTACTGATCAGTTCTTGATCAAATTCAAATGGGACCAATTAGAAAGCAACATCTTTCAAACTAAAAAAAATATTTCGAAATCGGTTCACGTGGAAAGAAGTTATGAGGTAACACAAATAAAAAAAAAATACAGTCTACTTGAGTACCTCCTCCTTTTTTGTGAAGTCGGTAAAAAAGGGTTTTAAAATTTACAATTGCTTGAATAGGCACCTTCTAGGCAAACGTGTTCCATCGTCAACCACATCGTTACTTACCATCAGGTGAAATAGTGGTCAAGCTATTGCCAAGTTTGAATAAACATAATTACAGCCGATTAGAATATGGAAAGAATCTCAGAAGCACACTTTTTTTTTAAATATTTTATAGACAAACATTTGACCACAATCTCACCTGATGGAAGGCGATGTTGTGGCTGAAGATGTGACATGTTCGTCTAGAAGATACCTATTCACTCTTGACTTGAAGACTCCCAAATTTATACCCCTCGGGGAACAAAGACGCAGTTAATGAGTTCCACTCCTTCGCCGTACGTATGATGAACGTAGAAGCGAAACGTTTTTCTATATCTTTTAATTAAATTTGCTAGGTAATTAGTGTGAGAGAGAGAGAGTGAGAGAGGAGACGTGCAAATTGCTTGACTGATGGTAATCGTCACGCTTACTTACTGCTGTTAAATGATAACCAGAATTTACAACTGTTACTTATTGACTGACTGATTCATAAAACTGGTATAGAAACTAATTTCAATAAAACAAAAATTTAAAGACACTCGTAAATAATCATATTTTACTTAATAAATACGAAGCTAAATCTAATGAAGTATAAACTTAAATAATTTATGAACTTAGTTCGGGGCTGTGAGTGTGAAGCGTTTATGTTTATGATATGTTTATATTTGTAAAAGGTGGTGGTTTTATGCAGTAGGTTTTGAGTTGATAATGCGAATTAAATGAATTTAATTATATATATCAGATTAAATTAATCTGATCAAAGGTTCCGAAGATAATACGGTTAGGTAAGTATTTTTTAAGCTTTGCTTGTGTTTAAATAATTATGATGTTAGCACCAACATCATGATTATAACGATGTTGGTCAGATTAAAATAATTAAATATCATATTATTGAGGACAACTCAAAACCTACTTATATTGATCAAATTTATATGAGACTAATTGGCGACAGTAAGCTAATCGAGTCCAGGTTGCAAAGTCTCGGTCACCGACGTAAGGTGGCAAGCTTATCGGTATTCTATCGATTACATTTTGGAGAGTGTGCACAGGAATTACATGACTTAATTCCCCCATGCCCTTTTTACCATCTAACAACAAGACAAACTATTAAGCGTCATCCATTTATGGTCGACATACCTCCAGTTCGCTCAAAGCGTTTTGCTTCTACATTCATCATCCGTACAGCGAAGGAGTGGAACTCATTGCCTGCGTCTTTGTTCCCCGAACGGTATAATCTGGGAGTCTTCAAGTCTCGAGTGAATAGGTATCTTCTAGGCAAGCATGTCACACCTTCGGCCGCATCTTCACTTTCCATCAGGTGAGATAGTGGTCAAATGCTTGCCTATCCAACATATAAAAAAAAAAAAGACTACATGGAAATAACCAGCGTTTAAATAAAAAAAACATCAAAATTGTTTCACCTAGAAAAAAGTTCCGAGGTAACACGCATATAAAATACAGACGAATTGAGAACCTCCATTTTTGATTGATTTTATTTATATAGCATTAGCCATGCTAGGCAGAACTATAGTGATAAATTTAAATCCCGCCTCAAGCGATAATTTTTCCTTTCTAAATTTATCACTTTACTCCTTTTTTTATGTCGGTTAAAAGTACGTACGATTTCTTTGTTGTTGACGTAATTGTTCAACATCAGAATGCTCCAGAGCCAGTTTTTTTTGCAGTTGTCTTGTTCAAATTTTGCATATTTCGTCCAAAATGGTCCACTGCCAATATGGCACGATACACATATCGTATACAGGATCATAAACGCGAATGGTGTTACTAATCTGTAAAAAAAAAAGTGTGTGACTTGTGCCAGTGTGGCGACCTCCGCCACATGTACAGCGCCATCTACCTCACTATGGCAGAACTACATAGTGATCGGAGAAACTAACAGACCACCGTCCAGCTCGACCAATCACAGCCCGAGGCCTGCATCGCGCAAGCGATATTTACACAGACTTAACGCTTGTATACAACTTCCAAGTTATACATTGGACATTTGTCCCCGAGCCAAGATCACCCGGCTCGGTCGTAAGTACTTCCCGGATTGATGGAGGCGCTTCCGCAGTGGAACATCCACCTTATCCACTCCTTACCCTCGCCTCCTCTCCGACGTGTGAACATCATCGTGGGCACACCATGCGCTCACGATGACATACTTCCACACCACTATTGTTGCGTTTCTCGATATCTTAATGAATGTCCTATATCCTATTCAAGGCCCGGTAGCATACCCGTCCACTCCACCCATGGAGGGGGTGACCTTGCTCACCAAGGCCACCCCCCGACGAGTAGGGTCGTGAGAGCCTCATAGCTCTCCACCAGTGTTCCCACTACAGCCGTCTGCGCCGGAACGGGTCAGATTGGGGGTGAACCTCTCTGGCCCCGCTCCTTAGCCTCCTTCTGCGCCATCACCGCTTAGATTATAATTACCTCAGATAACGGATCAGAACTTGTTTCAACGGGTTTTTCGGTTTCTCCATTAGACTTTTCATAAGCAGCATCCCGCTTACGGCATAGAAGCAGTCTACGCCAACGTTAAGGTTAAAAAATAATGAATACTGAAATTAAAATTAAATCTTATCATAAGCGAAACCGGTACTCACGCATTATTGCCGAAGAAAAGTTTTTTTTATGTTCGATGGGCAAGCGTTTGACCACAATCTCACCTGATGGAAAGCGATAATGAGGCTTAAGATGTAGCACGCTTGCCTAGAAGGTACCTATTCACTCTTGACTCAAAGACTCCCAGATTATACTGCTTGGGGAACAAAGACGAGGGGAATGCTCCGAACAGGTTTCGGACATATTCTAGAAACACTGTACAATAATTTGATGATCAATCATTTGGAAGCTACCGTCCTGTCCTTAAGGAAGTAATACGAGGGGTATTATTTGGGAGTCTTAAGAATTTCACATCTTCGGCCGCATAATCACTCTCCATCAGGTGAGATAGTGGTCAAATATTTGTCTATTCAGCATAAAAAAGGGAAGGGATTGCGACCGAAGAAATATGAGAAGAGCCTATTCACTCTAGACTTGAAATATAGAGCAAAATTAAATCGTTTTACAGATTGCCAGACTTGTATTAAGTGTAGGATATATACTTGGGATATTTAGAACAGTAATTAGAATAGTTATTATAAGGCTTCTTTTTTGTTATTTTAAGTCTACCCGATCACCAAAAGTCAAACCCTTGGAAGAGTAACTGAATCCCACGACACAGGTCGTCCTAGTGTGGGATTCAGGGATCCTTAATTAACACATATGCACTAATGTTATTTAATTATATTTATTTTTAAAGTGTTAACATATTTTGTAACCAAAATAAAGTTTATTATTATTATTATTATTTAAGACGCAGTTAAACTATTTAAACGCAAGCAAAGCTTAAAAAAACCGACTTCACTGCATTATCTTCGGAACGCTTGATCAGATTAAATGAATTAAATACGCATTGTTAAGGATAACTATTGGTCAGATGACCACATGAGAAGTACCAGCTTTAAAAAAACTTCAAAATCGGTTCAACTAGAAGCATAAAAAAAAAAATTGGATTGAGAACGTCCTCCTTTTCTGTGAGGTCGGTTGATAAGTTTAGTGATCTTCGGTGAATAGGAAAGTTAGAACCTTGTCAGCATCCAGAGAGTTCATCGTAGCTAAAGCAAGGCCGAAATGTAAATGGTGCAAGTAGACACTGCTGAAGGAAATTGCTGTCTTCAATATATTGAGAGTGCGTATATCGTCATCGGGAACCTTGAACAGATTTTTTAGATTTCTCTTCATGCAAAACGCTTTGCTTATCGAAGAACCTGAAAAAAAATTTTTCAGTAACATTATTGCTGCAAAAGTTTGTTTTCTGAGTGTGCGTGTACATGTTTAGAATATAAAATATAACATAACATAAACGCTTTCACACTATCAGCCCCATACTAAGTTCGATGACTTGTGTAGTGGGTGCCGGAAAAATTCACATCACACACACAATCACAACCGGAACCAGAAACACACAAGATGTATTAACATCTATTTATAAATTCGTGAATCAAACCAAATCGTAATCAAAATTGTGGGCCCCAAAGAGGCGCTCATTTAAGTTAATAACTCTACTGCCAGTTTCGCAAAATTACAGCCATCTCGAGAAGATTCTGGCAAGAAACTCGGCGGCGCATTTTTAATCATTTTTTTTTTTTTTTTTATCACTAATATTTATATTATGTAGTCACTAGAAAGCTCTTGTGCAGTTTGCCTCCATGCATCCTTGTCATTGTAGTCTATCTATTTACAAAAAGCTTTCTTTATTAATGCCCGTTTTATTACTGATTTGGACTTTCCCAGTGGTAAGTCAGTTACAATTGTTAGGGTTTGTTAATTTGCAATTATAATTATATTTTATATCGATATCAATATTATTTTATGTGAGTAAGTCTAGATTACTCATGGCGCCACTGTCGACCGATGAAGCCAGCCGATCATACAGCGGAATTAAAAAAGTAGCGGGTAGGAACCCGGGTTGTGATTGGTTAATGTCATCGAGCGGATGGTGGAGATGTGAGAAGCAAGTCAGTGTTGTTCGGGAGCTCGAATTGAAAAAGGTGTGCGAATAAAGAGAAGAATATAAGTGTTCAAAAGCAAGTTTATTGTTTGATTCCTGACGACAAACCCTGATATGATGGTGTTATCACACAATGTGTGGTGTCTTAAACACAAAATATTGGTAAATATAAATTAAGAAGCGACGCACACAATCAAATGTAAGCAAATAAACAAGACATAGGTACTTACACAATGTATTAGACTCCTTGTTTCTCACGAACCACGTAGAAAAAACTGTAATGACTATTAAACTCATAAAAAGAATTCTGTAACAAAAAACAAAAAAATTAAGATTGTTTGACGCTAATATATTCAAATTAAAATAAAATATCTGGCAACTTAAGACAAATAAAGATAATGCTAACTATCTTAGAGAAATCAAATTTAAATTCAAAATCGTTTGCTCACATGGGCCCCAAAGAATACTCATGAGAGTTGAAGTAATCAATCATTTTACTGCCAGAAAAAAAAATACAGTCAATTACAATAAAATTATACTTATTAAATTTCTCTCCGATACTCACGAACGGCAGCTACGATCCTCGCAAAACTTGACACTTGCAATTCCATACCATAAAACTTCTTTCCTAGACAAGTCATTTAGTACCGTCGCAGTTCGCTTATGGAATGCGCTACCGATTGAAGTTAAACAGGCCGAAAATAAATATATATTCAAACGACTTGTCCATAGACACTAAATAAGAGAGATCTATCCAGTTCTTAATTCTTAATTTCCTAGTAGATCCAATAGTATTATTATTACTATTTTTCTTTTACATATTCTTCATATTATTAAAATATGTATCTATGTACATATATTATTTGTTTAAATATGTAATATATTGTATATGTATGTATATACCTATATTGTATATACATATTGTAAATATGTATATCTTAATATCTATAATGTAGAATAGACATGTATATTATTTATATGTATATATATATATAAATATCCTAAAATATTTATAATACATTCGGTTATTTTGTTTCTGCCGCACACCCACCACTTTTCTTTCACGGCCAGGATGGCTGGTAGAGAATGCTATTTGGCATTAGGCCATTCCCTGTACTCTGATTTGTGCAAAATGATTAAATAAATATATTATATATTATATATAGTGAACCAATTCCTAAGTGTCCTAGAATAAGTGTAATATCTAAGATTTTTTGAAGAATAAATATTATTATTATTATTATATTACTACTATTTATGTATTAAATCTGTGAGTTATTTGTGTTTAATAATGTGTTAAAAAAAAGGTATCGGGACCGGATGTTTGGTATGTAGATAGACAAGATACTGAAATTCGACATAGGCTTCCTACGATATACCTATTAACACGGGCAAAGCCACGAAACATAGCAGGTAAGACATAGATGTTTCATTTGTAAAAAAAAATGTATTAGTAGTCGTACGACTTTGTGAGCTATATGGTAGACATTCCACAAATGCGCACGAAGCGTTTTACTTCCACATTCATTGTGCGAACTGCAAAGGAATGGAACTCCTTGCCCGAGTCGGTGTTTCCTGATGAGTACAATATGGGAGTCTTCAAGTCACGAGTGAATAGGTACCTTCTAGGAAGCTTGCTCCATCGTCGACCACATCGTCGCTTACCATCAGGTGAGATTGTGGTCAAAAGTTTGCCTATCTTAAATAAAACAAAAATGAGTCACCTAAGTCAGGCCCTCACTATTAACTGCCCGCAGTAGTGTGCAAATTTTTAAAGCTATGCATACTTTGATAAATAGTAACTATTGTTGAGATTTGCTTATAAAATGTGTAACAGAAAGGTGTAGTAGGTAATACTTAAGCCACGCATCTAGCCACACGCATGGAGCCTAACAGGAACTTCTATATCTTCTATATTCACGGCAGCAGCATGAACATTGAGTTATGATAAAACAAACATAAACGCTTTCACACTCACAGCCCCACACTTAGTTCGATGACTTGTGTTGTGGGTGCCGGAAACATTCACATCACACATACAATCACAACCAGAACCAGATGATGAATTAAAGTTTCTAAAAAATTGTATCATTTGCAACCCTATTTCATCAGCTACCGTCCTACACCACAGTCTTTGGACCTAGACGTCTGACAGTGGTGGCCATAACAAAGGTCAAGGTTACGCGCCACAGATTTGTTGACGACTCCTGGCACGACACACATACACCACCAAGTATTACTACACCTTTTTGTTAGAGGTTGTACCTAGATCTAAAAAATACGTACATAACTATGTGATACAAGCGCAACTTACGTGAATGCGAAGAACTCTATCGGATATTTGTATTGTTCGTTAGATACTTGACAATATTCAATGCCAAATTTAGCATTTAAAGATCCCAAATGAGAGTTTGCGAAGAATATTCTTAAAATCTTAAGGACGGAAGAATTTTCACAATTAGCTGGTATGCATATACCATAAAAAATTTTGTTCATCCTACGGTTCTTTTCGGTACTAGTCTGAAATATACAAATAACATGCTCAACATTAAAAATAACATAAACTTACACTCTCACAGCCCCGATACGTGCACTAAACTTACTTACTAAACGGCAGCCACGACACAAGTTTAGTGCACGTATAAGTGTAGTGCATAGTATCTGGTTCTATAGGTGTGACTGTACTGAAACATTCACACATATAGAACCAGAAACTTAAATTTTCTTTGGGGGAAAATTTGTGTTCCCACCGGGAATCGAACAAGACACCCGCTGCTTTTAAAGTGGATGCACAACCAACCAGGCCAGGCGGAGAAAAATCAATTTTGAACCGCCCCTTGGCTAAGTTGGGCGAGCGTTCGCCTTCTAAGCAGGGGTATAGGGTT
This sequence comes from Lomographa bimaculata, assembly GCA_948107665.1. Lineage (NCBI taxonomy): Eukaryota > Metazoa > Arthropoda > Insecta > Lepidoptera > Geometridae > Lomographa > Lomographa bimaculata. Next base: position 10,687,235 of record OX403610.1, on the reverse strand, counting down.
CGATTCCCGGCGGGAATATAAGTTTTCTCCTTAAGGAAAGGTTGTGTTTCTGGTTCTGGTTCTGGTCGTGATTGTGTGTGTGATGTGAATGTTTCCGGCACCCACGACACAATCATCGATCTTAGTGTGGGGCTGTGAGTGTAAAAGCGTTTATTTATTTATTTAATCGACTCACGAATATTATTTTAATTTGTGTGTTATAAATCACTTACATCAAAATATCCTTCCATAGTCCCAAAAGGGTCCAAATCCTTTTCTCGTTTACCACCGTACTCACTCAGTACTACATCAGCTAAGCAATACTGTGTTCTCAAATTATGGTGTTTGTAAGTCCATGGTGCTTTAAGACACTGGTCATAACCTCCTGGATGGTGGCTTGAACCGTAAAACGTTCCTGTAGGACGGGTGTTTGAATCCCAAACTATAAAAAAAGAATTTATTAAGATCAGAGCGAGACATCCCTGTCCGATGTTGAATCAAAAATAGCGTGAGTACAACCGGAACTAAATCAACATGAACTCACGATAGTTTTAATAATAATGTCCCTGTTTGAGGTAATAATAATATGTTGACTTGCAGATTTGCCTGTTGTTTTATTTTATTTTTTATTTTCATAATCCAACAGCGTTTACAAAATATACATAGGTAATAAAAATATTCTAATAGTATAGCCAAAATAGGAACTGTATAACGAGTAATTGTACCAACGAGGTCAAAATCACGCCTTTCAAAGCATTTTTTCAGGGTTTGTACACGATGAATCTGTGGATTGGGTATACCAAAAGGTCACTGGATAACAAATAATTTAGTACGTTGGTGGGGCTACCTCGCTATTGCAGTGCCTCAAAAAAATTGTACAGTCATGTCGCTGAAACATGTATTTGATGGTGAACTGACAAGCGATTTTCTCTTATATTTTTAATTAAATTAAGGAAACCATAACATATAAGCTTCTTATTTATAAAATATACTTTAACTAGTCGAGCCCCGCGGCTTCGATGATGATGATGATGATTAAAGTAGCTTATGTTTTAGTCCAGAGTATAAGCCACCTACATTCCAAATTTCATTGAAATCGGCTTAGTAGTTACGGAGATACGTGGTAACAAACATTCACACACACACACAAACTTTCGGATTTATAATGTTAGTAGAATAGGATAGGATGTACAATAGGTAACTTTAGACTATCTTTTAATGCACGGCATGACGGGCCTTAATGACGCCAAATTGAAAAAACTTGCCTCGAAGTTCTGGCTAAATTGCATCAGCCAAGGTCACGAAAAGACTTGACCATTGCAACCTCGCCGAAATATCGGTTAAAAAATACTGTAGTTTTCAAATCAAGCTTTTATCAGCTGTGAAAAAACGACTAACAATGTATATAACCAGAAACCTCGTCAAAACTATTCAAACGAACTTAATTTCGATGGGTTTATCAACAACACCGAGTTCATTAACAAATAAAAAAATACGCAGAAGCTCATGCATATAGACTTCACCATCACGTCGTCGAACGTCGCGGCATCCAGCTCCTCGATCACACATATAGTGAGACGACTCAAAAGAACAAAACCGTTTGAACTTGTTTAGTGTTAGTGTATTAGTGTAATGTAGTGTTTTATAAGTGCTGCTCAAAAAGAACACGTGAACCAAGTGTCTTCGCCTTAATAGAGACAATAAGAAAAGTCTTAATGTACACATTCTTGGATATTTTAAATCTAGCAGAATAAGTTACTTATTAGCCTAATCTTGGGTAGATTGTAACAAAAATAGGGGACACGCTATCTTAGTAAAAAAATACTCTACTACGGTATGTAACCTATATTAGTAAAAAAAAAAAGAAGTTCCTATCTTCCATCTCCATCATCAAACCAGCTCCATGTTACCATATCATTGAATTGTGGCCGTAAATATGTGTACACCAAATTTGAGTCCAAGCGGACATCGGGAAGTGGGTCTAAATTAGCTTGCAAGATTACAAACGACAGATAACTGGACTGCTAAAACTATATTATATAAAGTTTTCGTGAGAATTAAACATTATAATATTATTAAATTACGGCTATCACTCACGTCATTTGATCGATATTGTCGACCTAGGTTTCGAGCATGTACGATGCCCTTCTTCGGGATGAGTTTACGCCGCGAGATCGCGACGAAGGCTTCGTGAAAATGACGTGAGTGATAGCCGTAATTTAATAATATTATACTATATATAAACCTGTAAAAAGAGTATTTTTATATAAGTGACAATAATTATCATTGGCAAATCTTACCCCATGTCGCCCACAACGTGCGGTTCTTGACACCATAGAGAAAAGACAACGTTGCTCTGTAACATGACTCTTCCGACATACTCCATTGCTCATGTTTCAACTCTTCTATAATATTATCAACTTCATGTCTTTTATCACTCAAACAGTGTCCAGTATCTAGAAATTTTGTTGGACTATTTTCTGCTCGGGAGAAACCTGAAACTAAGGAAAATTAATGCTACTTACTAGAAGAAGAAAAAATCTTCTAACTCAAAACAAAAATTTAAATATTTGTCAACAAAAAACATTTATAAATGTAAGTGATTTGAAACAAACCACAACATCTACACCAAATAACTAATATTGTTAAAAATTATAGTTTGTTTGTTTGTATGTAAAAGGTAATATAAACTTACAATGATTAATAATATGGACGAACACTACTACAGACAACTTCATCTTGACAAAACCTAACTTAAATTAAACTTTAAAACCATCATGAATCCGCACTCCCACAATAATTAACTATTATAACTATATTATATACTATTATTAGTATTTTAATAACGTGTTTTTAATTTTTTTACTACAAACGATTTCCGGATTTTTTACATGTGGTGACTTGTGAGACCTTGTTTCTTGCCTTTATATCATGATTCTAGATCCATGGGAATGTGTTTAAAACTTCTTAAGACGCGGCATACATTGTCTTTTTAATTGACTTAAAAAAAAAACGATTAGGTTCATAATCCGACTGTGTTTTTTAATGTGTTACCTCATTTGAATGAAGATGATACGATTTTGATGATTTTTTTCCATGTGGTCCCATTTACATTGGATCAAGATCTGACCAGTAGTTTTTGAGTTATCTTCAATAATGCATATTTAATTAATTTAGTTGTTTTCTTTTTTTTAACTTTCGCGAGCTTCAATCATGTTTATATGAGAAAACCGGGTCTTTTTACGCATTTATTTTCAAAATAGCATTATTTTGACTAACCTCGACGTTTCGGCAGGGCTGCACCGGCCCTGGTCACGAGACTTAATTTAGTCTGATCAAGGGAGCCGAAGATAAAGCGGTGAAGTCGTTTTTTTAAGCTTTGCTTGCGTTTAAATATTATTGTTTTGACACTTGATTTTTTTAAACTGCAAGAAATTGATTTTAACTTAATACGAACGCGTTCCTGAAAAAAAATTTGCTGTGACGACCCAGTTGGCGCAGTGGACAGGTGTCCGCCCTCTGCGCCGTGAGCCCTGGGTTCGATTCCCGGCAGGAGCACAAATTCCTTCCCAAGGGATATTTGTGCTTCTGGTTCTGGGAGTAATGTGTGTGTGATATTAATTTTTCCGGCACCCACGATACAAGTCTTTGAACTTAGTGTGGGGCTGTGAGTTTGAAAGCGTTTGTTTTGTTTGTTGTTTGCTTCACCCTCGTTCAAGTTTTCCTTGTAACATTATAAATGCGAAAGTTTGTGTATAAATCTGTTTGTCTCTCCCCCTCTTCTTTCTTTAACGACTGAACGGATTTCGATGAAATTTGGAACATAGCTTATACCTAGGATTAACACTAAGCTACTTTAATATATATAATAGCCTATCGTTCATCTCTCTGCATTTGTACGCCTTTTGAGATAAAATATGTAGATTTTTTTAAAGATTTAGAAGGAGTTCAACAGCATAAGTTCATAATTTAAACGTAGGTTAGCAAAGCTTTAAAAAAAACCGACTTGACCGCTTATATTTTGGTTTTAGATTGATCGATTTCGGAAAAGAAATATGGGACTACCTCTGAAGTATAATCTACCAAACAAAACAATAATTTAGAGAATTGGTCTACAAATGGGAGAGAAATCGGTGAACATACATAAAAAAATACATACAGTCGAACATAGAACCTCCTACTTTTTTGAAGTCGTTTAATAACTCTGAGATGCACTGAACTGGAATGGGCAAGCGACTTGTTAAAAAAAAACAAACACGCGCACACACAAACTTTCGGACTTATAATAATAAGGAAATTAAAACTATCGTGAGTATTACACATAATTGATATTGTGTACGGCTTGAAACACGTCTAAAATTTCGACTTACTTTGTAGTCGACTAGTTTCGGACAAATTTGTTGTCCTTCATCAGTCACGCGCCGAGGCTCGAACCGCTCGCCTCTGCGTATCGCGCGTCTGACTCATCCTGATGAAGGACAACAAATTTGTCCGAAACTAGTCGACTACAAAGTAAGTCGAAATTTTAGACGTGTTTCAAGCCGTACACAACATCAATTATAATAATAACAAACGTAACAAAAATAAGTTAGACGACTTATGTCGTGGGTGCCAGAAACGTTCACATCATACACATGTATATACACACAGAGACAGAAACACAAATTTTCCTTGGGGAGAAAACTTGTTTACCCAGTGGGAATCGAACCCGATACCGGCTTAGAAGGCAAACGCTCATCCAACTAAGCCAATAGGCGTTTGTTAATGTGATCACACTTCTGAAAATCGTTTTCTTTGTTCTCCGTCACCATGCCGCAGCTGTATTGATCCTATTTGTTTTATAAGCAAAGTTACCGACTTCCAAATTGGGCAAAAAGTGCGAAAGTACGTCTCAAGTCATAACATCCATTATAGGTACACAAAGCACCTGCGGAAGTAATACGAAGTTTCGAATTTTTAGCAGGAAGTTACTCACTGGGACCGATTTTGACAACAATCAGGGAAACTGCACAAGCACTTCTAGCGACTACATAATATAGATACACTTATGTTAATATAATTATGTATTAGTGATAAGGAATAATAAAAAAAAAATGAATGAAAAAATGTGCCGCCGAATTTCTTGCCAGGTTCTTCTCGAGATGGCTGTAATTTTGCGAATCTGGCAGTAGAGTCATTAACTTTCTTGAGTGATCTTTGGGGCCCATGTGAATAAACGATTTAGATTTGATTTGATTTGAATCTCACCTGATGAAAAGCGATGATGCGGCCGAAGATGCTTTCCTAGAAAATACCTATTCACTCTTGACTTGAAGACTCCCAGATTATACTGTTCGGGGAACAAAGATGAGAGCAATGTGAAAAATTCCACTCCTTCGCAGTACGGATGATAAACGCTTCCAGAAAGGGTTCAAGTGAACTGGAGGTATGTCAACCATATATGGATGACATTTGACAGTTTGTCTTGTTGTTAGATGGTAAAACGGGCATGGGGGAACAAACAAACATACAAACATGGGATTCTAAGATAATATTTGTATGTTTGTTCGTAAGTTACTACCATTCATTTGATTATGATAAAATTTTGGTTACTTTGGTCTAATTAAATTATTAAAGATGCATTTTTTTTTATGATTTTGAATAGTAAATTACTATGAATTGAAATGAAAGAAGTAATAATTTAGTCATCAGGTTTAAATTCCCGTTTAAAGTTCTTCGTTATTTAATGTTTTTTTTTCCTGCGTCTGTGTTCCCCGAGAGGTATGATTTGGGTGTCTTCAAGTAATTATATATTATTTTTTGTAATTTTTGGCTTTGGGCCATAGCTTTACAGATTCCCTAAAAATTTGGAGTTATTCGATTGTATAGTTTGTATAGGCGCTAGATGTCTTTAAGGCTGACTTATGCAAAACTTCAGACCTTAGGGCATCGTCGCATGGTGACGAGTCTCTCGGTATTTTATCGGATACATTTCGGAGAGTGTGCAACGGAATTACATAATCGAATTATCCCATCCCCATTCTATTATCGGACATCGAGACAGTCTCTTAAGCGACACCGCTATATGGTAGATATTCCACAAATGCGGACAAAGCGTTTTGCCTCCACATTCATAATGCGGACTGCAAAGGAGTGGAATTCCTTGCCTGAGTCTGTGTTTCCTGATAAATACAATATGGGAGTCTTTAAGTCACGAGTGAATAGGCATCTTCTAGGCAAACATGCTCCATCGTCGACCGCATCGTCACTTACCATCAGGTGAGATGGCGGTCAAACGTTTGCCTATCTAGAATAAAAAAAAAAGACGGATGAACGGACGGACAGAGTGCTGAACCACCCAAATAAACCGAGAGATATCGCTTTGCTGGATCAATTGTTATACTACATGAAAATCGGGTCGAGTGAGTGCAAACTTGAAAACAAAACACAGTAATCGTTTGTTGGCAGACCGACATCCTCGGGGGCTATGTGTCTCAAACTTTGAAAAAACCGAAACTGTCTAAACACCGAGAAAGATTGATGGCTCTACCTCGCAGGAAATGTGAGCAACTTTAGGGATATGCGATACACACGGCGAGAAGAGTATAAAACTATAGACCGCGGAGATTGATCACATCGTCACTTACCATCAGGTGAGATAGTGGTCACAAATAAAAAAAAAAAAAAAAAAAGATTTGCCGCAAAAATATAAAAGGTTGATTTTGTATCATTTACCAAAACTAATCAAACTTTTTATGGAAAGGCTTTGAAATTATGACTAGCAACCTTTTTAACCGACATCAATAAAAGGAGGTTCTCAATTTGACTATACTTTTGTTATTTGTGTTACCTCAGAATATTTCTAGGTTAACCGATTTTGATGATTTTTATTTGAAAGCTGGTGCTTTCCATGTGATCCCGTTTGAATTTGATCAAGATCTGACTAGTAGTTTTTGAGTTATCCTCAATAATGCGTATTTAATCTCAACAAGGGTTCCGAAGATAAAGCGATGAAGTCGGCATTTTGAAGCTTCACTTCTTTTGATGTGTGTGTCTCGTTTGAATGTGTAGCAATGGTGGATTATTTACCGGTAATAGTTCGCAAATGTGAAATAGGCAAATCATATAAGTTATAAAACTTGACTTTGGTTCTCAAAACTCCTATAGTAGTTCTAGTAAAGTTTCTACCACTTTACCAGGTCTTGACTTGACTTGGACAGGACCATGACTCTTTTACTTGACATTGACTATAATTAACATATCATAAACATAAATGCTTTCACACTCACAGCCCCACACTAAGTTCGATGACTTGTGTCGTGGGTGTCGGAAACATTAACATCACACCCAGATCCAGAAACACAAACATTCCTTCGGGAGAAAACTCGTGCTTCCGCCAGGAATCGAACCCGATGCTTTGAAGGCGAACGCTCACCCGAAGCCAACAGGCAGTTCAACTAATTTTGTAGTTTATTTTATTTATATAGTATTGTTGTTCAAACTCCACGCTCGTATATCACGTAAAAATCACGAGATTCGCCCAAATCCGACTTCTTCCAGTTTCATACTTTTGTTTTTGAACTGATCGATCAACCTCAAAAGGTTTTGTCGAAACTTTAGAAATAATACCTTCAAGTTTGTACTACTTGACTGGGATTTGACCTGGAGGCTGGCGCAAAATAGAAACTGCACATCACTTCACTAGTGGCTGAAAATAGAAACTGCGCGAAATAGAAAAAATAACTGCAGAACAGAAACTGAAAATAGAAACTGCGCAAAATAGAAAAAAAACTGCAAAACAGAAACTGTAAATAGAAACTGCGCGAACCATTACATCACTTCACTAGTGGCTGAAAATAGAAACTGCGCAAAATATAAAAAAAAAACTGCAAAACAGAAACTGAAAATAGAAACTGCGCGAACCATCACATCACTTCACTAGCGACTTTTAAGCAGAAGACCTTGGATATTTTACTAAATGGCTTAAAGTTGTTTTTTTATGCTTGAAATGCAAGACTTGAAGACACCCAGATTGTACCGTTCAGGGAACAAAGACGCAGGCAATTAATGTTTTCATCCATATAAAAAATTGGCAAAAATAGACTAAAAAATCTATGTAAGACGACCCAATTGGCACAGTGGGCAGGTGTCCGCCCTCTGCGCTGTGGGTCCTGGGTCCGATTCCCGGCAGGAGCACAAATTCCTGCCCAAGGGATATTTGCGCTTCTGGTTCTGGTCGTAATGTGTGTCATGTGAATGTTTTCGGCACCCGCGATACAAGTCTTTGAACTTAGTGTGGGGCTGTGGGTGTATGCGTTTTGTTACCAAACCTGCTCACAAAATTTCAACAGAATCGGTTGAGAAATGCGACCTGTTGAGGAGAACATCCGGAAATCCGGACATACGAAAACAATTTTGCCCAAACTGAAAAGGAGATGCCTCGCGCTCGATCGGTCAATTACACTATCATCATTAAACGCTTCACATCACTTCATTCTAATTTACCGAGTGGCGCGAGGTCTCTAAGTTGACTTGGGTGGTCAGCACTTTGTCCGTCTGTCAGAAGCATTTATCGTCTAAACTCTAAACCATATATTCGAATAACTTTAAAATTATCAGAGAATATATAGATCAAATAATCCTACTTATGTTAAAACTCCGAATTTGTGTGTAAGTGTGTTTGTTCCCTCTTCACGCTTTAACAGCTGAACGAATAACAAATAACCTCAAACAGTTTTTTCTACCGAATTCACAAAAAAGGAGGAGGTACCCAAGTCGACTGTATTTTTGTTGTTTTATATATCTCATAACTTCGTTCCACGTGAACCGATTTTGAATTTCTCTTTTGTTTGAATGATTTTGCTTTCCAATTGGTCCCATTTAAATTTGATCAAGATATGATCAGTAGTTCTTGAAATATCTTCAATAATGCGTGTTTCGTACATCTATAGATTCTGATCAAAGTTCCGAAGATAAAGCGGTGAAGTCGGTTGTTTTTAAGCTTTGCTTGCGTTTAATTATTTATATTACGCAAAATGAAAGCGAGAGGTTCGAGACTAAGTCATAGTTATTTTACACTGTTGGAACTCTACGTCGTTTCTCATTTGCGACATCACACAACTTTGTAATACTTGACTTCGGATCTCTAATCCTAAAATCCTCTTCAAATCTGGTTATAGATGAGGAAATTTGTTACGATATCGTTCGTTTCGGAAGAAATACCGAATTTCGGAAAAATAATGAAATTTATCGCCTTGGAAACTGAAGAAGTATTTGTAGTATCGCTTACATTTTGCAGAGTGTGCGCGGGAATACACGAGTTAATTCCTCCATGCGCCTTTTCCCGCCAAACAGCAAACCCTCAAAACTCATTTATGGACATACCTCGAATTTGCTTCAAGCGATTCTCTTCTACGTTTAATCTTCTCTACAGGTTGCATTTCTGTGAAATTCGGTGAGCAGATTCGATAGTTGTAATTTTTTTTAGTCGATTCAGTTTTTGGAAATTTAACAAAATGGCGGCGTTTTATATAATATAATAAATAAAATAGTTAATATATATATATAATACTAGCGACCCGCCCCGGCTTCGCCCGGGTGTGATAAATGAAGAACCGCTCGACCGATTTTGTGCAAACTTCACATAAACCATCTACTAAATAGTCCGAACAAAGCCTAAACATTTGGTTTGGATAGGTGAGCCCGTTCTTGAGTTATAAAATTACAACGAAAAGTGGCATTGATTTTTATATGTATATATATAGAAGATAATATAATATTTCAGCCATTTCCAAAAACATGCAAGGTCTTCAGCTCATATAGCCACTAGCTTACTAGTGGTAACTGTAATTTTTTAAGCATAACCGCTTTCACACTCACATCCTCACACTAAGTTCGATGACTTGTGTCGTGGGTGCCGGAAATATTCACATCTCACACAAATTTTCATAGGGGAGAAAATTTGTGTTTCATTCGGGAATTGAACACGACACCCCTTTTTAGAAGGCGAACGCCACCCAACTAAACCAACGAGCAGTTCAGTTATTGTATCTGACAGGATATTATTATTAAATTTGAATCTTACATATAAGCTAGGCATATTTGAGCCGTTTGGTGTAGACACTGGGTCCGTGGGGAGCTCATTCTATTTTCAAAAATCTATCAGAGCCTGGATGAGGCGACGCGTGATCAAAATGCTGGCACTTATTTGGCTCAACGTATTAGCATTGCAATTCAGAGAGGCAATGCCGCCAGCATGATGGGAACGCTACCCAGTGGGCTTTTTTTTTTTTTTTTTTATTTGTGACAGGCTAGTGTTTGACCACTATCTCACCTGATGGCTTGAGCACTACCCGATGTCTTGTAGATAACTTAGTTCTTTTCTGTATATAGTTATAGTTTAGTTTTAGGAGATATAGGAAATTGGCCCGTAGAAACATACAGCTAGGCTATGTTGTAAATGGAGTTTTGTTGTTTTTGGTGAATAATTCTGTTCTTGGTGTCAGAATTTCTTACAAAATGTTGTTATTTTTTACCGACTTCCCAAAAAAGGAGGAGGTACTCAAGTCGACTGTATTTTTTATGTGTTACCTCATAACTTCTCTCCACATGAGCCGATTTCGAAATTTTTTTTTAATGTGAAAGATGTTGCTTTCTATAGGTTCGAGGTTCTTGAAATATTGTCGATAATGCCTATTTTGTGAATCTTCGTTCCGGAGGTGATTTAAAGTTTCATTCCAAAATTCTGTCAACAAATAATTTAAGTGACTCTGACTTTGATTGATAGCGCCTTGGCGAAATTTCTTGACGTTATCAAAACTATTCCTTCATTAAAGTTGTCGAGTTTGTGAATAGTTCTCGGAGAGAATGAGTTTCAGTGCAAACTTCAGGATATAGTTCAAGAAGTGCTTCAGTGACAAGTATTTTTAGGATGTAATGTTTGTCTTAGTTGTTATAGCTTGCTTTGGTAATTAGTTCGGTTTGATAAAAAAAAAACCCGACGGTATACTTTCTGAAAATGCCTGCATAATTTATTTATTTATTGATCACCAACACAATGAACACCGTTACAAGTGTACAGTTAACATGTTACTGTGGAACAGGTTAGAAACATAACAATTACAGGTGAAGACTGCACGCACATTAATTTAGAGCAAGTAACAAGTTTTGGGGGCTGAGTCACCCACGTCCGTAGGAGGATACCCCTTAAGTCTGACTCCCTACACGTGGTCCCCGGGTGGTGCTAATCAGGTGACATTTGAGAGGTGGTAGAGCATTTTGTGAGTTGCTCGCCTGGCTTGCTACCAAAGTAGCTTACCACCATCAAGTTGAAAGTCTGCCGCCAAGCCAAATACGGTGTTCCGGCAGTTATCCTTGAGAGCCTGCGTATTCCAGGTCTAGTGTGTTTACCAGCTTCGATCACATCGTCACTTACCATCAGGTGAGATAGTGGTCAAACACTAGCCTGTCACAAATAAAAAAAAAAAAAAAAAACAATTGTCTTTCTTATACATTTCATTGCTAATAAAATAATAGTTAAATAGCAGTGATTTGATCGGATCGGAAAAATAAAAAAATTGTTCATAAGTAATTTTAAAATCAATTAAATTCGATAAAACTGTAACATTATTATTTAAACAATATATTATAAATAAAACAATAAAATAAAGTAAAATTTGTAACATAATAAATTGTTTGAGACACTAACATATTATTTTTCTATTGGTTCCCAAAAATATTTTACCTAACCGCCCTCGTTTATCAAGTTAAAAGTTGGTTGTGTGTTAATCCTATGTTTAAGCTAAGTACATTCCGAATTTCATCTTACTTCGCTCAGCCGTTACAGCGTGAAGAAAATATAAACATACTTACACATTTACACAAACTTTCGGGTTTATAATGTTAGTGTGATTAGCGAAGGCAATTGTTAAGTGTCATATTGTCTTTAATTTTACAAGTTATTTATTTTAATCATAAGTAACACAATCAAGAGCGGTAGCGTTGATCACTTTTACCACAGACTTTAAGAAATAACATGATCAACGATCAACTTTGTCTTATTCGTTAACATACTTATTACGGAATCACTGTATTTTAATACAGGGTAGCTAGCCAGACAAACACGAGAAAATGCCCATCTATTATGGACGATCCAACTTGCGCAGATGTTAAGTCTCCGCCCTCTACGTCGATTCCCCTGGGTTCGATTCCCGGACTTTAATTTTGCTTCCCATGGGGCTGTAATTGTATGTGTTATAATAAGTAAATGTTTTGGGCACCTACGATACAAGTCTTTAAATTTGATGTCAGTGAGTGTGTAAGCGTTTATTGATTTCGTCATCATCTTACCTTCACTGGAAGCTAAAGACCACTTCCGATTGAGTCGAGGCGAGTTAATTGATCAAGCTTTCATATATTTATAAAAACGAAGTAATTATGTTTATATGTTTCCGGCACCCACGACACAAGTCATCGAACTTAGTGTAGGGGCTGTGAGTGTGAAAGCGTTTATGTTTAATGGCAACAGTAACACCTAAAGTTGATGATAAAATAACCCTCTATCTCCGTATGATTTGATCAACTCAAAACACCACTAAAACTGAATAAAAATTAAACCCTGAAACACAGACACGCAAAACTTGTATCATTCCTTTAGAAGTACCCTCATATTCGAGATTTATTGTCCGACTATAAATTCTACAGCAGAACTTGAAAGACAAAGTTGTGGCAGCGGAACTGTTCAAGTTCTTGAGTCTCGTGAATTTTGATATAAAATGTGCAGTGAAGGCCAACAGTGTAAAACGAGTAGAATATATTGTTGAGATCGCGCACTGGTTATGTTTTATTGGAAGCGTGATTGGGAGATTTTTTTCAAAGATGATACAGCACATGTAGACATTCGAGGCTTAGGTAGTGAGTGGCTTACAAGATAGCCGACGCTATTAGCACTCCCCGGACACTCAATAAAACATATTTAATTTCGAAGCACAAATTGCACCACGGGGCACGGATTGCGCTACAGGACACGAATTGTTGCACGGGGCAAGAATTGTGGCACGGGGCACAAAAAGTGTAGGGTATGAATAAGTACGAATTGCATCCCAAAATTGTTTCTTTCTATTATTTCAATGATTGTTATAGTTTTGGGAAATATGTAAAGGTGCCTGTTACATTACATTGCTCGATGCCTAGTGTGTCTCTCCATGCGAAGCGGTGATAACGCAGAAGAAGGGTGCGCACTGTAGGTCAGATAGGATAATCCGCAAGAGGAACCGCTCCGGCGCAGACGAACGGGAGTGAAAATGATGCGGTTCGCCCGCTTCCTCGCTCCTTCTCTGTAGTTGGGTCACTGGTGGAGTGTCAGGGGGCTCTCCACCGGCTTGCAGAGCACCGCATGTCTCATGTCTGGGGGAGCAAGGTCATCCCTTCATGAATGAATCATGGCCTTGAAGTGCAAGCCATTGTCCCGCCCACAAAGAAACCCTTGTAGGTAACTTAGGCCTTTGCTGTATAGATTGTATATAGTTTTAGTTGAGTTTAAGGAAATACAGGCAATTGGCTCGTTGATAAAAAAAAAAAAACAGGTTGCACTCCGGGAGTGCCGCCAGAAGTGAAAATTTGAGTTTAATGTTGTGCATTTTTGAAATAACAATACCATCGTCACCATAGAAACGCGGTAGAAAGAGAGGGGGATGTTACATCCTCTCCTACGCCGCGCCGGCCGTCTAGTCTCCCTTCGTCTTACGAATTTTCCGTCTTACGAATTTTTGATGGTCACGTGTCCTGATGCTAGTTTACCATTTTTTACAGAAGTTTTTAAAGAAGCTTTCACTTCATAAAGTTACATTATTTGTTCATAAATAAAAGTCATCGTATATTTTTGTGATTTAAGTCAATGACCTTGACATCTGATTCTAAATAACCAGTGTCTTGAACAACAATCTTCACCTACTTTTTTATCTGCCTCATAAAAATCAAGTTTTTTTTATCGCATCAAAAGTTTTTAAACGCAGTGACATTGGATAATCTTGGTCATTTCAACTTAAATCGTTTTGCTAGATTAATGTACAAACTTGGGCCTTTTAGGTTGGCACGAGGGATTGTTGGACGTTAGTTTTGGAGAAATTATGTTTTTAAAATGTTTTATTAAAAGACAATTCCTAAGTGTTGTTTCTTTTTGTCGAACTCCTTTATTTTCCGTCGAGTGGAGTCAGTGGAATATGAACCCAGGAATCTTGCCGCGAAATGTGAGTTGTCGATTTTGTAATATTTTCAAAATCTTATGGATTCTTTGATATACTAAAGTAGCTACTAAACTTATTACTATAATTAAAACAAAAAAAAACGAAAGAGAATTATTTATAGTTGTATATAAAGAGATAGAACCTATAAGTTCCAATAAAGTTCCTAAGCAAATGTTTGACTACAATCACACCTGATGGAAAGTGACGATGTAGTCTAAGGTGGAGCACGCTTGCTCGGTAAATACCTATTCACTTTACTTTTGAACATACCCAATTTGTACCTTTCGGGAAACACAGATGACGGCAAAGCGTTCCATTCATTTGCTGTTCTATAAATGAACGAAGACGCGAAACGTTTTGTGCGAATGAACGGTATCTCTACCATAAATAGGTGACGCGACGCCGTCCTTCTGGATGTAAGGTGGACAAAAGGTTTTTAATTTATTGTGCTTTATTTTTTAACCCGACTGCCAAGAGAAGATATATTTTATGCTGATTTTACGTTATATCGTAATAATTATTTCTAAAAACAAACCAGTAAGTTGAACAACGTATTTATATAATTTAATTCGACTAAATGTCTCAAACAACGATACAAAGCTCGTTTCTCCGAGGCTCAGGGTCCTCGACTCAGATTCTCGAAGCGTGCGGCTAGTCGAGGACTCTTCTGGAACGTCTAATGATCCTGTTACATGTTTCATGAGGAATTTAATCTGAAGAAATAAGGAAATTACTTTCTGAACCTGAAGAATGGCCTTCCTAATATTGGAAATCATTTATCGTAGTGATCTAAAAATAATAAAGATAGACTAGTTGACCCGGCGAACTTCATACCGCCAATTGTCTGTGGTCAAATATTCAGAAACATCTCCTGTTTGACAGGTACGAACAGTTTGTATGGGAAAATAAAATACTACTTTCTACTAATTTTATTAAAATTTCTTTATATTTTCTCACCTTTTAAACCTTCCCTGAACTTCCACAAATATTTCAAGATCAAAATTATACAAATCGGTCCAGCCATTCTCGAGTTTTAGCAGCAATTCATTTTTATATATAAGAAAGAAGAAGAAGATAATACTATTTTCGATTAACCATGCATTTATTAATAGTAATTAGTTAATCCTTAATGTATACCTACCGTATTACGAGTATAGTATTGAGAACGCTATGCACGCGTTATACCTACCTAATCATCTCGTAATTTACTTATTTCAATTGTTTAAATGTACTTTTTTGCTACCTGTGGAGGCTTGTTAATGGCTCTTCTTAAGTTTAAGTTATGTTTATTTTGTAATGATAGCTGTAAGCCACCCAAATACAATAAAATAAATAAAATAAAATAAATAGATAGATATTTATGGAGAAATTAAAACCTTTTTGTATATTTCTTCAATGGCTTCTTTATGTATCTCAATAAATTATTGATATATATGTCAAACTACTACAGGAGCTCGTTTCACGATTTTCAATGACTCTTGACTCCGATTCCTTAAGCGTTCGAGTATCCTCCAGAACCACCTCATGATCCTGTTTCAAACACAAATAATATACAATATTTTAACTGCCCGTTGGTTAGTTTGGAGCGCGTTCGCCTTCTTAGCAGTATCGGGTTCGATTCCCGGAGGACACAAGTTTTCTCAAAACAAAATGTGTGGTTCTGGTTGTGACTGTGTGTATGTAATGTAAATATTTCTGGCACCCACAACACAAGTCATTAAACTTAGTGTGGGGCTGTGAGTGTGACAGCGTATATGTTTTTATTTAATAAATATTGTCGTATTAATATATTGTTTCTCTTTTTTACAGGTAAGTGAAGAGTAAACGCCTAATTAATATAACTAAGTAAGTAGAGTCTGAAACTTGAACCCACATTGTTTACAAAAATATAGTCGAGACATTTTTGGTTATCATGTTGGTAAGAAATGAATATAGTCGAGGTTGGTAAGCAATAATGACCTAGGTTAAACTGAATTAAAAAAAAAATGTGCTTGACTACTAATTTTCTATAGGTAGACCGTTCGGCATAGGGGTGTTACCACCCTGGACTCGCAATAAGTACATGCTTTAATAGGGCTTTTCTGAATAAACACTATTTTAAAATAACATAAAGCTCTTAGACTTAGTATCTTAGATTCTTGTTCTAGCCCCTTAGCAGGTTTAGTTCCATGACTTTCTTCTGAATGCTGTACTAATTACAAGTTAATTTATAACATTTAGTGTTAATCCCGATAAGGTGTTAGACTTCAAGCAGGATGTAAAACCCGCCCGTCCGCACGCTGCAAAGGCTAGTGTTATTGGGGTGCGAACGTTAGTGTTATTATCGCGGGAAATCCGCCGAGCCCTTTGCTCTGTTGACTCTGCTGTTGACACGACAAACGCTAGAACGAGTGATTTTATTTTTCTCTCTCGTTCTAGCGTTCGGCGAGTCAACAGCTCCTGAGGATGCCTCGTGTAGAGGTGAAACACGTGTCGAACAGGGTTCGGCGAGAGCAGAGGCTTCGTTGGAGTTCCCACGATACTAATACTAACGTTCGCACCCCAATAACACTAACTTTTGCGGCGTACTTGCATCCTGCTTGAAGCCTAACAATCTTATTGGGATTAACACTAAATATAATAAATTAACTTTGTCGTTATGGATTTCCGAAAAGTAACGTCTAATACAATTAACTTTCTATACTAATTATATAGATGTACTATTTCACCGACTTTAAAAAGGAGGAGGTACTCAATTTGACTGTTTTTTTTAAATATTTTATGTGTAATTATAATAACTATATTTATATTTCATGTGTAATCCTAATAACTTCTTTCTGGGTGAACCGATTTAGATGTATTTTTTTATTTGAAAGCTGGTGCTTCCCGTGTACCATTTAAGTTTGATAGAAATCTGATCAGTAGTTTTTGTGTTATCCTTAATAATGCGTATTTAATTCATTTAATCTGATCTAGGGTTCCGAAGATGTGAAGTCGGTTTTTTAAGCTTTGCTTGCGTTAAAATTTTCTGTTATAATATAGATAATGTTTACCTACTATACAATCTATATTTATTTAAACTACACTGTACCGCAAAGAATGGCATCGACGTGCCTATAAATATTAAATTTTAAGCTCTATATGCGGAATAATATGTTTTATTTTGAAGTAAAACTTTTATGGAATAAAATTTTCCTTTCAAAAATGTGTGTCACTGTTGACTCAGTAAGATTATTCCTCAGTAAAAAAAAGTTCCCATTATAACATATACAACAATATAAGGAAGAGCACACACAATATTAGAGTTCCGCATTATGCGAGGAAAAACCGCAACCTATATTACGCGTTGACACGGATACCGTGTGAACGAGGCATTATGAATTGAATTTATTCTCCAACTCCTCACACCACTATCAAACTTATTTACTAGTTACAAGGTTGATATTAGCTTACAGATGTGAAGAGAATGGTTTTACTGTGACATTAAAGTCTACATTGTTGGTAGGATTTATTTGTACTCAGCTGTCAGTGTGGCGCAAATTTGAAACGGCTTGATCGAAAATAAGCAGAATTTGACCTAATATCAGTCAATTAGGAGGACCTCTTTGGGAGTCTATATAACTTGTCTTTCTTATCTTGTAAGTCAAAGTCAAAGTCCACGTCAAAGAGACTAACTCGTCTCGTCTCTTAATTACATAAATAACAGGTGTCGTAAAGACACGATACAAGTGAAACTTTTGTATTAAAGGGAAACATTTTGATTATTCATGGTCCATGACAGTGTCCCCACCACTTTTCGTCACGTAAAAAGGTTGCGGATCGAAAATTTCAAAGCACTCCCATAAAAAAAAAACACATCAATAAAAGCAGGGAATGTTGTAAATACACGATAGAAGTAAAACTTTTGTATTACAGGGAAACATGTAAATTAATTTTACACGGTGTTTCTCCCACTACTTTTTGTGTTGTCACACAATAATTAAAACGCAAGCAAAGCTAATAACCAAAACAAAGTTTGGGCTGGACCGATTTCGATAAAATGTATATGGGACCACCTCTCTACCAAACAAAAAAAAACATCAAAATCGATTCATAATTGGCGGAGATATCGCGTAATATACATAGATATATACAAACATATATATATATAGAATTTAGTACCTCCTCCTCTTTGAAGTCGGTGAAATAGTACATCTATAAAATTTGTATATAAAATTAATTGAATTAGGCGTTACTTTTCGGAAATCCATAACGACAAAGTTAATTTATTATATTTAGTGTTAATCCCGATAATGTTGTTAGGCTTCAAGCAGGATGCACCACCCGCCGATGGACCGATTTCGATAAAATGTATATGGGACCACCTCTCTACCAAACAAAATTGGCGGAGATATCGCGTAATATACATACAAACATATATATATATATATATATATATATATATATATGAATTGAGAACCTCCTATTTTGAAAAAGCTGCGGATCAAAATGTCAAAGCCTCCCATTATAAGTGTAGCTTTCAAACGAAATAGACGACGCCATTTTTTCGCTTTCGCGGCAAATTGACCCAAGAAGTTTAACAGTAAACTATTATAATAAACCAATCGTTGTGCTTGTGAGGTATCTCGTAACCATGGCAACGGGAAATACGTCGGAAACATTTCATATCGGATATTGTAGGAATTCCGGCAGAAATGATTTTCTATTGGTTGTCTTTTGTTTAGTCTTCTGTTTATATTGGTTGTGTTATATTTTTTATTCTGTTTTGTTTGATGATACATTTCAGATAACAAGTATACTCCTGGAAGACTAGGAAAGAGATTTATGATAGACTAGCCGTGCCCCGCGGCTTCGCCCGCTTTTATCAAGTTAAAAAGTAGCCTATGTGTTAATCCTAGGTATAATTTATGTACATTCCAAATTTCATTCAAATCCGTTCAGCCGTTAAAGCGTGAAGAGGGAACAAACATACTTACACACTTACAAACAAACTTTCGGATTTATAATATTAGTAGGATATCTTTTTTGGTTTTTCCGTTTTACTGAAAACAAGGATTGATTTTTAAAGACTACTTCTATCTTTTTATTTTTCACACTCACTGCTCCAATTCACAGCTCTTATTTTTGATGACTTGTGTCGTCGACACACGTAACACACACAATCACACCCAGAACCAGAAACACAAATTTCCTTCGGGGAGAAAACTTATGTTTCCGCCGGGAATCGAACTGATACCTGCTGCTTAGAAGGCGAACGCGCACCCAACTAAGTCAACGGGCAGTTCATGCATTGCAATTGACCGAACTAAGAACACACACAATCACAAATGTGTGTGTTGATATGAAAAAGTTCTGAGACCCACGATAAAGGCATTGGAACGTCGTTGACGACCCAGTTGGCGCGGTGGACAGATATCTACCATCTGCGCCGTGGGTCCTGAGTTTGATTGCTGGCAAGAGCACATTTTTTCCATCTCAAGGGTCATTTGTGCTTCTAGTTCTGGGTGTGAGTGTGTGTGATTAGTAAATATTTCCGGCACTCGCGATGCAAGTCTTTGAACTTAGTGTGGGGACGGGAGCGTGAATGCTTTTGTTTAAAAAAAAAAATACAAAAAATTAAAAAAACATACAGGCCAAGCTGGATTCGAACCAGGGTGCGTAGAATTGAAAGACGCACAGAATGCCGCTTAGCCACACTCCCTCACGCTCGGTATAGTATTAGCCTAATAACAAACACATTGGTAATAGTTTTCTCATCAAGTTCTAAATTTAACGGTAAAACACCAATATACTGTAACGAGGTGGCCACAACAAAGGTTGTCACACCTTTGTGACTGGGCAGGGAGCGTGGCAGGCAGTAATATCCTGTTACTGTTTGGGATATGGCATAGGAGGTAGCGGGTATTTAACACCCAATACATAATAATTTATTGGAAATAAAATTAATAGTATCAAATAATTTTACTATTTAAGTTTTCGTGAGAATCAGATATTATAATTGTATTATTAAAATACGGCTATCACTCACGTCATTTGTCGAAATTATCGACCTAGATTTGAACATGTACGATGCTCTTCGTCGGGCTGAGTTTACCCCGTGAGATCGCGAAGAAGACTGCGAATGTGGGCTCGTTCGGCTCTCTGCGAGCGTCGCGGTGACTGCTTCGGCGGCGTTCTCGCACTTTTGCGGCCTTTTTTATTATATTAAATTATCAACGCTTTCACACTCACAGCCCCACACTTAGTTCGATGACTGGTGTCGTGGGTGCTAGAAAAATTCGCATCACACACACATATTTATAATCAGAACCAGAAACAAAAATTACTCTTCGAGATGAAACTAACCACTTACATTCAATAATTTCAGCGGCAAATTATAATTAACTAGTTAGATTCAAATTATTTACAAGCTACCATCTCCAAGACCTAATTTAAATTCGATTTACAAGAGGCAAGTAATGAAAGTGCTGCACTCTCAGCCTACCATGGCTACGTGGCTTCTATTCTGCTATATGGCCTTCTTATATAGGGGAACTAAAAAGACGTTACAATGGTGCCGATTCTGTTGTCCAAAATTAGACTAAACTAGCCTAAAATTAGTTTTAGTCTTGCTTTAGTCCAAAACCTATTCAGAAAATGCAAGATTAGACTAAAATTAAGTTTGACAGGACTAAGTTAGTTTAGTTACTCTATTTAGTGAAAATGACCAAATTTTTATTCTGATGTACATGTTTTACGTCAAATTAAGACTAAAAATAGAAATTTGAAACTCAAATTAGTCTGTATGAAAAAGGTCTGGATTATTTTTAATGTGATCTTATACTTGAAAGAATAACAAGTGCAATTAATGAAGCAAATACTGACCTACAAAGTCTATAATGAAGGAATATGTGATTTCGGCTCTTGTGAATACAATTCAATTTGGTTGCTGTCAAAATCAATTTTAGTCCTGTCATTTCAACTTTTAAATTAAGTTCAACGTAAAATCAGAATAGCGTTTAGGTATTCTTTGACTAAAATTAGTTTATTTTTAGTTTAGTTTAGGTTAGTTCGGTGCACAACAGAATTAGCACCAATAGCATGTTTAAGATGTATAAGAGCTATATGTGATATCGGTCCATAGGACTCATGCAAGCCACTATTTAAAAAACTTTAAAAGGTTTTGAGTTTGACTAGCCTATATATAATGCAGGTTGAAATGTTTGTTAAAAAGCACACTGATATTTTTGAAAACGCGCATATAACTCGCTCTGTTCTTTCAACTTGCGACACACACTCAGACTCATCCCGCCTCAGCGTCAGACAAATTTGTTGTACCAAGTCTTAGATTTCGCCTCGACTTAATTACTTGTAGTGATAGCTTTGTATAATAGACCGAGCGAAACGAAGGCCCGAGGTGGTATGGGAGAGTACATTGTGCTGTTTAGCTTTCTAGATACAAAATAATTAGACATCGAGACCATTCAAGGCTTATAATTTTGCTCAAGCCTATATATATGCGACTCGAATGGAGACCTCGTGCCTTCATTTAGCTTAATAGAAAAAACCTTTTGAGCTTAATTGCTTTCAACCCGTTCTCTAATAACAATTGTTTGATTTTTGTATTTGTTGTTTAATTAGAAGCTATACAAACAAACAAACAAACAAACGCTTTCACACTCACAGCCCCACACTAAGTTCAAAGACTTGTATCGTGGGTGCCGGAAACATTTACATCACACACACATTACACCCAGAACCAGAAGCACAAATATCCCTTGGGAAGGAATTTGAGCCCCTGCCAGGAATCGAACCCAGGACCCACGGCGCAGACGGCGCAGGCGGACACCTGTTCGGCAATGATATGAACTATAATAAAAACCTAATACTGTTGAGAACCTTTTTCAACCGACTTCAAAGAAGGAGGTGCTCAATTATACTGTATGTTTGTAACGCGATATCTCCGCCAATTATGAATCGATTTTGATGTTTTCTTGTTTGGTAGAGTATACTTCAGAGGTGGTCCCATATAAATCGGTCTAGCCAAAACCGTAATATAAGCGATGAAGTCGGTTTTTTTAAGCTTTGCTTGCGTTTCAATTACTATGTAATGAGAGACGAGACTAATGGTAAGCGCCACGCTTGCCCGTTATTGTTTATTGTCACACAGATTTTTAAAATAAAATTGTTAAAAACCCTGCATAAAAAACACTGCGATCGTTACCCCTACATATACGATTATCCTTTATACGCTCTATATCTCACAAGAAACATTGCCCTTTAAAATCCTGCATGCAGTTATGTATGCATACTATTGCTAGCGATGGCTTAGTACTGCTTCAAGCGGACTCTGCAATTTAGTCCCACAGTGGTAGGACTCTTGCAGAGTCCCCATTTCGCAGAGGTTATAGTGACTACCTTCTCTTTTTTCGGAAGACGTTTAAAACAACGTGCTCGACTGTAAAACGTGCGTCGTGTAAAACAAATGCAGGCATACCATTGCACACATAAACTTAAACCCATTTACTTTTTTGGCCATGTGTAGATTTCCAAAATTAACCCCTTATGAATAATATAAGGGGTGATACGGTCATGCGTACATTTCCAAAATTCACCCCTTATTCTTTCCACTCTATCGAACGGCCTCTAACTAAGTCGTTTAGAGAATGGCCAGCCAATTACACAAATGACGCATTCTAAATGTTTTCGGAATCGTACGAAATGGGGCATTAGCTGATGGTAGATTAGGGTTGATGTCCGTATTAAGGTTGTTTTAGCAAGGACTAGATTTCCGCCTTAAACGATTCCGGTATGAGCTTAACGCAAGTTCTCGCGTTGGACGAGCGAACTGCTCGTTAGCGCAGTGGATTTCTATGCAATGGGTATTTTTGGGTATTTATGGCGTTGGAAACACAAGGCTTCTCTAATGGAAATGTTTGTTTCTCAAACATAAATATTAACGCATTCACGGTCACAGCTCCATATTAAGTTCGACAACTTGTGTCGTGGGGCCGGAAGCATTCCCATCACACCCAAAACCAACAACACATTTTTTTCTTAGGAAAAGAGAAATTTGTGTTTGTTTCTGGCTGTGATTGTGTGTGTGTAACCAACAACTGTAACATAAGTTATCAAAGTTAATGTAGGGCTGTGAGTGTGAAACCGTTTATTATTATTATTATTTATTAGCCGTACCCGCGGCAGTCCCTGAGTGCCACACGTCTTTTTTTTTTTTATAAAATGAACTCGTATTGATTTGGCAGTACAAAAGTAGGTTTGAATTAGTGATTCAGCTCAAATACAAAAACTTTGGGGTCGAGTTGTGAAGGAGCCAAACAGTTGTCTAGCTGCGCTAAGTTTTTTCGCAATTGTTCGCGCGTTTTTCGAATTTAGATTAGAAAGGGTAGAAATCTATACATAGGAATACTCACCTATACTTATGTTAGAATGAACGTTCTTTCTTACATAATAATACCACAGGTATTGTACAAATAACCCCGTTTACGTATACGTATACAAATAACCGTGTATAAGTAAATACCAATATCCGGATGACCGAGCTTTGCTCGTTTTTGTTTTTGGTAGAATGTGTTTGAATTTGTAGCCTCAGAAAGCTCCATCTAGTGTCGAGTAGAAACAGTTTTTTACATCGGTCATGGCGTAATAGATGGCGCTGATATTCCCTTAAACACGGTTTTTCAAATGCAGTTTGGGAACCGAGTATTCTCGGACCTGGAACGTTGATAAATCGATTCCTTGGGCCGAAAAACTCCTAATCTGTAACTTTCATGAAAATCTTTGGAGCCGTTTACGAGATCCTGATTACACATATACAAGAATTGCTTGTTTAAAGGTATTAGATAAAGCTCTCAAACTCTTTTCTTGTTTTAAACCTTGGTCATCGACGACCCAGTTAGCGCGGTGGACAGGTCTCCGCCCTCTGCGCCATGGATCCTGGGTTCGATTCCTGGCAGGAGTAAAAATTCCTTACTTAGGGATATTTGTGCTTCTGGTTCTGGGTGTAATGTGTGTGTGATGTTAATGTTTCCGGTACCCACGATACAAGTCTTTGCACTTAGTGTGGTGCTGTGAGTGTGAATGCGTTTATTTGAATGCGTTCGTTATAATTAAGATGATGTATTCTAAGCAATATAGAATTATTGGGTGTTTAAACTCCGTCACGAAGAATGGCATCGCTGCGACGCTTCTCGTTGTATGCAACGCCAACGCCAGTTGACACTTGACTCCTTAGGGAGATGATACACAAAGCGCTCGAGGCGCGTGATTAGGGTGCGCGCCCGCGACTCTTCCCGCGCTGCTTTCGTATCTACTGCCGTCATAAGGAAAAAAACGTAACTGCATTTTTGTCAAAATTGAGTTGTATACATCATCGGATCGGAATCAGGAAAAATAGACGCATCTACTAGTATTTTTTTATTTGTAAATATTCAAACGCAACTTACAAAATCTTACTTTTAATTTAGACGTATCTGCTACAAGTCTTTAAATGTACTAAATGGTAAATACATTTCTGATGTATATTACTAAATTTTATCAAAAATGTCAGACACGTCTCTCTTTCCAGAACAAAATATTCAAAGCGCCCTGTACGCGCGCCTCGGGCGCTTGGTATATCCTGTCCTTAACAGAGAAGACAAATCATATTATATACTAGCCGTGCCCTGCGGCTTCGCCCGCTATTATCAAGTTAAAAAGTAGCCTATGTGTTAATCCTAGGTATAATCTATGTACATTCCAAATTTAATGCAAATCCGTTCCGCTGTTAAAGCGTGAAGAGAAAACAAACATACTTACACACAAACTTTCGGATTTATAATATTAGTAGGATTTGCAATATTCGTACCACGTATTTGGTCTCTATGATTGAAATGGAAGTTTCAGGTGTTTTTCAAATTACCCTGTGCACACGCTTACACCCGTAAAACGCTTTCAAAAGCCCATTATTACGAATACGTTTATATTTGTAGGGACTGTGTTATTTACTTTTAACATAGTTTTCAAAGCAAGTAAGTCGACATAGAGGTGGTAGAGCATTTTGTGAGTTGCTCGCCTGGCTTGCTACCAAAGTAGCTTACCACCATCAAGTTGAAAGTCTGCCGCCAAGCCAAATACGGTGTTCCGGCAGTTATCCTTGAGAGCCTGCGTATTCCAGGTCTAGTGTGTTTACCAGCTTCGATCACATCGTCACTTACCATCAGGTGAGATAGTGGTCAAACACTAGCCTGTCACATATATAAAAAAAAAAAAACATACTTTACTGACAAACCGAATCAAATAAAGTGTCCAAATCGTTTAGCTGTGTAAGAGCTCTATTTCAGTAACAAAGAAACCACAAGCTGCATTCTGTAACAGCTGAGAGCAGCTATATGGCCCATCTGTGTTTCAATCTGCAATCCCCATCGGGCTAGCGGGGGATTACAGTCCAAGCTCTCAATGAAAAGCCCATGATCTTACAATGCTGGGCTGAAAATGCCTATGCTTTGGTTATATCTACCTACATAAAACAACAAGTGATTGGAACATAACGTCAGTCGCGTACCGAAGCTTATATAACACGCTAAAATGACTATTCAGTTATATAGGAATGTCAAAGTTCTCTAATGCAATACTTATTCGCCGTTTAAGTCAAGAAATAGATAAGGTGACTCATTATATATGATAGGAGTAAATTGATGTTTAATAGAGGAGTAATTTAGGAGGAGTAAACAGGAATGATACATTAAATGAATTGCACTGCACTTAAAGAATGTTAGTTTTAGCTACATTTTAAATTGCTCGACAGAAACAGCCCGTCACGGAAATAGACAAACAGACCTCGTAGACTAGTAATATATAGGGTATCGAAATAATCCAAAAGTGTAGAATTCTTCAAAATGATTTAATTTTTAAGTTAATGAAAAATGACTATCGCCATGAGAATGTTCAATCAAGTCAAGTTCAATCAAACTCCATAACCACAAATGCAGTAGGAAGACTAAATAGCATAAAATCTTTGAGTTAGTATAAGAAAGTATTAGAATATAGAAGTTAGAGAGTGTTACCAACAAATAACACAAGAACTAAGTGTTTCCAATTAATAGAGATAGCAAGAAATGCGCTAATGGACTCTTAGTTTATAACCTACTTAGCAGCTTAGGTCGACAGTAAGTTGCTTATTAGCTGTATAACCATACATATAGTGGTATAGGGGCGCCGTTAAAGATTACAGTCTACCCAGATTGTAATCTTAGACGGCGCCTCTATACGACACGTTCTAATCCAAATTAATTTATCACCCAAAATACAAACACGTTATCAACAATTTTTTTTTTTTCACTATTATAGGTCACGATAGAGTGTTCCCTATTTTTGTTACAAAGTAGCCAAGATTAGGCTAATAAGTAACTTAAATTTAACTTATTCTGCTAGAATTAAAATATCCAAGAATGTGTCCAATAACACTTTTCTTATTGTCTCTATTAAGGCGAAGACACTTGGTTCATGTGTTCTTTTTGAGCAGCACTTATAAAACACTACATTACACTAATACACTAACACTAAACAAGTTCAAACGGTTTTGTTCTTTTGAGTCGTCTCATATATACGTGTGGTCAAGGAGCTGGATGGCCTCGACGTTCACATGATGGTGAAGTCTATAAAGTCGTAATACCTTATTCTGGAAGCGTTGAATGATTGAAATATTGCTCGATTTAGTACAGCCCCAAAGCTGTATACCGTAAGTCCACACGGGCATCAGGACTTGTTTGTATATCAATGTTATCAACAAATGATACAAGAGATTTTTTAACAATGTATTTTAGAACAGAGATAATTATATCTATTTTCGTATGCTGATTATTAAAATGGGTTACAAAAACGACAATTTAATTCAGCTTCGTAGGTTATCAAACGTGGAAAAAAATCCACGTTTGTAATTAGTTATGATATTTGGGTGATTAGTGAGGATGCAAGGATTTTTTATTAATATTGGGGAAAGTATTCAGCAGCCGTGCTAGGCTACCCCTGTTTTACGGCTACTCAGATTTCTGTATCGAATTTTGGCATGAATATTTAATGCGCATCACCAAGCATTTTAACACTTAGGTAATATACGTAAATCATTATTTGTAATACGATAATGTTTATAACATACAAGCTGTACCCCGCGGTTTGCCAGCGTAAGTCCCGGATCCGCGAGAATTGCTGGATAAAAAGTAGCATGTCGCTACCTCCATTCCAAATTTAATCAAAATTGGACCAGCCGCTTGAAGAAGTAACAAACACGCAATATATGCCTTTATAATATTTGTGTGATTATGATAATTAGATATTAAGCAATATGCACAAGATTTGTTGATTAAGTTTTTTTTTAAATTTACGCTTATTACATAAATTTATTATTTACATGCATTTTCTTTAATAGTTTAAATCAATAAAAGTTATAAAAATGCGTGGAAAAATATAAATAGAGAGACGCACGCTATTGGTTAAACTGATTTGTGACGTCACAGCTCGAACATCTTTGATGTCAATGATTGGTCAACGTTCTGTTAAAGCAGACGTGATTGTATTGTGGATGTCAAAATCATTAAACGCAAGCAAAGCTTAAAAAACCGACTTCACCGCTTATATTTTGGTTTTGGCTTGACCAATTTGGATGACATTTATATGGGACCACCTCTGAAGTATAATCTACTAAATTAAAAAAAACACATCAATATCGATTCATAATTGGAGGAGATATCGCGTAATATACCTACATACAAAAAAAAACATACAGTCGAATTGAGAACATCCTTTTTTGAATACGGTTGAAAAAATAAATGGCTGCCTTCTAAATTGCTCGAACCTACACAGTTTTTTTTGACATTAAATATAATGTTAATGAATTTTTACTTTCGGCAATTTTTATTGTTTATTGTTGCTAAAAAGTTTCAAATACGTTGTTTATACACATGTTAGCTGATATATATTTATTTACATAGCAAACATTTTCATTGAGTACTATACCAGGCCTGTGTCTTGGAATTCAAAATATATTAAAAAAAAATTATTAAACGTGTAAAAAAACCTCTTTGGTCAGGCGATACGCTTCTAGCAAATGCTAACGGCTTTTACCGTGACAAGCTTCTAAATCTCTTACAAAAAGCCTTGCCCATAAATTTAAAGGGTGAAAAGAAGAAAAAACGGGTTTCCCCAAACTTGATAGAAATGTGCCGGTTAGTAATGCAATTACTGAGAACGCTTCTTAATAGGGTGATGATTTATTCATAGGTGGTAGCGGGAGCGGGATTCAGTTTTATGTAGATTTTATTCATTCTAGACTGCAGAGCTTTATTTGATTTTGTGGTTTATCTTGGAATAATTGTTATGTAAAATCTTGCAGTTTTAAGTATCCTGAAACGTTTTCTGACTCAAATTTTCATAAGTCATATTAATTTTAGTGTCACTTTTCGTTCTCTTGATAATTACTCAAATTAGTTCATTGTTCTAAAAGGAATGGTGCTACAACGTAGCTGTACCAACATTATGGTCCAATAATTCGATTTTCAATTCAACGTGTTTTTTTTTTTATATATAATTAAACGCATTCGCACTCACAGAAATAAATTAGGTACCTATTAATTATTGACTAGCTATTAGACCATAAGTTTGATTAGTACACACATTTTGAAATAGATCATATTCGTTTCTATTAACTATTGTTTTTTTTAGAAATAACCTAAAAGTCTATAGACATTATTTGTTAAAAACTTTTATGTGCAACCTTTGTAAAAGAACATGGACGCTGGATGCCAGTGGTAGCAGCAGTATGTCGGTAGGTCGCCACGTATTGTCACGCACCTGTGACGCTGTTAATGCGACCACTCTGAGTTGTGTCACTGTTACATACATTTATAATAAATCATGCAAGTAATTTGTCATGTTGTTTAACTAGGAATGTTTAAGTTGTGTACGAAATTGGTATGAAACACGACTGTACCACCAGGACCCTCCAAATTATCTAATAATTTTCCCTTAATTGTATTAACCATAAAATTAATAATGTCCTCGTTGAAGATAGTTTGCGTTATAGTGCATTCGAAGAGCCGTTTTTTTATGTTATAAGAAATAATTAAAGCTTTATTACATTACGCAAGTACGTTCAAATTAATCAAAATAATGTAAAAATTAGCCAACAACAGCAAACATGCCCAACAGTTTCGCAAGTCACCTAGAATCGCTAATCTCGCCAACACAACCACACCCTGCTCGCGAAGTGCCTTTTACCACTTCTAACCGTGAGAAAAGGTAATTATTGACTTTTTCAACTTCTCACCCCCCTCCCCATTTTCCCACCCCTCCCAGAGGCCTGTCGAAAGTAGATAAGACAACGTTGTAATTAAAAAGGTTCAGTACTTCTTTAGCGAGTTCTTTTCTTGGAGCCCCTTTTGAAAGACGGCTTACTAGTGATTGATTTGGGAAAATAGGGGCTATTTTGTGAAATTTTTGTAGGCCTAACCTAACCTTAATTCCTGAGATTTTTTTTTTAAATAAAAGGTTTTTAAGTGCTCTGCTATTTTAGTTGAGAAAGGGTTATTAAATAACTTTAACAGCTGAAAAGTCAAGGATTTGTCGAGATTTGTTTACGTTAGAATATTTTTTTAATTTATTCCTAAAAGCTTTGCCTAACTTAAACGGTGTTAAATAAAAGAGTATATTTTTCTTGGGATTTTTTATTATTTCTCAAAGCTATTAGTCGAGTTTCAATGATGTTATTTTAATTCCTAGGCTTAACACCTAGCCACCCAAACTGACCAAACTTTATATAGTTAAGAACTATGTTTAATGATAAGTACAATAT
Organism: Lomographa bimaculata; assembly: GCA_948107665.1. Classification (NCBI taxonomy): domain Eukaryota; kingdom Metazoa; phylum Arthropoda; class Insecta; order Lepidoptera; family Geometridae; genus Lomographa; species Lomographa bimaculata. The sequence continues at coordinate 10,657,232 of OX403610.1, read as the reverse complement.
GGGAGTCTTCAAGTCAAAAGTGAATAAGTATCTTCTTGGAAAACTTGCTACATAATCGATCACATCGTCACAAAAAAATATTGCTTATTGTTCCGCTGTCGTTCATTATACTAGGCTCGGGTGATTTACAATCATTTTTAAGAAGAGTTTTCCTTGAGCTGGCGGTTGGTCATCAAAAACTCAATCCTATTATTAACATGAAAGTTAGTGTATCTGTGAAACAATGTACCTTTATTATAGTTAGACGAATTTGAATACAGTTGGATATTTAAATAAGGGTTTGCATTACCATTTCGCAGGCCATGAGCTATTATTCTATAAAATACTAGCCGTGCCCCGCGCCTTCGCCCGCTATTATCAAGTTAAAAAGTAGCCTATGTGTTAATCCTAGGTATAGCCGTTAAAGCGTTAAGAGGGAACAAACATACTTACACACTTACACACACACTTAATTCAATATTAAAATTTTAAAACATAAACAGCCATAACTATAATGTTTGTGCAGAAAAACTTGGGTTTATCCTACTAATATTATAAATCCGAAAGTTTGTGTGTAAGTGTGTAAGTATGTTTGTTCCCTGTTCACGCTTTAACGGCTGAACGGATTAAGATAAAAATTTTGAATGTACATAGATTATACCTAGGATTAACACATAGGCTACTTTTTAGCTTGATAATAGCGGGCGAAGCCGCGGGGCACGGTTAGTGTAGAATAAGTGACACTGACACGGAATAATAATAGAAACCAATTTCGGAATATTAAAAATTCAAGCGCAGGAAAAAGCAGTAAAATATTTACAGCTGCCGAATCCAACTTCAAAACAACAAAAAATAAACCGTCTTCGCGATGCGGAAGCGTTCGGACGGTTGCCGCCAAAGCGGAGTAAGTCAAAAAATACAAAAATTCGATCCGGCGGGATCCCAGCCAAATCTGCGACAGAGTCCAATAGAAACATGAAAATGTTCAAATTGAGTGGCGGGTTCGGTGAGGATAGATAGATAGATATATTCTTTATTTGCACACCAAAAAATAACACTTACAAAAAAATCTTAAATATAACTTGGGAGCACAAAGGGCGGTCTTATCGCTCAAAGCGATTTCTTCCAGATAACCAAAGGGGGATGATAAAAATATTACAAACAGGTACGGTGGTGTACCTCCACACGTATTTAAATTAATAAATGTACTTACACATACTTATTAATATTAGATACATAATATACATACAAAAACCTACATAAATAATAATAATAATATATTATAAACACACACAAACTAATACATATTATCTTATCTTCTATCTATCTATATATATATAAAAAAAATCAATGCCACTTTTTGTTGTTATTTTATAACTCAAGAACGGGCTCACCTATCCAAACCAAATGTTTAGGCTTTGTTCGGACTATTTAGTAGATGGTTTATGTGAAGTTTGCACAAAATCGGTCTAGCGGTTCTTCATTTATCACACCCGGGCGAAGCCGGGGCGGATCGCTAGTTATGCATATATATGACTAATAAAGGATAACATATAAACATATTGTTACAAAACTGACACATGTCAATGATGACAATCCCAGTTATATTGTAATGTCAATGATGACAATCCCAGTTATATTGTAAGCCCTATATATTTTAAAGTAGTCTGTAATTGTTTTTAAGTCAAACTTCCTATGGTAGTGCTTTGAAATATGAATCCGCAACCTTTTTTTGTGACGAAAAGTGGTGGGGGTCAATAAGTTTAAGTCACTGATGAATAATTAAAATGATACCCTGTAATACAAAAGTTTAACTTCTATGGCATGTCGTTACGACACACTCTGTTTTTTAAATAAAGGATAATTTTTTATTTTTTTTAAATATACCTCATTGGATTTTATTTTTTTCCAAATTATCCAAAAAAAAAATTTTTTTTTTTGATAATTAGGAAAAAATATATTCCAAGCATATAATGAGAACTATGACGGTCGAAAAGCATCGATCTACTAAAAGATAATTGAAACATAAGCAAAGCTTAATAACCGACTTGTGTTCCCGCCGGGAATTGAACCCGATACCCCTGCTTAGAAGGCGACCGCTTATCCAACTAAGACAACGGGCATGTCTTGCAAGTAATGGCATAAAATAAAGCTAAGAACAAAACGATCATATTTGGCGCGCTCCCGTTCAAAAACTAAACAGGCCGAACTCGAAAACATTAATACAATAACTCTTAAATCACATTTAAAAGGAACCCAGAAAATTAAACAATTGTCCACAGTACTTGCCAAGACTGCTGTATAGCTTGATCTATAATCTGGAGGTTTTTGGCACGATGTCCCTCTGGCATTGTGTATCAATGACTTGTGACCGGGCGGCAGTTTAACAACTGCGTCATTTTTTTAACAATGCTTTATTTTAAGCCGGTTTAATGATCGAAATAGCGAATTTGCATGAAGTATTAAAAAAAACATAAAACGCTTTCACACTCACAGCCCCACACTAAATTCGAAGACTTGTATCGTGGATGCCGGAAACATTCATATCACACACACATTACGCCCAGAACCAGAAGCACAAATATCCCTTGGGAAGGAATTTGTGCTCCTGCCGGGAATTGAACCCAGGACCCACGGCGCAGAGGGCGGGCACCTGTCCACTGCGCCAACTGGGTCGTCATAAATAAATGTGGGTTTAGTATTTTCTTTAAATCCTCATAGCTATTGAGTTAAATCTTAAACATTGGTACGTTATTTAAATATCAACGGCACTTGATGGTGAAATATGAACAGTCCAAATAGCAAGACAACTCTAGGAAGAATAATTCCTGGAAAGAGCATTTTCGCTTTCACACACTGCCCCACACTAAGTTCAAAGACTTGTATCGTGGGCGCCGGAAACATTAACATATCACACACTCAATCACAACCAGAAGCACAAATCTGTTTTGGGAAGGAAAATTGTACTCCTGCCGGGAATCGAACCCAGGATCCACGGCGTAGAGGGCAGAGACTTGCCCTCCACACCATCTGGGTCGACAACTGTTTTTTAATTGGGAATTTTAATGAAAAAGTGATAGAAATTTATGGGAAATTCAAAATAGCTAATGCACGCGATTGGCTAAACTGATTCGTGACATCAGTTTAACGTTTTCAACCGACTTAAAAAAAGATTGAGAGCCTCGTCCTTTTTTAAAGTTAAAAATAGTTAACAGCTTTTATTTTATTGGAACTTACCAGCTTTACAAAAGTCACGTCGATATTGTGGACCAATACAAGGGGCTTGTATCAATGCAGATCTTTATCAGATTTCCTGTGCTTTGCTTGCAAACAGGAGTTTTTTGTGAGGGTTCCGTTGAAATTATTTTATTGTAGATTTGAAGTTATTTACAATGGCAATATTGTTTGGTTGAAACTGTACTGGTTCCGGTTGTTAGAGTATGCAATACGCATGATTTTGTGTAGCAGTTCCGCTTAGAGCGATACGCTTCTACGTTTATCATCCGCTGCGATGGATTTTATTCCCGCGTCTTTGTTTCTTGAACTGTATAATCTGGGAGTCTTCAAGTCTAGAATCAATAGGTATCTTCTAAAAAATCATGCTACATCTTCGGCCGCATCTTCACTTTCCATCAGGTGAAATGGTGGACAAGCATATGACCATTGTTTCGCCTGATGGAAATCGTATCTAGTATAAAAAAAGTCTTTGAAACTTAGTGTAAGGCTGTGTTGAACACGTTTTTACCGACTTCCCAAAGAAGGAGGAGGTGCTCAGGTCGACTGTTTTTTTTTTATGCATAACTTCTCATAACTTCTCTCTCCACGTGAGCCGATTTCGAAATTTTTTTTTAGTTTGAATAATGTTGCTCTCTAATTGGTCCTATTTAAATTTGATCAAGATCTGATTAATAGTTCTTGAAATATCGTCAATATTGCCTATATTGTGACGAATAATGCGTACTTTGACGATGTTCTCGTTTACCCGACTTCAAAAGTTACCCTATAACTTCTTTCGTCATGAGCCAATTTTGATGATTCTTTTTTTATTTGAAAGCTGGTGATGTTCTTGTAGTCCCATTGAAATTTGATCAAGATCTGATTTCTAGTTTTTGAGTGATAATCAATAATGCGTGTTTAATACATTAAATCTGATCAAGGTACCGAAGATAAAGCGGTGAAGCCGGTTTTTGTAAGCTTTGCTTGCGTTTAATTATTTATTGTTTGACGCAGTTGCATCAGTGTAATTTATAATACTGATTTGAACACAGGTTCTTATTTGCGCCACTCAAACAATATGGTCCTAAACTAAGTCCTACAAACACAAAAGGACTCGTGAAGCGTTCCTTAACAAATAACGGTGCAAATGAAACTTTTTGCCGCTGTTTTTTGCGAAATTAAAAACGTGTTTTATTTTTTTATTTCTGCACGATAGGGTTAAAGTTTTACGAGTTTAATTATGAAAGCTTTTCATTTGGAATGTGAAATATATTCGCCATTTTGTTTGTTGAAGCGGAGGGCATTGGTGTGAAATTGGGGCACATTTTTAAAATTTTTAAGCGTTAGTACTGCTATTTTTTTAATAATTGTGTGTGTGTTGTGAATGAAATTTCCGTTATAAGTCTAAATTTATTTTATATTTGGATAATATATATAAAAACAATAAAATATTGTGCAAAAGAGACATTTGCAGACTAACTGCTCTAAACTAACTTTTTTTTATGAATTATAGACAAACATTTGACCACTATCTCACCTGATGGAAAGTGATGATGCGGCCGAAGATGTGACATGTTTATCATTTATGTTTTTTTTTTATGTTTAACTTCGGAGTTTTGTATCAGGAATTCGATTCTCCATAATATGCAGACTCAATTGAACTGCCCATTGGATAAGTTCAGTGAGCGTTCGTCTGTTGTAGATGCCGGAAACATTCACATCACACACACAATCATAACCACAACCACAACCAGAAACACACATTTTCCTTGGGGAGAAAACTTGTGTTCCCGCCGGGAATCGAACTTGACAGATGCGTAGAAAGCTTGTCTTTAAAAAAGTTTTTAACAAGTAACTTATAAGTACACCATTGTCTTTATTTCCTATCTAAAAGACAAATTCATATACAATACAATATAATTTTGAATTCTCATCACATTTATCCAATAGCAATCGTAGAATATGTTTAGTCAAGCAAACAAAAGAGCTATCAGCTGTAGCAATCAGCTTTACAATAGGGGGACGACAAATAGAGTCGGGGTAAACAGGACAAGCCTCGATCAGTTAGCAGTAAGGGGGTATTGGAACATACTGTACCAGTTAGAAAGATAACTTAAACTTAAATATTGATTTTAATAACTGGATAAAATTGACACTTTTTTATTTTAATTAATGATTGATAATAATTGAATTGACATGATAATATTTTTTTTTACTCAAATGGCATTGTAAACTTTGTTTATCTAAAAACTAAATAGAAGAAACATGTTATGACGTTGCACACCCATGTACAAAGGGTAGATTGTATGGGATTTATTATTAATTTAACAGCTTGTATTATCAACCTACATTCTATGCAATAAATGAATTATGATTATGATATGATTATGATTAGCTTCTGTTACCCCATATTGTTGGTAAATAATTAATATTGCAACTCTATCATTAGCAGGTAACTCGGTCGATATTGAGAGAGTCTTCGTAGAGCAAAAGCGTTATGTGAGATGGTATATAATATAGCATGGTTTATAGATTCTAATAAGCCACTTTCCTACCGACTAAAAAAAGGAGGAGGTACTCAAGACGACTGTATTTTTTTTTATGTTACCTCATAAATATGTTCCACGTGAACCGACTTCAAATTTTTTTTTTTGTTTGAAAGATAATGCTTTCCAATTGGTTTCATTTAAATCTGATCAAGATCTGACCAGTAGTTCTGGAAATATCTTCAATAATGCGTATTTATATATTTATGAAAAGAACGTTTATAATATGTCCATACATGGAGATTTGTCGCGAAAGTGAAAAAATGGCGTTGTTGATATTTCCATCCAAATGTTGTCTAGAAAAGATCGCTCTTAGCGATAAGACCGCCCATTATACTTATCTTTATAAGTTTCTCTGTTCGCTGTATTTTTCTTTGTTGTCAATAAGCAGTTATTGTACCTATTGTATTGTTGATTCAACTAAACAAGGGGGTCAATCAGACACAATAGGGGAGCTTGACAAACAAACGGTGGTAAATACGACGAATTAGATGACGTAAATAGATCTGATATTTTCAGTGACTTTTATTTACTTGGAGGCGCATTTTTTGCGAAGGTAAAAGGGGATTTTTGTAGTTCACAAGGGACAAAATCAAAATAATGAAATACCCCCGACGCTCTATGTGATAACAAACAGCTTAGAACAATCTCAATCAAGCCACCTTTAAAACAAACAATCTATATCATAATTTAAACGTAAGCAAAGCTTAAAAAAACTGAAACTTTTGTTTTGGCATAATCGATTTCGATAAAATTTATATGGGACCACTTCTGAAGCATAATCTACAAACAAAAAAGAATTTTGAGAATCGCTCCACAAATGGGGGAGAAATCGGTGAACATACGTAAAAAAAAATACAATCGAGCATTTTGTTCAAAAACACAATCATACACATAAGTACAACTTACATAGATACCTGTTTATATATTTTAATATACCTACATTTCAACTTACACTGGCAGTAGTAGACTTTCGTGAGTGCCTCTTTGGGGCGCATGTGAATAAACGATTTTCAATTTTGAACATATTATGCAATATTTTACATAAACTGAATTAATAGGTACTTTGTTACTTCGATAGTTATGTAACTAGTACAGCAAACCTAGTATACGATAGGTAAAAGTAAATATCATAAATTTAAATTAACAACCAAATGAATCGCTAAACAATTCATCCCAATATCAGATTTCGTAAATTTTAAATTTCATAAATAATTTTGATGCTCTGCTTTATGCATTGTGCTACTGACAGTTGAACCAAATAAAACGATTTATTTTGGTTTTTGGTGCCGTATATTATTTAACAGCCTATAAATGCCAAGATCAGGGGGTTGCAGTTTTAGAAGTTCTGTCCCAAAGATCTGCCCGTTGGCTAAGTTAGGAGCGCATCCTTCTAAGCAGGGGTAGAGATTGTCTAAGCTGAAATGACGCGCCCCACCTTCGCATTTTCGCATTTTATTTTGGTCGGATTTATCACCCGACTAGTCGACCGTCTTGTACACGTGCAGATCCATTGTTCACTGAACAATCGACGCTCCCATACAGATGAAGTGTCGTCATTAATATTTGCACTCACACATCTAAATAAACTAATTAAGTAGTGGGGCGCGTCATTTCAGCTTGGACGAGCTCTATGTTGTTGTGAGCTCTGTTCGATTCTAGTCGGGAGTACAAGTTTTCTCCTCAAGGGAAATTTGTATTTCTGGTTCTGAGTGTGATTGTGTGACACAAGATACAAGTTATTGAACTTAGTAGGACATAAACGGGAGCCTACAGAAAAAAATTGTCTTCTCTGCGGCGTCTTTCAGTCTCTCTTAGATTTAAGAAAATTATGATATTTTGCAATGATATCTCATTGATTACTTATCCTATTACTGTCTACTGAATCGTATATATAGTTTTTTAGATTATATATCCTCCATTGAGACTGTTTCACGATCGAACGAGTTCATCTCGATTGATTTTTTAGTCCTTCAGAAGGAGAAAAAGACGTTTTAAGGGGCAGGTATACGTCAATGCGAGCACCTTTTTTAACCACAGCCAATTATCCCCCTTACACTTTTGCACGTAAAGGTGTATATTGCGTGAATTACATCGTGGCGGTTACGCTAGGTCGCGCGTGGCGATCTTTGATTTTTAATGGTTTTATTCAAGTTTCGTGAAAACGCACCTCAAATAAAATAAAATAAGCTGAAGATATCATTCGTCTAGTAAATATGCGTATGTGTAATAACTTTCACAGTGTTTTGATATAAAACGACCGAACGAAATGGTTACAAAAATACAACTTGATGCTATTTGCATGAGATTTAATATTTATGTCCTTTATATTTACGAACGTTATGAATATTCTGAGAAGAAGGCATCATTTATCGTATCACACAGATTAGGACGAATATTTTTATTTATCTGGTTTTATTATTAATGCCGAGTAAAACGGTTACAAAAACAAGCGTTTTAGATGAAATTTTGGTATCGCCACCTTAAGTGTGTTTTGGACTTTCGTTGAATTTGCTGTAGTCATCATTTTTAATTTTTTTTTTCTGAGATAGACTGATTACGCGTATAGATAACATTCGAAGATAAATGCCGTCAATGCATACTTACTAATGAAAACATACTTAATTATCTGATACTTAGTCAAATATTTTATATATTTATTAGATAGATGACGACCCAGTTGGCGCAGTGGGCAGGTCACCGCTTTATGCCAAGGGTCCTGGGCTCGATTCCCGGAGCACAAATTCCTTCCCAAGGGAAATTGGTGCTTCTGGCTCTGTAGTTTGTGTGTGATGTAAATGTTTCCGGCACCCACGATACAAGTATATGGACTTAGTGTGGGGCTGTGAGTGTGATTGCGTTTGTTTGTTTCGTTTAGATACTTTTTGAGAATTTTACCCAAACCCTAAAAAACCAAGTGATGACACGCGCGATGATATGGCGTAACCGCCATATTTTTAATTCGCTAAAAGCGCCCCTATTTCCTATCGCATACGCTTTGTATTCGCTTGTCATGTCAGTCGAGATTGGAATAAAGCGCAACCTGTTCTTAATAAACTATTACTGAACAGTCATAAATAAAATTTTCACAAAATGTTAATATATTTACCATCAGGTGAGTGTACAAATGCTAACATATCAGATACGATTGTATTCATATGTATTACGTCTATTATAGTATATGTGTTGTTTTTTTTTTTTAGGTCCCTATATATTATATTTAAGTTTTTTTTTTTCTCTTAATTTAATTTAGCCATACAAAAATTCTTATAACAGCTTCATATTTTAACCACTTTATTATTTTTGATGCATGCCTACAGCCTTCGCTTTTCAACCATGAGTGGTTGACTGGTAGAAAATGCTTTTAGCGTTGAGTCCACCCTTTGTACCTTTTTTGAGCAATAAAGAGTTAAATAATAATACAACAAATGGATATAAAGTACCCATGAATAACCTTAAATAATATTCAGTAGCATTGAGACCCTCAACCTCATTGATAGTTGGTTAAAACGATCTACGACAGCACATCTAAAAGTCGGACGTAAGAAAAATAGCACGTATGGACCTACCCTCGTTTCACGATACGTTATTATTTTTTCGCTCCAACAGTTTTATTGTCCCACTCACGAGGACCAGTCGTATTTTTCTTGGATCTGGTGTAATTTAATAGTTATGTTTGTTTTTATATTGAACCAAACGCTCTTGAAGGAAAATAATAATATTGTAGAGAATTGTGAAGAATCACTAGAGATTTTCTTAAGGGGCTCGAATTTTAACGATATTTAAGACTTGCGGTTCCGGAAACATTCACATATACTCGTTATTAAACACCTTAAATAACAAATAACACAAATAGTAAAATTTATAACAGTACATTTTAAAAAGTAACAATAGGCTGTCTTATATAAGCGATCTTTTCCAGACAACCTTTGGATGGATAGAAATAACGCATAATGATCCGTAATCTACAAATATAAGCATAAGCAAGGAAAAATTAAGATTCTGCCAGGAATCGAACCCAGTGGCATAGAGGCCTGAAATGTTTGTTGAAAAATCACGTCCCATTTTTCCTATCTATTGTGGCGACGGATTTGTTGCGTGTTATGTTTTTTCAATTTCTGTTAAAGGGTGGTAAAACTATTAACTATATATAAAAAAAATGTTGCTACCCACTTACGTGTATAGGTGCCTCCCTAATATATTCATTTATATCATTTTAATTGCCATTTCCGGCTTTGATCAATAGCTATACATATTGTTTGAGAATTGGAAGTTTCGACGATTCTTCTGACAGACTGGCAAACGGACTGACGGACGGACAAAGTGCCGAATCACCCAAGTCAACTTAGAGGTCTCGCTTCGTTAAAAATATTGAAGTAAATCAATGAGTGCCTCTGTGTGTTATTTTGGGTATGAGCTATGTTGAATACAATTATTATCCAATTCCATCAAACCGTAGCGGCATCAAATCTAAAGCAACACTCTAATCACAAACTTATTTTTTTTACCGACTTCCCAAAAAAGGAGGGGGTACTCAAGTCGACTGTATTTTTTTTATGTGTGTTACCTTATAACTTCTCTCCACGTGAGCCGATTTCGAATTTTTTTTTGTTTGAAAGATGTTACTTTCTAATTGGTCCCATTAGTTCTTGAAATATCGTCAATAATGCCTATTTTGAGATGAATAATGCGTACTTTGACGATATTCTCGTTTACCCGACTTCAAAAGTTACCTCATAACTTCTTTCGTTGTGAGCCGATTTTGATATTTCTTTTTTTTATTTGATGCTTTTTATGTAGTCCCATTGAAAATTCGATCAAGATCTGATCAGTAGTTTTTGAGTTATAGTCAATAATGCGTGTTTAATGCATTAAACTTTCAAAGAAATTAGCACAGTTGCTTTGAGTGAGCTTATATATAACTTAGGTTTAAGGAAATATAGGCAACATAAAATAGTCTAAATTTGGACAAACATACAACTATAAAATTTTACTTAAAAGTTGGACGGATAGAACGGAAGTTGACCATTAAAACTCTACATTCCTTAGCAGCGTAGCAAATCATGCGATTTTTGCAATATTTGACTCGCGATGGTAATAACAGTATGGGTATTTGGGAATATACACAGCTCGCCTTCTATCATATCTGTCGGTCTGATATAAAGCAAAAGGATGATGCATATTATCACTGTGCATATTTTTATAAAGAATGAATAGGTTTGGTTCAAAATTATGAAAAATCCTGCTCATGAAACTAGTTATGCTTACTAGTGTGTGGCAGTTTTGCTTGTCCGATTGTAACAAATTATTTTTATAAAAAATTTCAAATTCATGCTTATTTTATTTTTTACAAAAGTAAAATATGAAACTCATATTATTTATCAATCTAAAAGTTAGTGTATACATACGTATCTGTGTAAATATGAATATATTGTAACTGAGTAACTGATACACAGATTTCTCAAAAGAAATTTGGAATTTAAATAATCTTTAAATTTAATCAAGATTCAACCAGTAGTTTTTCAGTTTGCTAATTTAATCTGATCAAGAATTCGGAAGGTAAAGCCGGTTTTTTTAAGCTTTGCTTGCGTTTAAATTATTATTATAGCAAAAACAGATTATGCTTCTACGTTTATCACCCGTACAACGAAGAAATAGAACTCATAGCCTGCGTCTAAGTTACCTCGTCGGTACAATCTGGGTGTCTTTACGTCTAGAATGAATAATCTTCTAGGCAAGCATGTTCCACCTTCGGCCGCATCGTCACTTTCCATCAGGTGAGATAGAGGTCAATTGCTTGCCTACCCAGCATACAAAATAAAGAAAACTAGATTATTGATAAAAATAAGATGTTCCAACTGTTCTAACCAACACTCCATACTGTTTATACTGTGACACCGTCCTAGATCTTCCATTCTCGCAACGTTCCTACGATATATCCGCTGGCTTCCCTCCAAAACTGGTAACGAACGCATTGTAGCTGCATTTGGGGGCAAGCGAAAGGATTTTGGAGGGTAGATAGAAATATAGTTATATCTAACAAACTATCGGATTAAGAAAAATGGTGGTAACTAGTATTCAATATGTTAACGTTTATTTATCATCATCACTTTTTATGCTGGATAGGCAAGCATTTGACCGCTACCTGATGGAAAGTGATGATACGGCCGAAGATTGGCTTTTTGGGTGCTGAATCACCCACGTCCGTAGGAGGATACCCCTTAAGTCTGACTCCCTACACGTGGTCCCCGGGTGGTGCTAATCAGGTGACATTTGAGAGGTGGTAGAGCATTTTGTGAGTTGCTCGCCTGGCTTGCTACCAAAGTAGCTTACCACCATCAAGTTGAAAGTCTGCCGCCAAGCCAAATACGGTGTTCCGGCAGTTATCCTTGAGAGCCTGCGTATTCCAGGTCTAGTGTGTTTACCAGCTTCGATCACATCGTCACTTACCATCAGGTGGGATAGTGGTCAAACACTAGCCTGTCACAAATAAAAAACAAAAAAATAAAGATGGGACATGTTTGCCTAGAAAGTAGGCCTATTCACTCGAGACTTGAAGACACTCAGATTGTACAGACGAGGTAACAAAGACGCAGGCAATGAGTTCCATTTCTTTGCTGTACGGGTGATAAACGTAGAAGCAAACTCTGATTTTGCTATAATAATAATTTAAACGTAAGCGAAGCTTAAAAAAACTGACTTCACCGCTTTATCTTCGAATCCCTTGATCAGATTTAATTAATTAAATTCGCATTATCGAGGATAACTCAAAAACGACTACTGTTTGGATTTTGATTAAATTTAAATCGAACCACATGGAAAGAACCAGGCTCTCAAATAAAATAGAATCAATAAAGTCAGTTCATCTAGAAAAAAGTTCTGAGACATACATAAAAAATACTCCCTTTTTTAAAGTCAGTTAAAAATATTTTAAGCCTAGCATATCCACCAACTTTTTTTTTTTTCAAATACAGGACTAACTACGGGCCAATTGCCTATATTTCGTAAAACTAAACCACCACCTTTGACCGCAATATCATTTCACACTCACAACCCCACATTAAATTCGATGACTAGTATCGTGGGTGACGAAAAAAAGAAAAAAGTTTTGAGCGTGAGTTTTTTATTGAGTGTAGAGTTAGAAGTAAGAAATTTGACAAAAATAAAACAACAAAAAATAACAAACGTGAATGCGTTTGTTATTTCACTCACAGCCCCACATGAAGTTCAAAGACTCGTATTGTAGTTGCCGGAAACATTAATGATATCAAACACAGAACCAGAAACATAAACGTCCTCTGGGAAGGAAAAATGTTAATGATTTAAATAGTAAACGCTTTTACACTCACAGCCCTACAGTAAGTACGATGACTTGTGTCGTAAGTGCCGGAAAAATTCACATCACTCACACAATGATACCCACACAATGTTCACTTGCCGGGAATCGAACTCAAGACCTAAGACGGTCATATTGACTCAAATTTTCTTTAAGTTTAAATCTAATTAATCTTTCAAATGAGTTAATTTAAATTAAAACGCTATCATTTCATATCTCAGACCACAAACGCTTTGAGTAATTTGTATTATGCGGTCCTGTGTCGTCTACAGACCTTTGCCATCATTGAACTAAGCCTGCACAGTGTTTCATCAACATCATCATCAGCCATCAACATGGAGATTTAGTATGAGAGATGCGTGTCCTCCTTCTAAGCAGTCGGGTTCGATTCCTAGTGGAAAGGCAAGTTTTCTCCCAAAGGGAAATTAGTGTTCTGGATGTGATGTGAATATATGTGTTTGGCACCCACGACACAAATCGTGAATATGGTCTAAAAATCATAATACATCTTGTTTCACATTCAAATGTATGGGATATTAATGTCATAATTTTTACGAGCTCCATTTAAATTAATAAATTAATTTGAAAACAATGGTTGCCTTCACGGTTCCACCCCTTTAGTCCCCTTTGGGGCAGCTAATGCGTTTAAAAAGCATTTTATTTATTTAGCACCATATTTACACCCTTTTATAAATAGGGTGTTGTTTAAAAATCTATTTAAACCGATTTTGATTTGATGGATATTTTTTATGTGATATACTAGCCGTGCCCCGCGGTTTCGCCCGCTATTATCAAGATAAAAAATAGCCTATGTATTAATCCTAGGTATAATCTATGTACATTCCAAATTTCATACAAATCCGTTCAGCCGTTAAAGCGTGAAGAGGGAACAAACATACTTACACTCAACCTTACACACAAACTTTCGGATTTATAATATTAGTAGGATAAGATCTTTATTTTTATGATCGGCTATGGTGAAGCAAAACTACATTTCTTATTTTTTTTTATCCTAGATAGGCAAGCATTTGACCGCTCTCTCACCTGATGGAAAGTGACGATAACGATATGATACGTACTGTTTAATGATACCCGATACGAGCAGTTATTTTCTTAAATATATATTTTTGTTTTCAGCAATAGGACTTACATATTCTCTAAGAATTAGAAATTCTTCTCTTGTATGGTTTAGACGGACGGACAGACGGCCAAAATGCCCCCCAAGTCAACTTAGAGATCTCGCTTGGTCAATAATCTTTGGTCTTGTCCATTACTCTTTTTTATAGATCTATACGAAAGTTTATAAGTCTAGAGTGAATGGGTATCTTCCAGGTAAGGATGCTTTATCTTCAGCCGCATCATCACTTTCCATCAGGTGAGATAGCGGCCAAATGCTTAACTATCATTTGAAAAAAAAACACGTGTTTGTATATAGTACCTGGATGACCGTATTTTTTTTTTTTTGGTAAATGTCCTTTTATAAAAATTAAACCTATATCAATTTATCGCCTCCGAAACTCCCTGCATACTAAATTTCATGAAAATCTTTCGAGCCGTTTCCGAGATTCAAAATATATATAAACATATATACAAGAATTGCTCGTTTAAAGGTATTAGATTAGATACGTTTGTTTGAAACGAGGACTCTGTAAGCTGTTCGTATTTAGATGAAATTTCGTGTGTAGGTAGTCTAGCTACACTCTGGTGCATTAGATATAATAACCTTTAAAGGTAGTTTATAATTGTATGATTTAGAATAGAATCAGTTTTATTGCTTGAACTGTGTACAAAATAAAAATATCTTATTACAAACTCAGTCTCAACAGTTTGTCCTTGCGGCCATGCAACTTTTTTTTTTTTTATCCACACTCACAGCCCCACACTAAGTTCAAAGACTTGTATCGTGGGTGCCGGAAACACTCACATCACACCCAGAACCAGAAGCACAAATATCCCTTGGGAAGGAATTTGTGCTCCTGCGGGAATCGAACCCAGTACCCACGGCGCAGAGGGCAGACACTTGTCCACTGCGCCAACTGGGTCGTCATACTTCAACTTTGATATAGACTTATGGTTACTTACTTAAATAAATGTCTATTTACATTTTTTATTATTGTAATATACTTGAGTATGCATTGGAAACTCATCTGTGGAATGTGGGTGCAATAACATTTGTACGTTCATAGTATTCCTTCAATGTATAGAAAGTAACGTAGTTAATTAATGTATACGTAAGCTAATTTCTCGTTTCTTACCTACGAGTACATTTTTACCGACTTCACAAAAAAAGGAGGAGTGAGTACCTCCTGTCGACAATTTTTTTTTTTTTTTTATGTTTCTTACCTCCTAACTTTGATCCACGTCAACCGATTTTGAATTTTTTTTTGCTTGTTAGATCATGCTTTCCAATTTGTCCCATTTAAATTTGATCAAGATCTGACTAGTAGTTTTTGAGTTATCCTCAATAATGCGTATCCTGTGGACTACATTGACGATGTTCTCGTTTTTAACCGACTTCAAAAGTAACCTCATAACTTCTTTCTTTGTGCGCCGATTTTGATGATTATTTTTTTATTTGAAAGCTGTTGCTTTTCATGTGGTCCCATTTAAATTTGGTCAAGATCTGATCACTAGTATTTGAGTTATTGTCAATTATGCGTGTTTAATACGTTGAATCTGATCAAGGTTCCGAAGAAGCGGTGAACTCGGTATTTATAAGCTATTTCCTTTAATTATTCATCAAAATATTTTCCAACAATAATTCCCGTCTTGCCAACCCTAAAAACAAAACACCCTACAAACATTATAAACATTAACATATGGCATAATAATTGAATTAAACTTAACCCTCTGAGCCCCCAATTAAAAATAAAAGTACTATACACTCTGCAATTAGTAGGAGTGTGCCAAATGTTGTATGAATGGGTTGATAATACAGGGTGGTAATATTTTTTATTTATTTTCTCGATAGGCAAGTATTTCTGCCTATCGAGCTGCTTCACTTTCAAAGCTGAAGCTTACGTATAATACCAGTATAATATCAACTTACGTATAATACCTTACTTATAGGCAAACTGTAGGTGCGAGATCTCAGTTCGGCGCAAACGACTAGGTATGTCTATTGTCAGTATATTATTTTGATATAATAATTACTTGAAAATAGCAGTTATTTAAAAGGCGTATTTATTTAGTCTTTAAAACCACGATATCAATTAAAATCACTCTTTACAACGAACGCTTCAAACCATTTTCTAATCTAAGTCTATTTCGTAAAGTTCAATTTTCAAAGCATTTGTATTTTTAAGGGTAGGTCGTAGTCATAGCAATTATATTCGAATGGAATAATGGAACGTACGGTGTAACGACGTACAGATGCTATGAGTAGATCAATTCAACGATAAACTGCCTGTTGGTTTAGTTGGTTGCGGGATAACTTTTTTTTTTAAAACAATCGCTTTCACACTCACTAAGTTAGATGACTTGTGTCGTGGGTGCCGGAAACATTTACAATCACAACCTGAACCTGAAACACAATTTTTTCTTGGGAAGAAAACTTGTGTTTCATCCGGGCATCGAACCCGATAGAAGCGAATGGAAGGCGAATGCCACTCAACTAAGCCAACGAGCAGTTCAAAGCACCTGCTGCTTAAAACAAACAAAATAAAGGTTTGTGTATTGTATTGTATCACACTAATGTTACGAATCCGAAAGTTTCTGAGTGTTGAACCACACATTGACTTACTTGGGTGCGCGTTCGCCTTTTAAGCTGCGGGTATCGGGTTCGATTCCCGGTGGAAACACAAGTTTTCTCCTTCAAAGGGAATTTGTGCTTCTGGTTTTGAATATGAAAAAGATATAGTTCATAAGAGATTAAGAACAAAGTTATATAGACAAAAATATTGGTAAACGATGACACTTGCAATAGTGTAAAACTGCGTCGCAGCTACCAACGCCCTCCTCCGATGTGTGTTCGTTTCCGGCAATCACGATACAAGTAATTTAACTTGTGGAGCTGTGAGTGTAAAAGAGTAAATGTTATATTTATTTGGTAAACGGACGTTTATTAATTCATAACCAAGCTACTATTTGGCAATGGATTTCCCAACTTTTTTATTGACGATTGGTAAGCATTTGACCACTATGTCACATGATGAAAATTGAAGACACGATCTAAGATAAAGCATGCTTGCCTAAAATGTACAATTCACTCTTGAATTATTTCTATTTTTTTATTTTCGATATGCAAGCATTTGACCACTATCTCTCCCAATGAAAAGTGACGATGTGGACAAACGTGGACAAACATGGAGCATGATTAGAAGATACCTGTTCATTGTTGTTGATAGAAGTATAGGATGTCTTGAGTTGTTCTACTGTTCTGTCTTTATTTAAAGTAATTCTAAGAGGGACTTGAAACGTTAATTCTCATTACACACGACTTGCCGCCTAATTGTTAAAATGTTTCCTACACGCCCATGTCGCAATAAATATTAATATTTTCCCTCTCAGTAGCCGAACCAAATTACGAATTCCTCGCAGCGATAAAGTACCACAAAATGAGGTTCAATTTGAAATTTCCGCCTGTTAATTCCTTGTCGCAATAAATATTGTGAGGTTTGGTTCGGAAGCAATGAAATTTTGTAGGTTCTTAATATAACAAAGTGTTGTATTGATAGCCCTTTGATGTCCACGAAGGGTTTATTTCTTGGCAGGTATCAGTAATATTCTACCCTTACACGATTTTAAGGGTAGAATATTATTGACAAAACTTTAGGTTAATGTGCTTATGCCTATTCATTCTTATCTACTTAATAGAACATTTGAATAAGGTTTAATAAACGCTTTCACACTCACAGCCCCACACTTAGTTCAATGACTTATGTTGTGCGAGCTGGAAACATAACATCACACACCAATCACACCAAG
This sequence comes from Lomographa bimaculata, assembly GCA_948107665.1. NCBI lineage: Eukaryota > Metazoa > Arthropoda > Insecta > Lepidoptera > Geometridae > Lomographa > Lomographa bimaculata. The sequence goes on along the minus strand of OX403610.1, from coordinate 10,639,229 downwards.
AACCAGAAACACAAATTTCCCTTGAGAAGAATACTTGTGTTCCCACCGGGAATCGAACCCCTGCTTAGAAGGCGAACGCGCATCTAAGCCAACAGGCAGTATATAATATGTAAGTTTTTTATTTATTTAACTTTATTTTAACTTTATACCGTTCGTTTTACTTCTACATCTATATTTTTTTTATTTAATTGGTTTTTAATTAGGAATTTAATTAATAAAATTTAATAAAATACATAGAAAACTCAAAATAATAAAACGCACACCTAGAGTCATTCGTGACGTCTGTCCAGACATTTTTGAAGTCAATTATTGGTCAACTCAACCAGTATTTTTTGGTCCCCGCAGCATGGCAATATTTCCTATGAGAAAAATCATAGCTCTGATTTATGTGTAACTTTTTATTTTTATGGTCAAAACATATACTTACATATATACAGGATTAATCAAAATACAGACTAAGCTACTAAACTATTAATCTAATTACCTAATCCAAAAAGTCATTGGTCGGCAGTGTGCCCAAAATGCTGGCTGCGTTACCTCGTTGCACAGCGAGACTTAATTGCTGTGCAAAATACAAACCGGCATTTTGGTCACGTGTCGACTCTTTCAGTAACTTAAGAATTAAAAAGAAGAAACCTACTAAATTTATTCGAAATTAAAAAAATATATATATCAGGTTTTTTTTTCCCTTAAAATTTGTACATACATTGCAATTGCATTTTTAGTACCGACTGTATCTCATACCATTTAACTTATTTTGGGATACGTTTATGAGTGGTATTCGTTAGGAATTGAAAATAAATCACGATAGTAAACAAATACCATCAATAAATTAGTATTTCATTTATTGTACTGTAACTCTCAGTTAGATTTTTGCCGCGAAAGTGAAAAAATGGCGTTGTTGATTATGTATAATATTCCATAACCTGTGATTCTTCGAGTGTTAATGTGTAATAATGGTGGATTATTAACCGTTAATACTTAGTAAACGTACAAAAGTGTAGGCAATCCATACAAAGTAGAAAAACGTGATATTCGCCTTCGCTCCAAAACTTCATTAGGAGTTCTAGTAAAGTTTCTACCACTTTAATAGGGCATGCCTTGACTATGACTGGACCCTGACTCTTTTACTTGACTTTGACTGTGACTTGTGACTAGAACTTTTAATATGAAATAACCCTTGAAAATTACTATAACTAACATATTATTACTCGACACTGGTCAAATACACAAGATTGCGAAGCCAAAAAGAAAAAAAAACTCTCAATCAGTAACATCTGCTGCTTAGCTCTGTATCCGGCATATATCTAAAAGAACTCTCATTCTTATATATTATCTAGTCTTAACTTGCTTACTACCCTCGACCACATCATGTCTAACCAACAGGTGAAAAAGTAAAAACGGAAAAAGGATTGATAAAAGAACACATTTCTTTTCCATAAATGGATCACTTTCATGAATGACATCTATTTCTTTTTCAAGCCCGAAAATGTCGGCAAATCTTAGCCTAGAAGCTGGAAAAGCTGGAAAAAATCTAATAACGAGACCGCAATAACGGAGCGGGTTATGTAGATAAATATGACATGTTTCGAGAAAGGGTAGCGGTTCGAGACACGGTCATAGACGGAGCGAGTAGCGGGGTCGTCCGTTTAGAGCAAAAATAATGTTCGCACTTATAACCAATTCAATAAAAAAAAACGTTTAAAAAATGTTCAACTTGTAAAAATAATTATAACAAAATTGATCGATTAACCGAATTTAAAAAGAAGGCTGTTCTCGATTTGACTTTTTCATCGTATTTCACCTCTTTTTCTAGAAAAACAATTATGATTATTATTTCCATTGTCCAAAATCTGACCAGTAGTTTTTGAATATTCCTTAATAATGTGTATTTAATTCATTTAATCTGATCAAGGTTTCCGAAGATAAAACGGTAAAGTCGGTTTTTTTAAGCTTTGTTTGCGTTTAAATTATTTCTAGGCTAAGGCTCTTCTTCAAAACATTAGCTTAAATTTGATTTTTATTGTTATAATGTGAACCACAACTTAAAGGCTATTTTCAGAAATCAATCCGAAGGTCTCCCTTTTGAAAAGACTTCTTACTTCCTCTACAATTTGTAAATATATTTTGCACTTAGTACGGCACGCTACATCGCAGGCAAGTGGCACTGGTTCCTCTGCTGAATCCTTAAAACGTCGCAAATATTTTAATATATTTATTATTTCCAACACAGCAACATAATCCCAACAAACTCTTTTAGATAAATTTTTGCAATAAATATATGACAATTATTCGTACCAACGTTGTGCGACGAAGCGACTGCGTGTAACGTGTTATAAATGGTAAATAAAAGTAAAAGGAAATGTCAATCATACTGCTAACAAAAACTTTTTGTTGATTTGCTAAAAAAATACACATTTTCAAGTCATCTACCGAGCTGCACTGAATGTCGTACTTTTGAAAATAAATTATCCATAAAAAAAATCACCATATTCATAGAAACAAATATATCTATAAAATCTGAGTCTAACATTAATACACGGTAACCAAGCTAGATAAAAAAAATACCACTACCACCACTACTAATACTACTGCTACCCACTGGTAGTGGGCTTGAGCACTTGAGTTACCTATAAGCTCGATGACTTGTAGGTCACTTGGGTCTTTGCTGTATAGATGTATGTAATTTTAGGAAATATAGGCAATTGGCCCGTAGATAGCCTTATTTGTTAGGACATAAAAAAAAAAGCGTGAACAAGTGAAAATTGTGAGGTATCGAGTAAACTTAATATAACCATTATAAGTTGATCCCCGATAGTGAGCAATATGTATTGCGCGTAGAGCTCAACAAATATTGGCCGTTCGGTGACGATGACGCGAGTTCCATGATTTTTGTTCGCGCAAAAAGTACTCAACGCGCCTGAAGAAGTTTTCAAAAACAGCTAGATATATAGATATATTTACTTCGGAACATTACCATTACTTGTACTATAAAGTATTCTGTGAATTACAAACGTGACCAAAATTTAAACAACTTTCAATGTTGTCGTAAAGTACTAAAACCGCTGTAAAATCGCTCAACCGCTCCTTCTCGCACCATTTGCTCACCCTGAAACGGAATTCCGTATATTATTTGATACAACACATTTACAAACGTCTGTACACATACGCAAGCATACTAACACATACTAACAGATGCCATAGTAAAAGTGGAATAGTAAGATAACTGTCGTGAAATTTAAAACATGCAAACGGATGTTGGTTTTTAATTTTAGTTACAAAAATAATAATATTTTTTTACTTTTAGTTTACTAATTGTTTAAGGGGTGACAATTTGTAGTGTTTATGATTGAAAGCAATCACGTATTTAAAATATTTTTTCATGTGATTTTTGTATTATTATTTGTCTTTTCTCGGTAAGACCCATGAAATAGAAGGGCTACGAAATACCACGCAGCTTCGCCCGCGTTTATCAAGTTAAAAAGTATCCTATATGTTAATGCTTGGTATAAGCTATGGACTTTCTTAATTTCATCCAAATTCTTTATGCCGTTACAGCGTGAAGAGAAGACAAAAATATACTCAAAAATACTTACACACAAACTTTCGGATTAATAATAATAGTGTGTTACATATATTATCTAAAACATAGCCTCCGTTCCGACACAACCGCGGGAATGCTACTACCTACTCGGGCACGTTTGACTGGCGGTTCGAGCCCCAACTCCAACCCCCACATGCCCAAAGGACCCCTTTTAGTCGCCTCTTACGACAGGCAATACCGTAGCAATATTCTGATGCCCTGGCTACTGGATTAAGTAAAGTTAATCTACTCTCCTTGATTCACTATGCACGTACGCAAAATACAAACGTATAGCGTATACATAAGTGTCGTGTCCCCTTACTAACATGAAGTATTGCTATTCCTTGGAGACGATTTTGAAAGTGGGATATTACTTTGTGCTTATGATATTTAGATAGTAATATTATCCTTTTAGTTGGGATAACCGTTTCGCGCTACTTATTATTAAATTTCCCTAAAATGTATGATTTATATTATGTAATTGAGAAGCGCTCATTCTTAATCGCTCGCTTCCCCTTTAAGTTTAGTGTCACCTAGTGCATGATATACAAGACCTAAATTACCTTAGAGCTAACAAGCTTCGAACAGTATAATCTGGGAGTCTTCGAGTGAATAGGTATCTTCTAGGTAAGCATGCTTCATCATCGGTCGCATCGTCACCATCAGGTGAGATAGCGGCCAAATGATAACGTATCTGTCATAAAAAAAAGTAACTCCAGTGCTCAAGCCCACTCTCATCGCTGGCGGTATTGCCTCTCTGCAATGCTAACACGTAGAGCCAAATAACTACCAGCATTTTGAACACGCGTCGCCTCAACCAGGCGCTCTGGTCATTTTTTCAACTGACTTCAAAAAAGAAGGTTCTCAATTCGACTGTATGTTTGTTTTTTTGTACGCGACATCTCCGCCAATTATGAATCGAAGTCGATGTTTTTTTTTTTGTTTGGTAGTGTATACTTCAGAGGTGATCCCATATTTTTTTTATTGGAATCGGTCAAGCCTAAACCGAAATATAAGCGATGAAGTAGGTTTTTTAAAGCTTTGCTTGGGTTTCAATTATGAAGTCGCCACAGGCTCAGTGTAACTAGGTTAATGTATATTATTATTATCGTTATCAACACTTATCATTCCAACCGCATCAACAATTACCATCAACATCATTATTACGTTCACGTACAAAATTATCTTGTTTTGTTTTACCCTTCTTCTAACTTATTTGCAATAATTCTCTTTTATTCTTATTTTATTCAGATCCTAACTTATTTTTTGTAATGTTTATTCCGTTTTTGGAACAAAGGGGATGAGCGGGTCGTTTGCTGGATGGTAAGCGTGGCGCCTGTTTTAGACATTATGCTTTAATTAACCTAAAAACCGAAATCATACATCACTTACTATCAGATTAGATAGTGGCCAATCGCTAGCCTATAAAAGATAAAAAAAAAATACAAGACAAAGGTTCACAAACTTGACTAGAAGTCTAAATTAATAACAATAATAATTCTAAATTAGATAAGCATCCTTACAGTACAGATTCATAATAATAACTAGCCGTGTCCCGCGGCTTCGCCCGCTATTATCAAGTTTAAATGAAGCCTATGTGTAATCCTAGGTATAATCTATGTACATTTTGAATTTCATCCAAATCCGTTCAGCCGTTAAAGCGTGAAGTACAAACATACCTACACACTTACACACACATTTACACACACACAAACTTTCGGAATGATAATATTAGTAGGATAGAAAATTTTAGGTTTAAATAAGTGGGCTTTTCAACTGAGTTTTGTTGTTTTTTTTTTCATTCGGAATAGGCAAGCATTTGACCACTATCACACCTGATGGAAAATGAAGAGATGATGCGGCCGAAGATGATTGTGCTTCGGAGGGAACGTAAGACGTTGGTCTCAATTATTAGCCGTAAGACAGTATTCGTTAAGTCACGTATTTTGAATAGAATGAGCTCCCGGTCCTCACGGACCCAGTGTTTGAGACACTGGGCCCGTATATGGACTAAGGTAGTTCGTAATTTTGAGCCGTTTGGTGTAGAGTCACACACAAACATTATAAGTAGATATAACAAAAATCATTGTTACTTAATTTAATGAAAGTATAAATAAAGAAATGCAAATTTAACAAGATTGCCAATTTAATATTCGATAAAACAGTTACCCAAATTGCTTATTAAGTGGGACCATTACCAAAATTGCCAATTCATTTATTTAAAACTGGTCCTGAATAAGTAATTTGAGAATTAAATATATTTAACAAATCGTACTGTGTTGTGGAAATTACGGACAGGGCTTTTATATACTAAGTAAATAATTTACTTACAAGTAAATTGTTCATGTGTAAGTATAATCACATATCTAAACTTACTATTATTCTTATATATTTATACAAAATACTGATTTTCAATTCTTTATTCTTAATTGGTTTACGCCTCTCATAAGGTAAACTAGAGAGATCGCTCAAAGCGGATTTTATCTAGGTACTAAGTAAAATACTTAATTACAAATAAGATGTTCATACATTTTTATTGTACTATTTATGTTATATTCATATATATATAATATTTTTTAAAATGGGAACGCTACCCACTGAGAGTGCTTGAGCACTTGAGTTACCTATAAGCTCGATCTCTTGTAGGTAACTTAGGTCTTTGCTGTATATAGTTTTAGTTTTGTTTTTGGAAATATAGGCTATGCCCGTAGTTAACCTTACAAATAAAAAGTTATTTATATATAGGTAGGTACTAACTTAAAACTTATTAAAATTCTTTTATAGTAATTTATACAAGACACCAAACGTTCAATTTAATTACTTAAGAGGAGTACTTTCCAACTAAAGGACAAAAAATATTATAAAAATTGTAACAAGAAACGCTTATACACTCACACCCCCACACTTAGTTCGAAGATTTGTGTCGTAAGTGCCGGAAACATTTACAGCAAACACATTATAACAACTAGAACCAGAAACACATATTTCTCATGGGGAGAAAACTGGTGTCCCTGCTGTGAATCGAACCCGCCCCCAACTAAGCCAAAGGGTAGTTAAAATATGAACCTTTATGTGCAAAACTGTAAGGGGTTAACCGACTGTGGTTAAAAAAGGTAGGTACTCGTATTGAAATACCTCGCTTTTAATTATTAAATTTTTTGTGGGGGGGAAAATGCTTAGCACTTCCCTTCCCTCCTAGGGTGAAGGAAGGGGGTGTGTGGGGCTCGAACTCACTAACCCCCCCCCCTCCCCCCCTCCGTGTGGAGCCGTGCAAGCCGATGGAGCGGTTCCCGGCCTCTCCACCAGTGACCCCACTACAGAGGAGGAGAGAGGAGGAGGGTGAACCGCCTCCTCCTCCGCCAAAAAAAAAGCCTATATTGTGTAGGATTAACTCCTAGGTATAAGCTATGTACATTTCAAATTCCATCCAAATCCGTTCATCCGTTAAAGCGTGAAGAGGGAACATACATACCTATTACTCACACACTTACGCGCAAACTTTCGGTTTTATAATATTAGTAGGATTAATTATAATTTTCTTCTGTACGAGTTTAATTTCAGATTATATTAATTCTCGAATTACCGAAATTCCTAATAATTAGCGAAGTTTAACAAAAAGACACTCTGATAAAACTCAAAGACTCGAGGACAATGGAGCTCGGGATATCTGATCTGCGAAGGTTTAGAGTGATAAGTTTCAACTGATAAAGTTTGGTTTTGTTCAAAACTCTGTTGAAATTAAATTACTTGGTCTTCAAAAAGGTGGATTTCTATTACATTTTAGGATTCCATACATCAAGAGGAATAATAATTTGAACGCAAAGCTCAAAAAACCCGACTTCACCGCTTTATCTTCGGAACTTTGATCAGATTAAATGTATTAAACACGCATTATTAACGATAACTGAATAACTACTGATTAAATCTTGATTACATTTAATGGGACCAATGAGAAAGGAACAGTTTCCAAAAAAAATATTTAAATTCACGTGGAAAGAAGTTATGAGGTAACACAAAATAAAATAAAAACAGTCGAATTTATTACCTCCTCCTTTTTTGTGAAGTCGATCAAAAAGAAACCCTTAAAGGATAACTTCGTTGTCCGTCCGTCTATCTGTCAAGTCACTATAACAATGAATATAATTCGAAATTTTCACAAGTTTTTATGTAGTTTCTTAAACTCAAACAGAGTTTTGAATTCTTGGTCTTTAAAGTGGTGGAATTCTATTACATTTTTTGGGATTCCATGCATCAAGAGCGACAAGGAACCCTTATAGAATAATTTCGTTGTCCGTCGACACGTTCGACACTTTTTTAAAGTTTCATGAGCTTGCATTATTTATATTATAACAAGCCGCGCCCCGCGGCTTCGCCCGCTATTATCAAGTTAAAAAGTAGCATATGTGTTAATCCTAGGTATAATCTATGTACATTCCTAATTCCATTCAAATCTGTTCAGCCGTTAAAGCGTGAAGAGGGAACAAACATACTTACACACTTATACACAAACTTGCACACAAACTTTCGGATTTATAATTTAGTAGGATTATAATCAGCGTAACACGAAATTCAATGAACAATACGGAAAATAACAAAACATGAAACAATCGGAAACACTATACCGTTGCCCAAGGCCGTTGGTATTGTATTCGCTTTGAATGTTTCTCAACCATAGAACTAGTGAAATACTACGGCTTTGTCTCTAAACCCGCTATTATGAAGTTAAAAAGTAGCCTATGTGTTAATCCTAGGTATATTCTATGTAAATTCCAAATTTCATCCAAATCCGTTCAGCCGTTAAAGCGTGAAGAGGGAACAAACATACTTACACACTTACACACTTACACACTTACACACAAACTTTCGGATTTATAATATTAAGTAGAATAATCAACTATCTACCAATACCTACATGGATTTCAGGTCCGCGCTCAAAGAGAGCGCTGTGAGTGTGAAAGTGTTTATGTTTATGTTTTAACCTCCTCCTATTTTAGAAGTCGGTTAAATATACAGAGTTAGTTAGTTAATAGTAAATATACAGAGTTTGACACGAGTAAATTATTAAGTGTATGCGTTTGTTTGTTACAATAATATAATTATTTACTGTTATTCGCATTTCTATTTTTGTTGTTTGTTTTTTTTATCTGTGATAGGCAAACATTTGCCCACTATCTCACCTGATGTTAAGTGACGATGCGGTCGACGATGGAGCACGCTTGCCTAGAAAATACCTATTCACTCTCGACTTGAAGACTCCAAGATTGTACTTATATGGGAACACAGACTCTGGCAAGGAGTTCCACTCCTTTGCAGTGTGTAATGAACGTGGAAGCAAAACGCTTTGTGCGCATTTGAGGAATATCCACAATGTGTCGGTGTCGCAATGCAGTCTGTCTGGTGGTTCTATGATGCAATGGAGATGGAGGAATTAGATCGTGTTATTCCATAGCACACTCTCCGAAATGTATTATATTTAGGTTTCAGTAAATATCTATCCATAGATAGTAGATAGATAATATATATCTATACTAAGAGGTGGTTTATAGCACGGTTGTTATTACATAGTAGCAGCACTGAAACTTCCAATAACTTTATCACCTTGTTTTCCTACAAAAGGTAGAAAAGGTCAAATATTTTAAGTCAGAATAGAACAATTAATAACCCCGAGGGAGAAAATATAAAGAATTTCGAAGAAAACTTGTAGGTACTGCTTTTATTCTGTGGTTAAAAAACTACGGTTCTTTGTGTTTTAACGTGATAAAAGCTTGCTATTCACTGCTATTTGCTAACTAATAATAATAATAGGTTTTGCTTAAGAAGTACTTTTATGTGTTAGCTATACGTACATATGTAAGTAGTATATTGTATTTGTTTAAATATATATATATATTTTATTAATTATTAATTTTTAAATTATTTGATCTAGTTTATTTATTCTAAAATCTATTTTTTTTATTTATTTTATGTACGCGTATCTTTTAGCTGCACGCCCAAACACTTTTCTTACACGCCCAGGAAAGCTGGTAGATAATGCTTCATAGCATTAAGCTATTCCTTGTACACTGTTTTGTGCTAAACTATTAAATAAATAAATAAGAAGTACTTATCACAGTTAACAAGGCAAACAATTTAAAACTTGTACGGAACCTCCTATAATAGACAATAAAAAAATATATAGCATACTAGCCCTGCCCCGCGGCTTTGCCCGTTATTATCAAGTTAAAAAGCAGCCAATTAATCCTAGGTATAATCTATATACATTCCAAATTTCATCCAAATCCGTTCAGCCGTTAAAGCGTGAAGAGAGTACACACAAACTTTCGGATTTATAATATTAGTAGGATTATACCTATTACCAAGCCCCTACTTCCCTTGCGTTTTTTTAAGTAAAATTTTAAGTAAAGTAAGTGTGTAATAGTAAGTAAAAGGTATGAGCTATGTACATTTCAAATTTCATCCCAATCCGTTCAGCTGTTACAAACAAACAAACAAACGCATGTAGCGGGTGCCGGAAACATTCACATCACACACATATTACACCCAGAACCAGAAGCACAAATATCCCTTGGGAAGGAATTTGTGCTCCTGCCGGGAATCGATCCCAGGACCCACGGCTCAGAGGGGGACACCTGTCCACTGCGCCAATTGGGTCGTCACAGCGGGAAGAGGAAACAAACATTAACGTTACAATCAAACTTTCGAATTATAACATTAAGAGTGACTAAACCAATTAAAATGTACTTATATATAAGTCTACTACATGTAAAGATTTAAAAACATACATTGATAAACATAATAAACAAGAAGGTTTCACACTCAATCACATCCAGATCTTGAAACACACATTTCCCTTGGGGACAAAACTTGTGTTCTCATCGGTAATCTGCTTAGAATAAACCAGCATTATGCTGAGTCGAGGACAGTTTGTGGTAAAAAAGTAAAAAAAAAAAAAAACTATTTGTACCTTTTGTCAATTTAATTTTTTTTTGCCACAAATAAATATATGTCTTTATGTCTTTAGAAAGCGAACGCACACAAAACTACGATAATGCAACTTACGACGAAATACTATTGCCAAAATATTAAAAAACTTAATCTTTTAAATTAAAGATCTCGGGACGAATATGACATAAATCAAATTAAATAATGAGTAACATTATTGTTTAACATAATAATTATGCGCCAATTCTAAATTCAAAAGTACCGATAATTCCGTTTGTTTCTGTTTTACCGCCACACTCAAACAAACAGCACCACCTCTCCATCAAATCCAAAACCTTCACACTTCATAAAAGTAGGAAATTATTTCCCAAACAAGCAATTTAAGCACCCAATATCCATTGCCGTCAGTAGTATTAGTCAAATGTCAATAAAAGGATCGTGACCTTTTTACCACCCTTATATAGGGGTGTCCACCCCCAGGAATGTAGAAACAGTGAGGGTATTCCAAAAAGTGATTTCAAAACGGTGGGAGGAAATAATTTAGGATAATTAGCTGACGAAATTAATGAGTTTTACTGACATGAAGGGTAGGAGAAAAGTGGTATTAATGACACTGTACTTCATTAAGAGCAAGCTCTCTAAAATATGATATTTTGAAATAATATACTTAGTCGATAACATACCCTATAAAATACAAAACAAATACTTTTTACCGACGCGACGTGACGACCCAGTTGGCGCAGTGGACAAGTGTCCGCCCTCTGCGGTCCTGGGTTTTATTCCCGGCAGGAGCACAAATTCCTTACCTAGGGATATTTGTGCTTCTGGTTCTGGGTTTAATGTGTGTGTGATGTGAATGTTTCCGGCACCCACGATACAAGTCTTTGAACTTAGTGTGGGGCTGTGAGTGTGAATGCGTTTGTTTGTTTTGTTTGTTGTTTATTGCACACCAAGAAAACTAATTATGAATAACAGATGGCACTGACAGCAGTATAATCAGCGACCTTAACGCTAAGCAGCGTAGAATGTGTTACTTAAATACATATTTTATGCTATCATTTATATAGCCAGTTTCACGATTGATTACGTTTCACTCTGTCGATTTTTTGTCGAAAATGAGGTGCTTTTAAATTATATTGATGTTGGTCTTGCTCAGTACATTTAATGTGTAATATTAAAAAGGACCGTGCGCCTAGACAAATTTGTCCAAGGTTTACAGGTGCACTTTATGAAAATCTTATGTTAAGTAATATATTTAATAGATACATTTCGGAGAGTGTGCCACGGAATTGCATGATCTAATCCCCCCATCACCCTTTTACCATCGGACAACCAGACAATCAGCCACGCGACATCGGTTTATGGTTGATATTCCAAGGGTGCGTGCGAAGCGTTTTGCTTCCACATTTATTATACTTACTGCTAAGGAATGGAATTTTTTCCCGAGTCTGTGTTTCCCGATATGTACAATCTGGGAGTCTTTAAATCTCGAGTAAACAGGTATCTTTTAGGCAAGCATGCTCCACCTTTGAACTCATCGTCACTTTCCATCAGGTGAGATAGTGGTCAAATGCTTGCCTATCGAGAATAAAAAAATATTATAAGTACAAATCTGAAAAATAAAAAGGTTTTTAAATTACCCTTGATTTACCCTTTGAGAGTTACTTTATTTACCATTATTCGATAAGAACTCCTTAAAATAAAGGTTCTATGTCGCTGCTCTGTAATTTGAAAAACGATATATCGTTAACGTTTTAGGTTTTAGTTGCCTTGTTTTATCTAACAGTTTGCAATTTGCTACGAAAATTACTTTACCCCTTGAGAGCCGAGTAGCAAAATTCTATGAGCAAAAGTGGCCAGGAAAGACCGAGTTACCAGCGTAATTACTAGGTAGGTGAGAAGCCAGGGAGAGGAGTGCCTTGCAGTTCCGTTCATCATTCAAAGTTACGTGGCAGTGGCTGTGGCAGATATTATAGATTGTATATAATAAGTCACCGTAGTTATTACGGAAAATATAGTATTTTTAGGTAAGCACTTAGCCGCTATTTCACTTGATGGAAAGTGATGATACGGCCGAAGATGCATGCTTACCTAGTAGATACCTATGCACTCTAGACTACTCCCAAATTATACTGATCATTCAGAAGAAAGTCGTAGAACTAAATGATGTAACACACAAACAAAAACAAGAATCAGGGTTTGAGATCTTTCTGGTATTTTACAAATTAGTATATACGCGGGCGTGACGTTTAACATCAGACAGAAGTCGTACTTGTCTCCCTTTTTAACAGAAGCATTCTTAGCATAAAAATGTCAATGAAAGGTTATTAAAATCGCCAGACAGCAAAGAATTCAAATTGATAATTAATTTAAAAACAATCTTTTTCGTATTCTTCTCAGCAAACCATTTCATTTGATACCCATATTATGGGCGTGCTTAAAAACAACATGTCCGCTATCTTGGCCATCCGCCATATTGGATTCAGAATGTTATTTAGCTAACCATGCATTGTCATTCAAAATAAACGTGTATGCAAAATTTCATCTCAATTAGTTGAAGATAACTGCTATAAAATTCGTTGTATGATTTCTCCTGAACATACATACAAACATTGCAAGTTAAATAGAAACTTGTTAAAACTACCTGTTGGGTCTGCAAAGCAGCGGGGTATCGAGTTCGATTCCCGGGAACAAAAGTTTCTTCCGTAAGTTCTGGGTATGGATGTGTGTGTAATGTGAATGTTTTCGGCACCCATGGGACAAGTCTTCGAACTTAGATTGCTGTGAGTATGAAATCGTTTATTTTTACGTCTAAATCTGCTGCTGCTAGCCTGGCACCCGCCAGGCTAGCAGCAGCAGTAAAAGCTGTACGATTGTGCCAACCTTCCATACTGGCTCCACACCCGCATCCAATGAAATATTCCGCTGGCGTGGCACCAGGTATTTCACCTCTATATTGATAGGCCGAGCCGAATTTTAAATTGTTATCTTCGTATTAAATTGCGAATAGCTTTTTGACTTGACATTTTGAGATATTGCTTCGTTTTTTATTCAAATGGTTGATGGAGAACTGATGTGGTTACGTTTGAGATTCATGAGTTAGGTAAATCAAATCACAAATACACTATAGATCTTATACCTTTAAACGAGCAATTCTTGTATATATATACTAGCTGCGCCCCGCGGTTTCACCCGCGTTGATAATGATGAAAAGTGATGATGATGATGATGATGAAAAATAGATGTTGGCTGATTCTCATAGATACCGGATAAGCACAAAAAATTTCATCAAAATCGGTCAAGCCGTTTCGGAGGAGTATGGCAACGAAAACTGTGACACGAGAATTTTATATATTAGATGTGTAATCTGGATCTCGGAAACGGGTCCAACGATTTTCATGAAAGTTACAGATTAGGGGTTTTTCGGCCCAAGGTGGATTATCAACGTTCCAGGTCCGAGAAATGCTCGGTTCCCAAACTGCATTTGAAAAACCGGGTTTAAGAAACTATCAGCGCCATCTGTTTCGTCATGACAGATGTAAAAAACTGTTTCTACTCGACACTAGATGGAGCTTTCTGAGGCTACAAATTCAAACACATTCTACCAAAAACAAAAAACCGAGCAAAGCTCGGTCATCCGGATATTAAGATTTAGATAAGATGGGTTCTAAATTCTAACTACATCTCAAGAGCCAAACATCTAGCTTTGACAGGATTAGTTTTTGTTAAACTAAAGACCAGCTATTGATGATTATTATAAAGCAAATATTCGGTGTGTAACTGTTGGATAAGAATAGGAATTAAATTTGTTATATAACTGAGTAGGTATAAAAAGGTCTTAAAATAATATATACTTTGTATAACATTAATTTCAACCATACAATTTTTGTTAAATATATGATACTAATGTCATCCATTTATGATTGACATACCTCCAGTTGGCTCGAAGCGCTTCGCTTCTACGTCCATCATCAGTACAGCAGTGGAATTCATTGCCTGCGTCATTGTGGGGTATAATCTGGGAGTCTTCAAGTCAAGAGTGAATAGGTATCTTCTAGGCGAGCATGTCCCATCTTCGGCCGCATCGTCACTTTCCATCAGGTGAGATAGTGGTCAAATGCTTGCATATTCTGTGTAAAAAATAAATTTAATATAAAAAAGCCCATACTGAAACGGAGACGCTTGGTTCGCGCAACGCGCTCCTTCTGTCAATTAACAAGTATCTTAAATATAAATAGAGGATCAAAAGAAGATTGAAGTAAATACATCATACAATTCAATAAACATAAAGACATGCCAGCGCACAGCACGAGCTTCTTCGATTCTTCTTTTACCATAGAAGCCGTGCGGCTTTGGAATGCTCTGCCTGTGAATGTCAAACGCGCGCAAACTCGAGAGTCATTTAAATCCTAGTCAAAAACTTTTATTTATCCAATCTGTAAACGCTACTATAATATGTGTGTGAATTATATATGTTAAATAATATGTATTATAGGTTATTATATGTAATTTTTTTTATGTAAGTATATTCTGATATTATTATTGGTATGTAGTTTAAACAATGTATTTCTATTATTTTTAAATCTATTTCATTCATTTTATCGCACCACCATCCCTACATTCTCTTTTCGTTTATATTTCCATCCAAAGGTTGTCTGGAAGAGATCGCTCTTAGCGATAAGACCGCCCATTGTACCTATCTTTAGAAGTTGTTTCTCTGTAAGTTGTATTTATCTTTTGGTGTCAATAAAGAGGTTTTGTATTGTATTGTATTGTAAACATAAAGACAATATTATTTAGAAAACAATATAACAAACGCTACATGTAAGTAATTGGTTCAATGTTCCCTCGAATTTCTTTTCCAATGAATCCAAGTTCCGACTACTTTGTGACAGGCAGAGTTTACAGAGAAAGAGTGGGTGTAACTTTCCCGAAGCTTGTTTAGTTAAAGTTCTTACAGCTACAAAATCAATAAAATATCTAAGACAGAAAACCTTTCTACTTGGACTCGAAAATTCTATTAGATGTCGTATCCATCAAACTTTGAGAAGATTTTTCTTATCCGAAACTCGAATCCAATCAACTGATTGAAAGATGAATGTTACGTAATTGAAGTGCTTGTGTACATTTTATAATAATGCTGCCCAAGTTACCAAATTCTGTGACGGCAACATTGAGTACTCGTTCGTCATGGTATGAAATTTATAAAGAAGTATGGAAGTTATGAAACGAGGAGAATCAAGTGGTATGAATGTGGCTTTTTTATGCTGGGTAGACAAGCATTTGACCACTATCTCACTTGATGGAAAGCGATGATGCGGCCGAAAATGTGGCATGCCTGCCTAGAAGGTACCTATTTACTACATTGTCTTGGAATAATAATTGGCATAAGTTTGACATTTAATTTCTTTAATATTTTACTTATTTTGACACCCTAATTTATTTACATGTATTTTCTAATCATTATTGTTGTGCTATCCGCCCTCTGCGCCGTGGGTCCTGGATTCGATTCCCGACAGGAGCACAAATTCCTTACCAAGGGATATTTGTACTTCTGGTTCTGGGTGTAATGTGTGTGTGATGTGATTGTTTCCGGCACCCACGATACAAGTCTTTGAACTGTGAGTGTGAATGCGTTTGATTGTTTAGTAAATTTAAGTTATTGTGATTTGTTATTATGATCAGTTACTATGATTTAGTTTCATGATCCTAAAGATTACATTGGTAACCAATAAACTGTCAAATCCTTGTGTTATTCCACATCCGTTTAAAACTGAAAATCTCTAACTCCGACCGGAGCGCCTGAATCGATCTTAAACTTTCCGATTGAGCCGATATATTCAAAAAGTTGGTGGAAATTTATCTCACAAGTTGAATTAGCTCTGTTGAATTAAACTCCAAGTTTGCCGTTGTCGATGCCGCTCGCGCTGTCGTATTTGGACTAGGATCTTTGTGGTTTTGTGCGGAATTATGGATTTGGTGGTAAATATAATTTTGTTTCCCGAACAGTACAATCTGGGTGTCTTCAAGTCTAGAGTGAATTGGTATCTTCTAGGCAAGCATGTCACATCTTCGGCCGCATCTTCACTTTCCATCAGGTGAGATAGTGGTCAAATGCTAATTATTCTCTAGACCTACGAGAAAACTTTGCGGTTTCAGACTAGCGTTTTTTTCTTGCGCGTCTCGGCATACGCGCTTACACTAGCGATACATTTCGCGCTTTAAATGCGGCGTGGTCGCTTGATACGGTAGTGGTAAGTCAGTGTCAGTGGGAGGCATCTCTCGCGGCTCTTGCTTATACGCGCATCAACGATTTGTGCGTGTGGCAAATGGAGCGTCTGTACGAGCCAATACCAAAAACAAAACAAACAAACGCATTCACACTCACAGCCCCACACTACGTTCAAATACTTGTATCGTGGGTGTCGGAAACATTCACATCACACACACATTACACATTCCCTTTGGGAAGGAATTTGTGTTCCTGTCGGGAATCGAACCCAGGTCCCACGGCGCAGAGGGCGGACACCTGTCCACTGCGCCAACTGAGTCAAACGGTCGTATAAGCGCAGAAAAAACGCTAATCTGAAACCAGCCTATGAATTTTTTTGAAAGTAAATATGTTTATGCTATAATTGAACTGCCAGTTGGCTAAGTTAGGAGCGCGATAGCGGGTATCGGGTTGGATTCTCGGTGGAAACACAAATTTTCTCCCCAAGGGAAATTTGTGTTCTGGGTGCACGACGCAAGTAATTGAACTTAGTGTGGGACTGTAAGTGTGAAAGCGTTTATGATGTTACAAGAACTGTTATCAGTCAATCAAAATATTTTTATGTTTTTTTGCAGATCCGTGTGTATCTATAAGTGACGCTCAAATAGCTTGTCACAACAGAATGCCTATTTTTATATTCGTTTTCTATTCGAACACGTATAGGATTTTAGTTAGTAAGACATAATAACGTTAAGTCAAACTACTCGATCTATATCATATTATATACACGTCCTTTTTATGCGTAAAAGCTAGCTATAGAGTTAGATTTTTATGGAAAAGTAACTTATTTTATTCACACACCGCCATCAAACGTTTTGGTGGTCCGTTACGTCCTAACACAAACTTGGAGCAGAACTCTAAACTCAGAAGTGGGATCGTAGATTACGCCAAAGTTGACCAGCCGCAAATTAGATCCGTTTGACTTGGCACAATCAATTGTCTTTGATGCCACTTGGAACTTTGAGAGCGGTTTGCATCAGTTTGAGGGTCTTTACGAATGTACCTATTACGACTTTGGAGGCCATTTTTGGATGTACAATAGAGGCAAGTTTAGTGTAGCCTTTATACGCAAACGCGAAACGTTTCGCGTCTTCGTTCATTTATAGCAAAAGAATGGAACGCTCGGAATGGAAATCTGTTTTCCGAAAAGCACAATTTGGGTGTGTTCAAAAGTAAAGTGAATAGGTATTTACTAAGCAAGCGTGCTCCACCTTAGACCACATCGTCACTTTCCATCAGGTGTGATTGTGGTCAAACGTTTGCTTAGTCTGTAATACAAAAAAAAACTCAACTTAAAAGCAGTGATGCCGCCGTCATACGCAACTGTATGTAGTTTTTGTTGTAGGTAACCTGTACCGAAATTCTTTAATTGACGACCCAGTTGGCGCGGTGGACAACTTTCTGCCCTCTGCGCCGTGGGTCCTGGGTTCGATTCCCGGCAGGAGCACAATTTTCCTTCCCAAGGGAGATTAGTGCTTCTGGTTCTGGGTGTGATTATGTGTGTGATATGTGAATGTTTCCAGCACCCACGATACAAGTCTTTGAACGTAGTGTGCGGCTGTGAGTGTGAATACGTAAAAAAAAATTAGAAATGATAAAAACTTTGAAAATATAACATTACTAATGGTATTCAGTACTTGCTCGTTTGTCGTATAGACTAGTAGACAGTATTTTACATGCCGCCTGAAGGCATTCGATATCGTTTAACGACTGTTGTCTTACGACTAACAACCGGGACTGACAGCTATTAAATGGCTTCAATTATCACATATCCATGCTTTATCTTCGGTATTAGTAGAATCTGTCACGAGCAAACTAGACCCGAGTAGAAAAAAAAAGTAAAAAAACAAAACACAAAAAAAAAAAAACTAATACATATTGATTCGTAAGTCTTGATAAGATAAAGACAAAGATAATATTTATTTGTAAAACTTGATTGTCTTTCACCGGTACATATGACGTTTTTGACAGCTTTTTAAATTTTGGCGACTCCTGTTTAAGCTATCGCTATGTCGTACACAAGTCTGGTCAACTTGGACCTATTCTCTAAGCAGTCAAGAAATAAAGTACCTAATACATTAGCCCTAAAAAATCGCGATACGGTAAACAACATTAACCCCTTTCGTATAAAAAATCGCGGTGGTAAGTAAAAACGTGATACCGTCCCGGCGAGTCCATTCCGTTACCACATCGTTACTTATTGGACGCCCGTGGTGTTGGGAAGGGTTGGTCTCGAATAGAGCGATTTCGTTTCGCAACTTCTGAAAAAAAATTGGTTGACTGTGTTTTATTGATACGATTATTGTTAAATCCAGACTTTTTACAGGCAAATATTTTATTAGTTGCTCAATATCTAAGTCAATTTCAATTATTAATAATTTATGAATTACAAAATTAATTTGACCGCATTCCTTACATTTAGACGTACTTACAAGACGTTCAACATAAAATAATTAGGCCTCTTCAAGTCAAGAGTGAACAGGTACCTTCAAGGCAAGCATGTCCCACCGTCGACCGCATCGTCGCTTTCCATCAGGTGAGATAGCGGTCAAATGCTAGCCTATTTGTCATAAAAAATAATAATAATAATACCAGATTTATTAAATTTGTATCTAGAAAAAAATATATATGACAAAATGCATGTCAATCAATCAGTAAGTTACATAAACTTATTGTAACTAGTATTTATAACATTGTTATAATAATTTATATCAACTATATTAGTGTAAAAGTGTTTATGTGTGTGTGTGCCATTGAAGCGAATGAACGATTTATCATGACATTTGGTATCAAAAGACAGTCTAGATCCCGAAATATGGCAAATTCCGAGATTTATAACGTTAAATATAAAATCGTGTGGTTAGCACAATAAAGCAGTCTCTTAAGAATACAAAAGTTTCGAAACGGAAGAAGTGCAATTCTGTACTAACCCTTTCCCCCTCCCTAATATATTCAGTGAGGGTAGTTATAAATCAGACAGTGTACGTAGTCCGATGATAATGGCCCTGTTACGGCCCTCCGTGATTTTATTAGTTTTATAGCCTTTTCTATTGGAATTGGCTTATGTTCTGATGTATCAGTTTTGTGGCAGCTTTTTGTTATTTGGAAAAAATATATTGAAGACAATAGTGTATTTGAATAGTTTCTGGAAACAATACCAGATAGATAGCGAGATAATACTTCATTGATCCACTTCTTAAGTTAAGATAAATAAGTTACTTGTTAAAAACTTTTTTAAAGACAAGCTTTTAGAAGTCCACCATATTGGATTTAAAGTGACGTCACTTTATTTTTCGAGTTATTCTCAGCATGCCCTTTTATTTGATACCCATATTGTAGGAGTGCATTAAAAATTACTTGTCCGCCACTTTTTGTGTTCCGCCACGTTGGACTTAGAATGACGTCACTTAGCTAGCCATGTATTGTCATCCAAACTAAACGTGAATACAAAACATACATACATACAGTGCAAGCTAAATAAAAGCTTGTAATAAAAAGGTAACCATCAAGCTAATAAGACGCCTGTTAAGACATTTTATGTACACGTAAAGTGTCACAACAGGCGGCCTTATCACTCATACCGATCTACCAGGCAACCAGATTATTAAGTGGAGTTTATTGAGACTATAAAGTAATTACTCTTAATTATATAGTGTTATTTATTTCTTCAAAAGTTACAAATAGAATTACTCTAGTTTAATGAGCCCCGAAATCTTGGGCAGCATGGCGTCGCACTAGATTGACGTTACATCCTCGGTATATTAACTGAAAAGTCGCTACTGAGTTGGTTGTTATCTTGACCTAACAGAACTCGATCGTGCGGTCGAGTTGTACGTTTAATTTTTTGATTAACTTGACTCAAAGTCAATGACAAAAAAACTTGAGAGGTGTCAAGGGACACTCGGATGGAACGAAGTTAAATTTCCGTCTAGCCCCCTTTCGCAACGCGCGATAAGGAACTTTCGTTCCAAAATTAAAAGAAACATGCAGAAACCAACATCACGCGGTGTTCCCAGGCGGTCACCCATCCAAGTACTGACCGCGCCCGACGTTGCTTAACTTCGGTAATCGGACGAGAACGTGGTATGGCTTACAACTATAGCAAAAAGTGTCGTTACAACTTCTGGTCAAATTTTTTTCCGTCTAGCCCCCTTTCGCAACGCGCGATAAGGAACTTTCGTTCCAAAAATGTTTACTGTTGACTTCAGGAAGTCAGAAAATCTAGACTGTTATTATATAAAATAAAAAAGTATATAACTGCTACAAATTATTGCTAAACATAATGATGTTAATTTATTTTATTATTAGGGTTTACTACTTTCTTGTATCCCGGGTGAGGCGAGTCCAGGTTGCTCTTGGTCGACCTGAACGACGTCAACCATTTTTGTCTCGGCCTCCTCAGACTCGTGTCGTCTCTTGGATCCCAGTAGATGATGCGTTTGCTCCAACGATCATCAGTTGCTCGGGCAATATGCCCCGCCCATTTCCATTAATGCTTACAGAGTACTGCGTGTAACTTTGGTGGTCTGTCTAATTTTATAATTTCTGACTTTATCTTTGAGTTTCAGATCCAACATCGAATGGTCTGTCGCTTTTAGAGAAGTTATTTTGTTTATGAGTTTAATTGTAAATGACCACATGCAGCCGTTGAGCAGAGATGGTACGATAGTGTTGTTTACATGAGTTTTCACTGTTTTCATGAGCTGTATCGGAAGCTTGCTCTTGAAGATTTCTTTAGGTGACCAGTATTTTTCCACGATGTCGTTATTCTTCTATACATCTCTTTAGTGTTACATTATTTAACGATACTGAAATATTCTAATTCGGCGAATTATTCACTTAAAGTTTGAATATAATCCTAAAACTTCCAATAATCGGCTATGAAGACCATTACATGTCTTACCCCACTTTAGTAATAGTCCATAAAATACATTATTATAACACATAAGTTATACACTTTAAAAATTCCAATAAGAAAGTATAACGATACGAAGTTACCCCTCGGGCAAAGTTCGCCGAACTTGGGCAGAAGTCGGGCAAAGTATGGCAACTTTGCCCATTATACGCCGATCTGTATCGCCTTAAATTCCGCCGCTGATTAGTACGGAGTTAGAATTTTAAACAGACATGACATTTATATAGTTTTATGATACTTTTATAGCTGTTTAAAAGGTTGTTAAAGATTTAAAGGTTGTTGGGAATAATTGCCTTGATTAAGGTTTAGTAGTTGCGATTTAAGGACGTCTCTTAGTGGCTTTACTTTAACGATTCAGTTGTATTTGACACAAGCCGTGACCGCGGCTTCGCCCGCTATTATCAAGTTAAAAAGTAGCCTATGTGTTAATCCTAGGTATAATCTATGTACATTTCAAATTTCATCCAAATCCGTTGTGCCGTTAAAGCGTGAAGAGAGAACAAACATACTTACACACAAACTTTCGGATTTATAATATTAGTAGGATGATCACGATAGTTTAACGATAGTTTCTCTAGTAAAAACTATTTATACCCAATTTGAAGTTTTCTATTCTATACCTACTTTAAAATATCAATTATATGATTGTTATCGCTTAATGATTTTAGGGCGTAGAAGTTATGAATAATATCACGAGAGAAATGTAATTTTGAATTAGAGATAGCTTAGTTATTAGGATTTCAGATGTGAAAATCTTTCAAAAGCCTCGATGAAAATGTAGACATATTTTGCCAACTAACTAATGTAAAACAAAGAACAATATTTAAACGCAAGCAAAGCTTAAAAAATAACCGACTTCACCGCTTTATCTTCGGAACTTTTATCAGATTAGATGTACCAAAGAACAACTGATCAGATCTTGATCAAATTTAAATGGGACCAATTGAAAAGCAACATCTTTTAAACAAAAAAAAATATGAGATAACAAACATAAAAAAATACAGTCGACTTGAGTACCGCCTCCTTTTTTATAAAATCGATAGAAAAATCATAACAGCTAACTGATGGTCCAACATCAATACAAGAATGTGCGTTCTCCTTTAGGAGTGTGGCCGCGCAGTTCACGTTGAATGAAATTTACAACGTAGTTTAAATCAGCTATCATTTTTACCAAGTCTATCGGTATTCTATCGTTTACAAAGACAAGACAAACTCTCAAACGTCACCCATTTATGATAAAAATTCCTCCAGTTCGCTCGAAGCGATTCCCTTCTACGTTGATTATCCGTACGGCAAAGGAACTCATTGCCCGCGTCTTTGTTTATGGAAGTTTTCTATTCAAGAGTTAATAAGTATCTTCTAAGCATACCACATCTTCACTTTCCATCAGGTGAGATGGTGGTCAAGCGCTTGTCTATCTAGCGTAAAAGTTTACATAGTGCTATTGTTACTATTCTTAAACACATGTACCTACTATTTATTCTAATTCATCATCATCACCCGTGCAATGAAGGTGAGATAGTAAACAAAGTGCAAAAAACTTCTTTGTCATTTCTTCTGCGTTTGTTTACATATGCGACAGACTGTTCATGACCTAAAAATACCTCATCCATTTAAAACAGAGAAATCTTTGTAACAACACCGTTTCTATCTCAGAGATTTCATCTACCCCGCGGCTTGCCTTACAAATCATTTTGTTCTACCCGCAGATTAGTTTGGAAGTTGCGGGTCGGAAAAATTACTAAGCATTATTGAAGAAAAGTTATTGTCTCATTTTTTCTATGCGAAAAAAATGTGAGGCTTCACATTATTTTTTTTCTGATAGGCTTGCTTTTTTTCACTATTTTCGTCAACTCTCATTCCACCTAATAATGAATAATATAGTAAATAGTCCGTTAATATTTATGTATTTTGGGTGTCTAGAAACACTTATAATTATACCACACATAAAATCACATCCAGAAATCCAACAAAAGAACAGCAATATTCCTTGGGTAGAAAACTTGTATTCCTACCCGTAGCTAAAAAAACAAAGACTTACCCACTAGCCCTTTATTAAAAAACAATTATGGATTTATGAAAGGCTTGTGTTTAAACACCGCCCAAAAAAGTACTTATTTTACTACCAAAAAAATTCTAAAAGGTACGTTGGATAAATGGTCACCAAATTAGGTTCTGTCACAGGAAATGTTATTTTAGGAAACGTAATTTGGTGACCATTTATCTATTTTGGTAACCGTTTAGAATTTTTGGTGGCCGTCTAAATTATACCCTTTATGAAATACTAGCTGATACGCCCCGCCCAGCTTTACCCAGATGAAGTTAAAAAAATATCCTAGTTGACCTCCCTTCCCTATAAAAAACCTATCTGCAAATTTCAGCGAGCACTTTATAAATTTTATTAATGAATTTTATTTTTTTTATTATAAATTAAAATTAAGAACACATCTAAAAAAAATTAAACAATGTGCTAGATTGTTTCTTATTTTAAATGTGTCAGAATGTTACTTCCAAATTATTTTCTTTCCAGCAAGCTCCAGTTGAGGATATTTTCTCTCCCTCCTCCCACCGCCTCTCTTTCAGTTGCGTACATACAGAGAGCGGTTTTATGATAAGCCGAGTTTAGGTCGTCTTGACGTAGCTAAACCGACCCGTAACTCCCGCCCTAACCGCTGAAGGAAACTTCCCTGTACCTTATGTTTTTATAGAGTACTTGGATATAATTACTTTTGTTGGGTTTCTACTTGTTTTGTTTGTAGAGCAACCTTTGTAGATTGTACCCGTTCACCAAAGACGGCTTAATTTCCTTTGTAAAGTTGAAAAAGTACGTTCTTTGTTTGAGAATAATAACTATTTAGTTATTTTTATGCCTAACTCAAAGAAAAAGAAACTGAGATTGTTGAAGTTACAAGAAACGAATGAGAGAATGGTGCAAACAGCTCGTAGAGGAAAGTGTGTATGTAGATTTGGAGTTAGATGTGAAATTACAAGGTTTAAAGAGATTTGACATCTAATATCTCAGGGTGACAAGCACAATGCTTTGCCGACCAGGATTTTGACCAAGTTCTAAACTCTGAGTGGCACTTAACTGTAAAGAGCCGCTTACCATAAGGCGAATGATGAAGCATTTGACCTGATGGAGCATTTCTCACCTGATAGAAAGTGAAGCGGCCGAAGATGTAGCATGCTTACCCAGAATACATCTAATAGCTACTATAATATGTGTGTGAATTATATATGTTAAATAATATGTATTATAGGTACTTATACGTAAATATTTATTTATTTTATCTAAGTATATTCTGATATTATTATTGGTATGTATTGTTTATGTAGTTTAAACAATGTATTTCTATTATTTTTAAATCTATTTCATTGTTTTTATCGCACCACCATCCATCCCTACATTGTCTTTTCGTTTATATTTCCATCCAAAGGTTGTTTGGAAGAGATCGCTCTTAGCGATAAGACCGCCCATTGTACCTATCTTTATACGTTTCTCTGTAAGTTGTATTTATCTTTTGGTGTCAATAAAGAGATTTTGTATCGTGTTGTATAACTCTAAACATAAAATCTCCCAAATTACAAATAAACACAAGGACAACGGGGAACAAAGACACAGGCAATGAATTCCACTCCTTTGCTGTACGGATGATAAATTTAGAAGCAAAACGCTTCGAGCGTATATGACGCAAATCATCCATAAATAAATGACGTTTGTCAGATCGTCTTGTGGTCTGATGATAGAAAGGGCATGGAGAATCAACTGGTGTAATTCGAGTGCCCCCTCTTTGAAATGTAAGCTATAGAAAAACCGTCTGGCAATAGTGTGGTTGTCCTAGGTTGCTCACGGGGGGTTTTTAGTGTGTTCGAATGTGGGGTTTTTTTTTTTATACTAGATAGGCAAGCATTTGACCGCTATCTCACCTGATGGAAAGTGACGATGCGGCCAAAGATGGAACATGCTTGCCTAGAAGGTACCTATTCACTCTAGACTTGAAGACACCCAGATTATACCGTTCAGGGAACAAAGACGCAGGCAATGAGTTCCACTCCTTCGCTGTCAACCATAAATGGATGACGTTTGACAGTTTGTCTTGTTGTTTGATGGTAAAAAGGGCATGGAGGAATTATATCATGTAATTCCTGAGCACACTCTCCAAAATGTAGGCGATAGAATACCGATAGGCTTGCTACCTTACGTCGGCGACCAAGACTTTGCAGTTTTGACTCTACTAGCTAGGATACCCCTTTCCTTCACCCCTGGAAAGGAATGGAAGTGCAAGGCATTTTCCCCACCACAAAAAAACAAAAATTGGCAAAGATAGGCAATAAAGTAACGCCTGTCATCAACAAACCAATTTTCATGAGATGTAAAAAAATCCATCTCAAAATGATTTGAATAAAAGCTAGGGCGGCGATCAGAAAAAATCCAATGAAATATATCAAGGGACTGTCGGCGTTAATAATTTTAATAATCCGACGTTTTTTTCGGTTTATATCTAATTTATTGCCTCGGACGGTAATGCTGATCAACTGCGAAAATTCGGAGATGAGTTGTGTATTTTTGGAGGGAGAATTGCGATGCCTTATGTTTTTGTTTACCATATTTGGCTTTGCGCGTTATGTTTATTCGCTCTCATTTGTACACGATTTATAATGGTTTTACTTGAATGTATGCGTGTATGTTTATGCGTTTGCCGCGAAAGTGAAATATGGCGTCGTTGATTTTGTGTAATTTTATAAATTCTTCGAGTGTTGATGTGTAATAATGGTGGATTATTAACTTTTAATACTAAGTAAACGTGCATAAGTATAGGCAAATCATACGAAGTTGAAAAACTTGCTTTTCGGTTTCGATCCAAAAAACTAGGGCATGACTTGACCTTGACTCTTTTACTTGACTTTGACTGTGACTAGGACTTTTAATTTAAAATACACTTAAAATATATTATTACTTGACACTGGCTAAATGCACAAGACTGCGAAGCCAAATAAAAAAAACTATATTTATAATAATTGTAGCACTGATTTGCAAATATTTTGTTTATAATTCGGAGAAAAATACAATAATTTGGTATCATCAAGCTAATTTTTTTGTTCATTAAGCTAATCTCAACAGCCGTAAAGTGTTAATAAACAAGATTTAAAGGATTTTTCATGTTAAACTTCTTATACTATGAAATTCATGATCCGCAACCATTTTGTGTGACGAAAATTGGTGGGGGTACATCATTGTCACAGAAAGAATAAATAGATTTCAATGGATTTTACTGAAAATCCACATTTTATGTGTATACTTCAGAGTGCATTTTCAGATTCTATGGTTCAAGACGCGTGTATAGGTATCAAAATATTCTCTTTACTACTAATATTTTAATTCGAAATTTCACGTAATTAAAGCCACAGAGTATTCTCGGTTAATACAATTATGTACTTGGAAATTACTTCTCTCTGAACCAATTAAGATAATGGTTATTTCGCCGCATGAAGTAGAAATATACAGTGACTTGACATGGAAAGTAAAGGCAGTAAGTCAACCTTCGTACACTATCTTAGTCT
Source organism: Lomographa bimaculata (assembly GCA_948107665.1). Lineage (NCBI taxonomy): Eukaryota > Metazoa > Arthropoda > Insecta > Lepidoptera > Geometridae > Lomographa > Lomographa bimaculata. The sequence continues at coordinate 10,611,956 of OX403610.1, read as the reverse complement.
CGTGAAGAAAAGTGTTGTACCTCTCTCACGTTTATGGGAGCCTAGTACCTTATTATTATATTGTGAAATTAATGAATAAATTATTACTTCTTTCATGTTTGTTTGCCTAGTACTAAAGTACTAGGTCTAATCCACTCCAAAATAAAAAATAAAAAACAATTTCCAACTACTTTATTATTTTTTTTGGATCATTACCGGCTTCCGTTGAAAAAACGGTTGAAATCAACAAACAAACAAACGTTGATTGTATATAAATATAGATTTCACCAGGCACAATGAGATATTTTATGTGAGCGAAAAAATCTAAAACAGCATTAATATTATACTTTACTTTGCGGAGTTATCGAAAGGTAACATAGATTAACAGAATAATCTTACATCGAAATACATCAAAACATTTTAAGAATCTCGCTTGAAGACTGAAAACATACTATTTGTGACACAAACAACACTAAAATTATAAATACTTAGTTCAGTACCAAATCGGATCTATTTAAAAGCACTTTTCTTGTCCTTTTTTAACAAGCTTTTATTTAGCTCCACCTGACCCTTTATCTGTCGGTCTGTAATCAAATCTTGCAAGTTAAATTAGACCCTCTTCCCGATGTCCAATTGAACTCAAATTTGGTGTACACATGTATCTTCGGTGACAGTACAATGATATGGTATCGTGGAGCTGGTCTGATGATGGAGACGGATTTGTGCTCGTTTGATTAGTCTTGATAAGTTACATAACCATATAACTTTTTAATCCTTTTTTTACCGACTTCACAAAAAAGGAGGGGGTACTCAAGTCGGCTTGTTTGGAGTGTTTTTTTTTATGTTTGTTGCCTCACGTCTTCGTTCCACGTGAACCGATTTTGATTTTTTTTTGTTTGATAGTGTTTGCTTTCCAATTGGTCCCATTTAAATTTAAATTCGATCAAGATCTGATCAGTAGTTCTTGTGATATTATAATGCGTGTTTACTACATCTAATCTGATCAAAATTCCGAAGATAAAGCGGTGAAGTCGGTTATTTTTAAGCTTAGCTTGCGTTAAATTATTGATTTCCAACTGGTGAAAAGCTAAATGATTTATGAAAAATATTTTTTGTTATGCTCAAGCTGTGCCAAGAGTTAGTTCACTCAGCTTTGACAGTGGCTCCACTATAGAGTTCACCCACTCTCCTACCTCCCCCGTGGCCAAAGTACAGTAATGGGGTACAGTTCATTTACGTTCCGTACACAATTTTGCAGTGTGTTCAAGATCTTTGTAAGCAATTAGGATATTAAAGAGGGTGAATTCAGGGGTTTATTTAATTTAAACTTATTAACTTCGGGGAGAAATGGACAGAAGAATGGTTGTGCTCGCGCTGTGCGATTTCCTTCTACCAAAATTGGGCCAAAGGATGTGCCACAAATTCTAGTCTCAAGGATTATCATGCCAAGGCCAATGTCTAAAAAAATATGAATACAAATGTCCTTCACCATCAAAGACTAAATGGTTATATTGTCTTTGTTCATCATATCCTTCACCAGCAGGAATAAAAACGAATGACTTTACAAAACTTTTCATACGTTTGATACTTAATTGAGGCATTTAGATTAGACGATCTCTACATAATAGCTCTGCCCGGTGGCTTTACCCGCATTGATAAAAATAAATAACCTCTTCATCTAGGGTCTAGCTAGACTTTCATATGTAACCATTTATTTTTATAGAGACTCCATTTCATCCCTTTATATGTTTATATTACAATTATATGTCTTATATCAAAATGTGATTTCTAACTTTTATTTCTTTTCTTTCCAGCCCCACCCAACGCAGTTGAGATCACCAACCACCCGGCTAACTCCAAGATTGAGCTGAAGGAAGGTGACGACGTATCTCTGGAGTGTCTGGTCAAGAATGCGAAGCCAGCAGCCAGGGTCGTGTGGTTCCGGGGGAATGTGGAGCTGAAAGGGGATAAAGGTATTTAATATAATTTATCTATGTCTAGATTCCATTTTTATGCTAGCAAGACAAACAAGACGTCCACCTTGTTGGAAGTGCTGCCTACGTACAAGATCACAGGGAAATCGGCATTACTCAGTGCTAAGTAAGAGATTACCAGTAACTGCAACTTGCTTTTTCTTATAGCGTAGCAGTAGTAGTAGCGTATTAATAATTAAAGCATACTACTCAATATATGACTATTTAAAAGATAATATTTTAATTTTATAATTAAGACTGCGTCCTCTTCTCTCTTAAATTGCTGCGCCCGACAGGGTCCATATGAGACACTAGCTTTTGCCCGCGGCTTCGCTCGCGTTAAGAGTACAACAATCTTTCATCCCCTATTTTATCCCCTTGGGGGTAGAATTAATCAAAATTCTTTCTTAGCGGATGCCTAAGTCATAACATCTACCTGGTTTGGGCTGTGCGTTGATAGATCACTATGTCAGTCAGTCAGTCAGTCACCTTTGAGTTATATATATTTAGATTGTACCTACCTTTTGGAATGCAACATCTTGTACTGTATAGGCTGTAGGGACGCGGATGCGGTCGCCATGGTGTACTGGAAGGCATCCACCTCCCCGCACTCTTTTCACCTTGAACAAAATCTGTCCTGTGTGGCGATACCTTAAAAACGGCGCCATCACTATCTCAAAACCTTTGTTTAACCAGTAATTCTACCAGATTCGCGCCAATAGGTACTTTTGAAACAATTAAATGCACAGTAAATTAATCACTGTAGTTACATCGAGCGACGCCATGTAATTGGCAACTCTAATTGGCTCCTCATAGTATCTGTTTTAGAGATGGGGTAGAGACTGCTTATGCCGGATAAATCTGTTTGCTATTTATCCGATTAAATGTCATTTAAACTATAATTCATATTTTAAATTAAAAATATCTTAATTTCTTATTACAATAATTAAAACATCTTAACTTAAATATAATAAAGTGTATGAGTATATGTATATAAAAATAATAATATAAATTGTTGCTCTAAAACTTATTACTTTCCCCATCTATCGTCGAAGTCATCTTTAAATGCTTTTTAACAAATGTTGTTTGCAAATAGTGTGTTCTTAATAATTACTTTCAAACAGTCGGGCAAATTATTGTTTTTTATTTAACACATCGATAATCCGACTAATGTTATAAATCTGAAAGTTTGTGTATAAGTGTATAAGTATGTTTGTTCCCTCTGCACGCTTTACCGGCTGGACGGATTTAGATGAAATTTGGAATGTACATAGATTATACCTAGGATTAACACATACTACTACATACATATATACTACACGCTAGTTTTTAACTTGATAATAGCGGGCGAAGCTGCGGGGCACGGCTAATAAGACATATTTACGGATGGAGTTGTAGGTATGACGACCTTAAAATATGCCGGTTGGATTGTGCAGCTAAACAGACTCGATTCAACCCTACTCAGCTCTAATTGGTCCTGATTCGTGGTACATCACTATACCTGAAATCATTAACTGAGCAAGTTTTCGATACCAATTAGCAAACAATTTAAGTGCAGTGTGAGGACTCAATCAATTATGGATGTAATTGGACACTGCGTTTGAGCAAATGTTTCTGATGAATAGTCAATACTCTCTAGGGAAATCTATGGCTTATGTATGCCAAGCTTATTGTTTTCAGAACTAAAGGTTTGTCCCAAATTTCAGATTAATCGGTCGTAAAGATGTAATTTTTATTACTTAATTTGATCTAACAAATAGAGCAAGCTAAATCAAACGTTTGATATAAAATATCACGTTGCTTTCGCCATGAAAAAATTCTACTTTTTAGCCGACTTCATGACGTAAAGACGGGTAATGCGTTTATTAGCCTACGTGCGTATGATTCTGACCCAGATTAAAACCAGAACCACAATTTTTTCTTGGAAGGAAAACTTGTGCTCCCGTCGGGAATTGAGCCCGACAACCCTGCTAAGAAGGCGAACGCGCATCTAACTAAGTCAACTGGCGGATCAACACTCAGACTTTCGTATTTGTAATATTAGTGTGATACAATACAGTACACAAATCTTTATTTTGTACCAAACAAAGATATAAATAAACATACGTACATATATAGTCTTTAGTACCAAATAACAAAGCTCTTTGGCACTTTGAACTGCAAAAGAACTTTGTTATTGGGTATGTTTCAATAGTCACCATAAAAATCCTTTTATTTTAATATTGTGATAGTGAGAATATCATGTTTTTAGAATTATTCCAGTGATGCATTTAATTTGTCGTTTGGATATACAAATGCGGAATTTGCGTATCTCCCACTACAATTAAATGCCACGATCAAGTTTTACTATTTCTGATGATACTATGTCGTTGGTTACTTAAATATTTTAACAAATCAATCATTGTTAATAAAAAAATTGTACATTTTTTTATCAAAAAAGGCAAGCATTTGACCGCTATTTCACCTGATGGAAAGTGATGATGCGGCCGAAGATGTAACATGCCTAGAATATAACTATTCACTTTAGACTTGAAGACACCCAGATTGTACTGTTCAGGGAACAAAGACGCAGGCAATGAGTTATACTCCGCTGAACGGATGATAAACGTAGAAGCGAAACGTGTCGAGCAAACTAGAGGTATGACAACCATAAATGGATGAGGTTGGTCAGTTTATCTAGTTGTTAGATTGTAATTAGGACATGGGGGAATTAACTCATGAAATTATACAGTTAGCATAACAATACCTAACTAATGTCATTTGTATAAAATATCCTAGCCTTCAGCTTACACTGCTTCTTACTTGCGACAACCGACTACTATCAATATTTTACCCTTTTGTATGAAAAAGTGTAAAAATATTAATAGAAAAACGTTACCCACATTACTTGTCAGTCGAATGCGGCGTTAAAATATGAGCTGTCGGCGTTTGTTAGTTGCATCAATAGATACGCGTGGAAGGTGAAACACTAGATGTGGCTTGCTCTGATGTAGCCTTTTAAACGTGATTTTAATTACCAAAAACCACGGTTGTTTTCTCACATTGTTACAAGATTACCCTCGGAGTACCGACTTTTCCGAAAACAGTCTCGTAACAATGCAAGTGCAACCGTGAGAGAAATCGTATAAATCCTTAATATGTTTAATACTTACGAATATTTCAAGCAAACAATACGTAAGATACGTGATTGTAAATATTTTTTCAACGATTTTATAAAATTTATATTTTTACAATTTTAAATTATGGACAGTATAAACGAAAATACTATTGTATCGTAACGTACCATTTATCAATGACAGCGCGATACAATGCGTTAGTCTTACCTCTTTCGCACATACATCGATTTTAAAGTATTCAAACAAACATATGACATAAAACGAATATTTTATGTAAATATAAATTCTAACAATAACAATAAGATGATACTGATCTTGTATTCCTTATAGGTATGTATTACAATAAAATACAATACAATTACTCTTTGTTGACATCTTAAAAGTATTGATACATAAGAAATATAATTTTACATAAATGCTACAATGAGCGGTCTTATCGCCTTAAGCGATATATTCCAGGCAACCTTCGGAAGGACAAAATGCAGAAAGAAGGAGAAGTGTCGGGTCTAATTAACTTATAACCATAACGATATAACAGACAGCACACATCAGACTACCTCATGCTATCAATGTTCTCATTCAATCTCGACGCTACAAAACCTTTTTTTAATTTTTTTATACTAGATAGGCAAGCATTTGACCGCTATCTCACCTGATGGAAAGTGACGATGCGGCCAAAGATGGAACATGCTTGCCTAGAAGGTACCTATTCACTCTAGACTTGAAGACACCCAGATTATACCGTTCAGGGAACAAAGACGCAAACAAACTCCAGCCACATCTAGTTCTCTACATCATTGGTCCGCGGTTACTCCAATAACACTGAGCGACATTGACACGACCCAGCCAGTACTCGATACTGGAAATTGGGAATTTGCGAGTTTCCCACGAAATTCGCACTTTGCAACCACTGAAAAGAAATTCGCTGAATTCTGCGTTGTAATGCTAATTCGCTATTTGTACTCTTAGTAACAACAAAATTGTATCTACCAAATAATTGTATAAGCTGATTTTCCCAACGTGCATATTAATACAGTAAAAATAATTAAAAGAGCATCTGATTCTCTTCTTTTGTGTGCGTGAAAGCTTCAGTATAATCTCTTTATCAGCACTCCGCACGAAGTATTGATTTTTATTACTTATACCCAACTACTGCAAAAAAGAAGGATTGTTTTTGTGTTCTCTACATCCCGTTGGTTTAGTTAGGTTCGCCTTTTTAACAAATCGGTTTCTATTCCCGGCGGGAACACAAGTTTTCTCCTCAATCAAGATTTGTGTTTCTGGTTCAAAATCAAAAACAAAATCGTTTATTCATATGGGCCCCAAAGAGGCACTCATGAAAGTTAATAAATCTATTGCCAGATTCGCAAAATTACAGCGGTTCTAGTTCTGATTGTGTGTGTGATGAGAATATTAAATTTATAAGATTTGACATTGTATTTAGTAATATTTTTTAATAATGATAGATATGTGAGATAAATGTCAGCGTTAAAATTAGTTTTTATCCATCAATAAACTAATTCAATTTCATTTAATCTTACGCTAGACCTAAACTATAATAAAAAAATAATTTATAATTCAACTTTTCTTATTATCTAGTACATATTTTCAATGGCGGTGTTCTTATTTATTTCAATTCATAAGAAAAATAATCTTCCCAACTTCATTCCATAAAATCTGACCCAAATTAAAACCTTCTCCAAATCATAATTAAAATACTTACCTAACTTCGGCGTCACAAGTTGTATGAAACGATGACACGGAGAATATCTCAGACATCGGAAATTCTTATCCGACTTCGACTTTTCAAACCGATTAAGATATTTTAAGAAGTTTTCGTCGAGTCAATCCCAAACTCAAATTAACAAGCAAAACTTGAAAAGTACTTTCTAAGATAGGGTGTAGAGATGGGCCTCGAAAATAGTTTTGGCCGGATGTTTATAGCGGAAGAAATACTTTTAAAGGTAAATAATTTAATAAATTATAAAATAGTATAGCGATTTATCCCGCGATAAATCTGCTGATATCGTGAGTTTTTGTGTGTCGTGACCATACTTGTGTTCCCGCCGGTAATCAAACCGATATCTAAATATATATAACTCAAAGGTGACTGACTGACTGACATAGTGATCTATCAACGCACAGCCCAAACCACTGGACGGATCAGGCTGAAATTTGGCACACAGGTAGATGTTATGACGTAGGCATCCGCTAAGAAAGGATTTTGATTAATTCTACCCCCAAGGGGATAAAATAGGGGATGAAAGTTTGTATGAAAATTTGTCAATTTTAAATTATTACTTCTTAACGCGAGCGAAGCCGTGGGAAAAATCTAGTCCTTTCATAAATTTCGAACGGCCACCCAACTGAGCTAACGACTGCTCGTCAGCTCAGTTGGGTGGCCGGTTTGCTCAAATTAAAATTTTACAAATAAAAAAAAGGACTTTTTCAATAATCATATTTAGTTTTTTGTTTTGCAATCCTTGGCCAAAACTTGGGTTGTTATAGATATGGTTATATCTCGATAGTACCCCTCAAACGTATAGAAACGTCGATCTTCAGTTGTCGGTTTTCGGGGGACACAAGTTGACCGGTTTCGGCGAAACCTGTCACTTAAAAAGTGATTGTTTTAAGATATCTAAAAAGCTAACTAAAAGCAAATGAACTGCCCGTTGAGTGAGTGTTCGCCTTCTAAGTTCGATTCCCAACGGTAACACAAGTGTTCCTCCCAATGATAATTTCTGTTTCTGGTTCTGATTGTGTGTGTTATGTGAATGTTTCCGGCACCCACGACACATGTCATCAAACTAAGGAATTTAGTGTGGAACTGTGAGTGTGAAAGCGTAAAAAAAATATTAATAGTTTACTTATCTTCCGGTCATTTGTAAATAGATAAGTCAAACAGCCGGCCAATACTAAACTAGCCGGAACCCCTCCCTAACAGATAGAATCTAGGCTATTACGGATATCTGCGCGCGACGCATGAATGCTGGTATAAGTTCAGGAAAATTTTCATTAAACCTCCCCTGAAAAGCACTGAAAACCTTTTAAATGGCAGGATTTAATTGGGATCCCGGATAGCTTCTATTTGTAGATGATTGGATTTATTTTTTGATTCGGATACGGATTGTTGACGGCACTGCGATCGGGTGTCGCACTATTTTATTGGTGAACTGGTGGGTTGGGTGATTGAACTTTGATTATGGGTCATTGACTGTTTTTTTTTTGTACACTGTTTTTTTATATTAACCTACGGTTTAGCTTTGAGATGTTTGTTGATTTTTTTCGATATTTTCTAGTTTTGGCGAATATTTATGTAATCCACACGTGCCTTGTTTATATTGCAAATATAAGGGCGTAGAAACTACATTGAATTTATATAGCGATATTTTTTTATTAAAAAAAAATGTAAAAGTATCTGTATGTACTTTATATGTTTTTCAGACTTTAGAATTTGTTTAGGTATAAACTAAAATATATTAAACATAGGAACAAATTATTGGACCACGGATTAACGACAGAAACTAGATGAGCAAGTCGCTCGCTTGTTGGTTAGCGTTAAGCTTGCCCATTAAAAAATAAAAAAAATAAAAATACTTAAAAAAGTCTGTATTAGGAAATGATATGTTTAAGTTTATGTTTTTATTAAATATTCTCCTGGAATAACCTTACATTTACACCCACACTATGTTCAAAGACTTCTTTCGCAATATGACGCTGGCGGTCGCCATTTTGAATTTGGATTACTGTCATGTCTTTAGTGCCACTAGCAAAATTATAAGTATGTACACATGTGCAGGCAATAAACACAGTCGGTAGCGCAGTCGGATAAAACATACATGTACCTCCATTAGATAAAACATAAACAACACAACATTTACGGACAAAGGGGTTCATACAGTACATTTACCAGCATATTTCGTAAATCGAACGATATAAAACATATCTGATATACAGATAATAAATAGGTCGTAATAATACAGATAAAGAAACCATCAAAAGGGCCTCTGTCGAATTCTCGTTTCGGGGGTGTATGGTGCAAAGTAAAGGCGGAGAGAGAGCGGCAGCGGTAAGCGTATCGTAACATACCAGTCATATACTTATCTTTTGTAAAAGGTGATATTTTAAACCTTTACAAAGAACATAGATTAGTTTTTTTTTCGATTAATTTTAATCATAAACATGAAGGGTTGCTACGATTGGTCGCATTTCAAGAACACTCAACAGATCTACATTGGCGATAATGTTCGGCCAGAAAATCTCCAGAAACAGTGAGATGGAGTGTAACAAATCGCATCCGCCTCTGGCTTGCACCGCCCAAAACACATTTTGCGGCAGGACCGCGGTTTCCGACAGTCTATTTAACGAGAAGAGAGTTTTTTGCGAGTCCCAATAACCGGGCTTTACAGCAGACGGCACTTTTTAATAAAAACCTATTCATTACTGTAATCAATATTGCGTTTTGACTTTGGAATTACGCATGCGCAAAACGTTTTGATTCAGGTCACGTTTCAAGAGTATTTTGTGATGTTATCTCTTTACATTATTTAGCTTTAATATTATCAAAGCGGGCTGACCTTAGGTCTATAGAATAAACTAATAGTTAGTAACTTATAACCTACTAGCCGTGCCCCGCGGCTTCGACCGCTATTATCAAGTTAAAAAGTAGCCTATGTGTTAATTCTAGGTATAAGCTATGTACATTCCAAATTTCATCCAAATCTGTTCAGCCGTTAAAGCGTGAAGAGGGAACAAACATACTTACACACTTACAAACTTTCGGATTTATAATGTTAGTAGGATTAGTAGGATTGTAGTTGTAGGACTCTTTTTGCAGAGTCCGCTTGGGGCAGTACCACACCAATGTTTAATGTCTGGACATTCAACCGCCAAGCAGTAGTGTGCTGATATTACTGTGTTTCGGTTGAAGGGCAATGTTTCCAGTGAATTACAGCGCTTAAGAACCCATATACATTTTTATGTCTGTCTCGCTACCAAAATTCATTCATTTTGAGAAATAAAAATTATGGAGCGAGTTATGGAAAATGTTGTCAATAACTTTACTAAATAATTATGTAACGGATACTTTAAATAAATTTTCGTTTAAATACCTATTAATTAGACGAAGAAAGAGTGAAAAAAATATAAAATCAATTTGACATCGATTTTCTCCGCCAATCCAAAAGCTAAGAAAACGAATATAAATAAATATCCGTGATATTATTATTTAGGGATTATATTGACAACATTTACAATAACTCACACCGTCAGTTTTATATCTCAAAATCAGTGAATCGTGCGAGCGAGAAAGACATAAAAATGTATACGGGTTCTTAAAGAGATTTAACCTCTAATATCTCAGGGTGAGGAGTGCAGTGCTTTGCTGAGCAGGATTTTGACCTAAGTTTAAATCTGTGGGTGGTACTGAACTGTTAGAGGCTAGCGTGACGCTTGCCATCAGGCGATCGATTTGGTAGTTTGGTCAATCAATAAACATAATAGTATAAAAAAAAGACGTGTGGCACTCGGGGACTGCCGCGGTAAAGCTATTGCATAGCATTTTTTATCTACTTATGCAATTATAATAATTTATTTATTTTATTTATGCAGTATCTTTTTTCCTGCCACCTAGAGGCAAGTTGCTGAACTAAAGAGACAAGCGTTATATTTCAAAAAAAGTCATAAAAAGTTGGGCAAAACTAAAAAGTATCACCGCTGTGCCGGTCGGAGTGGGGGGTGTTAGGTTATTTTCGTTACGGAATTTCTGGATTCGGTCTCCACGCTCAAGGCCCGCGATAGAAGCTATGCAATAGCTTAAAAAATACATACAGTCGAACATAGTACCTCCTCAAAGAAGGTCAAAGCCTCATAATTATTCGCGTTACTGTCTATAATTATGCCTATGAGATATATCTCTAAGCAGAAAGCCTATTTTCGCCCCTTTAAAAGAGATATCCATGGAATATTAGAGAATTCACAGAATATTAGAATTAAAATGTTCCCGGCTATTAAATTCCCTTGAAGGCACTCCCTTTCGATTCACTGGAGCGGACCTCTAAAGATCCCTTTTATTAAAGAAATGTAGGTATAAGTAGGTAGAGGACCGTTCAATTTGAATCTCATGAAGGAGGTAATAGTTATTTATTTATAAGTACGTAAAAACTGGGCTACAAAAATAGGTTTGTAGAGAGAGAATGTTTTGGAACAAGAATATTGGATACTGCGACGTTTGTTATGGTTTTTAACCTACTTCAAAGAAGCTATGGTATAAGCTATGTTCTGTAGAAAAAGGAAGTGGTTGTTAACCTTAAAACAAAGGTTAACAACCACTACCTTTTTCTACAGAATAATTAAGTTGAGCAACAAAATCTTTCCATATTTTTAGTAACTTTTTAATTATGTTTAAGTATGTATATTGCTATATAGGTATATGTATGTATGTAATATGATGTATGTATTTATATTTTATATGTAGGTAAGGAAATACTGTAATATATTTTAAACTTATAATTCTATGTCTAAATATGTTTAAATAATAAATAAACTTACTTCTCCATAGCATGTGCACTACCACTTAAAATTCACACGATACACCGAGGTTAACTGGAAGATAATGCTTTATAGCATTAAGTTCGCCTGTGTACCTACAATTTGTTTTGTGTGTGCAATAAAGAATTTTCAATATGTTCATCCCAAATTCCATCCAAATCCGTTAAGTCGCTAAAGCGTGAAGAGGGAACAAACATACTTACACACAAACTTTCGGATTTATGATATTAGTAAGATGATGTCGTCGTGGTTACCACGATGTGCCAAGAATAATTGGATCTCAATTATAGCTTTTGGAGCATTTTTTGTGATTTAGCTGATAATTTTTTCGACATGAACCCAGTGAATTTTACTTAGTTTTTTTATATATTATAATGTTTGCTTAATTTTTAATATAAAAATAATATTGTATTTGAAATAAAAGACGTAAGTAGGCTTATACCCTGCAGTGGTCGATACAGGCTGATGGTGATAATGATGATGATGATTGTATTTGACTTTGACCGGTTATTTGTATACAAAACAAAATTAGCACAAAAAAGACCTAAGAAAATATTTATTAAAAAAAGTCATCAATAGGAGACAAGCAAGCCGTTGGCCTGATTGAAAACGTGACTCCAGCCCAAAACTATTTTTTTAATGGGCTTAATAATAATAACTTAACAGTTACCTAGTGTACAAAAAATATATGTAGCGTACAATGATACCAATAAACAAACAAACGCATTCACACTCACAGCTCCACACTAAGTTCAAAGACTGGTATCGTGGGTGCCGGAAAAATTTACATCACTCACACAAATACACCCAAAACCAGAAGCACAAATATCCCTTGGGAAGGAATTTGTGCTCCTGCCGGGAATCGAACCCAGGACCCACGGCGCTGAGGGTCAACTGAGTCGTCACCAATTTAACATTAATAATTATTATGTCTATTTTATTATTAATTTAGTCTCATTTAAACATCATAATAATGAAATAATAAAGCGCTAAGTCTTTAATGGTGGGTGCCCAAATTCTCAAATTGTGGGTGCCCAAGATACAAACTTTGCCTAGTTTGGGGCCCAATGTTAATACTCCGTCTATTTAAATAATAATTACATTATCTATATTATAAGTCTATTTTGTACATTGTTATTTAAATATTTTGGTAATCTTCTTCTTCGTGTCGAGATAGGATTTGTGCCTGATCAGCCGAGAACCCTTCAATTTTAATGGATACCACAATGAAAGCTGGTTCGAGAAATTTGGTAATAAATAATATTGATTGATTGATCTACTGTTACACATACCTTTGATTATAGTAGTCTTGCTTGCATTATGCACAAATAGTGATCCAAAATTTTACCATAAATACATACTTAATAAAGAACATAATCGCCTAAATTACAACGTTGAAAGGTCTTTACTCCCCCATTCCCTACATCCACGTCTAGAATAGCTACAATTAAGTGAAATAGGTCCTTAGGGTCCGCTCATACCTTAACGGCGGGAGTCAAACGTTTTGCTCAACGTGGAATAGTCGTATGCAAATGTGAAGGTAGCTTTATAAGAGTGGCTTGAGTTCGTCCAATCATAACAATAATTGTTTTTACAAGCATTTTATTCGAATAGATCATATTTCAGTGAATGCTTTTAGGTTTTTAGGGTTTCGTACCCAAAGGGTAAAAACGGGACCCTACTACTGAGACTTCGCTATCCGTCCGTCCATCTGTCACCAGGCTGTATCTCAAGAACGGTGAAAGCTAGACAGTTGAAATTTACACAGATGATGTATTTCTATTGCCGCTATAACAACAAATACTAAAAATATTTTTTACCATACAACAAACTTGATTTTTGTACCGTTTCTTGCTCGATACTAATAACGGTGACAGGTAGACGCTTTAACGCTATGACGCTATTCACAGAATATTTAGTTTTATGTTCTCTTTAAATATAACTAATTAAAATAAAATAATAATGATAATGGTACGGAACCCTTCGTAGGCGAGTCCCACTCGCACTTGGCCGGTTTTTTTGCCTACGCAGACTTTGTGCATTTAGCCAGTGTTTTTTTTTTTTTGGCATAATACGTAGTGTCGGTCTGCGTAGGTACAAAAACCGATTTTTTATTATTATTTGATTGTAAAGTTCGTTCCTACTTGGTCCCATAGTAAATTGATCATGATGAGAAGTGGTTCCGTAGATAGATTTCATAAAATCTTTTTGTGGTTTATAAAAAAAAGTGTGTACCTATATGTATACCTGGTTGTGATTGATTGTATGATGTGAATGTATCCAGCACCCACGACACATGTCATCGAACTTAGTTGGGGGCTGTTAGTGTGAATGCGTTTATGTTTTATTTATTATCCTTAATATATAAAACAATGCTTGTTTTTCATAATATGTACTATTTTTTTAATGCTGGATAGGCAACCATTTGACCACTATCTCACCTGATGGAAAGTGACGATGCGGCCGAATATGCAACTATACTATGCAACAAAATTAAAAAAAATATATGTTTATAAAGTACATTTTTGAAACTTTTACTTATTTGTGTATAACAATGTATGTGTTGTCCCGAATAAATCTATTTTCTTTCTTTCTTTCTTTCTATTTTACATTCTTTTCAAAAAAATCTCTTGTTTCAGTGTCCAAAGATGAAATCCGAGACGTGGAGAGTCCAAACGGCAACCCGAAAGCTTTGCGATACACGACCATATCCAGGTAAACTATCTTATACCGTTAGTCTATTTAGTTCCCACTGCTGGGACTCACAATCTTGTTTCAATGTTATATACGGCTTAAAACACGTAAATATGTCTACTTACTTTTTGCTGACTAGTTTCGGAGAAATCAATTTCAATTTCAATTTAATTTCATTTATTCAGATAAATTAATCCATTTGTGTTAGTAACATAAATACTTACAACTATATTAGTACAATCATAATAAAACAATGTCATAAAAGATACCAATGAAATAAAAATACAATTAAAAATAATGTCACAAAGTTAATTATTTATCATGTCGCTGCGTCTGAAACACAACGGTTTTGGTCCAATGTTTCAGTATCGGTCCATCAACCCTTTCGGCAACAACGCGAAGAAGGCTGTTGGCACTGCCACGCACTCGCCGCATTAGGGAGGCAATACGCTTTCGCATAATGGCGTAAAAATCATCTACGCGAGCTGTTGCAAACATTCCCGATGCGCTACAGAATCGTGGCAGCCCCATCAGTGCCCTAAAAGCATTGTTGTACTGGACCCGCAGAGCACTGTAAGCCTTTTGAGTAAAGTCAATCCATAGGCTGCATGTGTAAAAAGATTGGCAGTACGCCCGAAACAAAGTACTTTTCACACCTTTTGAGCACTTTGCAAACCTACGGATCAACATATTGCTCCTGACTGCCAGCGCTCTACGTTCCCTCTCAATGTCTACAATATCTGTCTGCGACGCAGTGACCCAGTGTCCCAAGTACTTAAACTCAGTCACTTGTTTTAGAGCGGTTCCCCCGAGTGTTACTGGCGGTACTTCAGGATAGCATTTGTTACCTGCCTTAAATATTAAGCACTCGCTCTTTTTTGCGTTGTACTTGAGACCATGTGACTCCGCATATCGCTCACATATGAACAATAGCCTTCTGAGGGCTCTGATCGATGGGGTCAGTAGCACCATATCATCAGCGTAACTTATATTATTGACAATGGTTCCGTCAACTGAACAGCCCACATTGGTGCCACTGAGCTCACGAACCAGACGGTCCACATAAAGACTAAAGAGCCGAGGTGAACTAAGACCACCCTGCCTCACACCACACTCCAGTCCGTATGGCTCGGATAGTGAGCCCGCCCACCTGACCACATTACTCTGATGACCATACCAATATTTAAATATCTCTATCAGCTCACCAGGAAGAGTCGTTTCCTCATAAAGCTTCTTCCATAAAACATTATAGTTCACCAAATCGAAGGCCTTGGATAGGTCTAAGAAGCAAGCGTATACAGGAGTGTTTCTATCCGTGTAGTACCGGACAGTGTGCTTTAGACAAAGAAATCGGAATGTAGGACAGCTAATTCGTCCGAAACAAGTCGACAAATAGAAAGTCTAGTTTCAATAATTTTATAGCACCACCATCCCTACATTTACTTTTCGTTTATATTTCCATCCAAATGTTGTCTGGAAGAGATCGCCTTAGCGATAAGACCGCCCTTATCATTTTAAATTTCTCTATAAGCTGTATGTATCTTTTGGTGGCAATAATAAGTTATTGGTAAGTTATTGCAATAATAAATATTCGAGATTTTTTAATTGTATTAATAGGGTTTATTTCTTATGTCTTCTCTCTCGCTCGCACAATTCGATATTTTTAATATATATAACCTATGTACGTGTGTTTTTAAAAATGTTTTTAACCAACTATTTATACATTAATACAATGAATGTTTTAATCTACCTTTCGTTTTTCATATCTTTAAGTTAAACGAAGAAAGCGTTAAAAACACATTGAAATCATCTTATTGAAGGATATGACAGCGAAAAGAAGTTTGAAACATCAATGTATTAATTTCCATATAGTTAGTTATATAATTGTTCTCCTCTAGGGAAACCTATAATTGGCTGTATTATATATAATATCCGGATGACCGAGCTTTGCTCGGTTTTTTGTTTTTGGTAGAATGTGTTTGAATTTGTAGCCTCTGAAAGCTCCATCTAGGTCGAGTAGAAACAGTTTTTTACATCGGTCATGGCGTAATAGATGGCGCTGATAGTCTCTTAAACCCGGTTATTCAAATGCAGTTTGAGAACCGAGCATTTCTCGGACCTGGAACGTTGATAAATCGATTCCTTGGGCCGAAAAACCCCTAATCTGTAACTTTCATGAAAATCGTTGGAGCCGTTTCCGAGATCCTAATTAGACACACACACATATATATATAATATATATACAAGAATTGCTCGTTTAAAGATATTAGATTCCATGTTTTGTATCTAAATTATCATAATGCTGTTGGTCTTCTGAATCTAATAATTATAATCATGGAAGAACCAAATAGCCCGTACATTTCCGACAGCGAACTGTTCCTAATCTAAGTTTTGTTTTGTCATTGTAATTTTGGGGACGGCTCAAAATATTATCCAAGGAACGTCTGGTTACCAAAACTAATTTTGAGGATGACAATTTGTGACATTTGACAAAGGTCAAAAGGGTAGCAAGATATTATCATAATATTGCGTCTAAATAACCGAGAATTTCGCCTGTAGAATAAATAACTTGTATTTTGGTACAGATTAACAGATAAGACTTGCATGCCGTATATTTTGAACTCGGGATAGTGGTTACCTTATCTATAATGCCGTGCCTATGCCCGCGTATATCAATAAAAAGTAGCCTATGTGTTAATCCTAAGTATCAGCTATGTACATTCCAAATTTCATCCAAATCCGTTCAGCCGTTGAAGCATGAAGAGGGAGCAAACATACTTACACACTTACCTAAAACTTTCGGATTTACAATAGTATCCTACTAATATTATAAATCCGGAAGTTTGTGTGTGTGTGTGTGTAAGTATGTTTGTTCCCTCTTCACGCTTTAAAGGCTGAACGGATTTGGAAGAAATTTTAAATGTACATAGATTATACCTAGAATTAACAAATAGGCTACTTTTAAACTTAATAAACGCGGGCGAAGCCGCGGGGCACAGTAGGATATACAACAAAGTCGGGTTTGTTATAACACTTATCAACTCGAGAACGGGTGGACCGATTTTAATATCTTTGATTTGTTAGATAATTAGCAGAATAACTATTAAAATATTGGGATAATTTACGAAAAAAACATTTTATATTACATTTTCTAACGGAATGGGGGTTTTGATGATATGTCTAAAATGTACGCGGGCGAAGCCGCGGGGAACAACTAGTCTTACATGTATATAATGTAGTTTCCTTGTTGAGTTCGCTTTGAAAACAGTAAATGATAGCTATTATAATATACTTAACTGCCTGTTCGCCCAGTCGGGTGAGTCTCCTTCTAAGCAGGGGTACCGGGGTCGATTCCCAATGAATACACGAGTTTTCTCCCTAAGAAAAAGTATTTGGTGGGTGTGATTGTAACGTGATTTTTTCCGGCACCCACTATACAAATGTGTGAGGCTGTAAGTGTGCAAGCGTTTATGTTTATATTAAATGTTTGCTTAGCTAAACAAACGCATTCACACTCACAGCCCCACACTAAGTTTAAAGACTTATATCGTGGGTGCCGGAAACATTCACATCACACACACATTACACCCAGAACCAGAAGCACAAATATCCCTTGGGAAGGAATTAGTGTTCCTGCCGGGAAATAGAACCCAGGACCCACGGCGCAGAGGGCGGACACCTGTCCACTGCGCCAACTGGGTCGTCGCTAGTATAGTAAAGTAAAGGGAGAGGAACGCATTGCAGTCCCACGCGAAACTGTGTCATCTTCTACGAGTAGGTAAGCATGTTTCATCGTCGGCCGCATCTTTACTTTCCATCAGGTGAGATAATGCTTGCCTATCGAGCATGGAAAAAACAAGATTTTCTAAATTAAAAATTGAATTTCGAAAAATTGCATTAATTTTCATTCAAAATTTATTGGACAGGCGCATTACGGCTCGGCTCCATTAAAAGTCTTAAAGAAATTGAATTCGAATTTAG
Source organism: Lomographa bimaculata (assembly GCA_948107665.1). Lineage (NCBI taxonomy): Eukaryota > Metazoa > Arthropoda > Insecta > Lepidoptera > Geometridae > Lomographa > Lomographa bimaculata. The sequence goes on along the minus strand of OX403610.1, from coordinate 10,593,664 downwards.
TTTCAAAATTAAATACTTAATCCAAACAAAGAAAACGAAACAAACAAAACACGAACAATTAAAACAATATTATAAATTGACTGTCTCAACGAATTTACAATTAAAAACGTATTTTCCACTAGATTCATTAATTTTTCGACAAAGGCGAGCTAAAGCATTTTTAATTGCTCTCAGTGTAATTAATCAAACAAAGTTTTATTATAAACAAGAAGTTCATTTCGCAGTTTAACTTCCTTAGAGGTACAGTGGAGTGCAGTGATAATGGCACGTCATATTTATTCAAAGTTACTAATTTGTATGCAAGTTAAGCTATATGAGTTACAGTTTAAGTACAAGATAATTTGATAAGCAGTAGTTTTTTTTTTCTAAAAACTACTTAATTGCTGAACATTTTAACCTGTTTCAAATTTATATACTGGTAGTCATATTAATGTTATCCAAATATTAAACATGGACCTAATTATTGGCATGCCTTTCACACAAAATAGAATTGAATATAATACATTGTCACAGAATAAATATTAGTATTTGTAACAAAACTTTGGCCAAGAAATCTCGCAAATATTTATTTTTTATTTAAGAATGAAATTAATAACGCCCATATTGAAGGAATCCTATCTCGCACAAAATCACATATGCCCCAAAGAGGCACTCATGAAAGTTAATGACTCTACTGCCAGATTCGTAAAATTACAGACATCTCGAGAAGAACTTGGCATTAAACTCGGCGGCGCATTTTTTTTTTTTTTTTAATTTCTCCTTAACACTAATATATAGTTATATTAACCTAAGTGTATCTATATTATGTAGTCGCTAGAAATCGCTTGTGCAGTTTGCCTCCATGCATCCTTGTCATTAATGAAGTCGTTTTATAATAAGCTTTCTTTGCTTGCTTTTGCTTTGAAATTTTATGAGTGTAGTGCCAAATTCGTAAAATTACAGCCATCTCGTGAAGAACCTGGCAAGAAACTCGGCGCGGCGGTGCATTTTATTTTTATTTATTTTTTAATCATTCTTAAACACTAATACATAATTATGTTAACCTAGGTGTACCTATATAATTTTGTCGCTTGTGCAGTTTGCCTCCATGCATCCTTTTCAATAATTTGGTCAATAGCTTTATAATTAGCTTCCTTTATTAATGCCCGTTTTATTACTGTTTGATGCATAAATTAATATCATGTTAAACTTTTAAGTTAAGTAAGAAAATAATCGAATAAATGTTCTGTATCCATAATGACAAAATAAATAACACAAAGGTAGGTCATATTTCTGCCTCTAAGTGTATTTACACACGACTTTAGGCGAAACATGTTCAAACATAGGCACGCAAATTTTCGACGATACAAACTCTGAAAATTACTTTATGTCAAATGTCAAAGGTAACTCAGTGCGTTTATTATCTAGACATGGCAACACAGGTTTTTGGGGAGGGAAAACATGTGCTCGAAAAGGGTGAGCATGTTTTATGTGTTTTAGGGATAAATTTAACATCTGTCGTAGCGCGGCCCGCCTGGTCGATAGAAACTGATTGACAAGGATAAGCAATAAAAAAAAATGGAGTTTGAATTGAATGTAACATAAAAGTAAACGCTTTTACACTCACAGCCCCACACTAAGTTCAAATAATTGTGTCGCGAGTGCCGGAAACTTTCACAAACGCACAAACAATTACACCCAGAACCGGAAACACAAATGTCCCTTGGTAAAATATTGTGCTCCTGCTGGGAATCTAACCCACGGCGCAGAAGACCTGTCCACTGTGTTTTATTTTGATTTTTGACCGATTGAGTGCGAACGCGAGTGAAGCGTCTCCGTTTCAGTTAGGGCAAAATTGCTTTAGTATGTCCGGATTTCCGGATGTTCTCTTTTACAGGTCGCAATACTTAACCGATTCTCGTGAAATTTTGGGAGCAGGTTCGAGTATTATATTACTATATAAAATTATAAGAAAATGTTATGTCGATTCAGTTTTTGAATAAAATACAAAATAAACACTTAAAACGCTTTCACACTCACAGCCCCACACTAAGTTATATGACTTGTGTCGTCGGTGCTAGAAACATATCACACACTCAATCAGAACCTGAAATACACATTTTCGTTGAGATGAAAACGTGTGTTCCCGCCGGGAATCGAACCCGATTAGGGGCTAATGCTTAGAAGGCGAACGCTCACACAACTAAAACAACGGGCAGTTAAAATGGCGGAAATATGTTGAAATCGTAAAAAAAATGCCGTTTCGAAAGATACGCAAGGTCTTAAGCTCCCAGAGCCTAGACTAGCCTTACTAGAACAGACATTAAATCAAGTATTTATTTGTTAATTTGCCTTGCCAGCTGGTGTGTTCCACACTATTTAAATATACCTAAATGGCGTAATTCAAAGCTCGTCTCAGGAACAAACGTCTCCACTCCAACTCCCAAATACACTTCAGTTTGTGACATCCAGATTTATTTAGTTACTTTTATGACAGCAACTTTCAGCGCTGACCGGCTACGAACGAAAGTTGAACTTTGTTGAAAGTTGAAATTTGTTGAAAGTTTAACGTATTTGGCAGTTGTACGCTTTATCAACCCGTTGAAATGTTTGGAGCTGACGTTTATTTGTGACTAACGTCGGTAATTAAAATAATTAATTTTTTACCCTTTTACATTGAGTTAGATGCTTATCTAACAGTTAAAAATAAGGTTTTAAAAATACACTCATAAAAAAAAGTTTTTTCACACTCACAGCCTCACACTAAGTTCGTGACTTTTGTCGTGGCTGCCGGAAACATTCACATCACACACACAATCACAACAAATAATACGGTTTTAGTCCAATATTCTGAACTGCCTTGGCTTAGTGGGTGAGCATCCGCCTTTGAGCATCGGATATCGGGTTCGAATCCCACTGGCAACACAAGCTTTTGCCCTCAGGAAAATGTATGTTTCTGGGTGTGACTATATTTAAAGTGAATATTTATGGCACCCACGACACAAGTCATCGAATTTAGTGTGAGGCTGTGAGTGTGTAAGCGTTTGTTATTATTCGAGTAAATGTAAACGCATTCACACTCACAGTCCCACACTATGGAAACATTCAATGCTAGCCTATTGTTAGTGTTTGGCTGAAGCAATTGACCAATATTATTGCCTGCGTCTTTGTTCCCCGAAGGGTATAATCTGGGAGTCTTCAAGTCTCGAATAAATAGGTATCTTCTAGGCAAGCATGTCACATCTTCAACCGCGTCATCGCTTTCCATCAGGTGAGATAGTAGTAAAGTGCTTGCCTATTCAACATAAAAAAAAATATCTAAACTGTTGTTACTAAAAATTTGACGACCCTTAGTGGACAAGTCTTTGCTTTCTACACCGAGGGTCCTGGGTTCGATTCCGGCAAGAGCACAATTCTCCTTTCCAAATAAAATTAGTACTTCTGGTACTGGGTCATTATGATGTAAATGTTAGCCACGATATAAGTCAAAACTACGGGCCAATTGCCTATATTTCCTAAAACTAAACTAAAACTATGTACAGCATAGAACTAAGTTACCTACAAGACATCGAGCTTATAGGTAACTTAAGTGCTCAAGCCCACTACCAGTGGGTAGCGTTCCCATCATGCTGGCGGCATTGCCTCTCTGAATTGCAATGCTAATACGTTGAGCCAAATAAGTGCCAGCATTTTGATCACGCGTCGCTTCAACCAGGCGCTCTGATAGAATTTTGAAAATTAGATATAAGTTGAACTTGTGGGTCTGTGAATGTGAATGCGTGTGTGTGTTTGTTCCAGGATTGTAAAATAACCTAGGTCTAGAATAAGTTTATCTATATTGGTTATATTAAAATTATATTCAGAACTCTTCACAGAATCAAGATAGTATACTGACACTACGTTTAACACTGCAGTAATAAAAAAAGTTGCACTTTTTATTTTTCACACGTATCGAAATGAAATTGAACCACATTAATCAGCGAGAATTTTAAAATTTAATCACGGTTAATCTCACGCTGCTCGTCATTTTTCATGATTAACTCGTAGATTAACATTTCCGATGTCAACTTAAAAGAATTGCATAGTTCATACAGTCCGCCCTCTGGGCTACGTAAAATTTGAATGCAGTAGCTTAGCTCCATTTTTTTAAATAATATTGTAAATAATATTATTTGATTCATTTAAGGTAATGTTTGGTATTATGTAAAGCTTTCAATATGTTAATTTTTAAATAGTAATTATTTGCATTGCAATTCAGATAGGCATTGCCGCCAGCATGATGGGAACGCTATCCACTGGTAGTGAGTTTGAGCACTTGAGTATTACCTTTAAGCTCGATGTCTTGTAGGTAGTTCTTTGCTGTATATAGTTTTATTTTAGTTTTAGGAAATATAGGCAATTGGCCCCCGTAGATAGTTTTACGAATCGATCTCGATGTATTATCCTGCTTAGTAGATTAAAAAAATAATAATAACATGTTTGTTCGATAGTTGCAAGATTTGACCCGAATGTACATACAAACATTAAATAAAAGCTCGTGAAGCATAAGAGACTTATTATAATCCCTTATTATTATTGACATAACAACTGAACAAAGTCAAATAAACTAACTTAAATATAAAATAAATGATCAGAGGTAATTGTAAGTTCAACTTATAATAAGCTACTTGTTAAAAACTTTTATAAAAACACTATTTTAGAAGTCCACCATATTGGATTTAGATTGACTTTACTTTATTTCTCGAGTTATTCTCAGCAAACTCTTTCATTAGATACCCATATTGTACTCAATGTACTCCGCATTAAAAATAACTTGTCCGCCATTTTCGATGTTCCACCATATTTGATTTAGAATGACGTCACTTAAAATTAGTTGTCATCAAAACTAAAGGTGAATTATAAAATTTCAAAAAAAGGTTGAAGATATCTGCTTCAAAATTAAGTTGCAAGTTTCCACCCGAACAAATATAGTTACATACATACATTGCAAGTAAAATAAAAGCTTGTAAAAAGCATGATAAATTAATTTAACTGAAGTTCAACTACTGCTTTAATTACAGTCCCCACCTCCCTTGAAAATTTGTCGGGCTTAATATAAAATTTTGCAGAAGCATCGCTGTATGACATACGGCGTTATCGTTATGTCAAGTTGATTAATATCGCAATTTTAGCCGTTTTTCTCTTTTAGCCATTGTTACTTTTTAGTTTTAGCCATTTTTCGAATTTGGTCGCGCGCCAACTTCGGGTAGTTTTTGAGGATTACGGTTAGCCAATTTATGGAGTAATGAAAATGATTGATTTTATTAAGTGGTGTGGAATCTATGGCATCGGTTTTGTGGCAGGTTCTGGATTAGTTATTTTTCAATATTTTTTCAGTAATTGTCTAAAAATATTTATATTTAACATTTTTAATTCGGCTCCACACAGTTTTATTACAATAAAAAGAATTTAGACACAATTTTCTTCTTAAAAATTATGGGACCAACTAGACACAAGCTAGACAAATACGAAGTTGAATAATCGTAACGTATTAAGATGCACTAATGGATTAGTACTCGTGCTGTCAAAAAAAAATGCTTTAAAAAACTATAGTTGTTTTTTTATAACTGCCTAAACACAACCCCACCTGATAGAAAGTGACGATGTAGTCTAAGGCGGTGCACGCTTGCTTAGCTATTAAATACCTGTTCACTTTTCTTTTGAACACACCCAAATTGTACCTTTCGGGAAATACAGAAGACGGCAAAGCGTTTCATTCTTTTGCTATTCTATAAATGAGCGAAGATGCGTAACGTTTTGAGCGAGTGAACGGTATTTCAACCATAAATGGGTGACGCGACGCCGTCCGTTTGGATATAAGGTTGAAAAAAGGTGAAGCTTTAGATGACTTGTCAATGAAAAATGTTGGACAAGCAGAAAATACACCCGACGACTTATCTTAAAAACGGCTGCACTGATTTTCATCAATTAACGTAACAATTAAGACCGCATCACCCCTCAAACAAAATAAAATTAAATACATGGTTTAAACTTAAACCATCCCTCAGTTTGTGTCGGGGGATAAAAGTCTTTTAGGATAACATGCTTCATCATCATTCATAATTGGGAATGCCCGCTGGCTAAGTTGGGTACGCTTTCGCCTTAACCAGCGGGTATCGGGTTCGAACCCCGGTGAAAACATAACTTTTCTCCCCAAATGAATTTTATGTTTCTGGTTCTGGGTGTGATTATGTGAATGTTTCAGGCATCCACGATACAAGTTATCGAACTTATGTGGGGTTGTGAGTGTATAAGTATTTATCATCGACCGCATAATTATTTTACACCAGCCTAACCAGATGTGGTCTAATACTAAAGTATTAAAACCTCAGTCTGATGTCCTGGATTTACTAATAAATCTTGTTTATTAATCTGAACAATGTATTAAAACTTTTTAAGTATTTTAATAACTCAACCAGGCTTTGAAAACGGTACGTCAGTTTAAAAAGTCACCTTTGTACATCAAATTACAAATAACTCACACAGCGGGGTGGCCACACTTCTCTACTTAATGCGGGACGTGTCCCGTAATTCCGCTCGCCCGTAACGCGACGCTGTCAGTCCGACACCCTACAGTGGAACGCAGTGACTGAAGTCATCATTTTTGACTTGGCACTACTTGGCAGTTCATTACACATAAATAATACATTTTAAATAAAGCGACAAATTCACACTAATATTGATAAACACTCAGATTGATAACAAATAAAATCTATTTACACTCACATTAAGTTTAAAGACCTATATCATAGGTACAGGAAATATCACACATATAACACCCAGAACCAGGCGCATATATATCCTTTGAGAAGGTAAATTGTGCTTCAGCCGGGAATGGAAACCAGGAATCACGGCGTAGAGGACAGAGACTTGCCGACCGCGCTAGCTGGGTAGTGAAATAATCCGATATTCCCCAAAGTAACCTATTTCTTCAATTTGACTATACAGAGTAATTTGTAAAAGATCAGAAAGCTGGCTTGATTCATATTCTAACATTTAGCTCAATTAGTTCTACAACTTTCTTTTAATTGCCATATTTTCCATTATAATGAACATGATGTATAATCAAGTAGAAGAATCAGTCGCCGGGTTCGAAGTGACGTTCTGGTATCTTTGAAAGCCAATCGATTCGATCATAAAAATATCATAACTTATTAACATCTGAATACTATAGACTAGTGGAGGTATCCTTTTGTGAAGTTCTAATACTGGCTCTGTCTATACGTTGCGTCGACATTCTGTATTCAGTATAATCCGATTATATCACGTTAAATCCGCAATAATTCCGAATTTATTCCCGCTGTAGACTTCCCGATGTAACGTAAGTGCTGTTTTGACGGGATTAACTTCAGATGGGACTGAATAATTGTTAAATTGCAACTGTAATTAAAAAGTACAAAAAATCTGATAGTATTTAAATAATTATGTTGTGTTGCCAGTCATTCCAGGTCCAGCCCGTTTTCTATCCTCGGACACATCCTTTTTTGTTTTCTTTTTTTTCTTTCTTATTTTTTGTTTTTCACCCATCATCACTTACCATAACCACGCTACTTTTAATATATATATATCTTTGTTACACATGCATATACGTACACTTGTTACATAATATAAAAAAATTATTGTGTATACATTTTCTCCTGTTTAAAACATAATTAGCTGTGGCATGTATCCTTCATGCCAAGTGAACTACAGTAAAAATTTATGATGATGGCGATCAAAGTTACTTTTGATAAATATATTATGAACTATCCCAGGATATAGGCAAAGTTCAAACTAAAATTAATTACCTTTTTATTCGTCGCTTGAGGCGGACCTTGAGTCGATCAGTGGTGAGCGCAATAGGGCATGAGACCCAATAGCATCGAGTCCAATCAAGCAATTCAAAAGTTCTTTCCAGCATGGCTATAAAAACAAAAATCAAGTGTTCTTGTGTGTTGTAATTCTTCAGTCAATCAAATAAAATTATAACATAGTAATATATCGAATATTTACCTATATCTTCACATTATTTATTCTAGTGAAACGAATTAAAAGACAATTAGCAACAATTTTTGTTTCATGAACTACATTTAATGTTTTAATTATACAACTGTATCATTGAGGCTTCGCCTACGGACGTCAGGATCGAAAGAAGCTTAATGTACCAATCATTCAAATAAGCGAAACTTTCAACATACAATTTTTGTCCAATTCTATATTCATATCTATTCACTCATTAATAAAACATCTCGTAACAAAGAAAAGATTCGATTTGTCATAATTAATACATACAAAATAATTTACTGCAGTTATTTAATTTATGTGGAAAGAATCTATGTTGGATGCGTTCTTCAAGCTAACCTGTACCGAAACTCAGTTACAGTTTACCACCCCTAAGCAGAAAAATCTGCTGCCAAAATCATATTCAAATTAAAAAAAACCTAAAAATAAATCAAATGCATTATTTAAAAAAAGATTGTACTGTCAAAAGACATAATATTTTACCGACAGCAAACGACTTCCATCATTTCACAGAAGCAAAGACTAATTTTTATAAATCGGCGTCTTCATTTAAACGCTCAATTCTGACGTCACCCGCAGTAAATTAACTCGCCTATATCCCGGCGGGCGGGACTGTCCCTAAATTGCTACAATTAACAGCGTCGTGGTCACCCTAGCGTTGTAAATTTGAGATTGAGTTTTATTTTGCAATATGTATTTAAAAATTAAAGCACATTTTAGATGAGCTTTAAATGTTTACTTCCACAAATAGCAACACTTAGTCTAGGAAAATTAGAATCTAGTCAGCTGTATACTTGTATAACCCTTTTTTTTGACACCCTAAAACTTGCCTCAAAACCTACTTATCTTAGGGTGTCCGCGACTACAGATATTCCGAGGTCAAAGGTAAAAAAATTGATTTTTTACACATTGATTGCAAATCCTATGGGTTTTATGTTATTTGCAATAAATATTGAAGAGGATTAAATTTTCTACAACATTTTTTGCCCTAATTTGACTAAAATAACTGGACTAGCTGCGCACTGCAGCTAAATAATTAGTAATATTCAAAAGATAATTTGAAAAATATATTCCAAAAGTCTTACAATTTGCGAATATTCAAAAGTAGTTAATAGTTATAAATTATTTAATAGTTATAAAAACAATTGATTGAGTCAGACCTGTCAGACAATTTTTACTCAAAACTATTTACTTCATAATATTTATTTAACTATTTCATAATAATATATTTATTTTAGGTTACATTTAATTTAGTTAACTCATGTTTCAAAATAAAGCAAATAGAGAAAAAATGATCTAGTAGAAGTACTGAAACTATTAATAAAAATAAATTAAAATTATACATTTAGACATTTAATTAAGCTTATTTCTACTGCTTCAGGCGTTGAGGCGTACGAGAACTTTATTGTTCGTTTTTTTTCTAATTATAATAAAAAGGTATATTATATAATAATGTATTTCTCTGTGTATTTTTTTTTATCTATGGTACGCGTTTGGCAACAATCACATCTGATGTAAGTGATGACCCTCGATGGCATCATAACTTACTATTTAACTTACTTACTACTAGAAGCTAGTCATTCTAGTTCTACTAACTAGTAAGTTAGATAACTTCTGGAATTTTTGTGATTTACTTTTTTTGATTTAAAGATGACTTGATCGAAAATTCTGCCAGAGAATGAAAGTCGAAATAGCATATATTTTTTTCCATACAATAACAAAAAATTACATTTTTCAAATATATCTGACAACCCTACACATTGTAACTTTTGCTTAACGATTAAAGCTGCGGTGCATGACTCTTCATAATAACTTTTTTTATGTTCAACTTGCATAGGACCATCGTCACTTTTCATTTGGTGATATAGCAGCCAAATGCTTACCAATCTAGAATAAAAAAAAATATAATCTTTAAGAAAGTTTGAGTTCTCTTAAGATTGTATAGCTACAGTACATTTCTTTTTGTAAGAATGTGCCTAAATTATTTTTCTTTGTTCCCAGGGTACATTTCAAAGCCGCCGCAGATGACGATTACGCCGACTTTACTTGCGAAGCTCGACACGAGGCGTTGCAGCGTGACAGCCCTATGAGAAGCACCGTGCAGCTTAGCGTTCTTTGTGAGTATTATCATTATTGATTCAGCGAAGAGAGGACTCAAAGCTAATTTGGATGGTTCAGCACTTTGTGACGTCACTTTATTTTTCTAGTTATCCTCAACGAGCCCTTTCATTTGATACCCATATTGTAGGTGTGCATTAAAAATAACTTGTCCGCTATTTCCGGTGTTCTGCCATGTTAGATTTAGAATGGCGTCACACAGCTAACCATACATCGTCATCCAAACTAAACGTGAATACAAAATTTCAGCTCAATCGGTTAAAGATATCTGCTTCATAATTATAATTGAAACGCAAGTCAGTTTTTTTAAGTGCAAAACGCGCTTATGAAAACTTACGTCATCGCTTATATTTCAGTTTTGGCTTGACCGATTTTAATAAAAAAAGTATGGGACCACCTCTGAAGTATACTCTACCAAACAGCCTTGCAAGTTTCCTCTCAAACAAACATAGTTACATACATCGCAAGTTAAATAAAACCTTGTAAAATAAAGTAAAGTGCGTTCCCTAACAAGATGAATTGTAATCACTCAACAAAACACACGTAATAATATTATTTATAGTAGCAATATAGCCCCCTCGCGGCAAATTAGGTTATTTCGTAACTCCGCGTGGGGCTCGACCTAATTTCATGCGATCGTAACGAATGAACAGTCGATGTGGGGGGTTGTTATGTTTAGTTTTATAGGTTCAACGACCTGGCTGGAGATGTTTTTAACGGACATAAAAAAAAAACTTTTGGCAAGAATTTGACCACTTGCCTTAGATGATTTTATCTTTATGATGAAATTATAGTAAAAATAAACGCTTTCACACTGGCAGCCCATTAAGTTTGATGGCTTGTGTCGTGGGTGCCAGATACATTCATATCACACACACAAACACAACCAGAACCAGAAAAACAGATTTTCCTTAGGAAGAAAACTTGTGTTCCAGCCGGGAATCGAACCCGATACCCCTGCTTAGAAGGCAAAAGCCACCCAACTAAGCCAACGAGCAGTTCAAATGAGAAACAGTATAAAATCAGTAAAAAAAAATAACAAATGAAAACCGCTACAATTTGAAAATCGAAAAATCAAGTGCTGTCAAACTTATCCGTAAAGGGGAACATCAATTTATGACCTACCCATTTTTATTGCAAAAATATCCGATAATACCGCGTACCCGGTGAAGTAATCATGATAAATAATTCATGTTTCAAAGAGCTGCACCATGTTCCGCTCCACGTACGTAGAGCCCGCTATGAGCAGGGGTAGGGTGTAAATGTTTGGTTACGAACTGTCAGCATGGTAGAGATAGGTCACCATCGTGTACGTGCTATAACCATTCTAAGTATAGCAATTGTATCTACATTGTATCTACATCTATATATATGTATTTATATAAGATCATTATTGACGTATATATTATTTTATTATTTGTCAATTATCATTAAGAGAGAAAGAAAGAAAGAAAAATAATTTATTTCGACACGTAGCAAAAAAAAAAAACAATGACAGTGAAACACTTATGAAACATATAAATATATAATATTTATATATTATACATAATGTGCAATATGCATGCCGAAATGGGTTTGCCTCAGCACAAAAGTCGAGCACAAAACTCGACGCTGATTTTCAGGCAAACCTGCGGGCGATATGTAAATGTGAGTAAACTTATTAAACAAATATTTATCTAATAATAAATCTAAATAAATTAAAAAAAAACGATAATACCTATAACATATAATATACTTACATAAAAATTAACTATAATACACACAGGACATTATATATTAAAATTAAGTATACCATAATTTATTATTTTTAGATTCATGCACTCTTAAAAAATGTGGTTTTCTTAAACACCGACGTCCAACTCTATTGCGTAATTCCTCTCCATCCAAAGGTTGTCTGGAAGAGATCGCTTTTAGCGATAAGACCGCCTAATGTTACACTTTTTTTGTATAAATATTTATTTTCTTTTTTGTTTTTTGTCTTAATTGAGGTGTTCAATAAAGAGTTCATCTATCTATCTATAAATAAAAATAATAATTCCGGCGCACATGATACAAGTCTTTGAATTATAGAGTGTTTACCATCTTCGTATTCTGCTGGTTTAGTGAGTGCACGTTTGCCTTCTTAGCAAGGGTATCGGGGTCGATGCCCGGCGGGAACACAAGTTTTCTCTCGAAGGAAAATTTGTGTTTCTGGTTCGGGTTGTGATTGTGTATGTGATGTGAATGTTTTTGGCGTATTTTTTTATGCTAAGTAGGTAAGCATTTGACTACTATCTCACCTGATGGAAAGTGACGATGCGGCAGGAGATGTGACATGCTTGCCTACAAGATAGTATAGAATAATTATTTATTGGGAAACTGTCATGATAACATTGCACGATGGAAATGATTTAGGTGAATAAACAAACATGGTAATAGCAAATTAACAATCAAATTATTTATTAAATGTGAAAATTAAATGAACACTTTAACAATTATTGAAATTACATATTCTACAATTATATTTAGATGTCAATTTATTTAATACTATATACCTATAATAAATGTCTAAATGATAAAAAAAAAGGTCAAATTGTTTAATATTTATCATTTGTACGACACATGACATCGAACTTAGTGTGGAACTGTGAGTGTGAAAGCATTGGAGCGTTATATAACAAAGGTAAAAAAACTCGTAAATACCATTAAGATAAGTTAATTCTTTTTATTCTACACACTTCGCAAAAAAGGAGGAGGTACTCAATTCGACTGTTATTTATGTGTGTCACCCCATAACTTCTTTCCACGTAAACCGATTTTGTTTCTAAGCTGTTGCTTGCCCATTGGTCCCATCTAAATTTTCAGATCATTAGTTTTTGAGTTACCGTCAATAATGCGTGTTTAATACATTTAATCTGATCAAAGTTCTGAAGATAAAGCGGTGAAGTCGGTTTTTTTAAGCTTTGCTTGCGTTTAATTTGAAGTTTACTAGTTAATGCAGCCGACTGTACTTTAATGTAAGAGTACCTAGTGTACATAAGCTCTAGAAATTAATTTCCTTTCCAACATCGCTGTAATCTCAAACATCACGCAACTTTTCCCAAACTCCATAATTCCGTCTAAAAACTAATTTCACCAAAACCTCGTCAAAAAACAAGTACCCTAAAATCTTGGCAGGCGTTCTTATAATTTATACATGGTGTTCCATTATGGCTGGGGTTAAATTCCATCAGCCTGTATAATTACGCCGTACTTTGTTTTCTCTACCCGTATGCTCGGTTTACGCTAGGGATGGGATAATGTCGATAAGTGTCTGTCTATCGATAAAACTATCGTTACATTTTCTGTTTAGTTATATTTAGTAGTTAGTTAACTTTTGGGAACGTCGAAGATGATTTTTAAAAACTAAAATATAATTTTAAGAAGTAAGATTTTATTACTTGTCGTTCTAAAGATTGGTCTAAGACTAACTTAATAATTATCTTACAATTAAAATGAAGGCGTCTTATCTTTTGCTAACGTAGCGTCTGCGACCGATCGTATGATTCTGCGTGGGCAGATGCAACGCATGCATTAATGTAGTACTCTCGCATAGAGACGGGAATATAACGCCTTCCCCCTTAGACCGAAGTTATCGGGAAAGTCATTTTCAGATAACTTCGTTTACATAAATTGTTAATATTACTTAAGATTAGCGTAATAAAAGAGGCCTGTCGTTAACTACATTAAGTTCGATATCATTTTGGGAATTTTCCTGTTTTGTACAACACTTTAACAGAATTAGGGAATCAAATTTGAACCAAATCACGGATACCACTATCAGTATAACTATTATGTAGAGCACTATAGTGGCAATACTATACTTTTTCACTTGAATTTCACTATTATCACTTTTCACACCTTTCTTCAGTAAATAGTTAAGATGTTGAATGTCATCCAGGTTTACTCCTTTCAAGTTCACTGGTTCTATGCGTGCTGCGGGGAACCTCTCCTTGTTTTCCCGAAGATAAGGTAAGTTTATTAAGGGTATTTGCTTAATATGCGTGTTTAATGCGTGAAATCGATGACCATAGAACGGAAGACCATCGATGAAGATGTCACATGGTTTTAGTATTGTGAGCAAGTATGTTCCACGTAGTTGTTCTTGAATGACGTCATCACCACATTTTTGGAACAGGGTTTTCTCATACTTTGAGAACAATATCCAGCTGTTAGGGGAGATTTTCTGGATTTTTAAGTTTTCAGTGTCGACTCGTCGCGGAAAACATCTGGAGATATTTGATTTATACTGCATCAGTTGTTCTATACATGTTTCCTTGAAAGTAACAACAAGGCTATCTTCCAAACAAAGGTACTCCTTAGCCGTGATCTCTTTGCAGCTGTGGGCGATCGGACGATACTTTGTGCCTTCTTCTAACAGGTAAGGGAATTCAGGAATAATGGCAAAGGTATCCTTCTTAGGATCACGGGATATAGGAAGTGCGTACAATTTGTAATAATTATAAGTTACATTATCTACTAATGGAACATTAATAATGAATCTTACATTATAATCCTTAAGATACGTTTTAACAGTAAATGTTTCTTCTAGGTTAATTAAGTTCTGCTCGTTAACAGGATACATTAATTTATCAAATTGACTTATTTCTTTTAAAAGTGACAGTAATTCGTTAGAGTTTAAAACGGCTTTGTGCAAAACTGATACTTTACTTAATGCTAGAGATGTCTCTACATCACTTAGTTTCATAAAAATAGTTCTAAAATTAATAATAAACAAGTTAAACACATTAATGACATGAGCTACAAGAAAATCCTTACTATCTTTTCTAGAAGTTTCCTTAACTAATTGTTCTATTCTACTTAATTTGACATTTAAAATTTTATTATTGTCATCCATAATTTTGGTGGAGTTCACGAGGTGGTCCAACATTTCAGATATAATAGTGACTTTACTAGAAATGGCTTGCTCGCGAGTTTTAAGATCTGTTATCAGTTCCTCAAAGTGAACCGCATCATCATTATCGAGATTACCTGTGATTACCTTAACTATTGAGCCCAATGGATTGACAAGACCGCGTTTAAACCTCTTATTTGGAATTAATTGTTGCAGTTTTTCTGTTGCTTCATCTCGAATATATTCTACCTGAATTTTGAAGTCATTTACCTCACTAATATAAGAGCTATAATTATATGACGCAATTTCTTCGTTAAATTTGGAATATTGTTGGACATTAAATTGTAAGTCGGATGCTATTCCTTCTAACGTAATTGTTTTAACAATTGACCATTCGTTGTGCTGTAAGAACGCGCGACCTTGTTTAACTGGCAGAACACCTGGGTTCTTATTAATTTTCTGCACTTGAAGGCCCTGGCTTAGGGGACCCTGGTTTAGAAGGGCCTGGGTCGTCGACATCCACACCATCAGGAGTAAGCACCACCTGTGGAGGGCGTTTCACATTTTTAATAGGAACCTTTGTGTCCCTGTCTTTTATTCTTACAGGTACTATATTGCGTTGTACTTCCCCCGTTACTATGGCTTTTTGAAATTTAGGTTTATCTTTTGATTGTCGTTTATTTACGGGTTTTGCATAAATTGTTTGTCCGATTTCTAATTCAGGTCCCATTTCACCTCCTCGCTTTTTACTAACGTTTTCCTTATTTTTACTCATCTTTTTTGATAAATGACGATACAGTTCCTGTGTCCTCTTTCTATGATCTTTAACTAACTGTTGTCTGTATGTCTTATCAAAGTCTATGTCAAACGCAGAGTTTAATTCGGTGTGACCGAATACCACTTCGAATGGTGTTAGGTCAGTTGCGCTATGTATACTATTGTTATATGCCATTATAGCATAAATCATGACGGATGCGGCGTCTGTATACTTCCTTTCAAATTTGGCTATACGGTAGATTTCAATTATTGTTGAATGAAAGCGTTCGATCATACCCATGGAGTTCGGGTTATTTGGCGTTCCTATATGTAATTTTATTTTGTGTAGGTCCGCCAATTCTCTTAATAAATCATTGTTAAACTCAGTTCCGGGGTCGCAACTAATCTTTCGTGGGATTCCATAGAAACTGAAATATTTTATCAGTGCCCTAACTACTTCTGGAGTTGAGCGAGATGGGACTTCAAAGGCTTGACCTAGTTTACTAAACGCGTCTATGATTGTGAGGTAATGTTTTGATTCAATAGAGAATATGTCAATAAATATCTCCTGGAATGGTGCATTTTGGGTTTCCGTAAGTTGCAGTACCGGCTTAATAGGATTTCGATCATACTTATTGATTTTACATTGCTCGCATGAGTTTATAACTGCTGCAACCGTTTCGTGCATGTTTGGCCAGTAATAGTTACGTCGAATCCTTTTAACTGTTTCTGTGATTCCACGATGACATGTTTTACCGTCGTGTATTTTTAGGGTTATTGCTTTTTGCTCATTTTCGTCATCTATAGAAACTACGCGTTCCGTGCACTCATAAAAGTTAATGGTTCCCTTTTTAAACAGCGATATTACGGCACGACTGAAATCTTTTCGGTGTTCGGGCATTTCGAAGTAAACAAAATATTTTATCTTTGGCCTAATGTATCTTTTGAGAAATTGATTTATGAGCTCCTGGTTATTAAATGGGAGAAATACTTCAAGAATTTTTTGATGTTTTGTAGACAAGTCTGTGACTTGGATATCGTTACCAAATTTGTGAAAGATCAGTAATTGGTTCGGTTTTGTATCCACCGCTTCGTGTAAAATAGGTATTCCTAAAGATTCTAGATCTTTTCCTGAATGTATTGTGTCCGTGGCACCAGTACTAGAATCAGATCTAACCAGCCAACCGGATTCCCTTTTAAGAATGTCACCTACAGAGTCAGTGTCAGATATGGTAATTGGACTAGCTGTTGCAGTTCTGTCAGAGTCAGATATTGTTATGGTCTTAGAGTCTTCAGTAGTTCGTCGTCTAGCTAATTTAGATATCCGTTGATCCAAGTCCTCTAAGTGCCTTTGTAAACCACCATCACTGTCATCTATATTAACTACCATTGAACTGTTATCATCGGGATCACCTGCACCTAACGCATTCAGTTGGAGCCTGGATAATGCATCGGCATTTGCGTTTAATTTACCATTT
The DNA here is from genome assembly GCA_948107665.1 of Lomographa bimaculata. NCBI lineage: Eukaryota > Metazoa > Arthropoda > Insecta > Lepidoptera > Geometridae > Lomographa > Lomographa bimaculata. The sequence goes on along the minus strand of OX403610.1, from coordinate 10,576,420 downwards.
TTGTGTTTAATATCAAAATCGTACTCTTGCAGACGTAATCGCCAGCGTGTAAGCTTACTACCCGGTTCTTTAAGCTGGTATAACCAAAGCAGCGGCTTATGGTCTGTCACGATATCGAATTTATGGCCATAAAGATAAGGTCTAAAGTGTTTTGTCGCCCAAATTATAGCTAATAGCTCCCGTTCTATGGCGCTGTACTTTCTTTCGCTATCTGTCAGTGTACGACTAGCGTAAGCCACCGGTCTATCGCTACCTATCGCACCCTGTGAAAGCACAGCCCCAATTGCTATTTCTGACGCGTCTGTGGTCAAAACAAAGGGTTTACTCATATCTGGATACTGTAGAATAGGCGCGTTGACTAACAACTCCTTGCATTTCTGAAATGCTTCGGTGTATTTTTCGGTAATTTCTACTTTTCGTCCCTTTTTCAAACATGCTGTTAGTGGTTGAGTTATTTTAGAGAAGTCCTTTATGAATCTTCTATAGTATCCTATAAAACCAAGAAACCTTTTAATCTCTGTCTGTGTCTGTGGAATGGGGTAGTCAAGTACGACTTGGATTTTGTCATTGTTCGGTCGGAGTCCGTCTTTTGTCAATGTGTGTCCAAGATACTGCACTTCCTTGCGGAGGAATTCCGACTTATCTAACTGTACCTTTAGATTAGTTTGCCTCAGTCTATCAAAGACTGCGCGTAACTTCTCCAGGTGTTGCTGTAGCCCATTTGAGTAAATCAGAATATCGTCAAGATATACAAGGCAATGTATGCCTTGTAGACCTCTCAATACATTGTCCATTGTACGTTGAAATGTAGCCGGTGCCGTTTTCAAGCCAAACGGCATCCGAGAAAATTCGTAGTGGCCATTTTGGGTAGAGAATGCAGTTTTTTGTCTATCCTGTTCTGAAATTTCGATTTGATGGTAGCCTGACGCTAGATCTAGCGTCGTGAAGTAAGTACTCCTACCAAGTTTGTCAAATAAGTCATGTATATTAGGAAGTGGGTATCTGTCGTCAGTTGTGATTTCATTAAGTCGGCGATAGTCAATGACCATCCTGTATTTAACCTGGCCAGAAGCGTCGAGCTTTTTAGGGACTAAATGTACAGGAGCACTCCAAGGTGAGTGAGACTCCTGGACCACGTTATCCTTGAGTAATTTATCTACTTGTTGTTTTATTTCTTGAGCTTGTGCTGGTGGCTGCCTATACGGTTTGATATATATAGGGTCTTCGTTGACTGTTCTTATGTGATGCTTAACCTGGTTGGTGAAGGTAAGTGGTAAGTCTTCGCAATAGAATATGTCCTTATACTCCTTACATAAGTCGCGTATCGCCGTGTTTTCCTCGTTATTTAAGTGGTCTAGTCGCAATTTAGTCAAGTTATTTTGAAGTAGTTCGTCAACTTCAATGTCCGTCATGTCAGTATTGTAATTTACGTTACATACATCATTTTCATGTTTGAGCTTTAAAACGTTAAAAGGTTTCTTAATTGTCATCATTATGTCGTTTTCAGAAGCATTTTGAATTATAGTTGTGGCGAAATAGTTTTCACATTTTACTATAGCAGATGGCATGCGGACATTATCGCAAAATTGTTTGAAATTCAAAATAGCATCACCCTCTCTTAGATTTACGGGCAATTTAACGCGATGTTCACAGCGCGCTTCCAAGTTAATTGTGTGTTCCTGGTCATATTTAATTGGGACAATCGTCTTATTAGTCCTTAGCGTTTTATTTCCGAGGTCTATATTAGCTTTGAGCTTTGCCATCAGATCCCACCCTATTACACCGTCATATTTACTATCAACATCATATATAAAGAATTTGTGATATCCTTCATTATTAAAAATTGCAAAAAGCGGGATGTTGATAACTTCATTATGGGTGCTGGAAGCATGTGTGCTTGTTACCGTAAATGGTTCATAGCATTTTAATTCCGCGTAAAATTCATTCGCTTTGGTGGGACTTATGAATGATCTCGTGCTTCCAGAATCCAACATGAACTTTCCGTCAATTTCGGGAACATATATATATGGCAATTTAAGAGTAGTGTCGTAGTTTAACTCGATTATCTCGGGAATTTCGGGGACACCATTAAACGAAAATTTTCCGCTTCACTTACTTCATTTTCGGGTTCGTAAATATTAATTCCAGTTTCCTGAAGTTCACCGTTCTCCGCATATTCTGTGACATCATTAGGCTGAGGCTCGTCGTAAGTATGGTATTCCATACCTTCAAAGCTGTATGCGTTTTCATGATTGTACTCACCTTCGTTCATGGTGTACATCTCGTTCACAGGTGCTTTTGGTGGATGTGCCGGAGCAGTTCTCATCGATACATCATTGGAGAATTGTGGGTTGGGACGATAACCATGAGGCTGCGGCGCTCTATAGCCAAACTGTCCCGTTTGAGGTCGGAATCCGAACTGAGGTGGCCTGTAGCCAAATTGTCCTGCTTGAGGTCTGAAACCGTTTTGACTTACCTGCGCCTGAGGTCTAAACCCAAATTGTGCAGCTTGAGGTCTGGGAGTGAACTGCTGTAAAGGTCCGTGGTTAAAGTTTGGTTTATAACCAAATTGATTTGGAGGTCGGTAACCTAAGTTAGTAGGCTGTGTTGGTCGCATATAGGGTTGGTTCGCAATTTGTGGTCGAGCAATAAATTGGTTTCCTGGTATACCAAACTTGAACTGGGTTTGAGGTATCAATGGTTTGAAAACATTAGACTGTTGCGGTAATTGGTTTTGGGGTCGGCTTTGTAACATTTTCGATCGTAAGTTATATTGTTCCTGGAAGTTTACTTCTTCTAGTACATATTTTAGTGCATCTTCTAATGTTTCTGGATTTTTAAGCCTAACAAGGCGGACCATATGTTCGGGTAAGTTATATAAGAACACATTTAAAGATGTGTTATCGTAAATGGTCTGCTTAGCCTTTTTCATATCTGGTTTATTATTTATATTATTGTTAACCTTAGATAAAAGGATTGAACGGACATCCTGAATCCTGCTACAAAATTCCAAATAAGACTCGTTTTGTTTGATTTTTAGGGTCTCTAATTCTATGGCCACACACTCTTCACTTCTAGGATCTCCAAAATGTTGGACTAGAACATCCTTAAACTCATCGTATGTTTCAAATTCGCTCCTTTCACTAATTAATGCCGCGGCTTTCCCGGTCAGTTTGCTGGTAACATATTGCATAAGATATGCATTACGTTGGACAGTGCCCTGGTAATTTTGAATAACATATTCGCATTTTCGTAAAAACAGGTTAAGTACTTTGGTGTCACTATTAAATTCGGGTATTAGCCTAAGCATATCGCGAGGTATCAAAAGATCTGGGTTTGTTGTTTGCACCGAACCCGCAATAACACCTGGGGCAGGCATTACCTGTTCATGAGTCATTTTACACGATAATATACTAAGTTACTTATATTATAAAGACTTATTATACTATTTTATTTCATAAACTAGAGAATATAATTATGTGCTTATTTACGTATTATACGAAACAGAATAAATTCATTCAAATTAACAATTAAAAATACTTAAAACTATGTGCAATTTTCGTCACTCAATAAAATAAAATACAAACTTCGAGGATATGACAAGGAAGGAAGTGGAAGGATTTCACTTTACTCACAGTCCGATCGCCATCATCCAGTTGTCCCGTGTTACACTTATTTGTTTGGTTCGTAGTATAGCCGACGCGCGATTTTACTGATTTTAAGTAAAAACCGCACTTAACGCTGCACACGCGTTTTTCACATAAATGCCCGGATCTTACGAGCGCGAACTTCCGCGATTACAGCAGCCAGCTATCCTACCGGCTGCGCCAGTTAACTTTTGGGAACGTCGAAGATGATTTTTAAAAACTAAAATATAATTTTAAGAAGTAAGATTTTATTACTTGTCGTTCTAAAGATTGGTCTAAGACTAACTTAATAATTATCTTACAATTAAAATGAAGGCGTCTTATCTTTTGCTAACGTAGCGTCTGCGACCGATCGTATGATTCTGCGTGGGCAGATGCAACGCATGCATTAATGTAGTACTCTCGCATAGAGACGGGAATATAACGAGTTACATGTATGTTTACATATTTTCTGCTTTATAACTGTTTGTGGACTAAATTTGTTGTGAGAAATTGTTGTGTTGTTTCTTATTAAACAAGAAATACAATAATTTTAACATAATCAAAGCTCTAAAAAACTGACTTCACCGCTTATATTTTGGTTTTGGTTTCATCGGTTTTGATAAAATGTATGTGGTACCACCTCTGAAGTATAATCTACTAGACAAAAAATATTTTTGAGAATCGGTCCACAAATAGAAAGAAAGAAAATAGATTTATTCGGGCCAACACGCGACGTTACATTATTTATATAAAACAACAAGACAAAATACAAAAATAAACAATATAACGCCGCTTGATGTCACGAATGAGGTCCCGACTCAGCATAAACAAATGGAGGAGAACGTTCGGTGAACGTACATAAAAAAACAGTCGAACATAGTACCTTCTCCTTCTTAGAAAAATTTCTTCGACATCTCAGATCGCCTACTCCCATCCCTAACTTACTTACAAAGGCCACAAAATGAAGCAAAACCTAGACCAAATTAAAAACTAAAAACGCTTCTCAGATACAAAAGCCTGTAATGGTCACACTTCCATACAAATATTCCAAGAATCCATACTTTACTTGAATTCTTCACATTTACATTTCGGACAGTGTGCACTCGAATTACCTCAGCTGATTCCCCCATGTCCTTTCTATAATCGGACCACAAGACAAACTGACCGACGTCATCCATTTATGGTTGACATACCTCATGTCCGCTCGAAGCGTTTTGCTTCTACATTTATCATCCGTATAGCGAAAGAGTGGAACTCGCTGCCCTCGTCTTTGTTCCCTGAACAGTATAATCTGGGAGTCTTCAAGTCTAGGAATATAGTAAATGAATAGGTATCTTCTAGGTAAGCTCATCTTCGGCCGCATCATCACTATCCATCAGGTGAGTTAGCGGCCAAATGAGTACCTATCTGGCATAAAAAATAAATAAAAAAAACGTCTTTCGTCGATACCACATGTTGAATCATAAATAATGATCAGTTGATTGCTGCATGCTGGCTGTAATTTTGCAAATCTGGCAGTTTTGAGTCATTAACTTTCATAAGTGCCTCTTTGGAGCCCATGTGAATAAACTATTTTGAATTTGAATTATTTCTAAAAGGTTTTAGAAAAATAATTAAGCTTAAAAAACTGACTTCACCGCTTTATCTTCGGAACTTTGATCAGATTAGATGTACTAAACACGCATTATTGACGATATTTCAAGAACTACTGATTAGATCTTGATCAAATTTAAATGGGACCAATTGGAAATCGGTTCACGTGGAAAGATGCTATGAGATCTCGAAGAATCGATCAAGCCAAAAGCCTTAAATTATCCTTTTACATATTTTATTTTGGATTACATAAGTAAGTTTGTTTTTTAGTGTAATGTGGTAAAAAAAAAAAAAATTTGTGTGTCAAAAACGTCTTTAATTTTTTATCTAGTAATTAAATTTATTTCAAAATAAGTTTATATATTTATTTTCTTTCTTATAATTTATAGTCCTCTTCTCCCTCGAGACCTTCTCTAACCCTTTCATCGGTCAATTAATATCATAAAAATACTACCATAAATAAACATAAACGTTTTCACACTCAAAGCCTCACACTAAGTTCGATGACTTGTGTCGTGGGTGCCGGAAACATCACATCACACACACAACCAGAACCAGAAACACAAATTTTAATTGGGGAGAAAACTTGTGTTCCTGCCGGGAATCGAACCCGATATCCCTGCTCAGAAGGCGAACGCTCAATCAACTAAGCCAACGGACAGTTCTATGCAATTCAATTTTAGATTGCAAGCCTATAATTCAGTAGACAACTCCCCCATTCGTAGAAAAAACAAACAGTCTCGGAGCGACCGGTATGCCATGAATTATTAATTTCCCATTTTAACTGTCCTCGGGCAATGTTGACATTCGCCGGCCCCTTATTGACTTTATAGTTCACGGCAAAATTGCACCATTCGATGATACGTTTTGGATGAGTTTAGTTACATAGTGCATTAACTAGAGTGACATAGACGTAGTTAAAACAGGCTAGTTGCCTGAAAACTTCAGTGAAACCAAAAGAACTCGAAGATGTAGTGCGATGAAATTCCGCGTGACGTCACGACACCCTTTGCTGAGGCGTGACGTCACGAGCCCCCACTTATTTTATCTATGTCAATTTCTATTGAGAGATAGATAGATAAAATCTTTATTGAAGAACACTTAATTAAGACAAAAAACAAAACTTAAAATAATTATTTACAAACAAAAGTGTAACAAGCGATTCTTCCAGACAACCTTTGGATGGAGAGAAATTACGCAATTGAGACGGACGTTGGTGTTTAAGAAAACAACACTTAAAAGAGTCCATGAATCTAAAATAATAAATTATAATATACTCTATTATAAGTAATGATAATTGTCAAATAATAAAATAATATATACCTCAATAATGATCTTATATAAATACATATTAATATGGTCGTTACCCATATAATACATACATACACACATACTAAATAATATAAGTACATAAATATGAATAAAGAATATATTTTAAACATATGTTCAAAATCCATTCTTTATGACAAATTACAACATAATTAAATTATTGATTTGTTAAATAAAAAATAAAAGTCCAATAATTTTTCATTTGTAAATGACGAACTAATTAGATTTTTTACCAAGGATTTCCGTCGTTGATCCCAATCATCAGTTAATACAAGAAATAGGAAGAAATCTCACAGATTTAAAAAGTTGATGGGTATATCCAGTCATAATTACCTACTTACATATTCTACTATTCTACCTATTAGGAAAATTATATACAAAACAGGTAAAATGTATGGCTCGTAAGGCGCCCTGACTCCTCCCCCTGCTGCCGTTTTGTATAATGAGGAAAAATAGACGCATTCTGCATCGGAATCAGGAAAAATAGACGCATCTAATAGTATTTTTACAAGCTTTTATTTTACTTGCATATATGTATGTAACGATGTTTGTTCGGGTGGAATCTTGAAACTTAATTTTAAAGCAGATTCAGACTTCGACCGATTGAGGTGATATTTTGTATTCACGTTTAGTTTGTATGACAATGCATGGTTAGCTGTGTGACGTTATTCTAAATCCAACACGGGCAACAGCCAAAATAGCGGACAAGTTATTTTTAATGCACTCCTACAATTTGGGTATCAAAGAAAGGGCTTGCTAAGAATAACACGAAAAATTAAGTGACGACTTAAATCCAATATGGCGGACTTCTAATAGCTTGTTTTCTAAATAGCTTATTTTATTATAAAATATTCAAACGCAACCTACTAAATCTTACTTTTAATTCAGACGCAACTGCTTAAAGTCATAACATATGCTAAATAGTAAAGACATTTCTGATGTAAGTATATGATGATGGCAAAATTTGCATTACGTATTTTCTTATGACGGCAAAACATAACATACAAAGCGCCCAATGCGCGCGTACAGGACGCTTTCTTTATCAAGTCCCTAAGTGTAAAAGGTTTTTTTTAATCCCATAGGCAAAGGTCTCCCCCATATATTTTTAGGTTTCCCTGTCTAATGCTTGTGCAGACCAAATTGGTTGGAAGGAATAAATATCGTCACTCGACCGTTTTCGGGGCCGGCCACAACGTCACCTATCTTTCCTAAAACAATACCTATTCATCTATACCTACAGCAAAGATATTGTAATGTCAATACCGGGTGATATTGATATTACGTTATAATTATATATATTGTTTGATAATGTAGATGACCATTGTAGGGGGGTGTAGAAAACTGTGGAAAAATCAGTAAACGTCATACAATTTCGGCTTCCGGACTTCCCAACCTCAAAGGATCTCGGAAACTAAGGACTTGGAACTAGATGTAGGCAACCCGGGGAACTCTTACAAAGTGCTGACATAGAATTAGCTTGTGTATTGATGACGATAATAATAATAATCCTACTAATATTATAAATCCGAAAGTTTGTGTGTAAGTGTGTAAGTATGTTTGTTCACGCTTTAACGGTTGAACGGATTTGGATGAAATTTGGAATTTACATAGATTATACGTAGGATTAACACATAAGCTACTTTTTAACTTGATAATAGCGGGCGAAGCCGCGGGGCACGGCTAGTATGACTAATATAGATTTTAAGTTTATATTATAACTAACAACTCTATAGATGAAGTCCGAAATGGTTACTTTTAATTTAAAAGATATCGCTAGCGTATGTGTTTTTGCGTGTAATGGGTTCGATTCCCAGTACAAACAACAGTGGAAAACATTTCCTCAAGGGAAATTGGTGTTTTTTTACATACAGTCCCGCACTAAGTTCGATAACGTGCTGTGGGTAGCCAGAAAAATTCACCCCACACACACTTGGTTTGTTAACAAGGTACCGTCTGAGCCAAATTCCTTGTTAAATTTAAACAAAAAGATGCTAATCTGTAGAAATTACGTTCCTCCTTCATTAGAGCCCTATTTCATTAAGTTAAAAGGTAATTTCGCAAAGGTCGGCTCTAAATCAGTATTTTACAGAAAAAACTGGGACAGACGTATTTAATTAGAAAATACTAGCACGGATCTGTAAGATTATAGATGGATAATGTAAGATTAACTCAAAGATATAGCATACTGGCTGCGCTCCGCGGTTTTTCCCGCATTTAAATTAGCTTATGTGTTCATCCAGAGCACCAGCTATCTTCATACCAAATTACATCAAAATTCGTTCAGCCGTTTGAGCGTGAAGAAATAACAAACATACAAACACACTCACAAACTTTTTTTTTTTTATTTGTGACAGCCTAGTGTTTGACCACTATCTCACCTGATGGTAAGTGACGATGTGATCGAAGCTGGTAAACACACTAGACCTGAAATACGCAGGCTCTCAAGGATAACTGCCGGAACACCGTATTTGGCTTGGCGGCAGACTTTCAACTTGATGGTGGTAAGCTACTTTGGTAGCAAGCCAGGCGAGCAACTCACAAAATGCTCTACCACCTCTCAAAAACTTTCGCCTTTATGACAGTAGTGTGAAATTTTTTTTTTATTCTCGATAGGTATGCATTTGACTACAATCTCACTTGATGGAAAGCGATGATGTAGCCGAAGATGTAGCATGCTTGCCTAGAAGGTACCTATTCACTCTTGACTTGAAGACTCCCAGATAATACCGTTCAGGGAACAAAGACGAGGGCAACGAGAGAATTTTCGGTACCTACGATGCAAGCCTTAGTACATAGTGTGGGGCTGTGAGTGTAAATAAATAAATAAACGCTTTCACACTCACAGCCCAACGGTCCAAGGTCCTGGAAACATTCACATCACACACACAAACAATCACAGCCAAAACCAGAATCACAAAAAAAAAAACTTTACAAGGCGAACGCACACCCAACTAAGTCAACGGACATTTCGTTGCTAAATGCTATTGTTTTAATTTTTGTTGCCAACAACTTAGGGATTTCATATACAAAGCGACAAAGGCGCGCGCCCGCCGCTAGCCCTATACGTGCGCCCTGCCCGCTTAGTCTATATTGTTACACTAGAGCCTATACAAAAGTCGGCAGATCGGGGAGAAGCGTCGCGCGCCCTGGCTGTTTTGTATATTAAGGCCCCTTAAGCGCCATACATTTTAATTTCACAGCCCGGGCCACTCGCCTTTTCGCCGTTTTGTATATCAAGTCCCTTACACGCCAAAAGTATCAGAAAAACAATCGAACCCGTATAAACGTATGATTTTATTAATATCGACCCTAAAATGGTCGTATAAAATAATCGTATCAAACGTGGTAGATACAGTGTTGAAATTACAATAAACGTATGAAACACTCTATTAAGTTGGTCCGAAGTTTTTACAACACCCTATATAACCCGCTGAGGCAGTTAGGGTTGTCCGAACATGAAATTGGGAAAACAAGCTTAATATAAAATAAATAAATGATTTTATCTTCATTTATATATTTTTTGTGCTTTTATGCGACTGAACTCCTCCGGCTGGACCGATTTTGATGAAATTTGTTGTGTGTTCAGATGGATTCAAGAATGGTTTAGATTCAAGCAGAATAAATATTAATACTCGAAAAAAACCTCACGGACAGTGATATGTCACTCGAACAGGCAGTAAGGCGACTAAAAAGCTCGTCTGATTTTACGTCTCAAAATTTATTTGTTGTCGTCTTAATTTGAATATATGAAGCTTTTGTTATAATGACTTGCATAAGAAACTGTAAAATTTTTATGCTTCTCATTAATCTGATATAAACTTATTTTTCGTCAATCGTTCCTATTCCAACTATAATATGTCAATGTTTGACCCAGTTGGCACAGTTTTCTGTCCCGTGGGTCCTGGGTTCGTTTCCGGCTAGAAGCATAATTTTCCTTCCTTAGTCACATATCTTCTTCTGGTTCTGATGACGGTGTGATAATGTTTTCGGTACCTACGATGCAAGTCTTAGTACATAGTGTGGGGCTGCGAGTGTAAATAAATATTCAATAAATAGTCTAGTATTTATTATTATTATATTTGACTAGCCGTGCGCCGCGGCTTCGCCCGCTATTATCAAGTTAAAAAGTAGCCTATGTGTTAATCCTAGGTATAATCTATGTACGTTCCAAATTTCATCCAAATCCGTTCAGCCGTTAAAGCGTGAAGAGGAAACAAACATACTTACACACGCACACACTTACAAACTTTCGGATTTATAATATTAGTAGGATGTCCTACCAAATTGTTATGGCCCAACAGAGACTTTGTTTAACGGTTTCGTGCTCTACTTGCAATTTTCTTTTACACTATAACTCAAACGGATAGAATAAAGAAAAAAAAATTGCCCTCCACTTATGTTTATGGGTGTACGTGTATATACCCCCTTTATATATATCATTTTAGTTTTTGGCTTTAGGACATAGCTTTAGTATGGCTTAGAAACTAAACACCTCTGAAAGACGGACGGACGGGCGGACAAAGCACTTAGCCACCTAAATAAACATAGAAATATCGCTTCACCCGGCCAAGTATTTAAACTTTATAATATTTATCTATAAATAATAAGAAATCGTCATCGGTTACAGCATTCCCTCTTGCAGCAAAACCCTTATCTTAATGATTATTAATAAGAAGTAAATCTTTAGACGTACCAACCCTATTCCATCCGCCTGTCACACCGTAGCGAAATATCACGTCCAAGTCAGTAACACAAGAACGGTCCCGAATTTACGTCGTAGCGAGAATTCCCGCTAGGGACTGTAAATTCAAGAGAAAGCGGAATTAAATGCACTTATGCTGATTCCGATATTATACTCAGAGCCGATATTCGGTTCAAGTTTGAATGTTGAAAGTTTACACTGTTCGGTATTACTATAGCACTGGCCAAAGGATCTTTACATTACTAAATGTAGTGAATAGTAAGATGTTAGTAATTTATATAATGTTTTTTAACTTATAGTATTTCAGCCATATGGTTCTGAGCCTAGTGTTCTCTACTTCATGTACATGAAATACAGTGTACCGTAGTGGGTATAAAGCATTTCAGATGCCAGTGGTTTTTCTCAATAGTGATGTTTGTTCATGTTGAAATCAAGGTATTCATTTTTAATATTTGTTTTTTGTTAATGCTCGAAGGGCAAGCATTTGACCACAATCTCACGTGATGGAAAGTGATGATGCGGCCGAAGATGCAGCATGTTTGTCTAGAAGGTCCCTATTCATTCTTGACTTGAGACTCCCAGATTATACCGTTCGGGGAACAAAAACGAGGGCAATGAGTTCCACTCCTACGCGTACATTCATTTTCTGTATGGTTAAAAGCCAATTTTATTGCTATACATTTAATATTTTAAGAAATTTCTTAACCGTTTTGAAATTCCAACCCAATATTTGACAGCGGAAATAAAGTGTCACACCAATGACTAGCAAACGTTCGCGAAAAATATTTTTTCAAGAGCTTAAGCATTTTTCTTGGCGCTTCGCCAGTAAACTTGGCAATGCTGCAGATTTTATGATGACTTGTTAATTATTGTGAGTTTAACGTTTTAATTCCACACACGGGTTGGTAAATAAATGGTTTAGACGGTGAAATATGGTTCTCAAGAAACTTATACGAATAAACATAGTTTTAGGTGATAGATATTTTCTTTATTTGCACACCAAAAAAATAACACTTACAAAGAAATCTTAAATATAACATAGGAGCACAAAGGGTGGTCTTATCTTCTTCCAGACAACCAAAGGGAGATGATAAAAATATTACAAACAGGTACGGTGGTGTACTTCAACACGTATTTTAATTTTTCATAAATGTACTTACACATACTTATTAATATTAGATACTTAATATACATACAAAAACCAATAGTTTTATTTAATATTGAAAGCCTAAGTAGTCATAAAATATATAAATTTCATTCGTTGCTTTTTATTAGCGAAGATTCAAAATCTAAATCGTTTATTCACATGGACTCCAAAGATGCACTCATGAAAGTTAATAACTGTACTGGCATATTCGCAAAATAACATTAATCTCGAGAAGAACCGACAGAAACTCGCTGATTCGTGTGAGAATCCATATAACTGCCCGTTGGCTTAGTTGGGTGGCGTCCGCCTTCTAAGCAGGGGTGCAGGGTTCGATTCCCGGCGGGAACACAAGTTTTCTCCTCATGGAAAATTTGTGTTTCTGATTCTGGTTGTGATTGTGTGTGTGATGTGAATGTTTCCGGCACCCACGTCACAAGTCATCGAACTTAGTTTGGGGCTGCGAGTGTGAAAGCGTTTATGTTTTTAAATTTGACTTAATATCTTCTGTGTAATATGTAATTAAGAAATATGTATCTTCTAGGCAAGCATGCTACATCTTCGAGCACATCATCGCTTTTCATGAGGCGAAATAGCGGTCAAATACTTGCTTATTCAGCTATATAAAACATGAGATATTATTCTCTTCAAAGGAAATTCGTGTTTCAGATTCTGGGTTTGATTGTGGGTGTGTGTGTGTGTATTGCTTTTTTTTAAATAAATACAATCATAGCTGTGAAAACGTTCTAATGTTTCAAAGATCCTAAAATCCTTATTCTTTAAATTACTTAGATACTTATAAAGTCAACATTAATGCAAAGGTTCAGAGCAGTCTCACAAAAAAAACAACAGGTTGCACTTGAGGAGTGCCAGCAAAAGTGAAAACTCGCCGCGCGGTAGAAAGAGAAGGGATATTACTTCCTCTCCTTCGTCTTACGAATTTTCGATCAGGTCACGTTTCCTGACGCGAGCTTAATATTTTTTTACCCATCCCAAAAAAGTGCACAACGCCGCTAAAGAAGTTTTCACTTCAAAAATTACACTTCTGTGTAACAAGCATCCGCAACAAATATGCGAGCGGCGATAACAACGTCCTTAATTACGTAGTGTAGAGTATGCCTTAGTTTAGTGATTTGGTTATTGTACGCGTGATGTGTAGGCACCCTTACCCCGGTTGTAAATTTTGGAACTTACGGTTTGCTGTTAGTTTAATGATGTTGTAATATATACCGCCATGGGTAAGTAGTGCACAATACTGCAGGGGGTGGTTTGAAATCGACAACAGAGCAAATTAAAAAAAATATTTTTTTTTTTTTTTTTCAATTTTTAATCGTTTTGCCTTCAGGCAGTTCAGTAGTAATTGTCAAGTAAAGTGTGGCCCTCCGTAGACAGCCACTACAACAATAGCTTCCAGAGTAGGTGAGTGCTATGAGTGCTACGGGGTCATTGAACTAACATGTAACGAGAGGTCACACTGAAAGGCGGTTCAGGAATTACGAGAACCAACCAACTTGTTAAGAGAATGGCAAATTATTATTATTATTATTATTTAGCATAAAAAAGCTTCCGTTTCAGTTATGATAATCGTTATTTATTTAGTCGGTCCTAGTTATTATGAGGTAATTAATTCCTGAACCGCCGAGAGGTCACACTGAAATGTGACCTCTGGTCACATGTTAGTTCAATGACCCCGTAGCACTCGTAGCACTCACCTACCCTGGAAGCTATTGTTGTAGCGGCTGTCTACGGAGGGCCATTCTTTACTTGACAATAATTACTACTGAACTGCCTGCAGGTCAGACGATTAAAAAAAATTTTTTTTTTTTTTTAATTTGCTCAGTTATCGATCCCAAACCACCCCCTGCAGTATTGTGCACTACTTACCCATGACGGTATATATATATAATAATTCTTCTGTACGTGTGTATATATGACTGATATAAACAGATCCAGCAGAATTTGATAAAAAATAATGTGTATTCAGGTGGATTCAATAATGATTAGAATTCAAGCAGAACACATTTTTAGGGTTCCGTACCCAAAGGGTAAAAACGGATCTCTAATACTGAGACTTCGCTATCCATCCGTCCGTCTGTCTGTCACCAAGCTGTATCTCAAGAATGGTGATAGCTAGACAGTTGAAATATTCACAGATGATGTATTTCTATTGCCGCTATAACAACAAATACTAAAAATAAAATAAAATAAATATTAAAGGGCCCCCTTAACTACAAAACCCCATACAACAAACTTGATTTTTTTATACATAATGGTACGGAACCCGACTCGCACTTGGCCGGTTTTTTTTTTTTTTGTCTTCGCAATCTTGTGCATTTAGGCAGTGTCAAGTAAATATATTTCAAGTGTATTTAATATTAAAAATCCTTGTCACAAGTCACAGTCAAAGTAAAGTAATAAAGTCAAGGTCCAGTCATAGTCAATTCATGCCCTACGCACGCAATGGTGTGCCCTACGCACACCATTATTACAGTTACTTTCGAAGAATCACAGGTTTTGGAAAATTATACAAAATCAACAACGCCATTTTTTCACTTTCGCGGCAAAACCGCCCAATGAATAAATTATAAAGAAAACCTTTAAATGAAACTGCTTTGATAGGTCTCATTTATAAATAATTTGTAAGATATAAGGGCCTATTATCGAAGAGATAATTTTGCCTACAAACTTTGTAAACATATTGATGTTTATTAAGTTTGTGAAAGGCAAAATTATTTCTTATTCTCGAATCAAAATTCACGGTATCAATAAGTTCAGTAACCTTACAAATATCTTCGAACAATACCAAGTAAATTATAGATAGCTTTGATAAACAAGAAAATCAAATGTCAATGTCCTACAGCAATTTACCCGGACATTCCAAAATAAAAGCGCTACCATTTTTTATTTTTAGGGCTCCGTAACTCTAAAGAAACCTTTACAGGTCCGTCTGTCTGTCTGTCAGTCTGCTAAGACACCTTTTCTCAGGAAATCGTAAATGTATTAAGTTAAAAGTAATACAATACAATAACTCTTTATTGATACCAAAAAAAAAAGAGTTTACAGAGAAACTTATAACGATAGGTACAATGGGTCATCTTATCGCTAAGAGCGATCTCTTCCAGACAATATTTGGATGAAAATATAAACGAAAAGTGAATGTAGGGATGGTAGTATAAAATGAATGAAATAGATAAAAAAAACACTAACATTGCTTAAACTACATAAACAATACATACTAATAGCATAATATCTAATCAAAGTAACATAAAATAAATATATATAATTACATATAAAAACGCTTTCACACTCACTGCCTTACACTAAATTCGATGACTTGTGTCGAGGATGCCGTAAACATTCACATCACGCATACACAATCACAACCAGAACCAGAAACACAAATTTTCATTGAGGAGTACTTGTATTCCCGCCGAGAATCGAACCTGATATCCCTGCTTAGAAGGTGAACGCTAACCCAACTAAACCAACGGGCAGTTCACTATAAGTAGCACCTATAATAAATACATTTATAATTTACATATTTTTAAATGACTCTTGAGTTTTTATAATATCAAATACAATAACTAAAATGAATTTAAGCTTCTACGTTAATCATCCGTACAGCGAAGGAGTGGAACTCATTGCCTGCGTCTTTGTTCCCTGAACGGTATAATCTGGGAGTCTTCAAGTCTCGAGTGAATAGGTATCTTCTATGCAAGCATGTCACATTTTCGCCCGCATCGTCACTTTCCATCATGTGGAATAGCAAATGCTTGCCTATTTGTGCATTTAAAAAAATACTAAGACCTTTTCTGCAGAGTTGTAATAAAAACATTTTTTCAGAGACAAGTCGCAACATAGTCTTAATCTTAATAATTTCTTTGATCGTCAAACGTCTTGTCAAAACTCTTCACAAATTTAGCGGAAAAATCTATAATGCTTTTCTCTCCGCCTGTACTGTTTGTTTTGTCAAAGGATTTTGTTACACTTTTGTTCCGAAGTGTAGGCATGAAGAGCTTTGTTTCGTTGTAAAGATTTATTTTTAAGAATATCTTTGAAATAGTATAGGAGTTAAGTTAATACCTCTTTTATTTATATCACACAGGTCTTTTTTTATGCTTTCACACTCACAGCCCTAACTTTGATTAATGTTGTGGGTGCCGGAAACATCCACATCACACACACAATCACAACCAGAAACATAAATTTTCTTTGGGCAGAAAACTTGTGTTCCCGCCGGGAATCGAACCCGATACCATAGAAGGCGGACGCGCTCCTCACTAAGCCAAAGGGCAGTACGTTTCATTTGATAGGTATAGCCATTTCGTTTTTTTTACTTGACTGCGTGACAATGTATGTATGAATGTTTGTTCTTTTCATGGTGCTCTAGAGACAAAACGCGTAGACTAATTTTGATGACTCTTCTCTTCTTCTTTCGTCTTTAGTGTTCTTGCAAGTGTTGACAGTAACAGTTCTCCTCTCCTTGTTCACAGATCCTCCTGGAGCACCGTATATTGAAGGCTACGCGGAGGGAGAAACAGTCCGTCGAGGGCAGAGTCTGGAGCTGGTCTGCCGCAGTAGAGGAGGGAATCCGCCCGCCCAGCTCATCTGGTACAAGAACGGGGAGCAGATCAGAATGGCTTACAGGTACGTGAACTTAAATATTTATCTTTAGATTTGGTTTCTTTCAAGACTAAATTCAACTAAAAAACATTGTGTCGTGAAGACACACGATAGAGTTAAAACCCACGACATAAGTCAACGGACGTATTGTGAGGTTGTGAGTGTGGAAGCGTTTAACTTTCGCGCCAAAATTCCTGGTGACGTTTCTTATTTTTTTTAATTACATTTTTCACGCATAATCCTTGAGTCGAAACATTAAACAAAAAATAACAAATTCTATTTTTCGTAATAGAAGTCCTAGTCACAAGCCACAATCAAAGTCAAGTAGTCAGTCATAGTCAAGTCATGCCCTAGTAAAGCGGTAGAATCTTTACTAGAACTTCTATTGGAGTTTTGGAGCGAAGGCGAAAATCACGTTTTACAACTTTGTATGATTTGCCTACACTTATGCACGTTTACTAAGTATAAACGGTTAATAATCCACCATTATTACACATTAACACTCGATGAATCACAGGTTTTGGAAAATTCTAAATCTACGGGCCAATTGCCTATATTTCCTAAAACTAAACTAAAACTATGTACAGCAAAGTACTAAGTTACCTACAAGACATCGAGCTTATAGGTAACTCAAGTGCTCAAGCCCACTACCAGTGGGTAGCGTTCCCATCATGCTGGCGGCATTGCCTCTCTGAATTGCAATGTTAATAGTGGTCGTACTTTAGAAGTTCCTTGTATATAAAGGTTTGGCACTTTGTCCAAAAGGGTGACTCCGGCAGACCATCTGAGCATTCTCATCTCGGCGACGTGTAGTTTGTCGGATTGTTGTTTCTTGAGGGGCCAGCATTACGCTCCGTATGTTAATGCAGGTCTTATAGCGGTTTTTTACAATTTGCCTTTGACACAAGAATAAACCATCAAGAATTTTGTCTAACAGAATTTTCTTACGCAATAAAAAGGAAGCCTTTAAACCAAGACGTTACCGAATAGGTATTTTAAGCTGAAAATTCAGGGGTTTTTTCCACATTTTCACAGGACGTTGGCAAACCTGATAAATTATGTATTGGCCTGCTGAAACATTCAGTGGGAGCCGTCCTGAAGACACCATTCTAACGTAATCGCAATGGTGGTGTATTTTTTTTAAAGGAAGCCTTTTTCTGGCTTAGCGGATAGGATTATGATGATTTATTTTGTTGTTTAAAAGAGTTTTGTTGTTTTCCTTGATACGCTTTTCGTCGTTGCTATAAAATAAATATTTTAAACTTCAGTTACAACTATCTTTATAGGATTATCATAATGTAATACTAATTTCTACTACTCAATATTATTAGTAATTTAATTATCAAGTCAAAAATTATTATCACACTAATATTATAAAGGTGAAAGTGAGTGAGTTTGTTTGTATGTTTTTTACTTCTTCAAGCTCAAACGGCTGGATAATTTTGATGAAATTTGGTATGGAGATAGCTGACACCCTAGACGCGGGTCCGGGACCGGGAAATTCCGGGGCCCGGGACTTACGCGGTCAAAACCGCGGGGTGCGGCTAGTAATTATTAGAAACTAGCCTTGCCCTGCAGCTTCGCCCGCTATTATCTAGTTAAAAAGTAGCCTATGTCGAAACCTTGGGTGCCTTTGCAAATATGATCAAAAATAATAAGTGTTATGCTGCTATACACTCTATATTTTGCTAAAAATATTCTAAAGTGAAGCATAAATGCCCATTCGGCTGTTGTAACCGCCTTATTATATACCCGTGATTAACACGAATGCTACTTTTAACTTAATTTACGCGGGCGAATCCGCGGGGGACAGCTAGTAGTGTAATAATATAGTGGATTCTTAAACCATTGCGAAAGCGAATGTGTATTACGTTTAAAACAGTTGAATAAATTTCATCTAATTCTAATGAAATTTGGTATTGAGATAGTCTAGACTTGCAATCAAATTGATTACATTGTAAAGTACACACACAACAATATTTATCAAACCTTATCAGATTTATAAATTTTATACAACCTGTAACAAAAATGTATAGTAATACTTGGTGGTGTGTATGTGTATCGTGCCAGGATTCGTCTGCCAGAGAACGAAAGTCGAAATCGGATATAATTTTTCCAACCAAAAATTTTTTTTTTTATTTTTCTAATATGTTTGACAACCCTACGGTTACATCTGTAGCGCGTGACCTTGACTTTGTTAAGGCCACAACTGTCAGACGTCTAAGTCCAAAGACTATGTGGTGTAGAACGGTACCTGATGAAATAGGGTTGCAAATGACATCAGTTTTTAGAAACTTTAATTCATTATATCTCAAAATTAACGCTGCTGCAGCGGAATTTTGAAGTTCCTGTTAGACTCCATACATGTAGCCTGATGCGTGGCTTCAGTATTACTACACTTTTTTGTTACACATTGTATAATCTAAAAATATTTCATTACATAACTTTGTTAAGGGGCAGGTATAAGTCAATGCGAGCACCTTTATTAACCACAGCCAATTACCCCCCTTACACTTTTGCACATAAAGGTGTATATTGCGTAAATTACATTACGGTTACGCAAGGCCACGCGTGGCAATCTTTGATTTTTTATGGTTTTATTAAAATTTCGTAAAAATGCGCTTCAAAAAAAAAACAAGCTGAAGAAATTATTCGTCTTGTACACATACGTATATGAAATAACTTTCACAGTGTTTTGATATACAATGGCTGAACGAAATGGTTTACAAAAATACAAATTGTTATTTGCATGAGATTAGATATTTTTCTTAATATTTATGAACGTTATGAATATTCTAAGAGGCATCATTTAGCGTATCACACAGATTCCGACGTATATTTATATTTATCCGGTTTTATTATGAATGCCAAGTAAAATGGTTGCAAAAACACACGTTTTAGGGTTTAGAAACTGCTTTGGTTCATGCCTAAAGGAGTAATTCCCCCTGTATCATCGGACAGCAAGACGAACATCAATTAGTGGTTGACATCATATCCGCTCGAAGCGTTTTGCTTCTACATTTATCATCTGTATAGTGAATAGAGCTCTGCCCGCGTTTTTGTTCCCCTACCGGTATAATCTGGGAGTCTTCAAGTGAACAGGAACTTATCTTATAGGCAGGTATGTCACATCTGCGACCACATCATCACATGGAAAGCGATGATGTGAATAGGAGCCAAATGCTTGAATGTCAAGCATAAAAATCACATAAAATTATAAATATGTGTTTTGTTTTATGTAGTTAAAGTAATTCAAGATGAAAATTTTCTTAATTAATAAGTTTTTTGTGAATAACCTTGGGTGGGTGAATTGGAAATCTGTAATGCCCACCCTCGGCATGTTTTCTTTAATAAATAAATAAATAAAGAAACCATTAAATAAAACTTACATAAATCTTCTGTACTTCTTCGACAAATACGCACAAAGAGATTTGCTTCCACATTTACTATACTTACCGCAAACATTTTTTTTTCGGGCGCAAATGCCACTCCTGCTTGTCGCGTCTCTGGCATAACCTGACATTTTTGTTCAGGTAAATAATTTTTTCATCAGTCTTATAAATTTTCAAATTTACTTATTTCTATTTACAACCTTATTAGCAATAGTCACACAGTATTCGAGAAATAGGTCTGTACCGCTATATATTGGAATTTCTTACCCGAATCCGTGTTACCCGATAGGTATAATCCGGGCTCTTTAAGTCATGAAAGAACTGATATCTTCTAGGCAAACATGCTCCATCGTCGATCGCATCGTCACAATCAGCTGGTGGTCAAATCTTAAAATAAAATAAAAATGTTAATTTCTGATTCTCACGAAAACTTTAATAGTAAAATAAATTGTTGGTCCACTTAGATTGAGCCCAATCTTTAAAATATTTTCTCGATACCAAAACAATTTTAGGTATAAAAGTTAGGTATTCTATCAAAAGCTAGATAATTGCATTTATCGCTTGGTCTCAATAATTTAATTATACTGTCACTTAAATAAATCTCGGGAATAAAAGAATCGAAGATATCTGCGAAAGTTAATTTTAGTTTTGGTCTCAATTTGGGTAAAGTTTTTTATTCTTTTGTTGAGAACTTGAAGATTTGATATCGGAGAAATGGCTGTCGCAAATAAGAAACCACTTATAAGTGTTAATATACAATATACAATGATTTTTGATATTGAAAACATCACACCTAACATTATAAAGGCGAAAGTTTGTAAGTGTGTTTGTATGTTTGTTACTTTTTCACGCTCAAACGGCTGAATCAATTTTGATGAAATTTGGTGTGGGAGGTAGCTGACACCCTGGATTAACACATAAGCTACTTTATATCTCGGAATTCCCGCGGGTTCGGGACTTACGCGGGTGAAACGACGGAGAGTAACTAGTTAAAAATAAAAGTTCAAAAGTATATCTTGCCAAAATTACACATAATTTTTTTTTTTTTTTTGTGACAGGCTAGTGTTTGACCACTATCTCACCTGATGGTAAGTGACGATGTGATCGAAGCTGGTTAACACACTAGACCTGGAATACGCAGGCTCTTAAG
The DNA here is from genome assembly GCA_948107665.1 of Lomographa bimaculata. Lineage (NCBI taxonomy): Eukaryota > Metazoa > Arthropoda > Insecta > Lepidoptera > Geometridae > Lomographa > Lomographa bimaculata. The sequence goes on along the minus strand of OX403610.1, from coordinate 10,554,858 downwards.
GATAACTGCCGGAACACCGTATTTGGCTTGGCGGCAGACTTTCAACTTGATGGTGGTAAGCTACTTTGGTAGCAAGCCAGGCGAGCAATTCACAAAATGCTCTACCACCTCTCAAATGTCACCTGATTAGCACCACCCGGGGACCACGTGTAGGGAGTCAGACTTAAGGGGTATCCTCCTACGGACGTGGGTGACTCAGCCCCCAAAAACAAAACACTAAACAACCGCCAGGTTGAACTGCCCATTGGTTTAGTTGAGTGAGCGTTCGCCTTCTAAGCAGTGGTATTAAGTTCGATTCCCGGAAAGAGCACAAGTTTTCTCCTCCAAGAAAATTTGTAGTTGTGATTGTGTGATGTGAATGTTTCCGGCACCCACGATACAAGTCATCGAACTTTGTGTGAAGATGTGAGTGTGGCGTTTATGTTTAAAAAAAGAAGATGGATAACAGGACAGGTCAAACTAATTAAAAGCTTGTAAGAAGGTATTATTTCTATCAATAAATAGTACCTGGATGACCGAAATTTGGTCGGTTTGCTTTTTGGTAAAAAAATTGTAATAAAAAAAGACGTGTGGCACTCGGGGACTGCCGCGGTAAAGCTATTGCATAGCATTTTTTATCAACTTATGCAATTATAATTATTTCTTTTTTTTTTCCTGCCACCTAGAGGCGAGTTGCTGAACTAAAGAGACAAGCGTGATATTTCAAAAAAGTCATTAAAAGTTCTGCTATTCATCGATAGATGGCAAAACTAAAAAGTATCACCGCTGTGCCTGTCGGAGTGGGGGGTCATATTTACTGATAATTTGAGTGCTATTATTAGTAACTTAAGAATATTTTTAAGTTTTTATATCTAGTTAGATATAGTTTCATATAGTTAGCGCCTTGGCAATCGCTGTAAGCTTATTATTTTTTGAAATAAATAAATAAATAAATAAATAAATATATATATATATATATGTATATATATGTGTATATATATATATATATGTATATATATGTGTATATATATATACAAGAATTGCTCGTTTAAAGGTATTAGTTAGATAGATCTATCATCAAAAAATAAGTTAACCCCCAACTAACCTCCTTCAATAATAATTGTTTGCTTACTATAATTGACTTTGCAGTAAGCTCTGATTCTGAGAAAATACGATGAGTAAATATTAATTATTGAAGAATAGAATCTAATATGAGGCGATAAATATCCAAGAGGTTCAGATAATGTTTATCAGGTGGAAATTTGGTAATCCATACCTAATGTTTATGATATCGTTTTATATTTTATTCGAATTATTACTTTATCTCCCATAATAATTCAAGTGTAAGCAAAGCTTAAATAATTAAACGCAAACAAAGCTTAAAACAACCGACTTCACCGCTCTATCTTCGAAATCTCGATCAAATTTAATGTATTAAACACGCATTATTCACGATAACTCAAAAACTACTAATCAGATTTTGACCAAATTTAAATAGGACCAGTGGGAAAGCACAAACTTGGAAACGAAAAAACATTAAATAGGTACTCTTACACATAAAAAAAGCATTATTACTCATAAAGACATAAAGACATATATTTATTTGTGGCAAAAAAATTAAATTGACAAAAGGTACAAATAGTTTTTTTTTTTTTTACTTTTTTACCACAAACCATCCTCAACTCAGCATAATGCTGGTTTAAAAAACCAGCGCTGGTCTTCCGTTGAGAACGGCAGGCATTACTCATAAACACTTGGAGAATCATAAGTTTTGATAATCAAACAATACAATAAATTATAACTATAATGTTCAGAGAGATTGGAATTGGTAATCCAATCCAACAACTTATTAATTCCTGGCGGTGCACTAGATTAAGTTCTATTATTTGAAATAGATTTCTTATACCTCTTAGAACAAAGGTAGATTATTTAGAGCCAACAGAATCACCCAGATTGTGTAATAAATAAAGCATTCAATGCCTACATCGATAATCAGAGTTCGTAGTTTATTGATCGAGGGAAGCGAGATTTCTAAATTGACTTGGGTGGTTCAGCACTTTCTCCGTCCGTCCGTCCGTCTGTAAGATGCATCTATCGTCTAAACCATATAAGTAAATAACTTCAAATTCTCAGAGAATATGTAAAGCTAAGCCCAAAGCTAAAAATTGTTGTTAAAATGATATACATTAAAACGTCAAGGGGCATCTATACACGTGAGCGGGGAGCAAAGTTTTTTTTTTTATGAACCCTTGTGGGGTATCGTTAAAAAAAAGCTCTAGCTCTAAAAGCAAGCAGAGTATGTTACTGTTTTTATAAATATCTATGTTGAAAAACAACAATTTGGTAGGCCAGTTACTGTTTTAAGACCTATGTTGTCCCGGGGTCTATTTCAAAAACGTCTTCACATTTTAAATTGAAACTTACATATAATACTAGTCATATCCAGTACTTGAACAACAAGTACAAAAATCGAACAATTATTTTGAAAAAAAAAAAATTATAATAATTAATCGTATTTTTTTTTTTCTTTATCAGACAAAATATAGACGCGAAATCTCAGTTCGGCGAGAAAGTCTAGTAAAGCGCAGGTTACATTATTTAAAAGAAACGTAAGTCTTTACACATCCGCGCCAGACATTCTCGATAAACAAGTCGCATCACTAGTGCAGCGCGGTGATAAATCAGCGTAGGCACGTCTTAATACAATTTTACAAGTGACGTGCACAGACGTTATCGATAAAACGTCGGGCGAACTTATTTTAGATGTGACATTGTGATATCTCGTATGATGGAGGGACTTTAGAGTACAATACGTTGGGACGTGGTTTTGTTTGACGATAGCTTTTTGAATAAGATTTTGAAGTTAATCGCAGGTCAACATTTTTCCGAGTTTTCGAGATTTTCAATCAAAAATGGAATGAACTCGAAAAAGTAAGTAGGTTTCAGCGATTTCGTCTTATATAGTTTCAACTAAATGGACGTAGTAATAGTATAATTCCTGGTCTTGTGAAATATAATACCTCAAACTTCGGGGAGAGGATTGCATTGCTTTACTAGTTAGGTGTAACTGCAGGTCAGATATGTCAGAAATTAAAAATAGCTTTCAACAGTGTCAAAGATTAAGCCCCGTGATATCACGTAAATATAACTAAGTCACTCGTATATGTTTAAACTGTAGTTGGTACTTTAATTAGTGATTGGTTTTAAAAAACATATGTATAATAAAATTAGTTATTGCAATGAAGTTTTATTTCCTATTACAATCAGGTATGAAAGTGGTAAAACATTAGCCTAACAAAGAGAGAGAGAAAAAGTATAACGTGTTGAATTACTTTTAAATGTAAAAAAAAAACAAATTGTATGTTCAAAAATACATTGATCACAACTTCTGTAATGTTGCGCAGTAATCACAAATCTCAACGATTATTTATATACTTCAATCACGTATCGCTACTAAGTCTATCGATAAACTTATCGAGCATGACCCACCCCTAGTCCATATCGTACATAAATCATTGAGACACACGCCCTATCTGTTGCCAGCTTAATACGATCCACAGAACCGTCTGGGGGTTAAGGCGATAGTGCCAGTAATGGCGGGGAGCGGAGAGGAAGCGATTAGCGCGTAGTTTTTGAAAGCAATGATGGCGCTGTTGCATCTCGCATTATGAAGTCAATTCCATAGCCTATGGAGCATTTTCTCGATCTCGCTTGATCGTTGTCGTAGTTACTTCCTTCATGTCAAAAGATCTGTCGCCAAAGTCACTAAAAGCCATGTTCCGGCACCTAAACTATCATTGGACAACCAGATATTGCAATGCAGTTCGCATTGCGACATCGTTATGTAGGTAGTTGATATTCTACAAATACGCATGAAACGATATGAATTTACATTTATTGAACTGCTCTTTGGCTTAGTTGGATGAGCTTCGCCTTGTAAGCTAGGGTATTGGGTTCAATTCCCGGCGTTTTCTCCCCAAGGAAAATTTGTATTTCTGGTTCTGGTTGTGATTGTATGTGTGATGTGAACGTTTCTGGCTACCCACGACTCAAATCAACGAACTTAGTGTGGAGCTGTAAGTGTGAAAGCGTTTATGTTATGTTTATGTTTATTATGCGCACATGCGCAAACGCTCCATCATCGATCGCATCATCACTTACCATCTCGTGAGATAGTGGCCAAATGTTTGCGTAGCAAGAATAAAAAAAAATTAAGAGCCAATCACTCCATTCTTAGCATATTTATCAACCTGATGTGCTCATAATCACGAGGAGAGATACTTAATTATCGATCCATGACGTAATGAAACAGCAAATCCCCGCGCTACTCGCTGTCACTAGAGCGACGCCTTAACGGGTAGGGGGTTGAAAGAAGAGGGGTGAGACGTTTTTTCCACAATCTCCACATAGGCAAAACGGCGCAGCTTATTGTTGTGATTTATAAAATGTTAGTCAGCATATTTTCTTGCGCGAATTTTGAGTGGCCATAAAATTTTGGCTTGGATGCTTTCAGATTGTGGCGTCTATGAGATTATCAATCAAGAAGTGAATCAACTTATAACAAATTATACGAGTTAATTCCAACTTGTCCATTTTACCATCTAACAACAAGACAAACTGTCAAACGTCATCCATATATGGTTGACATACCTCCAGTTCGCTCGAAGCGTTTCGCTTCTACGTTTATCATTCGTACTGCGAAGGAATGGAACTCATTGCCTTCGTCTTTGTTCCCCGAAAGGTACAATCTGGGAGTCTTCAAGTCAAGAGTGAATAGGTACCTTCTAGGCAAGCATGCTACATCTTCGGCCACATCATCACTTTCCATCAGGTGAGATTGTGGTCAAATGCTTGCCTATCAGGCATAAAAAAATAACTCAAAAAAAATGTATATCTCGGCGATATCCCCTCTTATTAGGGAAATCTGGTATTAACCAAATATAGTTCATGACTTTTGCCAGTTTTACCTTTACGTCAATTAATAAAGTGAAGGGTCGACACTACAAATCATAAAAAACAAGAAAATTGGGAAAAATATATTTGTTACAACAATGTACAGTTTATTAAAAACTTGTTATACCGGCGGTTCGCGTAAATAAAAAAACAGTTAAAAAAAAGTGCGAGAAAATTTCTTTATAAATTTCGTGAGTTTTTGCGATGTTTGAATAGTTATTCTGCTAATCGGAGCGGAGACGTATCCAAAAAATCGATAGAATACCGACAGGCTAGCTACCTTACGTCGATGACTGAGGCTCTGCAACTTGGACTCAACTAGCTTGTCATCACCAATGAGTTGTTTTGCTCGCCGTTCAATGGAATCAAGAGCATGAAGTCTAATCTTGCTTCACTGTGCTGCGTTTATGTGTTTAAATAATGTTGCCTGTTACACTTTACCTTAATAACAGTGTTGTTTATTCGTGTGCGACGTCACCTGCCGTTCTCAACGGAAGACCAGCGCTGGTTTTTTAAACCAGCATTATGCTGAGTTGAGGACGGTTTGTGGTAAAAATGTAAAAAAAAAAAAAAACTATTTGAACCCTTTTGTAAATTTAAATTTTTGCCACAAATAAATCTATGTCTATGTCTTACTAGATGGTAATACAATTTGGGAATGTAACGTGGCTCAAAAAATAGGAAAAAAAATGTCTTGTAACTTATATGTTTAGTATATTTAGTATCTTGATATGAAATAATTTCTAATAATTTTAAGTTCTAATTATTTCATGCTTGTAATAAAATCGCCACATACCTAACTATTTACAGTCCAGTTAAGACAAGTTACGTCGATTATCCTGGTTTATATCTTTTTTTGCAATTTATGATACGTAACTACTATATTGATAAACATCGTCAACAAATAGATTGATCTTAATTACGCACATATACTGTAAACGTCGAGTTGTTGGACGGGGAATGCCTGCCCTGCCGTCATACAGTGAGAACTAGTACGGAGGGTAGAACTAAATCTTACAATCTACTCGTTGATTCGCAATTTGGAATATCTACTTAATATATAATATAAGATTTGCTTGAAAAATTCGAACAATGTTAAATATTTATAGTTTTAAGTTCGGAAAACACTTTATTCTGTATCTTTAGTGTAAGATTAATTTAAGAAAACGTGTTAAAAAAAACATTCATTCAAATATAGTCTGACCACGTTTAGTTAACGTCGTTTGTAGGTATCACAGAATAAATAAAACTATTATTCAACCTATTATTAGTTCTTCGCCGTCTATGTTATCAATGGTTTACGTCGCTTGATTTTTTTTCGGTACTTGGCCCTTTTATTCGTAATTAGTCAAAGTCTAGCCTACGTCCATGCGTCCCTTGCTAGGGTTGGGATATCTAAATATATATAATCTAAATATATATAACTCAAAGGTGACTGACTGACTGACTGACATAGTGATCTATCAACGCACAGCCCAAACCACTGGACGGATCGGGCTGAAATTTGGCATGCAGGTAGATGTTATGACGTAGGCATCCGCTAAGAAAGGATTTTGATTAATTCTACCCCCAAGGGGATAAAAAAGGGGTTGAAAGTTTGTCAATTTTAAAATAATACTTCTTAACGAGAACGAAGCCGCGGGCAAAAGCTAGTTACTCTATAAATTCATTAAAATCTCCTTAGCTGGGGTTCAATGTATTAAACATACAGACTGATTTTCTGTCATTGATAACTGTGGCAGATCCCTGCATTTCAGTTGAGAAATCACCATTACCTTTTACATTTTCTACTTCGTGATGTTTGCATTTCAATAGTTCGCTTAGTTGGGTAAAAGTTCGCCTTCTAAGCAAGAATATCGGGTTCAGTTCCCGGCGCGAACACAAGTTTTCTCCCCGAGGAAAATGTGTGTTTCTGGCTGTGATTTTGTGTGTGATGTGAATGTTTCCAGTACCCACACCACAATCATAGAGCTTAGTGTGGGGCTGTGAGTGGGAAAGCGTTTATTAATTTAGTTATTATTTATACATACGAACTGCCCGTTGGCTCAGTTGGGTTTACATTGGTTATAAGCAGGGAGTATCGGAATTTCTCCCTAAGGGAAATTTGTGTTTCTGGTTCTGGGTGATGTGAATGTTTCTGGCACCCAAAACACATGTGTGAGGCTGTGACTATAAAAGCTTTTGTTTTATTATTTGCTAGCTTTTGCCCGCGGCTTCGCTCGCGTTAAGAAGTATTATTTTAAAATTGACAAATTTCATACAAACTTTCATCCCCTATTTTATCCCCTTGGGGGTAGAATTAATCAAAATCCTTTCTTAGCGGATGCCTACGTCATAACATCTACCTGCATGCCAAATTTCAGCCCGATCCGTCCAGTGGTTTGAGCTGTGTGTTGATAGATCACTATGTCAGTCAGTCAGTCAGTCACCTTTGAGTTATATATATTTAGATGTACAAGTATTATAGGGACTTATTAAGCTACCTTACACAAACAGTACACCGTCTTTACGCTATCGATCGAATAACGCCATTTTCCGCCCCATTAGGCGGATTCAGGGTGAATGGGCGATTCTACGCGAATGGAATTGAATCCTTATGGAAACTGATTTGTTCTCCAGTACAATGATATTGGGTGAGCTTGCGGGATTCGGCAATATCGCTGATGGGGAGCGCATTGTATACCTAAAACGTTATTAAATACTTGTGAGCGTCCGAAATTAAAATAAATACAATGATTTCGTTTTTTTTTTTTATACATCGTCACTTACCCTCAGGTGAGATAGTGGTCAAACACTAGCCTGTCACAAATAAAAAAAAACTATATGTACGATAGGCAAGCGTTTGACCACAATCTCACCTGATGGTAAGCGACGATGCGGCCGAAGGTGTAGCATGCTTGCCTAGAAGGTACCTATTCACTCTTGACTTGTAAAACAAAAAAAATTGAATGAAAAAAAAAGCAATGAAAAACATTGCTTTGGGCGGTCTGAACCTGCAGCCTTAGGGCGTCAAGCCTTATTCTTTATTGATCTAGGTAAGCAAGCATTTGCTATTGCAGACAAACTATCTCACCTGATAGAAAGAGAAGAGTCCTAGAAGATACCTATTTACTTTAGACTTGATGACACCCAGATTATACCGTTCGGACAACAAATACGCAGGCGATGAGTTCCACTTCTTCGCTGTACGCATGATAAACGTATATCAAAAACGCTTTCAGCGAACTGGAGGTATGTCAACCATAAATTACATTTGACAGTTTATCTTTCTCTCACCTGATGGAATGTGATGATGCGGTCGAAGATGCTTAGAATACCTTTTTCTATCTATTGCTCTAACCAATGAGCTACTCAAGCCCCCATGCCACGCGTTCAAACGTTGGTCGTAATAATAGGATCTCCTACAAATTATTAACACTAAAAATAACCAAAAAAAAAATTGTTACATTCTTAAATTCAAAATCGTTTATTCACATGGGCCGCAAATAGGCACTCATGAAATTTAATGACCTACCATGCCAATTACAGCCCCCTGTGAACACGTGGACCGACTTAGTCCGCTCAAGTGAATTTATTTTTCCTATTAGTCCTATTCATCGGACAAAGAGTGATACAGATTCTCATTGTCCGTCTCATCGGACAGAAGAAAATCACAGGATATCATTGTTCGACTCATCGTACCACGAGGAATTGTGTTAATTTAAAGTCCGACTGAAGTGTTTTCACCCCGTTAAATGTTTATGCCTTCCGGTGTAATCAACAGTACCTACGTGTCTAATTTAAATGTTTAAGGAAATTGTAATAAGCTCGCCCACACCTTGTTCTCGATACCAGGTAATACTCAGAGTACCCCAAAATACATGTTAACAAGGAGCTTACTTGTCGTGGCAAGGTATTAACGCCGACTTGTTTAGTAGGAATAGCTGATCAAGAGTTATCCGATTGGCACTTGTACCAATTTGCTTATTTTCTTGAATTAAATATAAGCTGTTTAACCACTTGACTAAAGTTGTTTTTTACCGCCTTCACAAAAAAGGAAAAGGTACTGAAGTCGACCATATTTTTTTTGTGTTGCCTCATAACTTCTTTCCACGTGAACCGATTTTTTTTTTTAAAGATGTTGCTTTCCTTTTTGAATTTGAAAAAGTTGCTTTCCTATTGGTCCAATTGGTCAAATAATAATAATTCATTTATTTCAGGCTACATAGTTTACATAGACAACCCCTTGACGCCAAAATACCGGTGTCAGGAATGTCTTCTTATGTTCGGCTGGAACCTGAAGTGCATAGGACTAATCAATCAAAATCAGTAATTAAAACTAATTAAAATCAGTTACCCCTTTCTGTTAAAAATGCTTGTTCTATCTAGATTTAAAAAAGCACGTTGGTTCGTCTTTTCTACCGACTTCACAAAAAAGAAGAAGTCGACGGTTTTTTTTCATGTGTATTTCCTCATAACTTCGTAGATATTGCTATTAGTGATAAGACCGCCTGTTGTGATACTTTACGTATAAGGTTGTTTGTTACCTTTGTTTTATCTCATCTTATAAAGTGGATCAATAAAGTAGCATTTATATATCTATCTTCGTTCCACGTGAACTGATTTTTAATAATTTTTTTATTTGAATGATGTTGCATTCCAATTGGTCCCATTTAAATTTGATCAAGATCTGATCAGTAGTTCTTGTAATATCTTCAATAATGCGTGTCTAGTACATCTAGTCTGATCAAGGTTCCGAAGATAAAGCGGTGAAGTCGGTTTTTGTAAACTTTGCTTTCGTTTAATTATTCTTTCTAACATATAAAAACATACAAGATTCATTTCATCATCTAAGTATTATATTTTTTAGAAGTTCAGCTCTCTTGTAAAGTTCTAAGTGTTCTCATGAACTCGTGAAGCCCTGAGGCTTTTTGTCGAAAAAGTAATTTTACTTCGCTGGTGTGATAGTCTTCGAGTAATTAAGATGTCGGTTTAAGCTGGGTTCTCACGGGTATAGTTTGGTCGAGGAACTTGCCTATAAGCAAAGCAGTCTCGGTTTGTCGTAGTTACCAAAAAAAAGCACTTTTAAGGGAGATATGAAGTAAGCAAATTGTTCGTCAGATGTTTGAACGTCACGCCTTTATAGTTATATCTATTATAAGTATATTTATATCTATTATAAGTATTGAAGAAACTTTTTCTTGTTCGCGGTAGAAACTTTGCACACAAAATTTTCAAAGATTTATCCAAAACGTTTGGTCGAGGCGAGAAGTGACCAGAATGCTGGCTCTTATTTAGCACAAAACATTTGCATCGCTATTTAACGTGGAAACGCAGCCAGTATTCTGCGCACTTTTCCTTCTACAAGCGGTCTACAAGGATTGTTATAACTGTCACTACACTTTATAGTATTTTATTTATTTGATTCTAATTAGTATGTTTATATCTACTATTTATATCTATAATTATTAGTACCTGGATGACCGTTATTATTTTGGTAAATGACGTTTTCTAAAATGAAACCTAGCTAGATCGATGTATCGCCTCCGAAACCCCCTGCATACTAAATTTCATGAAAATCATTTGAGCCGTTTCTGAGATTCAGATTATATATAAATAAGAATTGCTCGTTTAATGGTATAAGATTTAAAGTCTATCTACTGTAAAACTTATAATATAAAAACTCGTAGCACTACCACTAAATCCATAATACAATACAATACAATACAATAACTCTTTATTGATACCAATAATAAAAAAGTACAGAAAATAAATTACTAATACACAAAGGTTAACTAGAAAAAAATGCTAACTAGCAAAAGTCCACCTATGTACCATATTTATCGCGTGCAATCAAGATTTTTTTATCAACTCTCCATAACCAATAATTACTTGCCTATCCACTGTCCCTGTGTAAACCCGACATAACCAGACTCCCGCGAGTTATTTTCATAAAATGATTTTGAATAAAGACTTTTAATATAAGTCTATTGCGATTCGTATACATGAATTGAGATTATTAATGAAATGTATTATTATAAAGATATTACAAGACGAAGGGATATTGGAAAGTTAGTATTGTATAAGCTTTGAAAGCCGTATTCATTTTTACATATATTCAATGATAAAAATGGTAATTAAAATCGGCACTATATTAATCGATATATATTTAAAAGTCGTGTCATTTACACTGTCAGTTACAGTTACGCTGTTATATGGAGTTTTTTTTTAAACCTGAATCACAAAACTTCACAGTATCAATATATCACTTATTTGAGTAATAAGCCACCTAAAAATATATTTCAATAAATACCTACAGGCAAAATATTAAAGTATTACCGAACATTCATAAATATCCTCACATAACCTAACTTTTATGGCACCCACCAAAAGAGCTACCTGCAAAATTCGGACATCAATATCCAATAAATAACAGCGCCATCTAGTGTGAAAATTTACAGCACATAACTTGTGCATATTAAAGAAAACTTTAGTTATATTTTCGTTAACACTATACTCTGGTGCCCTACTATCGGTACACTGTATAAACTAATGCAGTAAACTATGTACATGAAAAACAATAATTAAATCCCATATACCTCTCTCTCAAGATATGCCACTGAGTTAATCTCAATGAAGACTTAATACAAATTAAGGGAAAAAAAAGAAAAAAAACATTTATATATATGGCACACTCCACATTACAATAAAAAAAAAAAAAAAACTCTTTCTCACTCACAGTCCCACACTAAGTTCGATGACTCGTGTTGTGGGTGCCGGAAACATTCACATCACACAAACAATCACAACCAGAACCAGAAACACAAATTTTCCTTGGGGAGAAAACTTGTGTTCCCGCCGGGAATTGAACCCGATACCCCTGCATAGAAGGCGAACGCCACCCAACAAAATAATCTAAAATAGAGCAAGTATAGGGAAAACTTGTGAACTGCCCGTTGGCTTAGTAGGGTGGGCGTTCGCTTAAGTATCGGTAAGGGGTATCGGATTAGATTCTCGGCCTACACAAGTTTTCTCCTTAAGGAGAATTTGTGCTTCTGTTTCTGGTTGTGATTGTGCAAGTCACTCGCCTGATCGTAAGCGTCACGCCCAGTAAGCACAATACAATGTCACCCAGAGATTATTGAACCTATATAGGTCAAATGCCTGCGCAACAAAACACTGCGTTCGTCATCTTAAGATGATTAGATGTTAAATCTCTAAAGTCTTGTAATTTCACTGGTAACATTGCCTTTCAATCCGAAACAGTGATGTTTGCACACTGCTTGGCCACTGAATGTCTGGCAATGGTGGGGGACCTACTGCTCCAGGCGGACTCTGCAAAATTTTGATTTATTTATTTAATTCCAATTACAACTTTCATAACAGGATTATCCTAATGCAATAGTGCAAGTCAACATTATACATATCTAACTAATTATCATACATTATCAAAAACAAACACAATTACAAATACTATCATCAGAAATAAAAAAGGCTATTATTATTATTACTTAGATTAAGATTAATTATTATAACAAATTACAAATAATGTCATTCTTTTAAATTCTGAACTTAACTTCTTATACTGAAACTTTTCGTATCAAGTTGTTTTACTGCACGCTCTGTACTGCGGCTATATATTACCGATGGTTGTAAAACATAACCTATTGTTGCGCGAGGATGAATCGATATTGGAATTCAGCATCACTAGTTGTCCGAAATGTGAACCGACGTAGAAACCTTTGTATTGGAACAGCTGGGGCATAATGGGGCAGTATGTCTTTATTAACAGGAAATAATAGGTGACGGTGAAGGATACGGCGACGCAACGGAAGGGAAGTTATTTTAATTTCTGCCTAGCATGGCTAATGCTATATGAACAAAAATCAACATCTTAAGTGATTGTGGCGACAATTTTTTCTATCAACAGGTGAGTACGATAAAATATACCTTCTGGGATTTTTCAATATTTTTTTCATCGCGATCGAGAAAAATTTGCCACCGAGTTTCTTTCCAAGTTCTTCTCGAGATGGCTGTACATTTGTGTGTAAGTATGTTTGTTCCCTCTTCACGCTTTAACGGCTGAACGGATTTGGATGAAATTTCGAATGTACATAGATTATACCTAGGATTAACACATAGGCTACTTTTTAACTTGATAATAGCGGGCGAAGCCGCACGGCACGGCTAGTATACAATATAACTTGATATAAAAATTTTCGGCATCTCAATTTTGGTAGTTTTAAAATTCTTTTCGCTTGGAGCAGTACACCGTCACTCGTCAGCCATCTAGCATTAGTGTGCAAACATTGCTTTATATCGGATTTAATGATAATAATTAAACTGCTCGCTGGCGTTGTTGGTACGTTGCTGCGGGTTTCGTGTTCGATTCCCGGTAGGAAGACACATTTTGAACCCAAAGGAAATTTGTGTTTCTGGTTCAGAGTGTTAATTATGTGTATATACACAGCGCCCACAGCACAAGTATTCAAACTTAGTGTGGGGCTGTGAGTTTAAAAGCGTTTTATTTCCAGAGGAATCGAATATATTAGTGGGACGAGCGTTTTGCATTGCCGAGCAGAATTTTGAACAAGTCTAATTTGAGTGACACAGAACTTTTTATGTTTATGTTTATGTAACTGTAATGAGCTGAGTCGCAATCCTACACACATTAACACTCGAAGAATCACAGGTTTTGGAAAATTATTCAAAATCAACATCGCCATTTTTTTACTTTCGCGGCAGAACTCTCTCAGTAGCATATGATGATAAATGTTGCTACAACTTTGTATCCAAAATAGGGGAAATATTGTACCCAAACAGGTCGAATTCGCTTCCCTATCACGGCGACAAAAACGGCGGTGATGAATGATCTCTCGGATTACAGGACGGGTCAGGGTTCGACGGGGTAAGCTCGGGTTGGGATAGGGCTGGACGGGAGGAGAACAGACGTTTAGATAACGTGTTATTGTGGAACACCTAAGATAATCTGGCGTTTTGTCACTGGCAACTTTTTATTTTCGTTTAATAGTGTTGGATTACTATATCACAGCAGGCTAGATGACTGAAACACATCACATCATATATCATCGATCACATCGTCACTTACCATCAGGTGAGATAGTGGTCTAACACTAGCCTGTCACAAATAAAAAAACAAAAAATAAAAAAAAAACATTATATTTAGTTCGTCATTTATATTATAAAAAAATATTGGACTTTTTTTAGGTCAATTAAACGAAAAAAATACGAAGATATCGTTCGTTGTAATTTCGCGTGACGTCACGCCGCGCATCGCAGTAAAAAGTATACTGAGGCGTCTCCCGAACTTTGACGCTCTTTATCTCTGTATTTTTTTAATTGACAAAAGAAAAAAGAATTGTATAATATTTTAGATAATCTAACTGAAGGACTAATTCGTTTTTTTTACACAGGTATCATCCGTATTGACCGAGTAAAACTGATATTTATTTAATATAGCACTGCCACTTCATACATATCTAATACCTTTAAACGAGCAATTATTTATTATATATCATAATATGTATGTATATAATCTGAATCTCGTTAACGGCTCCAACGATTTTCATTTAATTAGGTACCGGGGGTTTTGGGGCCGATAAATCCATCTAGCTAAGTTTCACTTTTAGAAAACTTCATTTACAAAAAAATAACCCAGCAAAGCTCGGTCATCCAGGTACTTATATTTATTAGCGACTAGCCGTGCTCCGCGGCTTCACCTGCTATTATCAAGTTAAAAAGTAGCCTATGTGTTAATCCTAGGTATAAGCTATGTACGTTCCAAATCTCATCCAATTCCTTTCAGTTGTTAAAGCTTGAAGAGGGAACAAACATACTTACACACTTGCACAGTTACACACAAACTTTCGAATTTATAACATTAGTAGGAGTAGGATACGGAATGTGGGATTTTGTAACTCATATTACTTACATTTATATCTGTTATATCCTGTACTATTATTATTCTCGTGCCAGAAAAGTGATGGCCAAATTTCCCGCCACGCCAGCTTTAACGATATCATCCGCCGGGCTTTTACCAGCGCCAATGTTCCAGCCATTCTCGAACCGAATGGTCTGACGCGTGACGATGGTAAAAGACCCAACGGCATGATTTTAATTGCATGGAAGAACGGACGGCCTTTAGTGGGGATGCAATTTGTGTCGACACTTTAGCTCCGTCACATCTTCCTGAAACACAGAATGGAGTTGGCGCCGCGGCAACTTCGGTAGAGCGCCGCAAACGGTGAAAATATGGTTAATGTATTGGTTACATATTTGAGCCGTTTGGTGTTGAGACACTACTCGGCTGACACGGCTCCTGGACTTGAAAAACAAAATTAAATAATTATTACAAGTTTGAACTGCCCGTTGGCTCAGTTGGGTGAGCGTTCGACTTCTGAGCAGGGGTATCGGGTTCGATTCCCGGCGGGAACACAAGTTTTCTCCCCAAGGAAAATGTGTTTTTTTTTTATACTAGATAGGCAAGCATTTGACCGCTATCTCAACTGATGGAAAGTGACGATGAGGCCAAAGATGGAACATGCTTGCCTAGAAGGTACCTATTCACTCTAGACTTGAAGACACCCAGATTATACTGTTCAGAAAACAGTATAATCTACAGTATCTGTAACAGTATAACAGTATGTTTCTAGTTGTGATTGCGTGTGTGATGTGAATGTTTCCGGCACCCATGACACACTTCATTGAAATAAGTGTGAAAGCGCTTATATTTGTTTAATTATTCGTCGCAGTGCTTACCCCCACCACTTTCCGTCACCCAAAAAGGTTGTGAATCAGAATGTCAATACCCTCCCATAAGAAATCAACTTCAATTATGCATACTTTTCAATCATTGTGTGTTATAATACTGATTGTTGTTACAACAATGGTTTTATGAAGGTTCTATTTCGCGTCAACAAACTATCTTACCAATAAATACTTACAGACAGTATGTGCGTCTATTTGATCGCAATTTCTAACGGGTATACACTTTCAAAGAAAAATAGCAAGCACAAGATACGGTGTCTTGTTACAGCATGGTCTAAGTGCAACCGGAAAGCGAGCTTATTAAAAAACTATTTTTATTTCTTTCATAGTATGATAGCCCTTGCCTGAGTCGGTGTTTCCTGATGAGTACAATATGAGAGTCTTCAAGTCGCGAGTGTATAGGTATCTTGTAGGCAAGCTTGCTCCATCGTCGATCACATCGTTGCTTACCATCAGGTGAGATTGTGGTCAAAATTTGCCTACAACGATCAGAAACAACAATTTCCCATGGGGAGAAAACTTCTGTTTCTACCGGGAATCGAACCCAATACCCCCCGCATAGAATGTGATCGTGCAACAAAGCCTACAGGCTGTTATTTAAAACAATAGATATATGAATATAAACTAAAAAATCGTGGATGTAGTTAATTTTACCACTAGCCTAGAAACACTGTTATAAAACGATAACTTATATATTTATTATGTTTATATTGAATTGTATACAGTTTTATTTGGACTATAATGTAAAATGATTTGCCCAGTATAACAACAATGTTATAAGGCTAATAATCAATTCTATTTAATTTGGGGGCTGCGTCACCCACGTCCGTAGGAGGATACCCCTTAAGTCTGACTGAAGAGGTGGTAGAGCATTTTGTGAGTTGCTCGCCTGGCTTGCTACCAAAGTAGCTTACCACCATCAAGTTGAAAGTCTGCCGCCAAGCCAAATACGGTGTTCCGGCAGTTATCCTTGAGAGCCTGCGTATTCCAGGTCTAGTGTGTTTACCAGCTTCGATCACATCGTCACTTACCATCAGGTGAGATAGTGGTCAAACACTAGCCTGTCACAAATAAAAAAAAAAAATAAAAAAAAATCTAATTATATACAATATTAATTAATTATGCTTTGTTTAGTATCTTAATGCATTATTATAAAGTTTGCGTAACTATGTGGTACACTTGAGTCCCAAATTATTTTGCAATCTCCTCTCCATCCAAAGGTTGTCTAGAATGCTTTAAGCTTGCTTTAAGCGATAAGACTGCCCATTGTACAGTTTTAAGGTCTTTATTGTATTTTCCTTTATTTGTGGTGTACTATAAAGAGTTATCTATCTATCTTATTCTTATTCTAAAAACTCGGTAAGCTTTAGTCGTATTCTCTTATACCTTGTACCACACGCCACTCTCAGTGCGCCATCTCAGGGACTCTATTGTCTAACGTCTTTCGCTTTTAATACCTTTGATACGACGCACATTGTCTCGTATATGATTACATGTCTTCGTATGATAACATTTTGTTTTTGATACGTAACAAGTATCTTGAAATAATTATAACTTTGGTTAAAGTATAAGAGAGTTTTTCAGCGACTATGTAAAATTGGCGTTGTTGTTTTTGTATTTTCCAAAATTTTTCCAATACATTAATCTTCGAGTGTTAATGTGTAACAATGGTGGATTCTTAACCGTTAATACTTAGTAAACGTGCATAAATGTAGGCAATTCATAGAACTTGAAAAAAGTGATTTTCGCCTTCGCTCCAAAACTCAAATAGAAGTTCTATTAAAGTTGCTATCACTTTACTAGGGCATGACTAAACTATGACCTTCAAATCAATTCATATCAGTTTATTGTTGACATAATATAACGTTTTACTAATAGATCCCTAATATTACATTCTATATTAATTTCATTATATATTTTATTACATTTACATCTATGTATTACTAGTTGTCCCGGCGACCTTCGTTCCGCCTAACAGTCAATGAATGTGCATATTTAGGAAGCCATACCCGGCATGCGTTACAATGTCACGTGACTATATTATTACAACCTTCATGTTTATGTTTGCCTAGTACTTTACCAAATCCGAGTGACGTATGAGAAAATGGAAAGCATGTCAAAATGTAAAAAAAAAATTAAAGAAATGTACGTTCTTAAAAAGTATCCTATGTCCTTCTCCTGGCTCTAAACTACCTCCCTGCCAATTTTCAGCTAAATCGGTTCAGCCGTTCTTGAGTTATAAGTGGAGTAACTAACACGACTTTCTTTTATATATATAGATATTCATTATGAATAAAAAAATAACATATTATATATTAAGGATTAATCAAAATACAGGTTTAGCTAAACTACTTACCTAATACAAAAAGTCATTGGTCGGCAGTGTGTCCAAAATGCTGGCTGCGTTACCTTTTTTTTTAATTTTTATTAATTGCATGTAAAACAAACTAGCCTTATATTCATTTAATTTCATTATTTCCAAGACTTATAATTATTTATGTTCATAATGTGATAAGGTGAGACTTTTGACGCCCGAACTAGACCTTGACTCTTTTACTTGACTTGTGATTAGGACTTTTAATATAAAATACACTCGAAATATATTATTACTTGACACTGGCTAAATGCACAAGATTGCGAAGCCAAAATAAAAGGAAAGAAAAAACTTTGGTTAACAAATATATACCCCCATTGGTCCGCCCTGTACATGTTGTAAGCAACGTTTAGTAAGGCAGTGCCAGGATGGGTGACTGTTTAGTGTGATAATCAACTGTGCTTTAGAGGTGTTAGATATGAAGAAAACACCATTAATTAATTAGTAACGCGTTTAATTCACTTGTCCGATCACACTCCTCCATGACCAACGACAACCAGAGAGAACGCATCCAAAACCACAGACTGTAACAACAGAAGAGACGTTCCAGTTCTCACACTCTCCTGCACCTGATAGACTACCACATATTTCAATCTAATTATTAATGATAATTGCACATTAAACTAATGAAGGAGAAAACCTTGCATTTTACAATAATATCAATCTTCTCCTAATGATTGAGAGCATTGAAGCATTTGATTAATGTGCCGCTTCCATTTACTACCTTCAACATCTATTACATATGTTACATCTGGTATACATTCTTCAACAATTAAACCCTGAACCCATGGCTTGTTATCCTTTCTATAATCCTTCACCATTACCTTCTGCCCTATTTGAAACATGACTTTCCTAGTGCCTTGGTCCCGTTTATTAACTGTGTCCTGAATTATTTCTACCAATGGTGGTGGACGCAGTAAACTAAACCTATTTCTTAGCTCTCTTCCCAGCATCAAGCTGGCTGGTGACACTCCTGTAGTGCGTTGTGGTGTGCTTCTATAATCAGCTAAAAATAAGTTAATTGCTGATGATAAGGTATGCCCACTTTCTTTAATTTTAGTTATGGCCGATTTAAATGTTTCCACAAATCTCTCTGCTGCCCCATTTGTTGCTGGGTGGTAAGGTGGCGAAAATGTGTGTTTTATTTGATGTGATTTGCAGAAGTTCTGGAATTCTGTACTTGTGAAAGATCTGCCATTATCGGTTACTAAGTGGACAACAATCCCATATCGAGCAAAAAGACTTTTAAACACTTCAATAGTGCGATTACTGGTGATATTATTCATTTCAAAAATTTCGGGCCATTTTGAATAACTGTCCACCACAACCATATACATCTTTTTATAAAAGGGTCCAAGGTAATCGGCATGAACTCTGTACCAAGGAGCAGGTGCCACAGGCCATGGTTTCTGGGTTTTAGTAGGGCTTTTACTATTTTGTAAACAAATTATACAATTTTTTGTAATATTGTCTATACTAGAGTCTAAATTTGGCCACCAGAAATATGATCTTGCAATTTCTTTCATGCGTATAATTCCAAAATGACTTCTGTGTAATTCAGACAGCACTGCCTCTCGTAGAGTTTCTGGAATCAAAATTCGATACCCCCAAAATATGCAACCTCTGTCCAATGCCAGCTCGTTCCTTCTTTGATAAAATGGCAAAACATCTTTAGCTATTTCTTTTCTTTCAGGCCAACCATCACTCATATATCGAATAATTTTTGAAAAGGTAACCTCTTTTTTTGTAGCTACTTGAATTTCTTTCCAATTTAAAGTCTCCATTTGAGATTCATTTACATAACAAATATTACTAAAATTCTCTACACATGATAAAGAATAGTTACTTATTTCATCTGGAATTGTTTGTTCATCAGTTGCAGATCGTGACAAAAAGTCAGCTGGATTTAAATTAGTTTTAATATGTCGCACTGTGTAATTAAATGCAGACAAAAATATGGCGTAATGTTGCAGTCTTTTTGCGGCCATCTTAGGAATACTTTTTGTTGGGCCAAAAATTCTCACTAAGGCTGCATTATCTGTTTCCAATTCGAAAAAAACGCCCATATATGTAGTTATAGAATTTTGTTATACCAAAAACAATTGCCATTGCTTCTTTATCAATTGTTGAATACTTTTGCTCAACGGAATTTAATTTTTTACTGGCAAAGGCTATTGGTTTGACAAAACCTTTTAAATCTCGGGTAGACAATGCTACTCCGAGGCCGGTGTCTGATGCATCACATGTTAATATTAATGGAAGCTTAGGATCATAGTGTCTTAAGTTACAAGCAGAAGCTAATCTTCTTTTTATAGTTAGGAATGCCTTATCACATTCTGGTGTCCAATTAAATTTAGCTTTTTTTGTACATTCATACAGAGGTGATATAATTGTTGCCATATTCTCCAAAAAACGAGAATAATAATTAATTTTGCCTAAAAATGATTTAAGTAAGGTTAGGTTTGTGGGTATTTTTGCATTTAGCAGTGGTGCAATATTTGTTTTTAGTACACTTATACCATTTTTGTCTACATGAAAGCCAAACACCTCCAAACTGGTAGTGAATAATTTGCATTTTGATATTTTAAGTTTAAATTCAATTTCTTTCAGTTTACTTAAAACTTTACACAAAGTTTCATAAGTATCTTGTAGGTTTTTGCCTTTTATGTAAATATTGTCAATGAAAACAATTGTATTAGGGATATTTTCCAACTTTTTTGTCATCAGACGTTGGAAAGCACCTGGTCCAGAGCTAACTCCATAAGGCAGATAGTTGTACCGAAATGTTCCAACTTCTGTTACAATAGTAGTACAGTTTTTACTCACTTCACTTAACGGAGCCTGCAAATAGGCTTCCTTCAAATCCAATTCGCAGTAGTATTCACCTTCTTTTAGAGCATCGAATATATCTTCCACATGGGGAAGTGGAAAATGATCTATTTCCAAACATGGGTTGACTGTCAATTTGTAGTCACCACAAAGTCTAACCGACCCATCAGCTTTCAAAATAGGTACTACCGGTGTACCCCACTCATTTTGTTCTACTGGTGTAATTCTTTCATTTTCTAACAATCTATTAATTTCAAGATTTACCTTTTCTCGGAGAGCAAACGGCACTCGCCTAACGGGTAGACATTTTGGCTTAGCCTCTGGTTTCAGCTTTAGATTGATTACCTCATCTTTGAAATTTCCCCATCCCGGGCTGAATACTTCTGCGAACTGGTTTTTTACATGTTGCTGTGCATCTGAAACAGTTTGTATCATATTAGTACCTAGGTCTAATTTTTGTTGCACGTTCGGAGGCCATAAGTTTAACTCATTTAACCAGTCACGACCTATAATTCGTGGGATACCATTTGGTACAATAAACAAATTTAATTTCTTAAGCCCATTGTTATATTTTACAGGTACATTAGTGACAATACCTAATGGTTGGGAGATTGTTTGATCAAAATTTTTAAATAATATCCCACATGCTTCTAATTGAAAGTATTTTAAAAATAATAATTTGTCCTTAATGGGCATGACTGTGACATCAGACCCAGTGTCCAACTGAAACCTTAAGTTTTGACCATTCACATTTACTGTTAAATAATGTGGAGGTATTTTACTTACACTGTTGACCGTATATGTTTGATGTTCTTGGAACAAATTTTTAATAGAGCTTTCCCCGCTGTCTTCACTTTCTATCGGCTCACAGGAGTTCTTTTCTATCATGTTGGTCTGCCTTTGCTTCCTCGGGCATACTCTAAAAATATGCCCCTGTTGACCACATTCTGAACAATATTTTTTTTTTAGTGTGCAATCTGCTTTAAAATGATTGCGTTTACCACAGCAATAACACTGACTGTTCTGTTTATTATCATTACTTTTGGGTTTTATATCCGGTTTCCCTTTTCCTCGGTTACTATAAAATACTTCCGTTGTGTTGACCTCATTGTTGGTGTGCAGCAAAGCAGCCTCAACTGTCCGAGCTACAGAGATACATCTTTCTAAGGTCATTTCATCTTCAGTCTTCATTAGTTCAAACTTAATTACTTTCGATGACACACCTTCCATAAATTTCTCTCTGACCTGATCATCAATGTCTTTAAACTTACAGGCCGCAGCAAGTTTTCTCAAAGCTAATATGTAATCTTCAATTTTTTCATTTGGTAGTTGATTACGTTTGCGAAACTCAGCTCTTTCTAGAGCTGTTGACAATGGCTTCGCATATTTTTCCTTTAGAATTATGCACAATTCCTGAAATGTCTTTTTACCTGGTTTTATCGGTGCGCATAGGTATGTGAGCGTTTCGAAAATGGTCGACGTTAATTTCGTTATGAGTAACGGTACCTTTTTTTCTTCCAAAATATCGTTAACTAACATGAAACATTCCAGTTGCTGCTCGAAGACCTCCCATTTCTCCCCGTCGAAAGGCTTAATATCCCCGCACAATGACATTTTCCCGATGTTAAGCGTCTTCTGCTGTTCACGTTTATCCGATATTCGTTTAAAGTGTTCGCTGACCACTTTTCTTAGGCTATCCACCGAAATGTCGCGAGGCCTTGCTATATTCTCGTGTTCCAAAATACGCAATAACTCCGGCTTATTACATTTGTAAATGTATGTTCTCTTCCCCGATTTAATAAGTGATAATTTATCAGCTTCGGAATCAGAGTCCGACATTAATTCAAACGGCGTAGTGTCGTGTCAATTTCCTCTTGTAGGTTATGTTGGCGTGACACGCAATTTTAACATGTATTTTATTTCTCACTGTTGAAGTGATTTTTTACATTGATTATCGTCTCGTCTGCACGCTTGGTTCTTTTTCTCGTCGCCAATGTTAGATATGAAGAAAACACCATTAATTAATTAGTAACGCGTTTAATTCACTTGTCCGATCACACTCCTCCATGACCAACGACAACCAGAGAGAACGCATCCAAAACCACAGACTGTAACAACAGAAGAGACGTTCCAGTTCTCACAAGAGGGATAAGCTTTCAATATTTATGCAACTGATTGACAATCCTCTTATTTTTCTTTTGAACTGCCTCTTGGCTTAGTTGGCGCGTCCGCCTTCTAAACAGCAGTTATCGGGTTCGATTCCCGGTGGGAATTTTTCCCAAAGGAAAGCGTGCGTTTGTGTTTCTGAGAGTGTTTGTGTGTGCGATGTGAATGTTTCCGGCACCTCAGCCACAAGTCATCGAACCAAGTCAACTTAGTGTGGGGATGTAAGTGTGAAAGTGTTTGTTTTATGTTTTTACACGGTTTTTATTAGCTTCACTTGAATGTATGTTTGTAACCGCCTTTTTGAACTTCATTTTAACCCATTTGAAACCGTCAAATTTCATTTAAACTTCGTAGACTTATCGAGGACTGATGACAATACAAAAATATGTATTTTTATTATATTTATAAAGCGTGTTCTTTAGTTTTTTTTTAATTATCACAATTGATAGAATAGAATGTTTACACAAAGCTAGAATTAAATGTTTTACACAAAGCTAGAGATTAACTACAATAACATGATGCGCCCCTTCAAACTAATAATAATAGATTAATTAATGACGACTATTCGAGCAACAAATCGTTGGATTTGTTTATGTTTGACAGCCGTCGAAGCATGCACACGTCATGCGTTGGGAGTCTTGGTGGCGCCTTGAAATTACTTTCACAAATACATTCAAACGTTTTGCATTTTGGTGTGCGACATAATATCGTAGTCTATCTCGACAACGTAATTAAAATACTCCTCTAATTTATACCCCTTTCAAGTAACTTAAAATCCCTTACACGGCTTAATCCGCTGTCTTCTAACTTAACGTAAAGTTCACATCCCGGTGTCTTTATACTTAGCCTTTGCAACGTAAAAAGCCTCGGCTTCAGTGACTGATTAATGATGGTGGGACACAGTACAAAAACGTAGCAGAAGGACAACTCCACTTATGTTTAAAATGTTATAAAATAGATTTTTATATTACTTAAACAGCTAGCCGCCCCGCGGCTTTACCCGCATTTATAAAGTTAAAAAGAAGTATATGTGTTAATCCCAGGTATAAGCTTGTGTAATTTATGTTGTTTACAAACAAAACAAACAAACAAACGCATTCACACTCACAGCCCCACACTAAGTTCAAAGACTTGTATCGTGGGTGCCGGAAACATTCACATCACACACACATTACACCCAGAACCAGAAGCACAAATATCCCATGGGAAGGAATTTGTGCTCACGCCGGGAATCGAACCCAGGACCCACGGCGCGGAGGGCAGACACCTGTCCACTGCGCCAACTGGGTCGTCAAACTGGTCGTTACGGCTTGAAACACGTAGAAAATGTCAACTTAATTTGTAGTTGACTA
Source organism: Lomographa bimaculata (assembly GCA_948107665.1). Classification (NCBI taxonomy): domain Eukaryota; kingdom Metazoa; phylum Arthropoda; class Insecta; order Lepidoptera; family Geometridae; genus Lomographa; species Lomographa bimaculata. The sequence continues at coordinate 10,530,438 of OX403610.1, read as the reverse complement.
GTTTCAAGTTAAGATTAGTTTTCAAGACGTATACAACATAAATTATGTGTAATACTCACGATAGTTTTAATTTTCATAAGCTATTACATAATTCACCCAAATCCACTTTACACAAGAATTTAAAATCCCTCTCATAAAAAGTTCACTTCAATATTTACTATAAAATAAATATTGTCATACCATTCTGTTCCTAGTTGATTTACTGTCTATTTTCTTCTATATTTTGTAACGTCGCTTTGGAAACGTAACCTTGTCCGATTTTATAGGTTTTTGTGCTTGAAACACTTTGTTTTCTTCGTTCTAGATACTTCATGTGTTTTTGCTTTCAAGACAATGTTTTGTTGTTGGATTGAAGACAGATTTATCTTGCCTGACTTTTCATGATAGACATGTTGGTGTATTAAGGGTGTATTCGCATTTGTGATAATTTTTCTTTTGCGTTTTGTTCGCGCCCTACTGAGATCTCGCGCCTACATTTTGCCTCATAGAGAAACTTTTGAGGTTACTTGCTTTTAATTTTTGTTCTATTTAATAATTGTTTGATTTCTGTATTTGTTGTGTAAGCAGTTGGTCTCAGCTGTCATTCGTAAGACAATAGTTGTCGAGTTATACAGGTTGCCTTCAGGCGATCGGAAAAATCCTGATACTAGGACTGCCCACTAACTTGGCTATACGAATAACAAGAAAGCCGAGAGATAAATGGTTATAACCTCATTGTTTCTTCATACCTATATACATAGTCCTATATACATAGTTCAAAATCACAAATATCAGTAGAAAAGGGTCAATGTCAGTTTTGCCGTTCGAACCCAAACGACTTCAGCATATACCAGGAAAGTACGACTGGGCGGGGTATCGTTACATCTTTATGACTTCTAGAGACTCGTTCAGTATCTAGTAGCATTTTTATATATGAAGGACATAAACGTGATCATTGGCTAAAATGTAACCGCGCTTTCAGTTGTTCCAGAGAAATAATTTAAACGCAAGCAAAGCTTAAAAAAACCGGTTTTTCCGGTTTGCCTTCGGAACCCTAGATCAGATTATGATCTGAATTTGAAATAACTAACATACGCATTATTAGGGACTAACTCAAAAACTACTGGTTAGATCTTGATCAAATTTAAATGTGACCACCTGATATGTTGAAGAAATACAGTCGAATTGAGAACCACCTCCTTTTTTGAAGTCGGTTAAAATGTGTCTTGACAGACAGACAATGAAGTGATCCTATAAGGCTTCCTTTTTTTCCTCTTAATGTAAGAAACCTTAAAAAACAAAGTGAGTTTAGAAGAAATAAAGTTTTAAGTTAAAAATAAATATATGCCTAAACGTACCTCATTTAAAAATGCTTTTTTATGCTCTATATCATCTCTTAAGCTTTTGACTTATCTCACCTGATGGAAAGCTATGATGCGGCTGACTCCTTCTACACATGCAGTTTGTGGAGTAACAACAAACAAAAATCTTACAGCGTCCTTCGTGTCCAGTTTCATAACGCATTCAGGATGATATTGGGCCTGCCCCGGTAGTGCAGTGCCTCTACAATGTTTGCCGAAGCACGTGTTGATTGTTTCTACACAACAATGCGTAAGAGAGGCACATCACTAGTGAGACGAGTGAGGGGGAGCACTAACATCATGCTGGAGGTGTTGGCAGGAAGACTGGATTGTTCCTTTATCAATCATTGCTTCAGACTCCATGTTGCGCACATAGAGACAATAGGTACCAATAATGAAGTGAATAGGTACCTTCTAGGCAAGCATGCTACATCTTCGGCCGCATCGTCGCTTTCCATCAGGTGAGATTGTGGTCAAACGCTTGCCTATCGTACATGCAAAAAAAAACAGAGACAAAGTAAAGGCAGATTGATGAAAAAATATCTTGGCTTAATTTTAATGTTAATTATTTTGACATTATTATAATTGTATTGATTTAATTCTAGTATTTAACGTGTAATTGTGATTTTGCTTTGAATTTGATTTTAATTGAATAGTATTGCAAAGTGACTAGTTATTTATTGAATTATTCTGAATGATAAGTCCAAGTTACTTGAAATACCCTAAATGACGTTTGAAGTTGGTCTTGTTGTTGAAGGTAAAACGGAAAATGGGAATTAACTCACAACATTCACCAAAATGTAAACGATAGAAAACCTATAGCTATGCTTTAAGACACTTTTAAATGGATCGCCACCTCGTAGATCTATTATTTTTTCCTCAAACGGCTTAAAAGTTCTACTTCCGGCGTCCAACGAGAAAAAGGCTTTTCACTGATAAATAAACCTTTCCGTGCTGAAATAAGGCCTAAATGCTACTTAAGAGCGAGCAAAAATAAAATGACACTTCGAAACATCCTCCCGCGAATTATATCTTCTCTGAAGCAGTTTAGTGCAGGGTTGCCGCCTCAGTAACATTTTCATAAGAAAAATAGACAAGATTTATTTTTTATACCCTATAGCCAAACACTTGACCACAATCTCACCTGTTGGAAAGTGATGATGCGGCCAGATTGCATGAATCTAAAATTTAGGTCACAAACTTCATTCATTTATGGTTGATATACCTTCAGTTCGCTCGGACCGTTTCGCTTCCACGGTTATCATCCGTGCAGTGTAGGAGTGAAACTCATTGCGGGTTCCACTTCTTTGCTCCCCGAACGGTATAATCTGGGAGTTTTCAATTCAAGAGTGAAAAGTTATCGTCTAGGCAAGCATCTTCGGCTACATCATCACTTACCACCAGCTGAAATTGTGGTCAAATCATTTGCCTATCGAGCATTAAAAAAAAACAATGACTACAGTATTATAAAGATTTTGTCATTCATGATTTTTTTTAATAAAAAATTGCATTAATATCGCCTTTTTCTCATGACATTTGATCGAAGCCGCGAGATCCGAACCCAGGTCGACAATTTCGATCAAAATAACGATGGGGTGAGTGAGCAGAGTGAGTGAGTGAGTGAATAGCAATTGTTTTTTGTTCAATTCAAAACTTGAATAGTAAAATAAATCCTACTAATGTTATAAATCCGAATGTTTTTGTGTAAGTGTGTAAGTATGTTTGTTCCCTCTTCACGCTTTAACGGCTAACGGATTTGGATGAAATTTAGAATGTACGTAGCTTATACCTCGGGATTAACACATAGGCTACTTTTTACCTTGATAATAGCGGGCGAAGCCGCGGGCACGGATAGATATTTATATAAATGTTTTGATGTTTGGGGATAAAAAGTAGCATAACTATATCACTCTTCTAATCATAAATTATGTACGAAAAATTATACCGCTTCATGGTATGGTTGTGGTATGATTCAAGGACAATATAACAAACACGTTTGACATCTTAAGGTAAAATCTTAAAGACAATTAAAAGAATGTGTCATCAGTTAATCATTGGTGTTGATGTGATTTTTGTGATTTCTTAGTGACAGCCCTAGTCTAGTATTAAAAACATTTACCGAGCTTCGAGATTAAGTAATAAATAACGCCTGGGAAATTTAGAGAGAAAATAAGGTGGGTATTAAATCATAAGCGACGGCGGTGAATATATTACAGAAATATATTGCGACGAAAATATGTTTGGGGAATTGAATGTGAACTTATAAGATGGAGTGCGATGTGCTACAGTATTGTACTCGTATTTTTTATCTTTTACCTATTTATATGAATATATCATAATTGATTTTAACGGCAGCAAAGCTTAAAAAATGGACTTCACCGCTTTATCTTCGGAACCATTAAAAAAAATAAAAAAAAAATAAAAAAAAATAAACGATTTCACACTCACAGCCCCACACTAAGTTCGATGACTTGTGTCGTGGGTGCCGGAAACATTCACATCACACACACAATCACAACCAGAACCAGAAACACAAATTTTCCTTGGGGAGAAAACTTGTGTTCCCGCCGGGAATCGAACCCGATACCCCTGCTTAGAAGGCGAACGCTCAATCAACTAAGCCAACGGGCAGCTCATTGATCAGATTGATCAGATTAAATGAATTAGATACGCATTATTATGGATACCTTAAAAACTACTAGTCAAATCTTGATCAAATTAAAAAGAGACCACATGGGAAGCTTTAAATAAAAAATAATCATTAAAATCAGTTCACCTAGAACAAAGTTATGAGGTAATACACTAAAAAAATACAGTCGGATTGTAAAACCTTCGCCATATTTTGAAGTCGGTAATAAAACGTGTGTTTTTAAGATTGAGAGTTAAATATCCTTTGTATTAATAATTGGCGGAATGCTCGCGTAACATACATACAAAAAAAACATACAGTTAAATTGAGAAACTCCTCCTATTTTGAAGTCGATTAAAAATAAACAATAAATAACTAGTTCTAAGAGTAAACAAATAAAAAAAATATGACTATTACTTAAATCCGCTACATCTTACCACTAACACCACACCACAGAGCAGTTGCATCTTACACGTTCTTTGATAAATTCACAGTGGAGTTTCATGTAGTTGCAGCAATTTTTATTAAGCCATTGTGGCCGTAACGGCCGTTAGGTCGTTACATTTTTATTTCGTTAGAAAGAGGGATGTTGCGTTATGAAAGGGGATGTAGTTGAAGCTAGCTGGAGTTTTCCGCTCTATCCTATTTTTCTGTACAATAACTCGTGATAAAAAAAGGGGAACATAATTCGCGAAAAGCTCGCTGGCTTTATTGGTAGCGCTGCTTTCTAAGCTACAGGTACAGGGTTTGATTTCCGATGGGAACACAAGTTTTCTCCCCAAGGGATATTTGCGTTTCTGATTTCCGCCTTCTAAGCTGGTACTGGGTTCGCTTTTCAAGTGTTATATATACGTTTTCTCCCCAATAGATGTATGTGTTTCAGGTTCTGGTTGTGATTGTGTGCGTGACGTGGATATTGAAGTAAGTCTTTGAACTTAATGCTAGCTCCAATAAGGAATATCAATATTTTTTGTTCTTTTAATGGATTTAATAATATAACATTTACATATTGCCGAAAATAAAATGTCTTTAAATAAAACGTTAAATGTCATATCAAACTATTTATTTGACAATGCGAGCTTGTTCAAGCAATAAATATATTTTCTTTCTTTCTTTCTTTCAAGCAATTTTAAACGCGGCTATTTTGAAGTTCAAACCTCTTTGTCTTCGAAATCCATGATCAGATTTAGTAAAATAAATACGCATTATTGATGATATCTCAAAAACTACTGGTCAGATCTCGATCAAATTTCAATTTGGGATGGGACCAAATGAGAAGTGGCTTTCAAATAAAAACATCATATTCGTTTCACCTAGAAAATTGTTCTGAGGTAAACACACATAAAACAAGACAGTCGAATTGAGAACCTCGAATTTTGAAGTCGGTTAAAACAACGTGATATTATGATTGTTGAAGAAGAATGGTGAAGGTTCGACGTATTAGCTTTGCAATTCAGAGAGGCAATGCCGCCAGCATGATGGGAACGATATCCACTGGTAGTGGGTTTGAGCACTTGAGTTACTTATAAGCTCGTTGACTTGTACATAACTTGGGTGTTTGCTCTGTATATATAATTTTAGTTTAGTTTTAGAAAATATAGGCAATTGGGCCGTAGATAGCCTTATAAAAACGTTTTTGTGAAGTCGGTAGAAAAGTGCTATCTCGTCATAAAAAAACATTTTATCTACAAGGTATATTTTTAGGTATTTAAATTTTTTATACCTCGTTTGGCATCTTTTACAACTTCCGTAAACTTGAGTTATTATTCATAAAATGTTCTTCCTACAGTTAAGTTGCAGTAAAGTATTCAAATGTTTAAGATCTTACAGTTTTAGGATCTTGTAGATTGCGTAAGTAGGAATTTAACTTTTTGATGTGAACTTTTTGACATAATGACAAGGATGCATGGAGGCAAACTGCACAGGCTCTTTCTAGCGACTACCATAATAACACCTAGGTTAAGAAAATTTTGTATTAGAAATTAAGTTTTTTTTTTAAATGAATGAAAAAAAAATGCGCCGCTGCGTTTCTTGCCAGGTTCTTCTCGAGATGGCTGTAATTTTGCGAATCTGGCAATAGATTTATTAACTTTCATGAGTGCCTCTTTGGGGCCCATGTGAATAAACGATTTTGATTTTGATTTTTGATTTTGATGCTGTATATAAACGCGTTGCTTTTAAGTCAAGAGATAAGTGCAGTGCAGGCTCTACCTGACAACAGAAAAGCAAAAACGAGGGTTATCATTTTAGCACCGTCTGCATGTATAGTGATTAAATCGTATATTTTTCTCTCACAGGAATAAGTACACTACTACAAATCGATGAGGTTGTGTCGTTTCTTTGGGAAGTTCCTTTAGCCACCTTCCAGCTCCATCATCAGATCAGCACCACGTCATCATTATATTGCATTGTCACGCGATTTACACATGTATACAAAATTTCAGCCCAATCGGTAACCGGGAAGTGGATCAAATTTAATTTGCAAGATTTGATGACAGACATCGGGACAGGTGAAAATAAATAGAAGCTTGTAACAATATGGCTGTTTTGGTGCTCCTTAAAACAGAGATTAAATAAAAATAGTTCAGAGACGCAATGCCGCCAGCATAATGGGAACGCTACCCGCTGGTAGTGGGCTTGAGCACTTGAGTTACCTTTGTGCTCTATGCCTTATAGGTCACTTTTTTGCTGTATAGATGGTAATAGAGGTATTAAAAAAATGAAACTCAAAACAAACAAACAAACGCATTCACACTCACAGCCTCACACTAAGTTTAGACTTATATCGTGGGTGCCGGAAATATTCACATCACACAGGCATTACACCCAGAACCATAAGCACAAATATCCTTTGGAAAGGAATTTGTGCTCCCGCCGGGAATCGAACCCAGGACCCACAGCGCAGAGGGCTGTCACCTGTCCAACTAAAAAAATAAGTGTGTTTGTTTTCTTTTCACGACGTAACGACTGAACGGAAATGGTTGAAATTTGGAATGTAAGTTTGTTCGGGTTATAATAATGTAGCCTATGTGTTAAGGCTATTATTATAACGCGAGCAGAGCCGCGGGATCTGCTAGTGTTGAAATAACTTTCACTATTATATTATGTCAAATTACATCAACAACAAATAAACGCGTTCACACCCACAGCCCCACACTAAGTTTAGAGACTTGTATTGTGGGTGCCGGAAACATTTATATGAGACACAATCACAGTACCAGAACCAAAAATTTTCCTTGAGAAGAAAACTTGTGTTCCCGCCGGGAATCAAACCCGATACCCCTGCTTAGAAGGCGAACGTTCACGCAACTAAACCAACATAAAAATACATATTACGTTTCCGACCACTCCATAATATACCCATATCTTCAGGATCGGTCCCTTGGCAGTCATACGTCAATAGGAACGTCATGTATCCTTCATAATATTATTTACGTATAACGTAATAGAATATATTCAATATCTTGAACGAAATTTGTTGTTTGGTATTCTTCTTAGATGAATTCATTTTTCTTTTAAGCTATTGCATAGCTTCTATCGCGGGCCTTGAGCGTGGAGACCGAATCCAGAAATTCCGTAACGGAAATAACCTAACACCCCCCACTCCGACCGGCATAGCGGTGAAACTTTTTAGTTTTGTCATCTATCGATGAATAGCAGAACTTTTAATGACTTTTTGAAATATCACGCTTGTCTCTTTAGTTCAGCAACTCGACTCTAGGTGGCAGGAAAAAAAATACTGCATAAATAATTATAATTGCATAAGTTGATAAAAAATGCTATGCAATAGCTTTACCGCGGCAGTCCCCGAGTGCCACACGTCTCTTTTTGCCTAGATAGGCAAGCGTTTGACCACTATCTAACGTAATTAAATGACGATACGGACATAGATGCAGCTTGCTTGCCTAGAAAACACCTATTCGTTCTAGATTTGAAGACTCCCACATTTTTCCAATCAGGGAACAATCACACGGAGAAAAAAATTTGGGATAAGTAGTAACAGTTTTTTTTTCAATTGCATTTATTTTTTAACGTCCTTTTTACATAATAAGCTAGTTATTGCCATAATATTTGGTAATTGTTACTAAATAATAATAGCTGTCACATATACAGCACTAGAATGTTAGGTTCTTACGTCCGCCTTCTAAGCAATATAAGCACAATTCGCAAATTGCTCGCTGGCTTTATTGGTAGCGCTGCCTTCTAAGCTACAGGTACCGGGTTTGGTTCCCGGTGGAAACACAAGTTTTCTCCCCAAGGGATATTTGCGTTTCTGATTCTCGCCTTCTAAGCTGGTATCGGATTCGATTCCCAGTGGTAACTCAAGTTGTCTCCGCAAGGGAAATTTGTGTTGCTAGATCTGTTTATGATTGTGTGTGATGTTAATGTTTCTGGCACCCATGACACAAGTCATCGAACTTAGTGTGGGGCTGTAAGTGTGAAAGCAGTTAGTATGGATAACAAAATTAATTTTCAACCTCAAACACGCCACGTTTGTATTCTCCGAAATAACATTTCGTTCGGCAGCATATGCACGCTTACATTATCTACTATCGATCTCACATCTTTCGTATAAATGAAATACGTCCCAACGTTTTCACTTCGTATATTTCTTATATCTGTCCCTTGACAGTTGCGCCGATACCAATATTATGTATCTGTATTCACTCTATCTAAATGTAGGTCAGAATTGCGGCCGTCATCGGGTATCCAAACAAGTATTTTTTTTATTTGCGGTGGGGACTTGGTGGGAAGCGGGACTTTTACAAATGGACAGGAGTTATTTTTTGTGGTTTGGTTGCATTGCCAAAAATTGTAATTACCTCAATCAATGCTCAATCATTTATTGCAATAATGCTTACAAAAATACGATCATACGTCATGTGTTTACTTATAAATAATACTAGCTTTTGCCCGCGGCTTCGCTCGCGTTAAGAAGTATTATTTTAAAATTGACAAAGTTTCATACAAACTTTCATCCCCCTTGGGGGTAGAATTAATCAAAATCCTTTCTTAGCAGATGCCTACGTCATAACATCTACCTGCATGCCAAATTTCAGCCCGATCCGTCCAGTGGTTTGGGCTGTGCGTTGATAGATCACTATGTCAGTCAGTCAGCCACCTTTGAGTTATATATATTTATATATATATATAGATATATATATATAAGTAAACACATGACCTAAAGTAAACACTAACACGGTTTAGCAATAATAGGGCTAAGAGTGTACGGGCCATCAGGACCTATGAAAGAATAGGTTATTTTTGTAATCATCACGTAACTATGCAAGTCAAATAAAGATAGAAAGTGTTTTTGATATATCATTTAAAATTAACGCTTTCACACTCACAGCCCCACACTAAGTTCGATGACTTGTGTCGTGGGTGCCGGAACCATTCACATTACACACACAATCAGAACTAGAAACACAAACTTTCTTTGGGGAGAAAACTTGTTTTTCGCCGGGAACCAAACCCGATACCCCTGCTTAGAAGGCGAACGCCAATCCAACTAAGGCGAGGGGCGTTGGGGGTTTCAAAAAAATCTTGTAAAATGTAGTAACATTTGTCATTTAGGTTTTTTTTTTGTATTTATACCGCTACCCAAATGTAGTGAAACTGGAGAAGTCCGTTATACGACTTATTTGTCTAGTAATGTATGCGTTTACCTTCTTACTATAGTTCGATTCCCGGGAGGAACACAAGTTTACTCCCCAAGGGAAATTTGTGTTTGTAATTCTGGGTGTGATTGTGTGTGTGATGTGAATGTTTCCGGTACCCACCACACAAGCCATTGAGCTTAGTGTGGGGCTGTGAGTGTGACAACGTTTATATTTTATACGTTACTTTTTAACATTTGCTGAATAACATTACAATTTTTTCTTGTATGAACAAACAAACATTCAAACAAACGCTTTTTCACTCACAGCGCCCTACTTATTTCGAAAACGAGTATCGCGGGTCAACACACACAAACGAGGTGAACATTTTGTATCCCTCTGAGAATTGAATCCGGCATCCGCAGCGTAGACGTCATCATCATCATCATCATCTTACTATAGGCGGTTAGTCCTGCGCGATTCTTGATATTTTGTACAAAAATCGCCACCTCCACCAACCTCGTCACACCCCAAACCCAAAAAGATTGGATCTCTCTGTGGCCGCCCGGAAATGTGTAACCTAACAAGGGTTGTGAGAGATGGCCAGATATTTTATTTAGATTGGGGATGATGTAAAAGTTTTTTTAGAAGGAAACTTTATACGAAAACAAACAACACGAAGTTCGTTGGACAGTAAGATAAATACGGCGGACCGGTTTGATAGGACGCTTAGTAACTAGGTGGAGAAGGGTGTCATACCTCCTTATGTTTATACTTATGTATGTTTATACTTACGGACGTTTTCTTTTGTTCTTTTATTTAAATCAACGTATATTACCAACTTCCCAAAAAAGGAGGAGGTACTCAAGTCGACTGTATATGTAATTTTTTTAGTTTGAAAGATGTTGCTTTCTAATTGGTTCCATTTAAATTTGATCAAGATCTGATCAGTAGTTCTTGAAATATCGTCAATAATGCCTGTTTTGTGGACTACTTTGACGATGTTCTCGTTTAACCGACTTCAAAAGTTACCTCATAACTTCTTTCGATGTGAGCCGATTTTGATGATTATTTTTTTATTTCAAAGCTGGTGCGGTTGAAGTCGGTCTTTGCTTGTGTTTAATTATGTTAACAACAACCAAATAGTCAAAATAAAATAAATAGCTGTTATATATACTTCAATATATTATTTATTTATTTATGACGACCCAGTTGGCGCAGTGGACAGGTGTCCACCCTCTGCGCCGTGGGTCCTGGGTTCGAATCCCGGCAGAAGCACAAATTCCTTCCCAAGGGATATTTGTGCTTGTGGTTCTGGGTGTAATGTGTGTGTGATGTGAGTGTTTCCGGCACCCACGATACAAGTCTTTGAAATTAGTGTGGAATTGTGAGTGTGAAAGCGTTTGTTGTTGTTGTTTTTTTATTTATTGCACACATGTAAAAATTACAATAACACTTAATTATAGTTATTAACATGCTCCCTGGAAGGGCGCAGCAACGAGTAGGTACAGACAGTGTTTGAAAATTATAATAATAATATTCTATTTTAACATGCACATCTTAAATCAAATTTTAACTAGGTATTTATTAATTACTAGCTTTTGCCCGCGGCTTCGCTCGCGTTAAGAATTACAACAAACTTTCATCCCCTATTTTATCCCCTTGGGGGTAGAATTAATCAAAATCCTTTCTTGGCGGATGCCTACGTCATAACATCTACCTGCATGCCAAAATTCAGCCCGATCCGTCCAGTGGTTTGGGCTGTGCGTTGATAGATCACTACGTCAGTCAGTCAGTCACCTTTGAGTTATATATATATATATATATATATATATATATGTATATAAGATGTATGAAATTAGTCATTAGTCCAGGTTTAAAGCTGTTTGAATCTATAGTCAAAACAAGATTAACATAGATAGATTTCATAATTTTTCATCTACAAATATGCGACTTAATTCTGTGGATCCCACGATCCCGCAAACAAGTGATACTGCGGTCAGTAGATCCCACGGGTTCACTTATCAATAGGAAACCATCTCTGGGCGTTGGTTATGCTTCAGTTAATGTGGTGGAAAAACACTTGGCTGTCTTGGTGGTATAGTTTTACAATTATGGTAATCACACGGTTATTATAAATCTGAAAGTTATTGTTTTAGTGGCAAAATATGTGGCTGGGCAGATTTAGATGAATGTGTGCATGTAGATCTGATAGATGTCTGTGAAATTGTGAGTTCTACCGTGTTCTGTATACTCTGAAAATTGATATTTTTTTCTATTAATTTTGACTTCACAATCTTGTGCATCTAGCCAGTGTCAAGTAATAATATATTTCAAGTGTATTTTATATTAAAAGTCCTAGTCACAATAGTCCTTTGATATGTGATCAAATGCTTCCCAAACGAGCATAAAATAATATGTGATTGAAATGTTTTTTAAATTTGTACGCCTTGATACGACATCTACTAACCATTTCCATCTTACTAATCTACAATACAATACAATACAATACAAAACACTTTATTGTATACCAAAAAAAATAAATAAACTATGACAAATAAAATATTACAATCATCGTGGTAGTACAATAGGCGGTATTATCGCTTAAATCTCTTCCAGACAACCTACATTTAGATAAAGATAAAGATGTATTATTATTAAAACTATCGTGAGTCGTATTCATGTTGACCACCTCGAACACCGGTCGAGTTTCTCGATTAAATAAAAAATAACGTGAGTACAACTGGAACTAAATCAACATGATAAAGATGTGTTTTATTGTCAAAAATGAATAATAAAGATGTTGTACAGTGTAATATAATGAACCCACATGTTCAGCCTGATTATAGGCATACAATATAACGGCAGATACACTGGCAATTTACGAGTAAAGAACCTAACCTAACAACATTATCGGGATTAACACTAAATATAATAAATTAACTTTGTGATTAAAGAAACAATTAAAATGTCAAAATACAGTAACTACACCAATTAATTAAATGTAAAATAGGAAAAAAAAATTATAATAAGAAAAAATTATAATGATAATTGTGATCAAAATGCTGGTACTTATTTGGCTCAACGTATTAGCATTGCAATTCAGAGAGGCAATGCCGCCAGCATGATGGGAACGCTACCCACTGGTCGTGGGCTTGAGCACTTGAGTTACCTATAGGCTCGATTTCTTGTAGGTAACTTGGTTCTTTGCTGTATATAATTTTAGTTTAGTTTAAGGAAATATAGGCAATTGGCCCGAAGGTAGAGGATTTAAAAAAAAATGGATTAGGTAATATCTCGGAACTCAATCGCGCTAAAAAACTATTTACCTCGACGTTTCGGCCAAGTTGCATTGGCCATGGTTGGCCGAAACGTCGAGGTAAATAAAAATAGTTTTTAGCGCGATTAAGTCCCGAAATATAACCTAAACTATGTGTTCGAATCGCGAAAGTTTAAAAGTTACAAATAATAATGAATAAAATCCATTTATTTCAGGTAAATTAACCCATAAAAAACTACAAAATTACAATAGAACATTCAAATAACAAATAAAACATTCAAATAACAAATAAAACATTCAAATAACAATAGAATAACAAATAAATTAAATTACAATACTAAATCATTATTAACAAATAAATTAAATTACAATACTAAATAATTATTAAAAGCAATACAAATGTCAAACTTATTAAAATTATTAAATTAAAATTTTAAATAAATCAAATTTCAAATTTAAAAATAGAATAGAAATAGAAACAAATGATAATCAGAAAAAAAATGTCATTGCCTCCTGCTATACAGTCAAACCCCAAATCAAGTACCTCTTCCTTAGATATTTACATGAATCTAAAACTTTCATAAACCCCACACCATTAATAAAATACTTTGTCCACCCCAACCCTGACTTCCAAACAAAAACCAATTTACATCCGATACAGTTGAAGTATCCGAACGGGTTTCGGGAATTTACCTCCCGGATATCTAAGCAAGTTTTTTGCCAAATATTTCTGCTAAAAAGTTGAAGATTGTACCACAAAGGTTCAATGTAAAGTACGGAAGTGGTGATCGTTTAAATTTATTCGCTTAATTTGGTTTCGAACAATTTTTGAAGTTTTTAACGAGATAAATACTTGATAGAGAACGAACGGTATAATCTAGGAGTCTCCAAGTCAAGACTGAATAGGTATCTTTTAGGCAAGAATGCTTCATCTTAGGCCGCGTCTTCACTTTCCATCAAGTGAGATAGTGGTCAAATGCATGCCTATCGAGCATAAAAAAAATGAGTAGGTGGAGGATATTTCAAAATTAGAAGCACTGATGAGTTTGAGCACTTCAGTTACCAGTGTCTTGTAGTCGGTCATTCATATTGTATGGCTCTTAAAAAAAAACAGGATGTAAAAACATAGGTACGATAGAAGTGAAACTTTTGTACAGAAAAACATTTTAATTATTCATCACAGTTAGTCTCATCTACTTTAGTCGCACAAAAAAGTTCTGTTTAAAGTTTAACAAAAAAAAACGATTTCTTTTGGTATTTTAAGTAAAATACATAAAACCTATTATTGCATTAGCTTAATTAAAGTGTTGTATAGTATTCAAAGTTGGTACATGTTACTATATTTTTACTGCGAAAATATATTGTAACAAGAGGAATATAAGATATGGTTACAGAGTTTTGTAACAGCCTCTGTTCCAAACCTCTTCTGCACCTCAAAACAAGTTCCGCACCTGGATTAACCATGTTAGGTTTCTAGGTGTCACATATTATGGGTACATTCAATACGTTTAATAGATAGTATATAAAACCGAAAAAACTAAATAAGTGTGTATTAGATATAATGTATATAAATAAACAAATAAATATCATCAAAAAAAACACAAAAGGAAGGAACAACGTCACATTTAACAGATATTGAACCAAGGTAAAAAACCAAAGGTAAGGTAGGCCCCACCACTGAGCTGTCCAATCCACGCTTCAAGCAGCAAATTACCCTTTCCTTAATATTAACAAATAAAAATAGCTCCTCATTCAAGACTGATATAATCTCAAAAAGTTTTCCATAAATATAGCAAAGAAGTCCGAGCCAAGTAGTTCGAAACTTTCACAATGTTGGATGAATAATTCCACCGTGAGATCTCTTTGAATGTTTAAAATTTGAAGCAAAGCGGTGCTTAAAGCTGCAATTTCTCAGTAAAGGCACTTACAGTGCTGAAAAGGTGGTAATTTACTGTAAACTGATATATTTTGTCTGCAAATAATAATAATATTAGCATAACGTTGAAAGGAGTTTAAAACTGTAAGTTTGACGCAAGGAATGCTATTCAAAATCAGAATCGTTTATTCACACCGGCCCCAAAGAGGCACTCATGAACGGTAATGACTTTACTGCCAGATTCGCAAAATTTCAGCAACTTATAAGTACCTGATAAGAAACTCGGCGGCACATTTTTTTTCATATTTTTTTTTAAAGCATTCCCTAACACTAATACATAATTATATTAACCTAGGTATATCTCTATAATGTAGTCGCTAGAAAGCGCTTGTGCAGTTTGCCTACATGCATCCTTGTCATAAACATAACATGACATAAACGTGTTCACACTCACAGCTCCACACTAACTTCGATAACTTGTGTTGTGGTTGAACAAAAGTCGTGGAACAAACCTATTTTAAGTTATTTGTTAGTAAGATTTGCCCGCCCCTACCCCTAGCATCCCCTAGTCTATACAAAAGTTAGGGCTTTCTCGACTAAGCGATAAAAAAGTTTTTATACGTGTGTCGCCTTTGCTAACCGCCTTTACATATTAGGTTCTTTTATTGCTTATAATGTACAAGAATATTAATAAAATAACATAAACATATACGCTTCCACACTCACAGCCCTACGATAAGTTCGATAACTTGTGTTGTGGGCGCCGGAAACATTCACACCGCACACAAAATCACAACCAGAAACAGAAACACAAATTTTCCTTGGGGAGAAAACTTGTGTTCCCGTCGAGATTCGCACCCGATACCCCTGCTTAGACAGCGAACCCGCATCCAACTAGGTAAACGCAGTTCCTTTGCGTCATCCAGTCGCTAGTCGGGTAGAAAAGGGTAAAACTATATAGTACCAAAATTTAAATCAATCTATTATTAAACTGCATAACCTTCTGAGAGGTGGTAGAGCATTTTGTGAGTTGCTCGCCTGGCTTGCTACCAAAGTAGCTTACCACCATCAAGTTGAAAGTCTGCCGCCAAGCCAAATACGGTGTTCCGGCAGTTATCCTTGAGAGGCTGCGTATTCCAGGTCTAGTGTGTTTACCAGCTTCGATCACATCATCACTTACCATCAGGTGAGATAGTGGTCAAACACTAGCCTGTCACAAATAAATAAACAATCAAACGCAAAAACAAACGCATTTACACTCACAGCCCCACACTAAGTTCAAAGACTTGTTTCTTGGCCGGAAACACTTGCATCACACACACATTACACCCAGAACCAGAAGCACAAATATCCCTTGGGAAGGAATGTGTGCTCCTGCCGGAAATCGAACCCACGGCGCAGAGGGCGGGCACCTGTCTACTGCGCCAACTGGGTACGTCAATAACCTTTAAATCAATCAAATATTAAACTGCGTAACCTTTTAATCTCGTGTATGATTCTCATTAAACCTATTATTAAAATGTTAATGAGATTAAAACCCGACTATCCTTGTTCAATGGTATTGGATAATAATTTAAATGTTAATTAATGTGATAGGCGTGCATTTTATTATAAATTATTGGCTATTGGAATTCACGTTCTGAAATCATTTAGGAAGTTGTCAAATTTGGATTGTTTACTCGTGTTTATGTCCCTTCCAGAACATATGCAGTTATATCTAAACTTATTTTCTATTTTTACCCGACTACGGTGAAGCAAAATGGAAGGTAATGTTTTTGACCGGTATGTGTGTATGTATCTGTTCCTTCATAATCAAAACGACTTATCATAATTTGACAAATGAGGTGTCGTAGGAAGCTTCTTGTTACCGACTTCTTAAAAAAGGAGGAGGTACTCAAGTCGACTGTATTTTTTTTTTGTTCTCTAGTGTTTTTTTCTTTGTTTACTTTTCCCTTCCACAACATAACACTTAATATTCTACTAGAACTTTTTTATGCTGGATAGGCATTTGACTATCTCAGCTGATGGAAAGTGAAGATGCAGTCGAAGATGTAACATGCTTGCCTAGATTGAATACACAGCTTATAGCGGTATAACTACTACACGAACTCCTCGCTGCGATGGCTCACTAGCATTATTGGTAACGCATTTATCTAAAAAGCGGGTATCGATTA
Organism: Lomographa bimaculata; assembly: GCA_948107665.1. NCBI lineage: Eukaryota > Metazoa > Arthropoda > Insecta > Lepidoptera > Geometridae > Lomographa > Lomographa bimaculata. Next base: position 10,513,539 of record OX403610.1, on the reverse strand, counting down.
CCGGCAGAGGCACAAATTTTCTTGTGAGATTGTGTGTGCTGTGCATGTTCAAGGCACTCACGATACAAGTAATTAAACTTAGTGTGGGGCTGTAAATGTGAAAGCGTTTACTTGTATAAATATTTGTTGTTTTCTTTTGTTTAAATTATTTTTCAATATTTTATTTTTTGTCTTTTCGTAAATTAATTTTTGTGTTGTTGTTATCTATATTTTGGTTTTCACGACTTTTTCCTTCGCCTGCACTTAGTATGAGTGATCGAGTTAACTACTACAAATAAAATTAAAAAATGGTGTGGCGACTCGACCGCGCGGTCGAGTATTTTGCGGTCGAGTTAACAACCAACCCATTTTTTCCATAATATCTAATCTCGCAAAATTTATTGAATGTAGGCTTCACCTATAATTATAATGATACTAACTTATTATTATATATTTCATATATAAATTGGACATTCACAAATGCGCACTAAGCGTTTTGCCTCCACATTCATTGTGCGAACCGCAAAGGAATGAAACTCCTTACCTTAGTCGGTGTTTCCTGATGAGTACAATATGGGAGTCTTCAAGTCGCGAGTGAATGGGTATCTTCTAGGCAAGCTTGCTCCATCGTCGACCATATCGTCGCTTACTATCAGGTGAGATAGAGGTCAAAAGGTTGTGTATCTTGAAAAAAAAAATACAGTCGACTTGAGTACCTCCTCCTTTTCTTGACTTAGTACCTCCTCCTTTTCTTGACCTGAGTACCTCCTCCTTTTCTTGACATGAGTACCTCCTCTTTTTTTTTTGGAAGTCGATAATTATTATTTCTAATCAGTTTTCAAAAGCAATCCCGTGACGTAAGAACTAGTTTAACATTTGCCGGTCTAATGGCACCCGTGAGAGAACTAACGGGGCGTGGCCGCGAACGCATTACTATTGGGGTGGCCATGGGATGGGATATATGAGACTTCTGGGGTTAGAGATAACGCGAGTATCGATATTGCAATGTTTATAGCGATAATTGTTAATAATATGATACTATCGATAATTATAAGTACTAATAAAATGTTTACATATTGTTTTTTTTTAATTCAGTTTGACTGCCATCTCACCTGATGGCAAGTGTCGATGCGGTCGACGATGGAGCACGTTTGCCTAGAAGATGCCTATTCACTCGTGACTTAAAGACTCTTGTCTTGCCGTCATAATAATTAAACGCAAGCAAAGCTTAAAAAAAACAGACTTCTCCGCTTTATCTTCGGAACTTTGATCAGATGAAATGTACTAAACAGGCATTATTGAAGATATTTCAAGAGCTAGTGATCAGATCTTGATCAAATTTAAATGGGACCAATCGGAAAGCAAATTCTTTCAAACAAAAAAATTCGAAATCGGTTGACGTGGAACGAAGCAATGAGGAAACACATAAAAAAAAAACATCCCTTGTTTGTGAGGTCGGTAGAAAAAAAATTTAAAGATTTTGAAGTGAAACTTTTTTGGGAAGGCTTTGTAATTTTGAACCTTTTTTGTGACGAAGAGTGGTGGGGATTAACACAATGGAGCTCGATATCCTAAAAAAACGGCAACAAAGTACATACGCTACGTTTTATTTAAAACTAGCCGTTCCCCGCGGCTTTATCCGCTATAATTTCGAATTATCATCAAAAAACACGTTCCGTACAAAATGTAAAAAAAAAACAATTTTTTTTTGATAATTTTTCGGATTTTTTTCGGAAACATTCATTCCTGAGTTATAAATGGTTTATTTACTTTAAGAAGTTAGGTACTTATTTCCCATATACAATTTCCCATTATAAAAATCCACAAAGAAACAACAACATTGCTACTCTACCAACCTACTCTACCGTGAAAAGGATCGAATAATGAGGGTATTTTCAATTTAAATCCTCTAATACTATTACGTGAATTTAGGAGGTACGTTCTGTCAGCGGGATTTTAGATTTTGCATTTATTTTACAGTATGTTCTGGATACTTTGAAAAGTACTTAAGACCTAAGAACCGAGTCCTGTCTCTATCGTTTTATTAAGAAATAAGAGAGGCAACGAGAGGTAAAGCGTGATATATTGCTAAGTAAATAAATGGAATTTAGAAACATGATTGTTGACGACCCAGTTGGCGCAGTGGACAGGTGCCCGCCCTCTGCGCCGTGGGTCCTGGGTTCGATTCCCGGCAGGAGTACAAATTCCTTCCCAAGGGATATTTGTGCTTCTGTTTCTGGGTGTAATGTGTGTGTGATATGAATGTGTCCGGCACTCACGATACAAGTCTTTGAATTTAGTGTGGGGCTGTGAGTGTGAATGCGTTTGTTTGTAATTATTATGTAAAAAAAGGTGGTCAGATTGATTAGAGGAATAAATTAAAAATGTTATACTTGTCTACTTATATTATTATGTTAGAATATACTTCTTTTGTAAATATAAAAAATAAAAATTCTATGTAATTTTCTATAGGACAACAAAATTGTTCCACTGAATAATATTGTACGTCCGAAATGGACATTTACTGTTGATATTTATAAACACATATATGAATAAATTTATAAAAACCTTTTGTTAACAGAGTTATATGCAATAAAATTGATTCTGATTCTGAGTTTTCTCGATAGAATATTTCAAATTTAGGTCATTTGAAACTACTTTGAAATACCTAAATAATTAACGGTTTTTTATTTTAAACCGCCTCGCGGTTTTACCTGCTTAAGTTCCGGACCGGCGGGCATCCCGGAACAAAAAGTAGCCTGTATATTAATCCAGGACGATATGTTAATACCTCCATACCAAATTTCATCAAAATTGGTCCAGCTGTTTGAGCGTGAAGAAGTAACAAACATACAAACACACACACACAAACTTTCGCATTTATAATATTAATGTGATATTATAGTTCTCACGCAAAACGATTTTTTCCCATATATCGCTTCGATAATAAGACGTGGCTTTGTTCTATAGGTACATTTATCTCATTTAAATGTAAAGCGAGTATACAGTTCCTCCGACTTTTAACACCTCAGGCGGAAATAAGTGTATCTAAATCAAAATCGTTTATTCAAATGTGCCCCAAAGAGGCGCTCATGAATATTAATGACTCTTCTAGCCTGTCGGTATTCTATAAAATACATTACAGTAAATGTGCTCAGGAACTACACAACCTTGTTCTCGCTTCTACTTTTTTCCACCTTACATCTAGAAGAACGGCGTCGCGTCACCCATTTATGGTTGAGATACCGTTCATTTGTACGAAACGTTTCGCGTCTTCGTTCATTTATAGAACAGCAAAAGAATGGAACGCTTTGCCGTCGTCTGTGTTTCCCGAAAGGTACAATTTGGGTGTGTTCAAAAGTAAAGTGAATAGGTATTTACTAACCAAGCGTGCTCTACCTTGACGACATCGTCACTTTCCATCAGGTGTGATTGTGGTCAAACGTTTGCTTAGTCTGTAATAAAAAAAAAACTCTATGAAATGCATTTATTTGCTTCAAGTGTAGGTATAAACAGATGTAAGGTTAAGTGTATCAATATAGTTCACACACTTGGTCATAATAGTGACATGCAAATATTGATTTGAGGGCTAGGTAGTTAGATATCTTTATAGCGTCATAATAATATTTTTGAATATTGTTAATATATTCTATACTAGCTGTCCCGGCGACCTTCGTTCCGCCTAACAGTCAATGAATGTGCATATTTAGGAAGCCATACCCGGCATGCGTTACAATGTCACGTGACTATATTATTACAACCTTCATGTTTATGTTTGCCTAGTACTTTACCAAATCCGAGTGACGTATGAGAAAATGGAAAGCATGTCGAAATGTAAAAAAAATATTTAAAGAAATGTATGTTCTTAAAAAGTATCCTATGTCCTTCTCCTGGCTCTAAACTACCTCCCTGCCAATTTTCAGCTAAATCGGTTCAGCCGTTCTTGAGTTATAAGTGGAGTAACTAACACGACTTTCTTTTATATATATAGATGTGGCCCAATTACAATAAGTGGAAATGGAAAAATCATCATTAAAGTTATAATGTCAAGATTTGTCAAAATTTCAGAATATTAATGTCAAAGATAAAATGTTACTAAAATATAATTATGTCATAAGTTATTACAGTCCCACGATTGAATATAAGTATTTCCACTACAAATCTCTCCTAACAGTTTTTTTCTTTCGTTGCAGGACGATCGGTCGGATGTCGGAGAACGTGCTGTCCTTCAAGGCGGACGCGTCTGACAACAAAGCTCGATACACCTGCGAGGCTAAGAACGTGATGATCAGCAATATATTGAAAGCGGAAATTGATCTCACTGTGCTATGTAAGAACAAAAAAAAATATTTAAGAGCAGGCTTCGGTCTAAATCACGATTGTCATCACAAGCGATTATAAAGCGTATTTTTTTTATGATTGATAGGCAAACTTTTGACCACTATCTCAGCTGATAGAAAGCGATGATGCGGCCGAAGATGTAACATGCCTGCCTAGAACGCTTCAAGCTAGCTGGTGAGGTATGTGAACCATAAATGGATGACGTTTGATTGTTTTTCTTGTTGCATATGCACATAGAGGTACGTTTAGCGGATTACGCGAACAGGTATCTTCTAGGCAAATGCGCTATCGTCGCTCGCACCGTCACTTACCATCAGGTGAGATAGTGTTTTACCACTATCTCACCAGCTGTTTTCCTATCTCGATTAAAAAACAAAAACGCATGGTCACACGTGCTTTACGTAGGCTTTTAAGGTTTTTCGAAATGTTCTCGAAAAGTAAGAAATATTATATCAAATCTTTGCTTTAATAGCGCAGGATAAATCCAATTTAAAGTTTAATTAAAAAACTCAAAAAGGCACATTTTTGATGAAAAAATCTATCTCGTAAAACTTAAATCGTTAATTTCTTACTTTCGTTAGAAATTTTAATTTAATTATATCACAAATTTTCATGCCTCATGTTCTTGAAAAACATCTCTTAATCAGCAACAAATAGATTAAAAAAGCTACTCGTTAAAAACTTTTTAAAAACAAGCGTTTAGAAGTCCGCGATATTAAATTTAGAGTGACGTCACTATTTTTCAAGTCATTCTCAGCAAGCCATTAGTTGTTCAGATTCGCCATGTTGGATTTAGAATGACGTCACACAGCCAATGTTTCATCACACTGCCAAGCATTGTCATCCAAACTAAACGTGAATACAACATTTCTGCTTAATCTGTTTTTTTTAATAGTTATTTCATGACCATGGATGCATAGTCCTTCAGTCGGAATATTAAACAAAAATCAACAAATTGTATATTTCATAATAGAAGTCCTAGTCACAAGTCACAAGTCACAGTCAAAGTTAAGTAGTCAGTCGTCAGGCAAGTCATGCCCTAGTAAAGTGGTAGAAACTTTACTAGAACTTCTATTGGAGTTTTGGAGCGAAGGCCAAAATCACGTTTTTCAACTTTGTATGATTTGCCTACACTTATGCACGTTTACTTAGTATTAACGGTTAATAATCCACCATTATTACACATTAACACTCGAAGAATGACAGGTTTGGAAAATTATACAAAATCTGCATCGCCATTTGTTCACTTTCCCGGCAAAACTCCCGAAGAAATCTGATTTAAAATTGCAAGATTCCACCCGAACATAGTTATATTACATAGTTATATAGAACATAGTTACATTGCAAGTTAAATTAAAACTTGTTAAAAATATTCCCGTGTCGGAATAATTATAAAACCGCCCAAATATTCACAAAAGAAAACGAAACAAACGCACGCTTCTCCCGAAACTCCTTTGACCGCGTGTTTTCAGAAAAAGTATGAAACAGTATAAAAGTATTTCTGAGTTTCGCTTCACTGGCGCCCCCTGGTACCTGCGCTTTGTAAATATACAATGAGCATGGGGTTTCGGAGACACTTGGTTTAGGGAGTCCGAGGCAGAAGAGGAAGCGATAGCGATTTGATTTTGAAGTTGACTTATCTATAATAAGATAATATGAGTATCATCTTAATTGACCAAGCGAGCGCGAAACGGGAAGCTTTCGTATGTCCGGATGTCCGGATTTCCATGTCGCATTTGTCAAGCGATTCTCGTGAAATATTGTAAGCAGGTTTGGTAATCATACAGATTTTTTGTCGATGCAGTTTTGGATTTTTTTTTAATGGCGGAGTTAGGGGGTTGTAAAACGTAAAAAACTTATTTCAGCCTTTTTGAAAAATACGCGAGGCCTTCAGCTCACAGAGGTGAGGGTGTGTGTTGAGTGATAGGTAATGTTTACGTTTAACGATTGACAGTTGCCATAACATACAACTTATTTATTATAATTTTCAATATGTATATTTTTTTTGGAGTTTAATATATTTGAACAGTACCATTAGTTATAGAGCTAGTTTGCTATAAAAAAATCGCGTCTCTCATAAATTGTACCACTCTGCAATCAGAATCCTGCCCGGGGTCGGCTGTCAAAGGATCATGGCATCTCCGTTTGAGGCATTACGTCACCCCCAGGACTGATGGAGATCAAAGGGAATGAATTGGTTTTCGGGAATTCGGGTATTTTGATAGTTTGATGTCATCATTCATTATTTACCTATTTTATAGTGATGGTTTGTTTTTGTACTGAATTTAAATAAGAAAAATACTGTTTACTTCATGATTTAATTATTATTATCTAGCCGTGCCTCGCGGCTTCGCGCGTGTCTATACATAAAATATAGTTAACAAGTAGCCTATGTGTAAACACATACTAACACATCCTAGGTATAAGCTATGTACATTCCAAATTTCATCCAAATCCGTTCAGATGTTACATCATGAAGAAAAAACAAACACTTACACACAAACTTTCGAATTAAAATAGTGTTAGAGTCAGTATAATAGACACGCAACGGCTTTGCCCGGGTGGGGAAAAAGGATTTTAACCGACGTCATTTCCCTTTTAAATATAATTTAAAAAATCCGCCGGTTTTTTAAAGCTTTGTTTGCGTTTAATTATAGTGAAATAAATATCTTAATCAGGAGGTAACATAAGGTACCTACAGTAAAATGTACAAACTCTCAAAATATAAAAAACTCATTTGAATTCCGTCGGAATGGATGAAATAATCTATTCTGTGTATATTTTCATGAATACGCCGATTTCCTCAAAATTTCTGTGCGGGCATGATTATTTCATTTGATATAGGAAGCCCTCCAGGAAGACCCGTAAACGATTCATTAACTTTGTATGTACTTTTGAAACATGCTTTTCTTTTTGTTTATTTTTGTATAAACACTTAAATTATTATGACGATATTATCGAAACAATGGAAAGCGTGGATGTAATAATCGAATTAAAAAAATATCTTTTCTTTACTCGTGTAATGTGTTTAATGGTTGTAATGTGTGTGTGATGTGAATGTTTCCGGCACCCACGATACAAGTCTTTGAATGTGGGAGCAAAACGCTTCGTCCGCATATGTGAAATGTCTACCATATAGCGGGGTCGCTTAGGAGTCTGTTTTGATGTCCTATAATAGAATGGGGATGGAGGAATTAGATTGTGTAATTCCGTTGCACACTCCGAAATGTATCTGATAAAATATCGAGAGACTCGCCACCATGCGACGATACCCCAAGCTCTGAAGTTTTGCATAAACATAAACGCGTTCACACTGTCAGCCCCACACTAAGTTCGATGACTCGAAACTCGAAATGAAATCTCATATTAAACTAACCCAAGGTACACATCCATTAGGCATTATTGAAAAATCTAAGTTCCAAAGCTTTTAGTCCAGATAGCCTGATTCTCTAGAGAACGCCTCATCAAATAACTATATAGGGGAATGGCAGTTGGTAGATATATCTCCTCAGTCCTCCTGTTAACCTCTATCTCTTACTTGGCTGTATGACAACTTTTGTAAATAAACAAATTTTAAATATTGAAGCGAAATTTTTATGGGAGGGCTTTGAAATTCTGAACCGCAACATTTTTTGTGACGCAAAGTGGAGGGGGCAAATACTGTATTTCCATCGTGAGTCTATACGACACACCCTGTATTTTATTCATCATCATCATCAGCAACAAAAAGTCTACGGCCTATATCCAATAGGCCTCCCCCAAATATCTCCAAAAAGGACGGTTGTTAGAGGCCTGCATCCAGAGTGTTCCTGCTACATTCATGTATTTTTTTACTTTTTTATTACTAGAACTGCTCGTTGGCTGCGAGTTCGCTTTTTGTATTGAGTTCTATTCCCGGTAGAATCACAAGTTTTCTCTTCAAGGGAAATATATTTCTGGTCCCAGGTGTGATGTCAATGTTCCCGGCACCCACGATACAAATCGTCTTTGGGGCTGTGATTGTGAGAGCGTTTATGTTATGTTATTACTTGACACGGGTACTTTTTTTTTTTTTTATATTCTAATCTACGGGCCAATTGCCTATATTTCCTAAAACTAAACTAAAACTATATACAGCAAAGAGCCAAGTTACCTACAAGCCATCGAGCCTATAGGTAACTCAAGTGCTCAAGCCCACTACCAGTGGGTAGCGTTCCCATCATGCTGGCTGCATTGCCTCTCTGAATTGCAATGCTAATACGTTGAGCCAAATAAGTGCCAGCATTTTGGTCACAAACTATGTGCATTTAACACGGGTTAAATGCACATAGTTTGTGAAGCCGAACAAAATAAACCATGCTGTCGATATCAAGATCGAAATCGCCGATATAATTATAATTTAAAATATGTAGTTTGTCCTTTAAAAATACAATAACAAAAAAAAACGGACAAAAAATATCTAGTCAAGTTATTTTTTTTTAATTTTGTTAAATTTTCAAAAAATGGCGTCTTTAGTGAACCCCGTAATTAATTTTAATTACTGTTTCATCTTTAGTGATACTCGCAAGATTAGACAAATTGATGACGTAAGAATCATCAATATCGCGTTTGGTCTCTAGAACGCCACAGAGAAACAAACATCCTATAGGCTGATAAATACGTCAAGCCTGCTCCATCGTCGACCACATAGTCGCTTACGATCAGGTGAGATAGCGGTCAAACGCTTGCCTATACTGAATTTAAAAAAAAACAGCATACCCTCTTTTGGGTCGCGCAGTCTGGTAAAAATAATCAACCGTTTCAAATAGGTTCATTGAATGAAACTCCAAGTGAAATCGCGTGTGAAACTAACTTAGAATCCAATCCATTAGGTTAGCACTATTGAAAAATCTCAAAAAGTTTCAAAGCTTCCGGTAACGTATTTGAATAGTGGGTAGGGTGAGTGCACACGCGATAGCATCTTTTTATGCGGACTTTCAAGGAGATTTCACTTGCACTATGGCCACATTAAAGTTTATTCGCAGGATAATCGTAGAGTATATTTTACAGTTTCTGGATTTAACATTAGAAAGAAGTATACATTCTTATTATAAAACGAATGACCACATTAATGACAAGGATGTATGATGGCAAACTGCACAAGCGCTTTCTTTCTTTCTGCGACTATGTAATATATATATACCTCGGTAAATTATGGAATATAATTCGTGTATTAGTCTTTAAGAATGCTTTTAAAAATTTATGAAATAATGTACCGCCGCGTTTCTTTTTTTTGCTAACAGATTCGCAAAATTCTGTAATTTTGCGAATCTGTTAGTAGACTCAGTAACTTTCATGGGTGCCTCTTTGGGCCCATGTGAATAAACGATTTTCAATTTTCAATTTTTGATAGGGAATAGTTTTAGGAGTCTTATATCCAAATGGCACAGGAAAGTTTTTTTACTTTGTTTTAAATTTATTATCAACTTTCTTTGTTAATAAAACAAGAGGTGTCGTAGGACACTTAGTTTGCATGAGATTATATTTGCTATATAATATATACTGTATGTATATTGGGACAGTTAAATAAACTAACAATTTTTAGAGTACAGCCACAAACAGACACAAGGGACATTTGTGATTCTGGTTCTGGGTGTGATTGTGTGTGTGAGATATATAAATCTTTTCGTCACCTACTGTGTAAGTCTAACTTAGTGTGCGGCTGTGAGTGTGAATGCGTTTGTTAGAGACACCCGTTACATTTATAATATCCTTCTATTTGTTTTTTAGGTAAAAATTAAAAATAAAACATCTTTCGGTATACCTTCCCTTGATAGTGTAAAAGAGCGACAATAAAGGAGTTTCAACGCAGACAAAGTCGAAGGCAACAGTATATATGTTGTGCAAATTGTTTACTCGCTCGTGTCTGCTCCACAAACGCCAGAAATTTAACATGACTTTGTTTGCCACAAAGTCTTGTATAGTGAACTGGAAACAGCCTTAAAATTCACTCCTCGCATAGCCAGCGATGAAATAACTAGAAGGGATAACGTACATATTACGATATATATGTATATAGTCATTTATGTATATTTATTAGTATAATATATGTATTTTATTAACATAACTATGTAATGTTCTATTAGTAATTTTAACGAACCATCTAAGTTTCTTTTGTCTCTCTCCCTCTCTACCTTTTTGCTGCACGCCTACACCCCCTCTTCTCGTTCACCATGTGTGGTTGACTGGTAGAGAATGCTCCTAGCATTAAATCCATCTTTTGTTCTTTTTGTGCAATAAAGAATTAAATAAATAAATGAATATATTCTGTCTAAAATTCATTTATTCGTGTGTACGATCATTAAAGCACCGTATGTTTGTATGTTCGTTTGTTCCCTCACAGCGTCCCAACAAATTAATTATTTATTCGTCCCGAACTAAGATCTCGTCTACATTTTGCCTAATAGATAAAAACGTTTGAGGTTAGTTGCTTATAACTTTTTTTTTATAATTATTGTTTGACTTCTATATTTGTTGTTCAAGGACAGGATATGACAGATATTATACGTAAGTTTCAGCTTTAAATGTGTAGCTGTTTTTGAGATAGTCTTCGGGACAAAATCTCTCTAAAATCAGGGACAGATATGCGTTTTTTTTTCAAAAACGGTTTAGTACTCTACTAGTAGACCTCAGTTTAAGGATAACACGGACAGAACAAAAAATACTTTGCTTCCCACTAACTATATACCACGTTATATTGTCATTGTATCGTTTTAAGCTTTCAGCCATAGCTTTACATATTCTCTAAAAAAATTAAGTTATTCACTCGTATGTTTGAGACGCTTAATGCCTCTGACGGACGGACGGACAACGTGCTGAACCACCCAGGTCAATTAACTCAAACAACTACTTGTAACGTATAGGGTATCATTAAATTCGTTTCAATTCTTCCTCTGTCATAGCCTTTTTTTTGTAAGTATTAAACACAAGTAAATAACTGACTTTACCGCTTTATCTTCGGAACTTTGATCAGATTAGATTTACTAAACACGCATTATTTACGATATTTCAAAAACTACTGATCAGATCTTGATCAAAATGAAATGGAACCAAAGGGAAATCAATAGCTTTCAAACAAATCAAAATCGGTTTACGATGAAAGAAGTTATAAGATGACACATTTAAAAAAATTACAATCGACTTGAGGACCTCCTTATTTTTCGTGAAGTCGGTAGAAAAATAAAATGGGGGCCATGGTACTTCATAAAGTGAAAGAAAAAAATCGGACAAATTCTAAAATTTAACAGTATTATCTAGAATGAATCCTCATTTTTTAAAGTTAAAATAAATTTTAAAGCAATTTTGTATCTCAAAAGTTTTGAAGCTAACACAATTATAAAAATGTTGCCTTCGTAAAACTAGCTCCAGCACCATTTTTCAACAAACTTGTCATAAGTTTCACTCCCTCAGCTCAGATCGCAGATTTACGACATAAATTTATTTAAACTGTTTTTAATGAGAATTAATGTATTCGAGCTGTAGATATATAATAAAACTCTTTTTATATTTTCGTATTAGTTTTTTATGAAAAATAAAATTTTACTTTTTTCTAAATCAAAATCAAAATCGTTTATTCACATGGGCCCCAAAGAGGCACTCATGAAAGTTAATGAATCTATTGCCAGATTCGCAAAATTACAGCCATCTCGAGAATTACCTGGCAAGAAACTCGGCGGCGCATTTTTTTTCATTCATTTTTTTTTTAAAACATTCTTAATTTCTAATACATAATTTTCTTAACCTAGGTGTTATTATGGTAGTCGCTAGAAAGAGCCTGTGCAGTTTGCCTCCATGCATCCTTGTCATTAATATAGTCTGTGGTCTTATAATAAGCTTTCTTAATTACTACTTCTTTCTAATAATTTAAACACAAGTAACGCTTAAAAAACCGACTTCACCGCTTACATCTTGGGTTTTGTTTAATTTTCTAAAAGCGTTTGATCAGATTAGTTGTACTTAACACGCATTTTTGACGATATTTCAAGAAGTACTGGTCAGATCTTGATCAAATTTAAATGGGACCTAATGGGCCTTAATGGGCAACATCATTTAAACAAAAAAAAATGACAAAATCGGTTTACGTGACACGAAGTTTTGAGGTATAACAAATAAAAAAAAATACAGACGACTTGAGTACCTCCTCCTTTTTTGTGAAGTCGGTAGAAAATTACAGTCGAATCGAAAACCTCCTCGTCTTTTGAAGTTAAAATCCTACTAATATTATAAATCCGAAAGTTTGTGTGTAAGTGTGTAAGTATGTTTGTTCCCTCTTCACGCTTTAACGGCTGAACGGATTTGTATGAAATTGGGAATGTACATAGATTATACCTAGGATTAACACCTAGGCTACTTTTTAACTTGATAATAGCAGGCGAAGCCGCGGGGCACGGATAGTTATTAATCGTTTTTTTCTGTATATCCATGCAGCAATAGATACAGTAGAATAGGATAAGAACAGTGTAATAAATAATACAGTATACTCAAGTTAATTACTTTTTAACTGTTAAGTGTTATACGTGAGCCAGTGCGGCCAAGTGAAACAAAACTATAGAACGTGACTTTTAGTGTAACCGAAGTCCATTAAAAGTTCAGCAGTGTTGCCAGAACTTTACTGAAATACAAGATGTATTAAACTGTGCTCCTGGGCTGTGTGTTTGCCGTTTGCTCTGTCTAGGTTTATGGTTGTTAGACCCCCAGTTCGCTCGAAGCGTTTCTTCTTCTTTTATCATTCGTACAGCGAAGTGGAAGTCATAGTCTGCTTCTTTGCTCCCTGAACGGTACAATCTGGATGTCTTCAAGTCTAGAGTGAATACTTGGTGAATACCATGGTATATTCTAGGCAAGCTTGTTCCATCTTCATCAGCATCTTCATTCAGCTTGCCTATCCAAAATAAAAAATAAGGTAAATATTTATATTTTTACTGGTAGGAGTAACTGGAAGTACTGTATTAAGAAAGCTTACTATAAAACGATCGACTATATTAATGACAAGGATGCATGGAGGCAAACTGCACAAGCGCTTTCTAGCGACTACCATAATAACACCTAGGTTAATAAAATTATGTATTAGAGATTAAAAATGTTTAAAAAAAAAAAAAATTCGCCGCCGAGTTTCTTGCCAGGTTCTTCTCGAGATGGCTGTAATTTTGCGAATCTGGCAATAGAACTTTCATGAGTGCCTCTTTGGGGCCCATGTGAATAAACGAATTTGATTTAGATTTTTTGATTTTGAAGTCTTTTTGTAGAGTCAGCCCGGGGCAGTGCCACACTATTGCTAGACATTCAACCATCAAGCAGTAGTGTGCAAACATTATACTGCATCTTGAATTGAAAGGCAATGTTTCCAGTATAATTATAATATATACTTATACTGGAAACATTATATAACACTATAATTACAAGGCTTAAATAGATTGGACATCTAATATCTTAGGGTGACGGGAGCAGTGCTTTGCCGCGCAGGATTTTTTTTCAAATAAAAAAAGAATCATCAAAATCGGCGTACAAAGAAAGAAGTAATGAGGTAACTATTGAAGTCAGTTAAAAACGAGAACATAGTCAATGTAGTCCAAAGAATACGCATTATTGAGGATAGCTCAAAAACTACTATTCAGATCTTGATCAAATTTCAATGGGACCAATTGGAAAGCAACATCATTCAAACAAAAAAAATATTTCAAAATCGGTTCACGTGGAACGAAGTTATGAGGTAACACAAATAAAATTAAAATACAGTCGACTTGAGTACTTCCTTCTTTTTTGTGAAGTCGGTAGAAAAACTCTTACATTTCTACAAGGATTTCGTCTTTAAAAATATTTATAACAAGACCCGAGAACGATATCGCAACTTCTAAATACATTGAAAAGTTGGGGCGTGAATGAACTCGCGGCAATATTAAAAAGTTTCCACTCCTTGGTATAAATGTCAAATAAATTGTAAAGTTAGAAGAATTCGAAACGCGTTGGTGCAGATTCTGTTGGGATTTTCTTATCAAATTTAATAGGATCAAACCTTTTTTCGAACTTTGTACTTAGCTTTCAAACGCATCTCAATGTTTCTACACTTATTTTTTGGCTTTTGAGTGTATATTTACTTTTATTAATCAATGACATCAATGACAGGTGACATTTGAGAGGTGGTAGAGCATTTTGTGAGTTGCTAGCCTGGCTTGCTACCAAAGTAGCTTACCACCATCAAGTTGAAAGTCTGTCGCCAAGCCAAATACGGTGTTCCGGCAGTTATCCTTGAGAGCCTGCGTATTCCAGGTCTAGTGTGTTTACCAGCTTCGATCACATCGTCACTTACCATCAGGTGAGATAGTGGTCAAACACTAGCCTGTCACAAATAAAAAAAAAAATGAATTGTATATACTTTATGTAATGTAATTATTTCGTAGTGTGTATAACTGAACTCATACTAAACAGCTTGACCGATTTAGATGATTTTTTTGTGTGATGATTTAGGTGGATTGAAGATTGGTTTAGATTCAAGCAGAATAAATATTAATTCATGAAAAAATACGCGCAAAAAAACATTTATGATACATTCACAGCTCCACACTAAGTTCGATGACTTGTGTCGTGGGTGCCGAAAACATTCACATCATGTGTGATGTTAATGTTTTCAGCACCCACTCACAATCACAACCCTGGTTCTGTGATGCTGTGGGGCTGTGAGTGTGAAAGATTTTTTGTTTACATTTTTGAACTAGCCGTGCCCCGCGACTTCGTCTGTTGTTATCAAGTTAGAAAGTAGCCTATATGTTAATCCTAGGTATAAGCTTTGTACATTCCAAATTTCATCCAAATCCGAACCGGGAACCGAGTAGGAGTTTTAGAGCGAAAGCGAAATATTAAACAAAAATTTACAAATTCTATATTTCATCATAGAAGCCCTAGTCACAGTCAAACTATACCTAACACTAGTCACAGTCAAAGTCAAGTAGTCAGTCATAGTCAAGTCATGCCCTAGTAAAGTGGTAGAAACTCTACTAGAACTTCTATTGGAGTTTTGGAGCGAAGTCGAAAATCACGTTTTTCATACATTTTCCTACACTCATGCACGTTCACTAAGTATTAACGGTTAATAATCCACCATTATTACACATTAACATTCGAAGAATATTTTGTAAAATAAACCAAAATCAACAACGCCATTTTTTTACTTTCGCGGCAATAATCCTTGTATTGTGTATATAAGAGATGCCTATCAGCTGTCACCTTGAGGCTTGACACACATATACATGTATATAACGTATATGACATATATACGTATATATGATTCGTCTCATGCCCTTGGATTACATGTCATTAATACTTGGAACACACAACATTATGTAGAGTATTATCTATAGACCTCTACAAAGGATTATCAGCCCTTCAGACAACCTTCAGCTACTATCGGTTTTAGCCAAATAGGTCTGTATGAAAATAAATATTTTTAATGGAAAATAAACACGAATTATTTGTATTCCAAGCTCCGCTTGACAGGTTTTTAGTAGGCATTAGAAATGTGAAAAACTGAATGAGAAAGTTGAGTTTTATTTAACATTATTCAGGTAAAAATGTTTTTCTATCAATAGAACGAGTATCTCAGCGGTAGCTCTTGTGACTGTATCCAAGGCGTGGTTCGATTTTCGCTTGGCCCCAATGACTTTCTTATCTCTCAGATGTCTTAGAATTTGCACTCGCTCTAATAAAGTTGAAAGAAAACATCTTGAAACTAAGATATCAAATCAGATAGTGGTCAAATGCTTGCCTGTTTAGCATAAAAAAAAAGACTAAGAAGACAATTTGAGGGACCTCTGTAATCCACCAACCTGGTGGGATATGGTTTAGACTTTGTTCGAGTGAGTTTTCCTCTCGAAAGCACTAGACTCCTGGATAGTTTTCTTTGCTTTTTATTCCATATTAATTAGACATAATTTAATTATACATATAATATGTATGTATATTAAAAAATATGTAGTATGTTATACCATCAGTTTAAGTATATGTAAATTTATTATTTATATATCTTCTATTTTAAATCACTGTTCTGATTATTTTTTTTATGAACGATTAACGATAACTATTACATTGCGTTATTCCTCTCAGTCCAAAGGTTGTATGGAAGAAATCGCTTTTAGCAACAAGACCGCCTATTGTTACACTTATATGATTATTTACTGTCATTCCTATTTGTGTTCTTTGTTATTTTAAGGTGTTCAATAAGGAATATATCTATCTATATATCTAGTCTGATAATGATTTTAAGTCTAAACCTAATATTTGTATAATTATACATATATCTGTATCAGCTTTGTAAAGCTTTTGAGATGAGTTGATGCGATTTTATATCCCTAGCTGGCTCTTCATGAGTGGTTGTTAACCTTGTTAGATGGAGTGGACACCAGTACGGCTGTTTCTTGGTTACGACGCTCCCAGCAGTTTAGGTTATTTAGTCCTTATATGATAACCTAACACACAGATTTTTGTATTCAAGGTAGTAGCTATTATTTCACGTCAGAAATTGGCTACAGTTGTAAGTAAATCATTTATACTTACCACCTTTTTGTACTCAGATTTGTTGCAATAAATATTTTTCTGATTCTGATTCAAAATGCGACGAAACAATTGACGAAGTTACTATTTCTGTTAAGTTAATATTCCTGTATGTACATATTTTATTTCTTAGGATAATTAATTCGTTAGTTTTATTGTATATTAAGCAAAACCATTTCGTGCTGATTATATTGGTTATGGAAACATCAGATATAAAATTAGTGTAACATATACGCAATAAAAGAAAAAAGTTAAATTTTGTAATTCTATTATTAATGTTAGTTAAAATATTAACGAAAAATGTTACTATTTGTGTACAAAATTATGTAAAAAGATGTCGAAAAAAGTGTTTCTTAAAAAGTATCAAATCTGTACCTAAACTCATCAGTTTAAGTTACCAATCAATATGTAGAGCTGATTCATCTGCAAATAAATATCAAAACTTAAAGACCTCTGATTACTATTAAAATATATGACATTAAGGCTCTAGCTTATTTTTTCTTGCAGCAAAAAAGTCCAGCCTAAAAGACCTCTAATTACTATCAAAATGTGCATAAGAATCAGTGACAATAATTATTTCTTTGTTGCAGTTGCCCCAGCACAAGTTACAATATCCGGTCCATCAGAAGCGCGGGTCGGAGATCCAGTGCCTCTATCTTGCAGCACTGCTCCTTCCAACCCTGCAGCTGAGATTAAGTGGGTGGTACATGGAAAGCATCACAAGGAAGCCAGTAACAGAACTGCTATTTCTCCTGAAGGTATGTTATTGGGTGAGGGTATGAAAAGGTGATTGTATAAATACGGATCGACCAAGTTTTGGAGAAAAGTTGCTGTTTCATCTTCGATTACATCTTCAAGCATCATAAATATTATAAACCTGACTGACTTTTTTTGTAGATGGATAATTGCCTACCACTTCCCTTACTTCCCAGGGGTGAAGGAAAGGGGTGTGTGGAGCTGGAAACCACTAAAAACCCTTCATGAGCAGGCCCTCGCCAAGATGGGGCAAGATAGAGTTGCGCTAGCAGTCACTGTTTTGCCCCGGGGCCCGGGGGTAGTTTTGACATTGCGCCCATGGAGGGATGACGTTGCTTACAAAGGCCACAGCTTGGACGTGTAAAATTTTCCCATTAAAATTATTTATTGAATTGAATAGAATTGTTATAGCCGAGGATATACCGTGCCAATTCCGTAGGTCAAAAAACTTACCCTTATAAAACTTACCGTTTGTATAATATGAATTTGTGGATAAAAATAGAAAGAATGCAAGAGCTAGAACTATATCTTTAACAATTTAAGTTTTCGTTAGAAACATACATTTTAATTTTTCAATGTCTAAATAATTAAAACATATTTATGTCTGTCTGTCGGTCTGTTTGTGGCGTTGTAGATTCAATTGGATTCAACGCGATTTCTTTCAGTTTGATTGGTATCATTCTTATCAATATTTATGAGATTATGTAACATAACAGTTCGGTAACTATATGATTTCTTTCCCAATTAATCATAAAACAAACGCTTTCACACTCACAGCCCCACACTAAGTTCGATAACTTGTGTCGCCGGACACATTCACATCATACACAGATTCATAACCAGAAACCCAGTTCCTTTTGGGAGAAAAATTGTGTCTCCACTGAGATACGAACCCGATGTCAGGTGATTGAAAGGCCAACGTGTAGACTTAGCCAGCGGACAGTTCAAAGATGTTTTAATGTTGCCTATTTCTTGTTGCAGGAGGCTGGATCACCACGTCCAATATAACAGTGGTGGTGGAACCTGACAAGATGTCTTTTGCGGTGTTGTGTTACGGCATCAACCAGCAGTTAACGGAAAACGTTGTCGCAACACACACCATCAACGTTCTTTGTAAGTATTTATATATCTAATACCTTTAAACGAGCAATTCTTGTATGTATGCGTATATATATAATCTGAATCTCCGAAACGGCTACAACGATTTTCATGAAATTTAGTATGCAGGGGGTTTCGGGGGCGATAAATCGATCTAGCTAGGTTTCATTTTTAGAAAACATCATTTTTTCCGAGCAAAGCTCGGTCAGGTACTAACTGCTTATACGTTAAATTATTATTATCCTAACATGATTTTGAAAAAAGTGCTTCAACATTGCGTAACTGTAACAACCAGTATAGAGAAGAAAACTCTAGATCGCCTAATGGTTAGTGATGATGTGGTCGAGGATGGTAAACGATTGCTGGAAGTCATTTACTGATTTGAGGACAGATTTTTCTTTACCTTAAGTTACCCTTAAGTTAAAAAAAAAAAGAATGAAAAATGTTAACCGCCGAGTTTCTTGCCAGTTTCTTCTCGAGATGGCTGTAATTTTGCAAATCTGGTAGTAGAATAATTAACTTTCATGAGTGCCTCTTTGGGGCCCATGTGAATAAACGATTTTGATTTTGTTGAAAAATCGCCCGGTAAGCTACGACTGTCTTTCAGAACAGTAGCTAGCCAGACAAGCCCGAGAAACATCCTAGCTGCTTCACACTGGACGCGTTTGGTTCGAACGGACTACTTTATGGGACCCGGACGTGCCCCCTACGCTCGTCTTTTCAAACCCCAATGCGTCCAGTGCTTAGCAGCTATGTTGTCGTGAATCAAGTTGTATGTTGTTTGTCCACGATGACTAGAACCCGCCCTGGTTCATTTTTTTGTTATTCATGATAGGCAAACTTTTGACCACCATCTCACCTGATGGTAAGCGACGATGTGGTCGACGATGGAGCAAGCTTGCCTAGAAGATACCTATTCACTCGCGACTTGAAGACTCCCATATTGTACTCGTCAGGAAACACCGACTAAGGTAAGGTGTTCCATTCTTTTGCGGTTCGCACAATGAAGGCGAAACGCTTCGTATATGCGTATTATACCACCATCATAGCTTCAAGACAGTATTAATATTCCTAAACATTAAAAGCAATAAAAGAATCATCTTCTTAAATATATATAACTCAAAGGACTGACTGACTGACATAGTGATCTATCAACGCACAGCCCAAACCACTGGACGGATCGGGCTGAAATTTGGCATGCAGGTAGATGTTATGACGTAGGCATCCGCTATGAAAAGGATTTTGATTAATTCTACCCCCAAGGGGATAAAATAGGGGATGAAAGTTTGTATGAAACTTTGTCAATTTTAAAATAATACTTCTTAACGCGAGCGAAGTCGCGGGCAAAAGCTAGTATAATTATAAATATAAAGGCGGTTATCAAAGGCGACACACGTACTAAACTTTTTTATCGCTTAGTCGAGAAAGCCCTAACTTTTGTATAGACTAGGGGTAGGGGCGGGCAAATCTAACTCACAAATAACTTAATCATAGGTTTGTTCAACGACTTTTGTAGTTTGGGAGCTAGTGGGTACTTCCCAACGGATCATAGTATCGGATTTTCACATTAACCGATCATAACAGTTGTTCCCATCTGATCATAAGATCAGTTGGGTAAGAAATTATAGCCATATTAGTATTTGGATGTTAAATATTAGTAACCAGCCGAGCCCCGCGGCTTCGCCCGCTATTATTAATTCAAAAAGTAGCCTATGTGGTAATCCTTGGTATAAGCTATGTACATTCAAAATTTCATCCAAATCCGTTCAGCCGTTAAAGCGTGAACAACCATAATTAGGTACACACTTACACACAAACTTTCTGATTTATAATATTAGTAGGATTAGATCAATCTGGGTATCTTCAAGTCTAGAGTGAATAGGTATCTGCTAGTTCTGGATGTGATATGGATATGTTTCCTATACCCACGGTACAAGTCTTTGAACTTAGTGTGGAGCTCTGAGTGAGAATGCGCTTGTTTGTTTACGTGTGAAAATTGTTGTTTTTTTTCTCAGTATAGATTTACTAACCATGTCCCGCGGCGTTGTCCGCTATTATCAAGTTCAAAAGTGGCCTATGTGTTGATCCTAGGTACATTCCGAATTGCATCCAAATCCGTTCAGCCGTTAAAGCGTGAAGAGGGAACAAACATACTTACACACTTACACACAAATTTTCTGATTTGTTCTGAGTTGTGTGGAGTTGTGAGTGAGAATGCGTTTGTTTTGTTTGTTTACATGTGAAAATTATTGTATTTTTTTCTCAATATAGATTTATACACCTCCAGCTCCTCGTCTATATCTGTAATGCGTGCACTAACTCCACGGTCCAGTACGTGACGTGAAAGCATACGGCGCGTTACACATTGGACTCGTGTAATGTAAATGTAATATGCCATAGTTTATTAGTCACTAGTTTTTAGCACCAGGCTCGGCCCGGGTTTTAGTGTTAACGAGCGATTACGCACATATTACACCCGTTCTTAACTGCCCGCTGACGCTGTTGATAGGTTTGATTCCCGGTGGAAGCACAAGTTTTCTCCCCAAAGGAGATTTGTGGTTTTGGTTTTGGGTGTGATTGCGTGTGTAAAAAATACAGGGTGGTATATGTGTTAGTGTGTAAGTATGTTTGTTTTCTCTTTACGCCGTATCGGCTGGATGGATTTGAATGAAATTTGGAATGCGCATAGCTTATACCCAGAATTACCCGCTTATACCAGGATTAACACATATGTTACTTAAGTAGCGCGTATACGCGGGCGAAACCGCGTGGCGCAGCTAATATGATATAAAAAGCATATCAGTACGCAGCTTTATTATTAGAAAGAATACAAACAAACACATTCACACTCATAGTCCCACACTAATTTCGAAGACTTGTGTCGTGGGTGCCGGAAACATTTACATCTAACACACACAATCACACACAGAACCAGAAGCACAAATGTCTCTTCGGAAGAAAAATTATGCTCCTGCCGGGAGTCGAACCCAGGACCCACAGCGCAGAGAGCAGCTACTTGCCTATTACGCGAACCGAGCCGAACAGTTACAAATCATACTAATATTATAAATCCGAAAGTATGTAATTGTGTAATTGTGTAAGTATGTTAGTTTTCTATTTACGCTGTAACGTCTGAACGGATTTGGATGAAATTTGGAATATACATAGCTTATACCTAGGAGTAACGCATGTGCTACTTTATAACTTCGAAATGCGGGTGAAGCCGCGGCGAATGGCTAGTAGAAAAATATTAATCAAATACCTCAGCTCTACAGTTCTCTCTCGCAAATGACTATTACAGACGACGGTATCGTCAGACGAAGAAATTATAAAATAATAAAATGATCAAAGGAGATGTAATAAGCTTCGATATTCTAATTTCTGAGAAATGTTCTCGAACCTTCCAAGATGGCGGCCAGCCACCAAACGTTGAAAATGTAGTTAAGATAATATTCTAGAGTCCATTTATACTTTATTAGTGTAAAAGTATATTTGAATAGTTTCTGGAAACTATCTAAAATTATTAATTAAAAGTAATTGGTCAGGTTTGATACGCGTGTTTCTTCAAATAATATTTCAAGTAAAAATTTTAACCGCCAAAATGCTGTCTTTAAAAGTTTTAATTCTCGCTTTATATACCACTAGCCGTGCCCCGCGGCTTCGCCCGCTATTATCAAGCTAAAAAGTAGCCTATATGTTAATCCTAGGTATAATCTATGTACGTTCCAAATTTCATCCAAATCCGTTCAGCCGTTAAGGCGTGAAGAGGGAACAAACATACTTACACACTTACACACAAACTTTGGGATTTATAATATTAGTAGGATACTATATGAGTCTGAGCACATCATACTATGTTTTATTGAATTAAATCTAAGTCAGTTTTTTGTTTTTCGATTAAGTTAATCGATTATACATTTATCAATGGCCACATCATCAGTTACCAATATATAAGAAAAGAAAGATGTCTATCGCTAACCAAACAGAAATATTATATTTTATAACAAAAAGAAACCCAAATTTAACAATTTACAGGCATAGAATGGACGTTTGAATAGGACTGCAGATTAGTGCAATTTTTTTTTTTAATTCTAGATAGGCAAACTTTTGACCACCATCTCACCTGATAGTAAGCGACGATGTGGTCGACGATGGAGCAAGCTTGCCTATAGAAGATACCTATTCACTCGCGACTTGAAGACTCCCATATTGTACTCATCAGGAAACACCGACTCAGGCAAGGAGTCCCATTCCTTTGCGGTTCGCACAATGAATTTATGACATGAACGAATGAAAATACATATAAAAAATACCCATCAAAGCAAACAATTTTCTTTGAAACATTGTAAACATCGTTTCTACGTCGAACCCTTTATATTATCTTGCTATTTAAAAACCAATCTTTAAGCACACCTTTTTACCCGTTACCGGGAATTTTCCCGATTTACCCGACATTCCCATCTTTTCCGCCTAGGTGTTACATGCTTTCAATTACGACCCGACAACCCATCAAAAGCAGGCATAGCTCTGGGAACTACTTAGCTACAGTTACAGTGCCGGCCAAGAAAATAGCACACCGGAAAAATATACCGTAGAAAAACTGTTTGGATGTTTAGCAGTTATGTTTACGTATTAGTATTTTTTAAACGCTTTCTCACTCACAGACTCACACTTAGTTCAATGACTTTTGTTGTGGGTAGCGGAAAAATTCACATCATACACACAATCACACCCAGAACCTAGAAACACAAATTTTCCTTTGAGAGACTAGTGTTCTCGCCGGGAATCGAACTCGATACCTCTGCTTAGAAGGCAAACGCTCATTCAACTACGCCAACGGTCAGTTCAAGTGAATAATTTGGAAACTAATTAATCGTAATTGAACATGAAAACACAATCATGATAAATGACTCTAATGTCAGATTATACATTTGCCATAAAAGACTTATTTAACATTAATTTATTTATTTATTTAAAATTAATTTCTAAACTGGATGAAAGTAGAAGGACGAAGATAATTAATAAGGAGAGTGTAAATGGGAAAGGTGGTAAGGGTCGATCTGGGTGTATGTATCTTGACCAGGTCGAAAACCTTATTATGAAAAGGCCAAGTCAAAAGTACCCACAACCAACGAGCGTGTATGAAAAGACTCATGAATGTAGGGGAAGCGAAACGTGTGTCAGGATCGTAGCAGGTGAAGAGATGAGGTCTCTGCTTACCTCAATAGGGAAAAGGCGAGACTATATATATGTATTTCTATGTGTTTATCTAAACATGCGTACCTCTGTATTATGCCTGTGTTATTATTCTATAGTATAGTATTAAAACGAAATTATTAAAACTGCCAAACGTCATCATGGTTGACATACCTCCGGTTTACTCGAAATGTTTTGCTTCTACATCTATCATCCATACATGTAGGGAGTGGACCTCATTGCCTGCGTCTTTGTTTCCCAAACGGTACAGCTGGGTGTCTTTAAGTCTAGAGTGAATAGGTATCTTCTAGGCAAGCATATTACATCTTCGGCCGCATCGTCACTTTCCATCAGTTGATATAGTGATCAAATGCTTGCCTATGTAGCAAAAAATATTTAAACGCAAGCAAAGCTTAAAAAACCGACTTCACCGCTTTATCTTCGGAACCTTGATCAGATTTAATGTATTAAACACGCATTATTGACTATAACTCAAAAACTAGAAATCAGAACTTGATCAAATTTCAATGGGACCACATGGAAAGCACCATCTTTAAAATAAAAAATAATCATCAAAATCGGCTCACAACGAAAGAAATTATGAGGTAACTTTTGAAGTCGGTTAAACGAGAACATAGTCAAATTAGTCCACAGAATAGGCATTATTGACGATATTTCAAGAACTACTGATCAGATCTTTATCAAATTTAAACGGGACCAATTAGAAAGCAACATCTCCCAAACTAAAAAAAAAATTCGAAATCGGCTCACGTGGAGAGAAAATATAAGGTAACAAACAAGAAGATATACACATAAAAAAAACAGTTGACTTGAATACCTCCTCCTTTTTTGGGAAGTCGGTAAAAATAACGACGATGTGCTATAAATCCTGCTAGATACTGCAGTACATTTGGTATGTTCAGTGCTTTTCAACGTTTTCTCGCCGCTCTGAAAGTTGACTGCCTATTACTAGTTTTCTTTTGTAGCTGAAACGAGAGGAAAGTTACATTCGTAGTTTATTTATTTTGAAATATGTGTTGAGGATATGATTTTTATTTTAATACGACATGTATTGTTAAGCAGAGTAGCGGGGTTACGCCGCGAAAATTGAAAAATTGCGTTGTTGATTTAGTGATTTTTTGAAAAACTCGTGAGTAATTCGAGTGTAATAATTGTGGATTATTAATAATTTATGAACGTGCATGACAGTATGCAAATCATACAAAGTTGAAAAATGAGATTCTCTACAAAACTCCAATACCTAGAAGTTCTAGTAAGGTTTCTTTACTAGGGCATGACTTGACTATGGCTAGACTTTGATTCTTTAACTTGACTTTGACTGTGACTAGGACTTCGTTGACGACTTGTGTAATACCTACACATGAAACGTTTTATTACTTGACACTGGCTAAATGCACAAAGATTGCGAAGCCATAACTTAAAAAAATATATTTATATCTCGTAAAGGATTACGTCCAATAGGGTAAATGTAGTCGCAAAGCAGTCGAAAAACTCTGAGAGGCAGTTTTTCGACTGCTTTTCGACTATATTCTTGACACAATTTACTTACCAATTGTAATTTCTGTGTCTGATTATGAGTGTAATTGTGTGCGTAATGAGTAACACTTTCCTAATTCTTTGTGAAAGTGAGAAAATAAAATATTAATAGCCGTATTTCTCAAGATGTAAGTTAACAGTTTTCAACGTTGTGAAAAGGAAACAAATAGACCTAACTTTTTGAAATCATTGACTTTTGCGGTTACAGGAAAGCTTTAATAAACCAGTAAATTATAAGAGCGTAATGGATTATTCAAAACTAATTCCATAATTAGATAGCTCTAATGAGCCGAGGGCAGGGAGCAGGACAAGGGTTGAATCTCTTAGATTAATGAACGAGGAGATATGACAGTCCTTTGATGTAACTATTCTGCGAATGTCCTGTCTTGTCTTGTGTCTCGCAAATTTTGATGTTTTGTAAATATTTTTGTGTTATTCTATTTAATTTCTTATATCTTTGCTATAATGATACATTTATATGGTCCTTGTGACCAATACAGGTTTCTAACGAAACCTACATCAGGCACCAGCTCTCACAAAGTAGTACCAATTTTTTGCACAACTTAAACATGCCTAGTTTTACTACTTGTACCTTTGTGAAGAGAAATAAACTAATTTTTGATTTGATTTGATTTGATTTATTTAGAGAATCAATTTTGGTGGTAGTCGTTAATTGACCAAATTTAAATTCTTCATTACACAAATAAATGTAACATCACACGTAAACGCAGGGTTTGCGTTTAAAAAACAACCGACTTCATCGCTTTATCTTGGAAACCCTTGATCAGATTAAATGAATCAAATACGCATTATTGATAACTCAAAAACTATAGATCATACCTTGATCAAATATAAATAAGACCACATGTGATGACTTTCAAGTAAAAAAAACATCAAAATACATAATATATATATATATATATTATGTATTTTGATGATTGTATATATATATATATATATATATATATATATATATATATATATATATATATTATGTATTTTGATGATTGTATATATATATATATATATATACATACACAATCTGTAATTAGAAGGTCTAGTAATAATTGGTGGTGTGTATGTGTATCGTGCCAGGAACCGTCTGCCAGAGAACGATTGTCGAAATCGAAGATATTTTTTCCATACACGAATTAAAAATTAAACATTTCAAATATTTTTGACAACTCTACGATCCTACATCTGTGGTGCATGACCTTGACCTTTGTTATGGCCACCACTGTCAGACGTCTATGTCCAAAGACTATACATAAATGAAATAGGGTTGCAAGTATTATTTTTTTTAGAAACTTTAATTCATCATATCTCCTTATTCATGCTGCTGCCGCGAATTCAGAAGTTCCTGTTAGACTGCATACATGTAGCTTGAGTATTACTACACCTTTTTGGTACACATTGTATATGTAGACGAATTGAGAACCTAATTTTTTGCAAAGTCGGCTAGAAATGTTTAACAGTTCAATACGTTTAGCCGTCATTTAGCGATCATACCGAGTTCAAACATCTGGAAACATACGTACGAGCAGTATAAAAATAAAACGTATAAAATCTACATTTAAATCACCGAGTATACACAAAACTATTCAGTATTTCATTGCCATTCATGAAACAGTCCACCATCCGGCAGTGAAGTTGAATTTGAACATCTTAAAACACAGTTTGAAAGTTTTAACTGTAGGATTTCAAAGTAGGTTCATAAAAGATCTATGTTCAAATCT
Source organism: Lomographa bimaculata (assembly GCA_948107665.1). NCBI lineage: Eukaryota > Metazoa > Arthropoda > Insecta > Lepidoptera > Geometridae > Lomographa > Lomographa bimaculata. The sequence goes on along the minus strand of OX403610.1, from coordinate 10,486,315 downwards.
CCGAGTATGCAAAAACATTTTGAAAATTTTACTGACATCTCTTTTAGATAATAGAATGAAATGAAATCGTTGCAGAAAACATAGTAAAATTACATAACATGGATGGTTCCACACACTTCACAAGAACTGGCACGCAACATTATATTTACGTGAGTTCATACAAAATAAATAAAAGCGATAATTGGTTAATCTTATCACTCTCAAAAGTGAATTCATTTTAGATAAAAACATAAATACATACATATAGTCACGCCTCTTTCCCATTGGAGTAGGCAGAGACCTCATCTCTCCACCTACTACGCTACGATGACACACATCTTTCGCTTCTTCTACCTTCATGAGTCTTTTCATACATGTTCGTTGATTGCGTGTACTTTTGATAAAAACATATAACTGCAATGTAATAATAATGTCAATCGGTCTAAATTTATCTTAAAATAATATTTAAATGTAGTATAAAAATGTAATATTGCAAAATATTGGTTTAGTCACAAAATAATAGTTATAAGAAATTAATTAAACAGCATGTCAATCTTTACAGTTATTGATGTTTGTCACCAAGCATATGCTTTATGTAGCATCGAATCCGTGTTTAAATATATTTCAAGTTGTAAACAGTTATTAAAGTAATTATAGAAAAGGTAGCAAAACTACATTAAAATCACCACGGATACACAAAACTGTCCAACATATCCCTGATACATCTATACATATCAGGGTGCTATTCATCAGGCATATGCCTTATCCAGCGTTTAAGCTGAGGAAATGCGGACTTGTTATCTGAAGTTTCATTAATCATGTCTGGGGTTTGGGCCGAGATATAGGCGGTAGCGGATGGGGGAGTCATTAGTACAACTTTGAAAACTTTTATTTTTTGGCCTGAGCACTTGAGTTACTTATAAGCTCGATGCCTTGTAACTTAGGTCTTTGCTGTATAGTAGTAGACGTTAATCGTTTTAGTTCAGTTTTGAGAGAATATAGGCAATTTATCCGTAGATAGAGGATACTTTGAAATTTTACTAGCCATTGCAAAGTTTTATGTTGCACATCGGAAATGTTTATTTAAAACATCATAATCATGCTATAGAATATAATATGGAATCAGCGTTACTTTCTTCTACTAAGTTTCGCTAATAACCCGTTTTGATTTTAATATAACATGATAATAATGAAATAAACATGTTATTATGAATTGTCTTTGCTTAATTCATTGCTGTACTGGACAACCTGTGCGGTCTGATTGAGCATATCGCCATAGCACTTTAACATTCTTTTTTTTTATATAACGACATGACAAACCGTCATGCGAACTACGGGCCAATTGCCTATATTTCCTAAAACTATATTCAGCAAAGACCTAAGTTACCTATAAGACTATTATAGGTAACTCAAGTTTTTAAGCCCATCATCAGTGGATAGGGTTCCCATCATGCTGGCGGCATTGCCTCTCTGAACTGCAATGCTAATACGTTGAGCTAAATAAGTACCAGCATTTTTAATTTGGTTTTAATATATTTTTTAATAAAATGCAACATCCTTCCTATTTAGCTGATATCACGGATTGAAATGAAGTCAATTTTAACGGTCAATAATTAATTTATGTATGCTATTCTGTGGGATAAAACGTTCAATTAATCTTTTTATAGCTTTTTAACTCGTATGTTCATGGGTTTTATATTTTCGAGTAAAAGAAGCCCATAAAAGTCCTTTTTTGCCCGTGTCTACCGACTACCAGTCTTACTACCAGTCTTACTACCAGTAGTAACACGGGAAATTAAATCTTCCTCTGTTACTACCAACAGGTCCAGTAGTACGATGGCAAGGTTATTTTTACCCGTCATACTACTACAGCCATTTTCAGATAGCTATATTTAAATATAAACTTTTTGGATATTCGCTACTCGCTTATCCCTGGTACCCTTCACAAAAAGTTCATACCAAGATGATGTGGCAAAAAAATCTTATTCACATCTATTTGAATAAGGTTTCCTTCAGACTATAATAATATTTCATATTTTCCCTATTTTGTTGCAACAACAGTTTACAACGATGACAGCTACATTTTCTTTGTCTTTTTTTAGGAATTTGATGGATTATCTGGAATTGAAAAGACTTATTTGTACAGAAAATGAATATTTTTTTAGTTGTGATGCTTCGCAGCTTAGTTTATGTTCGTCAGGATTAGGATTAGAATGTTTTAGTTGGGATCTAAATTATATTATTTGTATAAATATCTCGACGATCGACGAAAAATCTCGAATAGGTCTACGCAAATAATAATTGGCCGAAGCATATGTAGAAACAGATTCATTAACATGTCAACGTTTCAAAATTGTTTATTGTAATAATGTTAAGTGTAAAAGTTGATTAAACGAAATGCCCAAATTCATAAACGCTCTCACACTCACAGCCCCTTCGTTCGTTAAGTTCTATGACTTGTGTCGTGGGTAAGAAAACTGTTCTCGCCGTTCTATCAAAAAATTTTTTAATCAAAATCGATTTATATTTGGCGGAGATATCGCGTAACATACATACAAAAAAAAAAAGTGTGGCACTCGGGGACTGCCGCGGTAAAGCTATTGCATAGCATTTTTTATCAACTTATGCAATTATAATTATTTATTTATTTTATTTATGCAGTATTTTTTTTCCTGCCACTTAGAGGCGAGTTGCTGAACTAAAGAGACAAGCGTGATATTTCAAAAAAGTCATTAAAAGTTCTGCTATTCATCGATAAATGGCAAAACTAAAAGTATCACCGCTGTGCCGGTCGGAGTGGGGGGTGTGAGGCTATTTTCGTTACGGAATATCCGGATTCGGTCTCCACGCTCAAGGCCCGCGATAGAAGCTATGCAATAGCTTAAAAAATACATACAGTTGAAATGACAAACTCCTTTTTTGAAGTCGATTGAAAAGTTATAAGCAATTAACCTCAAAAGTGTTTCTCTATAAGGCAAGATTTAGGCGCGAGATCTCAGTTCGGCGCGACAGACTAGGATTGCTGTTGTTTTGCTTTTGTCTTGACTGTCTCGGGTGATGTAGTTAGTACAGCTAGCTTGATGTAGATTGTTTAGCAAGACATCCATTACAGTGTTACAAGAAACATCTCGGAATGTTTAACAGTTAGAACAAATCACTGCGTTTATGTTTTGCGATGTTTGCATATTATTATTGAGTGTTCCGTTAGTTTGTGTCGTGATGAAATGTATCAATCTATCGCACGCTGTTACTGCTCTTAACCGACTTCAAAAACAGGAGGAAGTTTTTCAATTCGACGTGTTTTTTATGTTTCAGAACCTCAGAACTTATTTCTAGGTTTCTATTTTGATGATTTTGTTTATTTGAAATCTAGTGCTCCCCATGTGTTTCCATTTAGATTTGATCAAGATCTGACCAGTGGTTTTTGAGTTATCCTCTATAATTAGAATTTAATTAATGTAATCTGATCAAGGGTTCCGAAGATAAAGCGGTGAAGTCGGTTTTTTAAGCTTTGCTTGCGTTTAAATTATAAATTATTATGATCACTGGTTCAAGAAGATCTTTTCTTTTGTGACAAGATTGCCTGTATGTATGTTTGGTTTGTTGCTCCCAAATGAATCGTCCGATTCAAGACGACCCAGTTGGCGCAGTGGACAGGTGTCCGCTCTCTGTGCCGTGGGTCCTGGGTTCGATTACCGGCAGGAGCACAAATTCCTTCCCAAGGGATATTTGTGCTTCTGGTTCTGGGTGTAATGTGTGTGTGATGTGAATGTTTCCGGCACCCACGATACGTAAGTCTTTGAACTTAGTGTGGGGCTGTGAGTGTGAATGCGTTTGTTTGTTTTGTTTTTTGATTCAATAAGTTCCTTGTTTTTTATCGCGATGTATTCATATTAATTCTATTAGTTAATTTATTTATTACATACATTACATTTATATAACTTTCATGGGTGCATCTTTGAGGCCCATGTGAATAAAAAAATTTGAATTATATTTTAATACCGCTGCAATTTTGACGACCGGCGAGCAAAAAGGCTCTTTGACGATGATAAGCTAGTCGAGTTCAAGTTGCAGAGTCTCAGTCACCGACGTAAGGTCGCAAGCTTATCGGTATTCTATCGTTTATATTCTGGAGAGTGTGCGCAGGAATTACATGATTAAATTCCCCCTTGCCCTTTTTACCACCTAACAACAAGACGAACTGTTAAACGTACGTTACCACTACCGGAACCTCAAGTATTGTAGGATGCAATAAAAAACGGACTACTGACCGAACCAAAATCAAAAATCAAAATCGAAATCGTTTATTCACATGGGCCCCAAAGAGGCACTCATGAAAGTTAATGAATCTATTGTGCTTCCTTGTTGAACGTGTTGTTTCCTTCTCTAGAGAGATTAACAAAGTATTTTTTGACGCCATGTAGATCTGTATTCTATTTTGACAATGTAGAGTGCTCAAAAGAGGTGTTTTACGTTTATCCCTATCCCCTTCTCGATTCTACCGCCATACACTACTGTCTACATTACTATATTTCAACAATCAATAATCTTAAAGGTAACTCAAGTGCTCAAGTTCACTACCAGTAAATGTTGTGATAAGTTACAGCATTTAATTTGCACGTAGCCATAACCAGGCGCTCCGATAAATTTAAATATTCCTTTTTTTTTCTATTTAAAGCGATGAGGAAAACTCCAGGGCTGCCACCAATTGCACTCCCTCTTGCTCTGGTTGCTCTATTAATTCAGGCCTTTCCTGTACTCATTAGTGTAATGAGCGAGCTTTCTGGACCGCGACAGCCCTAGATCGCATATTTTTAATGTTTATTCTGGATTGATGGTATATATTTGGTGCAATTCAAAGTAGTATAGTAGTACGTAGCGCGGTAGGCCTGGTCGATCGTATTCGATTGGTAAGGTTGAGAAACGTACTTAGCCCTTTTTTTATGGTACAGTACAGTCAGTAGTAAGGTAAACATAAACATAGACGCTTTCACAGACACAGACCCAAAATAACTTCAATGACATAGGTTCCAAAAATATTCACATCACAAATTACAACTAGAACCACAAACACAAATGTTCCATGATGAGAAATTTTTTGTTTTCAATGGGAATCGAACCCGATAGCCGCTACTTAGAAAGCGAACGCGTACCCAATTAAAACAACGGACAGTTCTTAGTACTGGAATATTTATAATCTAATATATAAAATTCTCGTGTCACAGTTTTCGTTGCTATACTCCTCCGAAACGGCTTGACCGATTTTGATGAAATTTTTTGTGCTTATCCGGTATCTATGAGAATCGGCCAACATCTATTTTTCATCATCATCATCATCATCACTTTTCATCATTATCAACGCGGGTGAAACCGCGGGGCGCAGCTAGTTATGTATATATTTTTAAGTATGTTTGTTTTCGCTTCACGCCGTAACAGCTTAAAGAAATTTGAAATGTGCATAGCTTATGTAATTAATACTTAACTACCTATATATGTATTTTTTTCTCTTCAAGAAATTCGAAAAAAATCGGAATCTTCCTACATAGTATATACCTAGGATAATTAATTTAGTCTGACACCTAGCTCATGTAAAAAATACTTATTTATGAAGGTACCAGTTATGGCTGGTCTAGAAAAAACAAGTGAATACCTACTCAAATAACTACTTACATCAAAGTCAGTGAAAATAAACCTACCTATGTTTTTTCCTTCTAAAACTAGATTGGATTGGAGCTAAATAAATGTGGTAGGTAAGGTAGGTTGGTACCTAGGATTAACATATAGATATTTTAATTTGATAAACGCGGGCGAAGCAGCGGCGCACGGCTAGTAGTAAATAAAATGTTAACGCAAATTAAAATAGAAAAAGTTCAAGATTTTCTTTGTGAAAACGTAGAAACAAACGTTTTCGAGCATCTGAGTTGAATTTAAAATGTACTAACCAAATTAGTGGGAGCAACGGCTTTTTAAAAACGTCTGTCTACCCTTTATAATGCTTTGAACCAAGACCGAGAGGTTGTTTTTTTTTTATTATTTCATGACCATGGATGCATAGTCCTTCAGTCGAAATATTAAACAAATATTAACAATTTCTATTCTTCATAATAAAAGTCTTAGTCACAAGTCACAGTCAAAGTCAAGTAGTCAGTCATAGTCAAGTCATGCCCTAGTAAAGTGGTAGAAACTTTACTAGAACTTCTATTGGAGTTTTGGAGCGAAGGCGAAAATCACGTTTTTCAACTTTGTATGACTTGCCTACACTTATGTACATTTACTTAGTATTAACGGTTAATAATCCACCATTATTACACATTAACCCTCGAAGAATCACAGGTTTTGGAAAATTACATAAAATCAACAACGCCATTTTTTCACCTTCGCGGCAAAACTCCCCGTGAGGTTGTATAGGTACTGTCATGTCTACAATGAAACAATTTGCAGATTAATTTTATTTCGGGCAACTTTAAAAAGAGAAAACGCGTGAGATTGATTTTGCCGCGAAAGTGAAAAAATGGCGTTGTTGATTTAGTATATTTCTCCAAAACCTTATGATAACCTGAATCGATTTCGATAAAATTAATATGGGTCCACCTCTGAAGTATAATCTACCAAACAAAAAAAATCATCAAAATCGATTCATAATTGAGAGAGACATCGCGTAACAAACATATATAAAAAAAAATACAATCGAATTGAAAACGTCTTCTTTTTGAAGTCGGTTGAAAAGTAAGTTAATTTTTGACGCAATCAGTTTTTTTTTGTATGTTGTCTAGTATTCTTTATTATCACCTATTTTTATTTTGAGTAAAATTTAAATAGATTTTCTCCGAGTTGTAGATACACCAGGCTCCTGGTTGTGTCGTCACACAAAGACAGTATTTCACATTAGCTAATGGTTTCACATTGAGATTGATGTGTCTATCCGTCAATACTCCTAAGTGACATCCCTGCAGCAGGGTTGCCACTTACCGTTGTTGGTTCTACACTTACCGTAGGTGGGAATGTGTTTGAGAAGTAGATAGACCTTGTATCTAGTCTCGATACAAGGGTTTGGATGTCTGCGGGGCTGTGATTGTTAAATCGTCTGTACTTTATTAAATCAACTTTATAATCTTTTTATTTTTATCGTAACAGTACTATTATTTATATCTCTAGTACTATTATTTATTTCGTTTTGCCACAGCCTAGTTGGTCCTAAATAAATTATCAAATTTATTTTAATTATTAGAATTAAATAGAAATTACATTTAAATACCTTCAAAGTAAGTCTTTTCGTGAACATCAGAGCAAAATTAATTGGCCAATCGAAATTGTAATTAATAAAATATATAATCTCCAATTTAGTTCACGCAAAACGAATTATATTTAAATAGTTTCCAATAACAGCTAAAGCAAATACATTAAGATTGATGCTCGTATGTGACACCCCTGGGCCCGATCAGGGTTGCCACTTTGATTAACGAGCCTGATAATACGTTAGTTTCTGGAATATGAATAAATGTCGTAGCAATCGAAATATAAGGAGATAATGAACTATGTAATGGCAACCCTTTAAAGTCAAAGGAAGCCGCGAAACTGAGATATATTCTTTGATGATTTTATGTTATATACCAAAACTTGTGTTTTTTCGAGTGTTAATGTAATAATGGTTGGCTAAGTTTAATAGGCGTTCGCCTTCTTAGCGGGGTATCGGGCTCGATTCCCGACGGGAACACAAGTTTTCTTCCCAAGGAAAATTTGTGTTTCTGGTTCTGGTTTTGTTTGTATGTGATGTAAATGTTTTCGGCATCTACGACACAATGCATCAATGAATCAGTGTGGGGCTGTGAGTGTGAAGGTTTTTTTTGTGTCCCATTTAAACTTGATCTAGGTCTGACCAGTAAGCAGTTTTTGAGTTATCCTCAATAATGCGTATTAATTTCATTTATTCTGATTAATGGTTCCGAATAGTCGGTTTTTAAGCTTTGCTTGTGTTCAAAACATTTGTTTAAAATATGACTTGATGGGGATGAAGTTATCTTAGGTTTGTTGAAAATCGGTGCAGTCGTTTTCTGATAGTGTAGGGTACCTATATCAAAGTTTTGATCACGAAATCGTTCATAACAATAATAACATATTGAATCGTGAGTATCTCCGAAACTCTTCATCGGATCATGATCAAAATTATAATGTTACCAACTAGAACGTATATATACACTTACAAACGAAGCAATAGTGTTTCAAATCGGTAACATAAATAACGTAGTTCTAAGGTCACTTAAATTAAAAAAAATGTTCCGACGAATTGAGAACCTCCTCAATTTATTGTAGTCAGTTAAGTATAATTTTCTACTATTATATATATATATAATTTTTTTTTATTGTTCACCACTGACTATTCCTTTTTCTGTTACTGTCCATCTAAAAGTTGTCTGGAAAAGATCGCTTTAAGCGATAAGACCGTACTACCACGATGATATTAAATATTTTATCTATCATTGTTTATATTTTTGGTACGCAATAAAGTGTTTTGTATTGTATTGTAAATAGACTGAAATATAATAATCTCTTACAGGCCGGCTTGCTATTTTCGACTTAACTCATACTACTCATAGTGCGTCACAGCTCACAGCTAAAGCAGTGAGTAAATATAGTCTTTGTTGCTATCAAAAAAATAAGTCTTTTCTCAGCTATAAACGTCACGTTCGCAAATAAAATAATAGTATATAGTATAATCGGTCCACGACTTTTAAAGGGCGGTCGTTGTCGCGATTTCGGTTGACTTTCAGACTCGTGTTTAACTATGGCTTTGTAAAATAGGGAGGGGAAAAGATCAATCTGTAATCTTGGTCTGGGAAAATTTGAAACAAGACTTTTTTTTTTTTTCTCTTAGTTTTGGCTTTGCAATCTTGTGCATTTAGCCAGTGTCAAGTGATAATATATTTCAAGTGTATTTCATATTATAGGTCCTAGTCACAAGTCACAGTCAAAGTCAAGTAAAAGAGTCAAGGTCCAGTCGTAGTCAAGTCATGCCCTAGTAAAGTGGTAGAAACTTTACTAGAACTTCTATTGGAGTTTTGGAGCGAAGGTGAAAATCACGTTTTTCAACTTTGTATGATTTGCCTACACTTATGCACGTTCACTAAGTATTAACGGTTAACAATCCACCATTATTACACATTAACACTCGAAGAATCACAGGTTTTGGAAAATTTTACAAAATCAACAACGCCATTTTTTCACTTTCGCGGCAAAACTCCTGAAACAGGACTTATCTTATATCATAGTTTAGGTAATATCTCGGGACTTAATTGCGCTAAAAAACTATTTTTATTTACCTCGACGTTTCGGCCAAGTTGCATTGGCCATGGTCTCGAGAAGACTGGAGAATGCGGGTGTCAGCGTGGGAAAGGGCGAGTATTGTCTCCAACTACCCGCACTTGGTCTTGTGAGAAATAATTATCACGACACACAACACTCACGATATCAGCAGATTTATCTCGGGATAAATCGCGACGCGAACAACGCTTAAAACTGGACTCCACGCGACATTCTTAGCGCGATTAAGTCCCGAGATATTACCTAAACTATGTGTTCGAATCGCGGAAGTTTAAAAATTACAATTATCTTATGTCATTGAAAGATGAGACGAAGCAGCTCGCCTGAAGGTAAGCGTCACGCTTGCCAATCTGCTACGGAATCATTGAACTAACATGTTGACGAGAGGTCACAGCTGTTCTTGAATTATGAGAATGTTAGATACTAACCTACGAGCCTACCTACTATATACTTACCTATGAGCAGAACAAAGATAAAAAAAAATATTTGAAAAAATAATGTAATTATTTTATGTATCATATTAAAAACGCAAAACGCATTCACACTCACAGCCCCACACTAAGTTCAGAGACTTGTGTCGTGGGTGCCGGAAACATTTACATATCACACACATACAATCACACCCAGAACCAGATGCACAAATGTCCCTTGGGAAGGAAAAGTGTGCTCCTGCCGGGAATCGAACCCAGGACCCACGGCGCAGAAGGCAGACACTTGCCCACCGCGCCAACTGGGTCGTCAAATTATAATATATTACTTGTTTATGTATATTTATATTGTATTTATGTCATTGTATAAGTAATGATATTTATTTAGTTAGGTATTCCATACACCCATTTATTATACCCCGTCTATTACATTCTATAGTTCTATCCTTCCGAAGGTTGCCGGGTAGAGATCGCTATTAGTGATAAGGCCGCCTGTTGTGACGCTTTACGTTACCTTGTTTGTTACCTTTGTTTTATCTTATTTCATAAAGTGGATCAATAAAGTATTATCTATCTATCTATCACTAAACTCTGGTTTTCAATCGCAACCCAGGTGGCGAATCTAAAATAAAGTGAAATAGATACACAGGCGTAAGGTGACAATCACAAAATTCTTAATCTATATATATAAAAATCAATGCCACTTTTCATTGTAATTTTATAACTCAAGAACGGGCTCACCTATCCAAACCAAATGTTTAGGCTTTGTTCGGACTATTTAGTAGATGGTTCATGTGAAGTTTGCACAAAATCGGTCGAGCGGTTCTTCATTTATCACACCCGGGCGAAGCCGGGGCGGATCGCTAGTTATCTATAAACCTGTGATCCAGCAGCATGTATACCATGTTGCCAGTAAAACTAATGAGTACACAAGACATATAAACATAACTTTGATAACGCTACTTAGACTTATTTGTCTCCTCCCATAAAAAAAATGTGTTTTTAAGAACATAATTACATCATTACCTGGCGGGGACACAAGTTTTCTCCTCAAGGAAAATTTGTGTTTCTGGTTCTAGTTGTGACTGTGTGTGTGAATTTTTCCGCCACCCATGATACAAGTCATCGAACTCAGTGTGGGGCTGTGAGTGTGAAAGCGTTTATGTTTAATAATATATGTCATGTCAAGTCTTCATGTCCCAACACTAAAAGTCCTAGTGATGTCCAAACGAAGGCACAGTGTAAGCATAGTATGCTAATACTCACGCGTGCCTTGAATGCTAACTACTCAGTATTATGATTACAGTAAGGGAACTTCACTAAAGCTCTGCCATGCTACGACACATTTTCGCAGAAAACATTGTCAATGACACTTCGAATTATATTTACGAGGCATCTTCGCTTTTTATATTTAAAAGATGCAAATTGCAGAAAAGGAAGCTTTCATCTGCTCTTTTATTATTATTATTCTTAGTTAGTTAGCAGTTCCTAGAGGCTTCGCCCGCGTTTGTCAAGTTAAAAAGTAGCCCATGTGTTAATCCTAGGTATAAGCAATGTACCTATATTCCAAATTTCATCCAAATCCATTCAGCCGTTTCAGCATGAAGAGAAAACAAACACACGACCTTTCGGATTTATGATGAAAGTGTGATTTAAATTCTCACCCGTTGGATAAGCTGATTGACAGCCCATCATCGGAAGTAAATTAACGGATTTAGAAGTAATCTATGAGATGTTACGATGTCACGACGAATTCGGAAAAAAGTCTGCTATAATGAGTTCATCTAATTGCAAACCGTCGCTAAAATTGTAAAAATAAAGAAAAATAATAATAACGAGGAAATAACATCTGTAACTATAAAGTCGAATTACCAGATAAAACTCAGCCCTGAGCAGAATTTTTATTTTGTGTTTTGATTTTCTTTTATTTTCTAGAGTATTTAAGTTTTTAATTCAATAACAATAATATATCTTCTCAAGGCAACAAAAACTGTAAAGTTCCATACTGTAAATACTGTGATACGTGATTCGACACTGACTCTTGCCTAATCTGTGGTGACTTAACTACCCTGTTCGATCAAAGGCATTATGTATTATGTATGACGCTAAGTTAACGCTACGCTAAGTTTAAGCTAGTCTAAGTTAATCCTAGAAATTTTCCAGATCCGCCCACAAATGGGATTCATATACTTAGTAAAAGTCAAAGATAAGACTTGTTCAGCTAATGAGAGCAACATGAACGCTTTAACTTAGATACAACTTAAAACTCTTCAAGTTAAGGGTTAATTATCTTCTAGGTTAGAAAGTAAATGCGAGATGTATTTAAATTTGAAATAAAAAAATACAATACAATACAAAAACTCTTATTTTACACCAAAAGATAAATACAACTTACAGAGAAATTTATAAAGATATGTACAATGTGCGGTCTTATCGCTAAGACCGATATCTTCCAGACAACCTTTTGATGGAAATATAAACGAAAAGATAATGTAGGGATAGTGGTGCGATAAAATGAATGAAATAACATTAAAAAAAATAGAAATACATTGTTTAAACTAAATAAACAATACATACCGATAATAATATCAGAATATACTTACATAATATAAATAAATAAATACCTATAATACATATTATTTAACATATATAATTCACATAGTAACGTTTACAAATAAAAACTTTTATTTGTCCAATCTGTAAACAAAGAACTAAGTTACCTACACGACATCGAGCTTATAGGTAACTCAAGTGCTCAAGCCCACTACCAGTGGGTAGCGTTCCCATCATGCTGGAGGCATTGCCTCTCTGAATTGCAATGCTTATACGTTGAGCCAAATAAGTGCCAGCATTTTGATCACGCGTCGCTTCAACCAGGCGTTCTGATAGATTTTTGAAAATAGAATGAGCTCCCGGTCTCTTTGCTGTACATAGTTTTAGTTTAGTTTTAGGAAATATAGGCAATTGGCCCGTAGATTGGAAATAAACATAAATAATAAATCTGTAAACATAAATACGTATGCTATAAAACTTGGGGCTGAGTCACCCACGTCCGTAGGAGGATACCCCTTAAGTCTGACTCCCTACACGTGGTCCCCGGGGGGAGTAGCTTACCACCATCAAGTTGAAAGTCTGCCGCCAAGCCAAATACGGTGTTCCGGCAGTTATCCTTGAGAGCCTGCGTATTCCAGGTCTAGTGTGTTTACCAGCTTCGATCACATCGTCACTTACCATCAGGTGAGATAGTGGTCAAACACTAGCCTGTCACAAATAACAAAAAAAAAAACAATACAAATAAGACTATATTTTTCGAAAAATATGGACACGTTTACAATTAACCTATTCCAAACATCCCGTTTGATATAATCAAGTCCCTCCAGTTGTCTCAATCTTAAATCTGTTGCTCAGTTGTCATTTACATTTAAGGTTATTTTCCTATGTCAGTTCTTGTTTGAGACAGCCGCACCCGTATCTATTCAGGAAACGACACAAAACAGGGTTCGTAGCAACCATGGCCATGGGTGCCATACAAACACGATCTTCAATTAGTTACACAGTTGAAAGACAGTAGTTCAACTCTGTCTATAACTTTTTGATACGTAAAAAATTTTTTTTTAGCCAATATTAAATAAAACTAATTTCTTATCATGATATATTATGAATATCTCAGGATATTTAATTAAACATTTTGTCACGTAAATCAATCAGACATATAGAAGCAATTGATGTAAATACAAAAATATATAATTCTTATATAATATTTCTTATGTAGTATTTGTGTTTATTTCTTACCTGTTAACAAAACCTAGCAGTCCTCCTCTCTTCTAAGATTATTGCGGTGCCCCACAGGGTCTATATAGAACTGTACTCTTAAAAAACACCTGTATATTACTACTATTATAGATTGCAATAAATAAATGAATATGAATATGAAATGAATATGAATATGAAAAAATAATTTCATCGATTTTTAAATAAGTTAATCCTGAAACGCGTAAAGTAATAAAAAATTAGAATATTAACAATAAAACTAAATAAAACTTTTCTATCTTATTATCAATTCTTAGTCAATATAACCTATATCTTATCGAGTACATACAAACATCACAGCGTGGTAATGCAGCAAGAATTTTGGGAACTTTGCCGAACATTAAAGATCTTTTAAACCTTCTTTAACCTATTTTTTTTATAACTTGAATATTTATTATTGTAAAACTAGGTTTTGGAATAAATAAATTCTTATCACACACTTGAATTATATAATATGATTCAAAATATGACTGTGATAACGTGATAATAACAGACACTTATCATCAGTTAAAATACTGATGGAATGCCAGCCTATCAGAGATAAGAAAAATAACTGGCTTCAAGTCTGACAATGACACTGATTGCTCCAAAACTGGTTTACTTGTTTAACCTCAGCTAAAATCAAAAGAAGCGCGAATCAAATTTCCACGTAAGAGTATAATTATAACAGTCATATTATGTCACAAATTATAAGAGGATATCAAAAAAAACTTAATGTATTAACATCAACTGTAAAATTATCTAATAAATCAATAAATAATCGTTTTTAAAATATGTCACACTACTTAATCGATTCGCTAAGGAATGGAACTCCTTGCCTGAATCTGTTTCTTATATAATTAGTATAATATCGAAGTCTCTATAATAATATATCGTATGGTTTTGAATCAGGGGGCGGATGAGATAGTGGTCAAAGGTTTGCCTATTTAAAATAAAAACTAAGCTTTCGATAATTGCAACTTAGCTTACTGTCTTTACACTATACGTCCATCCTTAACTAGGGTTGTCACCCATTGCTTTAATTACGTCTCCGTGACTAGACCCTGGCCATAATTCATAATTTTATAACTAAGCATATGTTATTTTAGGTTATAATTAATGGGCCATGATGGATGATACACTTCGGCGCGAAATAATATGTTTTCGTGACATAATTACAAGGAAGCCAAGTCAAATTATACGTTTTAGTGGTTTGGTGCAACTTGATTAATATTACTGTATTTAACTAATTATTAATAAATGCTGAAGAGTTATAGCGTTGAAATTTCTTTGAATTAATCAAAGAAATTTCGAATTTGAAAACAAACTTGGAAAATTTGATAGAATTATCTCTTTGTTGTTTGCCTTCTAAACGACGGGTATCGGATTCGATTCTCGATAGGAATACAAAATTTCATCCAAAGGGAAGAGTATTTTTTTTTAAATGTTGAATAGGCAAGCATTTGACCACTAAGTGTATCTATTTTTTTATGTGAATATCTCCGGCACCCACGATACAAGTCTTCGAAGTTAAAGTGGAGCTGTGGATGTGTAAAAAAAACTGCAACTACTTTTCATCACAATTTTACTCACAAAGGAAGCTCGAGCACTTAGTAGAGGATTTTTAGCAGCGACTGCATGATCAGGGACAACCCTAACTCCGACCGCAATCGTCGCTTCAGCACCTTCTGTAGGTATAAGTTATATCCAAAACTTCTCCTAACTCTTGTAATTCTTCCCCAGACCCCCCGAACGCGCCGATCATCACTGGATACGTTCCCGGCACGACCCTGGTCGCTGGCACAGTGCAGAAGCTGCTCTGCATGTCCACTGGTGGGAACCCACTCGCTACTCTCACGTGGTTCAAAAATGACAAGAAGGTACGTTAGACAAGATAATTTTATATTTCATAAATATGAACTGCCCGCTGGGGCATCTGCGTATGCGCTCGCCTGACGGTATCGGGTTCGACTCCGTGGGAGCACAAGTTTTATCCCCAAGGGAAATTTGTACTTCTGGTTTTGTAAGGTGTATGTTTCAGGTAACCACGACACAAGAAATCGAACTTAGTGTGGGGCTGGGACTACATTGTTTACCTATAGGGAATAAATGGGGGCTGAGTCACCCACGTCCGTAGGAGGATACCCCTTAAGTCTGACTCCCTACACGTGGTCCCCGGGTGGTGCAAATCAGGTGACATTTGAGAGGTGGTAGAGCATTTTGTGAGTTGCTCGCCTGGCTTGCTACCAAAGTAGCTTACGGTGGTAAGCTACTATCAAGTTGATAGTATCAAGTTGAAAGTCTGCCGCCAAGCCATATACGGTGTTCCGGCAATTACCCTTAAGAGCCTGCATATTCCAGGTCTAGTGTGTTTACCAGCTTCGATCACATCGTCACTTACCATCAGGTGAGATAGTGGTCAAACACTAGCCGGTCACAAATAAAAAATGTTTTTTTCTGCGTACCGCAACCGCCTGATCGGGGCACGTGGAATTGACGACAGCTATTACCGGATTGGATTCCCCCGGCAGGGGGATACTGGTTCAATTCCAATTCCAAGCCTTAATTAATAATAATTTTAATTTTCCTCCTTTTTACTGGGGGGAAAATGCCAAGCAATTCCTTTCCTTCCCAAGGGTGAAAGAAAGGGGAGTATGGGGCTCAAATCTTCTAAAAACCCTCCGTGAGCACTGCCTCGCCCAGGGTCAAGATAGGGTCGCGCTAGCAATCACTATCTTGCCCCGGCGAATGTAAACCTTTCATTTTCCATCTGCTTTAACCCTGCCTTATTCCAGGTCCACTCGATAACGAAAACGTCAGAAAAGTCAGTGTCAGCCGAGATATCCATCCTCACCAACGTCACCGACAACCAAGCGCAGTATAGATGTGAAGCTACCAACAGTGCCACGGAAATACCTCTGTTTGAAACTGTCACGTTGAATGTTCACTGTAAGTAATAGAATAGTATAGAATGGAATAGAATGTAATGTAATGGAACTGAATGGAATGTATATGTATACTAGAATGGACTTTAATGGAATTTAATAGAGTTGAATGAAGTTGAATGGAATTGAATGGAATTTAAAATTCAAAATGATATATTTGCTAGAATGTAGATATACCTTGATGATGGATATTAATTTAATTTGTTTCTATACATTATACCGTAAAAGTTGGTGCGCAAAAGTATGATATTATTATGTTTATTCTATACACAAATGACATTTAGTTATATAATGAAAATAAACTCTTGCAGTCACAATTTATAGGTAATTATTATAGTATTCATTGATGTACCTCAATAAATGTCAAAGAATTGAATGGAATTTAATGAATTAGAACGGAATATAATGGAATAGAACGTAATAGATCGGAGTAGAATGGAATATAATGGTATAAAATGGAATGGAGTGAAACAGACTGAAATATAAAGGAATTGAATGGAATATAATGAAACAGACTGAAATATAATGGAATTGAAAAGAATGTAATAGAAATTTGTAGCCACCAAGTCAGTTTTTTTGACAACCTTCCTATTACAATAACTATAGGAAGGTCGCGCTTTAAAATTACAGTCGCATAAATCCACAAAGAAATTTACCAAATCTTACTAAAACTATTTTACTATATTATAGTTGCACCAGAAACAGTGAAAGTCAGAGCGGACCCAGAGGAACTCAAGCCAGGAAACGAAGCAACACTCAAATGCGACGCCGCCTCCAGCAACCCACCCGCTGTTCTATCGTGGTGGCGAGATGGTATACCTGTACAGGGTAAGTGACACTTTTTCACTTCACTTCTACGTTTATCATCCGTACAGAGAATGAGGGGAAGGGGAGTTAAAACAGTTTGATTTTAAAGTTGTATCTGAATACGTGGTCTAATTTCTAGGATACTCCTAAATTTCTTCTCTATTTGATGATACATTTCCTCCTGTCTTGCAACAAAAGCACACATAAAAACTTCCACATTTGTATATTTTGTCATTAATTTAGTTAAAATGTATTCTTAGTT
This sequence comes from Lomographa bimaculata, assembly GCA_948107665.1. Classification (NCBI taxonomy): domain Eukaryota; kingdom Metazoa; phylum Arthropoda; class Insecta; order Lepidoptera; family Geometridae; genus Lomographa; species Lomographa bimaculata. The sequence goes on along the minus strand of OX403610.1, from coordinate 10,468,787 downwards.
AGTCTCATATCTTTTTTCAATTACACATCGAGGGTCGAACTGCACATCAGTATTGCTATTCTCCGTCCGCAAATACTCACATAAAAAAGGTTTTATTTGAAAATGTTGCCATAAGTCCTCCTTATAATTGTCCGGCTAAGTCTAAATTGTTTGTAATACATGATACACACTGGACGGATTTGGTTCGAGCGAAAAGCGTTCGGTGCCCTCGTCTGCGTCTCCGCACGCCGTCCGATCGAACCAAATACATCGAGTGTATAGCAGCTATTACAATTGCATGTGATATGACGTTTAATTTATAGTTTTATATCCATCTTCCGATTAAGCGATCAGTATGTCCTCGCTGAAATTAGACGTCAAAATCTTGGCTCCAAAACATTTCACAATTACATTTTCTTTAAAGACCAATGTTAAATACAATATATAAGGTCAGGTTAAACGCTGTTTGACTCTGTTATTAGTAGACTAGCGCATATATGGAAGACCTGATATCCTAAACACTGGTAACCTTAGTTAAGAGTTAAGGCTCAGTAGGTAGTCATAGTATCGCATACGCTACAGAAACTAAACACAAAACCTTCTTGTCAATTACGCAAAAGTACCTATTACATTCAATTTGTAAAGCCCCAGTGAGCCAAATTATTTAAACTAGTTGAAATTTCTTGTTTTTGCAATAATTTAGCACTTTTGTACTTACTTACTACATTAGGTCTATGCGATATAGTGTGTGATATGTTCTGTGTGGAAATAAATAAATTGTGTAAATAAATTTGTGCAAGAATTTGTTTGAGTAGTACTTAAATGATATTTTGATCCACCAGGTCTCCCAATGCAGCAGAAGAAAGGCCTCCACGGTGGCACTGTCTCCACCATTGAATTAAAGTTGAATGTCACGAAGTCTCTCAACGGGGCTGTTTATACCTGTCAGGCTACCAACGAAGCTTTGGAAAGAAGTGTTAATGATGCGCTGGCGCTCAAAGTACTATGTAAGTAGATAGATAGATAAATTCTTTATTTGCACACCAAAAAATAACACTTACAAAAAAATCTTATATATAACATAGGAGCACAAAGGGCGGTCTTATCGCTCAAAGCGATTTCTTCCAGACATCCAAGGGGAGATGATAAAAATTTACAAACAGGGACGGTGGTAAACCTCGACACGTATTTAAATTAATAAATGTACTTACACATACTTATTAATATTAGATACATAATATACATACAAAAACCTACATAAATAATAATGATATATTATAAACATACACAAACTAATTTAATAATAATACATAATTCTCGTGATGGCTGTTATTTTGCAAATCTGGCAGTAGTCATTAACTTTCATGAGTGCCTCATTGGGGAACATGTGAATAAACGATTTTGATTTTGACCAAATACGCAACAAAACGAATATACTTCTCATTCAAGCAAGAATGGTTGAATGTAAGTAAAGCGAGCAAAAATAAAATAAGCCATGATAAGCATTAAAAAAGAAGCAATTCTTTTTACTCTGCCACGGAAGGGTTTTTCGCGTTTCTTGTATGCATCTGTGCATATTTGTAATTTTTTTACTACCTCGTATCTTCCAAATGACTGAATGGTTTTTGACAGTTAAGGTATCGTTATGTTTGTCTTAGAAACCCTAGTGTCCTTAGATAAGTGTTCGAAAACAAAATGGCGAATTTTTGGCGCGAAATAGTAATACGGTAATAAAAAAATTAATAAACCTATGACTAGGGTATCAAAATTAAGAAAATTAAAAGGGGATTACATAAAAAGTAGGTTTAAATTTTTTGCAGTCGGGTTTGTTCCCTGCCTTTTTTCAATATTGCTTATCTGTGACAGATGCGCCAATATTCGACGAGGCAACACCGTACACGACTGTTGGCGTTGAAAACGAACCACTTATCATAGTCCTGCGAGCGGATGGCAACCCTGGCAGCATCACCTACACCTGGACCAAAGACGGTCTACCCATCACCCAGTCTTCTTACAGCACTTCCAGTAAGTATAACGAAGGAGTTAATCTAAGAAATGGTTAATTATTGTCGATATTTTTTTTATTGCCTTCATAGATTTTTATTTTGGCTTCGCAATATTTTTAATGCATATTTGCATTTAGCCAGTAATATATACAATATCAAGTAATAAAATGTTTCAAGTATAGAAATTACATACTTAAAAGAAGTCATAGGTCATAATTAAATTCAAGTAAAAGAGTCATAGTCAAGTCATACCCTATAAAGTGGTAGAACTTTACTAGAACTTATATATATATATATATATATATTTATAAAGATAGATACCTATAATTTTACAAGGAGGATGACGCTAGCATGTTCTTTTTACACTTAGAATAGTATTAACACTAATGTTATAAATCTGAAAGTCTGTGTTAGTGTGTAGGTATGTTTGTTTTCTCTTTACACTATACGGATTTGGATGAAATTTGGTATGTACATAGCTTATACCTTAACACGGCTACTTTTTAACTTGATAAACGCGGGCAAAGCCGCTGGGCACGTAGTGTAATAAAATAATCTATAATGTGTATGTGTGTGTAATGTGAATATTTTCGGTACCCACGATACAAGTCTTCGAACTTAACGACGAGCTGTGAGTGTGAAAGCGTTTATTATTTACTAGCCGTGCTCCGCGGCTTCACCCGAATTTATCAGGTTAAAAAGTATCCTATGTGTTAATCCTAGGTATAAGCTATCTATATTCCAAAATTCTTTCAAATCTGTTTAGCCGTTCTAGTGTGAAGAGAAAACAAACAGGTGATATAGTGGTCAATTACTTGCCTATCTAGCATAAAAAAGACATACTTACACATTTATGCACTCGCACACTAACTTTCGTATTTATAATATTACCTAGTGCATTTTTCGGTGAGTTTAGCTATTAATATTAAAACATTTCTAATTATATATTACACTAGCCGTGCTCCGCAGCTTCGCTCGCTATTATCGTTAAAAAGTAGCCTATGTGTTAATCCTATGTATAGTCTATGTACATTCCAAATTTCATCCAAATCCGTTCAGCCGTTAAAGCGTAAAGAGGGAACAAACATACTTATACATTTACACATACACTTACACACAATCTTTCGGATTTGTAATATTAGTAGGATTAAACTAAAAACTAAATTAAAATTAAACAAAAAAAAAAAACTATAACTAGATATAAATATGTACAAAACTTAACTTGCTTATTACCTAGTGTGATTTAAAACATTTCGACGTGTTTTTTTTTAATGTTTTTTTTTTAATATGTACAAAACTTAACTTACTTATTACCTAGTGTGATTTAAAAATTTTCTACGTGTTTTTTTTAAATATGTACAAAACCTAACTTACTTATTACCTAGTGTCATTTAAAAAATTTCTACGTAATTTTTTTTTAAATATTTTTTTTAAATGTGTACAAAACTTAACTTTCTTATTACTTAGTGTGATTAAAATTTTTTCTACGTGTTTTTTTTCCAGATGACAGAATTATATCGGAAGGCAGTATGTTGAACATGACGAAGTTGACGCGACATGACGCGGGCGTCTACACTTGCGAAGCGACTAATTCACAGGGTGCTGCTGTCGCTAATATAACTATCAATGTCCATTGTAAGTATCTAGTTATGGTAGCCCCTCACCCTTCAGCCTTAGATTAAGTTAAATGTAAGCATTTTTGCCTTTTGCGCTGCACCGGATGGCCTCCTGGCTCGGTATCTTAGTTTATAAGATCAGTAGAGATAAATTAGTCTTCACATCGACTACACGCCTTTCATTTGAGCCTGCGTATTCCAGGTCTTAGTGTGTTTACCAGCTTCGATCACATCATCACTTACCATCAGGTGAGATAGTGGTCAAACACTATGTGTCACAAATAAAAAAAAAATAAAAAAAAATTATAACAAATTAATTTATATTAGTTTTATATTATTAAAAAAAAAAGGAGTTTTCACACGCAAGGATCTTAAGTATCTATTAAGTATCTAAACTCACTTGTGACTTCATAACTTGCGAATAAACAAAACAAAAACATAAACGAACCAAGCGATTCGCTCCAACTTTAATTATGCGAAGCAAAGGAATGGAACATCCTGCCATTTAACCTCTATTTCACCTGATGGAAAGTGACGGTGCGGCCGAAGATGGAACATGCATGCCTATAAGGTATTGACGGCTAATGGAATGAAATTGGAATATAATACAAAATCGACAACGCCTTTTTCTACCGACTTCACAAAAAAGAGGAAGTACTGAAGTCGAATGTTTTTTTTTGTTTGTTACTCCATGTCTTCATTCTACGTGAACCGATTCAATATATATTTTTTTTGTTTGAAAGATGTTGCTTTCCAGTTGGTCCCATTAAAATTTGATCAAGATCTGATCAGTAGTTCTTGAAATATCGTCAATAATGCGTATTCTGTGGACTACATTGACGATGTTCTTGTTTTTAACCGACTTCAAAAGTTACCTCATAACTTCTTTCGTTGTGAATCGATTTTGATGATAATTTTTTTATTTGTAAGCTGGTGCTTTCCATGTAGTCTCATTGATATGATCAAGATCTGATCTCTAGTTTTTGAGTTATCGTCAATAATGCGTGTGCAATACATTAAAAATGATCAAGGTTTCGAAGATAAAGTCCGTTTTTTTAAGCTTTGCTTGCGTTTAATTATTTTTAGTTAAGCTTGCGTTTAAATTTGTATATGATTACCAAATGTTTTTGTTTCAGATCCGGCGTCGATCAAATCAGTGTCTCAGAATAGTATAACGAACCCAAAAGAAGATGCAGTGCTATCTTGCACAGCAATTGGTAAGTGTCGTCTCTACTCATATCATCCGTACAGCGAGGGAGTGGAACTCATTGCCTGCGTCTTTGTTCCCCGAACGGTATAATCTGGGTATCTTCAAGTCTAGAGTGAATAGGTATCTCCAAGGCAAGCATGTTACATCTTCGGCCGCATCTCCACTTTCCATCAGATGAGATAGTGGTCAAATGCTTGTCTATCTATCATAAAAAAAATATGCATTATTCGTTATTGGGACCAATTCCACGAACGCACAATACAATACAATAACTCTTTATTGACACCAAAAGATAAATACAGCTTACAGATAAACTTATAAATATAGGTACAATGTTCTTATCACTAAGATCGTTCTCTTCCAGACAACCTTTGGATGGAAATATAAACGAAAAGTGAAAGTAGGAATGGTGGTGCGATATAATTAATGAAAAAGATTTAAGAATTAAAATAAATGTTTAATCTACATAAACAATATATTGGCCAGGCATAAGCATAGGCGTAGTAGTTGGCGAGCGCAGTTCGAAGGTCGGTTGATTTTTTAACTTCTCGAAAAGCATAAAAAACTTGAGAGGTGTCAAGGGACACCCGGAAGGAAAGAAGTTCAATTTCCGTCTAGCCCCCTTTCGCAACGCGCGATAAGGAACTTTCGTTCCAAAATTAAAAGAAACATGCAAAAACCAACATCACAGTGTTCCCAGGCGGTCACCCATCCAAGTACTGACCGCGCCCGACGTTGCTTAACTTCGGTGATCGGACGAGAACGTGGTATGGCTTATAACTATAGCAAAAAGTGTCGTTACAACTTTTGGTCTTAATTTTTTCCGCTCCCCTTTCGCAATGCGTGATAAGGAACTTTCGTTCCAATAAATCTTGGAATTTTTGATCTTATGTTTTGTATATGAGGTTTCCAATTAATATGTGTTTCCAATTTTACTACAATACATTTGTTGACAGGCAATCCACTGACAGCAGACAACATCCGATGGGAGCGATCCGGCTACACTATAGAAAGAGATCAGGTGACCTTCGACGTCAAGAATTCCACCAGCTACCTCGCCATCCGCGAGCCCACCCGTGCCGACGTGGGGAACTTCCAGTGCGTCGTGGACAATGGTAAACACTACGAAACTTATTCAATTTTTTTTTTTTTATTCTTGTTAGACAAACTTTTAACCACCATCTCACCTGATGGTAAGCGACGATGTGGTCGACGATGGAGCAAGCTTGCCCAGAAGATACCTATTCACTCGCGACTTAAATCAATTCATTTATTAATCAAACAAAATCCATAGCGTTAAGAAGGTTTTAGTAGCTATGTTAGTAAATAATTAGAGTACCTAATTATTACATCGACAAAAATAAGTTGAAATTACAATAATTGAAACATAAAAATAAAATAAAAATTCATATACAAAAATTTTGTATTATTTTTATTTAATCTACCAGACTGTGAATAATGAGAACCTACTTTTTATGTAATGCAAATACTCTTTATTGAAAACCAATACAAAATCTTAAGAACTATCTAAAAGAAACTTAAAGAGGTTTCATAATAGGCGGTCTTATCGCATTAAGCAATATCTTCCAGAAAACCTTAGCATGGATATAAATTTTAAAAAGTTCATCTAGCGGAGGTGTACACTAAAAAGTAATAAATAGAATGGAAATTTTATTATAAACATATTCATCGAAAGTGCATAGGTGAATACTATTGATAATAAACTAAATATATTACTTAAAATATTGTATACATACATAAATTAATATACATATACATGATATATAAATATATACATATTTCATTCCATTAGTCCTCTCTTCTAATATTTTTGCGGTGCCCACAGGGTTTATATAGAACTGATTACTATAGATTGCAATAAATAAATGAATATGAATATAATTTTTTTTTTGGGAACTTTGCCGAACATTAAAGATCGTCTAAACCATCTTTAACCTGTCTTTTTATAACTTGTATCTTATTATGTATATCTATATAATTGTAATATAGTGGAAGTAAATATATTATTATATATGAATATGAAAAGTTTCACGTATTCAAATTATCCTCTTCTATTTTTTTTTTATTACCGACTAAGCAAACGTTTGACTTCAATCACACCCGATGGAAAGTGACGATGTAGTCTAAGGTGAATCACGCTTGCTCAGTAAATACCTATTCACTTTACTATTGAACACACCCAAATTGTACCTTTCGGGAAACACAGACGACGGCAAAGCGTTCCATTCTTTTGCTGTTCTATAAATGAACGAAGACGCGAAACGTTTCGTGCGAATGAACGGTATTTCAACCATAAATGGGTGTTTGACGTGCATGCCAAACCCGATGTTTTCTGCTGTAGGTATTGGAGGAGAAAGCAAGCAAGATGTGATGTTGGTAGTCAAGTTTAAGCCCGAAATGGACTCTGCACCTAACTTGGCGAAGTCAGCTTCAAATTCAGGGCAGGTCGGCCGATTGATCTGCAAGTAAGTACTCATAAAAATAACGTAAACGCTTTCACACTCATAGCATAATCAAATTTTAAAGCGGCATAGAAATTTTTGGTATTTGTCAAATGTTTTCTAAAATAGAATTAAAACTAATAAAGTTTTTTTTTAATTTTAACTTTTTTGATGGAGTTTTGCCGCGATTGAAAAAATGGCGTTGTTGATTTTGTATTATTTTTCCAAACCTGTGATTCTTCGAGTGTTAATGTGTAATAATGGTGGATTATTAACCGTTAATACTTAGTAAACGTGCATAAGTGTAGGCAAATCATACAAAGTTGAAAAACGTGATTTTTGCCTTCGCTCCAAAACTACAATGAATGTTCTGGTAAAGGTTCTACCACTTTACTGGAGCATGACTTGACTATGACTAGACCTTGACTCTTTTACTTGACTTTGTCTGGGACTTATAATTTAAAATACACTTGAAATATATTGTTTCTTGACACAGCAATTTCATCATCACTAAATGCACAAGCAATTTGCAAAGATTGTATGGCATTATAAAGCCATATAAAAAGCTTGTATGGCATTCGTAAAAGTATTTTACTAGTGACTTTTGTCTATGAACATAAAAAAACAGTATTTTTTTTAATATAAAAATATACCTCATCTTGTAGGCGATAATGTAAAAAGGAGATCCATAATGTCACACGTATGTCGATTTGGGTCTACAAAAGCACTTCAAACTTGAGAACAGAAATAAATAAACCTTATACACTACCACTTTAAGTACAATATTTCACAGCACACGTCGGCATCGTGACATCGACGCGGTCACTCAGCGACTGAGAGTGAAACAAGGTTCTATTTCTATTCAAGCCTTGTTTTCAAACTGCCTTGTTTTTGTGACATCTATTGTTGGAATTGGACTTTGTTCACCCAAAACATTATTTCTAGATGTAAATCTGCACCCGCACCAAACTTCACGTGGTCGAAAAATGGCGCCAAACTGCCTGTCAACGCTTCGACTAAGTACTTTGCTGAATACCACAAATTGGATCCCATCACCTACACGTCTGTGCTGTTGATAAACGACATCACGTCGTCGGACTACGGCAACTACGAGTGTGGAGCGAGGAACGATTTGGGATTTTCAACTACGTCTGTCAAATTAGACATTACCAGTGCTCCGGGTGAGTTTTTTTTCTGTTTTTTGAAGTGAAAACTTCTTTAGCGGCCTTGTACACTTTTTTGGGATGGGTAAATAATTTTAAACTCGCGTCAGGACACGTGACCTGATCGAAAATTCGTAAGTCGGAAAATTCGTAAGACGAAGGAGAGGAAGTAATATCCCGCGCGGAGAAAAATTTTTGGTTGCGCTAGCAGTCACAATCTTACCCGACTTTTTTTTTTTTATTCATTATAGACAAGCGTTTGACCACTATCTCACCTGATGGTAAGCGATGATGTGGTCGACGATGGAGCAAACTTGCCTAGAAGATACCTATTCACTCGCGACTTGAAGACTCCCATATTGTACTCATCAGGTAACACCGACTCAGGTAAGGTGTTCCATTCCTTTGCGGTTCGCATAATAAATGTAGGAGCAAAACGCTTTGTTCGCATTTGTGGAATATCTACCATATACCGGTGTCGATTAGCAGTTTGCCTGCTTGTACGATGATAGAATGGGGAATCGTTTGTTGTAGATCAAGTGATATCGATAATGGTGAGCAACGTGACCCACAACACGGCCACGCTGGAGTGGATCCCCGGGTTCGACGGCGGACTGTTCTCCTGGTTCCGGATACGATACAGGTAACTAACTACATTCATTTTAAAGTATATTTTTTATCTTTTCTATTTAGTCTAAGATGTCAATGTCAATGTCAGATGTCAAGGGTTAGACCAAGCTCAGGGCCTGAGAGCTCCCTGGTAATTTATAAATAACCCTTTATAAAATAATTAAACTCAAGCAAAGCTTAAAAAACCGACTTTACCACTTTATCTTCGGAACCTTGATCAGATTAGATGTACTAAACACGCATTATTGACGATAACTCAAAAACTATTGATCAGATCATGATTGAATTGTAATAGGACCAATCGGAAAGCAACAGCTTTCAAACAAAACAGACATTCAAAATCGGTTCAAGTGGAAAGACGTTATGAGGTAACACCATTAAAAACATACAGTTGAATTGAGTACCTCCTCCTTTTTTGTGAAGTCGGTAGAAAAAACATTTTGTTTTTAATCGACTGTCAATGAAATCATTTATATAATTTTAATATTTACTACAGAAAAACAAACGACGAATCCTACAAGTACGAAGACGTCACGCCAAAAAACGCTACCACCTTCACCATTGGCGGATTAGAGAGGAGCACAGACTATGTATTCTCCGTCATGGCCATCAACAAAATGGGACAGAGTAAATACAGGCCCGATGACACTAAAGTCACTACGCTGAGTGAGTATCCTACTAATATTATAAAATAAAAAAAAACCGAAAGTTTGTGTGTGATTGTGAATGTATGATATCACGTATCTCCGTAACGAATAAACCACTTTGATGACATTTTGAAAGTAAATAGTTTAGGTTCCGAAATAACACATAGGCTATTTTTAATTTAAATAGCGCGGGCGAAGCCACGGGCCATAGCTAGTATTTACATAATTTTATGTTAAAATTTAATATTCACTGAGTTTTCTATCCAGGCGTTATTATTTAAGGCATTGTATTATGTACATCACGTAATTGCGTGTAATGTAAATGTATCCGTCACCCACGATACAAGCCTTTGAACTTCGTGTGGAGCTGTGAAAGCGTATTTGTTTAACTTCTTCTATTTTCAAACTAGGATGCAAACAACGTGTTATAAGTTTGACGTGCGTGTCTGTTTATCTATCTCCCAAACGAATAAATCGGTTATAATAAAGACTCATTGACAAAAGTAAGCTAGTTGAGTCCAAACAAGAAAGTCTCATAAGACAGCAAGCCTATCGGTATTCTATCGCTTACATTTTGAAGAGTGTGCTCATGAATTACATGATATAATTCCTCCATGCCCTTTTTACCATCAAAGCACAAGAAAAACTGTCAAACGTCGTCCATTCATAGTTGATGCACCTCCAGTTCGCTCGAAGTGTTTCGCTTCTACGTTTATCATCCGCACAGCGAAAGGTTGGAACTCATTGCCTGCGTCTTTGTTCCCCGAACGGTACAATCTGGGTGTCTTCAATTTTAGTGTGAATTTCCTTCTAGGCAAGCATGTTCCATCATCCGTCTGTTTGGTGAGAGAGTGGTAAAATGCTTGAGTATCTACCTATAAAAAAAAAGAAGAGTGTTATTGGCTATGTTTGGTGAAAATCAGTTTTCATTTTCACGTAAATTTTAAAAATTTAGACTGTTGTTACCACTAATTCTTTCGCACAATTTCACGCTGCCCAGACTTGCTCCCATCGTCAGTACAGTCGAGCTCAGAAGAGTACAATTCCTACAACGTGCCCGGAGTTTTTATAATAACGGGCACGATTGTAGGCACAGCACTTATCTTGCTGAATGTACTGCTGATCGGGTTCTGTCTGCACCGAAGGACTAATAAGAGGATACGAGGTTTGATGTAGTCGATTCAACTTATTGTAGTTATTTTAAAATGTTCGTTTGGTGTCAAGCATTTTTTAATTCGATTTTTAGCTGCTTTTTTGTACGCTTCTTGTTTTAATTACAACGTTATGGCTTATTTTTAATCTGTTACAAATAAAATGACATTTAGCGTGACAACTATTAAAACCGACTAATATTCTCTAGTAAAACATGAAATCGAACGTTTTTTATTATCTGTGTTCTACAGAAACATTTTTTTTTTAAATACGTGGACTATCTACGGACCAATTGCCAATTAACAATTTTTGATATAAAAATATGATCTATATCGTTTAGTAGTTTTTCGGACTTTTAAAGGGGTTAAATTTTTTTATGTTTTTTTTTATCAATATAGCTCAAAACAGTTATTAGAGAGTACTTACAACGCCGTCAGCGTGACGGGCACGCTACCAACTGGTAGTGGGCTTGAGCACTTATGTTACCTATATGATCAGTGGCTTGTAAGCTGTTTTGCTGTTTAATTTAATACAAATTTAGTTTAGACAATTAGTCCATCTAACATACTTCTATGTTATATTATCTATTCAAATGGCTGTTATTTTAATATTTGAAACGAAATTAAACAAGTTCTGTTTTTGTATTTAATTGCTTTAGTCTCGTTATAAATTCAATTAACAAATTGTGCTAGCAATCTAAATTACATCAAAGAAAATATTAATTCTAGCCTCTGAAGCAAAATAGTGAAAAATTATAATAGAAAACTTAAATATTCAAGAGTTGTAAATAATATACTAGGTCCTTAAATAAATTAACACACTGTTAATACTGAAATTTAAATATGAAAACAAAACATTCCATTAAATAATTAATGTAAACGAAACAAAACATTTGAAGAAGTCTCAAACGTACAAAAGTAAATTTCAACTACTTGCATTAAAAGCAACTGGATCAGAGGTTATCAACTGTTCACTTTCAGGGGCCGCAACTACTCATTTTAAATATTTGAGCTCGCGTTACCTTATAGATTACAGTAGATATTACTAGTGTTCGAGCAGGGAGCATTGATACGCCATAACACAGGAACATCTAGTTTGCGTTTCAATGATGACTGGATTATTAATCTCAAATAGTTTCGAATATTTGTTTATATAAGGTAAGCCAAGTATGTTTCCGAATAAATATATCATTCAAAGTGATGATGAATCGCGACACAATTCGCAATTCTTTATGGCTTTATCTATTTATCATCTAAATTTAATCATACAATAAAATTTAATTACGTTCGTTTTTGAAATATTATTTTGGATCACTGAGGATTTACCCAAATTCAAACCTTAATCCTTTCAATCGAATGAATTTTTGATCTAATTAAGAAAATTATTCATATAAGTAAACAGAACTTTTCTACATTCAACTGACATTATAAAAATTACAAATTATTATTAAGCAACATTCCTTTTAAAAAATAAAATATCTGAAGAAAATAATATCAGCATTGAGTTTTACAGCGCCGTCATTAGGCTGTTTATTTTTACGAATAACGTTTGTTTAGGGCCCGCTTAGAGTAATCATTGCGGGCCGTATTGAGCGCTCCTGAGCCAAATGAGCGCGTCCTAATAGCCGTTCTCCTAAGTGTATTGCTCTGGGAGTCAAATTCGTTTTAAGGCCACTCTTGCTTCGAATTCAATTGCTTCAGTTTAAAATGCAATTATAAGCTTAACAAGAGTCAGGCTGGCTTTATTAGGTCTAGAATTAACTTTAATTTAAGGGTGTAGGGTTGAAAGTTGCAGTCTTAAGATAGTCGCAATGTAAAAAAAATTTGATAGCGTTATGTTTAATACAATATTGAACTGCCCGTTTGCTTAGTTGAGAGCACGTTCGCCGTCTAAGCAAGGGTATCGGGTTCGATTCCCAGCGGGAACACAGTTTTTGTTGTGATTGTGTGTGTGATGTGAATGTTTTCCGGCACCCACATAATAATTTATCGGACTTAGTGGGGGCTGTGAGTGTTAGTGTTTATTATTTTTTTTTTTATTACTATAGAGATGATTTCTAAGAGCATTATGTTTTGATGAACCACATGACGCAGTGGGTAGCTACACTGCGCCGTGGGTCACGGCTTCGATTCCCGGCAGGTGCACAATTTTGCTATCCAAGGGACATTTTTGCTTTTGGTTCTGGGTGCGATTGTTTGTGCGATGTATGTTTCCGACACCCACGATACAAGTCTTTGAACTTAGTGTGGGGCTGTGAGTGTGAATGCGTTTGTTTGACATAAACTTTCCAATTGTACTGTTATTGGTTGCAGATAACTTAAACTAATCGTTTCTATTTTGAAACGTAAGTCAATATAATTGTAATTTTTTTCTACAAAAAGACTCGAGCGTTTCAGATATACTTCTTTTTTATAGTAAATATACATTGAAAGTTCAATCAAGGTTACGCGCCACAAATTCGTTTATAAATTTTTTTTCTTACAATATTTTAATTTATGTTGCTAGTTATTTTTATTTTGCTAACCTATTTCGTTTCTCTTCTCCCAAAGCATCATCCGAAGTAGGCGAGCTGAGCGTAGTCACCACAGAACATGTAGAGACGGCAGATGTATCCAAATCTGTCATAGTATATGTGTCAGTTACTGGAGCTGTATTGGTTTTGATAAACGCTGCTTTGGTAGCTTGTTTTATTTTAAAAAGACGCGCCCGGAGGCTTAAAGGTGAGTTTTTTATTTGCAGTTAAAATTTAAGTTAAAAATTTGCTTTTTCTAGATAAGCTTGTGATCTTATATGTGGTATCACAATATTATTTTACTGTATTTTGTGTAATTTTTCGTGCATGAAGCACTTTACTTAGCTGTTTTAATAAGCGTCGTTTAGATTTTAATACTAAGTATTTAATAGTAATCATACCTTTCATACAAACTATTTTCATGTGTTTTATTTACCATGTATCAGCTGCGTTTTAAATGTAAATTTTATATCATTTGTTCTAAACATACTCTAATTACATTTATTTCCGTGTCATCTTCATTTTTATGCTTGGTACTTTCACGGCATTGTTCTTTTCACGCCATCGCATACCTCTTGATGCTCTCACATACATTTTTATGCATTAACATTATATGTTCACGCATTCACATCTCTCTTCACGCACTCACATCCCTTTTTATAGAGCTACATTCTATATTCACGCATTTACATCCATCTTCACGCACTCACGTCATATTCATGCACTTATATCTCTCTTCACCCGTTCACATCACTCTTCACGCACTCACGTCATAATTTACATTCCCAGTTAACGCACTCACGTCTTCTTCCGCACTTACATTCTTTATGTTTCAATGTTATATTCGGCTTAAAACACGAAAATTTCGACTTACTTTTAGTACAAAGTAAGTCGACATTTTCGTGTTTTAAGCCGATTATAACATTAAAACATAAAGAATGTAAGTGCGGTAGAAGACGTGAGTGCGTTAATGTGTAATACTCACGATAGTTTTAACATTAAAATTACATTCTTTATTTACGCATTCACATCTCTTTTCACTCGCTCACATTCTTCTTCACGCACTCACGCCCTCTTCTCTCACAACCCATTTCACTAACTCACATATCCCCTCCACAGAACAAGCGGGCCAGTCCTCCAAATCTGCCGCTATAGAAATGTACGCGCCGTCATCCTACAACGATACCATGACAGGAGAGACGCTCAGTTCTGTGTCAGAGAAGTCTGAAACATATTCACAAGATGGCGACGGGCAACCCCCACCAATACCCGAAGTACCGAGCATGCCGAATAGACACATGATGAGTCAGGTATGTGGTTTTTTTTTAAATAGCTCTGCATCTTATACTTTGAGCCGGTGTCAAGTTATAATGTATTTTAACACACGCTTCATACATATAGTCCTAGTAACAAGTGACAGTCTAAGTCAAGTATATCAGTCAAGATCCAGTCACGTCCTAATAATGTTGTAGAAACTTTACTAAACTTTCAAAACTTCTATTACTAAAAGGGCATGCTGGGAAAGCAAAAAAACATGTTTTAGCATATAAATGTTTGATTTGAAGCAATCTTAATCAGTAACTGGCAAGAAAATCACATATTTTAATGTTTTTTACCCAACTGCCAAGGAAGGGCAATTGTTATTCGCGCGTATTTTTTAGGTATGTATATTTATAAATTTATTTATAACGTCGTATCTTCCAAACGGCTGGATGGTTTTCGACAGTTACGGTATCGTTATATTCGTCTTAAAAACCCAAGTGTCATTAGTAGGTATAGTTGCTTGAAGAGAAAACAAAATGGCTGATTTTTGGCGCGAAATAGTTATACATCAATAAAAAAATATTAAACCTATCGAGTAGGGTATCAAAATTAAGGCAATTAAAGGAGATTACAAAAAAAAACATAAAATGTAGGTTCACATATTTAACTATCGGTTTTTTTTTAAATTTTAGTACCTTGAATTTTTATATTATTATTATATAGCACGAACTGCCCGTTCGTTGGCTTGGTTGGGTGAAAGTTCGCCGTTCGATTACCGGCGGGAACACAAGTTTTCTCCCCAAATAAAATGTGTGTTTCTGGTTTTGGTTGTGATTGTGTGTGTGTGATGTGAATGTTTCCGGCACCCACGACACAAGTCATAGAACTTAGTGTGGGGCTGTGAGTGTGAAAGCGTTTATGTTTATGTTTATTTTGTGCATAACAAAGATTATTTTAAAAGCTTTTATTAAACGTGCAATGTATGTATGTAACTATGTTTGTTCGGGTGGAATATTGCAATTTAATTTTGAAGCGGATATCTTCAACCGACATCAAAAAATTTCAGCTCAATAACTGAAATTTTGTATTCATGTATAGTTTCGATGACAGTGCATGGTTAGCTGTGTGACGTCATTCTAAATCCAACATGGTGGAACACCCAAAATGGCGGACAAGTTATTTTTAATGCACTCCTACAATATGGATATCAAATGTAAGGGCTTGCTGAAAATAACTCGAAACGTTGGGAGACGTCACTCTAAATCCAATATGGCGGACTTTTAAAAGCTTGTTGTAAAAGAGTTTTAACAAGTAGCGAATTTTAATTTTTAGTTCATTCATTTGTTTATGTATATTATAACATAGATGATTTTCAACAGACTTTCAAAAAAGGAGGTTCTCAATTAGATTGTATGTGTTTTTTGGGAGACAATAATTTACGTCCGACATTTCACGGCCTGATTTTGTACAGCCATTAATGCAGGCTGTGCATTCCCGGGTCGCCAATTATTGCCTGTACAAAATCAGTCCGTATCGATAATGTACGGCCAATAATGTACAGCCAATAATGCAATTACATGGCTTCCAAATATCAGGGTATGCAATACTGTGCGTGCAATACTGGCTGCGTAAAATCACTCCATGTCGATATTGTACGGCCAGTATTGCACAGCCAATCATTGGAAGCCAGCCTTAGATAAACATATACTCTCTATGCGATGCCTCGTTTGCTTAGGCGAGTTGCCAGGAAGAGTTGGTTCAGAATATTAAAAAGTTCTAACCTAAGAACTGCTTCTCTGTGGTCTTTATAAAAGTGGTTGCAAGTCTAGGTTACGTTTTTAACTGCGACAAAAAAAACGCGAGCCGTGAGCGCGCCGCGGCAGCGGCTGGCGAAGCGCTCAAAACTAAGATTTTTAAAGAAAATAATATGACATAACTAAAAAATAACAAAAATTCTTATGCTTTTCTTTTGAATATTAACAGTTAATAACAGTTTATATTCAAAAGACTACTTACTGGATCATCTAAACGAGGCTTTGACTTTAACATATGAATGTACACGAATTATCGCTCATTAATATTTTCTCCTGGCTGCGTATTATCGGCTGCACAAAATCGGTTTGTGTTGTTATTTTACATCCAATAATGTACGGCCCGTATAGCACAGCCTGATAATTGGAAGCCATATCCCGGAATACTGGTTGCGATTTATTAGCCGTACATATCAGGCCGTGCATTATTGGTCGTACAATATAGGGACTCGTGTTTTTTTTTGTATGTATGTTACACGATATCACCGCCAATTATAAATCGATTTTGATGCTTTTTTTTTTGTTTGATAGGTTGTACTTCAGAGGTGGTCCCATATAAATTTTATGGAAATCGGTTGAGCCGAAACAAAAATATAAGCGGTAAAGTCGGCTTTTTTAAGCTTTGCTTGCGTTTAATTTTTTGAGTATGATTTGTCGCGCAGACGGCAGACTACCTGATGGACTCGCAGGGAGTGATCCTGCCCCCGCCCCTGGACTACCCGCCGCCCAACTACGCCGCCTACGACGCCGAGCACGCGCGCACGCTGCCGCACCCGCACCGGCACAAGGACGTCAACGTCACCGGCACGCTCGGGAGGACCACGGGTCAGTGGGGAAACTACTACTAAATAAATACTGCTAATATTACTAAAATGTATTAAAATTAGTTAAGGTAATATATCGGGACTTAAGAGGCCTGCGGAGGTTGATTTGCCCATACAATCGTAATACCGAAATTATTTATAATTCAAGCATATTACCACCATACTGTGCTGTTATTCAGATTAAAAACATATTATTCTAGGTTCCTGGATAGTTTTTATTCCAAAATAATTACCTAAAACGAAATATAAACCAATTGATTTTTACACATTATTACGATATAAATGTCGCATCTTTAACTTATTCGTTTTGTATTAAAAACTAACACATTTCTTTTGTCATTACAACAGGAACATAGATTATCATTTCAAGGTACTATTAATGCAAAAAACAATTGCTAAACATTACATTTTCATTCATAATTTTTGGTATTACGGCACCTATCATAATTTGTTCGGTCGGTAGTGCTATCGCATCAAGCATGGGCACAGTTTGCCAGTTAAACAGAGACAGCCTATAGACTCGTTCAAAGCCTCCCCGGCCTCTTAATCGCGCTAAAAAACTATTTTTATTTACTTCGACGTTTCGGCCAAGTTGCATTGGCCATGGTCTCGAGAAGACTGGAGAATGCGGGTGTCAGCGTGGGAAAGGGCAAGTATTGTCTCCAACTACCCGCACTTGGTCTTGTGAGAAATTATTATCACGGCACACAACATTCACGATATCAACAGATTTATAAAGAAATATTCACCATCCTACTATCCTATTAATATTATAAATCCGAAAGTTTGTGGAAGTGTGTAAGTATGTTTGTTCCCTCTTCACGCTTTAACGGCTGCACGGATTTGGATGAAATTTGGAACGTACATAGATTATACCTAAAATTAACGCATAGGTTACTTTTTAACATGATAATAGTGGGCGAAGCCGCGGGGAACGGCTAGTATTTTTCATAAATAGGTAAAATCTGTTTTTATAATAAATTTTAAAATATGTTATTTATTAGCTGTTTCCGTCAGCTTTGCCTTTATCAAGGTAAAAAGTAGCCTATGTATTAATCCCCTAGGATTAAAATTTCATCCAAATCCATTCAGCCGTTACATCGTGAAGAGAAAACCAAAATACTTACACACAAACTTTCCGATATGTATATTAGTTTGATTTAAAAATCCCTACATTGTCTTTTCGTTTATATTTCCATCCAAAGGTTGTCAGGAAGAGATCGCTCTTAGCGATAAGACCGCCCATTGTACCTATCTTTACAAGTTTCTCTGTAACTTTTATTTATCTTTTGGTGCCAATAAAGAGTTTTTGTATTGTATTGTATTGATGATGGCTATTGTAACTCGAGGGTTCTGATTGGTTCGTTGTCAACGTAGTATCAATAGCTGATCGATTGTTTTGTTGTCGACAGTGCATTAATAGTTAACATATCGTTGTCACAGTAACACGGAAGACAGTAGTTTAACATGAACGCGTTCAGGAAATCCGGACCAGATTTTGTTCAAGTTGAAACATATACGCTTTCATACTAAGCAAACTAAGCTCAATTACGTTAAACCTCATTTGTGTAAAAAAATTGCACCCTCATTTTAATTAGAGTTTAATTTTTTTTTTGTAAGATATTGACTAAATCATATCTTATGAAATATAACGATGCAGTTTAGAATGCTGCAGGATTGCCTAGGAAACTTTTTAATTTCGTTTTTAATTGTTTGATATTATTTCCCGAGAACGGCCGGTTAAGATTGAGTGACTTGAATCAAACTTGTTTTTTCTTAGAATCTTCCAAAATGGAAGGTTTTTGATTCGTGTTATTTGAATTATCATAATCATGTCTTATTACTGAACTAAATAGAACTCTATTGTTATATACTACTAACTCTATTATTATAAAGTAAAAACTAAATTAAATACATCTCTATTATTATCTAATTTTGTATACCCGAAATGGGTAAAGATCTTTCACTCTAAATATGCACGCCCCTCCATAAACATTTTCATACATTTGACACTCGATAGTTTGACAAATTTGGTGGAGCGGCGTGCACATTTAGAATGAAAGATCTCTACGCTGTTGATCAGCTACTGCAATAAATATTATTTTATCCTTTTCTATAATTTAATTAACTTAAAACTATTGAGTGTCTATTTCTAAACACGTACGTGTTTGATACTGAATGAAACTACTCGTCAATTTGTACTGTGGTCCCGTTGTCAGCGAGTGAAGTGTTCTGTTGTCACAGGGAAGAGTAACTACGTGCCGGCGCCGAGCCCGATGCCGCCGCTGGACGGCTCCTATTACAACATGTCGTCCGACCGGTACCTGTCCTACCCGCCGCTTATCGGGGAGTATTTGCAACAGGTCAGTAACACTTTTTTTGTATCGTGTAAAACTCGAAGGTAAAACCAAACACTGTTTTTAATATCCACAAATATATTATACAACCGGTGACCTTAGCGAGTTATAAACAATATTATCATCCTCCGTTAATCAAACATATACGGATTCCATGAAAATTCCTCTTAAAACATGATCCATATGGAACCCCAAAAACCATCTGCCCGCCCTTTTTTCCGAGTGCTTCCCGCCAAAAATCTCCGCGCCACAGGCTATAAAAATGGCACAGCGCGACCTCCGTCGTCGCGGTGCCTAGTTCCAAGCATACAAATAGACCGTCATCTTAACAGAGGTTTCATAAAACCTTACAATCGTCATAGCCATATTCCTTTATTCACATTTTCCATACACGTCAACGAGAAAGAGATAAAACAAAATTTAATTTAAAAACAGATGTCATAAATAATAAATTCTTAGGTTAGAATTAAAACGGAAATTTGCGTAATTTCCACGTTGTCGATGTCTACATCTATAGGTCGACAATCGTTTCGGCTTCATTCGTTAGCCTTCTTCAGGACGAGTGCCGAGCGCTTGCCGTCGCGTTCCACCTCGCCAGCGAGGGAAGAGCGCGGGAGGACGGTGGCGGTGGCTGTGGTGGTGGGGGGTGACACGGCATACTTAAGAATAAATAGTCTATGATAGCAGGATCCTGCTCCGAGGAGCTATCTTCATCACTACTTGATGGCACCATTCTACTCCGGCAGGCGAAACTTATAGCGTCCCTACTCTCTTTGTTGACCCTGCCCAGATTCCTGTAAACGTAGTAAGGGCATGGAGTGGTCTTCGATTAGGTGGATCTCACTTTAAGCAAGAAGATTTTAATGTCGACGACTGCAAAATTGCAATTTAAAAAAACCATAGATAAAACAGAACCTACAATAGTTTGACATACAGTTTTGACAACTGACTTTGACGGCTTGCAAGGCACGTCCTTACCATGAAAATAAGTTTTCCTCCAGCTTTGCGAGAGCGCCCACCCTCTCTCTGTCTCGATTGAAATTTGAACGACGACTAATATTGGACGAAAAAATTGTCGAACTAGACATCGACAACGCGTAAAACACGCTAATTCCCGTTTCAATAAAAATTTTATAGTTCAAAATGTGCTTGAGTTTTTATCAAATTAATTTCACAGGTTTGAATAATAATAATAATAGATTATATTATTATCTACAAGTTAGAATAATAATTACATGTTTATTTTAATTACACTCAAAAATTCAGCGTTGCTATAAAACGACTGTTTGATCAGCTATCGTTTTAGTCTTGACTTAAAGTTCTGCAGGTTTGTGGTTTCAATTACGCCCGGTAAGCGAAGTTCTAAGCAGCGGGTTCGATCCCCGGTAAAAACACAAGTTGTCTCCCAAGGAAATTTGTGTTTCTGGCTCTGGATGTAAATGTGTGTGTGATGTGAATATTTCCGGCACCCACGATACAAGTTATCGATTTAAGTGGTGATGTCAGTGTGAAACCAATTTTTTAAATAATAATAATTGATCCCACAGCACATTGGACGGACGCCGACTCCCCCGCAGCAGTACGGAGCCCAGCCCGTGCCTAAGCCACATTTGATGAACGGAGGCGTGCCGGGAGGATCACCTTCACATATGGCCAGCCCGCCGCATAACTACGGACTCGATAGTAAGTCAATTCCTATATACCTGCCCGCTGGCGTAGTTGGGTGCGCGTCTGCCTTCTAAGCAGCGAGTATCGGGTTCGAACACAAGTTTTCTCCTCTAGGGATTTTTTTTTATTCTGGGTCTGGATGTGATTGAATGTGTTTCCGGCACCCACGACACAAGTCATTGAACTTAGTATGGACTGTGAGTGTGAATGCGTTCCTTTTTTTTATTTAAATTGAAATGTAATATTTTAAGAATTGTAAGCTTAACATTGAACTGCCCGCTGACTAACTTGAAAGCGCGTCCGTCTAAAAAGGGGTATCGGGTTCGATTCCCAGTGAAAAGACTAGTTTTCACCCTAAGGGAAATGTGTGTTTCTGATTCTGGTTGTGATTGTGTGTGTTATGTGAATGTTTCCGGCACCCACGACACAAATCCTCGATCTAAGTGTGGGGAGTGTGAAAGAGTTTACGTTTAATAATAATATCTTAGAATCGAAAAATGCCGCTTGTGGGGTATGAATTCGGGACCATAAGGTGTCACGCTCTCTTTAGTTCTGCCTAGTATGATTAAGGGACAAATATACAGATACAATATACCATCGACACTAATAAGTGACAATATACAACTGACACTAACAAGCGACAATATACAACTGACACTATCAAGCAATATACAAGTGTCCGTGTCCGTGTACAGTTCCACTGGACCGTCAGTCGGCGGGCGGCACGCTGCGGCGTCAGCGGCTCGACAAGATGGCCGTGCCGCCGCCTGACGTCACTGTCCTGCATCCCGGGACCTGCGCACAGGTAACCAACCCTTTGGCGACGAACATTCAATGTCAATAATAAACCCGAGACTTAAAATTTACTGAGACTACACTGAGAAAAGCAATGGTAATGAATAGAAAGAAAAATATATATATTTGTAAAAATATCACAAGAATACTTTAAATAATATAACATTAAGAAACGTTAATGTTACAAAACGGCTCTAGCTCAGCATAATGCTGATGTACAACCAGCACAGGTCTTCCGCAGGAGCCTACCTAGGGATGACATGGAAAAAGTATATAGAAGTTACATAACAAATAACCAAAACTGTAAAAAAAACTAACAAATCACAACCTTATAAATATATTTATAAATTGATATTACAACCTTATAAATATATTTATAAATTGATATTACAACCTTATAAATATATTTATAAATTAATAATTAAATATATTACTATACTAATTATAATACATTAAATGCCATAGCAAAACAACATGGATATGCATAGAAAAAATAAATTGAAATAAGTAATTGTCTTAATGGAAATAAGTTATTGTCTTATAAGAAGCGCTAATATATTATTTTAACGAGTATTTTTCTTTACAGCACTCTCAGACACCAAAGCAGCCCCAATCAATCCTGAAGGACCCATCACGGCACAAATACGGCAACCAATACGGGAGTCCTATTTCCTCAAGCACCCCTCAAAGTAATTCAAGCCAAATCCTCACCGTGCAGAACCTTACCTCCGACGTACCCCAATACGGGACGATTAGAAAAGAAAATAAAAAACAAAACGTTACGATAGACGAATCGTACAACAAACGAAGTGAAACGCACGTCGTTTAAAACTATCGAATTAGTGATTCAAGTGTCGTATTTTTCGAAACGGTGACTCAAGTGTCGAATTATTCGAATTAATGACTCAAATGTAGAATTATTCGAATCATTAACTCAAGTGTCGAATTATTTGAATCAGTGACTCAAGAGTCGAGTCTACGACTACAGTGTCGGATTCGATGTACGTGTCAAATTAAATTTAAACGTCGCCTAATAAGTGTCAAATTGAAAAGTGAAGTGTCAAAATAGCTAGCATTGTAAATATACGTGGACTAGTGAATTGTAGATAGACTATTAAAATAATTGAATGTGATACAAGCGAGGACATAACGAGTGAATGTAGTACGGTTAGATAGAATTGACAATTGTTAGCCCATTGAAGTCATTGTTATATTGTTTTTGGGCTAAAAGCACGGCTAATATAGAAGAAAAGCTTCAGGGATTTTGAGGTCAGAAATTGGCTCAATGAGTCCATGTCATATGACTTAAATGTCAAATGGCTTTCTAAAATTGACTCGTTTGTCGAATAGTCAAATGGTTCCTTACAAGTTTATCTTCTGTGTTTGACTGTGTTGTGTGGTTGTATTTGAATTATTGCTCGACTGACTTATCAAAATATTTAGGTGTTATCGTCCAGATGACATTAACTAAAGTCAAAAAGTGACTTTTAAATGTCCAAACGTAATTAAGGATTTTAGGTACTAATTAATTAAATTTTATTATAAATTCTAATTTTATTTCAATTAAATTGTAAGGTTAATTGTTGAGTAAAATCAATCAAATTCATTAAACAAGATATTTTTTAATAAATGAATGATTAACTATGTTTTTTTTAGATTATTTTCTAAATATCTTGATGTTTGGTTTAATCGTTTGAAACGATTTTTAATATAAAATTGATTCCCATGAAGGATCTCTTTGATTAAGTTTACAAATTGTATATTAATTAAATTAAATATTAATGTTTAAACCAGTGTCCTGTTGAAAGATGTCATTTGGAAAATCATATATTTTTTTTCAAAATGATGACATATGAAAATTTGAAATTTATCGATAATTGAAACATCTTCTCTGGATTTCCATTTATGTAATTTTTCACAAGACACTTGAGGCTTGTTTTAACATTAATTGGGAAAATTTTAAATTTGCCCGACGACTAATCGTCAAAATGATTTTTGAAAAGTTATTCAAATATAATTGAATTGTTAATTATTAGTAATGTAACATGTTTTTATTGCAATGAAACACTACAAGAATGTTGACTCTATATATCTAAGTAGCAGTGCAGTTTTTTTTTATTATAAAATCTGTTTTTTTTTTATAACGTTCAGTTTCAGATTTGTATCTATTTGTCTCCGCTGGTCAAAAGATGCATTAGATTTTTTTCAATTAATTACTTATCAGATAATAATAATATAAATGATAAGAAAAAAATAATTATCAAATGTTTATTTTTCTTACATGAAAAATGCTCATAATAAACTGTACGATGAAAAAAAAACATTATTTGATATTTCTTCCTATTAATCACAATTATTTGATTTACAAAATAAGAGATACTTGTAAGTTTCGTTGCAATACTTACACCGCTATTTACAAATACTCTTGAAGTATCAAATTGTCTTTAGCAAACTTATTTGCATAATAAAAAATTAAACTATCTTGTAAAAATATATTTTTTATTTTTTTGTCAATAAACGAAATTTATCTACGTTAAATCACAATCAAACGTCATGGTATGATAAAAATTAGATAAAATAGGTCAATTGGTCGTTTTGTATTTGAATGAAGTTGTTTTATATATACATTTATTGTTAACAGTCGTCCGATAGCAAATATGTAATACATACTTTAATTAGGTTTTTTTATTAATACCCATTCACATTTTTTACATAGAAAATGAAATTTTTGGATAATTTTCTGTAACTATGATATTTTTTGTTTCCTTATGTATCTTTTAATCAACATGCTATTTTTTTTGTAACAAAATAAATATGTATCGGGTGACTATATTTATCAATTATTTTCGCAGTGTTTTCGTAAATATCAATGTAAATAAAATGAGAATACTCAAATTCGCGAACTGACAATAACTCTAAGTTAATTTTAATTTATATTTCCCGCTTGTACGCAATGTAAATAAATTACTGTAATTTTTCTATAACTATAGCTTTTCTACTCCAAAATTTAATCGGAATAAAACACAGATACCAAAGTTTTATTAATTTAATTTTTTTAAGTTATTAAGCTACTTAATTTTTATATTTTTCAATTGATTTTTTCGATATTGTAACAATTATTATAATTTAAACGAGTGAAAACTGACTGATTTTTCAAATAGTTTTGAATTGTAATACATTTTTGGTTTTCTAAATTAAAAATCCATCCATTGACGAAATACGATTTTATATATATACAAAGAAATATATTGTTACATTTCGAATTAAATAAAAAATCTATTAATACATTTTTTGTTTTATTTTCATTCCATTTTTTTACCTTTATTCATTTTGATTCTGATTAAATATGACATATCACTTTGTGGATTTTAGCAGTTTTTTTTCATGGTGAAAAAAAAAACTGATGAAGTGCCAAACTAGAGGTTCGCATTTAATCCATTTTGAAAAATAATACATTTACATGTAGCCGTGTTATTACGTCCTTCTACATTTAGTAAAGTAAGTTAAGTACTTATTAAAAACCGTGCCTTACATAATTTAACGCCATTTTGAAAATATCATAATATACTCTTAATTATTTGCCAAATTACTCGTAAAAGTGGGAAGTAAAAATGCAATTTTTTTTCGACTATCTAGAAATGTAAATTAGTAAACATCACCTCATAAAATTTGATAAACTGACATTATTTTGCTGTTAAACTTCAATAGAAACTTTTACTTATCTTGTGACAAGACTGACAATTAATTATTTAAAATTACTTATAGCAAACAAAATTTTTATAATAATTTATTTTAGAAAAAAGGGTACTTACATTATTCAATATTGAAATCATCATTGACAAATTAACAGTAAACGCTAATTAACAAAGAAGTAATATTAAAATTAAATTAACATTTAAACCCGCTTAGCCTTTAAACGTAACTTAGTATATGAAAATAATTGGGCTTATAAAATGGTTGTAGACAAATAAATAAATAATCATATTTCATTATTCTTTTAATAGCTAGTTATTCGTGGACTAAATTATACCGAAAATGCAGTTGACCACGTAATCGCATAATTTTTGCAATAATCGTTAGTAAACCACGATTTTGCTGATTAATTAAGAACATTTTTTTCAATCCGTACACAAATTTCAGTAAGTCTTTTATTTATCTGTCCAATTTAGTGCAGAGTACATCTGATAAAACTTCGATGCTCTCTTATCGATCAGATAGTTCAGATCTATTTGTTCAGTTTTATTTGTAACAATTTTTACACTTTATGAGAGATACATTTACACAAAGCAGCAGGTGTTAAAAAGAGAGCGATGATTTTCAACCATTTGACATTATACGCGTAGATTGCCTGACGTGCCTGTCGTGCATTAAATGTGTGACATGCTGAGATGTCGCGTCGAAATCTATAGAATATCGGTTTATCTAGCCGTCGAAGAAACAAATAGGCTATTGAAAATTTGATTTCGGTTTATATTTAACAAAACCTAGGTCAGATATACTCAAATGTCATTACTCATAATAATTACAAAAAACGTTAAAATTATTTATACACTAAAACGATAATTTAAGTCAAAATTTATAAATCAGTCAAAATAAATAAATATAAACGTCTAATGTAAAAAAGTCGAAATTAACTTATGTTTTTATAATATAACTAACTAAAAATGAATAGAATTTGTTGTGCTACGAATGCTAACATATTATTATTATTATATTTGATGGTTACTATATATGACTATTAAGTTTCATGGCTACTTGAAGGGTAATTACAACGGTCAGTACTCCGTCTGCAAGTACCACCTTGGAAATTTTATAATGTTGACGGAATGCTGGTTCAGCACAAAGCAGTATGCTACTAACACTCGTATGCGCGAGCTACCCTGTAGCGCTACTCCGTAGTGTTACGTCGTAGCGCTACGCCGTATGGCTACGATACGATCTTGCAGCAATCTACGACGCTATCGTAGCATAGAATATGCTACGATAGCGCATATTCTACGCCGGTTTTGTAGCTAGGCTTAGAAAGTAATTTTATCAGAGAACCTTATAACCTATATACCTTACACAAATATATTTCTAATCTGGTAGATTGCGTCAATCGGTAATTTGTGATACAGGCCTTATACAATCCATAGTAAAAGGAGTGACAGTAGATTTTTCGTAGTATCTTCACTTGACTTGAATATTTTTTATATTATACGAAGTTTGTTCACTTAAGGGTAATTAAATTATATTAGATTTGCGTTTGTTCGATATCTAACCTGCTGGGTTTTGATTATTTCGTTCGAATTTATTTTAAGTCTTATTTTTTTTATATTATTGATGACGTGGTCAACTATACATAATTTGCTAGGTCACGGAACATCACGGGCTTTTTTTATAAAGTGTAATTATTATTAATCTGAACCACTAGTACTAATGTGCGAGTATTATACGAAAAAATATTAATAGAAGGGTTGTACTCAGTACATAAACTTGGACACTAATGGATATAATATGAGCCAATCCCCACTCGACGATCGCGGCACGTCAATGCACGTTCTAGTAGGTAAGTTACAGTAGGACAAATCATATCGAAAAAAAAAAATGTAGTGTCCAAAATTATTGTACCTAATATGAGTTTATTCATAATGTGATTTTTCCGTTACGCTACGGCTAGATTTGGTAACCACGCTTAAGCAACACCTACTTTCACTTTTTTACTATAGGTTCCCGAATGCAAACGACTACGTAAATGTACCTCATTTTACATACCTCTGTTAGAAGTATCACGTATGATATTAACATTAATTATTTACTTATATATTTTAAACGCATTCACACTCGAAACCCCACACTAAGTTTGATGACTTGTACATATTTTTGTGATTTATTTCTTTTGCATTAAAATATATGATAAAATATTTTTAATGATTATATTTCATCCTCAAACAGTCATTGTAAATTACATAATAAATAACAAATAAGGTTGTAAATCTATAAATTCGAATGTGACTTTGATATAACGTAATGCTCATGATTGTGTAATCAGCATATATAAAAATAAAGCGTATATGTTAAAAATATTTGTTTTTATTCATGAAGCGTTGACAGTGGCAACAGATGAGAGAAAGAGAGGCTCTTGATCGAGCGGTCGCAGTTACGAATCCTATCACGCTTAACCTTCCGGTGAAGGTAACATCGTAACGGAACCCATAAGCTTGCATTACCAACCGACTTCAAAAAAGGAGGTTCTCAATTCGACTCACCATTTTTTTTTATGTATCTATGTTACGCGATATCTCCGCCAATTATGAATAAATTTTGTTTTTTTTTTGTTTGCTAGAGTGTACCAAAGTGTGTCCCACATAAAATTTATCAATATCGGTCAAGCCAAAACCGATATATATAAGCGATGAAGTCGGTTTTTTGAAGTTTTGCTTGTAGTCCAAGATCTGGGAGTATTGGCGACTTATTTTTAAGGATATTGCCTAAAATATACGCAAAAATCATCTTGGAGAATTCACGTGAGGTAAGTAATTTTTTATGTACCTTGATTACCTGATACCTGATACCTGAAAATTGGCCGTCTAAGCAAGCTAGCAAGTAGGCATGCGTTCTTAGTACGTACTAACACTACTCAATCGTCCACATTTCCTTCATCAGAAAATACGTGACGTCTGGTGGCCCTGGGATCTTACTCTACTGCGTTTTAATTATTATCCGTACAGAGAAGATTACGTAACTCATTGCGAGCTATTTCCAGTACAGTTTAATTTGGGAGTCTTGAAGTTTGGAGTGAACATGTATAGTTTAAGCATGCTACATCTTCGGCAATCCTACAAAAAATAGCGGTATTTTGTCATTCTCGCCTGGCTAGTTACTTCGTTCCGAAATACCGTAGCGTAGTGGTTTACCCAAAAGTAAAAAAAAGGTCTCGCTAAGTCTAATGTGTTTACCACCTTTGGCCATATTAATACAGCTCAGGTGAGGTAGATGTCAAACGCTAGCCCATCAACGATAGGAAAAGGGTGAGGAACAAGTCAAGAAAAGTAAGACAATTAATACATATCAGTCAACTGAGAAGCCAAACCCCTAAGTAAGAACAGAGGTACTTTTACAAAAGAGTAAGAAGATGAGGAACTCATCATCAACATACTCTAGCATCAGCCAATATAATATATCATGATCACATTAAACGTGTCATAGCCTGATTGAGGCCACGCGTTATCAAAATGTTGGTGCTTTCGATCAACATCAACAGATTGTACAGTTAAGGGAACAAAGACGTAGGTAGAGATTTACTACGATAACATGACCCGCCCCACCAAAATTCAAAACGTTTGAAAGTATTTGTGAAAGTATTTACAACGCACCACCACGCATGTGTGCGTACTGCTATTGCCGTCAAACACTTAATCGAGCTAGCAAATCTATGGATTTGTAGCTCGACTAGTGGCGTTCATTAATCGAAAAATTACAACTACATACAAACTCTTTCGTAAGGATGTGACTACACACATTAAAACAGTAATTTGGAGGGGCAGGCCATGTTATCGTAGTAAATCTCTAATGTGTTCCACTCCTTCGCTGTAAGGTTGATAAATTTAGAAGCAAAACGCTTCGAGCGAACTGAAGGTATGTGTTACAACCACCAAGCTCCTATTCTAGTATAATATGATGGTATAGTATGTAATATAATAATCAATTGTTTACTATTAAAGTGTATGGAACATAAACAAACGCTTCCACACTCACAACCTCACACAAATGTCGATGACTTGTGTCGTGGGTGCCGGAAACATTCACTTTACACACACAATGATTGAGAAAATTAATAATTGGAGATACGCTGCCAGTTCCTTCTAACCCATAGCCCCAGGAGTCTATCGATCCGACAAATTCAGAATCCGTGTATGCATTTAATATTCAAACTCGCGGATAAGTCTGTAATATGCTAAATACAGGTCTACCGTCAAACGCAGATGTGTGACTTGTATGGTGGTGTAATTGATGAGAGAGAGCGAGTTACTTTATGACTCTAAATTATTGATTACTAAAGAATTACCGCAATCGTATTATTGACATAGTGAGATATTCATATTTCAATCTAGCTTTTAAACTTTCATGTAATTGTTCTAAAATTGTTATTCATGAATAAATTACAATACAATACAATACAAAAACTATTTATTGACACCAAAAGCTAAATACAAGTTACAGAGAAACTTATAAAGATATAGTTACAATGGGCGGTCTTATCGCTAAGAGCGATCTCTTCCAGACAACCTTCCAGACAACCAAAATTATCTTACCTTAATTAACAAAATTGTTTAATTTTTACTGACATCCCAAAAAAGGGGGTTCTCAAGCCGAATGTATTCTTTTTTTTTTTATGTGTGTTATACCTTATAACTTCTCTCGTGAGAGATTTTGAATTTTTTTTTTTAGTTTGAGAGATTTTGCTTTCTAATAATTGGTCCCATTTAAATTTGACCAAGATCTGATCAGTAGTTCTTGAAATATCGTCAATAATGCCTATTTTGTGGACTACTTTGACGATGTTCTCGTTTACCCGACTTCAAAAGTTACCTCATAACTTCTTTCGTTGTGAGCCGATTTTGATGATTATTTTTTTATTTGGAAGCTGGTGCTTTTCATGTGGTCCCATTGAATTTTGATCAAGATTTAATTTCTAGTTTTTGATTTATCGTCAATAATGCGTGTGCAATACATTAAATCTGATCAAGTTTCCGAAGATCGGTGAAGTGGGTTTTTTAAGCTTTGCTTGCGTTTAATTAAATATACTGAACTGCCCGCTGGCGTTAGGTGCACTTTAATCGGGTTCCTTCGGTGGGATATTTGCGTTTCTGATTCTGAGTGTGATAGTGTGTGTGATGTAAACGTTTACGGCCCCACGACACAAGTCATTGAACTTAACGTGGGACTGTAGGTGCAATTTGGTTAGAGTAAAACTAAGAAAACACAATGTTTAACCAATTAATTTGGTGTTTTATTAGCACCGACATTAGTATTTACACTGGCACTCAAATAAGTTCACAAATACGTTTTTGTTGTATAAGTATTAGCTTACGATAGAAGGTACGGATTATTTTTTAGCCGTGATAAGAGACAACTATGTTAACGCGGCCACTAATCTATGTAACGGAGCGCGCTTGACGTAATTTCGGCTTAAAAAATATGCTGGTAGATACAAGGATTAGCAGGAAATATGAAGTGGACTGTATTTAAAATGGAAAACGAGTGACTAACCTGGGTATCCTCAGGTTGACGAGCATAGCTGTGGCACCCCTAGGTCTACTGGTGTACTGGAGATATCTCCGGTAGTTGACCAGACGTCATCGTTGTTGGTAATTGTGTAGAACTCACGGCGCAAATGTGGGTGGAGCCGTTAGTACACAACGTTCCAAAATTATGTTCATGAATCCCAATGGCAGTTAGGACTGGAACGTAAGAACGCACGGTAGGTGATGAAAATGGCGACGATCCGTTGTTGAAGGAACTGGCGGACGCGTGGAGGCATCCACAGACGATAAGGGACAACCGCAGACTGCTGGCATTAGCAAGCAGTACCCTCATACACCACGAAATGATAATACCAGTGAAAGTCACCGTTTTTTTTTTAAATGGGGGTAGGAAAGGAAAAAAAGGAAGCGTAAATAAATGGCGCTTACACAATGTTTCAAAAATATCCGCGATTTCATAATTCTTAGAAACTGATTACAACAATTTGCGCCACTCAGTCTTTTTGTTTTTACGATGATAAATTCAGTCAATTATCTAAAAAAAACATAATTTTGAGGCGACGCGAGATCAAAATGCATCAAAGGCACATATTTGGCTCAATGCAATGTCGCCATCATAATGGGGACTATACCCGGTCCTTGCTGTATAGATGTGTACAGTTTTAGGAAATATAGGCAATTGGCCCGTAGATATAAGTACAGCTCTATATAGATTTAAAAATAATTCAAATATTAACCGCTAACTTCGTTTAGCTTGTCCCACAGCCACAGAGAGACGTCGCTTTATTGATATGGTAATGCATTAACATGAAGTCATATTTAATGGACTGATTTAACTCGTAAAACTCACTTAGACTGTGGATTGATGAATTTTATTCGGGACATGCCGACGGAGCAAAATAACATACTTGTAACTTTACAAAGCTGGAGAGCTGATATGGGAATAAAACGAGGCAATCCAGTGAAGGTAAGATCGTTGTAGAGCACATCTGTTCTTTAATCAAGTCAATATACGAAAAAGTAAAAATAACCGACTGCGTCAAAAATGAGCCTACTCTTTTTCATTTGGCCGAATTTTACAATATCAAAAACTACGCATTTTATTGTATTCCCGATAAGCTCTCCTGATGGAAAGTGATGATGCGGCCGAAGATGTAGCATGCTGCATCATCGCTTTCTATCAGGTGAGATAGTGGTCAAATGGTTGCCTATAAAGCATACCGGTGGGAGCACAAATTTTCTCCAACGGAAAATTTGTGTTCCTGGCTCTCAGTATGATGTGAATGAGTACACTCATTCTTGGATGTTTACGGCCCCATGACACAAGTCATTAGCATAGTGCGGGGTTGTGAATGTGATGAATCTGGCAGTAGAGTAATCTTAATGTAACTTTCATGAGTGCCTCTTTGGGGCCCATGTGAATAAATTAATTTCGGATGTGACTATTTTAACAGTCAAATATTGCCCGTATTTTTTCTTTTAATCCATCACGAGCAATAGAGCGATTCCAAACTGTCAATTCCCAATTCCACCCCAAATTTCCATTTCCCGAACATCTCAGTGTTGCTATCGCCTTAAAAGCCAAACGCTGTACTTGATAGGCGCAACGGATATCGGTGAACCGTTAAATGAATCAGCAACACCTGGCAATTTCGGTTTGTGTTGTCAGTAAGTGTAATTTGAGAGCGTAGAGGATACCAATCAACCTATACATATATATACATATTTCGGAGTATACGCAAGACACTACTTGATTTGGAGCCCGTATTCTCAGAAAAGAGAAAAACTGTCAAACTTCACCATTTATGGCTGATGACAACCAATTTGGTACTTAGTTCGCCATGGTCGTTAAAATAACTTATGTATTTATTTATTTATTTACAAGGAAGACCAACAGCCGAAGCCAATTAATGGTCCTCACGGATAGAAATTAGATAATTATATTATAATAATCGGACTCGAGATTGAACTCGAGCTTGAAGGCCGTGTCCAAATAAGGCGATGCCAATTTGGTTCAGTTTAATGCGTCCAAAACACAGGCGTGTCGCTTCTCCTCCAAACGGAGACTTCTACATTTGTCCGACCTTCCAAGATGTGCCAATATATCGTTAGCTAATAAGCTTGAGCTACTTGGCGTTACTTTATCGTTGAATTTCATCTTTGTAACATATATCGAAGCCAGAATTTAACTGGCTGCTAAGAAGCTTCACACTCTGGCTTCTCAATTTATGTTAAGCTCAAGTCCGATCGTGTACGGAGTCTGCAGTACTCCACTCTGGAATGGATCCGCTAAGTACCAGCTTGAAGCTCTTGAATCTATTGACCGGCGAGCTAAAACAGTAAGCTAGTCGTAGTCCCATATAACAATTGTCAAGATTATATCAAGGAAGTAAAGCGGTGATATCAATTTTTTAAGCTTTTATTTCGTCAATTTTCAAGCGCGAAAGCTTTAATCCTGTCCAAAAAAGTCCTGTTTTTTTATTAGATCAGCTAATTATCTTAGCATCGCATGAGAATAACGCGAGTTTTTTTCAGTGATAAGGATTTCACCTTTTGTCTAACATCCTTACTGTTTATACATTGTGAAGTAAACCTGTATTTTTTTAAATAATTTACTAAGGAGATCAGGGTAAGCTGGTTCTTGTAAACATTGATGAATAACCAGTGTAATTCGAGCTGTACGTTTTGACGAATCAGTTTCGTCTCCCTCGTCGTTTATTAGAAGCATGGTTTTGGCGGGAAACTGCTGGAGAAAGTTACTCGAAGAAATATTAATATTTTCATCGGGAAAACTCAAATAGAAAAATATCCTGCAGCTTTGACAACACAATTAATACAGTGGTTCTCTACAGTTTCATCAATATCTCTCTATATCTAATAACGAAGGCGCCTTTACGCGCGTACAGAGCGCTTTGTATATTTTGTTACACGAGAGCCTATACAAGACGTCGGAAGCACGGAGGGAAGCGTCGTGGACGCGCGCCTGCTACGCGCCCGGGCCCCTTTGTATATTATTGTCCCTTAGGCCCCATACATTTTATCTTCACAGCGCCCGGGCCGTACGCCCCGGGTCAAAGCACCCGAG
Organism: Lomographa bimaculata; assembly: GCA_948107665.1. NCBI lineage: Eukaryota > Metazoa > Arthropoda > Insecta > Lepidoptera > Geometridae > Lomographa > Lomographa bimaculata. The sequence continues at coordinate 10,434,362 of OX403610.1, read as the reverse complement.
GGACAAAGCATATTAAGTCCCTAACGCGTTGGCACGATCAAATTCAAGACACCCTAAGACTGCGCTATGATCGTTTCATAAGCTAACTCCACACAGTACTAGCACCGCGAGGCCTCTATTCACCGCCCTACCCTATAAATCCTACATTTTCGCAATATTAGTACATTTTAGGAGCGTCGTTGGCAAATAGCTCGATTTGCTAACAGCCGTCTTGGGATCCGAAAATGGGACCTATATCAGTTTTTAATTAATTAAAATCATTTATTTCAGGTTTAGATCCATACATTTGACACTATCTAGCATACACATTAATCATAATAATAAAATCACATGACAAATTATATGGTCTAAAAAATTATAATAATAATGTCTGATAAAAAACATTAAATACTGAAACAAATAAAATATTGAAGTAAGATTTTGCTGTCCCAAAAATATTATAATAATTATGTACATAAGACAAAATTAAGTCACAGTCCACAATCAAAATCATCAATCAGTAATATATTCTGTCCAGCATAGGTGGATACTGCTATATAAAATAGACATAATTTTATTATATGTATATATATGTATATGTATGTATTGTATATTTAAAAATATTTAGTATTTTATAATTATATAGTATCTGTTTACGTGTATATAAATTTATTATTTATATATCCTCTGTTTTTAATCACTGTTCTTCTATCTAATCTTTTATGAACGTAGAACGACGTCCTATTATATTGCGTTATTCCTCTCCATCCAAAGGTTGTCTGGAAGAGATCGCTTTCAGCGATAAGACCGCCTATTGTTACACTTATACAATTTTTTACTATCATTCCTATTTGTGTTCTTTGTTATTTTAAGGTGTTCAATAAAGAATATATCTATCTATCTATCTACGTCTGTCGCAATAATGTCGAAGAATTAAGGGACTGTCTAAGCAGCCATATCGAGAAGCGCTTATCTCTAGAACCTACTCAACGACTACGCATTTCATAAGCTAACTCCACACAGTGCTAGCACCGTCGCCTCTATTCACCGTCCTACCCTATAAATACTGCATTTACGAAATATCAGTACATACATTTTAACAGCACTGTTGGCAAAAAGCTCGATATATCAACAATATATATATATCTCTAACAACCGTCTTAGGATTCGAAACCATGACCTACATCAAGGTGTGCTTATGTAGTACCTACTTTACGACTGTGCATTTCATAAGCTAACTCCACACAGTACTAGCACCGCGCTGCCTCTGTTCACCGTCCTACCCTATAAATCCTACATTCACGCATTATCAGTACATTTTCGCAGCGTCGTTGTTTTGAACCAATGATATGAAATACGACCGCACTCGGCAGCCAATAAACCCGTGACGTCACTAGGCTATGTAAAACGGATGTACAGACAGAAAATTAGATTGTATTTCTTTCTAATTAAAAATTGTATTATTTGTTTTTCTGTAACTTTTCATTCGGACTTATTATTTAATGGAACCAAAAAGATTTTTTATTATCCTTTCAAATATAAAATAATTATCCAAATCGGTTCACATGCACCGATGTAAGATGAAATTACAAAAAAAACGCAATTTTCATACAAACTGTCGAACTCTATTTGGAAGTCGACTTAAAATAAATGTGAAAAATCGTTACGAGTCGGAATGTATATCATAAAATGTTCATAACTAATTAACAGCAAGACAAATCCATTATAGTAAAATACATTGCATGTCATATTATTATTATTCATTATTTTTATCATATTGTTTAACCCACATACAATTATATTAAATACAATTTATATATGACTGGTTGGGAACCCACCTAATAATCCACCATTATTACACATTAAAATTAGAAGAATCACAAGTTTGAAAAATAATACAAAATCAATAACAATATTTTTTCGCTCTCACACCAAAACTACCATTTTTAGTGTAAGTGTCTCCTGATCTGATGGTCGCGGTTTCGATTCTTGAGGGCTTGATCGTAGACACGATAAAAGACAATGTATTTCTATATTTTTTATTATATTTTATTCAGGTAATTATAGTATATCTGGTTTACGTAAAACGTGTGTCACAGTGTGACTCGATTGGTGATTTGTGGCTAGAACTTCTATAATGAATTTCAAGTAGAACTACTTGAAATATTGTATTACCTGACACTGACTAAATGCACAAGATTGCGGAGCGAAGAAATCTAAAAATTAATGTGCTAACAACTCTTCAAACATTATATTATGTTATAGTTATGTGGTGATGGGCCGGTACATAAGAGATCTCTTCAATTCTAAACAAAATAAAACAGCTACAAACACCACGTCAAATAAAAGCTTGAAAAATACTTTACTAAGCAGGTACTGCCCATAAAAATGATCCCCCACTCACGTCGTGTACCCAAAGTACCCGTTTTTTGCTGACGGTACGGCTTAGTACAGATTCCGACGAAGTACTTTATGCGAAACAATATCAGGACCCGGGAGCCAGAGGTCAGCCTTTTCACAATACCAATATTTGGTATGAAGGTTTGCTATATGTATACCGAGTACTGGCAGAAGCGACACTATACAAGATCTGGCAAATTCTATTCAACATTTATATGTAATAGGCTAGATGCCCGAAAATATCTATTTATTTCGTCATTTACATTATTAAAAAAATATTGGACACGTATTTTTTCTTTTGTCAGTTAAACAACAAATTACGAAGATATAGTGCGTTAAAATTCTGCATGACGGCACGCCTCAGTACACTATTCACAGTGGCGTGACGTCACGAGCCTCCACTTCCGAACTTTGGCGCTCTTTATCTTTGTCAGTTTGTATTTATTTGTTAAATAAAAATATACACGTCCAACATTATTTGCTACTACTATTAGAAAAACATGTTCCCCAGGTAACATCCCTATTGTTGTCGGGTACACCAATAGGGATGTTGCCTGGGTATGAAGGATACCAATGACTGTTCCACAAGACGAAATAAGAATACGTAATGGAAAGACAAGGGAATATTAATTTTATGACGCAATAAAGTAAAAATCATTTTGGACAGCTTTGCGATACAGCAAGGCAATGCAACCAGCATTTTGGGCGCGCTGCCAATAGTTATGCCTTCTTATGAACCTGTATTATTTTGGAAGATAGATAATTTAGTAATATATATTTCGTACTTTAATTTATTCTTTGACATTATTATTAGTATTTTTTTAATAAAACTATAAGACATTTACTTATTATTATTAATTTAGATTTTAGCACAATAATTCAGCACAATAAATTATATATTATTATATGCTCGATTCTTGAACAAATAAACAATTAATTTTGATGCATTATTATAATAATGATAATATTTTCCATTTTCATATGTAAACTGACATTTACCAATTAATTTATTATTAATTCTTATTAAATTTAATATCAATTGAAACATATTTTATTGGGTACAACATAACAGCCTATATTTCCTAAAACTGAACTAAAACTCTATACATCTATACAGCAAAGACCTAAGTTACCTACAAGGCATCGAGCTTATAGGTAACTCAAGTGCTCAAGCCCACCACCAGTGTGTAGCGTTCCCATCTGGCGGCATTCCCTGTATGAATTGCAATGTTAATACGTTGAGCCAAATAAGTAAAGTATATAAGAGTCATTTCTAGAACTAATGATGTATAACCCAACGCACATAACCTAAAATTTGGAGGGACCTTATTACAGGACCTTATTACATTTTTAGAGGTCCAGGTACTGAGCTGCTTATTTCAGTTGATATAGACTATGATTATTGTTAGCATATTCCTCACGTTGTAGAAAAAAAAAGAAAAAATAAGAGGAAAATAAAATGAAAAAAAAACAACAAAAAATGGATAAAAACTTATTGGTATAAGTTTGACTGGAAGAGATCAATCTTAGCGATAAGCCCGCCCATTGCACATGTGTTTTTTTAGATTACCCCAGTAACTTAACTTTTTCTTATGTACAGTAAAGAATTGTATATTCTATTTTTATTGGTGGAACTTAACTACTTTTTAAGAAGGTTGCGTGGTAGAGATCGCTATTTATAGTGATAAGGCCGGATGTTGTGACGCTTAACGTATAAGCTTGTTTGTTAATATGTTTTTTCTTATCTTATGAAGTGGATCAATAAAGTATTCTCTATCTATGAGTGCCTTTTTGAGGCCCATGTGATTCAACGATTTTGAATTTAAATAATCTCTAAGATGTTTTACTACATAAAATAACTCTTTAGCGCCATTGGTTCTTTGGATCTCGGGTCTAACACAAGTATCAAAACAACAAACGCGTTCACACTCACAGCCCCACACTAAGTTCAAAGACTTGTATCGTGGGTGCCGGAAACATTCACACCACACACACATTACACCAGAAGCACAAATATCCCTTGGGAAGGAATTTGTGCTCCTGCCGGGAATCGAACCCAGGACCCACGTCGCAGAGGGCGGACACCTGTCCACTGCGCCAACTGGATCGTCAAAATTACGTAAGTATCACGAAATAAGTATACCGATTAACCTACACTAACGTGGATATATGTATTATATAAATATACATAGTAATGATACACGGACACGGCACGTATTGTCAGGAGGTTCCTCTCTCTGCAGCACTGACCTACCGGTAGCTTGGGCCTTGCCCCGCTGCTGGTGGCATACTAGGCTTAGGTTTTTTTATTACAGTCTTCTTTATTTTGTAATATTGTATTATTTATTACTTTTATAAAAATATTGTTAAAAAAAACCTTTGCTTAAGAAAAAATAATAAATAAAGAGAATAATAATAATACCATATACTGCTTTTATTTTCATTATTTATATTATTTCTTGCTTTTTGAGTACTTTTGGCAAATGATAGGCACGCAGAAATTGTCATGCTTATCTGAAAATTCCCTTGTTGTACTTTTAATTTTAAGTTTAATTTAAATATGTATGATGTGGCAGTGTTATATTAAATAAATAAATAAACAAACTTATACGATAAAATTCATGTGTATTATTTATTTGTTTCTTATTTTCATATTACTATACACCTTAGTTTGCTTGCAATAAAAAAATTGATCATCGTACGCAGTAGACGATTGTTAGCGACGCAGGTTTTTTTTAAATGTTTGATAGGCAAGCATTTTACCACTATCTCACGTCGAAAGCGATGATACGGCCGAAGATCTAGCATGCCTGCCTATTAACTCTTGATTTGAAGACTGCTAGATTCTACCGCTCAGGAAACAAAGACGCGGGCAATGAGTTCCACTCCCTCGCAGTACGGATGATAAACGTAGAATCGAAACGCTTCGAGCGAGCTGGAGGTATGTCTAGCATGAATAGATGACGTTTGAATATTTGTCTTTTGTTAGATGGTAAAACGGGCTTGGGGGAATGAACTCGTATAATCCCAGCGCATACTCTCCGAAATGCAAACGATAGAAAACCAATAGGCTCTTACAGATTGTCGCTTATATTTCGTTTTGTCGCCTATGTTCCGTGGACACTAAAACGCGGACCTCAAATCCACGTATTGCGTTTTTTTTTTCTTTTTCTTCATGCCTAACAACAGGCGAATTGCCTATATTTCGTATTGCGTGATTCAGATATTTATATCTCCATTCTCCATATATTCATTGCAACGTTTTCAAACTGTGCAATGCCCGTTATATTTTTGCGACGGAAAAAATGTACTAAATTAAATCTGCCTCAATTGAAATATATTATACTGGTCCTTTCATATAGCTCGCTCGGCCAGTTAAACTCATATAAAATTTAATTGTCTCATATAAAAACACGATAAAATTGAGGACTGAACTTGGTTCAAAACGGTATCTATATCCGGTATCAAACAGCGGTAATGTCAACCTCGATGTACCGTTTTCTTAGCTTCATGGCAGAGGCTGATGACCGACCGAGTAGCGCGAGCAAAACGTCTTCGTTTCAGCTTGAGTAAAAAAATGCTTTGGTATGTGTCCGGATGTCCGGCTGTTCTCCTCTACAGGTAGCGTTTCTCAATCGATTCTCGTGAAATTTTGTAAGGAGGTGTGATAATTATATGATATTCTTTTGTCGATTCAATATTTTAAAGAATTTCAAAATGTTGGATTTGAAAAAAAAATCTGCTATTTAGAAATATACGCGAAGTCAGCTAGTTAAATCTAAGCAAGGTTTATAATATTATTGCATAATCCAAAAAATATATATTACACCTGTGCCGAGATACAGTTGAGACTCACAAAAAAAAAATCGCCTTCATTCCTAACAATGATGTTCTGATACCTATACTTGAGTGACTGACATTCTAGACCTACCATCATTAACCATATCAACACTTACCATCAGGTGTCTGCGGCCAAAAGATTAATAAAAGAGTAGTTTCAAAAATTGTTTCAGAAGATGACGTCACACGACCCGTAAAACGTTAATAATAAAGAAAGGATAATTCAGGCAGGGCTAGAGTAGCTCAGCGGTTAGAGCACTAAGGCATGACACCTATGGCGGCGCGGGTTCAAACCCCGCCTCAAGCGATTTTTCCTTTCCAAATTTATCAATATAGTTCTGCCTAGCATGGCTAATGCTATATAAACAAAATTAAAGAATAATAATATAGAAAGCGGTAATTCAGTCCTCGACAACAACATGATAAAACTTTGCGCTTCGTTTATAAACGACTATCTGCATCAAATACAATGTACGGCAGTAAGGACGAATAAAAAAAACGTATTCACACTCACAGCCCCACACTAATTTTGATAACTTGTGTCGTGGGTGCCGCAAGCAAAGCTTAAAAAAAATAAAAAAATATGGGCAGTTTTAGGAAATATAGGCAACTGGCCCGTAGTGAGGCAGCATGGGAAAAAAACGTTATAAATAAAGCATTGTTTTACTTCACACATGTATAATTTTGTTTTCTGTTCTACTGATTAGTGCATACTATTGGCGTGTGTTTCGCTATGAGCGATAAAAGCCTCCTCCATTTACTTTCATCTCTCCTTGTCTCTAGCTCGGCTCCATATTTACTGCATCTTCTAATATCATCACTACATCTCTTGTCCTTTTTTATCAACCGCATTGAATTGAGAACCCCCTTGTTTGGAGTCGGTTTGAAAAGTCGGGTTTTTGATTTTATACATTGACTTGTTATACATGTAACGCTATTTGTATAATTATGTAATCGAGTCCTAGTATTACTATATAAATATTTAAGTTACAAAAAAGTTACATCTTTAACCTTTTTTATCCTATCTATCTATCTATCTTTAATGTTCGGCAAAGTGCCCAAAATGCTTGCTGCATTACCACGCTGTATAGCAAGGCTTATCCTCTGCCCCAAATACAACCTAGCATTTTGGTCATGTGCCGAATCAATCAGTCTCTTAGACAAAGCTTTGAAATTGTCTAATGCACCCGGTCCCCATGGGCTTAGCGTCTCAACCCGAAACGGCACAAACATAAAAACCTTTGTCAAGTTTTGAATACTTGTGCCGTTTGAGAGATTCAGCTGCCATAGCCGCGCAACTAGCTTGTAGCGTGGTTTCAGGAAGATGGGATGGCGCAAAAGTGTCAACACACGTGGCATCCCATACTAAAGGCCAACCAATCTTTCAAGGAATAAGTGTCATACCATCGAGTCATTTGCCGTCATCACGCATCAAGCCAGTTGGCTCTAAAACAGACGCGACGTTTGCACTTCCAAAGGCCCGACGTATGACATTATTTAAAGCACTGTGACGAGCTATACGACCAGCACTCTTGACTTGTTGGATTGGATTTCACAGCACACAGTCAAATCAAATAAGAAACTTTTAAAAGGACACCTTGATTTTAAATCGCTGTGCTAGCAGAAACTCGGCTGTTATTCAAACAGAAACTCGAAACAAAAAAGACAAACGGTGTCGAACCTCAATCCCTAACTTTGGCATTAAGTAGGTACAATGAATAAGGTACGCTTTACATTACAAATTGTTAAGTTAGGGTAAGTTTAGAGTTCGTTTTTTTTGTTTAACTTCGCCGCGCGGCGTTTATATTGGTAGCTTGGTAACTTTAGAAGCTATTTTTAATTTAAGATAGAAATTTCTATATAGAAATACAAGCTGTACTTACCCACTTTGTAGACTGTAACTTCATATATTATGGTATGTAGATGTGCTTAATTAAGTTTATATTTTAATAATAACATTATCTTATCTTGTCGTATTTTATCCCTTTGGATACGGAACCTTAAAAACAATCTTGACGAGGTTCTCTAATATTCATAGTAACTTAACACTATGTTGATTCCAAGCTGCTTTGAGCGAATGAATAATATTATACTTAATTATTATGACAAACCTTTTTTAAAGAGCTGTCGTGATTTTTTTTCATTTATTTCTTAACAGGGCATTGTGTGTGAAATTATTTTATTTTCTTATTAATGCTTTCATACTCACAGCCCACACTATGTTCAATGATATGGGTGCCAGACACTTTCACATCACACACACAATCACAATCAGAACCAGAAACACAAATTTTCCTTGAGGAGAAAACTTGTGTTCCCGCCGGGTATCGAATACGATAGTGCTTCTATGGTAAGCGAAAGCTCACCCAACTTAGCCAACGAGCAGTTTATACACCTGCTTGGAAGGTTAACATTAATATAAACCTAAACATAGCAAATATAATAATCAGATAATTAAAATAATAAAATAAAATATTTAATTCCTTATACAATACAAAAATAACAATGTGATAAAACTGTAAAATTAAAACTTAAATTTAATATATAAAAATAGTAAAACAATTGAATTTTAATACAATAATAATTAATGGAAACGCAAAAAAAAAACCGACTTCTCCGCTTACATTTTGGTTTCGGCATGATCGATTTCGATAAAATGCATATGGGACCACCTCTGAAGTATAATCTACCAAACAAAAAAAAAACATCAAAATCGATTCATACTTGGCGGAATTATCACGTAAAATACATATAAAAAACATACAGTCGAATTGAGAACCTCCTCTTTTGAAGTCAGTTGAAAATAATATGATCTGGAAAAATTGTTGTAACGAGTGTAGTCCAATAGAACTAACTGGTGGAATTATTACGAAATATAAAGGCCATACTTACAAAAGTTCAAAAAGTACAAAGCAAAGAATTTAATATGAACACAATCACAACGGAAAATATCGAGTTATAATCTCGTAGTTCCGTTGGATTAGGGATGTGCAGAATTTAGGTAACATATCTATAGCAATTTTCACAAGGATATCGATATGAACGATTGTTATATAAATTTTATTAACAAAAATAAACTAAATTGAAACTAACCAAAAATAATTATAACTATTTCTCGCCGATCTGAGATCTCGCGCTTACATTTTGCCTCATAGAGAAAAACTTTTGAGGTTACTTGCTTATAACTTTTTTGTATATTATAATTGTTTGATTTCTGTATTTTTGTTGTTTAAATACAGTATATTACGGATAATATACGTAAGATTCAGCGTTCAGTGTGAAGCCGTATTTGAGATAGACCCCAGGACAAAGTAGGTCTAAAAATAGTGACTTTGGTGGCTTACCAAATCGTTAATTTCAAACATTTTTTTTTTTTAATCAGTTTCGTACCCTTCTTTTCTAGCCCTTTTCAACATACCCCACAAAGGTAGATGAAAAAATATAAAATATTTTGCTCCCTACTTACATGTATGGGAAGCCCCTTCATATTTTCATTCATTTATATAATTTTAAATGTCATTTTTTGGCTTGGGCCGTAGTTTTATATATTCTATGTGAATTTGAAATCATTCGTTTGTACGGTTTAGACGCTAGATGCCTCTGACAGACGGACGAACGGACAAAGTGCTGAACGACCCAAATCAACTTATAGATCTCGCTTGGCTCGATCAAAAAGAGCCACGTTTACATTTTTAACATACGTTGTTCTTTCTGACAGGTATTTGCGCTGCCACCATTGAACTTATGGTTTATTTCATTAAAGACAGTTTGGATACACTCAAGATAATTTAATCACTATTTAAATACCCAAACGTAGAGTAGGATTAGACAGTAACACACAAATTTATGTATTCGTATAGTTACATAAATTTCCGTCTTATAAAATGTATCCCTACTTATATTATATAATTATATATATATATTTATTATATTATAAATGCAAAAGTAACTCAGTCTTTCTGTCTGTTACGCTTTCACGCCTAAACCACTGAACCGATTTTGATGAAATTTGGTACAGATATAGACTAGAGCTTGGGAAAGGACATAGGGTACTTTAAATAAACGTAAACCGCGGGAAGCAACTAGTAATATTATACAGCTATAGGATATTATATAGCTACAGGAAATGTGAAATTTAAAGCACAACACACATAAACAACACCTACAGAAATATTTAAAAAAAATGGTTGTCTGTAAAGTCCGTTTACGGACGATAATTTTACGTGATAAAGTCATAAGACGAATACTCAAACCGATCGTGCCTCTCTATCGCTTGTTCCGCGCTCTCGCTTGCACGCTCAGGCTCAGGCGGAACGTGACACTTTTTTGTGCGTGCAGCCGGTGTTCATCGATTTATAAGACGTTACCACGTCAAAAGTAAAGTAACGTATTAAGTTAATTATTAAGTCGCCCTATTATGTCAAGAAGGAAATAACTTCCGATTCGTGTGTAGAAGTCAATGAAATCGTGTAAAACAAAATTTTCATCGATATAAAACACGCTTCATCGATATATCATTTCCATTTCTATTCGCGAAGACCATTTCAAAAACGATACTGAAAACCGGATCACGGCGGATCGAACAGGATAAGCGGTACAAAGGTCCCCGCGGATCTCCGATGAATAAGACGGGTTTATACCGGTATGCCATATAAAGATATTTTATCTGCTTTTGTTGTACAAATACTTCTATTGTTATATGTCAATGCAATATGCAAGGGATTTCGGAGAGGGAGAGACAACCCGCTTTTACCGCTTCTCTGAATGTGCAAAATCCTTATTTTGCACATTTTGCTTTTTTTTTTTATTTGTGACAGGCTAGTGTTTGACCACTATCTCACCTGATGGTAAGTGACGATGTGATCGAAGCTGGTAAACACACTAGACCTGGAATACGCAGGCTCTCAAGGATAACTGCCGGAACACCGTATTTGGCTTGGCGACAGACTTTCAACTTGATGGTGGTAAGCTACTTTGGTAGCAAGCCAGGCGAGCAACTCGCAAAATGCTCTACCACCTCTCAAATCTCACCTGATTAGCACCACCCGGGGACCACGTGTAGGGAGTCAGACTTAAGGGGTATCCTCCTACGGACGTGGGTGACTCAGCCCCCAAAAAATGCATTCTCCTATTATTATTATTATTATTTATTATAAATGCTTTCACAGCCCCACACTAAGTTCGATGACTTGGGTCGTGGGAGCCGGAAACATACACATCACACGCACGATTCGATTCCGGGCGGGAACACAAGTTTTCTCTCCAAGGAAAATTTGTGTTTCTGGTTCTGGTTGTGATTGTGTGTGTGATGTGAATGTTTCCAGCACCCACAACACAAGTCATTGAACTTAGTGTAGACTATGAGTGTTGCAGTTATGTTTATGTATGGTTCCTAATACAATTAATAATTAATATGAACCGTCTGCAATATTTAGGAACCCGAAACATAGCTTGAATTATCATGTCAACAAACCCCTTCAACAACAAATTACAGAACCAACATGGAGCTTCCGCAACCACTCCACAGTTTGTATGGGTGCCCATTGACCGGATGTGACCTGCTTTAATGAGTTAACGGTACTTCCGGTTTGAAAGCGAGTGCCAATTGAACAAGCTATTCATTTAACCAACAACCTCTAATGGAGAATGTGATGTAAATATACGTTAAGTATTTATTTTCCAATCTTTATTGGTAACTGGCTGTTCCCCGCGGCTTTGCCCGCTATTATCAATTTTAAAAGCCTATGTGTTAATCCTAGGTTTAAGCTATGTACATTCCAAATTTCATCCAAATCCGTTCAGCCGTTTAAGCGTGAAGAGGGACCAACATACTTACACACTTACACATAAACTTTCGGATTTATAATATTAGTAGGATGATTACACTTGTCAAATTAAAATTATACAAGAAGCTAATTCATTTTTCAAAAATATATCAGAGCGCCTGGTTGAGGCGACGCATGTTCAAAATGCTAGTACTTATTTGGCCCAAAGTATTAGCATTGCAATTTAGAGAGGCAATGCCGTCAGCATGATGGGAACGCTACCCACTGATAATGGACTTGAGCAGGTTACCTTAAGCTTGATGTATTGTAGGTTACTTAGGTATTTGCTGTATATAGTTTTAGTTTAGTATTAGGAAATATAGGCAATTGGCCCGTAGTAAGGCACCAAAGGGGAATTACCGTGACTTCCGCGTTGTCGATGTCTAGATCGACAATTGTTTCGGCTTCATTCGGAAGCCTTCTTCAGGATGAGGCTTTTAATTTTAATTTAATAATTCTAAATATACGTGAGTGTTTACAAAACTTATCTTTATATATATATATATATAATAATTCTTATATACGTGTATATGTTACTGAACTCATTGCCCTCATCTTCGTTCCCGAACAGTACAATTTATGGGTTTTTAGTCAAGAGTAAATAGGTACCTTCTAGGCAATCATGTTACATGTTCCGCCTCATCATCGCTTTCCGTCAGATGAGATTGTGGTCTAATAGAGTATAATCTGAATATCGGAAACGGCTCCAACGATTTTCATGAATTTAGTATGCAGGGGGTTTCGGAGGCGATAAATCGATTTAGCTAGGTTTCATCCATTTCATCATCGGTACTGTTCTTTAATTAGGTAATTTGATTAATAAAATAAATAAATGCATAGGAAATGCAAAAGGCCCGTTTGCTTAGTTGGGTGAGCGATCGCCTTCTAAGCAAGGGTATCGGGTTCGATTCTCGGCAGGAACACAAGTTCTCTCCACAAAGAAAATTGGGTTTCTAGCTCTGGGTGTGTGTGTGATGTCACAGTTTCCGGCACCACGACAACAGTCATCGAACTTTGTATGTGGCTGTGTGTTCAGGGGGTTCCTGGCGTCACATCGACGTCGAAATAGAACGATTTTCTTTTGTTATGAACATCGAATCAACTGAAATTTCAACTGTCGTATCGACGTCGCATCAATTCGAACAATTGTATTTTGACGACCAGAATAGACCTACTGATTTGTGACGTCTCTCTTCTTAAATTTATATCATGATTCCAGAATTTTCCATTTAACGGTAGTGTGTATTTAGGATTGAAGGGTTTTGTTTGTAGTGAAATTACAGGGCTCAAAGAGATGTAACGTCTAATATCTCAGGTTGACGACTGCGTTCGTCACACTTTCGTGCTTTGCCGTACTGTATTTCGAATTGTATAAGTTCAAAAGTCTGGGCGGCACGGAACTGTAATGGGTAAGCGTGACGCCTTACCATCAGGCGAGCGACGTGCTCGTTTCGTCACTCGATTTCCATAGCAAAAAGACCTGCGTGTAAGACTTTAAAGTGTGACGTATGTCGCATACGTATGGACGTTTGTCGGTTTGTCGTGTAAGACGTATGTCGCATACGTATGGACGTATGACGTTTGTCGGTTTGTCGTGTAAGACGTATGTCGCATACGTATGGACGTATGACGTTTGTCGGTTTGTCGTGTAAGAAGTATGTCGCATACGTATGGACGTATGACGTTTGTCGGTTTGTCGTGTAAGACGTATGTCGCATACGTATGGACGTATGACGTTTGTCGGTTTGTCGTGTAAGACGTATGTCGCATACGTATGGACGTATGACGTTTGTCGGTTTGTCGTGTAAGAAGTATGTCGCATACGTATGGACGTATGACGTTTGTCGGTTTGTCGTGTAAGACGTATGTCGCATACGTATGGTCGTGTGCACAACATTACAATTGTAATACGCATCAAGATAGGAAACAAACCAATTACTTTAGCTGCAAATAATTACATCTTAGGGATTTGATATACAAAGCGCCCGAAGCTCGCGGCCCGGGCGCTGTAAAGATAAAATGTATGACGCCTTACTATGATATTCAAAGCGACCGGGGCGCGATAGCGACGTTTTGTATAGGCCCTAGGTGTAACAAAACCCGAGGCGCGCGTACAGAGCGCTTTGTATATCAAGTCCCTAAGATGTGTGCCTCGGTCTAGTGTTGTTCTCGCTTTAAGCCGCCAGTTCTTTTTTTTCTATAAATTTTTCGCTTTGCAAATATATTTCAAGTGTGTTCCATATTAAAAGTCACTGTCAAAGTCAAGTACAAGAGTCCAAGGTCAAGTCATAACCTAGTAAAGTGGTAGAAATTTTACTAGAACTTCTATTCGAGTTTTGGAGTGAAGGCTAAAATTACGTTTTTCAACTTTGTTTGACTTGCCTACACTTATGCACATTTACTAAATATTAACGGTTAAGAGAAATACCTTAAAACGGCAGAAAATTCGTGGATATTGTATCCGTTTTTTGTCTAAAACTATTATGGTTTTAGAAAAAAAAACGGATACAATATCCACTGAAAGCTTCAAAAAAAGAATCCCATCACAGTACCATTATAGAATAGAATATAAATTTATATGTATAAGTCACATAAATAATTATGACGAGTAATAAATATGATATTAAAAGACTACAGAACACTCGAAGAATCACAGGTTTCGGAAAATTATACAAAATCAACAACGCCATTTTTTCACTTTCGCGGCAAAACTTCCCGCCTGTTCTTGTTCTTGAAGATCAAAACTGTCGAAACTTTTGACAGGTATGAGATAAAATATGCAAGCTGTTCCCAATCGCGTGGAGGATCCACCTTCCCTCCTTTCAGGTGGGAACTAATATCCCACCAATTTTAATTACTAGCACTTCAAACAATGGAACAGGAGATTATATGGAGTAGCACGAAATTATAAGACGATAAAATAAATATTTAGTAAATATGATTATTATATTTTTATAAGCCGTGCCGCAGCTTCGCCCGCGTTAATGAAGTTTAAAAGTAGGCTATGACGTGTTATTCTGGAACCTAAAATATCTATATTTAAAATTTTATAATTATATCGGTTTATTCGTTACGGAGGTACGTGGTAACGAATATTTACACACACACACAAACTTTCGCATTTATAATAATAACTTTTTTTAATGCCAGATAGGCAAGCATTTGACCGCTATTTCACCTGATGGAAAGTGACGATGCGGCCAAAGATGGAACATGCTGGCCTAGAAGGTACCTATTGACTCTAGACTTGAAGACACCCAGATTGTACCGTTTAGGGAACAAAGACGCAGGCAATGAGTTCCACTCCTTCGCTGTACGGATGATAAACGTAGAAGCAAAACGTTTCGAGCGAACTGGAGGTATGTAAACCATAAATGGATAACGTTTGACCGTTTGTCTTGTTGTTTGGTGAATTATATCATGTAAATCCTGAGCACACCCTCGGTGACCATGACTTTGCAGTTTTTACTCAACTAGCTTTTTTTTAATTCATTATACACAAGCATTATTGACCACTACCTCACCTGATGGTAAGCGATGATGGTCGACGATGGAGCACGCTTGCCTAGAAGATACCTATTCACCCGCGACTTGTAGACTCCCATATTGTACCTATTAGGAAACACCGACTCAGGTAAGGTGTTCCATTCCTTTGCGGTTCGCATAATAAATGTAGAAGCAAAACGCTTTGTCCGCATTTGTGCAATATCTACCATATACCGGTGTCGATTAGCACTTTTCCTGCTTGTTCGATGATAGATTGGGGATGGTGGAACTAGATCGTGTAATTCCTTGGCACATTCTCCGAAATGTATTCCAATAAAATACCGAGAGATTAGCTACGTTGCGACGATGTCCCAAGCTCTGAAACCTTACATCGGCCAACTGCTCGCTGTCAATGAGCCTCTTGGCTCTTCGCTCTATGGTATCAAGAGCCTCAACCTCATACTTAGCTGAACCATCCCAAAGATGTGAACAGTACTCCATGCATGAGCGGACTTGTGGTTGATACAAATTAAGCAACTGTCCTGGTGTGAAGTACCGCCTCACCTTTGCGAGGATTCCCAGCTTTTTTGCGTCTGGGTGGGCTTTTGACTCAATGTAAGTTCCGAAATTGAACTTGGAAGTTAAAGTCATACCAAGTAACTCGAGATGGTCTGTTACTGGCAGGGATACATCTCGGAAAATTGGAGTCTGTTCAAATGGACTCCGCTTTGCAGAGAACAAACACGCCTGTGTCTTGGTGGCAATAAACTTGACCAGGTTGGCATCGCCCCAATCGGAGACTGCCTTTAAGGACAAGTTAAGATGCTCAACCATGGCCTCCCTTTGTGACAGGATTTGTGCTCCACTAGCTAGAGCGTTGGATACATAACTCTCAACAACTGTACTGTCGTCTGCATACCCAAATATACCGGGATTCAGCAGATCGTTAATATGCAGCAGGAAAAGCGTTGCTGAGAGAACCGACCCTTGAGGAACCCCGGCATTGATTGCCAACTGATCTGCCGAGCAACCATCAATAACCAATCGAATTGATCGATCTCTCAAGAAGTCCGATATCCACACAAGAGACTAGTTGGCAGGTCGAATGATGGAAGCTTACTTATAAGGCTATCATGCCAAACCCTGTCAAGGCGATTCTACGCCTCTGTCCGGAGTCAAATATCTGCGATGGCTATAATTCCCATCTATTCGGAGGTTATATTGGAGCCACTGAACGTGGGGTTACTATTATACCTAACTTCCTTTATGACTCTCCACGTCTTTTTATCGTTTATTCAAAAAAATTACATTTTATAACAAATATACGGAAAATCGTAAACAAGATCCAACTTTACACTACAATGTGAATGTTTGTGTGTAAGAAAGTATAAACAAATAACCTTTCATTTTTGAAGTAAAACTTTTAACAAATGGTGGAAGGTGAAGATCTAACGCTAGGCTACCGGTAAAGTGTCTAAATAACGTTACCGAGTTTGAGTTTTCCGACCTTGTGGTCTACAGGGAGTATTTTACTTCTCTCCTACCCAGAGGAATTCTAAAATTCACTTTTAGTTTTAAAGAAAATTACGACTAATCTATTGTGAGTAACAATAGTAACCCCCTGGACCGGCGCCAAACCTAATGGCGGTCCATTGTGCAACCCTAATGAGTTTTCAAACAATGAAAATGATATAAAAAACCGGGACTCACGGTTATTTGTCCATCGGGACTATTCGGGACTCCGTCAAGGTAACTTATTCAGCTTACAGTATCGACCTTTTTCTGATTCATGATCTCCTGGTACATTTCAAAAAATGGGTATCTACTTGGCAAACAAACGAGTAAAAAAAAAGACGTGTGGCACTCGGGGACTGCTGCGGTAAAGCTATTTTGCATAGCATTTTTTATCAACTTATGCAATTATAATTATTTATTTATTTTATTTATGCAGTATTTTTTTTCCTGCCACCTAGAGGCGAGTTGCTGAACTAAAGAGACAAGCGTGATATTTCAAAAAAGTCATTAAAAGTTCTGCTATTCATCGATAGATGGCAAAACTAAAAAGTATCACCGCTATGCCGGTCGAAGAGGGGGTTTTTGGTTATTTTCGTTACGGAATTTCTGGATTCGGTCTCCACGCTCAAGGCCCGCGATAGAAGCTATGCAATAGCTTAAAAATTGAGAAATTAAATGTGATTAGTGAAACAAAATTAAATGAAGTATAATCTGTATATACAACCTGTAACAAAAAGGTGTAGTAATACTTGGTGGTGTGTATGTGTATCGTGCCAGGAATTGTCTGCCATTTTTCAAATACTTTTGACAACCCTACAGTTACATGTGCGGCAATCGGAGATATTTATTCCGTACAAAAATTTAAAAATATTTTTTTGCCAATCCTACGATTACATCTGTGGCGCGTGACCTTGACCTTGGCTATGGTCACCACTGTCAGATGTCTAAAAGGCTATGTGGTGTAGAACGGTAGCTGATGAAATAGGATTGCAAATGCCATAATTTTTTAGAAACTTTAATTTATCATAACTTATTTATGGTACTGCCGCGAATGCAAGAAGTTCCTGTTAGACTCCATACATTTAGCTAGATGTGTGACTTGAGCATTACTACACCTTTTTGTTACACATTGTATATAAAAAATTATGTCTATTTCCTTTGGTCATCGCATCACGCGTGAATGGACGGAACGGATGGAACAATTTGTTGTGTTAATTATTGTCAGGAGAAGGTTCTTATAGAAGAAAATTTTATCCCGGTATTCCCGCGGGTCCGAGACTCGGATAGTAATTTATATAATTATATCTATATCTATATCTATATCTAATATATAAAATTCTCGTGTCACAGTTTTCGTTGCCATACTCCTCCGAAATGGCTTGACCGATTTTGATGAAATTTTTTGTGCTTATCCGGTATCTATGAGAATCGGCCAACATCTATTTTTCATCATCATCATCATCATCACTTTTCATCATTATCAACGCGGGTGAAACCGCGGGGCGCAGCTAGTATATATATATATATATAAAACGCCATAACTTGAGAACGACTATACAGATTTAATTCATCATTTTTGTTTAAGTTTTCTAATACTTTGTGGAAGCTTCTTACAAAAGAAAAATAAACGCAAACAAACAAACAAA
This sequence comes from Lomographa bimaculata, assembly GCA_948107665.1. Lineage (NCBI taxonomy): Eukaryota > Metazoa > Arthropoda > Insecta > Lepidoptera > Geometridae > Lomographa > Lomographa bimaculata. The sequence goes on along the minus strand of OX403610.1, from coordinate 10,415,671 downwards.
CGCATTCACACTCACAGCACCACACTAAGTTCAAAGACTTGTATCGTGGGTGCCGGAAACATTCACATCACACACACATTACACCCAGAGCCAGAAGCACAATTATCCCTTGGGAAGGAATTTGTGCTCCTGCCGGGAATCGAACCCAGGACCCACGGCGCAGAGGGCAGACACCTGTCCACTGCGCCAACTGGGTCGTCAAAATGAAGAAAATTGCTTATAAAATCGGAAAATCTCAGAAAAATCAACGACGATTTTTACTTCGCTCCTTTGATGGATGTGCTATAGGACATATATAAAACTATGATGCGGCCGAGGATGTAGCATGTTTGCCTAGGAGATACTTATTCTCTCTTAACTTGAAGACTCCCAAGATACCGTCACCGAGAACGTTAATTATAAGTTGAACTGCTCGTTTAGATTAGTAAAAAAAAAATATAGTAAGTTGCGTGCTTAGAAGGCGAACGCCTTCTAAGCAGTATCAGGTTCGATTCCCGGCGGCAACACAAGTTTTCTCCCCAAGGAAAATGTGTGTTTCTAGTTCTAGTTGTACCTAATTGTGTGCGTGTGATATATAAATGTTACCGGCACCCACGACACAAGTCATAGAACTTAGTGTGGGGCTGTGAATGTGTATGCGTTTATGTTCTTTTTTAGGGTTCCATACCCACAGGGTAAAAACGGGACCCTATTACGGAGACTTCGCTGTCCATCCATCCGTCCGTCCTTCTGTCACCAGGCTGTATCTTAAAATTTTCACAGATGATGTATTTCTATTGCCGCTATAACAACAAATACTAAAAATAAAATAAAATAAATATTTAAGGGGGCTCCCATACAACAAACTTGAATTTTTATAGATAATGGTACGGAACCCTTCGTGCGCGAGTCCCACTCGCACTTGGCCGGTTTTATTTAATAATAACCGTGTGTAATCTACACAAAATTGTGTTCCAAATATATTTTAGCCGCAATATGGTAATGTGATCCCCAGAACTAAGAGTTGTTTAAATTTGTATCAAGGTGGATTTTATTCGAGCAGGCGGCGTGGGGTGCATACTAATATGTCAAGGGTTGTTATGAAACTGTAGGTATATCTATAGTACTAGGCTATAAATTTCATACTCATAAATTTTATTCCTAAAGTCCTTTGGTAATGTCCATAAAATTTTTAATAATCTGCCGGAACACATTGTAAAAGAATACAACTACAATGCTTTTTGAACCTATTTTTTTTTTATACTAGATAGGCAAGCATTTGACCTCTATCTCACCTGATGGAAAGTGACGATGCGGCCAAAGATGAAACATGCTTGCCTAGAAGGTAATTAAAACACGCTATTATCTTCGTTCCACGAGAACCGATTTCGATTTTTTTTTTTGTTTGAAAGAATTTGCTTTCCAATTGGTCCCATTAAAATTTAATCAAGATCTGATAATCGGTTCTTTAGATATCTTCAATAATGCGTGTTTAGTACATCTTATTTGATCAAAGTTCCGAAGATAAAGCGGTGAAGTCGGTTTTTTAAGCTTTGCTTGCGTTTAATTATTTTCATATCTTACAATATGGCGTCTGGTTATCGCCATATATAATTTTGATTACTGTCATATCTTTAGTGACGCTCGCAACTAATCGATTTACTTAAGAATCATCAAAATCGGCCCACGCGTTTTGTGTCTAGGGCACCACAAAGGAACCAACGTACACAGGCTGATAAACACATTACCCTCTTTTGCGTCGGGATAAAAACCACACATAAGTTTTAACAAAACAAACAAACGCATTCACACTCACAACCCCACACTAAGTTCAAAGACTTGTATCGTGGGTGCCGAAAACATTCACATCACATATACATTACAACCAGAACCAGAAGCACAAATATCCCTTGGGAAGGAATTTGTGCTCCTGCCGGGAATCGAACCCAGGACCCACGGCGCAGACAGCGAATCGCGAACACTGCTCTCGAACATAAAATCGCGCGGCGCGTCCATTTAGCCGCCAATAAATTCTCTCCCTTCTCCCCTAATATATTCAGGATTGCCCCCAATAAATTTCAACCAAATTAACGCCCTAAGCAATTTTCGATGAGGTTTAATACGCTTTCGATTCCCTTCTTCCATTGGTTTGTGAGATAATGATTATTTATAGGATGCTGTAGCTTCTGTCGAAAGTTATATACCTATATAATTTATAACACATATTAAATTTAAATTAAATCTATATTAATACCTATTATAAATAGGTAAAGTTTATTTGTTTGTAAGTAAAAGTTAATCTTTGGAACTGTTGATCTGATTCATAAAATTCTTTAAAAAAAATTCTAGAATGGATTTTATTTATATAGCATTAGCCAAGCTAGGCAGAACTATAGTCATAAATTTAGAAAGGAAAAATTATCGCTTGAGGCGGGATTTGAACCCGCGGCCATAGGGTGTCATGCCCTAATGCTCTAACCGCTGAGCTATTTAAGACCCGCCTGAAGCGACGAAATTAACCTTTTCTTTATTATTAACGTCTTATGGGGACGTGTGACGTCATCTACCGAAACAGTTTATAGAAACTACTACGGCCAACGAGTCTAACATTGCAGTTAGCTACACGTTGTGTTGATAACGTCTACCCAAATCAATTGATTTTATTTATATAGCATTAGCCATGCTAGGCAGAACTATAGTGATAAATTTAAGACGTATGTATGTAAGACGTTAATAATAAAGGAAAGGTTAATTTCGTCGCTTCAGGCTCACTGGAAGGACGAAACAGAAGACTTGCGTGAGCTCCAAGCCCTCCGTGGCAGGAAGTTGCACAGGACAGAGAGAAATGGCGTCTTCTGGTGTCGGAGGCCAAGACTCAGCAGACCTTACAAATGAAATAAATAGCACGAAATTCCTGAAAAACCTCAAACAACTATTAATAACGAAAGCATACTACTCAATTTATGACTACTTAAAACACAATATTAAAATTTTATAATTAAGAATTGCGTCCTCTTCTCTCTTAAGTTGCTGCGCCCGACAGGGTCCATATGAGACATTGTACCTACCTTTTGGAATGTAACACCTTGTACTGTATATATGGAGGCAATAAACAATCTAAATCTGAATCTGAATCTCATCTTAAATTAATGTACTTATCAACTTTTTACTGTATACTTTAACAATCAATAATTTACTATTTGTTGATGTAATTGTTTTTTTTATTCTCAATGTGACTATTTTATAATATGATTATCATTTTTGACATTTGTATTACAGGACGAACTTCTGATTTGACATTGTATAATTATCATCTTTTTTTTTATTATATAATATATTATTAATTTTGAGTTGATTTTATTGTCATTGTTAGATTCTATTTTGTTTTTATTTAATTGAATTGCTTTGATTTCGATGATGCAATTGTTGTTTGCCGTTTTAATTGAAATAAATAAATTGAAATTGAAAATTGATCTTGGTGTGTCACTGCGCCCCGATAAGTTCTCAACTCAACTGATGTTTTCTTTATTATGTGAGAGAGTGAAAAGATCGTAGCTTAGTAATATAGGTATAACTACTCTATTTATTACCGACTTCCCAAAAAGGAGGAAATACTCAAGTCGACTGTATTTTTTTTAATTTTATTTTTATGTGTGTTACCTCATAACCTCTCTCCACGGGAGCAGATTTAGATTTTTTTTTTAGTTTGAGTGATGTTACTTTTTGATTGGTCCCATTTAAATTTGATCAAGATCTGATCAGTAGTTCTTGAAATATCGTCAATAATGTCTATTTTGTATAAATGTCTTTTTTGTGGACTAACGACTAACTTCTTTAACGATGTTCTCATTTAACCGACTTCAAAAGTTTTTCATAACTTCTTTCTTTGTGAGCATGCGTATTTAATACATTAAATCTGATCAAGGTTCCGAAGATAAAGCGGTAAAGTCGGTTTTTTTAAGCTTTGCTTGCGTTTAATTATTTCTCTCACTGCCTGGGATTCGCACCTCAACTAGTAGCTTCCTGTGAAACAGCAAAATAAAATTAAATATCGATGGAAAAACACCGTGTACACCGTGGACTGATTCGCCGAAATTGATGGATGGCTTGATAGGGATTTAATTGGTATACACGGTTACTACCTATTTTCAGTGGAAATGTTTTTTGTTTGCTCTAGTATCAAATTAAAAAAGCTCGTTATCATGCATCGCATATGCGTTCAATTAAGTCTTGCGAGTAAAATTTACTCACATATTGTTATGGAGTATTTTATAAAATAAATTAAATTCATATATCTACAGGAATATACCAGAAACCTCTTGGGACATCATTCCAACCATTGAAACCAACGTCTTTTAAGGTACGGCTATTTTTTTTATAAATTTTCAAACAATGTTTACAAAATTATTATTATTTATCTTCTCTGTTAAGTCCTAGGTATCAAGTGCATCAACTGAGTTTTGCTGGGAAAGTGAAAAAATGGCGTTGTTGATTTTGTATAATTTTTCAAAACCTGTGATTCTTTGAGTGTTCATATGAGATGATGGTGGATTATTAACCTTTAATAGTTCATGAACGTTCATGAGTGTAAATCATACAAAGTTGAAAAACGTAATTTTTCGCCTTCGCTCCGAAACTCTAATAGAAGTTTTAGTAAAGTTTCTACCACTTTACTAGGGCATGACTTGACTATGACTGGACCTTGGCTCTTTTATTTGACTTTGACTGAGACTTGTGACTAGGACTTTTAATATGAAATACACTTGAAATATAAGCCAAAATTTAAATAAAAAGTGCAAATAGCATTGACTTGCGAGACGCGGCGCGGCGATGCGTTTCTTTGCTGGACAGTGTTTTCTAAAAAGAATATATTTTTTTTTATGTGCAATAGGCAAGCATTTGACCAATATATCACTTGATGGAAAGTGATGATGCGGCCGAAGGTGTGACATGCTTGCCTAGAAGATACCTATTCACTCTAGACTTGAAGACTCCCAGATTATACCGTTCGGGGAACAAAGACGCAGGCAATGAGTTCCACTCATTCGCTGTACGGAAATTTATATATTTTTCATTTATATATTGTATATTATCTTAATTATCACGGAAACTATAGCATTCAGATAAATACCTTAGAACTTAATAAGCTGATCATCTCATAAGCTGTCATATAAAACTGACAATGTACCCATTACAAAATTATCTCATAGTACCAAAAAATTAGGCTTATAATATCTATTCAGTTTTCGTTTGAGCATTGTATCTCCTCCGTGACTCCTATGTGGACCAGCCCCCTAGCCAAAAACCAAAACGCTTCCAAAGAAACGCTTTCTAAATGGAACAGACCTTAAAACTCGTGTACATTATCTATCGTAATGTTATCTATCGGTTACATTTTGACCAATGTGAGCAGAAATTACACTTACTAATTCCTCCATGCCCGTTTTACCATCTAACAAGAGAAACTGGCAAACGTCATCTATTTATGGTTGACTTACCTCCGGTTCGCTCGAAGCGTTTTGCTGCTACATTTGTGATCCGTACTGCGAAGGAGTGGAATTCATTGCCCGCGTATTTGTTCCCCGAAAGGTATAATCTAGGAGTCTTCAAGTCAAGTGGGAATAGGTATCTTCTAGGCAAGCATGCTACATCTTCGGCCGCATCGTCACTTTCTATCAAGGGAGATAGTGGTCAAATGCTTGCCTATCGAGTATATAAAAAGTACTCGGTACAAGGATAACTAACGCAATTTTTTTTCTCCGTGCGCTATCCCTAGAATTACTTAAAAACTGTCTTTAATTTTGTTACTATTTGTTTTTCTGCTCATTTTAAATGCTTATTTATATAATTTATTATTTTTATAATTTTTGTAATTAATGGTTAAATAACAATAATATATTAATTGTAATTGACATACCTGTTATAACGTACTTTGTTATAAGGTGAATAAATTATGATTATGATGATTATGATGATTATGATTATGATTACTGAAGTTGGTACAATAAGACTATATTACGGAACAGAGTACCAAAGCGAGCACGAAAAATTACCAACACCATAGAAGACACGGATTAATACGTCTTCCAAAACCGACATCGTTTCCACAGACCATAAATGCAACTTATTGTTACCCTGATTGAGCTTCAAAAGACTGAGGCGGTACCTCCAAATGGTATAATAACCTCAAAAACATCCGAGGAGAAGACGAAAGAAACACAATCCGTCATGTCGTCTCCAGACCCTGAGACAAAAGCTGTGAAGACTACAGCCTTCTATTAACTGGGGACATAAATAACTGGGGCTTAAGTACTGCTTTGTAACAGTATGGGCTCTGTGGGGATTAACACTGTCTATATTATAGACTCTATAATATATCAGAAATAATTTAAACGTAAGCGAAGCTTAAAAAAACCGATTTCGATATATGTATATGGGACCACCTCTGAAGTTTAATCTACCAAACAAAATAAGAATGTTGAGAATCGGTCCACAAATGAGGGAGATTGGTGAACATATATAAAAAAAATACAGTTGAACATAGAACCTCCTCCCTTTTTGAAGACGGTTAAAAACTCACACACACGGAGATACATAACACTTTTTTTCACTTATAATATAATATTGAAATGCCCGTTGGCTTAGTTGGGTGGGCGTACGGCTTCTAAGCAGGGGTATCGGGTTCGATTCCCGGCGGGAACACAAGTTTTCTCCCTAAGGAACATTTGTGTTTCTGGTTCTGGTTGTGATTGTGTGTGTGTGATGTGAATGTTTCCGGCACCCACGACACAAGTCATCGAGCTTAGTGTGGGGCTGTGAGTGTGAATGAGTTTATGTTTATGTTATGTTATGTTATTATGTCTACCTTTTTTATACAAACTAACAAAATAATATTACAAATTCTATTTTATAGTTAATTTATGCAAATAACAACAAAAGTTGTTAAAGAACTACCATAACATTATTTTCGAGAAAAACATGAGTTCGATGAATAGGATAAAAAGTAGCCTAAGTGCTAAGCCAGGGTGTCAGCTCCATACCAAATTTTATCAAAATTGGTCCAGCCCAGGGGTCGGCAACCTTTTGAGTCGAAAGAGCCAAAAATTACAAGTTACAAAATTTCAAAGATTATAGAGCCACAATTTTTTTCTTTTTTTTTTTCTTGCCATCAATAATCTTTAATGGCAACAATATTACCTAATGTACTATGAGTATCGTATAGAAAACGATATGCACGCGTTATGCCTACCTAATCATCCCATAATTTACTCGTTTCAACTGAATAAATGTACTTTTGGAGGCTTGTTAGTGGCTCGATAGAAATGGTGTATAAACCTTGTTAATCGATTCAGAACGTTTTTTCAAATGTTTTTTTTTAATAAATAATATTTGCGTATGGAACTAAAGAGCCGCTGCTTCTTATCCAAAGAACCGCATGTGGCTCGCGAGCCGCAGGTTGCCGACCCCTGGTCTAGCCGTCTGAGCGTGAAGAAGTAACAAACATAATGGAGCGATTGCGACTTAAAATACAATTTTAATCTTTGTTCCGAGAAGGCCAGTGTATTCAAAGTATGGACATTCAATCGTTTGAGAACAATAGCCATGGAGCGCAGTGGCATAACCAAAGATAATACTTATAACCATATTATATTATATTTAGTCTTTGGGCATAACCCACAAACACACTCACAAACTTTCGCCTTTATAAATTTAGTGTGAAATGCGATGTTATTATTGTCGAATGCGAGTAGATTTTAGAACGAAATAATTATATTTTGTGGAATGTAATTAGATTTTAGGACGCAGTAGATTATTTTTGATCGACAAATTGAATGTATAGAGGATTTGCACGCTTGTCAGGGCAAATAATAAGTAAGAGGAAAATGAATAATTACGCTGTTACTTTCATCTGTTATACAACTTTACTTATGCGAATAAACTACTTATCTTATCTTATCTTATCTTATCGAAACAGTAATGTCGTCTTTAATCAGTCCATAATAAAAGTTCAAGTGCCCATACTGCTAATACACCTCGTTTTCAGCTGATAATGGAGGAACTGAAAACAAAAGGCGAAGATTCGGGGCGATTTTGAGCCTTATTGTAAAGGGCCAGGGGCGTGAAAGCAAACTGGCATCCCCATAGGTAAATGGGACGTCGCTTGCCTCTTTTAGGTTGACGGCAGGGTACGAATTGTTTAGATGCGGTAATTTGAAACTGAATTAAGACTGTGTGGACGACCCAGTTGGCGCAGTGGACAGGTGCCCGCCCTCTGCGCCGTGGGTCCTGGGTTCGATTCCCGGCAGGAGCACAAACTCCTTCCCAAGGGATATTTGTGCTTCTGGTTCTGGGTGTAAAGTGTGTGTGATGTGAATGTTTCCGGCACCTACGATACAAGTCTTTGAAATTAGTGTGGGGCTGTGAGTGTGAATGCCTTTGTTTGTGTGTGCACTCGAATTACACCAGTTGATTATCGAATTACACTTTCTATAATCGGACCACAAGACGAACAGACCAAAGTCATCCATATATGGTTGACATACCTGAAGCGTTTTGCTTCTACATGTATTATCCGTACAGCGAAGTAGTGGAACTCACTGCCCGCGTCCTTGTTCCCCGAACAGTATAATCTGGGAGTCTTCAAGTCTAGAGTGAATAGATATCTTCCAGGTAAGCATGCTTCATCTTCGGCTGCATCGTCACTTTCCATCAATACTGGCATATCTATCATAAAAAGACTAAACTCGGCTAAGAGCGAGTCTGACTTGTAATCTACTTACTATGTAGTTGGTTTATAACGGGAAACGTTGATGACCTTGATTTAAAATTATTATTTGATTACAAACAAACGCATTCACACTCACAGCCCCACGCTAAGTTCGATGACTTGTGTCGTGGGCGCTGGAAACATTTACATTATACACAATCACATCCAGAAACAGAAGCATAAATTTACCTTGGAAAAGAAAATTGTGCTACTGCTCGGAATCAAACCCATGACCCACGGCGCAGAGGGCAGATACCTGTCCCTTGCGCCACTGCGTCAAATTTGAACAAAGGCTCGAAGATTTATGCCCACTTTCACCCGACTGCGCGAAAGTGAGTAATGCGTTTATCAGTTTATGTATGTTTGTTTCTGTCAAACTCGGCCCACGCTTTTGGGCTCTAGAACGTCACAACTCTAGAGAACAAACGCGTTGGCCGATTTTGATGATTCTTGTGTCAAAAGATAGGTCTTAATCTTGTGAATGTTACTAATGACATGATCGTAATCAAAATGCAATATGGCAGCAACCAGACGCCATATTGTTTTAAGTGATGATGTGGTCAATGATGGAGCATTTTTTTCTACTAGATAGGCAAGCATGTGACCGCTATCTCACCTGATGGAAAGTGACGATGCGGCCAAAGATGTAACATTCTTGCCTAAAAGATACCTATTCACTCTAGACTTGAAGACTCCCAGATTATACTGTTCAGGGAACAAAGACGCGGGCAATGAGTTCCACTCCTTCGCATACTTGTCTAGAAGATACTTTTCACCCAAGATTTAAAGACTCCTAGATTGTACTTTTCGGGAAACACAGACTCGGGCAAAGAGTTCAATTCCTTAGCAGTACGTATAATAAATGTGGAAGCAAAACGCTTCGTACGCACCCTTGGAATATCAACCATAAACCGATGTCGCGAGGCTGATTGTCTGGTTATCCGATGGTAAAAGGGGGATGGGGGAATTAGATCATGCAATTCCGTGGCACACCCTCCGAAATGTATCCTATAAAAGACCGATAGACTTGCGAGCCTGCGACGATGTTTTAGGCTTTGATATTAAGAGAAATAAAAAAAGAAAGTCGATGATCTGTGTTCAGAACGTGCTATTTTTCGCGTTACATTTTAAGCAATATTTATTTTATATTGTGTATCTTGAAACTAAACAAATGGTGTGATGGACGATTTTTTTTTGTACTAGATAGGCAAGCATTTGGCCGCTATCTCACCTGATGAAAAGTGACGATGCGGCCAAAGATGTAACATTCTTGCCTAAAAGATACCTATTCACTCTAGACTTGAAGACTCCCAGATTATACTGTTCAGGGAACAAAGACGCGGGCAATGAGTTCCACTCCTTCGCATACTTGTCTAGAAGATACTTTTCACCCAAGATTTAAAGACTCCTAGATTGTACTTTTCGGGAAACACAGACTCGGGCAAAGAGTTCAATTCCTTAGCAGTACGTATAATAAATGTGGAAGCAAAACGCTTCGTACGCACCCTTGGAATATCAACCATAAACCGATGTCGCGAGGCTGATTGTCTGGTTATCCGATGGTAAAACGACGCTGCCAACGGTACCTTGTTTGTCAAAGTATGATGAGTAGTTTAGAAGTTATGATGGAACAGATGAACATACAAATGTATGTATGTAAAAGGATTCAAGGGTCATGACTTTGACCGGTATGTACGTACGTACTAGTCAAAATTATAACCCTCCTTTTTGCTTCGCCTAAGTCGGGTAAAAATGTAACTAGCGAAGCCTCCACGGATAGGCTCCGTAGTCCTTCTGCTACTAATTGACCGAGCGAAAGCGTAGCGAACGAAGCGTCTCCGTTTCAGCTTGGGCAAAATTGCTTTCGTATGTCCGGCGGATTTCCGGTTGTTCCCCTTTACAAGGCGCATTTCTCAACAGATTCTCGTGAAATTTTGGGAGCAGGTTTAAAAATTAAATTTTTTTTTCGTCGATTAAATTTTTGGATATTTTTCAAAACGGCGGAATGTTTGAAAATTTCAAAATGTGTTGAAAATGTTTTGTTTTTGTTTTTTTTATTTGTGACAAGCTAGTGTTTGACCACAATCTCACCTGATGGTAAGTGACGATGTGATCGAAGCTGGTAAACACACTAGACCTGGAATACGCAGGCTCTCAAGGATAACTGCCGGAACACCGTATTTGGCTTGGCGGCAGACTTTCAACTTGATGGTGGTAAGCTACTTTGGTAGCAAGCCAGGCGAGCAACTCACAAAATGCTCTACCACCTCTCAAATGTCACCTGATTAGCACCACCCGGGGACCACGTGTAGGGAGTCAGACTTAAGGGGTACGGACGTAGGTGACTCAGCCCCCAAATGTAAAAAAATGTTTTAGCCATTACGAAAAATACGTCTTTAGCTTACAAAAAAACTTAGTTAAAGATTAGTTTTAATTTGCCTTTTCAGACAGTACTTGCGGGATAATGTGAGCTGAACGTATTACGACGCGACGTGTCGTAGTAGATACTGTAAGCCTGGCATGGCCTACAGAATAATGATGAAAATTTGAAAAAAAAAAAATACCGTGCTCCATCGTCGACCGCATCGTCACTTACCATCAGGTGAGATGGCGGTCAAACGTTTGCCTATCTTAAATAAAAAAAAAAAAAAAAATTTCAACAGCGAAAAATCCTTCTATTTCTAGAACAAGGTCATTATAATTTCTAACATTTTATATCTATCTTCAAGACTACAATATCCTAAAAATGACTACATTTACAGATAGGTAGGATTAGAAAGAGACAGCGGCACTACAGATGACGAGTGCGAGCGAGAAGGACGATGCTGTAGTTTCATATTGTCCTCATCTCAATATTGAGATTAAAAGTGACGCTTGGCTTGGCGCAAATTATTAGACGGAGGGTCGGCAGAAAAATCAGTTATAAGATTTGAATATAAATAACGTCATTGGTAAGTAGTGCACAATCCTGCAGGGGGTGGGTTCGAATCGACAACTGTGCAAAAAAAATATAATTTTTTTCTTACTACTTAATGTGATAAGGTCACCTATTGAATAACAATAATTGTTTTTCAAACTATTTACTGGATATTATTAGCATTATAAAAAAAGGCACCACGGTTATAGATAAATATATTTTGATTAATTTTCGGAGATAGCACATTATAATTAAAAGTAGTAATAATGTACTAGGTAGAGATACTTTTTAAGCTATTGCATAGCTTCTATCGCGGGCCTTGAGCGTGCAGACCGAATCCAGAAATTCCGTAACGAAAATAACCTAACACCCCCCACTCCGACCGGCACAGCGGTGATACTTTTTAGTTTTGCCATCTATCGATGAATAGCAGAACTTTTAATGACTTTTTTGAAATATCACGCTTGTCTTTTTAGTTCAGCAACTCGCCACTAGGTGGCAGAAAAAAAAATACTGCATAAATAAAATAAATAAATAATTATAATTGCATAAGTTGATAAAAAATGCTATACAATAGCTTTACCGCGGCAGTCCCCGAGTGCCACACGTCTTTTTTTATGTATATTTATAAGTATATTAAAGATGTAACGGTAAACTACAAGACAAGTCAAACACTAAATCCCGACTACTAGTACAAAATGACTCCCAAAACATCATAACTTACACATCATTTTTAAATACATTTTTAAATCTATTTACATAATAAAAATCAGTATCGATAGATTATCTGTGTCACTATAGAAGTCACTTGGAATTAGATTTTTTACACATCTCTATGGAGTACTAAAGACGCCATTTTTGTATATATACCTATCTATGGCTTGTGTTTAAACACCGCCCAAAAAAGTACCTATTTTACTACCAAAAAAATTCTAAACGGTTACCAAAATGGATAAATGGTCACCAAATTACGTTTCCTTAAATATTATGAAAAAATCAATTTTTCGTATTATAAATATTTTTGTTTTAGTTATAAAAATAAAAATAACCTTAACCTACTGTTGTCCGATTCGGTTCTGTCACAGGATATTTTATTTTACGAAACGTAATTTGGTGACCGTAACCGTTTAGAATCTTTGGTGGCCGTCTAAATTATACCCTATATCTATGACACACCTTTATTTAAATGTAGCCGTGCCAAGGGAATGTATAAATTATTTTGGCAAACAACATTCATATAAAGATTGGTATAATTATTTATACTTACGCCAAAATCACTTTTCTCATCCATCATGAGATCGAAGTAATGAAAGACAGCTAGCGCTGTATTTATTTTCTATTTAGAAACTTTTCTGCTGTCGGTACAAAGTCAGAGCTCACTTCAGTGAAACGTAGCGCTGCAGGCGACGTTTTTGCGCACCGTACCTCTGACACAGACACCTTTTTATGTAAAGAGAAGCTGCAGAAACAAATTTACTGGATGAGAAAAGGTAGTAAATTAATCACTTACCAATTTTTATTCCCATGCCCGTTTTACCATAAGAGAAACTGGCAAACGTCATTCATTTATGATTGACATACCTCCTAATCGCTTGAAACGTTTCGCTTCTTCGTTTGTTATCAGTACTGCGAAGGATCTCATTGCTCGCGTCTTTGTTCCCCGAACGGTATAATCTGGGAGTCTTCAAGTCAGGAGTAGAATAGGTATCTTCTAGGCAAGCATGCTACATCTTCGGCCGCATCATCGCTTTCCATCCAATGAAATAGTAGTCTAATACTTGCCTATGAAGCTAAAAAAAACTCACATGCAAGTCTTTAAAAACCCTGTGATAACTTTTTGTGTGGGGGAAAATGCCTGCCACTTCCTTTCCTTCCCAGGAGTGAAGGAAAGGGTGTGAGGGGCTCGAACCCACTAAAAACCTCCCCGTGAGCAGTCCCTCGCCGAGGTTGGGCAAGATAACCAGTGATAACCTGTCATATCATCTGCCAATGTCAAATAATAAGCATTTCGAGTTTGTAAGTTTACTAGCGATTCGCCCCGGCTCGGCTTCGCACCGGTGTAATGTACACAAGAAAAGCACTATAGAAATGGTTATTATGAGTCAACCATAACAGATAGAGATCCACCTACATTTTTCTATCGCCTACATTTTGGAGAGTGTGCTCAGGAATTACGTGATATAATTCTTCCATGCCCTTTTTACCATCAAACAACAAGACAAACTGTCAAACGTCATCCATTTATGGTTGACATACCTCCAGTTCGCTCGAAGCGTTTTGCTTCTACGTTCATCATCCGTACAGCGAAGGAGTGGAACTCATTGCCTGCGTCTTTGTTCCCTGAACAATATAATCTGGGTGTCTTTAAGTCTAGAGTGAATAGGTACCTTGTAGGCAAGTATGTTCCATCTTTGACCGCATCGTCACTTTCCATCAGGTGAGATAGCGGTCAAATGCTTGCCTATTTAGTATTAAAAAAAAAAAAAAAAAAGAGATATATACCATCGAGTTTTTTTTTCAGATTTTAGAAGCACTGCAATTATGTAGTAGGTACATTCTTTTTGTGTATCTCTTATGCTTTACGTAAGCCTTGTAAATGTATTTTTTGGTGACTTGGTTGCAAAATATTATTGTTTTCTACTTACATACATACTTAATTAGGTTTTACTAAATACTAGCCGTGCCCCGCGGCTTCGCCCGCTATTATCAAGTTAATAAGTAGCCTATGTGTTAATCGTAGGTATAAGCTATGTACATTCAAAATTTCATCCAAATCTTTTCAGCTGTTAGAGCGTGAAGAGGGAACAAACACTCTTACACACTTACACATTTACATAAACTTTCAGATTTATAATATTAGTATCTGTGTTTCCCGTTAAGTACAATCTAGGAGTCTTTAAATCTCGAGTGAACAGGTATCTTCTAGGCAAGCATGCTCCATCTTCGACCACATCGTCACTTTCCATCAGGTGAGATAGTGGTGAAAGATTGCCTATCGACAATAAAATGTAGGGGAAAATGCCTGTCGCTTCCTTTCCTTCCCAGGGGTGAAGGAAAGGGTGTATGGGGCTCGAACCCACTAAAAACATCAGTGATAACCTTTTTTTTTTGTGAGGGGAAAATGCCTTCCACTTCCCTTCCATCCTAGGGGACAAGGAAATGAGTGTGTGGGTCTCGAACCCACTAAAAACCTCCCCGTGAGCAGTCCCTCGCCGAGGTTGGGTAAGTTTTTTTAATTATTTATTTTTTTTAAAAGTGTGACGCGTGATGGAATATCCAGCTAGATTCTATATCCATAAAACTATATATATAAATGTCTATGGTATGGCACGAACTAACTTCGGGATTGCGAAATTTAACTGAATTTCATTATTACATTTAATTTCGACCTGTTTAAAGGTTGCTATCATTATGATCACACTAATATTATAAAGGCGAAAGTTTGTGTGTTTGTATGTTTGTTACTTCTTCACGCTCAAACTGCTGGACCAAATTTGATGAAATTGGTATGGAGGTAGCTAACACCCTGGATTAACGCATGGGCTAGTTTTTGTCCCCCAATTCCCGCTGGTCCGGGGTAAAACCGCGGGGCTCAGCTAGTAATGTCAATATATGTGTAAATAGATGTGAAACTTTATAAGTATGTTAATGTATTTATAATTCATTCGGCAAGCGATCTACGAAATGTTTGAGTGCTATTTGTTTTATTCGCTTTTCAACCGCCTTAAAAAAAGGAAGTTCTCAATTCGTCTGTAAGTTTTTTTTATGTATGTTACGTGATACCTCCGCCAATTTTGAAAAGAATTTGATAGTTCTTTTTTTGTTTGGTTAAACATTTTATGGGAAATTTTTCCCATAAATTTTTAATCGAAATAGTTCAAGCCAAAACCGAAATATAAGCGATGAAGTCGGTTTTTTAAGCTTTGCTTGCGTTTTAATTATTTAGTTTTAAATTTGTACCAACTAAAATTTGTACATAAACATAACATAAACGCCATCACACTCCCAGCCCCGCACTAAGTCTCATAACATGTATCGTGCGTGGGTGCCGGAAACATTCACATCACACACAAAAACACAATCAGCACCAGAAACAATTTTTCTTGGGTAGAAAATTTGTGTTTCTGCCAGGAATCGAGCCCCTGCTTAGAAGGCGTACGCTCACCCAACTGAGCCAACGGGCAGTTCAAACAATCACGCCTAGAACCAGAAATACAAATTTCCCTTGGGGAGAAAGTCTCATCGCCGGGAATCAAACCATATACCCGATGCTAGGGCAAACTAAGGCAACTGGCAATTCAAAACAATTAAGACCCAAAATCCGCCCAAAGATTCATTTTAAAAGAATTTTACAAGGTTTTGAAGTAAAACTTCTTATGGGCTATGAAATTCTGTTCCGCAACCTTTTTGTATGACGAAAAGTGGTGGGGGTAAACACTGGTGTATAATTAAATTGTAATACAAAAGTATCACTTCTATCGTGTGTCTTCACGACACATCCTGTTTTTTCTTATAGCTACATTCAACCGGAGTCCCAGAACGAAGCTAAAGCCCTAATCCTCGTCAATAACATTTACAAATTCGTCCAGAGCACACAAACACAACTCCGAACTCCGGCTTTAAAGTTGAAACTTGACAAATCGCGATATCCCGCCGGAAACGGTTTGAAAACTGTGAAAAATATAATATTGGCGGGAGATATCAAACGATTACGTCAAACTAAATCGATTCTACCATTCTACTATTTTGAAAGTGAACAATTTTTACAATCGAGTGCACTACTTATGGTGTGAAAATCACTTTGAATGCACATACTAACACGTATTTATTACTAGCCCTGCAGCTTTGCCCGCTATTATCAAGTTATTCATATTTTATTTGCATTCCACAATGTAACTTAGATGGTAAACTTAAAATTAGTACCAATTATGGACCCTGTCGGGCACAGCAAAATGTTAAAAAGTATGTGTTAATCCTAGGTATAATCTATGTGCATTCCAAATTTCATCTTAATCCGTTCAGCCGTTAAAACGTAAAGAGGGAACAAACATACTTACACACAAACTTTCGGATTTATAATATAAGTAGGATGACGTTTTGCCGCGAAAGTGATGAAATGGCGTTGTTGGTTTAGTATAATTTTCTAAAATCTGTGATTCTTCGAGTTTAACAACGGTTAACAATCCACAATTATTACACATTAACGTAATAATTGTGGATTGTTAACAGTTAATGCTTACTAAACGTGCATAAGTGTAGGCAAATCGCACAAAGTTGAAAAACGTGATTTTCCTCTCGCTCCAAAACTCCAATAGTTCCAGTAAAGTTTCTACCACTTTACTAGGGCATGACTTGACTATGACTGGACTATGACTCTTTTATGACTTGCGACTAGGATTATGAAATACACTTGAAATATATTATTACTTGGCACTGGCTAAATGCACAAGATAGCGAAGCCAAAGTTTAAAGGAGAAAGAAAACTTATTAAGATTGGCCATATTCAAAACCTATAAAATGTGTGCTAAAACAACTACTTATGTGTGTTATTCATCTGGAGATACTTTTACTCATTAAAAACTAAAAACGATTTTTTTTTATTTTGTCTTCGCAATCTTGTGCATTTAGCCAGTGTCAAGTAATAATATATTTCAAGTGTATTTAATACTAAAAGTCCTAGTAACAAGTCACAGTCAAAGTCAAGTAAAAGAGCCATGGTCTAGTCATAGTCAAGTCATGTCCTAGTAAAGTGGTAAAAACTTTACTAGAACTTCTATTGGAGTTTTAGAGCGAAGGCGAAAATCACGTTTTTCAACTTGGCATCATTTGCCTACACTTATGCACGTTAACTAAGTATTAACGGTTAATAATCCACCATTACTACACACTAACACTCGAGGAATAGGTTTTGGAAAATTATGCAAAATCAACCACGCCATTTTTTCACTTTCGCGGCAAAACTCCACTTTTACTCTTTAATTGAGTTCGAGAACTAACAGTACCCCCTCCCAGCGATATTAATGGCGTAGTGCGAACTGTTGCCAGCGACTATAACTCAAATGTTCAAAAACGGCGTCCGCCATTTTGATAAAACTGCGCTCGATTCGGAAGATGGAGCATCCTTGTTTCGAACTCAGGTCAGAGAAACAACGTCTATTTTAACATCAGTAAAGATCGCCTGTTCTAAAATCTAACGTTTCTGCACCATAGTCACAGTTAAGTGTAAAAATACCGACTTCCCAAAAAAGGAGGAGGTACTCAAGTCGATTGTATCTTTTTTTTTTATGTGTACCTCATAACTTCACTCCACGTGAGCCGATTTCGATTTTTTTTTTTTTAGTTTGAAAGATGTTGCTTTCTAATTGGTCCCAATTAAATTTGATCAAAATTCAGGTGGAACGTGACACTTTTTCGTGCGTGCAGCCGGTGTTCATCGATTTATAAGACGTTATCACGTCAAAGAAGCGTCTAGTAGAATCGAAAACCTCCCTTTATAAAAAACTAGAATATTGGATTCCTTTTTTATACGATAGACTCTAGTGACTTTACTTGTCTAGTCCCTTAAAAATATTATCAAGAAATTGAGAATCTATCACGTACTATTTATTTTTGATGTCGGTCATAAAATTATTCCAAAGGCCTCTAAGGAGGCCCGTGGATCATAAACACGGTAAAAGGGTACTTCATCGTCATATGCAAAAAAAATCTCAACGGCTGCCTCTCACACTGTCATGTAACATCTTTATAACATAACGGTTTCTTTTTTTTTTAATACGCTCGTGGTTTTACTTTGGCTAGTGTTTAAAATTTATTGCGGATACTGTTTGATGATCATTAGACACGCGACCACACTTTGAATACAATAATTGATTAAAATTTAACTGTGAATTATGCCAATTGTAATTTATTGTACTGTAAATTATAATAATATGAATATATTATATTTATATTTATAAAAAAAATACTGGTCGTTGGTTTAGTTGGGTGAACGTCCGCCTTGTAAACCAGGGTATCGGGTTCGATTTCGGCGGGAACACAAGTTTTCTCTCCAAGAAAATGTTCTGTTTCTTGTTCTGGTTGTGATTGTATGTGTGTTGTGAAGGTTTCCGGTACTCAAAACACAAGTCATCGAATGAAGGGTGAGGCTGTGAGTATTTAAAAAGATACAGTATTCGTTAGTACAGTCTTAAACTTATGTTAGGTTTGTCGAGACGATAGGTTCTCGAGATTATTAACTAGAAAATAAATCTTTAATCTTTCTTATCTTATCTAACAGAATAAAACCGGCCACGTGCGAGTTGGACTCGCGCACAAAGGGTTCCGTACCATTATCTATAAAAAAATAAATTTGTTGTATGGGAGCCCCCTTAAATATTTATTTTATTTTATTTTTAGTATTTGTTGTTATAGCGGCAATAGAAAAACATCATCTGTGAAAATTTCAACTGTCTAGCTATCACCGTTCTGGAGATACAGCCTAGTGACAGACGGACGGACGGACGGACAGCGAAGTCTCAGTAATAGGGTCCCGTTTTTACCCTTTGGGTACGGAACCCTAAAAAGTGGTTAGGTAAGAATTACGTCTGCGAATATAAGATAAACTAATTAATTCAGTTAATAGTTTATTAATATTGCGGTGTTTATTTTTTAATATATGTTTTATTTATAGTGTAACACTCGTGGCGCCGTCAGCCTGGACAATGTTCAGTCAGGCCAGTGTTTTCATTACGTATCTTTGTTGCTCGTGGTTTCTATTTGAATTAAGCAAAAATGAACCTTATTTCTTAGAAGTTTTGTCAATTTCGTATTGAAACCGTTTGCAACAGAGATAGGTAATAGGGAGTCTGGTCAGTGTTTCCCGTCTATATGTTTTGACTATATTTTGCCACATTTTATTCTCTACATTTGTTGTAATATTTATTTTTTTATCGAATTCAAAAAAGAAGGAGATTCTCAATTCGAATGTTTTTTTATATGATAACTTCTCTCCACGTGAGCCGATTTGGAAATTTTTTTTTAGTTTGAAGGATGTAGCTTCCTAATTGGTCCCATATAAATTTGATCAAGATCTGATCAGTAGTTCTTGAAATATCGTCAATAATGTCTATTGTGTGACGAATAATGCGTACTTTGACGATGTTCTCGTTTACCCGACTTCAAAAGTTACCTCATAACTTCTTTCGTTGTGAGCCGATTCTGATAATCTTTTAATATGAATGCCGGTGCTTTCCATGTGGTCCCATTTAAATTTGATCAAGATCTGACTAGCAAGTTTTTGAGTTATCCTTAATAATAAGTATTCTGTGGACTGCATTGATGACGTTCTCCTTTTTAACCGACTTCAAAAGTTACCTCATAACTTCTTTTGTTGTAAGCCGATTTCGATGATAATTTTTTTATTTGATAGCTGGTGCTTTCCATGTGGTCCCATTTAAATTTGATCGAGATATGATCACTAGTTTTTGAGTTATCGTCAACAATGCGTGTTTAATACATTAAATCTGATTATTATAATTTATTTGAAAGCTGGTGCTTTTCATGTGGCCCTATTTAAATTTGATCAAGATCTAATTACTAGTTTTTCAGTTATCATCAATAATGCGTATTCTGTGGACTACATTGAAGATGTTCTCGTTTTTAACCGACTTCAAAAGTTACCTCATAACTTCTTTCGATGTAAGCCGATTTTGATGATAACTTTTTTGTTTGAAAGCTGGTGCTTTCCATGTGGTCCCATTTAAATTGATTAAGATCTGATCAGTAGTTTTTGAGTTATCGTTAATAATGCGTGTTTAATACACTAAATCTGATCAAGGCCCGAAGACAAAGCGGTGAAGCCGGGTTTTTTTAAGCTTTGCTTGCGTTTAATTATTGACAATAAATTTTAGTAGAAAAATTAATGAGGCTGTAACGTCAGCGTAACTGAAGTCACAATACATTGTAAACGCAAATCTCAAGTGTAAGATTCCCAAATAGCATATAACGTCGAACATTCGTCAAGTTGGCACGTAGGTGTACCGAGCATGTACTGTCACAAAAAATGGTATATTCGTGCAGTGATCGTGGCAAAAACAAGGCACATTTAATCAAATGAATCGGGATACTCTGGATTTATGTTGAAGCGACGCGAGGTGGGTGATATTCATCTGCATGCACAGTGGTTCGTCTGCACCTAGGTTTTAAGCCTTTAATGTATTGTTATTTATTCAATACAATAACTCTTTATTGACACCAAAAGATAAATACAGCTTACAGATAAACTTATAAAATGAAGGTACAATGGGCGGTCTTATCGCTAAGAGTGATCTCTTCCAGACAACCTTTGGATGGAAATATAAACGAAAAGTGAAACTAGGGATGGTGGCGCGATAAAATGAATGAAATAATTTATAAAACATAAAAATAATACTAATAATCTAAACTACATAAACAATATATACTATTAAAAATAACAGAATACCTAATTTAATAAACTTACATAAAATAAATAAATAGTTACATACATATAAGTACCTAATATACATATCATTTAACCTACACAATTCACATACAGTAATGTTCAGATATTGGACTGATAAATTTTTTTCAATTGTGTTTTAAATGAATCTTGTGTTTGAGCACGTTTGATATCCACAGGCAGAGCATTCCACAGACGCACAGCTTCAATGGTGAAAGAAGAATCAAAACAGCTAGTACTGTGCGCTGGCATTTTGAAACGTAAGTTTTCCGATGACCTTAGCAATTGTTGATTAATTGATCTTTTTTTTTTTTATTCACACTCACAGCCCCACACTTAGTTCAAAGACTTGTATCGTGGGTGCCGGAAACATTGACATCACACACATATTACACCCAGAACCAGAAGCACAAATGTCCCTTGGACAGGAATTTGTGCTCCTGCCGGGAATCGAACCCAAGACCCATGGCGTAGAGGGCGGACACCTGTCCACTGCGCCAACTGGGTCGTTATTTATTCTTTTGTGATCCAAGAACCAGAAATACAAATTTGCCTTGGGGTTAATACTTTTGTTATCACTGGGAATCGAACCCATGCTCATCAATCGACACGCTGCTTAAAAGGCCTAACAGCAGCAAAGGCTGGCCTAACCAGGCAGTCAAAAAATACTTGCTATATCGTTTGGCGATGATGATTTTATTTTATTATTCATTTTATTTATACGCAAGCAATAATATAAACGATACAATTTGTATGGGACCACCTCTGACGTTAATCTACCAAACAAAAAAAACATCAAAATCGATTTATAACTGGCGGGATATCGCGTAACATACGTACAAAATAAAACATACAGTCGAATGGAGAACCTCCTTTTTTTAAGTCGGTTGAAAAACTAAACGGCAGAGCAAAACAGAGAGCATTCAAATAACGGAAATGAATAACTCTTCATTTTTGATAAGTCGTACTAGCTCAATGTAACTAACCATTTAAACTTAAAAACGTTGAAATAAAAAAAATTCTTACTTATTTCTCAAAAAGTCCTGGGTTCGATTCCCGGCAGGAGCACAAATTCCTTCCCAACGGATATTTGTGCTTCTGGGTGTAATGTGTGTGTGTGATGTGAATGTTTCCGGTACCCACGATACAAGTATTTGAACTTAGTGTGGGGATGTAAGTGTGAATGCATTTAAAAAAATTTTTGTCCAAGACAAAAATATTCCGCACCACTGTGTGTAGATAATTCCCAACATTTGTCACCCGAAAAAAATCCGTTCGGGAAAATATCGCTCGAATGAAGAGCGTACACAAAAAGTGTGCCTATTACAAAAAAATGTGGAAAAATCACCTGATTTATCAGATTTATGGACTAATTTTGTATAGCACGTTGTTTATATGCATATTGAATGGTAGAAATTGCGTAATCAATCAATTTGTTTGGTAGAAAATCCCGGATAAGTTTGTTTATTCCGATTGGATAACAATTGATTGGCTACCCAATCGTGATCGAATGGCAATGAATTCCTCCTAGGGCGGCATAACACCTAGCTACCCTAGAGCACGTGGTACCTCTTCTGATTGACGAACGAGGCTCCGGTGACTAAAATATGCATTCCCATCGGGGTTGCAATATTTTTTACGATATATAGGCAAGAATTTCCCCACTATTCAACGGTAAGTGATGATGCAGTCGAAGATGTAGCATGCTTCTAGATATCGCCCTTGGTATCTGCTTTGTCAATCGATTATTGCGTTCAGCCTGTCATTAAAACAAATATCTAATCTTCTTCAGCTTTTAATTTTCACACAATTTCGATAAAATTTTATTGATTTGACGACCTCTGGAGTATGATCTACCAAACAAAAAAAAAACATCAAAATCGATTCATAATCGGCGAAATGATCGCGTAACATACAAAAAAACCATACATTCGAATTGAGAACCTCTTCCTTTTTGGAAGACGTGTTTAAAAAAACAAGAATGACAAACAACAAGCATGAGCAAATAAACGATTTGATTTGATTTGGGTTTAATTTCGAATGTTTGAAAGTCCCGGTTGTGTTGTGATAGTTAACCTATAAGCATCGAGATGGGAGACCAACCTTCTGCAAAATCCTTGCCTCCAAGTACCACTGAATTAAAAAAAGCCGTTGTTTAAACATGTTGCAAATATTTCATCCATTTTGTATCAAAAGAAAAAGGCATGATTAATGTACGCAGGCATCCGTCGGTTTTAATCCTGTTCGCTCATATTTTGGTACAGGGGCGTATCAAGGAACACGGGGGGAGGGGCAATCCCACAACTATACAAGTGAAAGTTTGGATGTTTGGAAGTTGTTACTCATTAAGGCACTACTTAACTGGTTGGGCTGATTTTAAACGCAGATAGTGTACCTCGAATAGCACATAAATTAGTTTTTATTATATATTTAATTATCGCCAATACATTAATCAACGCGGCTGAAATCACGGGGCGCAGCTGGTATAATGATTAATGATACCCAATCGACAGAGCGATGTGAGTTCTAATGGTAAGCTCTGGTTTTCGGCATTTTGTCTATCAGTACGGACACGGTATTTTAAACTCGGACTTCAATAAAAAAAAAATAGTTTTACAAATAATTTCTAACAATAATAATAAATGGTTGTATTTTAAATATCAATTATGTGTTATATGGTAGGTTATATAATTTATTGTGTGTGTGATAATGTGTATTTGTGTAAACACAAAAGTCAAGAATCGAATCGTCAAAAAAATATTAATGCCCATTAGTCGGATTAGTCAGGTGCACATTAACTTTCTAAGCAGCACGTATTGGGTTCGATTCCCGGTGAAAACACAAGTTTTCTCCCGAAGGGAAATGTGTTTTTCCTGTTCTGTGTGATTGACACCCACGACACCAGCCATCGATCTTAATGTGGGACTGTGTTCGGCTGTGAGAGTGAAAGCGTTTATGTTTACGTTTATTTAGTATGGAATGTCGAGTACCCCATGTTCCTAGTCCTGAGTACGCACCTGTTTTCGTATTTTGTACATATCAGGTATAAAAGGTAGGTCAAAAGTTAATCAATGTTTTGTACGAGGAAGAGTGTCTACAGTTAAGTCACAAGAGAAAGCGATTTGACGCATTTTCATTTATATACTTGCTTATATATTTATTTATATGCTGTGCTGACTTTGCTAACTAATAATTATGATATTTATAATAATTTAAACACAAGCGAAGCTTAATAAAAACTGTCTTCACCACTTTATCTTTGGAACCCTTGATCAGATTAAATCAATTAAATACGCATTATTGAGGATATCTCAAAAACATCTGCTCCGATCTTGATCAAATTTAAATTGGAGTGGTCCTATTAAAGCTCATTTATAAAAAACACCAAAATCGGTTCTCCTAAAAAAAAAGTTCTGAAGTAACACATATAAAAAAAAATACGGTCGAATTGAAAACCTCCTTTTTGAAGTCGGTTAAAAATGAGCATGCCCTTCTTTGTGAATTAATTATCTCTGCGCCAAATTTTATCAATATCGGTTTATCTGTGAAACGGTAACAAACAGTAGAAGAGACAGAGATCATAGTTATTTTATAAACTAGCCGTACCCGGCGACTTCGCCTGCTTTTATTTATTTATTTACCAAAAACCACATTAAGTAACACATTATACATACATATTACATTAGAATTTGTCATGCATTCTGTATAAACATAGTTACAGTCATTTAGTTATGTTACTGCGGGCCCCAAACTAGGCTAGGCCTGTATCTTGGTGGAATGGAGTTATCAAGTTAAAAAGCAGCCTATGTGTTAATCCTAGGTATAAGCTATATATGGGTTCTGGATTTGATTCCCGGCAGGAGCACAATTATCCTTACCAAGGTGTATTTGTACTTCTGATCCTTCCTTCCTTCTGGGTGTGATTAAGTATGTGATATGTTAATGTTTTCGGCACGACACAAGTCTTTGAACTTAGTGTGGGGCTGTTAGTGTAAATGCGTTATTCATTTTGTTCGCTTAAAGTCAATTTTGTAAGCAATTCGCTTTTCGCTCATGTAATGACGACCAAGTCCATATCAAGCGAAGCGAGCGACAATGTGAGACGGCTCTCTGATAATGCCCAAAATATAAATAACTAGCCGTGCCCTGCGGCTTCGCCCGCGTTTATCAACTAAAAAGTACCCTATGTATTAAACCTAAGTATAAGCTATGTACATTCCAAATTTCACCCGAATCCGTTCAGCCTTTACAGTGTAAAGAGCAAACAATCATACTTTCATACTTATGTATTTTTTATATTATATCAATTTTGTTTGTTCACTGTACGCTTTAACGGCTGAACGGATTTAGATGAAATTAGGAATGTACATAGCTTATACACAGGATTAACACATAGGGTACTTTTAAAATTGATAATAGCGGGTGAAGCCGGGGGCAACGGCTAGTAAACAATAATCTAAACATAAGCTTAAAAACCCAACTTCACCGCTTTATCTTCGGAATCCTTGATCAAATTTAATTAATTAAATACGCATTATTGAGAATAACTAAAAAACTGGACAGATCTTGATCAAATTTAAATGGGAAGCACCAGCTTTCAAATAATAAAAGAATCATAAAAATCGGTTCACCTAGAAAAAGTTATGAGGTTTGTGGAGCCACCAGGTTCTCACAACAAGGGTATAATCATTGTATATATACCTACTAACTATATAGTACTTTTGTAGTATAGTTATACCTGTTTAGAGAGAAAAATATACGATTTAATTTGTTATTAAATTGTTTAAGTGGACTGTATGGCGGTTATTAATAAAACCAATTCGACAAAAAAAAAGGATAAACAGATGGAATGTACAAGCGCTTACTTGAATTCGGTCTACTGGTCTCCTTGGCCAGCGTGGTCGGCAGGGATCCTTAGGTATCCTAACCCGGTGCCAGGCAGCATAGTATTCCGAATTGTGTAAAACACTAACTGTCACAACCACTTTAGAAATGCAATTGTTAGTGTTAGTTTAGAAATAAGTTTACTGTGTTGTATAGTTTATTTTTATTTTATATATTAGGTTGATTTGTCCTGAGGTTCGTGAAGTCATGACTATGGGTTACGACTGAAAATCAGTGACTATGGTTAGAACCCTCTAACCATAGTCGTATGCTGAGTCGTGACCTATATTCATGACACTTCTTTTTTATTTTACTTGTTATATTACATTCCTTTATTTATATATATGTACTTATATTTTTGTGTTTTTATTATTTTGCTGTTTGTTTTTTAGTGTAAAGTTGTGTGTGTCATAAATAACTGTATTTTCTTTCTTTCTAATTATGCGTTCTAATTAATGTTTTTGAGTAGATTCATGCACAACGCATGTGTCGCGACGAGGTGTTCTTCACTACTGGTGGTTTAGTCGGCTCGCAAGGGGAGCGGCGGCGGTTGTAGGGGAGGGTAGGATTCGGGAGAAATGAATTGTGTACCTTCAATCATTTTTATAAATGAATTTTACTTTCTTAAATAATTGACGTTACTAAAGGTAACACATAAACAAGTCGTACTTTAAAAAGTTTGTTATAATCAAGCTTTTACAAGTTTTTAATAAAGAGAACTAAAAGTTATATAACCAGAGAACTTGTCAAGACGAATCAAACGAGCCGAAACTCGATGGTGTTGCGTCGTTTCATTAAAGTGTTCCTATGACCACCTTCCAGCTCCATCGTCAGGCCCTGGTTACCATTGATAGACAAACTACTCGTCAAGATTCAAATAAGCCCAAACTCGATGTGATTGTGTCGTTTCATTGCGAAGTGCCTTTGGCCACCTTCCAGCTCCATCATCAGATCAGCACCATGTCCTCATAATATTGCATTGTCACTCAATCGGTAACCGGGAAGTGGATCAAATTTAATTTGCAAGATTTGATGACAAACATCGGGACAGTTGAAACTAAATAATAAAAGTTTGTAAAAATTTATTCGAACAGAGAACCTCCTCCTTTTAATGAAGTAGGTTAAAAACATTCTTGTCTATCCTCTACCGGTAGTGCCAAGCAATTAAGTTGTCAGTAACTTATACAAGCATACAAGAGACATTGTTTCCTGACTTACAAAAACATGCCGCACTAGGGAAATGCTTCTATAGTGCCTACCTTTGTCGCGGCCCTCCGAGAGTCAAGTGCGAGCCGATAGATATGTGAAAGGTTCTGTACTGTCACATACTGTAGTGTATGTATATAGGATCATTCTGAATCATCTGTGGTACTACGGGCCATATTTCCTATAACTAAACTAAAACTATATACAGCAAAGATCTAAGTTACCCTACAAGACATCGAGCTTACAGGTAACTCGAGTGCTCAAGCGGGGGACTTCGGGGAAAGTTGGGCAATCTATTCCACTCCTTCGAAGTACGGATGACAAACGTAGAAGCGAAACACTTCGAGCAAATTTCACAAGCACTTTCTGGCGACTATACACACTATATAGATATACGTAGGTTCATATAATTCCTGTATTAGTCATTTTAGAGTGCTCAAAAAAACGAATGAAAAAATGCGCCTTGAGATGGCTGTAATTTTTGGCTGTTATCTGGCTGTAGAGTCATTGACTTTTATGACTGCCTCTTTGACCTGTGATGTCAAAGAGGCAGTTATAAAAGTTTGATGTGAATAAACGATTTTGAATTTGAACTGGAGGTCGATGATAAAGTAAGCCTGTTCTAAAACAGAACCCTTTGTAGATAATATCAGAAGGAACCCCAACAATGCCGGAAAGAGTTCCAAAGACAACAACCGACCGGTTGATTGGGCCGTCGGTAACGAACTTAAAAAAAATCCAGCGTCGGGACTTCGCTTGATTGTTGGGCAAGTGAGAAAATACGTGAAATGTAAGCAACTAAGATAACTAATGAATACGTTTCTTGAACACCTTGAGATATATCTCTTTCCCAATTGAAATGTACGATATAATTTAATTCTTAGTAGTATTTTTATTCAGTTATAATAAAAAAAGAGTTGATGGGAATAAGGAGCCTTGTTTGATTTTTTATTATATTGAATAGAGCCTTGTTAAAAAATAATCTAATAATAAGTCTAATAATTCGTTCGTCAGTTAGATTATCAAAAAGTACAGGACATTCATTTTCTACCGACTTCACAAAAAAGGAGGAGGTCTCAAGTCGACTGTATGTTTTTATGTCTGTTACCTCTGAACCGATTTTGAATTTTGTTTTGTCGACTGTATTTTTTTTATGTCTGTTACTTCATAACTTCGTTCCACGTGAACCGATTCTGAATTTTTTTAGAAAGCTCATCCGGCATGTAGCATGCTTAAATACTTTTTATCCCGCCTAACGCGTGCTAAGGGCATTACTACTATAATAAGGAGGGTATAACTACTATAATACTATATAGTTGAAAATAAAAGTCTCCATACATTAAAATACTTTATTCAAGCATTTCGCTTTACTATTTAACTTATAAATTACAATATTAAGCATTAACGTAGTACCCATTGTCAAAAAATACAAGATATTTAGATAAAGCAAAATAATAATTAAGTACTTTATACACGTTCATTGGCCCGTACACTGGACGCATTTGGTTCGCGTTCGCATCCCCGCTCGCCATCCGGACATCCGCGCGAACCAAATGTGTATCATGAGTAGCAGCTTTAAAAGAGGAGACCAAGTCGTAGGATGGTATAAGCGTCAGGCCTCTGCAATGCCATTCGTAACTGTGACATCAGTCTCGCGTGGCACTGCATTGCACTCCTCGGCAGATTACAGATATACAATATTGGCAATGCTTCATATGTAAACCCGTGCTAGAATTATTCTAGAATATGTATATGTTATGAATTGATTTACATAAAAATATGGAAACGTAAATCCGCATAGCGTGAGCCAACGATAGTTGCGGCTTGAAGCTAGACGCTCGCGCTGTGATCTGTAAACGTAGCTCCCAAAAGGGCATCGGATGTCCGAAACCTACTCGGAGCTTTTTTCTTCGACAATAATACGTAACGGTTTTAGAAATGATGTTTTATTTGTGACGTAGCAAAAAACAACATTCTTAGCCAGCGGGTGAAATAGGGTGAAAATCTTAATGTATACATGTAGGTTGAAAGTCGTACTAACTTAGCTAACCAGGCGGAAAGGCCACCGGAAGCTAATGCCCGTGGTAGGATGAAATCACCCGACCAGCAGATCGACATACAATGTATGTTGTAATTAATAAATAACAATACTAAAATAATAAAACTTTCACTGTCATTAATACTACAATTTGTATACTACAAACTGTCATAAATACTAGTTGTGAACGTGTAAGTACAAACCAATGGTCTGTTTTTCTATATTGCTTTCGGGAGACAATAATGTACGACCCGATATTTCACGGTCCGATTTTGTACAGCCAATAATGCACAGCCTGATAATTCATGTACATGGATTTGAAATATCAAGCCGTGCATTCACGGGTCGCCAATTATTGATTGTACAAAATCGGTCCGTATCGATAATGTACGGCCAATAATGAACAGCCAATGATTCATGTACATGGCTTTCTAATATCAGGGTGTGCAATAATTTGCGTTCAATACTGGCTGCGTAAAATCACTCCGTGACGATATTGTACAGCCAGTATTGCACAGCCAATAATTGAAAGCCAACTATAGACAAACATATGCTCTCTATGCGATGCCTCGTTTGTTTAGGCGAGTTGCTAGGAAGAGTTGGCACAGACTATTGAAAAGTTCTAACCCAAGAATATTAAAAACATTTGCTTTTTTGCTGTCTTTATAAAATCGCTGCATTTGAATACGATATTTCATCTGGGAACAAACGAACTAATTCTTTCAACAAAACTGCGGCTGGAGACCGCAGCAGAGAAAAATTTCTTCTGAGTATTTATTCCCATGTGAATTTCCGCCTTTACACAACTACAATAAATATTCTTTATCAATTTTATTTATTGCCAAATGCCATGTATGAGCATGTTGATGGATACTGAAACTTTCTTAAAGATTTTGAATGTAGAAGACAAATACCGAAAAATAATAAAAAAACCAATGAGGCAATAAGTAATAAGGTTCCGTCAGTGAATATTTTAAAAAGTAGAATTCTTTTATTATGCCAGATTGGTAAGCATTTGGCCAACAAAATTAAATGTTTAAAATGCTAAAAAGTAGACATGCATTAGCTTAAAACTGATAGGGTTACAATAATAATCATGATTATTCAGCCCCAGTAGGGTGGTCTCAGTATCAAACCCCATCATGGGCTTGAACTTCTTGAGATGGTAGGTACATAACAATGTGATTAAATCCACCACGATCTTAAGTCGTCCGTCGGCTACCATGTTATGAAATAGTCATATTTTACTACCCTAAAACACTGAACCATAGTTATATTAGCTGGTTAGAATTTAAATTCAATGTGTTCTTCAGTAACGGAACATCATGAAAAAAACAGTCGAATCTTGATTTATCTCGTAATGACATAAATCGCTTTGATGTAAATCATTTATGTAAAATATCACGAAAATGATTTATATCGAAGCGATGGGCATTCAATGACTACAATTTGAGTTACCTCTACAGTAGCAGAGTACAGTAACTTACCTTTTTATGAATTCATCAGAAATACAACATGGTCCGTCCATTTTACTGTATGAGTAAGTTACTGTAGGTTCCACTTCCACACCACAACCACAACTAAGCAGGTAATTGATTTAGAAATACAACTCACAGACTAATCCCCTTGTTTAAAGAATATACGTATCTGTTGATGAACCCGTTTTTATTAAAAATAGAAACCTTCTCGCCCATTTTCTACATGTTTGAGTGATTACATTGTCTTTGTTTGTTTTTTTTTTTTTTACTTTGCCACAAACTACATAATTATACTAAACTCTCTAAGTATGTTTGAGGATTTCTATCTTTTTAATAATCTATGGAAATTACTGGATCATCCAAACGAGGCTTTGACTTTGTCATTTGTTTGTACATGAATTATCGGCCGTGCATTATTGACTGTACATTATCAGCCCGTGCTAATATTTTCGGTCCTGTATTGTACGGCCAGTATTGCACGACCTGATATTTCGTGTACATTGAATTCAAATATTGGTTGTGTTTTACTGGCTACGTATTATTGGCTGTACTAAATTGGTCCGTGTTTTTATTTCACATCCAATAATGTACGGCCCGTATTGCACAACCTGATAATTAGAAGCCATGCCATGGAATACTGGTTGCGAATTATTGGCCGTACATTATTGGTCGTACAATATAGGGACCCTTGCTTTCTATTTCTATGTAAACATTGATGTTACATTGTTCCTGTAGGTACATTTATTGCTAAGGGTTTAACATTTTCGCAATTGCTCGGAAAATAATTTATATATGATAGTACAATACCTGTATATATATAATATGTAAAATACCAAAAAACTCTCAAACGGTACTTCACACCGGGACAGTTGCTCAATTTGTATCAAGCAAAGTCCGCTCATGTATGGAGTACTGTTCTCATTTTTGGGACGGTTCAGCTAAGTACCAGCTTGAGGCTCTTGAAAACCATCGAGCGTAGAGCCAAGAGACGCATTGGTAGCGAGCAGCTGACTAATTCAAAGCTTCAGAGCTTGGGTCATTGCCGCATGGTTGCAAGTCACTTGGTTTTTTATCGGATACATTTCGGAGAGTGTGCGAAGGAACTGTACGATCTAGTTCCCCTACCCACGTTCTATAATCGGGCAAAGACAAACTGCTAATCGACACCACCATATGCTGGACATTTCACAAATGCGCATAAAGCGTTTTGCCTCCACATTCGTTGTGCAAACTGCAAAGGAATGGAACTCCTTACCTGAGTCGGTGTTTCTGATGAGTACAATATGGGAGTCTTCATGTCGCGAGTGAATAGGAATCTTCTAGGTAAGCTTGCTCCATCGTCGACCACATCGTCGCTTACCATCAGGTGAGATCAAAAGATTGCCTATAATTAATAAAAAAAAAGGTGCAGTAATACTCAAGCCACGCATCCAGCTACATGTGTGGAGTCTATCAGTAACTTTTACATTCGCGGCAGCAGCATAAATATTGAGATATGATGAAATTAAGTTTCTAAAAAATTATGTCATTTGCAACCCTATTCATCAGCTACCGTTCTACACCAGTCTTTGGACCTGGACATCTGACAGTGGTGGCCATAACAGCAGGATTGCCAATAATTTTTGCATGGAAAAAAAAATTCCTTTTTCGAGTTACGTTCTCTGGCAGACGATTCCTGGCAATATACACGTACACACCACCAAGTATTACTACACCTTTCAGTTACAGGTTGTATATTTAAAAAAATATTTGCAAAATCATAAAACATAATTGACAGTAGCCCAGCCCTACCACGAAAGGCGTTGCTATCAATGGTTGGAATGGTGTTTCAAAAGGTTTTCTGGTATTTTACACATTACCCTTTATATATGTATTGCTTAACTATTATGTATTAACTTACCCTCTTATTTTTAGTATAAAACGTATGATAAACCTTCTATAGACTAAAAGTCTCAAAATCCCCATCAATGGGGAATTCTAATGGGGATTTTGACACTAACCCGATAAAATATGTTTCATCCTACTTTGATGTCTAATGTCACGCGTCAAAACATACTTATTGAAAGTTTTATCTTCTAGGGGTTAGAAGATTGGGTAAGAAGGGGGTAGAAGATTGCGATCGTCTCATAATGATTATATTTCCAGAGTGACTGAGTCTACCAATACATGGATTTCAGATCCGCCTTCAAAACTGTCCACGGAACATAGGCGACAAAACGAAACTTAAGCGACAATCCCGCCTCGCTAAGAACTTCGCAAGTTGAAAATAGTGCGATCTTCGTCATTCGAAGTGTACGCTGATGAATTGCAAAAGTAAGCTGTGTATCATTTATTTTAGATTGTTTTGGTTTGTTTATAATCATCATATACATGTGTCCAGGTTCGTATAGGTTAAGAGGGTTTATATCTTCTCTCTCGCTCGCACAATTCGATATTTTTAATAAATACAATTATGTACGTGTGTTTTTGAAAATGTTATCAACATTTTCAAACTTCTTTTCATATCCTTCAATAAGATGAGAAAAAACACAGTTCCCATATTTCAATGTGATTTTCACGCTTTCTTCGTTTAACTTAAAAATATGAAAAATGAAAGGTAGATTAAAATATATTTAATGTATTAGTGTCCATATAGTTGCTTGAAAACACTTTCAAAAACATACGTAGCTAATTGTATTTATTAAAAATATCGAAATTTGCGAGCGAGAGAGAAGACAAAAGGAATAAACCCTCTTAATCAATACATTATTTCGTGAGGTTTATGTTATTAGACTCGAGGTACATCTGTTTGTAGGTCGATGAGGGTGAATATTTCTTTTTCAATCAGTGTTCTCTACTTGAATAATACTTGAACTTGAATAACCAATAATTTAAATTTAATTAATATTTGGGTATTTTTAATACCGTATCTTGAATCATCGTAAGTTTTTTTTATGTCTGACTAGCTGTCCCGGCGACCTTCGTTCCGCCTAACAGTCAATGAATGTGCATATTTAGGAAGCCATACCCGGCATGCGTTACAATGTCACGTGACTATATTATTACAACCTTCATGTTTATGTTTGCCTAGTACTTTACCAAATCCGAGTGACGTATGAGAAAATGGAAAGCATGTCGAAATGTAAAAAAAATAATTAAAGAAATGTACGTTCTTAAAAAGTATCCTATGTCCTTCTCCTGGCTCTAAACTACCTCCATGCCAATTTTCAGCCAAATCGGTTCAGCCGTTCTTGAGTTATAAGTGGAGTAACTAACACGACTTTCTTTTATATATATAGATATGAATTTTGGATGTTTTACGCACATACCAAGAAAGTACTTGTGTATCACGTGGTTATTTAGGCATTTTTACACTTCGTAGACATCGTATTTATGTTTTTTTTTTTGTTTTATTGTTGCCGTGTTCGTGGTGTTGCGCATTTCATACAGTCTTTTGCGACTTACTTAATATATTTCTTTATATATATAACTCTTATCATTACTAAAAGTATAGTAGCAGTTTTTCTCTATAGTTTTTGTGTATGTATGAATTTATTTATTTTGCATGTAATAATTTTATTTATATCTTAGACTTGCCGTACGTCACCCTACACAGGTCGGAGCTGAAAACCAGCGCTGAGGCTCTGTCTTCAGCATTATGCTGAGCTTGCAGAACTTTTCCGGCAAACTGGAATAACAATAACGTTCTTCGCATTCGGTTTATCATTGGTAGTTAAGTTATGTTTGTCGGAATAAATTATTATTCTATTCTATTTATCCATAGATTATTGTATGGGAAGAGTTATATAACTAACCATTTTGCATTGACATTGTTGTTGGTGTGTCTGGATTAATTATTTAAATGATACTTAGTTCCAGTGAGGTAGAGTAGTTGCTATTCGACGGTAAGCATGCTACAACGGGAATTTTCTCAAGGATAACTGCTAGAACACCGTTTTTTACACTACAATAGTAGTAGAAGCCAGACGTGCCTTATAAAATGCCCCACCAACATGGAACTCATCCTTTTCCCCCTATAAAAACTTTGATGCGAAGTTTCTATTTGAATAAAACAAAAAGGGAAATCCGTTGTAATTTTGTCGTTAGAAACACACCGCAACAAAGCAATGTGACAGGTCTTCTGTGGCATAAATAATTACAACAGAAAATAATTATTATTTGTCTATTAAACAATTTGGGTGAACCAATAATTTTACAATTACGTCTGTCACAATCCCTAATTATTATTATTAATTATAATAAATTAAACTAAATAATACAGCTAGGCTATTTACAACAATTATTAAACAAATTATCATCTAGGTTAAGTGTTTTATTGCTTAACTTCTTAATTATAATTAAGAAGAGCGATTTAATACAATATTATGCCGAAAATTACATATTTTTTACTTTAAAATAATGCTGCAGATTTTTTAATAGTAATTATACATAATATATATTTCGTTTAATATTCTACTAATTAAAAGGAGTTTGCTTGAAATAGCCTTACAACGAACGCCGAAATGAACAGCATAGAAACCATTTTGATATTAATAATCCAAGATGGCGGATTGTGTCCACCATTTTGATTACATTTTAATATGTTATATCCTTACTACAAACACCGACAATAACAGCATAAACATTTCGATAATTCAAGATGGCGTATGCCGTCCTCCATTTTGATTCAATTTTAATATGTCAAGTTATTGCTTTCGATTTAATTAAAAGAAGTTATCTTTAGATTTACAACAAACGCCGAAAATAACAGCATAAGCATCTTCAAGATGGCGGAAGCTGTCCACCATTTCGATTACATTTTAATACTTTTATAGCCTTACAACGAAAAGCATAAGCCCCATAGATATTTCAAAATGGCGGTTAGGATAAACTATTTTGATTACATTTTGGTCAAACCATATTGCTTTTGGTTTTAAACTCTATACATTAAATAGAATTTGATCGATTTTAATCAGTTTATTTCACTCTTCAATTGTCTAATTATATCTAAAACAATAGAAAAATAATAGTTAAATAGCAGTCGACTAACCTACAGTAAAGCGAAGGTATTTGGTGATGATATTGTCGGCCGCAACAATGGGTACATAAGGAGCGAAGCACCCGAGGTCCTACAAATTTACCAACACACACAAACATACCATGGTGCGACAATCGCCGTCGCACAAATTTGCTATGGTGGTATTTGTTGTACTTAGGTTGATAATTTGTATGTGTAATAATTTAGACCCACTTCCCGATGTCCGATTGGACTCAAATTTGGTGTACTTATATATCTTCGGTGACCATGCAATATGGTACTATTGAGCTGGTCTGATGATGGAGACGGAAGATGGTCATAGGAGCATCTGAACGAAACTAGTCAAATGTAGTTTTGGCGCGTTTGATTCGTCTTGACAAGAGCTCTTTATATAACTTAATAGTCTTTTATTTACATAAACATAAACTTTTTCACACTCACAGCCCTACAAAAACTTCGATGACTTGTGACGTGCACGCTCGCACACACAATCAGAACCAGAAACGCACATTTTCCTTGAGGAGAAAATTGTGTTCCTGCCGGGAATTGAACCCGATATGCTTAGAATTCGAACGCTCACCATAGCCAACGAGCAGTTCTGGTAAAAACTGCAACATCTTCGGCTACAACAAAGCTTTTATCAGGTGAGATTACGGTCAAATGCTTGCCTATCGAGCATAAAGTTTTATTTAAAAAAAAAAGTAAACTATTTGCAAGGGCTAAAACTGCCGATAAAACTTCTTTACATCTTGTTAACATTATTGAAGACTTGTCATCTTTCAATACCAAATACCTTGGCTTTCGTTCAATTATTTACAGTATTACAGTCTTACTTATAAACCCCTTTTTAATTTTTAATCAATTGCTTAGCTACAGTTTAACAAAAATGTCACTCATAAACGCGATTTAGCGTTAAGTAATGCTTAAATAGCTGTCAAAATTAAACACCGCTTTTGCCTAGTTTAAACCTTGCTAAGAGGCAAGATGGCGGGTCTTATATATTTCAATAATAAATGTGTCAAAACATTTTACGTGAGGCGCAAAATTGTTTACTTCGACAACCGTTGAATGTCACCTGTCTTAGATTTTCATTTCAATAGATTAATAAAATCACATTTTCGACAGCTGTATTCGTATAATTTCACTTTTAGTCGACTATTTTGGTTATAATCTGTGGCGGTCGTGTAAATTTCGATTATTTTCGATTCTCTGTGCGTTTCTCAACTAAGCGGCGCCTAACTAATGTTTATGAGTGAAGAAAAGTTAATCATTGATTATGGACTTAAGAGCTGCTTAACTAAGAGGTGGCTAAGCATTGCTTAGCGACATTTTTATAAGTAAGACTGTTAGATATAAACATTACAGTAATAATAAATATACTACAAGTACTATAGTAATACGTTCTACAACTATTTTTAGAAACAGCAATTGACAAGCGCCGCTAGCGAATTACTGCAATTGAATATATAACTAATTGCAATACTAGCAGAGTCCATAATCATTTATTCTTGTTACATAGTACTTATTGAATGTAAGGCATGTTCGAACTTTGTATTGTAAAATGTATGACAAATAGGATGTTGGCTGATGTTTTGAGTCACTAGCGTGCCCCGCGGCTTCGCCCGCTATTATCAAGTTAAAAAGTAGCCTACGTGTTAATCCTAGGTATAATCTATGTACATTACAAATTTAATCCAAATCCGTTCAGCCGTTAAAGCGTGAAGAGGGAACAAACATACTTACACAAAAACTTTCGGATTTATAATATTAGGATTCAATCACAGTTTTCAACCGACTTCAAAAAAGGAGGTTCTCAATTCGGCTGTTTCTTTTGTGTGTATTTTACGTGATATCTCCGATATGAATCGATTTTGTAATTTTTTTTTTGTTTGGTAGATTATACTTCAGAGGTGGTCCCATATAAATTATATCGAAATCGATCCAGCCAAAACCAAAATACAAGCGTTGTAGTCGGTTTTATTAAGCTTTGCTTGCGTTTAATTATGTTTACTCACATGGGCCCCAAAGAGGCACTCGTAAAAGTTAATGACTGCTAGGTTCGCGGGGCACCGCTAGTGTATAACATTTAAGATATACTAATATTGAACTGCGCATTGGCTAGGGTGCGCGTCTTCCTTCTAAGTATCGGGGTATCGGGTTCCTTTCCCGGCGGAAACAAGTTTTCTCCTCAAGGGAAATTTGTTTCTTCTGATGTGAATGTTTCCAGCACCCACGACACAAGTCATTGAACTTAGGGTGGGTTTGTGAGTGTGAAAGCATTTATGTTAAAAAATTGTTTTTTTAAATTAACACCAGCCAACATCCCGACTCGTTTGTGACCTAATTACTTGATTTTGTTGCGTTTCTACTATAACATACAAACAGCTATACAAGGGTGTTTTTGTATGAGAATCCATACATTTTCTTTGTACGTGCAATAACACCCATGTATGACATAATTTCTACCGTATTTACCTTTAATTATGAACTTCAGAGAAATCAAACTGTTTTAACAATTAAAAAAATACCTTTTTTAACCCCCAACGAAAATGAGGGGCGTTACAAGTTCGTAGATTTTATTTGTGTCTATTGCATCGTAGCTCCCAAACGGCTGACCGATTTTGATTTAATTTTTTTTTAATGGTAAATATAGAAGTGTCAAAATTTTCTGTCAAAATTTGTCATCAATTTTTTCGTTTTCGACACTTTTATATTTTTTTTTATTGGCGTTTGACCACCGTCTCGCCACGATGGGGTCGAGAGTAATAAGCGCGAAGTAAAATAGGTTTCTAGGATAGTTGCCGGAACACTTTTTGGTGCTTTGGCGACAGATTTTGAAACTTATTTTATTTAGTTTTTGACGACCCAGTTGGCGCAGTGGACAGGTGTCCGCCCTCTGCGCCGTGGGTCCTGGGTTCGATTCCCGGCAGGAGCACAAATTCCTTCCCAAGGGATATTTGTGCTTCTGGTTCTGGGTGTAATGTGTGTGTGATGTGAATGTTTGTGGCACCCACGAATTGAACTTAGTGTGGGGCTGTGAGTGTGAATGCGTTTGTTTTGTTTGTTAGTTTGTCGTAGATACGGGTAGTTCATATAATCACAATAACCAAGATTATGCTCCAAAACATAGCTCATTTTCGGAGGGGGGTGAGGGGGGAGGTATAACAATCAACAGGTTACGCAGCGTACAGAACAACATATGGAACGTATCACTATACAATAGTAAAGTAAGGTTTAGCAACACTCAAATGAGCCCGTGCCGCTTTTTGTACTCCTCGAGGTTGAGCGACCTCTTGGGGCCCGTCTCTTTCACCTTCGTCGTCACTTGCTTTGGTTGGGAGCTGGATACTTCTGGAACACAAGTTGGTCAATCAAAATCGTTTCAAAATCAAAATTAAAATAGTTTATTCACATGGGCCCCAAAGAGGCACTCATGAAAGTTAACGACTCGACTGCCATATTCGCAAAATTACAGCCATCTCGAGAAGAACCTGGCAAGAAACTTTTATTCGCATGGGCCCCAAAGAGGTACTCATTAAAATGTCACATTGGCAAAATCCAGACGTATACATAAACAAGGGATATGTGTGCGTTTTAACGAACTGCCCGTGGGCTTGGTTTTCTCCCCAAGGGAAATTTGTGTTTCTGGTTCTGGTTGTCACCTGTTTGTTTGTGTTTGTGTGTGTCACAATTAGAACAAATAATAATTCTGATACTAACATTGCTGATGCGAATGGCAGAATATGAGAGAGGCCTATACCCAGCAGTGGGATCAAAAGAGTTGTGGATGATGATGATGTTATACTCACTAGCTATGGGCAGGTCTAGCTCGATGTTTATATCGAAGTCGTGCAGCGAGTAGAGGCTAGCATTGTCCGTGGTGGAGGTAGCCTCGCATCTCTGTGGCGCAGCCTCCTCGCCGTTATTCT
Source organism: Lomographa bimaculata (assembly GCA_948107665.1). Taxonomy (NCBI): domain Eukaryota; kingdom Metazoa; phylum Arthropoda; class Insecta; order Lepidoptera; family Geometridae; genus Lomographa; species Lomographa bimaculata. Next base: position 10,375,999 of record OX403610.1, on the reverse strand, counting down.
GCTGGGATACAACAATGCATATGTTATTTCAGATAAACACATAGATATACCTAGGTTTCGCCGAGTTTCTTGTCAAGTTCTTCTCGGGATGTCTAGACGAGTGCCTCTTTGGGGACCAAGACTCTTTTAATTAACTTTGACTATGAGTTGGACTAGTTTTCAAAACTTGAACTCAAAAAACAAATATTGGATCACTTGACGCTGGCTAAATGCACATAGATTGCGAAGCCAAATATTTAAAGAAAAATGTTTTTTTTTTATTTATGATAGGCAAACGTTTGATCGCTATCTCACCTGATGGTAAGTGACGATGCGATCGACGATGGAACACGTTTACCCAGAAGATGCTGCCTAGTAGATGCCTATTCACTCGCGACTTAAAGACTACCATATTGTATTTATCAGGGAACACAGACTCAGGTAAGGAATTTTCTTTTGCAGTTAGCATAATGAATGTTGAGGCAAAACGCTTCGTCCGCATTTGTGGAATATCTACCATATAGCGGTGTCGCTTAAGAGTCTGTCTGTCCGATAATAGAATGGGGATGGGGGAATTAGATTGTGTAATTCCATTGCACACTCTCCGAAATGTATCCGATATAATTAAACGCAACCAAAGCTTAAAAAAACCGACTTCACCGCTTTATCTTCGGAACCTTGATCAGATTTAACGTATTAAACACGCATTATTGACTATAACTCAAAAACTAGTGATCAGATCTTGATCAAATTTAAATTGGACCACATGAGAAGCACCAGCTTTCAAATAAAAAATAATCGTCAAAATCGGCTCACAACGAAAGAAGTTTTGAGGTAACTTTTGAAGTCGGTTAAAAACGAGAACATCGTCAATGTAGTCCACAGAATAGGCATTATTGAGGATAACTCAAAAACTTCTGATCAGATCTTGATCAAATTTAAATGGAACCAAATGGAAAGCAACATCTATCAACTAAAATAAATTTTCGAAATCGGTTCACGTGGAAAGAAGATATGAGGTAATAACACACATAAAAAAAACAGTTGACTTGAGTACCTCCTCCTTTTTTGTGTAGTCGGTAAAAAACACCGAGAGACTCGCCGCCATGCGACGATGCCACAAGCTCTGAAGTTTTGCATCAGTCAACTGGTCGCTGTTAATAAGCCTCTTGGCTCTTCGCTCAATGGTGTCAAGAGCCTCAAGTTGGTATTTAGCTGAACCGTCCCAAACATGAGAATAATTCTCCATACATGATGTTATTATTGTTGTTATGTATTGTTTAAACAATGTATTTATATTATTTGAAATGTTATATCATTCATTTTATCGCACCACCATCCCTACATAGTCTTTTCGTTATATTTCCATCCAAAGGTTGTCTGGAAGAGATCGCTCTTAGCGATAAGACCGCCCATTGTACCTATCTTTATAAGTTTATCTGTAACTTGTATTTATTTTTTGGTGTCAATAAAGAGTTATTGTATTGTATGTTTATTTACCAGTCTTTCTTTCTCTTGTCTCTGTTTGGCGATCAATTCTTCCTCTTCTCTCTGCTTCTGTTCTTCAGCAGCCGCGGCTTCGTTCCTCAACAATTCCTGCAATACTATTAAATTGTATATCCTGGAGGAAATCAGGGCATCCAAGGGCATCCTACATTCATTTCTAATGTCATGGCTCAACGACTGTTGTCATACGACTAACAATCATGACCGACTGACTGCCAACTAAACCAGCGTAGTTAGGTGAGCATTAGCCTTTTAAGCAAGTTTTCACCTCAAGGAAAATGTGTGTTTCTAGTTCTGGTTGTGATTCTGTTTGTGTGTGTGTGTGTGTGTGTAAATATTTCCGGCACCCACGACACAAGTCATCGAACTTAGTGTAGGGCTGTGAGTGTGAAAGTGTTTGTCATGTTTAAATTGTGAATCCTGAAGGAAATCAGGGCATCTAAAGGCATCATCAGGCACATTTATTTTCTATGTCATGCCTCAATTAATGTTTTACGACTAACAACCGGGACCAACTTGTCAAAGTACAAGTTTGAACTGCCCTTTGGCTTAGCTGGCCTTCTAAGCACGGGTATTGGGTTCGATTCCCGACTGAAACACAAGTTACAATACCGTAACTGAAAGTTTGTGAATCTCATTTCTGTATCCATTCTGAATGTTTGTTTTTCTACAAAAATATATTATTGGTGGCTTAGATACGTGTGTATCCGCCTTCTACGAACGGGGGTATCGGGTTCGATTCCCGGCGGGAACGCAAGCTTTTTTCCACGAGGCAAATTTGTGTTTCTGGTTCTTTGTGGTTTATGTTCATAACAGAACACTAAGAGCTCATGCCGATATAACTTTCTACTTGAAATGTTAATATAAAATGTTCCATGGTAAAAATGCACTGATCGAATAACATCAAAAATCACAACGCGGCACGCCATCTTGCGCAACCGCCTCTATTGTCCCCCGTGATGACAATCGAGCTCGGATCGAAGCGCAGCCCGCTCTTAACTACACACCATAACAAAGGCACACGCGGTACAAGTCTTTGTGGTCAGTGCGGGTCTGTGAGTACATACCTGTGTCCTGTTGGACTGCGACTTGAAATTCATGACCGGCTTGGTGTGCCGCCGCGTGAACGGGTCATCGGTTTTCTTCCCTTTCATCGCTCTCACCTGAGTATGGAATACATAGTTAAACGCAAGCAAAACTTAAATAATAATTTAAACGTAAGCATAGCTTAAAAAACCGCCTTCACCGCTTATTTTCTTTTTGGCTTGCCCGATTTCTTGATATATATATAAACTTATATGGGATCACCTATGAAGTATCTACTAAACAAAAAAAAAATTGGTTGTCTGTAAAGTCGGTTTACGGACGATAGTTTTACGCGATAACGTCATAGAAAAACATAGATGACAAATTGCATACTTTTATGAATTGAATTTAATTATTATCACTGAATTATCATTACTTTGTATAATACAAAGAATGAGTTAATTGAAAATTATATTCTTTCGATAAATTAACATTTATTTACACTCGTAACGACTCGCCGACGCTGTGGCCGATCGTGCCTCTCTATCGCTTGTTCCGCGCTCTCGCTTGCACGCTCAGGCTCAGGCGGAACGTGACACTTTTTCGTGCGTGCAGCCGGTGTTCATCGATTTATAAGACGTTATCACGTCAAAAGGATTTTGAGAATCGGTCCACAAATGGGAGCGAAATCGGTGAACATACATAAAATACAAAAAAACATACAGTCGATCAAAGACTCTTCTCCTTCTTGAAGTCGGCTGAAAATCCGACTTCACTGCTTATATTTTGGTTTTACCTTGATCGATTTCGATAAAATTATATAGGACCTGAAGTATTATTTACCAAACAAAAAAACATCAAAATCGATTTACAATTGGCGGAGATATAGCGCAACATACATACAAAAAACATACAGTCGAATTGAGAACCTTTTTTTGAAGTCAGTTACAAATACAATAAATTCTTTAAATTACTAGAAATAATACTAGATTTATTATATAATTCAAAATATATACTAGTGGATATGTGCGCTACTCTTTCGAAATGATAGAAATGTTTTTTTACGTTTTCAACCCGAAAAAATTCCAAAAACTTAATCGACAACAATATTATATCCCATTATCGAACCTGCACACAACATTACACGAGAATCGGTTGAGAACTGCGACCTGTAGAGGAGAACAACCGGAAATCCGCCGGACATACGAAAGCAATTTTAATTTTAATTTTCAAAAGTAAAACTCCCTACCTCTTCCATGATGGCCTTCTCTGCAGTCTCCACGTTGAGTTTCCGGTTCCTGTTGTTGATGTACGAGATGCTCTGTATGGACGACGTGCGAGTCTTGTCCAGCTGGCTGGCCCTGTCTTCTAACTCTTGGATCTTCGAGTTCAGATCCATCACTAGTTCTTCGTCGCCTCTGTCGAATAAAATATGACGACAGTTAGCGCGGTGGGAAAGTATCTGCCCTCTGCGCCGTGGGTCCTGGGTTCGATCCCCAACAGGAGCACACTTTTTGTTCCCAAAGGACTTCTGGTTCTGGTTGTGATTGTGTGAGTGATATGTAGATGTTTCCGGCACCAACGAGCCGGGGCTTTTTAGAGTGGGGTTGTGAGTGTGAACGCGATTGTTTGTTTTGTTTATATGAAAGTTTTGGCATGAAAGTGTAAAAATGATTTTTATGTTCAATTGGAAAGCATTTAAACATAAAACATAAACATTCTGTCATCTAACTCTTGGATTTTAGAGCTCAGATCCATTACTAGTTCTTCGTGGCTTCAGTCAAATAAAACAATAGAAATAAGTCAAAATACTAAAAAATATAAAAACCCAACTGCGTAAGTAGTGCATTTAAATATAAAACGCTTTCACACTCACATCCTCACATTAAGTTCGATGACTTGTGTAGTGGGTGCCGAAAACATTCACGTCACACACACAAACACTACCAGAAACAAAAAAGAAACCTTGGGGAGAAAACTTGTGTTTCAGCCGGGAATCGAACCCAATACTCCTGCTTAGAAGGCGAACGCCACCCAACTAATCCAACGGGCAGTTTAAAAGATAAAGATGGTTCTTTATTGTGCTACCCCGAAGCTGACGTAAATGACAGTTACAGGTACCTCAACTGCGGTAATGAGGCTACCCCAAAGATAAAGATGGTCACCGACGTAAGGTAACAAGCCTACCGGCATTCTATCGGTTACGTTTTGGAGTGTGCTCAGTAATTACACGAGTTAATAGCCCAGGCCCGTTTTACCATCTAACACCAAGACAAACTGTCAACCATAAATGGTTGACATATCACCAGTTCACTCGAAGCGTTTCGCTTCTACGTTTATCATCCGTACAGCGAATGAGTGGAACTCAATTGCTTGCTTCTTTGTTTCCTGACCGGTATAATCAGGGAGTCTTCAAGTCGAGTGAATAGATCTTCTAGGTAAGCATGCTACACCTTCGGCCGCATCATCACTTTCCATCAAGTGAGATAGTAGTCAAATGCTTGCCTATGGAACATAAAAAAACGCAATGAATGGAACTCCTTGCCTGAATCTGTGTTTCCTGATAAATTCAATATGGGAGTCTTTAAGTCGCGAGTGAATAGGCATCTCCTAGGCAAACATTCTCCATCGTCGACCGCATAGCCGCTTACCATCACGTGAGACAAAAAAAGGTACCTCAACTGCGCGACGTCTCGTTCCTTCATTAGTTGAGTTTTCTTCATGGCGTAATTTGTGGGATGCGATCGGAATCTGTCCTTCTCTGCTACAATCTTTTCAACGTCCTCTTCCTGTAAACATCATTTTAATAGAAACAGGCTGATATAAAATTTTCCCTAGATTAATTACATACAAAATTAGAAATCAATCTAAGTGTTCCCGATTATTGTGCTGTTAAAGTTCTATGTGTGTAATTCATAACTTTGTTTTAGTTTCGGGTATAGCTTGTGATTCATATTGTACCCATTCTTACCCTAAAATTGCAGACTATTGTACCCATTCTTACCCTAAAATTGCAGACTATTGTACCCATTCTTAACCTAACATTGCAGACTATTGTACCCATTCTTAACCTAATATTGACGACTATTGTACCCATTCTTAACCTAATATTGCAGACTATTGTACCCATTCTTACCCTAAAATTGCAGACTATTGTACCCATTCTTAACCTAACATTGCAGACTATTGTACCCATTCTTAACCTAATATTGACGACTATTGTACCCATTCTTAACCTAATATTGCAGACTATTGTACCCATTCTTACCCTAAAATTGCAGACTATTGTACCCATTCTTAACCTAACATTGCAGACTATTGTACCCATTCTTAACCTAATATTGACGACTATTGTACCCATTCTTAACCTAATATTGCAGACTATTGTACCCATTCTTACCCTAAAATTGCAGACTATTGTACCCATTCTTAACCTAACATTGCAGACTATTGTACCCATTCTTAACCTAATATTGACGACTATTGTACCCATTCGTAACCTAATATTGCAGACTATTGTACCAATTCTTAACCTAATATTGACGACTATTGTACCCATACACAGATGTTGTACCTGCTCTTACCCTAAAATTGCCGGCTATTGTACCAATTTCCGGCTTTTGTACCAATGCATGGCTATTGTACCCACTCCCGGCTATTGTACTGTGAATATATTCTATAGATTGCCAGCTATTGTACTAATGCTCACCTTAAACTCGTACATAAGCGCGTCCTTCACTTCGCTGATCTTGCTTCTAACGAATTCCATGGTGGGAGGTTTTTTGCCGGCGTCCTTTATCGCCTTGTACCACTTTTGGAACTCTCCGTCCGTAAATTCCTATAAAATGTATATTTTTAGACCGTTTATTGTTATCAAAAATGTTTATTCACATGGGCCCCAAAGAGGCACTCATGGAAGTTTATGACTCTACTGTCAGATTCGCAAAACTATAGCCATCTCATGAAGAACCAGGCAAGAAACTCAGCGGTGCATTTTTTTATATTTTTTATAAACCAGCTTTTAAATACAAAAGAATAATCAAATCGATGCACCTACAAAAAAAAACTGAGGTGAAACAAAAAAATACAGTCGTGTCCGACTGCAAAAAAAGTATGAGGTTCCCATCATACTTTTTTTGCAGTCGGATCAGTAAAAAATATATATTTACATACCTGATTACTAACAAACTCGAGTCTGAACACCCGATCTTGTGTCCCGTGCCTCAATTTCAGTCCTTTGTTAGTTCTGGTGCTGCCGAGATTGTACACCTTTGCAGTTTCGTATACGTCTATAATTTCTGCCACCTGTGGAAGGAGGCCTTTTTTAGTGCCTTTGTGAGAAAACACTACTTATCGAAATCTTTTAATCAAACTCAAATAAGTACAGTTTTTCCAAAGTCGGGTGCCAAGTTCACAGAGCCTAAAAAACGTTAAGGTAAGGATAATTTCGTCGTTTCAGTCAGGGCTTGAGTAGCTCAGTGGTTAGAACTATAGGGCATGACACCTTATGGCCGCGGGTTCAATCCCCGCCTCAAGCGATAACTTTTCCTTTCCAAATGTATCACTATAGTTCTGTAGCATGACTAATATAAACAAAATCAAGATAATTCAATTAATGTGATGAGTATAATATGGAAGTCTTCAAGTCGCGAGTGAATAGGTATCTTCTAGGCAAGCTTGCTTCATCGTCGACCACATCGTCACTTACCATCAGGGGAGATAGTGGTCAAAAATTTAAAAAAAAAAAGACGTATGGCACTCGGGGACTGCCGCGGCAAAGCTATTGCATAGCATTTTTTATCAACTTATGCAATTATAATTATTTATTTATTTTATTTATGCAGTATTTTTTTTTCCTGCCACCTAGAGGCGAGTTGCTGAACTAAAGAGACAAGCGTGATATTTCAAAAAAGTCATAAACAGTTCTGCTATTCATCGATAGATGGCAAAACTAAAAAGTATCACCGCTGTGCCGGTCGGAGTGGGGGTGTTAGGTTATTTTCGTTACGGAATTTCTGGATTCGGTCTCCACGCTCAAGGCCCGCGATAGAAGCTATGCAATAGCTTAAAATACTCACCCTGTACACAGGATTGCCGTTATTGTTCCCGATGCCGATGCGAACGAAGCACCCTGTGACCACGCGAGCGAAGAACGGCAGATGCACTAGTCGCTCCAATTTAAACCTGAAACATTTTAATTAATCAATTAATGAAATACGTTTATTTGACACTATAAACAAAACATGACATAAATAGATACACTAAAAACAACTGACAAAAAATATAAGATAATTAAACGCAAGCAAAGCTTAAAAAACCGACTTCACCGCTTTATCTTCGGAACCTTCATCAGATTTAACGTATTAAACACGCATTATTGACTATGACTCAAAAACTAGAGATCAGACCTTGATCAAATTTCAATGGGACTACATAAAAAGCACCAGCTTTCAAATAAAAAAAAGAATCATCAAAATCGGCTTACAACGAAAGAACTTTTGAAGTCGGGTAAACGAGAACATCGTCAAAATACGCATAATTCGTTTGGGAAGTCGGTAAAAACATAAGATAATTCAATAAAAAGTGGTCCAAAAGGGTCTTGACTCTGCATTTTTTATTCATAACTAGCAGCGCCCCGCGGTCTTACCCGCGTAAGTCCCGCACCCGTGGCAATTCCGGGATACAAAGCTTATGTGTTAATCTGCCAGCAACCTCCGTACCGGATTTGATCAAAATTGGTCCAGCCTTTTGAAACTGGAGAAGTAACAAACATTGAAACACACAAACGTTCGCCTTTTTAATATTAGTGTGAGATAGGCAAACGTTTAACCACTATCTCACCTGATGGAAAGTGAAGATGCGGTCGACGATCAGCCGTTACAGCTTGGAGAGAAAACAAACATACTTACACATATACACAAACTTTCGAATTTATAATATTAGTGTGATAACTCACCTACTCAACCTAAGTTTGTTGATTTGATCTTTGGAGTCGGCATATCTGACTTCTACTTCCTCTCGCTTCTTCTCTTCTTGTTCCCCGCTGGAAGATGAAGAGCTTGTGGAACTGCGACGACCTAGTAGAAAAATTTAATTAATAAACACTTTCACACTCACAGCCCCACACTAAGTAAAATGATTTGTGTCGTGGTCCCACACTACACATACAATCACACCCAAAACCAGACTCACAAATTTCCCTTGGGAGAAACTTGCGTTCCCGCCGGGAATCGAACACGATACCCCCCATACGTAGAAGGCGGATGCACACCTAACTAAGCCACCAATAATATATTTTTGTAGAAAAACAAACATTCCGAATGGATACAGAAATGAGATTCATAAGCTTTCAGTTACGGTATTGTATTCTGGGGAAATTCAGTTGATGTCCAACAACTTTGAACTTGGATGAAAGTGTGAATCAACTCTCTTATAACAAAATTAAATATAAGAGTTAAAAAAACTAGCAAGAGACTTCAATCGCAAATATCTCCAAAACTCTTCATTAGATCTTGATCAAATTATAATTGGACCAACTAGAATGTATACACTTTTGAACAAAACAATAATTTTCGAAATCAGTTAATAATTAGCTTAAAAAACCGACTTCAACGCTGATATTTCGGTTTTGGGTAGACAGACTTCGATAAAATTTATATGAGACCACCTCTGAAGTCGATTCATAATTGGCGGAGATATCGCGTAACAAACAATAAAAAAAAAATTTCTAATTGAGAACCAGCTTTTTTGAAGTCGGTTGAAAATAAAGATACCGACGAATTGAGTACCTTTTTTTTTTTGAATCGGTTGACATTTGTGTTTCTGGTTCGTGATTGTGTGTTTGATAGTAAATGTTACCGGCACCCACGATACTAGTCTTTGAACTTAGTGTGCAGCTGTGAATGTGTTTGTTTGCTTGTAATGTGGTTTTGTTAAGCTATGCGACTTACCTGTGGACTTATTGTCATCAGAATCGGATCCCGAGTCATCTGAATAAATGTCGGATGCTTTCAGCTTGACGCTCTGTTTGCTCGTGCCGCCTATTATTTCAGCGTCCGCGTCCTGAAGTAAACAGTTAAATATTAAAACGCTTTAATAAACTCAGCCCCACACTAAGTTCAAAGACTTGCGTCGCGGGTGCCGGAAACATTCACATCACACAAATCTCACCCAGAGCCAGAAACACAAATTTTCCTTGTGGAGAAAACTTCCCATCGGGAATCGATCCCGATACCGATGCTTAGAAGGTTACCCAACTAATCCAATAGGGAGTTCACTATTCTGTGAACTTCCCGTTGACTTTGTCGGGAGCGCGTTCGCCTTCTAAATATCGGGTGTAAACAGGTTTTCTCCTCAAGGAAAATTTGTGTTTCTGGTTTTGGTTGTGATTGTGTCTGAAGTGATGTTTTCAGCACGCACCCACGACACAAGCCATCAAAATTTGTGTGGGGCTGTGCAAAAAAAAGGTACTGCCCGTTTGCTCGAAGCGTTTCGTTTCCGTACAGCGAAGGAGTCGTCTTCGTTCCCTGAACGATCAATCTAGGTGTATTCAAGTGAATAGGTATCTTTTAGGTAAGGTAACTTTATCATTGACCACATCGTCGCTTCCATCAGGGGGGCCAGCTCGGAGCAAGATGGCTCAAGCCCAGCCCAAGCTCGTTCCCCCCCCCCCCCCCAAAACACCGGACCCCACCAGAGCGCGACGACCATCAACGACGCGCTCGACACATTCCCTGGGAGTAACTGCTCCCAGCGCCCAGCCCAGGCAGACTGGTAGAACCAGAAGGCCATATTCCCACCACGGCAATAGAGGCCACGTGGAAGGACTACTACGCGTGCATCAGGTGAGATAGTGGTCAAATGCTTGTCAATCAAGCATAAAAAAAAACTTTAACTGACCAATTTTATTTTATTTAGGCAAATGTTTCACCATTATATCATCTGATGGTAAGTTCACTCTTGACCTGTATACACCTAGAATCTAGATTGACCGTTCAGGGATCAAAGACGCAGACAACGAGACGAACATTCCACTCATTCGCTGTACGGATGATAAACGTAGAAGTGAAACGTTTCGAGCAAAGTGGGTCTATGTCAACAATAAAATATTTCACTATTTTTTAAGCTTCGAGCGAACTGGAGGTATTTCATCTTTTTTTTTTATTCAAGTTAGCCAAACTTTTGACCACCAGTAAGTGTCGATCTGGTCGACGATGGAGCAAGCTAGCCTAGAAGATACCTATTCACTCGCAACTTGAAGACGGGAGTCTTCATTGTACTCATCAGGGAACACCAACACGGGCAAGGAGTTCCATTTCTAATGAAGACGTTGGAGAGTTTCCCTCGAGTAAATGTAAAGTATTATGAATTAAATTGATACATTATGATTAACGAAGCATGTCGTCCTCCTCTGCTCTAAATGGTTGTGCCCAACAGGGTCTCTAATGTAGGTACTGTCATTTATTTCTACCACCTATCACACATTTAGAGAATGCAATATATATATTTTTTTTTAATATTAGATAGGCAAGCATTTGACCGCTATTTCACCTGATGGGAAGGGACGATGCGGCCAAAGACGGAACATGCTCGCCTAGAAGGTACCTATTCCACTCTAGACTTGAAGACACCCAGATTATACCGTTCAGGGAACAAAGACGCAGGCAACGAGTTTCACTCCCTTGTCGTACGGATGATTGAACGTAGAAGTGAAACGCTTCGAGCGAACCGGAGGTACGTCAACCATAAATTGATGACGTTTGACAGTTTGTCTCGTTTGATCGTAAAAAGGGCATGGAGGAATTATATAATGTAATTCCTGAGCACACTCCAAAATGTAAGCGATAGAATATCGATAGGCTACGTTACGTCGTATATAGATCACTAGCTTCGCTAGGCTTAGCTAGGCTTCGCCCGCTATTATCAAGTTAAAAAGTAGCCTACGTGTTAATCCTAGGTATAAGCTACGTACATTCCAAATTTCATCCACATCCGTTCAGCCGTTAAAGCGTGAAGAGGGAACAAACACACTTACACACAAACTTTGGTATTTATAATATAAGTAGGATAATGAGAATGCGTACTATGTCCCCGTCCTTGTCCTTGGTCTCCTCCTCCTGTCGGCGGCGCTGCTTGTGCTCGGAGCGCGTGGCGCGCGCGTCCCGCTGCGCTCGGAGCGCCGCCATGGCGTTCTGGCGGCGGTCGTCCACGTTCCGCTTGCGCTCCGTCTTGGAGCCGAACGCGGGGGACGACGCGCGCTCCGCTTCCGCTGCGGACCGAGCGACCGCGTTACGATTCTATCGTTGATCGATCTGTTGTTTCGATCCCCGATACTTAATAAACACTTGTTAAGCGATTCCTTAAACGCAAGCGAAGCTTAAAAAAACCGAATTCACCGCTTCATCTTCGGAATCTCGATCGGATTTAATGTATTAAACGCGCATTATTGACTATAACTGAAAACTAGACATCAGATCTTTATCAAATTTCAATGGGACCGCATGAAAAGCGCCAGCATTCAAATTAAAAAATAATCATCAAAGTCGGCTCCCAACAAAAGAAGTTATGAGGTAACTTTTGAAATCGGTTAAAAACGAGAACATCGTCAATGTAGTCCACAGAATACGCATTATTGACGATATTTCAAGAACTACCGATCAGATCTTGATCAAATTTAAATAGGACCAAATAGAAAACAACATCTTTCAAAGTAAAAAAAGTTTTCGAAATCGGTTCACGTAGAAAGAAGATATAAAGTAGCACACATAAAAAAACTTTCCTTTTTTGGGAAGTCGGTAAAAAGGCTAAAACCATATATTTGAGAACTTCCTCCTATTTTCGAAGTTGGTTAGTAAATTGTTTGTATAATCGACGGTCACTCACTTGCATCTTTGGAGTCGTCTAATATTTCCCCAGGGCTGGGCGGAGTACTTTCCTTTTCATTTTCTACTTCTTTCGGTTGCTCCGGTTCAGTTTCTGTCGAAATAAACATCAAATATGAAATTGCAAAATAAATAACGACAGTAAATAAAAACGCTTTCGCCCTCACAGCCCCACAATAAACTTCATGACTTATGTTGTGCCGGAATCATTCAAATACACAATCACAACCAGAACTAGAAACACAAAAACTTCTTGAGGAGAAATCTTGTTTCCACGGGTAATAGAACCTGATACCAACTGCTTTAAAGGCGAAGACGCACCCAACTAAGCCAGCGGGCAGATTATTTTTCTAATAGTAAAAAAAAACAATTTTTCAATACTGAGATAGATTTTGTTTGATTAATAAGTTGAATACCTGCCAATATTTAGATTTGGATGCAACATGTCGATTAAATAACACAAACTTTGTCAACCTCAATCCCGCTCCCGCCCGAGCTCGTTGATCAAAAACAAACTTTATCCTGTTCCCGCTTTCGCTTGTTAATTAAACAAGACAAACCTTGTTGATCTCTATCCCGTTCCCGCTCTCGCTCCCGCTCGCGCTCCCGCTCCCGCTCCCGCTCGCGCTCGGCGCCGCGTTGCTTCCGGCGGCGACGTAGTTCGCGGCGCCTCTGTATGGAGGCAGGCGAGGCGCTTCGTTCCGCGGCTGAACGTTTCGCTAAACGAAGTTTACGCTCGATTTCCCATCTGGGGAGATAAATAGAGAAACGGATTAATAATAGAAAATGAAAGACATAATGTAATTATGATAATGTTGTTACACTCTTAGGTAATTCCAGTTACACCCCAAGTGAAATATCTATTACACTCAATGTGAATTAGTTACACTCCAAGTGGGATGCCTAAGTGAAATATCAGTTACACCCCAAGTGATGAATCAGTCATACTTTAAGTAACATGCCAGTTACATTACACTCAAAGTGAAATATTAGTTATACTCAAAGTGAAATATCAGTTACACTCAAAGTGAAATATCAGTTACACTTAAAGTGAAATATCAGTTACACTCAAAGTGAAATATCAGTTACACTCAAAGTGAAATATCAGTTATATACTTACTTATTACACATTATTTCTATTGACCTATTTTGTTAAACTAAACCAAAGTTTTCCTTACCTAGTTTTCATCAGATCTCTGCGCTCTATCCTCTTGAAGATCTCTTGTTCTCTCTCTTTCTCACTCATGGCCGCGAGCCGCGCTCTGTCCTCTTCATCTCCCATTAAATTTTCATCGTAACTAGAAAGGAAGATACAGTATTATGAACAATACAAGGGTCAGTCAATTCATTTTAACAACTTTTGTAGCCAATTTAAAAAAATGAGGAGGTTTATACCAATTTGGAAAATTCTTTCTTATTTGAAAGGATATAAATTTCATCGTTTTAAAATTAATATAACTAGAAAAAAATATTTATATCCCCCAAATAAACGAAATTTCTCATTATTTAGCATATTGACTCTTTGTGTGTTTTACAATCAGTTAAATATTGTTTTTTTTAAAGTATATGTAATATATTTTTAATAATTCCTTACCCATCGTCAAATTCTTCTTCTGAATCAATTGAATCATTGTCTGAAGAGTGTGATGACACTTCGCCTGGAAAATACATATATAATAAATAGCCGATCGTTAACTGTCCAAACAGTTAATTATAAAAGTTCAAGCGCAAATAACTAGATGGCGTTAGGCGTCGAGTTAGATCGCGGTGGTGAGATTTTCCGACGATCTATGTACCAATTTAACGTGAACTGATTAAATTGTCTAAGCGTTCCGGAATAACTGAGTTTTATTTCCATGATTCGATACACCCGTGAACAGGGTCCCTACGAGTCGGAGCGATTTTAGAAGGCTACGGCTTTCATCAGCGCTCGAAATTAGCAGTGTTTTGCGTTGGCTATAGAGGGCGCTAGTAGTATGCCCACATAGTACAGGAGCTACGCTACGAGTGCATCCAACGACAGTGGCGCCACCTGACGGAGACAACGCGAAGCTTGGTGAATCGGACTTGGGATTGGAACCAAACGCCTGGATCAAATTGTGAAGTGAAATCGGTAAAGTGCAAGATAAACTGTGAGTACTATTTGCTATTAAAAAAGTGTCAGGGACTTAGAAAATTTGAAGTTAATGCATGAACTCGTAAAATTTCAAAGTGTTTAGGACTTAGAATAATTTTAAGAAAAGTGAAGAGACGGGGAACCTATGCCCGATTCAACAGCGAGGTTCCAATCCCCCAAACACTTAGAAAAATTCGAGCCATTTGGAACTTAGAAAAATTTCGCATATTTTTGGACTTAGCTGAATTTAACAATTATTGAATATTAGCTAAGTGTGTTCATTTAAGCACACAATGGAGAAAGATTTAAGAGTTTTAGAAGACCTCAAAAGTCAAATAGAAAAAGGCAGAATAAACTTCAAAAAGTCCCCAAAGGAACGGATTACTATTAGTTACCTAAATGCGAGACTGGAAGGACTTGAATTATTGATAAATAAGTTCCTCAACAAGCATGAAACACTAGTCGCAACCTACAGCGAAAAAGATTTAGATGACAGCGACTATGTCCAAGATGATACGTTCAATGTTGGATATGAAGCGTATCTAGTATATAAAGGAGAGCTGAACACAATGTTGGCGACGTTGAAACCAGTAAGCAGCAAGGATTCGAATGCGACTTCGGGGAACAGAGACTCGATGGTCAAATTACCTAAAATTTCCATACCCTTCTTTAGCGGAAAATATTCGGACTTTTCTTCGTTTAAAGATCTATTTAACTCGTTAGTTAATAATAACCCTGTGCTTGATGACGTTCAACGTTTGCATTATTTGAAGACACAACTCAAAGGAGAAGCCGAGCAACTGATAAAACATATCCCCATTACGCAGGCTAATTATAAGAAATGTTGGGAAATGTTAATGAATAGATACGATAACAAACGGTTCATGTCTAACTGTATTTTAAAACGTTTGTTAGGTCAACGCGTAATGAATTGTGAATCCGCTCAAGCGCTTAAAGAGCTTTTAGATACAACTTCTGATTGTTTGCACGAATTGTCGAATTTAGGTATTAAGGTAGACTCGTGGGACATTATTGTCATCTATATTGTCAGCCAGAAGTTGGATCCTGAAACAAGAAAGCAGTGGGAGTTACACGTTAACAGTTTATGTGAAGACTTACCTTCTATAGCCCAGTTTAAAGATTTCTTAGAATCTCGGTTTCGCGCGCTTGAGTTTGTTGAGCCTCTTAAGAATAAGTCTAAGTCTACTCCTACCAACACAAAGGTTTTGCACACAACTTCCAATACTGGCGTCACTTGTCCTCATTGCAATGAAGGCCACAAACTGTATTCTTGCAGTAAATTTGCCAAAGAAGACGTTTCAAATCGTCAGGAAATAGTGAAGAACCTTAAACTTTGCTATAATTGCTTGGGAAGCAATCACTTTGGCAAATCGTGTCGCGTTTCAATAAAATGCCGTCTTTGCAACAGGAAACATCATACCCTTCTTCATGGTAAACCCAGACCTGAAACGATAGCACATGAAGAAGAGGATAAACCGGAACCATCGTCTGAAACGAACGAGACCGTACATATTCAGAACCATTTTGTGACAGGGCAAAGCCAGACATTACTGGCCACGGCTTTGATTAGGGCCGAGTCAAAAGATGGTTCGAAAATGATATTGAGAGCACTACTGGATCAAGGATCGCAAGCATCTTTCATATCAGAGTCCGCCGTACAATTATTACGGCTTAAGAAGATTGCAGCTAGAAGCTGTATATCAGGATTAGGGGATAATCAGAGTGGCTTAACCTCAAAGGCGATGGTTATGGTTAATATTCAGTCACTCTGTGATCCTACTTTTACGTTACCGGTTAAGGCACATGTCCTTAACACCGTAACCTCAACATTGCCTGAAAAGAAATTCATTCTGCCTACTTGGACAGAACTTGGCCGGCTCCAACTTGCTGACCCCCAATATAATACACCCAATAAAATCGATATTTTATTGGGTTCTGAGGTGTATTGCGCTATCTTGAAAGAGGGTTTGATTCGAAGCCCCACAGGTTGTACTATTGCTCAAGATACATACCTCGGATGCATATTGTCGGGTACGGTGGGCGGTCGCGGCGACGATGAACAGCATTGTCATAATGTAATCTTGAGTCTACATCTAAAGCTGGAAGAGAACGAACTTCTTAAAAGATTTTGGGAGCTTGAATCCGAACCTAGTTCACCAAAGAAAAGGATATTAACTCCAGAAGAGCAAGCATGTGAAGATCATTTCAAAGCAACGACGCGGAGAGATGAGTCTGGCCGGTATGTGGTTGAATTACCTTTCCGTCAGAACACTGATCGGAAATATGGGAATACAAGAGCTGTTGCAGTGACTCGCCTAGTTAGTCTAGAGAAAAGGTTAGCAAAACACCCAGAACAAAAAAGGGATTACTCCCAGGTGCTAAACGAATATCTGACTCTAGGCCATATGAAGAAAGTTAGCAATGACTCCGAACAGAACGATGGAAAGGTATGGTTGCCACATCACGCAGTCGTTAGACTTGACAAAAGTACGACTAAAACCAGAGTGGTTTTCAATGCCTCGGATAAGACGGCGAATGGAGCTTCCTTAAATTCCACTTTGATGGTTGGACCAACGTTGCAACCGGAGTTACGACATACAATTATGCGCTGGCGTTTACATTCAATATGTCTCATTGCCGACATAATTAAAATGTATAGACAAGTGAAGGTTGCTGAAAAACATGTCGACTATCAACGGATAGTTTGGAGAGACGATCCCAACGAGAATATTCAAGACTATCGATTGTTGACGGTTACATTTGGAACTTCCTGTGCCCCTTACTTAGCCGTAAAAGCACTGCAACAAGTAGCGATCGACGAAGGTCATATTTATCCTCTAGCGGCAAGTAGAGTTCTAACGGACTTCTACATGGATGACCTCCTGACCGGTTGTGATTCTGAAACTGAAGCAGTTAAAATATACCGCGAAATGAATGCGCTGCTTCAGAAAGGAGGATTCACGTTGCAGAAATGGACCAGTAACCGAACGGATTTGCTAGAAACTGGAAAGGATAGCACAGGATTGAACCGCGAATTCAAAGAAGATGATATCACCAAAGTAGTAGGTCTTGTTTGGAACCGTAGAACTGACGAATTTGACTATAATGTCAATTTATCAAGTTATTCTTCAATTCCTGCCACAAAAAGAGAAATTCTCTCAGAAATCTGCCGTTTGTACGATCCGCTAGGCTGGATAGCCCCTTGTATCATAACGGCAAAGATTTTTATCCAAAAATTGTGGATTACTGGACTTGACTGGGATGACAGATTGCCTGAGGATCTATTGCGGGAATGGGAGCTCTATAGAGAAGAGCTCTCTAAGTTGCTGAATTTCCACATCCCGCGATGGGTTCAAAGGACCAATAATGATAGTCAAGTGACGTTACACGGGTTCAGCGATGCATCCAACTCAGCTTTTGCTGCAGTGGTTTATATTCGATGCATTTCCGTTGAAGGTAAGATACAAACTCACCTGGTAACAGCTAAGACAAAGGTCGCGCCAATAAAGCAGGTTTCAATCCCGCGGCTGGAATTATGTGGTGCCGTTTTAGTTGCAAAACTGCTGCGAGAAGTGGCCGCGGTTTTAAATATTTCAAAGTCGAATTTGCACGCTTGGACCGATTCAACGGTCGTCTTGGCTTGGTTATGTGACCATCCGAGCCGTTGGAAAACTTTCGTAGCAAATCGTACTTCCGAAATATTAAACCTATTAGACGCATCTCAATGGTCATATGTTCAGTCTAAAGACAATCCCGCTGACTGTGCTTCGCGCGGCATACCTGCATCAGAGTTGAGAGATAATACGTTATGGAAACACGGTCCCGACTGGTTACGAAGCGACGACATAGAGTATGCAAAACCACGTTCAATCTGTACTAAGACAGATTTGGAGACTAAAACAGTAAAAGTACATACCACGTCGTCGGTAGAGACCTACCCGGAGTCAAATATTTGGACGAAGTTCTCGTCCCTTCGAAAACTAATTAGAGTTGTGGCGTATTGTAGAAAGTTTTTGCGATTGAAAAATTCAAAAACAGCTAAAACAAAGGACTTACCTTATCTTACTGCACCTGAAATAAAAGACGCACTTACCTGTTGTATAAAGCAGCATCAGCAGCACACCTTGTTAGACGATATCAGCAGCGTTCTGAAACATAAAGAGGTTAGTAAGAAGAGTAAGCTATCAACGTTAAATCCGTTTATTGATAAAAACGGAATATTGAGAGTTGGAGGAAGAATAACAAACTCGGACTTACCTGATTGCAGTAAACATCCTGTAATAATATCTGGAGAATCGCAGCTCGCTAAACTTATAATAGCAGATGCCCATGAGAAGACAATGCATGGTGGTCAGCAGCTTACGTGCAATTACATTAGGTCGAAGTATTGGGTTACAAATTTAAAGAATTTAGTTCGTTCCCATATTCACTCCTGCGTACCTTGCATTCGTAACGCAGCTAAGACAAGCACACAATTGATGGGCCAACTGCCATCATGTCGGGTGACTCCGAATAAACCTTTTCTGATTTCAGGCGTGGACTACGCTGGGCCCATTAATATAAGAGTATCAAAAGGTCGGGGCCAGAGATCTTATAAAGGTTATATCTGTTTGTTTATCTGTATGTCCACAAGATCTGTGCACATCGAGGCCGTGACAGACCTTACCTCTGTGGGATTCCTGTCCGCGTTTAAACGCTTTGTTGCAAGAAGAGGCCGCTGTATTCAGTTGTGGAGCGACAATGGTACAAATTTTGTGGGCGCCGCTAGGGAGTTAAAAATGTTGTTGGCCAGCGAACGATCTTCATTTTGTAGTGAAGTAGCGTCTTCGTTAGCCAATAATGGGACAGAATGGCGATTTATTCCTCCTCATGCTCCAAATTTTGGTGGAATATGGGAGTCAGGAATAAAAAGCACAAAACACCACCTGCGACGTGTCATCGGTGAATCAACTCTAACCTACGAAGAACTCGCTACCGTCTTAGCACAAATTGAAGCTTGTCTTAATTCACGGCCACTATCTCAGATCAGTACGGATCCCGATGACCTCGTGCCTTTGACCCCAGGTCACTTTTTAGTAGGTGAGCCTTTGCTGACTGCTCCAGATCATAATTACGAGCAATTGCAGACATGTAGCTTACGTCGTTGGCAAGTTACACAAAGAATGGTTCAACAGTTTTGGAGGCGTTGGTCACAAGAATATTTGACGCATTTCTTCCAGAGATATAAATGGAAAACCAAGTCTCCAGAATTGAGGATAGGTGACGTTGTGTTGGTCAGAGAGGACAACTTACCTCCTGCTAAATGGCTATATGGTTTAGTTGTAGAGTTGCACCCGGGAAAGGATAAAATAACGCGAGTAGTGACGTTGCGATACAAAGGCTCTCTTATTCAGAGACCAACTTCTAAGCTTTGTCCCTTACCTGTTAGCAAAAACGAGTAGAGTTTAAAATTATTTGTTGTATCTTAAGTTTTAGTTTTAAAGAAAGTATTTGTTCTTGTAGTAAGCGTTTGCGTTTATGTTTTAGATTTTCTTAGTTGCTGAGATTAATATTAGTAGCTTGTTTTACATGTTTCGGTAAGTTCATTATTTTGTGTTTACAGTCCACAGAAGGTAGTATTATATAAAAAGGTTATATTTCTCATTAATAAATAAATTTAGTTTGATTTTGTTGTATTTTGAAGGACCATAAGTCCTTGGTGGGCGGTATGTCCAAACAGTTAATTATAAAAGTTCAAGCGCAAATAACTAGATGGCGTTAGGCGTCGAGTTAGATCGCGGTGGTGAGATTTTCCGACGATCTATGTACCAATTTAACGTGAACTGATTAAATTGTCTAAGCGTTCCGGAATAACTGAGTTTTATTTCCATGATTCGATACACCCGTGAACATTAACCGTTGGAGATGATGAGAGTGTGTAATAGATGGATTATACACCCGAGTTGAACATACAGTTTTTAACACAGACATAGGGAACCCAAACTCATACCGGTTACAGTCCGACACATCATCCAAGCCAACTCATCTGCACGTGGTCAATTACCATCATTGAACGAGGCTCTGGTGATTTTCAAAAGCGTTTGAGTGTGAACGTCAGACAGGTGGCTGTTCTGCTTCTGAAGCTAAATCTTTTTACAAGGAATTCTCCAGAGAGTTCATGTTGTGCTGACCCAAAAGATGGTAAAAAAAAAAACTATAACTATTTATTGTTTAATGACAAATGACAGAAAAATTGTTGCCGGTGATTTAGTAGCGTAGACTTATAATATTTTTGCTTTCGTCATGTATGAGCTCTAATAACAGTGACTTTGATGGCCTATGAAATTGTTATTTTCCAACATAGTTTTGGGCTATTATAGCAGAACCAAAAACATACATTTAAAATATTACTATAGGAATAAAGTATGTATTAGATTACCTTCTTCTGGTTCACTATATGTATCTTTCTTTTTAGATCCCGTACTGTCAGTACTTTTCCGAGGTTCTGGTTTTTTAATTTCCCTCTGTTTTTCTTTAGATCTTTCAACGTCAGACTGATCTGTAGAAGCCTTCCGACTCGACGGTTTCTTGGAGCCTTCGCTGCCATCGCTGTCGGAATCTGATGATGAGGAGGACTTTGCTGGAAATAATATAGTGATGTGGATATAACATTTGATATGGTTCACTGTGGTTTTATTTATTTAAATGCTTTCACATTTACATCTCGACACTAAGTTCGATTACATATGTCGTGGGTGGCATCATTCACATCACACAAACAGGAACATAAATTTTTAATTCCTTGGGAAGAAAACTTGCCAGGAATCGAACCCGATACCACCACTTATAAGGTTGCCAAGGCTCACTCAACTAAGGCGACATGTGGTTGTCAAAACAGCACAGGTGCTTTCAGCATTGGGTACTGTATAATATTCATCACTTTCCATCAGGTGAGATTGTGGTCAAATGCTTGCCTATGAGAAGTAAAAAAAAAAAAATTTTGGGGAAAGAAAGGGGCTTAATAAATTTGTAGTGTGTATGGCATCTCACTATATATATTATACTGATATATACTAACATTACACAAGTTCAAACAGACCTAGTGAGAAGACTTAAAAGAACTAAACCAATTGTAAAGTGGATGCTGGTAACATTTACATATCACACACACACAATCACACCCAGAACCAATAGCACAAACGACCCTTGAGAAGGAAAATTGTGTTTGATGAACCAAATTTACGACCCAAGCCACAGAGGGTAGACTTGCCCACTGCTGCAAATTGGTTGTCTTGTTTGACCCAATATTTCACATGCAGATAAATGATAATTTGGCCATAGGTTATTTTATTTTTAAGCATAGATAGGCAATCATTTGACCACTATCTCACCTAATGGAAAGTGATGATGTGGCCGAAGATGCAATATGCTTACTTAGAAGATCTTCACTCTAGACTTGAAGACGCCCAAATCATACAGTTAGGGGAACACCGATCTTTTTCGATGTAGGGCTTCAAATAACTACAGCGAATCACTCACAGTTATTTTCCTTGTTGTCATCATTGTCCCAGTCTGATTCGCTGTCTGACGATTTGCCTTTTGACTTTGACGGTGGGGGAGAGTCGCCCTTCTTCTTTTTCTTTGTGAGGTTTAGGAATTGCTGTAATGTTAACCAGTCGTGTCACATATTAGCAATCAATATAAACAAACACTTTCACACTCACAGATCCGCACTATGTTCGATGACTTGTGTTGAAGGTGCCAAAAATATTCACACTATGCACAACTTGTTGGTAGATAACTATGCCAGCTATGCCAGCATACAAAGAATATGTTTAGCAAAATATTATATGACCTGCCAAATATACTACATCATTATTATATCTTGTTACCACGGACAATGTGACTATGCTGAAACGGCAACGTTTCGTAAATTTGTAAGAACAACGTAGGCTCAGGGAGGAGGATCATAGACTGCCTACTAACGCATTTAAAATGGTTTTTATTGCCAAGTCAATAAACTGTCACGCAGCATGTTATGATTACAATGAAAAATGTGTCTGACTCAAATATGTGTGTGTACTGCTCTCCTATTGTTATAGGTGGGTGAGGATAGGATAGGCAAACATTTACTATCTTACCTCATGGTAAGTGATGTTTATGTTTGGTACAGAATTCCAACAGTAAGCATTTTTTATGTTCATAATGCATGCATTGTTTGTTTGCCCTAGGCTTGGTTGGGTAGCGGCCTTTCAAGCAGGGGTATCTGATTCGATGCCCGGTGAACACAAGTTTTCTCACCAACGAAAATTTGGTTAATGTTTCCACCATCCACGACACAAATCATCAAACTTAGTATGGGGCTGAGAGTTTAAAAACATTCTTTTTTTTTTTTTATGTCCATAACTCGCAATATTCAAAATTAAACATCCTCTCTTCAATACCTCTACTGTATTGTAGATTAAGTCGCAACGTATCACAATGTAGAAAAAGACAATCAATGACTGAATATTAAAAGTCAGTCATACACTAGAGAGACTTCTCAATATTCCATGTATTCACCATTCAGCTGTCGGGTCCATTACTTTGTAGAGAGAAATTCAAGATGTACCACATTATTTTAACTTCCACAGTAACAGTTCTATATGTTTAGATAGATTTTTACTAAAATGATATATTCCTGTCTTTTTTGTGCAAGATAGGCAAGCATTTGACCATAATTTCACCTGATGGAAAGTGACAAAGTAGCTGATGATGGAATAGTTTACATAGAAGACCTATTTACTCTATACTTAACGACATCAGATTGTACTGTACAGGGAACAAAAATGTAGTCAATGAGTTCCACTTCTTCGTTGTACAGATAATAAACATAGAAGTGAAACACTTCGAGCAAACTGGTGGTATGGCAACCATAAATAGATGATGTTTGACAGTTTGTCTTGAAGACTTAGTTTAGCAGTAGTTAAAATAAGTCCCTGAAGGCCTAGAATGAGTATGTTTTGTGAGCAACAACTTGATTTTGTCTCAATTTGTTCCATATATTTACTTCTGGCAATGTATAAGAGGAAATAAAGTTATGCAAACAATCATTACATATACTAGAACCCTTGTTCTACCTAGGTACCCACTTAGAACTTTCAATTATGAAACAATTTATGTCTTACACCGAAGTGTTAGGTTAAGGTGGTGTCGAACTAGTTAGCTGCTGAAGACAAATATATAAAGGTCAAATTTGGGAGTATTGGTAGTGAGTATACTTAGATTTGACCTCTAGTATAACTTACAGTATATTAACCTCTTTTTATGAATGAATGTGAGCTGCATTTACAAATATTCATCAGAAGCTTTCTTGTAGAAACAAGTATGCTATATTCTATGGCTAGTCTAGACAACACAATTATATAATCTGAAGAAAATTGAGCAAAAATCTAATTTTAATGGCACTAACACAAAAGTGTCAGTCAGCCTCTAGTAAAGGTTCTAGTGTGTTCTTTTGCATTAAAACAACGCTATAGTGAAGGTTTAATAAAACTAGGACGATATGTATAAATAAAGCTCGTTTTTTACATGAGTCATTCAAGAGAGGCCTTACCAGGGCGTGTAACGGACGAAATCTACTTCATTCCATTATAAATAATACAATTATCAGGACCTAATTATTACTCAAATATTCAATAATATGCGCGCTAGGCACACGTAGAACTGAAAACATAACGTGAGACAGATGTTGGACAAAATTTATTTCGTCTTCGACAATATACGCAGTCGAAATGGATGGAATGTTGTCATGAACTTATCGTAATAACCTAGGAATTCGTTAGCATTTCTTACTTACCGAATCCAAATCTGAACATTCACTACTGGAATCCGAATCAATTAGAGGTTTATTCTTACGTTTGGCCATTTTTGATAAAAAATATAAAATGCGTGATGAGAAGATGCTTTGCGTACGTTCGCTTCGCTTGCTTTTCTTTTTATTTTCCCCTCTCTGCCGCGCCTCATACCCCTCACCGTAACCCCTCACCCTCACTCACCCCCTTGCTCGTCTTCTAGTATTTAATACTCTTTGGATTGTCATTATCAAAGTCATGTCCTTTGGTCATGTCAGCATTTAGTAGTATTCATCGAGATTGGAAACAAACCTACGCTACGGTTTGTAAACTACATCATCCAAAGATAATATAATCACTCCGTTTAAAAACATCCTTGGTAGTATTATAAATAAAAAAAAAGAAATATTTTAAAAGGTCAAATTATTATTCGCAATTCACAATCGATCCTGTTGGACGTACCTACCACCGCACTGTTATTGGTACTTATATCTAATACCTTCAAACGAGCAATCCTTGTATACATATATATATAATCTGAATCTCGGAAACGGCTCCAACAATTTTCATAAAATTGAGTATGCATGGGGTTTCGGGGGCGATAAATCGAGCTTGGTTAAATTTTTAGAAAACGTCGTTTTAACGAGCATTACTCGGTTATTCAGGTACTGGTACTATAAAAGGCCATAACTGCGTTAAGAGGACGCGCGTGCTGTTCCATACAAAAATGCTCTAATGACCGAGTTTTGCTAGTTAACACGACGTTTTCTAAAAATGAAACCAACCTAGACCAGGAGTCGGCAACCTGCGGCTCGCGAGCCACATGCGGCTCTTTGAATGTGAAGCTGCGGCTCTTAAGTTCCGTAAGCAAATTCTGTTTATTTAAAAAAACGTTCTGAATCGATTAACGAGGATAAGGCGCCATTTCTATCGAGCCATTAACAAGCCTCGAAAGGTAGCAAAAACAAGTAAATTATAGGATGATTAGATAGGTATAACGCGTGCATAACGTTTTCTATACGATACTCAAAGTACAGTTGGTATTATTGTTGCCAAGAAAAACCTTTGTGGCTTTATAAAACTTTGAAATTTTGTAAATTGTAATTTTTTACTCTTCCGACTCAATATGTTGCCGACCCCTGGCCTAGACCGATTTTAACGCCCCCTAAACCTCCTGCATACTAAAATTCATGAAAATTTCATCCTTAGGGATGTTCGTTCGCGCCCTCCCAGCGTCCAAACTGATTTACAGATTGTAACATATTGGGTATAATTGAATTCGTCTATATTCAACCTACGAAGCACGGTAGTAATTGGCTAGAAATTTTATTAAATAATAATGGTGTCTGTAGTACTCATAATTAAAGCAAGGTATCCAACAAGTGGGAGTGTGAATGCGTTCGCTTGTTTTGTTCAATCAATCTATACATAAATAATCTAAGGAAAAATATATGATATTTTGGTCTTTATGATTTCAGACATGTCTCTAACTATTCAAATATCTGTGATGTGATTTATTTATTTCTCTGTGGTCATTGTTTTCTCGTGTATTTCCTAAATCTAGTTTTAAAGTATTTCGTATATCGACTATCTATCCGACTTTTTACTATTCTTTATTATATTGGCTAGCTATATCATCCAGTGAATTAAACACTCGCTGTTTATATAATTAAAACCAAAAGTGTTACGGGACTACCGTTACTTCTGTGTCGATCATAAGAGTTTACAATGCCTCATGATTTAAAGGAACAGGGTGGAAGGAAAGCGCTTATGGTGAGTAATTTCATCAATAAAGTCCTTGAGCCAAGTCTTCATTTTGTTGGTGCCGTCCTCTAACGTATACTCGGCAAGAACTGAGCCTAGGAAAGAGGCCGTTCTGTTCCAATAATTGACTGTCACCTGTAACAATAGAAGATATTATGTATTTTTTCCTGCATTGGGTACTTCGGTGATGGATTCAGGTTATATATATCGTTGAGCTATGATCTTGAAACCGTGTCGATCTCCTTGGTGAAACATTTTTCCAGGTGAACAACAGGGTTGTTTTCTTTTTTTAAGATTTCGATTGATTGCATACAGATGATAAAACCGTAATTCACCGAAGTCCAAACACGGGATTTATTGTATATTTTACAAACTAAAGTTGATAGTATGCCAAAGAAGTACGTCTTTTAAGTTTATATTGAGAGAGTGGAGCTCTGCAGTAGATTGTGCTACTTAAATCCTATTCACCGTGGTTAGACTTTTTCGGGTATGCATCATGCTCATTAGTAACTGTAATGGATAAATATGATAAAAATAGAATATCTAAGAATCAGAAC
The DNA here is from genome assembly GCA_948107665.1 of Lomographa bimaculata. Taxonomy (NCBI): domain Eukaryota; kingdom Metazoa; phylum Arthropoda; class Insecta; order Lepidoptera; family Geometridae; genus Lomographa; species Lomographa bimaculata. The sequence continues at coordinate 10,349,337 of OX403610.1, read as the reverse complement.
ATTTGAAGACATTGTTGCAACCACTGACCCATACTGGGTTATCGTGGTAGACAATAAACTCTTGAGAAAACCGAAGTCCCAGCCATGAAATTTAAAAATCAAAGGCCTTCACACTTACAGCCCCATACTAAGTTTAAAGACTTGTGTCATAGGTGCCAAAAACATCACACACTCACAATCACACCCAAAACCAGAAGCACAAATCTCGGAGAAGAAAGGGCATAGAGCTGCCCACTGGGCCAACTGGGTTATCAAAAAAACATTTTTTTATTGTACGTGATAATATCAGATAACACCAAAGCTATTACCAAACCATTATATTTCATGCTAATATAATAAATCTGAAAGTGATCTAATCCATACCTGACTAAATATTCTGCAATTTGCCAAATGACTCAATCAATGAGGAACATTTAATTATTATATGAATTATGATTTATAACAACTTTAATTATTAAAGAAGCAATATGTTGTTCTGAAAAGTTTAGTCATGTCGTTTTCCATATTCATTATTAAGATAAACTATATTAATTACATCTCTGGCACAGTTAATATGTGATGTCTTGGAGAACGGGAGTCGTCACTAAAAAAAAAGATCATCATAAAGCCCGACTCACATCAACATCAAATACTCTTGCATCAGCTTCTACTGCTTATACACATTTGACACCACTTTCGCATATATCATCACCATGATCTACGACACCTACTTTGCAACAGCTAAGTCGGCGACCCAGAGCCATTCTACGCTACATAAAGGAGCTGGGATGGCTTGGGTAGTTGCGGTCAGGGGAAAATGAACAATACACACCAAGCGGGAGATCAGTGCAGGCCGTATCACCCCTACCACAAATTAACTCAAGTGCAGGATTCTCCAAGACATACATCCTATAGCAGTTAGTCAAAATACTTTCCCTGGACCGCAAGCTTTGAGAGATAAAGAAAGAAAGAAAGGAAGAAAATACATTTATTTGACAAAAATAACTTAATATTAAAAACAAAAATATAAACAATAATTTATTATGCCAAAAAGGTTTAACTCAGCAATTATGTCGAGTTATAACTCGACACTGGTTTTCAGTTAAACCTTGCAGGTAGTACAAAACATTATTAACAAAATGAAAGGTAAATCAAAATTATTTCAATAATATACGCTACAATATAATATATTATAATATACGTATATATTAGTAATACATATTTTTATACTAACAAAAATACATACAATAGACAACATAATTATAATAAATAGTAAAAAAATAATAATAAAAAAAAAAAATCATAATAATAATAAGAGGTAAACATTACATTTAAGCTAATGAATATACGGGGGGTAATAGTAGATGGCATCACAAACTCTTTGCCAACCTGTCAAGAAGCAGAACTTCACTAGCTGAACTGGTACTATCTGAAATACCAACTTTTCAGTGTAATGAACTGCTTGTTGGCTTAGTTGGCTGGTGTTCCCCTAAAGCAGGGGTATGGAGTTCGATTCTTGACTGAAACACAAGCTTTCTCTCCAAGGAAAATTTGTGTGTCTGGTTGATATTGTGTGTGACGTGAATGTTGAATGTTTCCGACACCCACGACACAAGTCATCGAACTTAATGTGGAGCTGTGAGTATGAAAGCGTTTATATTTATAATGAATGAGTTGATGCATTGTAAAATCGGTGAGATTTAATCACAAGTCTCAGTGGAGGAGTGCATTTTAAAGTTCAGGGTCAAACTGCAGTGATAAAGGCATAATGCATGTTGTTGTTTTTTGCCTGGACTTATGATCATGAATCAGAATAAATGATCGCTCATAAATGTATCCTATTCCAGGTATAGATTTATCCTCTCCTCAACCAAATTAACAATAATAATAAAAAAACACTTTTACACTCTAAAACAATTAACTCAGCTTACACACAATGTCAACCAGAACCAGAAACGCATATTTCCCTTGGGGAGAAAACTCGTGTTCCCACCAGGAATCTAACCCAATACCCTTGCTCTTAAAGCAAATGCGCACTAAACTAACCAACGGGCAATAAGATTAGTTCTTGCATTAAGTTGTGAAGCAATTACAAACATACGACAATCAATAAAAAAACATACTTACACACAATTTTTCACGTTGTGGAGTGGTCCCTAAAAGGGTTGTTAACGTCACTTGATTTTTTTTGCATGTAGAAAAGATTTATTGAAATTCAATTCTTTACATAACATCCTAATCTATATTGGTATAAAAAAATAAAAATAAATAATTCATTGTAGATGGTATATTCACTGGTTTTGTTTATCAACTAAAAACATTGTTAATAACATAGTATATTATGATAAATATTACAATCATGAGATAAAAAATATGTGTAGATAAGATATATACCTATCAGTAAAATAACAGTTTTATCAGCTTCCGTGCTTCTTGTACTCATTCTTCTGTATTTGTTAAATATTTTGTTGAATAACTTAATTTTTTTTATGAAAATTATCTGTTTCTAGTGTCCACCAGCAATGTCAAAAAAAGCGAAGACCTCAGCCAATGAAGATTTGTGGGCATGTAACCAATTATATTTATTATTTTATTAATTACTAATGACTGTGATGTATTTAATTGTATCAACGATTATTTTATAATAACAAACATTATATTCCATAAACTTCCAAAAAATAATCAAATAATGTAACTGGTCGGCAATGTTCCCAAAATGCTGGCTGTGTTGCCCAAATGTGTATATCAATACTTATGCGCTGTTCAAAATACAGACCAGCATTCTGGTCACGAATGGACTTTCAATCGTCCAGCCAAATCATTGTACATTCCAAAAGCACACGTTCCCCATTGGCCAAGTTATTTTTTTTTCTAATTATTGATCACCATAGTATGTTCCCTATTTTTGTTACAATCTAGCCAAGATTAGGCTGATAAGTAAGTTAAATTTAACTTATTCTGCTACATTCAAAATATTCAAGAGTGGGTTGTGTTATCAATTAATTAAATAGTTCTAATGACTTAAAACTTAATACATGCTGCTCACAAAGATTTGTATAGAAAATCTCTTATATATATATGAAATCTACAAATGACCACATCTTATTACCTATATTCTAATAAACTTAATAAAATAATCATAATTATTGTTATATCTGACGACTGTGTTAAAATAGGTTAAGACAAATGCGTTCTAGTTCGGGTAAGCATTATTTTTGACAAAACATGTCAAGTAGTTAGCTAGTCTCTCGGTTTTTTATCGGATACATTTCGGACATTGTGCCAAGGAACTACACGATCCAGTTACCCCATCCCCGTTCTTCTATCATCGGACAAGCAGACAAACTGCTAAAGCAACACTGCTATATGGTAGACATTCCAAGAATGCCAAAAAGCAAGAAATAATAACTTAAAATAACTTACAATACAATAACTTTGCAAACGCTTTCTCACTCATAGCCCCACACTAAGTTCGATGGTGTCATGGGTGCCGGAAACACTCACATCACACACACAATCCCAACCAGAACCAGAAACACAAATATTCTTTGGGGTGAAAACTTGTGTTCCAGCCGGGAATCAAACCTGTTACCACTGCTTAGAAGGTAATTGCTCACCCAACTAAGCCAATAGGCAGTAGTTATTAACAGTAGTTACTTGCATTCCAGGCTCCTTTGTCTCCGACACCTTGCGCCGAAATCAGCGATGACGAGCTGGTCTCCATTTCTGTTCGTGACCTCAACCGGCAGCTCAAGATGAGGGGGCTCACTAGGGAGCAGATTGTGAGGTACTGTTCCTTATTTGTTGGGGGATAAGTATATACCTAGCCACCTTTGTTTATCATCCGTACAGCGAGGGAGTGGAACTCATTGCCTGTGTCTTTGTTTCCTGAATGGTCCAATGTGGTCGTCTTCAAGTCTAGAGTGAATAGGTACCTTCTAGGCAAGCGTGTCACATCTTCGGCCGCATCGTCACTTTCCAGCATAAAAAAAAAACCTAAGTCGATCTTGCCTGCACATGGTAACCTTTATTCTTATTCAATGATGGGGTGATTAGGTTACTGACGTTCCACTTGGGGTGTATTGTGCTCCCCTTGCCAGGATCTATCCCAGCTCCTTAAAAGGCAGGTATACCTCAATGCGAACACCTTTTTTATCCACAGACAATTTTCATCCAAATCCGTACAGCCGTTAAAGCGTGAAGAGGGAACAAACATACTTACACACTTACACACACAAACTTTTGGATTTATAATATTAGTAGGATGATTTTAGAACAAAGGCAGTTTTTGTATTAGAAAAGATACATTTCGCATTAACAGCCCACACTAAGTATTTATGTATTTTAAATAGTGAATTTAGTTTTTATCTATCTATCTATCTAATCTAATATATTTAAACGAGCAATTCTTGTATAATAATATGTGTAATCAGGATCTCGGAAACGGCTCCAACGATTTCATGAAAGTTACAGATTAGGGGTTTTTCGGCCCAAGGAATCGATTTATCAACGTTCCAGGTCCGAGAAATGCTCGGTTCCCAAACTGCATTTGAAAAACCAGGTTTAAGAAACTATCAGCGCCATCTATTACGCCATGATCGATGTAAAAAACTGTTTCTACTCGACACTAGATGGAGCTTTCTGAGGCTACAAATTCAAACACATTCTACCAAAAACAAAAAACCGAGCAAAGCTCGGTCATCCGGATATTATATATTTATATACTGATTATTACGTTCCAGAATGAAGCAACGTAGACGAACGCTCAAAAACCGTGGATACGCCGCCTCGTGTCGGATCAAACGGATCGAGCAGAAGGATGAACTGGAGACTGAGAAGAGCCAGGTCTGTACCACCACCATCACTCCTCAAGATGATCTATGGTCTTGATGAGTACATCTGCTGTACAAGTCCCATATAGCTCAATTTCAAAGCCGTTGGTTTAGTTGGGTGGCGTTCGGCTTCTAAGCAAGGGTATCGGGTTCGATTCCCGGTGGGAACACAAATTTTCGCTCCAAGGAAAGTTTGTGTTTCTGGTTTTGGTTGTGATTGTCTGATGGGAATGTTTGTGTGAACAATATGATAACAAATGACGATGCAACCGTTTCCAGGAATGGCATGACATGGAGCTGATGCAGGACGAAAATAACCGGGTCCGGGACGAAATAGAAGCACTCCGAGGGAAGTACGATGCGCTCAAACGGTTCGCGCTCATGAAAAGCATACCCTTGCCGCCGGAACTTGAGTTACTGCCTTAAATGTATGTTAGAATAAGTTTAAATAATAATATTATTCAATATATGTAAGGTGTAACAGAAAGGTCTAGTAATACTCAAGCCACGCATCTACATGTATGCAGGTCTAACAGGAACTTCTGAATTAGCGATAGCAGCATGAATTTTAAGTTATGATGAATTAAAGTTTCTAAAAGATTGTCATTTGCAACCCTATTTCATCAGGTACCGTTCTACCATAGTAGAAATAAATAAGTATGATAACTCCGAGGCCCGTAGAATATTCAAATGCCTAATCTAGCCGAATACGCAGGGTTGTCACTATCTCCGACTTTTAAAGGTCGGAGATAGTGAAATAAATATGTAAAATGTATTTTATAACAAACCAACAAGTAGGTAAGTACAATAAAATAGGTGGTAAAATGTGGTGGTAAAATAGATACGATTTCATTTGCATGAGAGCTGTAATATGGCACGAATATACATATAGCCACGCCGACTGAGTCAAAACAAAATCTTGAAAAAACTATTTTTTGCATAATATGAGAAAAGAAATCACGGTAATAGTAGGTATATATAACGAAGTTAAAAGGATAACTATCATAGCTAATTAGGATTCAATAAATCAATGTTTGCAGCATGTACTTGTCTACGACCCGGTAAAAGATCAAAGTTGGGGGCAACTTTGATTGGACTCATTGGACAAAAAACATGCGGGGCAGTCTTCGGGGACTGCCGATAGAAGTGAAAACTATATATAATGTATATATATATCAGTATACACAAATAACCATTATAAGTTGATACCCGATCGTGAGCAATATGTATCGCGCGGAGAGCTCAACAAATATTGGCCGTCGGTGACGATGACGCGAGGTCCATGATTTTTGTTTACCCAAAAAGTGCTCAACGCGCCTAAAGAAGTTTTCACTTCAAAAACCTACATAGCTATTTAATTAAATAAACACGTAGAGTAACACAACAATAGGTCCGATTGTTTGACGTAGACACAATTCGAGGGAAACGCTTCGCGCAGCACGCGATATCTGTCTGCGCGGCGCGGCCCGTGGCTCGTGGCGCGAACACGGCCAAACGTCGACGCACGCGGGGGCGGCCCCGGCTCGTGTTGGCTTCGCCGGTCTGTTTGTTATCTTAGTGTGCGTGCTGAGGCACGTGCGTACGGCCGTGCACACATACAAGCAAGTTTGGTACCACTCTATGAAGATAACATACTTATTTATTTCTACTATGGTTCTACACAACATAGTCTTTGGACCTAGACGTCTGACAGTGGTGGCCATAACAAAGGTCAAGGTCACGCGCCGCAAATGTAACCGTAGGGTTATCAAAAATGTTCGAAATTATAATTTTAAATTTTTGTATGGAAAAAATTATCTCTGATTTCGACTTTCGTTATCTGGCAGACGATTCCTGGTACGATATAAGCCAAGTATTACTACATCTTTCAATTACAGGTTATATAAGGAACTTCCCGTTGGCTTAGATGGACGTTTAAGTTCTAAGCAGCGGGTGCCGGGTTCCATTCAAGGTGGAAACACAAGTTTTCTCCTCAAGAAAAATAGTGTTTCTGTTTCTGGGCGTGATTGTGTGTGTGTGATGTAAATATTTCCGGCCACGACACAAGTCATCGAACTTAATGTGGAGCGAGCATGGAAGTGTTTGTTTTTAAATATAATTTACAGATATTGTGTATATTCTGATATAAAAATAAATGTGATGTCGGTAAAATCTGTCAAATGTCGACTAAATGGGAGACGATAATGTACGACCCCATATTTCACGGCCCGATTTTGTACAGCCAATAATGCACACCCTGATAATTCACGTATATGGATTCGAAATATCAGGCCGTGCAGTCCCGGGTTGCCAATGATTGCCTGTACAAAATCGGTCCGTATCGATAATTTACGGCCAATAATGTACAGCCAATAATTCATATACATGGCTGCCAAATATCAGGGTGTGCAATATTGTGCGTACAATACTGGCTGCGTAAAATCACTCCGTGTCGATATTGTACGGCCAGTATTGCACAGCCAATAATTGGAAGCTAACCATAGACAAACATATACTCTCTATGCGATGTCTCGTTTGTTTAGGTGAGTTGCTGGGAAGAGTTAGCACAGACTATTAAAAAGTTTTAATCTAAGAACATTAAAAACATTTGCTTCTCTGTGGTCTTTATACAAGCGGCTGCAAGTCTAGGTTAGGTTTGAACTGCGACAAAACAAAGCGCGAGCGCAGCTAGCGTGCCGCAGCAGTGGCCGGTGAAGCGCTCAAAACTTAAGTTTTTAAAAGAAAAAAATATGAAATTAAATAAATATTTTCTTTCGAATATAAACAGTTTGTATGAAAACTTTAAACAGCCATATCTTGCCCTTTTGAAATTACTGGATCATCCAAATGAAGCTTTGACTTTGACATTCGAAAGTATACGAATTATCGGCCGTGCATTATTGGCTGTACATTACAAGCTCGTGCTAATATTTTCCGAGCTGTATTGAACGGCCAGTATTGCAAGAACTGATATTTCGTGAACATTTGATTCATATATTGGTTGCGTTTCCTGGCTGCGTATTATCGCCTGTACAAAATCGGTCCGTGTTGTTATTTCACATCCAATAATGTACGGCCCGTATTGCACAACCTGATAATTGGAAGCCATATCACATAATACTGTTCGCGAATTATTGGCCGTATATTATCAGGCCGTGCATTATTGGTCGTACAATATAGGGACTCGACTAAATCATGTGTTATAGAGTGGGGCTGAGAGTGTGTAAACGTTTAAGCAATAATTATAATTATGAAACTCATAACTATTAAACAGTTAATAATTTAGGATAATATAATATAGTTAGTTATACTGTATATAACGGGATTAGGTGTTATTATAATTACATGAATTAAATATACAGATATGTGAAATAAATGTAATTTAAATATATACAGGGCAATTTTGTAAAATGCCAGAAACCTCTTGGGACGTCATTTCCATTGAGACCAACCTCTTTCGTGGTACGGCTCAATCAAATTTTGTATTTTTCAAATAAATGTTAAAATATAATTATCTGTATATAAAAATGAATCTCTGTTTCTCTTGATCATCCATCACGCGTGAACGGATGGAATAATTTCGCTAATTCTTTTTATGTTCTTATTCTTATTCAATATGGGGGCGTTAAGGCCTGCACTGACGTCCCGCTTGGGGTGTATTGTGCATTACCTCCTGCCAGGAACTACCCCATCCACCCCAGCTCCTTAAAATAACGGAGTGTGGTTTTTGGGTGCTGGCATAACTGTTCCAGTGATGAAGTTGTATTTGTATTTGAATTCTGTGAGTCTATATGTTTCGTGGAATGTTGCTCTAGCATTCCAGTGTTGACTCTAACTTCTTCAGTGACAGCACACTGAGCTATTACGTGTTCTACGATTTCGTTTTCCTCCATACATCCCCTACACAGTCTTTTTATGTTGTTTATATAAATAATATTTACATCTTCTCTGATAAGTGTGAGTCTTATAATTATTGATTGTATAGAATACATCGTCTTAATTATTAAGATTTTTTTCTTTAAACTTTGATAGGCAAACATTTGACCACTATCTCACCTGATATTTTTTTTTTTTTTTAATACTAGATTGGCAAGCATTTGACCGCTATCTCACCTGATGGAAAGTGACGATGCGGCCAAAGATGGAACATGCTTGCCTAGAAGGTACCTATTCACTCTAGACTTGAAGACACCCAGATTATACCGTTCAGGGAACAAAGACGCAGGCAATGAGTTCCACTCCTTCGCTGTACGGATGATGAACGTAGAAGCAAAACGCTTCAAGCGAACTGGAGGTATGTCAACCATAAATGGATGACGTTTGACAGTTGTCTTGTTGTTTGATGGTAAAAAGGGCATGGAGGAATTATATCATGTAATTCCTGAGCACACTCTCCAAAATGTAGGTATGTTAGGTGACGATGCGGTCGACGATGGATCACGCTTGCCTAGAAAATACCTATTCACTCTCGACTTGAAGACTCCAAGATTGTACTTATCTGGGAACACAGACTAGCAAGGAGTTTCCTTTGCAGTGCGCATAATGAAAGTGGAAGCAAAACGTTTCGTGCGCATTTGAGGAATATCCACCATGTGTCGGTGTCGCAATGCAGTCTTGTCTGGTGGTTCTATGATGGGGGAATTAGATCGTGTAATTCCATAGCACACTCCGAAATGTATCCGATAAAATACCGAGAGGCTCGCTACCCTGCGACGATGTCCTAGGCTCTGAAGTCTAGCATCTGACAGCTGGCAAATATCTGACAAATATAGCATTTAAAAGATCAGAAGTCGTAGAACGAAATAAGCCAAGGTTTAAATATGAATCAGGTTGTGAGAGTTTTCTGGTGTTTTACAAATTACCATGTTTATATAATTATACATATTGGGATATTATATTTCGAATTATTAATGAAATATATTTAATATAAAAATTACTAAATTACTTGTGTTATTTTAATGTTAAAATATCACGAAAAACTTAAAATGAAATAAGATACATAATTAAACGCATGTAAAGCTTAAAAAACCGACTTCACCGCTTTATCTTCGGAACCTTGATCAGATTAAATGTATTAAACGCGTATTATTTACAATAACTCAAAAACTACTGATCAGAAGATCTTGATCAAATTTAAAAGCCAATGTGAAAGCAATAGCTTTCAAACAAAATATAATTAAACGCAAGCAAAGCTTAAAAACCGACTTCACCGCTTTATCATCGAAACCTTGATCCACCAGCTTTCAAATAAAAAAAGAATCATCAAAATCGGCTCACAACGAAAGAAGTTGTGAGGTAACTTTTGAAGTCGGGTAAAGCAGAACATCGTCAAAGTACGCATTATTCGTCACAAAATAGACATTATTGACGATATTTCAAGAACTACTGATCAGATCTTGATCAAATTGAAGTGGGACCAATTAGAAAGCTACATCTTTCAAACTAAAAAAAAAAATTGAAATCGGCTCACGTGGAGAGAAGTTATGGTAACACAAATAAAAAAAATACAATGACTTGAGTACCTCCTCCTTTTTTTGGGAAGTCGGTAAAAAACAAAATCGGTTCACGTGGAAAGAAGTTATGAGGTAACACATAAAATAACAGTCTAATTGAGTACCTCCTCCTTTTTTGTGTCGGTAGAAAATAGTAATTCAGATTCGGACTTCCAAGCCTTTAATTTTAATAATAATGAGAGGAGATGAGAAATTGATAGTTGGATGGTAAGGGTCACGCTTGAAGAGCCCCCAGGTACTTTGAATAACTAAGATTCACTAGGCACTTCACTTGTAAATTCGGCTGCATCTTCACTTTCCGTCAGGTAAGATAACAAACGCTTTCACACTCACAGCCCGACACTAAGTTCGATGACTTACGTCGTGGGTGCCGGAAACATTCACACCACACACAATCACAACAAGAACCAGAAACACAAATTTTCCTTGTGGAGAAAATTTGTGTTCCGGGAATCGAAACCGATACCTCTGCTTAGAAGGCGAACGTTCATCTACCACAACTAAGCCAACGGGTAGTTCAGATAGTGAGATATTGGTCAAATGCTTGCCTATCCAGCATAAATTGAAACGCAAGCAAAGCTTAAAAAACTCAACTGAAATTTCAACCAATCGACTGTCGTATCGACGTTGCATCAATTCGACTAATCGTATTTCGTCGACCAGAATAATATTCACAAAAAAGTATGCTGTAAAATCCAGTAGGTATATTATACCTACTGGATTTTACAGCATACTTTTTTTATGAATTCTCCAACTGGCCCTAACAACCACCTGAAGCGACCTCTTGAAATCACCTTGCACGGATCCAAAAATATAAGGGACCTAAGTACCTACGTTATTGTTGGGTATATATGTATATCCTACTAACATTATAAATCCGGTAGTTTGTGTGTAAGTATGTTTGTTCCCTCTTCACGCTTTAACGGCTGCACGGATTTGGATGAAATTTGGAATGTACATAGATTATACCTAGGACTAACATAGGCTACTTTTTAACTTGACAATAGCGGGCGAAGCCGCGGGACACGGCTAGTAAGTAATAAAACGAAAACAATTCCATGCTCATACAGCCCCACAATAAGTTTGATGTCTTGTGATGTAAGGACACATTCACATCTACTACCAGAACCACTGTACCTGTAATTTCTCTTGGGGGAAAAATCTTATGTTCCCACCGGCGATCGAACCCGATACCCGCTGCATAAAAGGTGAAAGTATACATAACTAAGCCAACGGGCAGTTCATAACACTTATATTATAAATCCGAAAGTTTGTGTAAGTATGTTTGTTTTCTATTCACGCTGTAACGGTTGAACGAATTTGGATGAAATTTTAAATGTACATAGCGTAATTAGGAGGATTAACACATATGCTACTTTTTATATTGATAAACGCGGGCGAAGCCGCGGGGCACGGCTAGTAATAATATAATTATTTAAAAGTAAATAACACAATCATTACATATTTTTATTATATTTTGTTTACTATTCATAACTTAAAACTAAGATAAATATGTATCAATACGCTATGTTAAGTCATCTGGGTGAACAAGCAAAGTTTACAATAATTAAATACAGTAACACCATTCCTAAACAAAATTACAGTAAGTGCTAAATAATCAATTGTATCTTCTTACTGCTATATTGCTTAGGAAATGTAAGAAAATGCATGAAACACTTAAACTGCCTGAATATCTTAATAACACAATCTGGTTTTAATTAATCGCTTATTAATAATAAATAATTATAACGTAAGTAAAAATTATTTATCTACTTATTATACAATAACATTTAATAATATTACAAACAATTCATCCTATATGCTAGACAGGATGAATTGTTTCCTGTTCTTGCAAAAGTGTAGTATCTATGTTATTAAATGAAATACACACACACAGAACAAAATTGTAGATTTGTACGTTTATGCAGATTTTAGTATTAGACTAGGAGTAGATACTGCACTTTTGCTTAGCGTTTAGGCGTTTAGAATTGTACTGTATCAAGCGTGGACATCTGACCCTCTGTAATTATTACCTATCACTTGCGAATGGTTTCAATATTAATTTTACAATACTAAGAAATAAGGTTCATTTTTGCTTAATTCAAATAGAAACGGCTTGCGACAAAGATACGTAATAGAGGGTCTGTTTTTATACTCTTTCCAACCATTTAATTTTTGACAGCTCGAGTACTAATCAATTGGAATTGAAATGAATGGTTTTTTGTATATGAATTTAATAATCTGAATTAAATTGAATTAGTGATGTCCTTATGCGTTACGATGATTCTAGTTCATATGGAGAAAAATCCGAAAATTAATTATAATAATTTAATTTTTAAGTATTTTATTTAATATAAATAACTTTTTCGGTTAATAATATATATCCAAGTGGCTTCCCATCCGAGCTCGCCGGAATGCTCATATTCTGTCCATTCTCTACAATATTATTTTTAATCCTACTTCTCCCCGTTACCTAAAGGAACGTTTTCATTTTTTCACCCCATCTAACTCTCTAGCACTGAGGTCATCAGAGAACCTGAAGTTAAAGATTCCTCCACACGGTAGCTCTTTTTATGACAGTTCGTTCACTGTCGAAGCTGTTCGGCTGTGGAATGCTCTTCCAGTAGAAATAAGAAGGGCAAAGTCACTTAATATTTTTAAAAATAATGTCATCAATTCAAAAATAATGGCTTACTATATTTCTTCATAAATCTTCTTGTTCCTTTTTGTTAGTTTTAGTGTTAGTGTTGCCCAAATTCATTCCTTTTTATTTTGCTTTTTTTTTTCTCCATATTAAATAGACCTAATTTTACTATATGTATGTATTGTATATTTAAAAATATTTAGTATTTTATAATTATATAGTATCTGTTTACGTGTATGTAAATTTATTATTTATATATCCTCTGTTTTTAATCACTGTTCTTCTATCTATCTTTTATGAACGTAGAACGACGTCCTATTATACTGCGTTATTCCTCTCCATCCAAAGGTTGTCTGGAAGAGATCGCTTTCAGCGATAAGACCGCCTATTGTTACACTTATATAATTTTTTACTGTCATTCCTATTTGTGTTCTTTGTTATTTTAAGGTGTTCAATAAAGAATATATCTATCTATCTATCTATCTATCCAATGTTCCTGATTTCAATCTTTAACCTTTATTGAATATCTTATTGATAATTATGTACTTATGTAAATAAAATTAAAATATTTAATTTTCACTTTCTTATTTTATACTTTTCATGAAACCTTCTTTATATCTGTGGGCTCAATAAATATCGATATCGATTTATATCCCATTAAAGAGCACGTCTAATCAATATTGTAAAAAAAAACAGCGTCTATGAATAATATTTTTTTTTTGTATTTGATTATCTGTGAATGATTATGGAGCTTGATAGGCGTGCTAATGTTAAAAGTAAAATAATGGTTGGAAAAAGTATAACTACCATTTTTGCACACTAGACCAATTTAAATCTATTAGGCCAATGTTATGAACCGTTGTTTTAATATTAGTTCAGACAACACAATATTTTGAATTCCAGTTTAAAAGTAAATTTCTTGTGCTAGTTTAAAGATAGAGCTTGCTATCTAGCTAAGGTACCTCTCATCCTTACGTTACATAACTAATACATCTCATTTTTATTTACAAAGATTTTCTGATTTATTAGCCATGGTAGCAATTCCAACATGAGCGTCATCACAAATCCATTAATTGTACAATATCAAAACACTCAATAGCAAAATTGACATATAAATACAAAAAAATACGCTTCATTTTCTTCAACAGTTTAGCTGCCATATATATTACAAAATAACAAATGATGGAAACGCTACCCACTGGTAGTGGGCTTGAGCACTTAAGTTACCTATAAGCTCGATGTCTTGTAGGTAACTTAGTTCTTTACTGTATATAGTTTTAGGAAATATAGGCAATTGGCCCGTAGATGGCCCAGAAAAATAATAATAATAACAATACATTTTTATATTTTATTTTATATTGAAATGGTGATCGTCATTTTTATATTTTATAATATATTGAAATGACGATCACCATTTCATATTTTATATTGAAATGGTGATCGTCATTTGATGTATTACAATATTTTTACGCTACATAGAATACGGTGTTTAAGCTTCTTGGATAATTTCGGCATTTTTGGCTACAAAAATTGTCTTGTCCGTTAATACAACAAAAAAAAACAGCATGTAACATAATTTACGTGTTTTAATGATTTCTAAAATATATTTCAACAATAAATCGATTTAAATATCTCCTATAATGTAAGAAATTCTTTCTGTGTCTTAATATTTTTTAAACAAGTTTTTGGGTATTTTTACATTTTAAGATATTTATTAAAATTGCTGTTGGCCGGGAGTATTTGATGTTTTTTTCTTTACCAAAGTTAATTAGCATAAAGATTTTCTATATAAAGAATACATATTATTATTATATTTGGGTCTAATGTGTAACTTTATTAAGTGTACTGAATGGCGAAATAAATAACTTGAATAGGGATGATGCCCGAGTAAAAAAAATCGTAATAGTCCTTCAGTTAGTTATCAAAAAATATTGGTCATGTATTTTTTTATTTAACAAATCAATTGATGAGCGTCAAAGTTTGGGAATGTGGATTCGGGACGTAACTGTAAAAGTGTACTGAGACGGGACGTCACGCGGAATTTCAACACACTGTAGAGCGAAGCTATATCTTCGTAATTATTTGTTTAATTGATAATAGAAAAAACACGCGTCCAATAATTTTTGATAATGTGAACGGCGGAATAGATAGATTTTTTTAAGCATCTAGTCTAACATAGTTTTTTTTAAACTGATGGAAAGAGATGATACGGCCGAAGATGTGACATGCTTGCCTAGAAGATACCTATTCACTCTTGACTTGAAGACTCCCGGATTATACCGTTTGGGCATAGTAGAAACAGAGAAGCATGTTTCACATAATATTTTGCAAAAAAATATTTTTTTCAAGATTTTTTTTTTTTACTCTTTTGGCGTGGCTAATATGTATATTCATGCCAAATTACAGCTTTTCAAAATCAAAATCAAAATCATCAAATTAAATCGTATCTTCAGGCACCAACTTATTGGTTTGTTATAATATACATTTTACATATAGGTACCTAAAAAACTCAGAGATAGGGACAACCCTGCGTATTAGGCTAGAATAGCGTTCGAATCTCCTACGACCCTCGATTTGACATACTTCTCTGTTTCTACTATGGTTCGGTTCGGGGAACAAAGACGCAGACAATGAGTTCCACTCCCTCGCTGTACGGACGATGAACGTACGCGTGAAACGCTTCCTGGAGGGTAGAGAATTATCGGGGGAGGTGGTGGTAGCGGCGGTGGAGGCTCGGTCACGAGTGGTGGTACTGCAGGTGGAGGCTCGGTCACGAGTGGTGGTACTGCAGGTGGAGGCTCGGTCACGAGTGGTGGTACTGCAGGTGGAGGCTCGGTCACGAGTGGTGGTACTGCAGGTGGAGGCTCGGTCACGAGTGGTGGTACTGCAGGTGGAGGCTCGGTCACGAGTGGTGGTACTGCAGGTGGAGGCTCGGTCACGAGTGGTGGTACTGCAGGTGGAGGCTCGGTCACGAGTGGTGGTACTGCAGGTGGAGGCTCGGTCACGAGTGGTGGTACTGCAGGTGGAGGCTCGGTCACGAGTGGTGGTACTGCAGGTGGAGGCTCGGTCACGAGTGGTGGTACTGCAGGTGGAGGCTCGGTCACGAGTGGTGGTACTGCAGGTGGAGGCTCGGTCACGAGTGGTGGTACTGCAGGTGGAGGCTCGGTCACGAGTGGTGGTACTGCAGGTGGAGGCTCGGTCACGAGTGGTGGTACTGCAGGTGGAGGCTCGGTCACGAGTGGTGGTACTGCAGGTGCGCGAGGGGGTGCTCGTAGAGCGGGTAGAGGGGGGCGGGCGGCGCGTGCGTGGCCGGCGCCGGCACGTCGCTGTCGTCGTCTGTCGACGAGTCCAGCTGCTTGTCGCCGTTGCCGCCGCTGGAATAACAAAGACAAAAGATGTTCAAATACAAAATCGTTTACATACATTCACATTTATTAAATGTGAATCCTTCTAATATTATAAATCCGAAAGTTTGTGTGTAAATGTGGGTGTGAGTATGTTTGTTCCCTCTTCACGCTTTAACGGCTAAACGGATTTGGATGAAATTTGGAATGTACATAGTTTAAACCTAGGATTAACGCGTAGGCTACTTTTTAACTTGATAAAATACTAAGATCACTGTAACTAAACCCTATTTTTTTAACGCTTTCACACTCACAGTTGTCTTAGTGAACTGCCCATTGGCAACTGGGTTAGTTGAATGCGCGTTCGCCTTCTAAGTAGGGGTATCGGGTTCAATTCCCGGCGGAAACACAATTTTTCTCCCTAAAGAAATTGTGAGTTTCTGGTTCTGAGTGTGATTGTGCGTGTGATGTGAATGTTTCATGCACCCACGACACAAGTCATCGAACTAAGTGTAGGGCTGTGAGTGTGAAAGCGTATAATTTTATTTAACATATTTACTTTCATTTCACAAACTAAATAATAGTGTTATATTATTGCAGTAGTACAGGTTAATCATAGAATGCGTAAGAAAGTAATTACTGGATTTGGAAGAAATTTGGATTGTACATAGCTTATGCCTAGGATTAACACATAGGCTACTTTTTAACTTGATCAACGCGAGCGAAGCCGCGGGGGTGGCTAGTTAGAGATAAGGTAAGACTTCAGGACGCTTCAACGATGTATAATTAAACCGTTTTTGTGTTAAAGGAGGTGATGGATTACTTGTTATAAATTGCGTCAACCATCGAGATAGGAAACAAACCTAAGATAACTTAAGCTACAAAATCCTTAGCGTCAACTTATCTAAGTTGACGCACTTTATGACTTATGACAAGTACGTTTTGTAATCTAACAAAACTCTATTACAACTAATAGGCGAAAAAGATGTGAGCAATATCTATCCTTAAAACAGGTTATTGCAAAAGTATAGGTGTGACATATCCTCCAAAAAAAATGGTTGTCTGTAAAGTCAGTTTACGGACGATAATTTGCGTGATAACGTCATAAGACGAACGCTTAGGCCGATCGTGCCTCTCTATCGCTTGTTCGGCGCTCTCTCTTGCAAGCTCAGGCTCAGGCGGAACGTGACACTTTTTCCTGCGTGCAGCCGGTTTTCATCGATTTATAAGACGTTATCACGTCAAAATAAAAAGTAATCTGAAAATAAATTACGTCTCTTTCTTTCCATGAAACAAAAAACTACCTAGCGTATTATCTCACGGATCGATACTAGTAATAAACACAGTATCTGTGTGGCCAAAATAAAATATTCGGATCACTGGGACGGCACGCTCGAACAATTTGAAATATAGACGGCGACAGGCGAGCCCGAGCCCTCCCAACAACCGAAACCTGACACCGGGAGATGTCGCGCCACCAGTGTATTCTCGGCTTAACTATACACCTATACATGTAGTTGTAGTGCCTATAGTTAAAGTAGTATACCAATTTGTAGATTGTGCGTTTGCAGTTGAGTATTTTTATAGCTTGCTATTTATGATCTTTGCAAGTTAGTGTCAATATTTGTATAAAGTACATTTCTGTCTTTTTTTTCTTACTCATTATAGATATTTGAAACGCAAGCAAAGCTTAAAAACCCGTCTTCACCGCTTATATCAATTTCGATAAAATGTATGTGGGACCACCTCTGAATTTTTGTTTGATAGATGTTGCTTTCCCATTGGTTTTTAATTTTGTTCAAGATCTGATCAGTAGTTTTTGAATTATCGTCAATAATGCGTGTCTAATACATTTACTCTGATAAAGGTTCTGAAGATAAAGCTGAGAAGTCGGCTTTGCTTGCGTATAATTATATCTGTTATTTTTCTTTTAAGTTTAACTTACAAATTACCTATGTTTATATAAATAAAAATCAATGCCACATTTCGTTGTTATTTTATAACTCAAGAACGGGCTCACCTATCCAAACCAAATGTTTAGGCTTTGTTCGGACTATTTAGTAGATGGTTTATGTGAAGTTTGCACAAAATCGGTCGAGCGGGTCATCATTTATCACACCCAGGCGAAGCCGGGGCGGATCGCTAGTAAACCTATATTTTATTAAGTCATTTTGAGTTCCTATAACGTGCAGTGTTGAGTGTATATCAGTGTACAATACGTAGTGAAATTGCTGCCAAAGAAGACAATGTCTTGGCTTTAAATATAGACAGTATCATCCGTACTGCGAAGGAGTGGAACTCATTGCCCTCGACTTTGTTCCCCGAACGGTATAATCTGGGAGTCTTCAAGTCAGGAGTGAATAGGTACCTTCTAGGCAAGCATGCTACATCTTCGGCCGCATCATCACTTTCCATCAGGTGAGATTGTAGTCAAATGCTTGCCTATATGTTATAAAAAATTTAGAAAAAAAAACCAATGATAAATTGTTACAGGACACGATCTTATTCATGGCGATACAGCAGTTAAATTTAAATTCCTTATTATATTTTATTATCCAGCTTGCCTAGATTGCTATAAGAATAAGCAACGTTTTAAGGGACCCGAGAAAAAAAAATAGAGTTCCCGTCGTTGTTGTGCCAACTTTACAATTAATGTAATGTGTTAAAAAATTGAAATGTTGTGTCACAAACTTTTGAATTAAAACGCTATACGCTATACGCTTTCACACTCACTGCCCCACATTAAGTTCGATGACTTGTGTCATGGGTGCCGAAAACATTCACATCACACACACAAACACAACCAGAACCAGAAACACAATTAAATCTGGTTTCATGTTTTTTCTGAAAGGCAAGTATTTGACCACTATATCACCTGATGGAAAGTGAATATACGGCCGAAGATGTAACATTCATTATTCATATTCGTTCTAGATTTGAAGACACACAGATTGTACCGTTCGGGGAACAAATATCAAGCAATAACAACTCTAATGTTAAAACTATCGTGAGTATTACACATTACGTTTCAATGTTATATTCGGTTTAAAACACGAAAATTTCGACTTACTTTGTAGTCAACTAGTTTCGGACAAGTTAGTTGTCCTTCATCAGGAGAAATGAGTCAGACGCACAAAGTAAGTCGACATTTTCGTGTTTTAAGCCGAATATAACATTAAAACACAATAACAACTCGTTTAAAATGTAATTTCTAAAATAGCAAGTGTAAGAAGCATGTAATTATAGTATTTTTTTTATTTGTGACAGGCTAGTGTTTGACCACTATGTCACCTGATGGTAAGTGACGATGTGATCGAAGCTGGTAAACACACTAGACCTGGAATACGCAGGCTCTCAAGGATAACTGCCGGAATACCGTATTTGGCTTGGCGGCAGACTTTCAACTTGATGGTGGTAAGCTACTTTGGTAGCAAGCCAGGCGAGCAACTCACAAAATGCTCTACCACCTCTCACTATATTTTATATTATTTATATAATTTATAGTAGGTATTTAATAATTAGTGGACTTATCACTTGCAACGATCTTTAAGAGTCAAATATAAAATATCAATTCGATATTAACTGCAATCGAATCCTAACTGTAAATTAATAACCTTCAAAGTAAATGCACGAACGCAACATTACATTAATTCGATAATAATAATAACAATGTCTGAGTGCGTCCCTGTTCGCTTTTAGGACGCAGATGTGGATGTATCAGGTTACGTATCGGCGTCTCGCTCGCGCGTATAGCGCTGTCCTTGTCGCACGACTCATTGGAACCGTGCATTGGAAGCTCTCCAAATAGACCAAATACAGACGTTTTAAAGAGGAAAAGGTATTTTTTGGACTTATTTTGTAATTTATGCTGTTTTAACGGGCATTAGCGCTTGTTAAGCGCTAATTTTGATACCTACGTACGTAGGTATTGTGAAGTTTACTCATAAATATTTTCTACCGAGGAAAATTTGTGGTTCTAGTTGTGATTGTGTGTGATGTGAATGTTTCCGGCATCTACAATACAAGTCATCGAACTTAGTGTGGGGCTGTGGGTGTGAAAGCGTTTTTAAATTAAGTAGGTATTTAAATATGCTGCATTTTTACTCCATGCGTCACATAATTTGTTTTTTCCTACTAATATTATAAATCCGAAAGTTTGTGTGTAAGTGTGTAAGTATGTTTGTTCCCTCTTCACGCTTTAACGGCTGAACGGATTTGGATGAAATTTGGAACGTACATAGATTATACCTAGGATTAACACATAGGCTACTTTTTAGCTTGATAATAGCGGTCGAAGCCGCGGGGCACGGCTAGTAATCTATATATGACCCAGCGCGGTGGGCAAGTCTCTGCCTTCTGCGCCGCGGGTTCTGAGTTCGGTTCCCGACAGGAGCACAATTTTCCTTTCCAAGGGACATTTGTGCATCTTGTTCTGGGTGTGATTGTGTGAGTGATTATGTGATATGTAAATGTTTCCGGCTCCCATGATACCAGTCTTTGAACTTGAAGCAGTGCTGTGAGTGTGAATGCGTTATATATAAAACAAAGACGGCTATTTACACCATTTATAACACAAGAACGGCTAAACCGATCTTAATGATCTTTGATTTTTCTCCGCCAATTAGCAGAATAACTATTTAAACTTCGGAAAAATTCACGTCATTTTTTTTATGAAAAATAATATTTTCTTATACAAACAAACAAACGCATTCACACTCACAGCCCCACACTAAGTTCAAAGACTTGTATCGTGGGTGCCGGAAACATTCACATCACACACACATTACACCCAGAACCAGAAGCACAAATATCCCATGGGAAGGAATTAGTGCTCCTGCCGGGAATCGAACCCAGGACCCACGGCGCAGAGGGCGGAAACCTGTCCACTGCGCCAACTGGATTATACATTTTAATCATCGGGTTTTTTGATAATATTTCAACATCATCATCAGCCTATGGAAGTCTCTGTTTCTCTCATCCAGCTCCGCCAGCCACCTTGCGAAGATCGTCGCTCCACAGAGGGCGTCCTGTGCTACGTTTACCAATTCGCGGTCTCTATTCAAGAACAATCCTAACGGTTATCGGTTCAGCCCATTGCCACTTCAGCTTACTAATTCGTAATTATATACTCATAACTAATAAAAATAAACGCTTTCGCTCTCACAGCCCAACACTAAGTTCAAGACTTGTGTCGTGGGTGCCGAAAACATTCACATCACACACACAATTACAAGAACCAGAAACACAAATTTTCCTTGGGGAGAAAACCTGTGTTCCCGCCGGGAATCGAAACCGATACCCCTGCTTAGAAGGCGAACGCCACCCAACTAAGCCTAGAAGCAGTTCATAATATTTCTATCGTTCGATAATTTTTTAATTTACGCGGAAGATGCCGCGGGGAATGACTAGTGTGTACATAAATGTGTAGATAATTATGTACTGTACATAATATCACAAGAAACAAAGGGGGACTCGTTTGCCTAGCCATTTGGTCGGCTTCGATGTAACCGGATACTTTATGCGGGGGCCTGGTAGGGATGAGCTTGATTCGATTATTTGGAATCGAATTCGGTTATCGAGTTGAAATTAATTTTGAAATTTTGATACCTAATCTACACTAACATTACAAGTTCGTAATTAAACGCAAGCAAAGCTTGAATAATTAAACGTAAGCAAAGCTTAAAAAAACCGACTTCACGCTTCGGAACCTTAATCAGATTTAATGTATAAACACGCATTATTGACTATAACTCAAAAACTAGAGATCAGACCTTGATCAAATTTCAATGGGACTACATAAAAAGCACCAGCTTTCAAATAAAAAAAGAATCATCAAAATCGAAGAACGAAAGAAGTTATGAGGTAACTTTTGAAGTTGGGTAAACGAGAACATCGTCAAAGTACGCATTATTCGTCGCAAAATAGACATTATTGACGATATTTCAAGAACTACAGATCAGATATTGATCAAATTTAAATGGGACCAATTATAAAGCAAGATCTTTCAAACTGAAAAAAAATATATTTGAAATCGGCTCACGTGGAGAGAAGTTATGAGGTATATGTTATAACACTCATAAAAAGTACCTCCTCCATTTTTGGGAAGTCGGTAAAAAAATCTAAGCCCAACAAAAAAAAATCGTTTCAATTATTACTTCTGTCTACATTGATTATTTGACTTTGGAATTAGTTACGTTCACGTAACGAATTTCAAATTAATTAGTTAATACAATATTATTCAATTACAGACTTATGACTCTAGAGCAAAAGACTACATCGCGATTGAGAAAAAAAAAAGACGTGTGGCACTCGGGGACTGCCGCGGTAAAGCTATTGCATAGCATTTTTTATCAACTTATACATTATAATTATTTATTTATTTTATTTATGCAGTATTTTTTTCCTGCCACCTAGAGGCGAGTTGCTGAACTAAAGAGACAAGCGTGATATTTCAAAAAAGTCATTAAAAGTTCGCTATTCATCGATAGATGGCAAAACTAAATAGTATCACCGCTGTGCCGGTCGGAGTGGGGGGTGTTAGGTTATTTTCGTTACGGAATTTCTGGATTCGGTCTCCACGCTCAAGGCCCGCGATAGAAGCTATGCAATAGCTTAAAACTGAATCGACAAAAAATCCATATAAGTATCGAACCTACACACAACATTT
This sequence comes from Lomographa bimaculata, assembly GCA_948107665.1. NCBI lineage: Eukaryota > Metazoa > Arthropoda > Insecta > Lepidoptera > Geometridae > Lomographa > Lomographa bimaculata. The sequence continues at coordinate 10,326,379 of OX403610.1, read as the reverse complement.
TTTTTATTAGTTTAGGCAAAAATTTGATCACCATCAAGCGGGAACCTGATGGTAAGAGGTGCTGCGATCAACGATGGAGCATGTTTGCCTAGAATTGGCCTAGAAGATACCCCACTCGCGACTTACACAATCCCGCATTGTACTTATCGGGAAACACAGACTCAGGCAAGGAATTATTAACTACTAGCCGTGCCCCGCGCTTCGCCCGCTATTATCAAGTTAAAAGCCTATGTGTTAATCCTAGGTATAATCTATGTACATTCCAAATTTAATCCAAATCCGTTCAGCCGTTAAAGCGTGAAGAGGGAACAAATATACTTACACACTTACACACAAACTTTCGGATTTATATTATTAGTAGGATTAATTATTACTTATTTTAGTAAAATTTTACGAGAATTGGTTGAAAAATGCGATCTGTAGACAAGAACGAAATGCGAACAGCCGGACATCCGAATATACTAAAGCATTTTTGCCCAAGCTGAAACGGAGACCAGCCCCGAATGTCTGTGAAGAAATGTCTGGGGCCGTAGGAAAATGACAATATACACATTTACGTTAATCAAAATTGCACTTTATGTTAAACTACTACAGTCTGAATTTTAAAAACAGACAACTGAAGCAAAATGACCAGGCCCAGAGAACGGAATCTTCAGTTTAACAGATACAAAATAATAATATGATAGTACATAATTTATCTGTGTTTCGTAGAATGAAGCATATAATTTTATCTGTCTTGTCTACTCGATCTATGGAATCATTCATTTTAGGGTAGCCATCTTTTAAATAAAGTTACCTTTGTAGTAAGATGCAAATAATTATGTAAGTAATTAATGTTGTGTACGGCTTGAAAGTTTTAATTTTCAAATTATGTAAGTACATTAGCACTAAGTCAAAAAAAACAATATCTTGCAACCATGACACCGAAAAATTAATTTTATTTATTTATTCATATGCATTACATGTACATAGGGGATGAAAGTTTGTATGAAACTTTGACAATTTTAAATTAATACTTGAGTTTGAAAACTATCGCGAGTGTTATTCATTATTAATGTTTACTAACCGGCTGGTACTCGCGGCGGTTTTTGTCGGATTTTCCGACTAGTTTCGGGCATGTACGATGTCCATCATCTGGGAGGTGGCCGATTGCAACGTTCGCGTCGCCTCTCCGCGCGCACCTGTTTTTTCGGAAAATCCGACAAAAACCGCCGCGAGTACCAGCCGGTTAGTAAACATTAATAAATTAATACTTCTTAACGCGAGCGAAGCGCGGGCAAAAGCTAGTTAGGTCATAAGACTAAACTTAGAAACTAAAGACATTCACCCTGTAATGTAGGGTATAAGCAAGTATGTTATCTATCTATCTATCTAACATAATATTGGAGTTGAAATCATTTAGAGTTAGTATTTTCTAATTTCACATAGTATATACAAGTTATATATTTTAGATTTTATTTAGCTATGAGAACGAAACGTTAACGTTTTATCTTTAAAATATTCATTAATGTTGTAGTAGCATTTGTTCATCATTAATTTACGCAGTTTTGATTGGAAAGATTTATCATTAGATTCGGTTATTATATTATGGGGAATATTATTATAAATTCTAATAAGAATGTATTCTGGTCCTTTTCTATATAACTCAATTTTGGGTTCTGGCTACAACAATTTGTATTTTCTTCGTGGGTTTGGATCAGGCATAAAAAAATTATGATACTTTTTTACAAATATTGCTGCTTCAAGAATGTAGATGCACGGTAGTGTTAGAATATTGTGTTGAATGAAATGGGGTCTGCAGCTATCGCGTTGTCTGATGTTGACTATTATTCGTAAACATTTTTTTTGCATGATGAGAAGTTCCTCAACGTCGGTGCTTACGTAATTTACAATGCTTACGTAGGCTAAACTTTAAGAGAAACATAAAAATAATATACTAAAGAATTATAATACTTCTTAAATTCTGAAGATAATGCAATTGGCATATCTACCTGTTACGGTTGACTCACAGTAACCATTTCTTAAAGAAATACTTTTTTAAATTGCATTACTTGCGATTCTATTTATTTTTATTTTGTATTAAATTAACAGATTAATAGATTTGTAGTTTTCTAAAAAAATATGAATGTATTCTTGAGCATTCATGTAGATTATAATTATCTATCACAGTATACTATCGTTGTAATGAAAACTTTAATAGATATTAAAGGACGGACCGGAGTTGACCACAGGCCAAAACAGCCAGTAACATCACATTTTCACATCTTTTTTTTAAAATTACATTCGTGCAAATTCGGGGCGGGTCGCTAGTAATATATACAAATACATTTATTGACACAATATTTATGCATTCATATTTGTGAAGCTTGTGGCCGCTGATGTAGTTGAAAACAGTGTTTCAGGGACCAGTGTCTGATTGTGTCTCTCTCTTATTTGTGGTCCAATGGTATGTCAATCTTACATGCTAATTACGACAAAATCTTGTTTGACTGCGTTTGCATGCGTGAGGGTGTGTGTGTGTATATGTGTGTGTGCGTTTTAATGTGGATGATATGCATTTGCGTTACTATGGATGTATGTAAATATTAATTGCACGTTACTTAGTAATCTTTCTAGATCTTCAAAACCCCATTTGCTGAGCCAGGTATGTATCTCTTTATGAAACTTTTTGTTCGATATTTTTTTATGTTGTTGTTGGTATTTAATTTATTTGACTTATTGTTTAGGTATGGTGCTACAAAAGCAAAATGTTTTTTTCCACAACGATTGGACTGATAGTTATTGTTTGTGTGTCAGGTGGATTGAAGAATTATTTAGATACACAATTCGATCCGATAAATTGTGATTTTTTAAAATGAATTTATTATGTTGGATACAATAAGTTTTGTCGAGTTTTTGTGCTTTAATAATAAGTCTGAAGTCACTATTAGTACAACATTTTATAGCCAAGCTATCCATATTTAGCCTTTGCTGATATTATCAGGCTATTCCAGCATTATTCGATATTGGTTTTGGTAATTTGAAATGTTATATATTGGCAGCCCCGTAACTGTCACTTTTCTGAAGCTTAGCTTTTCTTGCGAAAGTTTAAGTTTTTGAAAGTTTCGTAACAATTTCTAATTTGAATCAACAGTTTTCATTTAAAGCTTAAATACGTATTAGTGTTTATGATGGCGCCGCAGACGCGAAGCTGCTGTATTCTTAATTGTACTTGTACAAGTAAAACGTGCAAATGTTTTTGCTTTCTGAATAACAAAAGTAAGAGATACTTGGATTGAACTTCTCAAATCACATACCGGAAACCTAATAATTAATTCAAGATATCATTATATATGCATCCACCACTTTGGAGAGAAGTACATCAAAACGGGAATAGGGAATCAAAGCAGGAAAGTGGTTTCCACACCTACTCTTTTTACTAAGAGGGAAATGGATGCTAGAGTTCCTAACTATCCTATTAACTTGAGTAAATACCTATTTATAATAGAAGCCGCTATTTTTTAATGTGCAGGAATTCGTGGTACGTGTCGGTACATTTCTGACCCGTCCCGTTCACGGGCGGACTCCCGTGAAACTAATTTCACGATTTCTCATAGACTATTTATCCAAATCATATGCAGTAAAAAGCAAATTGTATCTACATGAACTACGTAAGACGATGAAATAGTTTATTTTGATAAGGATTAATACTGAATGTCTCAAAAAGCCAACTAAACATAGGCCGCTTTTTTTTCAGATTTTTAACAAAGAAAAGTATTTTTTCTGAGTTATACATACATGTTAGATATATGCTGTCGCGGACTTTTTTGTATATATATATATATATATATATATATATATATATATATATATATATACGACGTCAAATAAAGTTTCATCTATACTATATTACTATATATATATATATATATATATATATAGTAATATAGTGTAGATGAAACTTTATTTGACGTCGTACCACGAGGTTACGGCGATATTATTTAGGTACCTAATGGCACACAGTAAGAGATGGCTAATTAATTATATAAAGTCAACAAAGGCAGGTGCCCGCCCTTTGCGCCGTGGGTCCTGGGTTCGATTCCCGGCAGAATCTCAAATTCCTTCCCAAGGGATATTTGTGCTTCTGGATCTGGGTGTAATGTGTGTGTGATGTGAATGTTTCCGGCACCCACGATACAAGTCTTTGAACTCAGTGTGAGGCTGTGAGTGTGAAAGCGTTTATGTTTTATGTTTATATATTATAACAATAGCTTACCTTAACTGTTAAGGACGCTAAGGTTTTGTCATTGCATGGCATTTTTAAAAATAAAACAAGCTTATTTAATTTGTTAAAGTTTTCGTAAAAAGATATAACAATTTTTAACTGTTATAATGTATTTAATAGCTTACATAAGTTCCGTGTACATATTTTTGTCAATAAAGATTTTTTATACGGTATGTAATTGTTTCAATAATTAACCTAATACCCTTACACTAATACGGTTATTATTTTATGAATACTTGTTACGGGAAAGTGCTCGATAGTAATTTTCCCAACACTAATGTTAATCGATATCGATACTCTGCGCTTGGCCGCCCTACAAACGTCAGTTGTGTCTGGGCCTCGACATTTCCTAAAGCCCGGTCAATAGATGGCGTGACGTCCATCTACCTTGGGTATATATCTTATTTATCTCTGACGGAGACGCTTCGCGCTCGTTCGGTCAACAACACAATTTAACTAAAAGTATAGGCAAAGCAAAGAGAAGAAACTAACCTTATACATGCTTATACCGTATTTCCTAGATAACTAGTCGTTCGCGCCGAACTGAGATCTCGCGCCTACATTTTGCCTCATAGAGAAAACCTTTTGAGGTTACTTGGTTATAACTTTTTTCTATATAAAAAATTGTTTGATTTCTGCATTTGTTATTCAAGTATTGGGGGTCTATTCAGGGCGTTATATCGATTTTTTTTTGTTATGAACATCGAATTCACTGAAATTTCAACCAATCGACTGTCGTATCGGCGTCGCATAAATTCGAACAATCGTATTTTGACGACCAGAATAGACCTACAGGACATAACAGATATTATACGTAAGTTTCAGCGTTCAGTGTGAAGCCGTTTTTGAGATAGACCCCGGGACAAATTGGTCTAAAAATAGTGACTTTGGTAGCCTAACAAATCGTTATTTTCCAACATGGATATTTTTTAAACCGGTTTCGTATTCTACTTTCCCTTTTCAACGACATCCTACATGGACAGATATTTTCTTTTTTAATATTTTGCTCCCCACTTACATGTATCCCCCTTAATATTGTAATTTGTATAATTTTCAATGTCATTTCTGGCTTTGGGCTGTAGTTTTACATATTCTATGAGAATTTGAAGTCATTCGCTTACTCGCTTATATAGTTTAGACGCTAGATGCCTCTGACAGACGGACGGACGGACAAAGTGCTGAACGACCCAAGTCAACTTAGAGATCACGCTTCGATCACTAAACTTCGCTAATACAAATTCAAACGATTTAGACAACAGCCATTTTTTGGGTCCATTATTGACCATTGAGCCGTAATAGATCCTATGAGGTCCAATGTCGGTCTTAAGAGATTTCACACTCGGATACACAATCGGGTGTAGAGATAAGGATGCAGGTAGCTTTGTGTGGAAACTACTGATGCGATCATCTTTTAAATTATGGACTCTTTGTGTTAACGGCTATTGTTGACAGGGCGCCATCGGGTGCCTTACGTAAGGGTTTTTTGTGTATTTTTATTTAATAACTATCCGTGCCCTGCTGCTTCGCCCGCTATTATCAAGTTAAGTAGCCTATGTGTTAATCCTAGGTATAATCTATGCACATTCCAAATTTCATCTAAATTCGTTCAGCCGTTAAAGCGTGAAGAGGGAACAAACATACTTACACACTTACACACAAACTTTCGGATTTATAATATTAGTAGGACTACCCGTGCTTGGCGGGTTTTTTTATAACTGACTAAACAAACGTTTAACTATCATGCCTGATGGAAAATAGCGATGTAGTCTAAGGTGGAGCACGCTTGCTAACTTAATACCTAATATCCGGATGTCCGAGCTTTGCTCGGTTTTTTGTTTTTGGTAGAATGTGTTTGAATTTGTAGACTCAGAAAGCTCCATCTAGTGTCGAGTAGAAACAGTTTTTTACATCGGTCATGGCGTAATAGATGGCGCTGATAGTTTCTTAAACCCGGTTTTTCAAATGCAGTTTGGGAACCGAGCATTTCTCGGACCTGGAACGTTGATAAGTCGATTCCTTGGGCCAAAAACCCCTAATCTGTAACTTTCATGAAAATCGTTGGAGCCATTTCCGAGATCCTGATTACACATATATATATACAAGTATTGCTCGTAGATATTAGATTCACTTTCAATATTTATAGCACACTTTCCTCGACCACATCAACACTTACCACCAGGTTAAATAGTTAAATAGCTATCTTTTCAGACATAAGTAATCTTACCTGTCTTTGTGTTCTGCCTGTCTGTCTCTTTGCCGTCGATTCTTGAACCAATTTGAAACCTGAGAAGAAATTTCTTATTAAATTATTGTTATTTATTGACTATACAGGATGTTTGGTAGAGGGTTAGTCAGCCGTGGCGGACGTGTAGTTGGACCTATTTGGAAAACACAAGTTCGCGTTAGAGCCGCTGGGTTTTTTTTATAGATGTTTTTGTTATTTTTTAGAATTTTCTGAAAGGTTTACTCTTTTGCCTTAAAATTTTAATTCCGTGTATGTTTCTGGTGATTTTTTTTATTGTAATGGCTTCAGATGTACTTTTGGTCCACTTAAGGCTTCAGATCCCTACAATGCGTAAATTATTCGCTATAAGTAAGCTCTTAATTCTATTGGAAAATGAAAAAAAAATAAACAAGTGGGAGACTTCCTGCTCAGTTAAAACAAAAACTAAATGCCACCAAGGAATTTCTAAAAAAAAAAACCTAGCGGCTTTTACGAAAACTTGTATTTTCCAACTAGGTCCAATTTACACGTCCACCACGTTTGGCTAACCCTCTACCAAACACCCTGTATATTACAATTTTAACATTAAACATTTCTGTTTTCTGATATTTAGTTATCAAATACCAAAATAAGAGTATTTTACGGCGTACTGCCAGATTCGCAAAATTACAGTCATCTCGAGAAGAACCTGGCAAGTAAATCGGCGACGATAAAGAATAGAATATGGGTTATTGTACATTTTAGGTGTTATTATTATAAATAAGTCACAACAGTTTAACCCTTTCGGACATACAATAATATCTACAACACATATTATTTACAATACAGAAGTAATTTTTTTTACCGACTTCCCAAAAAAGGAGGAAGTATTCAAGTCGATTTAGAAGAAGAATTGAAGTATTTTTTTTTTGTTTTTTTTTATGTGATATTTCAAGAACTACTGATCAGATCTTGATCAAATTTAAATGGGACCAATTGGAAAGCAACGTCTTTCAAACAAACAAAAAATTTCAAAATCGGTTCACGTGGAACGAAGTTATGAGGTAACACATATAAAAAAAAATTCAGTCGACTTGAGTACCTCCTTTTTTGTGAAGCCGCTAGAAAAAGATTCCGACGAATAGATAATCTATTTTGAAGTCGGTTAAAAACGTAGGTTCCCCCGAGGTTCCCCACAACATTGTACGTTTTTCTACGTTGTAACCCAACCCGACCGAGTTTGAGGAAGCGAAGCGGAGGTGTTCGGTTACCGTCACCGCAACCGCCTGCTTCAGGGTTCGATTGTTACGAAAGTTGAAAAAATATGTTTCGAGACGGACGTCACATTGATTATAACCTAGTTGAGTGAAATAATGACTTTAATATAACTTTTCAACCGACTTCAAAAATGGAGGTTCTCGATTCGAATGTGTTTGTATGTTACGCGATATTTCCGCCAATTATGAATCGATTTTGATGTTTTTTTTTGTTTGATAGATTATTCTCAAGAGATGGTCCCATATATGTTTTATCGAGATCAATCAAGCCAAAATATAAGCGGTGAAGTAGGTATTTTTAAATTTTATTGCGTTTAAATGATAGTTCTAATAATTAAACGAAAGGTTAAAAAAACCGACTTTACCGCTTTATCTTCAGAATAGTCTATTACTTTAATACCATACATTTATGGTTGACATACTTCCAGTTCGCTCGAAGCGTTTCGCTTCTACGTTTATCATCCGTACAGCGAAGGAGTGTAACTCATTTTTTGTATGTGTGTTACCTCATTATATTTCTAGGTGACAAGGTCAAGGTCTGACTAGTAGTTTTTGAGTTATCCTCAATAATGCGTGTTTAATTAATTTAATATTATCAAGGGTTCTGAAGATAAAGCGGTTTCAAAAACAAACACAGACTTAATCGTTAGTAGTTAGATAGATAGATAGAATATTCTTTATTGCACAAACAGTATTGTAGGTACATAGGCGAACTTAATGCTACAAAGCATTTTCTTCCAGTTAACCTGGGTGTATCGAGGATATTTTGATATGGTAGTGCACATCTTCGGTAAAAAGTTGTTTTTATTTTACAATTAAAACTTTAATTTGTATATAGTATTATATAAAGAAAAAGTCTAAGATACCAAAAAATACCTATAAAAGTACTTAATTTGTTTTTAACAAGTATTTCTTTTAATAATCATACTTTTTACCACTTCTTTTTATTCTTAATGCATTGATATTGCGTCCGTTTTTACCACCACTTTGCTTGTTTTTCTCCACCCATGTGTGGTTGACAGGCAGAAAATATTTTTAGTGTATTGTCAACCCTTTGAAACCTTTTTTGGGCAGAGTTTAATAAGCGTCTCTGTGCATACTAGTAGTACATACTATCACTACTCAATTGTCCACATTTCCTTCGTCAGAAAATACGTGCCGTCTGGTGGCCCTGGGACATTTTTTTTTTTATTATTTCATGACCATGGATGCATAGTCCTTCAGTCGAAATATTAACAGTTTCTATTCTTCATAATAAAAGTCTTAGTCACAAGTCACAGTCAAAGTCAAGTAGTCAGTCATAGCCAAGTCATGCCCTAGTAAAGTGGTAGAAACTTTACTAGAACTTCTATTGGAGTTTTGGAGCGAAGGTGAAAATCACGTTTTTCAACTTTGTATGACTTGCCTACACTTATGCACATTTACTAAGTATTAACGGTTAATAATCCACCATTATTACACATTAACACTCGAAGAATTATACAAAATCAACAACGCCATTTTTTCACGTTCGCGGCAAAACTCTTCCCTGGGATCTTACTCTACCAGTGTTGCCACCCATGTGTGGTTGACTGGCAGGAATTTTAGTGTTATGTCCAACCTTTGTGCTATATACAGTTATTAGTATATATATTAGATTATTTATATATATATATATATATACATTATATTTTTTAAGATTGTTATGTTATATATTTTTTATTAGTAAAAAGTATTTTGTATTTATGTACATTACAATTCGATATAAATTTCATTTAGATATATTTTCTTTATCCCTGATTGATGCACGCCTCATGTTATTTCATTTTCCACCGCTGGATGACTGGTAAAGAATGCTTTTAGCATTAAGTCCTCCTTTTTTACACTTTTTACTGTGCAATAAAGTATTAAATAAATATATATAATATAGTACAAAGTATTATATTATTATGTATATATAATATCATACCTGTACAGTAGTGAGGCCGGTAGTTTCAGCCAGCTCCCTCTTCTCCCGCGGCGATGGATAAGGGTTGTGTAGGTACCAGTCGCGGAGAACAGACCGGGATTTCTCCTGTCGAACACAATGGTACATGTAGTAAAAGAAAGAAAACCAGTCACACTCACAGCCCCTAACTAAAATCAAACACTTATCGCGGGTGCCGGAAATATTCACGTCACACAATTGACATAAAATACGTAAGACAATGAAATAGTTTATTTGATAAGGGTTAATACTATTGAATGCGTCAAAAAATAATATGTAATTTAAACGCAAGCAAAGCTTAAAAAAACCCGACTTCACAGTTTTGTCTCCGGAACCCTTAATCCTACTAACTAGGTATATGCATAGTAGAAATATATTTCTACTATGGCATATGGAACCAACCGTACTCTTTCCAATAATAAAAGAAGTATTATCCAAATTATGCTGAGTTGGAGCCAATTTGTGATATAACACACGTGGTCCCCCGGGTGGTGCTAATCAGGTGACATTTGAGAGGTGGTAGAGCATTTTGTGAGTTGCTCGCCTGGCTTGCTACCAAAGTAGCTTACCACCATCAAGTTGAAAGTCTGCCGCCAAGCCAAATACGGTGTTCCGGCAGTTATCCTTGAGAGCCTGCGTATTCCAGGTCTAGTGTGTTTACCAGCTTCGATCACATCGTCACTTACCATCAGGTGAGATAGTGGTCAAACACTAGCCTGTCACAAATTAAAAAAAAAAAACCTGTTTTTGATACTGCCTCTACTGTGATTTTTATGTTTTGTCACAAATAAATAATTATTCTATCAGAACGCCTGGTTGAGGGGACGCGTGATCAAAATGCTGGCACTTATTTGGCTCAACGAATTAGCATTGCAATTAAGAGAGGCAATGCCGCCAGCATGATGGGAACGCTACCCACTGGTAGTAACTTGGGCACTTGAGTTACCTATAAGCTCGATGTCTTGTAGGTAACTTAGGTCTTTGCTGTAAATAGTTTTGAGAAATATAGGCAATTGGCGTGTAGTTTTAAAATGGAAAGAAATCTATTGTATAAGTGCAGCATACCTTGAAGCAGTAGGAAGTCTCCTCTCCGTCCCAGATGGTCCTGGGGAGCGGGAACTTGCGGCGCACGCGGTATTTCCCCACCGCACCCAGCGGCCGCCCGCGCAGCCTCTCCGCCTCCAAGTAGTGCGCTGGGGACGGGGAACCAGCTCAACACCTGGCCTAGCTCAACTCTTATACATAAACGCTATCACACTCACAGCCCCACACTAAGTTCGAGGCCGTGGGTGCCGGAAACATCCGTATCACACAATCACAACCAGAACACAAATAGTCCTAGGGGAAAAAACTTGTGTTCCCGCCTGGAATCGAACTCGATACCCCTGCGTAGCAGCCGGACGCGCACCCAACTAAGCCAACGGTAATACAAGTCATCGAACTTAGTGTGGGCTGTGAGTATGAAAGAGTTTATGTTTATGTTTTATTCACTGTGTATTTTTAACAGACGCGCGACGCGACGGACCTTTTGCATAGTTAATCCACTTAAAGAAATACCACACCATTGTCAATTATCTCATCCATTATGGTTGACATACCTCCAGTTCGCTCGAAGCGTTCTCGCTTTTACGTTTATCATCCGTACGGAGCTAAACTTTTTGTCTGCGTCTTTGTTCCCTGAACGGTATAATCTGGGAGTTTTCAAATTTAGAGTAAATAGGTATCTTCTAGGTTAACATGCTACTTCTTCGGCAGCATCTGCACTCCCGACCGAAGAGTGAGGACGACCACAAGAGAGAAATAGACGGTACTGACTAAATTTCTTAGATAGGAATGGAAGACTCAGTAAAGAGCCGAAGCCAAGACAGACCAAAAAGTTGCCGCCACGATTCTCCGATGGTAATTGCCCTCGGCGCCCAGCCTAGGCAAGAATGTCCATTGCAATGCCTGAAGCCAAGAAAGCGACAGAAGAAAATGCTTTGTTTGATTTCATTGATTGGCAGCATCATCACTTTCCATCAAGTGAAGAGAGATGAGAGATGATCAGAAGAGAGTGAATAAGTATTTACTGAGCAAGCGTGCTCCATCTTCGACCGCATCGTCACTTTCCATCAGGTGAGATTAGGGTCAAACGCTAGCTTAGTCTCAAAAAAAAAAAAAAAAGGTGAGATAGTAATCAAATGCTTACGTATCAAGCACAAAAATAAAATGAAATATTCAACCGCCAATCAGTACTGTGCAAATTACTATGCAAGATTGAATGGCTATGTTTCTAGTCAAATAACAGGGCATTATTACAGATCTATTATCGATACACCTCCAGTTCGCTCAAAGCGTTTTGCTTCTACAATTATCATCCGTACAGCGAAGGAGTAGAACTCATTGCCTGCGTCTTTGTTCCCCGAACGGTATAATCTGGGAGTCTTCAAGTCTCGAGTGAATAGGTATCTTCTAGGCAAGCATGTCACATCTTCGGCCGCATCATCACTTTGTTACGGTGAGATAGTTGTCAAAGGCTTGCCAATTCCACTAATCGAAAAATCTCATATCTCAGACTAACGAGCGCAGTTCATCGTTGCAGAACTTTGAGTAGTTAATGTTTCAAATCCTACGTAGCTCTGAACTAAAATTTGCAAGCGTGACGCTTATAACAACAATAAACGCTTTCACACTCTCAACCTTCTCTTTTAAGAGGTGGTAGAGCATTTTGTGAGTTGCTCGCCTGGCTTGCTACCAAAGTAGCTTACCACCATCAAGTCTGCCGCCAAGCCAAATACGGTGTTCCGGCAGTTATCCTTGAGAGCCTGCGTATTCCAGGTCTAGTGTGTTTACCAGCTTCGATCACATCGTCACTTACCATCAGGTGAGATAGTGGTCAAACATTAGCCTGTCACAAATAAAAAAAAAAAAAAAACCCCACACTAAGTTCACTGCCTTGTATTTTGGGTGTCGGAAACACATCACACATAACCACAACCAGAATCAAAAATACAAATTTGGATTGGAGAACTTGTTTTCCCAGGAATCGAACCCGATAACCCCTGATTGGAAGGCGAACGCGAACTTAACTAAGCCAAAGGGAGGTACAATAAAACTCTTTGGTAGCAATAGTTTGCTTGTTAGTCCGAACTAGTCCGAAGTATTGAAACTTTCAGTGTCAATAGTCCGGATGGGAGAAAATACTCCTATTACTACCCTCGGACTATTACTACCCTTGAATAAGTAGCAATAGTTCGGTTATAAGTACGGATATACGTTGCAAAGTCTATGTTACATTAGCCAAGGTAAGTGTTCACATAACTGCCTACAAGCAACTTTAGTGATAAATTTTAAAAGGAAAAATAATCGCTTGAGGCGGGGTTTGAACCCGCGGCCATAGGGCTATATATCATATAATTGTGCCTAGCATGGCTAATGCTATATTATTAAAATCTACATGTATCTTGCTCGTGTTGTCTCCGAGTTGTGGTGAGAAACGGAAACTATGATATCTAATACCTTTAAACGAGCAATTCAAACGTTATCCATTTATGGTTGACATACCTCTAGTTCGCTCGAAGCGCTTTGCTTCTACGTTCATCAATCGTACAGCGAAGGATTGGAACTCATTGCCTGCGTCTTTGTTCCCTGAACAGTACAATCTGGGTGTCTTCAAGTCTAGAGTGAATAGGTACCATCTAGGCAAGCATGTTCCATCTTTGGCCGCATCGTCACTTTCCATCAGGTGAGATAGCGGTCAAATGCTTGCCTATCTAGTATAAAAAAAATAATCTTATATAATATATGTATACATATATGTGTGTTATCAGGATCTCGGAAACGGCTCCAACGATTTTTATGAAATTTTGTATGCAGGGGGTTTCGGGGGCGATAAATCGATCTAGCTAAGTTTCAATTTTAGAAAACGTCGTTTTATCCGTGTTTTCAGCCAAACAAAGCTCGGTCATCAGGGTACTACCATTATAAACCAACATAACACACTTCTACACACAAACATGAACACAATTAACATCGCACACTCAAACAAACACACTCCCTTACACACTAACATATTCCTTTAAATTATTATTAGATTTTTATACTTCAGAATTAAAGAATATTTGGACACCTCGCATGTAAAATAAAAAATATAAATAATATATCGTAACAGTAGGTTTCCACGACACGGGCCTTGAGTCTAGTGTGGGGCCACAGTCTAGTGTTTAGAACCAATTTTAATAAAACTATAAAACGCTAATAAATTCATAAATTCAGTTACACAAAAAAAAACCGTATAACAAGCGTAATTTGAATGCAAATGTCTCACCTTTCAACCACAGACTCTGCAGCTTCGCATGGTTATGTGCACTAAAGCTATGTGACTCCAGCAACCGGTACAGCTCCTTGAAGTTCCCCCTGTGGAAGGCCACCATCGCCTTAGCCTTCAGGACTGACTCGTGGGCGTGGAGCCTCTCGCAAGCCGGGAGCGACCAGAGGAACCGACCCAACCTCTCTATGTTACCGGCTTGTTGGAGTACCTGGAAGGAACATCTTTGTTCAGAACTGGCTACGCTTCTTTATTTTTTACCGACTTCAAAAAAGGAGGAGGTACTATGTTTGACTGTATTTTTTTAAGCTATTGCATAGCTTCTATCGCGGGCCTTGAGCGTGGAGACAGAATCCAGAAATTCCGTAACGAAAATAACCTAACACCCCCCACTCCGACCGGCACAGCGGTGATACTTTTAAGTTTTGCCATCTATCGATGAATAGCAGAACTTTTAATGACTTTTTTGAAATATCACGCTTGTCTCTTTAGTCGGCAACTCAGTAGTTCTTGAAATATCGTCAATAATGTCAATTTTGTGACGAATAATGCGTACTTTGATGATGTTCTGGTTTACCCGACTTCAAAAGTTACCTCACAACTTCTTTCGTTTTGAGCCGATTTTGACGATTCTTTTTTTATTTGAAAGCTGGTGGATCATGGTAAAGCGGTGAAGTCGGTTTTTTAAGCTTTGCTTGCGTTTAATTAATTTAATGTAAGTTCACCGATTTCTCCCCCATTTGTGGATCGATTCTCAAAATTTTTTTTTTGTTCGGTAGATTATACTTCAGAGATGGTTCCATTCCATATACATTTTATCGAAATCGATCGAAGCCAAAACCAAAATATAAGCGGTAAAGTGTCACCCTTTTTGAACTTCTAGAGGTCAAAATCCAGCGCGGCAGAGCACTGCATTCGTCACCCTGAGATATTAGATGTTAAATCTCTTTAACTGTAATTTCGCTGTAAGTTCAACTTAGAGAAGAATTATAAATATAAAGATAACATTGTATGAGTCTCGTACCTACCTACCATAATATGGTAGGTAGGTACGTCTACCATATTGATTTAGGCGGCCGGATGTGCACATGGCCACACTCAAATATAATCGTTTTAAAACTTTGACATTGCAATTTGACCTGTCACGCGCTTATCATAAGTCACACGATAATATAGCAAATTATAAAACAACGTTATGCTTGATCGGTGCATTCTGTGCAAGGTTTGCCAAAATAAATGAGTGTCCTGTGCAAATATTTTGCTTACGACCACCCGGTTGGTGTGCTTTGCCTTTGTGATATACTAGTTGTGCTTCGCAGCTTCGTCTACGTTAATTACTAACGATTGCAGAAAACAAACTTAGTGATGGCGCATAACAGGCGCAGCACGAGTCTTATTTATTTATTTATAAACAGGTGCTTGTTGCGCTTACAGCAATGCCAAGACGCACAACAAACTAAAATAAAATTTACACTATTATTAGGAACAAACTAAAATAATAATTTACACTATTATAAGACTATTATTAGGAACTTAAAAAATAAGTTATATACCTCATGTAATCAGAGTAGCGCATGTTGAATATATCTACATCTGGTTCTTTAGCAATTACTTAAGTCATTAAGCTATTTTGTTCTCTAGCGACACTTTAGCCCCTTATAATTGGGATACGATACAGTCACTTCTTGACAAACATCAGCCTGCGGCAACAAACCTTCGTTTATCTGCCGCTCAGGATGTTGCTGCGGACGTTATGTCTTTAAAAGGTCTTTAAAAGGATCTTCCGGTGGCCTAGATGGCTTAACACCGCAAATTTTAAAAGATCTTCTATGTGCTACTTCTGGTGAGATTGGTGAGGCTCTTTTGAAAGACCTAACGGCTTTAGTTAACCTGATGCTGTCAGGTCAAAATCAATTTAAAAAAACGCATTCACACTCACAGCCCCACACTAAGTTCAAAGACTTGTATTGCGGGTGCCGGAAACATTTACATATCACACACACAATCACACCAGAAGCACAAATGTCCCTTGGGAAGGAAAAGTGTGCTCTTGCCAGGAATCGAACCCAGGACCCACGGCGCAGAGGGCAGACACTTGCCCAACGCGCCAGCTGGGTCGTCAAAATCAATGTACACATTGCACAATTCAAAGAGGCACGTATGAAAGTTACGACTCTACTGCCAGATTCGCAAAATTACAGTCATTTCGAGAAGAACCTGACGAGAAACTCGGCGGCGAATATATTTATTCTATTTTTACTATATCAATCTTAAACACTAAAACATGAATTATATTAACCTAGGTATATCTATATTATGTAGTCGCTGGAAAGCGCTTGAGCAGTTTGCCTCCATGCATCGGTTGTAAGGAAATGTTTGCTTCTTTAAGCAATATTTTTTCAGCCTTTGGTTTTGGATTTTGGTTCGCGGGGCGGATGTGAGGCTACCGCTTACACTGGGCAAGTCATGTAAGTACTTGCTCAGAGTAACAATCTCTGTTATAAGGCGAATGATTATATTGTATTATATTGTATTATATAGTTTTTGTTTTTTTTTCTTAATTTTTCATAGTTTTTGTTTTTTATTCACCGGACATTGCAACTGGGCAAAGCCGGGGCAAATCATTAGTCAGAGATGAAAAAAAAACGCACATTTCCAGCGATCATCCCTCAAGCCATCATTTCAACCCCTAAAGGCTAAGGGTGTCAGTTACTTAATTTTCAAACAGGGGTGAGTGCCGGGGGTGTTATTGATAATGTAGTAATCGTGGTGGATGGAGCACCGGAGCGTAATATCTATAATTATTTATCTTATTACTTTTAATGGGAGGATAATCCGTTGTAGACCCAGTTGGCACAGTGTGCAAGTCTCTACCCTCTGCGCCGTAGATCCAGGGTCGATTCCAGGTCGCATTTATCAACCTTTACTAGTGAAATTTTGAGAATAGGTTCGATAGGTATATATATATATTTTTGTGTCGATTCGTATTTGTAATTATTTACAAAATTGCGGAGATATGGGGGTTAAAAACGTAAAAAAAAAACTTGAGAGGTGTCAAGAGACTCCCGGATGGAACGAAGTTCTTTCGTTCCAATATATATTTCAGTAATAAGGCGAATAATCATATTTTATTACATTCATAATTTTATCCTTTCGACGCACGGAACGACTTCACCGCTTTATCTTCGGAACTTTGATCAGATTAGATGTACTAAACACGCATTATTAAAGATATCGCAAGAACTACTGATCAGATCTTGATCAAATTTAAATGGGACCAATTGAAAAGCAACATCTTTCAAACAAAAAAAATCTAAATCGGTTGACATTTTAGAGAGTGTAGCAGGAATTACATGAATTAATTCCACCATGCCCCTTTTTCCATCTAACAACAAGATTAACTGTCAAACGTCATCCATTTATGGTTGACATCCCTCAAGTTCGATCGAAGCGTTTTGCTTCTACATTCATCATCCGTACGGCGAAGGAGTGGAACTCATTACCTGCGTCTTTGTTACCCGAGGGGTATAATTTAGGATTCTTTAAGTCAAGAGTTAATAGGTATCTTCAAGACAAACATGTCACATCTTCGGCACCATCACTTTCCATCAGGTGAGATGGTGGTCAAATGTTTGTCCAAAAAAAAATTTAGCATGCTTATCTAGAAGATTATCCTATTCAGTTATTTTAATGGGTAAAGGTGGTATATTAGGAGTGAAATATCCGGATGACGGAGCTGTGCTCGGTTTTTTGTTTTTGGTAGAATGTGTTTGAATTTGTAGCCTCAGAAAGCTCCATCTAGTGTCGAGTAGAAACAGTTTTTTACATCGGTCATGGCGTAATAGATGGCGCTGATAGTTTCTTAAACCCGGTTTTTCAAATGCAGTTTGGGAACTTAGCATTTCTCGGATCTGGAACGTTGATAAGTCGATTCCTTGGGCCGAAAAACGCCTAATCTGTAACTTTCATGAAAATCGTTGGAGCCGTTTCCGAGATCCTGAATACACACACACATATATAAGAATTGCTCGTTTAAAGATATTAGATATAATAACTGTAAAATAAATAAATAAATATTATCTTTAAAATAAAAAACATACGGTTGCCATGACCACCGCTCCCCTAGACTATCGGCTATCGAGTTACGAGGGGCGTGGTTGCCAACCTAGGTACGTAACCGGTATAGGTACGGTAAAAACACAATACACAACACTTATAAATATAATACGATTGGCCTTTGAGCTGACTGCGTATTTCCTGTAATGGCTGAAATATTTTAATTTACGTTTTCAAACTTAGCATTTTCGCCATTTTTAAAAATCTACAATCTAGTAAATCTAATCTATAACTGTATAATCATAGGCCCAGCATGTTTACCACCCTCATCAATAACCATCGAGCGAGATAGTGGTAAACGCTGGCCTATCTATATGTATATATTATATACTAGCTGCGCCCCGCGGCTTTGCCCGCGAAGTCCCGGATCAGCCAGAATTCGGGGTTAAAAAGTAGCCTATGTCCTTTCTCAGGCTCTAGACTATCTGTGTACCAAATTTCGTTTAAATCGGTTCAGTAGTTTTAGCGTGAAAGCGTAACAGACAGACAGACAGAGTTACTTTCGCATTTATAATATTATAAGTAACGATATATATATATATATAGTAAGGATATATAAAATTTACTTGACGTTTGTTAGTCTCCGGTCGACCGACGGATTTGGCTGATTATTTTTTTGTTGTGTTCGTAATTATTGTCAAGGTTTGTAAGTACCTAACATTTTTTTTAATCCACCGGAAATTGCACCCAGACGAAGCCGGGGCGGATCGCTAGTTATCAATATAATAAATCTATATAATTACCGAACCAGCTCACAAAATGTCACTAAGTTCGAAGTTATTAAAGAATTTAAATGTCTATTAAGTTTTAGGAAGTTTTCAAAATGGCGATCTCCGTATCTCCGTATAAATAAATCATATTTTAGCCATTTCAGTTTTTTTTTATAATTTCCCTATTTTCTTAAAGCATTTTGGTTTTAGCTTTCAGCGAAGTCTTTATTCATATAGGTATCTTCTCGACAATTATGCTACATCTTCGGCCGCACTATCGTTTTCCATCTTTGAGATACCATCATTTTCAATTATTATATTTAAACTAGGCGAGCCCCGCGGCTTCGCCCGCTATTATGAATTTTAAAAGTAGCCTATGTGTTAATCCTAGGTATAAGCTATGTACATTCCAAATTTTATCCAAATCCGTTCTGCCGTTCAAGCGTGAAGAGGGAACAAATATACTTACACACAAACATTCGGATTTATAATATTAGTAGGAAGTAGGATAATTAAACGTAAGCAAAGCTTAAAAATACCGACTTCACCGCTTATTTTTTAGTTTTGGCTTAAGCGATTTCGATAAAATTTATATGGGATTACCTCTGAAGTATAGGTAATCTACCAAACAAAAAAAACGATTCAGAATTGGCAGCAAAATCGATTCATAATTGGCGGAGATATCGCGTAACATACATACAAAAAAAAAACCATACAGTCGAATTGAGAACCTCCTTTTGTGAAGTCGGTTGAAAACAATAGGATAGAGGGGCACCCTAGAGCTTTCAACCCGCGGAAAAAAAAAGTGGGCGTTATTAGTTTTAGTGATATCGTAGTTCCCAAACGGCTGGACCGATGTGATTTGATTGAGACTATTCTTAGCTAGTTTGGTAATAATCGGTGCTGACGTTTCCAGGACTCCACCTGGAGGTCGGGGAGTATTTTCAAAATAGTTAGTTGTTCATTTTCAGGTTTTTTACAAGCTTTTATTTACTTTCACCGCCCGTTGTCTTCGGTCTGCAATCAAATCTTGCAAGCTAAATAAGACCCACTTCCCGATGTCCGATTGAACTCACATTTGGTGTACTTATGTATCTTCTGTGACAATACAATGATATAGTATCATGGAGCTGGTCTAATGATGGAGACGGAAGATGGCCATAGGAACTAAACAAGATGAACCCATCGAGTAAGTATTATTACTTGTTTTACGTTGTTTATTCTACAAACACTAGATCGATTCGCTTATATAGTTAGTAGACCTAACTTTACCTAACTATATACAGTTTTAGCAATAGTTTTAGTTTAGTTTAAGGAAATATAGGCAACTAGCCGTGCCCTGCTGCTTCGCCCGCTACTATCAAGTTAGAAAGTAACCTATGTGTTAATCCTATAGGTATTATCTATGTACATTCCAAATTTCATCCAAATACGTTCAGCCGTTAAAGCGTGAAGAGGGAACAAACATACTTACACACTTGCACACTTACACACAAACTTTCAGATTTATAATACAATTGTAGGATTGGTCCATAGATCTTAAACATAGTTCTAACTAATAATATTATACTTTATGTTAGTGTGTACATAAATATACACAAAAGCTATAATTTGTTAAAATTCACTAGTGTATATTTTAATTATTGTAAATCTATTTTAACTATTGTACGTCCGAAACGGGCAGACTGTTGAAACATTTTAATTTTTAAGATCTATGTACACAGTTTTAAACAATAAATATATTCTGATTCTGATTCTGAACTCATTTAAAAATGTGCTAGCGGAAGCGCCTGCTAAGCTATTTGAAGTCCAAATATGGTGCAATGTTATTACAAGCAGTTAGTATGCTGAACGAGCTAAAATCTCAGTGGGATTATGTTTCTTAGAAAGCAGCCTCAACAAAACATGTGTTTTGCAACATTGTAACGCAGCTGACCTGGCGGCCATTTTGTTAACTATTTGACCAGTGGCGGATTTATCAGCAGGCTGAGTAGGCTGGAGCCTAGAGCGGCAGATTTTAAGGGCGGCAAATTTGGGACCATCTTTTTTTTACCTAGTACACATTCATGCTAATTGGGGCAAAGGTGGTGTAATATAGAGCCCAGACTATCGTCCTAATTACACCAACTTTCTTAATGAAATTGTAACTTTATGACTTGGGAATCGTAATATTTAATTGACAAAAATATTGTAATGAATATGATTTTGAACTAGGATTGTACAGGTCGGAAAGGGCGGCAAAATTTGAGTAGCCTACTTGCGGCAAATGTGTAAATCCGCCACTGTATTTGACCACAGATAATTTTATTCGACACATATTTTTCTTTATGGTCGATAGGCAAGAATTTGACTACAATCATGATAGAAAGCGATGACGTAGTTGAAGATGCAGCATGCCTAGAAGATACCTATTCACTCTTGCCTTGAAGACTCCCAGATTATACCGTTCAGGGACAAAGACGCGGGCAATGAGTTCCACTCCTCCACTGTACGTAATAAACGTAGCTAAGCGAAACATTGCAATGTGTTGACCTTTTTGAAACATATTTGTGGTAGGCGGTAACAATAATTACCATCAACTAGGTGTCCCGCGGTTGCCTGTATTCTTACGTTCATCATCATCATCTCAGCCACAAGAAGTCCACTGCTGGATATAGGCCTCCCCCAAAGATTTCCAAAAAGAACGGTTGTTAGCGGCCTGCATCCAGCGTCTTCCTGCGACCTTCACTATGTCGTCCGTCCACCTTGTGGGCGGTCTTCCGACACTGCGCTTGCCAGTCCGTGGCCTCCATTCGAGAACCTTTCGGCCCCATCGGCCATCAGTTCTGCTTACTATGTGCCCTGCCCATCGCCACTTCAACTTGCTAACCCGCCGGGCTATTTCGGTGACTTTCGTTCGTCTACGGATCTCCTCATTTCTGATTCGATCTCGAAGAGAAATTCCGAGCATAGCCCTTTCCATAGCTCGTTGTGCGATTCCTACGTTACCCATGCAAAAATCAATGCAGAAATACAAAGATAATGTAACCATTATAATTAAGCCTATTTTATTGTACCTATTTGTAGGTAGACTATCTACGGGCCAATTGCCTATATTTCCTAAAACTAAACTAAAACTATATACAGCAAAGAACTAAGTTACCTACAAGACATCGAGCTTATAGGTAACTCAAGTGCTCAAGCCACTACCAGGGTAGCGTTCCCATCATGCTGGCGGCATTGCCTCTCTGAATTGCACTGCTAATACGTTGAGCCAAATAAGTGCCAGCATTTTGATCACGCGTCGCCTCAACCAGGCGCTCTGATAAATTTTTGAAAATAGAATTAAGCCTTAGCAGAAATACGAGGTGACTCATATGTAAATACGTACCTAAATAGTCACACGAATATTATAAATACGAAAGTTTGTGTGTAAGTGTGTTTGTCAGTGTGTTGTCCCTCTTCACGCTTTAACGGCTGATCGGATTTGGATGAAATTTAGAATGTGTAGGATGGAAGCCGCGTAGCTCTGTTAGTAATATTATAAATACGATATTTTGTGTATTAGTTAGTGTGCAAGTGTGTAAGTATGTTTGTTCCCTCTTCACGCTTTAACGACTGAACGGATTTGGACGAAATTGGGAATGTACATAGCTTATGCCTAGGATTAACACATAGACTACTTTTTAACTTGATAACAGCGGGCGTAGCCGCGGGGCACGGCTAGTGACCAATATCTAAAAAGTTTTAAGTATAGTATTAAGTACTAGGCCACCATAAACGTGAACGTGGCATTGCAATACATGCCGGGTACAGCTACTAAAACATACAAATAGCTTAAGAGCTAAAGACAATAACCAATGCCTTAGTGGTGTCTTCTTTGTTATCTTTATTTTGCGCGCGGCGAGCATCAAATGCTCGCTGAACAACAAAGAATTTGCGCCGCGCCTGGGCGATAAAATGGCGTCTGTCGGACGCCATATTGAAATTTGACTACTGACACGTCTTTCGTTACGTGTGTCACTAATGACACACGTAACGTTAAATTACACGCACGTAAAATTTCTATACTCGATAGGCATTTGACCACTATCTCACCTGATGGAAAGTGATGATGCGGCCGAAGATGTAGCATGCTAGCCTAAAAGATTCACTCCTGACTTGAATAGTCCCATATTAAACCGTTCGGGAAACAAAGACGCGGGCAATGAATTCCACTACTTCGCAGTACGGATGACAAACGTAGAAGCATAACGCTTCGAGCGAACCGGAGGTATGTCAATCATAAATGACGTTTGCCAGTTTGTCTTGTTGTTAGACGGTAAAACGGGCATGGGGGGATTAACTCGTGTAATTCCTGTGCACACTCGCCAAAATTTAACCAATAGAATACCGATAGGCTTGCGACCTTACGTCGGTGACCGAGACTACAATTTGGACTCAATTAGCTTATCATCGTCAATGAGTCTTTTTGCTTGTCGGTCGATGGACTCAAGATAGTTCATTATGGATTAGAGCATATACATTACATACGTTCAAAATAAAGGGGTGCTCAGTACTCACCTCGCATACACACGCGACCTGCTCCTGTGTGAAGCCGAAACTCGGCAGGGGGGCATCTCTGGGGGGGCTGGCCTCCCGCTGCCCCCATTCGGGCCCCCCCAGCATATCCAGATGCTCGTCCCCAGCCACTTTGTCAACACAATTTAGCACTAGTTCAATAATCTCGTCCCGTCACTGACGTTCACGGAACGTCACTACGCACTTGATAATTCTCGAATCTTAACGTCCCGCCAAAATCATAAACGTTCCAATTCACGCACACTTTTTAATTTTTTGAATTCCGATCTTTATAAGCGGCTTTGTTTACGGTAAACCCAGTTCCTGTTTGCTCTCTCACTGGTAGTTTTTTTTTACAGTCTTAATGCAGTTAGATAAACATTGGAAGGCAGCAGTCCCATAAAATAAACAAAAGCGATCAGCTTTTAAAGCGGTTATTAGTTATTTGGGATCAGTTTTGAGAAAATACTTGTTTGTTTTTATTTTGTTTGTTTTTGGAACCGTATTTTTTTTGTTTTAAGCCAGTCCATGTCTGGTCAGTCACACATTTATAATGCGATTCGTCATGAATTTTAAATATATTTTAGTTGCACTAATTTATAGCTTTTCTCTTCTTTCTCATTTTAATCGCGAGAGTCTCTTCTTTAGTATACCTGTAACAAAATAAATGTTATAAGACATAGATCGTATAGAGTACATCAGAATTTAAAAAAAGCTTTCACACTCACAGCCCCTCACTTTGTTAAATGACTTGTATCGTGGATGCCCGAAATATTCATATATCACAATCACACCCAATCCAGAAAAAAAAATGTCCTTGGGGAGGAAACTTGTGTTTCCCACCGGGAATCGAACCCGATACACCTGTGATGACCTGTGCTTATAAAACGTACGCGCCTAACGCCAACGGGTTCATTTGAACCCGTTGGGGTTCTCAAGTCGACTGTATATTTTTTTATGTGTTACCTCATAACTTCTTTCCACGTGAAACGATTTTGAAGATTTTGTTTTTGTTTCAAAGCTGCTGCTTTTCCATTGGTCCCATTAATTTTGATCAAGATCTGGTCACTGGGTTTTGAGTCATCGTCAATACTGCGAGTTTAATATATTGAATTTGATCTAGGTTCCGAAAATAAAGCGAAGTCGTTTTTTACCGACTTCCCAAAAAAGGAGGAGGGACTCAAATCGAATGTATCTTTTTTTGTGTGTGCTACCTCATAACTTCGTTTCTCGTGAACTAATTTTGAATTTTTGTTTTGTTTGATAGATGTTGTTTTTCTTTTAGTCCCATTTAAATTTGATCAAGATCTGATCACTACTGTTTGAGTTATCGTCATTAATGCGAGTTTAATACATTGAATTTGATCTAGGTTCCGAAAATAAAGCGAAGAAGTTGGTTTCTTAAGCTTTGCTTGCTTTTGATTATTCTATCTTTCTGTAAAGATCGTTCAACATTATTACAAAATCATCGACTGTAATTATTATTCAGCATAATAATGATATTCGCGAAGCCATGGGTGGCAAACTGTGTTTTGAAATGAAAGACCTTGGCTAAGTAGGTTGCTTATCACGTGATTTACTTAAGTTGATTCACTTAACGATGCACGTTGAGGAATGTCACTTGCTTTGCAAAATCTTAGACTGTAGTCGCAAGTCGTTGACTACTGCGTATTATGTAATAGGTAACTGCATATTATTTACGGAGATAGTCTGGATAATATAGAATGACAATTCTTTCAGCTTTTCTACTGACTTCATAATAATTTAAACGTAAGCAAAGGTTAAAAAAACCGTCTTCATTTGGTTTTGGCTTGATCGATTTCAATAAAATGTATATGACCATTATATACCATTTATACACCACCTCTGAAGTATAATCTACCAAACAAAAAAAGAATTTTGAGAATCCAGTCCACAAATGGGAGAGAAATCGGTGGACATACATAAAAATACATACAGTCGAACATAGTACCGCCTCCGTTTTTGAAGTCGGTAAAAAATGAGGAGGTTATCAATTCGCCTGTTTTTTTTAATGTGTTTTATTATTAAATTACCTCATAACTTCTTTCCACGTAAATTGTAAGGTGTTGTTTTCCCATTGATCCCATTTAAATTTGATTAAGATCAAGTATTCAAGTTTTTGAGTAATCAAACAAACAAACGCATTCACAGTGACAGCCCTACACTAAGTTCAAAGACTTGTATAGTGCCGGAAACACTCACATCTCACACACACATTACACCCAGAACCAGAAGCACAAATATCCAATAATTTGTGTTTAATACATTAAATGTGATCAAGGTTCCGAAGACAATGCGGTGAAGTCGATTTTTTTAAGCTTTGCGTTTAATTATTTGAATTGATATAATTGATATATTTTTTGAAGATGGTTTACTTTTTTAATTTTGGTACCTCAAACCCCAGTCATTAGTAATCATTATCCTTGATAAAAAGTAACAAAATCCCTCTTTTACGTGGTTGGCTAATCAGCAAACAATGACCATAACTAAGCGCATAATTTATTCCACAGAGCATTATTGTTTATTCCTGTCTCATATAAGTTCATTGTAAATCTTGTTTGTCTCTCCAAAAATCTCGGGACGCGCGGAGGGACGTGAAGGCGCTCGACTTAGAATTATTGATGGTGTCAACCCTGATTTGGATCCAGATTGTTGAGATTCTAGATGATTTAACACCTTCACATTTTGATTGTAGATTAGAGGACGATTTTTGTTTACCGACTTTAAAAAAGCAAGTTCTCGATTCGTTACTTTATACCGACTTCCCAAAAAAGGAGGAGGTAATCAAGTCGACTGTATTTTTTTAATTTATTTTTTTATGTGTGTTACCTCATAACTTCTCTCCGCGTGAGCCGATTTCGAAATTTTTTTTTTATTTTGAAAGATGTTGCTTTCTAATTGGTCCTATTTAAATTTGATCAAGATCTGATCAGTAGTTCTTGAAATATCGTCAATAATGCCTATTTTGTGACGAACAATGCGTACTTTGACGATGTTCTCGTTTACCCGACTTCAAAAGTTACTTCATAACTTCTTTCGTTGTAAGCCGATTTTAATGATACTTTTTTTATTTGAAAGCTGGTGCTTTTTATGTAGTTCCGTTGAAATTTGATCAAGGTCTGATCTCTAGTTTTTGAGTTATAGTTAATAATGCGTGTTTATACATTAAATCTGATGAAGGTTCCGATGATAAAGCGGTGAAGTCGGTTTTTTAAGCTTTGCTTGCGTCTAATTATTTTGATGTTTGTTACGTCATAACTCCGTCATTTATAAACCGACTAACCCTTCCCCGCGGCCCGCGTTTATCAAGTTAAAAAGTAGCCTATATGTCAATTCTAGGTATAAGCTATATTACATTGCAAATTTCATCCAAATACGTTCAGCCGTTACAGCGTGACGAGAAAACAAACATACTTACACAGTTACACACAAAGTTTCGGATGTATAACATTAGTGTGATTCGGATTTTTATTATAAGAAAAGATTCTATAATGTATTTTCATATTGGTCCCAAAGAAAATTCATCAACATAGTTTCAGTAGTTCGGTTTTGTAATCAAAATTACAAGAAAAAAACGAACATCTAAGTAAGGAAATTGCGTATTTTGCTTCTCTGTGTAAAAAGTTACCTAGTGCCTCTGTAAGGTGAAGACCTCGCATTTTTTTTCGAAATTTGAAGCTATTGCATAGCTTCTATCGCGGGCCTTAAGCGTGGAGACCGAATCCAGAAATTCCGTAAATTCCGTAACGAAAATAACCTAACACCCCCCACTCCTACCGGCACAGCGGTGATACTTTTTAGTTTTGCCATCTATCGATGAATAGCAGAACTTTTAATGACTTTTTTGAAATATCACGCTTGTCTCTTTAGTTCAGCAACTCGCCTCTAGGTGGCAGGAAAAAAAATACTGCATAAATAAAATAAATAAACAATTATAATTGCATAAGTTGATAAAAAATGCTATGTAATAGCTTTACCGCGGCAGTCCCCGAGTGCCACACGTCCTTTTTTAAAATCTATGAGAATCGGCCAACATCTATTTTTCATCATCATCATCATCATCACTTTTCATCATTATCAACGCGGGTGAAACCGCGGGGCGCAGCTAGTCTAATATATAAAATTCTCGTGTCACAGTTTTCGTTGCCATACTCCTCCGAAACGGCTTGACCGATTTTGATGAAATTTTTTGTGCTTATCTGGTATCTATGAGAATCGGCCAACATCTATTTTTCATCATCATCATCATCATCACTTTTCATCATTATCAACGCGGGTGAAACCGCGGGGCGCAGCTAGTATGTTACATATGCCTTTTGTACGTTTTCCATTCATTACCCACATATTTCGCGAAAATTCCAATAACGGAATCGACAATAAATCATTATCGAGCCTGCCTATAAAATTTCACGAGAATCGGTTGAGAACTGCGACCTGTAGAGGAGAACAACCGGAAATCCGCCGGACATACGAAAGCAATCTTACCCAAGCTGAAAAAGAGACGCTTCGCTCTCTGCTCGCTCGGTCAATAATAATATTTCGGACATTAACATTAACACTAAATTCCTGAGAAAAAGCTTCGATGTTCGGTATTTTAAGTACAAATTGTTATCACTTACACGATCAACAGGGACACCCTGATGTATGAACGCGTTTAGATAGTGATGTGCCTGTATCGATATACTTAACGATAAATATATTTATTTTTGTACGCGATAAGAGATTTTTTTACAATAGTTTTTTTTTTTATACTCGATAGGCAAGCGTTTGACCACTATCTCACCTGATGGAAAGTGATGATGCGGCCGAAGATGTAGCACGCTTGCCTAGAAGATACCTATTCACTCTTGACTTGAAGACTCCCAAATTATACCGTTCAGGGAACAAAGACGCGGGCAATGAATTCCACTCCTTCGCAGTACGGATGACAAATGTAGAAGCAAAACGCTTTGAACGAACCGGAGGAATATCTACCATAAATGGATGACGTTTGCCAGTTTGTCTTGTTGTTAGATGGTAAAACGGGCATGGGGGTATTAATTCGTGTAATTCCTGCGCACATTCAGAATATTAAAAATTATTAAAAGAATTCCTAAAATCGTAACTGAGTTACCACTGGGAAAGTTCAAATCTGTAATAAAACGGGCATTAATTAAGAAAGCTTACTATAAGACCACAGACTATATTAATGACAAGGATGCATGGGGGCAAACTGCACAGGCTTTTTCTAGCGACTACCATAATAACACCTAGGTTAAGAAAATTATGTATTAGAAATTAAGAATGTTTTATTAAAAAAATGAATGGAAAAAAATGCGCCGCCGAGTTTCTTGCCAGGTTCTTCTCGAGATGGCTGTAATTTTGCGAATCTGGCAATAGATTCATTAACTTTCATGAGTGCCTCTTTGGGGCCCATGTGAATAAACGATTTTGATTTTGATTTTACATTAAAATCATGAATATGTATAAGGTGACAAGAGATAGGAATGCTGGCTGTTTATTTAGAACAAAAAAATTATAGGTATACCTATTCAGCGTGGAAACACATGCAATATTCTGGGCAAATTTCCTTCGGCAAGCGGTTTACAAAATGTTTGAGTGTTATTTTCCTTTTTTAGTCTTAATTTAAATAAATCTTATAAATAACCGAACTAAGATCTCGCGCCTTCATTTTGCCTCATAGAGAAAAACTTTTGAGGTTACTTGCTTATCACTTTTTCCTATATAAAAATTGATTGTTTTCTGTATTTCTTGTTCAAGTACAGGATATAACGGATATGATACTAAGTTTCAGCGTTCAGTGTGAAGCCGTTTAAGAGATAGACCCCGGGACAAAATAGGTCTAAAAACAGTAACTTTGGTGGCTTACCAAATCGTTATTTTCCAACATAGATGACTAATTGATTGATAAATTATGTTTTTTAAGCCGATTTCGTACTCTACTTGTCAAGCCCTTTTCAACAATACCCCACAAAGGTAGATAAAAAAATAAAAAATATTTTGGTCCTTACTTACATGCATGGGACCTCTCTTATTATTTTCATTAATATAATAATTTTAAATGTCATTTCTGGCTTTGGGCCGCAGTATTACCTATTCTATGAGAATTTGAAGTCATTCGCTTATTTGATTTAGACGTTAGATGCGTCTGACAGACGGACGGACGGGCGGACGGATGGACAAAGTGCTGAACGACCCAGGCCAACTTAAAGAATATCGCTTCGCTCGATCAAAAAATAGGTAGACAATTTTAGGGCACATAAAAAGTAGGTTAGTAGTTTATTACATACGTGTTTTATGTAATAAACATATTATTTTTATTTAAAAAAAAATCTAAGGTAATTTATCTGACATGAAGGTATTAAACATTTTGTTGGAATTGGAATATCAGAGATAAAAATAGAATGTTCTTTCATATAGAAAAAAATATCTACATTTGAGGTTTAAATGTAAAAAAATTATGTGCTGCCCATTGGCATAGTTACGTGCACTCCCGCTAAACAGGGACGGGTGTCGGGTTCGATTCTTTACAGGAACACAAATTTTCTCCCCAAGGGAAATGTGTTTCTGGTTCTGGAAATGATTTGGTCTGATGTGAATGTTTCTGGCACCCACTACACAAGTCATTAAACTTAGTTTAGGGCTGTAAGTGTGAAAGTGTTTACGATTATGTTTATTATGTTATGCTGATTTTAATGATAGCTTAAATAGTGGTTTACTGTGGCGAGGTATGAGAATATGGCGCCAAAGAGCAATCAAAATAAACTTTTAAATTATGGTATTTGGCTTTAAAGCAGCCGTTGACGAAACCAAATGAGACCCATTTGGGTGCCGGCCAAAGACTAACAATGTAAACAAGAGAGCTTGTCTATTTTCTTCAATGACTCTATTTTATATTTAGGTTAGAATGTAGAAAGGAAAGCTACAGACAAGACATTGAATGCCCATCATTTATTTTTATTTACCGACTTCACAAAAAAGGAGGAAGTACTCAAGTCGACTGTATTTTTTTTTATATATGTTACCTCATAACTTCGTTCCTCGTGAACCGATTTTGTTTTTTTTTTCTTTTGATGGATGTTGCTTTCCAATGGTCCCATTTAAATTTGATCAAGATCTGACTAGATTTTGAGATATCCTCAATGATACGTATTCTGTGGACTACATTGACGATGTTCTCGTTTTTAACCTACTTCAAAAGTTACCTCATAACTTCTTTCTTTATATTAAATGTTGGTAAACATATTATTGATTAAATGGTTAGCGAATATGGCATATTATATTAATAATTAAAACGCAAGCAAAGATAAAGCGGTAAAGACGGTTTTTTAAACCAAATTCAACGCTTTATCTTCGGAAACCCTGATCAGATTAAATGAATTAAATACGTTTTATTACTAATTATTGAGGGTAACTTAAAAACTACTGGTCAAATTATGATCAAATTTAAATGAGACCACATGGGAAGCACCAGCTTTTAAACAAGAAAAGAATAATCAAAATCAGTTCACTTAGAAAAAAGGTTCTAATACACATAAAAAAATACAGTCGAATTGAGAACCTCCTAAAGGGCCATAAGCCACTTAGCCTTATTAATCAATCTATATTTAACCCTAGTTCATCTAAATTAATCTACAGAATATATAATTTTTTTTCACAGGACAAGTCATTCCCGTCATAACTATCAGATGGGAACGACTGTTATGATCGGTTAATGTGAAAATCTGATACTATGATCCGTTGGGAAGTACCCCTTAATATTTTAGTTAGTTTTTTGCCTGAATTAAATGACTTATTATTATTATTATTAATATAACCAAAATATGTACAACAGAAAACTAATCCTAATGATTGCCTCATCATATCTACTAGAAGCAATGCTGCTTCAGACAGTGGTTCACCTAAAAGATAAGGTAAACACTCAGACATCATATTGACCCAAACTAAGTGACACCATTAATGTTCTCTTTGATTTTTTGTTACGGACTTTTAGATCCATAAGGTTTTGATTTGCGGATTGAAATTTTAATTTATGTTCCTGTAAAGAACTGTATAATTTATTAATGTATCGACAAACAAAGCCTAGTGTCACATGATCTTAATAATGTCGATATCAATTTTATCGATATAATTATGGTTGCCGTTTTACCCCACGTGGAGAGGCGTCTGATAGATCCTTATCGTATAGGCCAGCTGTAAAACGTCAGGTTTATCGAATGTTGATTTGACGTGTTCTATATCACACTTCACAGTAATATTATAAAGGCGAAAGTTTGTGAGTGTGTTTGTATGTTTGTCACTTCTTTTTTTCATACGGCTGCACCGATTCTTATTTTCTTTTGTATGGAGATAGCGTTCACCCTGGATTTACACATAGGCTACTTTTTGTCCCCGAATTCCCGCGGGTCCGGTACTTACGCGGGTAAAACCGCGGGGTGCAGCTAGCTATCACATAAAACATTGATAAATTAGATTTAAATCTGATAATTCAGTTTTTTTGAAGTAAAATCGAAAACTTAGGGTAATTAGTACCATTGGCTGCATTTTTTGTTTCAAATGAACCTGTACCCTCCTTTTACTAAGCAATAGCTGTGCCTTACAGCTTCATCCGCATTTATCAAGTTGCAAAGCATCTCCGTTTCAGCTTGGGCAAAATTGCTTTCGTATGTCCAGCGGATTTCTGATTGTTCTCCTCTACAGGTCGTATTTTTCAACCGATTCTCTTGAAATTTTGTTGGCAGGTTTAATAATTATACAGTTTTTTTTGGCTATTATATTTTTGGATTTTTTTAATTTTTTCAAAACGTAAAAAGAAACATATTTCAGCCATTTCGAAAAATACGTGAGGTCTTTAAATCAGCTCAAAGTCTTCAGCTCACAGAATCACAAGTTGCGTAACGCATGTTTTAACCTTGACTGAGCTGTTATTAACTTTCACTAATTTAAGAAACTATAAGCCAATTATCGATAACTTTATCGACACGTGGCATCCCTACTCGGGCTACCCCACGTGGCGTCTATCGTCTGATCCTTATCGATGGAGCCAGCTGTAAAACATGAAATTTATCGACTGACCACCAATCCGTGAGGAGGGCCCAAATCACTGGCAGTTTAGGAACTTAGCTGTAGTGACTTCTGCAATTTTATTAAACTGTGTAAAGATTCGTTTTACCCGCCCTCAAACCTCGCGACTACATTTTACGTAATAGAACGCATTCACACTCACGGCCCCACGCTAAGTTCAAAGACTTGCATCGTGGGTGCCGGAAACATTCAGATTACACAAACATTACACCCAGAACCAGAAGCACAAATATCCCTTGGGAAGGAATTTGTGTTCCTGCCGGGAATCGAACCCAGGACCCACGGCGCAGAGGGCACCTGTCCACTGCGCCAACTGGGTCGTCAATAACTGGTAAATATTTGTATTTTTTTTACACTTGATGGCTTCTGTCGTGGGTGCCGGAAACTTTCACAACACATACATTCCCGGCAGAAGAACAATCATCCTTCCCAAGGGACAATTGCGCTTCTGAATCTGGGTGTGATTGTATGTGTGATAAATATTTCCGGCACACACGACACAAGTCTTTGAAATTAGTGTGGAGCTGTAAGTGTGAATGCGTCAGCTAATCAATTAGGAATATTTTTTAAAGTGAATACTTCTTTAGGCGCGTTGAGCACTTTTTGGGTGAAAAAATATCATGGAACTCGCGTCATCGTCACCGAACGCTTTCCATGAGCTATATGTACCTATACTGTGTTTATATATTATTATATATAGTTTTCTATCGGCAGTCCCCAATGTATATACGGTATATACATTGGGGACATTGATATAGGTGGTAGAGCATTTTGTGAGTCGCTCGCCTGGCTTGCTACCAAAGTAGCTTACCACCATCAAGTTGAAAGTCTGCCGCCAAGCCAAATACGGTGTTCCGGCAGTTATCCTTGAGAGCCTGCGTATTCCAGGTCTAGTGTGTTTACTAGCTTCGATCACATCGTCACTTACCATCAGGTGAGATAGTGGTCAAACACTAGCCTGTCACAAATAAAAAAAAAAATACGTATATTAATATTTACAGACGAAACCAAAACGAAATAAATACTGATGCATTATTCAATTGACCTCTCAGACGGGCTAGAAAATATTTTTCAAGTGGCTAAAGACTTCAATGAGCGTATAAACGAATCAAAAACAAATAAAAATATAATTTACGACCTTTAAGTGAGGCGCTCGCACGGACCGCGTTCAATGGCTGATGGGAGAAAAGGGTACCTTAAATTTTGATACTGTCTGTGCAACGCGCATCAAGGGGAAGTAGCCTAGGTGTTAATCCAGGGCTTAAGCTATGTACTTAATTAAATTCCAAATTTCACCCATAATTTAGTATTTTATTGAATTACGTATCTTTGTTGCACGCGGTTTCTATTTGAATTAAGCAAAAATGAACCTAGTTTCTTAGGAGTTTTGTCAATTTAGTATTGAAACCATTCGCAACAGAGATAGGTGACAGGGGGTCGGGTATTTTTACGTGCTATACCTGCCAAACCTGTAAAATAACGTCACCTGTAATAATATTTATATAAACAATAATTAAACGCAAGCAAAGCTTAAAAGACCGACTTCACCGCTTTATCTTCGGAACCTTGATCAGATTTAATGTATTAAACACGCATTATTGACGATAACTCAAAAACTAGAGATCTGATCTTGATCACATTTCAATGGGACCACATGAAAAGCACCAGCTTTCAAATAAAAAAATAATCATCAAAATCGGCGCACAAAGAGAGAAGTTATGAGGTAACTTACGAAACGAGAACATCGTCAATGTAGTCTACAGAATACGCATTATTGAGGATAACTCAAAAACTATACTTGTCAGATCTTGATAAAAAAAATGGGACCAATTGGAAAGCAACATCTATCAAAAAAAAAACGGTTCACATGGGACAAAATTATGAGGTAACACACATAACACAAAAAAAAATACAGTCGACTTGAGTACCTCCTCCTTTTTTGTGAAGTCAGTAAAAATTGGCGTTGTTGATTTTATATAATTTTCCAAAACCTGTGATTCTTCGAGTGTTAATGTGTAAGAATGGTGGATTATTAACCGTTAATACTTAGTAAATGTGCATACGTGCAGGCAAATCATACAAAGTAATAAACGTGATTTTCGCTTTCGCTCCAAACCTCCAATATCAGTTCTAGTAAAGTTTCTACCACTTTACTATGGCATGATTTGACTATGACTGGACCTTGAACGTTTTACTTGACTTGTGACTAGGACTTTTAATATGAAATACTTTTGAAATATATTATCACTTGACACTGGCTAAATGCACAAGATTTCGAAGCCAACATTAAAAGAAAAAAAAAAAAACTGCAAAATAACGTCACCTGTAATAATAATAACATTTATGTAAACAAAACCGCTACACCCACATACCTAAGTAAAAAATACCTAACAGGCACGTCTCATCAAAGTTGGCTTTTTACTGGATATGGCTCATACTCATATTCATTTATTCATTGCAGTGACATGTTATAATTATAGATCTTATTAATAATAATATAATCTCTGTAACTTACCCTTTAGGCATGCAAACATATTTTTACACAAAAAAATATTATAATAATACAATATTATTAAGTGAAAAGAGTGGAACAATGTCATCAACTGGTATAATAGATAAAAAAATAATTAAATCAATTTCTTATCCAAATAATCCTTAATCGTATAAATGCATTTACTAATCAGGAGATCAAATAATTCTTTTTTAAATAAAATTGTATTCATTTTTTTAATCCTATCTGGAAAATTTTAATGGTTGTAAATTGTAATTGGTTTGTAAAATGCACTCTCTTTGTATTTTGTACATTTTGGGTGTGTTGTTACAATATTGTATTTTCTTCTTGCTTAGAAACGATCTGACATCATCAGCTCATTTCAATCAGCATCTAGAAACTTAGGGTAACATTGGCCTGACCCTACTCAATCCGACCAGATTATATCAAACCATAAAATAATACTTTTACGGCCGTGTCGCCGCATGAGTCTAATTAATGACCTCCTCGTTTACACGAAAAGTTACGACCTCCAGTTACAATAAACATTGAAAAACACGTGTACGGCGCATAATTTTATTGATTTTTTTAATTAATTGCCAGTTAAAGACCCGGCTTTGGTTTTTTAGTAGGGAGTGTACGAAGCGAGGTCAACAATTTACTGTTATTGGGGAGTTATTTTAATATGATGTTGATATTTGAAGTGAAAACTTCTTTAGCGGCGTTGTGCACTTTTTGGGATGGGTAAAAATGTTTAACTCGCGTCAGGACACGTGACTTGATCGAAAATTCGAAGACGAAGGAGAGGAAGTAATATCCCCTTCTCTTTCTACCGCGCGGCGAAAATGTTCAAGTTTTCACTTCTGCCGGCACTCCCGGAGTGCAACCTGTTGTTTTTTTTTTAAAGAGGTACGTTATCAAATCTAATAGGTATATGTATAACTACGTGGTGTTCAGATAGGTGAACCAAAAAAGTTTGTGGTTGAGTTGCATAGTTTTTTTTGAGTTAGCCAAGCATTGTCAAACTTGGAGGCGCGACCCCGTTTGATTGATAAAGAATAAATCGGTATATTATTTATATTTTTTTATTTTAAATAAGTACCAGTAATTAAAAACTAGTAGCTGAGTCACCCACGTCCGTAGGAGGATACCCCTTAAGTCTGACTCCCTACACGTGGTCCCCGGGTGGTGCTAATCAGGTGACATTTGAGAGGTAGAGCATTTTGTGAGTTGCTCGCCTGGCTTGCTACCAAAGTAGCTTACCACCATCAAGTTGAAAGTCTGCCGCCAAGCCAAATACGGTGTTCCGGCAGTTATCCTTGAGAGCCTGCGTATTCCAGGTCTAGTGTGTTTACCAGCTTCGATCACATCGTCACTTACCATCAGGTGAGATAGTGGTCAAACACTAGCCTGTCACAAATAAAAAAAAAAAAAAAATAGTACACAGATATATAAAAAATGACTAAAATCGGTCGAGCCGTTTCAGAGGAGTTTGACCACAAACGTCGTGACACGAGATTTTTATGTATTATAATAAATAATAAATAAAAAGTATTTGTTGCCAGAAACCAGAAAATTTTTTTCTTATATTCTACAACACAATATAACGTATACCTATATTCATACGTATTAGAAGATTATGTTTATTCGCATCTTTAAATATTAAAGGAGAGGAAAAGCTACAAACCTTTTTAAAACATTAAAAACGTCAAAACGCATGTAGAGTCCCGGAGGTAGATTCATCTCATTTTCGTGTTTTGGGGCCCATGAGAATAAACTATATTGTTTTTTTATTCGGAGTTATGTCAAGCAAGATCGTTATCAGTGAGCCGGGGTCGATTGATTTGTTTTATTTTTGTTTGGTTCCTTAAACTTTTGTTCAAGAATGCGGAGATTGTGGTTATTTTTTGTTTTATGAAATATAGTGACAGTTTTCTAGTGTTTGGGTGAAACAAGAATGTATTTTTATCACGTCATCCGATTTTCGGAGTGGTAAACTTGTTATGGGACGGTGTGAATTGGATTTGAAACTAAAAAGTGTAACGAAAAAGAGATTATAGTTGATTTTATTTATAAAGCATTAGCCATGCTAGGCAGAACTATAGTGATAAATTTAGAAAGGAAAAATAGGTTGTTGTTTCTTGTTGTTTTCAGCGGTTAGAGCAATAGGGCATGACACCCTATGGCCGCGGGTTCAAATCCCGCCTCAAACGATAATTTTTCCTTCCTAAATTTATCACTATAGAGATAATAGTTGTTTAAAATATAAAATACTATCCGTGCCCCGCGGCTTCGCCCGCTATTATCAAGTTAAAAAGTAGCCTATGTGTTAATCCTATGTATAATCTATGTATATTCCAAATTTAATCCAAATCCGCTCAGCTGTTAAAGCGTGAAGAGGGAACAAACATACTTACACACTTACACACAACTTTCGGATTTATAATATTAGTAGGATTATTACTATACTATAAGATAAAGGAGATAATGCCCTTCGCCCGCGTTTATTAAGTTAAAGAGTAGCCTAGGTTATTCCGGAACCTAAACTATCTACATTTTAAATTTTATCAGAATCGATTGATTCGTTACAGAGATACGGGGTAACAGACATTCACACACACAAACTTTCACATTTATAATGTTAGTAGGATTTAACAACTATCTATATTTTATTTTGTGTAATTTTAATTAATAGCTCTACGTAAAATAGACAATATAATATAGCTATACGGGCCCCGTTCAGTTTTTCATTAATTATTCTCAAGTATGACATTAAGTTATTCAAGATGTTAGTTTTGATCATGATATAAAGGTTTATGTACTTACTAGCCGTGTCCCACGGCTTTGCCCGCTATCAAGTTAAAAAGTAGCCTATGTGTTAACCCTAGTTATAATCTATGTACATTCCAAATTTCATCCAAATCCGTTCAGCCGTTAAAGCGTGAAAAGGGAACAAACATACTTGCACATTTACACACAAACTTTTGGATTTATAATATTAGTAGCATTATAAAATAAGATAAATCAATGTTTTTTTACCTGATATATGGCAGTTTAGTTATTTATTATGTAAATACATATTTTTGGGATTTTAGAGTAAATACACATGAAATCATTATAAGTAGAGAATATTGATTCTATGAAGTATATTTTTATTAAGTACGTATGATAGTTTATTGCTCCGTAGTATTTTCAACCGACTACAAAAAAGGAGTTCGAACCGACTACAATTCGACTGTATGTTTTATTGTATACGCATATCGTATACGCGATATCTCCGCCAATTCTTAATCGATTTTGATTTTTTTTACGTTTGGTAGAGTATACTTTAGAGGTGGTCCCATATAAATTTTATCGAAATCGATCAAGCCAAAACCGAAATGGAATGTTGGTTGGTTGGTGATGAAGTTGGTTTTTTTAAGTTTTGCTCGCGTTTCAATTATATTGGTCCCATATTAATTATCCAGAATGGATAGAGGTTTCCGGAGATATCGGAGAGGAAGACAAATTTTATTTAATAATATCATCTGACCCAGGGCAACTTCCAATTTTCGTTTATTTTTTTTAAATTCCGACGGTAAATGTAAACAATTAATAATTTATTGTATTTGTGTTTAAAACGTTTGAAAAATAATTTAATAATAACGCACGCATAATTAAAAAAAAATAAGCTTAATTTTCAAAAATACTTTTAAATTAACATTTCAAAATATTTAAAAAATCAACGTTTTTTAGTAACTCAAAAAATCAAACGATAATAATTACAAATGTAAAGCTTTAAAATTAAATCAGTTGGCATGAAAACTTATGCCGTCGGTCAGAGCCCTAAAATAAGGAAGACATCTCGTCATCGTGGCATGTGGCATACTCACACTCAATGCTAATTTGA
The DNA here is from genome assembly GCA_948107665.1 of Lomographa bimaculata. Lineage (NCBI taxonomy): Eukaryota > Metazoa > Arthropoda > Insecta > Lepidoptera > Geometridae > Lomographa > Lomographa bimaculata. Next base: position 10,287,513 of record OX403610.1, on the reverse strand, counting down.
GATCGCGCTCACACCAACAAGCTTTAACAAGCTAAATGCTATAAGTAATCCAGTGACGAAACTAACACAACTACACAAGTCACAACCTATTCGCGTTCCAAATACAAAATAAAACTACAAAGAAAACAGCACGGCACTAGAATAATACAATAAGCACAGGATCAGCGACTGAAATTTAAAAAGTCACAGTTTCCCAAACGCGTGCGCGGACCCCGGAGGCTAAAATGGAACTGGATTGACTTGAACTTCCGTTCGGCGCTCTGATTGGTCGATGCAAATTGAGGCGACGGTGCCGGCCAATGGGGGAGGTTATCGCCATTGATGGGTAACGCCTATTATTGGTAGTTGGTAGACTAGTTCGCCATTTTTCAGCGGTGAACAATTGGGATTGTTAGGTGCTGTGAATTTCTGAAAATGCTGGTAAAAATATCCAACCCAGTTCGGCGCAGCTGACTGCGTTAAATCATAACATTTGGGAACCAGTGTGACGTAACGTCTGTTCCTATTGTGTGACGTTACTGTGATTGTTGGAGTTAGTAGTTTGGTAGAGTTCGTCTTATCTAAAAGTTGCCGCCCCTCCACCAAATTGTTGACACTCAAAGTATGAACCTGACAAAATTGGTGTAGTTGGTTCTGTATTTAATTTGATTATCTTGACTTATAGTATGTATATGGTTGTTTGTCAGTGGGCGGCCCATGGCCTGGCTTCCTGCATCCGACATGGCTTAACATCTGTTGTCTTAGGACCACTTTGACTGCCTCTTCTCTGTATCACCACTGGTACTGTTCTTTATTATGTGGTACACATTAATAGTCTTTTCATTTATTTTGTGGTATAACAGCAACTCCTTGTCACAAATGAAAATATGTTTAGGAGAGCCAGTGTCTTTTTGGTATAAGGTTTTATTAAATATCCTTTTTTTCTCTTGTAATGCTCTTCCGTCCACTACATACTCTACATGTAGGTACCTACCTAGATTTGTAAGACTTTTGTGCTAGCTACTGATGAGGGAGTAAAATCATACAACTCTACTTAATATGCCCCCATGCCCTGTCAAACGTCATCTATTTTAATCGCCATATCTCCAGTTCGCTCAAAGCGTTTCGCTTCTACATTCATCATCAGTACAGCGAAGGAGTGGAACTCATTGCGTGGTTCTTTGTTCCCCGAACGGTATAATCTCGGAGTCTTCAAGTCTCGAGTGAATAGGTATCTTATAGGCAAGCATGTCACATCTTCGGCCGCATCATCACTTTCCATTAGATGAGATAGTGGTCAAAGGCTTGCCTATTCCGCATAAAAAATAAATGAAATGTATAAATGCGAAACTATGTAATATGTGTGATTGTGTATGTTTAAAATGAGGTCTAGGATCCTGTCTACATAAAAACATGCACTTCAAACTAGTCTGTCAAAGATAAAACGAAACGAATTTAAATTGTTGTTTTTTTGAAGTCAATGATTTAGAGAGAAAAACATTTGTATGAAAATAAAATTGTTATGTTTTCTACGTTCAAATAACATTAGTATATTTTCTTTTATTTCATGTCAATAAAAAAATGTTATTTTCGTACTTACATTTGTATATTTTATTATATTCAAATAAAAATGTCTGACCTGGAGTCTGAGATAGGTAAGTAGGTACAGTGTAAGGGACTAAGAGGTAACCATACCGACCAATATATCCTATACAATAAAATGTAACAGTTAAACACAAACGATAATATAAAAACGAAAATACTAGACGGAATTGGCTGAAATTTAAAAAATAGGAAAATGAGAATATCCTGGAATAACACATATATTTATACTAAAACTACCAAGACAAATTTGCTGCTTTTTATATAGGTATAGACAGCTAGATACAGCAGACCTGGAATAACTGATACCTTTTTTTTTCATGGTGCCAACTAAGGGCCAATTGCCTTTATTTCCTAAAACTATACACAGCAAAGACCTAAGTTACCTACAAGACATCGAGCTTATAGGTAACTCAAATGCTCAAGCCCACCAACAGTAGGTAGTACATAGTTTAATTTAGTTTTAGAAAATATAAGCAATTGCTCCGTAGTTAAGACTTCAAAAAAAAAGTTAAATACCTAACATATCACGACAAATATAAAATACTCTACCTTAATTAAAATGTAGAGTCAGATTTTAGTCGGTAGACTTTGATGACTAATGATTTAGTAATTAGTAATGTAGATATATTTACTAGGTCAATATTTTGGGTCAGCTAAATGATTGTTTAGCAAAATATTCGCACTCGTACATTTAATTAGCTGATTATTTATATTACGTAAGGAAGATACGTTTTGCTGCGAAAGTGAAAAAATGTCGTTGATTTTCTATCATTTCAACTTAAGATTTTTTTTTTTATTTATTTGCACTACATCTGTACATTTCAAATATTAAAACTTACAAATAATAATTACTTGTATAAGAACTAAATATGATAACTTATAACTTAAAAAACTTAATTATGTATTATTATCATCTTTTTTTTTATTATTATTTCATGACCATGGATGCATAGTCCTTCAGTCGAAATATTAAACAAATATTAACAATTTCTATTTTTCATAATAAAAGTCTTAGTCACAAGTCACAGTCAAAGTCAAGTAGTCAGTCATAGTCAAGTCATGCCCTAGTAAAGTGGTAGAAACTTTACTAGAACTTCTATTGGAGTTTTGGAGCGAAGGCGAAAATTACGTTTTTAAACTTTGTATGACTTCCCTACACTTATGCACATTTACTAAGTATTAACGGTTAATAATCCACCATTATTACACATTAACACTCGAAGAATCACAGGTTTTGGAAAATTATACAAAATCAACAACGTCATTTTTCACTTTCGCGGCAAAACTCGCCTTATATTATCTACGTATCTGAAACCTAAATATATTTTATAGAATGGATAAGGAAGAGCGGGGTCTTCTGACACAGGTATTTTTATATAGGAAGGTCCCAACCTACCTTAAGTTAAGCAAAACTTGTTTACAGAAATAAATCATTTTTTCATTTTTCAAATCTTAAATATATATTAAATATATATAACTTAAAGGTGACTGACTGACTGACTGACATAGTGATCTATCAACGCACAGCCCAAACCACTGGACGGATCGGGCTGAAATTTGGCATGCAGGTAGATGTTATGACGTGGGTATCCGCTAAGAAAGGATTTTGATTAATTCTACCCCCAAGGGGATAAAATAGGGGATGAAAGTTTGATGTACTTCTTAACGCGAGCAAAGCCACGGGCAAAAGCTAGTGAGGTATAAACATATTATTCTAGTGTCAATGTGTAATAATGATGGGTTATTAACCGTTAATACTTAGTGAACGTGCATGAGTGTAAGCAAATCATACAAAGTATCAACTTTGTCAACTTTGTGATCACGTTTATCAAAACGTGATTATCGCTTACGCTCCAAAACTCCAATAGAACTTCTATTGGAGTTTTGGAGCTAAACCAGTAAGTAACTTAAGTAAGTACCGTAAGGTTTCTACCACTTTATTAAGTCATGACTTGACTATGACTGGACCTTGACTTTTTTTCATCACTTTACTTCTGACGGACTTTCATTACAAAATATTGTCCTTAAAATATTTTATTACATGACGATGGCTAAATACACAAGGTACCTATATCTTATTTTAAAAATAAATTCTGTTCGTTGGTGAGCACTCATCAAGATAACGGGTTGTTTAGCTGCAAAATCCTTGCACTTAATTAAATAAATCATTTAAACGTAAGCAAAGCTTAAAAAAACCAACTTTACGCTTTATTTTCGGAACCTTGATCAGATTTAATGTATTAAACACGCATTTTTGACTATAACTCATAAACTAAAGATCAGACCTTGATCAAATTTCAATGGGACCACATGAAAGGACCAGCTTTCAAATAAAAAAAGAATCATCAAAATCGGTTTACAACGAAAGAATTAATGAGGTAACTTTTGAAGTCGGGTAAACGAGAACATCGTCAAAGTACGCATTATTCGTCACAAAATAGGCATTATTGACGATATTTCAAGAACTACTGATCAGATCTTGATCAAATTTAAATGGGACCAATTAGAAAGCAACATCAATCAAACAAAAAAAAATTCGAAATCGGCTCACGTGGAGAGAAGTTATGAGGTAACACACAAAAAAAAAAAATGCAGTCGACTTGAGTACCTCCTCCATTTTTGGGAAGTCGGTAAAAAATAAAAAAATTTTTGAATAAGATTCGCCATAAGGCTAGGCAAAGAAAAATTGCTTATCGATTTTATTAAATTTGGACATGACTACGTTTGTAGTAAAATTTGTGTATCGTTACTTTTGGTAGGACTCTTTAGCAGAGTCCGCCTGGGGCCTGGGGCAGTACCACACAATTGCTAGACTTTTTTTTATTCCCGCTTTTACCATCTAACAACAAACTGTTAAACGTCATCATGGCTGATATGCCTTTAGTTCGCTCAAAGCGTTCTACGTTTCATTAACCGTAGGCGCGGCGCGCGGCGCGATTAAAGGGTAGCTCTTTTTTTGTGCTAGATAGGCAAGCATTTGACCGTCATTTCAGCCGATGGAAAGTGATGACGCGGCCGAAGATGCAACATGCTTGCCTATAAGGTACTTATTAGACTTGAAGACACCCAGATTGTACCGTTCACATTGGCAGTAGCTTGGAATAATCTAGGAATCTTTAATTTATGAGTAAATAGGTATCATCTAGGCAATACATCTTCAGCCGCATCATCATTTTCCATCAGGTGAGATAGTGTTGAAATGCTTGCCTATCTTGCAAAAAAAAACAATATTAGGCGTGAGTTAGGTTAGTTATTTGCCGCGCAGGATTTTGACCTACATAAGTTTATAATAACGCTGGGTAGCACTGAACCCGGGGCAAGATAGTGACTGCTAGCGCGACCCTACCTTGCTCCACCTCGGTGAAGGACTGCTCGTGGGGGGGTTTTAAGTGGGTTCGAGCCCCACATACCCCTTTCCTTCACCCCTGGGAAGGAAGGGAAGTGCAAGGCATTTCCCCCCCAAAAAAAAAAATGGGTAGCACTGAATAATAATTGGCAAGCGTGACGCTTACCCTCAGGCGAGCGACTTTCTAGTCTAGTCACTTAAGAGCAAAACAATTTTTGTGACCGGCCGCCTGACGTCAACCCACATGCATATTATTAGAATACCCGCTGCTCAAACAATTTGATTAAGACATCGCCGCATGCGCATGCGCATGCCGCGCTAATGAACGGGCTCCAATAGCCACATGTGCAAACACCCATGTTTGAACTAAGGGACTTTATACTTAGGGATGGGACAGGACAAGCTCTGAGCTCTCAATTTTTCAAACTGGTTTTAGTGGTTTAGCCCCGAATCGAAACCTCACGTCTACTGTCTTCCTACCAATCCGATTTTTTTTTTTTTTATTTGTGACAGGCTAGTGTTTGACCACTATCTCACCTGATGGTAAGTGACGATGTGATCGAAGCTGGTAAACACACTAGACCTGGAATACGCAGGCTCTCAAGGATAACTGCCGGAACACCGTATTTGGCTTGGCGGCAGACTTTCAACTTGATGGTGGTAAGCTACTTTGGTAGCAAGCCAGGCGAGCAACTCACAAAATGCTCTACCACCTCTCAAATGTCACCTGATTAGCACCACCCGGGGACCACGTGTAGGGAGTCAGACTTAAGGGGTATCCTCCTACGGACGTGGGTGACTCAGCCCCCAAAATAAAGACTAAATGGTTATATTATCTTTGGGTGTCTTTGACTATCTTCCTAACAATCCGATATTTTTTTAGACGACTTCAAAAAGGAGGTTCTCAATTCGACTGTACTTTTTTATGAGTGTTACCTCATTTTTTTACTAGGTGAACCGATTTTTATTAGCCTTTTTTTTATTTGAAAGCTGGTGCTTTTCATGAGGTCCGATTTATATTTGATCGAGATCTGACCGGTTGTTTTTGAGTAAAACTCATTAATTCGTGTTTAATTAATTTAATCTGATCATGGATTCCAAGGATAAAGCGTTTTTTTTAGCTTTGGTTGTGTTTAAATAATTTCGAGTTAAAAACATGTTTTTAACTTGAAATAAATTTTTCGTTTTAATTAGATAGATAGATAAACTCTTTATTGAACACCAATTCTTAATAGAAAATAATGACATACAAAATAAGTGTAACAATAGGCGGTCTTATCGCTAAAAGCGATCTCTTCCAGACAACCTTTGGATGGAGAGGAATTACGCAACAAAGTTGGACGTTGTTGGAATTATTAATCTATTTAAATTATTTTAACCACAATCTCACCTGATCTAATTATTTATTATTAAATAAGTTGAATATCTTTAGACAATAATACAATTATGTAAGTATAACTGTTGTTTAAAAGCGAAAAAAGGACGAATCATTAAAAAGACAACCTATAAAAAAAAATTATAAATATGTTTAGATGAAAAACGTTTCCGATTTTTGTAGAAGGAAAAAATAATAATAAAAAACACCTGAACGAAACCGATGATGAAACCGAAGTATCGGTCGAGGACTTTAGGCTTTAGTTAAGTTTTAGGAAATATAGGCAATTGGCCCGTAGATGGCGTCAAAAAAAATAGAGTTTTAACATTTTTGGTACACCCAAGTCTGTAAATACAAACATCATTATTATTACTGATTAAAAACACGCGCTCCGTTTGCTCATTTCAAGTCCATTCTTTCATCTTTACCATCAAAAAACACCTTTTAAAATCTTACCGAATCAATAGTGATACACCTGTAGAATAAAATGAACCTTACTGCCAAGATCATAAGAGTGATGTTATTGAATAAAGCCCAAAGCAGGGATTAGCAACTTTAGGCCTTTTTAGATGTTTCGTTGTAAATATTGGGAATTTGGGAAAAATATTTTACTCAGAACTACTCGTATGACTAGGCGTTACAATTTTTCCTAAATCCCAAATAGAGTCTCATTTTAGAATATTGTTATTATTTATCTATGATAGTGTTTTGATGCTTATTATTTCAGTAAAGTTTCTACTAAATGTAATAATAATTATTGTTATTTTTATTTGTACCTACTCCCATTTTTACTTGTCCTCATCCTCCTGCTTATTGCGTATGCAGCACTAGCTGCATACGCAATAAGCAGGTAATAGGTACTAACCTATTTATAATATTTCTGTTTTTTTTAAGTGGCCCTCTATTTGCTAAATAAGTTATACTTTGTTGGTTACATAGTCGTAAGTTTTACTAAGATAATAAAATTAGTTTAAATTTTTTTTTTCTTTCCAATCTACGGGCCAATTGCCTATATTTCCTAAAACTAAACTAAAACTATGTACAGTAAAGAACTAAGTTACCTACAAATCATCGAGCTTATAGGTAACTCAAGTGTTCAAGCCCACTACCAGTGGGTAGCGTTCCCATCATGCTGGCGGCATTGCCTCTCTGAATTGCAATGCTAATACGTTGAGCCAAATAAGTGCCAGCATTTTGATCACGTTTAATAATTATATTTAAAAATTTAAATATATTTATTCCTAATTTATTTAGATAGTAAAATGTTAATCAGTTGATAGTCTTATTATTAACTAGCAGTGCCCGCGACTTCGTCCGCGTGATTATTAGACTTTTAGTAAGGATCCCAAATTTTTTGAAAATATAATATAGTCTATAGCCTTCCTCGATAAATGTACTATCCAACACTGCAAGAATTTTTCAAATCGGACCAGCGGTTCCTTAGATTAGCGCGTTCAAACAAAGAAACAAACTCTTCAGCTTTATAATATTAGTAATAGTATAGATTATTATTATAAAAATATGAGAATAACCTGGTCATTTCGTGCTTTTATCATTAAAAATATTCTTGTTATATAAGTTTCTACTTATTGACTTCCGGCCTAAAGGTTGAGCACCCCTGTCGGCCATATTTAAGTGCATTGAATATGGTCATTACACGGTTGTTTGGAGCCATTGTGCAGCTTTTGTACAGCTTTATAAGCACCATTGTGATGCTGTTTGGCGGTAGACAGCTTGTACAGAGGATGTAGGGTGGTTTTAAGGATCCGTAGGTTCTGTAAAGAATCGCTTTATGTAATACAGCCGTTTTTTATGACTGATTGCTTCAATGTTTCCGAATTTTTAACTGACTTCAAAAAAGAAGGAGGTTCTATATTCAACTGTACGTTTTTTTTATGTATGTTCCCCGATTTCCCCCCATTTGTGGACCGATTCCCAAAAATGTTTTTTTTTTCTGTTTTTTTTTGTTTGGTTGATTATACTTCCGAGGTGGTCCCATATAAATTTTATCGAAATCATACATCAAAATTATGAAAAATAGAAAATAAAATATAAAAAAGAAAATATATAGTTAGGATATACGGATTTTACGGCATTTTATTTAAGAAAGTGACAAGAGCCAGGTAGGCTGTATATGCTTCACTTGAGCATCAAATCGCTTTCACACTCACACCCCCACACTAAGTTTGATGACTTGTATCGTGGGTGCTGGAAACATTCATATCACACACACAATCACAACCAGAACCTGAAACACAAATTTCATTTGGGGAAATAACTCGTGTTCCCACCGCGGTAATCGAACCCTGCTTAGAAAGCGAATGCGATCGCTTATGCTACGGGTAGCTTTTTGTTTATAACTGTTGTTGCTTCAATGCTTCTGAATACTTCGAAACATTTTTCATTGGTTTAAAATATTTAGTAATATATTCACTTTAAAAATAAATAATTAAATTAAAACGAAACAAATATTTAAGAGCCCCCGTTACAACAAACGTGTTTTTTTTAGGGAACTAATTTTTTGAGCTGTTATTTAAATATTCAAGATGTTATTATGATCAGCTGAAAAACATATTGAGCAGTTATTTAATTTAATGGCGGTTGATTAATTATTGCGACAGTAAAACATGGACGGTAATAAAAAAAAACAATTTGTGGGTTAGTGTGTCGTAAAGGAGGAAAAACGACTTAGAAACTTTCGCTTATAGACAATCAATAGGTAAGACGACGAGCGAAGCGAGGAGGAGTGGTTAGGTTTCTTGTGACTACAACGCGCGAGCCGAGCGAGCGAAGCGAGCCTGCCGCGGCAGCGGCCGGCGAAGCGCCAGAAAACTTTGATTGCGGGGCTGTGAGTGTTTTAAATTACATGTTGTTTTAACTAAAGAAGATTTTCTAGGATAGTTCTATCAAATCCCGAAATAAAAACATATTTTTACCGCCCATTTAATTATTTTCCTGCTCAATTATATATTCACTGATCCATTTCATTATTTTTTATTACTAATTTTTGTTTACTTTACTGCTTAGTTTTAACTGCTGAACGAGTTATTAAACGTGCCATTTATAATTTTTAACTTACCAAAACCGCTATTTACAACTGTCTCTTTAAATCAGTGGCTTTTTTACTCGGTTTTATAGATAATGGTATGGAAACTACGGAACACTTCGCGCGCGAGTCCGACTCGCATTTGGCCGGTTTTTTTCCTCGTCAAGCCTACTCCAGTAGTCAAGATCTAAGGGCCCTTCAATAGATCAATACAAACTATTATTATATTCTATAGTAACTAGATATGAGTGATAAGCATCTTTGTTAATAATGTTCTATTTTAGAACATCTTTTGAGGTGGAATGAAGTGAAGAACCTTGTCTTATTAAAAGTTTAGCCGAAAGGTGTTTAGAATGCTCTCATAGTTTTGCTGCTATCAGCACAATTCATACAAACGTAAGCAAAGCTTAAATAATTAAACGCAAGCAAAGCTTAAAAAAACCGACTTCACTGCTTTATCTTCGGAACCTTGATCAGATTTGTATTAAACACGCATTATTGACTATAAGTCAAAAACAAGAGATCTGATCTTGATCAATTTCAATGGGACCACAAGGAAAGCACCAGCTTTCAAATAAAAATAAAATCATCAAAATCGGCTCACAACGAAAGAAGTTATAAGGTAACTGTTGAAGTCGGTTCAACGAGAACTTCGTCAAAGTAGGCGTACAAAATAGGCATTATTGACGATATTTCAAAAACTAATTATCAGATCTTGATCAAATTTTAATGGGACCAATCAGAAAGCAACATCTTTCAAACAAAAATTTTTTTGAAATCGTCTCACGTGGAGAGAAGTTATGAGGTACAAATAAAAAAAAAATGCAGTCGACTTGAGTACCTCCTCCTTTTTTGGGAAGTCGGTAAAAAACCCGACTTCACCGCTTATATTTTGGTTTCGGCTTGATCGATATTGTTAAAATTTATATGGGAACACATCACACAATCTACCAATGTATGTATCTACCTGAGATTGTGAACGTTTTTATTTTTTTGTTAATTGGCAAGACATATTTCAGTTTCTGTCGGACATTTGTCAATTAATTGTAGAGAGGTCTCAGTTTAGGGCGAAAAACTAGTTATCTGCTGCGTGACGTATATATAAGGATCTTTGGTTTAAAAGAAATATTTCAAAACAGGATCGAGCCACACGGAACATATTTGGAAATTCTCACGCCTCCAGAAAATCTCTTTACTTTAAACCAACAAACCCCATAAAGTAGAGCAATAATAAAATTAAAAAAACATCAATAGCGATTTGTCCGGAAATCCACTCAATGTAGAGCACGCCCTTATGGGAAGTCAAGATGGACGTCAAGGGCGCAACGCATTCATTGCTAAGGTTCCGTAGACAATTGTTTTCATTGAAAATAACCAAAAATAATTTCTAAATACATATAATTAATCTGTGCGTGTGTTTGTCACCTAACTCCTCCTAAACGGACCGATTTAGATGAAATTAATGTTGTGTGTATATTTCAATAGATATCTGAACGGTTTGAAATCACTATTAGACCCTTAGGCGGTGCTGCTGTCGGTGTGTCAATATGGCGCTGGTTTTTCGGGCAGGGTGACGTCTGCGGGTCCGCTAGTATATATATAAAAATGTATTCCTATTTACCTTGGTCACGCCATAACTTGAGAACGACTTTACCGATTTCAAACCTTTTTTTTTAAGTTTTCTTTTACTTTGTAGGTTCTTAAGAATAGAAAATAAACGATTCTTATTTTAAAAAAAAGGTTGTCTGGAAGAGATCGCTTTTAGCGAAAAGACCGCCTATTGTTACACTTATATATTGTTTTAATGTCATTCCTATTTTGTGTTCTTTGTTATTTTAAGTTGTTCAATAAAGAATATATCTATCTATCTATCTAAGATAAAGGTATAACCAATAAAACTCAAAAGATTTTCTACTAGGCAAAATGAAGGCGCGATGTCTTCGGGGCGAACGAGTAGTTTATAGTAACATTAAATTGTTGGTGATATCACCAAATTAGACAAAAAACTTACTGTATGTATTGTACTCTTGTTAAGATCTTTCGAACTATATAATAACCCACACAGACAGAAAAAAAGTGAGTAGGTACTTTCTAGGCAACCATCTACGGCCTGGTATCATCGTTTTCCATCAGGCGAGATTGTGGTCAAATGCCTATCAAGCATAAAAAAATTATAAACGCAAGCAAAGCTCGGAAAAAAACCGACATCGCCGCTTTATCTTAGGAACCTAAACCGAATATATGTGTTAAACACGCATTATTGACGATAACTCAAAAACTACTGATCAGATCTTGATCAAATTTAAACGGGACCAATGGGAAAGCAACAGATTTCTAAAAAAAAAAAAATTCGTTCTCGTGGAAAGAAGTTATGAGGTAAAACACATAAAAAAAACAACGGGTTGCACTCCGGGAGTGCCGGCAGAAGTGAAAACTTGAACATTAACGTTGTAAACAGCAGGAGCAGGCATACATTTTCTCCGCGCGGAAGAAAGAGAGATATTACTTCCTCTCCTTCGTCTTACGAATTTTCCGTCTCACGAATTTTCGACCAGGTCACGTGTCCTGACGCGAGTTTAACATTTTTTACCCATCCTTAAAAGTACACAACGCCGCTAAAGATGTTTTCACTTCAAAAAATATAGTCGAATTGAGTGCCTCCACCTTTTTTTGTGAAGTCGATAGAAAACAATTAAATCCTCGTTTTAAAACCACCACGGTACCCTAAAAGAGCCGAACAATACGAAAACATTACGGCCTTTAGATCATTACTCAGCATATTGTTATCACCCTAGATAATGGGGTGCACGCGGTTTGCACCCCGTGATGAGTCACCCCTTGTTCCACCGGATCCACCCTTGTAATCTATACTTAACGGAGATAACGAACTTACCTGTAAGACCTCTTTTAATTATTGTGAGATCATTGGACACAAGAGTTATGTACTCGTATATACTAGCCGTGCCCCACGGCTTCGCCCGCTATTAAAGAAATAATACAATAGTATTATATTAAGGTACCTATCTAGAGTGAATAGGTACCTTCTAGGCAAGCATGTTCCATCTTCGGCCGCATCGTCACTTTCCATCGGGTGAGATAGCGGTCGAATGCTTGCCTATCTAGCGTAAGCAAAAAGATTTTTCCCACTTATCTCCGAAACGGATTGACCGATTTTGATACGGTTTTTAATTTGAAAGGTTACTTGATAGACAGTGTTCTTAGGTGAAAATTGGAACAACCGTTTACTATTTAAATCATAATTATCAAAATTTAGATTTTTGTCACTTGTGTTTTTTAATGATAGATAGGCAAGCATTTGACCACTATCTCACCTGATGGAAAGTGAGGATGCGGCCGAAGATGTAACATGCTTATATTAGCAATTTAAAATATAATATAACTTTTTTCAAGCGAGCGTGAAGTACAAGCTCTGCGTCTCCATTTCAGCTTGGGCAAAAATGCTTTCGTAAGTCCGGCTGTTCTCTACATGTCGCAATTCTCAACCGATTCTCGTGAAATTTTTAAGGTTCGGTAATTATGTTTTCTTTGTTTGTTGATTTTTTTTTTCTCAAAATGGCGGAGTAATAAAACAAAATCAACCATCCCGTGAAATGCACGAGGTCTTCAGCTCGCAGAGCCTTAATAGGAATATTAGGATTTAAAAGCCACATGTTCAGAAAAGGCTACTCTCCGAAACGACGAGAGCCCTACGGAGAGAAGGTGTAGGGTATCACAAAGTCGCGGGTGTGTGGGCCCGTCGCGCTCTCTCAAGTACGGGGACACGAAATGGTCATTAATAAATCAAGCTCAGTCGCTGCCCGTATTTAAAGAACACGTCAAATCTTACTATCTCGCTTTAAATAATTTAATAATGTTGTAATTTGTCCCATTAAATCTATTCTTTATTCATGACATTGGTATTCATATTTATGTACTTATATTATGTAGCTTACGTATTATATTAATATTTATTATGTTAGGTCATAATTGTACTTAGGTGTATTATAATGAAAATACAAGTTATAAAAAGAAAGGTTAAAGATGGTTTAGAGTTTAGACGATATTTAATGGTCGGTCAAAGTTATATATATATTTTATTTGTTATTGATCAAGGGAAGCGAGATCTCTAATATGACTTGGGTCGTTTAGAATTTGTCCGTCCGTCCGTCCGTATGTCCGTTCGTCTGTCAGAGGCATCTAGCGTCTAAACCATAAAGCGAATGACTTCAAATTCTCATAGAATATGTAAAACTACGGCCCAAAGCCAGACCTATAAATGATATAAATGAAAATATTGAGGAGATATATGTGAATACATGTAAGTGGGGAGCAAAATAATTTTAATTTTTTTATCTACCCTTGTGGGGTATCAACAAGAAGAGTACGAAATCGGTTTTAAAAAAAATCTATGTTGGGAAATAACGATTTGGTAGGCTACCAAATTTACTGTTTTAGATCTATTTTGTCCCGAGGTCAACGATATGGTACCATGGAGCTGTTCTGATGATGGAAACGGAGGATGGCCATAGAAACTTCTGAACTAAATAAAATAAACCCATCGAGTTTGGGTTCGTTTGATTCGTCTTGACAAGTTCTCTGGTTATATCACTTTTTAGTTTTTTTAATTTACAACTGGTAAAAGCTTGATTTAAAAAATCTTTTTAAATTATTACTTGCCGTCATGTATCTATTTAGAAAAGTGGTTATGGAAATAAAAACAAGCTGTGACGTTTACTTGCACCCGTACGTAACAGGATGAGCATTCCGATCCCCTGTGGTCCTTTCAATAAAACACCGTTACTAACTTTTATTCATTATTCAACAATATTATAAATTATAAACTAACTAATGCCTCTGTGAGTTGATTACCTCGCGTAGGGTAACTATGTATATTTCGTGAAAGGTTACACACGTGCTTTTGCGTTTTCAACCTCCCTAAATACCGAAAAATCGACAAAAAAATCCTTTTTTTTTTATTCTCGATAGGCAAGCATTTGACCACCATCTCACCTGATGGAAAGTGACGATGTGGTTGAAGATGGAGCATGCTTGCCTAGAAGATACCTGTTCTCTCGAGATTTAAAGACTCCTAGATTGTACTTAACGGGAAACACAGACTCCATGTAGTTATCGAAATTGTTCACATTTTTTGTTTGCCCGTTTTTGGTATCTTTAAAAAACCTTGGCAAGTAGAGTATGAAACCGTTTTCCGTAAAAATCTATGTTGGAAAATAACAATTTGGTCGGCCACCAAAGTCATCAAATTTTAGACCTATTTTGTCAGGGGGTCGATCTGTAAAACCGACTACATAGGTACGTAAAGCTGATACTTACTTACGTAATATTTATTAGATCCTGTACTGGAACAATAAATACAGAAATCTAAAGAAAAAAGTCAAAAGCAATTAACCTCAAAAGCTTTTCTCTATTAGCCAAAATGTAGCCGCGAGATCTCAGTTCGCGGCGAACAACAATTTATATACATAGCCTAGCGAACCGCCCCGGCTTCGCCCGGGTGTGATAAATGAAGAACCGCTCGACCGATTTTGAGCAAACTTCACATAAACTATCTACTAAATAATCCGAACAAAGCCTTGGTTTGGATAGGTGAGCCCGTTCTTGAGTTATAAAATAACAACGAAAAGTGGCATTGATTTTTATATATATAGATAAGCTATCGTTTGACCACTACTCACAAGATAGAACTCCCATTCATATTTTGAGAGTAACAGAGACCTATAGTGCGAGAGAGATAGATATCGAAGGCTTTTGGGGTGGGCGGGGCATAAACTGAGCAACCTTTGGACACACCCACCTTTTTATTATGTTGTTAAGTTTAATATTGACTTAAGATGATCATTTAAAATTGATTTGTTGTACACAGTTTAATGACCGAACTATCTTTTTTTTTGGCTTCGCAGTCTTGTGCATTTAGCCAGTGTCAATTAAGTTATAATATATTTCAAGTGTATTTCATATTACAAGTCCTAGTCAGAAGTCACAGTTAAAGTCAAGTAAAAGAGTCAAGGTCCAGTCATAGTCAAGTCTACTTCAACTTATTTTGAAGTTTTGGAGCGAGGCGAAAATAACGTTTTTCAATATCTATGACTTGCCTACGCTTATGCACGTTTAATAAGTATTAACGGTTAATAATCCACAACTATTACACATTAACACTCGAAGAACCACAGGTTTTGGAAAAATATACAAATTCAATAACGTCATTTTTTCACTTTCGCGGCAAAACCAACATGTTCCATCTTCGGCCGCATCGTCACTGTCCATCAGGTGAGATAGCGGCCAAATGCCTATCTAGCTTAAAAAAAAACTCAATTTTATTGTTACCGACTATACATAATTAGCTACACCAAATTTGAGTCCAATGAGATATCGGGAAATGGGTCTAATTTAATATAGCTTGCGAGATTTGATTACAGACTGACAGACAACTGGACAGTTGAAAGTAAATAAATGCTT
This sequence comes from Lomographa bimaculata, assembly GCA_948107665.1. NCBI lineage: Eukaryota > Metazoa > Arthropoda > Insecta > Lepidoptera > Geometridae > Lomographa > Lomographa bimaculata. Next base: position 10,271,685 of record OX403610.1, on the reverse strand, counting down.
GTAAAAATGTGGTATTATTTAGACGTAGAAGTTTTTTTAAGTTTTTACATAACATATGTCGGTGCCTTACTGAAGTATGGTTTCTAAATTTGCAGTCCTTATACTTCCAGAAAGGCTTAAATCAACCTACTTGAAGGTGCACAAAGGAAACCCACCAGACTACCTCCGGCCATTCATCGCAAACCGATTAAATAAGGTAGAAAAAAAATCTAGAAGTTTTTTTTTTTTTACACTCGATAGGCAAGCATTTGACCACCATCTCACCTGATGGAAAGTGACGATGCGGCCGAAGATGTAGCACGCTTGCCTAGAAGATACCTATTCACTCTTGACTTGAAGACTCCCAGATTATACCGTTTAGGGAACAAAGACGCGGTATAATAAGGTAAACAAAGTTCTAGTAATTAAAAAATGTAGAAGTTCTAGTAAAGTTTCTACTACTTTACTAGGGCATAACTTCGCTAAGACTGGACCTTGACTCTTTTACTTAACTTTGACTGTGATATGTGATTTGGACTTATGATGAAACACGCATGAAATATTTTATAACTTGACACTGGCTACATGCACAAGATTGCGAAGCCAAAATTAAAAAAAATAATATGGTGCCATGGAGCAGGTCTGATGAAGGAGATGGAAGATGGTCATAGGAACTTCTGAACTAAACAAGATAAAACCATCGAGTTTGGTATTCGTCTTGACAAGTTGTTAGGTAACTTTTCAACCGACTTCAAAAAAAGAGGTTCTCAATTCGACTGTATGTTTTTTTTTGTATGTATTTTATACGCGATATCTCCGCCAATTGTAATCGATTTATTATTTTTTTGTTTGGTAGAGTATACTTCAGAGGAGGTCCCATATCAATTTTATCGAAATCGGTCCAGCCAAAACTGAAATATAAGTGATGAAGTCGGTTTTTAAAGCTTTGCTTGCGTTTTAATTATTAATGACTTTTTTTTACAACTGGTAAACGCTTGACTTTAAAAACTTTTAAATTATTATTATGACTAAACTTGTTGTTGTACATCTTTAGTGGTTGTATGAACTTGTATGTGCGAGCCTTATCATCGATTGGAAGATCGTCGTACCGTCACCAGCTCCCACCAATCATACAAAATTGCAGCAAATTCCCTCGAATTTACATTTTTATTAGATCGGTACAGACTGACACGAAAATTGCTAAAATTTAATGCAATGAATCATGAATAGGCACAACGGACATAAAAAAAATACGGACGTAATGCCGCATACAAAACGGGTGAAGCACCCTAGGTCCTACAAATTTAGTTTGTCATAACGCGAACTACACGTATAAGTCTTCACCACAGATCACAGAAACTAAAGGGTCTTTAGTTTCTGTGATCTGACTATTATTTATTGAATGTAGTCTTCACCTATAATTATAATGATACTGTGTTGGTGTTCATCTATCTTCTATCTAAATATATATAACTCAATGGTGACTGACTGATTGACATAATGATCTATCAACGCACAGCCCAAACCACTGGACGGATCGGGCTGAAATTTGGCATGCAGGTAGATGTTATGACGTAGGCATTCGCTAAGAAAGGATTTTGATTAATTCTACCCCCAAAATAAAATAGAGGATGAAAGTTTGTCAATTTTAAAATAATACTTCTTAACGCGAGCGAAGTCGCGGGCAAAAGCTAGTCCTACTATAATATTATAAATCCGAAAGTGTGTGTGTAAGTGTGCAAGTATGTTTGTTCCCTCTTCACGCTTTAACGGCTGAACGGATTTGGATGAAATTTGGAATGTACATAGATTATACCTAGGATTAACACATAGACTACTTTTTAACCTGATAATAGTGGGCGAAGCCGCGGGGCACGGCTAGTATTATAAATCCGAAAGTTTGTGTGTAAGTGTGAAAGTATGTTTGTTCCCTCTTCACGCTTTAACGGCTGAACGGATTTGGATGAAATTTGGAATGTACATAGCTTATACCTAGGATTAACACATAGGCTACTTTTTAATTTGATAATAGCGGGCGGAGCCGCGGACATGGCCAGTAAATAAACAAATAAATAATAAATACACCTAAGGTCGAATAATCAGCGACAATACACTAAGTAACTATTTAGTTGTCTGTGACAGTTTGCAGCGAGACGCAAACGGACATTACCATGCTTCACCCATGATTGGATGAGGCTACATTCGTAATTCTTTCAAGTCCGTGGTAGGCACAGAGTAAATAGTACAATTACTTGAGTACCGACTATAGATACCTTGTAAAATACCTGAAACCTCTAATAACCTCTTATATTCTGACTCCGATGCCAACCCTTAGCTTATTTAGTTCTACGACTTTCTTTTCTATTTTCTGTAGGTAATAATGAACTACTTACATACCTTCCTAAGGGATATTTGTGCTTCTGGTTTTGGTTGTGATTGTGTGTGATGTGAATGTTTCCTGCAGCCACGATATAAGTCTTGAACTTAGTGTGGGGCTGTGAGTGTGAACGTGATAAAAAAAAATGAATTAATTGCTAAAGAACCAGATGTAGATAGATGTATTCAACATGATGCGCTACTCTGAATGCATTATACAATTTATTTGTTAAGTTTTTTTTTCTATTATATTTGGCTTCGCTATCTTATGCATTTAGCCAGTGTCAAGTATTAATATATTTCAAGTGTATTTAGTCCTTCCTAGACACATGTCACAATCAAAGTCACGTACAAGAGTCAAGGTCCAGTCATAGTCAAGTCATGCCCTAGTAAAATTAAGTGGTAGAAACTTTACTAAAACTTCTATTGGAGTTTTGGAGTGAAGGCGAAAATCACGTTTTTCAGCTTTGTATAACTTGCCTACACTTATGCACATTATTTTACTTAGTATAAACTGTTAATAATCCACCATTATAATTACATACATTATTTTACACTCAAAAAATCACAGGTTTTCGAAAATTATACAAAATCAACATCGCCATTTTTTTCACTTTCGCGGCAAAACTCGTTTTTTTTTTAGTTCCTAAGACTTCTAGCGTGGGGCCGTAAACATCCAAGATTCACACCATATTAAAAAGTTTAAAAATCAGCAACACACATTTCCCGTGAGGAAAACACGATTATTGATTTACCTGTGTCCTGCTAATATTATAACATTTTATTGCCATTTTTTGCTTTGGGCCACAGCTTTAATTTTTTTTTTATTCTGTACCCAGCGAAGCGTAAGTTTCCAGTCGGCTATCAGTAACCCCAAATTAACAATTTACATTTTCCCGCCAAAAGTTACGATATGAAATAAAATATATCTATAAAGCACTATAAACAAAACTACACAAAATTAAGATAAATACATAACATAAATAAAAATAAAAAAAACAAATATCGTTCTAGTAGTGTTTGTGTGTTCTTTATTGCCTACAATTACTCATTACTGAAGCAAACTTTGCGTGAGGCAATAACCAAAACAGTTTCGTTTATAGCCAACAGATGTCGATATTCTATATTAAAATAGTTTAGGATATCTCCTGCCGAGGTTAGGACAATATCAAAGTGCTCCAATTTTAGCTACAGCCTGTATTTTACCGCATTGTACCGCTTATTCCTATCATAATTGATCGAGCTAAGCGAGATCTCTAAGTTGACTGAAGTGATTCGGCACTTTCGGCACACACTCGTCCGTCCGTTCGTCTGTCAAAGGCATCTAGCGTCTAAACCGTACAAGTAAATAACTTCAAATTCTCTGAGAATAAATAAAACTAAGTCCCAAAGCTAGAAATGACAATTAAAATGAAAACATTAAGGGGGCACTCATACAGTCATGTAAGTGGGGAGCAAAATATTTTAATTTTTTTTTATTCTCTTTTGACCCCTATCTTTGAAAAAAGCTTTTTTTTTTTGAGACTAAGCTAGCGTTTGACTACAATCTCACGTGATGGAAAGCGACGATGCGGTCGAAGATGGAGCACGCTTGCTCAGTAAATATCTACCTCTATCACTCTCTTCTTGAACAACCCCATATTATACTTTTCGGGAAACACAGTAAACGGCAGGGCGTTCCACTCCTTGGCAGTTCTCATAATGAAAGTGGAAGCGAAACGCTTCGTGCGAATGGTTGGTATTTTTACCATTAGCGGATGCCGCGTTGCCGTCTGTCTAGATGTTCGGTAGTAGAACGGTGATGCGGGAATAAGATTATGCAATTCCTTTGAACACTCTCCGTAGTGCAATTTGTAGAAAATTGAGAGGCTTGCTACTTTTCGCCGATGATCGAGACTCTGTAGTCGAGACTCAACTAATGCATAGTTATTGAGGAGTCTCTTAGCTCGTCGTTCAATAGATTCCAAAGTACTCCACCCAAGACTGAACTTGAGCTTGGTATAAGTTAAGCAGTTGACCTGGTGTGAAATACCGCCTAACCTTCTTTAGAATGCCTAGCTTCTTTGCAGCAGTCTTGGCTTTGGATTCTATGTACCGAAGTTAAGATTAGAAGTGAGCGTAACGCCCAAAAGCTCGAGCTTAGTGCTGATTGGAATCGATACATCCGCGAATGTTGGAGAGAGCTTTACAAGTACATAGAGTATGAAACTAGCTATAGAAAAAATCTATGTTGGAAAATAACAATTTGGTAGGCCAACAAAGTTATTTTTTTTTACCTATTTTGTCCCGGGGTCTACCTCAAAAACGGCTTCGTATTTTAAGCCGAAACTTGCGTATATTATCCGTAATATCCTGTACTTGAACAACAACAGAAATCACATTTTTTTATTTTTTAAGTTATAAGCTATTATCCTCAAAGGTTTTTTCTTTATTACACGAAATGTAGACGCGAGATCGCAGTTCGGCGACTAGTTTTTTTTTAATACCTGTTATTACACTTTTTGTAAACAATTACAAATTCTAGCTGGAGCTGTGCCCTGCGGCTTTCTAAATTAAGTAAGTTGTAAGTTACATCACCATGGGTAAAGCACCCAAAGATAAGTACAACACATAACATAAACCTTGCTACTCAGTCTGCGTTTCCCGCCAAAATCGTGATTGCCTACTTAGTAAAAACATAATAAGATTACTTGCAGCCGAAAACGTTGAAAAACATGATTTTCGTTTTCGCATCAGTGTCCTAACTTAATAATGGTAGGTAGGACTCGTTTACGACTTGTGAAATAACTTTGTATAATATTACGTCTAAATAACTCTGTATCGATGGTCATAAAATAAATATTAAAGTAATGTCTATGGTCCGTTTTAGCTATGTTCATGTTGCCTATGGTTCATAGTGAGGTATTCGATTTTCAATCGATCTTTACAATAATATTCTGATTATTATTTTTATTCGATTAAAATGATTTTTTATTTATATTTCACTAGCTGCGTCCCGCGGCCTTGCCAGCACTCTTGATGATGGCCGATATTATTAACAATCATAAAATAGTCTGTATAATCCAAATATCTAAATGTGTATATCGGCGCTTTTTAAGCTATTGCATAGCTTCTATCGCGGGCCTTGAGCGTGGAGACCTAATCCAGAAATTCCGTAACGAAAAAACCTAACACCCCCCACTCTAGCGACTTCACAAAAAGTTTTCGGTCACGTTGAGATGCGAACTCCGTACCGATGCATTCGATTCAGTATTCAATACCAATCGGCTACTGATTCTTCCAAATATAACTTCGAAATAAGCGTATAGGTTTTGACGTTTACGTTTTTAAAGTAAACGTCAAGACCTATATGCTTATTTCGAAGACTCGGTAGCCGATTGGTATTGGATACTGAATCGTATGCATCGGTACAGAGTTCGCATCTCAAAGTGACCGAAAACATTTTGTAAAGAAAAATGAAACTGAAAAATAAAAAATGCTATGCAATAGCTTTACCGCGGCAGTCCCTGAGTGCCACACGTCTTTTTTTTTTTCTTTTAAATTTGGCTTCGCAATCTTGTACAATTAGCCAGTGTCAAGTAATAATATATTTCAAGTGCATTTCATATTAAAAGTCCTAGTCACAAGTCATAGTCAAACTCAAGTAAAAGAGTCAAGGTTCAGTCATAGTCTTGTCACGCACTAGTGTAGTTATTGTAACTTTACTAGAACTTTTATTGGAGTTTTAACACTCGAAGAATCACAGTTTTTAGAAAATTATACAAAATCAACAACGCCATTTTTTCACTTTCGTGGCAATTTCCCATATCGGCCGCTAGAGTGCAAAAAGGAGACAAACGAAGCATCTCCTGGAAGGATTTCATGATTTTTGAAAAAAAGGACCGGGTAGACAAAAAACATCTCACAACACTAGTAATACGAAATAGTTTTTAAATAAAATTCTAATATAAATTTGGTAAAACGATAATTCGAAATTCGATTCACACGACGTGCTAGGTTAACTTTTTACATACTTTGAATGGAATCCTCGGTGAGCAAGTCAGGTTGCACTTGTCTATGTTATTTTAGCTCTATAACTAAATGTTTTGCCAAATGTAAATTATAAAGTACAAATACATCAATTTTTGTGCAGATTGTGGTGCTCATTTGGATCCCAAAGAGCTTCGTACACCACTTCGCTACATAAATATGAGTATTGAGATAAAATAGATGAATCTCAAAATCTCTGATATCTCTGATCTGTGACAATGACGTTACGCGGTTTTTTTTTTGTAAGTAGCGGACAAATCGGCTTTCCGTATATCTTCATTGGTACAAATCGGAATATTTACCCCTCCGAGCAGGTTTTACTGAATCGATATGGGCTGATAAGTGTGGCACGTATGATGCAGATCAGTGTGGATGTATATTAGCTGGATGGCGCTATATACGTTGTATGTTGCCATCTTACTCCATAGTTACACTTTCATTATATCGGCGCGGACGGCGCGCTGGCGTGATTATAGACCGAAAAACTTGTAATATCATGATCAAGATACGAGACAGACCTTTCGTATATTAGTTTGCAAGATTGTTGGGACTCATCCATTATTCCATTCGAAACAATCGATTATCATGTGACAGCAAACGATCGCGATGACGATTCCGATTCACGTGATTACGTCACTCGACCTAAGCTAACGAGCGGGGGGAAACGTTCGAGATTTTGTTCTCAAATAAATTTAATACGTCATCCTAAATTGTGAAGTGTTTTCTGAGTTTTAATTGACGATTTCGCTAAGAAAGTAGTTCCAATTACAGTAAGTAATATATGCAGTTGTTGCGAGAGTAATATCCATATTGCGCGGACGCGATGTTTGGTTCCCTGTGCAGTGCTATACAAATGCATAATATAACCTATCTACGCTTTGCATAAATCTATGAGGATATAGCCTTGTAATTGGTGCAGCTGCAGTCTGTGTGGTACAAGGTGCTAACGCGATTAAAGCAAAAGTAAAAACGTCATCAGTGAAGCAGCATCGAGTGGTGCGTTTGCCGCGCTTTGTGTGCCTTGTTTATTGACGCGTCGGTTGCATTATTGCAGGCATAATGCCGGCGACGCGAGGCGTAAAACGTACGGCGTCGAAATCCTCGGCTGCAACGGCATCTACAGCCCCTAAGAACAAGAAAAAACGTGGAGGTGAGCATGCGAGAATTCATTGGAATTGTTTTCTTTACATTTTGCTCCGACGTCAATGACCTGTCAAACATGATGGCGGGAAACTAGACGCGGAGCGCCCTCGTCTTTATTTTGTCCTCTTTACAATGCTAACTGTACTTGAATCAGCTATTTAACGACTCGGTATTGTAATTCAGGAACTCGTTCACTTGTTGGAATGTTTTTGGTTATGTAAGCGTAGGGAAGTTAAAGTTTTTGAGGTTATTTAAGTTTATCGTTGAATCCTACTCAAGAAGCGCCGCGAATCGTCTGTTTACTGATTCAAGCTGTTCAGTTTTTGGGCACCGCGGTCATATCCGTAAATAAAAATGACTTGGCCTTTACTACACCTACGTTTTTATCTCGAATACATATCTGAAATTACCATTATTGGTGACTGTTTAGTTTGTACATTGTATATATTACTTGCTACAACAGAGGTCGAATTCGAAATAATACCTAATATATTTTAACGGAATACATGGTATTTTTCCATGATAATATTAATTCATATTCTCCACAAATTATTATCATTACAATGACAGAACATGTTATTTTCGTATTTTGATAAAGATGGCTATGTTTAAAAACACTACAATTACTGGTACCAAAGGCCAAATTAAATATCTCATTGAGTATGAGATATTTAAATTTGGTCTTTGGTACCTCCAATTACCTAATTTAAATTACTAACATAACTTTGAAAATAAGGAGACAAAAGTGGATATGGGCTGGCCACATGCACAGGGGAAAGGATAATTGGAGTAAAATAATCATGCAATGGTACCCAAGAGATGGAAAGAGAAAGAGAGGTTCCCACCTCCTTTGTGGTCTAACTCTTTCTCTTTGACGACATCAGACAAGTCACGGGAATAACATGGGGTAGAGTGGCCATAGAAAGAATGGAGAAGATTGGAGGAGGCCTTTGCCAACTGGCAAATGGACATGCAAAAGTGGAAAAGTAACAATTTATGAATAATAAAGAAACATTTTCATGTCTGAATGAAGGCCATTATATGTATATATCTACAATTTAAATCCATCATGAATTATTTATTTGGTTGTAGATGAGCAGCAGTAGCTGGTTTGTCTTTCTCTGCTTAGACTGAAATCCTCATATTTCTAACAGGGATAGTTTTTGTTTGCAACCAGTTGTTGAGTTTGTTTTTATTATCCAGTATTTTGTTAAGTTGTGATTACGAGTGTGATGTGAATGTTTCTGGCACCCATGATGACACAAGTCATCTAACTTAGTGTGGGGCTGTGAGTGTGAAAGCTTTGTTTAGCATTTTTATACCTGCATACTCATGAACTTGGGTGAACAGAAATTGGCTCTAAACTTCCACATATGTACTTAACAAACAGCATTTATACTCTCAGCCTCACACTTAGCTCAAAGACTGTTATCTCGTGCACTGGAAACACTTATCACACCCAGAACCAGAAACACCACACCATTTTCCCCGAGAGTCAAACCAGATACCCACTTCATAGATGGTGAACACACACTACTTACACCACTACAAGCAGTTCAAACATTTGAATTTATGATATAAGTGTAAAGTGTGATTGTTTGTGTAGTTTATTTAAATAAACAGTAAACATGTATGTAATGCAAGCGTGGCCATAATCTGGTTTCAAGGGCGATGCTGTATGTATTCTTGGATTTATTGGATTTAAACTAGCTATTGCCGCTTCACCAGCATTACCTATGATGATAGTAACTTATATCTCTCTAATTTAAAATTGTTTATTTACTTGGGCCCCAAAGAGGCACTCATAAAAGTTAATAGCTTTATCCAGATTTTTTTTACATAATTGCAGCACTCTCGAGAAGAACACATTTTTTCATTAATTTTATTTCTAAACCCAGTCATAATCACTAATACAGGAGTTATATTAATCTAGGGATATCTATATTATGTAGTCGCCAGAAAGAGCTTGTGCAGTTTGTCTCCATGCATCCTTGTCATTATAGTCCGGTCAAATTAGACCAAATAATTTTGAGGATGATGGAACGAAGGGGAAAGATGGGGAACTTTCAAATTTTGTTTTTAATGATATTTTAAACAATCTTACCGATTTTCAGCTTGGTGGGAATGAAGGTAACTTCGAATGTCTAAATTGACCGGACTATTACTGAAATCATTTGTTTTATAATAAGCTTTCTTAATGAATGCCCGATTTGTTACTGATTTAAACTTTCTCAGTGGCAATTCTAGGAATTGTATTGTTTAATCTAAACCCTGTTCTCGAAACTATGCCACTATTATAATATCCTTACTCTTTTAATTTATTTCTCTTAGGTATAGGTATTTTTTTCAATGTATGTATAAAAGTAATAAGCGATTCAAAACTAAAAAATTAATAAAATATAAATAACCTAAACCTAGCGTGCCAACAGCAGGGCAGGGCCCTATCGGTAGGTCAGTGCTACAGAGTGAGGTACTCCCTTCTTCTTTTCTTTCTTCTTTCTTTGATTATAGCAGGTGAAGCCGCGGGTCACGGCTAGTCCTAATAATATTATAAATGTGAAAGTTTGTGTGTGAATTTTTGATGCCACAAATAAACTGATTTTAATGAAATTTTGAATGTAGATAGTTTAGGTTCTGGAATAGCACATAGGCTACTTTTTAACCTCATTATAGCGGGCGAAGCCGCGGCGCACTGCTAGTTATTCATATTTTCTTACACATTATACTCCAATTCGAGATAAGTAAAAATCACTTTATAAAATTATTTTAAGAATGTGCTACATTTAGAATAATATTAATATGTAATTTTTTTAAATTTCTGTAGATATAATTCATCTATACTTTGCTATACCACCCATGACACCCAAGTCATTGAACTTAGAGTGGGGCTGTGGGTGTGAAAGCATTTATTATTAATTCAAACATTTAGATAAGCATTATTTCTAATTAAGTAAATTATCCCCTATTGGTTCTATCATCGGACAAGCAGACAAACTGCTAAGCGTCATTGCTATATGGTATACATTCCACAAATGCGCACGAAGCATTTTGCTTCCACATTCATTGTGCGAACTGCGCAGGAATGGAACTCTTTGCCTGAGTCGGTGTTTCCTGATGAGTACAATATGAAAGTCTTCAAGTCACAAGTGAATAGGTATCTTCTAGGCAAGCTTGCTCCATAATCGACCACATCATCGCTTACCATCAGGTGGGATTGTGGTCAAAAGTTTGCCTATATTAAATAAAAAAAAAAGTAAATTATAATTTATATTATTTAAAAATTACTGGATTTTTTCAAAATGTTGTTTAGTGAAAATGTTGACATCTCTCCAAGACTATTAGTCCAAATTATAAGCAGTAAAGGGTAAATTGTATCTACATAAAATACTTAATGAGGGACTAAAGATGCCTGAGGATGTCTCATGACCAAAAATTAAGTGTGCATGTGAATAAAAACAACAGTAAAAGACACAATTCTACCAGAGATAAATAAATTACTTTGGGTATTTTTTATTTGAGGTCGGCAACATTTTGACCACTATCTTAATTTATATTAACAAAGCGGTGGATGATGGAGCTGGTTTACCTATAGGATGTCTGTTTATTCAAGACCTAATGGCTTTTTCATTAATTTATTGTTTACTAGCCATTCCTCACGCCTTTGCCTGCATTTATCATGTTAAAATGTAGCCTATGTGTTATTATGCACATTCCGAATATCATTCAAATACCCGTTTTCTGTTTCGCCGTTACAGTATGAAGAAAGAGAAAACAAACATACTTACACATCTTTCGTATTTATAATATTAGTGCGATTCTAAATAGGCAAATTTGATCAGTATCTGATCAGTGATGATGTGGTTGAGATGGAGCATGCTTGCCTAGTCAATACCTCGTTCACTCGCTATAGAAAACCTCCAAGATTGTATTATTGAAACATAGTATATATGAAACATAGATACGGGCAAGGAAGAAAGTTTCACTTCGAATGTGTATCTTTTTGACACACCATGTTTTCTTTTTACTAATTTGTGGTAGGGACGATAAAGCCTGCACTGACGTGCCTGCTTCGTGTATATTGTGCATTTTCCCCTGGCGGCAACTACCCAAGCCATATCAGAGATGAAAATAAAACTTGAGTCGTAATAGAGCTTAAAAATTCCTTTGCAGCAATCCTTTTGGAGATACCGTCTGCGCCGAAGAAGAGGGGGCGTGTTTACACTTGTGGACAAGGGGATGTGGGCCAGCTGGGCCTCGGGGAAGATGTTATGGAGACTACAAAGTAAGATATTTATCTCAATGTATTTACATTGCAATTCAGATAGGTAATGCAGCCAGCATGATGAGAATGCTACCCACTGGGAGTGGGCTTGAGCACTTGAGTTACCTATAAGCTCGATGTCTTGTAAGTAACTCAGGTCTTATTGTATAGATATATATGGTTATAGTTTAGTTTTAGGAAATATAGGTAAATGGCCTGTAGAGATTCACTTTAATTTTCTAAGGCTATAGATCAACATTAAACACCCAATAGAAGCAGCAATTATTATTAAAAAAAATAACTATTTCGGACGTAGTCGAAAAGAACTTTGCAATCAGCAGTGTAAATGTTTTGAAAAGCCTGCTGACTGAGTTGCATATTTGCCTTCATGTTTCATAGGTGCCGGGTTTGATTCCCAGTGAGAACACACTTTTTTCTCCAAGTTGTGATGGGAATGTTTTAGCAACCGCAATGTCTTTGAAGTTTGCGAGTGTAAAAGCGTAAAACTCAAAAAATTTATATAGGTTTTTTATCTTTATAGCTATAGAAATACACTTATAACCTAATTTTTAATTAGGAATTTTCATAAATAATAGTGATAAAAATGCATAGAAAAATCAACATTGTTTACCAAGTTTCTTTCACTGCAGGCATTGGGTCTTGGACTCAAACGTCAAAATGGCCACGTTTAAAATTGCCTTTATCTAGCATATTCATTATGATATGAATTATAGTTATTTATCAGGTCCCAGCGGGAACACAAGCTTTTTCCCCAAAGAAAATTTGTGGTTCTGGTTGTGATTGTGTGAGTGATATGAATGTTTCCGGCACCCATGACAAGTCATGTAACTTAGTGTGGGGCTGTGAGTGTGAAGCGTTTATGATTTTAAATGTTTTTTTTTGTAATTTATATATATATCCTTTTCTCATATTATGTTTCTTGTTGCAGATTCAAACACGTGACTGCGCTCGGTGACAAAATTGTTACAGTGAGTGCTGGGGGGATGCATACTATTGCACTGGACAGCACCGGGAAGGTAACCATCACAGTCCCTATTATAAAAGTTAAATGTTGTCATTTTGCACATTAAAATGGCTGAACCAAATTTGATTAAATTTTTATAGGCAACTACTCATATAGGGTTTAAGGGGTTTAGAACTTAAGACCATTTGGTTTTTTTTTTGTGTGCCTGGGGTTAACCCTGACCTGACCACAAATAAATAAGCCGAATTTCAGTAAGCAATACATTTTTAACATTTCTGGACAAGTTTCAGTTTTGGCTGAAACTGAAATAGATACCGAAGATACGATTTAGGTTTCTTTAGAAAGTCATGTTTCGGTCGGATACTACTTTTAACTTCTTCTACACCGATCCAAGTCTTATTTAGTGCAGGGCTGTGATTGTAAGCATGTGGTTTCGCTTCCCCAGGTTTGGACATATGGCTGCAATGATGAGGGGGCTTTAGGGCGCACTACTTCAGGGGACAAAGATGAAGGGACTCCAAAGAAGGTCACGTTGCCATCTAAGGCAGTGGCTGTCAGCTCGGGAGATTCCCACTCCGCTGCTCTCTTGGAGAACGGAGATGTATACGCCTGGGGTTCTTTTAGGGTAAGTTGGAAATCTAAATAATAATCATTAAACCTTAATTTGCACTAAAAAACTAAATAACAAAAATGTATACCTACCATAACTAGTGTTATGGTAGGTATACATATGTCATAGTGGACGACCTGTCGTGAAACCCAGTCTCTTCCCTATTTTAAATAGTTTTTACGGTTAGAGCTATATAGTATGTTTGTACAATATTATTAGTAATTAATTAAAAATAAGAATAAGAAATATCCCAAGGCATGTTTTTTTTTTATGTCGATTAACGTCATTTAATTTTTTTATTATCGTTATAGCTGTTGAATTAATTACACGTCTAAATTATAAATTCTTATTTAATTGCTTTTGATTATTGAATAGAAATTTTAATGAATTGAAAATCATGGGAAATTCAAGTTAGCACTATTGGCAAGACTGATTCTCGACGCCTATTTAAAGTTGATGTTTGGGTTCGCCTTTAAAGCAGGGGTATCGATTCCCGGCGGGAGTACAATACAATACAAATACTCTTTATTGCACACCAAGAAAAATATTAATTATAAATAGAAAAAATATCAATATAGCAGTACAATCGGCGGCCTTATCGCTAAGCAGCGATCTCTTCCAGGCAACCTTAGGATGGAGAGGATAAAAAGTTTAACAAAAAGTGATCGGTGGTGCGGCAATGATCATTATACATACATGCAATATTTTAAACATACATATAATTATTAATGTAATTAAACAAATTATATACATATAGTTACATACATAAATTAAAGATAAATACAAAATACATAATATACAATACATATATAAATATTATAATACACATACTTAATATAACCTAAAAATAAATAAATATTAGTGATGAAACCTGATAATGATTTCATATAAGCTGTGATAAATAATGTTTCTTTACTCTTATTTTAAATGTCTCGAGTGTTTGCGTCTTTCTTATAAAAGTAGGCAGCGCATTCCATAGACGAACCGCTTGAATAGCAAAAGACTTGTCAGTGAATACAGTACTATGTATGGGCATTTTAAGTTTAAATTTTTCATAGGATCTGTAACGAGGATTTTGGTAGAACTCAAATCGTTCCTTGAGATAAACCGGGGTAGTAGGCGGGTAGTACAAGTTTTCCACCCAAGGAAAATGTGTGTTTTTTGTCCTGGTTGTGAATGTGTGTGTGATGTAAATGTTTCCGGCACAACTCAAATCATCGAACTTTGTGTGGGACTGTGAGTGTGAAAGTGTTTGTTTATCTAGAAATTAGTTAAATTAGAAAACAGTGGTATATATATATATATGTAATTCTACATATAGCTGTTATATAGATTCTAAAATATTACTTGACCTATTAAATCTTGCACATTTCCTATTCCACAGCGACCTAATGGTGCCGATTCTGTTGTCCAGAATTAGACTAAACTAGCCTAAAATTACTTTTAGTCCTGCTTTAGTCCAAAACCTATTCAGAAAATGCAAGATTAGACTAAAATTAAGTTTGACAGGACTAAGTTAGTTTAGTTACTCATTTTAGTGATAATGACCAAATTCTTATTCTGATGTACATGTTTTACGTCAAATTAAGACTAAAAATATAAATTCTAAACTCAAATTAGTCTGTATGAAAAAGGTCTGGATTATTTTTAATGTGATCTTATACTTGAAAGAATAACACGTGCAATTAATGAAGCAAATACTGACCTACAAAGTCTATAATGGAGGAATATGTGATTGCGGCTCTTGTGAATACAATTCAATTTGGTTGCTGTCAAAATCAATTTTAGTCCTGTCATTTCAACTTTTAAATTAAGTTCAACGTAAAATCAGAATAGCGTTTAGGTATTCTTTGACTAAAATTAGTTTATTTTTAGTTTAGTTTAGGTTAGTTCGGTGCTCAACAGAATTAGCTCCAATGTAAACTTTAATTATTTAAACAATAAAAATGTTTTAAATATTAAAAAATATATGTTTTGTTTAGGACTCCCATGGCAGCATGGGCTTAGTAGTGCAGGGGAGAGAAGGCAAGCCGTGCCGCGCGCCCGTCAGGGTCGACGTGGGGGAGGCCGCCGTCGGCATCGCCTCGGGCGGAGACCATCTCGTCATACTCACGGTATGTTACACTGCCAACACGAACTTACAATCATACATATTATTAATCCTACATTCCTTATAATTTGTCAATTACCATACAATTAATACCCATTCAATTAATTGTAACGCCGAGAAAAAATTACAACAACCTTTATAAAGGAAGACTCACGCTGGACTGTGTCGGGTCCGAGCCGAGCGTTGGCCGTAGCACGGTCAACTAAAATTATACATATTTTATATACTTTATGTGTGACAATAAAGCGTTATCTATCTATCTATCTATCTATACCTATTCACTCAAGACTTTCTTGGATTATATCGTCGAGGACCAAAGACGTGGGCATTGAGTTCCACTCCTCCAGTTGTATATTTGTTTATGTCCACAGACATCGGGTTCAGTATTCACGATGGGTTGTGGCGAGCAAGGTCAGCTTGGTCGGCTGTCACAAAGATCCGCTTCCAGAGACGCTCGCCAAGGGCTCAGTACGTATATTACCTACTTTTGATATTTTGTACTTGCGTTGTTTATGCGTCTTTCTCCAAATTCCTTTTTTTTGCGATTAAAGATTTTTTTGCTTAATCTAAACGCGGGTAACGGTATATTATACTTATTGAACTGCCCTTTGGTTCATTTGGGTGCGCGTGTACTTTCTAAGCATGGATATCGGGTTCGATTCCCGGTAAGAGCACTATTTGCCTTCCCGAGGGACATTTGTGCTTCTATTCCTGGGTGTGATTGTGTATGTGTGATATGTAAATCTTTCCGGCACAAAGGTTACAACTTAGTGCAAGGCTGTGAGTGTGAATGCATTCGGTTTTTTTTATATATATTTGAATTATGTACATCACTACTTAATAATAATTATCTCCGTAGGTGCATTGTTAGTTCCTTCGAAGGTGACTCTAAAAGCTGGCGCGGCGCGTGTGTGGGCGGGATACCACGCTACATTCGTGCTCGACGCCACTCAACAGAAAGTGTTCGCATTTGGCCTCAACAACTACGGACAACTTGGTGAGACATTTGCCTTTACTTACTTAACGTGAATTAACTACCATGGACAACTCGGTGAGACATTTGCCTTTACTTACTTAACTCTTGTGTCTTACCGAGTTGTCCATAGTAGTTAATTCATATTAACTACTATGGACAACTCGGTAAGACATTTACCTATACTTACTTAACGTGAAGTAACAACTCGTTAAGTTCCTAATTGAAACATTATGTAAATAAGAAAATAATTATAGGTTAAGTTGTATAGCTATAAAGATTTAATTAAAAGAGACATGGTCCAATTGTATGCAAGTAATGCTCTAGTAAAATGGTAAAAACTTTCCTGGAGTTAGAAGCAAAAACGAAAATCACTTTTTTTTATCTTAGTATGATATGCGTAGGCATAAAATGGCGTTGTGTGTAATGTACAATAGTGTAGACTCTCTTAATATTATTATTTTTATTTCGATTTTGTCGACGCGATTTTCATTTTAGTAGTAAAACTACTCCAATAATCTTCTTAAAATGTGTATATTTGTCAGGTATAACGGGTGAGAAACGCAAAACAGCGTTATACACGCCGGTGGAGTGCGACGCGTTTGCGAGACGCGGGGCGGAGTGGAGCGCCGTGGCCGCCGGACAACACCACACTATAGCACTCGACGTCGCGGGACAAGTGCACGCCGTGGGACGCTGCGAGTACGGCAGGTAACGTACAGAATGCAGGCCGTAGGGGCCGGACAACACCACACTATAGCACTCGACGTCGCGGGACAAGTGCACGCCGTGGGACGCTGCGAGTACGGCAGGTAACGTACAGAATGCAGGCCGTAGGGGCCGGACAACACCACACTATAGCACTCGACGTCGCGGGACAAGTGCACGCCGTGGGACGCTGCGAGTACGGCAGGTAACGTACAGAATGCAGGCCGTAGGGGCCGGACAACACCACACTATAGCACTCGACGTCGCGGGACAAGTGCACGCCGTGGGACGCTGCGAGTACGGCAGGTAACGTACAGAATGCAGGCCGTAGGGGCCGGACAACACCACACTATAGCACTCGACGTCGCGGGACAAGTGCACGCCGTGGGACGCTGCGAGTACGGCAGGTAACGTACAGAATGCAGGCCGTCGGGGCCGGACAACACCACACTATAGCACTCGACGTCGCGGGACAAGTGCACGCCGTGGGACGCTGCGAGTACGGCAGGTAACGTGCAGAATGCAGGCCGTCGGGGCCGGACAACACCACACTATAGCACTCGACGTCGCGGGACAAGTGCACGCCGTGGGACGCTGCGAGTACGGCAGGTAACGTACAAAATGCAGGCCGTTGGGCCAAACAACACTTTTTGTTACCAATGAAAAAAGGAAAAGAACAACGCGTGACACACCTACCTATGCTTCTGCAGTTCTATCCGGTATTTTGTATAATAATCTACTTTGTGGCATTTCGATATGCTCTTCTACTTTGACTAGATTCCATGATATACCTTGTAATTCACTAGCAACTCGCTCTAACAGCTAAATCTAGCCCCAATAGCCCAGTCATACCGTTAAGCTTTTCGGCGAAGGTGTGGTACTACCCCAAACGGGCTTTTAAAAGTGCTACCACTTTTATTGATCGTTTCTCAACTACTCAAAATGCCAAAGAGACTGGCAACTTCGTTGTTAAAATTGTTCTTCAGTACTTTCAGTACTAACTTTTTGGTTGATATCCCAGTCTTATCTTATTATTGACAGACTGTATCGTTATTAGATGGTAAAAGAGGCTTATTAAATGTGTGCGCAACTAATCGGTATTCCCACCGCAGGCTCGGGCTCGGCGAGGGCGCGGGCGACGCTGAAGCCCTGGAGCCCCTCCCCAAGCTGCAGGGGAAGAAGTGCGTCAGCATCGCCGCCGGGACTAGCAACTCCTTCGCAGTCACAGATAACGGTGAGTGCTATTTATTTATTTATTTATAAACAGATGCTTGTTGCGCTTACAGCAATGCCAAGACGCACAACAAACTAAAATAAAATTTACACTATTATTAGGAACAAACTAAAATAATAATTTACACTATTATAAGACTATTATTAGGAACTTAAAAAATAAGTTATATACCTCATGTAATCAGAGTAGCGCATGTTGAATATATCTACATCTGGTTCTTTAGCAATTAAGTCATTAAGCAATCTTAGGGCTTGAGTTGTTGGAGCAAACAGCGCAGTTTGTGTACGGACTGTAGGAGTAGCAAATAAGCGCCGCGTACGCAGCCACCGCAGCTGGTCAGGGACAGAGAGTGAACAGTGGGATAGCGTGGTGGGATTATCTATTTTATTGTTCATTAACAGGTAGTAGTGTAGCAACAAGTCACATTTTCGCCTAAGCTCTAATGTGTTGATACCTACCATGCCTGCTACGAAAAGGGATGGGTACATGTAAGGATAATATCCATATATCTTCATATACAGATATCGCCCGAATTTCTTATGTACTTTTTCAATCATCATTTTATATTTATTTTCATGTGGGCTCCAAATTATAGCATTGTATTCTAATTTGCTTCTCACGAATGAATTATACAAAGTGAGAATTGTGCTTCTGTTACGGAATCGCGTGGCTTGCCTCATAACAAAGCCAAGCGATTTGTAGGCTCGTCCGCACAGCTCCATAATATGTGAATTGAAGGTAAGCTCAGAATCCATGATGAGACCTAGGTCGGTAATCTGAGCCACACGCTGCAGCGGAACACCAGCAATGCTGTAAGAGTGTACAATGGGTGAATGGGAACGAGTAAAGGTAATGCTGTTGCATTTGGATGTGTTAAATTCCAGTTGGTTACGATCACTCCACCTGACAACATTATCAATATCTCGCTGCAATAATTCACAGTCTATCACATTATCTACTCCCAAGAATAACTTTAGGTCATCAGCAAATAACAAGCATTTTGCTGACTTCACAACATTCGGTAAATCATTCACCATTATTAAGAATAGTGTAGGCCCAAGTGTGCTACCTTGGCTTACCCCGGAACAGGTTGCGTATAGATCAGAGCGGAAGCATAGAAGTTGTACGTACTGGATTCTATTAAAAAAATAACTAGCAAAAAATCTTAAAAGATTTGACGAGAAACCGATTGCTGCTAATTTATTTAGTAATATGTCATTATGGACGCGATCAAAGGCTTTTTTGTAGTCAAAATAAACAACATCAACCTGTTTCTTATGGTCTATAGCATTAACAGCAAAGTCAACAAAATTTATGTGATTAGTTGCAGTAGATCTGCCTGATCTAAAACCATGTTGTGCATCACTTAGAAAAGAATTATTAACCTGCCTGGTTATGTGACGGTTTGTAACGTAGCGTTTCCTTATACATATAAAAACTTTCGAATATATAAAATTAGTGTGATTTTAATATTATTTAACCTATTTACATGTATTTATAATAAGATAAAAAAAATATACAAAATAAATATTTACATACAAACTTACAAACAGCTGACTTTTTATGTAGGCATCAATTCTGTTTGTTTACATACGCGCGAGCCGATCCGCCGAGCCTAGCGGCCGCGGCGGCCGGCAGCGGCATCCATTTTAACGACCGCCCCGCGCCCTCTTGCCTGACTCATTCCTCGACCACAGCTACCGAGGCGAGACGCATTGCTATTACCGTTTCAAAACTACATACTTTTATTATTCAATTTAAAGAAAATTAATGTTTCTAAAGTTCTCCTAGTGAACTCGGTGTTAAGTGTTCCCAACTTTGGGAACACATTTGGGATTCAAGAAGCTAACTGAGTAGACCCAGAAGACATAACCGGCCCTTGCGGTTCCACCTTCTTTGCCAAAAATACCACTTACATCTGAAACCAGGACGCGGATGCTGCCCCTACAAAACCGGGAGATCGCTCAGGAAAGTGTGGTATTCTGGAACGAAACCGAGTGTGCGAGTGTTACCTAAGCAAATACCTACGACCCTCTAACTTCATAATAAATACTTGTTTCATTACTGATTTTTTAAATTCGTTTTTTTTTTATTAATTCTTAAGTACCTATTAATTTACAACTTTTTGTTTACGCTCTTATAGCGTGACAAATGGCGCCCATAACGCGGTTTTAGGTAAGCTTCAACACTCGGTTTTGCTTAGCACTTTAGTAGTTTTGTTTGGTGTTGGTTTTTTTTTCAGGTGAGTTGATTTGAAAAAATATGTATTTGAGTAGTTTGTAAATTTGATTCTTTGTAACAGGGCGGTGTCTGCTTTGGGCTGATTGATTTTTCTACCTTTTTTTTCTTAGTTTCTTTATTGTTTTATTGCTATTTTTCTTCGATTCGTGCACAACTTACTTTGGGTATCATTTTATGTAAAGCAAAATGTCTATGCCTATTAAGTTTTTATTACTACAAAAATCGGAATTAGTGTACGAGGTAGCTATTAGAGGAGAATCGCCGTCTGATAATGTGGCAGGCTTGCGACGTCAAGTTACTAAATTGACACAAATGTATCCGTCAGATGAAATCGTGGACTCGGTTTATGACTTTTCCGAGGATGTAAGAGGTTCTAAGGAAACATTAGAAAAAGTTAAGGTTAATCTTGATTCTCTTAAAACTAATTTTGATGACTCACTCGTCAGTAAAGTAAAATCACTGCTTAATCACCTATATTTTAGATTGCAAAGGATTGAAAAGCCCGAAACGACTGATGAAATGACCTTACTGAGCAAATTAAAGAAATCATATGATGCATGTAGTGAAATTCTTTTAGGGTTATCTAAGCCCAAGGTGAAGGAGCCTAAAGCGTCTACCTCAGAGGAGGAATTATTAGATAAACCAAATTTATCAGGTTTAAATATTGCCGTCTCTTGTGATCGAGGTCTGTTAGGTGAACTTGCTAAATTGAAATATGACGGGAAAACATGTGTCCGTGCCTTCATTCAAAAAATTGAAGAATTTCGCGTTGCAAAGAACATTTCTGAAGAAAAAATGTTTGTTTCTGCAATTGATATATTTACTGGGGACGTCCTTCAATGGTACAGAGGAATAAAAAATAAAATAGAGGGTTGGAAAACACTTATTACTTGCTTGAGGGACGATTTTGATATACCAGACTATGATTATAGAATGTCATCTGAAATACGTCAGCGAACGCAGGGAGATGATGAAACTATAACTATCTACTTGGCCATTATGGAAGGGATGTTTTCACGCCTGAGCAAACCCCTGGACGAAGACTTTAAGTTAGAAATCATCTTACATAATATACGTCCTTCATATTCAACTATCATAGCAGCCAGTCCCAACATAAAAACCATTGAGGATCTTCGATTAATATGCAAAAATTATGAACGCATCACTGTGCGTTCACAGAACTTCAAAGAACCTCCCCCTGTTAATTCTACCACCTTAGCCCCTGAATTCAGCTATCAATCTACAAAAAAGAAAAATTCTATTCCACAAGGCGGGTTTTATAGCCGCGGCAATCAGAGTAATCCAACAAAATGCTACGAACCTTTCCAAACCCAGGCCTTTAAAGTTTCCGAAATAGAAACAGCCGGAATTGCTAAAAAACTATATTGTCATAGATGCCGCGTTGATACACATTCCATGAAAGAGTGTACCGCTGAACGCTCAATTTTTTGCTTTAAGTGCGGGAAAAAAGATGTTCGTACGCCAGATTGCCCTGTTTGCAATCAAAAAAACTAGATATTGAAAATTGTGCGAAGCCAACAGTCAATTATACTGATAGCTTGGATTGGAATAATTGGCTCGCAACAATTAGAAATTTCTTTTCTAAAAAACCTGTTTCTACAATTTTCAATATTAAACCTAACGATGACCCTCGTCCTTTTATCAAGATCCAAGTAAATAATGACTTATTCATATATGGCTTGCTAGATTCTGGCTCTGCCGTGTCTATTATAGGCAAAAACTCTCACGAACGGTTGTTACAGTACGGCTATACTTTGTGTACTGAAGAGACGATCACTGTTACTGCGGCAGGTGGACAGAAAATAACGTCCCTTGGTTATATTCTCCTACCTGTGTCATTTGAGGATAGGTTTTCTGTAATTAAGGCGCACGCCATTCCGGCGATCGAGACCACTCTTATTTTAGGAATCGATTTTTGGAACAAATTTGGCCTCTGTCCAAAGTATTTATCAGACAAGGAAAACTTATTTGTGAATGATCCTGGGCTGTGTGAAATATCGGACTCACACAATATTCATTTACGTGATTACGAAAATTTGAACATCTCACAAAAAATTACAGCTGATGAAGTAGTTGAGCAATTCAAAGAAATCTCATTTGAGGAACAAGGTTTAGGCAGAACTCATCTGATCAAGCATCGCATTGATACGGGCGATGCAGAACCAATTAGACAACGCTATTATCGCATGTCGCCTGAAAAACAACGTATTATCACTGATCAGGTTGACGAGATGCTTGCCCTTGACGTTATAGAGCCCTGTGAAAGCCCTTGGTCTTCCCCAGTACTCGTGGTTGGAAAGAAAGATGGTAACCCCCGTTTTTGTTTGGACAGTCGTAAGCTTAACTCTGTTACCAAAAAAGACGCATATAGCTTACCATATGTGTCAGAAATATTAGACAATCTGAAAGACGCTAGATATCTTTCGAGCGTCGATTTATCCAAAGCTTTTTGGCAGACATTAATAGACGAAGCCGACAGAGAAAAGACCGCTTTCTACGTTCCAGGGCGTGGAACTTTTATGTTCAAAGTAACTGCATTTGGTCTTACAAATGCCCCAGCAACGCTACAAAGGCTGGTTGATCTGTTGTTTGGGCCAGAATTTGAACTGAAAGTATTTGCTTATCTTGACGATATTATTATTATTAGCCAGACTTTTGATGAACATGTAGCCTTACTTCAACAGGTGCTTGAGAAATTACGTTCATCAAACCTCACAGTTAATCTCGATAAATGCCAATTTTTTAGGAGTAAACTTCGTTACCTCGGCTATATTGTGGATGCTCATGGCTTACGGACTGACCCTGAAAAGGTGGAAGCTATTCTTAGTTTTCCCACTCCAACTAATCGCAAAGAAATGAAACGCTTTTTAGGTACCGCTTCTTGGTATAGGCGTTTTATTCCTCAATTTAGTACGGTTGCAGGTCCTCTTAATCAGCTTACTTCTTGTAACGTTACAGGTTCAAAATGGATTCAAATATCTTACCGAATGCCGACAATATAGCTATAGGCCTATAGTTTTCTACTTTAGACCCGGAGCTATTCTTGGGTATAGGTGTTACCCTTGAGATTTTCCATCGTGATGGATATGTTGCTGTTTTTAGAGCCAAATTCATGATGAACAATAGTGGCGATTCAAACGCATCAATGCAGTCTTTTATTATAAACGAGGGTATTCCGTCTGGTCCTACAGAAGTGTGGGTCTTCAATCTTTGAATTGCAAGTGATAAGTCATGTGAATTAACACTGTCAATTTTTATGCTAGTGGAACAGAGGGAGCTGGCTGCGTCTCGCTCAGCGTCATCTACTGATAGAATGGGGTCATCATTCAGAAAAACTGATTTAAAATATTTGGCAAAGGCATTGGCTGCTTTACTCCCGGAAACCATATCCCCATCATATTCAAATTTTACAGCAGACTGAGTGGATTGCTGATTTTTTACGAATTGCCAAAATTGCTTTGGGTTACTTTTTATGGCATTTTCAGTCTGCTTAATATAATTATTGTATGCTAATTTTATAAGTTCCTTAACTCTTCTACTTCTATAATATTTAAACATTTCCATATTAAACTCTTTTTGTTCTTTTTTATATCTTTTTAAATGAAAATATTTACTTTGAATGGTATTTATTATTTCAGAAGTGTACCAGACTGGATATTGATATTTATTATTTGAGAAACTAGGTCGTTTATGTGGAATGCAATGATCAAAACAAGTACCTAGAGTATTATAAAAAGTAGCGACAGCCGATTCGACGTCAGAACATTCATATATCTGTTCCCATTTTATAGATGCAATGGTTCTGTACAATAAATGGAAATCGGCTTTACGAAAATTCCAATCACGGGCTAGATGGTCACAGACCAGCTGCGACGGAGGCGCGTGTGCCTTACCGTCTCTTGGACGCGGTGTTCGAATATTCCTCACACATACAGACAGCGGAGGATAATGCGCATCAATGGGCACAACTGGATCTATGTCTCCACACACCTCAAGCCACTTATCGCTTATATTGCTAAGAACCAGATCTAACATGACGCCATGCTTATTGCATATCGTGTTGTGTTGTTTGAATTTACAGTAGCTTAGCATACAATTAAACTGCATTAATATATTCTGATTACATGATGGTAAATTAAAGTCTCCTGTGACAAGTATGTCTAACTTTGGATATTTGGTTACTACATTTTCTAGTATCGCAAACGTATTATAATATTTTTCTTCGCTTGAATTTGGAGGTATATACACAACACAACAGACTAATGCCTTATAACTTAAACTAATTATTGCTATAACAAGTTCGATATCATTATGGTAACCATCCACGTCCAGAATCTGCTTTATTTTGTATTCATTCCGGATTGCGAGCAGAACTCCTCCCCAACCTGCATCTTTCGGGCGGTCGCGGCGAATCACTTGGTACCCGGGTGGAAATACTTCCGCATTACCGACACTGCTCATCAGAAAGGTTTCAGTGAATGCAAAGAAATCAACTGGATCTGCCAATATAGCTTTTTTACAAGTGTCAAGTTTAGATCGAAGGCCTCTTACGTTTTGGTAAAGGAGTGTGTATGATTTACATTTTATGTTCTTACTTGGTTTGGTATGATTTGCGAAATCTACTACGCCAAGGCTTAATGTAAACATCTTTCGGCCAGTGTTCAGGTGACAAATATTTTTCAACATTCTTATTTGATACGGTCAGCTTAAACGATGCGTAGTCACCTCTTGATTTCAGTGCCTCAGCAGAGCAGTTATCTTCCGGACAGATATTACTCAGATGTACCTTTACTTGTTCTGCAGTAGTTCCAGTTTGTACGTAGTACAAATGTAGATATGTCTTTCGCTCCGCGGCTGATAGTAGGCATGCAGTAGAGCCGGCGATGGCAGTACCGCGGGTGACATTCGTGAATGCTGGCTGTCTGTACTTAACATCAGTAGCTACGGTATTGTCTCTCACACCTTGTTGCCCCTGTGTCATCGGTTTGCTGTTTATGAGTTCAGACTGCATTATCGAAGTGTTTGATGTAGAGGAAGCGGAGTCATTCACTGAGGACCGCTGTTGTCCGATGACGACTTTGCTATATAGACGTCCACGCTTGCGATTTTGCACCTTCTGCCATGACTCGCTGTAATTGTCGTCACTTGGTTCCATGTTAGAGGTCACTTGTGTGGTGTTTTCTGTAGTTGACAGAGAAGTGTGCTTCGTAAAAGTTTGGGTAGTGTCAAGGGTTGGATTATATTCCCTTTGTTTGTTTCCGTGTGATATTTTATTGCGTGGTTTGTTCCCCAGGTCAGAGCTTACAGAAGTGGTTTCACGTCGGTTTTGAGAGATTGTGGTACCATCATCAGTTAGCTCATTAACTTTACAAAGAGCCATATTACTGTCACATATTTTCTGAGATTGATGTGAATGAGATGAATGTAATGGTATGGTGAAGGTCTTGAACTTAGATTTGTTTTCAACTATTTGCTTTTCCATTTAGGCTAACCTCTGGTTAGTGGCTGTAAGTTCTTGTTGCATTTTTGACTTTGCTAACTCCAGGTAATTGTATTTGGTTTTATTAGAATCTATTGTGGATTTAATTACGTCATGATCATCTGTGCAGCTTTCTACACATAAAGTTAAACAGCTTATGTCATTTCTTAATAATTCAAAGTTGTTATTAAGGTTCATAAAGTTTGAATTTAATTCTTTCATGAGCTGGTACGCGTCGTCGATTTTATTTTCTTGCTTCTGAAGATGTTTTGTGACACCTTCATTGATTTTATCGAGTGCGGATAAGATGGTACTGTATGAAATGTCGGAACTTCCATCTATTTTCGATTCTGTGTCAGTTAGTTTAGTGTTGATGGATATTTTTTCGTTACATGAGGCGGCTGGGACTTTTACTGGTAAACGACTTTCTAGAGTTTCAGGTTTAATTAATTTCTTTACATTACGTTGTTTTAATGCTCTAACTGGGGTCTCAGACTCTAGACATGACACACAACACCAACTCTTTCGCCTACTTGGGGACATCAGATAGTATCGCTGGCCTGCCACTCTCGCGCAATCTAAATCATAAGTATTTTTGCATTCCGAACAAGTAAGATATTGTCTTGTTTTAATTACATTGAGACAAACGGTGCATACCAACGCCATCTTTGGGGTTTGTTTCGAACGTTTTTGCTAACTGGTCTGTTGATAGTTCAAGAGTTCAATAACAGTATATTGAGGTCAATGTCCAATAGGAAAACTAGATGGCGCTTATACAGTTTTAGTTGGCGCGCAAAATAAATATTTCACTGTAAGCAAGTTAAATGGAATAGTATTTATCCAGGTATACATACGTTACATTGTAGTTTATACCACTGACACTAATAGATAAACAATAAAGTATATTTCACTTAGCTCAGTTCAGTTAGTTCTAAGTCTTTTGTTGAATGATGCGCGTACACTTTAAATTCAAAAGTCTTTACTGGTCATTTTGAAAAACTTACTTTTCTCAATAGCCACTGTCTATTCATCTGAGTCTTCACGAACACAGTATTATTATCACTGAATTAATGTAATTAAGTGTAAATAGAAGCTAAAGGTAGCCCACAACATATTATTTCAAATTTTATTATACGGAGCAATTTTAAAACATTGTTTACGTAGAGGCGCCCTCTACATTGCTATATTGCACACTGACACCGATACGACTTAACGGTCGGCTAATCGACCTCCAAATGCTTGCATCTAGTCGGTTCCACGAATTTAATCAATTTTTTAAAGAAAGAAACAGGATAATGATAACGTTTACGGGAATAACATGGACGGTATTTTTTTTCAGTTAGTAACTGCCGTAATTAATTGACAAACAACAAAACAAAGACTTTTCACTTCGTTTAACACTTTTCACAAGGAATAGAATAGAAATAATTTATAAAACATTCTGTCACAAATCGGCTCCAACTCAGCATAATACCGGCTGTACACCGGCGCTGGTCTTCCGCAAGGAACAAACACCCGGCAGCCCCACCGGGAACGCTCCCTCTATTTAGTCTTCAAACGTCCAACGTTACCGTCGAAAGTGCAAGGGCGTCACAATCGGTGCAGGGACCAGGATACCTGTGTGTAAAGTGTTGGTTTGTTGTCAGGCGAGGTGTGGGCGTGGGGCATGGGCAGCGAGGGCCAGCTGGGCACGGGCGGGCACAGCGACGCCGCCGCGCCCGCGCGCGCGCCGCTGCCGCCGCCGCACCGCCCCGCCGCCGTCGCCGCCGGCGGACAGCACGCCGTGCTGCTCGCGGTGAGTACCCACAGCCGGCACAGCGACGCCGCCGCGCCCGCGCGCGCGCCGCTGCCGCCGCCGCACCGCCCCGCCGCCGTCGCCGCCGGCGGACAGCACGCCGTGCTGCTCGCGGTGAGTACCCACAGCCGGCACAGCGACGCCGCCGCGCCCGCGCGCGCGCCGCTGCCGCCGCCGCACCGCCCCGCCGCCGTCGCCGCCGGCGGACAGCACGCCGTGCTGCTCGCGGTGAGTACCCACAGCCGGCACAGCGACGCCGCCGCGCCCGCGCGCGCGCCGCTGCCGCCGCCGCACCGCCCCGCCGCCGTCGCCGCCGGCGGACAGCACGCCGTGCTGCTCGCGGTGAGTACCCACAGCCGGCACAGCGACGCCGCCGCGCCCGCGCGCGCGCCGCTGCCGCCGCCGCACCGCCCCGCCGCCGTCGCCGCCGGCGGACAGCACGCCGTGCTGCTCGCGGTGAGTACCCACAGCCGGCACAGCGACGCCGCCGCGCCCGCGCGCGCGCCGCTGCCGCCGCCGCACCGCCCCGCCGCCGTCGCCGCCGGCGGACAGCACGCCGTGCTGCTCGCGGTGAGTACCCACAGCCGGCACAGCGACGCCGCCGCGCCCGCGCGCGCGCCGCTGCCGCCGCCGCACCGCCCCGCCGCCGTCGCCGCCGGCGGACAGCACGCCGTGCTGCTCGCGGTGAGTACCCACAGCCGGCACAGCGACGCCGCCGCGCCCGCGCGCGCGCCGCTGCCGCCGCCGCACCGCCCCGCCGCCGTCGCCGCCGGCGGACAGCACGCCGTGCTGCTCGCGGTGAGTACCCACAGCCGGCACAGCGACGCCGCCGCGCCCGCGCGCGCGCCGCTGCCGCCGCCGCACCGCCCCGCCGCCGTCGCCGCCGGCGGACAGCACGCCGTGCTGCTCGCGGTGAGTACCCACAGCCGGCACAGCGACGCCGCCGCGCCCGCGCGCGCGCCGCTGCCGCCGCCGCACCGCCCCGCCGCCGTCGCCGCCGGCGGACAGCACGCCGTGCTGCTCGCGGTGAGTACCCACAGCCGGCACAGCGACGCCGCCGCGCCCGCGCGCGCGCCGCTGCCGCCGCCGCACCGCCCCGCCGCCGTCGCCGCCGGCGGACAGCACGCCGTGCTGCTCGCGGTGAGTACCCACAGCCGGCACAGCGACGCCGCCGCGCCCGCGCGCGCGCCGCTGCCGCCGCCGCACCGCCCCGCCGCCGTCGCCGCCGGCGGACAGCACGCCGTGCTGCTCGCGGTGAGTACCCACAGCCGGCACAGCGACGCCGCCGCGCCCGCGCGCGCGCCGCTGCCGCCGCCGCACCGCCCCGCCGCCGTCGCCGCCGGCGGACAGCACGCCGTGCTGCTCGCGGTGAGTACCCACAGCCGGCACAGCGACGCCGCCGCGCCCGCGCGCGCGCCGCTGCCGCCGCCGCACCGCCCCGCCGCCGTCGCCGCCGGCGGACAGCACGCCGTGCTGCTCGCGGTGAGTACCCACAGCCGGCACAGCGACGCCGCCGCGCCCGCGCGCGCGCCGCTGCCGCCGCCGCACCGCCCCGCCGCCGTCGCCGCCGGCGGACAGCACGCCGTGCTGCTCGCGGTCAGTACACAAGGACACGTGTTCTACTAACCCTTCCCCGTCCTTTCAAATTACAAATCGGTTATTCCCATGGGCCCCGAGGAAGCCCCCGTAAAAGTTAGTGCCTTGTACCGAATTCGATAAATTACAGCCATCCCGGCGAGAAACTCGGCGGCGCATTTGTTCGTTACCTTTTTTGACACACTTTACTGACCCCGATAGTAAAAAAAAGAAAATTAATTTCTATAGTTAATAAGCCCAATGGGCGGTCTTATCGCTAAAAGCTATCTCTCCAGGCAACCTTTGGATGGAAATAAATAATATAAATAAACAAAGATGATGGTGTGGTAAAACGGACTGAGTACTACTCAAACTACATAAAACATATACCCATATAATTATCCTAATATATAATATTATATACATACAATAATCTAATACAAACGAGCAATTATTGTATATATATATATATATATATATATATAATCTGAATCTCGAAAACTGCTCCAACTATTTTCACGAAATTTAGTATGCAGAGGTTTCGGGGGCGATAAATCGATCTTGCTAGGTTTCATTTTATAAAAATGTCATTTACCAAAAGAAAAATACCGAACAAAGCTCGGTCATCCAGGTACTTACTATATATAATACATACACTTGCATAAATAAATTAATACACATCCATACAAGTCAGCAAAATACTATTCTACGCTGTTAGGTTACTAAGGTAAAAGTATTTTATGTATAATTTAAAAGAATCAAGGAATTGAGCACGTCTGATATATTTTTCAAAACATTAAACTCTAATATGAGAATTATATTAACCTAGGTGTTATCTATATTGTGTAGACACCGGAAAGCGCTTGTGCAGTTTGCCTCCGTGCTTCCTTAATGACCGATTCCGGTTCGCCGATTAATGATAAATTAATGGTAATATAAGAAGGTAATGTTGGTCTATAGTTTAAATATACTTAGTTTGACTGAAGTAAGATGTCGAGCGTTAAAATAAGAAGACAAATTTTGACGGTAGATAATTTAAAGTATTCCTTTCCTCTCTGCTAGTGAATTGTGCATTGAATAGAAAATAATCCGCCGTCGTCTGGTTTTTATTCAACCGCCAAGAAATGATGTGCCAACAAATCAATCAAATCAAAAAAAAATATTTCATACAAAACAGAGTTTACAATATCAGATGTTAAGGTTTAGAGCGTCCGTCTATCCTGTCATATCATGACATATGAAATATAGTGGAGTCACATTATTATTATATTAAAAATTAATTATGTCAATGTTTGTTGTAAATTACAAAC
Organism: Lomographa bimaculata; assembly: GCA_948107665.1. Classification (NCBI taxonomy): domain Eukaryota; kingdom Metazoa; phylum Arthropoda; class Insecta; order Lepidoptera; family Geometridae; genus Lomographa; species Lomographa bimaculata. The sequence continues at coordinate 10,240,856 of OX403610.1, read as the reverse complement.
TAAATATTAAATTACATATAAAAGTAAATTCCAGTCAAATTAAATATTAATTATTATTATTTACATTTGTCTTGATTCATGCGTTATTGTAAGTAATCATTGTAAACACTTTCTCGATCACAGCTCCGAACTAAGTCCGATGACTTATGTCGAAGGAGCCGGAAATACCCTCAAAGCAAACACCCACACAAAACATTATAATTTTTTTTTAATAAGTGAAACTATCACTATCCTACCACAGGAGGATCCAGACGCTAAACGAGAGCCGACACCGGAACCGGAGGAGGAAACTGTCGAAGAAAAGGCTGAAAGCGAAGCGGAGGAAGAAGTAGCGGAAGACGAAAAGAAGCCACAGCGGAAGCGTGCGAAGAAAGTCACACAAGAAGAGGAGGTCACTTCTACTTCGAGCGCGCACACCAACGAAGTAACGGAAGAAACAACACCACAGGTAATATATAGGAGGATCTGATAATATGTAAAAAGTCTCGGTCACGTAAGGTCGCAAGCCTATCGGTACACTATCTTTAACAGTTTGGAGAGTGTGCGCAGGAATTACACGAGCTAATTCCCCCATGCCTGTTTTACCAGCTAGCAAAATAAACTGTCAAACGTCATCCATTTATGGTTGACATACCTCCAGTTCCCTCGAAACGATTTTCAAATCTAGACTGAATAGGTACCTTCTAGGCAAACATGCTAGATCTTCACTTTCCATCAGGTGAGATGGTGGTCAAATTAGCATTAAAAAAATACCGGGAAGTGAAATATTTAAAGGGAATGCTTTGAAATTCTTATCCTCAACCTTTTTCTGTGACGAAAAACGGTGGACCCACACTGTGGTGAACGGGTAAAATCTTTCCTTTTAACACAAAAGTTTCACTTCTAACGTGTGTACACACCCTGTTTTTTTCTAGATTATTATTATTCCTTGTTATTTATATATTATGGAATGCAGAAAAGATCAAGAGCCGGCGCAGCTTCCACGAGTGTATCCCGGACCACGGTGAAAAGTGCAAAAAAGACCAGAAAAAACAAAAGAAATTAGGTTATAATTTAGATTTATACTGAGAAGGATACTGTAGCCACCAAACTTTATTACCACTTGGAAACGCCACTATTGAATTAACCGTTTTTACACTCACAGCTCCACGCTAAGTTCAATGACTTGTGTCGTGGTTGCCGGAAACATTCACATCACACAAACACACTCACAAAACACTTTTTTTTTCTTTAGTAGAAAGCTTGTATTCCCGTTGGGAACCCGATACCCCTGCTTAGAAGGAAGGCTTGCCCAACTTAGCTATTTCAACGGACAGTTAAAACAGACAATTCTAAATTCACCTACATACCTACTACCATATCGGGCTCCCTAGATACACTTTGCCTAGTTTGGGGCCCATAGCTCCACAATTGTACTATAATTATGTCAAATAAACAAATTTTCACAAACACAACCACTATCAGAAGCACAAAGGGAAGGCAAATTGTGGTCCTGTCGTAAATTGAACCCGGGACCTACGGCACAGAGGTTAGAGACTTGCCCCACCGCTCCAACTGGCTCGTCTCGACTTGTGTCGTTAATTCGAGAAACATTCACATCACACACAGTCACACCAGCACAAATTTCCCTTGAGGTGAAAATATGCTTCCAACGAGAATCGAATACAATACCCGCTGTTTAGAATGCGAACGCGCTAACCAACCTAACTTGGCAGTTCTTAAGTCTGGTGGCTACTGTATAGGGTTGTTTTTGGAACATTTTAAACTATAGAACACTACCCCCTTATTTATAAAAAGATACAAACTTACGATAAACCTTAAATAGCTAAAATAGTATGTTTTGTCTTATTTTGATTCATGGAAAATCTCAAGTATCAAAGTCTTCAAGTCTAGTGAATAGGTATCTTCTAGGTAAGCATGCTTCATTCTCGGCCGCATCATCACTTTCCATCTGTTGAGATAGCGGCCGAACGCTTTTTTTTTACTAATATTCTCGATAGGCAAGCATTATTTGAGCACTATCTCACCTAATGGAAAGTGACGATGTGGTCGAAGATGGAGCATGCTTGCCTTGAAGATACCTGTTCACTCGAGATTTAAACACTCCAAGATTGTACTTATCGGGAAACACAGACTCGGGCAAAGAATTCCATTCCTTAGCAGTACGTATAATTACTATCTGGCATAAAAAAAATCGCTTATCTATCTGGCATAAAAAAATATACATAAAAGTAAGACAAAACACATATTAAGTACAAAAGGTTAATCGAGTGTTTTATCTTTTTTTTATAAGGGAATACAGTCTCCTATAATAACAAGAAAAATTGTTACAGTTTTATATTTGGTCAAGTTAACTATAGTGTAGAATTATGAGGTGAGGTATTATGTATTTTATAGGTAATTACTTATTTATGGTTACAAGCATACTTATCGACTCGGCACCTGACCGACATAGCCTCGCCTGCGCGCTCTACTTACCACTAGCCTCCTTATCCTACTAATATTATAAATCCGAAAGTTTGTGTGTAAGTATGTTTGTTCCCTCTTCACGCTTTAACGGGTGAACGGATTTGGATGAAATTTGGAATGTACATAGATTATACCTAGGATTAACACATAGGCTACTTTTTAACTTGATAATAGCGGGCGAAGCCGCGGGGCATGACTAGTAAAGTATATTTGAATAAAGAAACCGACTTCACCGCTTGTATTTTGGTTTTGGCTTGATCGATAAAATGTATATAGGACCACCTCTGAGGTATAAATAATCTACTAAACAAAAAAAAACATCATAATGAAATAATGCTTAAAAAACCCGACTTCACCGCTTATATTTTGGTTTAGGATTGACCGATTTCGATAAAATGTATATGGGACCACCTCTAAAGTATAATCTACCAAACAAAAAAATCGTCAAAATCGATCCTTAATTGGCGGAGATTCAAATTCAAATTCAAATTCAAATCTTTATTGCAGATTTTGCGTAACATACGTATAAAAAAGAAGCCTCCTTTTTTAAATCGGTTGAAAATCGATTCATAATTAGCGGAATTATAAATAAAAGCCTTCTCATTTTGAAATCAGTTGAAAATCGATTCATAATTGGCGGAGATATCGCGTAATATACGTACAAAAAAAACTAAGTCGAATTGAGAACCTCCTTTTTTAAAGTCGGTTGCAAAACCGTCTTCACCGCTTCAATTTTGGGTTTGGCTTGATCGATTTCGTTAAAATGTCTCTGAAGTATAATCTATCAAACAAAAAAATCATACATACAAACAATTATCAAGTTAACAAGTAGCCTATGTGTTAATCATATGTATTAGCTATTTACATTCCAAATTTCATCCAAATCTGTCAAGCCGTAAAAGCGTGGACAGGGAGCAAACATACACACTTACACACAAACTTTCGCATTTATAATACTAGCCGTGCCCCGCGGCTTCGCCCGCTATTATCAAGCTAAAAGTAGACTAAGTGTTAATCCTAGGTTATTAATCTATTTAAATTCCAATTTTCATCCAAATCCGTTCAGCCGTTAAAGCAAGAAGAGGGAACAAACATACACACTTACACACAAACTTTCGGACTTATAATATTAGTAGGATTGTCTAGCCAGGATGACTATTCTAGGTTGGTATACCGGGTTGATCAGTCTGCTTCAACCTACATTGGGATGAAATCTCATATAATTTTTGGTAGTGTGGAGAGAGGGTTAGATTTATGTTTTGTGCTGTCCAGATTTATGTTGTGTTGTTATTTAGACTGATATAAGTATTTAAGAATTAATTGGTAGATGATGTCAATGATAACTAATTAGCGAGAATGATTGGTATTTTATTATGTTTTAGTTGTACAGTATGATTATATTTTTTTTTTTATTTTCAGAAATTAAACGGTGACGAAAATAAAGACACGACCATGGATGTTGATGAAGCGGGTAAGATATACAATTTTATATATTAATAAAAAAAACCGGCCAAGTGCGAGTCGGACTCGGGCACGAGGGGTTCCGTACCATTATCTATAAAAAATCATGTTTGTTGTATGGGAGCCCCCTTAAATATTTAATTTATTTTTAGTATTTGTTGTTATAGCGGCAATAGAAATACATCATCTGTGAAAATTTCAACTGTCTAGCTTTCACCGTTCTTGAGATACAGCCTGATGACAGACGGACGGACAGCAAAGTCTCAGTAATAGGGTTTTTACCCTGTGTGTACGGAATCCTAATTACTGCCTACCGGTGTAGTTGGTTGCGCGTCTGCCGTCTAAGAGGTGATTGTAGGGTTTGATTCCCAGTGGGAACGTGTTTTCTCCCTAAGTGAAAGTGGTTCTAGGTGTTTTTTGTTGTCATTAAGAGATGGGGCAAGCAAGTCGCTTGCCTGATGGTAAGCGTCACGCTTGGCCATTAAATCGCAGTGAAAAAGTTTTGATGTTATATAAGTCATAATCCCGCGTAACTTGACCTTTGGATGAAATGTTTTTGCAAAACGCTGCAATCATTCATCCGTGATAAACAGAAAGGCGCATCCTTGTATTTTGGTATAACAGTGAAAACTTATAGTTTGCCGCGTTTTGTCTAAATAACAGAGCTGCGGGCGGCCAGGCACGCGGGTTACGGGATTGGTCACTGCAAATTCAAAATCGTTTATTCACATGGGCCCCAAAGAGGCACTCATGAAAGTTAATGACTACTGCCAGATTCGCAAAATTACAGCTGTAACGTGCATTGCCATTGGCTGTTACATGTTATTGTAACAAAACATAATTTTTAATGTTGCAATGTTTCATTAAAAATATTATGTTAATATGATGTTTGAATGAACATTAGCTTATTTATGACAAATCCAAAAAAATAGAAACTTTTCTATACGTAACATATAATTTGGTAACGACTCGGTAATGAGATGAAGATTAAAATTTTTGAACCTATTTTTATCGTTTTGTTTGATAAGACTTCTTAAATCCTGAATTATGCGGGCATCGCCGCAGCACAGCGATAGTAACAAAATAAATTCTAACAGAATTCCTACATTATTTTCTTATGCTAATTCTCAATAATTCCCCACAGACAAAACACAATTAGACGAAACAGATATTGACGACAAAGTTCCCGAAGAGCAAAAAATGGAAACCGACGAGCCGGAACCCACTAAACCGGAAGCCGTCGACACAAACGCAGCTTCAGACGACGCCAAGTCGCAAGACAGCCAGGACTCCATCAGCCAGGGGTCGGAAAAAAGCGAAACTAAAAGTCAAGATTCAGAACAGACCGAAGTAAAGAGTCTACATTCAGAAAACAGCGAAGCGAAGAGCGTAGATTCAGAAAAAACCGAAGCGAAAAGCCTAGATTCAGAAAATAGCGAATCGAAGATCCAGGATTCAGTAAACAGCGATAAAAGTCTAGATTTGAAGGATGTAGAGATGTCAGAAAAGCCTGATGTCAACGGTACGGAGGAGAGCGATTCAGTGGAAGCCAAAAGTGTTGACGTTATACCGAACAATCCCTTGACCACCACCGCATGATGGTAGGCCCTCGGTAGATAAACTAAATTGAGAAGACTTGTGTTGAGTGGCGGTAACCGCTCATCGGTTTTGTGAGTACAGTAGTCGACATCGTTAATCATTTCTAAGTGCCTAATAAGTCTGTTTGTCTCTAGCGGTTTACCAATATCTCACCTGACGGTGCGGTCAAAGGATAGCTGCAACATTGTTTAGTGATTTTGCTATGAATTTTTCTACTTCACATTGGACTACGTCTGTCATTCGGTAGGTAATAAAGGTAAGAGTAAAAAGTCCTACCAACATAAAATTTCTGTTAAAAATTATAGGATGATATGATTAGGCCTGCTTATACATATCAAGTTCTAAACTCAAATATGATAATAAAAAATGTCTGTATGTGTGTGTACAATAAGCCATTTCGTTGCTTTGAACTACGTTTATACCCTATTCATTAATAAATATATAAAATTAGTTTTCGACTACTCATTAATGGTTTTTCATTAATTAACACAACAGTTTGAAAAAAATTTACATAATACAAGCAATCCGCCCCGGCATCGCACGGGTGCAATTTTCTGTGGATTAAAAAAAACATGCGGGGCAGTCTTTGGAGACTGCCAATAGAAGTGAAAACTATGTATAATATATATACACAGTATACATATAGCTCATGGAAAGCGTTCGGTGACGATGACGCGAGTTCCATGATTTTTGTTCACCGAAAAAGTGCTCAACGCGCCTAATGAAGTTTTCACTTCAACAATGTTACATACAGACTTTGCCCTGACAATTATGAACACAACAAAAAAAGAATCAGCAAAATCGGTCGAGCCGTTCTCCAGTTTTTGTGAGACTGACGCAGAACAATTGATTTATATATATGTATATCTTCTTTTCTTATATATAAAAATGAATTGCTGTTCGTTAGTCTCGCTAAAACTCGAGAATGGCTGGACCGATTTGGCTAATTTTGATCTTGAAATATTTGTGGAAGTTCAGGGAAGGTTTAAAAGGTGAGAAAATATAAAGAAATTGCAATAAAATTAGTAAAAAGTAGTATTTTATTTTCCCATACAAACTGTTCGTACCTGTCAAACGAGATGTTTCTGAATATTTGACCACAGACAATTGGCGGTATGAAGTTCGCCGGGTCAACTAGTAGATAATAAAAATATATGAAATACTAGTGACCTGCCCGGCTTCGCACTCGTAACTTCTACGTTATTTATCGAGTCGAATTGTGAATCTAAATTATATCTACCTGAAAACAACATTAAAATCGGTACAGTCGTTTAGAAGGATCAGTAACGTACACACGTACAGAAGAATATATATAGATAATAAATATACTCGTATATGGTGAAATGTTGCATACATGAAATTGTAATTTTTTTACTAACCTCAAAGTTCATCAGCTATTGTGTAAAAAGGGCTTACTACCTGGCGAGCATCCTGTGGCCTTAAAAATCTAAGACTATTCCAAACGACAGACTGTAAACTTTGCCGACTATTGTACTCTTAAACCATTTGAAAATGTTATATCATTGTAATGATCCCATATTGTATGATAAGAGAAATAAACTGATTTTTAGAATTCACTTTTTTAGTGAGAGGATCGTTGCCTTATGTCGTTGTACAAAAAATTGTTCATATATAAAAATTTGTGTAGTACGTGAGCTCGTCTGTAACTTACTTTTATGCGATGAAACTGTACTGCGACTCATTTTCTTCTAAGTATAGGATTCGATTCCCGGTGGGAACACAAGTTTTCTCCCCTGGGAAGTTTGTGGTTCTGGTTCTGGGTGTGATTGTGTATGTGATGTGAATGCTTCCGGCACCCATGATTCAAGTCATTGAGCTTAGTGTGGGTCTGTGAGTGTGAATGTTACACTAGGCATCTGGGTGGTCACTGAAATGATACTAAGGGCTTTTTCCTTAGGGTCGATTTTACAATCCTTAGTTAAACAGATGGCATTTATACTTCTAAATAGTAAAAACTAAACATTTCAATAGACAGATAGATTTTATTCGACTAATCAAGCTAATACCAGACGAATATTCTCTTCCTTCGACGGCAATTTAAACTGATATTTAGGTTTTCGTTTTAGTAAAATTTTCAACCGACTTCAAAAGAGGAGGTTCTCAATTCGATTAAATGTTTTTGATGTATGTATGTTACGCTATAATTCCGCCAATTATGAATCGATTTTGATGTTTTTTTTTGTTTGGTAGAGTATACTTCAGTCCATATACATTTTATTTAAATATACTTTTTATCGAAATCGATCAAGTCAAAACCAAAATATAAGAGTGAAGTCGGATTTTTTAAGCATTGCTTACGTTTCAATTATTTAATTGCATGATATGCGTGACATGTCGCGTCGAAATGTAATGAATATCGGCTCATACGGCCGTCATGAAGGAACAGATAAATTTATTCGTCTAGAAGTCGACCTTTAGTCAAAGTCTATGGCTATTAAAAAATTTCTATTTTCTATTAGATGATTAAACAGTGTCTGTTTATCTGAAGATTGAAAAATCGGCCCGTAGCCTACTATCACCCGACTCGGTACTGGCACAAATATCTAAAACGTTTATCTAGTTTAAACAGGATTGTAGATTTGCCGCGGAATTGAAAAAAAATACGTTGATTTTGGTTTTTTTTCCAAAACTTGTGATGCTAGTGTTCATCATCATCATCATCTCAGCCACAAGAAGCTGGATCTATATCCAGCAGTGGACTTCTTGTGGCTGAGATGATGATAACAACCGTTCTATGCCTCCGGGCCTATGCCTCCCCCAAAAGATATCCAAAAAGAACAGTTGTTAGCGGCCTGCATCCAGCGTCTTCCTGCGACCTTCATTATGTCATCCGTCCACCTTGTGTTAATGTGTAAATTGTGTAATAATGGTGGATTAAAATTATTAACCGTTAATATTGAGTAGACGTGCATGAGTGTAGACAAATCATATAAAGTTGAAAAACGCGATTTACGCTTTCGCTCCAAAACTCCAATAGAAGTTCTAGTAAAGTTTCTACCACTTAATTAGGACATGACTTAACTATGACTGGACCTTGACTCTTTTACTTGACTGTGACTTGTGACTAGGACTTATATAATGAAACGTGTATGTAGTACTTAAATATTTTATTACTGGACTCTGGCTGAATGCACAAGATTGCGGAGCCAAAACTAAAAGAAAAAAAAACGCGATTTTAGTATTGTTTCTAACAAGCGTACATAAAAGAAAAAAAACGCGATTTTAGTATTGTTTCTAACAAGCGTACAAGCTATGTTGAGTTGCATTACAGCTTTGTCGCGCAAACGTTAAGAGAGTTTATTCCTTTTGTCTTCTCTCTCGCTCGCACATTTAGATAATAGAATCACAAAAATACCTAGGATTACAAATTGACAGTAAATTGAACTGGTGTAGTCACATTGAAAGCCTTTGTAATAAATTAAGACAGTTTTTAGCTAATATTATAATTCTAAGGGACCGCATACCGTTCAAAATTAAACTGATGCTGTACAACTCACTTGCTGAAACATATATACAATATGGACTCAGTAGCTACGGTCGTACATATAAATCTTATCTTAATCAAATTTATAAACTCCAAATAAAAATTCTTAAAAATATTGTATCCTCGAAAAATAAAGAACAATTTAAAAATAAAGAAGATCAGCTATTTAAACATTGTAAAATATTACCCATCCATACACAATTTAAATATGCATTGCTTAAAGACACATTTTTTAACGATGACTTAAATAAAGAAATCAAGCATCCTGTATACACTCGGGCCATCGCTCAGAACCGGCTACGTACGGTTGGCGCAAACAATGCCTACGGCGAGCGAACGTCATTGTATTTGGTTCCTCGACTAATTAACGACTTACCACCGGATTTGTGTAAACAAATCACACCACGTAACATTAAATTAAAACTGAAGTCTTATTATTTGCAACAACTTGAATGCTGATGATGACGTACATGTACACTTACCAACTTCTTATTATTTAGGTATAATGTAGACTAGTTGTAGTATTATATTACAAACCTTAGTGGTTTTTTAAATGCTATACTATCAAATTTTTGTATACTTTTTAAATGGTAAATAAATGAAAAAAAAAAAAAAAAGATATTTTTAATAATTACAATTAGCTATGTATATTTTTGAATACGTTTTCAACCAACTATATGGACATTAATACAATGTTTTAATCTACCTTTCGTTTTTCATATCTTTAAGTTAAACGAAGAAAGCGTGAATATCACATAAATTTGGGATCTCTGTTTTTTCTCATCTTATTGAAGGATATGATAGCGAAAAGAAGTTTGAAACTTGTATTGATGTCCATATAGTTAGTTGATAACATTTTCAAAACACACGTGCATAATTGTAGTTATTAAGAATATCGAATTGTGCGAGCGAGAGAGAAGTGAAAAGGAATAAAACATCTTAATCGGACATCCATTTGTCGAGCTCACATATCACACAGTATAAAAGTTGTTGGACTTCAGATTACTTACAATTGCAAGTCATACATCATGTTACATCAAGTCCATACATAGTGCAGTGTTTTTTCTACGCACTAATGATTATAAATTAAGATATTTTAGTTAGAAGTTTCTTCCATCAGTGAATATTTAGCGAAGGGTCTCGTAGCTTCTTTGTTTATATATAGGGATTGATATTAAGGGTCAAATTTGTTTTAAATATCAAAATTCATCCCTTTCACTCCCTTAAACATTATCATCTTGAAAATAAATTGACATTTTTTTTATTAATATCTGTTTAGTAAGTGTTTGATCCCTTTCTCACCAGTTGGTTAGTGATGATGTGTAAATAGGCTATGCATAGAATACCTAAAAACTAACCCGTTGCTTTAGTTGAATGCGCGTTCATTATAAGCAGCGGGTATCGGGTTCGATGCTCAGTGAAAACGCAAGTTTTCTCCCCAAGGGAAATGTGTGTTTCTGGTTCTGGGTGTGATTGTGATTTGAATGTTTCCGGCACTCACGACTCAAGTCATCGAGCTTAGTGTGGAGCAGTTGGCAAGTCTACCCTCTGCGCAGTGGGTCCTGGCTTCGATTCCCGGCAAGAGCACAATTTTCCTTCCCAAGGGACTGTGCTTCTGGTTTTATGAGTGAGTGTGTGTGTGATTTAAATGTTGCCGGCCACTATACAAGTCTTTGAGCTTAGTGAGGGGCTGTGAGTGTGAAAGAGTCAAAATCAAAATCGTTTATTCACATGGGCCCCAAAGAGGCACTCATGAAAGTTAATGAATCTATTGTAAAGAATGAGACTTGTTCGCCGTACCGAACTGTTTTGGCTTGGGCATAGATTTTTCTTGAGGGTAAACTAGGAATGTACTTATGTACAGAGTAGCTAGCCAAGCAAGTACGAGAAATGCCACCGTGGATTTCATCACGATTTTACCTTCACAACTCAAACAAACAAACGCATTCACACTCAGCCCCACACTAAGTTCAAAGACTTGTATCGTGGGTGCCGGAAACATTCACATAACACACACATTACACCCAGAACCCGAAGCACAAATATCCCTTGGCTAGGAATTTGTGCTCCTGCGGGGAATCGAACCCAGGACCCACGGCGCAGACGGCGTACACCTGTCCACTGCGCCAACTGGGTCGTCAAAACATTTTTATCACGATCAGACGGACAGTTTCAAATGTACCAGAGGCAGTAGTTAGGTCCAGTATACGTAATAGTCCAAGAGCAGAAGGTTCACTCCGCAAATATGAAATAACAACTGTTACCACGACTTATAAAGTTTCAATAGGGATGATGCCTAGATAAAAAAACTAATTTGTCCGTCAGTTAGTTTATCAAAAAATACAGGACAGGTATTTTATCTTTTGTCAATTAAATAAATAATCACTAAAATGTAGTGCGTTGAAATCGTGACGTCACCTACCGCGTACACCTTAACTGAAGCGTGACGTCACGAACCCCACTCACGAACTTATATTTGTATTTTTTTCATTTAATTGACGAAAGAAAACATACTTGTCTAATATGTTTTGATAATCTTCCTGACGAATTAATTAGAATATTGTATTTTTACCTAGGCCACTATCCCTATTCAGCTGGCTGCCTAAAATTATGTCACGACTCTTTATATTCTTACTCTAATCTTCTGGCGCAATGCTCTCAAAGCGAATCGCCAGGTCTGGTTAAAGTGTTCGTCGAATCTTTCAAGCTTCTTTCTTAATAGTTTTAACTAAAGCTTGTGAGAATTCTGTGTCTTTTTACATTGCCGATGTCGAAAAAAACTGGCATGACGGTTTAGTTCGCTGCCATTCGTTTTTACAAGCTTTTATGTAGTTTCACTTTTCATGTTATCTGTCGGTCTGTAGTCAAATCTTGGAAGCTAAATGAGACTTCCGCGATATCCGATTGCACTCAAATTTGGAGTACTTATGTGTCTTCGGTGACAATACAATGATATGGTTCCATGGAGGTGGTCTGATGGTGGGGATGAAAGATGGCCATAGACCCATCGAGTTTGGGCTCGTTTGATTCGTCTTGACAAGTTCTCTGGTTATATAACTTTTAGTCCTTTTTTATTTACAACTTGTGAAAAGCTTGGTTTTAAAATTCTTCAAGTATTACTTGTTACCCTGTTCTATTTTTACTGAGATCTGTTTGTATTTAAATTGTGCAAAAATAAACCTTATTTCTTAAATGTTGTCTGTTTCAAATTGAAACAGAACGCAGTACAAGAGTCAGGCTCATTCCATCTGTTGCGATCCATTTCTATTTGAGTCGAGATGAAACTAACCTTATTCCTTTAGTTATTTGTCGATTTCACATTAAAAAAAAAACAGGATGTGTCGTAAAGACACGATGGAAGTGAAATTTTTGTATTACAGAGAAACAATTTAGTTATTCATCACAGTGTATACCTACTCCCACCACTTTTCGTCACACAAAAAGGTTGCAGATCAGACTTTCAAAATCCCCAAATGTTTCACTTTAACCAAGTAGGCGAATCTGTTGTCGTTTTTTCTTATTTCTAGAGCAATAGTGTTGTCATTAAAATGGTTTTTAATATCGATAGGTACGTCTACGTACTATAAGGTTTTATTGTTACTAAATGTAGTTACAGTGGGTTTCCAACGCCCAAACATGAATAAACAAGGCAATGTACTAAAAATTCTAAAAACCCGCCTGAGATAAACGTAAACCTACTTTTTTACCCTTGTAATTTTATGTAATCTCCCTTTTAATTTTCTTAATTTTAATACTCTAATCAATAAGTTCGGTAATTTTTTTATTAACGTGTAATTAATGCGCCAATTTCTCGTATTTTTATTTAAAACACCTTACTAAAGACTCTTGGGTTTTTAAGACGGATATAACCACAACTTAACTGAGTAAATCTATCCAGTCATCAGGTGAGATAGCGGTCAAATGCTTGCCTATATAGCATTATAAAAAAAATATATAATTCAGACAACGTCAACCGCATCAAATCACAAATCGTCTAGCTTAAGTTGGGCCATCTGTAATATTAATGGAATAAGTCATTGGAACCTGAACTACAGTACTAGACACTAGTTCAGGAGCCTATGGATTAATTTATTATATCAAACAATTAATGTTGGATGTTTTTTTTATGGCGGGTCGCTCCTTGAGTGTCACTTTACTAGGTAGTGACGTTAGCTCGACTTTTTTACGGAGGCCAAGTTATTTATTGACAAGTTACGCAACTTTGTTGAATGTTTCGGTGTTGGATCCACAGAGTAGGCAGTTATAACATCCATAGTAGGTTAATTTTACATATTGTTTTCTCATCCAATGTTAAAACTTACTATAAATATACAATAGTTACTATATTCAATGAAATAGAAGTCGACTTATTACTATCTCGAATTTTGTTACTTATAAAAAATATTTTTTTCTTTGTATCCTATATATATTAATGTTATGATCCGTTTAAACATCATTGTTTAAAAAATCTCTGGTTTACGTTTAGTTAATGAGTGAATTAAAATTACACAATGTTTATAAATGCGAACGTTTGTGTGTTTTTATTAACTGCGTAAATGTGTGAGAATCTTTCGTTTCCTCTTTTCGTTTCAACGGCTGAACAGATTAAAAATAAATTTGAAATGTACATAGCTTATAACCAGGATTATTACATAAGCTGCTTTCTAAATTCAATTACTCGGGTGAAGCCGCGGAGCACAGCTTGTGTGTAATATAATCATGTTATAAAACATGTGACATGTAATGATAAGTTTTGTCCGTATTTATTAATGTAATAATTTCGTATAAGTAATCATCATCATTATCAGCTCATTTCGTCCCACTGCTGGGACTCTAGGACTTCTGGGAGAGTCTGGTCCAGTACAAACTCCACATACTCGATTATTGAAATTCTTGGATGAGACGGTTTCTTCACAATGTTTTCCTTTATATAGTATTTTTTATGTAATTATACATAGTATATTTTTTATAATAATTTATTTAAGGGTAAATTATGGAGACCGAAGTCTGCTTATCGATTCTGTTTGTCACTTGAGAAATTGCGCCATCCGCGCCATGTTCAGAGGGGCTAAATTATTCCTCTGATAAAGTTATATGTAAATGCCTTTACGTAGATATATTTCGTGCAAGGTTATTGCATAGAAAAATATAAATAAATGTACTTGGTGCTCTTTTCCGCTTAACCGAATGAGGGAAGCGCGATAATCGCATCACAATACGTGCAATTTAAGTTGTTTTAATATTCGGAATATTGCAAATGTTGTCGGAAAAGGAATTTTAAGTTAACAAATGTAAATGAGTAGCTCTCAAACTTCTAGACACTCCTTTTGCTACCCTTAGTGGATTGTTAGTAACATACTTGTTACATTTGCAAGATTCTAAATAATAAATGTTTTTGCCTTATTGGCGCATCTATTAGACAATTATTTTAAACCTAGAGGCAAAGAAGGGATTTGCGATACGCGCTTTCGGGTTTGTTTTCTACCAAAATATCTGCGAAAATAAAAGAGGGACTAGGATACCCTGCAGAAATAGAGTAACTAGATCTTGTTCTCGCTTAAAAACGGAACAAACAATTGCGTTTATATTTATCACATTTTCTCGAAGAAATTTTATAAAATTTGTAGAATAATCACGGATATTTTTGGTAGAATACATTTTTTTTGTAAATTAGTATCATTTATGCGGGCACGCGCATATCGTAACATAATTGAAGTTGCTAGGTAATATACTATTATTAAATAATAATTATTTGTAAGTTAATTAATATAAAATTATTTGAGTGTATGAGTGTTTAGACTGGTACAAAAAGAACTTTTGGGAGAAAAATAGTTAAGTATTTTTTCTTAGTAAACGTTACGTTGACTTTTTGTATTTTATAGTTACATAGTTTTCGTGCATGATTCTAAAAAGTACAAAACGTACTGTATTCTTTCACACGACCTATATCTTAATTATTGTTAAATAAAGATGAACTATAATGTACTGTGTTTTCCTAATAAAAAATAGAATAAATAATTGTCTTTCATTTACCATCTACGATTATAGTCATTCAAATAATAATAATAATCGGTAATAATCTGGGAGTCTTCAAGTCTCGAGTGAATAGGTATCTTCTAGGCAAGCATGTCACATCTTTGGCCGCATCTTCACTTTTCATCAGGTGAGATAGTAGCTAAATGCTTGCCTATTCTGCATTAAAAAAAACCATTCCAAATAAGGAGCACAAGTCATGCAAAATGAGATTAGTCTAAATTAAAATGACAAATCGACTTAAATTACTATCAATCTACAATGTAAGGTACATGGCAGATACATCAGCTCTGGAAAAAAAACGCATCCACACTCACAGCCCCACACTAAGTTTAAAGACTTGTATCGTGGGTAAAAAGAATTGTCACCGTGTTAACTCGAGCTGTTCGGTATGCTTTTGTGAAACTTCTTTTATGTTATTATGGGGGCAAATGCCTAGCACTTCCTTACCTTTCTAGGGGCTCAAACCCACTAAAACTCCCCGTGGGCAGACCCGCGCCGAGGTGGGCAAGCTAGGGTCGCGCTAGTAGTCACATCTTGCCCCGTCGATAGGCCCAGATGAATACCAGGCATCTGCGTCCACGGAGGGACGACCTTGTTCACTAAGGCCACCCCCATACGCACTCCAAACGTATGGGGCTGTGCATATGCAAACCAGTAGCCTTATATTGACCAAACCAAACTTATATTGAAACTCCCAACTGCAACGCTCACTAATTGGAATCGTACCTAACTCGTAAAGTAATCGCTCTTTATGCAATTATTTATATATATAAATAGTATAATTACGTTACACTCAATAGGGATTTTAGGGATGTGGCCTGGGTAAAAAATAAAAGTTCTAATTAGTCCGTCACTGCGATAATAAAAAAATATAGGACATGTTTTTTTTTCCCCCACTAAAACAAGCTACCTTTTAGAATAAAAAAAATTGGTTGCCTGTAAAGTCGGTTTACGGACGATAATTTTGCGTGATAACGTCATAAGACGCTTGGCCGATCGTGCCTCTCTATCGCTTGTTCCGCGCTCTCGCTTGCAGGCTCAGGCGGAATGTGACACTTTTTCGAGCGTGCAGCCGGTGTTCATCGATTTATAAGACGTTATCACGTCAAAACAGCAGCACGAACTTTCAAAGAGATACTTCCTTTCGGACTGAGGAAACAATAAAAAACTAAACATTTATTGATATGGTTTATTACCAAGTTCACAAATCTAAACGTATATCTTGGAATACAAACGCCACCGGCGACTTGAGCCATTGTAACGGGTGACGTCACGAATCTTAAGCTAATACAAATACGCGCTCTTTGTTACAAAATCTATTACTAAGTAATTTTCATTCCATCGAAATCTCAAAGTAGAAGAAACGTTAGCTAAAAACAACGATCCTGTGAATGTTTCCAGTGTAGTTCGATACGAAGCTTCGAGCTCAGTGCGAGGCTGTGCGTGTGAGACTAAGTTCGTCGTATACGTCACGAGTGTTGAAGTATATTATTTTAATTGACCACTACACATCTCTATATTAGCATTGTATGCATATAAAAAATCACTCATGAATTGTGCTCAGCCAACATTTCTCCAATTTGGTAACGTTTGAGAACTAGAAAGAGCTTAAATTGACCAGAAACATACAAGTAAACCATCCAGACTTGAAGAGCGTTACATAGAAGCCCTATAAAAATATCACATTCATTTCATTTACAACAAGCTTTCTTACGACTCTGTTATGTACATGTCAAAGTTAAATGCATTACATTAAAAAACGTTTATATATGTCTTAAGGATTTACACGATTTTAGTCACGGTTGTTTTCTAGCATTGTTACAAGGCTAGTTTCGGCACAATCGGTACAAGCCGAGACGCCGGACTGTCTACACGCGTACTCGACTGATGAAGGAGCACCGACTGTTCCGAAACTAGTCTCGTAACAATGCGAGGAAACAACCGTGAGTGAAATTGTATAAATCCTTAATACAAGTATGTGTAATACTAATCTTTCAATCAAACTATTTGAATATGGTTATTGAAAGGTAGTTTTTTGATTGTAATTTTTATTTTGTTTTATAATTCTTTGCAGAAAATGTTCCAGCCGAAATTATAAAATTATTCATTGATTTCGTTTAGCAAATCATAATCCTACGCGAATATAGATTCGCGTACGTAGAACATTGGTTCTATAATACACATGAGTCGTTAATGTATACGAACTTTATTAATTGTTTGTTAATTTATTCCTTTTGCATGATAGTCATTTTGATAAGTAAAGTTAATTGGATGAAACGGGACATCAGCTTAGGTAATTTGGTTTCGATGGATATACATACACAATACTCGCATACGGTAAGCTCGAAATGTCATCGAGTTGGACACCGCATGTAACTTTGGCACATATATTAACAATCGTGTCATCTACAAAAGTTTAAAGAAAATTGATGAATTACAGTTCGACTTAAGCTAAAACAGAACTGTTCATTTAGTTGAGATATATTTAATATAAAACGCTTGAAATGAGGTAATGTATAGAAAAACAATAGTATGCTAATCTTTGAGTTAAAAACAGCTTTTAATAAAAACTTTCTTAATATAACAGATATTAATTTATTGAGATTTTTGTTGTTTTAAATAGCGCGTGAAAGCGTTATAAGATTCAAAATAGTACAAAATATTTGACACATGCAACATTTAATTTTAAAGTATATTAACTTAGAACAAACTTGTTCTCAAAAAAAATACAGTCAAATTGAGAACATCTTCGTTATATGAAGTCGGTTAACAGAATCAGGATAAAATAAAGAGATATAAAAGATATTTTTAATAAGAGGTGTTTGGAATTTATCCTGAATTTACAGTAACAATACTTTTCCGCGAATTTTACGTACGCAAAATACATCAAACGTACAGCTTTTGTAGAAAAGTATTTGGCAAACAAATACAAGTTTAAAAAATGTTTATAAAATGCCCAATAACACACATCATACAACTTCACTAGAACAGACGCAAAGCTCTACTTTGCAATCAGCGGCTAAATTCATATAAAACTTGAAGAAACGTTTACGCAACCTAGTTAATCGTCTCCGAGCTCCTGGTTAAGGTAGGAAGAGCGAATTTAAAGTCTTAAGGGGAGACGTGCAGAGCAGTGCCACGCAGGACTAGGCCATAGCTCTGAGTGGCAGGCCTAGCGCTTACCATTAGGCAAACGACTGCACCGTGCCTGCTATTACATATGTGGTGCCTTTGAATAACACTTTATGATAACAAATGTTGTATTACAAAGTAATTACATACTTTGTATAACAAAATATGTAATTACAAATGTTGAATAACAAAGTGAATAATTTCAAACTTTGGATTAAAAAGTAATTACATACTTTGTATAACAAAGTGTATTATTACAAATGTTGAATAACAAAGTGAATAATTGCAAACTTTGGATTACAAAGTAATTACATACTTTGTATAACAAAGTGTATTATTACAAATGTTGAATAACAAAGTGAATAATTGCAAACTTTGAATTACAAAGTAATTACATACTTTGTATAACAAAGTGTATTATTACAAATGTTGAATAACAAAGTGAATAATTGCAAACTTTGGATTACAAAGTAATTACATACTTTGTATAACAAAGTGTATTATTACAAATGTTGAATAACAAAGTGAATAATTGCAAACTTTGAATTACAAAGAGTTTAATTACATACGTTGAATAACAAAGTGTATCATTAAAAACTTTGAATAACAAAGTGTTGAATTACTAACATTGAATAACAAAGTGTACAATTACATAATTTGTATAACAAAGTGTACAATTACAAACTTTGTTTAACAAAGTGTACAATGACAAACTTTGAACAACAAAGTGTTTAATAACAAACTTTGTATAACAAAGTGTGTAATAATAAACTTTAAATAAACAACGTATTTAAACAAATCGGTAAAAACAAATAAACTGTAGAAGTTTTTTGCAAATGTTGAGCTTCGGTCTGCCCAGCATAGCTTTATGAGCTGTTCAAACAATTTACAAAAAAGAATGGTATTATTTGAGTGCAAGGGCATTTTGTTTACAATAACAGTTGTTTGCTGCTACATCACGCGGCAGTGTTGTGTTACATACACTTACGAAGCGAGTGGCACAGTGCTGGCTCGACGCTCATTCGTCGATGTGTTCGTCCGCGTCTGAAAAGATAAAAAATATAAAAATCAAAATCGTTGCTTTAACTGTTAAAAAAATGGTTCTCAATTAAAACTTTTTTTTTTAATGTTTCGTTACCTCAGAATGTTTTTCTGGGTGAACCGATTTTACCGATACTCGTTTTTTTCACAAGCTTTTATTTAGCATGCACTGTATGTAAGTATGTTTGTTCGGGAGGAATCTTGCAACTCAATTTTGAAGCAGATATCTTCAACCGATTGAGCTGAAATTTTGTATTCACATTTAGTTTGGATGACAATACATGGTTAGCTGTGTGACGTTAGTTCAACATGGCGGAACACAAGATGATGGACAAGTAATTTTTAATGCACTCCTACGATATGGGTATCAAATGAAAGGGCTTGCTGAAAAAAAATCGAGAAATAAAGTGACGTCACTTTCAATCCAATATGGCGGACTTCTAAAAGCTTGTCTTTAAAAAAGTTTTTGACAAGTAACTTTTTTATTTGAAAGCTGGTGCTTCCCATGTGGTCCCATTTAAATTTGATCAAGATCTGACCGGAAGTTTTTCAGTTATCCACAATAATGTTTTTAATCTGATCAAGGGTTCTGAAGATAAAACAGTAAAGTCGGTTTTTAGTGCTTTGCTTTGCTAGCCGTGCTCCGCGGCTTCGCCCGCGTTTATCAAATCAAAAAGTGCCTATGTGTTAATTCAGAGTGTCAGCTACCACATTTCATCAAAATTACCTCAGTGTCGAAAGAGGGTCGTGAAGAAGTAACAAACATACAAACACACTCACAAACTTTCGCCTTTATAAATTAGTGTGAAGGGTGATTTGCAAACAGTGTCCAGTTGTCCATTCTGTTAGAGTGGTTTTATAACTGACCCCCTATTACGTATCTTTGTTGCACGCGGTTTCTATTTGTATTAAGCAAAAATGAACCTTATTTCTTAGGAGTTTTGTCAATTCACTAATTAAACCGTTTGCAACAAAGATAGGGAATAGGGGGTCAGGTGTACCTTCGTAATGCGTCCCGTTGGCATTGTCGAGCCGCAGTTGTCGGAGGCGCGCCTCAGTTTCGTCAGCGTGGGCTCCGGCCTCCTCCGCATCCTCGAATTCCTCCTCCTCACCTGCAAGACAACACTCCTCAAAATCAAAGTCATGGTTGACATTTTGTTCAACGAATTAGAATGTTACTTCTTGATATGCCTGTAATTTTGCAAATCTGACAGTAGTCATTAACTTTCATGAGTGCCTCTTTGGGTCCATGTAAATAAACGATTTTGAGTTTAATTTAAACAAAAACTTAAATTTTTAATCATCCAATACAATCCTATCATAACATAATCATCATAATATATTATTATCATAATATCTACAGATTTAGTTCTACTCTAAGCAATATTTTTCTTTCCAAATTTTACTCTCGCGTCAAAATGTATAAGATTTTTTTAAATATAGTGATTGTCAATGTTATATTATATGAGTGAAAATTTTATCATAACTTGTTATTATACACTTGAAATGGGCTTAAACAAATAAGCGATTAAAACTCATCCTTAACTCTGATAGTATGATAAGTACCTTCATCAACATCCTCCCCGTCCATATAATCATCGTCCTCTGGATCAGGATGCAGGGACTGTCCCTGGTTCAGAGCCTGGTACATCGCTGTCAGCTCCGCCTCATTAGGGGGGACGAATCTGGGGATTGAAGGAAATTGAAGTTTTAGCAGAGAAGATGGTGAAACAAAAAATGAATAGGACTCAATACGACTATTTTAAAAAAAAATTATGTGTATTACCTCAAAACTTCTTTCCACATGAATCGATTTTGAATTTTTTTTGTTTGAAAGCTGTTGCTTTTCCATTGGTCCCATTTAAGTTAGATCAAGATCTGATCAGTCTGAGTCAGTGAGTTATCATCAATAATGTATGTTTCATACATCTAATCTAATCAAAGTTCCGAAGATAAAGCGGTGAAGTCGGTCTTTTTAACTTTGCTTGTGTTTGAATTATTCTTATGTATCTAACTATGAGAGGGTAGTTGGAAAAAGCAGTCTGCAAATGGCCTAGAGCTTCAGTGCCAAGTTACTTACGCATTATTTTGAGTATAATACTTTTAAATTGGCATTAGCACTGCACACTGTAGTAGCTTAGTCTTGATTATAGTACAGAAAGTGCATCATCACCTCAACTGTGTGATGGGCGAGGTGTCTCCATCAAAGTCATCATCATCGTCTTCTGCCGGAGCGTCTCCAGCTCCACCTTGTGGCTGCAGCTCTGGGACCCTAGGGTGAAAAGCATTACAAAAAGCTTTTTAAAATTGCTTTTATTGTCTCTTCTCAGCTCAACTAAAAAATCTTGTAATAACTTTAAATTTTTTGACCAATTATAGAAATTTGTGGTGAATATGACAAACAACAAACGAACGCATTCACACTTACAGCCCACACTAAGTTCAAAGACTTGTATCGTGGGAGCCGGAATCATTTACATCACACACAAATACACCCAGAACCAGAAGCACAAATATCCCTTTGGAAGGAATTTGTGCTCTTGCCGGGAATCGAACCCAGGACCCACGGTGCAGAGGGCGGAGACCTGTCCACTGCGCCAACTGGGTTGTCATGACAAAATTAAAACCTATAATCACAAAATTTTTGGGCTCTTACCTCAATTCATAACTGAGAACCATGTACAGAGCAGGCGAGGGCTCCCGTTGCACGGCATGTAAAGATATGTGCGGGTACGACAGAGTGATGGTCGGGGCTGCAGTCCCAGAAGGCAGAACCCCTCCTCCCCATACAACATTGCTGAAGAAATAAACCGTATTGTAAATATATGTGATCCCCACAATTTCTCGGGTGTTCTCTTCTCTAGTGGGGTTTTTTTTTGAGTTAAGATAATAGTTTATTCATAGAGAGTACCAATACTTTTATCTACAGACATATAGTAAGTATGTACAAGTAAGGTTGCACATGAACCGGAACCACATAACAGAAATTACGTGATTTAATTCCCCTAAGCCCTTTTTACCACCTAACAACATGACAAACTGTCAAATGTCATCCTTATATGGTTGACCTCCGGTTCGCTCAAAGCGTTTTGCTTCTATGTTTATCATCCGTACAGCGAGGGAGTGGAACTCATTGCCTGTGTCTTTGTTTCCTGAATGGTACAATCTGGGTGTCTTCAAGAGTGAATAGGTATCTTCTAGGCAAGCATGTAACATCTTCAGCCGCAACTTCACTTTCCATCAGGTGAGATAGTGGTCAATACTTGCCTATTCAGATAAAAAAAAAAATATATATGGTAAAAAAAGTGTTTATACATTCCACAAAAAAGTTAAGCCACTTGAACCGCACACTACTGAAGATGTACCATGGTACATTAGAAATGACGATCTTCATCAGGACCTCAAAGTGGAAATCGTCACTAGTGTTATAAAAAGACTTGCCGAAGTTCATGAACAAAGACTTCATCACCATGTGAATGTTGAGGCAATCCAGCTCCTCGATAACACACACTCAACTTATTTAGATGGCGTGTCTGAGTAGTAATAGATAGCTAAAGACGCTTGTTGTTTCAAATATGCTCTCAAGCTAGTTATTGTTAATTTGCAAAGGTTGGAGCGAAATCAACAATATTTAGTTAAGTATATCAATTTGTCATGTCATCTACGTGAATTTAGTTAGAAATACTTACTTCTCAGTGATGTAAAGAGTGGCTGTGCCCAATTCTTGATCATTTACGAGTAATTTGGTGCCAGACGTCTGGAATAGGATGCCCGAAGCCGGCGCAGAAAACGTTGAAGACACTACTACCATTGTTGTAAAATTGATCACGAACGTGGGTTCAACAAATGTAAATTGTGCGATTACTGCTATTCTTTAGTAAAATGTATGTAACTTTACTAAAAGTTGGTGTATTTTTAGTATAAAATGGAAAACAAAATATTCATGTGAAAATCCAACGCGCACACGGACCACAGAATATTTAAATATGGATTAAATATCTGTCAATCTGTCAGATGTGTCAATATGTATCAAAGATTGTTTTTTTCTTTTAATTTTGGCATCGCAATCTTGTGCATTTAGACAGTGTCAGTAATAATAATTATATTTCAAGTGTATTTCATATTAAAAGTACTAGTTACAAGTCACAGTCAAAGTCAAGTAAAAGAATCAAGGTTTAGTCTTAGTCAAATAATGCCCTAGAAAAGTGGTAGAAACTTACTAGAACTTCTATTAGAGTTTTGGAGCGAAGAAGGCGGAATAAATCACGTTTTTCAACTTTGTATAATTTGCCTACACGTTTATTAAGTATTAACAGTTAATTATCCACCATTATTACACATGAACACTCGAAGAATCACAGGTTTTGGAAAAATATACAAAATATACAACGCCATTTTCTCACTTTTGCGGCAACTTTTGTTTTCGTCTCTAGCGGGAAACTGAAATATGTTATAAAGAACTACAAGAGGTTCATTTGACCCAGCCAATCCTCTTCAAGCCCAGCCGGCAAGGCGGCAGAAAAAAATATGGGTTCAAATAAAAATGCTTATCCAAAATTATTTATTCACAGTTGAGCGTCGGCAACGGTGGTGTAGTTCTTGCTTTTTGTCCTGTCAGACTATGTCAAATGTCAATTTCCCTCCATACCAAAACCAAACGTCAGTTTTTGTCAGTTTTCCTGGAAAATGTCGGACGTACCGTTGGTACCGTAGTTATTTTGATTTCATGTTTCGCTGAATAAATAATATTATTTGGTTTCGTTGCTCTAGTCTGCTGTACAAATCTTGTATAAATCTACATATTCTTGCACGTTCTGCACATAATCTAGAAAAAGAATAGTAATTTCATTGATACTTTTGATAAATCAAATGTGATTGTGACCTGACTTTACAGCAAATTGTGCTGAGCTGCTTCTTACCTGGTAAGTAATTTTAATTTAGAAACACTTATAAACAACTATCATTTATTAATAATAATTGGTCTACAACTTAGAGGAACTTGGTCTACAAAACTGGCCAATGTTCTCTGTTTTACACCTCAGTTATATAGGGCATAACGGGCAGTTCATTATATTTACATGATACCGTGTGTTATTGTCAACCCACACATTATGAGTCGAATCTTTTAGCTAAGCAATTTAGCATTCTAGCAAATGCAGGCAGTACTTCACACTTGCGCAGCTTATTTTTAATTTATATCAAGTCCAAGTTTGTTCACGTATGGACTCCCTATGTGATGTCTTGAAGCTCTTGACTCTGACAGTGACCAAAGTGACTCATGGTGACTATGCAACTTTATAATTCCAAGTTGTAGTCTCCAATCATTTTCATTTCAAAGATAACTGCAATTACAACAAATGAATTATAATGCAGAACATAATGACTTTACTTGTCGGGACCTAAATAAATAAAAAAAATTCACTCTCACAGCCCCACACCAAGTTTGATGACTTGTGTCGTGGGTGCTGGAAACATTCACATCACACACAAACATAACCAGAACCAGAAACACAAATTGTCCATGGGGAGAAAACTTGTGTTCCCGCCGGGAATTGAACCCGATACCCCTGCTTAGAAGGCGAATGCCACCCAACTAAGCCAACAGGCAGTTCTGCCTCGTGAGTCTAGATTATTAAAGTTGCCGTGTTCTGCAATAAAATGTATTTAACCAGTTTTGTTTATGCAGTCAGGTTTTTTAATTAGGCTATATTACATATATTACACTTAATTACCTATATTACACTTTGTTGTTAATAAGATTTATTATCCGATACACACTTGGCTGAATTTTACCCTATCAAAAACTATTAATGCAACCATTTGAATTCATTGATTGCCAATTTATTATTCCTAATTGAATGACATAATTATTACTTATATATATATATTTTTTAATATCTTTTGAATTTTTGACTGACTTCAAAAAAAGAAATTCTCAATTTGACTATTTTTTTTTGTTTGTGTGTTATGCGATAATTCCGCCAATTATGAATTGATTTTGATGATTTTCGATTTGTTTGGTAGATTATACTTCAGAGGTGGTCCCATATAATTATTATTGAAATCAATCAAGCCAAACAATGTAAGTGGTGAAGTCGGTTTTTTAGGGTTCCGTATCCAAAGGGTAAACGGGACCCTATTACTGAGACTTCACTGTCCGTCCGTCTGTCACCAGGCAGTATCTTAAGAACAGTGATACATTCTGGCGGAGTCCGACAAAGGCTCGCCCAGAATGCTGTTACAGCCACCCATTTGCGTTAAATGTAGTTGATTCCTTATAGCTTCGTTGCGGACACATTCCATCAAAATGTGGTATATATCGTCAATTTTGTTGCAGAAATTGCACATAGGTTGGGAGCTTTCCTCATTAAAAATGAAAATGTATTACATGGAATGTGTCCAGAGCGAAGTCTTAATGCTATGACCGTCTCATGTCTATTGAGATGCTCATTATTGATATGAGATATTCATGGGTTGTGTTTTAATTATTTTGATTTGGTTTGTGCCAGAGCATCCTGGCAGTGGCATCTGATGCCGCCAGGTTGCTTGTTTGACCAAGCAAATGCCTATACCTAATAATTAAGTCTATTAAAATGTATCAATTATGGGACTGACATAGTCGTTGGACCACTCAGTCACAATGCTCATACATATATCATAAAAAAAAACTGTTTTTTTTTTATATTTTAACACTAAACCATAGTACTACCATCTTTATCAAGCCCAATAGAAATTCATAATTTACTACCGACTTTACGAAAACGAGGAGGTACTGAAGTTGACTGTTTTTTTTTTCAATGTGCGATCGGTTTACCTCATATATTCGTTCCATGTGAACCAATTTTAAAAATTTCCAATTGGTCCCATTTAAATTTGAACAAGATCTGATCAGTAGTTCTTGAAATGTCGCGTGTTTAGTACATCTAATCTGATCAAAGTTCCGAAGATAAAGCGGTGAAGTTGGATTTTTTTAGCCTTTGCCTGCGTTTAATTATCTTATAAATCAGTTTAAAATACAATATATTTTGGTTTTGGTTTGATCGATTTTGATAAAATGTATATATATGGGACCACCTGTGAAGTATAATACTCTACCAAACAAAAATAAATCATCAAAATCGATTCATCATCGCGGACACATCGCGTAACATACATACAAAAAAAAACATACATCGAATTAAGAACCTCCTTTTTTTAAGTCGTTTGAAAAGGATTACAACCATGAAAAATTTTTGCGTATATTTCATAACCCTATGATAGATCATAGAAATACTTATTTATAATTAATATTTAGAACTTTTTGGCTAACGCTACTTGAGAACTGTCATTTTGGATTTACTTTGACAAGGTTCCATCCCATTATGATCGCGCGCGGATTATACCCTCCTTTACGTCGCGCAGTCAAGTAAAAAGACCTTATTGCGAGTCGGGCTCGCACCTCGGCTCGGTAATCGAGTCTCGGTTTTTGCCTGTTATTTTTTTAATTAGACATCGTTGTCGATTTCTAGATATTTTTCCTTTACTTGGGCTGAGACCTTGCGTGACTTGCGTCTTGCCAAATTTCATTAATCTAGATTCTAGGTCATCGGCAAGACGTTTTATTTTTAATTCCATTTATAGTTGACATACCTCCGGTTCGCTCAAAGCGTTTTGCTTCTACATTTATCATCCGTACAGTGAAGGAGTGAACGCGCTAAAAAACTATTTTTATTTACCTCGACGTTTTTTGAGACCATGGCCAATGCAACTTGGGCGATAAGCGCAATAAGTCCCGAATAGCGCGATTAAGTCCCAAGATATAACCTAAATTATGTAATCTTATGAAACCCCTTTTAATTTATATAATTTTGGCTATTTAGTTAACAAACAAACGCAAACACATTCACACTCACAGCCCACACTAAGTTCAAAGACTTGTATCGTGGGTGCCGGAAACATTCACATCACACACACATTACAACCAGAAGCACAAATATCCCTTGAGAAGGAATTTGTGCTCCTGCCGGGAATCGAACCCAGGACCCACGGCACAGAAGGCGGATACAAAAAAAATACCTGTCCACTGCGCCAACTGGGTCGTAGTAGTTAATTTTGATATTAATTTTTTTATTACCGTATTACTATTAACTAAAAATCCGCCAATTCGTTTTTTTTTTTCTAACATCTATCTAAGGACACTTGTGATTTTAATACCAATATAACGATACCCTGATTGTTGAAATCCATCCACAAGTTCGGAAGACACGATACGGTTATAAAAAAAAATTACAAATATACGCACGAAAAACAACCCTTCCTTGGAAGTCAGGTACATAGTTGATGTAGGCTGATGAAACACATTACCTTCTTTTGCTACGCGCTGTCGGGCGCACACAAACAGATTCATCAGCAAAACTACTTGGAGATATTGAGTTACAGGGTCAGTACTCTTAGTTTGTGCGTAGTTAACATTGTCTGGTTGTCAATTTATCTAAGTCCATTAGGGACTAGAGTCTGCGTATAGTTTAAGATCCCAAGATTCCCAAGTAAGATCGACCTTCACCCATCTGTTTACCGAATGAAAAATATGGTCAAGGATATAATTCAAAAAAGTTAAAAAAAAAAAAAAAAAAATATTTTTAAAGCTGGTGCTTTTCATGTAGTCCCATTGAAATTTGATCAAGATCTGATCAGTAGTTCTTGAAATATCGTCAATAATGCGTGTTTAGTACATCTAATCTGATCAAAGTGCCGAAGATAAAGCGGTGAAGTCGGTTATTTTAAACCTTTCCTTGCGTTTCATTATCTTAACAATAATTGTTTGATTTTTGTACCCGGGTTTGTATTTTTTGTAACAAATTAGGTCTTAAACTTTGGTTTCCTACCAAATTGTTATTTTTCAACATATGTCTTTTTAAATTGGTGTCGTACTCTACCAGCAAATCTCTTTTCAACGTTATTAAAATGAATGGGAAATTCAAAATTGCAAAACGAAATCTAGACCGATTCGTGACGTCAGTGTCCGCGTTTTTGTTGTCAATGAATTAGCTGATAACTTACGGCAGCAGTCTATGACGTCACAAAAAGAAAGTAAAAATGGCCCCGTTTTAAAGGGCCCGGACCTGCTTGCATTTTAATACATTGATTTTGATATAAAATGTAATTGCAATTTTTGTGAATGTTTTTTGCCGCCAATATTAATTGACTAAAAGCCACGGACTTTAAATAAATACGGACGTAACCTCATCCAACCACGAGTGAAGCATTCAAATGTCTGCGTGTACGTGCATCTCGCTGCAAATTGTCACAGACAACTAATAGGATTTATTGGCGCTGATTGTCCGACCTTTGGTATATCTATGTTTTTTTATGTTCGATTGGCAAGCATTTGACCATAATCTCTGATGGAAAGCGCTGATGCGCCCGAAGATGCAGCATGCCTGTCCAGAAGATACCCATTCACTCTCGACTTGAAGACTGCCAGATTATACCGTTCGGGGAACAAAGACGAGGGCATTGAGCTCGCGAAACGCTTCGAGTGAACTGGACGTATCTAAACTTTGTGTAGTTCGCATTTTTCGCGAAATTTGTAGGACCTAGAGCGCTTCACCCGTTATTATATACTAGCCGTGCCCCGCGGCTTCGCCCGCTATTATCGAGTTAAAAAGTAACCTATGTGTTAATCCTAGGTATAATCTATGTACATTCCAAATTTAATCCAAATCCGTTCAGCCGTTAAAGCGTGAAGAGGGAACAAACATACTTACACACTTTTACGTTTTTATTTTGTTATTTTTTTACAATATCGAAACTACACGACCCACACTTTTTGCCGTAACACATATTTGTAAACAAACAAACGACATATAAAGTTTGTTCTTCACTTTCTCAAATAACTTCTTTACAATGATATTTTTTAATGACGACTCAGTTGGCGCAGTGGACAGGTGTCCGCCCTTTGCGCCGTGGGTCCTGGGTTCAATTCCAGGCAGGAGCACAAATTCCTTCCCAAGGGATATTTGTGCTTCTGGTTCTGGTTGTAATGAGTGTGTGTTATGTGAATGTTTCCGGCACCCACGATACAAGTATTTGAACTTAGTGTGGGGCTGTGAGTGTTTTTTTCACTCGAGTTTGTTTACTTCAGCGACGCCATCTTCCTATTCTACAAACATAATAGTTGCGTAGATGCATGCTTCATTTACCAGTAACTGCTTTGCCGACATTAGGGAACTTGGCAAAGTTCAAACTTTAAATTTAAAGAAATATATTTTCTTTAAATAATATACTTTACATTATATACGGGATTACGATATTTTATATACGGGATCGTATTTTTAAGGGGGTGTGATTCCAGAATTTCATCTAAAACGCGTGTTTTTCTAACTGTTTTACTCGGCATTCCTAATGAAACCGGATAAATAAAATACGTCGGAATCTGTGTGATACGATAATTGATGCCTTCTTCTTAGAATATTCATAACTTTCATAAGTATAAAGAAAAAAATAAAAAATCACATTCAAATACCATCAATTTGTATTTTTATAACCATTTCGTTCCGCCATTTTATATCAAAACACTGTGAAAGTTATTTCATATACGCATATTTACTAGACGAATGATTTCTTCAGCTTGGTAAATTTTTTTTTTGAGGCGCGTTTTCACGAAATCTTTATAAAACCATGAAAAAAACAAAGATTGCCACGCGTGACCTTGTGTAGCCGCCACGATGTAATTTACGCAATATACACCTTTATGTGCAAAAGTGTAAGGGGATAATTTGCTGTGGTTAAAAAAGGTGCTCGCTTTGACGTTTACCAGCCCCTTAAGAGGGTTTATTGCTTTTGTTTTGTCTCTCGCTCGCACATTTCGATATTTTTAATAAATACAATTAGCTACGTGTGTTTTTGAATATGTTTTCAACCAACTATATGGACACTAATACAATGAATGTTTTAATCTACCTTTAGTTTTTCATATCTTTAAGTTTAACGAAGAAAGCGGGAAAATCATATTGAAATTTGTGAACTCTGTTTTTTCTCATCTCATTGAAGGATATGATAGCGAAAAAAGTTTGAAACATCCTTGTACTAATTAATTTTGTCTATATAATTAGTAAAAAACATTTCAAAAACACACGTACATAATCGTGTATTAAAAATATCGATTTGTGCGAGCGAGAGAGAAGACAAAAGGAATAAACCCTCTTAAACGTCCGCGCTAAAAGCATTAAAAAAAATATGCATTATCCGTATTATACCTATCCCTATTATTCAGAATTTTATAGCCACTGCGCTTGTTAAACGACTCGTAATAATTTGTCTGTTGTCTCGGTATAATTTATGTACGACTTAGTCAAGTGTTAAAATTATACCTAAATGATACCTGCGTGATAAATTGTGCGAGAAAACATCGTGCATCGGGTTGAAATCACCTAGGTTTATTGATCTCTATGCTCTACAATACCATAGTAGAAATATATAAATAGTATAATAGTAATAATATAATGTGTGAATAGGTATTTTCTAGGCAAGCGTGCTCCATCGTCGACCGCATCGTCACTTAACATCTGGTGTGATAGTGGTCAAATGTTTGCCTATCACAGTTAAAAAAAAAATCTACTATGACAATCATAGTAGAAATATATTTTCTACTATGACAATACTCTACATGTTATGTTGTAAATGGAGTTTTGCCGCGAACGTGAAAAAATGGCGTTGTTGATTTTGTATAATTTTCCAAAACCTGTGATTCTTCGAGTGTTAATGTGTAATAATGGTGGATTATTAACCGTTAATACTTAGTAAATGTGCATAAGTGTAGGCAAGTCATACAAAGTTGAAAAACGTGTTTTTCGCCTTCGCTCCAAAACTCCAATAGAAGTTCTAGTAAAGTTTCTACCACTTTACTAAGGCATGACTTGACTATGACTGACTACTTGACTTTGACTGTGACTTGTGACTAAGACTTTTATTATGAAGAATAGAAATTGTTAATATTTGTTTAATATTTCGACTGAAGGACTACGCATCCATGGTCATGAAATAATGAAAAAAAAAAATGTTGTAAATAGCTGCGCCCCGCGGTTTTACCCGTGTAAGTCCCGGACCTGTGGGAATTCCGAGATAAAAAGTAGCTTATGTCCTTTCCCAAGCTCTAGTCTCTGTACCAAATTTCATCAAAATTGGTTCAGTGGCTTAGCTGTGAAGGCAAAACAGACAGACAGAGTTACTTTCGCATTTGTAATACTAGCCGTGCCCTGCGGCTTCGTCCGCTATAGGTAATAATTTACTATGTGTTAATCTTAGGTATAAGCTATGTACATTTTAAATTTCATCCAAATCCGTTCAGCCGTTAAAGCGTGAAGAGGGAACAAACATACTTACACACTTACACATAAACTTTCGGATTTATAATACTAGCCGTGCCCCGCGGCTTCGTCCGCTATTATCTAGGTAATAATTTACTATGTGTTAATCTTAGGTATAAGCTATTGTACATTCTAAATTTCATCCAAATCCGTTCAGCCGTTAAAGCGTGAAGAGGGAACAAACATACTTACACACTTGCACATAAACTTTCGGATTTATAATATAAGTAAGATTAGTAGGCATTATTGAACGAGCAAGCGAAGCGTCTCCGTTTCAGCTTGGGCATAAATGCTTTCGTATGTCCGGATGTCCGGTTGTTCTCGTCTACAGGTCTCATTACTCAACCAATCCTCGTAAAATTTTGTGAGCAGGGGGTCTATTCCGGGCGTCACATCGACGTCGAAATCGAGCGATTTTCTTTTGTTATGAACATCGAATCAACTGAAATTTCAACCAATCGACTGTCGTATCGACGTCGCATCAATTCGAACAATTGTATTTTGACGACCAGAATAGACGATACACTACAGGTGCGATAGTTATATAGTTTTTTTTTTGTCGATTCGGACTTCAGAACTCGGACTATTTATTATATTTCCTACCATTGCTGGATGACTGATAGACAATGCTCCTAGCTTTAAGTCCTCCTAGTGAAATAAAGTATAAATAACAAACAAACAAAAACAAACGCATTCACACTCACAGCCCCACACTAAGTTCAAAGACTTGTATCGTGGGTGCCGGAAACATTCGCATAACACACACACATTACACCCAGAACGAGAAGCACAAATATCCCTTGGAAAGGAATTTGTGCTCCTGCCGGGAATCGAACCCAGGACCCATGGCGCAGAGGGCGGATACCTGTCCACTGCGCCAACTGGGTCGCCAAAAAAAAGTAATATTATTATTTATCAATAAAAAAAGATTAGAATATATTTTTTAAGCAGATATAATAGTCAATGCTAGCGCCTTTTTACCCGATCGCGCGACGCAATGGTGAGTTATGTGTTTATCAGCCTATGTATTGTTTGTTCCTTTGTGGCGGTACAGAGACCAAACGCGTGGGCCAATTTTGATGATTCTTATGAGAATCGATTTGTCTTTTCTTACGAGCGTCATTAAAGACTTTTTTTTTTTTTATTTGTGACAGGCTAGTGTTTGACCACTATCTCACCTGAAGGTAAGTGACGATGTGATAGAAGCTGGTAAACACACTAGACCTGGAATACGCAGGCTCTCAAGGATAACTGCCGGAACACCGTATTTGGCTTGGCGGCAGACTTTCAACTTGATGGTGGTAAGCTACTTTGGTAGCAAGCCAGGCGAGCAACTCACAAAATGCTCTACCACCTCTCAAATGTCACCTGATTAGCACCACCCGGGGACCACGTGTAGGGAGTCAGACTTAAGGGTTATCCTCCTACGGACGTGGGTGACTCAGACATGACAGTAATCAAAATTCAATATGGCCACACCCTGACGCCATATTCTAAAAAATAAGAAAATGAAAGTCGACATACTGTGTTAAGTATGGTGTCATTGAATAGGTATTTGAATATAATTTTTAGGGATCACTTATCATTTTTTAACCGACTTCGAAAAAGGAGGAGGTTATATGTTCCACTGTATGTATTTTTTTTAATAACGTTTTAACTTGCTTGCAATCATCCTCACTTACATTTTCAATACTTATAATAAAGCTTTGATGAAGTTCTCATATAATCGCATAACAGGTATTTTTACTAACCGACTTCAAAAAAGGATGAGGTGAAGACGTTCTATGTTCGACTGTAAGTATTTATTTTTTATGTATGTTTACCGATTTCTTCCCCATTTGTGGAACGATACTCAAAATTCTTTTCCAGGTCTGTATTATTTCTGTTTTTTTTTGTATGTATGTTACGCGATATCTCCGCCAATTATGGATCGATTTTGATGGTTTTTGTTTGGTAGAGTATACTTCAGAGGTGGTCCCATATAAATTTTATCGAAATCGATCAAACCAAAACCGAAATATAAGCGATGAAGTCGGTTTTTTTCAAAGCTTTGCTTGCATTTCAATTATTTTAGATGTTATGAATATTCTAAGGAATCATCTGTGATGTCGTACAGATACCGACGTTTTTTCAACCGACTTCAAAAAAAGAGGTTCTCAATTCGACGGCATGTTATTTTTTTTTGTATATTACGCGATATCTCAGCCAATTATGGATCGATTTTGATGTTTTTTTTTGTTTGGTAGATTATACGTCATAAATTTTATCAAAATCGATCAAACCAAAACCAAAATATAAGCGATGAAGTCGGTTTTTGTAAGCTTTGCTTGCGTTTCAATATTTAATGCGATTGGCAAAAACGTTTACCACTATTTTACCTGACGGCAAGTGAAGATGGGTTCGACGATAGAATAGAATAGAAAATTCATTATTGTACACCAAATACAGTTAGTTACAGGGGTAATCTTAAAAAAACTAAAGTACAATGGGCGGACTTATCGCTAAGACGATCTCTTCCAGTTAACCTTTGGATGGAGAGAGGGATAATTTTATATAATGAGGTCGGTGGTGTAAAAACATAATAATAGACATAAATACAACTTACTTAGATACCTATCTATATACATTAATACATACATACATATAAACTTACATAAACAATCCTACTAATATTATAAATCCGAAAGTTTGTGTGTAAGTGTGTAAGTATGTTTGTTCCCTCTTCACGCTTTAACGGCTGAACGGATTTAGATGAAATTTGTAATGTACATAGATTATACCTAGGATTAACACATAGGCTACTTTTTAACTTGATAATAGCGGGCGAAGCCGCGGGGCACGGCTAGTATTTTATATTAACCTACGTAAATATTATAAACAAAACCCTTATAATAATTAATATAATTTTTTTTATTATAAATATAGAACGTTTGCCAATTAGATATCTAATATATAAAATTCTCGTGTCACAGTTTTCGTTGCCATACTCCTCCGAAACGGCTCGACCGATTTTGATGAAATTTTTTGTGCTTATCCGGTATCTATGAGAATCGGCCAACATCTATTTTTCATCATCATCATTACTTTTCATCATTATCAACGCGGGTGAAACCGCGGGGCGCAGCTAGTATTAATATATATATGTTATTTTGTTATGAATGCCGAGTAAAACGGTTACAAAGTTACGCATTTTTTTTACATTCCGATATTATCCCTAATTAGGCGTGACATTGGTATGCTGAGCCAGCTTTCCTTATTGGTCAGTTTCTTTATCTGCCCCACTTGTGGGCACCGTGGACGTGGGCGTTGTTATTAAATCAGGCTTACGTAATATTAGGGCATGTCTACCTATGTAGATTTAGTCCTATACACGGACTTGAAAGAAATGCGGACGTAACTATTACTTTAGCCGGACGTACTTTGTACAGTGGACAGGTCCGCCCTCTGCGCCGTGGGTTCTGGGTTCGATCCCGGCAGGAGCACAAATTCCCAAGGGATGTTTGTGCCGCGGAGAACGGCTTGTAATTCATATTTCTCACAGCAGCTCACTTAGCTCATAGACACCTGCTTCTGTACAACAACAGCTACTATACTGTAACAAGTACACCTGTACTGTGCATGCTATTGATACCAACTTATAATAAATACAAATGTTTAATCTACTAAAATACACAGTTTCTGCAATAAATATTATCCTATTCTATTACAATAATGGGGAAGCATGTCCGTGTGTGCGTGCATCGCGCTGCAAACTGTCACAGACAGATGAATAGTTACTAGTTATAATTGCGTCGATTGTCGGACATTAGTTGTATAAATGCGTGTAGCTCGCGTTATGACAAGCGAAATTTGTAGGACCGTAGTGCTTCTTGACTGCTTCACCCGTTTTGTATGCGGCATCACGTCCGTATATTTTACAAATCCGTGTTACTATATTGATTTTAAATTGCTTACAATAGCATACAGAGCAATAGCACAGCTTATATGGGTCATAGGTATAAGTACCACAATATCTCGAAATGGCTGTAAATTCGCGAATAATCAAATAGAAACTTATCAAGATGGCTATAAAGTTGCAAATCTAGCGATCCTGTAGAAATAATGTTGATAATTTCAATAAGGAATAACTGATTTGCCAGCACTTATATTTTATTTGTAACTGTTCTCAATTGCTCGGATGGCAACAACAAGATAAACGTTTTATTAGTACCCAACTAGTGTTTACAAGGTCGTAAATACATTGAAGATTTTTTGCAGCTATGCATTATAAACACGGCATTTATGAAATAAGTGACGAGTGAAATCAAACGCCCTCTAATTACTACTTTCAAGTTCCATTTTGCTTGGTAAAAATGGCGTTCTAAATTAAATCTATATTTTATATTATAAGCTCGATAAATCCCCCACGTATAGGTTTAAATTATTGTAGTGCATCTTATTTATTTATTAGCGCGTACAAGGCGATATCGCGGACAAGTCGCACCTATTTGTTTCGTCGGCCATGTTGCCCGATGCGCCGCACGCCCGTCGGAACCCGCCAGTTTCACGCGGACGTTGATACGCGCCTATCGCCCGCAGCCGCGCGCGGGAAAAAACATCCGCACGTTCGAAATTCAATTCCATCACTTTTCAATTTTATTACATTATAATTTTTTCAACATGGTCAGGACGAAAGACGGCGACGGAGTTAAATCGAGCATGATTATAGCCGAAGTTAAACGTAGACCTTGTTTGTTTGATACCAACGATAGTGGCTACGGAGACAGATCAGAGAAGTCACGGTGCTGGGAGGAAGTTTGCGACAGCGTCGTGCCTGGATGGAGCGCGCTCACACCGATGGAGAAGTTAACCGCTGGTACGTGAACCGGCCGAGTGCGAATGCCATACGTCACGTGTATACTAGTGCAAGCAATTGTCTGTCTAATTTGGTCGGATTGCAACTGTCGCGTTTGTTTCATATTGCGTTCTTTGTTCGCACGGACTTGCTTTCGAAATTGTTCGAAATAACGTTTGCGTTCATAACTATAATTATTTAGTTAATTTTGACACGTGTTATTTTTTTATTGTAATAATTATATCCTCATCCGCCATTTTGATTTGGAACTTTGGACTGCAATGTAATAATTTTTCCTTTTATTATAGATTATTTGTTTTTAAATTTTGTACATCGTTTTTACTACAGAGAATATTATGCTCGTCTCTGTTATTTTTAGATAATGCGTCATGTCTCAATACTGCAACATTACATATTATATAGTTACCTAACTGCAATATTATAAAAATACATATACGTGGTAAAATATATATATATATTACATGGGTTTATCTTTGTCGACTTGTATAGGGTGTAACTTCTACGCTCTTTGTAATAAGTACTATCTAGTACTTGTTATTATCAAAGGGATAATCACCGTAATCTATAAAAAAATAATATTTATCGATTTATAAATGCGATGATTTATTTGGAATAATTTAATTGTAAAGTCTTCTTACTTTTTGATTTGGACGTGTATTACCTATGTTGAAAAATTGCATCATCGACATATATGATTCGTCCTGTACTTCGATTGTTGGGATATTTTAATATTGCTATCGAGGGCGTACAATAATAATATAATTTAATTATTATTATTTCGTATAAAATAAAATATTTGCGTTTTTTATTCGTGAGCCAGCTGTTTGTTTTTAGAGCAGATGTTTCTAAATTATGACCTTTGCGTTTTTGTAAAAAAAAAAACATTCTTTTTTTAAATTGAATCGAATATAATTAAATGCTAAATCAATGATACCTAGCCACAGAGAATTATAAATAGTTTCTGCTATAACGGTTCCGTCGAGGTCATAGAAAAAAGTGTTACT
Organism: Lomographa bimaculata; assembly: GCA_948107665.1. Lineage (NCBI taxonomy): Eukaryota > Metazoa > Arthropoda > Insecta > Lepidoptera > Geometridae > Lomographa > Lomographa bimaculata. The sequence continues at coordinate 10,203,407 of OX403610.1, read as the reverse complement.
GCAACATAATTGTACCTTGTTTTATTGAAAGGTTAAAACAGTTTATTCAATAAATAATATAGGTAATTCAGATTTTGATTAATAAGCACTTATGTAACGGATACATTTTCGAATCTACGATGCTACCTAATTGATATTCATAATGATAATGAAATGTAAAAAAATAAAATAGTAATTAATCCTACTCATATTATTAATCCGAAAGTTTGTGTGTAAGTGCGTAAGTATGTTTGTTCCCTCTTCACGCTTTAACGGCTGAACGGATTTGAATGAAATTTGGAACGTACATAGATTATACTTAGGATTAACACATAGGCTACTTTTTAGCTTGATAATAGCGGGCGAAGCCGCGGGGCACGGCTAGTTACTAATATATTAGGTATCTTGTTCAAAATATAGTGACTAATGCAATGCAAATGGCCGACGTCACGTTTTGCCGCATCCATTTTGTGCTCCGCCGCTACACGCGTCAAGTGGGAGGGATAAATAACTCTTGTATAGTTTGATAAGCAAATGTTTATATATTTATATATAACAATAAATGATTTTATAATCACAGCCCCACGGTAAGTTCGATGACTTGTGTCGTGGCGGAAACATTCACATCACGCACACAATCACACATAATTTTAAACTGAAATTTCCCTTGAGGAGGAAACTTGTGTTGGCGCCGAGCCACATCCAACTAAAGAATAAAATAAAACTGAAAAAAAAAAATGAGGTAAAATAAGCAAGTATTGTGTACATTGAAAGATAATTTGCTAATTAAGGAAAATGCGAAGCTTACGCGGTAAGATGGAATATTATTAAAAAAAAAATTTTTAAAAAGGTAAATATAAAATAAATGAAATGATATATAAATAAATAAATAAAAAAAATATTTCGAGTTACTAAGACTCATAATTATACGATACAATATTGAACACAAATATTAATATTAAAAGGACGGGACAAATTATCAAAATTAAATTAAATTGAAATAAAATAATCTAGACATTAATATTAGAGACAATAAAATTAAATAAGGTAATATAAAAAAATATATGTATGCAATAATCCCGTAATTTATTCAAATAATAAAAAAAAAAATCAGTAAATCTTCCCTGAGAATTAGAAGTTATTCGTATAGTTTAGACGCTAAATGCCTCTGACAGACGGACAGATGGACAAAGAGCGGAACCACCCAAATTAACTTCGAGATCTCGCTTCGCTCTATCAATACATTAATTATTAGAGACTCCCCTATTGAACTTATCAGTAAACGTAGATTCGAGGAAGGAGTTCCTTTCTTATGCGGTTTGAATAATGTGGAATAGGGATGATGCCTGGGTATAAAATAATTAAACGCAAGCAAAGCTTAAAAAAACCGACTTCACCGCTTTATCTTCGGAAGCTTGATCAGATTTAATGTATTAAACACGAATTATTGACGATAACTCAAAAACTTAAGCTCAAATCTTGATCAAATTCCATGGAAAGCACCAGCTTTCAAATAAAAAAGTAATCATCAAAATCGGCTCACAGCGAAAGAAGTTATGTAAATTTTGAAATCGGTTAAAAACGAGAACATCGTCAATGTAGTCCACAGAATACGCATCATGACGATATTCTAGGAACTACTGATCAGATCTTGATCAATGATGAAAAAAAATTCGAAATCGGTTCACGTCAAAAGAAGTAATGAGGTACACACATAAAAAAAAATACATTCGACTTGAGTACCTCCTCCTTTTAAAAAAAATTACTAGTTCCTCAGTTAGATTAACATTAATTTAAACGTAAGCAATAGTATTATTAATCATTTTCTTTTACATATTCTTCATATTATAAAAAAAAATTATATATGTACATATATTATTTGTTTAAATATATTATATATTGTATATGTATATGTGCATATAGATTTGAATAATAATGTATATTTTTTTTATATATATCTCTCTTTTTTTTAATATTTATAATAAATTCGGTTATTTTGTTTCTGCCGCACACCCGCCACTTTTCTTTCACGGCCAGGATGGCTGGTAGAGAATGCTATTTGGCATTAGGCCATTCCCTGTACTCTGATTTGTGCAAAATGATTTAATAAATAAATAAGCAAAGCTTAAAAAAACCGACTTCACCTCTTATATTTTGGTTTTGGCTTGATCGATTTCGATAAAATTTATATGGGACCACCTTTGAAGTATAATCTACCAAACGAAAAAGAATTTTGAATTCGGTTTAATATTGGAAATGTTTTTTCTTATTTAACTAATCAATAGAAATTGATAAAGATAAGCATCAAGTTCGTGACGTCACGCCTCAGTAAGAAGTGTACCGAGGCGTGACGTCACTCGGAATTTTAACGCACTGTCTTTGTTATTTTCTGTTATTTTAATTGACAAAAGAAAAAAAATACGTGTTAATATATTTTTTTCACCGCTTATATTTAGATTTTTGTTAATTTTCTCAAAAGGCGCTAAATGAATTTCGAAAAAAAATTATACGGGGCCACCTCAAAGTATGATCTACCGAACAAAAAAAATCATCAAAATCGATTTATAACTGGCGGAATTATCGAATAACATACATAAAAAAACATACGGTCGAATTGAGAACTCCTCCCTTTTTGAAGTCGGTTAAAAAATACGTGTCCAATATTTTTAGATAATGTAAATGACGGAGTAAATAGAATTTCATACTAATGTTATAATTTCCAAAGTTTGTGTGTAAATGTGTAAGTATGTTTGTTCCTTCTTCAAGCTTCGCGGCTGAACGGATTTGGATGAAATTTGGAATGTACATAGATTATACTTAGGATTAACACAGGCTATTTCTTAACTTGATATGTCACACACTTAATTAAATTTAAACTATTCCTGTCTTTTACAAAATAGGAACACAAGACAGAGAGAGCATACTGCTGTGCTGTCAAGTTAGTCAGAACTTAGATGTCTATGCAAGCTTAGTCGAGTATGTTATTGGAGTTGACTAAAAACACGCGCCTTTCTGCTGTTAATATTTTATATGATAAACTAGCTTGACAGCTCTAAAATGTATGCTGTCTCTGTCTTGTGTTTCTATTTTGTATGAGACAGGGATAGTTTAAATTTTATTTTGTGAGTGTACATCAGAATCCAGGCCAATAGCAGGCGAAGCCGCGGCGCACGTCTAGTAAGTAATAAACAATAGAAAAAAAACAGATAGTAGACAGTGAGTTTTTACTTATCAACCGTCGAAATATGATGGCCGTGCCGTGCTCAAGGTTGAAAAAGAAAAATACTTGGACGCGAAGCTATAGCCTACGTAATATGAAACTGTTATTTAGTCTGTGGTGAAACGTGAGCCCGGTGATAATATAATTATTATTCGGTTGTTTGGTATTGTAATAAATCCTTTAACTGTATAGAAATGTTACATATTATCCTTCCTTGTGTAACTGAGCGCTCAATCAATGCCGTGGGTTGATTGGATAAGTGTGCTTTTTTTTTATGCCTGATAGGCTAGCATTTGACCACAATCTCACCTGATAGATGATTTGGAAGTTATGAAATTAATTGAATCCTACTATTCTACTAATATTATAAATCTGAAAGTTTGTGTGTAAGTGTGTAAGTATGTTTGTTCCCTCTTCACGCTTTAACGGCTGAACGGATTTGGATGAAATTTGGAATGTACATAGCTTATACCTAGGATTAACACATGGGCTACTTTTTAACTTGATAATAGCGGGCGAAGCCGCGGGGCACGGCTAGTAAAGAATAAATATATAGATATAAATGTAATAAAATATTATAATGAAACTCGCTGACCCGGCATACGTTGTTTTGCCATATAAGGGTTGTCTGTATTTTTCAATGCTGAATCATAAAAAAATACTTTAAATATATATAATTTTTTTTGGTTTGGACCACTCTTAACATTTAGGGGTATGAAAAATAGATGTTGACCGATTCTCAGACCTACCCGATATGCACACAAAATTTTATAAAAATCGGTCGAGCCGTTTCGGAGGAGTTTGGTAACAAACACCGCGACCGACACGATAGTGATAGTGGAGAAACACTAGACTGTCACAAAAAAAAAAAAAACGTGAATTTTATATATTAGATGAATATAGAATATAATATTAGGTATCTGTAAGTTATATGTTATATTATGTCAATAAACTGATTTGATTTGATTTGATGGAAAGTGATGATGCGGCCGAAGATGTAGCATGCTTGCCTAGAAGGTACCTATTCACTCTTGACTTGAAGAATCCCAAATTGTACCGTTCGGGGAACAAAGACGAGGGCAATTAGTTCCACTCCTTCGCAGTAAGGATGATAAACGTAGAAGCGAAACGCTTCGAGCGAAACGCTTCGAGCGAACCGGAGGTATGTCTATATATGTTACTAGCTGAGACACCCGGCGTCGCCCGGGTAAAAAAAATGCTTGCCTATTTACTCTTGACTTAATTTTTGTATGTAAGATTTTTTTCTTCAGTTCTGTGTGATTTTGTGTGCGATGAGAATATATCAGAAATCCACGGTACTCGTTTTCGAACTATGCGTGGGTATGAGAGTGTTAAAGATAGATAGTTAGATAACGCTTTATTGTCACACCTTACATAAATCACTTAAAATAATTTTTAAACAACTTAAACTTTACAACTGGCTGTCTTATCGCTGAAAGCGATCTCTTCCAGACTACGTTTGGATGGAGAAGATTTTTAATAATTCAGGGAAACGCCTTAAATACAAGTCTAGTAGAAAATAAAAATATATAGTAAGGTTTATATACATACATACTAGCCGTGCCCCGCAGCTTCGCGCGCTATTATCAAGTTAAAAAGTAGCCTATGTGTTAATCTATATTAACATACTAGCCGTGCCCCGCGGCTTCGCCCGCTATTATCAAGTAAAAAAATAGCCTATGTTTTAATCCTAGGTATAATCTATGTACATTCCAAATTTAATCCAAATCCGTTTAGCCGTTAAAGCATGAAGAATGAACAAACATACTTACACACTTACACACAAACTTTCGGATTTATAATATTAGTAGGATTATGAATGTCTAAGTTGACTTGGGTGGTTTAGCACTTTGTCCGTCCGTGGAATTATACGCTGTACAGCTGTCAAAAATGTGGTTTTATTAATCTATTGAAATGAAAATCTAAGACAGGTGACATTCAACGGTTGTCAAAGTAAACAATTTTGCGCCTTACGTAAAAAGTTTTGACACAATTATTATTGAAATATATCAGTCCCGCCATCTTGCCTCTTAGCAAGTTTAAACTAGGCAATGGCGGTGTTTAATTTTGACAACTATTTAAGCATTACTTAACGCTAAATCGCGTTTATGAGTGAAATTTTTGTTAAACTGTAGCTAAGCAATTGATTAAAAATTAAGAGGGGTTTATAAGTAAGACTGTTACACACAAACTTTTGGATTTATAATATTAGGCAGGATATACTTACTCAAAATAACTAAATTCTATAAGTTAATACTAATAAATACAAGTATGTGATGATGAGTATGTGTCAATGAAAGTGATGTACTAATCGGCACTCACACACAAACTTTCGGATTTATAATATTAGGTAGGATATACTTACTCAAACTAAATAAATTCTATAAGGCAATAATACAAGTATGTGTCAATGACAGTGATGTACTAAACGGCAAATTCAAACAGCCGTCGATGTGGCGTGGACGCGTCACTAAACGTCCAACCTTGCGCCGGTTTAACGCTAGTGACGCGAACGTTGAACTCGACGTCAAATCATATCTTGTAATACATTAATTTTCATATCAATAATACTAACGTAAGTTACTAGAACAGTTGGAAATATCTTACTATATTACTTCTTACTTATTATAAATGCGAAAGTCTGTCTGTCGGTCTGTCTGTCTGTCGTGCTTTCACGCCAAAACTACCGAACCGATTTAAATTAAGTTTGGTACACAGATATTCTAAAACTTGGGAAAGAACATAGGCTTCTTGCTATCCCGAAATTCCCGCGGGTCCAGAACTTACGCGGGTAAAGCCGCGGGGTGCAGCTATAGTCTTGTAATTAATTATATTTCAATAATATTATGTTAGGATAGTTGAACAGTTGGAAATGTTTATTTAATATGTGTAAGTATTAATGTTGTAAATGTAAAACCTTCTTGTGTGATGATAAATAGTGGGGGTGGACACTGTGACGAATAATTTAAATGTTTCCTTGTAATACAAAAGTTTCACTTCTATCGTGTGTCTATACGACACACCCTGTTTTTTACCGACTTCACAAAAAAGGAGGAGATTTTTTTTTTCATGCCAGATAGGTAAGCATTTGGATACTCAAGTCGAGTGTATATATATATATTTTTATGTTTGTTACCTCATAACTTCGATCCACGTGAACGTGAAATTTTAAATGTATTATTAACAGCTAATTAAAGTTAGTTTTTAAAATATTTTTTAAATATTACTTGTTTTTACTCTTTCTTGCGAAATATGACTTTTATGTACGCTTGCGAATAAAGCTGGGCAAAAATATAAAAGGCAAGTCCAAGACATATTTGAGCTTTACTTGCTGTCTGTACTTAATAATTTTCTCGCAGTGGAATAAATGTACTGGCTTATATTATTTTAATTAAAAGTCAGAAAAAGTCCTCGTGGAACGTTGTCCACTATTTCGTGGAGCGCAGTGGCATAACCCATATATTTAATGATAAGTATTAATTACATATAAAAAGAAAGATCCACTTGTACACGAGAAGAAGGAAGCCTGAGAAGTATGATTGATTTTATCATTGTAGATGAAAGATTGAGAAAGAATGTGCTAGACACTCGGGCATACCGCGGTGCTGGCGTTGACACAGACCACTTTCAGGTGAAATGCCTTATAAAAGGTCGCTAGAGCGCATAGTTGAGAATCTGCAAGAGGAAAATGTGACAGAAGAGTTTGTAATTAAAATGATCGAGAAGTTTTTTTTTTTTTTTTCAATATAGACAAGCGTTTGACCACTATCTCACCTGATGGTAAGCGATGATGTGGTCGACGATGGAGCAAACTTGCCTAGAAGTTTTTTTTTTTTTTTTTTTTATTTGTGACGGGCTAGTGTTTGACCACTATCTCACCTGATGGTAAGTGACGATGTGATCGAAGCTGGTAAACACACTAGACCTGGAATACGCAGGCTCTCAAGGATAACTGCCGGAACACCGTATTTGGCTTGGCGGCAGACTTTCAACTTGATGGTGGTAAGCTACTTTGGATACCTATTCACTCGCGACTTGAAGACTCCCATATTGTACCCATCAGGAAACACCGACTCAGGTAAGGTGTTCCATTGCTTTGCAGTTCGCTTAATAAATGTAGAAGCAAAACGCTTTTTCGCATTTGTGGAATATCTACCATATACCGGTGCCGATTAGCAGTTTGCCACAGCAGTTTGACAAACTTGACAAAGTATGCGCAATGTACAAGCACAGTCACAAAATTTCGCCTTTACAATATTAGTGCGACTAGCTGCTCCCCGCGGTTTGACACGCGTTAGCCCCTCGCGGGAATTCCGGGATTAAAATTTGCCCATGTGTTAATCCAGGGTGTCAGCTACCTCCATACCAAATTTCATCAAAATTGGTCCTGTCGTTTGAGCGTGAAGAAGACACTCACAAACTAGCTTTGTGACTATAGCCGTGCCCCGCGGCTTCGCTCGCATTGAAGAAGTAAAGTAGTCTTTAATTGTAGGTATAAGCTATGTCCATTACAAATTTCATCCAAATCCGTTCAGCCGTTAAAGCGTGAAAAGGGAACAAACATAAATACACATTTATTCTACTTCTGTATAGTTAATATAGGCAATTAACTACAATATTGTTAAAGGACTACCATGACATTATTTTCGAGTAACACCTGAGAGCCAAATATTTCTTGCATGTATTTTTTTCTTTTGTGTACCATAATGTGATTGTTTAAATATTTAGCAATAAATGATTTTCAATTTTATTCTATTTACACTTACTCACAAACTATAGGATTTATAATGTTAGTATGATATAATTTGAATTGCCATTTCTGGCTTTGGACCATAGCTCTACACATTCTCTGAAAAATTGAAGTTATTTACTAAATACCTCCAACAGACGGATGGACGGACAAAGTGCACAAGCGCTTTCTAGCGACTATCATAATAACACCTAGGTTAATAAAATTATGTATTAGAGATTAAGAATGTTAAAAAAAAATGAATGAAAAAAATGCGCCGCCGAGCTTCTTGCCAGGTTCTTCTCGAGATGGCTGTAATTTTGCGAATCGGCAATAGAATCATTAACTTTCATAAGTGCCTCTTTGAGGCCCATGTGAATAAACGATTTTTGATTTTGATTTTGAGTGCTTATCCATCCATGTCAATTTCAAATGTCGCTTCACATCAATAATTAGTACATTGCGCACAATTTGCGTTAATAGTGAAAATGGTTTCAATAAAATCGTTATTTATTTAAATGATGCAGTGTCGTGACTCAAACAACTCACCAGGGGCCGGCCCGTACGCCCGTCCGTCGCGAGTTACTTCTACACAAAACGGCATAATACATTGCCGTTCTAATATACCCATTTTTTTTAAAAGCTGCACTGGCAAGCATTCTATCTCACCTGATGGATAGTAAAAATGCGGCCTGAGATGTAGCATGCTTACCTTGAAGATACCTATTCACTCGAGACTTCCAGATTATACCATTCAGGGAACAAAGACGATATTTTTATTACTTAAATAAAAATATTTACGCGGGTAATGAGTTCCACTCCTTCGCAGTACGGATGATACGTAGAAGCGAAACGCTTCGAGCGAAATAATAATTATTTATTTATGCAGAAACTTATTAACATCAAATGTCGTTTGACAGATTCTTTTGTGGTTAGATGATAATAATTAAATGCAAGCAAAGCTTTAAAAAACCGATTTCATCGCATTATCTTCGGAACTTTGATCGGATTAGATGTACTAAACACGCATTGTTGACGATATTTCAAGAACTACTGATCAGATCTTGATCAAATTTAAATGGGACCAATTGGAAAGCAACAAACAAAAAAATCAGAAATCAGAATCTGTTCACGTGGAACTAAGTCATGAGGTAACACAAATAAAAAAATTAAAAAAAAAGTCCACTTGAGTACCTCTTCCTTGTTTGTGAAGTCGGTAGAAAAGGGCATGGGGGAATTAACTCGTGTAAATCCTGCGCACAATCCAAATTGTAACGATGGAATCATTAAGCGATAGATTACGTCAAATCGCAATATTGTTCTACATAAGCAGCATTGGAGCGCGAACGAGAAATATGTCCGATACGACAAGTTGAATGAGCGTGGTGAAGGTCTCTTATTATCGACTGACGGTCGTCGTCTAGTTTGAAAAGGAGCTCGGTACCAAATGCCATTATATGTTGACTAAATAACTCTCATACAATGGGAATATTTGTGATATTGCTGTTGTTTAAGCATATTTTTAAAACTACGTCGGTGTGAAAGTTGAGACTTTATTCTTTTAAATTAATATCATAATTTGATGTTACTCTACATTGATAATAATGAGTTTGTTGAACTTTAAAACAAAAGAACAGGGTGTATTGTAAAGACACAGGATAGAAGTCTTTTTTATGCCAGAAATGTAATTGCTCACCGAAAAGCTTACATAACTTAAAGTGATATAATAATATATCTAATTATTAATTCAAAATAAGTGCTATCCTCTTTCATATACTTCTTTTTATAAGTTTATATAAGCAATTAGGCTTTTAAACGTATTTTAAACACTAAGTCTGTATAGTTTTTAGGATATAATTTACACTGAAACTGTACTAATATAAATATGTAATAAAGAACCTTTTAAATATAAAAAATAATAAAACAGGATAGAAGTGAAACTTTTGTATTACAGGGAAACATTTTAATTATTATTATTATTTATTAATTTTATTCTAGATACGGGCCAATTGCCTATATTTCCTAAAACTAAACTAAAATTATATACATCTATACAGCAAAGACCAAAGATATATCACGGGTCGCCTCAACCTCTCTTTTTTTTATTGATCACATTATTTACCCCCCCCCCCCCCACCACTTTTTGTCACACAAAAAGGTTGCGGATCAGAATTACAAAGCCCTCTTAATAAACTTAATCCCCCATTCAAAGTTTCACTTGAATAAAGTTTACCATTTACTTATTTATTTATTTAAATAAAACCTGCTTGATGCGGCCATGAAAAAATATTATTTATATAAGCAATGCAAAGATCTTTTAATTTTGGCTTCGCAATCTTGTGCATTTAGCCAGTGTCAAGTAAAAATGTATTTCATGTGTTTCCTGATTTCATGTTAAAAGACCGAGTCATAAGCCACAGTCAAAGTCAAGTAAAAGAGTCAAGGTCCATTCATAGTCAAGTCATGCCCTAGTAAAGTGGTTATAGCTTTACTAGAACTTCTATTGGAGTTTTGGCGCGAAGGCGATAATCACGTCTATGTACTTTCTATGATTTGCCTACACTTATCCAATACAAATACTCTTTATTGCACACAAAAAATAATTATTAACAACACAATAAATTACCAATATTGCAGTACAATCGACGGCCTTATCGCTAAGCAGCGATCTCTTCTACTTATGCACGTTTACTAAGTATTAACGGTTAATAATCCACATTACTCCACTCGAAGCATCACAGGTTTTGGAAAATTACACAAAATCAACAACGCCATTTTTTCACTTTCGCGGCAAAACTCCAAATATGTTCTAGTGGTAAAATAACAAAACCGTTATATACAGGGCTATTTTTAATATGCCAGAACGCTCTCAGATCTTGATTCTTGTTTTAAACCTTGGGTTATTTAGTTCTACAACTTTCTAGTGAATGCTATATTTTCGTTAATCAGTTAGATCAGGGGTCGGCAACCTGCGGCTCGCGAGCCAAATGCGGCTCTTTGGATGTGAAGCTGCGGCTCTTTAGTTCCATACGCAAATATTATTTATTAAAAAAAAATCATTAAAAAAAACTCTCTGAATCGATTAACGAGGATTAAGCGCCATTTCTATCGAGCCATTAACAAGCCTTCAGAGGTACCAAAAAAGTACATTTATACAGTTGTAAGTAAATTATGGGATGATTAGATAGGTATAACGCGTGCATAGCGTTTTCTATACGAATCTCATAGTACAGTAGGTATTATTGTTGGCATTAAGGATTACTGTTGGCATTAAGAAAAAAAATTGTGGCTCTATAAAACTTTAAAATATTGTAAATTGTAATATTTGTCTCTTCCGACTCAAAAGGTTGCCGACCCCTGATTTAGATGATGTATTCCATACTATCTGGGGGCTGAGTCACCCACGTCCGTAGGAGGATACCCCTTAAGTCTGACTCCCTACACGTGGTCCCCGGGTGGTGCTAATCAGGTGACATTCTAGAGGTGTTAGAGCATTATGTGAGTTGCTCGCCTGGCTTGCTACCAAAGTAGCTTACCACCATCAAGTTGAAAGTCTGCCGCCAAGCCAAATACGGTGTTCCGGCAGTTATCCTTGAGAGCTTGCGTATTCCAGGTCTAGTGTGTTTACCAGCTTCGATCACATCGTCACTTACCATCAGGTGAGATAGTGGTCAAAAAAAAAAAAAGCATTTCCAATAGTCGTACCGCTGACGTTTGACTCAATAGTTGTGAATGTGTATGTCCCAAGAGGTTACTAGTGTATAACAAATAACCCTGTATATGTAACTTGTAGGTAACTTAGTTCTTTGCTGTACATAGTTATAGTTTAGTTTTAGGAAATATAGGCAATTGGCCAGTAGTTAGGCAGTTGAAAAAAAAAAAAAAAACCCTGTATATTAAAAAGGAGTCTCGTGCACTGTCAGCTAATGATTCAATATCCAAAAATAGTCTAATAATAGTAGTCATCTTCGACCACATCGTCACGTTCCATCAGGTAAGATTGCGGTCAAAGGCTGGCTAGTCTCAAATAAAAAAAATCTTGTAGTTTTATATTAGATCATCATCATAATAAATATATTATTTGATTTTGTTTCTATTGATTTAGACATGCTACGCTTGGCAGAACAAGTATTAGATTCTTGGCAGGAGCACGTAATTGGTTCTGGATGTGATTGTACGTGTCATATTTACATAAAACACATTATGTTCGATTATTTTTAATTCTAGATAGGCAACATTTGACCACTTTCTCCGCCTGATGGAAAGCGATGATGCGGCCGAATATGTAGCATACTTGCCTAGAAGATGATTGACCATTAATTCTAGACTTGAAGACTCCCAGATTATATAAAATGGAATAAATCTGTCTGTGTCTAATGGAATTTATATGTCTGGAAGAAATCGCTTTGAGCGATAAGACCGCTCTTTGTGCTCTTGTGTTAAATTTAAGATTTCTTTGTAAGTGTTATTTTTTATATGAAAAGCAATGAAATGAAATGCATTTATTTGCTTCAAGTGTAGATATAAACAGATGTAGGGTTAAGTGTATCAATATAGTTCACACACTTGGTCATAATAGTGACATGCAAATATTGATTTGAGGGTTAGGTAGTTAGATATCTATATAGCGTCATAAAAATATTTTTGGTTATTGTCAATATATTCTACTAGTATATCGTCGTTGTGCGTGCAAAAGTCGCTATGTGTTATTTCGTAATATGTGGCCCAATTACTATAAGTAGAAATGGAAAATTCATCATTAAAATTATAATGTCAAGAAGAGATGTCAAAATTTCAGAATATTAATGTCAAAGATAATAATTAACATTATTATCTTTGTACTAAAATATAATTGTCATAAGTTATTACAGTCCCACAATTGAATATAAGTATAATTTTAATGATGTTTACAATTGTCAAGAAAGTCATTTACATTTGGTGTGCAAATAAAGAATGTATCTATCTATAATTCAGAAAACAAAGACGCAGATGATGAGTTCCACTCCTTTGCCACGGATGATAAACGCAGAAGCGAATCGCCTCGAACTGATGGTATATCAACCATAAATGATAGCGTTTGACTGTTTGCCTTACATACTATTTGACGTGACGGTATTGGCTTGTAGTTGGTAGGTAACAAAGTGACTAAATACGGATAAGGGCTATCGCGATAGTGCGTATCAAGAACTAAACCATACGCAAAGATTGCGTGAATATGTATTTCTCATACAAGATTGTGAATATAGAATTGTAGAACGTGTGCGAGTCATAAAAATGTTGTTGGCTTAGTTGGGTGGATGTTCGCCTTTTTAGAAGGTATATCGGGTTCGATTCCCGGCGGGAGCACAGGTTTTCTCCCCAAGGAAAATGTATGTTTCCGGTTCTGGTTGTGATTGTGTGAGTAATGAGAATTGAGAATGTTTCCGACACCCACGACACGAGTTATCGAACTTAGTGTGGGGATGTGAGTGTGAAAGCGTTTATGCTCTGAATATATACATGGAAATATAATATCTTCCGAATCTGTTCCTATTGCACTATAGATAACAAAACAAACAAACGCATTCACACTCACGCCCCCACACTAAGTTCAAAGACTTGTATCGTGGGTGCCGGAAACATTCATATCACACACACATTACACCCAGAACCAGAAGCACAAATTTCCCATGGAGAGTAATTTGTGTTCCTGCCGGGAATCGAACCCAGAACCCACGGCGCAGAGGGCGGACACCTGTCCACTGCGCCAACTGGATTTAGAATGAAATCACACAGCTAACCATTGTCAAATAATAACCATTGTCAGCTAATAATTGTTCTGGGTGTAATGTGCGTGTGATGTAAATGTTACCGGCACCCACGATCCAAGTCTTTGAACTTAGTGTGGGGATGTTAAAAAAAACACTCATATATAGGCTGATAAACACATTACCTTCCTTTGTGTTCCGCAGTCGGTTAAAAATGTAATGCTGTGTTGTATTTATGCAGTTGTTTCAAATGCAAACGTCATCTTTTCTTATCTATCACTAGCTCTGTAAACAACTGGGGTGACCAGGCTTGCTCACCACCCTCAACAAACATTATAAAGGCGAAAGTTTGTGTGTTTGTATGTTTGTTACTTCTTCACGCTCAAACGGCTGTACTCATTTTGATGAAATTTGGTATGGAGGTAGCTGACACCCTGGATTAACACATAGGATACTTTATATCCCGGAATTCCCGCGGGTCCGGGACTTACGCAGGTAAAACCGCGAGGCGCAGCTGGTAGAATATGCCATGAATATGCATATTTATTTTATGTTATTGGTCGATTGTTTACATTACAAAAAAAATCATTTTTTTAAATTTTATATTTCCTATCAAAATAAACATTTGAAAATGCTTCAATTTCAATTTTAAACGCGGCCTTTTTACTGTGGGGCTAGGTGATAACAACGGGCGAAGCCGCTGGGAACGGCTAGTAAATACTTTTTATTTATTTTTTAATTCGAGTTTGTCCTATGAAAGAACAAAGTTTTGGCTACCCCAAGTCCAACTAGCCAGCTGTCAGAACACCGAACCCTTGTTAATACAAATAAGCAAAACAAACTCACCTGGCGGTACGTGACTTATCGCATGATTAGTCACGAACATATATATCTAATCTGTTGGGAAATCTGCATATTCGGGAACTAGGGTCTTTTTAACCCACTTCAAACATACATACATTCACACATACACAAATACTTCTACGGGCCAATTGACTATATTTCCTAAAACTAAAAACATCAAACACCTAAGTCACCTACAAGGTACCGAACTTATATGTAACTCAAGCGCTCTAGCTCACTACCAGTGGGTAGCGTTTCCATCATGCTGGCGGCATTGCCTAATTTTTTTTTGTTTATGTTCACCGATTTCTCCCTCTTTTGGGAACCGATTATCAAAGTTATTTTTTTGTTTGGTAGATTAAACTTAGAGGCGGTCCCATATAAATTTTATCGAAATCGATCCAGCCAAAACCAAAATATAAGCGGTGAAGTCGGTTTTTAAAGCTTCAAACATTAAAATTAAGGATTTTTAAAATATCATTCAACTTGTAACAATGAACTGATATCAACCATTATTGCCATCTTTACCCCACGGGCCCGGTGTCTCAACACCAAACGGCTCAAATATGTAAACACTGCCGAGGTTTTCATTCACTTCACAAAAAGAAGGAGGTTCTCAATGCGTCTGTATTTTCTACCGACTTCACAAAAAGGAGGAGGTACTCAAGTAGACTATTTTGTCTGTTACCTCATTTCGTTCCACGTGAACCGATTTTGTTTTTTTTTTGTTTGAAAGTTGTTGCTTACCGATTGTTCTCGTTTAAATTTGATCAAGATCTGATCAGTATTTCTTGAAATATCTTCAATAATGCGTTTAGTACATCTAATCTGATCAAAGTTCCGAAGATAAAGCGGTGAAGTCGGTATTTTTTTAAGCTTTGCTTGCGTTTATCTAATATCTTTAAACGAGCAATTCTTGTATATATATATGTGTGTAATCAGAATCTCGGAAACGGCTCCAACGATTTTCATGAAATGTTGTATGCAGGGGTTTCGGGGCGATAAATAGATCTAGCTAGGTTTAAATTTTAGAAAACGTCGTTTTATCCGTGTTTTCAGCCGAGCAAAGCTCGGTCATCCGGGTACTTTATGCTTCATTAAACCTTCATCTTGTTGAATGGTAGAATGGTTATGACGGCACGTGGAGACTGAATCCCCAAATAGTTCTAAGAACGTACTGGCACGTTATTTGCGAAATTCTCCAAACTTCGTAAATATTTCCTTTGACGTACTAAACTCTTTAAAGGAATCCTTGTAAAAAGAAGTCATTCAATGCTCTCCAACTTTCCTCCTTCCCAAACTTCCTTTACAAATTTTAATGAGAATTTAAACTTGTTAATATTTTTGGTAGAATTATGTTCTTTAGGTATCATGAAGCATTAGTGGCCCTTTGAGCTGAAGACCTCGCTCATTTATCGAAATGTCCTAAATATGTTAACTGCCCGTTGGCTAAGTTTGGTGAGCGTTCGCCTTCTAAGCAGGAGTATCGGGTTCGATTCCCGTCTGAAACACAAGTTTTCTCCCCAAGGAAAAATTTGTATTTCTGGTTCTGGATGTGATTGTGTGTGTGTATATTTCCGGCACCCACGACACAAGTCATCGAACTTAGTGTGGGGCTGTGAGAAATATTCACATTACACACACAATCATACCCAGAATCAGAAACACACATTTAAGTTGGGGAGAAAACCTTGTGTTCACGCCGGGAAACGAACCCGTTACGCGCTGCTTAGAAGAACGCGCACCTAAACCAATGTGCTGTTAAAAAAATATACGCACATACATAAACACGCACGATAAACATAACCCTCCTTCTCGCAGTCAGGTACTTAACAACTAAAAATTGGGAAATACAGACGAGAATTATTAAAAAACCATTTTGAATGTCTATGTCTCTCTGGGTTCACCATTACGAATGCTGAGAATATTATGGATGACGCAAACATATAGAAAAAAGAAACTGCTGTCATGATAGATTAATCTACGAAAGACGAACGTTATAGGTGGCACACACTGGACGTATTTGGTTCGAACGGCGTGCAGCGCGGACGCGATGTGAACTTATTTTTCAATCGACTTCAAAAAATGAGGTTCTCAATTCGACTGTATGTTGTTTTTTTTTGTATGTATGTTAAGCGATATCTCCGCAAATTATGAATTGATTTTGATGTTTTTTTGTTCCTAGATTATACTTCAGAGGGGATCATATAAATTTTATCGAAATCGATCCAGCCAAAACCAAAATATAAGCGGTGAAGTCGATTTTTTAAGCTTTGCGTTTAATAATTATGTAATTCCCTTTATATTTCCTACACCTGTCTAAGGACACTTGGGTTTTTAAGACGATAATTGAAACGAAGCTTAAAAAAACCGACTTCATCGCTTATATTTCGGTTTTGGCTTGACCGATTTCGATAAAAAAATTATGAGACCACCAGAGAAGTATACTCTACCAAACAAAAAAAACATCAAAATCGATTCATAATTGGCGGCGATATCGCGTCACATACATACAAAAAAAAATCTGTCGAATTGAGAACCTTCTTTTTTGAAGTCGGTTGAAAATAACGATATCTTAACTGTTTGGAAGATACGACGTAATAAAGAAATATACAAATATAAGTACATACATACAAGGTTAAGGAAAAAAGCATGACGACTATCAAATTCCATTGACTAACTAAATCATGGAATGATTCATTTTTAAATAGAAATCGAGTATGAAGTAAAATTTCCAAAATGGAGGTTCTCAATTCGACGGAATGTGACTTGTTTATTTAATTGAAATTAAGGGAGGCAATACCGCCAGCATTCTAACCACTGGTAGTGGGCTTGAGCAAATGAGCTCACTTATAGGTAACTTTGCTCAACTTAAGTTACCTATCAGTGAGCTCAGTTGCCGTATGATGTATATAGTTTTAGTTAATACTTTATTAACACATAGGCTACTAAATCCGAAAGTTTGTGTATGTATGTTTGTTTCCTCTTCACGCTTTAACGGCTAAACGGATTTGGATGAAATTTGGAATATACATAGCTTATACCTAGGATTAACACATAGGCTACCTTTTAACTTAAGTAACGCGGGCGAAGCCACGGGGCATGGTTAGTCCTACTAATATTATAAATCCGAAAGTTTGTGTGTGAGTATGTTTGTTACCTCTTCACGCTTTAACACACTAAGTTTGATGACTTGTGTCGTGGGTACCGGAAACATCACATCACACACACAATCACATCAGAACCAGAAACATAAATTTTCCTCACAAAACTTGTGTTTCAGTCAGGAATCGAACCCGATACCCCTGCTTAGAAGGCAAACGCCACCCAACTAATACAATAAGCATTTCAAATTCTGGTATTCTGGTATTTTTTACCGACTACACAAAAAAGGAGGAGGTACTCAAGTCGACTGTATTTTTTTATCGACTTCCCAAAAAAGGAGGAGGTACTCAATTAGACGGTTTTTTTTGTTTATTATGTTTGTTACTTCATAACTTCTCTCCAATAATGCCTGATTTTTGGACTATTTTGACGATGTTCTCGTTTAACCGACTTCAAAAGTTACCTCCATTGAAATTTGATCAAGATCTGATGTCTTGTTTTTGAGTTATAATCAATAATGCGTGTTTAATACATTAAATCTGATCAAGGTTCCAAAGATAAAGCGGTGAAGTCGGTTTTTTTAAGCTTTGCTTGCGTCTAATTATTTCTCTAACGTGTGTTACGTCATAACTTCGTTTGTTTGATAGATGTTACTTTCCAATTGGTTCAATTAAAATTTGAACAAGATCTGACTATTAGTTTTTTCGTTATCCTCAATAATCCGTATTCTGTGGACTACATTGATGATGTTCTCGTTTTTAACCGACTTCAAAAGTTACCTCATAACTTCTTTCATTGTGCGCCGATTTTAATTATTATTTTTTTATTTGTAAGCTGGTGCTTTCCATTTGGTCCCATTACATAAACATAAACGCTTTCACATTCACAGCCCCACACTAATTTCAATTACTTGTGTCGTGGGTGCCGGAAACATTCACATCACACACACAATCACAACCACAACCACAACCAGAAACACAAATTTTCCTTGGGGAGAAAACTTGTGTTCCCGCCGGGAATCGAACCCGATACCCCTGCTTAGAAGGCGAACGCTCATCCAACTTAGCCAACGGGCAGTTCATTGAAATTTGGTCAAGATCTGATCACTATTTTTTAGTTATTTTCAATAATGCGTGTTTAGTTCAAGGTTCCGAAGATAAAGCGGTGAAGTCAGTTTTTTAAGCTTTGCTTGTGTTTAATTAATTATAATTAATTATCTTATTATATTTATTTATATTGTTATTATAAAATACCCTGTATATGTGAAATGAATAACTCACCTCAAGGGCATAGTGACATCTAATCGCAGTATCACTGTAACCACTTGTATTGTTTGACGACCCAGTTGGCGCAGTGGACAAGGGTCCGCCCTCTGCGCCGTGGGTCCTGGGTTCGATTCCCGGCAGGAGCACAAATTCCTTCCCAAAGGATATTATTTTGTGTTTCTGGTTCTGGGTGTAATGTGTGTGTGATGTGAATGTTTCCGGCACCCACGATACTAGTATTTGAACTTAGTGTGGGGCTGTGAGTGTGAATGCGTTTGTTTAGTTTGTTTGTTTGTTACTAGCTGAGTTTTACGGCTTTGCCCGGGATAAAAAAGCAGTATTTTTCTTATATCAGTCGTCCGTTCGAACCAAATGCGTCAAGTGTGTAGCAGCTTTTATTTAACAGTTTTGGTGACAGCGCTATCAATTCGATGATAGTTACCTTTTATTTTCGGTGCTGATGGAGCAGCACAACTCAGAAATAGATATGTTTATATTTAAACTTAATTATTAACTTATTTATATTTTAACTTCGATCACATCGTCACTTACCATCAGGTGAGATAGTGGTCAAATACTAGCCTGACAAATTAAAAAAAAAAAAAAAACTAGCTCAGCCCCGCGGTTTTACCCGCGTAAGTCACAAGCGCATGGGAATTCCGGTATAAAATTTTCGTTCAATCACCTTTTGATAATAATTAACACGACAAAAAAATAAGCGAAATTGTTCCATCCGTGACCAAGGGAAATAGAAATACATTTTCAACCGACTTAAAAAAAAGGGGGTTCTCAATTCGACATTATGTTTTTTTTTATGTGTGTTACGCGATATCTCCGCCAAATAAGAATCGATTTAGATGTTGTTTTTTTGTTTGGTAGACTATACTTCAGAGGTGGTCCCATATACATTTTATCGAAATCGATCAAGCCAAAACCAAAATATAAGCGGTGAAGTCGGTTTTTTTAAGATATTTGCTTACGTTTAAAT
Organism: Lomographa bimaculata; assembly: GCA_948107665.1. Lineage (NCBI taxonomy): Eukaryota > Metazoa > Arthropoda > Insecta > Lepidoptera > Geometridae > Lomographa > Lomographa bimaculata. Next base: position 10,183,510 of record OX403610.1, on the reverse strand, counting down.
TAGATTTTGAAGTCTGTTGAATATTTTTTAGAGTTTGTTGATTTTATAACCACTATCTCACCTGATGGTATCAGTTAAAATATTATTACACTGAACACTAACAATGATATTGCTTTGAATTGATGTAATTGTTGCTTGGTACGAATACTCTTATGGCGACGTGGTTGTCTCTTTAGCATGGGGACGGTTTCGATTCCTGGAGCACAATAACCTCGCCATCTCAATATTTGTGCTTCTGGTGTGATTGTGTGAATGTTGCCTACACCCGCGACACAAGTCTTCGAGCTTAGTGCGGGGATGTGTATCACCATCTCATTTGGAATTATAGAAAATCAAAAGAACTTTGGTAACGACCCAGTTGGCGTAGTGGACAGGTGACCGCCCTCTGCGCCGTGGGTCCTGGGTTCGATTCCCGGCAGGAGCACAAATTCCTTCCCAAGGGATATTTGTGCTTCTGGTTCTGGGTGTAATGTGAATGTTTCCGGCACCCACGATACAAGTATTTGAACTTAGTGTGGGGCTGTGAGTGTGAATGCGTTTGTTTGTTTGTTAATATCTAGTAGTATAGGTACAACTTAATTAGTTTTCATGCCATTTACTACATATATTTTATTCATTTATGATACCTCTGATTTTTTTAGAGGCAATTAAGTTAAGGAAGAAAATGCTTTGTAGCATTAAGTTCGCCTATGTACCTACAATACTGTTTGTGCAATAAAGAATGTTCTATCTAATTTTATACACTCACAACACCGCACGAAGACTTGTGTCGTAATTAATAACAATCAGAACCAGAAACACAAATTTTCTTTGGGGAGAAAACTTGTGTTCCCGCCGGGAATCGAACCCGATACCCCTGCTTAGAAGGCGAACGCTCACCCGACTAAGCCAACGGGCAGTTTAAGTCATTCAAACGAATCGATTTACTTATTACAGAAGAAAACCCCAAAGTATCAATTATCCTTATAGAATTATATTCTACACAACCTAAAATATCTAAATAAAACTGAATTAATTATTATTTTATATTATTAATGAAAACCAAAATCAAATAATATTAATATATCTCATATAAAAGGTGGAAAATAATGACCCATTTTAATTCTAAACCGTTTTAAACTTAATAAAAGTCTCGTCCATTTAATCGTCCATTGGAACAAGTTACACAAACAAAGGCTACAAGAATTCCAAATTCGTATAAATATAAATAAACACATACATGTGTGTCATACGTGTTTTATAAAAGATTACCTATATCTCTGTATTGTACACGTGTACTATTATTGATTCTGTGGCACTGGCAACTCTGAACGACAGAATAGTTGTCCGCCGAAGCCACGCGAAGGCACTCGCGAAAAAAAATAACAAATGGCCGCTTCCCGCGTTTTCTAACGTCACAGCTGTTTTTTCTTTGCAAAACGTTACTATCAAAATGGAGTTCATTTAATAATTTACAGTGTAGTTGGCATTCAAATATAAATGTGTTCAGTTATTCTCGAGATATAACGAATACGTAAATGTTTTATTAATGTCTGTGGTGAATAATGTTGAATTTTTCAGAATTATAATTTATTCAAATGCGGTTAGCATTTTAGCGTTTCGTTTCCTCGTGGCGTGTAATGTGTGTCAGTTTAAATGAAATGTAATTCTACGTGACAGTTGTTAAATTATCCTGAACTTTCGCAACCTTAAATATTATTTCTCTTTGTTATATATTTGCGTAAGAATATAATTGCGTGTCAGTGGGTAGGTGATAAAACAATATTTTGTTACAAATTCAAGTTTGGAATTATCATGAAAACAGTATTGGGTAAGTTATTGAAGTTATTCTTTATCTCTAACATGAATATGTATCGCGGAAGTTCTTTTTCAACCGACTTCAATAAAGGAGGTTCTCAATTCTACTGCATATTTTTTGTATGTATGTTACGCTGTATCTCCGCCAATTATGAATCGATTTTGATGTTTTTTTGTTTGGTAGAGTATACTTCAGAGATGGTCCCATAATTTTTTTATAGAAATCAGTCAAGCCAAAACCGAAATATAAGCGATGAAGTCGGTTTCTTAAGCTTTGCTTGCGTTTTAATTATTCGTTTTAAAACTAGGCAGTTATCGAAAAAGTAGTTTTTTTTGCAGACTTTTTTGTTGTTATACAGTGTAATTAATTATGTTTGTGTAAGATTATTATTATGTGTATAAATTTTAAGTTAAAGCGTGAAGAGGGAACAAACATACTTGCACACATACACACAAACTTTCACATTGATGATATTAGTAGGATTACCGTAGATTATCGTAGATATCCTTGATAAAGTTGGTTTTGGTTTTACATTTAATATAAGTTGAAATATTATATAACTTAATATTTAAACATAACTAGCTGCACCACGCGGTTTTACCTGCGTAAGTCCCGGACCCGTGTGAATCCCGGGATAAAAAGTACCCTATGTGTTAATCCAGGGTGTCAGTTACCTCCATACTAATTTCATCAAAACTGGTCCAGCCGTTCGAGCGTGAAGTATAACAAACATACAAACACACTCGCAAACCTTCGCCTTTATAATATTAGTGTGATAGTTTTTTCTTGATTTTTCCGCTATTTTTATGGAACTGGTGATATCTACTCGTGGGTTGCGCCAGAACAGAATAGGCACGCGAAGCAAAGAGCTGCTCTTAAAATCAGCGGCTATCGGGTTCGATTCCCGGTGGGAACACAAGTCCAATTCCTTTGCGGTTCGCACAATGAGTGTGGAAGCAAAACGCTTCGTCCTCTTGTGGTATGTCTACCATATAGCGTGTCGCTTAGCAGTTTCTCTGCTTATCCGATGATAGAACGCGCATGAGGGAATTAGATAGAAACGCATAAACGCATTCACACTCACAGCCTCACACTAAGTTCAAAGACTTGTATCGTGGATGCCGGAAACATTCACATCACACACACATATTACACCCAGAACCAGAAGCACAAATATCCCTTGGGAAGGAATTTGTGCTCCTGCCGGGAATCGAACCCAGGACCCACGGCGCAGAGGGCGGACACCTGTTCACTGCGCCAACTGGGTCGTATGATAGATAGATAGAAAATTATTTATTGCATACGATAAAAACCAGTACATTGGCGAACTTAGCATTAGCATTGTCTTGAAGAAAGAAAGAAAGAAAATACTACAAAATAAATAAAAAACAAAAATATAAGTATATATAAATAAAGAAAAATAGTTTTTTTTAATGCTAAATAGGCAAGCATTTGACCACTATCTCACCTGATGGAAAGTGATGATGCGGTCGAAGATGTGACATGCTTGCCTAGAAGATTCACTCTTGATTTGAAGACTCCCAGATTATACCCCTCAGGTCAAGTAAAAGAAAAAGATGTGTGATGTTGTGAGTGTCATGAATATGGATCCGACTTAGCATACGGCTTCCAGCATATACATCTTTGAAAATATTATGCATATTCGCAAAAATATTGATGAATTTAAATGAAGAAGCGACGCACACAATCTTAATACTAGATATAAGCATAAAATTACAGTGCGCGCATTTAGATTAAGCAAAACGAATAAATCTTTTATGGCAAATGGGGTTAGATTCTTCAATAAAATTCCTAAAATTGTAACTGAATTACCTCTGGGAAAGTTCAAATCTGTAATAAAACGGGCATTAATTAAGAAAGCTTACTATAAATTACTTACTTTAGCTTACTATAAAATACTTATTATTATGTATTGCATGTTGTGTTCATCTGTAACTGATTATACATTTAGTAATAAGATTGTTAATATGTTATTTTAAGTATGCATTAATGTAGTAATTGTTGATGAACCAAAATAAATAAATAAAAAAAAAAAAAAAAAAAAATACGATTGACTACATTAATGACAAGGATGCATGGAGGCAAACTGCACAAGCGCTTTCTAGCGACTACATAATATAGATATACCTAGGTTAATATAATTATGTATAAGGAATGATTTAAAAAAAATGCGCCGCCGAATTTCTTGCCGGGTTCTTCTCGAAATGGCTTTAATTTTGCGTATCTGGCAGAAGTCATTAACTTTCATGAGTGCCTCTTTGAAGCCCATGTGAATAAAACATTTTGATTTCATTTGAGCTAACCTTTATGTAATATGGATTTGGTGGTAGTGCTATGCGTTATATTAGAAGTTTTACAGTTAGATATACTACAAATAGTGATAATAGATATAAATAACTAAATAAACTAACTAAAAAAAGTGTTCCCACTTTATCGTGTGAACGGAACCCTAAAAACAGGTGCGAGAATGAAACCGTCGCGTCGTCAGACATCATTTAAAATCGTGACTCATTTAAAAACATGTAGATATACAATTGTACGTTAGTGTTTTGGCAAAACAATTTAGCTTGTTATACATATATGTATGTATACGTAATACGTATACTTGAACAGCTGTGCTTCGCTCAGAGTTTAGTGGCCATGTCTTTTGACCCGACTGCGCGACGCTAGAAGGGTAACATGTTTATCAGACTATGTATGTTTGTTTCTCTATGGCACTCAAACCAAAAAGTGGACCGATTTTGATGATTCTAAGTCAATCGGCTTGTAACGCTTCACTTTTGTTCCTACCATTGCTGGATGACTGGTAGAAAATGCTTCATTGGTACATTGCTTTTGTTATGCAATAAAGTATAAATTAATTAATTAAAGATTATAAAAATTACGATTACGAAATAAAATACAGTATAAGATACCAAAAGATGATTTTAGAAACTTCGTTCAATAACGGAAATGTTAAATTTGTGTATGGGAACCCAGGATCCTACACTAGGTAAAGTCATGTGTGGTGGGATACTAGCGACTACCATAATAACACCTAGATTAAGAATTTTTTTAAAATTTCTTTCATTTTTTTAAAAGTTTTTTAAAAAAATGAATGAAAAAACATGCGCCGCCGAGTTTCTTGCCAGGTTCTTCTCGAGATGGCTGTAATTTTGCGAATCTGGCAATAGATTCATTAACTTTCATGAGTGCCTCTTTGGGGCCTATGTGAATAAACGATTTTGATTTGATGTAAGTTTTCAAGTGCCGAAATATCGGAAACTCAAAACAAACGAAATACATGGTAAATATCCCGTTATTGATACAAACATTTATAGATTCTGATTTGATTCGATTTGATACAGTCTCTTTCAAATACCTATTCAATAATGTGTAGTGTGCAGTAGTGGGGATTCAACCCCCACTTAACATAGTACGTTGACAATTTTTTGTCTGTTTGTATGTATATTACGCAACATCTTCGCCAATTATGAATCGATTTTGATGATTTCTTTTCGTTTGGTAGAATACACTTCAGAGGTGGTCCCATATAAATTTTATCGAAATCGATCTAGCCAAAACCCAAATATAAGCCTTGAATCCGGTTTTTTAAGCTTTGATCTCTGTCATGGTTTAGTGACACTCGCTTTAAGACAGATCGTTGACAAAAGAATCATCCTTAGCCCACGCGTTGGTGAGAGAGCCAAAAAATAACAAACATACATAGGCTGAGTCACCCACGTCCGTAGGAGGATACCCCTTAAGTCTGACTCCCTACACGTGGTCCCCGGGTGGTGCTAATCAGGTGACATTTGAGAGGTGGTAGAGCATTTTGTGAGTTGCTCGCCTGGCTTGCTATTAAAGTAGCTTACCACCATCAAGTTGAAAGTCTGCCGCCAAGCCAAATACGGTGTTCCGGCAGTTATCCTTGAGAGCCTGCGTATTCCAGGTCTAGTGTGTTTACCAGCTTCGATCACATCGTCACTTACTATCAGGTGAGATAGTGGTCAAACACTAGCCTGACACAAATATAAAAAAAAAACGCATTATAAAACCGCCTTTGCGACGCGATGTCGGGTAAAAAAAATCAAGATGCTAGGTAAAGAAAGAAGTTGTAAAATCTATTTAAAAATGAAAAACACTAGTGGACACTAAATAGTTGTAATATAAACTTGTTTACTTTTAGCATGTAGACATTTAATTTGAATCACCTTCAAAGCTCCTTTCTCATAAATAATTACAGATATCATTTTGTTTAAGACCGCTTTGAAGAACTAGATACATGCACGCGGGAGGAAAATAGGTAGGTACTCTTTAAATCTTGTAATCGTCGTTATTATGTTGAAATAAATTAAAACGGGAATTGGCGTGACTTAAGCGTTGTCGGAAGTCTAGATCGACAATAGTCTAGATGCCTGAAAAAATCTATGTAAATCCTTAATTGTCTGGAAGAAATTGCTCTTAGCGATAAGACCGCCCATTGTACCTATATTTTATAAGTTCATCTGTAAGCTGTATTTATCTTTTGGTGTTAATAAAGAGTTATTGTATTGTATTGTATTTTCATAATCAAAAAATATCGGACACATATTTTTCAATATGGAAAAAAGAACGAGTTGAAATTGGCCCCACTTCCAAACTTTGACGCTCTTTATCTTAGTCAATTTCTATTGATTTGTTAAATAAAAATATACATGTTCAATATTTTTCAGATTAATTAGATAGATACTTGTGTTACCCAGGCTTCATCCCTATTAGTCCAGTTATATTGGTCTAATTAGGGCAAGAATCTCGGAATGAGAGATAGTCAGCTATAAAGTTGTATAAACCTTTATTTTGGCACCCTCAAACTTGTCTCAACACCTATTTACCGTAGGGTGTCCGCGACTACAGATTTTCCAAGGTCAAAGGTAAAAAAAATAACTTGAGAGGTGTCAAGGGACACCCGGATGGAACAAAGTTCAATTTCCGTCTAGCCCCCTTTTGCAACGCGGGATAAGGAACTTTCGTTCCAAAATTAAAAGAAACATGCAAAAACCAACATCACGCGGTGTTCCCAGGCGGTCACTCATCCAAGTACTGACCGCGCCCGACGTTGCTTAACTTCGGTGATCGGACGAGAACGTGGTATGGCTTACAACTATAGCAAATAGTGTCGTTACATCTTTTGGTCTTAATTTTTTCCGTCTAGCCCCCTTTCGCAACGCGCGATAAGGAACTTTCGTTCCAAAACGATTTTTTACACATTTATTGCTAATATCTCGTGTCCTATGGGTCCTATTCGTTTCGTATTTATACTATTCGCATTTGTAATCAATATTGTAGAGGATCAAATTCTCTACAACTTTTGTTTAAACATGTTAATTTATATCTTGAACCATTTTCTAGATAGAAGGCTCTTAAATTAAATCGTGTAGGTAGTTTTTTTCCACTTTTTACTACAAAGTATCTATATTCGGTTTTTCCCTTGTGTATTGCCATATTTAATTATTGTTGGATAACGGGAAGTACCTGATAGGTTTTTTTTATGCGTTTAAAAAATCCCTAAATGAGCTGAACGACTAACAACTAAGCGAACTACCTTTGGCATAGTCGCGTGCGCGTTCGCCTTCTATGCCTTCGATTCCCGGCGGGAACACAAGTTTTCTCCCCAAGGAAAATGTATGTTTATGGTTGTGATTGTGTGTGCGATGTGAATGTTTAACGGCACTCACAACGTGAGTCATCGAACTTAGTTTTTACAAGCTTTAATTTAGCTTGCACTGTATGTATGTATGTTTGTTCGGGTGGAATCTTGCAACTCAATTTTGAAGCAGATATCTTCAACCGATTGAGCTGAAATTTTGTGTTCGCGTTTAGTTTGGATGACAATGCATGGTTAGCTGTGACGTCATTCTAAGTCTAAAATGGCGGAACACACAAAATGGCGGACAAGTAATTTTTAATGCACTCCCACAATATGGGTATTAAATGAAAGGGCTTGCTGAGAATAACTCGAAAAATAAAGTGAAGTCACTTCAAATCTAATATGGCGGACTTCTAAAAGCTTGTCTTTAAAAAAGTTTTTAACAAGTAACTTATATAGAAACAAGATCTATACCAAAATAACGAAAAAATTAATTGATATTCATAACATTAAGTTAAAGGGACCCATCTCTCAGATATTCGCCCACAAGCAAAAGTAATCACATAGGTACTTTACAAGGTTGAAAGTTTGGGCACCGACACCGGTTATAGAATAGTTACTTCGTGTGGGTGGGTTTCTAGACAAAACAAGTAGGTATATAATGATGTTGTTAAAAGAGAGAAGATAAATAATAACGAGTCCAGATGCATCTACTACGCGAAGAAATTCCATATTATACACGATGCAGCTTGTTACTTCTAAAATACCAGAAAGCTCCCGATTCTTGTCTTTTGTCTTTTTTACCGACTTCCCAAAAAAGGAGGAGGTACTCAAGTCAACTGTATTTTTTTTAATGTGTGTTACCTCATAACTTCTCTCCACGTGAGCCGAATTCGATTTTTTTTTTTTAGTTTGAAAGATGATGCTTTCTAATTGGTCCCATTTAAATTTGATCAAGATCTGATCAGTAGTTCTTGAAATATCGTCATTAATGTCTATTTTGTGACGAATAATGTTCTCCTTTACCCGACTTCAAAAGTTACCTCATAACTTCTTTCGTTGTGAGCCGATTTTGATGATTATTTTTTTATTTGAAAGCTGGTGCTTTTTATGTGGTCCCATTGAAATTTGATCAAGGTCTGATCTCTAGTTTTTGAGTTATCGTCAATAATGCGTGTTTATACATTAAATCTGATGAAGGTTCCGATGATAAAGCGGTGAAGTCGGTTTTTTTCAGCTTTGCTTGCGTTTAATTATTATTTGAATATTTTCATATATAAAGATTAGTAGGATCTCTGCCTCTTGCTTTAGTCATGTAACTATGTTGGAAGAGGCGGTGTCTTTCCCAAGATATTGTTATATGTAAATGAGTTTCTTAAAAAAGTGTATGTATGTACGAGTAAAGTGCTTAAGACGAAAAGCGTCTTAAAACTCCTGTAGTTTTAAAAGAGGTCACATATACATTTAGATATGTTTATTATTTAATTTTATGTTTGATCAATAAAATATTTAGCAAGAGACGTCGGCGTCGTGACCGAGCCTTATGTCCTTCAACTTGACTCGCTCCGACCTCGGCTTGCTATCTTGAGCTCCGACTACCTATTTTATATATTTTAAATCGATGTACCTATTACAATGTATTTTCCTTTGTGGTAACGCATTTTTACAATCTTTTATTTAGTTGTATCTGTCCCGTTGTCTGTTGGTCTGTAATCAAATCTTGGCAGATAATAATAATAAATAAATAAAAAAACAATTTATTGCCAAAAATAACACATCACAACATGATATACAGACCGCCTCAGTCTGAGGGACAAAGTTAGTCTATTGTGAAAACCACTGAAAACTAACCCTAGCAAGCCAAGACAGAAACGGTCGCATCTATCAGTGCAGTTTAGGGCAATAGGAGTAGATTCAGCATGTGCTGCGTGTACATGCATGCATGGACTCGCAGCGCTGATAAATTAGACCCACTTCCCGATGTCCGTTTGGACTCAAATTTGGTGTACTTATGTATGTATCACCGGTGACAAATAGTGACAATACAATGATTTGGTACCATGGAACTGGTCTGATGATGGAGACGGAAGAAGGCCATAGGAACTTCTGAACTAAACGTGATAAAGCCATCTAGTTTGGGCTCGTTTGATCCATCTTGACAAGTTCTCTGGTTATTATTTTCAAATCTTTTTTGATCGAGTGAAGCGAGATTAAATTATTTTTTGATAGAGTAAACTATTACTTGTGTGATTCGGCACTTTGTCCGTCCGTCCGTCTGTCAGAGGCATCTAGCGTCTAAATCATACAAGTGAATAACTTCAAATTCTTAGAGAATATGGGAATTAAAGCGATATACATTTTAAAATAGAATAATATCATTAACTTTCATGAGTGCCTCTTTGGGGCCCATGTGAAGATGGGAACAACTGTTATGATCGGTTAATGTGAAAATCCGATACTATGATCCGTTGGGAAGTACCCGAATAAACGATTTTGATTTTGAAAAAAATATTAGGGGGCACTCATACACGAAAGTGGGGAGCAAAATATTTTTTATTTTTTATACATATAGTCTAATCGTTCTTATCTTATCGTTGAAAAAGAGCTCTGCAAGTAGTGTACGAAACCGGTTTTAAATAAAATCGATGTTGTAAAATAACAATTTGTCCCGGAGTTTATCTCAAAAACGGCTTCATGTAACTTACGTATAATATCCAGTATATCTGCGTTATGCGCAGTACGGATGATAAACGTAGAAGCGAAACTCTTTAAGCGAACTGGAGGTATGTCAACCATAAATGGATGTCTTTGACAGTTTGTCTTGTTTTTATGATGGTAAAACGAGCATGGGGAAATAACTCTTGTGATTCCTGCGCACCTCTCCAAAATGTGTTTAAAAAATATATTAATGAAAAAAAATGCGCCGCCGAGTTTCTTGTCAGGTTCTTCTCGAGATGGGTGTAATTTTGCTAATCTGGCAATAGATTCATTAACTTTCATGAGTGCCTCTTTGGGGCCCATGTGAATAAACGATTTTGATTTGATTTGAATGTAAACAGTAGAATGCCGATAGACTCGCGACCTTACGTAGACTGACTCGACTAGCTTATCATCGCCAGTGAGTGTTGTTGCTCGACGGTCGATGGTTGTTGATGTTTATTTGCAACGTTACAAATCCATTCAATGTTACAAGTAGGTTATTTACTTCCTATATTTGTTTACATTCTCACGTTAGTTACATACTGCTGTTTTAGCGTATTGTGTAATGTATAAACTAACAAACTACCTTGTTTGATAAATAAATGCAAACATCCTTACTTTCGGGTGTCATACTAAATTTCGACAGTTCATTACTCCGACAAGTCGCTTACTTCGAAAAAATATATTTCGACAAGTATTGCTTCGACAGATCATATATTCGATAAGGAATAGTCCGACAGAACTAACTTCGACAACGCACACTTTAGACAGACCACTACTTCGACAAACCTTGCTTCGACATGCACTTGTTCGGCAGATAATTATTTCGACAGAAACATACCTTCGACATAATTCTGCTTTGAAATCCAATGAAACTAATCGAAATGCTTATTATAACTAATAACGAATTATGTGATTTCTCCCCCATTTGTGGACCGATTATCTAAATTCTTTTTTTGTTTGGTAGTTTATACTTCAGAGGTGATCCCATATATTTTTTTTATCGAAATCGATAGAGCCAAAACCAACATATAAGCGGTGAAGTCGGTTTTTTAAGCTTTTCTTACGTATTAATAATTTAGTAGTACGTCGTTTTTTTTTTACATTATAGCGTCTGGCGGTAGTCTTTAGTGACACTGGCACAATGAAGACAAATCGATTGAAATAAGAATTATCAAAATCGGTCTACGCGTTTGGTCGCTAGAGTGCCACAAAGGAATAAACATAAACGCTTTTATACTCACAGCCGTTCACTAAGTTCGATGACTATGTCGTGGGTGCTGGAAACATTCACATCACAACCAGAACCAGAAACATAAATTTTCCTTGGGGAGAAAACTTATGTTCCCGCCACGAATCGAACCCGATATACCCTTGCTTAGAAGGCGGTTGCTCAACCGACTAAACCAACGGGCAGTTGGGTGAGCGTTCATACATGCATACCTATGGGACATAAATGGGACCAATTGGAAAGCAACATCTTTCAAACAAAAAAAAACAACGGGTTGCACTCCGGAAGTGCTGGCAGAAGTGAAAACTAAACAGCAGGAGCAGGCATACATTTTCGCAGCGCTTTAGAAAGAGAGGGGGATATTACTTCCTCTCCTTACGAATTTTCGATCAGGTCACGTGTCCTGACGCGAGTTTAACAATTTTTACCCATCCCAAAAAGTGCACAACGCCGCTAAAGAAGTTTTTACTTCAAATTTTTTTTTCAAAATCGGTTCACCGGGAAAGAATTTATGAGACTCAAAAAAAAGTACACTAGACTTGAGTACCTCTTTTTTGTGAAGTCGGTAGATAAAATTGTCCAGCCGTTAAGGAGGTCCACATACACGCGTACAGAAGAATTATAACTATAATGCTAAATATGACATTAATAGATTTACTTAATTAAGATTAAAGCTACCTACACACTTATTAATCTGAAAGTAAAAGTTTTAATCTCGGGAATTCCGCTATCTAATACCACCTAATTAACTTCTTATTGTTTTATGTACATGAGTGAAAAACAAAACAGTCCTTATCTTAACGATTCGACGATAGTCAATGTTTAATATTTATTCATTGACGGACCTTGCATACTTTGAAGCAAGAAAGTGACGATGACGTAACGAACGCAAGGTATCTGAGTCATCATTACATAGAAATATTAATATCTATAACGTACTTAATATTATCCTACTAATATTATTAAATTACACGTGGGTATTGGTGAACTGTTGCACTATATATGTATAAACAACTATAAATGTATATTGCATATAGATAATAATAATAATGTAGTGAAGTAATGAATGTAATTTTTAGTAACATAGTTTTTGTAAGGTGTGTAAGACTAACATTTTTACTTATTTTTAAATTTTTGTGTATGGACCATGTCTGAAATAAAAGAATTATATTTTTTATTTATTTATTTATTATAAATCCGAAAGTTTGTGTGTAAGTATGTTTGATCCCTCTTAACGCTTTAACGGCTGAACGGATTTGGATGAAATTTGGAATGTACATAGCTTATACCTTGGATGAATACATAGGCTACTTTTTAACTTGATAATAGCGGGCGGGGCGAGGCACGGCTAGTGTTATATATTATTCTTATGTACGTGTGTATGGGACTGTATTCGTCCGATTTTGAATTGTTTGTGTGTTCAGTTGGATTCAAGGATGGTATAGAATAGATTCAAAATACAATCCAATAATAATATAAAGATTTTTTTTTATTTATGCGGGAAGCACTTAGTTACCTTTATTTCTATGGAATTAAGACGATAACCATTTTTTGTTGCCGGATATGTAAAAAATCGTACGTGCTATTTACTCGTCTTTCTGTAGAATGATATAAACGTTTAAATCAGTGTAGCCGTTTGGGAGCTAAGATACCACAGATAGACAAACAGATAAACACGTTAAACATATTATAACAATCTGATCCCGATAACTCAACCTTCTTACGTTATTTTTTTCCTAGTTGAACAGATTTTTATGATTCTTTTTTAAGCTATTGCATAGCTTCTATCGCTGGCCTTGAGCGTGGAGACCGAATCCAGAAATTCCGTAACGAAAATAACCTAACACCCCCCACTCCGACCGGCACAGCGGTGATACTTTTTCGTTTTGCCATCTATCGATGAATCTATCGAAGCAGAACTTTTAATGACTTTTTTTTAAATATCACGCTTGTCTCTTTAGTTCAGCAACTCGCCTCTAGGTGGCAGGAAAAAAAATACTGCATAAATAAAATAAGTAAATTATTATAATTGCATAAGTTGATAAAAAATGCTATGCAGCAGCTTTACCGCGGCAGTCTCCGAGTGCCACACGTCTTTTTTTATTAAAAAGCTGGTGCTTCCCATTATATTTCGGTATTATTATATTAGATTTAGTCAAATTTTGAGCAGTATCCTCAGTTATCCATAATAATGCGTATTTAATTCATTTAATCTGAACAAAGGTTCCGAAGATAAAGCGGTAAAGTCGGTTTTTTTAAAATTTTGTTTGCGATTACATTATTTTAGTACCTGGATGACCAATGTTTTTTAAAATTTTAAACGACGTTTTCTAAAAATGAAACCTAGCTAGCTCGAATTATCGCCCCCGAAACCCCCTGCATACTAAATTTCATGAAAATCGTTGGAGCCGTTTCCGAGATTCAAATTATAGTACCCGGATGACCGAGCTTTGCTCGGCTGAAAACACGGATAAAACGACGTTTTCTAAAATTGAAACCTAGCTAGATCGATTTATCGCCCCCGAAACCCCCTGCATACTAAATTTCATGAAAATCGTTGGAGCCGTTTTCGAGATCCTGATTACACACATATATATATTATACAAGAATTGCTCGTTTAAAGGTATTTTTTTTTATTTTTTTTATTTGTGACAGGCTAGTGTTTGACCACTATCTCACCTGATGGTAAGTGACGATGTGATCGAAGCTGGTAAACACACTAGACCTAGATAAACGCAAGCTAAGCTTAAAAAAGAACCGACTTCACCTTCTAAAATCACCCTTCTAAAACAACCAGTCCTACGATGGATTTACTACGTACCCTAACGAGTCTATCAAAGATCTTTTGTAACACAATTCTCTGTTGTCCACAGGCAAGGAAGTCCAGAAGAGATGGCGATCAATCCGCGACTCCTACACAAAGATGTACAGGCAGGGCAAGTGCGTGTCGGCGGAACAGTGCACCCCCGGCACACGTCGGTACAACTACCATCGCGAGCTGGCGTTCCTGAAGCACGCGCTTATGAACAAGTACGGGTCCTTTTAACTAGAAATAGAAATATATATCACTAGCTGCGCCCCGCGGCTTTGCCCGCGTAAGTCCCGGACCAGCCACAATTCGGGGTTAAAAAGTAGCCTATGTTCTTTCTCAGACTCTAGACTATCTGTGTACCAAATTTCGTTTAAATCGGTTAGTAGTTTTAGCGTGAAAGCGTAACAGACAGACAGACAGAGTTACTTTCGCATTTATAATAGGATTAGTAAGGATTTATTGCAAAATATTTAAACAATCACATTATGGTACACAAAAGAAAAAAAAAACATAACTATACCTTTTGACATATAACTACGGTGTTATACGGACGGAGCTTCCCGATACAATATCTGTCTTCAAGTCGCGAGTGAATAGGTATTTTCTACAGACTTCACAAAAAAGGAGGAGGTACTCAATTCGACTGTATTTTTTTTTATGTTTGTTACCTCATAACTTCGTTCCACGTGACCGATTTTGATGATTCGATTCCGGCGGGAAGACTAGTTTTCTCCACAAGGAAAGCTTGTGTTCCTGGTTCTGGTTGTGATTGTGTATGTGATGTGAATGTTTCCGGCACACACGGCACAAGTAATCGAACTTAGTGTGGGGCTGTGAGTGTGAAAACGTTTATGTTTATATACAATTGATAGGCAAACTTTTGAACATGTGGTAAGCGACAATGTAGTAAACGATGGAGCAAGCTTCCATAGGTAATTAAACGCAAAGCTTAAAAAACCGACTTCACCGCTTTATTTTCGGAACTGTGATCAGATTAGATGTACTAAACATGCATTATTGACGATATTTCAAAAACTACAGATCAGATATTGATCAAATTTTAATGGGACCAATTGAAAAACAACATGTTTCAAACAAAAAAAATAAATCAAAATCGGTTCATCTGGATCGAAATTATGAGGTATAACACACATTAAAAAAAAATACAGTCTACTTGAGTACCTCCTCCTTTTTTGTGAAGTCGGTAAAACAAATAGGAATGTAACCTTGACTATAATCGGGTTGTCTTGAACTGAAGTCATAAATCTTTTTATCTCAATGTTCTCCCCAAGGGAAATTTGTGTTTCTGGTTCTGGGTGCAATGTGGATGCTTCCGGCACCCACGACACAAATCGTCGAACGAGCGAGTGTGAAACCGTTTTATTTTTATTAATTAAGCTATTGCATAGCTTCTATCGTTGGCCTTGAGCGTGGAGACCGAATCCAGAAATTCCGTAACGAAAATAACCTAACACCCCCCACTCCGACCGGCACAGCGGTGATACTTTTTAGTTTTGCCATCTATCGATGAATAGCAGAACTTTTAATGACTTTTTTGAAATATCACGCTTGTCTCTTTAGTTCAGCAACTCGCCTCTAGGTGGCAGGAAAAAAAAACTGCATAAATAAAATAAATAAATAATTATAATTGCATAAGTTGATAAAAAATGCTATGCAATAGCTTTACCGCGGCAGTCCCCGAGTGCCACACGTCTTTTTTTTTTATTCAAGATAGTTAACTTTTGACCACAATCTCACCTCATGGTAAGCGACGATGTGGTCGACGATGGAGCAAGCTTGTTTATGTTTATAATAATTTATATTATTATAATACGATAAATGTTACTAAATCTGTGGTATCGAAGCAGATTGTTATTGTTGTCTGTAGCAGATATCTAATAAATAAATTGTAATGGAAAACCCCTTTATATATAATACCGGTTTTGCCGCATACGTATGAGGACGTTACAAAAATACATCGCCTGCATACCCAGCCTTATTTACAAATAAGAATAGAGACTTATTGATCATAAAATAAAAAACAATTTCACACTGACAGCCCCGCAATTATTTCAATGACTGTAGGTGCCGGAAACATTCACATCACATACACAATCACACAAGAAACATAGATTTCCCTTATTTACCGACTTCACAAAAAAGGAGGAGGTACTCAAGTCGACTGTATTTTTTTTTTATGTTTGTTACTTCATAACTTCTTTCGTTGTCAGCCGATTTTATGTTTTTTTTTTTATTTGAAAGCTGGTGCTGTTCATGTGGTACCATTGAAATTTGATCAAGATTTGATCTCTAGTTTTTGAGTTATCGTCAATAATGCGTGTTTAATCCTAAATGAAGATAATGCGGTGAAGTCGGTTTTTTAAGCTTTGCTTGCGTTTAATTATCTTATGCTCAATGGGCAAGCATTTGACTACAAACTCACCTGATGGAAACGATGCGGCCGGAGATGTAGCATGCGTACCTAAAATATACCTATTCACCCTTAGGGAGAAAACTAGTGTTTCCACCAGGAATCGAATCCGATACCCCCTGCTTAGAAGGCGGACGCACACCTAACTAGCCAACGCGCAGTTCAGTTTACCTAAAAACATTATTTATATTTACAGAAAACCACGATACTCTCAAGACAAATACGAATCATACTCCGAAGTGTCCAATTCCCCCCAACACCCGGCCCCAGAAGACACCCCCCGAATAAAAACAGAGCCGTTCGACAAGCCCCTAGACCTGAAGACTAAGCCTGACCTCCCGGAGAAAACCACAATGGAGAAAGGAAACCAGGTCTGCATCGAGCCAGATAAACAGTCGCTGGAGATCAAAATAGACGCTAACACCATCCTCCCTGATGACCATTTCGATGATGACAAGCTGTTCATGAACTCTTTGATACCGCTATTTAAGAAGATGAACGATGACACCAGGCTGCTGTGCAGGATTGAGGTGTTGAAGATCATCAGATACGCTCTTCAGGGGCATAAGTGTTTCGAGGCTCTGAAGGTCGCCGAGGACAGTTTCTTTAAGGACCGGATGAGCGGGATTTTGAAGCAGGAGCCGGGGGATGTTCCGAGGAGTGATTCCAAGCTTAATATGACCACCAGGTCGGCTGATGGGAGCAGGCCTATAAGGAAACGGAAGGTGGGTTTTGTTAGCTTCTTTTAACGCCCCGTTTTACTTATCATGAGTCAAATTGATAACCCGGTTGTTGAAAATCCATTTTGATAAACTCGGTTGGCAAGTCTCTGCCCTCTGCGCCCGTGGATCCTGGGTTCGATTCCCAGGAGCACAATTTTCTTTCCCAAGGGACATTCAAATGTATGCTGCTTGTTTTGGGCGGTGTGGATGATATGTAATTTTGCCGGCACTCACGATACAAGTCTTTGAATTTAGTGTAGGCTGTGAGTGTGAATGCATTTTTTTGGATTGGGCACTGGCCCAAATTCAAGTAAAAAAAATTTGAGATAGTTACCGTCGTTTAAATAAGTTTGCCTATTTTTGGTTTGGTAAGCCAACATTTGACCATTATATAATATGTTGGTAATTGATGATGTGGTCGAGGATGGTAAGCAACTTAAGCCTAGAATGTATTTTATTACTTTAATTCTACTAATATTATAAATGCGAAAGTTTGTGTGTGTGAATGTTTGTTACCACGTATTTCCGTAACGAATGAACCGATTTTGATGAAATTTTAAATATAGATAGTTTAGGAATCACACATAGGCCACATTTTAACTTAATTAACGCGGGCGAAGCCGCGGGGCACGGCTAGTCAATAATAACATTCATTTTTGGAACGGCCCGTTGGTTTAGTTGGGTGTGCGTTCGCCTTCTAAGCAGGGGTATCGGGTTCAATTCCCGACGGGAACACAAGTTTTCTCCTCAAGGAAAATTTGTGTTTCTGGTTCTGGTTGTGATTGTGTGTGTGATGTGAATGTTTTCGGCACTCACGACACAAGTCTTAGAACTTAGTTTAGGGCTGTGAGTGTGAAAGCGTTTATGTTTATTTTTGCACGCGTCCTTGTTCCCCGAACGTTATAATCAGGGAGTCTGCAAATGTAGATTTAGTGTATTTTCTGCGCAAGCATGCCACATATTCGGCAGCATCATCACTTTCCATCTAGCGTTAAAACAACGACGCAAGTTTTGGAACTATGTGTTTATAACTAAAGCTGTAAGTGTGAATGTATTTGTAAGTGTTGATGTGGTCAAGGGTGGTAATACTGCCAGGTTTTAAATGATAACTGGTTCTCTAGGACAGCTGCCGGTACACTTGTGCCAATGACAGTTATTGTGCATTTCAGATTCGTTCGCCGTCTCCATTGCCAGCGCCGACGAAAAGGAGGGGCCCGGGTCGCCCCAGAAAGGTAACGTACTGAGGTAGCCCTTGGTATTAAGAGCAGGCTGCGCTTGGGTCCGAGCACAATTGTTATCACAGGCTATTATAGAGCGTATGCTGTGGTTAACGACCCAGTTGGCGCAGTGGACAGGTGTCCACCCTCTGCGCCGTGGTTTCTGGGTTCGATTCCCGGCAGGAGCATAAATTCCTTCCCAAAGGATATTTGTGCTTTTGGTTCTGGGTGTAATGTGTGTATGTTTCCGGCACCCACGATACAAGTCTTTAAACTTAGTGTAGGGTTGTGAGTGTGAATGCGTTTTGTAGAACATCACACATAACGACTAAAAAGTTATACAGCCAGATAATTAGTCGAGACGAATCAAACGAGTCCAAACTATATATGGGAGTCTTCAAGTCGCGAGTGAATAGGTATCTTCTAGGCAAGCTTGCTCCATCGTCGACCACATCGTCGCTTACCATCAGGTGAGATAGCGGTCAAAAGCTTGCCCGTCTTGAATAAAAAAAAACGATGGTTTTATCTTGTTTAGTTGAAAAGTTCCTCTAGCCGTCTGTCTCCATCATCGGACCAGCTCCATGCAAGTACCATATCATTTTATTTTCACCAAAGATACGTAAATACATTAAATTAGAGTTCTGCGGGTGCGCCATCTAAGAAGGGGTATCGGGTTCGATTCCCGGCGGGAACACAAGTTTTCTCCCTAAGGGAAATTTGTGTTTCTGATTCTGGGTGTAATTGTGTAATGTAAACATACACGACACAAGTCATCGAACTTAGTGTGGGGCTGTGAGCGTCAAAGCGTTTACGTTAAAAAAATGGTTGTCTGTAAAGTCGGTTTACGGACCATAATTTTATGTGATAACGTCATAAGACGAACGCTGCCGATCGTGCCTCTCTATCGCTTGTTCCGCGCTCTCGCTTGCACGCTCAGGCTCAGGCGGAACGTGACACTTTTTCGTGCGTGCAGCCGGTGTTCATCGATTTATAAGACGTTATCACGTCAAAAAAAGATAAATGACTATCTGATCAAGTTTAGGAATCCATAGAGGACTAACATTTATGTCAGTATTTTATAACAATGATATTATTATGTTATATTCCAGGTCCGCCCACCGCCTTCGGATTCAGATGAGGAGCCGCCCAAGAAGCGGTGCCCAAAGTTGAAAGTGGCGCCCATAGAGGTGCCAGCCGAGATCGACGACTCCCTGGACAAGGCGACCAGCGTCGATCAACTGTCGGCACCTGTGTTTATGAAGGTAGCTAAATAATATACTGTTAACAATCAAAACAGAATTAGTTGAAAAATAAAGCTTAAAAAAACAGACTACTACTGAGTCACCCACGTCCGTAGGAGGATACCCCTTAAGTCTGACTCCCTACACGTGGTCCCCGGGTGGTGCTAATCAGGTGACATTTGAGAGGTGGTAGAGCATTTTGTGAGTTGCTCGCCTGGCTTGCTACCAAAGTAGCTTACCACCATCAAGTTGAAAGTCTGCCGCCAAGCCAAATACGGTGTTCCGGCAGTTATCCTTGAGAGCCTGCGTATTCCAGGTCTAGTGTGTTTACCAGCTTCGATCACATCGTCACTTACCATCAGGTGAGATAGTGGTCAAACACTAGCCTGTCACAAATAAAAAAAAAGACTTCAAAAGAATTAAAAAAATTGTCAATAAGTTTTTAGTATGGTATCAAAAGTACTAGGCAAAACCATAAACGTGATAGAGGTAAAAATCGGTACAATGCTTTTTTTTTCTTTACGTGGCATTGCAACGCAAGCCGGGTATAGAATAAGGCTAATATAAAACATTTTTTTTAATTACAGATGTACAACCTTGCCCGCTCGCAATTCGCGCCGGCTCTGACGTCATCGCCCCAAGTGCCTATCAAAATAGAGCCCTTGGAACTCGACCACAACACTACCTAGACTAACTTAACATAAGGTTTAAAATAGAATGTACTGGAGTCGTAACATATGTTTGCCTTTCTGAAGTCTGTATAGATTACATCAAACATTTGTACTCGGAAAAATCGAAGTAGGTGAGTATAAAAGTCATATCGCTTGAATTTAATAAGCATGCTTTTCCCAGCAACAGCCCTAAATAATAATGAGTCTTTTTTAATTACGCATAATTGGCAATTTAAATTTTTTGCGGAGTGACATTTTTTTGTAGCGTTAACTGTTTGACTAGTATCATAATTTTTGTAAATGTTGCTAAAATAAGTGAAAACGTTATTTGATAAATAATACATTGGATATTTCATCTAATTCCGTTTATCCGTTACAACGTGAAGAGAAAACAGACAAATTAAGGAATACTAAAAGGAACTAAAGCACGCAAGCGTCAATAATTTTTATATGTGTTCATGATATTAAGACCGTTTATAATTTTAAATAAAGTCAAACTACAATTTTAATTATGTAAAATATTAACAGAGATTTTATTTTTCAAAAGCTACATGAAATGAGTAAATTAAATGCAACCATTCAATAAATTCAACGCATTTTTAGTGTGATAGCTAAAATTTATGTAACTATTAAAAATAGGTAACAATTTCTACATTAAAATATAATCCTAGAAACACGCTAGAAGTGACACTTTTGTATTACAATAATTATTAATCACAGTGCTTACCCCCATCACTTATCGTCACACACAAAAAGGTTGCGGATCAGAATTTCGAAGCCCTCATAAAAAGTCTCACTTCAAATGTATATTTTTAAGCAATTAGTATCACTGAACAACGCACTCCACAAAAATGAAAATAGCCGATTATGCGTGATCAAATATAAACGAAATATTCACAGATATATCAACACTTAGTGCATATAGTCAGAAAGGCGAATATCCTTCGTACTCGATGTACTTATAATGTATTGATTGTATTATAGGTAGATATAATTCTTTACAGATGAAATTTGCGCCTCTACTTTCAGAACTTATACTCACAGCTCATCACTCTGTTTGAAGACTTATATCGCGGGTTGTATTCTCAGAATTTATTTCACAGCCCCGGACTTTATTCGAAGATTTTTATCGAGGGTACTACTTTCTGAATTTATACTCCCAGCCCCGCATTTCGTTTGAAGATTTGTATCGCAGGTTCTCTATTAAAACCCCGCACATTGTTTCAACTACATACTTGTATTGGGTGTTTTACTTTCAGACCTTATGTTCACAGCCCCGCACTTTGTTCGAAGAATTGTATCGCGGGTTCTACTTTCCCAATCTATACTCACAGCCCCACACGACTTGTATCAACACACTAACATTAGTATTATACAGAAATAGTCATTCATAGTGAGTAACACATATTTTCCATATATATAAAATAGCTTCTGTCAAGAATTGAACCTGTGCTTAAAAGGAGAATATGTTTAAAATAAATAAATATGTCTAGTGAGTTTTTATTTTACTGATCGCAATTATTGTTCCTTATGACGTATGCCATAAGGGTTAAATTACAATGCTATATAAGGAGTGGAGGCGCGTATTTTAACTAACACGATCTTTGTGTGATCGGTAGCTGAACACCAAAAGGGTATTTCAGAAAGCGTTGGAATCGAATGCAAGCGCCTTTTTTAAGATTATATGCAGTGCTTACCACCCTCGACCACGTCATCACTTGCCAACAAGTTTGATAAGCAGCTGGTTTCGGTTTCGATCCCGGTGGAAACAAAAGTTTTCTCCCCAAGGGAATATTAATGTATATCTTTGGTCAAAACGATCTCTGTACTGTTATATGTATTCTAGTTCTTCATTCGATCCGTAACGCTTTGTACGTGTATGAAAATGTATCTTAAAAGTTACATATTGTGTTAGTTTGTAAGTGAATGTGATATTGTGTATAAAAAATATTTTTATAAATTATGTAGGATATAAATTATATAATCACTGTAGCCTCTAACCATAGAGAGAATAAAATGTGAATAGAGTATTCATTGGCAAATAGGTAATGGCGGTCTTTGGCGGGAAATTTTGACAGATTGTTGTTGCTCTGTAAATAGGTTTTATTTGTTAAGCTATTGCATAGCTTCTATCGCGGGCCTTGAGCGTGGAGACCGAATCCAGAAATTCCGTAACGAAAATAACCTAACACCCCCCAATCCGACCGGCACATCGGTGATACTTTTTAGTTTTGCCATCTATCGATGAATAGCAGCACTTTTAATGACTTTTGAAATATCACGCTGTCTCTTTAGTTCAGCAACTCGCCTCTAGGTGGCAGGAAAAAAAATACTGCATAAATAAAATAAATAAATAATTATAATTGCATAAGTTGATAAAAAGTTCTATGCAATAGCTTTACCGCGGCAGTCCCCGAGTGCCACACGTCGTTTTTTCTTTACTTACATATAATAATATAACAAGTCTGAGCGTGTAGTGATATCGTAGGAGGTCAATTTTCAGCATTATAACCGACTTTTTTTATCTTTAAAAAAGGTTCTCAATTCGACTCTATTTTTTTTGTGTCTCCTCAATTTTAGGTGAACCAATTTTGTTGTTTGTTCTTTTATTAGAAAGCTGTTGCTTCTCATGTGGTTGCATTTAAATTTGATCAATAGTGGCCAGTAGTTTTTGGGTTAATTAAAAAAAATGCGGTTGAGTAGGAAATTTCCTACATTAGAAGTCTGTTATAAATTATATATAATATGTTACCTTGAGCGATTTATTTTTGGTAAAAATGTAATACATATATACTCATCATCAAATAACCAATCAAATAATGTCTAATTTCCCGCCAAAAACTCGCCTTTAGTAATTATTACTCCGCAAGTTAACTACTGTCAAACGCCGAAGCAGTCAGGGTTGCTGCTTTTCTAAAAATATTTCTAAGTTATATATTTGTCGCGTATTGTTTTACTTGATTGTGTATATTTATTTACGTTCGCCAGCCCTAGCAAAGCACGTAGGAAATCAACGTACAATCTGAGAGATTGCGTGTTGTAATAAATGTCTACATAATAGACTCGTGCAAATTAAAGTTTGCTTTTACCTCGACTTTATTACCAACAGATGATTATTTGGTCAAAAGCTAGCCTGTCAGAGAAAAAACTCGAAGATCTCAAACCTATCTTTTGCCGGTTAAGTTTTATCGTGACGACATATTTTATAGTCTTTTAATAAGTTACTTTGTAAACGTGTGTACATATATAACGCCATTGGTAAGTATTGCATAATCCTGCAGCAGCTGTCTAAGAGTTGCCATAGTTTACTTGACAGTTACTACTAAACTGTATACGCCACAATTTACTTACCAGTAAGGAAAAATATTCTTGTCTGAAAAAGGTTTTTGTATTTTCACATTTTTTTTTAATTTATTCTGCTTAGATGGCGAATCTAAACCACCCCCTGCAGGATTGTGCACTACTTACTAATTATGGTATATAACTTATATATTAAGTTTAGGTTGATTCATCGCAATGTAAAGCGATCGGATAGCTCAGTTGATAGCGCGGTTGAGTTCAAGCGTACTCAAACCAGCAATATTTTTTTTTTAGATGTTTTAATTAAGTTTAGTATGATAAGAAAATATAATGTTTTTAATACGTTTTAAATAAAACATTATTTGTAAGTGTGCTGAATATAGCATAAAGCATTTTATATACTTTAAGTTACCTAGATATTATATTTATGTTATTATTTTAAACATTCCAATGATAAATAAACTATGAACGTGGAAAGCGAATGAAAAAACAATAAAACTAAAATTTTAAACAATTGTTTTTTTTTTTATATTAATATCCGGATGACCGAGCTTTGCTCGGTTTTTTGAATTTGTAGCCTCAGAAAGCCTAATCTAGTGTCGAGTAGAAACAGTTTTTTACATCGGTCATGGCGTAATAGATGGCGCTGATAGTTTCTTAAACCCGGTTTTTCAAATTCAGTTTGGGAACCGAGCATTTCTCGGACCTGGAACGTTGATAAATCGATTCCTTGGGCCGAAAAACCCCTAATCTGTAACTTTCATGAAAATCGTTGGAGCCGTTTCCGAGATCCTGATTACACATATATAATTTAAATATTAATATACAAGAATTGATATTAGATATGTATAACCCACGTCGACAGCTGACGTGAATTGACATAATACAATGTATATGAACTGTCCATTGGCTTAGTGGTGTGCGCGTTCGCCTTCTAAGCAGGTGTATCGGGTTCGATTCCCGGGCGGGAACACAGTTTTATAATTTGTGTTTCTGGTTGTGATTGTAGGTGCAATAATGTGATTTTTCAGGCACCCACGACACAAATCATCGAACTAAGTGTGGGGCTGTAAGTGTGAAAACGTTTGTTATGTTATCCTACTAATATTATAAATCTGAAAGTTTGTGTGTAAGTATGTTTGTTACCTCTTCACGTTTTAACGGCTGAACGGATTTGGATGAAATTTGGAATATACGTAGCTCATACCTAGGACTAACACATATGCTACTTTTTAACTTTATAATAGCGGGCGAAGCCGCGGGGCACGGCTAGTGTTTACATAAACCAGCTAAAACAATTTTGTTTGTGTAATGCTAGAACCTCGTGTATCCCGGTAAACTTAGTTAAATATAATAAGTTAGTCAGATTATCAAAAAATATTGGATATTTATTTACAAATCAATAGATTTTGTCAAAGATAAAGAGTGTCCAAGTTTGCTAGTGACGTCACGCCACAGAATACTATTACTCCCTACTGGGAGCGTCACGCCTCATTAAAAACGAAATTGAGGCTTGAAGTCCGAATATATAATTATTTTTTAATTTGGAGTTTAAACTTTCTGGTGTTTCAGCTCCCGCTAGACTCGCGCGTTGTGGTAGTTGTGTACCAGTACGGCTCTTTTTTGCCGCGAAAGTGAAAAAATGGCGATGTAGATTTTGTATAATTTCCAAAACCTGTGATTCTTCGAGTGTTAATCCTACTAATATTATTAATCCGAAAGTTTGTGTGTAAGTATGTTTGTTACGCTTTAACGGCTGTACGGATTTGGATGAAATTTGGAATATACATATATTATACCTAGGATTAACACATAGGCTACTTTTTAACTTGATAATAGCGGGCGAAGCTGCTGGGCACGGCTAGTGTGTAATAAAGGTGGATTACTTAGCGTTAATACTTAGTAAACGTGCATAAGTGTAGGCAAATCATACAAAGTTGAAAAACGTGATTTTCGCCTACGCTCCATAACTCCAATAGAAGTTCTACTAAAGGTTCTACCACTTTACTTGACTTTGACTTGTGACTAGGACATTTAATTTAAAATACACTTGAAATAATTACATTATTACTTGACAATGGCTAAATGCTTGCGAAGCCAAATTAAAAAAAAAACCTAAGGGATCCTCCATCTCTCTTAATTTTGCAAACCTCAATATCTCCAAATTAATATTAGAATTTTAAATTTTCCGCCGCTGTAACAAGTGCCGCAGAAAGAAAGTTAGCAAAGGGAGACGATTATGTACTACCCGATATTTCACGGCCCGATATTGTACGACCAATAATACACATCCTGATAATGTTTGGCCAATAATACGCAACCAGTATTCCGTATCAGGTTGTGTAATACGGGCCGTACATTATTGGGTGTGAAATAACAACACGGCTAAGGAACTCACCCTCGAAGAGGGGGCGCGTAGCAACCCGGAGATATGACGAATAATATTTTGTTTTTTGCAGCCACAATTTTTATAAGAGTCATTCCACAATACAAATTTGACAGAATATGGCGTCATATAAGACCACAGAGAAGCAAATGTTTTTAATGTTCTTAGGTTAGAACTTTTTAGACTGTGCCAACTCTTCCTAGCTAGACTCGCCTAAAAAAATGAGGCATCACATAGAGAGTATATGTTTGGTTATGGTTGGCTTCCTATTATTGGCTGTACAATATCGACACGTAGTGATTTTACGCAGCCAGTATTGCACACCCTGATATTTGGAAGTCATATACATGAATTATTGGCTGTACATTATTGGCCGTACATTATCGATACGGACCGATTATGTACAGGCAATAATTGGTGACCCGAGAATGCATAGCCTGATATTACAAATCCATGTATATGAATTATCAGGGTTTGCGTTACTGACTGTACAAAATCAGGCCGTGAAATATCGGGTCGTACATTATCGTCTCCCAATACGAATATACACGAATTATCGGCCGTGCATTAATGGCTGTACATTATCAGCTCGTGCTAATATTTTCTGACATGTATTGTACGGCCAGTATTGCACGACCTGATATTTCGTGAACATTGAATTCAAATATTGTTTGCGTTTTCCTGGCTGCGTATTAAATTATCGACTGTACCTAATCGGTCCGTGTTGTTATTTTACATCCAATAATGTACGGATAATTGGAAGTCATGTCACGGAATACTGGTTGCAAATTATTGGACGTACTTTATCAGGCCGTGCATTATTGGTCGTACAATATAGGGACTCTTAGCAAAGATACTTAATCACTCCGTTTAGTCATATTGCCCCCATTTTTGTTTATGACAAAAAGCTCAAAAACAAAATTTATATGAAATCGAATTCTACCATTTGCGGCAAAGCCAAATGCAAATTCTACTATGGCGCCTTATGGCAGTGTGCTATTGGCCTTTGTTCAAATTTTGTTTCGAAAAATGACGAACGATTGAGATAAACATAAATAGATAATTATTAGCTCGTAGGGAAATAATAATATGAAATGAATAATACCGATTGCTTTTAAGTATCAGTACTAAATGTTAATCGATTAATCACAATAAATAATTAACTACGTGTTGAGGTGGCGAAGTTATCTCTGAAGGCGACCTCCCCGGGGCCGGGTCGCATTATTGATAGCATTATAACTTTATTGGAGAACGGAAATGACCGACATCCTTTATCAATGAGATATATAGAATTATAAAGACATGAGTATTAATGCTTATGAATGTTGTACATAGCCAAAATAACCACCTGAAAGTTCGTAATGTGTCAAAAAAAAAACTTTTTGGATTTTGAACCACTGACACTTACAACCTTACAACTGTTGCATCGACTAATCACAAGCACGCATCGTTCAATCACGAATACGCGTCGGCCAATCCAACTTAATCAGCATACATTTTACCTCGTCCTCCTCCCGAGCTAGTGAACTGTGTGATAAAGGAAAATCATGCGCTATCAACTGATATTAAAGTAGTAGATTAGGTCGTTAGTAGATTGACTAATAATAATACAAAACTAGTTGGTAATAGATTTTTTCAACAGTTTATTGCCGAGATACAAACATTTGAGCATAACAACGACTCCAAGTCTTTGCAATTAATAGATAGCTTCAGTTTGAATGTAAGATATCATCTGGTGGTAGAGAAACATGCAACTTGCTGAATTTCACTTCCAACCCTGCTCGTTTGGGTGTACACGTCATGGGGCCGATAAAATATGAGGCAGAGGGAGGAAACGAGCACAGTCGCAGAAGTATCCAAGTAATGTTGTCTGTAGAGTATTTTACGCAAACGACATCTCCTTTTTTAGTCACACGCAGGTAGAATTTTCGTGGGTTTCCATTGAAGACACCTGAAATTTGAAATTGTTTATTCAATATGGGACCTAAAGAGGCCCTCATTATTCACAAAATATCGGCCATCTCGAGAAGAACCTGGCAGGAAACTCGGACTAAGAATTACTGGAGGTATAAATATATGTACAATTATTACAAAAAAAGTAGTTAAGAGTAAGTCAAGATGGTCAGTAGTCTCCTTCTCTAATTTCTCTGGTCTTTTCTAGACCAAACTATTCACAAGCACAGGGAGTAGCATTGGTTTCTGTATAACTGAATATTATTCTAGCCTTATTTAAGTGACTGTGTATCGTCACGCGTTCAAATCCCACAATTAGCGGGAAAAAAAACAATGTGTCGTCAAGACAATAAGTAAAGAAGATAGAATTGAAACTTTTGTATTATAGGGAATTAGGGAAACATTTAAATTATTCATCACAGTATTTACCCAAACAAACAGGCAAGCTATCGTCATTTATCGTAACACAAAAAGGTTATGGTTCAGAATTTCTAAGGTCTTTCGTAAGAAGTTTCACTTCATAAAAATTATAAAACCTGATCAAGATATCATGGTACCTCGTTTGTTTGCGATACCTATTTCACCAATTGCCAAGTTATCAACCAAGATATACTTACCAGTAGCCCAATCTGAAACTCCGTTTGTGTACACGCTGGCGATCATAGGCTGTCCGTCGTTGTATTCTATACCGGCTTTTAACCAGTGCCTCTCATCCAAATACAACATAAGACCAGCTTGGTCATACAGTTCATTGAAATTAGCTTCTATACATGCCTGGAAATGAGGGTAGTTCTATACAAACTTCTTGCTTTATTCGTTTATAACTGTAGATAGAGTGACCTAATCTACTCTAGATTGAACAACTTAACCGGACTTCTTTGTTTAAGTCGCCAGTCTTCATTTTATTTCTGTGTTTCCTGACAAGTGTAATCCGGGAGTGTGTCACGAATCGGTATCTTGTATGCAAACATTTTCATCGTTGATCGCATCTTCACTTACCATCAGGACAGATAATGGTCAAATATTTGCCGATCCCAAATTCAACAAAGAAATAGATAAATCTCCATTAGACGCAAGAAATTGATTTAATTAAAATATTGTCAAAACGAAAATCTCACCGAAAAGGTAAAATCATCCGTAGCATTCATTCCGTACACATGTCCAGTATTTACAGAAAAATTATACCAAGTCTCTTGCCAGAAATCTCCACCGTTGTCAGTTGTTACTTCCAAAACATCGTTCATTACTTTCCATGTTTTTGGTTCATTTAACCATTTGAAATCAGCTAAAGATAACACTTGTAGAACCTCCATTGGGCGAATTCAAATAATGTCTCTAGATTGCACTTGAAGCGTTCGCTTCACTTTTATATTAATTTGTTATGTGATTATGAATTATCAATAAAATGGTTTATCGTGTCCACTTGCTCCATAGCCACTTAAGTGTACTTCACATTGCAATAACAAACAACAATTCTCTATTGATTGCGCACTTAGGAATTGAATTCTCAGATCTCTACGATCACGCTGCGCCTGCGCGTAATACTTACAGATAAAGGTTTATCGCTTTTTTTCTTGGCGGGACGTTAAAAACTTTTACAGATTTTTCGCTTTCGTTTGGTAATAATTTTACATAATTATAGCGATTGCATCGTTTAAAGCTTATTTGTTACCTTATATTCTAAATATGCTTAACATCCAAATAGCCAAATGCATGCTTTGACACAGGCTACTTTTAACTCGATAATCGCGGGTTCAGCCGCGGGGCTCGGCTAGTATTATATAAGTAACGATTAGGTGCGCTAATGTTGAAAACCTTCATTAGATATTCAGATGATTATCTTCGGATGTCGCATCATGTCATAAAGTAGAATAGTTAACAGGCGTTACTACAAGATCAATATGTATTAATAAATTTAAGTTTACACCATAAATCAGCGTAATCACATGAACATGATTAGTATATTAATATTATACCGTGCTAGCCTTAACGTCCCCGGTGGCGATGGCGATGGCGCAGCGAAGGATTTGACCAGCGCAGAGGCGCTGCATGGCGCAGGCGAGGTGAAGGTTTTAATGCTTCAGGCTATTATTTGTTTGCAAACTTTAAAAAATCTTTGGTCTAGTACGAGCTCAAATAAGACCTACGAATTTTAATCGTTTCGAGAAAACTGAATTTCGTTTAATTTCAAACATAAACTCACAGCAATGAAATTTTCGTCGGTGACGATGTCTGAGAATATACTATTTACACGCCAAAAGAAGACGCCTATAAGTATCTAGAATAGCTGGCTCTAACGTCGCGCTTCTAGGCATGCGTGTCTCATGTTTGCTTAGTGTAGTTCTACCATTAAGCATGCCATAAATCAAGGAATTTCAAATAGTACTATGACAAAAATTAAAATTAAACAAAATTAGTAGAATAAATAATTATAATTGGTGGCAGTACCACAGTATTTTTTCCAAAAGATGTCTAGCTGGGTAACTGTTGGCAACATCGTTCATTCAAAATGGCTTCATTTCCGGCGATAGCTGTGCGGCGTGATCGCTCCGCGCGGCATACGAAGAAATTGAAGTTTATTTTTGTATTTAGATAGTGTAAATATTCTTTTGCAATTGTTTGTTATTGTTTAATTATATTGTGCGACTATTATGGGAAAACCTGGTGAGTATTCATTCAACATACATCTCGTCGTCTGCTATTATGATTACCTGGCCTCGTGGTAAAATTCCACATAATCGGTGATATTACGTTCTCTTTGGAATAAAACGATAGCTCAATTGTTTACACGTTTGTAGAATTATAGCGGGGCAAAGCCCGCTTTATCTATATTATTCTATATTTCGTGAGTTTCAATTTGGTGAAGTATTGTGGAGGTTAGGTCTAATAATGAAGTGTATTCCTTTAAATTCTATCTTTCAAATAAGTCCTAGATATACCACAATAGTTAGTATTAGTAATAACGTATCCTAAACATTAGTTGTAACTACTTTATGCAAAAAGGTAACTAGGAACTTTTGAGGTTATGAACCTAAAATGCTTGAGACCCCACGCTGATGTTTGTAAGATTCGTACTTTCCATTCTGGTATATATTTTTATTACCACGTGGTGTTCATGTGGTCTCTTATCGTTTCCTTACTCTCTTTCCTTTTAACTAGAAGTAACAATCGTCATTCTCCTAATGCAAGGAAAACCTAAAAAATAGTAGCGTGTTTACTTCAAGGTTAACGTATCAACATGTGGTTATATGCATCTCTCGGAAAGCTTCTAAATATGCTATATTAGTAGCCATGCCCAGTGGCTTCGCCCGCGTTTATCAAGTTAAAAAGTGGCCTATTTGTCCTAGGTAGCTATGTACATTCCGATAGGCAAGCATTTGACCACAATCTCACACGATGGAAAGTGATGATGCGGCCGAAATGTAGCATGTTTGCCTAGAAGTTACCTATTCACTTTTCACTTAAATACATGACAATCTATCAATCTCGTTCATCTACTTCATTGTGACAACAGTTGTCTCAGATAAAACAAATTACCATTCTATAATACTTCCAACTGTCTGCGGGCTTAGTTGGCTGCCTTTTGAGCTGTAGATATCAGGTTCGATTCCCGGTGGAAATGGTAGTTTCCTTTCCATGGGAAATTGTTTCTGGTTCTCGGTGTGATGTGAATGTTTTCAACACCTACGACACATGTTGTTGAACTAAGTGTGGGGTTGTGAGTGTGAAAGTGTTTATGTTAGCATTTATGTATTAACCTAACCTTTGGGGAGCACTACTGGTTTCAACTAGCTGCATAGATGGTAAAGTGCCTCGTGAATCAAAATCTGACAAATCTGCGTGTGTAGATTTGGGTGGAATTACCCACTGTTAGTCAATTAACACATACTGTTTTAAGGAGTACCACCACCATGTGCCAATTTAGGTTAGATCTGTAAGTTTTTCTCCTGATGTAAAGTTAATATGCAGTCGAACATAAAACATAATTAACATAAACGCTTTCACACTCACAGCCCCACACTAAGTTCAATGACTTGTGTCATGGATACCGGAAACATTCACATCACACACACAATCACAACCAGAACCAGAAATACAAATTTTCCTTGGGGAGAAAACTTATGTTCCTGCCGGGAATCAAACCCGATACCCCTGCTTAGAAGGCGAACACTCGCCCAACTTGGCCAGCGGGCAGTTCGAAGATCGAACTTACTTGCCTAGAAAATAACTATTCACTCTAGACTTGGAGACTTCTAGACTAGATCATACCATTAGGGGAACAAAGCAGGTAACAAATTCTACTCCTTTGCTGTATGGATGAACTTAGATATATGTTGTGTATTGTAAGTAATAGCTACCTTTATTAGATACAGGCTACTTCCATATATAAGTTCACTAGCCGTGCCCCGCGACTTAGCCCATTATTATCAAGTTAAAAAGTAGCCTATGTGTTAATCATAGGTATAATCTATGTACATTCAAAATTTCATCCAAATCCGTTGAGCTGTTAATGGATGAAAAGGGAACAAACATACTTACACACAAACATTCGGTTTATAATATTAGTAGGATTATCATCATCCACATCTCTTTTGATCCCACTGCTGGGTATGGCCTTATAATAATCTACCATTTGCATCGGACCTATGGTAGTCTTGACCAAGTTTGACTTACAATCAAATCAAAATTGATTATTCCTATGGGCCCCAAAGAGGCACTCGTGAAAGTTATGACTACTGCCAGATTCGCAAAATTACAGCCATCTCGAGAAGAAACTGGCAAGTAACTGCAATCTTAACAATATCGTCAACTCCTCTTTCCTCCTTTTCCTCTAGTCTTTGCTAGAAGCTAATTGTTAATATTTTATCGTAGAATTCAACGGCAGTCGTGGCGGCGGCGGAGGCGGTCGCGGCGGTTTCCGTGGCGGACGCGGCGGTGACCGCGGGGGCTTCGGCGGCGGTCGCGGTGGACGCGGCGGGGGCTTCGGAGGCGGCGGCGGTGGCAAGTTTGAGAAACGCGGCGGAGGAGGGGGGAGAGGCTTCGGTGGAAGAGGTGGTGGTGGAGGTATGTAGATATTATGTAGATATTATTGGAACTCTATAATTATTTAAATATAGGTTAAAATAAAATCTTACTAGGTTTCTATAGATTTTTAAAGAATTTTTGAAACGCAAGCAAAGCTAAAAAAGACCTGATTTCACCACTTGTTTTGGTTTTGGCTTGATCGATTTCGATAATATTTATATCGGACTATGTCTGAAAAATAATCTACTGAAGAAAAAAAAAACATCAAAATCGATTCATAATTGGCGAAATTATCGCATAACATACATAAAAAAAAAGATAGTCGAATTGAGAACCTTATTTTTCAAGTTGGTTGATAAAAGCAAGATGCTTGCCTTAAAATCGTTTATTCACATGGACCCCAAAGAGGCACTCATAAAAGTTAATGATACTGCAAGATTAGTAAAATCACAGCCATTTTGAGAAGAGCCTGGCAAGAAACTCAAATTTAAATTATTTATACATTGCACATGGGACTCATAGAGGCAGTTGATATTATAAATAATATTGAAACACTATCATTACGTTCTATGTGTGCCACCTAAAACTTACAAAAACAGATGTTCATAAGTGGAAGTGTCACTTACCATCATGCCAGCATTTTGCTTGTCTAACTACCCTACATAATAGTACTATTTAACAAGTTTTTGGAGCAAAGTTGGCTGTGCAGCTGCTATTAAGCAGCGGATCTCGCATTCTATTCCTAAAGGACACAAGTTTTCTCTCCTAGGGAAGTTTTTGTCTGATTCTAGGTGTGATTGAGTGTGTGATGTGAATGTTTCCAGCACATAACACAAGTCTTCGAACTTAGTGTGGACCTGTGAGTTTGTGTTGAAAGCATTTGTTTTGTTATTGTTTACCATTATACAATAGGCGTGTATACATTTTTTCCAGAAGCTTATTTTCATATTAAATTCACATGATGATAAAATGGTCCCTCTAATCTCGACCTATTCGTGATGACTATGATACCACATACCCACTACTGATGTAACTTGACATACGTATATACAAACATATTTGTTGCTCGACTATAAATGATGGAACTTTGCAGGTCGAGGCGGGGGCAGGGGAAGGGGTGGGGGTGGCAGAGGCGGCGGTGGTGGGTTCAAAGGGGGCAAGCAAGTTGTACTCGAACCACATAGGTATGTAGATGCCACTATTATTGTATGAGACTTATAAGAGTAAAGTTGTATGACATCGACAAGCAATTAATCTCAAAAGCTGGTTGTTCTAGATCTTAGTGCTTCCCACCCTTGACAACATCTTCACTTATTAACATGTGAGATAAAACCCTGATGTTGGCCTATCCAGGCTCAAACTGCATCGGCAGACTATCTATGGCTGATATAGTCGAGGGTGGTAAGCATTCGAGGCCTAGAATATGACTGAGTGGCAACATGTTTAACAAACAGTTTTACATATTATTAGAACCCGTTCTCGTCATTCACTGTTCGTTGATCGGCAGGGGCTCTACGTGTATGTGAAGTCTACTACATCAATTGACAAATACAATTGAAATGATGCTAATAACAATAACTTTCGTTCTTCTGAAAGCGAACGCTTGAAGCCATCTTTGTTACTGATCAATCAAAACTATTTGCATTTTTATGTAACTTTCTATCGTTTCTCAACTTAGAAATTATTTCGCAGACATCCCGGAGTGTTCATAGCCAGGGGAAAGGAAGATGCGTTGGTTACGAGGAATCTAGTGCCTGGATCGGAAGTGTACGGAGAGAAGAGAATATCTGTCGAGGTATGCATTATTCATGTAGAAATAATCTCGAAAGTTTTAAAATGTTTTGGCTCTATTTGACTTAAGGTCAAACATACAATTGTATTAATAATAATAAATCTTCAACGATAGTATTAAGGTTCAACAATAGTATTAATAATAATAAATCTTCATACATTAAATTATTTTGTGCCATATTATGTGGGCAGTATATTGTTAGATAAGCTTTTAATTATGCATGACTGGTGATTTCTAGTTCCCGCACTAGGATATCCTGTGTTGTGGGTCTCTTCCTGGTTGTGTACATTGCAACGTCAAATGTTATTATAATATATGAAACAATATAAAAACATTAAAAAAATGGTAATTGATTGGAAAGATACAGTAAAAAAAAAATTGTTTGATACATTGTAATTTATGATATTATTATTTTTTTGATTCAATTAAAGTTCTTGTAGCTGTTGACATAGGATTTTTTTATTTATTAGATTAGAACAACTTAAATGATGAATGTGGTCCCTCTAATCTCGACCTACTCGTGAAGACTATATCCACATACCCACTTCTGATGAAACATTCTATATAATTTAATATTTAATTTTGAATAAGTTTTATTATCATTAAAAAAAATGTTTTTGTTGACAGAATGAAGGAGAAAAGGTGGAATACAGAGTATGGAATCCATTCAGGTGATTATTTATATTTCTAACTGCATTTTATAACTTTGACACTCGTTATTCATGATAAATTAGGACAAAAATAACCCTAAGTAATTCTTGATTTAAACTACCTTTCTATTAAAAAATTCATCAAGATACATTCAGCGGTTTTTTCTTTCTTTATGCTAAATCAAAATCGTTTATTCACATGGGCCCCAAAGAGGCACTCATGAAAGTTAATGACTACTGCCAGATTTGCAAAATTACAGCCAGCACAACAGCAAGCATTTGACCACTATTTCACCTGATAAAAAGCGACGATGTGGTCGAAGATGGAGCACGCTTGCTCAGTAAATACCTATTCACTCTCTTGTTGAACAACCCCATATTATACTTTTCGGGAAACACAGTAGACGGCAAGGCATTCCATTCCTTGGCAGTTCTCATAATAAAAGTGGAAGCGAAACGCTTCGTGCGAATGGTCGGTATATTTACCATTAGTTGATGTCTCATTGCCGTCTGGTACTTACTTGGTACTTGGTGCGCGGGCTCTTTTCCGCAACTAGGCCGCATGTCGGCCCTTTTTGCGTGTAGGTTGGTTGCGCTCTAGTCCAGCCACCCAATGTCAGCGAGGAAGGCCAGCAGCTCGCTAGCGCCGGCGCAGGCCTCCCGCATGGTCGTCGGGGAGCCGAGGAGTGTCCTCCGCTGATTCGCCACGCTACTGCACTCTAAGAGTACATGCGCGGCCGTTTCTTCAGCCTCCATGCAGCCTCTGCACAAAGGACTGTCGGTAACACCTATTGTGAATAAGTGTTTGTTTAGTGAGCAGTGACCCGTGACTACTCCAACGATTTGTTGGAGTTTGTCCCGTTTTAGATTGAGCAGTTTTCGGGAGTATCTGGGATTTAAGTCCGGGAAAGCCTCCTTTGACTGTCTGCAATCCTTAGTATCTGCCCAGTAGTCTTGGTGTAGGTTTTTTGTGTGTCCTCGGATCCAGTTTCTGATTTGGCTGAATGGTATGGGGATGATTGGCTCCGCACCAGCCATAGGTTGTTTGGAGCCTCTCCTTGCCAGTTCATCCGCCGCATCGTTACCTCTGGATCCACTGTGTCCTTTGATCCACTGTAGAGTGATAATGTTTTGCTTACATACCTCTTCCAGTAGATTATGACATTGTATTGTTAGCCCTGTCGAGTGGTCGTGTCTCTGTAGGGCTCGTAACACTGCTGCGCTATCAGATAGTATTCTAATTTTTTGGTTAGTTACCTTCCTTCGTAGTACAGCTGAGGCGGCCTGGATGATGCCAACACATTCCCCCTGGAATATGGAGTTGTACTCACCCAGGGTTGTTGATATGTGGATATTGAGTTCGTCTGAAAACGATCCCGCACCAGTACCTGTTGTCATCTTGGAGCCATCTGTGTATATCCTCATTTCATGAATGTTAGAGTTATCACTAGGCTCTTCGTGTAATTGTATAGTATAGTTTTTTGTGAAAAGGTGTTGTTTTGGTACTCTATCATATATAGAGAGTAGCATGGCATTACTAGCCGCATACACGTCGACAATATTAGTGTGAGTAGCCTGTTTGTTTTGTTCCCAGAGATTCAGCGCTTTCAATCTGTATGCTGATGCTGCTGCTTCCTGTTGGATGTGCAGGTGCAGTGGAAGCAGCCCCAGAATAGCTTCTAGGGCTGCTGTTGGAGCAGTTTTCATGCATCCTGTTACCGCCACACACGCCAGCCTTTGGAACTTTTGTAGTTTATTGATACAGGTGCTTAGCTTAACTCTTGGCCACCATACCAGTGCGCCATAAGCTATGGAGGGTCTTATTACTGTATTATATAGCCACAGTCACACACGCTTAGTCCCCATGTTTTGCCCAACATTCTCCTGCACTGCCAAAAGGATATGGTGGCTCTGGTAATCTTGTTTTCCAAATGTTTAGCCCAATTTAGTTTACTGTCGAGTGTAACGCCCAGATATTTTGCCTCCTCTGACAGGTTTAGTTGTGTGTTGAATAGTTCA
Organism: Lomographa bimaculata; assembly: GCA_948107665.1. Lineage (NCBI taxonomy): Eukaryota > Metazoa > Arthropoda > Insecta > Lepidoptera > Geometridae > Lomographa > Lomographa bimaculata. The sequence continues at coordinate 10,145,933 of OX403610.1, read as the reverse complement.
GGTAGAGTGTACCTGCCTAAGTTACGTTTACTGGTAAACATTACTAATTCTGTTTTTGTTGGATTCACAGATAATCCGTAGTCTATGCACCATTTTTCTACGATCTTTAGTGCGTTATTCATGATATCACAGGATACACTGGCAAAGTGGCCTGGAATCAGAATGGCTAGATCGTCTGCGTAGCCTACTGTGAGAAAACGCTGGTCGTTGAGCTTGGTAATAAGGTCATTGACAACCATGTTCCAGAGCAGCGGCGAGAGGACTCCACCTTGTGGACAACCTCTAGAGACCATCCCTCTGGTTGTGTCTGTGATTTCTACTCGCACTGCCCTCAGTTTTAACATGTTGAGTATCCATTCTACCAGCGTTGTTTCAACTCCATGTTTTTCCAAGGCTACGGTGATGCTGTTAAAATTTGTCTTGTCAAAGGCGCCTTCAATATCAATGAATGCTCCTAGACATAGTTGTTTGTTTGTTATTTCTTGATTTTTTTTCATTGCCGTCTGTCTAGATGTTTGGTAGTAGAACGGTGATGCGGGAATAAGATCAAACGCTAGATTAGTCTCAAATTAAAAAAAATGTACTGCATAATTTAACTAAATATGATATGATGCATAATTTGTAGAGTCAAAATGAAAATAAAATAACTATTCATACCAACAAAATTAAATAATCCTTACCTCATTTTCAGATCAAAACTGGCAGCAGCTATTATGGGAGGAGTTGATGCTATACACATGCCGCCGGGCTCAAGAGTGCTATACCTTGGTGCAGCCAGTGGGACCACCGTCAGTCATGTCTCGGATATAGTGGGACCGGTAAGAATAACTTTGCTTATCATAAACGTAAACGCTTCTACACTCACAGCCCCACACTAAGTTCAATGACTTGCATCTTGGGTGCAAGAAACATTCACATCACACATTCAATCACAACAAGCACCAGAAACACAAGCTTTCCTTGCTTATCATATAGACTGGTGCATATCAAAAGAATTAACTGCTTGTTAGCTAGGTTGGGGTCGCCTTCTAAGCTAGGGTTTTGGGTTTGTTTCCCGGCAGGAATACAAGTTTTCTCTTCAAGATAAATTTGTGTTTCTAGTTCTGTTGTTTTGTGAATGTGATGTGAATGTTTCTCCTAAGACACAAGTCATTGTACTTAGTGTGGGACTGTAAGTGTGAAAGCGTTTGTTTTAATAGGTGAGATAGTGTTCAAATGACAGCCTATCAGAGATATAAATATGAAATAATTTAAACGCAAGCAAAGCTCCATAAAATGGACTTCACCGCAGATTCAAAATATTGCCCACGTCATTGTTCCCGTGGGGTATAATCTGAGAGTCTTCAAATCATCAAGGCAAGCATGTCATATCATCGACCGCATCATCACTTTCCATTAAAAAAATGAAGCGGGCAAGGCTGCGTACCTCAAGCATCCATTAAAATTTCTATAATGTAATGATGTAACAACAATTCCAACCTATTCGTGACGACTATACAATCACTACCCACTATTCTGAACTTACAACTAATTCGTCTCCAAAAGCACCATTATAAGTATGTGTATTTAAATGTAAATGTTTCACAGGAGGGCCTGGTGTATGCAGTGGAGTTTTCACACAGATCCGGCAGAGATTTAATCAATGTTGCCAAGAAAAGGACCAATATTATACCTATAATTGAAGATGCTAGACATCCGTTGAAATACAGGTAATGTAAAAATTTTGTATGTAATGTGTTATTCAAAGTAATTTTAACCACTCAAAGAAGAATTGTTGTTTTTTGCCACGTGATATGAAATACCCGTGGTAAAAAGTGCAACGTGTCATTCATGTAAAAAAAAAATATTGAATTTCATCAGGATTTTATTAAAATACGGGATATAAGCAGTTTAACTGTTAAAGATACAAGCAGACCGAGGCATGGACATAGTTACTCATATATTAGGTTTTTTGTACTAATTCTAGCATAAAATATAACAAGTGAAATGAATCGATTTTGGTTATTTTTGTTTGGTAGATTATATAGTTGGTCTCATATAAATATTATCAAAATTGCAAAAAAAAATCGACTGAAAAGTTTAGTTAAGCAACAAATCTTTCCATATTTTGATAATGTTTAAAGTTTATGTATTGTATATTTGCTATATAAGTATAATTATGTATGTATTTATATTATACTTCCACTTAAAATCTATACTCTATACTGAGGTTAACTGGAAGATAATGCTTCATAGCATTCAGTTCGTCTATGTACCTGCAACTTGTTTTTGTTTGTGCAATTAAGAATTTTAAATCAATCAATCAAGAATGTTTTATATGATGAATACAGATGTCTAAATATTTCATGTTGAAACGTTTGAACTCTCTCTCTGACAATACATTCTACAATCCTACACAACAAATTGTATCTATTGATACTATAATAGTACATTTTTGTTTCAGAATGCTGGTCGGCATGGTGGATACGATATTTGCTGATGTGGCGCAACCGGATCAAGCTAGGATTGTCTGTTTGAATGCTCAGCATTTCTTGAAGAACGGGGGACACTTCGTTATATCAATTAAGGTGAATATACTGAATTGTGTTTTAGAAAAGTATACCTTGCTATGCATTGCGCTGTTAATCGGATACAAAACTTTTCCTTACAATTATAAACAAAAAATAACCACCCAGATTGGTTGATGTATTTACCAACTTGAGATATAATGTTTTATAAGAGTGATGCTTATAGTAGGGATTACCTATGAAGAAAACAAACCGGCTAAATATTTCATGTTGAAAATGAACTCTCTCACTGAGGTATTATTGCCATTACCAAAAAACAAATCCTACCATAAAATCACTTGCTAACCGTAAACATTTTTCCCAGGCTTCCTGCATAGATTCAACGGCGCAACCCGAGGCAGTTTTCGCAGCTGAAGTAAAGAAATTACAAGCAGACAAACTGAAGCCACAAGAACAGTTAACATTAGAACCATATGAAAGAGATCACGCAGTTGTGGTGGGAATTTTCAGACCGCCCGCGAAAAAGCAATAGACTCAGTGTTGCCAGAGGGCAAAAAATATACAAGTGTTGCTGAATGCAAAAATATACTATGTTGCTAGAGTAATATTTTTAAGTCGATACTGAAATGTGCAAACTTGAAGTGTTATTAATATTGCCGTGGTTAAAAATACCTCTGACGTACAGAATTCCATTGTTAAGCATATAATGTTAAGTATTGACATGCAGGTGTGTTGTGGATGTACGTTTTTAGTTATAAGTTAATGTAAGTAAGAAATATATGAGATGGTGCGATTTACAAATGGTCTTTTTTTTATATAAACCATTGTTTTAAAAAGCGAAGTTAGTTATCGTGGAGAAAAGTCGTTCACAGAACACCGTGCGACACCTTGTAAGCTTATAAAACGAAAAAAAAGAGTAAATTTTTTTTTTTAAATGGTTTCATAGTGAACCTATGAAAGCGTTTAAAACTCAGTTCGATGACTTGTGTCGTAAGTGCCGGAAACATTTACATTAAAAGAACCAATTTTTCCATGGAGGAGAAAACACTTGTCCCCCGGGATCAAACCCGCCGGGAATCGAACCCGATACTCCTTAGGTAAACGAACACTCAACAAAGCGGGCAGTTAACTTTACCAATACATTTTCGTTAGGCGGTGCGTAAGCTAGGATATACCCAAATTTTCGAAACTTAGTTTTAAAGTCTACTTGCACTTTTTAACAGCGCAAATTCGTTTTTATTTTATACTAGCCGTGCATCGCGGCTTTACCCGCATTTATCAAGTTAAAAAGAAGCCTATGTGTTTATTTTAGGTATAACCTATGTATTTTCCATATTTTATCCAAATCCGTTTGGCCGTTTCAGCATAGAAATTTCTACTATGGTTACAGCTTGAAGATAAAACTAACAAACACAAACTATCGGATTTAGAACATGGTCTGATTTTGTTCGACATTTTTATCAACTTTTAAAATGTAAAATAGTAGTTATAGTGACTTAACTACAATAGTTGGACATTTGGTCTCGCGAAGTTTTTTGTAGATTCTGCTATATTTTAGAACAATTTGTTTGTCTATCATCAATACTTTCCGCAGCGCATCTGATGAAAGACATTTTATGGCAATTTTTTTACACCTTGGGTTGGTTTTAGTAGGAATTTCTAAGGATCTTTAATTTTTTCTAGTAATAAATATTCATTTTTAATAATTACTCGGTGTTAATGTAGCTCTCTAACGGCAAAAGAATTTTTGAAATCGGTCCAGTAGTTTTTAAGTTTATTTGTTACAAACAAAAATACAAATCTTTCCTCTTTATAATATTATTAGCATATTAGTATAGATATGTATTTTATTATTGGAAAAAATTACTAATAATAATAAATCCAAGCTGTTATTAAAACAGCGCTTATCATGCAGTATACCTGCACATTCACTTGATAACTAAAACACAAAATAAATTATCATATATTTATTATCATTCATCATCTTCATCGTCATCATCATCTTCATTGTCATCATCATCCTCTTGGCTGCCGTCACTATCACCTCCCGAGTCAACACCGTTCTCCTGCTCCGACTCGAATTTATCATCATCCCAGGATGCTTCACTCTCCGATTTGTAGTTTTGTACTTGCATGTCTTCATCCGATGATGTGTCATCTGGAACAACGAAATATAATGATTAAACGAACGCGTTTACCTTCCAATACGCTCGAAGCGTTTCGCTTCTATGTTTATAATCCGACCGGCGAAGTATTGGAAATCATTGGCCGCAAGCGAGTGAACAGGTATCTTCCTACCGCCGTGCCGCGCGCCGGGGCAAGATAGTAACTGCTAGCGCGACGAGGGACTGCTCACGAGGGGGTTTTATTGGGTTCGAGCCCCACAATCCCCTTACCTTCACCCCTGGGAGGAAAGGAAGTGCTAGGCATTTCCCCCCCACAAAAAAAGTGTGATAAGCGTAGTTCTATGATTTTGACCTATACATACAAGGTTACTTTGAATTAGCGCTCCATACTCCACAGGGGGTATGGTATCGACAACGCAACACAAAAAAAATATTTTAAAAAAACTTTTTTTTAATTAAGTTTTGATAAGTTTGTAAAGTGCCAAGATGCGATTACAACCAATTATCCAACACGTAAATTCAAAAATAAAAACAATACATCTAAAACAGCTGTTATTGTTCGCATGCACCAATATGTTAACGCAGGTGACGCTGCGCGGCACCACTATCGTCAATGCGTGCACGTCGGGGCGAGTGTCGGGTCAATGCCCGTCCGCGTGCAGTCGAGCCTAGTATTATTGTACACTGCGCTTCCAATTACCAATTTCAATAAGCGAACAAGACCTAATCAGTTTTTTTCAAAACAAAATCACAGCATTACCTACACTAAGTTCGAAGAGTCATGGTCATTCATAACCTACGAACTGCCGAGTCACACTTATAACAAGAAACACGAAATTCCTTTGAGGAGGAAAACTGTGCTCGTGGCGGGAATCGAATTCTATTCTATTCGCTACTCACGGCGTAGAAACCAAAAATTTGCCGACTGAGCTAACAGATATTTGTAGAAACATACAGACCGACTTATTCTATTACTTAACAAAATTGTACTCTCGGTCGGAATCGAACCCAGTACCCGCGGCGTAGAAACGATGGACACGCCAACTGTTTTAGTTGCATTGTTTTTTATTATTGAGTTTACGTGTTGGATAATTGGTTTTAATCGTAGCACGGAACTTTACAAACTTATCAAAAAAAAAAAAATTATAAAAAAGTTTGTTTTTTATATTTTTTTGTATTGCGTTGTCGATACCCTACCCTGTGGAGTATGGAGCGCTAATTCAAAGTAACCTTGTATATGTCCATACCATCAGGCGAGTGACATGTTAGTCTAGTGACTCAATAATATAAACAAACATCAGGTGAGATTATCAAATCCTCTCCTATCGACCATATTAATATATTGGATTGATTTGAAATCTGGGTTAAATTGAAGTGATACCTATTACATATTTACTTACCATTATAGTCGAGCACAGCTTTCTGCTGGTCGTGCACTTCGTGGGAAGCAGTCCGCTGCCTGATGGTAAGTTCCACGCGCCCCTTTAGGTTCATCAGCTGGCAGAGGTGCGACCGCCTGGTAAACAAGTTATTATATTTGGAATAATATAATTATATAAGAAAATAATTATTAAAATCTTGTCAGGGGATACTATCTTGACTCTTGTCAGGGGATACTATCTTGACTATTTCTCCCAATAGTCTTAGTTAGGTATACGGGTACGCGACCCCGGCACCCCGAGCTATTACTGACTCATCCCAAGCCATCCGGGCCAGTAATGTCCTTTTTACCTTTATCCTTTTCTACTCATAGCACTCCTATCCCCTTTTCACTTCCTCTACCTTCTCCCTCTTTCCTTTCACTCCGCCAATCCAAGGTCTACCGTGCCGATGGATGCGTGGCTAGGGGCGAGCCTAGTCGAGAACGGTCATATTGCCCTGGGACCAGGTGACCCCAGATCAAGGCTAGCTTTATCCTGGCATGCGGGGCTCTGTTAGGATGGACATTTTAAATCCCTTGCTACTCGTGGGAACGCAATGGTTTTCTTTTCTAAAAATCGATATGGCGGCGATGTGGCACGCAACCCATCACGTCTCGTTCCTCGCGGGGGCGAAAAGCGGACCATGGAGAGCCGCTTTGCTACGTTGAACGTAAGAGGAGGTATGAGTGGGAAAATAGATGAAGTCTGTCAGATGATGGATGAAAGACGTATAGATGTGCTATGTGTGAATGAAACAAAGCGGAAAGGGTGTGACACCTCGGAGCATGGCTCATATACAGCGTACTGGTCTGGTGTTTCTACCAACAGCAGGGGCTGTCGGGGAGTCGGTGTCATACTCTCCGCAAGAATGGCTGAGTGTGTGAAAGAAGTAGAGAGTGTGAGCCCGAGACTCATCTGGATAAGGCTTAAAGTCGGACTAACTCGGCTATATGTTCTAGGGGTGTATGCGCCGACGGATGTAGGCTCGAGGAAATGCCTAAAAGCCCAAAAAGAAATAGATGAGTTTTGGGAAAGTATGAGAGATACTCTGGAAAAATGTGGACAGAATGAACGTATACTTATGTTAGGGGATTTTAATGGATGGGTTGGTATAAAGCGTGATGGATATGAACGAGTTCTTGGCATGTTTGGGGATGAACGGGTGAATGAAAATGGGAAGAGCCTGTTAGAGATATGTTTGGAAAGGAATCTGTGTGTGGCAAACTCAATGTTTGACCATAAAAAGATTCATATGTATACAAGGGAAGAGGGTGATAGTAGAAGCATGATTGATTTTATAATTGTGGACGAAAGATTGAAAAGGAAAGTTCTAGATGCTCGTGCATATCGCGGAGCCGGCATTGACACAGACCACCACTTGGTGTTAGTACGAATGAGTGGTCTCTTTAATCGGTGGCGGCATAGAGCACAAGAGCAGACAAGCGATCTAGAACGAATAAAAGTGGAGAGACTGCAAGAAGAGGATGTAAGAGATGAATATGTGAAAGGTTTGAAAGAGAAATTTGAAAATCTGGACAAAGTGAACGAAATTGAATGTCTGTGGAATGCCATTAGAGATGGTGTGGTTGGCACGGCTGTCAAAGTATGTGGGATGATCAAAAGAAGAAAAGGAAAAATGAAGACGAATCTGTGGATGGATAAAAGCGTTAAGATAGCTGTGAGTGAAAAGAAGAAAGCATGGTTGGATTGGTTAGCTATGAAAGCTAACCAAAGGATACAGAAGGCGTCGGATGAAGATGTAAAGGAAGCAAGAAAAGAATACAAAAGAGTGAAAGGAGTTGTTAAGGAGATGATTAGAAAAAAGAAATAAGAAAGTAAGGATGAGTTTGATAGGAGGCTTTCTGAAGATTTCCAGACTAATATTAAGTTTTTCTGGAAATCCATACGCACAGCTCGAGGAAAGTCGGCGACATCGGACCTGAGCAAAATCAGAAGCCAGGATGGAAGTATTATAAAAGGTGAAGAATGTGTATTGAAGAGATGGAAGGAATATTTTGAAAGTTTGTTTGAGAGAGACGAAGCACGGGTCGAAAGAATCCCTGTGCAAGTCAATGAATGTGAGGCTACTCATAGCGAGATTAGTATGGATGAAATTGTGAAAGCGATGAAAAATATGAAATCAGGTAAGGCTGCTGGGTATGACAGAGTATCGGTCGAGATGCTGAAGGCTGGGCGAGGCGTTGTTGCGAGTCTGCTGTACCGCCTTTTCAACCTTTGTTGGACGAATGGCCAAGTCCCAAGAGATTGGGGCAAGGCTGTGATTGTGCCACTTTATAAGGGGAAAGGGTCACAGCAGGACTGCAAAAGCTACCGCGGGATAAGTCTTCTCAGTGTCGTCGGCAAATTGTATGCTAAGGTGCTGATTGAAAGAGTGATGCATGATACTGATGAAAAAATCTGGGATGTACAAGCGGGATTTAGAAAGGGGATGGGATGTACGGATCAGGTCTTTTCCTTACGGTGCATAGCTGAAAAGTTTTTGGCCAAAAACCAAAAAGTCTATTGCGCATTCGTGGACTTGGAAAAGGCCTATGATAAAGTGGTGAGGAATGAGTTGTGGTCGGCATTATCTGTGTATGGGGTGAACGATCGCCTGATCCAAGCGTTGAAATCTCTCTACGAGGATTCCAGCGCTTGTGTCAGAATAAACGGGGCGTACACTGAATGGTTTCGCATCGAAAAGGGTGTGAGACAGGGATGTGTAGCGTCTCCTTGGCTGTTTAACCTATTCATGGATAACTGCTTGAATGATTTGAAAGAGAGTATGTATGGACTAAGAATGAACGAGTTACTCATCAAATGTCTTCTTTACGCCGATGACCAAGTAATACTTGCGTCATCTGCCCATGACTTGCAGGAGATGGTAACAATTATGAATGTATCTTTGGAAAGGAAAGGAATGAAAGTAAATGTAAGCAAGACAAAAATAATGGTTTTTGAAAGAGAAGACTGTATGACTGAATGTAGTATTTTGATAGACAGAGAAAAAGTAGAACAGGTAAAAGAGTTTGTATATCTGGGTTCTAAGTTTTCGAGAGATGGAAAGTGTGAAAGTGATATTGAAAGAAGGGTGAATGCAGGAAACATGGTGAATGGTGCTTTGCACGCCTTTATGAGTAGCCAGAAGGTATCCGAAAGGGCGCGACTGGCTGTGCATAGAGGGGTGTTGGTGCCAACACTTATGTACGGTAGTGAAAGTTGGGTATGGCAGAAGCAGCATGAGAGTAGAATAAATGCAGTAGAAATGAGAGCATTGAGAAGTATGATTGGTGTGAAATTGAGTGACAGGGTGAGGAATAGTTGTATCAGAGAACGCTGTGGTATAAAAGAAGATGTAGTGACTAAAATTGAGAAGGGTATGCTTAGGTGGTTTGGACATGTGGAGAGGATGAATGAAAGTAGATTAACGAAAGAGATTTATAAGGCAGATGTGAATGGAACTGTTGGAAGGGGAAGGCCGAGACGAACGATTCTTAATCAAATTCAAGACGTTTTAAGTAAAGGTCTGGTCAAGAGTACCCTAAACCGACGCGCTTGTATGAAAGGATTGATGAAAATAGACGAAGCGAGAGAAGTATGTCAGGATCGTAGCAAGTGGAGAGATGTGGTCTCTGCCTACCCCTACGGGAAAGAGGCGTGATTTATATGTATGTATGTATGTATGTATATAAGAAAATTTGAGTGTTTAGAATTTTCTTATTTGTTGAGGCTTGAGATTCTTTATTTCATATAAGTATAAATTTCATATACTATTGACATTTTACTATTCGTTTTCATGAGAATTAGACATTATAATATTATTAAAATACTGCTATCACTCACGTCATTTGATCGATATTGTCGGCCGAAGTTTCGAGCATGTACGATGCTCTTCTTCGGGATCGAGCATCGTACATGATAGAAACCTAGGTCGACAATATCGATCAAATGACGTGAGTGATAGCAGTATTTTAATAATATTACTATTGACATTTACATCTTATATATAATAAACTCCCGTATAGAACTGTTGGTTTAGTCGGGTGCGCTTTCGCCTTCTAAGCAGGGGTATCGTTATATTTCGTTTTGTCGCCTATGTTCCGTGGACACTTTACATCGATGATAAATACCATTATTTTTTTAGCTGGCTGTGATCTGTGGGCGAAATTTCGTTTCACACGTTTCTTAGCTGATGTGTGACATCACACAACCCATTGCTCAGGATAGCGTCAGTTTTGGCAGTTAGTGACGCGGCGTCAGTATTGTCAGTAGCGATGCGTACCTGTGAGTGAACACGGCTAGCAGGTGCGTGAGTTGGTCGACGTCCGGTGACGCGAGTGACGCGAGCAGCAGCGCCGCGTGACGCTGCGTCAGAGCGCGCAGCCACGTGCACACTGACGAACAACTGCAAAGGAAACAGGAACGTCACTACAACAAGTCTAGCGTCAAAACAACAAGTTTTTGGCGGGAAAGTATACAAATCTCGACAAAAAAGTCGACCTTGACCTTTTCCACACTAGTATACCAACAATGAGGCATATGATAATGAGGTATAATTGGCGTTACTTTTTTTAATCAATATATTTAGTGCTTTGGATTATACTTATACTGTATTGATAGTGAGTGCGGTTCATCTTAATTTTTGTTTGTTCCCAGTGATTAATCATCACTGGTTATTGAAAAAAAAAAGCTACGTTATTTAATTTAATATTTAAATAAAAGTAAAAACACTTATATAATTGCTATATCCTACATGTTTTTTAAGTTATTTAATATCTATGAGTGGAGACTTTTAATTAACTCTTTCTTATATACTAAAATTGCCATATTGTATTACAATAGTTGTTAGTCTTCCTACAAAAAAAACAAAAAACGTTAATACTTAGTGAAAGTGTATGAGTGTAGGCAAATCATACAAAGTTGAAAAACGTGATTTTTGTTTTCGCTCCAAAACTCAATTAGCCTCCATGACATTTTTTATTTTGGCTCCGCATCCTATGCGCATTTAGTACCTAATAAATGAAATATATTTTCAACCGACTTCAAAAAAGGAGGTTCTCAATTCGACTGTATATTTTTATTGTATTTATGTTATGCGATATCTCCGCCAATTATGAATCGATTTTATCTGGTTTTTTTTTGTTCGGTAGAGGTCCCATATAAATTTTATCAAATCGGTCAAGCCAAAAGAGTTTTTTTAAGCTTTGCTTGCGTTTCAATTATTTTATCAAGTAATACATATTTCAAGCTTACTCATTCATAAAACTTATCACAGATCATAATCCAATCCAAGTAAGAGAGTCATAGTCAAGCACAGCCCACGTCAATTACTATTTACAAGAACTCAAAAACAGCTATGAGTCATAGACAATTTATAGACAAGCAAAAGTGAAAAAATGGCGTCGTCGATTTTATATTATTTTCCCATTTTCTAAAACTTTTGATGCTTCGTGTATTAACATTAAATAATTATGGATGATAAACCGTTGATAATTGTTGATGAAGTAGGTTGAAAATGAGCCGGAGTTTCTTGCCAATTTCTTCTCGAGATGGCTGTAATTTTGCGAACCTGGCAGTAGTCATTATGTTTCATGAGAACCTCTTTGGGGCCCATGAATACAGACAATAAGTACAATAATGTTATGAATTTAGTATCTAATACATATAATGTATGCGATAAAACTAAATAAACATAAACACTTTTGACACTCACAGCCCCACAAGTTCGAAGATTTGTGTCGTGGGTGCCGGAAACATTCACATCACACACTCAATCGCAACCAAAACCTGAAACAAATGTTCCATGGGTAGAAAACTTGTGTTGCCGTCGGGAATCGAACCCGATACCCCTGCTTTAAAGGCGAATCCACACCCAACTAAGCCAGGCTGTGCGTTCGGCAGTTCAAAAAACTATTTTGATTTAGATTTTGACAGGTTTTATTGTATACTCACAGGGTAGTGTTTAGGGAGGCCATTTTGACGAGTTGATCCAGTAAGGGAGGTATATACTCAGTGGGGAGGTGTGCTACTGTACGATCCGCTACCTGCGCGTCATTTTTATGCAGCACTAGTTCTAGTATGCTGAAAATACGTTTTAATGTTAATTGATTATATCTAGATATATATAGTCGTGCACGCGGCTTCGCCCGCTATATCAAGTTAAAAAGTAGCCTATGTGTTAATCCTAGGTATATGCTATGGTACAATATGGGAGTCTCCAAGTCGCGAGTGAAAAGGTATCTTCTAGGCAAGCTTGCTCCATCATCGACCACATCGTCGCTTACCATCAGGTGAGATGGTGGTCAAAAGTATGCCAAAAAATATAAAAAAGTGTTACATTCCAAATTTCATCCAAATCCGCCCAGCCGTTAGAGCGTGAAGAAGTGGTGAAGAAGCGTGGAACAAACATACTTACACACAAACTTTCAGATTTATAATATTAGTAGTAGCATTAGCCAAGCTAGGCAGAACTATAGTGATAAATTTAATAAGAAAAAGTTATCGTCTGAGGCGGGGCTTGAACCCGCGGCCATTGAGTGTTAGTACCTATTGCACTAACCGCTGAGCTACTCAAGTCCTGCCTGAAGCGACGAAATTATCCTTTCCTTATTATTAACGTCTTACGGAGACGTGATATCACTATTATGATATCATTATTAAGCACTTCCATACTACGAGTATTAAAATGAAATGTTTTATTGAGAATACGAAAAATAAATGCTTAATTTTTTTTTTAATGTTTTTTTAAAGCTAAACAAATCTAAATCGCTTTTTATTATTAGTTCCATTTTTAACTAATGTATTAGTTTTTGAATAAATTAAATTAATTCAAGTTTTTTTTGCCCGATAGACAAGCATTTGACCACAATCTCACCTGATGATGCGGCCAAAGAAGTAGCATGCTTACCTAGAGGATACCTATTCACTCTTGACTTGAAGACTCCCAGATTAAACCGTTCGGGGAACAAAGGCAATGAGTTCCACTCCTTCGCAGTACGGATGATACATTTTTGGGTGAAGCTTACCATCAGACGTCTTGCTTCTCCGTCCTTGGTAGCATAAATAAAACTAACCTTTTATCATTAGAGTGTAATCCTTGCACTAAGAGTTTAGTCATGTTCTGGTTGACTGCTGTCTTACTACGTTCCTTCACGTCGAGAGACAAATTCGCTAGACGCGCCTCCATCGGTACTTCAATCTAAAAAAATAATAAGAGTTTTGTTAATTCAAACCTCTAATAGTAATAGACTCGCACATATAAACAAAAACACCTTCACACTTACAGCCCCGCACTAAGTTCGGTGACTTACATTTGTGTTCATGTGTGCCGGAATATTTTTCATCACACACTATTACACCCAGAAACATAAACACAAAATTCTCTCGGGGAGAAAACTTGTGCTCACACCGGGAATCGAACACGATACCCGTTATTTGGATAAGGATTAATGAAGGTTCCTGGGTTCGATTCCCGGCAGGAGCACAAATTCCTTCCCAAGGGATATTTGTGCTTCTGGTTCTGGGTGTAATGTGTGTGTGATGTGAATGTTTCCGGCACCCACGATACAAGTCTTTGAACTTAGTGTGGGGCTGTGAATGCGTTTGTTTGTATAATAAGAGTGAATAGCATCGCAAGTAGCCCAAAATAATATTTTTAGTTAAAGGATGCATTTTTACCGACTTCACAAAAAAGGAGGAGGTACTCAAGTCAACTGTTTTTTTTTATGTGTATAACACACACCTACCTCATATCTTCTTTCCACATGAACCGATTTCGAAAATTTATTTATGTTTGAAAGATGTTGCTTTCCAATTGGTCCCATTTCAATTTAATTAGGATCTGATCAGTAGTTCTTGAAATATCTTCAATAATGCGTATTCTGTGAACTACATTGACGATGTTCTCGTTTTTAACCAACTTCAAAAGTTACCTCATAACTTCTTTCGTTGTGAGCCAATTTTGATGATTCTTTTTTTATTTGAAAGCTGGTGCTTTTCATGTGCTCCCATTGAAATTCGATCAATATCTGATCAGTAGTTCTTGAAATATCTTCAATAATGCGTGTTTAGTACATCTAATCTGATCAAAGTTCCGAAGATATAGCGGTGAAGTCGGTTTTTTTAAGATTTGCTTGCGTTTAATTATTCACTATTTGAAAGGTGGTGCTTCCCATGTGGTATGGCAAGCACCACGTTTCAAATAAAATTGTTTCACCCAGAATGAAGTTATGGTAACACACATAAAAAAATACAGTCGGTTAAAAATGAATTAAGAATAATAGTAAACGCCAAGCCTGATGAGTTATTACTTGCCTTAGCCCCGGGAGCGAGTCGTTTCCTGGAGGCCACGCCCCCTAGCGGCTCCACATAGGCCGCGTCGCGACTGCGGTAGTCGGTGCGGACTTTGTTGTTTTCGTTGGTTTGTGCTTGTTTAGTCTTCTTCAGGGACTTGGATTCTCCTCGTATGAGAACTTGTGTCTTGGTTTTTAAATCTGGCGTCTGGAAAAAAAAAAGTCTACTCAGGAGGCACTATGCAGTAAGCACTAAGCAGGTCTTTGCCCTCTTGCCTTGGGTCCTCGAACTCGAGAGTCATTTAAAACTCAAGTTAAAGGCTTTTATTTGTTCAATCTGTAAACATTACTATCGGTTAAGTAATATGTATTACTAGCCCTGCCTAGCGGCTTCGCCCGCTATTATCAAGTGAAAAAGTAGCCTATGTGTTAATCCTAAGTATAGTTTATTTCAGTACATTCAGTTGAAGATATCAGCTTCAAAATTAAGTTGCAAGATTCCACCCGAACAACATAGTTACATTGCAAGTTAAATAAAAGCTTGTAAAAAGTAGCCTATGTGTTAATCTTATGTACAAGCTATGTAAGACTAGGAGGCTTAGGTATACGTAAAATTTCTCGTGGTGCGTTACCGGCTTTCTTGTCCTCAGTTCATGGTACTTCTAAATTAGTCGAAAACATAATTTCACATAGTTTGGGTTCTTTAGAAATAGCAAACCGGATTGAGGCCAGAACCGCCTGGGAGATGGCATGCCTGAGCACTTGACTTACCTATAGGCTCGATGTCTTGTAGGTAACTTGGTTCTTTGCTGTACATAGTTTTAGTTTAGTTTTAGGAAATATAGGCTATCTATGGGAGATAGCTATGTGCAATCCAAATATGTTCAGCGGTGAAGAGTAAACAAACATACTTAAACAGTAGATAATAATATTTATCCTGAACAAGTTCAAGAATAGCTCTATATTTAACTCTATTTATTTATATCTTATATATTCTGATTATGTATTAGTTATACATACATATGTAACTAGTATATTGTATTTACTTAAATATATATACTTTTAATTCCTTATTTATTTTTCAAATTATTTGATCGAGATTATTCTATAATCTCTTTATTTTTATATACGCATATCTTTTAGCTCCACACCCAAACACTTTTATTACACGCCCATGATGGCTGGTAGATAATGCTTCATAGCATTAAGCTGTTCCTTGTACACTGTTTTGTGCTAAACTATTAAATAAATAAATAAACAAATACAAACTTTCTGATTTATAATTTTAGTGTGATTACGAAGTAGAATAATGGTGTTACTCAACAACTTACAACAGTTTCAAATGCTATAATAGGTCCGTTCACATATCCCAGTAACAAGTCCCCTGAGGGCCGCAACCGGCAGCACTGAAGTGGCCAAGGAGTAGCGTCCGACGTGGTCACTTGTACCGTCACTGACGGCTTCATGGGTTTTATTGAGGCGCTGGGAAACAAACAAATATAAGATTTTAAACTGACATACTCGCTCCCATTAAGATTGTTGTTAGAAACGGGATTTATAACATAAATCAAATCAAAATCGTTTATTCACATGGGCTTAAAAGAGGCACTCATGTAAGTTAATGATTCTACTGCCAGATTCGCAAAATTACAGCTTGTCTTGTTGTGTTTGGTCTTGAGTAGAACCTGCCAAGAAACTCGGCGGCGCTTTTTTTTCTATATATTTAACTATATATTATAATATAATTATGTATTAACAAAATATAACAATATATTTTTTTAATACATAATTATATTAACCTAGGTGTATCTATATTATGTAGTCGCTAGAAAGCGCTTGTGCAGTTTGCCTCCATGCATCTTTGTCATGAATGTAGTCGATCGTTTTATAATAAGCTTTCTTAATTAATGCCCGTTTTATTACCGATTTGAACTTTCCCAGTGGAAATTCAGTTACAGTTTTTGGAATTCTATTGTAAAATCATGAATTCAGGATATAATAATAACTAGTTGAGCCCCGCGGCTTCGCCCGCTGATGATGACTAACTTATTCACATTGCTCAATACTCATAGATATTAGATTTTAAATATCTTTAAATTGTAAAAAAAAATTGTAATTTCACTGGATATCTATTCTTCTTACCCGTCCAAAGTCTGTCCATAGTAATGCACCACACCACTCCTGGTAGCAGCAGCGAGGCCGACCCTCATTCCGCCGTCCCCTTCCTTCAGTTCCACATCCACTGTCCTCGGGGCATCCTCGAGCACGAAATTGTAAGAGGCGTTAGTGACGTTGGGAACGTTGGTGAGGGACTTCTTGCGTTTCTTCTTGTGTGGTGTGGTGTCGTCTCCGTTCACTTGGGGCTTGTGGTCTTCTGTTATTGTGACGTCCCAGAATGATAGGAGGCGTTCGTTTCTGAAAGGTTCCGTACGTCAACATAGAGACATTGATATAACAATAAAATAAGCGAACTGCCAGTTGTTTTAGTTGGCTTCGCCTTCTAAGCAGGGGTATCGGGTTCAATTCGAGGCAAGGGAACACAAGTTATCTCTCCAAGAGAAAGAACAATGGCGAAATTTTAGTTGGCCTATGTTTGATCGTATTTGAATGTGAAATTAACGAAATTCACTCAAATAAATTACAAAGATTTACTAAAACAACAGAAAAGGCAGTCGAAGCCAGGTAAAAAAATACACATTAAAAGAAACAAAACGATTACTTTCAACCATTTTTCATTTTTCTGATTTTGTCTATACTGTGGTTATATAATAAGATGTTACCATGTCCATTGCCTTACCCTAGTGCATCTCTATATTCCTAAGCCGTAATGCTAATGCTTATGATGTATCCATAAAACAAAAAATACTATGGTAACTTATGTATGAACCATCAGCTGTCTAGAAGCCGTCTGTCATTCACAGGTTTTCTAAAAATAGCTGCGGTTGCTATTGCAATCATCGACATTTAAGGGGAAAAAGCAAATGTCATGGCAATACCAAACTGTCGTATGAATGACGTTTTCATTTTTGACGTTTGTTTTTTTTTCTTTTTTCTTTTAATATTAGCTTCGCAATCTTGTGCATTTAGCCAGTGTCAAGTTATAATATATTTCAAGTTTAAACGTAGTGGTGGCTCTTTGGAATGGGCTTTTATCACGAATTCACGACTGTCAGAACTGTTGGCGTATTCAAAAAGAGATCGGCAAAGTGTGCTGAGTCATAACCTACAAATATGTTTTGTTTAATATCTTAATAACTAGGCCTTCTAAAACGTCAATTCTTTTAAAATTAAGCTCAGAAGGCAACTGGCCTTACGTAAGAAATTTTTTTATCTATATACGATGCTATTTTACTTCAACTAAAATGATGTATGGGAGTTCGCCATTGTTCTTTGTGTACCACTACTTTTCAGGATGATGATGATATAGGCGTAGGAAACAGTAAAAAGGGCATGGGAGAATTAACTTGTGTTATTATTATTAAAACGCTTTCACACTCACAGCCTCACACTAGGTTCGATAACATGTGTCGTGGGTGCCGGAAAAATTCATATCACACACATAATCACAACCAGAAACACAAATTTCCCTTGGGGAAAAAACATGTGTTCCGCCGGGAATAGAACCCGATATAGCCCCTGCTTAGAAGGCGAATGCAAACAACTAAGCTAAAAGGCAGTTAAAAAAATTCCTGCGCACTCTCTCCAAAACGTAAGCAATAGAATACCGATAGGCCTGCAACTTACGTCGGTGACCGAGACTGCAATTTGGACTCGACTAGCTCATTATAATTCGTAACTAAATACAATTATATATATAAACACTGTGCTACAACATGACCGAGTATACAGCGTTACTTACTGTGACCCCTCGACAAGCCAGCTGGTTTCCTTAAACGTAGCCACTGCTAACACAGCAGTTTGCGAGGCGTTGTGACCAAGAGTTTTGACGACTGTTGCTTCTCCATCACACAGCCTCCACAGCCGGACCTGCCAGGACGCTGTTACGAGGTAGTGGGCTTTTGTTTCCTGCAATAGAGAATGAATAAATATAAATGAATTATGTGACAAAGGAACATGAATCAATGAAAGAATGACGAATGTAGCCTGATACTAATAAGTTTAGCATTGTTCTCATGTAAGTGACTTTTTTGTCTGTTTTGAGAATAAATTTCTTTAAACCTAATGAATGAAAAATGAAAATAAAAACACTTCCTGTCGAACCAAATAATAATAGTGTAGAATAGCTATCAAAGACACTGATTAGGGCTTCGTCAGCCAACTCATTCAAAAAACTTGATGAACATTTAAAAAGCTTAATTCTTCTCGAGACGGCTGTAATTTTGCAAATCTGGCAGTAGATTCATTAACTTTCATGAGTGCCTCTTTGGAGCTCATGTGAATAAACAATTTTAAATTAAGGTAATTATTTCTTCATAAAACATTCTTGATTAATTCTACAATAAATTATATAATCTGTAACATAAATGTGTAGTAATATGTGTACTACGGTGTATTAATAGTTTGTATGGGACTTAATTATTAATTTAACACCTTGAATACATTTTATGCAAGATGGGCTAGCATTCATATGGACATAATTATCAGCTTGACGAGCTACCGCATCATAAATTAATAATAATTCAGAAATAAAATTTACAGCTAAAACCATTGAAAAGTAAAAAATTTAAAGTTAAAACCTATAATAGAATTTAAACATTTAATTAAAAAAGAAATTTAATCCTGCATAATGTCTCCAAAACCTTTGATATACAGTAGAACGCCGATTATCCGAATTAATTGGGACCAATTCCGGGGTCGATTCAGATAATCGAAAATTCAGATAATCGTTCTTAGACTGGTAATAGAGAAAAACGAACTGTCACACATAGAATAAACTTTATGAAGTTTAACAAACAAAACATGTAGTGTCTTGCCTCTAGCTTTCAACCATAACAATTGAAACATATCTGGACTCCAATGAGTTCTAAGTTGTTACAACATAACAAAACAAAAATTACTTGGTTTTCAGTTTTTATAATACGCTTAGGACCGATTCGGTTACTCGGCGTTCGGATAATCGGCATTCTACTGTATATATTTTTATACTACAACTAACTAGACACTAAATCCTCTTAAGCAATACATAATCATCCAAACTGGTTAACAGAAAAAAAAATATGCTGTTGAGTTGAGAAATTCCTTCTTATTGAGGAATTCAGTTAGAACAGTAGCTTACTATATAAAAAAACAGGGTTTGATTCCTTACAAGCCTCATACAGCCCCTCCGGTACAATCTGGGTGTCTTCAAGTCTAGAGTGAATACATCTTCAATCATGTTACATCTTCAGCCGCATCTTCATTTTCCATCAGGTGAGATAGTGGTCAAATGCTTCCCTATCGTGTATTAACCCACTATTAAATGTCCCAGTGAAGGTGACAGAGTGAAAATTGATCCAATTTTTTTCTTAAATAATATAGTAATTATTAGGTTATAGTGTTAGACATATTTAAATATTTTATACTAATAGGAAAATAAAGAATTTTGTCTGAAAAAATATTCATAAACTTTTTATGAATTACAGGAGTAACACTTTTGTTGACAGAGGGATATTTTTTACTTAAATTCATCAGACTAATAATATAAATGCAAAAGTTTGTATGTAAGTATGTTTGTCTTCTCAGCGCACTGTAAGGTCTAAGAGATTTTAGCGTATGCTTTATAAGAGGTGGGTTCCATTCCTGGTAGAATCAAGTTTTCTCCTGTAGGGAAATTTATGTTTCTGGTTCAGGGTGTCAGTGATCTAGCACACTCAACACAAGTCATCTTCTTAGTGTGGGGCTGTGCCTGTTTATTTCATCTCATATATTATATGTATTACATACTTAAAAGTTCAAAGTCAAATCATGGTACTTACCAAGTTATGAGGTACTATCTTTATAGCACTTATGTGGTTGCCTTGTCTGTTTTTACTCTCAGCCAATAATACATAACTATTTTTAACATTACAAGTACTCAAGTCCCATTCCACAGCTAAGTTTTCTCTTGTAGAACAACTGTACAATCCATATTTTCTATGCCAGTCTAATGCAGTAATTTTATTATTTCCTTTACGTAGTTGAAGCTGGATTTTCGCCTGTGTGACCGAGTATATAAGTATATTTCCGGTAGAAGTACCCATGGCGATACAAGAAGTCTCTGTTTCGCTGGTACTTGACCTGATTTTGCCTTGTTTCTGACCCTGAAACACAATTTGAGGTTATGATCATATTTACCTTTGTTAATCTTAATTAAAAGCTCACAACATAATTTTGATATAGAATGCGATAGGTTTAGAGTTATGTTAGGACAATTTAGAGAAGGAACAATGAGTAAACTCTTTGAGAAGTAATTAAAACCACGTGTTGAACTTACTGCTATTTGAGCGACTGTTATCCATTGTAAACATGATGGTGGTGCGGTTAAATGATTATCTGGTGTGTACTCCTGTTTCAGGGAGTTGGTTTCTGTGTCCCATATCTTTAATCTGCCGTCTGCAGATAAAGCACAATAATATTTTCCGTCTTCAGAGAACGCCGACTCTGCCATGTTTTACAATTCCACATCTACTTCAACTTCTACATAAATTGCGCAGTGACAGTGGCAGACCAGTTAATGTCAGGACTCAAACGTTCCATTTCTCTGAAAAAACATAAAATGATAAATTAACTCTATTTTGTCATGCGCAGGTCTTGCCGCGATTATTATATTGCCATATGTATAATTGAATTATATATATTTTTTGATTGCGAAGCCAAAACTAAAAGAAAAAATTTTTTATATATTTGATAACTGTTTTTTTTTCTTTTTTTAAACACACATTTTTCAAAAATAATCTTGATCAAGTACATTGTAATAATGATTCGCCAGCAAAGTTGGGTTGTAGTTTTTTCGTTGTTTCCATGTTGGACATTCAATGTTGGAGGAAATTCCCAATTTTCCATTGCGTCAAATTAGATAAAACTCGCTTTATTGCAATACAATTTTATGTACAATGGACATTTAATTAATTTAATTATATTTATAAATTTGTAATTTGATTTATTTAAAATTTTAATTTAATAATTTTAATATGTTTGACATTTGTATTGCTTTTAATAATTATTTGGTATTGTAATTTAATTTATTTGTTAATAATTATTTAGTATTGTAATTTAATTTATTTGTTATTCTATTGTAATTTGAATATTTTATTTGTTATTTGAATGTTCTATTGTAATTTTGTAGTGTATGTTTTTGTGGGTTGATTTACCTGAAATAAATGTTTTTTTTTTTAATACTAGCTGACCCGCCCACCGTCACCCGCGTAAATAATAGCATACATATAAACGCTTCACACTCATAGCCCCACACAAAAAGTACTATGACTTGTGTCGTGGAGCCGTAAACATTAACAACACTCACAACACTCACGTCATACCCAGATCCAGATACACAAACTTCCCGTGGGGAGGAAGCGTGTGTTCCCACCGAGATTCGAACCCGCTGCGCTGGTTTGAAGACGAACGCACACTCATTAACGCCAACGGGTAGTTCAAAGTTCAAATACGACCCGATTGGCGTTGGTCGCCTGGTTAAAAAATATAATATATACTTCCACATTTACAGCCCCACACTTAGTTCAATGACTTGTATCGCGGGGCCGTAAGCATCCAACATTCACACCACTTTCACAACATACTCAAAACCAGAAACACAAATTTCCCGTGGGGAGAACCGGGAACCGGGAATTGAACCCACTGCTTTGAAGGCGAACGCCTTGGCTTTACATCTTTGAAAATATTATACATGTTCGCAAAAATAATGATAAATATAAATTAAGAATCGACGCACACAAACTGAATTCTAGATATAAACATAAAATTACAGTTTTTGCACGCAATTTAGATTAAGGAAAACGAATAAATCTTTTATGGTAAATGGGGTTAAATTTTACAATGAAATTCCTAAAATTGTAACTGACTTACCACTGGGAAAGTTCAAATCAGTAATAAAACGGGCATTAATATAGAAAGCTCATTATAAAACAATTGACTACATCAATAACAAGGATGCATGAAGGCAAACTGCACAAGCGCTTTCTAGCGACTACATAATACAGATACACCTAGGTTAATAATATAATAATGTATTAGAGATTAAGAAGAATTAAAAAAAAAACAATGAAAAAACATGAGCCACCGGTGCGGCGCGCCGCCGCGCCGCGCCGCGGTGTGGCTGTAGTTTTGCGAATCTGGCAATAAAGTCATTAACTTTCATGAATGCCTCTTTGGGGCCCATGTTAATAAACGATTTTGATTTACCCGGTGACGCTGAGCGGGTCAGCTAGTAGACCAGGTATTTTATAAATGAGATGTTGGATGCCCATTCCCAACCTTCCATTCTGTCAAATCTAGGAATAACTCGATAGCAATTTTGGAAACTTCTTATATTGTCACAAAGGGACATTTTATTAGCTGGCGACCCTTAATCAACAGCCTCTTTGTTGTATGAGGAAACAACCTCTTTATCTTAAGCAAACGAAACGCCCCCCTGCCAAGATCCTTGTCGTTATGTAAAAACTGCGTAGTTCGTAGCGCAATACAAAAAAACTGTTTTGTTTTGTGACATTTGTGACATCCGTCAGAAACACCTGTCACATTAAATTGGATTTCCAGATTTTTTTCGAGTTTGTCCGTGATCGCGAATGTAGACGGGTCTTTAATTAGTTTTTAGTTTAGTGCACTCGTTCCACTTTTCGAAAGTGTTTCTTTTTTATTTATAATTTGCACGCTTATCGCCGCGTACGCCGTCCGTCCATAAAGTGATGTGAAACAAAGGCATTGAGCGTAAACGACATTGCTTTAGTTTTGTGAGTGATATGATGTCACTATTATTTCGTGTATATCCTTGAAAACATGAGTGTGAGTGTCGAAGCGGACGTGTCCAGTCCTCTGTCCGAGGGGCAGAGCACCCTGGACCCGACGTTATCGAAGTCTTCGTCCGACAGCCAGAGCTTGAAGAATGAGGACATTGGGGCAGGTCAGGATGATAAATCCGAGGCGAGCACTCCGAAACCTCACCCGATGGCCTTCACAATAGACTTCGGTGAGACTAAGCCCGTGGATAACAGAAGACTAGAAGAGCTCGCGAAGAAATCGCAGGCTAGACACCAAAGAGTCCAGTCGATGTCAGCCAGTCTCACTAGAATCAGTCCAGCCGCGCAACGACCACCTATGAGCGCAAAATTGCCCCGTAAAGCCCAAGGATACAACTCTGAAGGTTATTTCTCCTCCGACCAAGAAGACAGTGGCCTTTCTAATTCCATAAAACATAGAGCACAAAACTTAACCAGCCCCACCAACCGTCGTATTAAATCTCCTGTTACAGACTGCCAGCCGAAACGTACGTCCAAAAGCCCTATAGTTGACAGTATAATGTCTAGAAGTGAAAATTTTACTCTGAACTCTAGGCACGGCCTTAATCTGCCGTTGCGAAATACTTACGTTAAAGAGCTGTATCAACCCAAAGCAGAAATGATTGATCAGAGTCCTGAAATGCTTCTAACTGATATTTCAAGTCCGGAGCTTGATATCCTAACGCCTGACAATGGTCTCTCTACACCGGAGCACAAAAGCCCTCAACGTAAAAGCAGAGCATCGTCTGAAACTCCTGATTTGTTCAAGAAATGTATTGTGAATGAACCTTTATACATCGATGATGATGTGGATAGACAGTCAAATTCTTCCACTGGTACATACACGATTGAAGGAGATAATTATACGGAAGAGCAGAAAGCGAGAATGAGCATAGATAGAAACTTTGCTGGCAATTCGTCAGCTGATTCCTTACAACGAAGCGATAGGGACCCAGAATTAGTATTTGACTACTCTAAATGCGTCATAACTAAAGAACCTAGACGCGACATTGATTTACGTAACCCTTCTGAACCACAAAATCATGTAGCAAATAAATCTTTTGATGTCCCTAAAGTGTCGAAAGATAAAAATGTGCTAGAAATATCCTGCTGCTATGAATCGCCAACAGAAAGTGACTTAGCTGCTCAAACGTCCAAGCAGATAAAATCAACTCGTAGTTATTTGGAGAAGATAAAAAATAGAGTTCGAACAATAACAGAGAAAACATTCCCAAAACTTCCAAAAGACGACTGCGATGTTGGCAATTTCACATCTGTCACTACATCAGGTGTATTAAGCTCTAAGGCAGCTCCGAAAATAGATATCCCAATTCGTAGACGCTGCAGCTTGACTAAGTCAGAAATAGACCAAACTGATTATGTACACCGTATATCTAGAGAATCCTCCGTCCCCATTGACTATCCTCAACGTACACGAGAACAGTCACAAGCCGAATATCTCCAAAGACTGACACGGGAGTCTTCAGTGCCTGTATCGTTCATACCAAGCACAAAGTCTCCATTCGACGAAGCTAAGTTTGAAAGTACTGCATTGAGAAATGTGCAAAAGGCTATGAGAGATGATAGTGCGTCTGAAGCATCTGGTGATCAAATAGGGAAGCTGTCATATTTGAGTATAAATAGATGCAAAGGGGATAAAACGTGGATACAAGATTGGGCTGACAGTGTGAAGAAGTACAACAATAATGTTCTGGCGAATGACAATGTTGACGATAGACCACCGCTGAGTCCGAGGAACCTGCCTGGCAGAAGTAAGTCCCTTTCCAGTTATATATATTAATTAAAGTTTATATATTTTAACTTTATTTTTTTGGTTTATGTACCAACAGAAGATGTACACAACACAATAAGCTATAAAATAACACTCTTACACAATAAGTTTAATTTAAATACATGGCATACAACAAGGCAAAAACTCAAATGTCATCCATTTATGGTTGACATACCTCCAGTTCATCCAAAGCGTTGCACTTCTACATTCATCACCTGTATCGACCACATCTTTGTATCGAGAACGATGAGAAGGTGGTCATTTACCTGCTCGTCTAGCATAAAAAACCGGCCAAGTGCGAGTCGAACTCGCACACGATGAGTTCCAAACCATTATGTATAAAAACGGCAAAAATGTCACGTTTGTTCTATGGGAGCCCCCTTAAATATTTATTTTATTCTGTTTTTAAGTATTTGTTGCTATAGCGGCTACAGAAATACATCATCTGTGAAAATTTCAACTGTCTAACTATCACGGTTCATGAGATACAGGCTGGTGACAGACAGACAGATGGACAGCGGAGTCTTAGTAAAAGGGTCCCGTTTTACCCGTTGGGTAAACCTAAAAAAATCTACTTTCTTAAACATAAACAAATATTAAATGTTGCTTAAACCACTGTGGTCTTATAACCCAAATACCAAGAACAATTTCTTAATTTGTTTACATATTTAATTAGTAAATGGATGGGCAAATAAACCTAAATGACTAAGATAAATTATGCAAATGTATTCTCTATAGTAATACCAATAAGATTGGTTACGGTTTAACTGTATAGTTAGTAAATAAGCACCGGCGCTTACCATCGGACAAACTGCCCTGCACGTGTACAAAACAAAAGTTAATAAACCAAGATAACAAAATCTTGATATCTCGAATTATTGTGAAATATGGCATTCAAGATTCAAGCGATAATGTGCTGTATGACTCTCTGATATGGTATTTTATTGTTGTTCTTATCTCATTATCAAAGTTTTTTGATAATATCTTTTTTGTGCGTATGTACGACTCATTTGTACTATAAACCTAGATTTTGCCTAGTATGTAAACCTCTTGGGACATCACTACAACCATAGAGACCAACGTCTTTCGTGGTATTTATATAGTTTATTTATCATTTCAATTTAAAAAAAAAAAAACTTCTCTGTTAAGTCTAAGGTTTCAAGTGTCATAAGGCTTTAGCATGCATATTGGAGTTTTGCCGCGAAAGTGAAAAAATGGCATCGTTGATTTTGTATAATTTTCCAAAACCTGTAATTCTTCTAGTGTTAATGTGTAATAACGGTCGATTATTAACCGTTAATACTTAGTAAACATGTATAAGTGTAGGCAAATCATACAAAGTTGACAAGCGTGATTTTCGCCTTCGCTCCAAAACTCCAATATAAATTCTAGTAAAGTCTGTACTAATTTACTAGGGCATGACTTGACTATGACTGGACCTTGACTTTTTTACTTAACTTTGACTGAGACTGTAACTAACACTTTCAATATAAAATATATAAAAACACTTGAAATATATATTATTACTTGACACTGGCTAAATGCACAACATTGTGAAGCCAACATCGAAAGAAAAATAAAAAAGCATGCATATTACAAGGCGCGGCACTAAGATGGCTTTCCTGGCGGGACAGTGTAGTTTAAACAAACAAACGCATTCACACTCACAGCCCCACACTAAGTTTAAAGACTTGTATCGTGGGTGCCGGAAACATTCACATCACACACATTACACCCAGAACCAGAAGCACAAATATCCCTTGGGAAGGAATTTGTGCTCCTGCCAGGAATCGAACCCAGGAGCAGAGGGCGGACACCTGTCCACTGCGCCAACTGGGTCGTCATACTATTAATTATAGATTGTATTCTGTATATTATCTTAATTATTACGGAAAATATAGCATTCAGAAGTAAGGTGTAGAACGAAATGATCTAAGGGTTGAATGAGGGGAATAGGGATCAGGGTCTGAGAGACTCCTGGTATTTTCAACCGACTTCAAAAAAGGAGGGTCTCAATTCGACAGTATGTTTTTTTTTGTATGTATGTTACGCGATATCTCCGCCATTTATGAATCGATTTTGATGTTTTTTTTGTTTGGTAGAGTATACTTCAAAGGTGGTCCCATATAAATTATATCAAAATCGGTCAAGCCTAATCCAAAATATAAGCGATGAAGTCGGGTTTTTTAAGCTTTGCTTGCGTTTCAATTATACAAATTATAGGTTATGGAAGAGCTGCTGCTCCGAAAAATCCGAAATATCCATAGAAAAAAAACAGCAAAGTAGCCCTTAACACAGGCTTGCTTTAACCGAAACATCAGAACTATTAATATGATAAAATGTCACTCACGTTTTGAACTATTAAATTATAATTAAACGCAAGCAAAGCTTAAAAAAACCTACTTCACCGCTTTATCATCGGAACCTTGATCCACCAGCTTTCAAATAAAAAAGAATCATCAAAATCGGCTTACAACGAAAGAAGTTATCAGTTAACTTTGGAGTCGGGTAAACCACAACATCGTCAAAGTACGCATTATTCGTCACAAAATAGACATTATTGACGATATTTTAAGAACTACTGATCAGATCTTGATCAAATTTAAATGGGACCAATTAGAAAGCAACATCTTTCAAACCAAAAAATATTTCCAAATCGGCTCACGTGGAGAGAAGTTATGAGGTAATAATACACAAAAAAAATCTTGAGAGGTGTCAAGGGACACCCGGATGGAACGAAGTTCAATTTCCGTCTAGCCCCCTTTCGCAACGCGGGATAAGGAAATTCCGAACCAAAAAAAAATGCAGTCGACTTGAGTACCTCCTCCTTTTTTTGGGAAGTCGGTAAAAAATTAAAACGGGAATTAGCGTCAATTACGCGTTGTCGATGTCTAGATCGACAATTGTTTCGGCTTCATTCGGAATTGTCGATCTAGACATCGACAACGCGTAAGTCAAGCTAATTCCCTTTTTACTTTTTAACCGACTCCAAAAAAGGAGGAGGTTCTATGTTCGACTGTATGTAATTTTACACTTGGTTTAAAAAAAAATGTAAGTGATTTATGTAAGGTGTGACAACAAAGCGTTATCTATTTTTTTATGTATGTTCACCAATTTCTCCTCCATTTGTGGACTGATTCTCAAAATTAATTATTAGACTTCAGAGGTAGTTCCATATAAATTTTATCGAAATCGATCAAGCCAAAACCAAAATATAAGCGGTTTTTTCGGTCGGGCAGATCGAGAGCGTACATATAGCCGGTAGCTTCAAGAGTAAATCACTGTTACTTTATAAAACCTACATAAACTTGTTGGAGATAATTTATTGTGTATCGCCCACGTCATCCATAAAAGGATGCCGGAGGCGACTACTATACAGAATAGTAAATGTTACTGTAAAAGTTTGAACTTAAATTCTAAGATCTTCCAGTAAAACCTTAGATTCACTAACTCTTTGGTAAAAGTCTGAAATGTTCTGCGATCATCATACATTTCGAAATTTTACCAGCATTCATTTGGTATACCTTGAACCTACGATGGGTCCCAGATCGTTGGTCATTTATCATCAGGCTTTTTGACCAGTTCAGCGCTATTTCAGTCTTTCTTGAGACCCTTGAGGTCTTTCTGATCTTGTTAAGTCTCCATTTACAAACATGGCCATGGTAAATGACCTCAGAGACATGGTAAATGTTGAAAAAATAGCCAAGTCTTGAAGTGTCGACGCATTTAGAAATATATGTAATTATAATTACAAATTATCTTAGCCAACTTAGACTATTATTATGTTAATTTTTAAAAGATTATTTAATATTTGTTTTGAGAGTCCGGTATCTCAGACTATTCTCGTCAGAAGCACCGAGTATTCCGAAACTAGTCTATGTGCTAGAAACCAACTGTGAGTGAAATAGTAAATCTTCCATCAATCTATATATATTTAAATCAATTGTTGTGCGTCAGTCTCGCAAAAACTCGAAAAGGGCTCGATATGCCTGTTTTTTTTTTGGTTGTTTGTAATTGTCAGGTTAGTATGTAATTTTTTTTAATTCATCTGTAATTGCACCCGGGCGAAGCCGGAGCTAATCACTAGTCTTAAATATATCTGAAGATTTACTAGTGGAACCTTTCCAATTTCCAATATCCAATATTCCATTTTCCAATATACGGGCTTTAACTGCAACATAGACACCACAAGGTGTTGTCTTATTTAGGTCATAGGCTAGTTGAGTCAGTGATCCAGACGACTACATTTTTCAAGAGGCCAATTATGTTTTCGCGCGTATCTTGTATGTTTGTAAATTTATATTGTACCTCGTATAATACTAGCTATTAAACAAAAGCCGTGTACCGCTGCTTCGCCCGCGTTCGTTTATTAAATTAAAAAGTATCCTATGTGTTTATACCGTACTGGATATAAGCTATACATTCCAATTTTTTTTTAATTATTTATTTAATAAAATAAATTACATGCTGTTTATAGTAGGTACAGTACCATTAAACCAAAAGAGGTTTGTGTTGGTACAGTCATTCGCACATATTCTCTAGTGTGGTCTAGTGTGTTTACCAGCTTCGATCACATCGTCACTTACCATCAGGTGAGATAGTGGTCAAACACTAGCCTGTCACAAATAAAAAAAAAAAAAAAGATTCACACTGTTTAGCAGTTACTAGATTTTAATCAATTTTTTAACTTAAATTAACATACACAATAAACATACAAGTAACCAGATAATTTTGATTGAAATTTTCCTGGCCATCGTCATAAGCACTCATTCAAAACCAATAAATCGTTACAGTGTGAAGAGAAAACAAATATACAGTGAACAGTGAACAGGTATCTTCTAGGCATTCATGCTCCATCTTCAACCACATCGTCACTTTCCATCATGTGACATGAGATTATGGTCAAATGCCTATGTAGAATAAAAAAATAAAAATAAACTCAAGCTGTACTTACAAGCTCAGGTCCGATCATGTATAGAGTATTGTGGTCACCTTTGACCACAATACTCTATACATTTTACTAGCTTGAGGCTCTGGAATCCATTGACCGACGAGCCAAAAGACTATTGGTGGCGCGAGTAAAATCGCTGGCGTGTAAATAGCCCACCATTTACGTATTAATATTTTTAATGATAGCGGTATATTATTTTGAACATTGGCAAAAATCAGTAGGGATACACGAATCAATTTACAGTGTTTATTTAAGCCCACGTACCTAGACTGCGTCGAAACCGCCTCCGGAGCTCCCCAAGAAAGGAACTACAGCAAACTGTATGTATGCCTAAGCGCACACACACAACTCCACGTCGCGCCGGCCGGCGAGTTTGAATCCGAAAACATCCGAAAATATGCGAGGCACTGATCACTTAGTCACATCACAGTTGAAGCGGTCGATCACAATAGACACGATGAAGTTTTTATTTTAAGTCCTGGTTAATTAGATGATAATTATTTAATTAGTTTTCTACGTCACAAAATTCAATAGCGGAGGGTTTGTCAACCACACACAGGGGTGACACACGAATGATGTCGCGAGCGCAAAATGTCACTCGATACAACTGCAAGTAGCGCCATCTCTGGGAATTTCCTTGAACGATCTCTAACAGTGGTCAGCAGAGAGCCTAATACACTGCAAATGTACACAAATATCCAAAGATTCTTGCCAATATGAATATTAGGTATATAAAGTGAAGTATTTATTCACAGATGTATAATTTACATTTATTTTTTATATTATAAAAGGCAAAGACGCTTCACCAACTATATAAGCTAATAAGCTTAAGGGGCCTGCAGAGGTTGATTTGCCCATACAATCGTAATACCGCAATTATTTATAATTCAAGCATATTACCACCATACTGTGCTGTTATTCAGATTAAAAACGTATTAATCTAGGTTCTGAAAAATCCTGGATAGTTTTTATTCCAAAATAATTACCTAAAACGAAATATAAACCAATTGATATTCACACATTATTACGACGTAAATGTCGCATCTTTAACTTATTCGTTTTGTATTCAAAACTAACACATTTCTTTTGTCATTACAACAGGAACATAGATTATCATTTTAAGGTACTATTAATGCAAAAAACAATGGCTAAACATTACATTATCATACATAATTTTTGGTATTACGGCACCTATCATAATTGTTCGGTCGGTAGTGCTATCGCATCAAGCATGGGCACAGTTTGCAAGTTAAACAGAGACAGCCTATATACTCGTTCAAAGACTCCCCGGCCTCTTAATATCGCCAATGAATCTTTTGGCTCAACAGTCTCGACTCTATTGAGTCGAAACTGTTGAGTTTCCGTCATCGACGTAGGGTGGCGAGCCTATCGATTTTTTATCGTTTGCATTTCGGATTGTATGCGCAGGAATTACACGATTTAATTCCTCCATGCCCGTTTTACCATCTAACAACAAGACAATCTGGCAAGTGTCATCCAATTATGATTAACGAACCTCCAGTTCGTTTGAAGCGTTTTGCTTCTACGTTTATCATCCGTACTGCGAAGGGGAGGAACTCATTGCCCTCGTCTTTGTTCCCTGAACGGTTTAATAGTCAGGGAGTCTTCAAGTCAAGAGTGAATAGGTATCTTCTAGGCAAGCATGCTTTCTATCAGGTGAGATTGTGGTCAAATGCTTGCTTATAGAATGTAAATAAGTTACTTGTTAAAAACTTTTTTAAAGACAAGATTTTAGAAATCCGCCATATTGGATTTAAAGTGACGTCACTTTATTTTTCTAGTTATTCTCAGCAAGCTCTTTCATTTGATACCCACGTTGTAGTGCATTAAAAATTACTTGTCCGCCATGTTGTCACACAGCTAACCATGCATTGTCAACCAAACTAAACGTAAATACAAAATTGAAGCTCAATCGGTTGAAGATATCTGCTTCAAAATTGAGTTGCAAGTTTCCACCCGAACAAACATACTTACATACATACAGTGCAAGCTAAGTAAAAGCTTGTAAAAAAAAATCTGACAGGTCCACCTGTAACACTATAGTATACCTAGTGTCGGAAACGTCGAGCGGAAACATTTAGAGGCGTTACGATCGTTCGATGACGTCCCACGCAACGCTGGAGCGTTGATTTTGCATAATTAACACGAGCTGTTAACTGTATAATACATAACAACACACGCATTCACACTCACAGCCCCACACTGCGTTTAAAGACTTGTATCGTGGGCGCAGGAAACGTTTATATAACCCAGAATCAGAAGCACACATGTCCCTTGTACACACTTTAGACACTGCATAAACTACACAGGCCAACACTTGTCTTGTGGGAGACAAAAGAAATGTTTTTTTATAACTTGTGTTATATCAGTATTGTATTTAAAAATAAAAAAATCTATCTTAGACAGTGTTCCATCTTTACCAAATCTATATCTCTATCTATATATATAAAAATCAATGCCACTTTTCGTTGTTATTTTATAACTCAAGAACGGGCTCACCTATCCAAACCAAATGCTTAGGCTTTGTTCGGACTATTTAGTAGATGGTTTATGTTAAGTTTGCACAGAATCGGTCGAGCGGTTCTTCATTTATCACACCCGGGCGAAGCCGGGGCGGATCGCTAGTATAATAATAAATCAATGGACGATTGTTAGTCTCTCAAAAACTCGAGAACGGCTTGACCGATTTGGCTGATTCTTTTTTGTTGTGTTCGTAATTGTCAGGGCAAGGTATGTATGTGATTTTTTTTTATGCCTCGGAAATTGCTCCCGCGCGAAGCCGGGGCGGATCGCTAGTCATAAATAAAACAAACATAATAAACAGAAGCACACTACAATATAAAAGATACATTACGTGGGAAATCAATATCAAATCAAATTAAATTATATAAAAAATTATTATAATAACAATTAAATTGATGTTAATTTATATACTAGAAACAAGTCATACAAAACAAATCACACTTCGCACTTATATTAGAAAGTATGTGAGTGTGTTTGTATGTTTGTTACATCTTCACGCTAAAACGGCTGGACCAATTTTTAAGAAATTCGAAATGGAGGTAGCTGACCTTGGATTAACACATAGGCTACTTTTATCTCGGAATTCCTGCGGGTCCGGGACTTACGCGGGTAAAACCGCGGGGCACAGCTATTATCAATATAAATAAAAAAAAACTCTTAATTGTATCTTCTAGGCGAGCATGTCACATCTTCGGCCGTATCTTCATTTTCCATCAGGTGAGATAGTGGTCAAATGCTTGCCTATCTATCATAAAAAAAATATATATATCTTAATCTATTGTATAACTACTCCATTTATTCTATCTCACTTCTTATATTGTTTTAGGCGCTTATTAACAAGCGAGTGACTTGCTTCTCACAATAGCATCTAACACGTCTTGTACGTTCCCCTCTCACACAATAAACATTAACATTCCTTCCTCGCTGTGACTGATTGAGAATGCTCTCACATACACACATCTGAAATATGTATGAGTTAACAGAAGTTTAAATGTATGAATCACGAGAATGCGTTGAACTTTGGAACAAAGGATTTGTTGCAGGGGTCGTGAACATTCGGCTACGAGGGCTATAGAGTTTTAGAATTGTGTGGTGTAGATGATGTTGTTTTGTACAGGGTGTTGCGTAATGAGGGAATAATCCTATACGGATAGGAGACATTTTTTTTATTTTCTAGACCATCATGGTCTAGAAAATTAAAAAAATGTGAAGTCTCACAGTTTTCGAGGTAATCGTCATTTTTAGAATCGTCCTTTGCCACTCTTTTCGGTGCTAAAATTACATAAAAATATTTTTTTTTATCTGTTTTATGGATAGTAGTCTTTTAAAAGTGTGCTTTCGAATGCAAACTATTTCCGTGTTCCTTGTTTTTTCTACAGACTTCACAAAAAAGGAGGAGGTACTCAATTCGATTGTATTTTTTTTTCATAACTTCGTTCCACATGAACCGATTTTGAAATATTTTTTTTGTTTAAAAGATGGTGCTTTCTAATTGGTCCCATTTAAATTTGATCACGATTTGATGAGTATTTCTTGAAATATCTTCAGTACATCTAATCTGATTAAAGTTCCGAAGATAAAGCGGTGAAGTCGGTTTTTTAAAGCTTAGTTGCGTTTAATTATTTTCTAAGTTTTTATTAGCTCAAAGTTTCTTTTTCCTATTATTTATCGTAAGTTAAACCTCTTGTTGTGTAAAAAAATGTACTGTCACCAGAGTTCCTATTTAGGCAGTAAGAGATTCTGAAATGTATTTCCGGCTGTCCAGTTCCAGTGTTCCAGCAATAACACACTGTATTGCCAGCTTTTAATTCAAATATCGTTGCTATTAAAGTGCGGAAGGTGTAATTTTTTAAATTACAAATATGTAATACTAAATCTACTTCTTTGGTTGACATTTACCTGATAATTGTTTACAATATAAATTTTATAAATAGAATAATAGCAGGCTCTTTATGAATCACCCTTATTTATTATACTACTACTTAAATGGTCGCTATTTAGCCCGATAATAAAAGGTTGACCACCTCTGAACTTCAAACGTCAAGCAATTTATGGTTCTACACGTTTTTGTGAACGTACCGTAAAAATACTATAAGCAATTAAACTAATTGTAATAATTAAAAATCGAGATCAGTTATTTTACGTGTTGAAGAGTTCAAAGAATTTTGTTCCAAATAAATTCACTCTCATTTCTAACTAGGTCAAATAACAACGAAAGAACTATGTGGCTTATTTGGGTGCGCTTTCAATCCGAAATACAGTAATGTTTCCGACACTCACGACACAAGTCACCGAACTTATTGTGGGGCTGTGCGTGCGCAGGCTCGTTTGCCTTTTAAGCTGGTGCTTAACGCTCCAGCGGGCATCATCATACTCAGACTGTCTCAGTCCACTGTTGGAGCCCGATCTTCGGCTCTTCTTTTCCAGTCGTTACCAGCAGCCCTACGTATATCGTCGCTCCCCCGTCACAGGGCGTCCTCTGCTACGCTTACCGATTCGTGGTCTCCACTCCAGAACTCGTCTACTCCAACGGTTGTCAGTTCTGCGGCATATGTGTCCAGCACACTGCTTCAGCTTGCTAATTCTTTGAGCTATGTCGGTGACTTTCGTTCTCTGGCGAAGTACTTCGTTCCGGATTCGATCCCTTAGAGATACACCGATCATAGCTCTTTTCATAGCTCGCTGAGCGACTTTGAATTGGTGGACTAGTCCTGCCGTTAGTGTCCACAGCGAGCAGTACATGTATTAAAAGTTTCGCTAATCTAAAACTCATTAATGTTATTATTTCGTGCACTATTAATTAATTATTATAATTATCTTATGTAAATATGTAGATAAGGAATGATGTAATTGTAATTAAAAAACACCTACACGTCGTTATCTAATATTATTTAATTCATGTCAGTAACTGGATCAAGTGACTGCGCCTTTCTCTAGTTCATTTACTGACCTTCTGTTCTCATTATTAGAATGTTAGACGATTTTTTCTCGACTACGGCGGAGAAAAGAGGACGGTTGTGATTTGTGAAACTGGCTTCATCGGTTATATGCCCATTGGTTTTGTTGAGTACCTCCTAAGTAGCGGGTATCGAGTTCGATCCCCGGTGGAAATACAAGTTTGCTCCCCAAGGTAAATTTGTGGTTCTGGGTATGATTGTGTGTATGTATGTTAATAGACAGTTTACAGCACCCACGACACAAGTCATCGAGCTTAGTGTGAAGGTTACACCTGTGTGAAAGCGTTTATGTTTAAAATAATAATTAATATTTACATCTTATGCATATTCTCTATTTGTCCGATATTATCAGAAATGCAATTTGGTGTAGCTTACTATAAGCACAGATTTTATAATTAAACGCAAGCAAAGCTTAAAAAGCCGACTTCACCGCTTTATCTTCGAAAACCTTGATCAGATTAAATGAATTAAAAACGCATTATTGACGATAAATCAAAAACTACTGGTCAGATTTTAAATAGGACCACATGTAAAGCACCAGCAATAAATAAAATACAAAGAAATATACATACATAAATAGCAATCAGTACCTGGTTACAAAATAAATAAAATACACAGAAATATATATAAATAAATATTTTTTTCCGTCTGGCCCCCTTTCGCAACGCGCGATAGGGAACTTACGTTCCAAAATTAAAAGAAGCATGCAAAAACCAACATCACGCGGTGTTCCCAGGCGGTCACCCATCCAAGTACTGACCGCGCCCGACGTTGCTTAACTTCGGTGATCGGACGAGAACGTGGTATGGCTTACAACTAAAAAAGTGCACGTTGCGAATGGGGGCTAGAAGGAAATTGAACTTCGTTCCAACCGGGTGTCCCTTGACACCTCTCAAGTTTTTTATTTTTAAATATTCAAAAGCAAGCTAATTAATCTTACTTTTACTTTAGACGCATTTGCTACAAGTCATGACATATACTACAAGTCAAGACATTTCTAATGTATATAACTCAATTTTGACAAAAATTACAGTTACGTCTTTTTTCCTTGTTACGGCAGTATAGGTCTGTCCGTTTAGTCAACTATGTTGAATCGACCTCGGAAACAGTTAATCGTTATCAGGGGATATATATATATATATATATATATATATACACACGGGGTCAGTGACATATAGGCGTAGTTTTGTAACTGGGTTATAATAAAACTGTGCTTTGACACTACAGGTAAGATTTAATTAAAACTTCCAATAGGGATGATGTCTGGGTTTTTGACAGTTATCAAAATTATATATGGCGGAATACATACGCCATATTGTGAAAAGATAAATGAATCTGTACTAACTGGTAGAAGGAGCACGAGGATGTGTGAGTACTCTGTGCTTCACCCAGGTGAAGAGCCTATAATGTAGAGCACGGGTCCGTACCCTCGAAATCAATGAACCGTGTTAAGTGGAGTATCAGTAAATACTTAAATAGGCATAAAATAATCGGTACAATCTGGGTGTCTTCAAGTATAGAGTGAATCCTACTAATATTATAAATCCGAAAGTTTGTGTGTAGTGTGAAAGTGTGTGTGTATGTTTGTTCCCTCTTCACGCTTTAACGGTTGAACGGATTTGGATGAAATTTAGAATGTACATAGATTATACCTAGGATTAACACATAGGCTACTTTTTAACTTGATAATAGCGGGCGAAGCCGCGGGGCACGGCTAGTAAAAACATAAACATTAACGCTTTCACACTCACAGCCCCACACTAAGTTCAATGAATTGTGTCGTAGTTGCCGGAAACGTTCACATCACACACACTACCAGAACCAGAAACACAAGTTTTCCTTAAAGTTCCCGCCGGGAATCGAACCTGATAAATATTAAAAGATATTTCAAGAACTACTGATCAAGATCTGATCAGTAGTTCTTGAAATATCGTCAATAATGCGTGTTTAGTACATCTAATCTGATCAAAGTTCCGAAGATAAAGCGGTGAAGTCGGTTTTTTTAAGCTTGGCTTGCGTTTAATTATTGCTAAGTCGGTAGAAAAGACAATTTGCTTGTGTACGAGTCTTAAAGAACTTGTTTATATCCAAACGGCTCCGCCCAAGCGGTTTCTCTTTCATTATTACAATGTAGAGCTCTATGGAATGCTTTCTATCTGTTATAGAGGCTTATTAAAAAGTTAAACTACTTTTTCATTGCTCAGTGAGATCACTAGATATAATAAGGTATACTGAATTTTGCAATGTTTTTTTTTGGCTTCGCAATCTTGTGCATTTAGCCAGTGTCAAGTAATTTTTTTTTTTTTTTATGCCTTATAGGCAACCATTTGACAACAATCTCACCTGATGGAAAGTGATGATGCGGCGGAAGATGTAGCATGCTTGCCTAGAAGCTATTCACTCTTGACTTGAAAACTCCCAGATTATTTATACCGTTCGGGGAACAAAGACGAGGGCAATTATAATATATTATGTCAAGTGTATTTCATATTAAAAGTCCTAGTCACAAGTCACAGTCAAAGTCAAGTAAGAGTCAAGGTCCAGTCATAGTCAAGTCATGCCCTAGTAAAGTGGTAGAAACTTTACTAGAACTTCTATTGGAGTTTTAGAGCGAAAGCGAAAATCACGATTTTCAACTTTGTTTGATTTGCCTACACTTATGCACTTTTAATAAGTATAAACAGTTAGGTTAAATTTATACAAAATCAATTTCGTCTTTTTTTTTATTTTCGCGGCAAAGCCCCTTTTGCTTTGCTATGTTTCATGAAAGGAGAATTCACGTATCGAAAAACGGTTTGTTCCCATTGTGCACTCTTTGAGTAACCACGAACACTAAAAAAATCAAAAAAACACTAAACTGTGTTGTTTTTTCGTGTGCGACGTCACCTGCCGCTCTCAACGGAAGACCAGCGCTGGTTTTTTAAACCAGCATTATGCTGAGTTGAGGACGGTTTGTGGTAAAAATGTAAAAAAAAAAAACTATTTGTACCCTTTTGTAAATTTAAATGTTTGCCACAAATAAATCTATGTCTATGTCTAAACCACCGAAGACTAAAATAAGAAATCAATTAATGTGACGTCTTTAAAATAGATTGTTTATCATTGCATACTTAAATCCTACTAATATTATTAATCTGAAAGTTTGTGCGTTTGTTTCTTCTTCACGCTTTAATGGCTGAACGTATTTGGATGAAATTTAAGCTTATACCTAAGATTAACACATAGGCTACTTTTTAACTTAATAATAATGAGGTTGGTTCCCTTCCTTCTTTTATGACAACTGGTGTCACCTTCCTGCTCCATAAATCTGGTAGTACCGCGAAGCGAAAAACTATAGACCCATCACGTGCTTACCTACGCTGTACAAGCTCCTTACATCCATTCTGAGAACTAAAATCAATTCGCATATTATGGCGAACAATATTTTGGCTCCCGCTCAGAATGGATGTAGGGTTGGATCTCGTGGTACTAAGGAGCTCCTCCTCGTAAACTCGACCATTTGCCAACAAGTTCAGCGGAACAGGGGAGATCTCTCGACTGCTTGGATTGACTACAAGAAGGCCTACGATTCAGTGCCTCATAGCTGGCTTAGGAGAATTTTAGAGTTGTAAAAAATTTATGCAACCCTTAAGTCTTTCGGATTTATAATACTAGTGTGAAATTTAGTGTAATAATGTTAGGCTAGCTTTTGATAAAAAAATTAAGCTACAAGAGGTCCTTTTAAAATTGTTTGTTTTTGTTACTAATTGCGTTATTAATTGATGTCGTAATTTGTTGCAGCCCTAAGCCCCCACGGGCAGCCTACGAAGATACCTAGTCCCGTCGGCACCTTGTTGAACAGAAGAACGCCGGTAAGTCTATATAATCTATAATATAACTAGCTGCGCCCCGCAGTTTCACCCGCGTTGATAATGATGAAAAGTGATGATGATGATGATGATGAAAAATAGATGTTGGCCGATTCTCATAGATACCGGATAAGCACAAAAAATTTCATCAAAATCGGTCAAGCCGTTTCGGAGGAGTATGGCAACGAAAACTGTGACACGAGAATTTTATATATTAGATTATATTATTTTCCTATGTGTTACGCGAAAATATTTAGTTAACAGTACCCATTATGTTATCTCACTGGAATTTTAATCCCGCAACATTTCGTCGTCCTAATCCCGTTAGGCGCGTTATAAAGGCTGCACCATGAAGGACCCATATCGTATCAAAAGAAACGCTTCCAAATGAAACAGACTTTAAAACTTGTGTTCAAAGCTTTTAAATTGCTTGTCTGGAACTTTGCAATCTCGGTGAGCGCTAAATAACATGTCAAGATATTTTAAACCTTACGTATACAAGTTTTAAGGTTACATTTAGAAAGCGTCTCTTTTGATAGAGGGTTGCAAATGACATATTTTTTTAGAAACTTTAATTCATCATAATTCAATATACATGGTGCTGCCGCGAATGCAGAAGTTCCTGTTAGATTCCATACATGTAGCTAGATGTGTGACTTGAGTATTACTATAACTTTCTGTTACACATTGTATATACATATATATATTTACATAATTAATATTATACCTCTTCGTTCATTTAGTACAGATTAGTGAGTAGTTTTAAATGTTATATTTAGGAGTGTACTGCGGATTGCGCGATCTAATTCCGCCATCCTCATTCTATCATCGGGTAACCAGACGAAGTGCATTGCGACATCGTTATGTAGATATTCCACAAATACGCACAAAGCGATTTGCTTCCACACTTATTATGCGAACCGCAAAGGAATGGAGCTCCTTACCTGAGTCGGTATTTCCTGATGAGTACAATATGAGAGTCTTCAAGTCCCGAGTGAATAGGTATCTTCTAGGTAAGCTTGCTCTATCGTCGACCACATCGTCACTTGCCATCAGGCGAGATGGTGGTAAAAAAAACCCACGACACAAATCGTCGAACTTAGTGCGTGGCTGTAAGTGTGAAACGAAGGAAGCTAAGGAATTTATTGCCTGAGTCTGTATTTCCCAATAAGTATAATTCCACCATTTGTCTATGACAGCGTCACAGATGATGCTGTTTTACCGTATTTTTCTTTTATTTGTACAGCTTTTAGGCGTACACTTAGCAAACTATTGCTAGACATTAACTTCGACCGATATGTTTGTTCTTACTAAATATAAGTAGGTAAGTTTTGGTAACGGTTTTATATAAGAAGGAATCCTATGAACCGTCGCAAGTCCCAGTCGATTAGTACTTAACTAATATAAACAAATTTTCAACCACCTTCAAAAAATGAGGTTTTCAATTCGACTTTATGTTTTTTTATTGTATTTATTTTACGCGATATCTTTGCCATTTATGAATCGATTTTGATTATTTTTTTTGTTTGGTAGAGATTCAGAGGTGGTCCCATACAAAATTTATTGAAATCGGTCAAGCCAAAACCGAAATATAAGTGATTAAGGCGGTTTTTTTAAGCTTTGCTTTCAATTATTAATGTTTCTTTATTGGTATCAGCAAACATTAATAATTGTGAAATAAAGTTAAAAAAAAGAACCTACCATGACAACTTGCAACTGCAACTCTACGCTCGCTGGCAGGAATATCTCTCACGCCTCAAGAGAAACAGGTGAAGTCTAGAGTGAATAGATACCTTCTAGGCAAGCATGTTCCATCTTCGGCCGCATCGTCACTTTCCATCAGGTGAGATAGCGGTCAAATGCTTGCCTATGTAGCATAAAAAAATATAGGCATTAAAAAAAGTAAACCTACTTTTTTATACTTATCAACCGACTTTTTCGTGAATAAGCCCTACGCATTATTTGATTATATGTATAAGAACTTTGTTACAGATTTATTATAAACATTGAAAATGTAAGTGAAAATGGTTGCCAAAAATCTTTATAAATCCTAAACGGTCATTGTAAATGAAAAATGGTAAAAAAACCTAAAGAAGATTTTCAAATCATTAACCTTCGTGAGTGCCTCTTTGGGGCCCATGTGAATAAACGATTTTGATTTGATTGATTTGATTCAAATACCTATTCAACGATACCCCATTGGACACAGTTCGTCCAATTTTTTCATTATTCACAATATGGATTCTCGCGGCCGCCATTTAAAATTTGGTGATTAACTTTCATGAGTGCCTCATTGGGGCTCATGTGAATAAACGATTTTGATTTGATTGATTTGATTCAAATATCTGTTCAACGATGCCCCATTAGACACAGTTCGTCGATTTTTTTCATTATTGACAATATGGCGTCTCGCGGTCGCCATTTTGAATTATGATTACTATAATGTCTTTAGTGATACTCGCAAGATTAAAACAAATCGATTGACGTAAGAATCACCAAAATCGGTCCATGCGTTTGGTCTCGAGAGCGCCAATTAAGAACATACATTCATATTATAAACACGTGTAAAAAAAGGTTATTGTAGTTAATTATAGCTGAACATTGGGTTCTCACGGAAACTTGAGCATTTACTAATATTACAGGTGAAATACTAGCCGAATGATCAGCAGGGACACCTTTTAACTCGATACTGGGGATGACAGGTAACTTGTTATGGGATCATATAAATTGGTAATACATTAACAGAAAGATACTTAATGGCAGGTGTATGCTTTCTGCGCTGAGGGAACTGGATTCGATTCCCGGCAGGAGCATAATTTCCTTTCCAAAGGACACTAAACTTAAAAATACATTAAAACAGAAACGCTTTCACACTCACAGCCCCATACTAAGTTCGATGACTCGTGTCGTGTGTGCTGGACACATGCATATCACACATACAATCACACATACAATCACACCCAGAACCAGAAACACTAATTTTCCTTGTGGAGAAAACTTGTATTCCCGCCGGGAATCGAACCCGATACCCCTGCTAAGAAGGCGAACGGTAACCCAACTAAGTCAACAGGCAGTTCAAAAAAAAGACCTTCAAATTAATTTGACTAGTACAATGGGCGGTCTTAGCGATCTCTTCCAGATCATCTTTATTATGTACTTAGTGCTTTCAATGAAAACGTAGCAGTAACAATGTAGTAGATTGATAGATCAGAAATGACATAAGTATTAATAATTTTAGACATTTGAGTAATTATTATAGCTGCTGCACACTGGACGCATTGTTCGCACGGACGGCGTGCAGGGTCGCGATTCACGCCGTCCGTTCCAACCGAATCCGTCCAGTGCAGCAGCTATAAAAATTCACGCTCGCTTTGGTTTTAGGAGCGCGACCTGCCGAAGACT
Source organism: Lomographa bimaculata (assembly GCA_948107665.1). Classification (NCBI taxonomy): domain Eukaryota; kingdom Metazoa; phylum Arthropoda; class Insecta; order Lepidoptera; family Geometridae; genus Lomographa; species Lomographa bimaculata. Next base: position 10,103,161 of record OX403610.1, on the reverse strand, counting down.
TTCCGCCTATTCCCGATGTGCGTGGCTATTGAAGACCAAGATTCTCTATAATTAGACAAAAAATTACTAATTGTAGAGGAACATGAAACTACAGTAGAGTCTTGATAATCTAAACACCCAGAATAAGCTATTAAATAAGATGGTTGAACTCTATTTATTCCGTCATATAATTTATCAAAAATATTGGACACGTATTTTTTTTATTGTCAATTAAAAAAAGAACTACGAAGATTATAGTGCGTTGGAACTCCGCGTGACGTCACGCCTTAGTACATACGTCACGAGCCCCCCACTCTCGAACGCTTTGACGCTCTTTATCTTTGTCAAATTCTATTGATTTGTCTACCGACTTCACAAAAAGGAGGAGGTACTCAAGTCGACTATATTCATTTAAATTTTTTATTTTTTTTTATGTTTGTTACCTCGTAACTTCGTTCCACGTGAACCGATTTTGTTTTTTTTGTGTTTGACAGATGTTGCTTTCCAATTGTTCCCATTTAAATTTGATCAGTAGTTCTTGAAATATCTTCAATAATGCGTGTTTAGTACATCTAATCTGATCAAAGTTTCGAAGATAAAGCGGTGAAGTGTGTTTTTTTAAGCTTTGCTTGCGTTTAATTATTAAATAAATACACGTCCATTGTTTTTTAATAATCTAAATGACGGACTTAATAGATATGTTTTAACTCAGGCATCATCCCTATTTACACCTTTTTCGGATTATAAGGTGTTTGGATTATAGTATATAGACATTTTATAAAGTGTTTTTTTAAATGAAATGTAATGAAGTTAAATAAGAATTGGCGTATAAAATGGCCGAAAGACTTGTGTTGAACGAGAATTTGAAGATAGATAATACAATGTGTAGCAAACTGAATGAGACAGTACTGCGTGGAGTTGCAATATTTCGTGAGATAACGGCTCGCGTGGGCAGGGTTTCAGATTATCAAAGTTGACCTGTATTTTTAACCGACTTCAAAAAAAGAGGTTCTCAGTTCGTCGGAATCCTTTTTCACAAGATTTTATTTAGTTTTACTCCGTTATCTATCTATCTGTCGGTCTGTAATCCAATCTTGCAAGATAAATTAGACGTACTTCCCGATGTCCGATTGGGCTCAAAGGTCGTCTTATGTATCTTAGGTAACAATACAATGATATGGTACCATGGAGTTGGTCTGATGATGGAGACGAAAGATGGCCATATAGGAACTACTGAAGTGTGCAAGATAAACCCATCGAGTTTGGGCCCGTTTGATTCGTCTTGACAAGTTCTCTGGTTATACCACTTTTTTTATTTACAATTGGTAAAAGCTGGATTTTTATCAATTTTTCAAAAGTATTATTTGTTTTTATGTATGTTCCTCGATTACTCTAAGACTCCTGGACCGTTTAGTTAGTTTTTTGGCCCATTGTAATTTGATCAAGATCTGATGAAGAGTTTCGGAGATATTTGCGATTGAAGTCGGTTATTAGTTTTTTAAACACGTATATTATATTAAAATAGGTTAATATTGTTTAGGGCTCATATTTGAGTTCGCTAGGGCAAAAACCGTTGTTTTTTTTATGTTATTGATTGACAAGACTAGCGAGTTACTAGTTTTTGGTGATGTGGTAGGTCGCGGTTCTCATCCAGCTACGGGCTTGAGCTCTCGGTGACGGAAAGCTAAGAAATTTAGAACATTTTTGTGCTCGCTCGAGTTGCTTGCTTGTTGTATAGACTAGTGGGCAGTCCTTACTGGATTTTTGCCTAAAGGCATCCGATAAAACAGTGGGAATAAGATAGAGAGATAACTCTTTATTGTACACCAGAAATAAAGGAAAATACATTAAAGAACTTAAAAATAACTTAGGCTAGTACAATAGGTGGTCTTATCGCTTAAAGTGATCTCCATAAGATATTTTCTGCGGTAAAATGGAGCCTATTCTCTAAGTGAGACTTCTAGCAATACATCTGTGAAAACTGCAATCAATTCCATGCTATAGTTTTTACGTGATGCCTTTACAAACATACAGACAGACAGACAAAAATTCTAAAAATTGTTGTTTTGGCTTCTGTTGCTCTAATAAAGCCCCATATTAGTTTATGTTCAATATCTATAATGTACCTACAGACATCGGCCTGTTACAATTTTATTATATGTATAGGTATTTTTCTTGTTGGGATTGTCGTTTACTATCAAGTCACCTTGCTCGATCCTTAATACCATTAAAATAACGGTGCTCCTTAGACGAACTCACTGAGAACTTTGTATCTTCTACAGGCGTATTGTTTGATGTTAAATTATCTTAGATAGTTGTTTACTGATTTTCTAATAAACTTTGTGTTTCTGTTCGTTATATTTATAGCTAGACCTTGGTGTGCGAATAGGTTAAACACATGCGAGCAAAATGCTCTTGTATCTGGTTTTTATCCATTAAGCTGTATTAGTTAGCACTAGAGGGTACTCTCTTCAAAATACTTTTTATTTTTCGTTACGTCTGTTTCTTATCATTTTACGTGTAACGCTGCGTTCGGGTTTTGTCGGGTCTTATTTCTGTCTGATCTGAAAAAAACCGATTGTCGGATCTTAAAACCGAATGCTCGTGTGAACTCTAGCATTGAAATACTGTTGCCACTGACCCGGATCCTACAAAAAATCAGATTCAACAGAGTAAGACACGACTCCGTGTGAACGGGGCGTAAGTCGGACCGATCTTGATGGAGTTGAACAGGGAAATATATTGAAATTACTTAAAATAGGTCGAATTAACATTAAGATAATTAATGGTGCCGATTCTGTTGTCCAGAATTAGACTAAACTAGCCTAAAATTAGTTTTAGTCCTGCTTTAGTCCAAAACCTATTCAGAAAATGCAAGATTAGACTAAAATTAAGTTTGACAGGACTAAGTTAGTTTAGTTACACTATTTAGTGAAAATGACCAAATTCTTATTCTGATGTACATGTTTTACGTCAAATTAAGACTAATAATAAAAAAATTTAACTCAAATTAGTCTGCATGAAAAGGATCTGGATTATTTTTAATATGATCTTTTACTTGAAAGAATAGCGTTTAGGTATTCTTTGACTAAAATTAGTTCATTTTTAGTTTAGTTTAGGTTAGTTCGGTGCTTAAAATTAGTTTATTTTTAGTTTAGTTTAGGTTAGTTCGGTTTATTATTAGTTTAGTTTAGGTTAGTTCGGTGCTCAACAGAATTAGCACCAATATCTTATATCTCAGGGTGATGAACGCAGTGTTTTGCAGAACAGGACCTAAGTTCAAAACTCTGGGTGGCACTGAATGGGCAAGCGTGACGCTTACTATCAGACGAAAGAATTGCTCGTTTCGTCATAATAAAAAAAAATCTACCTAGATAAATTCGGTTGAAGGCCAAGAACATTTTTACCAATATAAACAAACATTTATAAACGCATCGTCGGACATCCAGCGGCAAGATGGGTTGACGATATCGGTAAAATTGCGGGATTGGACCTGGACAAGACTAGCACAGGTCCGAGGTGATTGGCAGAAGACGAGAGAGGCCTATGAGTAGATGATGATGATGATGAGGTAAGAAAATTACCACTAAAACGCCTGATGTTAATTGACGACGCGACGATGAGAAACGTTTGCCTGTCACTATCGCTTTGACTGACGAAAGAAAGACACTGGCGTGCAATGTCGAAGGTCGCCTCTAGTGCTTACAAGATTTTTAATATTGTATAGCTCAAAGGTTTGAGCTAGTTTTATGTCTTTTCTGGCCAATGTCAATACGAAACAAGGTTCTTATATGTTTTTTAATGATCTTTATTGGGAGATATTGCTAAAGGCCAGATAGTTTTTATAATTTTGCAGGCTATCCTTAATTGCTGGTGAGTAATATGCGTACGCGCATAGTACGTTACTATTTATTTGTACAATTCGTACTATCGTTGTGTTTACAATTACAAAATTACAAAACATCGCTGGGAAATTTAAGAGCTCATAATAAACTCAATGGAAGGCAAGGTTAGACTCCATGTCTTCCAAAATATCGTGAGATTGATGGTACAGTGAGGTTATTATGAGTTCGTAGAGTGAGGTTGATGGTACAGTGGGGTTATTATGAGTTCTTAGTGTGAGTTTGATGGTACAGTGAGGTTATAATGAGCTCTTAGAGTGAGGTTAATGGTACAGTGAAGTTATTATGAGCTCTTAGAGTGAGGTTGATGGTACAGTGAGGTTATTATGAGTTCTTAGTGTGAGGCTGATGATACAGTGAGGTTAATTTTAGCTCTTAGAGAGAGGTTTTTGTACTTAATTGTTTTTATTCCAGTAAGATACATAGAGTATGCTTGGTAAAGTCAAATATTACACAAATAATATGAGATTTAACCGGCAGAAAACTGACCTCCACAACAAAAACTGACGGTGAAGGACCATAATAATATTACACTTACGTACATCCAGATGAAGCACAATTTTGACTTGGTCAGAAATATTTTGCTACTGCCAGGAATCGAACGCCGGACCCGCAGCGTAGAAAGCCCCCTGTTCCTATTGGCACTAAAAAAAAAACTTTTTTTCTAACTGATAAGTTTATAAACTGCAGTCTGGTAAATTCACATTCATCAAACGCGCAATGTAAAACGTGAAGTATTTTCCAATTTTCTGCGCAATTTCCTTTATTTTTCCGTAAATACCTTCTACAATGAAATCGGTAGAGTCGTTCTCAAGTTATGGCGTGACCAAATTTAATAGGGACTTATTTATATATAGATAAAATTACAAATTTAACGACTACAAACAAAATTAGCTAATCAACACTTCTAAATGACTTACACGGCAAACGATCAAGACGTTTTGGACAACAATAAAGATAAAATTTTAAGTTTTAGTACGGCTCCGCGTGTTTTTATTATAGCGATATATTTTTATTTTTATTATGTTTTATGTTTCGCATCTACGTTTTCGAGCTTCATTTGTTTTTATTGAGCTATGTTCTTACTTTTTTAATAGACTTCACAAAAAAGGAGGGTGTTCTCAATTCGAATATATTTTGATTTGTGTCTTAAATTTCTAGGTGATTGTGATTCTAGGTTTTGATGATTTTTTTTTGTTCGAAAGCTGGTGTTTTCCCTTTGGTTCCATTTAAGATCTGATCAGTAGTTTTTGAGTTATCGTCAATAATGTGTATTTAATTCATTTAATCTGATTAAGGGTTCCGAAGATAAAGCGGTGAAGTAGATATTTTTTAAGCATTATTGGAGTAGTATGAGTAAAATATTTTCGTACCAGTCCAAGTTATTAGCAATAGTAGTACTGCCCTCTGCGCCGTGGGTCCTGGGTTCGATTTTTTATATGGCAAGATTTTGATAATTACCTCACCTGATGGAAAGCGACGATGCGGCCGAAGATGATTCCATTCCGATGTATTTATACAAATACAAATAAATTTATTGACATAATAGAGTACAACATTATATAACATTTTCAACATTATTATAATGAATCCATAGGCTCCCGAACTAGTCCTAAACTGTAGTTCAGGAGCCAGAGATTTTTTTAAATTATGTTATCCATTCCATTTTTTTTATAGCAAGCAGTAATAGACAACTGTCCAGTGTCCAGCAAACTGTCCAGCTCACGACCAAGTGGTACTAATCCTAGAATTAGAGCTTAACTGCGTTCTAAATGTAGAACCAGCTAAATGTCACGATGTGCATCCTACCAATGCAACGGTATATGTATCAGCTTTATATAGCTACATTTATAATATGCATATTTCTATGTACATTTCAAGCGTTTTTTTTATATCATCACTTGCTGCGCCCCGTGGTATTACTCGCGTAAGTCCCGGACCCGCCGGAATTCCGGGATACAATTTTCTTTCATAAGAACCTCCTCATGACAATAATTAACACAACAAAAAAGAATTAGCGACATTGTTCCATCCGTTCACGAGTGACCAAGGTAAATAGAGATTCATTTTTATATATAATAGATAGATTACATTTCATGTCTGAAGTAGTTGTACGCCCGAACCGAGACCTAGCGCCTACATATTGTCTATTAGAGAAAATCTTTTGAGGTTAATTGCTTATGACTTTTTTTAATATTAATCCTACTAATATTATAAATCCGAAAGTTTGTGTGTAAGTGTGTAAGTATGTTTGTTCCCTCTTCACGCTTTAACGGCTGAACGGATTTGGATGAAATTTGGAATGTACATAGATTATACCTGGGATTAACACATAGGCTTTTTAGCTTGATAATAGCGGGCGAAGCCGCGGGGCACGGCTAGTATGATATATGTTTGATTTTTCTAATTGTTGTTTTTTTTTTTTTTATTTGTGACAGGCTAGTGTTTGACCACTATCTCACCTGATGGTAAGTGACGATGTGATCGAAGCTGGTAAACACACTAGACCTGGAATACGCAACAACAATAAAAATATTTTTGTGAAAACAGAGCAATACCAACCTTAAAAGATTTTTCTCTATTAAGAAAAACGTAGGCGCTAGGTCTCAGTTCGGGGCGAAATACTGTTTATTTATATTAACATAACAATCTATGTTATTTTATGACTAGACCAACTGTCTATATTTGGAGACGTGGTTGGGTTTATGATTCAGAAGCCAAACTCGGATTTTATAGTATTTATATGAGCTCATGATATACACTTGTAATAATTTATGGCATTACGTTAATTTATTTATAACTATCCGTGCCCCGCGGCTTCGTCCGCTATTATCAAGTTAAAAAGTAGCCTATGTGTTAATCCTAGGTATAATTTATGTACATTCCAAATTGCATACAAATTCGTCGAGCCGTTTAAGCTTGAAGAAGGAACAAACATACTTACACACTTACACACACATTTACACACAAACTTTCGGATTTATAATATTAGTAGGATATCAGCATCTTAAGCCGTGGCCTGTGGCTTTGCCCGTGTTTATCAAGTTAAAAAGTAGCATTAATCCTAGGTATATAAGCTATGCACATTTCAAATTTCATCCAAATCCGTTTAGCCGTTACAGCGCAAAACACAAAAACTTTCGGATTTATAATATTAATTTGATGGGCCCCAAAGCGGCACTCATGTAAGTTAAGCACTCATTTAAACTACTTTTTTTTTAAACGCATTCACACTCGCAACCCCACACTAAGTTCAAATACTTGTATCGTGGGTGCAGGTAACATTCACATCACACACACACACACATTACCCCAGAACCAGAAGCACAAATATCGCTTGGGAAGGAATTTGTGCTCCTGCCGGGAATCGAACCCGGGACCCACTGCGTAGCGGGCGGACACCTGTCCACTGCGCCAACTGGGTCGTCAAATACTAAACACTACCTCCAAGCAAAAATAAGATTATTCTGGCGTATGTAGAGTGGAACCGGTGTATGGAAAGTCAAGTTTCTACATTTTAATATGCAGTATAATTAATCTTTAAATTGGTTAATTTATCTTATCTCTAAATTATTTCTGTTGAAATAAGCTTTGTTCTTGCTAGAACCTGGTGGCTTACTTGGTTAAGCGTCGCCTTCGAAGCAGGGGGTCTATTCCGGGCGTCACATCGACGTCGAAATCGAACGATTTTCTTTTGTTATGAACATCGCATCAACTGAAATGTCAACCAATCGACTGTCGTATCGCGACGTCGCATCAATTCGAACAATCGTATTTTGACGACCAGAATAGACCTACTGTAGGCGTAGGCAGTAGGTCTATTCTGGGGGTCTTCGGGCATCAATTATCTTTACATCGAATCAATTCAGAGAGGCAATGCAGCCAGCATGATGGGAACGCTACTCACTGGTAGTGGGCTTGAGCACTTGAGTTACCTATAGGCTCGATGTCTTGTAGGTAACTTGGTTCTTTGCTGTATTTAGTTTAAGTTTAGTTTTAGGAAATATAGGCAATTGGCCCGTAGATTAGCAAGTATTTGACCACAATCAAAAAAATTTAAATGTCAACCAATCGATATCGACGTCGCATCAATTCGAACAATCGTATTTTGACGACCAGAATAGACCTACTGGTCAAACTACAGTCGATTGGTTGTAAGTTCAGTCGATTCGATGGTTAATAAGAAAAAGAAATCGTTCGATTCGATGTATAATAGACCCCCAGCGGTATTGGGTTCGATTCCCGGCGAACTCCTTGCCAATCTTGGAGTCTTCAAGTCGAGAGTGAATAGGTATTTTCTAGGCAAGCGTGCTTAATCGTCGACCGCATCGTCACTTAACATCAGGTGAGATAGTGGTCAAATGTTTGCCTAACATAGTTAACATTTATATTAAACACGCATTATTGACGAAAACTCAAAAAGTTCTAAACAGATCTTGATTAAATTTAAATGGGCCAATCGGAAAGCAACAGCTTCCAAACAAAGTTTCGAATATAAAGCGATGAAGTCGTTTTTTTAAGCTTGGCTTGCGTTTAAATTATTTGAAATCTTTTAAAAAAAAATCTTGAAATCTGTTAAACAAAATCATATACCACCGTTGGTAAGTAGTCCACAATCCTGCAGGGCGTGGTTTAGAATCGACAACAGAGCATATTAAAAATTGTTTTTTTTTTTACTTTTATTTTGTTTAGTTGTGGATTCTAAACCACCCCCAGTTTTGTTCACTACTTACAAATAACGGTATATATATATATATATATACTAGCTGCGCCCCGCGGTTTCACCCGCGTTGATAATGATGAAAAGTGATGATGATGATGATGATGAAAAATAGATGTTGGCCGATTCTCATAGATACCGGATAAGCACAAAAAAATTCATCAAAATCGGTTAAGCCGTTTCGGAGGAGTATGGCAACGAAAACTGTGACACGAGAATTTTATATATTAGATTTTTCAGCTATTCCAAAAATACCCGAGTTCAGTTCAAGTTCGATGATTTGTGTCGTGGGTGCCAGAAACATTCAAACCACACACAATCTCAACCAGAAACGCAAGTTATTCTTGTGGAGAATAACTTGTGTTCCCGCCGGGAATCGAACCCGATACCATTGCATAGAAGGCGAACGCTTACCCAACTAAGCCAACGGGCAGTTAATTATCCAATCAAATTATTTATTCTCAATTATAACAATGTGCGTTATCAAATCGAATCCAAATCAAAATCGTTTATTCACATGGACCCCAAAGAAGCACTCATGAGAGTTAATGATTCTGCTGCCAGATTAGTAAAATTATAGCCATCTCGAGAAGAACGTGGTATGAAACTGGCGGCGCATTTTTTTCATAATTTTTTTTTAATCATTTTTTAACTCTAATACATAATTATCAACAATAACCTCATCTATATTATGTAGTCGCTAGAAAGCGCTCGTGCAGTTTGCCTCCATGCATCCTTGTCATTAATGTAGTCAATCGTTTTATATCAGGCTTTCTTAATTAATGCCCGTTTTATTACTGATTTGAACTTTCCCAGTGGTAATTCAGTTACGATTTTAGGAATTCTATTGTAAAATCTAACCCCATTTGCCATAAAAGATTTATTCGTTTTGCTTAATCTAAATGCGCGCACTGTAATTTTATGCTTATATCTAGTATTAAGATTGTGTGCGTCGCTTCTTAATTTAAATTTATCAATATTTTTGCGATATAGTTATACTAGGTACTTCAATTTATATTAATTGTCATTAATCACATATATGCAATAAAATTAATCAAGTATTGGTAATTAAAAAAACCAATAAACTTAAATTAACATTAATATCAAGTTATCTGATTCGCATTGCAATTCAGTGTGATGATCACAGACATTGTCATTCCAAAAGTTGCTTTATATCGACCTTCTATGTGCCATAATGTTCCATGTCTAATGTACTAATAATACTTATGGCTCGACTTGATGAGATTTCGCAAGAATGGAGCGATGGAGTGTAGGGAGACCATTAATGTTTTCTATCAAATGTATCTTAGAATATTCAGAAGACGGATAATCTAATACCTTTAAACGAGCAATTCTTGCATATACGAGTGTATATATATATATATATATATATATATACACTAGTGGGCCTGACAGACGTTGTCCTGGATACCGAATGCAGCGCCACCTACCGGGTCCAATTGTGAATCTAAACCATCCAGGGCGCCACACAAACGCACACAAAAAAATTCATTCAAATCGGTTCAGCCGTTTAGGAGGAGTTCAGTGACATACACACGTACAGTAGGATTATATATATTACTAGCTTATGCCCGCGGCTTCGCTCGCGTTAAGAAGTACAACAAACTTTCATCCCCTATTTTATCCCCTTGGGGGTAGAATTAATCAAAATCCTTTCTTAGCGGATGCCTACGTCATAACATCTACCTGCATGCCAAATTTCAGCCCGATCCGTCCAGTGGTTTGGGCTGTGCGTTGATAGATCACTATGTCAGTCAGTCAGTCACCTTTGAGTTATATATATTTAGATATAAAGAAAGAGAGATATGATCTCATTTTTGGAAAACGTCGTTCTATCCTTGTTTTCTGGCAATAAGAAACTGGTACAATGTCATTAGAATACGAAGGTAAATTTCCCCACTTCCTACAAGGCTATAATAGTTCAGGTGGGAAATCGGGCGGTCCCGGAACCAGAAGACCCCGGTTCGGGCCCAGATGATTATTTTTTTCAAATTATTTTTTTACCAAAAAAAAAACCAAAGATCGGTCATCCAGGTATTGTAACCTAACCAAGGTGTGAGTGTTATTTTTAATACAAAACTATCAACTGATTTATTTCCTCTAAGTTCTGCTCCCAGTTACTTTTGTCTATATCTTGGGATACCTAAGAATATTCAGAAAAAGGAACCTTATTGGTTACGAACACACAATTTTTAAAAAAATTACTGATTTATTTCCACAAAAACGTCGCGTTCCCATCACACCGCCCCTTACCGACTTGCGTATATTGGTAACCTACTGACTATACAAATATACATCCTTTTTCCCCACTAGGCATGTTACATATTCGGCCGCATCTTCACTTTCCATCAGGTGAGATAATGGTCAAATGCTTGCCTATCTAGCATTAAAAAAAAAAGCTGCCCCACGTATTGGTAACGTTCCCGGCACAACGCTCGATGCTCGTTACAAAATAGCATACAGAACAGAACAGAACCATATAGAACAGAATATAGAAGAATTAGTACTTTGAACTGCTTGTTGGGTTAGTTGGGTGCCTTCTAAGCAGCGTATCGCGTTCGATTCTCAGTGGAAACATAAGTTTTCTCCCCAATGGAAATTTCTGTTTCTAGTTCTGGTCGTGATTGTGCGTGTGATCTGGAACCCACGACACAAGTCATCGAACTTAGTGGTTGTGAGTGTGAAAACGTTTAATAGTTCTTTCGTACATGTCGCAAAGGATCTAAACTCGGGAAGTCGCCGTGAGTTATCGTTCTGTGTCATTCTATCGAAATAGCTGTTGAGACAACAATGCTGCTAGGGATTGACAATGGAAGTGCCGGGATTTATTTATTATTTATTTAATTCTTTATTGCACAATAATTAAACGCAAGCACAGCTTAAAAAAACCGACTTCACCGCTTTATCTTCGGAACCTTGATCAGATTTAATGTATTAAACACGCATTATTGACTATAACTCAGAAACTAGAGATCAGATCTTGATCAAATTTCAATGGGACCACAAGAAAGGCACCATCTTCCAAATAAAAAAAGAATCATCAAAATCGACTCACAAAGAAAGAAGTTATGAGGTAACCTTTGAAGTCGGTTAAACGAGAATATCGTCAAAGTAGGCGTACAAAATACGCATTATTGACGATATTTCAAAAACTAATGAACAGATCTTGAACAAATTTAAATGGGACTAATTAGAAAGCTACATATTTCAAACTAAAAAAAAAAATTCGAAATCGGCTCGCGCGGAGAGAAGTTATGAGGCAACACACATAAAAAAAAATACAGTCGACTTGAGTACCTCCTCCTTTTTTGGGAAGTCGGTAAAAAGTACTAAAGGTGGATTTATTTTTTGTTTCCTGTACGGTACAATCTGGGTGTATTCAAATCTAATGTGAATAGACACCTTCTAGGCAAGCATATTCCATCTTTGGCCGCATCGTCACTTTCCATCAGGTGAGATAGCGGGCAAATGTGGCATTATCTACCCGTCAACCACACATGTGTACGTATTATTATATATTTTTTCTGTTATATAAAATTAAAAAATATCAATATTACGTAAAAAGGGGGCAATATTTTTATTCCTACCCATGTAATACGTCTCAAAAATGCCTTAATTAAAGCTGAAAATTATGTATAATCGAAATTAAACAACAAATCCAAAAATCAAACAAAAACTTATGAGCAATTAACCTCAAAAGATTTTCTCTATTAGCAAACTAAAAAAAAATAATCATATAGCAAAATGAACGCGCAAGATCTCAGTTCGGGGCGTACGTCTAGTTATTTTGATAAGAAATATAATGTTTTAATAAATTAACTAATTTTATGTTCTCTTCCGTATAACTTGTACGGCATAGTATCCCGGGATTCAAGGAGGGGTCTTTAAATTCCGGGATTTAACCTGGGATTCCCGCATCTACATCACTATCGTGATAATTGGTTGTGTTGCCACCGTCATTAGTCAATGTTTAAACGGTACAATTTATTATACTGGGTTTAAATTAACCCTGAAACGTAGCATTCTTTTCAAAAGCGGTCTTCCGTTGCTTCATTTGATTTATTGAAACAGATGAGTCTTGGGGTATATTTATAGCCTAGTGGACCTTTATACACTCAGTTTGATACAGAGAATAATATAAACGCTTTTTACATAATATTATCCCAGTAGGTGTTCCCCGCGGATTCGGCGCGAAATATAAAAAAAAAATGTTTTACATTTTGTAACGGACTGGCGTTACAAAATGTAAGAGAAAGTTATTTTTTTTTTCGTAAATTTTCCCATTATTTTAATAGTTATTCTGATATTCGGGGCTGAGATAATCCAACAAATCAAAATCATTAAAATCGGTCCACCCGTTCTCGAGTTATAAGTGTTCGAACAACCCCGACTTTATATATATATAAATATATATAGATTATGGAAAGTTAGTATTGTTTTGTTTGAAACCTTCTAGTTGGTCTCATTATAATTTAATTAATATTCAAATCTCATCCATTGATATCGAAATAACAAGTGACTGCCACCTGATATTTATATCAATGTGACATATTTTTTTTAGATCGGATAAAAATCAAGTACTATTCTGGTAACTAGATAGTATACCTACTTAAACAGTAATTACTAGCTTCCTATCTACATCCACAAGGCTTTAAATAACATGCACACAGTCGAGTCACACATGTACACTATACGTTATCGAAAGTGAGGCCTGCCAGCCAACAATATTGCACGGCCATGTGATGTAACAATGTTAATATTCTACCGTTAGCCTTGATTACGAACAATACCACTGGCTGTATACAGAAACATTCCTTTGCCGACGAAAAAATCAGACCATCGACGTGATCCACCTGTCAAAACTTTCGCGCGGGAAAAAAAGGCGCGCGTTTATACAAAATGGCGTCTAGATTCACGATTGCGGCCTTTTTTGTTGATTATTTTTGCTTTTTACTTCTCCGGTGTCTTGGATGTGAGATACTCAGTTTTCAACTAAATTAAAAATTATTTTTATTGGACTGCGTGTAATCGCTTAGTGAAAGCGGTATTGTTTTTTGTATAATATTTTTACGAGATTTTTGGCGAGGTTGATAATAATTATGTGTTTACATTCAGTATATATATCCATCTCCATCAGTCTGTATGAAAGTGGCGTACCAGTGATGACCCAGTTGGCGCGGTGAGCAAGGCTCTACCCTCTGCGCCGTGGGTCCTGTATTCAATTCCCGGCAGGAGCACAATTTCCTTCCTACGGGAGATTTGTGATTCTGGTTCTGGGTGATTCAGGTTCTGGGTGATTCTGGTTCTGGGTGATTCCTATGTAAATGTTGCCGGCACCCACGATACAATTGATACGATACTTTGAACTTGGTGTGGGACTTTGTGAATGAGGGGGGGGAGTGGATTGGAAAATTCTCTACTTATAAAAAAAATTCACCACGTACGTGTAACCGTGTACTTATGGGATTGTTAAAGTTTTGGCGCGAAAGTGAAAAAATGTCGTCGATATAATGTATTATTTATCATTTTGTGATTCTTCCAGTGTTAATATGTAATAATGGTGGATTATTAACTATTAAATACTATTAATAGTTCGTGATCGTGCATGAGTGTAAATCATACAAAGTTGAAAAACGTGATTTTCGCCTTCACTCCAAAACTCCAATAGAAGTTCTAGTGAAGTTTCTACCACTTTACTAGGGCATGACTTGACTATGACTGACCATGACTACTTGACTGTGACTTGTGACTTTGACTAAATTTGATGAAATAAAATACTCAGTTATACTTGACAAAATATTGCGGAACCAAAAAAAAAGCCGTGTATAGAATACCCTAGTTCCGCTAGCAGTTTCGACGTACCCCGCGGGATATAAATCGGTGATTCAATTACTATAATAGTTATACGTTTTTTTAGGGTTCCGTACCCAAAGGGTAAAAACGGAACCCTATTACTGAGACTTCGCTGTCCGTCCGTCCGTCCTCAAGAACGGCGATAGCTAGACAGTTGAAATTTTCACAGATGATGTATTTCTATTGCTGCGATAACAACAAATACTAAAAATAAAATAAATTAAATATTTAAGGGGGGCTCCCATACAACAAACTTGATTTTTTATAGATAATGGTACGGAACCCTTCGTGCGCGAGTCCGACTCGCACTTGGCCGGTTTTATTTATGTTTAGGCAAGCATTTGACCACTATCTCACCTGTTGAAAAGTGACGATGTGGACGAAGATGAACCATGGTAGGTAGGTACCTAAGTATTCACTCTATACTGGGTTTATTAAAGTCTATTTCGATAATTTCGAAGTCCATATACCACGTCATTCCAAACAGCTATTTCTACCAGCCGACATCTTGCCTCGAAGGATCGCGTGACTCAATCTGAGTCGGTTTACGCAATGTAAAATTAATGCAATGTTTCCGATCAACACAATGCAATACCTAATTCAGATCAGGCTAGAGCCGCGAGGTGACGGCGATTGTTAAAGGGTATACTCGCAGAACGTCCCATTCGCATTTGGTCACGCAGTCGCAAAACGTCCCATTCTCAATTCGTCCCATTCGCAGAACGTCGCTTTCTCAAACAAAATTCGATTCCCGGCAGGAGCACAAATTCCTACCCAAGGGTTATGTGTGCTTCTGGTTCTGGGTGTAATTTGTGTGCGATGTGAATGTTTCCGGCACCCACGACGCAAGTCATCGAACTTAGCGTGGGGCTGTGAGTGTGGAAGTGTTTATGTTTATATCTCAGCCGTACCTAGTACCAACGCCAACCCTATTTTTTAGGTTCAAAATATAAAGTATCTAGGTGATAGTTATACCAAAAATACCTACTGAAATACCCACAATCTAGCACTAAGCGAGATTTAATCTCGTTAAAGCCATTTTGTAACCTATACGCATCAGAGAACGTCGATATTCCTCTGATACCTAGTTACCAAAAAGAACAAATGAATCTGAGGTTAAAACAATAAACCTATCCCGTACTTTACGATCATTCGAAAATGTTCAAATAAGGAAGCACATAATTCAAACTAATCCTGCAAACGATAACCGCGCGTTAATCATAACAGTTAGGTCTTAATTGGGATTAAACGTAAACAATAATAAAGTACGCTTGGCGGAAGTCATCCCTACGTAGGGTAACCATGACCATAGAAATATAACTGTCATCTGTCACTTTAGTTTACAGTACCTGGATGACCGAGTTTTTACTCGGTTTTTTGACGTTTTCTAAAAATGAAACCTAGCTATATTATTATATTAACACTAGCTGTACCCCGCGGTTTCACCCGCGTAATTTCCGGACCCGCGGGAATTCCGGGATAAACAGAAGCCTATGTTCTTTCCCAAACTCTAGACTATCTGTGTACCAAATTTCAATTAAATCGGTTCAGTAGTTTTGGCGTGAAAGCGTAACAGACAGACAGACAGTTTACTTTTGCATTTATAATATTAGTAAGGATTTGACCAAATTTACATGCCGAGTAACGGCTAATAGGAGAACTCAACATATAAATATTAAGATCAGTGTAAGACCCTATTTAGTGAATAAATTTCATTTCATTTAGCTAGATCGATTTATCGCCCCCGAAACCCCCTGCATACTAAATTTTACGGAAATCGTTGAAGCCGTTTCCGAGATTCAGATTATATATATACAAGAATTGCTCGTTTAAAGGTATTAGACAGTAACTATGGAGTAATCTGTGTTCTAATGAAGTATTTCAGTCATTTTCTACCGAATTCATAGAAAAGGAGGAGGTACTCAAGTCGACTGTATTTTTTTTTTATGTTTGTAACCTCATATCTTCGTTCCACGTGAACCGATTTCGAATAGATTTTTTGTTTGAAAGAGTTTGCTTTCCAATTGGTCCCATTTCAATTTGATCAAGATCTAATCAGTAGTTCTTGAGATCATCGTCAATAATGCGTGATTAGTACATCTAATCTGATCAAAGTTCCTAAGATAAAGCAGTGAAGTTGGTTTTTTTAAGCTTTGCTTGCGTTTAATTATTATGTATGACTCAGACCGAAAGGAGAGACATTGAGGTGCTGGTGGTAACTTTATGAGTTCAATGATAGCCATTAAATCACGATGACGATATTTCGAAAATGAACGCGGGTGAAACCGCGGGGAACTAATAGTAGATAAAAAATGTTCTCTTCCATGGCAGTACACTGACTGATCCCATTTTACCTATCTTAGTTGCCGACAATACTCTTAAAAAAGGCTGTTTATTTTTACTTCATTGAAAAAAAAAACGATCGCAACCAAGATTCGGATTAAAAGTTAGCCAAAGAAGTAGGGTCTAAAGTCTAAAGTCTTCTGGGCCCGTAGTATCATGGGAACCCTACTGACCCGCCGCGCTGCGCGGGAGTCGAGGGCATCGACCCCAGTTCCCTGGTCTATACTCTATGACTCAATGTTGTCGTCATCTAGATGTGAAAAAAAATAAGATGTTCGAAATTCAAACCGATCGATTTTCGTTTGTTTATTTTATTATTTTGCGCCGATCGATGACTGGCCGCTGCTAATTATCTATCATAGAGGAACTTTTTATCTATCTTTCACACTCACAGCCCCACACTAGGTTCAATGACGGATGCTGGAAAAAATCACATCACACATACAATCACATCTCGCGAGTGAATACGTATCTTCTAGGCAAGCTTGCTCCATCGTTGACCACATCGTCGCAGTCATCAGCTGAGATGGTGGTCATGTTCGCCAATCACAATAATATTATAAAACCGAAAGTTTGTGTGTAATTGTGTTTGTTTTATTTTCACGCTGTAATTGCTGAACAGATTCGGATGAAATTTTGAATGTATATAGCATATACCTAGGATTAATACATAGACTACTTTTTAACTTGAAAAAAAAACGCGGGCAAAGCCGCGGGGCACGGCTTGTCTTGAATAAAAAATAAAAAAAGTAACAGACATTTCTCTTGAGGATAAAACTAGTGTTCCCACCTGGAATCGAACCAGATACCCCTTAGAAGGACGTGCACCCAATTAAGCAAATGGGTTCAAATGAGAACATTCTAAGGATAGGTATAATGAATGCAGGCGGATCCGCGTGCCACAGCTAGTAGTTTTTGTATAAAGAAACAATGGTATTTCCCTTTTAAAACTGCTTCTCAGGAATGTCATGATACTTAAAATAACACAACCATGAATGTTTCATACAAAGAGCTCGGAATTCCTCTTATTCATACAATTATCATACATTCAAAGCAGATGTTTCCTAGAACACGGAAAAGTCCTGGATGTACTCATCAATTGATATTAAACCTTATTGTGACACGTTTAGTGCTGGTTTTTGCCTGCTTAATTTATTGGTGCATGCGACCTTCTGTATTTGAATAATTGATCGACATAATACTGATGTAATGCATTTGAAATTCAACGCTATTTCCTAGGATACTAATTCGTTTTTAGAATATTTTAATGTTAGCGCTTAGGATGTTCTTGTACGTTGATGTATGTATAGAATGTATTTTGAAGTCGCCAAAGGAAATAGAACCTAAAGTGCTTGGTAATTGAATCTAAAATGATAAAATACTAGGTTGATAGTTTATTCAGCTTGAAAACACTCATTAGCAAAGATGGGACAACTCTATCAACCGACTTAAATAACTGAAACGCAAGCAAAGCTTAAAAAAAACCGACTTTATCGCTAATATTTCGGTTTTGGCTTGACCGATTTTGATAAAATTTATATGGGACCACCTCCGAAGTATAAATAATCTACCAAACAAAAAAAAAACATCAAAAAAATCGATTTCAAAAAAGGAGGTTCTCAATTCGACTGTATGTTTTTTTATTTTGTATGTTACGCGATATCTTCGCCAATTATGAATAAATTTCGATGTTTTTTTTTGTTTGGTAGATTCAGAGGTGGTCTCATTTAAATTTTATCGAAATCGATCAAGCTAAAACCAAAATATAAGCGATGAGGTCGGTTTTTTTAAGCTTTATAATTTGACTTTGAAAGATTCTGATTAAATGTTGTTGGCCTACCATGAACTTTTTAAGCCAGCCAAGTTCCGGGCAGTCCATTTATTGGATCGATATTTGTCGTGCTAAAATTTGTACTTACCACGAACATACAATTGCTGAACTCAAGCTGAACTGTTTTGACCTGCTTCGGGCATCACAGAGTAATTTATCTAATCCAATACAAATTTTAGCAAATATCGATCCAATAAATGAACACGGCCCACCCACACATACTCACACACACACACACACGCACACACACACACACACACACACACACAGAGAGAGAGAGACACACACACACTCACACACACACACACACACACTCACACACACACTCACACACACACACACTCACACACACACTCACACACACACACTCACACACACACACTTACACACACACAAACACACTAATAGTTACTTGTATAAGAACTAAATATTATTATTATAACTTATAACTTAAAAAACTTAATTATGTATAATTATCATCTACTTATCTGAAACCTAAATATATTTTATGGTATGGATATGGAAGAGCGGGGTCTTCTGACACAGGTATTTTTATACTTAATAGAAGGTCCCAACCTACCTTAAGTTAAGCAAAACTTGGTTACAGAAATAAATCATTTTTTATTTTTTTCATTTTTATCCATCCAATAAATGAACTGCCCGGAACTTGGCAGGCTTAAAAAGTTCATGGTAGGCCTGCAGTGCAGCGAGAAGAAAAAGACCACGGCGGCGTAGCGAAAAGAAGCGTTGATCGAATCATAAAACTTAAAAAAATACTGCTTTAAATGTTTTCAGCACCTGCGATACAAGTCTTTGATCTTAGGGCTGTGTGTGTGAAAGATGGAGAATGTGCTTTTTGAAAGATTGTGTTTAGTTTTACCTGTGCTGTTGTCTATCTGTCGGTCTGTAATCAAATCTTGCAAGCTAAATTAGACCCACTTCCCGATGTGCGATTGGACTCAAAGAACAATGGCGAACTCCCATACATCATTTTAGTTGAAGTAAAATAGCATCGTATATAGATAAAAAATATCTTACGTAAGGCCGGTTGCCTTTTGAGCTTAATTTTAAAAGATTTGTCGTTTTAGAAGGCCTAGTTATTAAGATATTAAACAAAACATATTTGTAGGTTATGTCTCAGCACACTTTGCCGATCTCTTTTTGAATACGCCAACAGTTCTGACAGTCGTGAATTCGTGATAAAAGCCCATTCCAAAGAGCCACCACTACGTTTAAACTTGAAATATATTATAACTTGACACTGGCTAAATGCACAAGATTGCGAAGCTAATATTAAAAGAAAAAAGAAAAAAAAACAAACGTCAAAAGTGAAAACGTCATTCATACGACAGTTTGGTATTGCCATGACATTTGCTTTTTCCCCTTAAATGTCGATGACTGCAATAGCAACCGCAGCTATTTTTAGAAAACCTGTGAATGACAGACGGATTCTAAACAGCTGATGGTTGATACATAAGTTACCATAGTATTTTTTGTTTTATGGATACATCATAAGCATTAGCATTACGGCTTAGGAATATAGAGATGCACTAGGGTAAGGCAATGGACATGGTAACATCTTATTATATAACCACAGCATAGACAAAATCAGAAAAATGAAAAATGGTTGAAAGTAATCGTTTTGTTTCTTTTAATGTGTATTTTTTTACCTGGCTTCGTCTGCCTTTTCTGTTGTTTTAGTAAATCTTTGTAATTTATTTGAGTGAATTTCTTTAATTTCACATTTAAATACGATCAGACATAGGCCAACTAAAATTTCGCCATTGTTCTTTAATGTACTTATGTATCTTTGCTGACAATACAATGATATGGTACCATACAGCTGGTCTGATAGAGACGGAAGATGGCCATAGGAACTTCTGAACTAAACAAGGTAAACCCATAGAGTTTGGACTCGTTTGATTCGTCTTGACAAGATCTCTGGTTATATAACTTTTTTATTTACTACTGGTAAAAGATTTAAAATAAAAACTTTTTTAAATTTATTGTTTTAATGGTAAACGAGAAGATCTTTGGGTAAACAGTAAAAAAAATGGGTGTCATACTAAATTTCGACAATTCATTACTTCGACAAGTTGCTTACTTCGAAAAAATATATTTCGACAAGTCATTGCTTCGACAGATCATATATTCGACACGGAATAATCCGACAGAACTATCTTCGACAACGCACACTTTCGAAAGACAACTACTTCGACAAACCCTGCTTCGACGTGCACGTGTTCGGCAGATAATTATTTCGACAGAAACATACCTTCGACATAATTCGTTATTAGTTATATAGAACTTTTTACAAGTTACAATAAGCATTTCAATTAGTTTCATTGGATTTCAGAGCAGAATTATGTCGAAGGTATGTTTCTGTCGAAATTATTATCTGCCGAACAAGTGCATGTCGAAGCAGGGTTAGTCGAAGTAGTGGTCTGTCTAAAGCGTGCGTTGTCGAAGTTAGTTCTGTCGGACTATTCCTTGTCGAATATATGATCTGTCGAAGCAATGACTTGTCGAAATATATTTTTTCGAAATAAGTTGTCGAAGTAATGAACTGTCGAAATTTAGTATGACACCCAAAAAAAATTTGGCAAACGCCTCTGTCATGCAGCAATCTTTTGCCAAAACCCAAAATCGATAGAAGCTTGTTCATTTGGAGCTCATCCAAAATTGAACAACTACGTATTTAGGTAATTGAAACAAAGTTCAAATTCGTAGTAATAAAGAAAAAAGAGAGATAGTGGTAAAACGCTTGCCTATTTTGCATAGAATATGCGTGACATTTAAATATAAGTTTAGGAAAGAATTTTAATAAAATATTACGTACAAAATCACGGTCTAAATTATCACTTATTTTTTTCTTTTCTGTTGCATTATTTCGTCGCTTATATTTTTTTTTATTTGTATATTTATTTTTATTATATTGAACTGCTCCTTGCCTAAGTTCGGTGAGCGTTCGCCTTCCAAACAGGGGTATCGGGTTCGATTCCCGGCGGGAACACAAGTTTTCTCTCCAAGGAAAATTGGTGTTTCTGGTTCTGGTTGTGATTGTGAGTGTGATGTGAATGTTTCCGGCACCCACGACACAAGTTATTGAACTTGGTGTGGGTCTGTGAGTGTGAAAGCGTTTATATTTCTGTTTTATATATTGTATATAATTATTTGTTATGTATTATATATTGTATTAAACTATAAGTACCGATATATATATATACAATAATTTATGTATATTTATTATTTTACCTAATTATCTAACTTTCTTTTGTCTCTCTCCCTCTCTATACCTTTTTGATGCAAGATTGATTCACCTACACCCCTCTTCTCGTCTACCATGTGTGGTTGACTGGTAGAAAATGCCCCTAGCATTAAGTCCACCTTTTGTACTTTTCGTGCAATAAAGAATTAAATAAATAAAAATAAATAAAATTCGAAACTAGAAAAATAAAAAAGATAAATAGTGCCTATATCTACGGGCCAATTGCCTATATTTCCTAAGACTATATACAGCAAAGAACTAAGTCACCTACAAGACATCGAGCTTATAGGTAACTCAAGTGCTCAAGCCCAAGTGGGCAGCGTTTCCATCATGCTGGCCGCATTGCCTCTCTGAATTGCAATGATAATACGTTGAGCCAAATAAGTGCCAGCATTTTGATCACGCGTCGCGTCTAACCAGGCGCTCTGATAGATTTTTGAAAATAGAATAATCTCCCGGTCCCCACGGACCCCATATAAGAAAGAAACATAAACATAAACGCTTTCACACTCACAGCTCCACCATAAATTCAATAACATGTGTATATAATTTTATGAGAACGAACCGTCGTGTGTGCCGGAAACATTCACATTACACCCACAATCACATCGAGAACCGGGAACACAAATTTTCCTTTGGGGAGAAAACTTGTGTTCCCGCCGGGAATCGAACCTGATACCACTGAAGGCGAACGCTCGCACAAAGTTTCGTCTTTATGATATTAGTGGGATCTAAATTGACTATTCAAAGAATCCACCATTATTACACTCGAAGGAACACAAGCTTTGGAAGATAATACAAAATATTTTTTTTGCTTTCGCCGTAAAAATAAAGCATGTTTATCTAATATATAAAATTCTCGTGTCACAGTTTTCGTTGCCATACTCCTCCGAAACGGCTTGACCGATTTTGATGAAATTTTTTGTGCTTATCCGGTATCTATGAGAATCGGCCAACATCTATTTTTCATCATCATCATCATCATCACTTTTCATCATTATCAACGCGGGTGAAACCGCGGGGCGCAGCTAGTATTATTTATATTGATCTGGCACTAAAAGGTGCGGTCGTTGTTTTGATGTTGTCATTATTTTAGTTATCGTCATTCAAAAATAACCTTTAACCTTATACATTTAAGTGTCAAAACGAATGACCGTTACACGGCCAGACGAGGTGTGTCCGTTTACGATTTGAAAACGGAATTCGCCATTTGACATTTTGAATTTAATTTTGGAACGCTTGTTCGTTGCTTTTTAGAACGGCCTGTTATTTCTATGTCAGTTATAAAAGATAATGTTTGTTGTATGCTTAATGCTTGTTGACACAAAATAATATGTTACAACATAACATAAGGTAGTATGTTGTTCAACGGTGTTTGGATATTTTCTCGTGCCTGCCTGGCTAGCTTTTTTTATTGGGAGGAAAATGGAGGAAGGAAAGAAAATGCTAGAGGTCTGTGGTCTCGAACCCGCCATGAGCAGTCCCTTGACAAGATGAGGCAAGTTGGTCGAGCTTGCCCCGGGGATGCAATCCGGGTCTGAGCGCTGATGGAGGGGTGACCTTGCTCACCAAGGCCACCCCCCACATGTGTGAGGCCGTACAAGGCCGGTGGAGAGTCCTGGCTAGTTACCTTGTACTGAAATAGTCATAAATTACCGTTAAGGCGAAATTCTCTTGCCAAAATTACTACTATGTTCTGACAGCTATCCTAAAGAGTCATTCAAAGTCTAGTGTGTTAACCTTGCTCCACCTTATTAATATTAATAATAATTTAAACGCAAGCAAAGCTTGAAAAAGCCGACTTCACCGCTTATATTTTGGTTTTGGCTTGATCAATTTTGATACAATTTATATGCGGCCTCCTCTGAAGTATAAATCTACCAAAAAAAAAACCTATAAAAATGATTCATAATTGGCAGAATTATCGCATAACATACATAGAAAAAAACATACAGTCAATTTAGAATCTCCTTTTTTAAAGTCGGTTGAAAGTATAACTTGCAGCAGAATGTATTCAACTTAAATATAATTATTTATGTACTTAACAGGAAAAAATATTAGGAAAATCCTTTTAAATGGTCTCGAGTAGCTTTAATAATAATATAAACGCCTTCACACTCACAGCCCCACACTAAGTACGATGACTTGTGTCGTGGGTGCAAATTTTGTAAACATGTTAGATAATTATATACAATTTTTTTGTCGATTCAGTACTTGCATTTTTTTCAAAATGGGGGAGAATTTAGGGGGTTAATAATGTAAAAAATACATTTCAGCCATTTTATAAAATACGCGAGGTCACAGTGCCTCTAGTTAACCTAACTTTAACCTTAACTTTGATATTATCTTACTAATATTATAAATCCGAAAGTTTGTGTGTAAGTGTGTGTGCAAATGTGTAAGTATGTTTGTTCCCTCTTCACGCTTTAACGGCTGAACGGATTTGGATGAAATTTGGAATGACCATAGATTATACCTATGATTAACACATAGGCTACTTTTTAATTTGATAATAGCGGGCGAAGCCGCGGGGCACGGCTAGTTAATAATAATATTAATTTATTTCAATCAAGTTTCGATATGAGATGCGTTAGATCGTGTTTTTTATATATATATACTAACCGTGCCCCACGGCTTCGCCCGCTTTTATCAAGTTAAAAAGTAGCCTATGTGTTAATTCTAGATATAATCTATGTACATTCCAAATTTCATTCAAATCCGTTCAGCCGTTAAAGCGTAAAGAGGGAACAAACATACTTACACACTTACACACTTACAAACAAACTTTCGGATTTATAATATTAGTAGGATGTATAAAATAGATAAGCCTTGTTGAACGTGACTGTATGCAACTGTCTCAACAGTTTTGTAGTTCTTAGTAATATATCTATCTTTATACATATTACGAATGCTCAAAATGCACGTAAAATGAGGCAAAGCGATAGACAAAATAGGCCTTACGTGTTTAGCCTACATCATTATTTACCAATAGGCAAGATTAAATTGAACTAGCCGTGCCCCGCGGCTTCGCCCGCTATTATCAAGTTAAAAAGTAGCCTATGTGTTAATCCTAGGTATAATCTATGTACATTCCAAATTTCATCCAAATCCGTTCAGCCGTTAAAGCGTGAAGAGGGAACAAACATACTTACACACTTTCGGATTTATAATATTAGTAGGATAGGATACTATTATTCTACTAATATTATAAATCGAAAGTTTGTGTGTAAAAAGTGTGTGAGAGGGAACAAGCATACTTTGGTCCCTCTTCACGCTTTAACGGCTGAACGGATTTGGATGAAATTTGGAATATACATAGCTTATTCCTAGGGTTACCACACAGGGTACTTTTTAACTTGATAACGCTCGTAGAGCGGTCCGCCTGGTCGATGGATGGGTGTGTTTATTAGGATTTTGAACTGAGTCACCTTTGCTTTGGACGTATGTTAAGCCGTCGGTCCCGGTTGTTAGTCGTAAGACAACAGTCGTTAGATGCTATGCAATTTTTTTGAGACTAAGAATCGGTCGTATTTAGTAACGACAAAAGATATAGGTTTTGTATTTCGACAATATACTTAGGATCTTTTTTGATCTTAATATTGAATATTCTAGATCTTTTTTTGAACTGCCGCCTGGGTTCGATTCTCGGTGGAAACACAATTTTTCTCCCCAAGGGAAACGTGTGTTTCTAGTTATGTGTGTGATTTGAATGTTTTTTTATTCAAGATAGGCAAACGTGGTGACGGTAAGAGACGATGTTTCCGGCCCCCACGAAAGAAGACGTCGAACTTAGTGTGGGGCTGAGCGTGAACGTGTTTAAGCGTGCGGGGTCCGCCCGTACCAAATGCGTGTAGTGTCTCAACTAAAGTTCGAGCGAGTGAAAATGAAGACAAAGAAAGTGTTTCGGTAATTAATAATTAGTGTTCATCGTGGTCACATTTCCGTGACCATCTTGTAAATCTAGTACAGTCGTGCACTGAATACTAAATTAAAAATTAAAATATTTTATTGATGTCTTACACTTAAATTGTACCTTGGTATAACAATTAACTGATAGACTAGGAGGTTTGAAATTGATCGAACAAAGCGAGATATCTATATTAACTTGGGAGGTTCAGCACTTTGTCAGTTTGTCTGTCTGTTCGTTTGTCTGGCATCTAGCGCCTTTTTTTTTAAAATTTGTGACAGGCTATTGTTTGACCACTATCTCACCTGATGGTAAGTGACGATGAGATCGAAGCTGGTTAACACACTAGACCTAGAATACGCAGGCTCTCAAGGATAACTGCCGGAACACCGTATTTGGCTTGGCGGCAGACTTTCAACTTGATGGTGGTAAGCTACTTTGGTAGCAAGCCAGGCGAGCAACTCACAAAATGCTCTACCACCTCTCAAATGTCACCTGATTAGCACCACCCGGGGACCAGAGGAGTCAGACTTAAGGGGTATCCTCCTACTGACGTGGGTGACTCAGCCCCCAAAAGTCTAAACGATAGCCTCACACTAAGTTCGATGACTTGTGTCGTGGGTGCCGGAAACATTCGTATCACACACACAATCACAACCAGAACCTGAAACACAAATTTTCCTTGGGGAGAAAAATCTTCTTAGATGACGAACGCCACCTGACTAATCCAAGGAGCTGTTCACAACGCAGTATAAGCATGTTATACGGTGTTAGCAAGATAATCGAATATGGTTAAGGTGAAGTAGGCTCCAAATTGGACGATTCATCCTCGCGAATATTAAAGATGACCTTATAAAACGGTCGATTAACAGCATTTTTTTTATGTGTCACAAAATATTTTATTCGGATATGTTCAGCGATACACGATTGAATAAATTTGGCTCTATAGAAAAAAAAAATTAACTTTACTAAAAAACACCAAATTTCCCGTTCCCGTGTCAGTGGAATGAATCAAGTTTATTCTGTTTCTATAAAAGATATTTTTTACAAAAAATATTGGGTGTAATTCCAACAAACATTCAAACCTCGTTGTGAACTCAAGTTTTTTGTAAAAGGGTAAGATTAATTTTAATATTAATTTAATATATGAAAGCGCGCACGCTGCCTATGCAGGCAATTCTACAAGGCTACAGTTTGGCTCCAGTCCGCCAACTCGATACCAAGTCGCCTTAAAAACGTTGCTGATCTATGGCCCACAGGTTTTGAAGATACCTACTAGAATGTTTTCAAAGCAACAATAATATATTCAATATTATTTATTAATATATTCACACTTGTTCCAAGGCGAACAGCTCATCGAATTAAGTTATTTAAACATCTGTTTCATATTGTAATGTTTGAAGGTTGCTTATTGTTATTTTGTGTCTTATTATTGAATTGCAAATACATTAAATTAAACATGTATATACATATTTTTTTGCTGGATAGGCAAGCATTTGTCCTTTATCTCATATGATGGAAAGTGACGTTGCCAAAGACGGGACATGCTTGCCTAGAAGGAACTCTAGACTTGAGGACTCGTATTCATATTATTTTTTTACTATATACTCCGTATTATTTTAAAAATTGTATTTTTGTACATATATTGTTTGTTGTATCGTATGACGACCCAGTTGGCGCAGTGGACAGGTGCCCGCCCTTTGGGTCTGGGTTCGATTCCCAGCAGAAGCACAAATTTCTTCCCAAGGGATATTTGTGCTTCTGGTTCTAGGTGTAATGTGTGTGTGATGTGAATGTTTCCGGCACCCACGATACAAGTCTTCGAACTTAGTTAGGGGCTGTGAGTGTGAAAGCGTTTATTTTTATGTTTATGTTTAAATATATTGTATATTGTATGCCATAACAACTACAGGCATTGCCTATTCGCATGACTTATAGATTATGATAAAAAAATATTGGAAATCTGTCTAACTTGGTAAAGTACTAGGCAAACATAAACATGGAGGAGGTAAAATTTTTAGTATGGTATTAAAATACTATGCAAACATAAACATGAAGGAGGTAAAAATTTAGTCAATAAATTTTTAGTATAGTATTAAAGTACTAGGCAACCATAAACACTGTTTTCCTTACACATTACAACACATGTTCTAGGGGAGCAATGCCGGCGTAGTTCCTGGTCCAAAAAAGATTGGAAATGTTACCAATGGTTCTTTTTTAATAATTCTGTACAGGATTGCGTCTGTCAGACTTGGGTAAGTACAAGGCAAACATAAACATGAGAGACTAAAAAGTTTTTAGTACTTATGGCATTACCATAAACGTGAAAGTCACTTTCTTTCATTAAGCGGCTTTGCAACGCGTGCTGGGTACAGCTACTATAAAATTTTCATAACCAAATTTCACCCCACACATGCAAAGTTAAGGCGTGTCCACATTAGCGTGCCAGATAGCCGTGTGTGGCGAAATTAGGGTAATTTCATATTCGCTAATCCTGCTTCAAGGTCGGTGTGTACTCACGTTTACTTCGCGTGTCTATGGGATGATGTAATGGGGTGGCCGTGGGTGGCAACTAGTGGCTATTGGCTGATGGGTAACCCGCTAAATAAACATTAAACAAACAAAACACACTCACACTTAACATAAACGCTTTCTCACTCACAGCCCCGCGCTGAGTTCGATTACTTGTATCAGTCTTGTGTGAATGCCGGAAACATTCGCAATACACATTGAAGACTCAATACAAATTTTCCTTGGGAAGAAAATTTATATTCATACCGGAAATCGAAATGACGATCTTCATCGGGATCTAAAAGTGGAACTCGTATAGTGTTATAGACTTGCTGAAGCTGATGAACAGAGACTTCATCACCAGGTGAATGTTGAGGCAATCCAACTCCTCGACAACACAGACTTAGTGAGAAGACTCAAGAGAACGAAACCTTTTGAGTTAGTGTAGTGATGTGACAGTGTAATAATAATAAATACTAATAAATCTTTATTGCCAAAGAATGTACAATATTTCACGATAGTGTTCTTAAAGGCTAAGTTAGCAATAACGTTGTAGAGTATCTGCTGCCGAACTAGGCTCATCGCCGGTGTTTCAGCATACAGCGCTCTTCCCATAACTAGATCTACAATATTAACTAGCACTAATATCTTACATAATCTAGTTACATTTAAATGATTTATAAAAGAAGTTGATTAATGTATTTATTATGTTGTATGGAATTACATTTTAGGTAATATAATGTATGCAGGTGTGTATGTGTGAGTGTGTGTGTGTGCGTGTATGTACTTGTGTGTGTGTGTATACGCGTGTGTTTGTGTGTGTGAGAGAGAGAAAAGGCGTGTGTGATGATTATTTTCGTTTTTTAATTATTTTAGATTGGTATTGATATATATAAATATATATATTTACTTTACGTATTTTAAGCTAAAACTTTAAGGAAATTCTCCGTTTCCTCATAAGACATTGTTTTCAGCAATTGTGTAGTTTTGATTTTTGCCCCTGTTTTGGTCATTGGATATATATTTAGTATTTTATTTATTTTATTGTATAGAAAAGGACCTAGGAAAAAGTAATATTTTCTTATAAAAGAAGTTTTAAGGCGTGGAGGTTGACTACACACTTTGTAGTTTCTACGTTTGGTTAGTATGTGTGAATCATATATTAAATTATTATGTTGAGTCAAGATAATACTTTGAACAAAAAGTTGTCGAACAGTTAATACATCGCAATAATTGTATAAACATGAAGTAGGGTATAGAAACGGAAGTCCAGTGGCAACCTTCAATACAGCACGTTGGGCTACTTCCAATGTGAGTAGATGCGTTTTAGGAGCACCACCCCAGGAGGAGATGCAGTATGTTATTAAAGATTGACAGAGGCTGAGATATATTTGTTTAGTAATTTTTGCATTTGCTGCATGCCTAAGTTTTTTAAATATAAACATAAGTTTCCTAATACGTCCGCTGATAGAGTCAATATGGTTTTTAAAAAGTAAGTTTTTATCAATGATTATACCCAAGTATTTTATAGTGTTTGTCCTTTCAATTGTGTTACATGTACAGTTTATGTTTTTAGTTACCTTGAGACATCGGTTTGTGTGAGCGTATAACTGAAGATTAGTCTTTATCATAGTATCTCGTATTGAAAAGGTTAAGTATTTGGTCTTCTCGATATTTAGTGACAGAACGTTGGAATTCAACCATGAAGTAACTACGTTGAAACCTTTTTGAGCGACATCGAATACATCTTCCCAAGTTTCAGCAGCAAAAACTATTGCTGTGTCGTCGGCATAAGAAATGAGTTTACCCTCTGAAGGTTGGAATAGGCAAAGGTCATTCATATATATCAGAAAGAGTGTTGGTCCTAAAATACTTCCCTGTGGAACGCCATGAGTGACAGGCAGATCGGCACTAATATGTGAACCCAATTTAACACTCTGTTTCCTTCCTGATAGGTAATCTTTAAAAAGTTTAAGTTGACTTCCTCTGATTCCAAACTTTTCTAGTTTGTCAATAAGTATAGGGACAGAGACCGTATCGAATGCTTTAGCTAAGTCAAGAAATATGGAGATACATTTCTTGCCGCGGTCTAAATTTAAGGAAATAAAATGAGTTAATTCGTGAACTGCATCATTAGTGGATTTCCCACATCTGAATCCAAACTGGTGGCTAGAAAAATAATGGTTTCCTTCAATGTAATTAACCAGTCTATTATTAATAATGCGTTCAAAAATTTTGGAAATAGAGGGAAGAATTGATATTGGTCTATAATTACTGATACGGTCTCTGTCTCCAGCCTTGTAGATTGGGCGTATTCGAGATCTTTTTAAGTCAGTTGGAAAAATCCCAAGTTCAATACAGGAGTTGAAAATATGTGTCAGATGAGGAACTAGTATATTCCTATGCTCTTTCAAAAATCTGTTCGAGATTAGATCCCAGCCAACTGAGCACTCATTTTTAAGGCTTAATATAAGTCTTTCTATTTCTTCGTTATCGGTCGGTAACAAGACAAAGGAACTTACTTTAGGGGAAGTATTGCAATATCTAGTTGTTTCATCAGTTGGATTACAGCTGATATTTTTTGCTAAGTTTCTACCAACGTTAACAAAGTAATCATTGATAGCATTGAGTGATTCTTCAGAAGAATTTCTTAAAGTTAACAATTCTTTTGGTACTGTATGAGTCTCATTAGTGCCAGAGATATCTTTCATTGCTTGCCAAATTTTTTTACTATTACTCCCAGCTTTAACGAATTTAGTGAGTGCTATTCACAAAGAACACAAGAACAAAGTGTAGAGACCCTTTGATAGAGACAGTAAGAAAAGTGTTATTGGACACATTCTCAAGGCTAGATCGTAATTCCAATAGTGTAACTAACGAAATAGGTATGTCATAAAAATAACCCGTGAATCGAATCCAATACCCATACGCTGTAAGCGAGAGATTCGAATAACACAAACGTAAATTTTGAGATAAAAGAACGAGATAGCATGTTGTCTAGTCATGACATAGCAACATAGCGCTACAGGCAAAAACTGCATCTTGCTGAGGCACGTGCGTACAGGCGTGTACACATACAAGCCGCTTTTGGTACCACTCTATGATGATAACATACTTCTTTGTTTTTACTATGATTATAGTATAGATTTTAATTAACGTTCTCTATCTATTGTCTGCTGGTCAAGGTTAAAAATGAAAGGAGAAATCAGTAATTTTTCGACATTTTCACGCATTTTAATAAACAAATTACATTTTTTTCATAAATTTGTCAATATTGTGCCACTCAGAACATGAATGAAAATGTTTCGCGAGGGTTGCAATGCACTTCTCTGCCTGAGACTAAAGATGTTACTTCATATACAGAGGCATTTGTAAAAAAGAACGACATCGCCGCGTCGCGCCTCGTTATATCCATGCCAACGTCAGTTCACACTTGACACTATAGCCTAGGGAATGTCTAGTCTACGTGAGGCATTTAGGGGGGAGGGGGGATTTTATTGTTTTTTAGTATTTTTTGTTTTAGCGGCAATAGAAATACATCATCTGTGAAACATTTCAACTGTCTAACTATCACGGTTCATGAGATACAGCCTGGTGACAGACGGACGGACAGCGGTGTCTTAGTAATAGGGTCCCGTTTTACCCTTTGGTTACGGAACCCTAAAAAAGGACTAGAAGTTGCATAACTTGTCAAGACGACTCAAACGAGCCCAAACTCGATGAGTTTATCTTGTTTAGTTCAGAAGTTCCTATGGCCATCTTTCGTCTCCATCAGACCAGCTCCATGGTACCATATGGAATTATCACCGAAGTTACATAAGTACACCAAATTTGAGTCCAATCGGACGTCGGGAAGTGGGTCTAATTTAGCTTGCAAGATTTGATTACAGACCGACAGACAACGGGACAGGAGAAACTAAATTAAAACTTGTGAAATACTTAAAATTCTCAAATAATATGTAAATTTTTTTATTTTTTTTTATTTGTGACAGGCTAGTGTTTGACCACTATCTCACCTGATGGTAAGTGACGATGTGATCGAAGCTGGTAAACACACTACACCTGGAATACGCAGGCTCTCAAGGATAACTGCCGGAACACCGTATTTGGCTTGGCGGCAGACTTTCAACTTGATGGTGGTAAGCTACTTTGGTAGCAAGCCAGGCGAGCAACTCACAAAATGCTCTACCACCTCTCAAATGTCACCTGATTAGCACCACCCGGGGACCACGTGTAGGGAGTCAGACTTAAGGGGTATCCTCCTACGGACGTGGGTGACTCAGCCCCCAAATAAGTAAAAGAGCGTCTATTTTTTAAGACAGGCCTATCAACGAATTTATCGACAGACCTCTAGCATCTATGGACGGATGTGCCAGCAGGAAACCTAATCGGGCACGGTAAGACGTGCAACTTGACACGAGCGAACAATAACAATCGGGGAGTCACGGCTGGCTGGTTGCGGCGAGTGTATCCTGTCCCAGTGTGGCGCAAGCTACAGGAAACTGCGATTTGAGGAACCATGCTTGGCGCAAGTAACAGGAAACTGCGATTTGAGGAAACATTGTTGAGACATGAGAGCTATGGTTGTGATGCAAATCTGACAATTAATGAATGACTATTGCCAAAGAGACACCTAATAAAACTTATGACGAAATTAAAATTCGTTTATTCACATGGGCCCCAAAGAGGCACTCACGAAGGTTATAACTGCCAAATTCGTAAAATTACAGCCATCTCGAGAAGAACCCGGCAAAGAACTCGGCGGCGCATTTTTTCATTCATTTTTAAATTACATTCATAAATTACTAATACAGGAATGATATTAACCTGGGTATGTCTATATTGTGTTCACCAAAAAGCGCTTGTGCATCCTTGTCATTTAAACATAAACGCTTTCACACTTACAACCCCACACTAAGTTCGATGACTTGTGTCGTGGGTGCCGGCAACCACACACACAATCACACCAGAACCAGAAATCTTATGCCTTTAGGAGAAAACTTGTGTTCCCGCCGGGAATCTTTCCCGATACCATAGCATGCCAGTAACTTTTTCGATTGTTTGCAAACGATTAATCGGCCAAATCGATATTGTTGATTCGATCATAATGGATTGTCAACAATCGAATTTTTCGTTCGATTGTTGGAACACTACTGCTTACGTAAAACAATTCTACGCGGAACACGTTCGAACTTATCGTAAACCGAACACTGACCGAGCAAAGGGGGCAAATGAATAACCGCATATCTCCGCATTTGAGTAAAACGGGGTAACATAAGTCGGGGTATTACTGTAGTATACTATTAGTATAGATTTAAAATAATGTCGCTATAAGTTTACACCTTGTACTATACGTGCAAGGTGCAGACCTTGTCGATTCACGTTACCAGCACCTGTCGTGACGTCACTTCGCGTCGGCTTTGTTCCTTTACTAATAGGAAAGTGCATAATTACTGTCTTTTATAGCAAGTAAGCAAAGCTTCGGTGAAAGGACTACCTTTGCGCCAGGATTATATCCAGCGGATTCACTCGCCTTATAAAAGAAAATATCTTGTTACTCATTATTACTACAATACAATACAATACAAATACTATTTATTGCACACCAAGAAAAATAACAATAAAAAAAAATGTAGCAGTACAATCGGCAGCCTTATCGCTAAGCAGCGATCTCTTTCAGGCAACCTTAGGATGGAGAGGATAACAAAGTTTAACAAAAAGTGATCGGTGGTGCGGCAATGATCATAATACATACAATCTTTTAAACATACATATTGTATTATTAAGCTATTGCATAGCTTCTATCGCGGGCCTTGAGCGTGGAGACCGAATCCAGAAATTCCGTAACGAAAATAACCTAACACTCCGACCGGCACAACGGTGATACTTTTTAGTTTTGCCATCTATCGATGAATAGCAGAACTTTTAATGACTTTTTTGAAATATCACGCTTGTCTCTTTAGTTCAACAACTCGCCTCTAGGTGGCAGGAAAAAAATATATAAATAAATTAAATAAATAATTATAATTGCATAAGTTGATAAAAAATGCTATGCAATAGCTTTACCGCGGCAGTCCCCGAGTGCCACACGTCTTTTTTTATGTTTCAATGTTATATTCGGCTTAAAACATGAAAATTTCGACTTACTTTGTAGTCGACTAGTTTCGGTACAATTTAGTTGTCCTTCATTAGGATGAGTCAGACGCGCGATACGCGGAGGCATGCGGCTCGACACTCGGCGCGTGTTTTAAGCCGAATATAACATTGAAACATAATGTGTAATACACACGATAGTTTTAACATTAAAAATACATATAATTATTAATGCAACTACCTAACACATTCTCTAATAAACTTAAATCGTTTCCTAATTGACAAATGTTATTAAACGCTAATGATTTTTTGGTCGGTCGAAGCGAGATCTCTAAGTTGACTTGGGTGACGGCACTTTGTCAGTCCGTCCGTCTGTCAGAGGCATCTAGAGACTAAACCTTACAAAAAATAACTTCAAATTCTCAGTGAATATATGTAAAAACTATGGACCAAAGCCAGAAAAGACAATTAAAATTATATAAATGAAAATATTAAAGGGACACTCATACATGTAAGTGGGAGAAAAAAATGGTTATAGGCAATTAACCTCAAAAGCTTTTCTACATGTAACTGGGGAGCAAAAAAAAAGTTATAGGCAATTAACCTCAAAAGTTTTTCTACATGTAACTGGGGAGCAAAAAAAAGGTTATAGGCAATTAACCTCAAAAGCTTTTCTACATGTGACTGGGGAGCAAAAAAAAAAGTTACAGGCAATTAACCTCAAAAGTGTTTCTACATGTAACTGGGGAGCAAAAAAAAAGATATAGGCAATTAACCTCAAAAGTGTTTCTACATTTAACTGGGGAGCAAAAAAAAAAGTTATAGGCAATTAACCTCAAAAATTTTCTACATGTAACTGGGGAGCAAAAAAAAAGTTATAGGCAATTAACCTCAAAAGTTTTTCTACATGTAACTGGGGAGCAAAAAAAAAGGTTATAGGCAATTACCTCAAAAGTGTTTCTACATGTAACTGAGGAGCAAAAAAAAAGGTTATAGGCAATTACCTCAAAAGCTTTTCTACATGTAACTGGGGAGCAAAAAAAAAATGTAATAGGCAATTAACCTCAAAAGTTTTTCTACATGTAACTGGGGAGCAAAAATAAAAGGTTATAGGCAATTAACCTTAAAAGTTTTTCTACATGTAACTGGGGAGCAAAAAAAAGTTACAGGCAATTAATCTCAAAAGTTTTTCTACATGTAACTGGGGAGCAAAAAACAAGTTTTAGGCAATTAACATCAAAAGCTTTTCTACATGTAACTGGGGAGCAAAAAAAAAGTTATAGGCAATTAACCTCAAAAGTTTTTCAACATGTAACTGGGGAGCAAAAAAAAAAGGTTATAGGCAATTAACCTCAAAAGTTTTTCTACATGTAACTGGGGAGCAAAAAAAAAGTTATAGGCAATTAACCTCAAAAGCTTTTCTACATGTAACTGGGGAGCAAAAAAAAAAGATATAGGCAATTAACCTCAAAAGTTTTTCTTTATTGGGCAAAATGTAGGCGCGAACGACTGGTCAATGACAAACAACTTCTCTGTAGAGGATGAATGAAAAGTGAAGATGCGGCAGAAGATGTATTTGCACATTACATGCATTTGCTTAAAAAATACTCAGTTGAACTACTAGGAGGAAAACCTACCACTAGTTCAACGTTTGAACTAATCGGTTGTATTAATGGGAATAATTAAGAATTATTTATAGCCCTTATTAATTATTTTCCTGTTAAACTTACCGATTTATATTATTCAGGAAAATCCAAACATAAATCCAACATTCTTGACAAAACGTTTATAACATAACTAGATTTTGCCCGCGGCTTCGCTCGCGTTAAGAAGTATTATTATTAATTAAGTATAGATCCCCTATTTTATCCCCTTGGGGGTAGAATTAATCAAAATCCTTTCTTAGCGGATGCCTACGTCACAACATCTACCTGCATGCCAAATTTCAGCCCGATCCGTCCAGTGGTTTGGGCTGTGCGTTGATAGATCACTATGTCAGTCAGTCAGTCACCTTTGAGTTATATATATTTATATATATATAAACGCTTTCACTACGCTGAACTTAGAGATATCCACTAAATGAGGAAAATAAACACTTTAAAACCGACGACAGTTCAGGATAGAGGGCTTATTGATTGATTGAAACGCTTTCACACTCACAGCCCCACATTAAGTTCGATGACTTGTGACGTGGGTGCTGGACATTTAAATCACACACACACACACACAATAACAAGGACTCTTGCTGGTATAATTAAATATTGATCATAATGGAACATTTTATAACATTATTCTTTCCCCAATAGCTGCCACACACTGAACGCATTTGGTATAAACAGATGGCGTGTGAGGACGCGGGCGCGGTCGCCTCTCGCAAGTTTTCTCCCCAAGGGAAATCTGTGTCTGGTTCTTGTGTATGTGATGTGAATATTTCCGGCACCCACGACACAAGTCCTTGAACTTAGTCTGGGGCTGAAAGCGTTTTTTATTAAAAATAGCTTTAACACTCACAGCCACACACTAAAGAAAGAAGAAAGAATCTTCAAAGCCTAGAACATCGATGGAGCGCAGTGCCATAACCCGTCGCAGGGTCGCAAGTCTATCGGTCTTTTATAGGATACATTTCGGAGAGTGTCAACACGCATTATTGACGATAATTTAAAAACTAGAGATCAGATCTAGATCAATTTCAATGGGAAGACATGAAAAGCACCAGCATTCAAATAAAAAAATAATCATCAAAATTGGCTCACAACGAAAGAAGTTATGAGGTAACTTTTGAAGTCGGTTAAAAATGAGAACATCGTCAATGTAGTCCACAGAATACGCATTATTGACGATATTTCAAGAACTACTGATCAGATCTTG
The DNA here is from genome assembly GCA_948107665.1 of Lomographa bimaculata. Classification (NCBI taxonomy): domain Eukaryota; kingdom Metazoa; phylum Arthropoda; class Insecta; order Lepidoptera; family Geometridae; genus Lomographa; species Lomographa bimaculata. The sequence goes on along the minus strand of OX403610.1, from coordinate 10,065,865 downwards.
ATCAAACTTAAATGGGACCAATTGGAAAGCAACATCTATCAAACTAAAAAAAAAATCTAAATCGGTTCACGTGGAAAGAAGTTAAAAAACACAATTCAGTTGACTTGAGTACCTCCTCTTTTTTGTGAAGTCGGTAGAAAATAAGTATCTTTATCGATCGCATCGTCTGGCAAAGCAATTAAACGCTTTCACACACAATAGCCACCAATATATCAGTAATTAAACTTCTTTTGTATAAAGCCTTCCAGCTTATTAGACATTGTATTATCTGCTGAGGAGGTCAAGATCGGAGAGCCGCCATCTCCCAATAAAGAATCACCTGAGTCACGTTGAGTCATCATGATGCATGGCACCATGTTTGTGTATGACATCATGTATGGAGCGTTGGAGAACTTGAATAAATCTACATTAGTTAGAAATTACCCAACTTAGGCAAAGATTAAAACAAGCAAAGCTTAATAAAACCGACTTCAAAGCTTATATTTTGGTTTTGGCTGGATCGATTTCGATAACATTTATATGGGACCACCTCTGAAACATAATCTACCAAACAGCCGTTAAAGCGTGAAGAGGGAACAAACATACTTACACAAACTTTCAGATTTATAATATTAGTAGGATTATATTTCTTCTGAATTTGTTTAGAGGTTTAAATCTACTGAGTGAACATAGATTATCCTATTTACTATACAAATGGGAAAATTTGGATGTTCTGTCTGTAAGTATGTTGGATAAGATGTTTGCTACAAGATTACCTATCCGGGCTCGCCGGCATACTCATGTCCTCTCCTTCCTCTACAACATACTTTTTAACCCTAAAGCCCCACGATACCTCAAAGAGAGATTTGAGTTCTTTGACTCCTCCAATTCCCTCTGTCTTAGGTCATCAGAAAACTTGCGTTTAAGGATGCCTCCGCACTCTACTGGATTCTATGACTCGTCCTTTACTGTGCAGGCTGTGCGTTTGTGGAACGCGCTTCCGATCACTATCTAGACGTGCTCAATCCCTTGATTCGTTTAAATCCTACTAATATTATAAATCCGAAAGTTTGTGTGTAAGTATGTTTGTTCCCTCTTCACGCTTTTACGGCTGAACGGATTTGGATTTTGGAACGGATATGTACATAGATTATACCTAGCATTAACACATAGGCCATTTTTTAACTTGATAATAGCGGGTGAAGCCGCGGGGCACGGCTAGTTACAAATAAAAGACTTTAACATAACAGCGTAGAATAAGTTTTGTTTTTTTGCTCACTTGTATGGATGTGTTTGTATGTATTAATTTATGTATGCATGTGTATGTATTATATTTATTATTGTATATGATATTGTATATATATTAGGTATGTATTAGGATAATTATATGTGTATATGTATATGTAGTGTTTATGTAGTTTATTTAGTATTAGTCTCAGTTTTACCACACCACCATCCCTTCTTATCTGTATTATTCTTTTCCATCCAAAGGTTGTCTGGAAGAGATCGCTCTTAGCGATAAGACCGCCAATTGTACCTATTTATTAGTAATTTCTTTTCTGTACTTTTTTTATTATTGGTGTCAATAAAGAGTTATGGTATTGTATTGTACGTCAAAACTACTGACCGATTTACCTAAATGCTTACAACTATTATGGCTGCCATAAACGCGTCTGACTCGAACTGAGACCGCGCGCGTTCGAACGCCAATCCGTTCGGTCCAAATGCGTCCAGTGTGTGGCTATTAGAATCATGTTACCAAAACCGGTGACATAGTTTGTGTCGCGTCAAGGCCCCTACCCACTTTCACGCTGGTCACTGTACCACATAATACGATATAATGGTCTAGCTGTACTAATCTAACTCAGGGGTCGGCAACCTGCGGCTCGCGAGCCACATGCGGCTCTTTGGATGTGAAGCTGCGGCTCTTTTGTTCCATACGTAAATATTATTTATTTTATTAACAAATATAATACATTTAAAAATCATTCTGAATCGATAAACGAGGATTAGGCACCATTTATTTATATCTCAGCCACTTGTGCTGTACTCGTTTTTCACCGCACCCCTCCCAAGTGACAAAAATTTTTGTGGCCCTTTAAAAACTTTGAAATTTTGAAAATTGTGATTTTTGGCTCTTCCGACTCAAAAGGTTGCCGACCTCTGATCTAACTGGATGACTCAACCCGTACAGACCGATTTGGTTCTTTATTTCTATTCCTGATGAATTGTGAGGCGTTGCAGAACAGTATAATCCTACTAATCCTACTAATATTATAAATCCGAAAGTTTGTGTGTAAGTGTGTAAGTATGTTTGTTCCCTCTTCACGCTTTAACGGCTTAACGGATTTGGATGAAATTTGGAATGCACATAGATTATACCTATGATTAACACATAGGCTACTTTTTAACTTGATAATAGCGGGCGAAACCGCGGGGCACGGCTAATATAATATAAACGCTTTCATACTTACAGCCCGGCACTAAGTTCGATGATTTGTGTCGTGGGTTTTTTTTTATTCAAGGTAGGTAATCTTTTGACCACCATCTCACCTGATGGTAAGCGACGATGGAGCTTGCCTAGAAGATACTTATTCACTTGCGATTTGAAGACTCCCATATTGTACTCATCAGGAAACACCGACTCAGGTGAGGAGTTCCATTCCTTTGCGTTTGTACAATGAATGTGGCAGCAAAAGTTTTAGTCTGCATTTGTGGAATTTGTACCATATAGCGGTGTCGCTTATCAGTTTGTCTGCTTGTTCGATGATAGAACGGGGATGGAGGAACTAGGCAGTCTTATTTTGAAAATTTGATGTAAACGCTTTCTTTGTTGAGTAATTACACTAATCGAAATATGAGGGCAACAAAGGACGCCGCCATTTAGAGCTGAAACAAGCTAACAGCCGGTGATCCTCTGTAGTTCTGATATATAAGAGACTGTATTACTAATATATATATACCGTCATTGGTAAGTAGTGCACAACCCTAAAGGGAGTGGTTTAGAATCGACAACTGAGCAAAAAAAATGTAAATTTCATTTTTTATACTATTTAGTAGTATCTGTCAAGTAAAGTATGGCAACTCTACAGCTACTTACTAAACTTTTATTTTTACCGACTTCCCAAAAAAGGAGGAGGTACTCAAGTCGACTGTATTTTTTTTTTTTTTTTTATGTGTGTTACCTCATGAATTCTCTCCACGTGAACCAATTTCAAAAATTTTTTTTTAGTTTGAAAGATGTAGCTTTCTAATTGGTCCCATTTAAATTTGATCAAGATCTGATCAGTAGTTTTTGAAATATCGTCAATAAAGCCTATTTTGTACACCTACTTTGACGATGTTCTCGTTTATCCGACTTCAAAGGTTACCTCATAACTTCTTTCGTTGTGAGCCGATTTTGATGATTCTTTTTTTATTTGAAAGCTGGTGCTTTTCTTGTCGTTCCATTGAAATTAGATCAAGATCTGATATCTTATTTTTGAGTTATACTCAATAATGCGTGTTTAATACATTAAATCTGATCAAGGTTCCAAAGATAAATCTGTGAAGTCGGTTTTTTTAATGTTTGCTTGCGTTTAATTATTATTCTTTTCAGTTGTCGATTCAAAAACAACCCCTGCAGGATAGTGACTAAGTAGTGCACAATTCTGCAGTAATGGTGTTGTGGTACCAGGCGGACTTTGCAAAAGATTCTTAGAGGTGCTATTAAACTTGAGAGCGATGAGAAAAACTGTAGTAGGTGACGTTATCAAGTCCAGCTCGATGTTCGGCGATGCATTCCTCCACGTAACATGCTTTCACTTTTCAACGTCTTCTGCTCTAATTGTATCAACGGCAGATTATCTTGGCGATTTAATTACGGTTGTCCATTTACTTATATGTATATAAATATATAATTCTTATGTGTATGTTTGTGACTGAACTGCTCCTAAACGGCTGACTAATGACATTTTCAGGATAACGTACTACATTTTTGCAATAAATTATTTATGAATTATAAAGACACTAGCCATTCGTCCGCTATTATCAAGTTAAAAAGTAGCCAATGTGTTAATTCTAGGTATAATCTATGTACATTCCAAATTTCATCCAAATCCGTTCAGCCGTTAAAGCGTGAAGAGGGAACAAACATTCAGATTTATAATATTAGTAGGATTTTTTACTAGTTAGATACTAGTAGTATCAGATTTAAAATGTTGAATTTTCGTCTTACATATTAGTATTTTTAATTTTGAGTAGGAAGGCTAGTAATAAATATAATGTGAAACAATGTATGTCGTGGTCCGTGAATAATTGTCTTGAACTAGAATTAATATTGCTAACTGTAACTGCCTACGCAAGCATTTGAAGTGTTTTATTTCCGCAATCAATTACAATAATCAATTACAGTGTTGCCATGTTTCTAGCAAATAAACAATTACATTTTATTTATAATAATTCGAATATGAAAGTTATTGTATTGTCCTTCATTGACGCAAAGACGAAAAAATTTTGCTTCGTCATTTGTCTAGTCGTTTGCCCTGGACTGAGATCTCGCGCCTACATTTTGGCAAATAGAGAAAAAGTTATGGCCTATACCTTTATTTTTCTTCAGAATAATTGTTTGATTTTCAACTGACTTCAAAAAATAAGGTTCTCAATTCGTCTGTATATTTTTTTTGTATGTATCTTACGCGATATCTCCGCCAATTATGAATCGATTTTGATGATTTTTATTTGGTAGATTCAGAGGTGGTCTCATATAAATTTTATCGAAATCGATCTAGCTAAAACCAAAATATAAGCGATGAGGTCGGTTTTTTTAAGCTTTATAATTTGACATTAAAGGTTCTGTTTAACTGTTGTTGGCCTACCATGAACTTTTTAAGCCAGCTAAGTTCCGGGCAGTCCATTTATTGGATCGATATTTGTCCTGCTACCACGAACATACAATTGCTGAGTACCGTAGTAACGGTAGAGTATACCTTAGAGGTGGTCCCATATACATTTTTAGAAATCGGTCCAGCCAAAACCAAAATATAAGCGATGAATTCCGTTTTTTTACAGACTTCCCAAAAAGGAGGAGGTACTCAAGTCGACTGTATTTTTTTTATGTTTGCTACCTCATATCTCCTCTCCACGTGAGCCGATTTCGAAATTTTTTTTTAGTTTGAAAGATGTTGCTTTCTTATTGGTCCCATTTAAATTTGATCAAGATCTGATTAGTAGTTCTTGAAATATCGTCAAGAATGCATATCTCGTGAGGAATAATGCATACTTTGACGATGTTCTCGTTTACCCGACTTCAAAAGATACCTCATAACTTCTTTCGTTGTGAGCCGATTTTGATGATTGTTTTTTTATTTGAAAGCTGGTGCTTTTTATGTAGTCCCATTTAAATTTGATCAAGGTCTGATCTCTAGTTTTTGAGTTATAGTCAATAATGCGTGTTTATACATTAAATCTGATCAAGGTTCCGAAGATAAAGTGGTGAAGTCAGTTTTTTTAAGCTTTGCTTGCGTTTAATTATTTTTAGCTTTACTTGCGTTTATCACCATAGATTTTTTTAACTGCTCGTAAGCTTAATTGGGTGCGTTTTCCCCCCAAATAAATAGTTTATTCTGTTTTTTAGTATTTGTTGTTATAGCGGCAACAGAAATACATCGCCTGTGATAATTTCAACTATGTAACTATCACGGTTCATGAGATGCAGCCTGGTGACAGACAGACAGACGGACGGACAGCGGAGTCTTAGTAATAGGATCCTGTTTTACCCTTTGGCTACGGAACCCAAAAAATTAACTAAAATAAAACTTTCTAGAAGTCATTCAAGGTTGAACCGTTACACTAAAAACCGTTATAAACATCGAATTTATAGGTACTATTTCTCTTGTATATGTAATTTATATAGAATATTTTATATATATATAAATACATACGTATAATTTTGGAATGTATGTATCATATGATCTGTTGTATGTATGTTTATGTATAGAATCTTTTCTTTATTGTATAGCTTCATTTATTGCACGCCGATATATCTCCTGAAATAGCAGGATGACTGGCAGAAAATGCTCTAGCATTAAGTCCTCCTATGTACATAGTATTTGTGCATGAAGTTTTTTTAAATAAATAAATAAAACAATCAGCGGTCTTATCGCTAACAGCGATGTCTTCCAGACAACCTGACACAGTACATAGACATGCGCTCTATTCTATACAATTTAACTTAGATTTAACTGTATACTACGAGTATACATACTGCACTGCGTTCAAAGATTAAAGATGTTTCGTGCTGGACTTTCCTCGATTTTACAACTGCGTTTGACCTACTTTGTATCTATTTTAGGAGGAGAGGTGGGTCAATGTTTTCGCATCGCTTTGAAAAGTAGAATTTATTGTTATTACGTCTTACTTTATTAAACTTCACATTGGACAAGTGTTCAAGCAATATATTTAAACTTTTAATGGAATAATAGCAAAATATTGGAACAGCGCAGACAAAGGGGTGACCTAATAGAGACATATAAGATTTTAACCGAGCATTATAACATAGACCTCTCCAGTAAACTCTTTCAGTTGGATACAAACAAGGTACTGAGAGGGCATTCCAGGAAACTGATCAAACATGCAAATGCAAGCAATCCCCGAAAACACTTCCTGCCGAACCGCATAGCTAGAGTGTGGAATATGCTACCAGAGACAGTGATAAGTGCTCCCTCAATAAACTCTTTCAAAAATAGATTGGACAAACATTAAAAAAAAAAAAGTGCACAAAAGTGATATACACGTATCAGCTTAATAAGCTGCTCAGTGTATCAACAATAATAACAATATTATTTTCTGTCCGTGTCAGGTATAGTTGAAAAGATCTCTGCAAGTAGAGTATGAAACCGTTTAAAAACATAAAATAAAAATAACATAAACGCTTTTACACTCACAGCCCCCACTAAGTTCGATGACCTGTTGTCGTGAGTGCCGGAAACATTAAAATCACATATACAATCACAACCAGAACCAGGAACACAAATTTGCCTTGGGGAGAAAACTTATGTTCCCGCCGGGAATCGAACCCGATACCCCTGCTTAGAAGGCAAACGCCACTCAACTAAGCCAACGGGCAGTTCGATTCCTGGTGGAAGCACAAGCTTTCCCCAAGGAAAATTTGTGTTTCTGGTTTTGATTGTGTGTGTGATGTAAATGTGTCCGGCACCCACGACACAAGTCATCGAACTTAGTGTGGGGCTGTGAGTGTGAAAGCGTTGATGTTTATGTATTCATATCGTGACTAAACCTAACGTTAAGGCGGTTACAAACGCGTGACGAAGCGACAGATAGTCTGTGGCTCACGTAACTTCCACACGGATGCCTGATTAGTTGCGCTTACCATTCCTAACTGCTCTTGCTTACGTCATGCGTGACCAGCTTTAAAATGTACCTTTAGTACAGATGTATTTTGAAGCTGATGGTGACATTCGTGCACGCCTGGATTGCTACCCAGGAGCTCTATTCCGGGCATCGATATCTTTAAACGAGCAATTCTTGTATATATATAATCAGGATCTCGGAAACGGCTCCAACGATTTTCATGAAAGTTACAGATTAGGGGTTTTTCGGCCCAAAGAATCGAATTATCAACGTTCCAGGTCCTAGAAATGCTCGGTTCCCAAACTGCATTTGAAAAACCGGGTTTAAGAAACTATCAGCGCCATCTATTACGCCATGACCGATGTAAAAAACTGTTTCTTCTCGACACTAGATGGAGCTTTCTGAGGCTACAAATTCCAACACATTCTACCAAAAACAAAAGACCGAGCAAAGCTCGGTCATCCGGATATTTATCTTTATACATCGATGTCGAAATCGAACGATTTTTTTTTCTTATCTACCGATTTCACAAAAAAAGGAGGAGGTATTCAAGTCGACTATACATATATACTTTATTTTTCTTTTTTTTTATGTGTTACCTCATATTTTAGTTCCACGTTAACCGATTTTGAATTTTTTTTTGTTTGAAAGATGTTGCTTTGCAAATTGGTCCCATTTAAATTAGTTCTTGAGATATCCTACTTATAAAATAAATCCGAAAGTTTGTTTGTAAGTGTGTAAGTATGTTTGTTCCCTCTTCACGCTTTAACGGCTGAACGGATTTGGATGAAATTAGGAATGTTCATAGCTTATACCTAGGATTCGCACATAGGCTACTTTTTAAATTGATAATAGCGGGCGAAGACGCGGGGCACGGCAGGTATATACCTGCCGTGCCCCGCGTCTTCGCCAATGAATTAAGTATATGTATATACATATACTTAATTCATTTATTTTAAGTTATTTAGACTTAGCTTTACCATATAACTACAAGACTAACTGTCAAACGTCATCCATATATGGTTGACATACCTCAACTTCGGTCAAAGCGTTTCGCTTCTGCGTTTATCATCCGGACTGCGAAGGAGTTGAACTCATTGCCTTCGTCTTTGTTCCCCGAACGGTATTATCTGGGAGTCTAAGTCAAGAGTGAATAGGTACCTTCTAGGCAAGCATGCTACATCTTCGGCCGCATCATCACTTTCCATCAGGTGAGATTATGGTCAAATGCTTACAAAAAAAAGACAAAAATAATGAATGACATTCACTTATTACGGTTTTTTTTATATTGACTTTGTTTCTTTTTATGTAGGTACGAACAAATAAAAATAACTTAGTGTGTGAATGAGAAAAAAAACCAGGAAGTCAGCCGATTAAAAAAAAAGTCCTACGCAAAAGTAAAACAATAAGATAATGTGGTATTGTTATAAACGGACCAGCTCGTCATGAACTACGTGCGTTTATAAAGATAAAGATTTATGTGTCGTGGCCATCGATCTAGTAAACAATACAGATACAACGGGATATGGAAGTGAAGCCTAAAAAACGGATACCACTCGACTAACAAACTATATCAAAACGAATAACTTTGAATATTCTAAGTAATATTAGTTTCAAATTTACGATACGATACGACGATTTCCACTCATTTATAAGCAAAATTCATAGACACAAATAAACACATTCACACTCAGAGCCCCAAATTAATTAGTTTGGGGCTCTGTCCTGTCCGTCCGAGGCATCTAGCGTCTAAACCATTCAAGCGAATTACTTTAAATTCCCAGAGAATATGTGAAGCTATGGCCCAAAGCCAGAAATAGCAATAAAAATGATATAAATAACAATTTTAAGGGGAAAACGTTAAGGGTTCGATAACCGGGTAATCGATCACCCGAGATCTCAGTTCGGCGCGAACGACTAGTTATACAGTTCACGAACTAAATAAGTGTTTCATATTTTATTGTGAGTTTATATTTTATACTTATACTAGCTTTTGCCTGCGGCTTCGCTCGCGTTAAGAAGTACAACATACTTTCATCCCCTATTTTATCCCCTTGGGGGTAGAATTAATCAAAATCCTTTCTTAGCGGACGCCTACGTCATAACATCTACCTGCATGCCAAATTTCAGCCCGATCCGTCCAGTGGTTTGGGCTGTGCGTTGATAGATCACTATGTCAGTCAGTCAGGCAGTCACCTTTGAGTTATATATATTTAAGAAGAGAAGATAGATGACTCTTTCAACATGCCTGTCGGTATGTGTGTATGGGACGACCCAGTTGGCGGGGTGACTTGGACCAAGTTGACTTGAGAACTTAGAGATCTTGCTTGGCTCGATCAATAATATTATGTAGAATTTATTTGTGTAACCCTTTTTGGACATTACTATGTATAGACTACTTTAATAGGTTATTACTTTAATTTTATGTTAAGTGACGCTGTTGGATTAACGAAATAAATAAAAATATGACATAGTCCATTCTTAATTTCAGTATTTTCGGGATAGTAATAGTATATAATAGACCGGAAGCGGAACCATTCGATTAAATAAATAGGAATGAAAGGTTATTTTATTACAGTGGTATTCGCTTTTTCGGCTTCAGTCCCATGTTCCGTACGTTGCATCTGTATGTTTTACTAGATCGACGGTCGTAGCCTATTGTTCCGTAATGTTATGACAGGATCGGAGATAAGATTAGAAAAAACGTGTAAATCAGAACCATTTATTATAAGTATCACTTATGTCATGTTTTATTTTAATTAACTAGTCGTTCGCAACGGACTGAGACCTCGCGCCTAAATTGTGCCTAATATAGAATTTAGAGATTTTTTTCTTATAACTTTTTTTTTTGTAATAATTGTTTGATTTCTGTATTAAAAATAGTTGTTCAAGTACAGGATATAATCGATATTATACGTAAGTTTTACCTAATGTGTAGCCGTTTTGAGATAGACCCCGGGACCAAAAAAGGTCTCAACACTTGGTGTGCCAGTTGTTATTTTCCAACATTCCTTTTTTTACCGATTTTGTGCCATTTCTTACTTTGGGCCTTAGCTTTACATATTCTATAAGAATTTGAAGTCACTCACTTGTATGGTTTTGTGATGAAATCCAGTGGCATTTTTCTGCTTTCTTGGCTTCCCTATTGCCCAAAAAGCAATTTAAAACTATTTAGATATAGAGGTAGATTACCATACTTAATTAGTGATCCTGTATTTAGAGTTAGAATGTTATTTAGGATTAGAAATGTTTTAATTGGTTTTCCGGCAGCTATCCTCGAGATATCCTAGAGATTTAGTTACTTTTTAAAAACTTAAGCAATTTACCTTGGAATATTTCTAACGTTGTATTTATAAAATTGACTAAATTCCACTTAATTAATACTAGCTCTTTAATATAGCGAAGAGACTGGGTTCTAAAGACATACTCATAGCTATGTCGTCCTTTTAGTGGGACCCAGGGATCTAAAGTTTTGAAAACATATTTTAGTGATTGTGCAAATATTATTATTTTTATGCGAATTATATTCCCTTAAGAGTGGGGGAGGGGTTTTGGGGTATTAACCACACTAGACGACATCATCTCCTACCAGAGAGAGAGAAAGAGAGAGAAAATAATGCGTATTAAATCTTGTAATTGATACATTCGTCTGAGCTTTCTCACGTGTGGATTGTCCACATAAACTTTATCTAATTTAAAATCTGTTAGCATTTCAAACTATTAAAATTATAGCAAATTATTACAGCTACAGGTAAGATAAGGTTTTCGGTATCTAAGATCGATTTAGAATCTAGATTTTTTTGCGACAATGTTTATAATGTTGATTTCTATTGTTCCAGGATCTCATCCCCACGCAAGACACGGAGTCCTACCTCCTGAAAACTCAAAACGCTATCACCAACCTCCAAGCCAAGCTGCAATCCTCCCGGACTTCAAACTTCTCCAACATTCCCTCTCAGCTCACCTCCAGTCTCATCAGCGAGAAGACCGCGATCTCACGGCTCCCAGTTTCACAGCTGAGCAGATCCAACTCGCTGAACTACCGCTTGAGGCGGAAAGACCACTCCAACGACAGCAGTCCACTGAGAAGCCCCGGGCATTACGTCATCACCGGGTCTACTAAAATTCCGGAAACGACGAAACTCCTTCTCAATTCTGCGTCGAGGTCTTTGGACGCAGAGAGACGCGGCCGCGATTCTAATATGAACAGCCCGTGCTCTGATCGCGGTCATAGCAATAGTTCTGATGATAAAACTCTATCGAATAGGCCTCCATACGACAACACGGTCATATCCCCGCATAGAAAAACGCACAGTCGGCACAAAGCGTTCGATACAAGACCTGATAACTCAGATATCCACAACGCGAATCCAGTATGCCTTAAGACTGTCTTGAAAAACAACGCGGACCATTACCCGAGAATCGATCAGACTGTTCGTTACCAGGGAGACAAGAAGCACCAAAGAGTCTTGAGCGACAGCGTGAAGCCGCATAACTACGTCGCTTTTGGAACATCGATCAAACGATCCAGCTCTTTTAACACGGTCAACAGAAACAACAACTACATCGACGGTAGAATTACCATAACCAGGAGATCTAGCGGACAGTCAGAGGAGTATAACTCTGACGATTCCGATGGTTACGATAACTCCGATAAGTATAAACGTCAGATCCGGGGTAGGATAGACTCCCCTGATCTCAAGTCCAAAGCTCCAGCTAACTCGCCGCGGTGTCCCGGAACTCCGGAGATGCAAAGGAAGTTTGGTCCGGGGTTGGTTAGAAACTCCGTCAGGCCGAGTAAGCCTGTTGGTCGGATGTCGGAGCCGCCGGTTTCTAGGGAGGAGAGGAAGGGGACTAGTCATCAGAGTAGGAGGATATCGGAGCCGACGCGTCAGGCTGTTTTGAACAGGCTGACGAAGTCACGGTCTTCGACTAGGGAGGCGCAGCCTAGGCCTTTAGATAAAGGTGTGTATATATGTGTTTATTTATTATGTTCGAGTAGTCAGTGGTGTTTTATTCCTAAAAAAGGTATTTTTGATCAGGAGGTAATACGATGAAGACGAATTTTTCGCTCTGCTTAAAGCGATTGTGTAACCATTTTACTCTCAACTAAAAACATTGGATAGTATATTCAGTAAACCCTGGAAACCCTTTTCTCTTTCCTGTTCCCTTTTTTATATGTGTTACCTCACAGGGGGTCGTACATTAATCATATGCTGCAAATGCATTAATCACATGCTTTTTAGCAACTTTAGTGGGTGCCGGAAACATTGGCATCACACACACAATCACAATGTGCATGCTCCATTTTCGACCACATCGTCACTTTCTATCAGATGAGATAGTGGTCGAATGCTTGCCTTTCGAGAATAATAAAAAAAAACAACCAAAAATACAAATTTTCCTTGAGGAGAAAACTTGTGTTCCCGCCGGGAGTCGAACTCAATGCCTCTGCTTAGACCCCAACTAACCCAACGGGTAGATCAACTGACGCTAAACTTACCAAATTCCAGGTGGTAAGAAACCCAGCCAGTACCGCTCATCATCAGCGCTGGCTTCCAAGGAGATAGAACTTGCTAACTGGAAGAAGCGATCCTCCTACGACCCAATGAAGGCGGCGCAGGAGGGCAAGAGACGGCAACAGGCGAAACGGCAGGAGTGTAACAAGGATGACCTCAGTTCGCCGAGGTAAGAACAAAGTCACTTTGTAAATGCAGCACATTATAAGTTTTAGTGAGCGAAAGAGAGGATATCCTACTTCCTACTAATATTATAAATCCGAAAGTTTGTGTGTAATTGTGTGAGTGTGTAAATGCGCAAGTGTGTTAGTATGTTTGTTCCCTCTTTACGCTTTAACGGCTGATCGGATTTGGATGAAATTTGGAATGTACATAAATTATACCTAGGATTAACACATAGGCTACTTTCAAGCTATTGCATAGCTTCTATCGCGGGCCTTGAGCGTGGAGACCGAATCCAGAAATTCCGTAACGAAAATAACCTAACACCCCCCACTCCGACCGGCACAGCAATGATACTTTTTAGTTTTGCCATCTATCGATGAATAGCAGAACTTTTAATGACTTTTTTGAAATATCACGCTTGTCTCTTTAGTTCAGCAACTCGCCTCTAGGTGGCAGGAAAAAAAATACTGCATAAATAAAATTAATAAATAACTATAATTGCATAAGTTGATAAAAAATTCTATGCAATAGCTTTACCGCGGCAGTCCCCGAGTGCCACACGTCTTTTTTTTAACTTGATAATAGCGGGCGAAGCCGCGGGGCACGGCTAGTAGTATATAATCTTTTCTAATACATACTAGTCTATACTATTTATACTGTTACTAAAGAGTTAAAGTTTGTTTGTAAAAGGTGATCCCTTAAACTTATTCATTCGATTTAAAAATTCTTTCACAACTAAAAAAAACCTCATTCACACTCACAGCCCCGCACTTAGTTCAGAGACTTATATTGTAGTTGCTGGAAACATTTACATATCACACACGCAATCACACCAAGAACCAAAAGCACCAATGTCTCTTGGGAAGGAAAAGTGTGCTCTTGCCGGGAATCGAAACCACGGCGCAGAGGGCAGGCACTTGCCCACATCGCTAACTGGGTCGTCAACTAGACAACTAGATAGGGAGACTATACCTGAGTGTCATAAGATATGTTTTTCTTCGGTCGCATCATCACTTTCCTTGTGAGACTGTCAAATGTTTGTAAAAGAACCGGCCAAGTGCGAGTCGGACTCGCGCACGAAGGGTTCCGTACCGTATCTATAAAAAATCAAGTTTGTTGTATGGGAGCCCCCTTAAATATTTATTTTATTTTATTTTTAGTATTTGTTGTTATAGCGGCAATAGAAATACATCATCTGTGAAAATTTCAACTGTCTAGCTCTCACCGTTCTTGAGATACAGCCTGGTGACAGACGGACAGGCGTGACGACAGCGAAGTCTCAGTAATAGGGTCCCGTTTTCACTCTTTGGGTACGGAACCCTAAAAACATGTCCCATTGCAGCCACTCGTCCCCCGTGCACCGCTCGCAGTCGTTCCACACGACCAACATGGCGGACCTCACGCTGGACTACTCCTCCGAGGAGACGGAGGACGAGCAGCTGACCCTGCCGCCGGACCCCATGATCACCTCCACGCACAGCGACATACTGGACCTCAGGATGCGGCAGGGACTCAATTTTAACTTCCAGGTTGGTTACAGTTTTAGTATGACCCGGCGAACTTCGTACCGCCAATAGAAGTTGTCTAAAGTTATCTAAATAAATATAATAAATTCGGCAGAAAGCTTTAACGGTCGTCTTCTCCTTGTACAGTAAAAAGTTTCCTCGTACTTCACGTATATGTCACATTTTTTTTCTTTTAATTTAGGCTTCGCAATCTTGTGCATTTAGCCAGTGTCAAGTACTACATTTCAAATCAAATCAAAAATATATTTATTGCCCATAAGTACAAAACTACAAAAAAAGAAGAAGAAGAAACACAAAGAAGAAAACATTTTCAAAATTCATGTGCATACATGGGGTCATATTCTAAAATAGGGCAATAGGTTTCAAGTGTATTTTATATTAAAAGTCCTAGTCACAAGTCAAGTACAAGAGTCAAGGTCCAGTCATAGTCAAGTCATGTCCTAGTAAAGTGGTAGAAACTAGAACTTTGTATGATTTGCCTACACTTAAGCACATTTACTAAATATTAACGGTTAATAATCCACCATTATTACACATTAACACTCGAAGAATCACAGGTTTTGGTTAATTATACAAAATCAACAACGCCATTTTTTCACTTTCGCGACAAAAACCCCTTCATTCTTATATACATAGACTAAATAAGCATATAAATATATTATAAAAATTCTGTTTTTCGACAATCAACTGACAGTTATTTTTTTTCTCTTTTTTATTTCTGAAACAGAACTGTTTTGTATTCTAACAAAACAGACCAGAGATTGAACCTTATGAGGTTGGTACAACTCAGGTTGGTAACACTTGGTTGTAGTGGTAGTATGCTACCACTACAACCAAGTGACACTATTTTTTATTTCTAAAAAGACAAAAGATAGAGTCGAGATGTCCGATTCTCGACTTTATCGTACCGAAACTATCGTGAATATTACAGTTTATGTTGTGGATTAAAACACGGAAAAGTGTCGACTTACTTTGTAGTCGACTAGTTTCGGACATTCACTTTCCATCAGGTGAGATAGCGACCAAATGCTGATATTTATATGCTTGATATTTTTTACTTGTTTTAAACCAACATAAACTATGTGTAATACTCACGATAGTTTTACTTTTCATGTAAACTTTCGCATTTATAATATTAGCATTATTTCCAGACACCCAAAGCTTCAGAAAAGAAGCGTCGCTACGAAGACAAGCGAAAGACTTACATCATAGATGACATCACGCCCACCAAGGAGAACATCGCCTTTTTACCAAAGCAGGTGAGATATAGTGTACACTCACAGCCCCACGATAACTCCAAAGATTTTTACATTACACAAAATAAGTAAAAACCGTCTTCATCGCTGATATTTTGGTTTTGGCTTGATCGATTTCAATAAAATTTATATAGGACAACCTCGAAGTATAATCTAATAAACAAAAAAAATAAAACCGATTCACATTTGACGGAATCGCTTAACATACATACAAAAAAAACAACATACAGTCGAATTGAGAACCTCCTTTTAGTCGGTTGATAAATAAACGCTTTCACACTCACAGCCCAAACTAAGTTCTAAGACTTGTGCCGTGGATGCAGGAAACTTTTTTTTCTGAATATTTGTATTAATTGTAAACTTGAAATATAGCAAAACTTACGAAATATCCCGTTATTGACACAAATATTTCTCTTTTTTTTTCAGGATGTCATAGACAAGCGAAGGACGTTCATCCTCGACAGCGACACAAATTCCACTACAAATGGCAGTAGCCCGAGGAATTCCTCCATTTTCAGTCATGAAAAAGCTTCTTTGACCACCGGCGCCAGCGACACGGAGGGCGAGAGCGGGACGGAGAGCGCGCCTGTGGTGCTTAGAAAGGGACGGAAGCCCGTGCAGCCCAAGCAAAGGTACTGAGCGATGTTTATATGTGTGAGCGAAGCGAGCGTACAAATTTTCTAAGGGTTCCGCATCTCAAAATGACAAAAAGGAACCCTTATTGGATAGTTTTGTCCGTCTGTCTCTCTGTCAAGACCCTTTTCTCAGGAGCCCGAGGAGGATTTGTAATTTATATCAAACTAGCTGCGCCCCGCGGTTTTACCGGCGTAAGTCCCAGATCCGCGGAAATTCCGGGATAAAATTTTCTTTCATAAGAACCTGCTCCTGACAATAATTAACACGACAAAAAAGAATTAGCGAAATTGTTCCATCCGTTCACGCGTGATGCGATGACCAAGGGAAATAGAGATTCTAAGAAACTACTTCAAAAAGGAGGTTCTCAATTCGACTGTTTTTTTTAATATGTGTGTTACGCGATATCTCCGCCAATTATGAATCGATTTTGATGTTTTTTTTTGTTTAATAGAGTATATACTTCAGAGGTGGTCCAATATATATTTTATCGAAATCGGTCAAGCCAAAACCGAAATATAAGCATTGAAGGCGGTTTTTTAAGCTTTGCTTACTTTTCAATTATTATATATACAACCTGTAACAAAAAGGTGTAGTAATACTTGGTGGTGTGTATGTGTATCGTGCCAGGAATCGTCTGCCACAAAACGAAAGTTGAAATCGGACATCATTATTTGCGTACAAAAATTAAAAAATATATTTTTCAAATACTTTTGAAAACCCTAGTTACATGTGCGGCAATCGGAGATATTTGTTCCGTACAAAAATTAAAAAATATTTTTTGCCAACCCTACGATTACACCTGTGGCGCGTGACCTTGACCTTTGTTATGGCCACCACTTTCAGACGTCTAGGTCCAAAGGCTATGTGGTGTAGAACGGTAGCTGATGAAATAGGGTTGCAAATGACATCATTTTTTAGACACTTTAATTCATCATAACTCAATGTTAATGGTGCTGCCGCGAATGCAGAAGTTCCTGTTAGACTCCATACATGTAGCTAGATGCGTGGCTTGAGTATTACTACACCTTTCTGTTACATTGTATAGATTATTATTTGATTATTATTTCCCAAAACTATATACAGCAAATAACTAAGTTACCTACAAGACATCGAGCCTATAGTTAACTCAAGTGCTCAAGCCCACTACCAGTGAGTAGCGTTTCCAACATGCTGGCGGCATTGCCTCTCTGAAAACGATACGTTACGTTTTCATGAATCGCAATCAATTCGCTATATCAAACAGTCATTACAATTATGAATAGATTTTGATTTTTTTTTTGTTTGTTAGATTATACTTCAGAGGTGATCCCATATAATTTTTATCGAAATCGATCAAGCCAAAACCAAAATATAAGCGTTGCTGTCGGTTTTTTTAAGCTTTGTTTGCGTTTAATTACATATATATATATATATATATATATATATATATATATATATATATATTATTGTTTATCCAGGTACAGCGGCGAATATTCGATGTCATCGTCGACTACGTCGATAACGGCGAAGAAAGCGGAAATCCAGCCGCGGTACCTCGACATATCCAAGTACAAGAACGAGAGCTCGCCGAAGAACTTCCTCCGTCGCGACCCCAGCAAGACTTACGTCGGCGTACTGGCTGCGCCTGCTGTTAAACAGAACGTGAAGCATATTGAAATGGGTAAGTCAATGGAAACCATTTTGAGCAACCAAACAGACAAACAAACACATTCACTCTCACAGCCCCACAACAAGTTCAAAGACTTGTATCGCGGGTGCCGGAAACATTCACATCACACATTACAACCAGAACCAGAATCACAAATATCCCTTGGGAAGGAATTTGTGCTCCTGCCGGGAATCGAACCCAGGACCTACGGCGCAGAGGGCGGAGACCTGTCCACTGTGCCAACTGGGTCGTCAACATTTGTTATTTATTGTTAGTAAACATAGCCTATAATTTTTAGTAAACATAAACATAACATAACCATAAACGCTTTCACACTCACAGCCCCACATTAAGTTCGATGACTTGTATCGTGGGTGCTGGAAACATTCACATCACACACACAATCACAACCAGAACCAGAAACACACATTTTCTGCAATAAATTGGTTGTAAAGATTGATCCATATTTGCGACAAAAATCCGTTGATTCAATAATGTGGGGTCTTTTTTTTTATTATTCGGGTCGATTTCCGTCAAAAAGATTTATAAAACTAAATATGCAGTTATTGTTTTCTTATAAATTTTGTGTATGAGTCCTTTCACGACTTTTCTTTAACTATCGTAGTTTTGGACTTGGCCACTTCGTCTTGACAGTTATCTTGTCATATAACTCTTTAGTCCTTTTTTTACCACTGGTAAATCGATTAAAAGGGACTTTTAAAAGTATTACTTGTTTTTTTTTTTATTTTTTTTTAATTAAGATAGCTAAACGTTTGACCGCCATCTCACCTGATGGTAAATGACGATGCGGTCGACGATGGAGCACGTTTGCCCAGAAGATGCCTATTCACTCGTGACTTAAAGACTCCCATATTGTATTTATCTGTGAACACAGACTCAGGTAAGGAATTCCATTCTTTTGCAGTTCGTATAATGAATGTGGAGGCAAAACGCTTCGTCCGCATTTGTGGAATATCTACCATAAAGCGGTGTCACTTAAGAGTCTGTCTCGATGTCCGATAATAAAATGGGGATGGGGGAATTAGGTTGTGTAATTCCGTTGCACACTCTCCGAAATGTATCCGATAAAATACTGAGAGACTCGCCACCAAGCGACTGTGCCCTAAGCTCTGAAGTTTTGCATCAGTTATCAGTCATTTGTTTAGATTTAATAAGTATATTGATTTGTTATTTTTCTTTTCTAGAACAAAAGAAACAAGAGTTAGAGAAGTGGAAACGTAGAGCGTCATACGACCCGCGGAAAGCGGCTGCGCTCGGCAAAACCGCCAAAACGCCGCCCAAAACCGCCAGGTGAGATTACACACTCAAATTTACCCACACTTGTCCGCGTAGAACCGCGCGAATTATCGCAACTTTGCTATTGACGATAAGAGCGTTTATTCCTATTGGCTTCTGTCTCGCTCGCACAATTCGATATCCTATCATACTAATATTATAAATCTGAAAGTTTATGTGTAAGTGTGTAAGTATGTTTGTTCCCTCTTCACACTTTAAAACGGATTTGGATGAAATTATTAGCTAGGTATAAGCTATGTACATCCCAAATTTCATCCAAATCCGTTCAGCCGTTAAAGCGTGAAGAGGGAACAAACATACTTACACACTTACTAGGATTAACACATAAGCAACTTTTTAACTTGATAATAGCGGGCGAAGCCGCGGGGCGCGGCTGGTTTTTAATAAATATATTTACCAACGTGTGTTTTTAAAATAGCTATACATTAATACGATGAATATTTTATAAGGTTTTATCTTCCTTTCGTTTTTCGTATCTTTAAGTTAGACGAAAAATTTGTGAAAAAGACATTGCAATTTGGGAAATGTGTTTTTCTTATGTTATTGACGGATACGGAAGCGAAAAGAAGTTTGAAACATCCTTGTATTACTGTCCACATAGTTAGTTAAAAACATAAAAAAAACACAGATTTATTTAAAAAATTGTGTGAGCGAGAGAGAAGCCAAAAGGTTCGAAAGCGTTCTTAACAGTAATTTCTCAAGTCGTATAGGCGAGAGAAATTTCGTTTAATTAATCGAAGTTTTTTTAGCTACTGAGATGAGCAATTCGCTCCCCTGATGGTAAGCGTCACTCTTGTCCAATTTAGTTAAGAGCCATCCACAATTTTGAACTAAAACAAAACGTTAGCCTATCATAAATAAAAAAAAACGCTTTCACACTCACAGCCCCACACTAAGATCGATGACTTGTGTCGTGAGTGCCGGAAACATTCACATCACACACATCATGACCAGAACCAGAAACACTTTCCTTAGGAGAATACTTGTGTTCCCGCCGGGAATCGAACCCGATAGCGCGGCAGTCCACTGCGCTCGTCACCCTGAGATATTTTTTGTTATTATACTGGGAACATTGCCGTATAATGCGCTGCTAATTACAATAGTAAACCATACAAAACAATAGACCATTTTACAATACTTTCTTTAACAATCAATCAATCAATCAAATTTTTTATTCTCTCTCTTAAGTAAACATTTTGCCGAGTCTAGGACTTAGATATAGAGGGACTGGTACCTGAAGTAGGTTGATAACAACCTGTATTACAGGTCACCAGGTCTCCTGCTAGTACATTTACAGTTTGGCAACTATTATTAAGAAATATAACTTAATACATTAAATGTTGGAGAATATCGAATATCGAACAACTTCCAAGGCATGTTTTACCTGTAATATGATAGGTGTAGCTTCCCCTTTCAAAAATTATCACACTTTGAGAGCTCCTCTGTTTCAACCTTTCCGACGAGGACGGTGGCGCCCACTGTCGTCGTTTTTGGAAGTCAAAACACAGTTTTTTTTTTAAATATTTTAAATAAGGCAGTGTTTTGATAAAATGACAATTTTAATTATTTACAACATTATAAACATTACGTCAAATATTTTAATACTTTTTTATTTGCTGTAGATTATTAACCTTTAGTTCTATATATAATAATAAATATATCTTTTATTATTTAACATAAGTTTAACAATAATAAGTCAGCATAACGTTTCTTGTAAATTTTAGAGCGTGACAGATGTCAAATGCATGCGACATGCGGCCATCTTGTTGTGTAAGGTTAGTCGAATGTCAAATTGACAGTGACGTTTGTGGAGTGTAAACTCTACAAAAGGTGTTCATGAATACAGGACACCTAGATTTTGGTGTATTTTTTACGCTTCTGGGCTTTTCACAATATAACGCTATTTTGGATGTAATTTCATTTATTATAGAATTGTTTTCAATATGGCCACATGAATATGAATTATTATTATTTATAAAAAAAAATGTTTATGCTTTTCACCGCCTTTTCACGATAAATATGTATTTATATAGGTTATGTGTTTTGTAAAATACACCGAGCTTTAAAAAGGATATTTTATACTCATTATATTTACCTTATTATCACTCACTTATTTATAAAATTATACTTAAAACTATTTACATTATAATATATAATATATATCCATTTAATGACTGATACAAGCATAGTTTTGTTAATTCTGCAGCTTTTTTATATAAAGACTTCATGCTTTTGAACTTATTTTTGAAGTTAATAATTTCAATTATTTTCACAAATTATTTAATACCACATTTAATTATATTCATTATAACGGCGCTGATAAAGTTGTGTAATTATTTTGTTTTGTTAAAGAAAAAAATATCGTCATTATAAAATGAAAGTGTCATTCGGCCATCCTGTTTTATGGTTATCTCCTTTGACACAAATGTTTTGGCAAATTCTATCAGTTGAATAATTTCAACGTTAATACGTAAATAATTAATAATTTTTTCAATTCAGTTTATATCGTGCTTTATCAGCGTTACAGCAGCACTAACACCTCCTATGAAAATTGTAACACGTATCTAAAATGGCGGTAAAATGTTACAGCAGCGTGCTTCGTTCCCAATCTTTCCACGGCCCAGTGCTGACATCTACCAGCCTGCGATACCAGCCGCCGGACAACCAGATAAACGAGAGCTACGACGCTTCGAGCGACAACGACTTTTAACGAATAAGGTTTAGAGTCGAAAATGCAATGGCATTATGTGATATTGTGTGTGTGAATCTGGATGGTACGGTCATTCTGTATTTGGTCGATGAGAATAAAATGAAAATTGGTTTGTTTAAGAAGTTTATTTATGCTTTCTTCGGTTTAATAACCGTAATCGTAACATTATGTTTTTAATAGTTTTTCTTGATTTATTAAATAAATAAATTGTTATTGTAAACACATCAAAGATAAACGTCAAAGTGACGTGTAGAAATTAACGCTAAATACAAAATGGCCAATTTTATTTTGTAAAGATTATTTCAGTTGTACGTAGAAATGCCCCAAATACATATACAATACGTTTCTATTACCACACTAATTTCTGGTTTCGGGAAGAACATCTCTATTTTCACTCGCACAAATATTTTTTCGTATACACTTTTTTTACAAATACACGCGTAGTTCATTTGTTTTTTAATAACTGATTTATAATTCATAGGATTGTAATAAAAATGTTATCATAATTTTATGTGATTTAAATATAATGCATAGTAAGCATTAATAGAATTTGCTATATATCACTTAAAGTGTAAGTTAGTTATTTGTAGTATTTTATGTTTAAATACATAGATGTAGAATACATAATTATCGTTTTTATAACATGTTGCTCATATATACATCGATGTACCGTAGTTTTCTGCAATAGCTTGCAGCTTTTGCTTTTTTTTATGGAAAAAAATATTTAGTTAATTTTTTGTTATTATATTTTAGTGCAATAAATACATCACATAATTGGAAAGTATAAAATTCGCTTTAATTTAACGTTTTAAGGAGAATAAAGATATTTTTATATGTTAATTTCTAGGTTATTTTCTTTTAATCATTTCGATTTTCGATACTGTAGTTCAAATACATTTCATGTTTTTTTAGTCACCTAATTAAATGTAATTTAAGCTTTACTTTTTTCTGAATATATGAATTTAATTAGATTGAATTTCGATGAAATATTTTTTCTCATTGTTTTTTGTAAGTATATGTATTCATTTAGTCCTACATATTCGATCAATTTTAATTGGCAAGAAGCCATGTATGCTTTACCAAAATAAATGTAAGTTCATTTGAATGTTTAAGTGGGGAGAACAACTTTTTTTTACTCGAACAAGCTTCAGGCATTGCGTATTGAATAAAATAGCTTGAAATATTGTAAAATAGGACTTATTCTTGATTAGTAGTTTATTGTAAACTAAATGCAATCATTTTTTTTTTAATTTCCTTTCACACAAGCTGGATACTTTTTTGAAGCAAGTATTTAATCTGTTTACAATGTGATGAGATAATGTTTTATAATATGTCATTATAAAAAATAACATACTGAATTATTACTTGATTTTATTCATATGTTCCTGTTTGAAAGGATTTCTACCGACTTCGCAAAACGGAGGAGGTACTGAATTCTACTGTATTCTTCTTTGTGTGTAACATCATAACTACTTTCCACTTGAACCGATTTTGAATTTGTTTTTGTTTGAAACCTGTTGCTTTCCCATTGGTCCCATTTAAATTTGATTAAGATCTGATTAGTAGTTTTTGAGTTATCGTCAATAATGCGTGTTTTATACATTCAATCTGATCGAGGTTCCGAAGATAAAGTGGTGAAGTTGGTTTTATTTTCAGCTATATATTTTTACCAATACAAATGATTATTACTATTTATAAAAATGAATATCCGATAGGTTTCGTCTTATTCTAAATTGCAGACATTTATTAAGCGGTTCCAAGTATAAGTTCTTGTGTGTACTTTTATTTGCTATGTGGTAATACTAAGCTCTATTCGGGATTTTTGAGATTATTTAATTAATTTTTTGCACAAGTTAATTATAACTTACCTTATCAAGAAAAGGTCCTTTTTACATACATAATGTTAAAATACAAACTGTATATTTCGCACAGTGGTTAAAATTAAAATCTCAATTTTAATTAGTGAACTAAATAGAAAATGATGATAAAAGCTGCTTTTTTATGAAGAGTTAAACACAGTAAGGTATGATATAAGGTATACTGCCTACATATTGATGTTAGAGTTTTGTAAAAATGTTATATAAATAGAATGAATAAACATATTGTCGGACTTTGAAGTGTTTTATTGCTTTAAATTATTTTATTAAGATCAGGCTATTGTATGGTCCACAGGGGTAGTGATGTAGACCATGTTTTCAAAAATCTATTAAAAAAAACAGCAGAATTTAAAACCCAATTAATCACACTCCTATATTGTACTCCGAAGGTTTGTGTGTAAGTATGTTTGTTTTCTCTTCACTCTGTAACGGCTGAACGGATTTGAATGAAATTTGGAATGTACATATATCATCATCATCATCATCCACAGCCCTTGATCCCACTGCTGGGTATAGGCCTCTCTCATATTCTGCCATTCGCCTCGGACCTGTGCTAGTCGTGTACATATATACCTAGCATTAACTTGATAAACTATAATTTAGCATGCTAAATTGCTCTTTATAAACATTTTCTATGATAAAATGTCATTAAAAACTTGTAAAAAAAGCTCACCATACACCCGGCTAACTAAATAAATATTAAAGTTGTTTAAAAAGATGCAATAATATTTATAAATGATACGACTTGACTCTCGATCTAGGGTCGTCTCTTGCGACCTAGCACCGACCGAGCAGAGAAGCGACTCGTAGCTAAGCTGCGCACAGTATCCAACCACGCTCCGCATACTCCCTCGCTCCGCTCCGCGTCCTCACTCCGCGTCAATAGATAAACACAGTTCGCAACTCCGCTCCGCATTACTCCCTCGCTCCGCTCCACTTATTCACCCAATCAGCACTTGCTTAAACTTCACTTCTGAGCGATGCTCTGGCAAACAATGAAACACGGCATTTCGTAAAATGTTCTAGAAACTGGGTATGAGTGCTAATGTAATACTTATGTATAAAAACACAAGGTTCAGTGTAATCAATAATTTATTTCTTCATGTTAATACAATATTTAAGATATTATGGCAGTGTACTCGTGTGTTGTCTATTTATATTCTTAGAAATTAACCTCAGTACAAATAACCCTGAATTAATTATTTTTCCAATACAAACATAATTTTTTATTACTTTTAATTTTTTTTAACTTTTTATTTTTACTGGTGGCATGTGTGAAATCCGTCCTGCGGAAATAAGATATTCTCTAAAATAATATATATCTATAAATTTATAAACTATATATAATTTTCATAAATATAAAATTATAAAACATTAAAAAGGAAGATTTACTGAGATCACTACATTACACTTACATTATAAATGCTACACGTATTTACAGATATTATATTGGAAACTTAAAATATCAGATTGTATAGTTATAATAATTAAATAAATATAAGTAATAAATAAGGAGCTTACTATCGACAAATATAGACACTAGCGCCTCTAGAAAAAGAAACAGTCGTATTCTTTACTTGTTTTAACTTACCATAATAAAACTGCAATTTTCTTCAGAAAAGTAATATTCACCGGATTTTTATGAAATTATACTGTATCAAACAAAAAAAGATTATCAAAATCGGTTTAGCTTTATATACGCACGATACAGCAACAGAAAATAATATTCAGAACACATTATCATTGGAGTTCAAATGAAAACTTAATAAGAGAAGAAAATAATTTTTAAACCATTGCCTGATATATTTTTTTATATTATAACAATTCTAGATACAAAAAAATTTTACCTTGAATCCTGAAGAAAATAGGATCATTTTAGGACAGTAAAGCAACAACAGCACAATCTGTCATGTTTTGTTTCTCTGTATGTGATTGGCTGGCGTTTACTTTTTGTTTACAAAAGTGTCATACAAATGATTTAAAAGATATTGAAAGTCAAAAGAACATATCAAAATGTTATAGTTTTTAGTAGAATCTAAAATTCTAAATATAAATTTTTAGCATTTTACATAAGTCTTATTAGAATTTCAGAAAAGAAATAAAACGAATAAGGGCTGATTTTTCAATCTTTAGACAAACGTTAGTTAAGAAACTAATAAATGTATCTGCCCTTTTAGTACCCAATAAACTTTTTTTATATTTAAGTTACTTAAAAAAATAGGGTCTCAATTCAACTATATTTTCAACCGACTTCAAAAAAGAAGGTTCTCAATTCCACTGTATGTTTTTTTTTCTGTATGTATGTTACGCGATATATCCGCCAATTATGAATCGATTTTGATATTTTTTTTTGCTTGGTAGGGTATACTTCTGAGGTGGTGCCATATAAATTTTATCGAAATCGGTCAAGCCAAAACCGAAATATAAGCGATGAAGTTTTTTTTAAGGTTTGCTTGCGTTTCAATTATTTCAATGTGTGTTACCTCAGAACTTTTGTATGAACTATGTGAACCGATTTTTATGATTTTTTTTTTTATTTGAAAGCTGGTGCTTCTTATGTGGTCCTATTTAAATTTGATCAAGACTTGACCGATAGCTTTTGAGTTATCCTTAATAATGCGTATTTATATTTAATCTGTACTGATCTGATCAAGGGTACCGGAGATGAAGCGGAGCAGTCGGTTATTTGAAGCTTTGCTTACGTTTAAATCATTCAATGCTCTGTTATCGACCAAATAGTTCAGTTATCTGTAGTTTTTTTTTGTAACTATCTTCACACTTATCTCGAGGGAATGAGATGCCTTTATACAAACTTGCATATGTTAGAGAGAGAGAGAGCGTTGATTTTGACATTTGGCGTTGTTTTAAATGCGTGGATTGCTTGACATGTTGCATCATGACATCCGTGACATGTCGCGTCGAAATCTTAACTGGCTTTCGAAGGAACAGATAAAGTAAAGTAAAACCATTGTTTTTTTTTTATTAGAGGAATCAATGCTGTCTGCCTGTTTATCTGAGGATTGAAAAATCGGGCCATTTTATATAATTATAACCTATACGATATTGTGTAATTGAGTAACGTCACATTTATACACATTTTTACAATATTCTACATACATTTACAATAGCCATACTTAATAATAATTTACGAACGTTTTATTCATATTTATTAATACAATGATATTTTTTATGGTTTACTTAACTTATATAATTATTTACGAATAATAATTAGATACAGAGACACTGCAATATCATGCCCCCCTGAATAATTAAATAATACATGTTTTATTCACACATAAAAATAATCATATACAACTATACATACAGTTAATTTGCATTTTTGTTAAACACTCCCGAAGACCCATCATGAAAACGGCTGCACCGATTTTCACCAAACATTAGTAAGAACATTTTCTATCAAGTCGGCTTTTCAATAAAAAAACTGAATCAAAATCGGTTCATTATTGGGGGCTACGATGCCACAGGCACAACTTATGACACCCCTATTTGCGGCGATGAACGATATTTAAAAATACTATGGAACGTTGTAAATGCGATAGTGAACATAAATATATATACAATGCATGTGTGCGTAATAATAACACACATTAAAGTGATTTGAACAGAGGGATATATTAGTGTAAACAAAATCAACAATATATTTTTTGTCATAAACATTTTCTCTTTTTCCTTTCATTAATACAATAAATAACTATACAAAGTCGTTCATTATAAACCTAACCTTAGGATAAATTACTGACAGCGGGGTCAATGTACAGAACAGCTGTTGATATACAATGTATTGGGAGCAGTGACCGACCGCGAGGTCAATGTACAGAACAGCTGCTGATATACAGTGTATAGTACAATGTACAGGGAGCAATGACAAAAAAGCGACCGTAAGGACAATGTAAAGCGTAGCTGTTCAAAATACAATGAATTAGAAGCAGGTTGCTTTGATGCAATGTTTTCAACGCCGTGTACTTACTTACCTCGGCTTTAAATGACCTCTATTTTTAACCACGCTGCGCCCCAGAATACATTGTAGTATCTACAGCTGCATAGTTCATTGCATTCGTTTACGTCAGCTCAGAAACAGACTGAACTGCGTTGTAATTTACTTTAAGCTTATAATGAAACACAACTATATTTTATACCTGTAACCACAGACGTAAAATAGGGACATAATGCCGTATACAAAATGGGTGAAGCACCTTTGGGGTTAATTTCGCTTGTCATAACGTGAGCTACACGCACACAAATACACCAAAGGTCCAACAATCGGTGAAAATACATCTAATAACTATTTAGTCGTCTGTGTTAGTTTGGACATTGGTATGCTTCACCCATGATCAGATGAGGTTACGTCGGTATTTCTCTCAAGTCCGTGTTTATAACTTATTAATCTTTTAATGGTGTGTCATGTATCTTATATTCAGTCATGAATACCTTTAACTAAATTATTCTCATAGCCATAAATAAATACTGTATAATTTTACAACTGATAAAAAATACTGGACATTTTTACATATACAGCCTGTAACAAAAAGGTGTAGTAATACTTGGTGGTGTGTATAAGTATCGTGCCAGGAATCGTTTGCTGAGAACGAAAGTCGAAATCGGAGATATTTTTTTCCAAACAAAAAAAAATTCAAATATTTTCGACAACCCTACGGTTACATCTGTGGCGCGTGACCTTGACCTTTGTTTTGGCCACTACTGTCAGACGTCTAGGTCCAAAGACTATGTGGTGTAGAACGGTAGCTGATGAAATAGGGTTGCAAATGACAAAATTTTTTAGAAACTTTAATTCATCATAACTCAATATTCATGTTGCTGCCGCGAATTTAGAAGTTTCTGTTAGACTCCATACATGTAGACACAGATGCATGATACTACGCCTTTCTGTTACACATTTTATAGATCATAATAGATATAATCTGATCTGTTGGCAACTGATGTAGTCGAGGTTGGTAAGAATGTAGGATGAAGTGCGTATTGAGCTGAGTATCGGCCTAGTATTTTTTTTTAAATTACTTATTTGCTATTGACTATTCAATATTATTTAAATGCTGTTCGAAAGAAATGCAGTAAAAATTAAAGTATACAGTTGCAGTCTGTCGATTCTCAGTCGAACGAATTGTTTGGACGATACAAAATTATAGAAAAAACAAACATAAAAAAAAAAACAAATATATAATAGATGACGTGACATCTTATAAGCAAAAACGTCACCTAGAGGAGATAGGTTCTTCAATAGTTTGTTTTTTTTTGTAAATCGAAAAAAGTTTGTTTCAATGATGTTAATAAAACTGATATATCTTCTAGGATCTGAACCACATAAATTAGGTACAACGTACACAATTTGCCTCAGTCACAATCAGACTAGCGTTATTACGATATTTTTTTTGTAAATAAACAAGAAAAATGCTGTTTTGTACAAGATCTAGGTACTCGAAAATCCAACACAAATTGTATGGTATGAAATTTCTTCGCCTAGATGGATCTTGTTCAGTATTCGGTTACTTTGTTATAGCAAACCGTATCTTTCCACTTTTTTATTAACATCATTGGTTTATTTGTTTTTATCTTTCGTATATACATGATACGATATTTTGAGCTAAATATAGGAGGAATGTAATTAAATACTAAAAAAGTGTATAAATCTGCAACTAGGAGCATTTGGGGACACGAGCAGATCATTCGCCTGATGGTATGCGTCATGCCCTTTCATCTTTTAGAACGTTGACGCAAATGCTCCTAGCTACGAGTACAAATCATCGAGTTTCTTTGAGGGTAATGTATAAAACATAGCCCTCCTTCGACAGTCGAGTAAAAATACTAAAATTGCACTATGATTTTGGCACTATAGTAAAGGAGCAACATTGGAAAATGGCAATTATTTGTATTACACATAGAGTTTATACATATATATGATAATTAAAAATTTCAAAGTGAAAAACATATAATTTTTTTTTTACAAGTAAACACACAATCAAAACACTGGAAGACAAAATCGGAATCATCAAAAATGATCTTATTAATATTTTATATCAAAAAAACGTTTTAGTAAAAAAAAAACCTACCAGAAGTCACCCTTTACAAGTTTTTATTTAGTTGATCTGTCCCGTTGTCTGTCGGTCTGTAATCAAATCTTGCAAGATAAATTAGACCCACTTCCCGATGTCCGATTGGACTCAAATTTGGTGTACTTATGTATCTTCGTTGACAATACAATGATATGGTACCATGGAGCTAGTCTGACGATGGAGACAGAAGATAGGAACTTCTGAACTAATCAAGATAAACCCATCGAGTTTGGGCTCGTTTGATTCGTGTTGACAAGTTCTCTGGTTATATATTTTTTAGTCGTTTTTTATTTACAACTGGTTAAAGTTTTTTTTATTTTATTTGTTTAAAAGGAATTGAGCAATTTCTGCCTACGTTTGTTATAAGGTTATATTTTATCTTGCCGTGCCCCGCGGCTTCGCCCGCTATTATCATGTTGAAAAGTAGCCTATGTGTTAATCCTAGGTATAATCTATGTACATTCCAAATTTCATGCAAATACGTTCAGCCGTTAAAGCGTGACGAGGGAACAAACATACTTACACACTTACACACAAACTTTCGGATTTATAATATTAATAGGATTACAAAGAGATGTTCGTTTCTTATATTCTTAGCTATACATTCTCATTAATAAAGAGATTTTTTTAAATATAACACAAGGCAAAAAAAAGAGAACACATTATTTAAATTTCATCGCCCCTTTCTCTCGTATGCCGTATTTAGTTATTTTTCTCTTCTTATCTAATAATTTACAAGATGTATAATTAAGTCATGAAAAAAGTGATAGTGTTGAGCAAAACAATAAGTTATGAAATTAAAAAAAAAACATGTATAAAAAGTTACAAGTTAAAAAAATGCATTCACTTTTCACTATAGAAACTTTAAGCGTATCAATCTATCCAGAATATGCGCTTATCGATCAACCTTAATCTCGGCCTTCAACGATCAATCTTGAACTTTGCCCACGCCCTTGCTATCAACCCAGAAATAAACCTTTATCAATCTATACAAAAAATCCCTCATCGATCATTCTGGAACTATTCTCTTATCGATCAAAGCGGAACCAAACCTTTATCGATCAACCTAGAAATGTTCCCACATCGATCAATCTATAAGTACCCCTCATCGATCAACCCAGAACTAAACCTTTATCAATCTATACAAACAATCCCTCATCGATCATTCTGGAACTATTATCTCATCGATCAACCCGGAACCAAACCTTTATCGATCAACCTAGAAATGTTCCCACATCGATCAATCTATAAGTACCCCTCATCGATCAACCTATAACTTTCCCTCATCGATCAACCCGGAACTAAGCCTTTATTGATCAACATATATTTTTCCCTCATCGATCAACCTATAACTTCCCACTAATCTACCTAGAACTTTGCCTAATCGAAGAGTCATCATCCGCGAAACTAGCTCTATTCCTCCTCTCACACCTCTTCTGATGCTGCCTAATGAAAGCACTCAGCCTGTTCAGCAAGAACTGCTTATCATGCCCCTCTAAAACCAGCTGATTCTTCAGAACAGTCACCATATGTCTATTAGCCGCTGCAACCGCCCAATAATAATACAAAAAGAACAACAACACAGCAAAAGTCGGTATAGCAAACGTTGAAGTACCTACAAAGAATATCACTTCACGGATAACGTAGGGGAATCCTTCGAAAGTTTCCACTACAAACTCCCACACTGTATTATATCCCCTAAACGGCCCACAATTTAAAGATGGCAGAACTTCCGCCACAGAATAAGCAACAGGTACTATAGATATCACAAAACCTAACAAAAGCACTGACATGAACAAAGATTTCGATTTAGACGCCTTGTACAACACCGGCGAAGGCGTACAGTTAACTAAACAAGCAAATTTCTTTATATAGAAAATCAGAAAGTAGAAAATTGTTCCGATTATAGGTAGAAAAGGACAGAAGAAAGTACCCATCCATATGATAGTTTGCGTATATACTATATCCAAAACATGTTTGGGTAAGTAGAAATCTTGCTCACCAATATACTTGAGGCACCGACTGTTGCTATGCCGAGCGAGGAAAGCTCTAGGCGAGTTTATAAGAAACGTCGTAACAAATTGTACAGCGAAATCAGTAATCATCAGCTTATACAACTGCTGACCAACATACGTTTCCCAACAGTCTAGTTTCAACGGATCGTTGAAGATAGCACACACTGTGGTGTTGCTAGATACGTATAGATATATCTGAAATAGCAGAACACCTAAAGATGATAGCCTAAGTAAGACCGTTCTAAGCAGTGTTATTATTATAACTTTAGGAGGCGTGTAGTTCTCGTACCTTATGAGACAACTGAAGGTCTCCGGTACAATCAAATTTAGTACTACTATGGTGATAAATGGTAGGAATTCCAGTATCGTGTTCTCTAACTGCCCAAACGACACTCTATTTCTATAGGAGAGTATATATGATTGAGATGTTCCATTCGTGATAGAACCAGCGATAATTTCGTTCAATTTAGTCGTAGAATAATCAAACGTGAAATAAATGAGCACACCGGAAGCGACAAGTATAAAAAACACAACGAAATTAATCAAAATCCTTTTAAAATGTAGCAACACTTGACTTTCCTTTGTACGCAGTTGTTTCTCCTCCTTAAACCTATCTTCTTCCAGGCAACCTCTGACCTCGTTGTAGAGGCCTTTGTGCTTGATTTTGGCGGACTTGTCGTTGTGTATACAGAAGTCCCAGCCGCCGAAAACTATATTACAGTACATGTAGAATTGGCCTTCGTTTTCTACCAATCTTTCTTTGAAGCCTTTCGCAGCCGTTTTGACTATAGCTACCAAAGATACCAACACCCAAGTTATAGGGACTAATATGTACGCCATCGGCATGTTATAATACAATTCTCTATCAAACAAATTACCCAACATATATGTATATATCTGATTGGTATATACCCCATAGAACAATATAGTTCTCTCCATGATCCCCGTGCCTTGTATTACATCTAGAAATATATTAGATTCCGTGATATTACGTTCGAAATACGTCTGTGAACAGCATATGGTATCGTTTTCCATGTAAATGGTAGAATTTAAGTCGCATGGCAATACTTCCTCGACTAGCAGAGTCTTTGGTAGGATTAGGAACAGTGTTACTAGTATAGAGATCGTTAGGTTGAGAAACAGTAGCCAGCGGAGGAAAAGAAAGTATGATACGACGCCGGTGCCGAATTTCCCCTCGATTTCCCTCATCGGGGATTGCCAGAGTTCCAATTTCCCCACGAATTCGGCAAAACGTATGCTGAATCGGTGCCACACCTTCCGCTGCCGCCATTGGAACTGCTCCAGGCCTTGCAAGCGGAGTTTCGTTGCGTTCTGCAAGGTAAATATTTTTATCTTTATAAATAACTAGCTTTTGCCCGCGGCTTCACTCGCGTTAAGAAGTATTATTTTAAAATTGACAAAGTTTCATACAAACTTTCATCCCCTATTTTATCCCCTTGGGGGTAGAATTAATCAAAATCCTTTCTTAGCGGATGCCTACGTCATAACATCTACCTGCATGCTAAATTTCAACCCGATCCGTCCAGTGGTTTGGGCTGTGCGTTGATAGATCACTATGTCAGTCAGTCAGTCAGTCAGTCACCTTTGAGTTATATATATTTAGATTATAAAATCTAAATCGTTTATTCACATGGGCCCAAAAAGGCACTCATGAAAGTGAATGACTCTGCTAGATTCCCAAAATTACCGCCATCTAGTGAAGAGCCTGGCGTAAAAATTCAGCGATGCATTTTTTCATTAATTTATTTTTAGCTGTATTAAACACTGATACATTAATTACATTAACCAAGGTATATCTATATTATGTAGTCGCTAAAAAGCGCTTGTGCAGTTTGCCTCCATGCATCCTAGTTATTAATGTAATAATACTTAGAACCAGAAACACAATTTTTTCCGGAAAGAAAACCTGAGCTCCCCAAAGGAAATCTAACCTGATACTAATTGCTTAGAAGAAAGACACACAACCTAAAAATGATGAACGTGAAATGAGATGTACAGTGTTACATGATGTGATGTAAACTGTTATGTGATGTGATGTGAAGCGGGATGTAAAGTTATATGTGAAGTGGGACTTAAAGTGATATGTGAAGATATGTGAAATGGAATGTAAAGTGTTATGTGATTTGATGTGAAGTGGGATTTACAGTGTTACATGATGTGATGTAAAGTGTTATGTGATGTGAAGTGGGGTGTATAGTGTTGGTGTGATGTGAAGTGGGATGTACAGTGTTACATGACGTGATATGAAGTGGGATGTGATGTGAAGTGGGATGTAAAGTATTAGTGTGATGTGAAGTATGATATAGTACCTGTAGTCTGGCCTTTAGATCTCTCTTCTGATTCATGGGGACAGGCATCGCTTTGATTTGCATGATCTCCTCCCATGTTCGTTCTTCGTTGGACAGGTTTTCTGAAATGTAAATTAAGCGTTTATTTTGCCTTTCATTGTAGGAACTGCAATGGAATGGACAGTGTTGGAAAATTTAAAACAATAAATAATTAAACGCAAGTAAACTTAAATAAAACCGACTTTACCGCTTTATCTTCGGAACCTTGATCAGATTAAATGTATTAAACACGCATTATTGACGATAACTCAAAAACTACTGATCAGATTTTTA
Source organism: Lomographa bimaculata (assembly GCA_948107665.1). Taxonomy (NCBI): domain Eukaryota; kingdom Metazoa; phylum Arthropoda; class Insecta; order Lepidoptera; family Geometridae; genus Lomographa; species Lomographa bimaculata. The sequence continues at coordinate 10,031,136 of OX403610.1, read as the reverse complement.
TCAAATTTAAATCAAATTTAAATCGGACCAAACGGTAAGCAACAGCTGTCAAACAAAAAATAAATTCAAAAGCGGTTCACGTGGAAAGAATTTATGAGGTTACACACAATGTTAAAAAAAAACAGTTGAATTGAGTGCCTCCTCCTTTTTTGTGAAGTCGGTAGAAAAACAGGGTGTGTCGTAAAGACACACGATAGAAGTGAAACTTTTGTATTACAGGGAAACATTTTAATTAATAATCACAGTGTTTACCCCCACCAGTTATCGTCACACAAAAAAAAATCATAAAAACCTGTTTTTTTTATGTTTAAACACTTTTTAGTTCTGCTTAATGTTTTGTAATCAATATTTCGGATTTATAACTTCAAATCATTAAAACTTACAATTAACACTGTTTCCGAATTGCTGGAACGGCCTATTATTAAATATAAATAAGTGAGCAGTCCCTTGCCATGGGGCAAGATAGGGTCGCACTAAGCACTGGGGGGGAAATACCTTGCACTTCTTTTCCTTCCCAGCGCGCGGTGAAGGAAAGGGGAGTGTGGGGCCCGAACCCAATAAAAACCCCCCCGTGAGCAGTCCCTCGCCGAGGTGGGGCAAGATAGGGTCGCGCTAAGCACTGGCCTCACTGAACATTGCATTACCTTGTCAATCAGTCACGATCGACCAGACGGACCGCGCAACGTTCGTTTCTCGATCGATACTGAGCAATCGAATGAGGTGATAATTTACACATAATTACGAAAAATTAGGTATATAGGGCAGCGTTCGGTGATAATTAGTGATGGTATTGATTGTTACTGTACTATGAACAAGCAATGGGCAGGGCACATAGAACGTAGAACTGATGGCCGATGGGGCCGAAAGGTTCTCGAATGGAGGCCATGGACTGGCAAGCGCAGTGTCGGAAAACCGCCCACAAGGTGGACGGAGGATATAGTGAAGGTCGCAGGAAGACGCTGGATGCAGACCGCTAACAACCGTTCTTTTTGGAGATCTTTGGGGGAGGCCTATATACAGTGACGTCTTGCGGCTGAGATGATGAACAAGCTGTGCCGCGGGACTTTTCCCGAATTTCTAAAAATACCCGTTGGCTTAGTTGGGTGTGGATTCGCCTTCTTCTTCTGTGTTTCTGGTTCTGGTTGTGATTGTGTGTGTGATGTGAACGTCTACAACAACCACGAGACAAGTCATTGAACTTGAGTGGGGCTGTAAGTGTGAGACCGTTTATGTTGCTCGAACATCTGGCAACATAGACAAATGTATATCGAGACTATATTCTTTTGTCGGTCTACTGTAATGTTACTCTATCATCGAAGACTCATTGGCGATGATAAGCTGGTCGAGTCCAAATTGCAGTCTCGTTCACCGACGTAAGGTCGCGAGCCTATCGGTGTTCTAACGTTTACATTTCGGACAGAGTGCGCAGGAATTACATGAGTTAATTCCCCCATGCCCGTTTTTACCATCTAACAACCAGACAAACTATAATATACTAGCCGTGCCCCGCGGCTTGGCCCGCTATTATCAAGTTAAAAAGTAGACTATGTGTTAATCCTAGGTATAATCTATGTACAATTCCAAATTTCATCCAAATCCGTTCAGCCGTTAAAGCGTGAAGAGGGAACAAACATACTTACATACTTAAACTTTCGGATTTATAATATTAGTAGGATTACATCAGACGTCATTCATTAATGGTTCACATACCTCCAGTTTCCACTCCTGAGTCCCAGAGTTCCACTTCTTCGCTGTCCGGATGATAAATGTATAATTGAAAATTTATAATCCGTACTGCGAAGGAGTGGAACTCATTGCCCGCGTCTTCGTTCCCCGAACGGTATAATCTGAGAGTCTTTAAATCATGAATAGGTATCTTCTAGACAGGCATGCTACATCTTCGACCGCATCCTCGCTTTCCATCCAGTGTGACAGTGGTGAAACGCTTGCCTATCGAGTATAAAAACAATGATGTTGCTGCAACACTCACCTGAAAGATCCGGCAACATAGATAAGTGTATGTCGCGACTCTGCATGGTCCGCGCGAACGTCGACTGTCGTCTGTCATTTTGAGATCTGGTGCGTTTTACTGTTGTTGCTGCAACAAACATGTTGTATTTGAAAATACAATTCTTCATTCCTAAAAACCTAAACAAAATTATTTACTTCAAAAGTGTTTATAAACTATAATATAGGCGTTTTAGAACTTTGTACGTCCGTCCGTCTGTCAGAGGCATCTAGCGTCTGAACCATACAAGCGAATAACTTCAAATTCTCAGAGAATATGTAAAGCTATATCCCAAAGCCAGAATTAGTAATTAAAATGATATAAATGAAAATATTACGGGTGCATATGTACACGTAAGTGACACAATATTTTTAAGCTATTGCAAAGCTTCGCGGGCCTTGAGCGTGGAGACCGAATCCAGAAATTCCGTAACGAAAATAACCTAACACCCCCCACTCCGACCGGCACAGCGGTGATACTTTATAGTTTTGCCATCTATCGATGAATAGCAGGACTTTTAATGACTTTTTGAAATATCACGCTTGTCTCTTTAGTTCAGCAACTCGCCTCTAGGTGGCAGGAAAAAAAATACTTTTTTTTTTTTTATTATTATTATTTGTGACAGGCTAGTGTTTGACCACTATCTCACCTGATGGTAAGTGACGATGTTATCGAAGCTGGTAAACACACTAGACCTGGAATACGCAGGCTCTCAAGGATAACTGCCGGAACACCGTATTTGGCTTGGCGGCAGACTTTCAACTTGATGGTGGTAAGCTACTTTGGTAGTAAGCCAGGCGAGCAACTCACAAAATGCTCTACCACCTCAAACTACTGCATAAATAAAATAAATAAATAATTATAATTGCATAAGTTGATAAAAAATGCTATGCAATAGCTTTACCGCGGCAGTAGAACATCGCAAGAAGTACGAAACCGTTTAAAAAAAACTAAAATGAAAACAAAAAATTTGGTAGTACACCGAAGGTCCAGTCAAAGTCAAGTCATGCCCTAGTAAAGTGGTAGAAACGTTACTAGAACTTCTATTGGAGTTTTGGAGCGAAAGTGAAAATCACGTTTTTAAACTTTGTATGATTTGTCTACACTTATGCACATTTACTAAATATAAACGGTTACATAATAATCCACAATTATTACACATTAAAACTCGAAGAATCATTTGGAAAATTATACAAAATCTACAACGCCATTTTTTCACTTTCGCGGCATAACTCTCCCTGGCGGTATTAAACATTAGAAAACTTTCACAATGGAATTGATTCACATAAATTTGACTAGATGGCGTTGGCATGCAAGTTAGCTCGCGGTGGCGTTTCATTCGCGAAACTTTAAAGAACTCTTCTTTAAAGAGTCTGCTTAGAAGATTAAAGATTCGGGATCGGATAATAAGCTATTGATGATGTTTATGTGTACTGTACCGCATTACCTCCAAATCCAGTCAGAAATGATAATATCAAGGATAGTCGGGATATATCACATACTAGCCGAGCCCCGCGGCTTCGCTCGCGTTAAACAAGTTAAAAAGTAGACTATGTGTTAAAACAAGGTATAAGCTATGTACATTCCAAATCCGTTCAGCCGTTAATAGCGTAATGAGGGAACAAACACACTTACACACAAACTTTCAGATTTATAATATTAGTATGATTTACTATTGATTTGTTATATATTTTTCTTTTTATTTGACAATATGTTTTAATACAGTGTCGTTTCTTTTCTCTTTTTATAGCGCGCCCGCGTGAGTTAAAAGTTGTGGTTAAACTTTTTCAGGGTTTATAATTTTGGATTGATAGATTAATGGTTTGAATTCGCAGTCTCGTCTATAATCTAAATCTAGTAGACCCTTTATTTGTACCGAGTTTTGAGTAAATCGAAGCAAGAAATAAGATTTTCCATACAAACTTTTGAACTACCTCGCACACACCCTAGGGGGTAGTTTTGTAAAAATAAAAGGCTTTAAACACCGCCCAAAAAAGTACCTATTTTACTACCAAAAATATTCTAAACGGTTACCAAAATGGATAAATGGTCACCAAATTACGTTGGATAAATGGTCACCAGATTACGTTTCCTTAAATATTATGAAATAAATCCATTTTTCGTATTATAAATATTTTTGTATTAATTATTTTAAAAAAATAACCTTAACCTACTGTTCCAATTCGGTTCTGTCACAGGAAATTTTATTTCAGGAAACGTAGTTTGGTGACCATTTATTCATTTTGGTAACCGTTTAGAATTTTTTGTGGCGGTCTAAATTATACCCAAAATAATATATACGTGTTTCATCATTTGCTTTAATGTTTTAAACTGAGTTTTGAAGGAAAACCAAGAAATAAAAATGTTAATACAAAGTTTAGAACTCTATTGCACACACCCTAGGGGTAGTTTTGAAAAAATAAAATATACATGTTTCATTATTTACTTTAATGTTTATTTGTACCGAGTTTTGAGTGAATCGAAGCGAGTAAAAATTTCCATATAAACATTTTCACCCTATTTAGCACACTTAAGGGTTGATTTTTGTAAATTGGATATTATATGTGTTATTCCGGAACTTGAACTATATAAACTCTAAATTTCAACAAAATCGGTTCATTCGTTACGGAGATACGTGGTAACAAACATTCACACACACAATCACACCCAGAACCAGAAGCACAAATGTCCTTTGGGAAGGAAAAGTGTGCTCCTGCCGGGAATCGAACCCAGGACCCACGGCGCAGAGGGCAGACATTTGCCCACCGCGCAAACCAGGTCGTCAATAATAATATAATCGATAATCTTTTAAATACGATGTCACTTTTCTCAACTTTTTTAGGAGTTTTCAAGTTAACGGTAAATGTTCTAGGCAACCATGCTACATTTTCGGCCGCACAATCGCTTTCCACCAGGTGAGTTTTTTTAATGCTGTTTTTTTACGTGAGCAAATCTTGCCTATTGTGCATTAAAATAAATCTAAGTCGCGGGTCCTCGGTTCGATTCCCGGCAGGAGGACAATTTTCTTTCCAATTCACAATTTTGTCCTTTTGGTTCTGGGTATGACTGTATTTATGATTCAAATGTTTCCGGCGGCAACCACGCTACAAGTCCTTGAACTAATTGTGATGGCTGTGGGTGTAAATGCATTTTTGACATTATCTATATCCTAGAACAGCCCGTTGGCTTAATTGGGTAAATGTTCTAAGGATTTCTAAGGATTCAAATCCCAGCGGGAACACAAGTTTTCTCCGAAGGAAAGTGTTTGTCATTGTGATTGTGTGTGTGATGTGTATGTTTCCGGCACCCACGACACAAGTCATCGAACTTAGTGTGGGGCTGTGAGTGTGAAAGCGTTTAGTGACGTCACTCACTGTTCCGCGCCTGCTTGGACGGCAGCAGCGTCGCCAGTTTCGCCGCATCAGCTCGTTGCAAATTGTCGAATAGTTCCTGCTCTCCTCCGGGGTACAGTTCCTGAAATAAACGTCACTTGTATAAACACTAGCCGTGCCCCGCGGCTTTAATCACGTTATAAAGTAGCCTACGTGTTAATCCTACGTATAAGCTATGTACATTCCAAATCCGATCAGCCGTTAACAGCAGTGAAGAGGGAACATACAAACTTTCAGAATTATAATATTAGTATGATTTACTATTAAATTGTTATTTATATTTATCTATTTTTACCGACTTCCCAAAAAAGGAGGAGGTACTCAAGTCGACTATATTTTTTATTTTTTTTTATGTGTGTTACCTCTTAACTTCTCTTTACGTGAGCCAATTTGGAAAAATTTTTTTTAGTTTGAAAGATGTTGCTTTGTTGGTCCCATTTAAATTTGATCAAGATCTGATCAGTAGTTCTTGAAATATCGTCAATAATGCCTATTTTGTGGACTATTTTGACGATGTTCTCGTTTACCCGACTTCAAAAGTTAGCTCATAACTTCTTTCGTTGTGAGCCGATTTTGATGAACATTTTTTTATTTGAAAGCTGGTGCTTTTCATGTGGTCCCATTAAAATCGGCTAGATCGGATAGAGCTAGATCTGATCTCTAGTTTTTGAGTTATAGTCAATAGTGCGTGTTTAATACATTAAATCTGATCAAGGTACCGAAGATAAAGCGGTGAAGTCAGTTTTTTAAGCTTTGCTTGCGTTTCATTATCTATATAGACATACTAGCTGTACCCGGCATGCATTACAATGCCACGTTTGGAAAAAGTGCCCCCTTTACGTTATGATCGCCTAGTAGTACTTTAATACAATACTAAAAAAGTTTTGGATATTATTCATACAAAAATACTAAACTAAAAAAATCACGATTGAGATATGGGGGTGGGGGTAGGAGAGTGAAAAATACCATATTTTATTAAGACCAATTCTCATACCTACTAACATAAAATAATTACATTAAAGTCGGTCGAGCCGTTTCGGAGGAGTTCGACCACAACGTGACGGAAGATTTTTATATATTACAAGACAGATGTTCCTTAGACAATAGTTAAGTATTTTCATATGTTTATAAATAAGCAGTAACAATAAGATGTGTGTTTATAAAATGTATAAATAGCACAACAATTTGTATGAGTGACAGTGACAGTTTGTCTTGTTGTTAGACAGTAAATGAGCATGGGGGAATAACTCGTGTAATCGAGTAATAATGTAAATGGCCAAGTTAGTAAGGGTCTATCTAGGGGAACGTATCTTGATCAGATCGAAACTGTCTTAAAATAATTGAAACCGACTTCATCGCTTATATTTCGGTTTTAGCTCAACCAATTTCGATAACATTTATACGGGACAACCTCTGAAGTATACTCTATCAAACAAAAAAATCATCAAAATCAATTCATAATTGGCGGAGATATCGCGTAACATATATACTAGCAGTGCCCGCGACTTCGTCTGCGTGATTATTGGACTTTTAGTACGGATATCAAATTTTTTGAAAATATAATATAGTCTATAGCCTTCGTCGATAAATGTACTATCCAACACTGAAAGAATTTTTCAAATTGGATTAGCTATTCCTGAGATTAGCGCGTTCAAACAAACAAACAAACTCTTCAGTTCTATAATATTATTAGTATAGATACCTATACAAAAAAAATATACAGACGAATTGAGAACCTCCTTTTTTTGAAGTCGGTTAAAAAGGCCAGGTCAAAAGTACCCGCAACCAACGGCATGTATGGAAAGACTCATGAATGTAGGAGAAGAAAAAGATGTGTGTCAGGATCGTAGCAGGTGGAGAGATGTGGTCTCTGCCTACCCCAATGGGAACGAGGCGTGACTATATGTATGTATGCAACCCCCCCCCCTCAATAATTAAGTGTCCCTTGTATCTTATATGTAACAAACCTGATAGAACTCTGCTCCGGCCTCTTCCCATCCTTCCTGCCGCTTGCTGCTCCGAGCCTTGTTCTTGGAGGAGTTTCCGCCTGACATCGTGGTTAGGACATGGTTACTCTGTGGACATTACAATCATAAATTAAAGCATAGTATAAATACTTTCACACTCACATCCCCCACACTAAGTTCAATGACTCGTGCTGGAAACATTCACAACACACGCAATCACACCCAGAACCAGACACACACATTTTTCTTGGGAATAAAACTTGTTTTTTTTTACGCTTTCTAATTCACAGCCCCCCACTAAGTTCAATGATTTGTGTCGTGGGCGCCGGAAACATCAAGAACGATCACACGATCACACCTAGAACCAGAAACACAAATGTTCCTTGGGGAGAATACTTGTTTCTTCCGGGAATTGAACCCTATACCCCTGCTTATTTATTTATTTAATCATTTTGCACAAATCAGAGTACAGGGAATGGCCTAATGCCAAATAGCATTCTCTACCAGCCATCCTGGCCGTGAAAGAAAAGTGGTGGGTGTGCGGCAGAAACACTTATGGAAACCATACTCTAACATACAATCTTAAACATAAACGCTTTCACACTCACTGCCCCGCACTAAGTTGGATAACTTGTGTCGTGGGTACCGGAAACATTCACATACAGACACACAATCACAACCAGAACCAGAAACATAAGCTACTTGTTAAAAACATAAAAAAAACACAAGCTTTTAGAAGTCCGCCATATTAGATTTAGAGTGACGTCACTTTAGTTTTCGAGCTATTCTCAGCAAGCTCTTTCACTTGATACCCACGTTGTAGGAGTGCATTAATAATAACATGTCCGGCATTTCGGGTGTTCCGCCATGTTGGACTTAGAATGACATCACACAGGTAACCATGCATTGTCATCCAAACTAAACGTGAATACAAAATTTCAGCTCAATCGGTTGAAGATTCTGCTTCAAAATTGAGTTGCAAGCATCCACCCGAACAAACATAGTTACATAAATTGCAAGTAAAATAAAAGCTTGTAATAACTTGGCAAGTTTTCTTTTTGTTATCAATGATGTAGCGTACGATCTAGCCTTAATTAATAAGTAATTAATTTGTTACCTAAGCTGCCTAGCAGTTTAATATACTAAGAATGTGTCCAATAACACTTTTCTTACTGTCAAAGGGAAGACACTTAGTTCTTTGTTAATAGCACTCACTTAATTACACTGTCCAAATTTGGCTAGTGTGTAAACAATCTAATCAAATCTGTCTGATTAGATAATCTATGCTAAATTATCTTTTGAACAAATTAAGGACAATTCTTTATAATAACAATACAATTTGATAATTTAACCATTTTATTTTTGAGTTTCCTTAAAAGAAGTTTCTAATCTTTGTACATCTATATAATGTAGGTAATTATTAATTGGGGATGGTTGTTAACTCGGCCACAAAATACTCGACCACATGGTGATTGAGTGTGAAGGTTTTAAGTTTATATATATTTGTATTATCATTAAAAAAATAGTGTCTAGGCACATTTGTAATTTAGCTTTTTTTTTTAAAATTGCTATTATTTAAATTTTATTTATTTGTGAATTTTGTTATGTATTTTAACAACAAAGATAGCAAACTTAAGGATAGTTGTTTGAATTGTTATAATATAGGTATCTTCTAGGCAAGCTTACTCCATCGTCAATCACATCGTTGCTTACCATCTGGTGAGATAGTGGTCAAAAATTAGCCTATCTTGAATAAAATAAAAATTCTTCTTTTAATAAATTTTAAATTCTTATCTATTTATAGAATGTATTGCTTTATGTAAAGAACATATTATATTGTTGAATATATTTCATGTATAAATGAAAAAAATGAATTAAATATTGCATTCCTATTGTATGAATTAATTATGGAAAAATTAAATATAAATTATATTATATAATACTTCTACATATAATTTTTATATCATCACCATTATCAATTTTCATTGACAGGAGCAAAGTTACTGTAGAAATACTAGTCATTATTATTACAAATTTTTGTATGATAAAATTGAACATTAACATTATATGCTGTCAAATTAATGTACTATGAAATTGAGTTAGTTTTGAGCCACCCAGTGATAGGTGTAGGTACATCAGCTAATTTAAAGAGTTTAATTATGGGAAACTTGTTTTCATTGTATCCTCCATGAGTCATATTGTTCTCATTATTATTTTTTACCTATACAACTCATCTCTTGTTCTACCATTTGTTCACAAATAGATATTTCCCTTTGTCCTATTTACTGAACCGAGTTTATTTTGATAAGCGCGATAAAAATAGAAAATATCATATAGTAGGTACTTACATTACCTTAAAACAGTTATATATAAAAACAAAAGACAACAAGAACAACTGAAGAGTTTGTATACACTGCTCGTGAGTATGCATTGTATTTATCTGTTATAAAAACCTTTTTTGCGGTATCGAAAAGAAAAAAACTAAGGGCGAAGGTAATGAAAACGCTCACCGTGTAATATAAACAATGGATTTCTGTGCAGTTATCCTGTATGAACACTCGTTTCCGCTGTACATAACATCTTGAATGATTATTTGTTTACTGACACTGAAAATTTACACGAAGTTACAATATAGTTTGACGAAAAATCGTAATTTTCAGCTGGAAATAGGCCGAACAAATTCACGGAAAGCTGGAAGGAGTGGTACTGGCCAAAGAGTATTAAATAATGTACGGGGAACAGGCTGCGTTCGAAAATTAGTAATTGTCATGTGTCAGATTGACATATGTCTAATACAATGTTTAAGTTTTTTAAATTTATTTTAGGTCTTGCTTGTTTTTCTAGCATATTATTAATGGAACTGTATCCCATGTTTTTGACTCTCCACTAAATTCATATATGTTTGATAGCGAATATTTTGCTATGTCTGTACAATGCAGCAAAGGCTAGATATTGTTTATAATATTCACCAGTATTCACATAAACTTCACACGAATTAAAAAAGTAGAAATTGTTAAATTTACTATAATTTCCATAAAGCTATCGTGCGACTTACCAAGAGTTATTCTGCAATTTGGTAAAATAGGCACATTACTGTAATTTGTAGTCATGGTTACACCGATTATGGATCTTGCTCGCAGAATAACAAAAGGCGCCGTAGTATATCGATCCCACAGGAGACGTCTTCGCTTTAGCTATTGTTTCCAGATAGATATGATCATTTGATATTTTTATGCAAAAATGCCTGAGTTCGCTCCCAAACCGAGGTCTAACTTCGTTTTGAGGTGGAAATGAGGGCTACAGAGCCGACAAAACACCAATTCAATATCCGCTGATCGGAAAAGCGACGACCGTCCGACGTTCGCGTAAACAATTTTCTGAGGAAAATTTTCATCTAATTTCCGGTTCGACTCACAATTGGAGAAATTTCCCGGTAAATTCTAGATCGGCCAATCACAGGCCCCCACCTGTAGGTTTAACCAATAACGGCGTGGTGACGCGAGCTACGATCCTAATTGGACCAATGCAATATCCGGCGCGCAACTCGGTGACATCCTGCGCGAAAACCCCGGGAACGCGCTGAAAGGCGGTACTCTACACCTGCGCATCATCTCTCTCGCCTCCGAGATCTCATCTCGCGAAAAGTAATGATTATTTCGGTCCACGCGTTTAGTACCGCATACTCCCGTGGTGTCGCTGCATACGCGAGCTACGTACCTCGATATACGCGACGTGAAACGTATCACAAATTAAAATACTGCGTTTATTATTCGATTATTAGTGATTTATTGAATTTAAATCGCGTATCTGAAGTGATAAAACAATAATTTTGTGATATTCATTCCGCGAGCGTCCCCGTCCGAAGGGTACGTCGTCCATACTTTTTCCAGGGTTGTGCGGGTGGACTTGTGTGGTGATATTGCGCGTTAATCGATGTGAAATTTGTATGTGAAAATTAAATAAAATATGATTCGGGCCGCAATGTATTTGGATAGTGAATATTGTGATAGTATATCGACCGTCGGCCTTCCGTGTCCGCTGGCTGGAGTCCAAAGAGACGCGGGCGTACACACCGCGAGGCCGCACGCCCGCACCGTAGGGTAATCGCGTACAAATCCTCCGAAAGACTTCTGATTGTTATGAATCTTCCAATAAATTGTGCAACAAGGCAGAATGTGCGAACGTGCGGAGCCGCGCGCTCTAAACATCATCTAAGTGCCCCAGCAGAACACTAATGGCGAGCAAAACTTTGTTGATAATTCTAGCAGTAATATTGTTCACGGCGGCCGACTATGAAGTCACGAAAGAAGACAAAGCTAAGAAAGCCCTGGCGGCGGAAAAAGAAAAGTCCCGATCTGCGAACCCGGGACGAGAGAAGGGATCCATGCAGAAACTGACTTCTATGATGAATAATAGGACAGAATCCGGGCAAAATCGACGCCGTGGTAAAGATAGCTTCAGTAAAATACACAAGCTGAACCGACAGATCGACGATGCGACCATGATGAACGACAACGAAGGAGCGTTGACGACAAACCTAAAAGCAGTCGACAACGACACTAACTTACACGACAAGATAAAGATCCTCCGCCCGAACGGGCCTAAGTACGAGGCGTATAACAAAAACAACTACGTTTCGCAAGCGACTGGTGTGTTCTGCAACTTTGAAAATGAGACATCTGGGTCTAATGGTTGTTTGTGGCAGTGGAATATGACAGTTTCCAATCATGGCTTAGGATTCCGTGTGGTGACCGCGGCGGATCTAGTGCGGGTAAACGAGACGTCCAGGGGTTTGAAGTATTCGGGACCGGGGTCTGACGCAGATGGGAATGTTGGAGGTACGCGAGTGAACGGCCTCCTCCACTTTCTGATTTCTTGTTACGTCTTGCTTGATCTGTGTTGATTTTGTTTTGTTTTCTATGCATGAAATTATATGAAATGTTGTGCTGCTGATTGCTGAAGCTTATTTCAATATTAGTATTTCCTTTATTATTTTTTCTATCTATTATCGTACTATCCTACTACTACTGATATTATAAATGCGAAAGTTTATGTGTGAATGTTTGTAGCCATGTGTCTCCGTAACGAATAAACGATTTTGATGAAATTTTGAATATAAATAGTTTAGGTTCCGGAATAACACATAGGCTATAGTATTTTACAACTCCTCATTGGTGTGTTCTACGTTGCGAGCGCCGAGTTGGATTCCCGTTGGAAATTTGGTGAATGCTACGCACTGGTAGTGGGCTTGAGCACTTGCGTTACGTATAAGCTCGATGTCTTATAGGTAACATAGGTTTTGCTGTAAAAAAATAAAAAAGAGAAACTTCTATTTCTAATCCCGGTAATTGCGTGTGTGATTTAGATTATACTAGCCCCGCCCCGCGGTTTTACTTGCGGGAATGCCGTGATAAAAATTGCCTATGTTCTTTCCCAAGCTCAAATCTATCTCGGTACCGTAGGCGTGAAAGTGTAAAATGACAGACAGAAAGAGATAGATAAATTCTTTATTTGCACACCAAAAAAGAACACTTACAAAATAATCTTAAATTTAACATAGGAGCACAAAGGGCGGTCTTATCGCTCAAATCGATTTCTTCCAGACAACCAAAGGGGGATTATAAAAATATTACAAACTGGGACGGTGGTACTTTTGTATTTATAATATTAGTAAAGATGGTGTTTCAGGCGCACGCGATACATTGCTTCGATCTAAGTGCGGAGCTATGAGTGTGAAAGCGTTTGTTTGTTTATTATTGAACTGCCCGTTGGCTTAGTTGGGTGAACGTTCGACTTCTAAGCAGGGGTAACGGGTTCGATTCCTGGCGGGAACACAAGTTTTCTCCTTATTTTCTCCCCAAGGAAAATTTGGTTCTAGTTGGGATTGTGTGTGTACGACGTGAATGTTTTAGGCAACCACGACACAAGTCATCGAACTTAGTGTGGGGCTGTGAATGTGAAAGCGTTTGATTATGTTTTCTGTTGTTCGATGTTTAATGGATTTGTAGAACGTCGTGTAGCAATATTTTGTGAAATTCTCAATTCGTTTATTTAAATTATTCTCGGCTGGTTTTATGTTTCTAAATGTGACAGATAGGTAAGCATTCGGCCGCTATCTCACCTGATGGAAAGTGACGATGCGGCCGAAGATGAAGCATGCTTACCTAGACGATACCTATTCACTCTACACTTGAAGACTCCCAAATTATACTGTTCGGGGAACAAGGATGCGGGCAGTGAGTTCCACTCCTTCGCTGTACGGATAACAAATGTTGAAGCAAAACGCTTCGAGCGGATATGAGGTATGTCAACCATTTATGGATGACGTTGGTTTGTTCGTCTTGTGGTCCGTTTATAGAAAGGGCAAGGGTGAATCAACTGGTGTAATTCGAGTGCACACTCTCCGAAATGCAAGCTATAGAACACCGACAAGCTAGCTACCTTACGTCGATGACTGAGGCTCTGCAACCTGGACTCAACTAGCTTGTCATCACTAATGAGTCGCTTTTCTGGCCTATCTATAGAGTCAAGAGCATCAAGCTGATACTTGGCTGATCCATCCCAAAGGTGGCTGCAGTACTCTATACAAGATCGGACTTGGGCTTGATATAAATTAAGAAGCTGTCCAGGTGTGAAGTACTGCCTGACCTTTGCTAGGATGCCAAGTTTCCTAGCAGCTAGTTTTGCTCTAGATTCAAGGTATGGGCCGAAGTTAAGGTTAGACGTCAGAGTGACGCCAAGCAGCTCGAGATGGTTAGTAATAGGTAGCTGAACATTTCGAAACGACGGAGCTAGATAGAAAAGCCGCCGTTTAGCGGTAAATAGACACGCCTGAGTTTTGGACGCTTTGAACTTGACCAAATTGGTGTCACCCCATTGGGATACACCTTTAAGACTCAAGTTCGTACGTTCCACCTCAGCCTTTCTATGGGACTGGATTTGTTCCTCACCAGCTCCGGCATCAGACATGTATCGTTCTACAACAGTGCTGTCGTTTGCGTACCCAATAATACCGGGTTTGAGCAGATCATGAATGTGCAGCAAGAACAAAGGACCGATCCCTGAGGTATTAATAATGTCGGGATTATTTGCTAATAGATCGGACGAGCAGCCATCCAGGACTACTCGAATCGACCGTTCCCTCAGGAAGTCAGATATCCATGTGCATAAATTGGGAGGAAGACCATAAGCTGGAAGCTTGCCAATAAGGCTATTGTGCCATACCCTGTCAAAGGCCTTAGAAATGTCCAGCGAGACTGCAAGCGCTTTACCGTGCTTTTTCAAGGCCTCACTTTATATATGAGTGGCATATGCGAGAAAGTCTCCGGTTGACCGGTTTTGGCGGAAACCGTATTGCCGGTCACTCAGGAGGTCATTTGCTTCAAGATAGTCAAGGAGTTTCACGTTCAGTACACGTTCCATTGTCTTGCATAGTATGGACGTGACCGAAATGGGCCTTTAGTTGGCAGAGTCGGCACGACTTCCCTTTTTAGGCATAGGCTGCACGTTGGCAGACTTCCAAGCTTTAGGTACTAGACCTGTCTCCACCAGACAGACAGTATTGGAGGTACAGCGCTACCAGGATCCAGACGCGAAGACTCCGCAAAAAGTGAAGCAAACAGGTTTGCTTTCTCTTTTCCGGTATGAGCCAGTGATCCATCAGGCTTCAGCATTGGAGGCAGTGTGGGATGGCAGAAGTTCGCTTCAACTGATTTCGCTAGGGACCAAAATACTTTGCTCCCTGCAGGATGTGAACCACTTTTGGCCCCAACCCGACTAATATGGACACCATAGAGGCACTCATTAATGTAATTAATGCTTATTGTAGACGTCTACGCGCTACATATGGGTAACTAGCTGCGACCCACGGTATTACCCGCGTAAGTCTCGGACCCAGCCTATGTTATAATCCAGGGTGTCCACTACCTCCATACCAAATTTCAACAAAATTGGTTCTGCAGTTTGAGCGTGAAGAAGTAACAAATGTACACATAAACTTTCGCCTTTATAATATTAGTTTGAAGTGTGATTAAATGCTGAAGATCCTTTATGACCGATAAATGAATTTCTCGCAGCATGTCGGACAACCAGCCATGCGACATCGGTTTATGCTTCGCACGAAGCGTTTTGCTTCCACATGTACTTATTTGACGTATTGCTAAGGAGTGGAACCTTTTGCCCGACTCTGTGTTTAAAATCAAATCAATGCATGCTCCATCGTCGACCACATCGTCATGTCACAAGCGTATAGCTTAATGATCACCTGTTTATGTTAGTCTAGTACTTTAACCATGTCCGACAAACGTAATCCTGTTAAAATTACAAAAAAGCCGTTTCAACTGTGTTCTGTTCGCGCCGAACAGATCTCGCGCCTATATTTTGCCTCACAGAGAAAAACTTTTGAGGTCACTTGCAGTACAAGCTGAAGAAATCATTCCTTTAGTAAATATACGTATATGAAATAGCTTGCAATAATGTTGATATAAAATGGCGGAACAAAAATGGTTACAGAAATACAAGTTAATGTTATTTGCATGAGAATTGATTTGTTTTTCTTATATTTTAGAGGAGGCATCATTTATCATATCATACAGATTCCGACGAATATTTTTATTTATCTGGTATTATTATGAATGCCGAGTAAAACGGTTTTAAAGGCACGCGTTTTAGGAGAAATTTCGGTATTTAGCAGTACCTTTCTAGTAAACTGTACCCAAGTGCAAGATCTATTTTTAGAATCCTTTGTTGGCCCTTGATTACCATCGCAGACGATTCTGAAACCTAAATAGAGGTATACTTGGTAGAATTATGCACATGCAAATAACTTCTTCGGATTTATGTTTCCTGAAATATTTTAAACTAGCCGTGCCCTGCGGGTTCGCCTGCGTTTATCAAGTTAAAAAGTAGCCTGTGTTAATTCTAGGTATATGCTATTTACATTCCATTTACATCCAAATCTGTTCAGCTGTTACAGCGTGAAGTGAAAACAAACATATACTTACACACTTACATATTTACACACAAACTTTCGGATTTATAATGTTAGTATAATTAAAATTACTTAGTCTGATTTTCCGAGGCAGCTTTAGAGTAAGTACCTATAAATACCTAATAACAATTCCTGATATAAGTTATCTACGGGCCAATTGCCTATATTTCCTAAAATAAAACTATTTACAGCAAAGAACTAAGTTACCTACAAGACTTCGAGCTTATAGGTAACTCAAGTGCTTAAGCCTACTTCCAGTGAGTAGCGTTCCCATCATGCTGGCGGCATTGCCTCTCTGAATTGCAATGCTAATACGTTGAGCCAAATAAGTGCCAGCCATTTTGATCACGCGTCGCATTATTTATTATTATTATCATTATCATTTCGTTATTATCGTCCTATAAATTAAATAAATAAATAATTAAACGCAAGCAAAGCTTAAAAAAACCGACTTCGTCGCTTTATCTTCGTCGATTTAACGTATCAAACATGCATTGTTGACAATAACTCAAAAACTAGTGATCAGATCTTGACCAAATTTAAATGGGAGCACATGGAAAGCACCAGCTTTCAAATAAAAAAATAATCATCAAAATCGGTGCACAAAGAACGAAGTTATGAGGTAACTTTTAAAGTCGGTTAAAAACGAGAACATCATCAATGAAGTCCACAGACTACGCATTATTGAGGATAAATAAAAAATTACTCGTCAGATCTTGATCAAATTTAAATGGGACCAATTGGAAAGCAACATCTATAAAAAAAAACAACGTGGAACGAAGTTATGAGGTAACACCATCGAGATAGGAAACAAACCTATTACTTTAGCTACAACATCCTTGGGTAACACATAAAAAACAAAATATGCAGTCGACTTGAGTAGGTAGTACCTCCTCCTTTTTTGTGAAGTTTGACATGAGTTTGACACATCAACATTTTTTTAGAGAATTTTAGGCTTAAAGAAATAAAGACATATATTTAATTATGGCAAAAAATTCAAATTGATAAAAGGGTACAAATAATTCTTTTTTTTTACATTTTTACCACAAACCGTCCTCAACTCAGCATAATGATGGTTTAGAAAACCAGCGGCGCTGGTCTTCCGTTGAGAACGGCAGGTAACGTCGCATACGAATAAAAGACGTGTGGCACTCGGGGACTGCCGCGGTAAAGCTATTGCATAGCATTTTTGATCAACTTATGCAATTATAATTATTTATTTATTTTATTTATGCAGTATTTTTTTCCTGCCATCTAGAGGCGAGTTACTGAACTAAAGAGACAAGCGTGATATTTCAAGAAAGTCATTAAAAGTTTTGCTATTCATCGATAGATGGCAATACTAAAAAGTATCACCGCTGTGCCGGGCGAAGTGGGGGGGTGTTAGGCTATTTTCGTTACGGAATTTCTGGAATCGGTCTCCACGCTCAAGGCCCGCGATAGAAGCTATGCAATAGCTTAAAACAACAATTTGTTATTAAAGTGAAAGAGTTGTTGTTTATACTCGCGCCCACTGTAGATTCACTATGACGCATCAAGCAAACAATTTGCTGGTCTCCTCGCGAGTTTATTCTCTAAACTTGAGTACCCAAGTGGCGAACGTTGGTGTTTATGAATGGTGTTAAACGTTTATCGTCTACAGTTACCGTCTAGCAAAATGTCCAGAGTGCAAGATGTATATTAATAGAATCCTTTATTCTCCCTTAATTACCATGTGAGACGGAATTCTCCACCAATTAGACACAACTGAAGTGTAATTTTAAACTGGTGGCTCCGTGAGCTAAGACGTCGCGTATTTTCAACCGACTTAAAAAAAGGAGGTTCTCAATTCGACTGATGTTTTTTTATGTATGTTACGCGATATCTCCGTCGATTATAATTGATTTTGATGTTTTTTTTTTGGTAGAGTATACTTCAGAGATGGTTCTATATAAAATTTATCGAAATCGGTCAAGCCAAAACCGACATAAAATTTAGGCTATTTTGACAAAGTGTAACATTTAAAATATATAAGACTGAAAATATTTTATACCTGATCAAAAATCTCTAGTTATGCCAGCAGCCAGAGACGCCACACGCCGGCTGCACTGCACTGCGCCCGGAAAAAAAAAAGTTTCATCATAATCGGCAATCAGTTCTCAAAATAACATCAAAAAGCCGTTCCTTACAAAATGTATGAGAAACATTGTTTTTTTTCATACATTTTTATTAAAATTTTTCGATGACTTAATGGTTATTCTACTATTCGGGCGAATATAAATCCTACAAACCATACAAAGATGATGAAAATTGGTCTAGACGTGAATTATAAATAATATAACTTACCCGACGTTGTTTATACTTAAATAGATGATATAAGATAGATAGATAGATAATAATACTTTATTGATCTACTTCATAAGATGATATAAAACAAAGGTAGCACACAAGCTTATACATAAAGTGAATAAGATTAGTCAGCAGCTTCCTTCCTAGTAATTAAAAAAAAAAGATGTTAAGAATATAAATATAATATGACCTATCTATAACATCTGTTATAGCACGTGTGATATTTTTAAATAGCATTTTGAATCTTGATGGTGTTTGTCAATTTCTATTTACGGTAAGTATTAACGAGGCTCGGTGTTCGAATTCTTCGAGAAAAAAAGTTATCCAATCGTATCGATTCGGTAAGTTACCGAAAAGTGAAACAGGGGGCTGATGGAAAGTGTCTGCTAGTTCCAGTGCTTGATTTTAAAAAAAAATTTTTTTTAACTGTAATAGTCAAACATTTGACCACTATCTCACCTGATGTTAAGTGACGATGCGGTCAACGATGGAGCACGCTTGCCTAGAAAATACCTATTCACTCTCGACTTGAAAATTGCAATATAAATTAAATATTATTATGCATGAAAAGTACACACGTCGACTTTGTAACTGTCAAATTCACTTAAAAAATATATCCACCGCTTCCAGTCGGAGATTGAATGAACGCGACGGGATCCCATTTCTGCAGGAAGCTGTGAATCAAGTCAATCAGTTACATCTGCTAACACAATTTGTGATGCACACCGAGACTCTGTTATCCAAAGTTGTTTTTTTTTTTTTATTTTTTTTTTTTATTCTGGATAGGCAAGCATTTGACCGCCATCTCACCTGATGGAAAGTGACTATGCGGCCAAAGATGGAACATGCTTGCCTAGAAGGTACCTATTCACTCTAGACTTGAAGACACCCAGATTATACTGTTCAGGAAACAAAGACGCAGGCAATGAGTTCCACTCCTTCGCTGTACGGATGATGAACGTAGAAGCAAAGCGCTTCGAGCGAACTGGAGGTATGTCAACCATAAATGGATGACGTTTGACAGTTTGTCTTGTTGTTTGATGGTAAAACGGGCATGGAGGAATTATATCATGTAATTCCTGAGCACACTCTCCAAAATGTAGGCGATAGAATACCGATAGGCTTGCTACCTTACGTCGGTGACCAAGACTTTGCAGTTTTGACTCAACTAGCTTACTATCGCCAATGAGTCTTTTGGCTCGCCGGTCAATTGACTCAAGAGCTTCTAGCTGGTACTTTGCAGATCCATCCCAAAGGTGGCCGCAGTACTCCATACATGATCGGACTTGAGCTTGATATAAAATAAGAAGCTGCGCCGGTGTGAAGTACTGCCTGACCTTAGCAAGGATTCCCAGCTTCTTAGCAGCCAGTTGAGCTCTGGCTTCGATATAAGTGCCAAAGTTGAGATTCGACGATAAGGTAACGCCAAGTAGCTCAAGCTTGTTAGCTACCGGTATTGGCACATCTTGAAAGGTTGGAGACAAATGAAAAGGTCTCCGTTTGGCGGAGAAGAGACACGCCTGTGTTTTGGACGGATTGAATTTAACCAAATTGTGGGTTGCAAGGCCACCAGCCGATCGACCTGCAGAAGGTCTACTTCTTTAGGAGAATGGTGGCATCTGTGTTTACTGTACTTACTATGAAGATCACTCGAGAGCGCGTTTCTATCCTAAATTCAAAGTTGTTTATTCTCATGCGCCCCATATACACGGACGAAAGTAAAATGTCCTAGTCATAAGTCAAGTAAAAGTCAAAAAAAAATATATTAAATATTATATTTAGTGTTGACTGAATATTTAGTGTCGACTGTCGAACGCTAGAACGAGAGTCACTGACTCGTTCTAGCGTTCGGCGAGTCAACAGCTCCTGAGGAAGCCTCGTGGAGAGGCGACACACGTGTCGAACAGGGTTCGGCGAGAGCAGAGGCTTCGGCGGAGTTCCCACGATACTAATACTAACCTTCGCACCCCAATAACACTAACTTTCGCGGCGTGCTTGCATCCTGCTTGAAGCCTAACAACCTTATCGGGATTAACACTACATATAATATATTAACTGTGTCGTGATAGATTTCCGAAAAGTAACGCCTAATTCAATAAATTTTCAAGTAAAAGTGTCAAGGTCCAGTCATAGTCAAGTCGTGTAAACTAGTAGAAACTTTACTAGAACTTCCGTTGGAGTTTTGGAGCGTAGACTAAATCACGTTTTCAACTTTGTATGATTTGCCAACACTCATACACGTTTAACAAGAATTAACGGTTAATAATCCACCACTCGAAGAATCACACGTTTTGGAAAACAATACAAAATCAGCAACGCCATTTTTTACTCTTTTTTTTGTGCCCGTGCGATCGTTTTGAAAGAACTTTGCAAGTAGATAGACCGTGAGCCCACTGCAAGGCACCCTAACTCATAAGATTAAAGGATAAAACCAGTTAGTAGAGGTAGCAGACACTAGTAGGTTCAAACATTATTGGTCGGCCTGAGCGGAGCTTGGCACGTTTTGCAGTATATATCAAAAATTGAGTCAATTTTATCCCCTAAAATATCTCATTGTACTAAAGGATGGAACTAGTTTGTAGGGCTAGAAGCCGTTGGTTAAGGTATAGAAAAACTTGGTCGGCTGAGTCCTATATTGGCACATTTGTGGGTCCGACCAAATTTATGGTGCCAAAAAAAGTCAAAAAATATCCCATCGTACTAAAGGATGAAAATAGCCCGAAACGATAGAGTAACGAAGCTAATAAGATATGCCTTGGTCGGCATGACGTCAGTCTGGCACATTTTCGGATCCGACCACATTTATCACCAGAATTAATAAATCTTACTGCATCAATATTTGAAGAAATAGGATATTTCTAAATGAGTAAAATATGCTTCCTGTTAACTGAAATACTTGTTGTTAGTGTAATGTGCTGTTAACGTTATTTATTTGTATTATTAATAGGATTCCAGTATACTGAGTGAATTTTTGAGACGGGGCATTAAGGGTAGGTACCCAGTCCGTTGTGACTATAGGAAAGCATTCTATGAAGACTATCTATAACTTTTAAAAATATTTGGACAAGCATTAACAGATTTTAAAAAATATGTATGGTTAGGCAGAAAATTGACAAAATACATAAAAAAATGTTTCTTACAGGCATCAAAAATTTTATGAAACACAATGAGGTAAAAGTACTAAAAGTAGTTAAAAATCGCTAAATACGTTTTCTCTTTATTTCGAAGTACAATATGAGAGATAACCACTCGTAACAATTGACGGATTGTAGATTTTTTCATATTCTTAGGTCGGCCTAACTTCAGCCCTGCAGTAATCTAGTCCTACCACATGTTTTTTTATTTTTTTTTTATTTGTGACAGGCTTGTTTTTGACCACTATCTCACCTGATGGTAAGTGACGATGTGATCGAAGCTGGTTAACACACTAGACCTGGAATACGCAGGCTCTCATAAACTTCAAGAAAAGTAAATTTTGCTGCATCAATATTTGACGTAGTGGGATATTTGCAGTACTTAAAAGAGTATAACATGCTCGTTAACGTTAGCTTAATGACTTACTATTAGTCCACAATGCTAGTAGCATTCACTATCTATGTGTATACATATAAGATTTCAATATACATAGTGAATTTTTGAGACGCGGTTTTAGGGCAACCTTAACCGTTGTTGCTGCAGGAAAATGTTAGAAGGAGACTGTCCTTAACGTTTTAATATATTTTAATCAGCATTGACAGAATTTAATTATTGGAACCTACTAAGTGCGCGGGCACTTAGTAGGTTCCAATAATTAAATTCTGTCAATGCTTGTAAGTTTGTAAAGATAGCGATATCTTTACAAATTGGTTTTTTCCTTCAATCTTATGAGATTGGGTGCCTTGCAGAGGGCTCACGGTTTAAGAGTATGAAACCAAAAAAAACTAAATTGGTAAATTACAATTTGGTACATCAAAGTCACTGATTTTCGACCTATTTCGTCCCGAAGTCTATCTCTTAAACTGTAGGTCTATTCTGGGCATAGATTATCGATATCGAAATCGAACGATTTTCTTTTCTTATGAACCATCGAATCAACTGAAAAAAACCAATAATAGACCTACTGATTCATAACCGTAGGTTTGTTTCCTATCTCGATGATATAAACTCACATGTTTCGGAAAGGAATACAAAATCGATAGTCATTTTTTCACTTTCGCGGCAAAGATATTTTTTGATGTGTGAAAAATGTTTTTTAAATAAATGTTACAGATTTGTTTTCGCTGCTATTTATTGCAAAATGGTGAGATATATATTGCGTGTTATAATAACCGAGTAGCGTAACTCAATGAGATGATTCGCTGCTTCCTACAGACATCTGGGGCGTTGATTCAATTGCCAAGACGGAAACGGTATTTTAAATCAATCTTTATCTGTGGTATTATTTATTCTGCGTCTATGGTCCGGTTTTTTTAGCTATTGCATAGCTTCTATTGCGGGCTTTGAGCGTGGACACGGAATTCAGAAATTCCGTAACGAAAATAACCTAACACCCCCCACTCCGACCGGCACAGCGGTGATACTTTTTAGTTTTGCCATCTATCGATGAATAGCAGAACTTTTAATGACTTTTTTGAAATATCACGCTTGTCTCTTTAGTTCAGCAACTCGCCTCTAGGTGGCAGGAAAAAAAATACTGCATAAATAAAATAAATAAATAATTATAATTGCATAAGTTGATAAAAAATGCTATGCAATAGCTTTACCGCGGCAGTACCCGAGTGCCACACGTCTTTTTTTTTAATCCGTGATAGGCAAACGTTAGACCACTATCTCACCTGATGTTAAGTGACGGTGCGATCGACGATGTAGCACGCTTGCCTAGAAAATACCTATTCACTTTCGACTTGAAGGCTCAAAGATTGTACTTCTCTGGGAACACAAACTCTGGCAAGGAGTTCCACTCCTTTGCAGTGTGCATAATGATCGTGGAAGCAAAACGCTTTGAGGAATATCAACCATATATCAGTGTCGCAATGCAGTCTGTCTGGTGGTTCTATGATGGAATGGGGATGGGGGAATTAGATCGTGTAATTCCATAGCACACTTTCCGAAATGTATCCGATAAAATACCGGGAGACTCGCTATCCTGCGACGATGTCCTACGCTCTGAAGCCTAGCATCTGACAGCTGGTCATTGTTAATGAGTCTTTTGGTCTTGTAAATGGAACAATGCATTTTTATGATTTTTATCACGTACCTTTTGTACAAGAGGTAAAATCAAAATTTTGAAAATGCCCCCGACCCTCTATTTGAATAAGTAACACTTTAGGATTGAAGTTAGGTTAAATTATTCTCACTTAAATTTTCAATACTTTAAATAAAGCTGTTATAATAAAGTTCTTATATAATCGCATAATAATTCGTTAACTGCGTTACTTCTGTCTATGCCTGCTCACAGTACAGGGATTCTAGATGAATCATTTAGAGTAGTTGCAGTGCGTCTATGGAACCAACTTCCGATAAATATTAAAAAATCACCGTCAAAAGAAGTATTTAAACGACAGGTGCGAGAGTACTACCTAAAACAGATAAGCACTGATATTACATCTTAAACTACCATGCGTTATTTTTAAGCACATATTATATTTATTTATGTATTGTATATATCAATATATTATTGAATATTTTTATATGTATATATATTATATATATAAGCCATATAATATTATATGTAATAAATAATATATTATAATTATAGTTTAAATTATTGTCAATACACTGTTCTGATGCACGCTTTACTTTTGTTCCTACCATTGCTGGATGACTGGTAGAAAATGCTCTTAGCATTAAGTCCTCCAATTGTACATTGTTTTTGTTGTGCAATAAAGTATAAATAAAATATAAAATAATTACATTAACAAACCCGACTACAAAAAAAAAACAAGTAAATAAATTAAAATGCGGGACATGGTGACTTCACAGTCGTGACTCATTATTGAACTGCTCTTTAGCTTAATTGGGTGCGTGTTCGATTCCCGGCGGGAACACAAGTTTTCTCCTCAAAGAACATTTGTGTTTCTGGTTCTGGTTGTAATTGTGTGTGTGATGTGAATGTTTCCGGCAACCACGACACAAGTCATCAAACTTAGTGATGCGTTCTGTGTGATGAAACGCGCCCGCTATGTGTCAGGTTGCATACAAATTCTAACATACAACAAAAAAACTCCGTCCCGGACCACGACCGCTTTCTCAGCTGTATGCTAACAAAGATTGTTGCTCCCAGCATTAGACTGATTAGTGCTCATCTTAGCCCTAAATACCTCTGCAGGTTCTTATTTATTTTGTCTTTAGACGACAGGTTCTAATAATAGAACAGAATGACGAGGCAGCGTCCTACATATAGCGTTTTTGAAGGACTATAATCGCTTCTCGAACTGCCCGTTGGCTTATTTGAATGGGTTCGCCTTCTTAGCATCTTTCGGGTTCGAATCCCGACGGGAACACAAATTTTCTCCCCAAGGAAAGTTTGTGTTTCTGGTTCTGGTTGCAATTGTGTGTGTGATGTGAATGTTTCCGGCACCCACGACACAAGTCATTGAACTTAGTGTGGGGCTGTGAGTGTAAAAGCGTTTTTCTTCCAATAGCAAATATTGTATGAGGTTTAATTATAGGTCAAATGTTATTCTTTTGAATATTTTATATTTAGAATTACTTGTATAGCTAAATTTTTTATTTAAATGGTTATTAATTAGGAGTTTAAAGCTTTTGGCTAGACTGACTAGTGACGTCAATGTCCGCGGTTATGATCAATGACCATTTTTGAAAATTTCATACCTACTCCTACGTGGAGATAAATTAATGTCAATGTTTGTTGAAGGTATTTTTTTTACATCTTTTTAATTACGCCGTCTAAAAACGATTAGACTCTAGAATTTGACGAAAATTACTTATTTGGCATCCTTAATATTTATGTATTATTATTAAGTAACTATCCTTGAGAGCCAATCATTCTAGACCTACTTACCATCTTCACCCACATCATCACTTACCATCAGGTTTAATAATGATCAAACGCTAGCCTAAAAACAAATTACATATTGCCCGTAATAGCAGATACACACATGTGGAACGCATTTGGTTCAAACAGAATCGGGCGTGGGCACCGCTTGAGGAGGCGACTGCGCTTGCGTCCCCGCAAGCCGTCCTTTCGAACCAAATGCGTCCAGTGTGTAGCAGCTATAAGCTCCGCTATTCGCTTGTAGTGTAGACGTACCATAATGACTGCATAGATAGACGTTGAAATTTATTTGTGTCTAAACATAGTCTCTTGGGAGTCGCGCATCTGTGGGACGCGTAATCGGGTATTGTAGAGTTCGCTCTACAACTCCAAACGGTTTAGAGAAACCCACGAACGTGCCGAGGCAGGACTCGGCCCACCAAGTTTTTTTCACTTCGCTCTATTTGCTCGTATGGGAAATCGCGGGGTATTTCGAGATACGAGTTACCAGCATATCTTCATCTATGGGACTCGTATACGACAATAAGTCGACGTATTTCGATTGAAGCGATGGTTGAAGCTCTTATTGCTATCATGATAAAGACCAAGATGCCTTAGTATAACTTTCTTGAGTGTCATTTGTCTTTGTATTTGTGTTTTAGATTTTCCATGTAGTAAAACAAAGTTAAATAATGATATATGCAAAAATAATAACAGTATACATTTTGTTCAACTATTTAGGATTAATCAAAATACAGATTTAGCCAAACTACTTACCTATTACAAGAAGTCATTGGTCGGCAGTGTGCCCAAAATGCTGGCTGCGTTACCTCGTTGCACAGCGAGACTTAATTGCTGAGCAAAATACAAACCGGCATTTTGGTCACGTGTCGACTCTTTCAGTCTCCCAGCCAAATCTTTATAAATTTCAAGTGCACCTGGTCCCCATGGACCAAGAGTTTCTACTCCGTTAGGCACAAATATGTAACCTCTGTCGAGGTTTGAGTATTTTCGCCGTTTCGAAGATTTATTTATTATTTGAATATGGAAGTTTTCAAGTCGCGAGTGAATAGGTATCTTCTAGGCAAGCTTGCTCCATCGTCAACCACATCGTCGCTTACCATCAGGTGAGATGGTTGTTAAAAGTTTGCCTATCACGAATAAAAAAAATTGATTATGTTATTTTAAACTGTCTTCAAAATAGGAGGAGGTTCTCAATTAGAGTGTATTTTTTTATGCGTTGTTCAGAACTCTTTTCAGGTGAAACGATTTTGATGATTCTTTTTTTATTTGAATGCTGGCGCTTCCCATGTGGTCCCATTTAAATTTGATCAAGATCTGATCTGAGTTTTTGAGTTATCCTCAATAATGCGTATAATTAATTTATTCTGATCAAGGGTTCCGAAGATAAATCGGTGAAGTCGTTTTTTTAAGCTTAGCTTGCGGTTAAATTATTACCATAATGATTGCATGCCTAGACGGTAAGAATGGAATGGACAACTTGACGTCATTAATCTACCTACATTCTAACAAACACAATAATTTCAGTTTGAATTTGTAAAAATGCATATAAGTAAATGTTTTGTTCGAATTTCAGGTCATTTCCTGTACCTCCCAGTGGACCCGACCATGGAAAACATGATCATAAAGTCACCACCCTTCCAAGGGCTTTCGGAATTTTGCAAGGTAAGGTACCACAATCCACGTCAGGCTGTTTTATGGTAGGGGAAAGGAGACAAGCGAGTCGCTCGCCTGATGGTGAGCGCCACACCCGCCTATACACCTGCAGTGCAACAAAATTCCACGTGGGTCTGCAATGTGCTCCTACTGCGTAAAATATAGTTAAAGGAAATATGCATCAGATTCAAATATAGGTTTATTTATTTATTCTTAGATTTTCTTTAGTTTTAAACTGACATAAAAAAGGAGGTTCTCAATTCGATTGTTTTTTTTTTTTTTTTTTTATGACAAATAGGGTAGCATTTGACCGCTATCTCACCTGATGGAAAGCGACGATGCGGTCGACGGTGGGACACGCCTGCCTAGAAGGTACCTATTCACTCCTGACTTGAAGAGGCCTAAGTTATACTTATCGGGAAACAAGAACGAAGGCAGAGTATTCCACTCCTTTGCAGTTCGCATTATAAAAGTAGAGGCAAAACGCTTGGTTCTAATCTGAGGAATATCCACCATAAAAGGATGTCTTGTTTTAGTACGCCTTGTTGTCCCATGATGGAAGGGAGCTGGAGGAATCAAATCATGCAGTTCCATCTCCGAAATGTATCTTGTAAAACACGCATAAGCTAGCTACCTTGCGCCGATGTTCGAGGCTCTGAAGTCTTTTCTCAACTAGTTCAGTATGGCCAATCAGCTTTTTAGCTCGCTTTTCAATTGAATCCAAAGCCTGAAGCTGGTACTTGGCTGAGCCGTCCCAGAGGTGACTGCAGTATTCCATACAAGATCGGACTTGAGCTTGGTAGAGATTGAGAAGCTGTCCAGGAGTGAAATACCGCTTCACCTTGCTGAGGATTCCCAATTTCTTTGCAGCCAGTTTAGCCTTGGATTCAATGTAAGAGCCAAAGTTTAGGTTGGACGTTAAAGTTACACCCAAAAGCTCAAGGTGATTCGTGACTGGCAACGACACAATGTATGTTACGCGATAATTCCGCCAATTATGAATCGATTTTGATGTTTTTTTTTGTTTGGTAGATACCTCAGATGTGGTCTCGTATAAATATTTATCGAAATTGTTCAAGCCAAAACTAAAATACAAGCGGTGAAGTCGGTTGTTTAAGCTTTACTTGTTCATACGTTTCGTTTTTATTCTAGTTCGAAGCTAAGCTGCATCAAAGCCGGATGCAGAATGCGAGCATCAAGCTGGTGTCGGAGTCAGCCATGACCAATATGCAGTGGATACTACAGGAAATCGCCGGGAATAACTTAGAAATGTAAGTAATGCCTATTTTCTGTTTATTAACACTTCAGTATAAGTCCACCAATAATAGTTTATAAATCATCGCACGATGATCTACTCTATCAAAGGCTTTACCGAAGTCCGTGTAAATCGCGTCAACTGAAGAACGGCCATCCAATGTCGTAAATGTAATATATGTCTATACATTTCATTGATAATTGATATCAATTAAAAACATAAACACAATTGTTTAAGCTTGTATAACAGCTAATTTAGCTTCATGTTACTAAAGAAAGAAGATTTAAACTTTCATCACACGGCTAATGTAATCATACATTTGAACTGCTCGTTGGCTTGGGCGTTTTCCTTTTAAGCAGGGGTGTCAAACACAAGTTTTCTCCTCAAGGGAAATTAGTGTCACTGGTTCTGGATGTGATTGTGTGATGTGTATGTTTCTGGCACCTACGTCACAAGTTGTTGAACTTAATGAGGGGCTGTGAGTGTAAAAGCGTTAAAAAATGTATAGGTATGTATATAAATATATACAGGGTAATTTGTAAAATTCCAGAAAGCTCTCAGAGTGTGAAAGCGTTTATGTTTATGTTTACATTTCCAGATGGCATCCAATGCGATTCATGACTGGCAAGATAACTCAAGAAGTCAGCATCATTATTGAAGTAAACAGGCCCAACGGGATCTCCCTGGCGCAGCCACTGCCACACATCGCCTTCGACAACATAAGGATGTTAGAGTGCGTTCCCGAGCCACCCGTGTACAACGGAGAATGTGTGCCTGGACAGCTGAAGTGCAAGATTATGAAAGTAAGTTCTAAGTCAAAGCTAAAGTCAACACAGAGATACAGAGATTAGAAAGCGCTAGAGCAGTTTGCCTCCATGCATCCTTGCTTTATAAAAATGTCTTGTTGCTGTTAATGACATCGTTGTGCTGTTTGTGGCAACCATAATTATTTAGTAAATTATAGTCTGGTACTTAGTTATAATAGGGTTTAGTAAACCAGAAAGAAAGGCACGAATTGCCGGGTTTTCCTAGTTATATAGTATCCTAGTACTTGGAGTTTTATAAAATTGGACTAATGGTGTTTACACCATTGAACTATATCAACTACATAATATTTTGTTAGATCGACTTATTCTGTGAATTTGTAACTAGACATATTGTTATATACCGTCATTGGTAAGTAGTGCCCAATCCTGTAGGGGGTGGTTTAGAATCGACCAAAGAGCAGAATAAAAATAAAATTGTTTTTTTCAACAATTTTTTTTATTTCCTTATTTACTGGTAAGTACAGACGGTTTAGTAAAAAGCTATGACACCTTTTAGACGACTAAAATAATAGTTTATAAGTGCTACGGAATCATTGAACTTGCATGTGACGAGAGGTCTATATAAAATAAAAGTCTTCTTATAATTTAATCACTACCTTATTTTGTTAAAAGAACTTAATAAATGTAATGACTAGAAATATGTTTCAGAGAATTTTCTGGTAGTCTAGTTGTTTCAGTGTGTCATTTACATAATTATCGATTCTATAAAAGCTTAAACCCTTAGAGCTATGCTTGCTAAAGACTTCTTTCCATTGCAGAAGGACTCTTGCATCAAGTTCAACCAAATCTGTGATTTGGTGAAGGATTGTGATGATGGGAGTGACGAAAATCAAAACTGTGGTAAGACTTCTTTTATATCCTATCCTAATAATAGTGGATCTGTGCGCTGAGACCTCGCATGTTTTTCAAAATGGCTGAAACATGTTTGTTTTTACGTTTTCAAACCCCACGTCTCTGCCATTTTGAAAAATTTCCAAAAACTGAGAGGATAGAAAAAAAATATATAAATATCAAACCTGCTTACAAAATTAAGCGAGAATCGGTTGACAAATTTTAATGCGACTTATAGACGAGAACAACCGGAAATCCGCCGGACATACGAAAGCAATTTTGCCCAAGCTGAAACGGAGACGCTTCGCTCGGTCAAATATCACACTAGTAACATCACACACACACATATAAATATTAATATGAAAGAAGATTTAACGAATTCTCACTCACAACCCCAAACTAAATTCAAAGACTTGTATCGTGGGTGTCGGAAACATTTAAATCACACCCACAATCACCTTACCCGTTAGACCGAATTTAACTGCCAGTTAGCGTAGTTGGTTGCGCATTTGCCTTTTAAGTAGCGGGTTCAATTCCCGGTGGTAACACATTTTTCTCAGTAAGCAAAACTTGTGTTAATGGTTAAGGTACGACACAAGTCTTCGAATTTAGTGTGAGGTTGCGAGTTTAAAAGTGTTTATTTCAAAGAAGTTCTAGTAGAGATTCTACCACTTGAGTAGCGCATGACTTGACAGTGACTGGATCATGACTTTCTTACTTGACTTCGACTGTGAAGTCATCATAGTCACCAATCGGTGTCCTAAGTTTAGGTAGCTCTTCACATCGTTAGGCTTCTTCTAAAGGTTGGTGAAACGTTTTTAAACAAAGTTCTGTCAACTTGCTTTCGAAGCCCATAAAAAAATTATAGCTGTTTAGGAGGAATTACTTAAAACCTTACGCACCGGGGAATCGGTGTTCTAAACTTAGGTAGCTCCTAAGGTTGTTAGGTAACACCTAAGGTTGAAGAAACGTTTTTTTGTGCTAGGTAACTCTTAAATGCTTAGGCATCTCATTTAGGCGACTCCTAAGGTTGGTGATAATGGAGGTTAGTCATGTTTTTTTTTATATGCCTGATAGGCAAGCATTTGACTACAATCTCACCTGATGGAAAGTGATGATGTGGCCGAAGATGTAGCATGCTTGCCTAGAAGGACCTATTCACTCTTGACTTGAAGACTCCCAGATTGTACCGTTCGGGGAACAAAGACGATGGCAATGAGTTCCACTCCTTCGCAGTACGGATGATAAACGTAGAAGCGAAACGATTCGAGCGTACTGGAGGTATGTCAACCATATATGGATGACGTTTGACAGTTTGTCTTGACTTTGACAAGGTGGAATTAACTCGTATATAGTTATATTATCATAGTCTTGGGCACTTGTATTGCAAGGCCTGGTGCCTGAAGTAGGCGTAAACAGCCTGTATCACAGGTCACCAGGCCCCACTCCACGGATCTCACTATTTTTTTCTTATTATGACGTATCAGTTACGTTTGGCACACCATTGTAATAACGATCTAGCCTTAAGACTAATAAGTAATTTAATTTTGACCTAACCTGCTTAAATAGAGTAGTATATTAAGAATGTGTCCAATAACACTTTTCTTACTGTCTCTATTTTCGGGCAGACACTTTGTTCGTGTGTTCTTTGTTAATAGCACTCACTATATTACACTGTCACATCACTACACAACTCAAAAGGTTTAGTTCTTTTGAGTCTTCTCACTAAATCTGTATTGTCGAGGAGCTGGATTGCCTCGACATTCACATGGTGATGAACTAAAGAAAAATAATACAAACAAAATAATTATGTACTAACAAATAAAAACTTAACTATTTTAACAGAAGTAGATACAAAGTACGTATAATTTTATTTAGATCATTTATGCGAAATGTACATAGTATGTGGACCAATGTAAAAAAATATAGATACTTAATTAAAGGTGTGCTTTCAGATAAAATGCCGTTTGGGTCGTATTGCAACTTCGAACACGACAAGTGCGGATTTGAAGATATCCCACAGTAAGTATAATAAAAAAAAAGTTTTTATAGACTTTCCAAATGATCATTTGGAAAGATCTTTTTGTTTGGACAGTATAGACTTTCCAAATTCTTGTCTATATAAAAAAAGCTTCTATAGAGAAACTTTTGTAATCATACAATCATATTATAAATCCGAAAGTTTGTGTGTGTTTGTTCCCTTTTCACGCTGTAACGGCTGAACGGATTTGGATGAAATTTGAAAAAAAATACTAGATCAACGTTAGTGGAGCCGCGGGGCACGTCTAGTATAAATATAAAATGTGTATGTAAAAATACAAATATAAAATTTTACATTAATTTCCACAGGCCTATCCTCAAATGGTCCCGCCACAACGGCCCCACGCCAACAGACAAGACCGGCCCAAACTTCGACCACACCTGCGGCCCCCCGGTCCCACGCCCAACAATGATGGTCCCACATCTTATCCCAGCACACATGAACCAGAGCTTGTCCCAATGTGTGGGATACTACTTCTTCGTGAATATGAACGTGACGGGACCTAATAAGGAGAAAGCGGATTTCGCGTCGACGGCTGTTATGAAAACTGTGGTGTTCAATCCCCCACCTAAAGTGCATGGGAATATGACTTCGAGATATTATAATTGTTGTATGGTAAGAAAAATCTATTGCTGAATCATACATGCAGATACTTAGCGGTAGAGTTTTGCCGCGAAAGTAAAAAAATGGCGTTGTTGACTTTGTATGATTTTCCACAACGTATGATTTTTCGAGTTAATGTGTAATAATGGTGGATTATTTGCCGTTAATACTAAGTAAACGTGCATAAGTGTAGGCAAGTCATACACAGTTGAAAAACGTGATTTTTTTGCTCCAAAATTCCTATAGAAGTTCGAGTAAAGTTTCTACCACTTTACTAGACATGGCATGACTTTGACTGTGACTTGTGACTTTTAATCTGAAATATTTTATTACTTGACACTGGCTAAATGCACAAGATAGCGTAGCCAAAATTTGAAGAAAAATAAACATAGTCTATTTCTCATTCTAGATAAGGTTCTACTATCAGCAGAACGGTCGTAACTACGGCTCCCTCAGCGTGGACGTGGTGGAACTAACAGGGAGGAGCAACATCACCACCTCGCTATGGTTTTCCACCAAAGACAAGGGGGAGAACTGGTACAGGTCTTCCATCTTCCTCCCTAATATTACTAGGAGGTAAGTCAATGTAAGAAGTTGAGTCAAGGATTTTCTGTTATGAAAAAACATTTCTTTTTGGTTTACATAAAGGCAAATATTTGACTACTGTCTCACCTGACGGTAAGTGATACGGTCAAGCACGGTAAACACGCTCATCTTAGAATAACTGGCTCTCAAGAATAGCTGGCGGAACTCAAGAATAGCTGTACCCGGCATGCGCTGCAATGCCATTTTTAGGACAAGTGTTCAACCTCTTTCACGTTTATGGTCGCCTAGTACTTTAATACAATACTAAAAAGTTTTTGGATATTGTTCATATAAAAAATACTTAAATCCCCAAAGACTGCCCCGCATGTTTATTTTGTAATTTAAGTAAAAAAATTATCTTTTACCGGGTCGTAGACAACGACATGCTGCGAACATTGATTTATTGAAGCCTACTTAGCTATATTAGGTTTCCTTTTAACTTCGTTATATATACTACTATCGTGAGTTCTTTAGACATATCCAAAAAAATTTTTTTTTTAGATTTTGTTTGGACTCTGTCGGCATGGCTAGTATGTATATTCATGCCAAATTACAGCTTTCATGCAAATTAAATCGTATCTATTTTACCACCACATTTTATACCTACTTGTTGGTTTGTTATAATATACATTTTACATATTAAAAGTCGGAGATAGTGACAACCCTGCATATTCGGCTAGAGTACGCATTTAAATCTCCTACGGGCCTCAAGTTATCTTACTTATAGATTTCTACTATGCCATCGTGTTTGGAAATCAGAAATCTGAAAATATGTATTGTGTTCGAATCGGATCGAAAAGGACCAACCCCCTGATTCAGAACGTTTCGGTAACTTACCGAATCGACACTATTGGATAACTCTCTATTTAAAAATACAGTACCTGGATGACCGAGCTTTGCTCGGATAAAACGACGTTTTCTAAAAATGTAACCTAGCTAGATCGATTTATCGCCCCCGAAACCCTTCAACTTCATGTAAATCGTTGGAGCCGTTTCCGAGATTCAAATTTTATATATACATATATACAAGAATTGCTCGTTTAAATGTATTAGATAGATTTTATCGTATGATAACTAAAATAATTGCACAGCAACTGAGTTATCGTATGGTTCTGAGTTATTGTTTGAATCAGGGGGCTGTTCTTAACTGAACCCTCTTCTACAGATACTACCTCCAATTCAAGACCCGTATGGGGATGAGGATATACTCCGACTCAGCGATCGACGACTTCTCGATGGCTCCAGAATGTTTCGGCCTGAACATAGACCCGAAGGAGCTGGGCGACTATAATTATTACGATCCTGTGTTTGAAGAGAAGACTACTCCACACGCTTCGTTTTCTGATAAAACTTGTGAGTGTGTTGCATATTTAAACATGACATTTCATTAAGGTGGCAATACCAGAATTTCATCTAAAACGCGTGTTTTTGTCACCGTTTTACTCGGCACTCATAATAAAATCAGATAAATAAAAATATTCGTTGTAATTTGTGTGATACGATAAATGATGCCTTCTTCTTAGAATATTCATAATGTTCATAAATATAAAGGGAAAAATATCAAATCTCATGCGAATTACATCAATTTGTAGTTTGTAACTATCTCGTTCCGTCATTTTATATCAAAACAGTGTGAAAATTATTTCATGTACCCATATTTATTATACAAACGATTTCTTCAGCTTATTTTTTTTATTTGAGGCGCGTTTTCACGAAATTTCAATAAAACCATGAAAAATCAAAGATGGCCACGCGTGACCTTGCGTAACCGCCACGATGTAATTTACGCAACATACAGCTTTATGTGCAAAAGTATACGGGGGATAATTGGCTGTGGTTAAAAAAGGTGCTCGGATTGACTTATACCTGCCCCTTAACATAAACGCTTTCACTCTCACAGCCCACACTAAGTACGAAAACTTGTGTCGTGCACGCCGGAAACATTAACACCACTCACACAATTGCAGTTAGAATTACAAATACAAATTCGTTGGGGAGAAAACTTGTGTTCCCGCCGGGAATCGAACCCAACTAAGCCAATAAACCGGGCATTTCATGCAAAGAGTCTTTTAGCTCGTCGTTCAATAGTGAAGCTTTGAATTAAGCACTTGGCGGATCTACCCCAGAGAATGCTGCAGTATTCTATACACGATGCTAGCTTAAACACAATAAACATTTTCATAACCATAAATCGACTTCGCCATTATTAACCATTCGTCCGTTTTTTACTTTATTTGTATGGGACTAACTAGATTAACGTTAAATAAAAAAATGTTTATTCACATAGGCCCAAAGTAAGGGGTCACGACCCTCAGCATTGAGGATATCGACACAGAGATAGAGAGCATATAAAAAAAAAACTATTGAACCCATTGAAATTTATTATTATATCAATCTGAAAGTATATGATTTAAAATTAAAGAGACATTTAACAAATAAAAATAATCCACCGAATTGACAACCTCCTTCTTTTATTTAGGAATGAAACTACACTTGAGACTAATTAAAACATCTCTTCTCCAGTCTACCGCTTCACTCCTTGCGGTGCGACAGGCAGGTTCGGGCCAAACCAGACCATGTGTGACGCTGCCTACAATAACACTCCTGTTAGCGTCACCGTTATGTCGGACACTCTGTTCCAAGGGATACAAGTGTGGGAGGTGCCAGCTGAAGGACTCTACACGTAAGTTTCATATGGAAAATGTCATTGTTATAAACCTTTAGTAAAGTGGGGTGATCAAAGTCATGGTCAAAACATCGTTCAATTAATGATCAAAGTCATGGATATAAGCCTTGGTCACGTTCAATTCTTATAAAACCCATGTTTTAGTAAAGTTTATTTTATTGTTATTAGCTATGTTTTTATAAGTCACATTCAAAAAGCCATATTTTAGTCAAGTTAGGGAATCAGACTATTACAATTTGTTTCTGATTTTTTACATTTCTCACAGGATAATCGCAGTGGGCGCCAGCGGAGGCCTAGGATCAGGCTGGGCGGGGGTCTCGCACGGAGCCGCCGCGAGAGCCCTACTTCCTCTGCACAAAGCCGAGCTGGTTTACATGTTGGTGGGTCAACAAGGGGTCAATGCTTGTAAGAAGGTATGTAAGGTACACCCGGACACTCCTTACAAATGTTGCAAATCTTTCACACGCGAACGGTGACCGCACGGACACGCTTCATCTTAATGACATATTGCCAACAATAATTAGGCATTTGGAGTCACTAACATAAAAGAGTGCCTATCATCGAAATAGGTTGATATTTTGTATAATTTTCCAAAACCTGTGATTCTTCGAGTGGTAATGTGTGATAATGGTGGATTAATAACCGTTAATACTAAGTAAACGTGCATAAGTGTAGGCAAATCATACCAAGTTGAAATACGTGATTTCGCCTTCGCTCCACTCCAATAAAAGTTCTAGTAAAAGTTTTACCACTTTAATAGGGCATGAAGTTAAGTAGTCAAGTAAGTTAAGGTCAAGACCTTGACTTACTTAAATTTGACTGTGACTTGTGACTAGGACTTTTAATTTAAAATACACTTAAAATATATTATGACTTGACACTGTCTGAATGCACAAGATTGCGAAGCCAAATGAAAAAAGAAAAGAAAAAAACATTGAAACATACATACATACATATAGTCACGCCTCTTTCCCATTGGCAGAGACTCTCCACCTGCTACGATCTTGACACAGATCTTTTGCTTCTCCTACATTCATGAGTCTTTTCATACATTGAAACATAACAGGTACAAATTGTTCCACAGACTCTGTCAGCCCAAGAGAGCCAGGAGTGCTCAAAGCGTCCTTCCAACGAAAGCCAGCTGTTCACCAGCAAGACGCACGAGGTGCGCAACACGCGCGTCACCGACGGCGGCGGCGGCGGGGGCGGGGCCACTTATATCTTCTTGGTAAGAATCTGGAGGAATGACTAAGCTTCTTATAACTTCTGCTTTCCTAGTACCAATTTTAGAACCAGTGCACCTATACTAAACGCTTTCACGCTCACAGCTCCACGCTTAGTGTTTCGAAGACTTGTATCGTGGATGCCGAAAACATTCACGTCATAGACACAATCACATTCAGAATCAGAATCACAGATTGCCCTTGAGAAGAAAGCTTGTGTTTACACTAGGAATCAAACCCGATATCCGCTGCTTGGAAGGCGAACGCGCACCCAACTGAGTCAATGGGCAGTTTAATAATTATAAAATGATTCAAAATTATCTTAATTATTTTTATCAAAAATTTGCCCGCGTCTTTGTTCCTCAAACAGAATAATCTGTGAGTCTAGGGGGAATAGCATTAAAAAAGAACGGTTTTTATTAGTAATTTTTAATTCATAATGCACACTCACAGTCCTGCTTAAGGTCTGATATTTGTTTACGGATGACATTCATGTTTCAGAGTAAATATATAAAATATAGGCAACTGGCCCGTAGATACTGAGCTGTCATTTACACAGATCCTCATTTACTGTTTGTTGGCTTAGTTGGGTGGCGTTCGCTTTCTAACCAGGGGTATCGGTTTCGATTCCCAACGGGAACACAAGTTTTCTTCCCAATGAAAATGTGTGTTTCTGGTTCTGGTTGTAATTGTGTATGTGATGTGAAATGTTCTGGCACCCACGACACAAGTCATCGAACTTAGTGTGGGGCTGTGAATGTAACGCGTTTATGTTTATGTTCTTCTTTATGCATATCGTCTCTCCTTCCAGCTGGACAAGCAAGGCGAAGCGCACCCTTTGCTAGTGGCGGGCGGTGGCGGCGGCATCTCTGTCGGCAACTTCAGAGACGACGGCTCCCAGCACGCTCGGCCACATACCAACGCCACTCCTGAGAGCGGCTACATGTACGGACAGCCGGGCCGGACATCCGGTGAGTAGATACATCAAATGTACCATATTGGAACTGCTTGTATTGCCATGCTAATTACGTTGAACCAAATTCGTACCAGGCTCACTGATTTTTTCATTATAGAATGAGCTCCCGGTCCCCAGGGCAGGCCTACTGTCTCAATAACAAACGGCTCAAATAACCAGTGTCGAGATTATATAACGCTTTCACACTCACAGCCGCACAAAGTTTGATAACTTGTGTCATGGGCGCCGGAAACAATCACATCATACTCACAATCACAACTAGAACCAGACACACAAATTTTCCTTGAGAACTTGTGTTTTCTCCGGGAATTGAACCCGATACCCCGAAACTTAGAAGGCTAACGCATACCCAACAAAGCCAACGGGATATACTGAAGTTTCTCAAAAATCTTTGTCGTATTTTCTTATGCTAGATAGGTAAGAATTTGGTCGCTACACCACTATACCGTTCACACTATGGAGAGGAAGCGAGGGTGAGGAGTGGAGAAGGTAGATGCTCCACTGCCGAAGCGCCTCCATCAATCCGGGAAGTACTTTCGACCGAGCCGGGTGATCTTGGCTGGGGACTACTATCCGACGTTCCCAACTTGGAAGTTTTTTTTCTTTTAGTTTTAGCTTCGCAATCTTGTGCATCTAGCCAGAATCGAGTAATAATATATTTCAAGTGTATTTCATATTAAAAGTCCTAGTCGAAGTCAAAGTCAAGTAATAGAGCCAAGGTCCAGTCATAGTCAAGTCATGCCCTTGTAAAGTGGTAGAAACTTTACTAGAATTTCTATTGGAGTTTTGGAGCGAAGGCGAAATACACATTTTCCAACTTGGTATCATTTGCATGCACGTTTACTAAGTATTAAAGGTTAATAATCCACCATTATTACACATTAACTCTCGAAGAATCACAGGTTTTGGAAAATTATACATAATCAACAACGCCGTTTTTTCACTTTCGCGGCAAAATAAAACTTGGAAGTTGTACACAAGCGTTAAAGCTGGGTAAATGTCGGTTGCGCGATACAGCCCCGAGCTGTGATTGGCCGAGCTAGTCGGTGGTCTGGCTGCGTAGGTCTGCTACTGCGAGGCAGATGGCGCTGTACACGTGGCGGAGGTCGCAGACTTACACTGCTACTTTTCGTTTATCAGGTGCGGGGGGAGGCTGGGTCCCCCGGCAGGGCCCCTTTACCCCCGGGTTCGAGCTGGTCCGGGGGGAGGCCGTGAAGGACGGCGGGCGGGGGGGCGCGGCGTGCGTGGGCGGCGCGCACGGGGGCTTCGGCGGCGGCGGCGGGGGCTGTCTGCGGGGCGGGGGCGGGGGCGGCTGGCTCGGTGAGTACGACATATATGAGGGTAGGTGCGACGGGGATTGCACTTTGTACCCGCAGGGGATGCCGAGGATGGTAATGTGTTTATCGGCCTATGTACATACTTAAAAAAACTTATTCATGATTATAAATATAATTTATAATAAATATCGTTTATTAATTCATTCGTTTAGTTGTGTACTGTGAGAAACCTTTATTTTTTGTATGTTGTGCAGTGCAGTTGTGTTGTGTCACTAAAAATCTTTCTTTCTTTATTTTTAGTTTTTTTTTCTAATTTTAGGATGCCCATTCACTGGAGCGGAGGAGAGGAGCTGTGCCAATAATAACCAATAAAATTTAAAGCACCTCTTCAGTTGACGTGTATTTGCGAACTTATTTAAATCCTACTAATATAATAAATGCGAAAGTTAGTGTGTGTGAATGTTTAATATTTTGTATACACTTTCATACTCACAGCCCCACACGAAGTTCGATGACTTATGTCGTGGGTGTCGGAAACATTCACAACACACACAATCAATAGCAGAACCGGAAACACAAATTTTACTTAAGGAGAAAACTTGTGTTCCCGCTGGAAATAGTACCCAACCTAACCAACGGGCAGCTCATAAATATGCTGATTTCTACTATTTTTTTAATGCCCGATCTAAGTTTTTTTCTATGCCCGATAGGCAAACATTCGACCACAATATCACCTGATGGAAACTGATGATGCGGCCGAAGAAGTAGCACTCCTGCCTAGACGATACCTATTCACTCTTGACTTGAAGATTCCCAGATTATACCGTTCGGGAAATAAAGACGAGGGCAAGTTCTACTCCTTCGCAGCACGGATGATAAACGTAGAAACGAAACGCTTCGAGTGAACTGGAGGTATGTGAACCATGTATGTTAAACTTCCAGGTGGCAACACTAATGAGGGCGAGGGGGCCCACGGCGGGGGAGGCTGGTCCTACATCGAGAGTTCGCGGGCTATCAAGGAGTACAGCGAGGTCACGGTCGCGGCCCGCACCGGCCCGGGGGAAGTCCTCATCATACCCGCTATACATGTAAGAGATATACTGACTGTACACATCATGCTTTGCAAATACTCTTTATTTTGTTTAAGCTAGATAGGCAAGCATTTGACCGTTATATCAACTGATGAAAAGTGAAGATGAAACATGCTCGCCTAGAAGCTAATTCACTGTAGGCTTGAAGACACCCAGATTGTACCGGCTGGGAAACAAAGACGCGGGCAATGAGTTCCACTTCTCCGCTGTGATGACAGCGATGAAACGAACTGGAAGTATGTCAAACATAAATGGATGATGTTTGACAGTTTGTCTTGTTGTTAGATGGTAAAAAAGGCATGAAGGAATTATTAAAAAAAATTGCTCACCACAAAAAAAATGTAATAGAAAATAGTAATTAGTATTTGATAAGTCTCGAGTGTTTGCGTCTTTCTTGACTCATCTTTTTTTGCGTGAAAATTTTACTAGAACTTCTATTGGAGTTTTGGAATGAAGGTGAAATCACGTTTTTCAACTTTGTATGATTTGTCTACTCTCATGCGCATTCACTAAGTATTAACAGTTATTAATCCACCAGGCTTACTGTAACTTTTATTTATAATATAAAATAGTCAATGTTGATCCTCTACTACTTACTGTAACTTTTCCTGTTTAATATGAAGTAAACAATGGTGCTCCTCCGCTACTTACTGTAACTTTTTCTATATAACAGTACTTAGTAGTGCTCCTCCACTGCATACTATAACTTTTCCTGTTTAATATAAAGTACATAATTGTGCTCCTCCGCTGCTTACTATAACTTTTCCTGTTGAAAAGTACACAATGGTCTCCTCCACTGCTTACTATATCTTTTCCTGTTGTAAAGTACACAATGGTGCTCCTCCACTGCTTACTATAACTTTTCCTGTTGTAAAGTACACAATGGTGCTCCTCCACTGCTTACTATAACTTTTGCTGTTGTAAAGTACACAATGGTGCTCCTCCAATGCTTACTATAACTTTTGATGTTGTAAAGTACACAATGGTGCTCCTCCAATGCTTACTATAACTTTTCCTGTACAATATAAAGTACACAATTGTGCTCCTCCACTGCTTATTATAACGTTTCCTGTTTAACAGTACTTAGTAGTGCTCCTCTACTGCTTACAATAACTCAACCTGTTTAATATGAAGTACACAATGGTGCTCCTCCTCTGCTTACTATATCTTTTCCTGTTTTAAAGTACACAATGGTGCTCCTCCTCTGCTTACTATATCTTTTCCTGTTTTAAAGTACACAATGGTGCTCCTCCTCTGCTTACTATATCTTTTCCTGTTATAAAGTACACAATGGTGCTCCTCCACTGCTTACTATAACTTTTCCTGTTGTAAAGTACACAATGGTGCTCCCCCACTGCTTACTATATTTTTTCTTATATAATTTAAAGTACTCAGTGGTCCCCCAATGTGTATAATATAATCTTTGTTACAGGACTGTGGCTGTGACTACCGCTGCGTGTCGTTGAACGAGTTCCGGAGCGAGGTGCGCTGCTACTGCCCAGCCACTTGGACCACAGACGCGCATGATCCCACCAAGTGCATCTGTGAGTATTTTTTTAATTTAAACTTTCGAGTGGATTACACATA
This sequence comes from Lomographa bimaculata, assembly GCA_948107665.1. Lineage (NCBI taxonomy): Eukaryota > Metazoa > Arthropoda > Insecta > Lepidoptera > Geometridae > Lomographa > Lomographa bimaculata. The sequence goes on along the minus strand of OX403610.1, from coordinate 9,988,817 downwards.
AAAAGTATCACGCGTCGAGGCCCGAGCCGATCGATTTCGATAAAATTTATATGGGACCACCTCTGAAGTGTATTCTACCAAACAAAAAAGGAGGAGGTACTATGTTCGACTGTATGTTTTTTTTTATGTATGTTCACCGATTTCTCCACTATTTGTGGACCGATTCTCAAAATTATTTTTTGTTTGGTAGATTATACCTCAGAGGTGGTCCATATAAAATATATCGAAATCGTTTTTTTTAAACATTTCTTACGTTTAAATTATTTGAAGTGAAATTATGGGACGACTTTGAAATTGTGACCCGCAACCTTTTTGTGTGACGAAAAGTGGTGGAGTCACTGTGATGAATAATTAAAATGTGTCCCTGTAATACAAAAGTTTCGCATTTATCGATTCACTATACTCCCTGTTTTCTACCGACTAAGCTTCACAAAAAAGGAGGAGATACTCATGTCAGACTGTCTTGACTGTCTATATTTTTTCCTCGTAAATTCGATCCACGTGAATCGATTTTGAAAAAAATTATTTTGTTTGATAGATTTTGCTTTACAATTGGTCCCATTTAAATTTGATCAAGATCTGATCAGTAGTTCTTGAAATATCGTCAATAATGCGTGTTTAGTACAACTAATCTGATCAAAGTTCCGAAGATAAAGCGGTGAAGTCGGTTTTTGAAGTGAAAACTTCTTTAACGGCGTTGTGCACTTTTTTTGGGATGGGTAAAAAATGTTAAACTCGCGTCAGGACACGTGACCTGATCGAAAATTCTAAGACGGAGGGAGAGTAGACCGCCGGCGCGGCATAGGAGAGGAAGTAATATCCCCCTCTCTTTCTACCGCGCGGCGACAATGTACCTATGCCTGCTCCTACTGTTTACAACGTTAATGTTCAAGTTTTCACTTCTGCCGGCACTCCCGGAGTGCAACCCGTTGTTTTTTTTAAGCTTTCGTTTAATTATATTAAATTGAGTAGGCTACATTTTAATGCAGGCTTAAATTATCCAGGTATTTGGGGTTGTGACTAAATAAGCTGTTTTATATGTTGCAGTGGAAGACTCCTGGCCCCGTATATCGTGGGTACTGATCATCGTACTATCGGTCGCTGTGTTTGTGTGCGCGCTGGCTGTCCTCTGCGTCTGTCTGTACTTATGTGAGTACCTAATCTATTTATAGTTATATAGAGCTATTGCTAGCTGTACCTGGCGTTCGTTCCGATGCCACGTTTAGAAAAAGTGTTTTACCTCTTTTATGTTCTCCTAGTACTTTTACCATAATAAAAACTTTTTGGATATTGTTTATACTAAATTACTAAAATCACGATTAAAAAATGAAGAGGAGGGTGAAGAAAGAAAAGAGAAAACAAATATACTTACAAATTTACGCATTTATCATATTATTGTGATAAGGATCATTTACAGCATTGATTTATTCATCACATAAACAAATCACTTTTTCACAAATTAAAATTGGTTCCACTCGCTAAAAACATTATCGTTTGAAATTTCGTATGTAGGTAGAAAATGAATTTGTTACGAATTAAAATTTTCCATTGTTTCATAAGTGATTAGTGCCACTTACTACGTCGTTGATACATCTATACGTAAATATCTATTAACCTGGTGGAGAGTCAGGGGGCTCTCTACTGGCGTACACGGTGGAGGGGTGGCCTTGGTGAACAAGGACTCCCCTCCCAGGGCGCCCAGGCCTTGTCTGAGAGGTGAGCTTGCTCACCAAGGATAATAATATTTATTAAGGTCATCACCTACAATTTCTGTTTCTATATGCCTTCACGATGGTGAAGAAAACGTAACCACTTTGTTATTTATGCGAAAACTTGTAGTAGTTTCATTGTTTATTAAATAATCCGAACAGTAAATAATTGTATTGAAATTCAACCAAAAGTGGCAAAATCAAAATTATGACAATACCCCCGACGCTCTATCTGGAAAACAGCTGCACCGATTTGCAGCAAACAAGGCTAAGAACACTCTAGATAAAATCACATTTTAAAGAAAACAAACTAAATGAAAATCGGTCCAGCTGTTTCGGAGCTACAATGCCACATACAGACTGACTAACACTTATGGACTTTTTCGAGAGGTTGAAAATTAAGATTGTTTATTTTGGTCCATACGGGTATCCCAGCTGGTTCCGTATGGTATCACTTGCTAGTTTCCCATTGGTGGGAAAGGATATAAGAAATCCAATATAATCCGAGGGTAGACCAGATGACACGGCTCCAAATACTATGACCTGGAAAAACAAATGTAAATACTTTTTATTGCTGCAGCGACTGCTTATTGGCGAATGTGGCAGAGAGTCTGCCTTCCTAGCAGCGGGTATCGGGTTCGATTCGCGTTATCGGGATGAAAGACCGCATAGAAAAAATAGGCAAAAACCAGAAGAACAGCTAAAATATTTGAATTTTTTAAATAAATTTGGAATTTTGTATGGGAATGTCATTTCGGAATACATGTTTAATTAAAAGAAAATATTTTCTTTGTTTTTTTTCTTTCTTATATTGTGTCTCAAATAGCCTAAATGCAGTTCGTCTGGTTATCTTATATACCGCCATTGGTAAGTAGTGCACTATACTGCAAGGGGTGGCCTAGAATCGACTTCTGAGGCAGAATACATTTTTTTTAAACCAAAATCATTCTTTTTTTCCTTACTGGTAACCAATTTACTGGGCGCAAACAGTTTAGTAGTAACTGTGAAGTAAACTATGGCAACTCTTAAACAGCTGCTACAATAATAGCTTATGACTGCTACGAGTGCTAAGTGCTACGGAATCATTGAACTGACATGTGACGAGAGGTCACCAGAGGTCACAGCTGTTCATGAATAACTTACCTACTTTCGACAAAAGTTGATTTTACTACTAAGTAAATGTATTAATTTCATTTACCTTCTAGGTATTAGCATCGCACTGTTTTTGATACTAAATGAAAAAGGTTGGCAACGTTTATTTAGTAATTATCATAAACAGTATAATCCAAATGTCTTCGACTATAAGCTATTTATTTTAGCAGCTGTCTAAGAGGTGCCATAGTTTACTTCATAGTTACTGCTAAAATATCTGCGCCAAATTTACTTACTTAGTACGGAGAAGGTTCTTAGGTCGATTGTATTTTTTTTATGTGTGTTTAGAAGGCGAATTTTCACCCAACTAAGTCAACGGGGAGTTCAATATACAATGTGTTACAGAAAGGTGTAGTAATACTCAAGTCACACATCTAGCTACATGTATGGAGTCTAACGGGAACTTCTTCATTCGCGGCAGCACCATGAATATTGAGTTATGATAAAAACATAAACATAAACGCTTTCACACTCACAGCCCCACACTGAGTTCAATGACTTGTATCTTGGGTGCCGGAAACATTCACATCACACACACAATCACAACCAGAACCAGAAACACAAATTTTCGTTGGGGAGAAAACTTGTGTTCCCGCCGGGAATCGAACCCGATACCCCTGTTTAGAAGGCAAACGCTTACCCAACTTAGCCAACGGGCAGTTCATGATGAATTAAAGTTTCAAAAAAATTATTTCATTTGCAACCCTATTTCATCAGCTACCGATCTACACCGCAGCCTTTGTACCTAGACATTTGACAGTTGTGGCCATAGCAAAGGTCAAGGTCACGCGCCACAGGTGTAATCGTAGGGTTGGCAAAAAATATTTATTAATTTTTGTACGGAACAAATATCTCCGATTGCCGCACATGTAACTGTATGGTTGTCAAAAGTATTTGAAAAATATAATTTTTAATTTTTGTACGGAAATAATTATGTCCGATTTCGACTTTGGTTCTCTGGCAGACAATTCCTGGCACGATACACCACCAAGTATTACTACACCTTTTTGTTACAGGTTGTATAGTTTATAATGATGGGTACCTCCAAGTAGGTGCTAGAAGGGCGTTGGTCGTTAGGAAGCTCCTCGAATGGACCTCTAGCTGGAGGATTATTTGTTTCTATATAGGTCCGCGCCACAATTTTTTCTCCATCAGTCGTGGTCACCGACACATTCTTTGCAAAGTAGAGTCCAATATCTACACCTTCTTGTCTGAAAAAATTACAAGCATTAGATTTAAATACATGGCCATGTTGGAACTGCTCGTTGGTTTAGTTGGGTGAGTGTTTGCGTTCTAAGCAGGGGTATCGGCACGGGCTCGATTCCCAGCGGGAATTCAAGATTTCTCCCCAAGGAAAATTCGTGTTCAGGTTATGATTTCGCGTGTAATGTGAATGTTTTCGGCACCCATGACACAAGTCATAGAACTTAGTGTGGGCTGTGTGTGTGAAAGCGTTAATGTTATGTGTAAATTTTTATAATTGTTTAAGTATGTATGTTAGTTTTCTCTTCACGTCTGAACTGATTTGGATGAAATTTTAAATATACACAGTTTATATATCTACAGCATGATACTCGAATGTACCGGTCATTTATCATCATCATCAGTCTGTATTGGTCTACTACTGGTCACTTTCGCGGCAAAACTCCATGTAATATGGTACTTAGTGACAAGTTCGTAGTTACTTAGTGCGAGTGCGTTCCATGCTTGTTTACGTGAGCGCATGTTTACCGAGTTGTCAGAAGTAGACTGAAGTAGTGTGCGTGTGGACGTGGATGCTGTAGGCAAGGATTGTGTAGCTAAAGTAATAGGATATATAACTGACAAACTTACAATGCCGAATATACAACATGCATGAAATCTAATCACAACTAATTTAGAGAGAACGCTACTGGATTCATCGGCTTTCCGTATCGCAGCATCACTTCGATTAGGCGCATCGTGTTGTGCTCCACACCGCTGTCAGTGCGGTACTGCTGTTGACCGGCTCGGTCATCACGGTCTGTCTTGCTCTAGGAGTGCAGGACGTATTCCCCGCCACACGAGTCTTAATGATATCATACGTCGGGCTCTTACCACCGCCAACTGTGCGGCTATTTTGGAACCAAATGGTCTAGCACGTGATGACGGTAAAAGGCCTGACGGAATGACCCTGATTTCATGGAAGATGGGACGGCCTTTGGTTTGGGATGCAACTTGCGTAGACACCCTAGCACCGTCCCATCTTTCTGGAACTAAAAATAAAGCTGGTGTTGCGGCTGAATCAGCAGAGACTCTCAAAAGGCGCAAATATAGTAATTTTGATAGTGGTTATATATTTGTGCCTTTTGGGGTTGAGACGTTGGGACCGTGGGGACCGGGAGCACATACATTCTACAATGAATTAACAAAGCGTTTGGTCGAAGCAACTCGTGACCAAAATGCTGGCAAATATTTTGGACAGAGATTGAGTATTGCCATTCAACGTGGCAATGCTGCCAGCATTTTGGGTAATTTGCCTACTGGTATCGGTCTATTAGATTAAGTTTTGTACATATTTATATCCAATTATAGTTTTTTTGTTTAATTTTAATTTAGTTTTCTTACTTACAGGAAAATTTGTATTTGTAAATGTGAATGTTTACGACACTAACACCTAAAAATGTACACAGTTAATTTAGAGGGTTTGTACAATGTCAAATCGTTTAATCAATTGCATAAAGAACCAATCGTGGTTGCGGTCCCGATGAAAGGTTACAAAAGTACCCTGTGTTCCTGTGTGTGCAAGAGGGATGGCGCTTAGACTAATTGTAACTAATTATTGTTCCCGCCGAACTGACATCTCGCGCCTACATTTTACTCATAAGTTTACTCGCTTATTACTTCTTTTAATATAATAATTGTTTGATGAAGGTATTTGTTGTTCAAGACCAGGATATAACGGATATTATACGTAAGTTTCAGCGTTCAGTGTGAAGCCGTTTTTGAGATAGACGCCGGGACAAAATAGGTCTATGAACAGTGACTTTGGTGGCCTACCAAATCGTTATTTTCCAACATAGATTTTTTTTTAAACCGATTTAGTTCTATACTTGTCAAGCCCTTTTCAAAGATACCCCACAAGGGTAGGTAGATAAAAATAAATAGTATTTTACTCCCCACTTACATGTATGGGAGCCCCAATAATAATTTCATTTTTATAATTTTACATGTAATTTCTGGCTTTCGGCCGTAGTTTTACATATTCTATGAGAATTTGAAGTCAATCGCTTATATGGTTTAGACGCTAGATGCCTCTGACAGACGGACGGACGGACAAAGTGCTGAACGACTCAAGTCAACTTAGAGATCTTGCTTCACTCGATCAAATATAAGTAAATGGACAACCGTAATTAAATCGCCAAGATAATCTGCCGTAGATACACTTAGAGCAGAAGACGTTGAAAAGTAAAAGCATGTTACGTGGAGGAATGCATCGCCGAACATGCAACACCGAAGTGGTAGAAATTATGGTTTTAATATTATATTTTTTGTAAAACATCAACCTATGAAGTTATCCTACTTCCTACTATTTTATAATATTTTTATTTATTACATCACACTAACATTATAAAAGCGAAAAAATCGGTTCACGTGGAACAAAGTCATGAGGTAATACACAATAAAAAAAATAAAAATACATTCGACTTAAATGAAGTCGGAGGAAAATATGTATAGCTTAACACTTTAAAAACAATAAAGAATCGTAGACGCGAAGAATCGCGACAAAATAAGTCAAAAACAAAAACATAATTCTTATGATCCGATGAGAAGGTATAACGGATATTTATTTAAGTTCCAACAGATCTTATGATCGGTTGAGAACAACAATAAATAATTTACTGGAGTCCCAACGGATCTTAAGATCAGTTGGGAAGAATAATATATAATTTATTTTAGTTGCAACTGATCTTATGATCAGATGGGAACAACTTTTATGATCGGTTAATGTGAAAATCCGATACTATGATCCGTTGGGAAGTACCCGTTTGTATGTTTGTTACTTCTTCACGCTCAATGGTAATGGACTTATTATGATGAAATTGGGTATAGAGGTAGCCGGCACCCTGGATTAACAAATACGCTACTTTTCAACCGACTTCAAAAAAAGAGGTTCTCAATTCGACTGAAAGTTTCTTTTGTATGTATGTTACGTGATATATCCGGCAATTATGAATCGATTTTGATGATTCTTTTTTGTTTGGTAGAGTATACATCAGAGGTAACATAAATAAATTTACCATCCTAATAATATTATAAATCCGAAAGTTTGTGTGTAAGTATGTAAGTATGTTAGTTCCCTCTTCATGCTTTAACGGCTGAACGGATTTGGATGAAATTTGGAATGTACATAGATTATACCTAGGATTAACACATAGGCTACTTTTTAACTTCATAATAGCGGGCGAAGCCGCGGGGCACGGCTAGTATAAATGTAAACCATATACATTTTATCGAAATCGGTCAAGCCAAAACCGAAATATAAGCGGTGACGTCGGTTTTTTTAAGCTTGCTTGCGTTTCAATTATTATCCCGACACAGCGGGTAACACCACGGGGCACCACATATGCTCTACCCGAGCCTACACTCATCGAGATAGAAACGAACCTTCGATTAATTTTGCTACAAAATCTTTGCACATAACACAATCAATGTACTAGTGTATTGCACACTATGAGATAACAATTTCTTAATTAAAATTCCATGGAATTACGTAGCAATAAAAACATACTAAAATTATTTAAAAAATTACGCAGGACTGCTTAAGAGCGTTTATTCCTATTGGCTTCTCTCTCGCTCGCACAATTCGTTATCTAAAAATATAAAAATTTCGTGTCACAGTGTTTGTTACCATACTCCTCCGAAACGGCTGAACCGATTTTGATTACATTTTATATATTTGGTAGTTCTGGGAATAGGTTGTTATCTATTTTTCATCCACATATGTGACAAGGGTGGCCCACCCCAAAAAAAATATTTTTATTTTTCGGACTGTTTTTTTTTTTATGATGTGGCATTAAAAAATACGTATAAACCTGAATATTCACCCTTCTAAGATCGACCCCTATTTTTTACTTTTGAAATAATGTATATTGCAAAACAACGTTTGCCGGGTCAGCTTATAGTTTTTAATAAATATAATTATGTACGTTTGTTTTTGAAAATGTTTTCAACTAACTAATAGACATATACAATGGATGTTCTAATCTACCTTTCGTTTTTCATATCTTGAAGTTACACAGAATGAGTGAAAATGACATTGACATTTGGGAATTGTTTTTTCTCTCATCTTATTGAAGGACATGAAAGCGAAAAGAAGTTTGAAACATCCTTGTATATTCTATGTAGTTGTTTTTATCCCCTGATACTAATATCTACTGGCCAATAGCTTATACTTCCTAAAAATAAACTAAAACTATATACAGCAAAGACCTAAGTTACCTACAAGACATCGAGCTTATAGGTAACTCAAGTGCTCAAGCCACTACCAGTGGGTAGCGTACCCATCATGCTGGCGGCATTGCCTCTCTGAATTGCAATGCTAATACGTTGAGTCAAATAAATGCCAGCATTTTGATCACGCGTCGCTTCAACCAGGCGCTCTGATAGATTTTTGAAAATAGAATGAGCTCTCATATAGTTAGTTAAAACATTTTTCGCTGGTTCAAGCCCCGCCCCAAGCGATACCTAATGTTTCCTTTCTAAATGTGCTACTATAGTTCTGTTTAGCATGGCTAATGCTATAAGATTGTACTCACTTGTCCAGATTAGGCAAGTCTTTGAGGTTTAGCGACCAGAGGGTACCGACCACTTGCTTTCCTGGTGTTTCCACGATGGTAGCAACACAACCATTCCACAGCTCGTTTTCCGTGTAGAAGTCCAATATGTAGTTCTATGAAACGTTTTTAATGTTTTAAATAAACTCAATTATAGAAGTTATTAATATTAGTGAAATAAACTATTGCCATCCCTAGCGGTCGGATCCGAGTGTTCGGCACCCGGCGAGCTGTGTGCCGACCACTCGGATCTGAAAAATGTGTTTTTTTATTGAAATAATAATAACTATATACATTTATCCATATTTTCAAACATTCATATGTACTTAATCAAAATTCGCCCTAAAAAGTTTTGGCCGCCAGCTAAACTTTTTTTTTTTTTTTTTGGCAGCGAATGTGTTAAATGTAAAGAGTATTAGTATGAAAAAAAACTTGGGATAGGGCTTATTAATAAATATAGGCCCGTAGATATTGTCTACGGCAATATTTGCCTATTCTGCATAAAAGCAAGCTCAGTATTTAAAATCGTTTATTCACATGGGCCCCAAAGAGGCACTCATGAAAGTTAATCTCTCTGCTCTGCTGCCAGATTAGCAGAATTACAGCCATTACCTCGAGAACAGCGACTGCGGTGAACTCTGCGCTGGGCGAGTTGATTTTCAAACGTTTCCCCAACAAGTTGCTGCCGTAGGCAAAATAATAAAACCTTTCACAACACGCACTATAGAACACAGTAAAAATCACCACCAATATTATACTAAAATATCTCATTTTTAATTGGTATATTAATTACGGATTTATTCAAATAGTTGGCGTGCACGCGGCAATCGCATGAGAAAACTTATTAAAAGTGATTAAATTATACCTTTAAATTAAACGCATAATAATCATGTTCGAGAAAAAAAAACTTGTATTTTGTATGTATGAAAGTGGTAATAAAATCTCTTTGGTTTTCAACTGACTTCATAATAGGAGGTTCTCCATTCGACTGTATGTTTTTTTGTATGTATGTTACGCGATAATTCTGCCAATTAGTCTATTAATTTAAGTTTTGTACATATTTATATCTACATAGTTATAGTTTTTTTTTGGTAGGTAATCTACGGGCCAATTGCCTATCTCTCTCTTTTCTTCTTCTTCTTATATATAAAAATGAATTGCTATTCGTTAGTCTCGCTAAAACTCGAGAATGGCTGGACCGATTTGGCTAATTTTGATCTTGAAATATTTGTGGAAGTTCAGGGAAGGTTTAAAAGGTGAGAAAATATAAAGAAATTGCAATAAAATTAATAAAAAGTAGTATTTTATTTTCCCATACAAACTGTTCGTACCTGTCAAACAGGAGATGTTTCTGAATATTTGACCACAGACAATTGGCGGTATGAAGTTCGCCGGGTCAACTAGTATTTCCTAAAACTATGTACAGCAAAGAACTAAGTTACCTACAAGACATCGATCTTATAGGTAACTCAAGTGCTTAAGCCCACTACTAGCGGGTAGCGTTCCCATCATGCTGGCGGCATTGCCTCCAGCATGATGGGAACGCGCCTCTGAATTGCAATGCTAATAATTTTTTGGTTAATTTTAATTTAGTTTTTAGTTTAATTATTAGTAGTAATATATAATGTATTTAAGTTTTAAAGAATTAAAAACAATTTATGTCTTTACTTATGAATTGATTTTGATGAATTTGTTTGGTATATTATACTTCAGAGGTCCCATATAAATTTTATCGAAATCGATCAAGCTAAAACCAAAATATAAGCGGTGAAGTCAGTTTTTTTAAGCTTTGCTTGCGTAGTTTGTATCTACCTGATTGTATAAAACGGCCATTATTATAAAAAAATAAAAAACAGTTTCAACTGCCCATTTGCTTAGTTGTGTGTGCGTTCGCCTTCGCCTAAGCAGGGGAGGGGGGGTGTATCTTTTTTGATTCCCGGTGGGAACACAAGTTTTCTCCCCAAAGGAAATTTGTGTTACTGCGTGTGATTGTGTCATTGTGTGTATAATGTGATAGTTTCCGACACCCGCGACACAAGTCATGGAAATTAGTGTGGGGCTGTGATTGAGAGAGCGTTTATAATATTTTAACTAGCTGTGCCCCCGGGCTTTGCCCGCTATTATCAAGTTAAAAGTTTTATTTTTCGATTGGCAAGCATTTGACTACTATCTCACCTGATGGAAAGTGATGATGTGGTCGAAGATGGAGCATGCTTGCCTAGAAGATACCTGTTCCCTCGAGATTTAAAGACTCCTAGATTGTACTTATCGGGAAACACAGACACAGGTAAAGAATTCCATTCCTTAGCATGGAATATAAAAAAATAATTAAAAAAAAAATAATGGCAAAGAATTCCATTCCTTAGCCGTATAATAAATGTGGAAGCGAACCGCTTCGTGTTATTAAAAAAAAAATTAAAAGTAGCCTATGTATTAATCCAAGGTAGACCTAAGCTACGTACATTCCTAATTTCATTCAAATTTGTTCAGCCGTTAAAGCGTTAATAGGGGACAAACATACTTTTTTGTTATGCCTTTAGGGAAGGGCAAGCATTTGACCACAATCGCACCTGATGGAAAGTGATGATGCGGCGGAAGATGTAGCATACACACAAACTTTCGGATTTATAATATTAGTATGATAATCGTGGTAGTTTTTTTTTTAATTTTGGCTCTGCAATCTTGTGCATTGACCGCAACGAATAATAAGGCCAATACGGGCAGATCCGCAGGATATAATGATATAAGGAATAGGTATACATTTTATATCCGCGACAAATTTATTTACATTCAGTATTGGATTCATTCATAATAATAGAGTCAATGTTTATCAAACAATGCGACTTACACTACACATTATTACGGGCCTTACACCTTCACAATTTTCAAGTTTGTGTGTGTGTGTGTGAATGTTTGTCACCACGTATCTCCGTAACTAATAACGACCCAATTGGCGCAGTGGACAGGTGTCCGCCCTCTGCGCCGTGGGTCTTGGGTTTGATTCCTGGCAGGAACACAAATTCCTTCCCAAGGTATATTTGTGCATTGTAACCTGTGGATAATGTAGTAGGTTGTGCATTAAAATACCTTTTATAAATTTATTACCATTGTATAAATACTTTAAGTGTACAATTGTTTTTTATCCCAAATAAAATAAAATAAAATAAATCCGTTCAGCCGTTAAAACATAGTAGAAATATATGTATAAGTAAGATGACTCGAGGCCCGTAGGAGATTCAAATGCCTACTCTAGCCGAATACGCAGGGTTGTCACTATCTCCGACTTTTAAAGGTACCTAGATATGTAAAATGTATATTTTAACAAACCAAGAAGTTAGGTACAATAAAATAGTATAAAATGTGGTGGTAAAATAGATACGATTTCATTTGCATATTAGCCGCCGACAGAGTAAAAACGTGAAGAGGGATCAAACATAGTTACACACAAACTATATATGTGTATTTATATATATATATATATATATATATATATATATATATATAGTAGGATTTTTTGTATTTAATATGGTACTTAGTGACAAGTTCGTAGTTACTTAGTGTGAGTGCGTTCCATGCATGTTTACGTAAGCGCATGTTTACTGAGTTGTCAGAAGTAGACTGAAGTAATGTGAGTATGGTCGTGCATGCTGTAGGCAAGGATTGTGTAGCTAAAGTAATAGAATATATATACCGTCATTGGTAAGAAGTGCACAATCCTGCAGGGGTCAGTTTAGAATCAACAACCGAGCTTAATAAAAATAAAAAAATACTGTTTTTTTTTATCTATAACTCCTTAATAACATGTCACCATTCACCCGTCACTGTCGTTCCTTTCAAATTTACGAGATATTCATCGCGATTACATAAACCGAACTGTAAGAGTGTCCGTCACATCCAAACGTCGAAGCCGAAATGAAGGAGCTATAGCACACTGCGTCATGCCATCATAGGCTATGGTGGGGGTAGACGACGCTGATTGGTCGGAGACACACTAAGTGTTGCCACTTCATAAAAACTCCTGATGATTAGGGAATCGGTTGTTTTCTTACATTAAATGAATAACGAATGTTCCGACATACATTTCGTGAAGCTATAATTATAACAACAAGTATAATTTGACAGTTAATGCTTACAGCTATTATAATATTATTACGCACAAATGGCTGGACTAATTTTTATGAAATTTGGTATGGAGATAGCCGACACCCTGGATTAACACATAGGCTAATTTTATCCCGACACAGCGGGTTACACCACGGGGCACTCAACCCGAGCGGAGTTTTGCCGCGAAAGTGAAAAAATGGCGTTGTTGATTTTGTGTAATTTTCCAAAACCTGTGATTCTTCGAGTGTTAATGTGTAATAATGGTGGATTATTAACCGTTAATACTTAGTAAATGTGCATAAGTATAGTCAAGTCATACAAAGTTGAAAAACGTGATTTTCGCCTTCGCTCCAAAACTCCAATAGAAGTTCTAGTAAAGTTTCTACCACTTTACTAGGGCATGACTTGACTATGACTGACTACTTGACTTTGACTGTGACTTGTGACTAAGACTTTTATTATGAAAAATAGAAATTGTTAATATTTGTTTAATATTTCGACTGAAGGACTATGCATCCATGGTCATGAAATAATAATAATAAAAAAAAACTCAACCCGAGCCTACACTCATCGAGATGGAAACGAACCTACGATAAATTTTGCTACAAAATCTTTGCACATAACACAATCAATGTACTGGAGTATTGCACACCATGAGAAAACAATTTTTTTAGTGAAATTCCATGGAATTACGTAGCAATAAAAACATACTAAAATTATTTTAAAAATTACTCAATACTGCTTAAGAGCATTTATTCCTATTGGATTCTCTCTTACTTGCATGCGATCATAAAATTATCGAATAGTGGAAACAGTTGGATAATTATAATAAATATTATATACTAGATTATCTAATATATTTTCTAATTAATTAATATAATTATCTACTACTATTATCTACTAGTGGGTAGAGTTCCCATCATGCCGTCGGCATTGCCTCTCTGGATTGAAATGCTGATCCGTTGAGCCAAATAAGTGCCACCATTTTGATCACGCGTTGCCCCAACCAGGCCCTCTGATAGATTTTAAAAAATAGTATGAGCTCCCATAATTATAGAGTTAAAACATTTTTCGCGGGTTCAAGCCCCCATGCTAAACAGAACTACAGTAATTTCCTACTGTAGTTCTGTTTAGCATGGCTAATGCTATTAGATTGTACTCACTTGTCCAGATTAGGCAAGTCTTCCAGGTCTAGCGACCAGAGGGTACCGACCACTTGCTTTCCTGGTGTTTCCACGATGGTAGCAACGCAACCATTCCACAGCTCGTCCTCCGTGTAGAAGTCCAATATGTAGTTCTATGAAACGTTTTCAAAGTTTTAATTCAACTCAATTATAGAGATTATTTTCGAAGTCAGGTATCGTTACCATCAAATAAAGAGTGTAGTCGACTACAAAGTAAGTCGAAATTTTCGTGTTTTAAGCCGAATATAACATCTAAATATATATAACTCAAAGGTGACTGACTGACTGACTGACATAGTGATCTATCAACGCACAGCCCAAACCACTGGATGGATCGGGCTGAAATTTGGCATGCAGGTAGATGTTATGACGTAGGCATCCGCTAAGGATAGGATTTTGATTAATTCTACCCCCAAGTGGAAAAAATAGGGGATGAAAGTTTGTATGAAACTTTGTCAATTTTAAAATAATACTTTTAACGCGAGCGAAGCCGCGGGCAAAAGCTAGTTGAAACATAAAGAGGGTAGTATGAAAAAATACTTTGGGTAGCGCATATCTAGGTTCCTGCTGTAGAATAAACTAAATTCAATGACTTGTGTCGTGGGTGCCAGAAACATTCACAAGTACAATCACACCTAAAACCAGAAACACAAATGTCTGTTTGAGATAATGTGCTCCTGCCGGGTATCGAACCCAGAATCCATTGTGCAGAGAGCAAAGACTTTCCCACTGCGCCAACAGGGTCGTCATTAAAGTAATTGACACTAGTAGCATAGTACAAATCTACTATGCCACTACTCTATACTACAAGCAAGCATTACAGTCATTAAGGTAAAACTAGTGTGAGCTTTAATATCATCACTTAAGCATCATCACTTTCCATCAGGTGAGATACTGGTCAAATGTTTGCCTATTCTGCTTAAAAAATTAATAGAAGCTCAGTATTTAAAATTCAAATCGTTTATTCACATGTGCCCCAAAGAGGCACTCATGTCTCTGCTGTCAGATTCGTAAAATTACAGCCATTACCTCGAGAACAGCGACTGCGGTGTACTCTGCGCTGGGCGAGTTGATTTTCAAACGTTTCCCCGACAAGTTGCTCCCGTAGGCAAAATAATAAAACCTTTCACAACACGCACTATAGAACACAGTAAAAATCACCACCAATATTATATTAAAATATCTCATTTTTATTTGGTAAAATAATTACAGATTTATTCAAATAAAAGTTGGCATGCACGCGGCGACCGCACGAGGAAACGGATGGATAGTGTACATTAAATAACCTTCAAATTAGTTGCAAAAAAAACTATGTTCGAGAGATATCTTATCGTATTTTGTATAATAAATATGGTAATAAATCTCTTTGCTTTTCTGTTTGTATCTGCCTGGTTTTGATACCAATAAAAACGGCCATTTTAATAAAAAATATAAGATAGTAAAAAGCAGTGTGGGGCTGTGATTGAGAAAGTGTTTATAATATTTTAACTGCCCTTCGGCTTTGCCCGCTATTATCAAGTTAAAAAGTAGCCTATGTGTTAATCCTAGGTATAAGTACTATTTACGAATAATAAGGCCAACACGGGCAGGTCAACAGGATATAATGAAATAAGGAATAGGTATACATTTTATATCCGAGACAAATTTATTTACATTCAGTGTTGGACTCTTTCATAATAATAGAGTCAATGTTTATCAAACAATGCGAGTTACAATATACATGATTATGAACCTTATATACCTTCACAAATTTCAAATCCTACTAATCCTACTAATATTATAAATCCGAAAATTTGTGTGTAAGTTTGTAAGTATGTTTGTTCCCTCTTCACGCTTTAACGGCTGAACGGATTTGGATGAAATTTGAAATGTACATAGATTATACCTAGGATTAACACATAGGCTACTTTTTAACTTGATAATTGCGGGCGAAGCCGCGGGGCACGGCTAGTACTCAATAAACATGAATCCTACTACTATTATAAATCCGAAAGTTTGTCTGTAAGTGTGTAAGTATGTTTGTTCCCTCTTCACGCTTTAACGACTGAACTGATTTGGATGAAATTTGGAATGTACGTAGCTTATACTTAGGATTAACACATAGGCTACTTTATAACTTGGCTGTGAGTGTTAAAGCGTTTATGTTTTACTAGCCGTGCCCCGCGGCTTCGCTTAACATATAACAATATTTTACAGATAACACATACCAGCGCAAGAAGGAAGCAGAACTTCGCCAAAAGCAGATTATAGAGCAGGAGATGCTGCTTCACAGACTCAGAATGGCTCCGGGGGGTCACGACAACCCCCTCAGCATGGCTTTCAACCCCCACTACGGCAGCGAGAGTTTCCTACCCCAGGGGATCGATGTGAGAGAACTGCCCCAAGTTTCGAGGGAAAGCTTGAAGCTGGTGAAGTAAGTTCTTCTAGTTTTTGCTTGGCTTCTGTGAACCTTCGATCATAGAACTGCTCAGCCAGTGGCTGACTAGTTCTGTCAAGCGCAATACTCCTTGTAATTTTTGGGGTTCCGTACCTCAAGAGGAAACATCTTCGGCCGCATCATCACGTTCCATCAAGTGAGATAGTGGTCCAATTATCTATCGAACATAAAAAGGTTTTTTTTTATGTTCCGCCTTTTGTTTTCCTCCAACACAAGCTGGAGACCTTTTTAAAGCTGCTTTTGATATGTTATCAAGATGCAAATGGCCTCACTGAGCGGCAAGCATAGAGTTTTGTTGCATTGTTTGTAGTTGTTTTTTGTGTTTGTCTATTCTTTTTTTCACTTTTTTGTTTAAATTATCAGTTTTTTTTTCCTTTATTTATATACAACCTGTAACAAAAAGGGGTAGTAATACTTGGTGGTGGTACATGTGTATCGTGCCAGAAAACGAAAGTCAAAATCGGACAATTTTTTTCCGTACAAAAATAAAAAAAAATATTTTTAAAATACTTTTGACAACCCTAAAATTACATGTGCGGCAATCGGAGATATTTGTTCTGTACAAAAATTTAAAAATATTTTTTTGCCAAACCTACGATTACATCTGTGGCGCGTGACCTTGACCTTTGTTATGGCCACTGCTGTCAGACGTCTAGGTCCAAAGGCTATGTGGTGTAGAACGGTAGCTGATGAAATAGGGTTGCAATGACATAATATTTAGACACTTTAATTCATCATAACTCAATGTTAATGATGCTGCCGCGAATGCAGAAGTTCCTGTTAGACTCCATACATTTAGCTAGATGTGTGACTTGAGTATTACTACACCTTTCTGTTACACATTGTATATATTTTTTTTTATTTTTGATAACATTATGCTTCTAAAATAAGCATTAACATTTGTAATTTAGTTAATAACTACATTAAATATTTCGAGTTAAGTTACAGATAATTTGTAAGTTCAATAAGTAATTGTAAGTATCAATATAAATGTCGTAATCAGTATGAAATAAAATAACTATTCCTTATTGTAAATTATAGCTAAATGTAACTCGAATAAACGCTACAGCGTATCCTCAAATACTTATATTATAAAAATATATTATAGGGACCATTTAGCAGTGCTCCCATTTGCCCTACAGACTTTTACCTTCCTGCAAAATATTGAAAACGAATCTCCTGTTTCTTTACCCTTTAGGAGCATACAAGGAGTCGTGCGCTTGGCAAAACACTGTTTTTGTCTATTTAGGCTTTTGGCTATTTTGGGGGCTGAGTCACCCACGTCCGTAGGAGGATACCCCTTAAGTCTGACTCCCTACACGTGGTCCCCGGGTGGTGCTAATCAGGTGACATTTAAGAGGTGGTAGAGCATTTTGTGAGTTGCTCGCCTGGCTTGCTACCAAAGTAGCTTACCACCATCAAGTTGAAAGTCTGCCGCCAAGCCAAATACGGTGTTCCGGCAGTTATCCTTGAGAGCCTGCGTATTCCAGGTCTAGTGTGTTTACCAGCTTCGATCACGTCACTTACCATCAGGTGAGATAGTGGTCAAACACTAGCCTGTCACAAATAAAAAAAATAATAAAAAAAGGCACCCTTGAGTTTTAGGGTGTGCTATTGTATTTCACGGCCATCTTGCTACATCGTGACTGCTCCTTTGCCCTCTATTTGACTGCCATCAGTATATATGTGCAGGTTTCCAATTTCATGCCCTTCCAGTAAAGTAAGCTAATTTTTCTCTTCGTATTTAACATTCATCCATTTTTTAAGGTGTGGGGTGCGATCAAACTTTATATTATTTTCAAACTCTGCATCCAATCCAAACAGCAGAGGTCTGCTTCTTTATAGCTTATATAATATTGCCGCTTCAATTACTCGAATTCCAAGGGTATTAGTCGCGAGCTTCTAGAGATAAAGTTCGGTACCCCTTCGCTATTTTCACCGCGAATCCTCGTTGTAAAGAACAAAGCCTCTCCTGGATACGTCTGCTGGAAACGGCATCTTCCCAAACACTGGCAGCATAGAGTATAATGGGTTCCACGATGCATTGGTATATAATTTTTTGAATGCTATGATTTAAACCCCACCCCATGTGACCCTTGCAGCTCTTTCAATTTGTTTGTATATTTTTATTACTTTTAACCAAACCAAACTTTAGCTTTGCATCTACAACTACTCCTAGGATTTGAGCCTGTTTTTAATGCCTGTTTCACAAATCCTTGGGGGTCCATATTTGCTCACGTCCGTAGGATTTAGCCCTCGATGTCCTACACGTGGCCCCTGGGTGGTGCTAAGGAGCAAACGATAAGAGGTGGGAGGCTTTGGCCGACGGCCTTCATACCACCCCCCGGACAAAGTCATGGTGCCAAGCGATCAATTCGCGTTCCACCATGTTGTCCGGGCCAGCCGAGTAGAGGAAGAAGTGAGTTTAGTTGCGCTGCTTTTGAGACTGGAATGGCGTACGCAATAACGCTGCATCGGGTAATCAAACTCGGAGAGCAGCGGGATCCGAGGCACGGTTCTCCGCTGGCCGACCGCAGATAGTTGGGGGCCCAAGTAGTGAGCTAGCCACTCATGAAAGGCTGCCCCGCCATCTGACGAAAAATCCCAGGAGTGCGCCATCGTGCCGGTTGGCGACCGGATGAGAGGACCCAATGGACACTCTTGGGGGGGCTCGGGCGTCCCCGCGGTCTCCGGTTTGGTTCCCCACTGATGTAGTTATTTTTTTGGTTGTATGCCCTGAGTCAAATAGTAGCGCCGCGACTCACTTCCATCCTCTTACCTACACACCTATATACAATATGAGAAACAGAATAAGGAAATCGTTAAAACAGCGGAAGCACGTCCTCTCCTTGCAAGTGCACCTCTCGAATATCCGAGGGTTGCACACAAATATCTCGCCGG
This sequence comes from Lomographa bimaculata, assembly GCA_948107665.1. Taxonomy (NCBI): domain Eukaryota; kingdom Metazoa; phylum Arthropoda; class Insecta; order Lepidoptera; family Geometridae; genus Lomographa; species Lomographa bimaculata. The sequence goes on along the minus strand of OX403610.1, from coordinate 9,969,535 downwards.
TCCATCACCATCTGGAGACCGCTAAACCCCACCTACTGTTTCTCACGGAGACGCAAATCAGATGTCCAGCTGACGCGTCGTACCTAGCATACCCAGGCTACACCCTTGAGCATAAATTCAAGCCACGCTCGGGAGTCTGCGTGTACGTTCGCGATGACATCTGTTATCAGCGTCTCCGAAACCTTGAAGACCCCAGTTTATCTACCATCTGGGTTTTAGTGGATACTGGCATGGAGAAGATTCTTTATGCCGGTGTCTACCGCTCACACTCAGGAGACGCTGAGACAATCAGGCTCATGACACACCTCAGTGAGGCGGCCGATGTGGCTCATCAAAGGTATCCTTCTGCTGAAATAGTGTTTCTGGGGGATTTTAATGCCCACCATCAGGAGTGGCTATTCCCATACCAGACCACTGACCATGCTGGGAGAGAGATGCGCAAGTTAGCCTTGACGCTCAACCTCACCCAGCTGGTCCAAGAGGCAACAAGGATACCAGATATTGATGGCCATACAGCCAATTGCTTGGACCTTCTGTTGACAACAGATCCGGACCGATATTCCGTGTCGGTATCTTCACCTCTTGGTAGTTCCGACCATTGTCTGGTGAAGTCTGTATCTGTCCATTCTCCGCCCGATCGCAGCCTCACAGGCACCCGGCGGGTATGGCGATACAAGTCGGCAGATTGGGATGAGTTGCGTTCCTTTTACGCTTCTTATCCTTGGCGGCATGTTTGCTTTTCTTCCAGCGATTCCTCTGCTTGTGCGGATGCTGTGGTGGATGTGCTGCGTCAAGGCATGGAATACTTTATTCCATTCTCAGACGTACCTCTGTCCAGCAAAGCTCGCCCTTGGTTTGGGGCCGAATGTGGTAGCGCTATAGCGCTAAAACAAGACGCCTACACCGCTTGGGCTGATGCTCGAATCCGCAAGGATAAGGATATTCGCGAAAAGAAGAAAGCCTTTAACAAAGCCGCTAAGTCATGCAAAAAGGTTCTTAAGAAGGCACGCTTTGACCATATTAGCCGAATAGGGGCCAAACTTGCTTCCTATCCCACAGGGAGTAAAGCATTTTGGTCCCTGGCTAAGTCGGTTGAAGCGAACTTCTGCCGCCCCTCACTGCCTCCACTGCTGAAGGCTGATGGGTCATTGGCTCACACCGCTACGGAGAAGGCAAACTTGTTTGCTTCACTCTTTGCGGAATCTTCACGTCTAGATGCTGGTAGCGCTGTGCCTCCGAGCTTATCTGTCTGCGAGTCGTCCATGATGGAAATCCGCATTCGACAGATCGATGTTCGTAAAGCCCTACGCAATCTGGACGTGAACAAGGCCAGTGGCCCTGATGGCATACCAGCCATAGTGCTGAGGACATGTGCGCCTGAATTGACTCCGATTCTGACACGCCTCTTCCGCCTCTCTTTGTCGTCTGGTCAAGTGCCAAAAGCATGGAAGTTTGCCAACGTGCAACCAGTGCCCAAAAAAGGAAGTCGTGCCGACCCTGCCAACTATAGGCCCATCTCAGTCACGTCCATTCTCTGCAAGACAATGGAACGTGTACTGAACAAGAAGCTCCTAGGCTACCTTGAAGCGAATGACCTCCTGAGTGACCGGCAATATGGGTTTCGCCAGAACCGGTCAACAGGAGACCTTCTTGTGTATGCCACTCATATATGGAGTGAGGCCTTGGAAAAACACGGCGAAGCGCTTGCGGTATCGCTTGATATTTCCAAGGCCTTTGACAGGGTATGGCATGACAGCCTTATAGGCAAGCTTCCTGCGTATGGTATACCTCCCAGTTTATGTGCTTGGATTTCGGATTTCTTGAGGGAACGATCGATTCGAGTTGTCGTTGACGGCTGCTCGTCCGATCTAATGGCTATTAATGCCGGGGTACCTCAAGGGTCTGTTCTTTCGGCAACGCTCTTTTTGCTCCATATAAACGATCTGCTAAAGCCCGGTATCTTTGGGTACGCAGACGACAGCACTGTTGTCGAAAGATACATATCCAATGCACGAGCTGATGAGATACAAGTCCAGTTACAAAGAGAGGCAATGATCGGACGATTGAACTCAAGTCTGATGGCCGTGTCCGATTGGGGCGATGCCAATTTAGTTCAATTCAATGCGTCAAAAACACAGGCGTGTCTTTTCTCCGCAAAACGGAGACCATTCCATCTATCTCCGACCTTCCAAGATGTAGCAATACCGATGGCGAACAAGCTTGAGATTCTTGGCGTTACCCTATCGTCGAACCTTAATTTTGGCACATACATAGAAGCTAGAGCACAACTGGCCGCTAAGAAACTGGGTATCCTCGCTAAGGTCAGGCAGTACTTTACTCCGGGACAGCTTCTTAACCTTTATCAAGCTCAAGTCCGATCGTGTATGGAGTACTGCGGTCACCTCTGGGATGGATCCGCCAAGTACCAGTTGGAGGCTCTTGAATCTATTGACCGGCGAGCCAAAAGACTAATTGGCGACAGTAAGCTAATCGAGTCCAGGTTGCAAAGTCTCGGTCACCGACGTAAGGTGGCAAGCTTATCGGTATTCTATCGATTACATTTTGGAGAGTGTGCACAGGAATTACATGACTTAATTCCCCCATGCCCTTTTTACCATCTAACAGCAAGACAAACTATTAAGCGTCATCCATTTATGGTCGACATACCTCCAGTTCGCTCAAAGCGTTTTGCTTTTACATTCATCATCCGTACAGCGAAGGAGTGGAACTCATTGCCTGCGTCTTTGTTCCCCGAACGGTATAATCTGGGAGTCTTCAAGTCTCGAGTGAATAGGTATCTTCTAGGCAAGCATGTCACACCTTCGGCCGCATCTTCACTTTCCATCAGGTGAGATAGTGGTCAAATGCTTGCCTATCCAACATAAAAAAAAAAAAAAAAAATCCTATGTATACAATTTATGTGTTATACTGCATCATAGACGGAGACTTCGGTGCTTCGCTGCGGCATAAACCCACACTGCCTTGAGTTAAGTGTTTTAAGGATATAGGTTTTCTTTAAGTTAGATGATAAAAAGGCCATTGAGGAATTAACTCATGTAATTCCTGTGCACTCTCTAATATGTAAGCGATAGAATACCGATAAGCTTGCCACCTTACGTTTGTGACCGAGACTTAGCAAACGGACTCAACATTTCGACAATTCAACCATTTAATTAATGGTTCTAATAATACAAGAAAACCATTTTTGGGAACTAGTAGTCGGGTTGCAGTTTCTAAACATTAGTCTTATATATATTTCCAGAGCTCTGGGGCAAGGCGCGTTTGGCGAAGTATACCAAGGCCTGTATCGACATCGAACCGGCGACACTGTGGAGATGCCGGTCGCGGTGAAGACCCTACCAGAGCTGTCCACTATCCAGGCCGAGCATGACTTCCTCATGGAAGCAGCCATCATGGCTAAATTCAACCACTCGAACGTCGTGCATATGATTGGCGTGTGTTTTGATCGACATCCCAGGTAAGAGTCTGCAAACTTTTAATATAGGAGTGCTAAGCGTAAGAATAACCATCGTCCAGCCAGGATCTAGAATTTATTCGAGGCGGGGCAAAAACTGAAAAATGCCGCCCCTACGCGCCTATTGTTTTACCTTTCCATCATTATTTCAGCCCACTAACGCCCACTATTGGACTTAGGTGTCCTGGAAAAAAGGTCACAACGGCCCAGTGAAGTAGAGTAGTATTGTTAGTTGTTAAAGTGGCGTTAATAACGAATTGTATATTCGTCTGCCTAGTTTAAACTTGTCGCCCTCTAAATTTGATGCCCGGGGCATGGTCGTCAGCTTCCCCCTCTAACCCTCTAGATCCAGGGCTGTCATCATCATCTCAGCCGTAAGAAGTCCATTGCTGGATTTCCAAAAAGAACGGTTGTAAGCTGCCTGCATCCAGCGCCTTCCTGCGACCTTCATTATGCAGTCCGTCCACCTTGTCCTATCTAAATTTACTACTTTAACTGTACAGGTTTATAGTTCTGGAGCTGCTAGCTGGTGGGGACCTGAAGAACTTCCTTAGAGAAAGCAGGCCTAAGCCGGAGCGAGCGAGCGCGCTCACGATGAAGGACCTTCTGCTTTGCTCGCTCGATGTCGTCAAAGGTTGCCGGTACCTAGAATCGAAGCGGTTCATACACAGGTGAGCATACTTGTTTTTTTAACCGACTTCGAAAAAGGAGGAGATTCTATTTTTTTGTTCTATGTTCGACTGTTTGTATTTTTTTTTATGTATGTTCACCGTTCCCCCATTTGTGGACCGATTCTCAAAATTCTTTTTTTGTTTGGTAGATTATACTTCAGAGGTGGTATTAGCGGTGAAGTCAGTTTTTTTAAACTTTGCTTATGTTTAAATTGTTTTTATCACAAAACAATTACGACTGGTACATTATTGGTCTTTGGTACTATCTTTTGCTGAAGAAGACTACCAAAAAGAATGAAGAAATAACAATAGCTTAACATACAAGTAGTTCGCGCATAACTAAGATCTCGCGCCTACATTTTTTCTAATAGAGGAAACCTTTGAGGTTGATTGCTTTTAACTTTTTTTCTTAATCATTGTTAATCTATCTCGTCTCGTAATAATCAATCTCCTCAAACTTATGCATTAATTGTGGAGTATGTGTAGAAACATTCACAAAACTACCAAAATAATTTTACCGGTAGGAAAATCCGAATAATACTCGACAATCATTTTGTTTTTAACAGCTTTAAATAAAAGAAAAAGTTTCTTAATTTGACTGTATTTCTTTTGTGTGTAACTTTTTTCTAGGTGAACCGATTTCGATGATTCATTATTTGTAAGCTAGTGCATCCCATTTAAATTAGATCAACATTTGACCAGTAGTTTTTGAACTATCCTCAATAATGCGTATTTAATCTGAACTAGGGTTCCGAAGACAAAGCGGTAAAGTCAATTTTATTTAAGCTTCTAACAGCTAGCTATATTAATATTGGAAAAAAAAATGATTTACGGTAAAGTATGTCCCCCCCAGACTCAATAATTATTCTAGAACAGAAAAAAAAAACAATGATAAAATATAAATTACATTGTAGATCGCCGTAAGTGGCGGATCCAGGATTGTCGTTTGACCCCACTGATGATATGTTTGATTTCCGCTGTAGTGTTCGTACTTTTGGGCTTGAGCCCCTTAGCCCTCCCTGGATTCGCTACTGGTCGGCGACTAATAATTATTTTGGTTTCCAGGGACTTAGCGGCCCGCAACTGTCTCCTCACGTCCCGCGGGCCGGGGCGCGTGGTGAAGATAGCAGACTTCGGGATGGCGCGGGACATCTACCGCGCCGACTACTACAAGAAGGGCGGGAAGGCCTTGCTGCCCATCAAGTGGATGCCGCCGGAGGCCTACATCGACGGCGTCTTTACCATCAAGACTGATGTCTGGTAAGCGTGCTCAAATTCTGGATTTGTAAAAAAAGAAATAAAATTGAAAAAAAAACCCACGGTTTGTCTGCAAAATCCTTTTTTTGTATTGTTTTAGATCAAATTCAACTGATTATCTAAAAGATAAGTACCTATATCTTTTAGATAATCAGATGAATTTGATTTTGATTGCAGACAAACCGTGGAATTTTTAAGCTATTGCATAGCTTCTATCGCGGGCCTTGAGCGTGGAGACCGAATCCAGAAATTCCGTAACGAAAATAACCTAACACTCCCCACTCCGACCGGCACAGCGGTGATACTTTTTAGTTTTGCCATCTATCGATGGATAGCAGAACTTTTAATGACTTTTTTGAAATATCACGCTTGTCTCTTTAGTTCAGCAACTCGCCTCTAGGTGGCAGGAAAAAAATACTGCATAAATAAAATAGATAAATAATTATAATTGCATAAGTTGATAAAAAATGCTATGCAATAGCTTTACCGCGGTAGTCACCGAGTGCCACACGTCTTTTTTTTTTTATTTTAGCTTCGCAATCTTGTACATTTAGCCAGTGTCAAGTTATAATGTTATGTTTCAAGAGTATTTCTTGTCAAAAGTCCTAGTAAAGTGGTAGAAACTTTTGTAGCGAAGACGAAAATCACGTTTTTCAACTTTGCCTACACTTTACTATTATTTGCACGTTTACTATTATTACACATTAACACTCGAAGAATCACAAGTCCTGGAAAATATTACAACTTCTACAATAACGCATTTATACATATTACACATTTTCACATTCATATACGCTTTGACACTCAAAGCGCCACACTAAGAGTAATGACTTGTATCGTGGGTACCGGAAACATTGCAATACTTTGTTTTTTTATTAGGATTTGCAAATTTGCGGTCACACGACATCTTAATCTTTGGTTCCAGGTCATTCGGCGTCCTCCTCTGGGAGGTGTTTTCCCTGGGGGTGATGCCTTACACGGGCTGCTCCAACAGGGAGGTCATGGAGATGGTTTCTGGAGGCGGGCGCCTGGAGAAACCTACGGGTGAGATCAAACAAACAACGCATTCACCCTCACAACCCCACACGTTCAAAGACTTGTATCGTGGGTGCCAGAAACATTTACATCACACTCACACCCAGAACCAGAAGCACAAATGTCCCTTGGCAAGGAAATGTATGCTCCTGCCGGGAATTGACCGCACTGACCCACGGAGCGGAGGTCAAAGATCTGCCCACAGATCATCAAACTTCAATCTGATTCTTCAAAGGATTTTTTAAGACAGTTCCTTATTCAGTTTCTAAAATGTGTCAAAATATTTTTTATTTTTTTATTTTATTTGTTTGATGAAATATTTTTGTGACCATAAATAAAAATAACAATAAATTGCTAAAATAAAATTGCGATATTCGCACTACAGAATACGTTGGGTTCCCAACCAGACACACTAAACGAGTTACACTGTGACTCGTTGGGAATATTTTTCGCATCGAGTTACGCAAGTTCTACGGGTCATATTCCAGGGTGTCCGGGAGACATCTTCCGGCTGATGTGCGAGTGTTGGGCGCCTGCGCCTGCCGACCGCCCCTCCTTCGCGCACTTGTATGAACGGATCCAGCTGTTCGTGCAGGTATGTCCAGCTCGAACAACATAAGCCGTTAGGGGGCATCCATTAATTACGTGACGTGATTTGTCGACCCCTCTCTCCCCTTGGTGAGATGTCGTGAGATGTTGCTCGACCCCCCCCCCCCCCCCAAACTCACGTGAGATTTTTCGACCACCTCTCTCCCCTTGGTGAGATGACGTGAGATGTTGCTCGACCCCCCCCCCCCCCCAAACTGATGTTGTGAGATTTTTCAAAATGCGTATATTTAATGTAAATAAGTTAATATGCACTTGATTAAGTTGAATTTATTTAACACACATTTTGTGCAATTTTTTTTATTTAAAACTAACCGCTACTAACTACATATATGATTTAGCCATATTTTAGTAGTTTTTTTACTTAATTTAACCCAGTTTTTCCGCAATTTTGCACTGTTTCTTGCAAAAAATATACGTGCTATTTGCTGAGACACCCCCTCTCCCCCACGTGAGATTGAGTGAGGTCCGGGTCGACCTCGAGATGGCTGTAATTTTGCGAATCTGGCAATAGAATCATTAACTTTCATGAGTGCCTCTTTGGGGCCCATGTGAATAAATGTTTTTGATTTTTTGACCCCTTCCCCCCTTAACGCCTCACGTAATTAATGGACGCCCCCTAACAGGTCTAACAACATGTTAGTTCAACCAACATAAGCTATTAACAACTCAAACAACAAACAAACAGATTAACTAATAAAAAACGCATTCAAACGCATTCGCAGTAAGCCACCCACATTAAGTGCAATGACTTGTACCGTGGGTGCCGGAAACATTTACATATGACACACACAATCACACTCAGAATAAGAAACACAAATGTTCCTTGGGATGGAACATTGTGCTCCTGCGGGGAATTGAACCCAGGAGCCACGGCGCAGAGGGCAGAGACCTGTCCACCGCGCCAACTGGGTCGCCAACCATTACAAGTCGAAAAACATTATTACAGGTAGAATAACATTATCATTACCTGTGTCTTGGTCCCCGAGGGGTATAATTTGGGAGACATGGGTGAATAGGAAACTTCTAGATAAACATGTCACATTTTCGACCGCATCACCACTTTCCATCAGGGGAGATAGCGGCCAAATGTTTATTTATATACTTAACATGAAAAATAAATAAAAAATATTACAGGTAACCAGCATAAGTATTATATACCAACAAAATAAATTACAGGTGGAATAACAAACAATTGCAGGTCAAACAACACATCCTACTACAGGTCAACAAACAATAATAAATAATTACAGGTTAACCAACAATTAATATACTATTAATTATGGATTTAAAATTATTTTAATACAGTCCTTTATTTCACAGGACCCCGTTATAATTAGCTGCTCTTTGCCGATAGTGAAGTCACATCTACCCTTTCCAATAGGGGTATCTTTCCCGAACGGACCCCAGGTATATCATATTGTTATTTTATTGACTCCACTTTAGATATTACCCCCTTTGGTGGCGGTGTTCTGAATGTATGAATTATTAAACATTATTTTTGGAAATTGTATGCATTTGGAATTTTTGCAATACAAACTGCTCTATCAACAAACTTTGTTCATGGCGTGAATATTTGCTTCAACTGCACAAAGGAGATGTTTCATTTTGGGCCAGCACTATGTACCATTCATAGAAAAATATTGCATTTTCTTAAAAATACAAATAAATTAATCTGCAGAAGATACGTTCAAATTATTATTTAGTGAGTTTTTAAATATGTTAACCCTATTTTTGGAGCAGTCATGACTACTCATGACAAGAAGATACTGAATGAGTTTCATTCGAGAAACATATTCTATAGTCCTATTATAACTATAACTACTCTCTCAACAAGACTTCGTTCATGTCGTGAATATTTGGTTCAACTGCACAAATTTGCAATACAAAGCAATATTACTCTATCAACAAAACTTCGTTCATGTCGTGAAATATTCACGCTACTATTGCACAAATTTTAATGTATGTGTTAAAGTGAAATTAATTAAAATGCGACTAAATTAAAAAACAGGAAAATGTTGTAGTTAATAATTAAACGCAAGCAAAGCTTAAAAAAACCGACTTCACCGCTTTATCTTCTGAACCTTGATCAAATTTAATGTATTGCACACGCATTATTGACGATAACTCAAAAAAAGAGGTCAGATCTTGATCAAATTCCAACGGAACTACATGAAATGCACCAGCTTTTAAATAAAAAAATAATCATCAAAATCGGTTCACAACGAAAGAAGTTATGAGGTAACTTTTGAAGTCAGTTAAAAACGAGAACATCATCAATGTAGAAAGCAACATCTACCAAACAAAAAAAAATTCTAAATCGGTTCACGTGGAACGAAGTTATGAGATAACAAACATAAATACAGTCGACTTGAGTATCTCCTCCATTTTTGTGAAGTCTTTAAGAGTTTTTAAATTTGATCAAGATTTAATGACTAGTTCTTGAAATATCGTCAATAATGCGTATTCTGTGGACTACATTGACGATGTTTCCGTTTGTAACCGACTTCAAAAGTTTCCTCATAACTTCTTTCGTTGTAAGCCGATTTTGATGATTATTTCCTTATTTGAAAGCTGGTGCTTTTCATGTGGTCCCATTGAAATTTGATCACGATCTGATCTCTAGTTTTTGAGTTAACTTCAATTATGCGTGTTAAGTACATCTAATCTGATCAAGGTTCCGAAGATAAAGCGGTGAAGTCGATATTTTTAAGCTTGGGTTTAGTTATTGTTTTATATGTTTTTGTAAAAGAGTATTTATAACTTTTTTTCAAATTTTCATTTCCAGTTGAAAGTAATTAATAAGTTAAAGTATCACACGTTAGGAACACCATACAATGAACACCGCCCCACAAAATGACTAAACATTAATTATTTATTTAGGTACCTATTTATTTATACATATTATTCCCCATGGTCTTAAAGAAAATGTATTTTGAGCCCCAAATGTTACATATAATCAAAAATTAAATGAACCAACTAACCCTTTACATTTTTGTCTCTATCCTTCCCGATGTTTTCGCTCTGGCTACTAGAAGCAAGTAACTGGTTTTATATATAAAACAAATATTTTAAATTGGTGTTAGCCCGTGATTTTTGCCATGCTTGACTGATGGCGCATGTTAAATACATTTTAATTTGTTTTATTAACTCTCCCCTCCCTTTTTCCTTGAATGAAAACCGCGTAGAGAATTAGTCCCCGTAGTTTAGAAAGAGATTCATTGAAAAATAAACACACATAGTTAAATTTGTAAGCACGCGGTGGACACTTACAATATATTACAATTTGTTTGGATCAACATAAACCAAACAGATTCGGGACAGTCGGTTTCCTTTGTTCAGTGGAGTGTACGGTCATTGATCGTGCTGACACTGCCGCGTTCAGACGTATGCTCCACTTGAGAAGGGATACCAAAAGTCTCGAAACAGTTTGGCTTACGTCGGACAAAAATATATCGCATGTGTAAACCATGTGCTTACAAATATGAGGGATATTTACGTTTATTTTTGTCAAAAAATACAATATTATATTCATCCAAATTTCATGCATGCAGTGTGAATTAAAACATCATTATTAATTATTTTATCATGTCATTCTTATTCCAGCGTCATTTCAAAGAATCTCTTTGGCAAATATATTTGAAAAATGAGTGTCTTACTTGCCTAGTAGCTATAGCGAGAATCTTCTACTACCTATATCTTTATTTTACCTTTGACTATTCACTGGGTTTTACAAAAAAAAAACATCCATTCAATTATTAATTTCTTATTCAATTATAAAAAAAACACAATTGTCATTTTTACAATGATTTACTCATTAAAGGAGTTTGAAGATCATTTTTTAATGTGGTAAACATGGTAAAGTTGAAAACCACAATTTTTTACATGGTCAAGTTCAAAACCACATTTTTTTCTAAAACCCAGTGATTGAAATGCACGCGTAGATTCAAATTAAAGTTGCAGGGAGGCAAACCTTTCGGTTTTTAAGTAAACATGATTCCGTGGTTTTTCAGACGTATTATTACTGTAATTTAATAAAAAAGTTGGTACCACAATCGCGAGTAATTTACTATGGTATGCTTTTACTCAATCCAAATGAATTACGAAGATTGTTCTGGCCTTATTCGATAGATATATCTGTTTAAATACATAAATGAAATTTAAGATGTTTAAAATAAATTAAGATGTTATGCTAAATTTAAAGTTATATCAGAGAAGAATTGAGTCAAACTTATATATGTAATAGATTAATAAATAAATTTATACAATAAATAATTCAAGACATCCATGATAAATAATTTCGATAAAAATCGGAAGGAACTGCTCTACAGTTCTTGCAAAATGTACATTCTCTCATATAACTCGACATTTAAATAAAAAACGAACAAAGGACCAAGACTTGTATTGGGTTGTGAATGCCAAAAAAACAATCGTAATTACGTTACTCCCTGAATCAGAAACGAAATTCGCTTGGTAAGAAAATTTGTGCTTTTGGACCTTGAATCCATAGATAATTAAACTTGGATACTTAGTCCTCGCTACAATCAGACCCAGTATCAACTGGGTAAAAGGTACCTGGAATGGAAAGGAAAGAAAATAAACTAAGTACGCTTGCAGGCTGTTAAAAAAATTGATATAAAACTATTCAAAAACACTAACGAGCTGTCATATTTTTCGGTTAAAGTTTAATACCATTAAAAAAGGATAAACTCACAAATGAAAACCTAATAAGAAAGACCACGGAATTGTGTAGTATTGTTGGGTTCCCCTCCCCTCCCCCGCACCTCGCGTGTACTGAGCGTGGCATGTTGGCAGCGCGACGCCGGAGGAGACTACTTGGTGCCGATGTCACTGCAAGGCTCCACCCAGGACCATAGGTAATCACCCAGCGTGAGAGGTTGACGGAATCAATTTCACTAAGATCTTAAGTGTGCTATACAAAAATCTAATATCGTCATTATTTTAAAGTTATCACGTAAAAAAAAAATATTTTAATGAGCTTTGAAATTCTGATTCGCTACCTTTTTGTGTGACGATAAGTGGTGGGGATAGACACTGTGATGAATAATTAAAATGTTTCCCTGTAATACAAAAATTTCACTTCTATCGTGTGACTTTACGACACACCCTGTTTTTTTTTCTTTTTTTTTCACGTTTTTTTTTTCGCTTTCACACTCATATTCATAAATAAATATAGACATTAATAAAAAAAACTTAGTAGAGATTGTCTAAGCTGAAATGACGCGCCCCACCTTCGCATTTACGCACACAAGCGATCAAGCGATTTATCACCCGACTAGTCGACCGTCTTGTACACGTGCAGATCCATTGTTCACTGAACAATCGACGCTCCCATACAGACGAAGTGTCGTCATTAATATTTGCACTCACACATCTAAATAAACTAATTAAGTAGTGGGGCGCGTCATTTCAGCTTGGACGAGCTCTACAAAATTATGACTGTTAAATTCTAATTATTTGTTTATAGAGCGAAATGCCATCCTCAAATCAAATAGAAATATTTTATTTGAATAAATAAACAAGGTCAATGTTTTCCATGGGTATCAGCCAATAAGCACAGCTGAGGTCTATAAACGAAATATTGTTACAAAAATGGACACATCCGTCAACCTCTTCAAGCACGTAAACCATAAAATATAATTCAAATAAACTAACTAATCTAATATTTAATAAATGTGGCACCCCATTCCAACATCGATGTCGTCATAGTAACCCAATTTTTATTCATAATAACCTGAAAATGCTTGCGATTTGTCCAATATTCCTTACCTTTATTCGGTTTATAAAATAGGCAATATATAAATAAAATAATCCTTATATGCATACTGCAAACCTTTGTTAAAACAATAGAAAAACAAGTAGACTAAATTTAGAAAATAATTAATCTATAGATGTACCTTACCTACAATAAAATACTTAACATTTAAACATCTATATACAACGCAATAACTGTGATTAAATGTATAACCATTCGGGTTATATAATGTGCAAACATTGAGTACATTAATAAAATTTAAAAATAATAAAAACTTTCACACCCACAGCCCCACATTGAGTTCTATGACTTGTGTAGTGGTTGCCGGAAACATTCACATCACACACACAACCATAACCAGAAACACAAATTCTCCTTGGGGAGAAAACTTGTGTTCCAACCTGGAATCGAACTCGATACCCGTTCTTAGAAGACGAACGCCACCCACCTAAGCCAATCTCCGAAAGTATTTATCAAATTATAATTTGATAACATTAGAACGTATACTCTTTCGAACAAAATAAAAAAATTCCTAATCGGTTAATAAAAGACGGAGTTCTGAGGTAGCATTCATAAAAAAAAGATGGCAAAAAATTGAGAACATCCTCCTTTTTTGAAACCAGTTAAAAATACTTCACATTTAAATGTCTTGAGTTGTATAATTGTGGTAAAATTAACAACAAGTGAATTTCCAAATAAGACAAATGCCTAAGGGGATTTCTAGATTTTAGTCTTATAATCCATTGATTTTAAAAAAGTTTAAGATGATTTCTGGATTTTATGCCTGATAACCCATTGCACTCAGATGGGATGCTGAAGGGATGTTTGGATAAAAAGCCTGAAAATCTCCTTCGCAGAGGATTGTCTTAGGGGATTTCTCAAACGGGAATCAAAAAATTTTTTTTGAAACTACGGCCAATGAGTCTGAAATTATAGTTAGCTTCATGTTTAGTTGTGAACGTCTACCCAATATTTTTTTGTTCAAACAGCATTAGCCATGCTAGGTACAACTATAGTAATAAATTTTTCTTTCGGTAGATGACGACACACGTCCCAGTAAGATGTTAATAATAAGGAAAGGATAATTCGTCGCTTCAGGCAGGCCTTGAGTAGCTCAGCGGTTAGAGCAATAGGGCATGTCACCCTATAGCCGCGGGTTCAATCCTCGCCTCAAGCGATAATATTTCCTTTCTAAATTTTTTACTATAGTTCTGCTTAGCATGGCTTATGTAAACTATTTAATAAAAATATTATACAATGATATAAAGTGATGGTAATAGCATAACTATTGGAGAAGAATGTCTATACTTTTCTGCGTATGTTAGTTTATCTGTAACGTTTGCATTGCTGTGTCAATTTATAATAGCAACAGCTGTTTAAACAATCTTATGAATTTTACTAAATTACTAAATAAATCCAATTTTTTAGATATAAGAATAATATGTTAATAATAGTTGAACTGCTCGTTGGTTTAGTTGGGTGGCGTTTGCCTTCTAAGCAGGAGTATCGGATTTGATTCCCGGCTGAAACACAAGTTTTCTCGCCAAGAAAAAGTTATGTTCTGGTTCTGGTTGTTGTGTGTGTGATGTGAATGTTTCCGGCACCCACGACACAAGTCATTGAACTTAGTGTGGGACTGCGAGTGTGAAAGCTATTATGTTTTTTTATGTTATAAGAGAAAAAGTACAGTTATAGGAAATATTGGACAAAAGCAAGTATTATCGAGAATGCTCCAAAAAGACAGAGCATTGAGCATGTTTTAGTGACGCTAAAGTCTTCCCTAAAGCCATCGGCTAAACTAAACGCTGAACATAAACCTATTTCCTTGCATTTTTAAAGGGACTCCCCCAATTTAAAAGCTATTTATATCTCTGGTTATAAAAAAAACTTGTCCGAACGATTCTAAATTGATCTTATTTTGTATGTCATTCTAGGGAAATTATTTAGTGACTAATTATAATTATTTAGTGACTAAAATTATAATTATTTAGTGACTAAAATTATAATTATTGAGTACCTAAAATTATAATTATTTAGTGACAAAATTACACTTATTTAGTGACTAAATGATAATTATTTAGTGACTTATTTATAATTATTTAGTGACTAAAATGATAACATTTTTTATAGCGTAACGGATCAGTTGGTAGTTCATAGCAAATCGCAAACGGCGGTGATGGACCCCGACGAAATAGAGGATTCACAATATCAACTTCTACTGAAAGGTAACCTTACAGTCTCATATATTTAGTTAGTAAATACTAACATATGAAAACAAATCCTACTAATATTATAAATCCGAAAGTTTGTGTGTGAGTGTGTAAGTATGTTTGTTCCCTCTTCACGCTTTAACGGCTGAACGGATTTGGATGAAATTTGGAATATACATAGATTATACATAGGATTAACACATAGGCTACTTTTTAACTTGATAATAGCGGGCGAAGCCGCGGGGCACGGCTAGTATAACATATGACAATAGTTTTAATTTAAGTTTTCTTTTTTTTATATGTTACTAACAACTCTATGGATTATGTCCGAAATATATTATTTTTTTATTAATAAGAGGCACGAATAAATAAATTAACAAGTGCGAGTAATATAAAACAGACAAAAAAAAATTGGTTGTCTGTAAAGTAGGTTTACGGACGATAGTTTTACGTGATAACGTCATAAAGAAACATTGATGAAAAAATGCATACTTTTTAAGGAGTTAATTGAAAATTATAATTTTTCGATAAATTAACATTTATTTACACTCGTAACGACTCGCCGACGCTTGGGCCGATCGTGCCTCTCTATCGCTTGCACGCTCAGGCTCAGGCGGAACGTGAAATTTTTTCGTGCATGCAGCCGGTGTCAGGTGTAAGAGGTTATCATGTAATTTTTTTCTTTAAATTACGACACATATACTATTTACCAAGTGTCCGTAAATCCAATTGATGCAGTTTGTCGACTTTCATTGTTTTAATTATAACACTAAGGGGTTTGGTGATCGTGTATTGAATTTTTATTACAGTCATGTCGTCAGTGACACTCAAAAAATATATATATATATCGATTGACGTAAGAATTATAAAATCGGCCCCCGAGTTTGGACTCTAGAACACCAAAAAAACCCGCCCTGCAAATGCTACACACAACCAGCAGCGTGTAATCTATCCGAAAAAAAACATACATATGCTGAAACACATTTTCACAACTCGCACTTTTTCGTGTTGCGCAGTCGGATAAAAACATATAGAGTAAGATCCCATGGCCACCAGACGTCACTTATTTTCTGACGAAGGAAATGTGTACGATTGAGTAGTGTTAGTATGTACTAAGAACGCATGATAGAGAATAGGTGGTATCATAAATCATAATAGATGGTATACGGTTTATCGTGTTTTCTTTCCGCAGTATCACAAGAATATGGCAACATTCCAATGGGTTGTCCAAGCGACGCGAAACTGGATGCTTCCGGTGGCGTCGCAGAGACAAAGACCACTACAAAGTTTCAGCCGTCTAACTCCACTGACCGGTATGAAGTAGTTCCCAATTGACAAATCATTATATGTAATAGTTTTTTTTTCTGTCTAAACAAACGTTTGATCACAATCACTCCTGATGGAAAATGAAAATGTAGTCTAAGGTGAGGCACGCTTGCTCAGTAATTACCTATTCACTTTACTTTTGAGCACACCCAAATTGCACTTTTCGGGAAATAGAGATGACGGCAAAGCGTTCCATTCTTTTGCTGTTCTATAAATGAACGAAGACGCGAAACGTTTCGTGCGAATGAACGGTACTTCAATTATAAATGGATGCGAGGCCGTCCGTCTGCATGTACCTAAGGTGAAAAAAGGTGATGCGGGAACAAGGTTGTGAAGCTCCTGTTCATATTCAACGTAGTCACGCCTCTTTTTTCTTTTTTTTGCTAGATAGGCAAGCATTTGACTACTATATCACCTGACGGAAAGTGAAGATGCGGCCGAAGATGTAACGTGCTTGCCTAGAAGATACCTATTCACTCTAGACTTGAAGACAGAGGCAAACAAAGACGCAGGTAAGGAGTTCCACTCCCTCGCTGTACGGATGATAAACGTAGCAGCTCTTCCCCATTGGGGTAGGCAGATACCTCATCTTTCCACCTTCTACGATCCTGACACACATCTATCGCTTCTCCTACATTCATGAGTTTTTTCATACATTGTCGTTGCGGGTACTTTTGACTTGGCCTTTCTTTTAAAACTTTTCGACCTGGTCAAGATACATTCGCCTAGTTCGATTCTAACCAACTTACTCAATCACACTCACTTTATAAATCTGCTTTGTCAATCTATTTTCGTCCATCCTTCTACATGTCCAAACCATCTAAGCATCCCTTTCTCAATCTTTGTCACTACATCTTCTACAACGCAGCAATCTTCTCTTATCACAATGGTCCTCACTTTGTCCATCAGAGTCACTGCAACTACACTTCTTAGCCCACAGCATTTATCTTACTTTCATGCGATTTCTGCCAAACTCAACACACACTACCATTCATAAGTGTGGGCAACAGCACCTATCATGGACAACCAATCTTGCCTTTTTAGACACTTTCTGACTGTTCATAATGGTATGTATGGCCCTGCACTCGGTTCCCTGCCAACACTTCACTCAAAATCAAATTCAAATTCAAATCTTTATTGCATTCTCTAAATGTAGATAGGTGGTAGAAATAAATGACAGTACATCAAATCACTACCGTCGTACTACATACCGTCTCTTGCAACATACCATATACCATAACCAAGTACACTAACTCTTTCATATGTGACATTCTTTCACCTTCAATAATAGCAGTGCCACCTGTCATACTTTCTTCTCTCTTAAAAATCATTACTTTCTTTCACATTTATTTTCTTTATCAATCATATTTTTTATGAATGAAAAAAAAACTTTTAGCCTTCTTAGCTCTGTTGAAGACGCTTCGTTGGATGACGACTCCGCGTCAGACACCGATATCCCTGTAAGTGATCAGCCAATCATCTGGGAGACATCCTTCACTGAGTACCCTGACCCTGGAAGAAGGAAGAGCGACTGCAAGCCCGAAAACGGACCCGCTGTAAGTTATAAATAAAAAAAACGAGATAAAAGCGTATTAAATTCAAGCTTTTGTAAATAAATAAGAGACTATAAAGTTGTATAATCAGAGAACTGGTCATCTTCCGTCTGCGTACAAATACAATACATATAAAAACATTTTATTGTATACCAACAAATATAAACAATTTAAAACAATGATAAATAAAATATTACAATCATGGTGGTAGTACAACGGGCGGTCTTATCGCTTAAAGACGACGAAAGAAGACTTCCCGACAACCTTTGGATGGACAGTAACAGAAGAAGGAATAGACGGTGATTTAGATACAATAAAAAAATATGTAATAGTACATAATTATTCAAACCTGCTCTAGATACTAATACATAAATAAAACAATAATAAACACTAATATAATTATATTATAAGATAGATAGAGATCGGTCAATGTAGTCCACAGAATACGCATTATTGACGATATTTCAATAACTACTGATCAGATCTTGATTAATTTTAAATGGGACCAATCGGAAAGCAACATCTTTCAAACAAAAAAAATATATAATACATACTTACATAGGCTGATAAACACATTAATCTCCTTTACGACGCGCAGTCGGGTAATAAGAGTTTAGATCAGGTTTTTGGACATGCTCTATAACTGCTCGATGACTAACATAGAAGATTTTTTCCTAGAAACTTTAACGCTACCGATAAATATATATCTTAAAACTTCAGTTTAAACACAGAATTCACACAAACTTTTCCACAGGTGGACAAACTTATAAGCATCACGCCTACATCACCGAAACCTCCAGAAAACGCTTTATCTAAAGCCATTGAAGCAACCGTCATAGATAAAACCAACAAGAACACACTAGTTCCTGAACGAAGAACCGCCCCTATCGCGTCCCCAGACCCTCCTCGTGTAAACGCTTGGAAAGAATCGAAGGAACCTCCTAAATACATACCAAAACCTAAGCCTCTATGCCTAGATCCAGCTCAACTAGAGCAAGATCTAATAGCTCTAAAAAAAGCTAGCGGTTCAGTTACCCTTACCTCTATGAACGTAATCCTTCCTAAAGACATGTTCATCGTCGCTCCGGGAGACATGCAATCAGAATCGAAGACGATTCAAATAGATCCAAAGAAAGCCATAATAGATGATCTTCCTAAAGAAAACTATCAGAGAGATAACGAAAAGACCAAGCTGAAGCAGTCAAATTCCGCTGCCAGCTTGCTGAATGGCCCAATGACCGATGTACCGTATGCCGACAGCAGTGATACCACCTCTTCTAGTTCCGGTAGCCACAAGAATGTAATGAATCACAAAAATAAATACGCAGAGGTTATTTTAGGAAAAGATAGGAATAAAGTGACCAAACAGGGTAGCAAGGGTGAGTTCGTGGAGTCGGAAATAAGTTGCTAAAAGAAACTGTACCGTGAGTGAGTAGTGAATTCTAATGCCGCCGTTTGTGACGAATTAAAAACAATTTAAAAAGTGCGTTGCAATTAATTTTTATTATATTGTAATTTGTAAATATAGTGATATGTAATTTTAAGTGATTTGTGGAGGGGACATTTATTTTTAATATGTTGTACAATAGAGAATATAAATAAGTAAATTGCTTCCTGAAATGCTTTTAGATAAAAAAATAGTGATTGCTCAATTTGCTCAATATTTTGCAAGAATTTAGATCAAATATTTGAAACGTGTAAAAAATACTCATTAGTTTTTTTACATAAATAAACTAATTTTGTGGGAATTTTGTAAAGTTTTATATTTCGCTTTGTAGCGTGTTTTTATGAATTTTCTTTAGCGGTCTTGGTTTTTTTATATATAATTAATTTAACTGTAAAAACTGTCAAAATCACATTGACAGATAAAACGCACATTGCAAATATGAGATGTTGATTAAGGACCTACTGAAATAAGCAAACAATGTCTGAATTCTTTAAACAAATAAAATTTAAAAAAATATTCAATGATCGGGTTGGGAATTTCTTAAATTTAAATAAATAAATAATAGGTATTAAATAATAATGCCAATGACTTTAATTTATTGAAAACGAAAGGGTATATATAGAATAGGTGTTGTTTTTGTCATAAATAATATATATCACAAATCTTTCATTATAAATATAGCTATTAATTGTAGCAATGCTTAAAATGTTTGTAAATAATATAAAATTGTAGAAATTTGTGTAAATCCATCCACAGATTATTATATAGTACCATATATGGAATAAATGTTGTGTTATGTATTGCGTAGTGATAAATAAATGTAATTTAAATTTAATTTTTATGTGAGATGAAACTTAAATGGGTGTCGAATGTCGACCCACATCTTTATTCTTTGTTTTAATTATGTCAACTAATTTGTTAAAAACATCACCGGCATTGTTAGACCCTTTATATATTAGAAATCTTAAAAAAATAGTATATTATATAAACAAAAATTGGGGGCTTTCGTATAATCATAAATGTGTCCTATTTGGGTTATTACTTTAATTAATTAACATTTTATATATTTTAATATGTCTTATTATGAGGTTTACTACAAATTCGTTTAAACTCCACATAATTTCAGATAGTAATTGTAGCATCTGTCTACAAGTTGCCAAAGTTTAATTGACAGTTACTACTTAACTATTTGCACCACAGTTTCCTTACCACAAAGAAAAAAATTATATTGAGATTTAAAAAAAAAAATTTTTTTTTCTCTTTTTCTGCCCAGTTGTCGATTCTAAACCGCCACCTGTAGGATTGTGCACTTCTAACAAATTACGGTATATATATCGTCATTGGTAAGTAGTGCACAATCCTGCAGGCGGTGGCTTAGAATCGACAACTAAACAGAAGAAAATAAAAAAAAAAATAGTAAAAAAATCCTTAATTACTGGTAAGTAAATTGTGACGCAAACAGCATCTGTCAAGTAAACTATTGCAACTATTAGTCAACTTGTAAGGAAAAAAACATTGTTTTTCAAGGTGATAAAAAAACTTTTCACTTTTTTTTTCTTCTCAATTATGGATTCTAAACGACCCCCTGCAGGACTTTGCACTAGTTACCAATAACGGTATATGTTATATATCCCAATTTAGTCATGACTTAAATAAAAAAAAGATATAAGATAAATAAATAATAATAGTATAAATGTCGATTTTGAAAATTCCTTTCTTCTCGCTGTTTGATTATTCACTAGGTTCAGGTTAGGGGATGCTCGCCCCAAAATCAATGTAAGGGAATAAACATGTAAAAAAATACGTTAGTTGACTATAACAAGTCGAAAAAAACAAATTATGGTTGACGAAACAAACAGGCAAACAAATAACAATCAGGAAAAACAAATGAGCAGCGAAAAACAAATAAATAATCGTGGAAAATAATTGAAAGCTGTTTAATAAACGTAGTATTTTCTCTTTTCATTGTTTTAGTCCTTTTTAGTTATTTTTTGTTTAAATATATTATTTTATATATGGTATATTACTAACCTACAATTAATAATAATATTCGTTTTAAAAAGTTTAAATTGTAGTTTTTTTAACAAATGTTTTGTTCAACTTATTCAATTTGTTGAACATATTGATGATTTTTTAAAGGAAATATTTATGATTATATGAATTAAGCTCAAAAAGAAAAAATGTGTGGATGTCACATAAGAAAGCTTTAATAACACTATAAGATAGTATAAGAAAATTTTAAATTTTTTTTTTCTATCAGAGTAGTGCCATATTGTAATAAGTTTTGCCTAATATTATTGCATTTACCATGGATTTGTATATTTGAGGCATGAAATGACAGGGTATCATGAAATATTTCGTTTAACTATTATTTCAATTTGTGCTGGATGTCCTTACTGCGTTAATATATTTTGTTTGTGAAAACAATGCTGTACTGTAAACGCGGATAAATCGTGGAAAAATTTCTTCGCAGGAACTTATTGATTATTCAATTTAATTCGATTATTCAAATGTTAACCCAAAATTACGAATAAAACTAAAGCATCGTTGGAGCTACTCGGGAGTGTTCGAGAACTCGTTTAATAACAGTATTACAATAAAAAGTAAGCCCTATCTTTTGACTATTTGGAATAGGATGCCTCAAAAAATCTATTAAGTCCGTAATTAATAATTAATATACACACATTTTTTTGTCAATCGAACAAAAAATGACGAAGATATAGTGCGTTGGAATGCCGCGTGCACTTGTTACTGGGGCGTGACGTCACGAACCCCCACTCCCCAACTTTGACTCTTATCTTTGTCAATTGCTAATGATTTGTTAAATAAAAAAAATACATGTCCAATATTTTTTGATAATACAATAATTCATTTTTAGTTCAAATAAAAGTAAAATTGTATTTTTTTTTATAAAACAGTGAGTTATTAATGAGCGGTCTTATCGCTTTAAGCGATTTCTGCCAGACAACCTTCGTTATCATTGTGGTCATTTTCGATCGAAAGAAAAACTTCCATGTTTAAGCGCATTTTGTGCATACACTATAAAAAACTAAGATATTTTTATGTTGAAAATACATATATTATATTTGTCTGAAATGTTACTAACATAACTGTCATGTACTCGAGCTCCCAAAAATCCTATTGGCAATTTTGTTGGCTTTAAGATATTGTTTTATTATGATTGTACTAATATAGTTGTAATTATTTATGTTACTAACAAAAATGGATTACTTAATCTGAATAAATCCAAATTGAATTAAGTTGAATTTATTTTTTGAATAAGTATTATTCATATTGTATTCAAATTAATTGCAAACTAAAATAATTCAGTGAATAACCATATTTTAATGAATACAGTATTTTCGCCATCTAATATGGCAGAAAATAAGGTATTTTGAAGGCTTATACATATAAATACAATTAATTATTATTGTCAAATCAATTTGGCATTTGGTTGCAAACAAAATTTTCATACTATATCTAGCTGATTATTTGATAATTATTTTGAAACTGCACCTTGCAGTATTTTTTTCTATTTATGTTAAAAATGTTATCAAATATCTTATTTAAATATGTTTAATATTAAACAATACACATTTTTGTTAGTAAATTAACTACTATTCATGAAGTGCATATATTTTTTTTTCTGTCCTAATACGACGGGCCAATTGCATATTGACTTGTTTATAATAATATGTAATATTAGTTAAACCATGTATAACGAGAATACTGAGAAATACGAGCAAGACATGAATTGCTTCGTTAAATTTAGTTTTTAGTTTAATTATACGTAATATATAAGTTATTTTCTGTACTTGAGCAATAAATTCAATTTAAAAAAATAATTCTTTAACAGTTTTCTCAATATTCAACACTAATATAAACAATCTAGAGATTATAAGAAACATTTTCAAGTGAATTTAATAACTGAACGTTTAAGTTTTATGTGGACCCAAATAAAGTTGTCTGCTTCAATGTTTGACTAAGAATAATGTAGAAACTATTAAGAAATTGATATAAAACAAAATCGGTTCAAAATCGACGCATTTTTTTTAGGTTTTGGTGCAAAATATTCCTTTCCCAGAATGTCTTCGGTTCCAAAACGTGTCTTACCCAGAATGTCCCTTTCCCAAAATGTTCCATTCCCGAAATTTCCCTTGGACGGAAAATCCCAAATCCCAGTCTCAGATATCCATCGTCAACATCTTCACTTAACAACAGATGAGGTAGTGGCCACATGTTTGTCTATATGACGACTGGAACCGTGGGATATTTTGGGAAAGCGAAATTCTGGGAAAGGAATATTTTGAAACCGAGGGACATTTTGGGAAGGGGATTTTTTGTAACGTTTTTTTCGAGGAATAACGTTTTATTGTCACTTCGGCGTTGCTCAATTAATTATTTTTGTGTTAGATTAATATTTTTTTGTATTTTAATTTAAAAAGGGAAACGTGGTTGTGACGTAATATAGAAAGACGAGTCCGGTACATGACGATAAGTTCCTTTTGTAAAAAGTGACTGTGAAATGTTATTCATTATTATTATTTTAAACAAAAAAACTTATATGACAACGAAAAGTTAAGCAAAAACGCGGGAGTAATTTTCATTATTTTTTAAGTGTGACGGAATGATAACGTGTCTAAATCACAATAGTATTAATGTATGCTAAATTAGGGAAGCACTATATATACATACGACATAATATAATATAAGTACGTATATAAAATTTATAAAATAACATTAAAACAAAAAAGTGTAATTGATATTCAAAATACAGTCATTATTAAATGTAACTTGTTTTTTTATTTTAACCCATTTTCCAATCCTTCTCAACGGCCATTTGTGCTTCTGTTTCTGGTGTGATTGTGTCTGTGGTATGTAAATGTCACTGCCAATATATTATTTATAAATATTATACCTATACTAGCGGACCCCTGTAGCGCCATCTGCTCATCATGATCATCTAAACCATCCAGGGCGCCGCCCAAACGCATACAAAAAATATTAATTCAAATGGTTTTGGCGTATTAGGGCTAATTCTCAATATGGCAACCGACTCGCTAATGGACTACTTCTCATTATGGCCACTTCTCATTTTTTTATTAAGGCTACTTCTCATTAGGGCTACTTCTCATTAGGGCTACTTCTCATTAGGGCTACTTCTCATTAGGGCTACTTCTCATTAGGGCTACTTCTCATTAAGGCTACTTCTCATTAAGGCTACTTCTCATTAGGCTACTTCTCATTAGGCTACTTCTCATTAGGCTACTTCTCATTAGGGCTACTTCTCATTAGGGCCACTTCTCAAAATTTGGGATTGGTTATTGAAATAAGTACTCTCTTTATGTATATAAACTTGTTTATTCATTCATAAGAGATCAATGACGTTATTTTAAGAATAAATCAACATTTATTGAACCAATGTAATAGGTAAGTATAAAAAAGTACTTACGAAATCCAGTCGTTTAGGAGGAGTTCAGTGACATACACACGTACAGTAGAATTATGTATATAAAGATAATGTTTGATCTGCTCGTTAGCTTAGTTGTGTGCGTGTAGGTACGCCTACTGAGCAGAGGTATCGAGTTCGATTACCGGCGGGTACACAAGTTTTCTCCCCGAGGGAAATTTGTGTTTCTGGTTTTGGGTGTGATTGTTTGTGTGGTGTGAATGTATCCGGCACCAACGACACAAGCCATCGAACTTAATGTGGGACTGTGAATGTGAAAGCGTTTATGTTTATGTTTACGATTAATCAAAGCTTGAAAAACCGACTTCACCGCTTTACCGTCTGAACCCTTGATTAAATGGATTAAATACGCATCTTTGAGGATAACTCAAAACAACTGGTTAGATCTTGAACAAATTTAAATGGGACCGTTGGAAGCACCAGCATTCAAATTCAAATAATAAAAGAATCATCAGAATCGGTTCACGTAGAAAAAAATCTCACCTGATGGTAAGCGATGATGGAGTAAGCTAACCTGGAAGATACCTTTTCACTCGCGACTTGATAATTCTCATATTGTTCTCATCAGGAAACACCGACTCAGGCAAGGAGTTCCATTCAAGTTCAGACAGTGAATGAGCTGGCTCCCGCCTTGACACGCATTTTTCCCCTCTCTATGGAGACAGGTCCAGTACCTAAAGCTTGGAAGTCTACCAACGAGCAGCCTGTGCCTAAAAAGGGAAGTCGTGCCGACCCTGCCAACTATAGGCCCATTTCGGTCACGTCCATTCTATGCAAGACAATGGAACTATCTTGAAGCAAATGACCCCTTAGTGTGCGGCAATATAGTTTCCGCCAAAACCGGTCAACCGGAGACCTTCTCGCATATGCCACTCATATATGGAGTGAAGTCTTGGAAAGGCATGGTGAAGCGCTTGCAGTCTCGCTGGACATTTCTAAGGCCTTTGACAGAGTATGACACGATAGCCTTATTGACAAGCTATCAGATTATGGTCTTCCGCCTCCCAATTAATGCACATGGATATCTGACTTTCTGAGAGAACGGTCGATTCGTCAAGTCGACGCAGGCAATGAGTTCCACTCCTTCACTGTAAGGATGATAGAAGCGAAATGCTTCGAGCGAACTGGTATGTCGACTATAAATGGATGACGTTAGATAGTGTGAGATAGTGTGTCTTGTTGTTATTACAAGCTTTTATTTAGCTTGCACTGTATGTATGTAAGTATGTTTGTTCGGGTGGAATCTTGCAACTCAATTTTGAAGCAGATATCTTCAATCGATTGAGCTGAAATTTTGTATTCACGTTTAGTTTGGATGAAAATTGCATGGTTAGCTATGTGACGTCATTCTAATTCCAACATGGCGGAACACACAAAATGGCGGACAAGTAATTTTTAATGCACTCCTACAATATGGGTATCAAATGAAAGGGCTTGCTGAGAATAACTCGAAAAATAAAGTGACGTCACTTTAAATCCAATATGGCGGACTTCTAAAAGCTTGTCTTTAAAAAGTTTTTAACAGGTAACTTATTTGATGATAAAAAGGGCATTTAATTCGTGTTTATAACGTGTAAATTCCTTTAAATAAATAGTCACAGTTAAGTCAGGTATCTTGCCCCACCTCGGCGAGGGACTGCTCACGGGGAGGTTTTTAGTGGGTTCGAGCCCCACATACCCCCTTCCTCCACCCCTGGGAAGTAAGGGAAGTGCAAGGCATTTCCCCCACCGCCCAAAAAAAAAAAAAAAAGGTAAAAAAAAACAATTCCCAGTCGTAGTCAAGTCATGCCTAATAACGTGGTAGAAACTTTACTAGAACTTCTATTGGAGTTTTGGAGCGAAAGCGAAAATCATATTTTTCAACTTTGTATGATTTGCCTATACTCTTACACGTTAACTACGTATTAGCGTTAACGTTTGTTAATAATCCACAATTATTACTCATTAATGCTAGAAGAATCTCAAGTTTTGGAAAATAATACATAAATATCAACGTAATTTTTCACTTTCGCGCCAAAATTTCATTTAATATTTGTAAAGTATTGATTCTCCACTACGCCTGCCACAGCTATAAGGGCGCGTTCCGAGACACGTAATGCTCATGCAATGGCCACCCGGACTATTACGTTCCGATACACATAAGGCACTAGACATTCCGATTCTTTTGGCGTCCTCTCAGTGTTTAGATTACTTTTATTTACCTTTCTAAACCCGCGCATATTTTCATAACGCCTATACGCGCGCGGTCTCGTAGACCGAAAGTTTGGAACCCTTTTTATAAACAAAGTTAATTTATTATATTTAGTGTTAATCCTTATCGGGATTAACACTAAATATAATAAATTAACTTTGTCGTTATGGATTTCCGAAAAGTAACGCCTAATTCAATTAACCTTTTTATATGTGTTTTTCAAATAAAATCTACATAGTTATTATCTTTCTTAAAGCGAAAGCAACAAATATACATAATTTTATGACTTTATTATCAAGTTAAAAAGTAGCCTATGTGTTAATCCTAGGTATTATCTATGTACAATTCAAATTCCATCCAAATCCGTTCAACAAATCGTGAAGAGGGAACAAACATACTTACACACACACTTACATACAAACTTTTGGATTTATAGTATTAGTAGAATTATTTCAATGGCTATCAGTCTGTTACAAAAAAGTCTTCAAAGTTGAGATTTTTGTCTTGGGTAAGTACTACAACAAAAAAATGGTTTAAATCTGTAAAGTCGGTTTACGGACGATAATTTTACGTAATAACGTCATAAGACGAACGCTTAGGCCGATCGTGCCTTTCTATCTCTTGTTCCGCGCTCTCGCTTGCACGCTCAGGCTCAGGCGGTACGTGACACTTCTTCGTGCGTGCAGCCGGTGTTCATCGATTTATAAGATGTTACGTCAAAAAATCTTATGAAAACAGATATACACTTCCAGATATTAATAAACATGTATAATAGGATTTACTAATCCTTAATGTCTTTCACTGTGACTTGTGATTTTTACCGATGACATTTGATTTGAGAGTTAACTTATTATTTAACCGCCATTTCCCAGTTAAACGGGAGTTTGGTAAACCTAGACCTCGAGCAAAAGTAATTGATTCTTGTGCGTGATTCAGTATCATCAGCTTTAACTGATTATAAAGGTGGCCAGTTTTACTGAATAGGTCGGATTTACTTATATGTATATGGGAATTGAGTGACTATATTTCTAACTTGTTACCTTGCTGGATCCGAGGCAGGCGTTTTGTTCTCACGGAGCAATTCGGGCTAAGTGCAACCACACTAGCATATCTCAGGAATGCGCGGTGTGCACTAAAGTAAAGCTAGCAACAATATCCGACAGCTAGCAACAAATCCGACAGCTAGCAACAAATCCGACAGCAAGCAACAAATCCGACAGCTAGCAACAAATCCGACAGCTAACAACAAATCCGACAGGTAGCAACAAATCCGACAGCTAGCAACAAATCCGATAGCTAGCAACAAATCCGACAGCTAACAACAAATCCGACAGGTAGCAACAAATCCGACAGCTAGCAACAAATCCGATAGCTAGCAACAAATCCGACAGCTAGCAACAAATCCGACAGCTAGCAACAAATCCGTCAGCTAGCCAAAGACTCGACTTCCCAGCATTAAAAGAAGGTAATATATACGAAAACATGTTCCGTCGGTCGCACAGACCAACGCGCGGGTATATGAAGGTTAAATAATTTGAGACGTCTGGGAGCACTGCAAAGTGCGATAGATTATTTTATAACAATGCTTGTGGAGTAATACGATGTTGAAAAAAAGGCGTTATCGATTTTTTGTATTTTTCTAAACCTTTCTGATTCTTCGAGTGACAATGTGTAATATTCATCGAGATAGGAAACAAACCTACGGTTTGCTACAACATCCTTGGTAATATTAGTGATTTTATAACGACTTGACAAAAATACTCAAGTCGACAGTATTTTTTTTTTATTATTATTATTTCATTACCATGGATGCATAGTCCTTCAGTCGAAATATTAAACAAATATTATCAATTTCTATTTTTTATAATAAAAGTCTTAGTCACAAGTCACAGTCAAAGTCAAGTAGTCAGTCATAGTCAAGTCATGCCCTAGTAAAGTGGTAGAAACTTTACTAGAACTTCTATTGGAGTTTTGGAGCGAAGACGAAAATCACGTTTTTCAACTTTGTATGATTTGCCTACACTTATGCACGTTCACTAAGTATCAACGGTTAATAATCCACCATTATTACACATTAACACTCGAAGAATCACAGGTTTTGGAAATTTTACAAAATCAACAACGCCATTTTGTCACGTTCGCGGCAAAACTCTCGACTGTATTTTTTTTATGTGTGTTACCTCATAACTTTGTTCCACGTGAACCGATTTTGATTTTTTTTTTGTTTGAAAGATGTTGCTTTCTTATTGGTCCCATTAAAATTAGATCAAGATCTGATTAGTAGTTCTTGAAATATCTTCAATAATGCGTGTTTAGTACATCTAATCTGATCAAAGTTCCGAAGATAAAGCGGCTAAGTCGGTTTTTTACCGACTTCCTAAAAAAGGAGAAGGTACTCAAGTCGACTGCTTTTTTTTTTATTGAGCCGATTTTGATGAATATTTTTTATATTTGAAAGCTGGTGCTTTCCATGTGGTCCCATTAAAATTTGGTTAAGATCTGATCACTGGTTTTTGAGTTATTGTCAATAATGCGTGTTCAATACGTTAAATCTGATCAAAGATACGAAGATAAAGCGGTGAAGTCGGTTTCTTTTTAACTTTGCTTTCGTTTAATTATTTTTCATATTAATAGAAGTTTCATAAGTGCAGACCAAAGACACAAAGTTAAAATACATGATTTTTGTTTTTGCTCTAAAATACCAGTAGTAAAGTTTAAATCAATTTACTAGAACATTACTTTAATATGACTTTGATAAATAAATACACTTGAAATATACCATAATTTAACACAACAATAAAAAAAACTAAACAACAATATTTGCGTGTATCAGAACGGGAGGCCATCTACGGGAGGCCGCGAACGGGAGTGGAGTATATTTACCTACCTATAGAGTTATAGACCATACACGTTGTGGAGAGCGTCTAGTGCGTAGTAGCTCTGTGCATAATTATATTATATGGACCAAGGAGGCCTATCCTGTGCAACAATTAAAATAAATAAATATATTTAATTACTTACTTAAAATAAAGATAATTTAGACGTATTTCCGTCTGACACTATTATTAATTCTCTCGTAGAATTTATATAATTCGAAGATTATTTGGTTCTGTGCTTTCAAAATTTATCATGTCTTCAACTAACGTAAGTACTATATAAACTATATTTCACACACAACTCACACTAAGTACAGACTTGTATCGTGGGGCGGAAAATATTAACATGACGCACACAATCACACCCAGAACTAGAAGCATATTTGGGACTATGGAATATTCCATTGGGAAAATAAATTGTGCTCCTGTCGGGAATCGAACCCACGACAGTGGTGAGGAAAGCCGGTTTGGGCACTGCGCTAACAGGGTCGTCGAATTGAAACATCACAAGCTTTCCAAAACTTAGGCCGATTTATTTGTAGTGTCCGAAATCGAAACCGAACTTTCGGCCTTGCTCTCTTTTTCGGCCGAAACCGAAACCGAAACTTATTAAAAATTACGATTATTTACTGAATTTTACTGTTTTTTCATTTATTTGCATATATATACAGTTAAATAGTGTTAAATAAAATAAAAAGAAACAATCATTTAAGCCCTAACAAATATTTTTTTTTATGTCATGAATATACAAGACTTACTCTTGGAAGTAAACTTAAAAAAAAGAAAGATATACTACATAACTAACAAGTAATACGTTGTGTTCACAATATTTTAAAGTTAATCTAATACTTATTGCTGCGAAGTTTACCGAACGACGCAAGAAAATTCACGAACACTCGAGTTGCGGCGGCGGGGCCGAAAGTTTCGACTATATTGTGGCCAAAACCGAAACTAGATTTTTTGGCCAAAAAACTGGCCGAACCCAAACCGAAACCGAAATTTCGGTCGGTCACTATTTATTTGTGATATAAAACATATTATGTTGTATCTATGACCACTTCGTGAGTGTATGTAGGATTCACATACAATCTTCCAGTCATATTAGAACTAGTGCGTTTACCAACCATGACTTCACACACAGACACACACACATTTGCGCATTAATCTATACCAGGGGTCGGCAACCTGCGGCTCGTGAGCCACATGCGGCTCTTTGGATGTGAAGCTGCGGTTCTTTGGATGTGAAGCTGCGGCTCTTTAGTTCCATACGCAAATATTATTTATTTTATTAAAAAATATAAAACGTTTAAAAATCGTTTCGAATTGATAAACGAGGATTAGGCACCATTTATATCTCTCAGCCACTTGTCGCTTTTCATCGCACCCTTCTTCCGTGACGAAATGTTTGTGGCTCTTTAAAATCTTTGAAATTTTGTAAATTGTAATTTTTGACTCTTCCGACTCAAAAGGTTGCCGATCCCTGATCTATACCAATAATACTAAAAAATACTTATATTATCAAGTTTATTTGTTTCTTAAAAGTAATCACTGAAAGTACTAATCCAATTCTTAAAATTCTTTCAATAAAAGATAGTTAGACTATGGCTATGTTTTAGTGGGGTCACTAGTGGAGGGCCAGGGGGCTCTCCACCGGCTTGCACGGCCCCTCATGTCTGGGGGGGTGGCTTTGGTGAGCAAGGTCACCCCTCCATGGGTGCAGTGGCCCGAATCGTATCCGGGCCTACCGCCGGGGCAAGATAGTGACTACTAGCGTGACCCTATCTTGCCCCCCCTCGGCGAGGGACTGCTCAAGGGGGGGTTTTTAGTGGGTTCGAGCCCCACATACCCCTTTTCTTCACCCCTGAGAAGGAAAGGAAGTGCTAGGCATTTTCCACACCAAAAAAAAAAAAAAATGGCTATGTTTTATTCGTGTACGTTAGTTACTAGTTCGAAATAGAAATATTCGTAAGAAAAGTCGGAGTAAAATCTACTGATTGACCGCTTTATCTGCGTATGCTGCCTATATAGTTTTACATAAGTAAATACAAAGTATGACAAAAATGTTGGCCTTCATTAGATTTACAATTAAGTCCGCGACAGCATATATCCAACATGTATACTTAGCCTTGAAAAATACTTTTATTTGTTAAAAATCTGAAAAAATCTATGTTTTGTCGGCTTTTTGAGGCATTCAATGTTAATCCTTATCAAAATAAACCATTTCATCGTCTTACGTAGTTCACATGTAGATACAATTTGCCCTTGACCGTTAGATAAGTCTTAGTGCGTTGATGACGGGTCACAGAGAATACGTGACATTATGCGTAAAAGATCGTCTAGGTTTTAAATCGAGTTATTGTTATAAAAAGGATCTAAATTCGTAAAGGGTTCGAAAGGGTAAAACGGGACCCTATTACTAAGACTCCGCTGTCCGTCCGTCTGTCTGTCCGTCTGTCACCAGGCTGTATCTCGTGAAACGTGATAGTTAGACAGTTGACATTTTCACAGATGATGGATTTGTGTAGCCGCTATAACGACATTCCGTTTCCTTGCCATAGGACATTTGTGCTTATGGTTCTTGTTGCTATTGTGTGATATGAATATGTTTCTGTAACCCACGATATAAGTCTTTGAACTTAGTGTGAGGCTGTGAATGTGAATGAGTATGTTATTATATTGTTTATTCAAATGTGTTAATTTAAATAAGTACTTATAATATTTTCTCTATTTCAGTTCGACCAATACCAATACTATGTATTAAAACTAACTGAATCTCTTTTTAATTCAAATATAATTACTGTCCCGAATAATTGGATCATTGAACAAACACAACCTAAAAACGTCATCGTAAAATATCCTGCCAAAGAATTATCCATCGCCAATCGACTCGTTGAGAAAAAGGAAGAATATGATGACTCTTGGAACATTTACTGCGGGAAAGTTATTTATGGCACTGGTAAGTAAATAATAACGGAAATATAACTCAGATTTTATACACAATACTGTATAAATATATATATATATATATATATATATTTTATGCCTGATAGGCAAGCATTTGACTACAATCTCATCTGGTGAAAAGTGATGATGCGGCCGAAGATGTAGCATGCTTGCATAGAAGGTTCACTCTTGACTTGAAGACTCCCAGATTGTACCGTTCGGGGAACAAAGACGAGGGCAATGAGTGCCACTCCTTCGCAGTACGGATGATAAACGTAGAAGCGAAACGCTTCGAGCGAACTGGAGGTATGTCAACCATATATGGATGACGTTTGACAGTTTGTTTTGTTGTTAGATGGTAAGATGGACAAGGTGGAATTAACTCGTATAATTATTGTATCAATATTATACATCTGTATTCCGATATTATACATTGTATACCGATATTATACGTAGTATTCCGATTTTATACACAACACTGTATATTTTTTACCGACTTCAAAAAAAAGGAGGAGGTTCTCAATTCGGCTGTATTTTTTTTATGTTGTTACCTCATATCTTCTTTCCGATTTTGATGATTATTTTTTTATTTGATAGCTGGTGCTTTTCGTTTTCGTCCCGTTGAAATGTAATAATTATCCGATCTCTTGTTTTTGAGTTATCGTCAATAATGCGTGTGCAATACATTAAATCTTCAAGGTTCCGAAGATAAAGCGGTGAAGTCGGTTTTTTTAAGCTTTGCTTGCGTTATTGACGACCCAGTTGGCGCAGTGGACAGGTGTCCGCCCTCAGCGCCGTGGGTCCTGGGTTCGATTCCCGGCAGGAGCACAAATTCCTTCCCAAGGGATATTTGTGCTTCTGGTTCTGGGTGTAATGTGTGTGTGATTTGAATGTTTCCGGCACCCACGATACAAGTCTATGAACTTAGTGTGGGGCGGTGAGTGTGAATGTGTTTGTTTTGTTTTGTTTGTTTGTTTGTTTGTTAAATTATTTAAGCTTTGCTTGCGTTTGAATTATCACTAAATCACTCCCACGAACCGAGAGAAAATATGTTACACATCAAAAACTACCGGACCAATTGCCTATATTTCCTAAAACTAAACTAAAATTATATACATCTATACAGCAAAGACCCAAGTTACCTACAAGTCATCGAGCTTATAGGTAACTCAAGTGCTCAAGCACACTACTAGTGGGTAGCGTTTCCATCATACTGGCGGCATTGCCGCTCTGAATTGCATGCTAATACGTTGAACCAAATAAGTACCAGCATTTTGATCACGCGTCGCCTCAACCAGGCGCTCTGATATTATTTTGAAAATAGAATGAGCTCCCGGTCCCCACGGGCCCAGTGTCTCAACACCAAACGGCTCAAAAACTTGAATTAATTATTTATTACTATCTGATCAGCCAGGAGTCGCCCGAGTGGATCAGATGATAAGATAGTGGTCAAACGTTTGCCATTCATGAATAACAAGTCGTTCGGCACGAACTGAGATCTCGCGCCTACATTAAAAAAAAAATTTTTGAGAATATTTTTGAGGGTCATTAGTTAATAACTTTTTTTCTATATACAAATTGTTTGATTTTTGTATTTCTTATTCAAGTGCAGGATATAACATATATTATACCTATGTAAGTGTCAGCTTAAAATGTGTAGCCGATTTCGAGATAGACCCCGCAACAAAATAGGTCTAATAAATGTCATATATTTATAATAGTTCAATAACTCAACATCATTAATTTATGTGTAATAATCTATTCATCCATGAAAACCAACCGGGAAAGGAAGTGGCAAAAAACAAAAACTGGGAGTCCCATAAAAATAGATGAGATCATTCGAGGACAAGTGCGTACCTACTGATGATTCACCTCCCGATGAAAACAAAATACTTTATCAATGTTTAAAATTATTACGAGTTTACAATATATGTATTAGTTACGAGTACCTACCAATTGTACGCGATATCTCCGCCAATTATGAATCGATTTTGATGTTTTTTTTTGTTTTGTTGAGTATACTTCAGAGGTGGTCCCATATACTTAGATTGATAGATAGATAGATAACTCTTAATTGTACACCTGAAATAGAGGAAAATACATTAAAGACATTAAAACAAACTTAGGCTAGTACAATGGGCGGTCTTATCGCTTAAAGCGATCTCTTCCAGACAACCTTTGGATGGAGAGGAGATAGCAAAATGTATTAGGACTCGGGTGTACTTACATTTTATCTAAATCGATCGAGCCAATTTTTTGTTTAGCTTTGTTTGCGTTTCAATTATTTTCTTACTGATAATTGTTTGATATCTGTACTTGTTGTTCAAGTACAGGATATAAAGGATATTACACGTAAATTACAGGTTTAAATTTAAAGCTGTCTTTAACATAGCCCCGGGACAATTTAGGTCTAATAACGCAAGCTTTATCTTCGAAACCTTGATCAGATTTAATGTATTAAACACGCATTATTGACGATAACTCAAAAACTACTGATCAGATCTTGATCTAATATCAATGGGAGTATGAGAAAGCAACAGCATTCAAACAAAAAATATATTTCAAAATCGGTTCACGTGGAAAGAAGTTATGATGTAACACACATAAAAAAATATAATAGTCGAATTGAGTACCTCCTCCTTTTTGGGAAGTCGGTAGAAAACAGTGACTTTTACTACCTACCGCCTACCAAATTGTTATTTGCCAACATAGATTTTTCTTCTTTCTTGTTTTAAAGATGTTGCTTTCTAATTAGTCCCATTTAAATTTCATCAAATCTGATAAGTTGTTCTTGAAATGTCGTCAATAATGCGTGTTACATCTAATCTGATCAAAGATCCGAAGATAAAGTGGTGAAGTCGGTTTTTTTAAGTAGCGTTTTATTTAGAAACGGTTTCGTAGGTACTCTACTTGCAGAGCTCTTTTCGACGGTAGATAAAAATCTGGGTCATGCCACTGCGCTCCACTTTATCATTAATTAAAACAAAATATTAAGCTGATGAACGTGTATGGTATATTAATAATCCTAATTCAAATTTGTTTATTCACATGTTCTAATCGAACTAATATTATAAATCCGAAAGTTCGCGTGTAAGTATGTTTGTTGACATTTTTTTTTATGCCTGATGGAAAGTGATGATGCGGCCGAAGATGTAGCATGCTTGCATAGAAGGTACCTATTCACTCTTGTCTTGAAGACTCCCTGTACCGTTCGGGGAACAAAAACGAAGGCAATGAGTTCCACTCCTTCGCAGTACGGATGATAAACGTAGAAGCGAAACGCCTCGAGCGAACTGGAGGTATGTCAACCATATATGGATGACGTTTGACAGTTTGTCTTGTTGTTAGATGGTAAAATGGACAAGCTGGAATTAACTCGTATAATTCCTGCGCACACTCTCCAAAATGTATACGATAGAATACCGATAGGCTCGCGACCTTACGTCGGTGACCGAGACTCTGCAATTTGGACTCGACCAGCTTATCATCGCCAATGAGTCATTTTTGCTCGTCGGTCGATGGACTCAAGAGCTTCAAGCTGGTACTTTGCGCATCCATCCCACAGGTGGCAGCAGTACTCCATACATTTATATAGCTTTGAAATGTATATAGTTTATACCTAGTATTAACACATAGGCTACTTTTTAACTTGATAATAGCGGGCGAAGCCGCCGGGAACGGCTAATATTAATATATACACTATGGTCCCCACAGTCACGAAGGTTGACGCCAGATTCGGAAATTTACAGCCATCTTGAAAATAACCTTTTTTTTATTTCTTTATGAAGTATACAAGTATTAAAATTTGACCACTATCTCACCTGATGGAAAGTGACGATGCGGCCGAAGATGGAACATGGTTGCCTAGAAGGTACCTATTCACTCTAGACTTGAAGACACCAAGATTGTACCGTTCAGGGAACAAAGACGCAGGCAATGAGTTCCACTCCTTTGCTGTACAGGTGACAAACGTAGAAGTAAAACGCTTCTTAACTTATTAACGAAAACTAAATAAGTAATAATTATTGGTTACTAGCCGTGTCCCGCGGCTTCGCCCGCTATTATCATGTTGATAAGTAGCCTATGTGTTAATCCTAGGTATAATCTATGTACATTCCAAATTTCATGCAAATCCGTTCAGCCGTTAAAGCGTGAAGAGGGAACAAACATACTTACACACTTACAAAGTTTCGGATTTATAATATTAGTAGGATACTTGAGCCGACCTTGTTTTTTTATGCTCGATAGCCAAGAATTTCACCACTATATCTTCTGGTGGAAAGTGAAGATGCGGCTGAAGATGTAGCTTAATTAAGTATATATCAATTTTAATAATTCCCGACATTTAAGTCTCTAGATGTTCTGAATTATTGTTTGATTACGTTTTTTTGTGTTTTAAATACTTTAATTTTTAATTTATCATTTGCAAATATGTTTTACCCCCGACGGATTTTGACGCTTTCTCTTCATTAAAGATTTTAATTAAAACGCATAACAATAAAAATATACAAAGCACCGATGTTAAATTTAATTCCGTTTCTCCTCTGAGATAATAGGAGTCAAATAGGAGTCCATCCAAAGGTTGTGTGGTAGAGATCGCTCTTAGCGATAAGACCGCAGACTG
The DNA here is from genome assembly GCA_948107665.1 of Lomographa bimaculata. NCBI lineage: Eukaryota > Metazoa > Arthropoda > Insecta > Lepidoptera > Geometridae > Lomographa > Lomographa bimaculata. The sequence continues at coordinate 9,932,075 of OX403610.1, read as the reverse complement.
TTACACTTATTTTTCTAGATAATAATAATTTCTTATCATGTATTTGTTAAGGTATTCAATAAAGACTTTATCTGTCTATCTATCGCTCTAACCGCTGAGCTACCCAAGCCCTGCTTCAAGCGACGAAGTTATCATTTCCTTATTATGAACGTTCCCCTATTTGCCTGGGGACTCCGTCTATAGAGTGTCAGTCTGCCCGGAGATTACAATACATTTGGCAAAACGGTTTTTTTTAATGCAGAATAGGCAACCTCATGGAAAGTGATGATGCGGCCAAAAGCGACATGCTTGCCTACAAGATACCTATTCACTCGAAACTTGAACACTCCCAGATTATACCGTTCGGGGAACAAGACGCAGGCAATGAGTTCCACTACTTCGCTGTACAGATGATGAACATAGAAACGAAACGCTTTGAGAGAACTGGAGGTATGTCGACCATAAATGGATGACGTTTGATAGTTTGTCTTGTTGTTAGATGGTAAAAAGGGCATGGTGGAATTAACTCGTGTAATTCCTGTGCACACTCTCCTAAATGTAAGCGATAGAATACCGATAGGCTCGCGACCTTACGTCGGTGGCCGAGAAAAAGGTATGTGATTTTTCACATACCTTTTTTTATATCTAATATATATAAAATTCTCGTCTAATATATAAAATTCTCGTGTCACAGTTTTCGTTGCCATACTCCTCCGAAACGGCTTGACCGATTTTGATGAAATTTTTTGTGCTTATCCGGTATCTATGAGAATCGGCCAACATCAATTTTTCATCATCATCATCATCATCACTATTCATCATTATCAACGCGGGTGAAACCGCGGGGCGCAGCTAGTATTTATATATTTAAATGTCTAAACTGATTTTCTTTTGTTCACAGATAATTATACTAACGCATCAGATTTTATTGCAAGATACAACAATATTATGACGCCAAACCAAAATTTAAGTTTGTCGACGTCCAGACCACAAGGTAATTAATTAATTATAATGAGTTTAAATACGTACTGTACCACCCCTATACTGGGAGCTTCACAGCTTCATTATACATACATCCTACTAATATTATAAATCCGAAAGTTAGTGTGTAAGTATGTTTGTGCCCTCTTCACGCTTTAGCGGCTAAACGGATGTGGATGAAATTTGGAATACGCAGTTTATACCTAGGATTAACACATAGGCTACTTTTTAAATTGATAATAGCGGGTGAAGCCGCGGGGCGCGGCTAGTATCCTATTAATATTATAAATGCGAAAGTATGTGTGTGTGAATTTTTGTTACCATATCTCCGTAACGAATAAACCGATTTTAATGAAATGTTGAATGCAGATAGTTTAGGTTTCAAATTAACACATAGACTACTTTTTAACTTATTAACTCGGTCGAATATTTTGGACAATTCACACAATATCTTTATAAATATAAAGATATTATTGCCAAAACAGACAATATTTCCAAATATTGTCTGTTTTGGCAATAATTAATTAAAGAGATATATTTTCATTTTTTTAATATTTTTCGTGTGTTTAAATAAGTAACCTATGTTGGCCTAGGTGCTCTCATTCTCACGTTTTTTACTTATTTCGTAAGAAAGCTGTTTGGTTTTCCAAATAAATAATAATAAAAATAAAATATATACGAGTAGAAAAAACTTCGTAAATTAAAAAAAATGAGTTCTAAACAAGTAAATCATGTTTTTTTATCAAATGTGGAGCTAAAGTGGAAGCGAAACGAAGAATTTCGTTAAAGGATATACCCCTCTACTTTTAAACACAGTATAGTTGCTTCTTAGTTAATGGTTCTGTCTCATGTTTGCTCTATAAAATGAGACATATGCAATAGTTCCGCAATCAGCACTACTTAATTTTAACATTTTCAGAAACACCATCATCTACCATAGGTTCAATCGATTCAAGAGCAAATATCGACGAACAAGCAAATCTTCACAAGGATTCCAAAGACCGGAACAGAAACCAAACTCCAACCACTAGCAAAAGTAGTAAGTAATTAATTAATTATAATGAGTTTAAATACGTACTGTACCACACCCCTATACTGGGAGCTTCACAGCTTCATTATACACTAGCTGACCCGCCCGGCGTCGCCCGGGTAAACAAAAGCTTACACATAAACGCTTTCACACTCACAGCCCCACTCTAAAAGTACTATAAGTTGTGTCGTGGGGCCGTAAACAATTAACACCACACACACAACATTCACGTCATACCCAGAACCAGAAACATAAACTTCCCATGGGGAAAAAACTTTTGTTATTGTGTTCCCACCGAGATTCGAATCCGCTGCTTTGAAGACGAACGCGCACTCATCTACCCAGTGGGTAGTTCAAAGTTCAAAGATTCCCCACCCTGCGTCGCCCGATTAAAAAATCTACACATAAACACTTCCACGTTCACAGCCCCACACTAAGTTCAGTGACTTGTAGCGTGGGGCCGTAAACATCCAAGATTCACAACATATTAAAAACAAAAATTTCCCGTAGGGAGAAAACTTCTGTTACCACCGCGAATCGATCTCGCTGCTTTGAAGGCAAACGCGCACCCATTTACGCGAGTAGATAGTTCAAAGTTCAAAAGATGACCCGCCCGGCGTCGCCCGGTTAAAAAATATACAAATAAACACTTCAACATTCACAGCCCCACACTAAGTTCATTGACTTGTATCGGGGGGCCGTAAACATCCAAGATTCACAAAGCATTCACAACATACTCAAAACCAGGAACACAAATTTCCCGTGGAGAGAAATCTTCTAGGTAAATTACCACCGGGAATCGAACCCGCTGCTTTGAAGGCGAACGCGCACCCATCTACGCCAGCGAGCAGTTCAAAGTTCAGGAACGACCCGCCCGGCGTCGGCCGGGTAGTAAATATTAAAATACATACCCATAAACGCTTTCACATTCACAACCCCACACTAAGTTCAATGACTTGTATCGTGGGGCTGTAAACATCCAAGATTCACACAACATTGACAACATACTCAAAACCAGAAACACGAATTCCCGTGGAAAAACACCTGTGTTCCCACCGGGAATCAAACCCGGTGCTTTAAAGCCAAACGCCCACCTAACTACTCCAGCGGGCAGTTCAAAGTTCAATGATAAGTTATAACCGACTAAACAAAAAAAACAGTCGAATTTATATCCTCCTTCGTAAGTCGGTTCAAAACATAGAAGTATGCCGGATTACGCAGTAACTGTTACATTCTGTGATCTACCGTTTTCACCCTCAAATAAACTTAACGATTTTTCCTAGACTATAGGTCCAAATTATATGCAGTGAAGAGCAAATTGCATCTACGTGAACTACGTAAGCCGATGAAATAGGTTTTTTTGATAAGGATTAATATTAAATACTTAAAAAAAGGCAACGAAATAGAAGCCGCTATTTTTATGTGCAGGAATACGTAGTACGTGTCGATAAATTTCTGACCCGTCCCGTTCACGGGAGGACTCCCGTGAAACTAATTTCACGATATCTCATAGACTATTTATCCAAATCTCATGCAGTAAAAAGCGAATTGTATCTACATTAACTACGTAAGACGATGAAATAGTTTATTTTGATAAGGATTAACACTGAATGTCTTAAAAAGCCAACTAAACATAGGCCGCTTTTTTTTCAGATTTTTAACAAAGAAAAGTATTTCTTCTGAGCTATACATACATGTTAGATATATGCTGTCGCGGACTTTTTTGTAAAACTCATGAAGGCCAACATTTTTGCTGTACATTGTATTCACCTATGTCTAACTGTTTAGTCCGCGTACGCCGATAGCAAATTTTTCTCCGACTTGTCTTACGAATATTATTATTTCGAACTGATAACTAACTTCTATCCCAACAAAACATAGCCTATGACACTCACTGATAGTGTAGCTATCTATTAGTGAAAGAATTTTTGGAATCGGATCAGTAGTTTCAGAGATTACCTTTTACATACAAACAAACAAATAAACAAACAAACTTTACCTCTTTATAATATTAAGTATAGATTATTAGTATAGATACATCCTACTAATATTATAAATCCGAAAGTTAGTGTGTAAGTATGTTTGTGCCCTCTTCACGCTTAAGCGGCTAAACGGATGTGGATGAAATTTGGAATACGCAGTTTATACCTAGGATTAACACATAGGCTACTTTTTAAATTGATAATAGCGGGTGAAGCCGCGGGGCGCGGCTAGTATCCTATTAATATTATATATGCGAAAGTATGTGTGTGTGTGTGTGTGTGAATTTTTGTTACCATATCTCCGTAACGAATAAACCGATTTTAATGAAATATTGAATGCAGATAGTTTAGGTTTCAAATTAACACATAGACTACTTTTTAACTTATTAACTCGGTCGAATATTTTGGACAATTCACACAATATCTTTATAAATATGGAAATATTGTCTGTTTTGGCAATAATTAATTAAATAGTTATATTTTCATTTTTTAAATATTTTTCGTGTGTTTAAATAAGTAACCTATGTTGGCCTAGGTGCTCTCATTCTCACGTTTTTTACTTATTTCGTAAGAAGGCTGTTTGGTTTTCCAAATAAATAATAATAAAAATAAAATATATACGAGTAGAAAAAACTTAGTAAATTTAAAAAAATGTGTTCTAACCAAGTAAATCATGATTTTTATCAAATGTGGAGCTAAAGTGGAAGCGAAAAGAAAAATGTCGTTTAAGGATATAGGTACACCTCTTCTTTTAAACACAGTATAGTTGCTACTTAGTTAAACAGTTCTGTCTCATGTTTGCTCTATAAAATGAGACATATGCAATATTTCCGCAATCGGCACTACTTAATTTTAACATTTTCAGAAACACCATCATCTACCATAGGTTCAATCGATTCAAGAGCAAATATCGACGAACAAGCAAATCTTCACAAGGATTCCAAAGACCGGAACAGAAACCAAACTCCAACCACTAGCAAAAGGTCGCTAGATGATGATACAGATTCAAGAAAAAAAGTTAAAAAGACTGTGACTTTTTCAACTCCTACTCCTGACAGCTATGAAGACATTTCTGAGGAAGGTCCAGATTCTGAACGTCGTTCTTCGCCAAACACAAATGTAGATGAAGAACCACAAAACCAAAAAAATTTAGCAAACACTAAATACCCAGATTCAGTAGGGAAATATTTTATACTAAACCAAAGTAGGAAGGTTACGATAAAACAACCGCATTTACAATCATGTTTATCCGATTTACCATACAATATTCTATGTTTCACTGAAACTGGGTTACGATCTGACGCACCGTATGTGTTAGAAAATTTCAAAGTTGTAAGTGCTACAAATTTGAGTAATTCTCATGATTGCGGTGCTTTAATATTAGTAAAAAATGACATAGAGGCCATTGAACGAGAAGACATAGTAAAACTATCTATTAATAGTTTTTTTGACTTTGCATGCGCAGAGTTCGAAAAACATATAATACTGTGTGTACACAGGTACAGTAAGTCGCGACAGATGCACACCAAAGTCTTATTCAGGGAGACAGTCAAGCAAGCGTTGGAACTAATTTATAATTCAGACAAAAAGTTTATTGTTTGCGGTGATTTTAATATCAATTTCCAAGGCGAATCCAAGGAAATGAAATCCTTTTTAAATTTAATTCGAGCAAAAGAGAATTTCCACGTATGCAGTGAAAAGCGCCTAAGTAGCTATCATCGCATTAATATGTTCCTGAATTTCGATTGCGCCTTGTACTATGATCTCAGCGAAAAAGAGTGTACATCGTGTTCTAAAGCCTTAAGTATGAACTATTTTGTAGAGAAATAGGTACCACTAGTACCCTCAAGGGTAAAGTGAGGGTTCTAGCGGTACTTCTTCATACAAACTGGTACCACTAGTACCCTCAAGGGTACAACCTCCCTCAAGTTGTACCTAGCGGCACTACTCCAAATAAAATGCAATATGATATTAATTAAAAGCCACGCTCATTTAAAAACTTTTAAATTAATTTCTGATGGAAACCGAAACAATCGTCGACAACGCGTAAGTCAGTGCGGACCACTATCATACCACTGGTCTTGGTGGTACAGCCCCAACCAGACCACCATAGTACTGACCTAGTGCGATATCTCTTTTAGACAACCTTTGGATGGAAATATAAACAAAAAGTAAAAGTAGGGATGGTGGCGCGATAAAATGAATGAAATAGATTATAATAATAATACTAAAATTTTAAACTACATAAACAATACATACAATTAAAAATAACAGAATATCTTATTAAATAAACTTACATAAAATAAATAAATAATTACACATAAGTACCTACAATACTATAATACGTTTAACCTACACAATTCACATACAGTAATGTTTAGATATTGGAAAGATAAATGTTGATATGTTGAATGAGATGTATTGCGTATTGCTATAGTTATAACGTAACTCATATTATAATATTCCATTTCACGTATCAAGCTTCTGTAAGTCACGCTTATTCCGGTTTTAATTTTATTAATATGAGATTATGACATGTTTTTGATAAACGGTAAACCAAAGTTATCGAAGTGGTTGACTTTTACATGATAGCTAGTGCTTTTTTATTTATTTTTAACACGCAGTATGTCATTTTTATATATATATAAGGGACTTGATATACGAAGCGCCCAAGGCGCGCGTACGAGTACAGAGCACGCGCCCTGCTAATACAAAACGGCAGCGCTTTGTATATAAGGTCCCTTACGCGCCATACATTTTACCTTCACAGCGCCCGGGGCGCGCGTCTCGGGCGCTTTCTATTTCATGTCCCTTAAGGGCTGCAACATGTTGCCTATGGGCTTACCCAGATTTTCTTTGGATTCTCTGAACGTATTTTCTCATCACAAATATGATAAATGTTTCCGGTGAGGGGGATATGTTTGTTTTTAGGGACGCTAGGGGGCTAATAAATTCAAAGAAATTGCGGAATGGTGCTTTTATTACTTTAAGTTTAGTTTACACATTAGTTTGAGAAAATTGGGCCAAACTGAACAAGCGGTCGACCACCCATCACGAGCCTCACCGAGCTCGCGTAGGTATTAATTTGAATGTTAGGACTACTTAGGATGGTTTGTTTGATAAACAAAGGACCATTATAAGCTCTTCTAAGATTATCGCTTCATCTCTAGTGGTTATTTTAAGTTAAATTATATAATACAAAGTAGAATGAAACACGTCAGAAGTTTTTCACAGTGAAAAATAAAGGGTTGTTTCAGATAATATCTTTATGTCGTAATCAGCGATCGATAACAGATATATTTATTGATATTAAAATTATGTATTTGTGTCGTGCTTTTGGTTGTATATTAAATTATGTAAATTTTCCATTGATTCAGTACCTACCCTAAAAAAATAATGAACGATTGACTAAACCCGCGCGGCGCAATAATCTGTTAAAATGCGCGATTTACATAAGCGTGAAATTGTAGGATGTAGAGATACTGAAATTAGAGTATTGAATTATTACTAACTAGCCGTGCCCCGCGGCTTCGCCCGCTATTATCAAGTTAAAAAGTAGCCTATGTGTTAATCCTAGGTATAATCTATGTACATTCCAAATTTCATCCAAATCCGTTCAGCCGTTAAAGCGTGAAGAGGGAACAAACATACTTACACACTTACACACAAACTTTCGGATTTATAATATTAGTAGGATTAGTAGGATGTGTATAGTAAGACGTTCATAACCTCTATGTTATTAGAAAAATTACAACTTACACAGAAACACTGGTTAAAATTCAATTCAATATTTATTTTGTGGTTTTCTACCACGCGTTTTAATTATATGTAATATCGGAACGTAAAAAAGACGCCTCATTAGGCGCCTCACAAGACGCTACATTAAATTTTTCTTGTATTTAAGTGTAATGGATATTTTCGCGATGATTATAGTTTGAAGTATACAGGGTAATTTATAAAACAAAACAACAAACATTTTCAAACATAGAATCAAAATAAGATACAAGTTATAAAAAGAAAGGTTAAAGATAAGAAGATCTTTAATGTTCGGCAAAGTTCCTAAAATGCTTGCTGCATTACCACGCTGTATAGCAAGGCTTATCCTCTGCCCCAAATACAAACCAGCATTTTGGTCATGTGCCGAATCAATCAGTCTCTTAGACAAATCTTTGAAAATTTCTAAAGCACCCGGTCCCCATGGGCCTAGCGTTTCAACCCCAAACGGCACAAATATAAAACCTTTGTCAAGTTTGGAATACTTGCGCCGTAATAATGGATATTGAATATATTTTTAATGAAATGTAGTAATTGTTGGATATCTTTCATTTATATTTCATATAACTTTTTTAGATATAATAATAATGTGATTATTGTTATTTCGTAAATTTCTTTAATTATTATATAATTCAATTATTATTTAATAAGGCTAGCACCATTTTAAATATCATTTCTGGCTTTGGGCCGTAGTTTTACATATTCTATGAGAATTTGTTGTCATTCGCTTATATGGTTTAGACGCTACTTGCCTCTGACAGACGGACGGACGGACAAAATGCTGAACAACCCAAATCAACTTAGAGATCTTGCTTCGCTCGATAAATTATAAATAAGTGTATGTGATGGCCTTAATTGTTATTATAAATTTTTGACATAAAATTTTTCTTGTATTTAAATGTAATGGATATTTAAAGTATTTAAAATGTAATATAGTGATTGTTGAATAACTTTTTTGAATTGTACTTATTTATAAGTTAATTAGATATTTAAGAATAATGTAATAATTGTTAATTTTTTTTATATTTTTTATTTCTAAGTAAAATTTTATTTTTATATATTTACGATAACTGTTTAAACAGGTGATTTATCTGTGTTTATTATTATTAAGTTGTCTTAGTAGCACCTGAACATTTCCACACCTTGGACATTTCAGCATTTGTTACATTTGGACAAATACTCACTGGAGGCGTATTTTCTTTACATAAATGATTGTTTTTCTAGTATGGAGAGATTGTAACTAGACTATACAAAATAGAGATGAACATGATGGAGCTAATATAATATACAAAATAGAGATGAACATGATGGAGGATCATATATGCTCAAGTTTTATTTTTATTTTTTTATTTGAGATAGGCAAACGTTTGACCGCCATCTCACCTGATGGTAAGTGACGATGCGGTCGACAAAAAAAATTAATAAAAAAAAAATAAAAAAATACAGAGAGTTTGCCTTCAACTTTGTGGGTGCCGGATTAAGAGCAGGCTGCGCTTCGGTCCGGGCACGATCACAGGCAATTATAGAGCGTATGTTGCAAAAAGGGGCGCGGGTGCCATACTTAGATTTTTAAGGTTTTTCGTTAAACTCTCGAAAAGTAAGAAACATATAAATGGCCTATACTAAACTATGTTTTCTTACTATTTATATTTATTTACGGCAGAAAGCTTAAGTTTATAATTTTGTATTAGTTTAGTGTGGACATGCTGAATTGTTTGTATTGTGTGATTATTATTATTATTTTTATTTTGATGACATTTTAATATAATTTATATTGATTTTTGATATGTGATATGGTGTACCTAATACTGAATTAAATGATAAATGATTAAGTCAATTCGACGAAAAATCCAAAATTAGACAAAAAAAAAGAAAAATGTAAAAAAATTTTAAAAAAGAAAAAATTAGACAAATTCGAGACAGTTCTTCTCTCGGATTATTTAAAAGAAGAGTGAAAAATCACTATTTAAGTAAAGTTTAAATTTATATATATTGTAGGTATTAAGTGTAATTGATATATTATATATATATATATATATATATATACATATGTGGGTGTTATTTAATTATTTACATTGGTATTTATTCTTACTTTTTTATATTGTTTATATTTATCTATTTATATTTTATATGTTGTCTATTATTATAAAAGTTTGAATGTATATTTGTAACTTATTATTAGTAACTTGTATTGTAATCACATTTCTATGTACACAACAACCTACTCGCTCCTATAAATTATATCCTACTTAAAGGGTTTGCTGGAAGAAAACTCTGTGAAGGGTTAAGCTCGCCTTTGTACATCTTTTGTTTTGGCCTTATTGTAAAAATTTATCAATGTGTGTACAATAAAGAATAAAAAAAAAAAAGTCAGCATTTTCAAAGTACAAATCTATCGAAAGAAACTGGCTAGATGGAGGATGGTATTTTTTTTTATTAAAGTTGCACATATATATGATAAGTGGTCGACTCAGGATATCACTGCAAAATATCATAATTGTTAGGAAGCTTGCTCTTAATGGATTCCCGATAGGAAACCATATTTACTCCCGAAGGGAAATTTGTGTTTCTAGTTCTATTTGTAATAATAATTGTGTTTATGAACTTTTTCTCACCTGATGGAAAGTGAAGATGCGGCCGAAGATGTAGCATGCTTGCCTAGAAGATACCTATTCACTCTTGACTTGAATACTCCCAGATTATACCGTTCGGGAAACAAAGACGGGTAATGAGTTCCACTCCTTCGCAGTACGGATAATGAACGTAAAAGCGAAACGCTTCGAGCAAACGGGAGTTATGTAAACTATATATGGATGACGTTTCACAGTTAGATCTTAACTAATTCACTCGCTATACAAGTCTTCGAGCCTTCTTAGTGCGAGGCTATGAGTTTGTTATTGTTTTCTTGTTTGTTAGTATACATTTATATATATAGTATAACTTTAAGTCATACATAAGTATTTGTAAGCTATATGTGATTGTAAAACAGTTGTGAGACAATTGCGGTGCTGAATCTTCTAGAATTTTCTACAAGAATCCAAACTGTTAAAAAAAATTACATTGACTGTAATTAATTTAGAAAGCTTCTTACAAGCTCAGTATTCTTTAGACCTCCTAAATAATACTGAGTGATACTAATAAAATATGAATTTAAATGAACGAATAAAATATTTTTCAACAGTTTTTTCAGTATTTGATAATCTCTAATAATTTCAATTATGAATAATATATAGATAATTATAAATAGTATATAAAATAAATTCACGTGAATTTTATTAATAAATTGTATGTGTGCCTATTATCATTTGTTTTATTTTTGTCATTTGTCCCCTTTAGGCAAGAAAAAATATTTATATATCTCTGGTTATGCCAGAGACATGACACGCTGGCCGGGCCTCTGCGCCCGGAATAAAACAAAACGTAAAAAAATGGTATTAAACAAAATCGGTGTAATGTAGTTCAAAGAATAAAGTTTCAGTGTCACTTCGGCGTTGCCCAATTTATTATTTAAAAGCAGGTTCTCAATTCGACTGTATTTTTTTTATTATGTGTACTTCATAACTTCTTTTTGTGTAAACCGATTTTGACGATTCATTTTTTAATTGCTTAAAGCTGGTACTTCCCGTGTGGTCCCATTTATATTTGATCAAGATCTGACCAGTAGTTTTTGAGTTATCCTCAATAATGCGCAATAAATTAATCAAGGTTTCGTAATTAAAAGCGGTGAAGTCGGTTTTTTACCGAAAAAAGGAGGAGGTACTCAAGTCGACTGTATATCGTCAATAATGTCTATTTTGTGACGAATAATGCGTACTTTGACGATGTTCTTTGAAATGTTGTTGAACTCGTTTACCCGACTTCAAAAGTTACCTCATACCTTTTTTTTTTTTTTTTCTTTTTTTTATGACAAATAGGCTAGCATTTGACCGCTATCTCACCTGATGGAAAGCGACGATGCGGTCGACGGTGGGACATGCTTGCCTAGAAGGTACCTATTCACTCTTGAACTTCTTTCGTTATGAGCCGATTTTGAAATTTGATCAAGATCTGATCAGTAGTTTTTGTGTTATAGTCGATAATGCGTGTTTATACGTTAAATCTGATCAAGGTTCCGATGATAAAGCGGTGAAGTCGGTTTTTTAAGCTTTGCTTGCGTTTAATTATTTAATCTTTTTTTGCGTTTAAATTATTTTTAGATTACCTAATCATTGTTTATGTTTGTTGTTAGATAAAACATTTTCCAGATTAGTCCCTTTAGGCTCACAATAGAGGTACGATCAATAATAGTAAAGTATTGATTCTCCTCTACACCCGCCATAGACAGCCGCCATCGCTATAAGGGCGCGTTCCGAAACACGTAATGCTCATGCAATGGCCAGTGCCTTATACGTGTACCAAATCGTAATAGTCCAGGCACTATTTCGACTTGGTACACGTAAGGCACTGGACATTCCGATAACTTAAGCGTACTTTCGTAGAATAATGATAATCTACTGCAAAAGAGGCAGATTTCTTAATGTTCTAGTATCCAATTAAAGCACAGTGAGCACGGTTAAAACCCCTGGTAGAGTTTATTTTTTTCTATGGTTAAAATCATTCCGATTGGCATTGCAGGGAACGAACGAATTCTGTATGACGTAATTTTCTACCGCTTAAGAGGCCTGCGGAGGTTGATTTGCCCATACAATCGTAATACCGAAATTATTTATAATTCAAGCATATTACCACCACACTGTGCTGTTATTCAGATTAAAAACATACTATTCTAGGTTCCTGGATAGTTTTTATTCCAAAATAATTACGTAAAACGAAATATATTATCCAATTGATTTTTACACATTATTACGACATATATGTCGCATCTTTTACTTATTCGTTTTGTATTAAAAACTAACACATTTCTTTTGTCATTACAATAGGAACATAGATTATCATTTCAAGGTACTATTAATGCAAAAAACAATGGCTAAACATTACATTTTCATTCATAATTTTTGGTATTACGGCACCTATCATAATTTGTTCGGTCGGTAGTGCATATCGCATCAAGCATGGGCACAGTTTGCCAGTTAAACAGAGACAGCCTATAGACTCGTTCAAAGCCTCCCCGGCCTCTTAAATCTTCGGCAGCATCATCACTATCCATCAGATGAGATAGATGCAAAATGGTTGCCTAACCTACATAAAAAATAGAAACGTTTGAAAAGCGCGCCAAGAGTAATTTCTATTTGAATTAAGCAAAAATGAACCTTAACTCTTAGTAATTTTGTCGTTTTCAAATTGATACCGTTCGCAAGAGATAATAAGGGGTCAGCTGAGCTTTGGGCATATATCACAAAGGGTGTGTTCCGAGACACGCAGAGAATTAAGTTGGTACGTGATGTACTACATATAAATAATAAATCGTACTACAAAAGCACATTCGTAATAAAAGTAAATTAATTACAGTTTATAGTTAGCGAACGTGGATAAGTGTAGGCCAATCATACAAATATTAAAATCGTGATTTCGTTATCGCTCCAAAACTCCAATATAGGAGTATATTATATATATAGGACTTCTAATAAGGTTTCAACGAATTTTTTTATTTATTTATTGCACACATGTAATAATTACAATAACACTTAATTATAATTATTTACATGCACCCTGGAAGGGCGTAGCAACGAGTAGGTACAGACAACGTTAGAAAAAAAAATCTATATATATTTTTTTTATTCTAATTGAACACGCATTATTTATACTATCTACGGGCCAATTGCCTATATTTCCTAAAACTAAACTAAAATTATGTACAGCAAAAAACTAATATATTCTATTTTAATATGCACATCTTAAATCTAAGCTTAACTAGGTATTAATTAATTATGAATGAAATAGGCGGGAAATTACATTAAATGTGTTAATTGTGTATTTATCGTGAGACAGTAACAATATTCTCTTCGACAAACTCTTTTACGGTATAGTAAAAATGATTTATTAAATGTTATTTTAATTTTGTTTGGAATTTAGTAAAATTATTTCTTTTCTGGTCTCGACGGGAATTTTATTAAATATTTTTATTGCCATATTATGGGGACCTTTTTAAATAATTCAAATTTTTGTTCAGGGCAACTATTTGGTTTGGACGGCGAGCGTTTGTTCCATATTCGTAAAAGGTAGGATGCTATTTAACGAATAATGCTGGAGGACATTTTTTTTTTTTTTTGTGGGGGGAAAATTCCTGGCATTTCCTTTCCTTCCCAGGGATGAAGGAAAGGGGTATGTGGGGCTCGAACCCACTAAAAACCCCCCCGTGAGCAGTCCCTCGCCGAGGTGGGGCAAGATAGGGTCGCGCTAGCAGTCACTACCTTGTCGAGGACATATACTAGCTAGGGTTAAAATTCTGAGGCGAATGAAGTAAGGCCTACAGCTCTCCCGTGGACGAATATTTACTAATACACGTATAAATCTTTTTTGTAAGACGAATAAATCGTAGGCGACTGTGCTGTTGCCCCATATTACTATCCCGTATCGAAGCCAAGCATGCGCATTATTAGGGTATTATTTGACTTTGCCTGTGACTGGTGCCTGTTATGAAATATAATATAACTCGACACAACAATAAGCAAAATAAAAACCTATAGTGTGAATAGTTATTAATATCGTAAGTTTGCGTGTATCGGAACGCGCCCATAAGCGGGAGGCCATCTACGGGAGGCCGCGCACGGGAGTCTATACCTACCTATACACGATACACGTTGTGGAGAGCGTCTAGTGCTGTGCAAAATTATTATTATACGGACCAAGGAGGCCTATCCCGTGCAAGCATTAAAATAAATAAATATATCTAATTGCTTTTATAAAAAAAGATAATTTAGATCATAGTTATTTAAGTCGGATAGTACTATTATTAATTCTCTCGTAGAATTATAATAATTCGTAGATTATTTGATTGCAATACAGATCATGTCTTCAACTAACGTAAGTACCAAACAAACTGTTTTTTACACACATTCACACACTCACTCACACTAAGTCCAGACTTGTATCGTAGGTGCCCTAAACATTTGCATGACTCACACAATCACGCTTTAAACCAGAAGCACAAATATGGGAATTCGGAATATTCCATTGGGAAGATGAATTATGCTCCTGTCGGGAATCGAACCATGGACTTGGCCACTGCGCTAACAGGGTCGTAGAAAATATATATCACAAGCTGTCCAAAACTTTGGCTGATTTATATTATTTATTTTTTATTTATTTATTTATTTATTACCAACATGAAAGTTTAACAAAATATTCAAAATCTTGCATCTGTAAACCTCGTAAAGATTTGTCTAGATGCAAGGTCCTCTACAATAACATAAGCTTAGCAATAACAAATCAGTAACAATATACACGTGTAAAGTGAGTTTATTCTAATTATCCTTATTATTGAGTAGGTGGTAATTAACATTCCATATAGAGATAAGAAACACTTAGATATTTGATGTGCTAGCCGTGCCATGTCCGCCCGCTATTATCAAGTTAAAAAGTAGCCTATTAGTTAGTCCTAGTTATAATCTATGTACATTTCAAATTTCATCCAAATCCGTTCAGCCGTTAAAGCGTGAAGAGGGAACAAACATACTTACACACTTACACACAAACTTTCGGATTTATAATACTATAGAATATCTATTACCTCTATGTGAGTGTATATAGATTCCACATACGAGTACTACCTAAGTACCACTCATATAAGAACTAGCGCGTTTAACACAAACAACTACAAACACAAATATTTTCGCATTTAACCTTTAATAAATAAAGTAAATTATTATAAAAACATAAACGCTTTCACGCTAAGTTCGATGACCTATGTCGTGAGCCGTAAACATTCACGTCAAAAACAATCATACCCAGAACCAGAATCACAAATTTCTCTTGAATGAAAATTGTGTTCCCTCAAAAATAGTGTTAATAATTAAACGCAAGCAAAGCTTTAAAAACCGACTTCACCGTTTTATCTTCGGAATCTTGATCAGATTTAATGTATTAAACACGCATTATTGACAATAACTCAAAAACTACAGATCAGATCTTGATCAAATTTCAATGGGACCACATGAAAAGCACCAGCTTGCAAATAAAAAATAATCATCAAAATTGGCTCACAACGAAAGAAGTTATGAGGTAATTTTTGAAGTCGGTTAAACGAGAACATCGTCAAAGCAGTCTACATAATAGGCATTATTGACGATATTTCAAAAACAACTGATCAGAACTTGATCAAATTTAAATAGGATCAATTAGCAAGCAACTAAACTAAAAAAATATTTCGAAATCGGCTTACGTGGAGAGAAGTAATGAGGTAACACACATAAAAAAAAAAAATACAGTCGACTTGAGTACCTCCTCCTTTTTTGGGAAGTCGGTAAAAATCACTTAAATTGACGATCCATTAGCGCAGTGGGCAAGTCTCTGTTCTCTGCTCCGTGGGTCCTGCCTGGGTTCGATATGACTCAATTTCCCTTCCCAATGGACATTTGAAAATAATATGCGAATGTTTCCGGCACCCACGATATAAGTCTTTGAACATAGTGTGGGCTGAGATTGTTAATGCGTTAAAAATCACTTAGATTAAACAAACGCATTCGCACTCACAGCCCCACACTATGTTCAAAGACTTGTATCGTGGGTGCCGGAAACATTCACATCACTCACACATTACACCCAGAACCAGAAGCACAAATGTCCCTTGGGAAGAAATTTGTGCCTCTGCCGGAAATCGAACCCAGGACCCACGGCGCAGAGGGCGGACACCTGTCCACTGCGCCAACGGGTCGTCACGACCGAAAATGACGACCCAGTTGGAGCAGCGGGCAAGTCTCTGCTCTCTGCGCCGTGGGTCCTGGGTTCGATATCTGGCTCAATTTTCGTATGTTTTTCCTTGTTCATTTATATTAAATATATTATTTTCTTCTTTTCAGGTGAACCAATACCAGTTCTATGTATTAAAACTAGCTGAATCGCCTTGTAATTCTGATATAGTCTCCGTCCCTAATACTTGGATTATTGAACAACCCCAGCCTAAAATCGTAATTGTAAAATATCCCTCCGAAGAATTATCCATCGCCAATCAACGCGTTGGGAACAAAGAAGAATATGATGACGGTTGGAACATTTACTACGGCAAAGTTATATACGGTACTGGTAAGTAAATTTTTTTTATTCAAGATAGGCACACTTTTGACCATATTACCGGATGGTAAGCGACGATGTGGTCGACGATGAAGCAATAATAAAATAAAAAATGCAAATAATAAATAATGCATGGAACTAAAATTACGACCAGTTAAGTTTTTTTTTGTTTTGGCGCGAAAGTGAAAAAATATCTTTGTATATTTTTTATTATTTGCTAAAACTGGTTATTCTTTGAGTGTTAATATATAATAATAGTGGATTATTTAACTGATTATTGAACGTGCATCATTCCAAAACTCCAATAGACCCATGACTCTCTTACTTGGCTTTGATCGTGACTAGGACTGTTTTATGAAATACTTTATAAAATCTAACTTGAAAGTAAATATATATATCTTCTTTATAGTGTTGTAGTGTTATTAAGAAAATGAATATACATAGTGTTGTTAAGAAAATGAAAAAGTCAAGTAAAGTGAGCACTCCTAAATTAAAAGATATTAAAGTCAATAATATAAATGCTGAAAAAAATGAAGTGCGTGAAAAACTTGAAACAAAAGTAAACTCTCCGGCCAATAAAGAATATGATTCAAAAGAAAAACACTTAAAAAGCAAAATGCTAAAAATAGATGAGTGTCCTAAAAACAAGACCAAAATAACAAAAGAAACTAACTCAACAATAGCAAAACAATGTTATAAGATATACAAAGCGAATAATATACCTAAAATACTTATAATGGGTGATCAAAATTGTAAAGGTTTATCCTCCTTGCTCATAAACTTAAGGACAAAACATAAAAATGCAAAGAATTATAAAATTATGAATTATACATATCCAGGAGCTCCAGCAGAGTATATTCTTCAATCACTTACATCACAAATAGAAAATCTGAGTGAAGATGATTGGATAATTTTATCTTTAGGCTCAAATGATAACAATCCCACAAAGTTTTTGATCGAAATATCTGCTACTCTTAAAAAACTCCATAGACCAAATGTAATTGTCACTAACATATCACATAATCCATGCCTAAATGAGGATAAACTTAATCTGAACCTAAAAACTATAGCAAGCAACCTCAAAAACTGTAGATATCTGCATGTGCCAGTGACTCACAAAGAAAACTCGCTTCAAAATGGAAAACGGCTATGTAAACCAATCAATGACATAATTAATTCGAATGACTACAAATCGTGCTTTTTGGGAAAAAATATAACGAGATTGAGCAAAAAAGCAACACAACTTAGACCAGGTACAATTCCATATCTATTCAGTAAAATGAGAAACACATTAGGTGCTAAAGCTCCCTTAA
Organism: Lomographa bimaculata; assembly: GCA_948107665.1. Lineage (NCBI taxonomy): Eukaryota > Metazoa > Arthropoda > Insecta > Lepidoptera > Geometridae > Lomographa > Lomographa bimaculata. The sequence goes on along the minus strand of OX403610.1, from coordinate 9,913,848 downwards.
ACACTGAAAGCATTTCCTGCCATGCTGCCACTCCTAAACCTGGAACAATTCCATTTTTTTTTCAAAAAACAGTCACATGCAACAATCAAAAAGATAGTTCAAAAAATTGTCAGCAGTTTTTTCGAGGTTAAAAACGATAAAAACTTTAAAATTATGCACCTGAATATTCAGGGCATAAAAACAAAAATAGATCAGATAGAAATTTTATCCAATGAACACAATTTTGATGTATTTTGTTACAGTGAAACCTTTTTAAAGAAAAATGAAGTTGATATATTACAAATTGATGGCTATAAAAATGCTGCTTACTATTGTAGAAAAAATAAAACACGAGGTGGTGTGAGTATATACACCAAAAATATAATAAACTTTAAACGAATAGACTGGTTAACAGATTTATCGATTGATAGTCATTTTGAATGTTGTGGAATAGTCATTCCTGAATTAAATTGCTATATTATATGTTTGTATAGAACACCAGACAGCAGCTTCAACCTTTTTATAGAAACTCTAGAAACAATGTTACATAAATTTTCGATTAGGTCTAGAAACATCAAAAAGAAAGTGATTATACTTGGTGACTTTAACATAAATCTCTTAGAAACCAATAAAAGAAGTGAAATCTTCAAAAACACAATAAAAACATTCAATTTACAAGCCACAATATCTGGACCTACTAGAATTACTTGCCATTCGCAAACCTGTATAGACAATATCTTGACTAATATGAAACAATATAAAACGGAAATACTAGATATAGGCTTTTCTGATCATACCGCACAGTCAATAGAAATATTGACAAGTTTAAGCTTTAATGAAAAATTTTGTTACGTGGAACAAAGAAACATTGACAAATACATGAGCATATTCTTAAAATACATTTCACAAATAAATTTTTATGATGTATATTCTCAAGACGAACCCAACAATGCTTATACAAATTTTATAGATAAAATTGTATTATTATTCAACTTGTGCGTACCGATTCAATACATCAAAATCACACATTTAAAAAACAAAACTGGAAGACTAAAGGTATAATAAAAGCAACTAAATACAAAAGAGCTATGCATCGAAATATTCGAAACAACAGATCAGAAAATCTCCTTGAAAAATACAAAAATTACACTAAAGTTCTGAAGAAAGTAATTAAACACTCAAAAAAAATCGCAAATATACGATTCATAAACAAAAGTTCAAATAAAGCAAAGGCAACTTGGGCAGTCATAAAACAATACACATCTTGCACAAACAACATAAACAGGACTATTAGTAAAATAAAAGTAAATGAAGAGGATATTGAAAACCCATCAATTATTTCTAATATATTCAATGACAATTTTTCGCACAATACCCTAATACCACAATCAAACATAAATCCAATAATACAACACCTCACGCCCGCAAACTGTAAATCAATTTTCTTAACTCCAGTAGATAAATTTGAAATAATTAACATAGTCAAAAGTCTCAAAAATAAAAAATCTGTTGGCTATGATGGTATACCAATGAGAGTCATTAAAGAAAGCATTACATATATAGTTGATCCTTTGGTATTCATCATAAATTTAACTTTATCTACAGGAAATTTTCCAAATGACTTAAAAAGGGCTATAATAAAGCCGCTCCATAAAAAAGGCTTGAAGGACAGCATTGACAACTACAGACCGATAGCTCTACTTTCAAACTTTTCTAAAATCTTTGAAAAAGTTATATTTACCCGACTAACATCTTTCTTTAACTCAAACAATATACTTTCCAAAAATCAATTCGGCTTCCAAAAAGATAAAAATACTACAGTAGCTATATTTAATATTCTAAAACAAGTATGGGAACATATTAATATAAAGAAAGCAGGAGTTGCACTTTTCATAGATATGTCGAAAGCTTTTGACTGCGTGCTTCATTCTATACTGTTAACTAAATTATAACATGTTGGAATAAGAGGTCAGGCTCTGCTATTATTAACGTCATACTTACAAAACAGATGTCAATCTACCATGATTGAAACATATAATAGAAAAACAAAATCCATCGAGAAGGTGTATTCAAAAGTAACCAATCTTTCCATAGGTGTCCCCCAAGGAAGCATCCTGGGGCCACTTCTTTTCTTAATATATATAAATGAGCTACCTCTGGTTACCAAACATTTGTGCGTGATGTTTGCAGATGATGCAACAATTTACATTCGTAAAGATGGCCATTATTCAAATAATTTTGAATTAGAAGTTAACAATACGCTTAACACAATAGTAGCATGGCTTAACAAAATAAACCTTAAAGTTAACACCGAAAAAACCAAATTATTAGAATTCAAAAATCATAAGCAAACTAAATTACTACTAAACATTCAAAACAAAGGTGTCAGCGTAAATATGATCAATGATACAAATTTTCTAGGAGTAACCATTGATTCCAATTTAAATTGGAGAGCTCACATCTGCAAAATAAACACAAAACTTGCCCAATATATTTATGCTATATCTATTATCAAAAACGTATCGACTAAAAAAATAGCATTAAGTACTTACTACGGAAACGTTTATCCTCTTTTGAGCTATGGTGTGATTTTTTGGGGTAACTCAGTTATGGTAGAATCTACTTTTATGTTGCAGAAACGATGTCTCCGAAATATATATGGTTTAGAAACTACTGATACACTTCGCAATATTTTCAAAGAAAAAAAAATCTTGACATTAGCTTGTATATACATTTATCAAATTTGTACATTTGTCAAAGAAAACCCAAGCTATTTTTTCGAAACAACATCAAATCGTCAAGATTCCTTACGGCCTAAATATAGACACAATATCTACATGCCCCAGGCTAATAATACCTTGTATCACAAAAGTGCATTCTTTAGCGCTATTAAAATTTTCAATAAATTACCACTAGACATAAAATCTCTTCAAGGTTCGCAGTTTAGAATAACTTTAAAACAGTGGTTAACAGGCAAAGGGTTTTACAATGTTCATGAATACTTTAACGACTGATTAGATGATTAAATATTTTTGAATGTATGTAATATTGTATCTTATGTATATTAGTTTAGTATTAAGTACTTTAACAGTAACAAAATTGTTTTAGGTTTGTGTATATAAATATTTGTGATTGAATAAAGAAGTAAATTAGCTTTCTGTATGTTATGTCAACAGAACTTACTTGAAATAAGTTTATAAAAACTTTTATTGTACGCTCGTAATGGGCAAACTGTCTTGTACTGAACATTTTTATTTACATCTTGTTTACACAGTTTTCACAATAAATATTTTCTGATTTCTGATTTCTGATTTATATATACAGTTCTACGTACGTCACTGAACTCCTCCTAAACGGCTGGACCGATTTGAATGATTTGTTTGTATGGGTTTGGGTGGCTCCCTGGATCTACAAATGTATTTTTTTTCTAAAACGGTTTTGTTTTTTACTTTCAAAAACGAGAATTTGAAGTTATTCGTTTGTAAGGTTTGGCCGCTAAATGCCTGTGACAGACGGGACGGACGGACAAAGTGCTGAACCACCCAAGTCAACATAGAGATCACGCTTAGCTCGATCAAAAATTAACAACACCACTTTTCACTTTCGCGGCGACATTCCCCCAAATCAAAATCTAAATAATGCATTGGAAGTATTGCCGCGAAAGTGACAAAATGGCGTCGTCGATTTTTTTTTTCCTTAGTTTTGGCTTCGCAATCTTGTGCATTTAGCCAGTGTCAAGTGATAATATATTTCAAGTGTATTTCATATTATAGGTCCTAGTCACAAGTCACAGTCAAAGTCAAGTAAAAGAGTCAAGGTCCAGTCGTAGTCAAGTCATGCCCTAGTAAAGTGGTAGAAACTTTACTAGAACTTCTATTGGAGTTTTGGAGCGAAGGTGAAAATCACGTTTTTCAACTTTGTATGATTTGCCTACACTTATGCACGTTCACTAAGTATTAACGTTTAATAATCCACCATTATTACACATTAACACTCGAAGAATCACAGGTATTGAAAAATTTTACGAAATCAACAACGCCATTTTTTCACTTTCGCGGCAAAACCTCCGTCGTCGATTTCGTATTATTTTCCAGAACTTGTGATTATTCGGGTATAATTTACTCATTATCCTAAAGTTTAATAAAACAGTGGAGTGTTAACTTGTTAGAGATAACGATTTCTTCAGATTGGCCGAAGAAGCGCAACCCTTCTGTTATTGGTTGGTTTGACAGCTGCTTCTTACCTGAATGTCATTTTTTTTCATGTTTTGTTTGACTCTTTTCTTAGAAACGCCTAAAAGAAGCGAAACTTAATAAACACATATATTTAAAAAAAATTTTGAGCTTTACTTGCTGTCTGTACTTAACAATTTTCTCGTGGAACCAGTGGAATAAATGTACTGTCCTATATTATTTTAATTAAAAGTCAGAAAAAGTGCTCACAGCCCTAATAATAGTATATGTAGATACATAGATAGATAAACTCTTTATTGAACACCTTAATTAAGACAAAAAACAAAACAAAATTATTATTAACAATAAAAAAAACAGTGTAACAATAGGCGGTCTTATCGCTAAAAGCGATCTCTTCCAGACAACCTTTGGATGAAGCGGAATAACGCAATAGAGTTGGACGTCGGTGTTTAAGAAAACAACATTTTAAAGAGTGCATGAATCTAAGAATAATAGTCAATATTATTTGTCAATTATCATTACTTAATTATAAGAAATGATAATTGACAAATAATAAAATAATATATACCTTAATAATGATCTTATATAAATACATATACACACATACTACATACATACACACATACTATATAATATAAGTACATAAATATTAATACCAATGAAATGATTAAAGAATGGATTTTAAACATATTATTATGACAAATTACAACATAATTAAATTATTTAACTGTGAGATAGTGAGCTTTGACGCGTTCTTTAAAGATGGGCAGCGACTGAGCTCGCTTTATTTCTATAGGAAGGGCATTCCAAAGTCGAACGGCTTTGTATTAACCGTTACATACTACAATAGTTTTCGATTCTGATGTACACTCACTAATTTTAATTTAAACTATCCCTGTCTCTTACAAAATAGAAACACAAGACAGAGATAGCATACATTTTAGAGCTGTCAAGCTAGTTTATCATTTAAAATATGAACAGCAGAAAGGCGCGTGTTTTTAGTCAACACCAATAACATACTCGACTAAGCTTGCATAGACATCCAAGTTCTGACTAACTTGACAGCACAGCAGTATGCTATCTCAGTCTTGTGTTCCTATTTTGTAAAAGACAGGAATAGTTTAAATTCAATTTAGTGTGTGACAAATAATGGCCTCGATTATTACGTCACCTGATCATAACTCATCCATGACTATTTTATGACACGCCTAAACAACTGAACCGATTTTGATGAAATTTGGTACAGAGATAGACTAGAATTCGGAAAAGAACATACGCTACTTTTTTTTTTTTTTTGTGACAGGCTAGTGTTTGACCACTATCTCACCTGATGGTAAGTGACGATGTGATCGAAGCTGGTAAACACACTAGACCTGGAATACGCAGGCTCTCAAGGATAACTGCCGGAACACCGTATTTGGCTAGCGTAATATTGAAAATGACTAAAAGAGCATACTATGTGTGCATACTATATGCATTTAACCAGTCACAAAAAAGTAGTCTATTATATAGGTACCTACCTATATCTAAATACAAAGGGTACGTACTCGTACGTTCGTTTTTTTTTAAGCTAGAAAGTTGAAAAAAGTGAAAAAAAAATCCTGTTGGAAAGTGACGATGCGGCCGAAGATGGAACATGTTTGCATTGAAAGTAGCTATTCACTATAGACTTGACACCCAGATAGTACTGTATATTCATAATAGTTCAATAATATTACATCATTAATTTTAAATTGAATTGTCTATTAATTCATGAAAACAAACCGGGAAAGGAAGTGGCAAAACAACAACTGGGTTTCCCATTAAAATATATGAGATTATTCAAGGACAAGTACGTACCTACAGACATCACCCGACAAAAACAAACTATTTTATAATTATTTATAACAAAATATGGAATCGTTCTGACGACCCAGTTGGCGCAGTGGACAGGTCTCCGCCCTCTGCACCGTGGGTCCTGGGTTCGATTCAAGGCACGAGCACAAATTCCAACCCAAGGGATATTTGTGCTTCTGGTTCTGGGTGTAATTGTGTGTGTGATATGTGAATGTTTCCGGCACCCACTATACAAGTCTTTAAACATAGTGTGGGGCCGTGAGTGTGAATGCGTTTGTTTGCGTTTGTTCGTCTTTGGCGGGAAACATTCAAAATTGTGTATTGACGTATGCTATGGGCCTCATAGAGGCATTCAATGCTAATGCACTCTACGCCAGATTCGAAAAATTAAAACATAAACTCTTTCACACACACAGCCCACATTTAGTTCGATCACTTGTGTCGTGGGTGCCGGAAACATTCACATCACGCACACAATCACATCCAGAACCAGAAACACAATTTTTCTTTGGGGAGAAAACTTGTGTTCCCGCCGGGAATCGAACCCGATACCCCTGCTTAGAAGGCGAACGCTCACCCAACTTAGCCAACGAGCAGTTCAACTTATTTATATTATTTTATTCGGAAAACAAACATGAGACATATCTATAGATATAACTAAACATTAAGACTAAACACCATTGACAAGTTTTCGCATATTGAATCTAATAATTAAACGCAAGCAAAGCTCAAAAAACCGACTTCACCGCTTTATCTTCGGAATCTTGATCAGATTTAATGTATTAAACACGCATTATTGACTATACTTAAAAAGTAGAGATCAGTACTTGATCAAATTTCAATGGGACCACATGAAAAGCACCAGCTTTCAAATAAAAAAATAATCATCAAAATCGGCTCACAACGAAAGAAGTTATGAGGTAACTTTTAAACTCGGTTAAACGAGAACATCGTCAAAGTAGTCTACAAAATAAGCATTATTGACGATATTTCAAGAACTACTGATCAGATCTTGATCAATGTATAACATACAGGTATGTATTCATGTTGTGTAATAAAACATAGGAAAACACATATCTATACAGAACAGCGCAGAAAAAAAGAAGACTACTCAAAACTAATTGATTTTATTTATATAGCATTAGCCATGCTAGGCAGAACTATTTCTAAATTTATCACTATAGTTCTGCCTAGCATGGCTAATGCTATATAAATAAAATCAATTGATTTGGGTAAACGTTATCAACACAACGTTGAGCTAACTGCAATGTTAGACTCGTTGGCCGTAGTAGTTTCTATTAACTGTTTCGGTAGATGACGTCACACGTGGGGACGTGTGACGTCATCTACCGAAACAGTTAACAGTTTATATTGTATACGTCTTACGGGGGTAAGACGTTAATAATAAGGAAAGGTTAATTTCTTCGCTTCAGGCGGGGCTTGAGTAGCTCAGCGGTTAGAGCAATAGAGCATGAGACCCTATGGCCGCGGGTTCAAATCCCGCCTCAATCGATAATTTTTCCTTTCTAAATTTATCACTATACTCAAAACTAAACTATAAGTAGTAGTCAGGGAGCCTTACATCCGTCTCGAGAACCTGACAAGAAACTAAAGATAGGTAGGTATTCGAAATAGCCAAAGCGCACGCTATTGGCTAGACCAGGGGTCGGCAACCTGCGGCTCGCGAGCCACATGCGGCTCTTTGGATGTGAAGCTGCGGCTCTTTAGTTCCATACGCAAATATTAGTTAATTGAAAAAGATCATTAAAAAAAACGTTCTGAATCAATTAACAAGTAAATTATGGGATGATTAGGTAGGTATAACGCGTGCATAACGTTTTCTATACGATACCCATAGTACAGTCGGTATTATTGTTGGCATTAAGGATTTTTGTTGACAAGAAAAAAAAATGTGGCTCTATAAAACTTTGAAATTTTGTTAATTGTAATTTTTGACTCTTCCGACTCAAAAGGTTGCCGACCACTGGGCTAGACTGATTCGTGACGTCAGTTCACACATTTTTGATGTCAATGATAGGTCAACTTCGCTTTACGGTAGTCATGATTTGTCATAAAATTCACAAAAAGAACGTCAAAATGGCCACATCTAAAATTGCCCGACCCTGATGACATTTTCAAATATTTATTTTGATATAAAATGTAATGTTTTGATGACTGTTTTTTTTTTTTGCCGGCATTTATTAACAACGATTGTCCAAACACTGATAGAGTGAAGCGAGATCTCTAACTTGACTTGAGTCGTACAGCACTTTATCCATCCGTCCGTCCGTCTGTCAAAGGCATCTAGCATCTAAACCATTCAAGCGAATAACTTCAAATAATAATAACAATTAAATAATAATTCCCTTTTTACCACCTAACAACAAGACAGACTGTCAAAAGTTATCCTTATATGGTTGACATACCTCCGGTTCGCTCGAAGCGTTTCGCTTCTACGTTTATCATGCGTACAGCGAGGGAGTGGAACTCATTCCCTTTGTTTCCCGAACAGTACAATCTGGGTGTCTTCAAGTCTAGAGTGAATAGGTATCTTCTAGGCAAGCATGTCACATCTTCACTTTCCATCAGGTGAGATAATGGTAAATGCCTGCCAATCAAACATAAAAAAAATCTCAAATAATATGTAAAGCTATGGCCCAAAGCCAGAAATGACAATTAAAACGATATAAATGAAAATATTAAGGGGGCACCCAAATGAAGCTCTATCCTAAAACAATTTAGAAAATAATTACCTATGTGATACATTTTTAATAATTTTATTTTGTTCACAGATAATTATAGCAACTCGTCGGAGTTTATTACAAGATACAACAATATGAAACCAAACGCTTTTAGTTTCTCGACGTCCAGCAGGGAGGGTAAATATCTACCTATATTCTACAATATACATCCCCTAGCGAAGTTGTAAGCAAAGCGTTCTCTATCTTCCCGATCGTCTCCACTATTAGCTAGTCAACAAACCTTTAGTCCTTTCTATTAAGGTTATGGGCTGAGTCACCCACGTCCGTAGGAGGATACCCCTTAAGTCTGACTCCCTACACGTGGTCCCCGGGTGGTGCTAATCAGGTGACATTTGAGAGGTGGAAGAGCATTTTGTGAGTTGCTCGCCTGGCTTGCTACCAAAGTAGCTTACCACCATCGAGTTGAAAGTCTGCCGCCAAGCCAAATACGGTGTTCCGGCAGTTATCCTTGAGAGCCTGCGTATTCCAGGTCTAGTGTGTTTACCAGCTTCGATCACATCGTCACTTACCATCAGGTGAGATAGTGGTCAATAACTAGCCTGACACAAAGAAAAAAAAAAAATTAAGGTTTAAAATACAACTTTCCTTCACGGCGGCCATTGTGTCTTGGACTCCAAACGTCAGAAAAATAACGACAAAATGGCCGCCTTTAAATTTGCGCGAACCTGATCGCATTTTCAAATATTTATTTGGATATGAAATGGAACGTTTTTGTTAATGAAATTTTGTCTTCGGCAATGTATAAAACACTTTATAAAACACTTTCACACCCACTGCGACCATGGAGGGGTGACCTGGCTCACCAAGGCCACCCTCCAGACGTGTGAGGCCATGCAAGCCGATGGAGAGATCCCCTGACTCTCCACCATTGATCCTTCTATAGAGGAGAAAGGAGGCGGGTGAACTGCCTCCTCCTCCCTCTTCCCCGTCCATCTGCACCGGAGCCGGTCAGATAGGGGATCGACCTTTATATTAAACTTAAGTAACTAGCCTTATAATTTTCTATTCACGGATAATTTGTGTTTTGTGCTTCTGTACATGATTGTGTGTGTGATGTGAATGTTTCTGGCACCCACGATACAAGTCTTCGAACTTAGAGTGAGGACTCAAGATGGGGAAGTAACTCTGTAAGTGTGAATAGTTTATGTTACGTTAAGCATTTATTGTATCTCTAGGAAAAGTGATATCACGGCGTTAACAATTATTTATTGTTCGGTAGCTGATTATTGTATGCCAGAAAGTACAATTAATTACGACCAAATTAATTAAAATAAAAGAGATAAAACACCCACCAATAAAGGTAATAATCGGTCCGGCCGGAATTTCTGAAATAAAATTCATATAATCATATCTCGAAAACTATATAAAAACGGGGAACATGGGGTACTTACCGATACACGACAAGGCATTCGTTTTTTTTTCTTTGGACGTTCCACCCTTTGTATATTAGGGAAAACCTAATACTATTAAAAATCTGTTCTAAAAAAAACATGGTTTTATCAACTCAGGAGCCCTAGCCAAGATGGAAGCGAAACGAAAAATGTCATTTTAATGATATATTACTTAGTAGTACTTATAAACACAGCATAGTTGCTAAGACAAAATTGGTTAACTAAACCAATTTTGTCTCATGTTCCCTGATGCACTAAAAAGAGACAAACATATAAAGTTAAAATCAATGGTAATAAGGTGGTTAATCACCATGACTTCATTTTAACATTTTCAGAAACACCATCATCAACCATAGATTCAACCGATTCAAGAGCAAATATCGACGCAGAAGCCAATCTTCACAAGAATTCTAAATATAGTAACAAAAACCAAACTCCGACCACTAGCAAAAGGTCGCTTGATGATGATACAGATTCTAGAAAAAAAATTAAAAAGGCTGTGACTGTTTCAACTCCTTGTCCTGACAGCGATGAAGACATTTCTGAAGAAGATTCAGATTCTGACGGTCGTTCTTCGCCAAACACAAATGTAGATGAAACACCTCTACAAGAAGCAAATGTAGCAAACACTGAATACTCAGGTTTAGTAGGGAAGTATATTTTACTAAATCAAAATAGGAAGGTTTATGAACAACCGCATTTAGATTCGTGTTTGTCTGGTATACCATTCAATATTCTATGTTTCACTGAAACTGGGTTACGATCTGACGCGCCGTATGTGTTAGATAATTTCAAAGTTGTAAGTGCTACAAATTTGAGTAATTCTGATGATTGCGGTGCTTTAATATTAGTAAAAAATGACATAGTGGCCATTGAACGAGAAGACATAGTGAAACTATCTATAAACAGCTATTTCGACTTTGCATGCGCAGAGTTACAAGATCATATAATACTGTGTGTACACAGGTACAGTAAGTCGCAACAGATGCACACCAAAGTCTTATTCAGGGAGACAGTCAAGCAAGTATTGAAACTAATTTCTAATTCAGGAAAAAAATTCGTTATTTGCGGTGAATTAAAAATTAATTTCCGAGGCAAATCCCCGGAGAGCAAATCCTTTGTAAATTTATTTCGGGCAAGAGAAACTGTCCACGTTTTTCATAAAAAGCCCCAAAGTATTTATCAAAGCAGTAATATCTTCACTAACTTCGATTCTGTCTTGACCTATGATCTCAGCGAAAAGGACTGTACATCGCGTTGGTCCTTAGGTGTTCAATATTTTATGGATGCATGAAATGTTATAAGGTATTATTAAAACACACGCACATCTTCAATCTTTTAAATGAATTCCTAAATAATTAAACGCAAGCAAAGCTTAAAAAATCCGACTTCACCGCTTTATTTTCGGAACCTTGATCAGATGCAATGTATTAAACACGCATTTTTGACGATAACACAAAAACAAGAGATCAGACCTTGATAAAATTTCAATGGGACCACATGAAAAGCACCAGCTTTCAAAACCAAAAATTAACATCAAAATCGGCTCACAAAGAAAGAAGTTATAAGGTAACTTTGGAGTCGGTTAAAAACGAAAACATCTTCAATGTAGTCCACAGAATACGCATTATTGACGATATTCAAGAACTACTGATCAGATCTTGACCAAATTTAAACAGGACCATTTGGAAAGCAACATATATCAAACAAAAAAAAATTTTTTTTAATCGTTTTACGTGGAAAGAATTAATGAGGTAACAAACATAATAAAAAAAAATACAGTCGACTTAAGTACCTCCTCCTTTTTTGTGAAGTCAGTAAAAGAAGCCGAAACAATTGTCGATTTTGATTTCTACAACGCGTAAGTCAGTGCGGACCTATCATATCCCTTGCTATATATATATATATATATATATATATATATATATATATATATATATATATATATAGTGCGATAACACTTAGGTATCTGGGGGTCTATTCCGGGCGTCACATCGACGTCGAAATCGAGCGATTTTCTTTTGTTATGCACATCGAATCAACTGAAATTTCAACCAATCGACTGTCGTATCGACGTCGCATCAATTCGAACAATCGTATTTTGACGACCAGAATAGACCTACAGGTTCTTTTAGACCAAGAGCCCAGTGCAATGGTACTTGCACAGATTTGTACCAGCTTGTACAGATAGCAGACACTTGGTAACTAATATTTTTGGTCGGCCTAAGCTCATATATTTTTAAATAAGTTTAAGAATGTTTGGAAGAGAAATAGTCTCCCCGAGACAGGGAATCCTAGTGGGGATCTATAGTTCAATCTCATACCTAGTTAATAAGTTTCTGCATAAATAAATAAATTATATAAGTACCTACCCTAAAGTAAGAGAACTAATGTTTTGCGTTTTTGTGCAATATAATAAATGAATAAAATACAATTATAAATACAAAAGTTTGTGTTTAAATGTGTTAGTATGTTTGTTTTGTTTGTAGTACGGATTTGGATGAAATTTGGAATGTACATAGCTCATACCTAGGATTAACACACAGGCTACTTTTTACCTTGATTAACGAGAGCGAAGCCGCGGGGCACGGATAGTTATTCTTTACCTATTTGTAGGACTTAATATTGACATAAGTAGTGCTTATTATTATGATTAGTATTTTATAACAGAGATTAATAATTAAATTATTATCTTTATATTTTAATGTGTCTATACTATTTCATTTTTATTCATAAATATAACAAAATGTAATTGGTGTAATGAATACAAATGCGTTTGGCAAAATGTAGTCTATTGTACACCCGAAATGGGGAAACTGTTGGCAAAATGTAGTCTATTGTACACCCGAAATGGGGAAACTGTTGGCAAAATGTAGTCTATTGTACACCTGAAATAGGGGAAACTGTTGGCAAAATGTAGTCTATTGTACACCCGAAATGGGGAAACTGTTGGCAAAATGTAGTCTATTGTACACCCGAAATAGGGAAACTGTTGGCAAAATGTAGTCTATTGTACACCCGAAATGGGGAAACGGTTGGCAAAATGTAGTCTATTGTATACCCGAAATGGGGAAACTGTTGGCAAAATGTTGTCTATTGTACACCCGAAATGGGGAAACTATTGGCAAAATCTTGTCTTTTGTACACCTAAAATGGGGAAAACTGTTGGCAAAATGTTGTCTATTTTACACCCGAAATGGGGAAACTGTTGGTAAAATGTTGTCTATTGTACACCCGAAATGGGGAAACTGTTGGCAAATGTAGTCTATTGTACACCTGAAATAGGGGAAACTGTTGGCAAAATGTAGTCTATTGTACACCCGAAATGGGGAAACTGTTGGCAAAATGTAGTCTATTGTACATCCGAAATAGGGAAACTGTTGGCAAAATGTAGTCTATTGTACACCCGAAATGGGTAAACTGTTGGCAAAATGTAGTCTATTGTACACCCGAAATGGGGAAACTGTTGACAAAATATTGTCTATTGTACACCCGAAATGGGGAAACTGTTGGCAAAATCTTGTCTTTTGTACACCTAAAATGGGGAAAACTGTTGGCAAAATGTAGTCTATTGTACACCCGAAATGGGGAAACTGTTGGCAAAATGTAGTCTATTGTACACCCGAAATGGGGAAACTGTTGGCAAAATGTAGTCTATTGTACACCTGAAATAGGGGAAACTGTTGGCAAAATGTAGTCTATTGTACACCCGAAATGGGGAAACTGTTGGCAAAATGTTGTCTATTTTACACCCGAAATGGGAAAAATGGGGAACTGTTGATTTCGTATAATATAATATATTATGAGTAAGAACTCTTTAATAGTTGCTAGTGTTTAGGTCGCAGGTAAATTGACAATGTTGTGATATCATACTGTTCCTAGGGATATAATAAACGCTTAACAAAACAAACTCTTTCACACTCACAGCGCTAGTGCCCCATTTTAAGTCCTCCAACTAAGTTCGAAGATCTTGTATCGTGTCTGCCGAAAACATTCACATCATGCCTAGGCATAATTGTGTGTGTGTGATGTGAATGTTTTCGTATGTAATAATAATTTGCTTGGATCAAATTAATGACTTTGGAAATTTTCACTTCAATACGATTGAAGACCGATTACGTTATATATAGCTTATGAAGTTGCTTATGTTTTAGTTAGATAGATAGATATACTCTTTATTGAACACCTAAAATAACAAAGAACACAAATAGGAATGACAGTAAATAATTATAAAGTGTACAATAGGCGGTCTTATCGCTGAGAGCGTTCTCTTCCAGAAAACCATTGCATGGAGAGGAATAACGCAATGTAATAGGACGTCGTTCTATGTTCATAAAAAATAGATACAAACTGTTCAGAACAGTATTTTAATGGTCTCGCAAAGTTTTTAAAATCTCTCCAAAACTATGGACTATTTTTTTATCTTTACATTCAACTTTCGTCTATATCAAAAGTATTTTTTTCACTTTCAATCAGATTTTTTTTACCTTGCATTATTGTTAGATAGCTGATTACTTTATGCCAGAAGTTCAATTTGATAGGACCATGTCATTATATAAATTCTCAAATAAAACTCATATAACAACTATCAAAGAGATTTTGACCGTTCCGGCCGGAAATTTTCATATTAACTAAAAGGAATCCGGAAACATACATGGGGTACTTTCAGATACCCCGGGGGTGAAGCATTATTTTTTTCTTATACCGCCACTGTTTGGCCCACTATACAAAGATAATATAACTCTGTACATATTATGTAGTTGGGAAAAGCTAACAAATATTAAAAAAATCTTTTCTAAATAAAAAAAATCATAGCTTTTATCAACTCTGGAGCCCTAGCCAAGTTGGAAGCGAAACGACATTTTAACGATATAACCCCCTACCTATAAACACAGCATAGTTTGGTCTCGTGGTTGCTGCTGCACTGGAATGAGACAAACATATGCAATTATTAAAAGCAACGTTTATTAAGTGGTTAATCATCATGACTTCATTTTAACATTTTCAGAAACACCATCATCAACCATAGGTTCAACCGATTCAAGAGCAAATATCAACGAACAAGCAAATCTTTACAATTCAAAATATAATCCCGGAAACCAAACTCCGACCACTAGCAAAAGGTCGCTTGATGATGATACAAATTCAAGAAAAAAAGTTAATAAGGCTGTGACTGTTCCAACTCCTTGTCCTGACAGCGATGAAGACATTTCTGAAGAAGGTCCAGATTCTGATTGTCGTTCTTCGCCAAACACAAATGCAGACGAAGAACCACAAAAACAAATAAACGTAGCAAACACTAAATACCCAGATTTAGTAGGGAAGTATATTTTACTACATCAAAATAGGAAGGTTATGTCAAACAAACCGCACATATATTCATGTTTATCTGATATCCCAATTAATATTTTATGTTTCACTGAAACTGGGTTACGATCTGATGCACCGTATATTTTAGATAATTTCAAAGTTGTAAGTGCTACAAATTTGAGTAATTCTGATAGCGGTTCTTTAATATTAGTAAAAAATGACATAGAGGCTATTGAACGAAAAGACGTAGTGAAACTATCTATAAATACTCATTTTGACTTTGCATGTGCAGAGTTCGAAGATCATATAATATTGTGTGTACATAGGTACAGTAAGTCGCGAAAAAATGACAGTAAAGTCATATTCAGGGAGTCAGTCAATCGAGCATTGAAACTTATTTCTTATTCAGATAAACAAATCATAATTTGCGGTGAATTTAACATTAATTTCCTACGCAAATCCCCGGAAAACAAATCATTTATCAAGCTTATAGAGAAATATAATGATCGTTCACCAATGGTCCAAATATATCATGATAATAATCCGCAACGTTGTTACAGTCGCAATACAATCTTTGCTGGTTTTCGTTCTATCTTGGACATTGATCTCACCGAAAACGAGTGTACTTCTTGCTGTAGAGCCTTATGTATTAATTATTTTTGTGAAGGCATAAAAATTATATGATATTATTAAAACCCCCGCACATTTTACAAGCTTTTGTGTAACTTGCAATTTATGTAACTATGTTTGTCTTGCAATTTTAATGTTAAAACTATCGCGAGTATTACACATTATGTTTCAATGTTATATTCGGCTTAAAACACGAAAATTTTTCGACTTACTTTGTAGTCAACTAGTTTCGGACAAATTAGTTGTCCTTCATCAGGATGAGTCAGACGCGCGATACGCAGAGGCGTGCGGCTTGGGCCTCGGCGCGTGACAACTAATTTGTCCGAAACTAGTTGACTACAAAGTAAGTCGAAAAATGTTCGTGTTTTAAGCCGAATATAACATTGAAACATAATGGAATCTTGCAACTCAGTTTTAAAGCTGAAATTTTGTATTCGTTTAGTTTGGATGTCAATGTATGGTTAGCTGTGTGACGTCATTCTGAATCCAACATGGCGGACAAATTGTGAACAAAAAACGGTTGTGATTGTGTGTGATGCGAGTGTTTCTGTCACCCGCGTTACAAGTCATCGATCTTAGTGTGGGGCTGTGAGTGTGAAAACGTATTTTTTTTTGTTTATTAAAGGCTGTAATGTTGCTTATAGGCTTACCCAGTACATACACTTTCTGAACGTATTTTCTCTGTCGGTATAACTATGATATAAGTTTCCGGATCCACGAATGACTTATATCCTTCAACGAAGTGTGGGTCTGTGAGAGTGAAACCCTTTTTTTAGGAAGCTAGGGAGCTGGGTTATTAGAAGAGGTAAGACTACGTAGATAGCTATCAACGTAGTCTTATCTACGTAGTCTTACAACTTCTAATAACCCAGCCCCCTAGCTTCCTTAAAAACAAAGGGATTCACAATCACAGCCCCACACTAAGTTCAAGGACTTGAAATACTGGAAACGTTACACGGAAATGACAAACCAAATGTATTTAAACATAACTTTTATTAACTTTCTATAGATACACAAAATACAAAACTAAACTAATTTCTTATAACTTCTCTATAATGACTCAGTCATTTTAATATTCATTTATCATCAAATTAATTCACAGTTAAACATAAACAGTCTTACTTATAAACCCCTTTTAATTTTTAATCAATTGCTTAGCTACAGTTTAACAAAAATTTCACTCATAAACGCGATTTAGCGTTAAGTAATGCTTAAATAGTTGTCAAAATTAAACACCGCCATTGCCTTGTTTAAAACCTACTAAGAGGCAAGATGGCGGGTCTTATATCTTTAAATAATAAATGTGTCAAAACTTTTTACGTAAGGCGAAAAATTGTTTACTTTGACAACCGTTGAATGTCACCTGTCTTAGATTTTCATTTCAATAGATTAATAAAACCATATTTTTGACAGCTGTATTCGTATAATTTCACTTTTAGTCGACTATTTTGGTTATAATCTGTGGCGATCGTGTAAATTTCGACTGTATTTTTATAAGTAAGACTGTAGCAGTCTTACTTATAAAAATGTCGCTAAGCAATGCTTAGCCACCTCTTAGTTAAGCAGCTCTTAAGTCCATAATCAATGATTAACTTTTCTTCACTCATAAACATTAGTTAGGCGCCGCTTAGCTGAGAAACGCACAGAGAATCGAAAATAATCGAAATTTACACGATCGCCACAGATTATAACCAAAATAGTCGACTAAAAGTGAAATTATACGAATACAGCTGTCAAAAATATGGTTTTTTTTTAATCTATCGAAATGAAAATCTAAGATAGTGACATTCAACGATTGTCGAAGTAAACAATTTTGCGCCTAACGTAAAAAGTTTTGACACATTTATTATTTAAAGATATAAGACCCGCCATCTTGCCTCTTAGTAAGTTTTAAACAAGGCAATGGCGGTGTTTAATTTTGACAACTATTTAAGCATTACTTAAGGCTAAATCGCGTTTATGAGTCATTTTTTTTGTTAAACTGTAGCTAAGCAATTGATTAAAAATTAAGAGGGGTTTATAAGTAAGACTGTAGATACTACAATACAGGGTGATTAATTACTTTAAAAGCCCTCACATCACACCATTTACAATAATCAGCTGTCGTGTGTCCGGCGGATTTCCGTTTGTTCTCCTCTAAAGGTCGCATTTCTCAACAGATTTTCGTGAAACTTTGTGAGCAAATTCGATAATTATATAAATTTGTTTTTGTCGATTCAGTTTTAGGTTTTTTTTCAAAATGGCGGAGATATGGGGTTAGTAAACGTAAAAATAACATTTTTAAAATAACTAAACGCGAGGTGTTCAGTTCCACTAGTTATTTAAGCAGGTACTAAATACATCAAAAAACCCGACTGCGTATAAACAGAACTAAATTTTCAACCGAATTCAAAAAGGAGGTTCTGAATTCGACTGTAAGTTTTTTTTTGTATTTATGTTACGCGATATCTACGCTAATTCTGAATCGATTTTGATGACTCTTGTTTTGTTTGGTAGAGTTTACTTAAGAGGTGGTCCCAAATAAATTTTATCGAAATAGGTCCAGCCAAAACCGAAATATAAGCGATGAAGTCAGTTTTTTAAGCTATGCTTACGTTTCATCAAAATCGATTCATAATTGGCGGAGATATCGCGTAACATACAAAAAAAACGTACAGTCGGTTGAAAAATTACTATACCTACATAAAAAAAAATTACTTCAAAACGAAACAAACAAAGCCACATTGTGTAGTTCGTTAAGCGAGCAGTTAAGTTAATTTCAAAATTATGAATCGATTTTGATGTTTTGTTTTGTTTGGTAGGTTATACTTCAGCGGTGGTCCCATATAAATTTTATCGAAATCGATCGAGCCAAAACCAAAATATTAGCTGGGATGTCGGTTTTTTTAAGCTTTGCTTACGTTTAAATCATAGTTGCACATTTGTTTTATTTTTTTAAGAAGTGTGAGTGAACCGTAACAGATAGAGATGTGCCATCTCAGAATTTTCTTTAGGATTTTAGAAGAACTACTTATTCTCTAGTACATTATTTTTATCTATATCTTAAGGAAACCATTTTATGTATCTCTTAAGGAAATATTTTTTATGTATATCTAAGGTTTAGCCTATGTAAGCCATGTTAATATATTTTTCGGCGACTTGGTTGCAAAATATTGTTTTATTCCACTTACATATAAACTTGATTGGATTTTATCTTATTAATATTATAAATCCGAAAGTTTGTGTGTAAGTATGTTTGTTCCCTCTCCACGCTTTAACGGCTAAACGGATTTGGATGAAATTTGGAATGTACATAGATTATAAATAGGATTAACACACAGGTTACTTTTTAACTTGATAATAGCGGGCGAAGTCGCGGGGCACGGCTAGTTATTTATATAAGCCTTCCATTAAAAGTTGTCTGTCTGATGGTGAAAACCGCATCAAAATCCGGTTTTGGAGGAGTTACCGGATAAACAAACAGACAAACACGGAAAGCAACTTTGTTTTATACAAAAAAAAAAACAAAAAAAAAAAACAAAAAAAAAAAAATCACATTGTTTTGTATAAAACAATGTGATTAGATGTAATTACTTAAGCTATCATGTAAGTTAATTAAATAACATAGGTCTAATATACAAAATTCTCGTGTCGCGGTGTTTGTTACCAAACTCTTCAGAAACGGCTCGACCGATTTTTATGAAATTTTGTGTGCATATCGGGTAGTTCTGAGAATCGGTCAACATCTATTTTTCATACCCCTAAATGTTAAATTCAAATTCAATTTTTTTTATTTCGGAACAACAAAGGATCCATAAGTTAAGGGTGGTCCAACACAATTTTGTTTTTTGAAAATTTTTTTGTTTTTATTTTTTTATGATTTATCATGAAAAAATGTATATGACATAACGTTTGCCGGGTCAGCTAGTAGATCTATAATAATATAGATAGATCTATCCTACTAGTCCTACTAATATTATAAATCCGAAAGTTTGTGTGTAAGTGTGTAAGTATGTTTGTTCCCTCTTCACGCTTTAACGGCTGAATGGATTTGGATGAAATTTGGAATGTACATAGATTATACCTAGGATTAACACACAGGCTACTTTTTAACTTGATAATAGCGGGCGAAGCCGCGGAGCACGGCTAGTATTATATAATATAGATAAGTAAGTAAAGTAATATAAAAAGTAAGATTTCCGAATAAATTGTCAGTTTTTAAACCCCCGACTCAAAAAGAGTGTTATACGTTTAACGTGTGTATACGTGTCTGTCTGTGGCATCGTTACTTCCAAACGGCTGAACCGATTTTGATATATTTTTGTTTGAATTGACTTGATTGATATTGTTCTTAGCTGTTTGTTGAAAATCGGTGCAGCCGTTTTGCAGATAAGTATCTATATATATAAAAAAGAAAGTCGTGTTAGTTACACTATTTATAACTCAAGAACAGCTGAACCGAATTGGCTTAAAATTGGTGGGGAGGTAGCTTAGAACCAGGAGACGGATATAGAAATTTAGGAACGTCACATTTTTTTTATAGGTTTATAAAAATCATTTTCTCATACGTCACTCTGATTTGGTAAAGTACTAGGCAAACATAAACATAAAGGAGGTAATAATATAGTCACGTATTGCTTCCTAAACATGCACATTCATTGACTGTTAGGCGGAACGAAGCTCGCCGGGACAGCTAGTTATTTATTAAAATAATGCAATTTGAGAGCTTTTTTATTTCACAAATTACCCTGCACAAACTAATGAACTTAATAATAATTATTATTATAATATGTGGGTACTACTACTATTAATTATAAACTACATTGTTTATCATTATTAATGCTTGTCGTCGACATTACCTAAAAATGTTTATATATGTTTTATTATAAATTTTAAATCACAGTAATGTTGAAAATTCGTTGATATAATTTACAATAATTGTTATATAACAAATATATCAATCAAGGCAGTTCTTGATAAAAATATATAATACCCTGTTAGTTTAACAATTAATTATTATTTAGAATCTAACAGTGAATTATGTTTAGTGTACTTGTTTAATTAATTGATACAAATGCAGTTTCCTCTTCTACAGGAATTTCTTCCTCATCTAGAAAAGAAAATATTTATTATTTTTTTAGTTTCATATGTCCCGTTGTCTGTCGGTCTGTAATCAAATCTTGCATGCTTATTTAGACCCACTTCCAGTTGTCCAATTAGACTCAAATTTGGTGAACTTATGTATCTTCTGTGACAATACAATGATATGGTACCATGGAGCTGGTCTGATGGACACGGAAGATGGCCACAGGAACTTCTGAACAAGATAAACCCATCGAATCGGGCTCGTTTGATTCGTCTTGACAAGTTAATGACATGAATTGTCATCAATTACGAGAGAACTAAGTGAGGTACGGGCTTGGAATCAATAACTTCGTTTTTATTGTCATTGACAACTTAATAGCAAGGAGGATGGATTTCGACGTCACGGAAAGAACGCCAAAATTGTTTAAAATTGCATTCTTGTATTTATAGCATTGTATTAATAGTATTTTTAGCATACCTGATTGCATTTTTGATTAAGGTGCGATAACGGAATCATTTTATTTTGTTTTTAGTGTAATTGACATCGTTATATCATATTGTCATTGATCGCGTTGTTTCAGATGAGATTGTTGTCTTTTTGGCAAACAATGACAAAAGTTGTGATGATACGTGTCATCAATAACCTTTTATTTGTTAGTATGATTAATAACGAAATTGATATCATGACGTTACTGGCATCAATGACACGTTTTTATCACTAACGACCACAAATAGAAAAAGCTACTATATATGATATGTGTCAGAAACTCAGAATCAATAACCTTTAAATTTTTTGTGTAATTGATATCATAACGTTACTGGCATCAATGAAACGTTGTCATCAATGACGATCACAAATAGAAAAAATAATATGATATGTGTCAGAATCAATAACCTTTTAATTTTTTGTGTAATTGATATCATAACGTTACTGGCATCAATGAAACGTTGTCATCAATGACGATCACAAATAGAAAAATTAATATGATATGTGTCAGAATCAATAACCTTTTAATTTTTTGTATAATTGATATCATGACGTTACTGGCATCAATGACACGTTTTTATCACTAACCACCACAAATAGAAAAAGCTAATTTATATGTTATGTGTCAGAAACTCAGAATCAATAACATTTTAATTTTTTGTATAATTGATATCATGACGTTACTGGCAACAATGAAACGTTTTCATCAATGACGATCACAAATAGAAAAATTTATATGATATGTGTCAGAATCAATAACCTTTTAATTTTTTGTGTAATTGATATCATGACGTTACTGGCATCAATGAAACGTTGCCATCAATGACGATCACAAATAGAAAAAATAATATGATATGTGTCAGAATCAATTACCTTTTAATTTTTAGTATAATTGATATCATGAAGTTACTGGCATCAATAACACGTTGTCATCAAGGACGACAATATATAAGGCTACGGTTACATTACCTCAGTTGATGGCAGACGCGTGTTCAAAGTCCCCCTTGTCGAGATGCCGCTGCGGCGCCTTCGGTTCGTATACGAGCATAGACACGCGCGACGGACTTGTCTTGTTGCGGTGCATATCTATAATATTATAAGATCTATGGTTTAAACGACTTTTTTGGAGAAAAAGGCGCCGGGATATAGTTATGCACATTCGTTTTAGGCCACTTTATCATTATGCTCAATATTGTTATGCGGAAAAATTTTATGCCTAAAACATTATGCTTATCATCATGTGACGTATTGATGCGTAGGTAAAAAGTTGTTATGCCACTTTAAATTATGAACTCAGATTTTATGCGAGCTAATATGGACCCTCGGGTTAGTAACACCATTTAAAACTCAAGAACGGCTGGACCGATTTTTATGATCTTTGGTTTGTTCGCCGCGAATAGCAAAATAACTATTAAAACTTGGAAAATACACGACAAACATATTTATGAAATAAAGTCGTTTTCTTATAAATTTTATAATTTTAAACAGGATTATGTATGACGGATTTGTTAAAGTACTCGGCAAACATAAACATGCAAGAAATAAAAAAAAAACGTTTTTGTAAAGTTTTTGTAAAAGTTGACCGAGCGAGCGCGAAGCGTCTCCTATTCAGTTGCTTTTAGTATGTCCGGATGTCCGGTTGTTTTTACAGATCGCAATTCTCAACCGACTTATAACCGAATAGAATAGAAATCTAAATCTATTCTAAATCTTCCGCTGGAGCCGTTTGTTGAAGTCACGGCACAGACATACACACACAAGTAAGAATCAACTAAACAATAAGGAAAAAAAACACATTAACGATACAAATTCAATAGTGTTAAAGACGAAGTATTAACTATAAAACAAAACATTCCCAGTCATCGATTGTGTTAAAGACAGGCCATTAACAAGCGGGAAAGAATATTTCAATGCAAAACATTCCCAGTCGTTAATAGTGTCAACGGCGGAGTATAACAAACGGGAAATATTTCAATGCAAAACATTCCCAATCGTTAAAAGTGTTAACGTCGTTAACGATAAGGTATTAACGAGTGGAAAGTACCGGAATATACATAGTGTATACGTAGGGTTAACACATAGGCTACTTTAAAGTTGAAATTGAAGCTTACTTACAGCGCAAGCTGAGCCGGCGGCGGTGGTGTTGCTCCAGCTCGAGCTGGCGCCGCACCAGCTGCGACGCGGACGCCGGCCGCGGCCGCAGCGCCAGCGGCAGGCTCGCCGCACCCAGCGCTACCTCCGAGTACGCGCACTTGCTGCTGTAGTCTGCGGACAACACACACACTTTCACTCACAGCCCCACGCTATGTACGCACACTTGTTTGTATAGTCTGCGGGCAACACAAACACTTTCACTCACAGCCCCACGCTATGTACGCACACTTGTTTGTATAGTCTGCGGGCAACACAAACACTTTCACTCACATCCCCACGCTAAGTAAGCACACTTGTTTGTATAGTCTGCGAGCGACACAAACACTTTCACTCACAGCCCCACGCTATGTACGCACACTTGTTTGTATAGTCTGCGGGCAACACAAACACTTTCACTCACAGCCCCACGCTATGTACGCACACTTGTTTGTATAGTCTGCGGGCAACACAAGCACTTTCACTCACAGCCCCACGCTATGTACGCACACTTGTTTGTATAGTCTGCGGGCAACACAAAAACTTTCACTCACAGCCCCACGCTATGTACGCACACTTGTTTGTATAGTCTGCGGGCAACACAAACACTTTCACTCACAGCCCCACGCTATGTACGCACACTTGTTTGTATAGTCTGCGGGCAACACAAACACTTTCACTCACAGCCCCGCGCTATGTACGCACACTTGTTGCTGTAGTCTGCGGGCAACACAAAAATTTTCACTCACAGCCCCACGCTAAATACGCGCACTTGTTGCTGTAGTCTGCGGGCAACACAAGCACTTTCACTCACAGCCTCAACCTATGTACGCACACTTGTTTGTATAGTCTGCGGGCAACACAAGCACTTTCACTCACAGCCTCAACCTATGTACGCACACTTGTTTGTATAGTCTGCGGGCAACACAAGCACTTTCACTCACAGCCTCACGCTATGTACGCACACTTGTTTGTATAGTCTGCGGGCAACACAAGCACTTTCACTCACAGCCTCAACCTATGTACGCACACTTGTTTGTATAGTCTGCGGGCAACACAAAAACTTTCACTCACAGCCCCACGCTATGTACGCACACTTGTTGCTGTAGTCTGCGGGCAACACAAACACTTTTACTCACAGCCCCACGCTATGTACGCACACTTGTTTGTATAGTCTGCGGGCAACACAAAAACTTTCACTCACAGCCCCACGCTATGTACGCACACTTGTTGCTGTAGTCTGCGGGCAACACAAACACTTTTACTCACAGCCCCACGCTGAGTACGCACACTTGTTTGTATAGTCTGCGGGCAACATCAAATCATTAGTCCAGGAAAATTAGGGTTTCATCTCAAAATGAGAGATAGTCGGCTGTAAACTTGTATAAACCTTTATTTTTATGCCCTAAAACTTGTCTCAAAACTTACTTATCGTAGGTTGTCCGCGACTACAGATATTCCAAGGTCAACGGTCAAATAATCGATTTTTACACATTTATTGCAAATATCGTTTCCTATGGGTTTTATGCTGTTTGTATTTATTATAAATATTGTAGAGGATTTAATTCTCTATAACTTTTGTTTTAACATTTTTTTATATCTTGAACCATTGTCGAGATAGAGGGCAGAGTGCGCGCAGTGTTTTACTATTTGTTACCTCATAACTTCGTTCCACGTGAACCGATATTGAAAATTTATTTTTTGTTTGAATGATGTTACTTATGATATGATTACGTTGTTACGATGTTGCAGCCGACACCATGGACTTACACAAGCTTTTCCAGGAATTTCCGCGGGTCCGAGACTAACGCGGGTAAAACCGCGGGGCACAGCTTGTAGTAACATACATTGCAAGTTAAAAAAAAGCTTGTAAAGATGTCCAACCTCGTTCAGTGAGGACTATCTCCCTCTGCAACATATCGACGTCATCGAGCCTGACGCGGTGCTTCTCCATAGGTCCGTCCCACGTGCGGTTCCGATCGGAAGTCTGATCTGACGGCATGTTGTCTTCTTCTTGACTAGAAGTGTTACTCTGGGGCTCTTGCTGGAAATATACACATCCATTTATCAGCCTGAGGTGAAACTGTGATCAAATTCAAATAGAAATAATTTAAACGCAAGAAAACCTTAAAAAACCGACTTCACCGCTTTATTTCCGGAACCTTGAACAGATTTAATGTATTGCACACGCATTATTGACGATAACTCAAAAACTAGAGATTAGATCTTGATCAAATTTCAATGGGACCACATGAAAAGCACCAGCTTTGAAATAATCATCAAAATCGGCTCACAACGAAAGAAGTTATGAGGTAACTATTGAAGTCGGTCAAAAACGAGAACATCGTCAGTGTAGTCCACAGAATACGCATTATGGACGATATTTCAAGAACTACTGATCAGATCTTCATCAAATTTGAATGGATCCAATTGGAAAGCAACATCTTTCAAAATAAAAAAAATGGTTTTATGGTAGATAGGCAAGCATTTGACCACTAGCTCACCTGATGGAAAGTGAAGAAAAAAAAAAGAAAGCAGAAAGAAGTTATGAGGTAACACACAAATAAATATATATATATATACAGTCGACTTGAGTACCTCCTCCGATTTTGGGAAGTCGGTAAAAAATTCGGCTTAACCGCTTTTGTATATTTTGTTTTTTGTTGATTTTCTCAAAAAGCATTATCAATTTCGATAAAAATGTATATGGGACCACCTCTAAAGTATGATCTACGAAACAAAGCAAGCGTGCTCCACTTTTGAGTACATCGTCACTTTCCATCAGGGTGTGATTGTAGTCAAACGTTTGCTTAGTCAGTAAATTTTTTTTGATCGAGCGAAGCGAGATCTCTATGTTGACTTGGGTTGTTCAGCACTTTGTCCGTCCGTCTGTCCGTCCGTCCGTCCGTCTGTCAGACGTATCTAGCGTCTAAACCATTTAAGCGAATGACTTCAAATTGAAATGAGAATATGTTTCTATATGATAATTGTTTGATTTCTGTATTTGTTGTTCAAGTACAGGATATAACGGATATTATACGTGGTAACGCCAATTACTTGAAAATATAAAATACATTAATAAAAATAATTTAAGGTACACGATTCATTTTCTCCCGATTCCTACCCTCAAGTGCAAGCACAATCGCCGCAGGCCCGCCCTCTTGCGAGCCGGCTAGCAAAACCAGTAGTGAAATACGCCTCGTCGCGGTACATGCATTGCGCATGAGTCTACTCAAAAACAGTCATTACGACACATAATTGCATCTTTAAAGTGGTTGTGTCAATTAGTGCTTGTACACGATTCGGAATACTACGTTGCCCGGCGCCGGGTTAGGAGACCTAAGGATCCCCCTGGCGAACACGCCGCAGTCGCAGACCAAGGAGACCAGCAGACCGAGTCCAAGTAAGTGCTTGCACCTCCCGTCTTCTCTTATCCTTTTTCTCGAATCGAACTGTGTAATTAATTACCACCATACAGTCCACTCAAATCAATTTAAGAATAAATTACTATTGGCGCCACCAATACGTAAGTTTCAGTGTTCAGTGTGAAGCCGCTTTTGAGATAGACCCCGGGACAAAATAGGTCTAAAAACAGAGACTTTGGTGCCCTACCAAATCGTTATTTTCCAACATAGATATTTTTTAAAACCGGTTTCGTACTCTACTTGTGAAGCCCTTTTCAACGATACCCCACAAGGGTATAATATAAAAAACGAAAAATATTTTGCTCCCCACTTACATGTATGGGAGCCCCCTTAATATTTTCATTTATATAATTTTTAATGTCATTTCTGGCTTTGGACCGTAGTCTTACCTAATCTGTGAGAATTTGAAGTCAATCCATTATATGGTTTAGACTCTAGATGCATCTGACAGACAGACGGACGGACACAAAGTGCTGAACGATCCAGATCAACTTAGAGATCTCACTTCGCTCGATCGATGAATGAAACATACCTTAATCTTCTTAAATGTAGGACTCGATTGTGGCCGATTCATGAAATCGATGTGCTGGTTCCCACCACTCTTGTTCCTTATAATTGGCGATAGCTTCCTAAACTCGCTTCTTGGCTCCAACTCTATCCTAACAGTTTCAGTCACTATCGAATTACTGGGACGTCCAAACAAGGGGGACAATTTAGGCTTAACACTAGTCGTATCACTCTCGATACTCTCAATAGTTATAGTGGAATCGACGCTATTCGTAATAGGCTTAACTATGATGAGGCCTTCGTTTATTTTCGACACTTTATCGAGTTCCGAATTCGATTTCTCGACGCCGAAATTCGGGTTTTCGAAGCCAGTTTGCGTGGCAATGTCGTCGCTGAATGAGGTCGTATTCGAAGCTTTGTTTTGCATGCGCTTGCGACGCTCTAGCTCGACGTGTATGTCAGTCTGTACTCGTAAGTTGATGTCGCCGTAGCGCCGGACTATATAGTTGAGGAGCCAATGGTACCCCTTGCGTAGTCCCGGGTCGATTTTCGGCTTACTTGACTTGATTTCGTGTGATTGTGCGCTGTAGGATTCTACTAGCGTAGGACAGCGGTATCTAAAAAGATAAAATATTCTGGATAGGTATACATATATTCAGTAAGAATGCTATCTACGGGCCAATGGCCTATCTATAAATATATATAACTCAAAGGTGACTGACTGACATAGTGATCTATCAACGCACAGCCCAAACGACTGGACGGATCGGGCTGAAATTTGGCATGCCGGTAGATGTTATGACGTAGGCATCCGCTAAGAAAGGATTTCGAATAATTCTACCCCCAAGGGGATACATAGGGGATCTATACCTAATTCATAATAATACTTCTTAACGCGAGCGAAGCCGTGGGCAATAGCTAGTATTTCCTAAAACTAAACTAAAACTATGTACAGCAAAGAACTAAGTTACCTACAAGACATCGAGCTTACAGGTAGCTCAAGTGCTCAAGCCCACTACCAGTGGCTAGCGTTCCCATCATGCTGGCGGCATTGCCTCTCTGAATTGCAATGCTAATACGTTGAGCCAAATAGGTAAGTGCCAGCATTTTGATCACGCGTCGCCTGAACCAGGCGCTCTGATAGATTTACTTCTTCACGCTCAAAAGCCTGGACCAATTTTGATGAAATTTGGTAAGGGGGTAGCTTACTTAACCGATTTTAATGGAATTTAGAGTGTAGGTAGCGTATGCTCCGGACATAGGCTACTTTTATCATCATCATTAGCGGGCGAAACCGCGGGGCTCACCTAGTTAATAATGTAACGGTACTCACTTGTTCACCAGAGGCTCGATGTTGAGCTTGTCAACGACGTCGATGTCATCGAGGGCTCCGGATTTGTCTTGCTTGTTGGCTAGCACCAATACTGGCTTACCTTTAAATAACAGTACCCTATTATATCAAATAAATAAATATAATAATTTAAAAAAAAAATTTTGTTACAAAATATGTTAACACTTTAAAAAATAAATATAATAAAGTAATATTGAAGAGATTGCTTTATGCGATAAGACCGCCTATTGTGAAACCTCTAAGATTTATTTATTTTGTTAGTTCTTAAGATTTTTGAATAGGTTTTTCAATAAAGAGTATTTGTATTGTATTGTATAGTAACATTAATGCATATTATGTGTTAATTAAGGATCCCTGAACCCCACACTAGGACGACCTGTGTCGTGGGATTCAGTTTCTCTTCCAAAGGTTTAGTGAATCATATAGACTTAAAATAACAAAAAAGAAGCCTTATAATAACTATCCTAATTACTTTTACTTTTACGACCCAGTTGGCGCAGTGTACAGGTGTCCGCCCTCTGCGCCGTGGGTCCCGGGTTCGATTCCCGGCAGGAGCACTAATTCCTACCCAAGGGATATTTGTGCTTCTGGTTCTGGGTGTAATGTGTGTGATGTGAATGTTTCCGGCACCCACGATACAAGTCTTTGAACTTAGTGTGGGGCTGTGAGTGTGAATGCGTTTGTTTTGTTTTTGTTTGTTTACTGTTCTAAATATCCCAAGTATATATCCTACACTTAATACAAGTCAGACAGTAATACTTATAATATGAGAAACAATAAACTAAGTAAGATAATGATGATAATGATGATGTTAAGTGCCCGTTGGCTTCGTGGGTGCGCGTTCGCCATCTAAGCATCGGGTATCGGGTTCGATTCCCGGCCGGAACACAAGTTTTCCCCACAAGGAAAATTTGTGTTTCTGGTTCTGGTTGTGTTTGTGTGTGTGATGTGAATGTTTCCGGCAACCACGACACGAGTCTTCGAACTTAAAGTGGGGCCGCGAATGTGAAAACGTTTATCATTTTATGTTTTTTATTGTTGACTTACATCGGCGCGGTGCCTTGGCGGGCCCTACCTATGACTGTCACGCATTAGAAAAATTGGAGTAGGTACGCGATAAAACAAGAAACGAAAGTTTAAAAACTAAAACCCGACTACGCTAAATGACTATAAGAATAAGAATATGAATAAGAATCATTTTGTTGTACTTCATATAAATAAATGATTAAACGCAAGCAAAGCTTAAAAAACCGACATCACCGTATATCTTCGGAACCTTGATCAGATTTAACGTATTAAACACATATTATTGTCAATAACTCAAAAACTAGTGATCAGATCTTGACCAAATTTAAATGGGACCACATGGAAAGCACCAGCTTTCAAATAAATAAAAAAACATCAAAATCGGTGCCCAAAGATAGAAGTTATGAGGTAACTTTTGAAGTCGGTTAAAAACGAGAACATCGTCAATGTAGTCCACAGAATACGCATTATTGAGGATAACTCAAAAACTACTTGTCAGATCTTGATCAAATTTAAATGGGACCAATAGGAAAGCAACATCTATCAAACAAAAATGTATTTCAAAATCGGTTTACGTGGGACGAAGTTATGAGGTAAAACAGATAAAAACAAAATACAGTCGAATTGGGTAACTCCTCCTTTTTTGTGAAGTCGGTAAAAAAAAACATCAAAATCGATTCATAATCAGCGGAGATATCGCGTAACATTCATACAACAAAAAAGACCTACAGTCGAATTGAATTGAACACACATACCGGTCAAAAATATAACCCCTTTCTTTTGCTTCGCCGTAGTCGGATAAAAAGAGACAGGTACCTAAGTATGAGGGGTTGTCCATTAATCACGTGACGCTTGAAAGGGGGGGGGGGGTTCGAAAAACTCACGAAATATCACTAGGGGGGAGGGAGGGGTGTAGTAAGATACCACGTGCATTTAAAATAGTACCTACACGATTTCTAAAGGGATGAAATATAATGACCACCAAAAAAACAATCGTTGCCCTAAACAGCCTCATCCAAAAAATATATAATATATACAAATAAATGAAACCTGTACCAAAATCTTTCGGGTTATTTAAGTAATGCCTGCACTACAAAAACTTTTCATAACCCAAAAAGGCCACGCGTGCACCAAATTTTAAATTGGGGTATAATTTAGATGGCCACCAAAAATAAAATAAAATTTTCCGTGACAGAACCGAATCGGATGACAGTAGGTTAAGGTTATTTTTTTTTTACAATTAATACAAAAATATTTATAATACCAAAAAATTTATCTATAGTAACATATTTGGATGAAATTTTTAAATAAAATGCGAGTACATATTTGGTGCATGCGTGGCCTTTTTGGGTAGCTCAGCGATTATTCTGAAGATACTTACCTTTTTTAGGTTAGCAGACTTAACGTTTATTGGTGATAATTTCATATTAAAATGGGGATTAAATTCTGGTAAGTACTTACGATTTTTTGGGCGCTATATTTCATTATATCTGGTGATTGCTTAAACCTAAGCCATTTCTAAACCGAAAAGCGGTGCGTGGCTTGACTAAATATATTTATGTACCAGTAGAAATATATGTTTTTTAATGTTTATCACCTTTTCTTTAATATTTTTAAGCCAGTCAGATCAGAAACCAGCACAGCAACCTTAATGTTATTCTGGTCATTTTTATCACGGTGCTTCATTTTCCAGAATTAAATTATACAAAAGGTTTATATAAAGGTATTTATAAATATTTATTCCAAGACCTAGTTTTACAATATAAATATTCAAGTTAAGTATAAAAAAAAGGTTAAAGATGGTTTAAAAAGATTAAACTTATGAACCTATGTTTAAATATAATATTCTGAATTTTTAAAGAGACGTACCAAAGAAATACACATGATTTTGGGTGGGGGGAGGGGAGGGTAGTCTACAGCCTCACCACGTATGACCACGGGGGAGGAGGGGTTAAAAAGTTGCTGAAAAAACATCGCGTGATTAATGGACGAGCTGAATTGCACTTTATTGCGTCGTAGCAAGTGTCGCTTGTCTTTGCGGAGAGAAACTTCTGTGTATTTTAACTGCCCGTTAGCTTAGTTGGTAGTGTGTTCGCCTTCCAAGCAGGGGCATCGGGTTCGATTCCCGGCGGGAACATAAATTTTGTCCCCAAGGAAAATTGTTTCCGGTTCTGGTTGTGTTTGTGTGTGTGTAAAGTGAATGTTTCCGGCACCCACGACACAAGTCTTCGAACTTAATGTGGGGCTGTGTTTATTAACTATTCAGTATTTTTAAACCTTGAATACACTCATATTATCACTAGGCTAGAAAGCAGTTCACGGTTATCGGCCTTCACGCTTGTAATACGTACTTACTGATAAGAATTTAATTAAAGCCTATTCTAGCGTATATTGGAATAACATACACGCTATAGTCGAGTAGGTATAATCCGCGCGTAATGAGAATGGGATGCGACCTTTTGGAACTGAGTCACGCGCGGTCTGCGGCCAGCCGTAGCGTCGGCATACTCGCGTCGAAGCTTGCATATGCTAGTTGTTTTCGGTGTTCTAACGCATTGAAAATCACACTATTGATAACGAATGTAGAGATTCATGAATTATATTGTCTAGTCATCTATTTGACAAAGGTATGAGATCTCTCAAAAAAAATATATTAATAGCTAATACTAGCCGTGCCCCGCGGCTTAAACATTTTTATTAAAAGTATTACATTTGATTACAACCATGAATCATTTTCGTCTATTTTCATAACCCTATGATAGATCGTAGAAATAACTTATTTATAATTAACTAGCTGTCCCGGCGACCTTCGTTCCGCCTATGAATGTGCATATTTAGGAAGCCATACCCGGCATGCGTTACAATGTCACGTGATTATATTATTACAACCTTCATGTTTATGTTTGCCTAGTACTTTACCAAATCCGAGTGACGTATGAGAAAATGGAAAGCATGTCGAAATGTAAAAAAAAAATTTAAAGAAATGTACGTTCTTAAAAAGTATCCTATGTCCTTCTCCTGGCTCTAAACTACCTCCCTGCCAATTTTCAGCTAAATCGGTTAAGCCGTTCTTGAGTTATAAGTGGAGTAACTAACACGACTTTCTTTTATATATATAGATGTTCAGAACTTTTATGCTAACGCTACTTGAGAACTGTCATATTCGTTTTACTTCGACAAGGTTCCTTTAATTTTGGGGCATATAGAAATTTACCATCTAAGAATTTGACGAGCGCAGTGCAAGTCGGTAAAGCAAGCGTAGTAGCTAGAGCTGCCAGCCTGCCACAGCGATGGACGAAGCAAGAATCAGTATCAGAATTTCATTTAAAACCCGTTTTACTCTGTTTTTTTTTATTGAATGTACAATAGCCTATATTCTCGGCATTTATAAAAAAACCAGATATAAAAATATCCGTCTTAATATGTGTGATACGATAACTTTTTTCTTAGGCTATTCATAACGTTCATAAATATAAGGAAAAAATATCAATTCTCATGCAAATAACATCAATTTGTATTTTTGTAACCATTTCGTTCCGCCATTTTATATCAAAACACTTGAAAAGTTATTTCATTCACGCATATTTACTAGACGAATTATTTCCTTAGCTTGTTTTATCCTTTTTTAAGGCACGTTTTCACGAATATTGAATAAAACCAAATTTAAAAAAAAATTGCCCGATAGCCGATCTAAAATTGACCTTACGTAACCGCCACGATACAATTTACGCAATATAGGCCTTTATGTGCAAAAGCGTAAGGGGGAAAGTTGTCTGTGTTAAAAAAGATGCTCGCTTTGACGTATATCAGCCCCTTAAGGTGGCGATACCAGAATTTCAACTAAAATGCGTGTTTTTGTAACCGTTTTGCTCGGCATTCATAATAAAACCAGATAAATAAAAATGTTTGTCGTAATCTGTGTGATACGATAAATGATGCCTTCTTCTTAGAATATTCATAACATTCATAAATATAAAGGAAATAAATATCAAATCTCATGCAAATAACATCAGTTTGTGTTTTTGTAACCATTTCGTTCCGCCATTTTATATCAAAACACTGTGAAAGTTATTTCATATACGTACATTTACTAGACAAATGATGTCTTCAGCTTATTTATTTTTATTTGAGGCGCATTTTCACGAATATTGAATAAAACCAAATTTTAAAAAAAATTGCCCGATAGCCGATCTAAAATTGACCTTGCGTAACCGCCACGATCCAATTTACGCAATATAGGCCTTTATGTGCAAAAGTGTAAGGGGGAAAGTTGCCTGTGTTAAAAAAGATGCTCGCTTTGACGTATATCCGCCCCTTAACGAGAAACCTATTGTTGTTGTCACCCAGAGGAACCTCGTGCGGAAGGTAATTTCCACATCTCGTACATCGTATCGTATTATTTTGATTATAAATGATTGTTGAACTGCCCGTTGGTTTAGTTGGGTGTAGATTTGCCTTCTAAACATGGGTATCGGGTTTGATTCCCGGGTACACAAGTTTCCCCAAGGATTGTTTGAGTTTCTAGTTCTGGTTGTGATTGTGTGTGTGATGTGATTGTTTCCGGTACCCACGACACAAGTGTTTATTCTGTGCGTGTAAGTGTGTTTGGAACATCGAGTATCTTGAAGCTCGATTTAAAAGGTGCACCTCTTCTGCTGAACAGATTTTGATGAAATTAGGTACCTATATAGATAGTCTAGATCACGGCAAAGAAAGTTGCTGGCAGTAGATAAAATTATCGAGCCCGAGAGTACCAACTAAGATGTGATGGGGACATAGACTTATCGACTTTTCTCATCCCTATATAATCTCTATGCGCACCGTGACAATCACAACAAATTAAAAAAAAACTTACCCGATATTTTATCATGCGATAGCACCTCCTCTAACACAGTTCTGCACTCATCCAGCCGTGAAAAATCACTTGAATCGATAACAAATATCACACCATGGACCTCACTATAATATTGGGGCCATATTTGACGAAAATGCGGGCCTCCGCCCAAATCGTAGATAGTCACGGGAGTGTCCTTGTGCACTAAATTCACTGCCTTGAATCCGACAGTCGGCAGAACCTTGTCGTCCTTTTCACCGGCCAAATTATTCACAGTTTTAGTTTTTCCCGCGTTGTCCAACCCTATCAAGATTAACACGATGTGACGCCGCACATTTTTACGCCTGAAAACACTACCCCAACAATTACCCATCACTGTAAACCTAAATACAATAGTATACAACGAGAAATCACTCCCTCAACGCCATTTATTTGAGCAAATTTGAATCTGTCGCCGATGGACATTTGTAAACAAAAATGTCTTTTTGTTGACACAACGGTTGCCAGTGGCGATCGTGTATGTGGCCAGCATCTAATTGATTTCGTTCAGTGGCAACAAAATAGTTTTTATATCCGTGACGATAAGAAGGTTACACGCGCATGCATAATATGTGACGCCCTCGCGCACGTGTCAAAATTCGTGCGGGAAATGTTTTTTTTTTGCTTCAAACTTTTTTACATAGAGGAACTTTATATACCGAAAACTTTTTTATTTGCTGCTTGGCTCTGAACACACACGGCACAAGTTGCTTAAGCTACAGATTTTAACGTTATCGTCGCTAAATTATCTATGATATCTTCAAGCATAGTAAATTACACGTTGAAAAATTGTACGGTATTTACTCAAGGCGACAAGCAGGTGTTCATATGCCAATTTTCATAGTAATTATAATCAATGACGCGAGTAAGGCCGCAGCTGTATTTCTCTACGTATGTTTAACTTTGCTTTTATATTCTGTAATGCGCTGTAGAAAACAGATTTTTTAATCTTACATTTTTAATACTTCAAAATTTACTATTTGAAACTGAAATTCGATTTCATTCATTATTTGTTAGCTTAATCACCGTGTTTACCAACTTCCAATAAGGTTGAAGTTCTAAATTCAGCTTACCAAAGGAAATATTCTGTGTTTATTGTTGTGCCCTTTAGGATCTATAAAAAACTAAACGCATTTATTGAACATCAATGTAAATATTTGTATAGATGTTATAAAGAACTGTATTCCTTTTATTAAAGGTCATGGTGACATTACTTAAACCTGCAGGCCTAGCATGGCGGGTGGACACTTTTCTATGGGGAGTAGATAGAAATCTTTTCCTCTCTGTAATTTTTTTCCTCTCTCCGAGCATGGACGCACAGGTGGATATAATATCCACGGTGGATAAGGAGGGAAACGCCATGCCCCGTTGCTACGTTAAAATTAAACCCACGTCCTACGAACTAGGATAATTTATCTCTACCAAATGTCAAACAGCAGTTTTATCCACTTTTCGTTCGCCCATGTTGTGAAGGGAGAAATATATATGTTTACGACAAATGTCAAACAGGGATATACTTTTCCTTTCCACTGCTGCCATGCTGTGTATAAAGAAGATGTCTATCTTGTCCCATGTCAGTGGATAAAAACAGGGGATACAATTTATAATCCTTTTTTTTTTGAGGGGGGGAAAATGCCTGGCATTTCCTTTC
Source organism: Lomographa bimaculata (assembly GCA_948107665.1). Classification (NCBI taxonomy): domain Eukaryota; kingdom Metazoa; phylum Arthropoda; class Insecta; order Lepidoptera; family Geometridae; genus Lomographa; species Lomographa bimaculata. Next base: position 9,877,233 of record OX403610.1, on the reverse strand, counting down.
CTTCCCAGGGGTGAAGGAAAGGGGTATGTGGGGCTAGAACCCACTAAAAACCCCCTCGTGAGCAGTCTCTCGCCGAAGTGGGGCAAGATAGGGTCGCGCTAGCAGTCACTATCTTGCCCCGGGCGGTAGGCCCGGATGCAAACTCCTCCGGGCCACTGCGCCCATGGAGGGGTGACCTTGCTCACCAAGGCCACCCCCCAGACGTGTGGGGCCGTGCAAGCCGATGGAGAGGTGCCCTGACTCTCCACACAATTTATATCCCTACTCCATGCTAGGCCGAGAGGGTGACTTCTCACTGGTACGTTATCATCAAAATAACTGTAGGTAGGTACTTTGCTGGTACCATACACATTTTATTGACCGAAGCGTCTCCCTTTCTGGATAAAAATGCTCCGTCCTTTATTCGTATGACCGGCAGTTCTCCTCTTCAGGTCGCATTTCTCAACCGATTCTCGTGAAATCGATTGTCAGTTCAGTTTTTGGAAATTTTTCAAAATGGCGGATGGGAAACTTAAGTAATTAAACGCAAGCAAAGCTTAAAAAAAACCGACCTCACCGCTTTTTCTTCGGAACTTTGGATTTGATGTACTAAACACGCATTATTGACGATATTTCAAGAACTACTGATCAGATCTTTATCAAATTTAAATGGGACCAAATGGAAAGCACAAGCTTTCAAATAAAAAATAATCATCAAAATCAGCGCACAAAGAAAGATGTTACGAGGTAAGTTTTGAAGTCGGTTAAAAACGAGAACATCGTCAATGTAGTCCACAGAATACGCATTATTGAGGATAACTCAAAAACTACTAGCCAGATCTTGATCAAATTTAAATGGGACCAATTGGAAAGCAACATCACTCAAACAAAATAAAATCAAAATCGGTTCACGTGGAAAGAAGATATGAGGTAACACATATAAAAAAAAACAGTCGCATTGAGTACCTCCTCCTTTTTTGTGAAGTTGGTAGAAAAGACATATTCGTTTCGCGAGGTCACAGCTCAAAGAACCACTATAAGTATTTAGTATGTTACCACTTGGTTCCCACCACAATTGTTTATGAAGTGAATAAACCCTACGTTGGGTACTGAATAAAAGATTCAACTATAAAATACATAATCGGACATTTTATTCAGAAAAATAACATCCACAATAAATACAGGTACAATTTGGAACATTATTTATTTTTATTTACAAAGCATTAAAGAAAAATGCGCGCCAAAAACAATTGTACATTGGAGCAATCATCATCTCGGACGTGTCAATGTCATTAGTGAGCCACCCGATGACGCTATATTCCCAAATCAAACTTTAGATATAGGTAAATAACACACAAGCTTACTGCTAGTATCATCTCCCCTCTCAAGAATACAACATGCCTTTTGAAGCATGAAATTAGTAGTATGTAATTATAATTGGTCGTACCGCGACTGACGTCACAACTGACGCCGACAGCTGTCGCATCGGCCAATCACAAGCACGGAACCGCCAACATCTAGCTCGCATCGACCAATCACTTTTACCTAGTCCTCTTCCCCCGGTGGTGAATTTTGTTATGAAGGCACGTAGCCTCATGCGTTATCAAATAACAAATGGAGAATTATAAAATACAATCTTTATTAAATAATTACAAAGATTTGGTTAAATATTCAGGTGTTGAAATGTTAAGAAAAGAGTGATTGTTTGATTGAGATGCTCAGCTAATAAGCCTTTTTGTCTAGTTCTCGGACACATGCAAATGATGCTAGGAGCGAATTACTAGGGCGCCATCATCAACTCAAAAATCGGACCATTGGTCCACAACGGGGCCCCGCTATGGTCCAATTTCAGTCCAAATTTGGTAGAATGCCACCATTTCTCACACCATGACAGAGGAGTTGCATTACCCAGCGGGGTGCAGCTGCAACCGTGATTCGGCAAGCAAAAGACCTTTCCCATAAATTTGCTGACCTATAAATTCAGGCTGTAATCTTTAAACAATTTGCGAATATGGCAATTAGAATCATTAACTTTCATGCGTGCCTCTTTGGGGCATGTAAATATAAAAATTTTATTCTTTTAGTGTCGCTTCTTTAGGGTCGTGATGGATGTGTTCATTTGAGGTAGCCTTTGAAGAGGCTTTGACTGTGCGCCTAATCAAAAAAACTGTTGCCATGGTTACCATTTGTTTACACGTTTCGTACACTCAGAAAACATATTGTATGCCATGTGCTAATAATGGATTAATACTTTAATTCTCTTGACTTGACATTATTTTAACGTCAATTAACATCAATAAATTATTATTAATTTATCCAATAACAAATAAGTTTTCTATTGCTATCAATTAACCAAACAACAGATTTCTTAAAGCAACTACTTTGTTGAATTACGTTTCGTTTCACGTAAGAAAACAATCTGCTCCAATGCCAAACAATGTTGCCAGAACGAAAAATTATCTGAAACGCACGATGATAACGTCGTCATTTTTTATAGAGAAATACATCAAATCCTTCATGTTATTGTCGAGAGCTATCTCTTTGCCGTGCAATTGTTCGTCTTGGAGATATAACGTTGGGGTTCCTCTGTGGCCGAATTTGGTGAATAGCCTCTGCGCCAGTGTGACCAATTTTTGCACCGCCATTGTAGAAGGGAACTTTTTCTTGATAGATATGCCGTTTATGTCGCGGAGTGTTATTTCGAGGAGCTGAGACGTGAGGGTCATATTCTTTTGTTGTTTTACTAGGAGGCTGTCGTCGGGGATGCCATATTCTGAAATAAATACATAGATGGATGAACTGTTTGTTGTACACCAATTCAAAAATACAATTACAGCAAAAAAATCAAATATAAAAAATTACTTAGGCTAGTACAATACAATAGTAAGTTTCAAATACTGTATAGGTACCTATTATTATTTATTCAGAATTGTTTTTTAAATATGTTATGTTATTGTATTATGTATTTATTTATTTATATGTTATATGTATGAATATATATTATTATAAATATATTTAGTTAATTACAACACCGACCTACGTTCTTATATATTGTTTTTCTCTTTTTCCATCCAAAGGTTGACTGGAAGAGATCGCTTTTAGCGATAAGTCCGCCCATTGTACTTAGATATAAATAATATGATTGATATAAATAATATGATATAAATAATATGATGTTTTTTTATGTAATTTTATTTGGTGCAATAAAGTGTTTTGTATTGTATTGTAAAATGGGCGGTCTTATCGCTTAAAGCGATTTCTTCTAGGCAACCTTTGGATGGCGAGGAGATTGCAAAATAATTTCGGAACTGTTGTGTACAGTTCTAAGTATAGTTCTAAGTATATAAATAAGGTTTTAGATACTTAATTATATAATAAACACATGTATAACATATACTTCCCGGCGTTTTCTCCCCAAGGAAAATTTGTGTTTCTGGTTCTGGTTGTGAATTGAAATTAGAGTGGGCTATGAGTGTGAAAGCGTTTATAGTAATCAGCGGGAATGGGGTTCGATTCCCGATGGCATCAAATTTTCTCAATCTAGAACATGCTACTCTTTAGCGGTATACATAGTAATTGTGGAAGCAAAACTTACTGTTGATCAGCGTTTGGAACCGACAGTGCTCTCTGTCAAACTCTAGAGGATTGTCTCTGGTCAGTTTCCATTCCGCGCCATACCTCTTCATATAGTCGTATTCCGCGCCGCGACGGTGTTCCGGTGTTATAGTAGACCCGTTCAGTTCCTGGCAATGGCAAATTAATAGGAAATTATATAACATATTTTTTTTTTTACATTTTAACAGTTTGATGGCTTAGTTGGGTGGCGTTCGCCATCTAAGCAGGGGTATCGGGTTCGATTCCCGGCGGGAACACAAGTTTTCTCCCTTAAGGAAATTTGTGTTTTTGGTTCTGGTTGTGATTGTGTGTGATGTGAATGTTTCCGGCACCCACGACACAAGTCATCTAACTTAGTGTGGAGCTGTGAGTGTGAAAGCGTTTGCTGTGTAAAATCTCTTTAAAGTTTGTTATTTCAAAACACATTGTCGTACAATCGTGAATATTTGAACATTACTGCTAGTGGTTGAATGTCTGGCAAAGGTGTGCTGTTGATACAGGCGGTTTCTGCAGAATACACCTATCACTACAATAGAGATTCCTACCACTACAACAAGAGTCCTATCACTACTGTAAAAGACTCCTACCAATATAAAAAGAGTGATATTAAATGCAAATAAACACAAAATTATTTATTTGCTTGAACAAGGGACCACTACTAAAAAATAGTCTAATTACTACAACAAAAGAGTCCTACCACTAAAAGAAAATACTCCTACCACTACAACAATATGCTCCTAACACTACAGCAACACTCCTACGACTGCAACAGCACTCCAACGACTACAACAAAACAATCCTATCACTATAATAACACTCCTACGACTACAACAAAACACTCCTACCACTACAACTACTACAACAACACTCCTACGACTACAAAAAACATTTCTATCACTACAACAACACTCTTACCACTACAACAACACTCCTACTACTGCAACAACACTCATACGACAACAACGAAACAACCCTATCACTATAATAACACTCCTACGACTACAACAAAACACTCCTACCACTACAACAAAACACTCCTACTACTACAACTCAAATCAATATTTGCATGTCACTATTATGACCAAGTGTGTGAATTATATTGATACACTTAACCCTACATCTGTTTATACCAACACTTGAAGCAAATAAATGCATTTCATTTCATTTGAACAAAAGATTCCTACCATTACAATTAATGTTTATATCTAGAAAATTGTTTAGTATGTAATTTTTCTCTTAATATCAATATGTATGACGAGTCCATGCACTGTTACATGACATTCTTAAATGTTATTTTTCTGTATGACAATAAATGAATTCTATTCTATTCTATTCTATCACAATAGTCCTATCACTTCATTGCTAAACTTTGTATGTACATACCTGTAGAGTGCCAATCTTAGCTATAATCATCTGAGATCCGGTGTCGTAGTCATCCACGTTTTGTATGGGATTTTTAAAAAAATACAATTTCTTCAAATGTGGTATTTTATCCAACTCGCTTAGTGACCGCCACTGAAAACAAAAACAATCAAATCAATTTTTTTTATTCACATGGCCCCAAAGAGGCACTCACGAAAGTTAATGACTCCACTGCCAGATTCGCAAAATAACAGCCATCTCGAGAAGAACCTGGCAAGAAACTCGGCGGCGTATTTTTTTACTTTTTTTTTCACTTTTCTGTTCACTTTTATGTGTTGTTTATGTAATGGTATACCTTTAAGGCCCGTGTGTATTTTATCTTCTATATATATAAAAATCAATGCCACTTTTCGTTGTTATTTTATAACTCAAGAACGGGCTCACCTATCCAAACCAAATGTTTAGGCTTTGTTCGGACTATTTAGTAGATGGTTTATGTGAAGTTTGCACAAAATCGGTCGAGCGGTTCTCCATTTATCACACCCGGGCGAAGCCGGGGCGGATCGCTAGTTATTTATACTTATATGAGTTTTTTTTTTAACTTCGCAATCTCAACCGGAGTCAATATATACAGTAATATTGTTCAGGCATAATAGTGTTTCATCTCTTATATATAACAATGAATTGCTGTTCGTTAGTCTCGCTAAAACTCGAGAATGGCTGGACCGATTTGGCTAATTTTGATCTTGAAATATTTGTGGAAGTTCAGGGACGGTTTAAAAGGTGAGAAAATATAAAGAAATTGCAATAAAATTAGTAAAAAGTAGTATTTTATTTTCCCATACAAACTGTTCGTACCTGTCAAACAGGAGATGTTTCTGAATATTTGACCACAGACAATTGGCGGTATGAAGTTCACCGGGTCAACTAGTCATATATATATATATATATATATATATATATATATATATGTATATAGTCCTAGTCACGTCGACACATTCGCGTCCATCGACCGGCGAGCAAAAATACTCATTGGCTATGATAAGCTAGTCGAGTCCAAATTGCAGTACCGGTCACCGACGTAAGGTCGCGAGCCTATCGGTATTCTATCGTTTACATTTTGGAGAGTGTGCGCAAGAATTACATGAGTTAATTCCCTCATTCCGTACTGCGAAGGAGTGGAACAATGAGTTCCACTCCTTCGCCCCTTGTCTTTTTTTTTTTTTTTTATACTAGATAGGCAAGCATTTGACCGCTATCTCACCTGATGGAAAGTGACGATGCGGCAAAAGATGGAACATGCTTGCCTAGAAGGTACCTATTCACTCTAGATTTGAAGACACCTAGATTATACCGTTCAGGGAACAAAGACGCAGGCAATGAGTTCCACTCCTTCGCTGTACGGATGATGAACGTAGAAGCAAAACGCTTCGAGCGAACTGGAGGTATGTCATAATAAATGGATGACGTTTGACAGTTTGTCTTGTTGTTTGATGTCTTTGTTCCCCTAACAGTATAATTTTGGAGTCTTCAAGTCTAGAGTGAAAAGGTATCTTTTAGGCAGGCATGCTACATCATCGCTTCTCATCAGGTGAGATTGTGGTCAAATGCTTGCCTATCAATCATAAAAAAATGGCCGTTTTACCATCCAACAACAACACAACTGTCAAACGTCATCCATATATGGTTGACGCTCGAAGCGTTTCGCTTCTTTCATTCTCTACGTTTATCATTGGTACTGCGAAGGAGTGGAACTCATTGCCCTCGTCTTTGTTCCCTGAACAGTATCATATTGGAGTCTTCAAGAGTGAATAGGTATCTTCTAGGCAAGCATGATACATCTTCGACCGTATCATCACTTTCCATCAGGTGAGATTGTGGTCAAATGCTTGCCTATCGGACATAAAAAAAGTCACAAGTCACAAGTCATGTCATGCCCCAGTAAAGTGGTGACCTCATGAACGTGCATAAGTGTAGGCAAATCATACAAAGTTGAAAAAAGTGATGTTCGCTTTCGCTCCAAAACTCCAATAGAAGTTCTAGTAAGGTAAACCACTTTACTAGGGCATGATTAACTATGGCTGGAGCTTGACTCTTTTACTTGACTTTGACTTGTGACTAGGACTTTTAACATGAAATACACTTGAAATATATTATAACTTGACACTGGGTAAATGCACAAGATTGCGAAGCCAAAATGAAAAGATAAAAAAAGTACAGAAATGTAATATTTATGTAATCTTGAATGTGTGTGTGTGTGTGTGTGTAACTTACATCGTTTATTCTGTTCCGATTCAAAAACAGCACGTCCAGATTGTGAAACAGGTCGATTTTGTGGACGTCATCGCTGAATCTTATCTCCGCTATTTCGCAATCGTTCAAACTGAGCACTTTGAGGTTTCTCATCCGACCTGGAATTATCATATTTGTTAGAGCACTTTGAGGTTTCTCATCCGACCTGGAATTATCATATTTGTTAGAGCACTTTGAGGTTTCTCATGCGAACTGGAATTATCATATTTGTTAGAGTACTTTGAGGTATCTCATGCGAACTGGAATTATCATATTTGTTAGAGTACTTTGAGGTTTCTCATGCGAACTGGAATTATCATATAAATTTGTTAGAGCACTTTGAAGTTTCTCATGCCAACTGGAATTATCATATTTGTTAGGTATTTCGGTGTATGACCTAAAATCATCATACCTATTAAGGACCTTACAAGTATGACTAAATCGTTATCATCATAATCATAAAGAAGCTTACAAACACACTTTTTTTACACAAAGGAAAGTTGTGTGTTTGTTCCTTTGTGGCGCTCTAGAGACAAAACGCGTGGGCCAAATTTGATGATTCTTACGTCAATCGATTTGTCGTGATCTTGAGTGTCGTATACAGTATACATAAATAACCATTATAAGTTGATCCGCAATCGTGAGCAATATGTATCGCGCGTAGAGCTCAACAAATATTGGCCGTCGGTGACGATGACGCGAGTTCCATGATTTTTTCACCCAAAAAGTGCTCAACGCGCCTAAAGAAGTTTTCAGTTTAAAAATAAACTCGACGGAGTTTGTTAAGTGTAGTATCATTGAATAGGTATTTGATAATAATTAAACGCAAGCAAAGCTTTATCTTTGGAACTTTGATCAGATTAGATGTACTAAACAGGCATTATTGACGATATTTCAAGAAGTACTGATCAGATCTTGATCAAATTTCAATGGTACCAATTGGAAAGCAACATCTTTCAAACTAAAAAAAATTCGAAATCGATTCACACAAGCGGGAACACAAGTTTCTGGTTGTGATTGTGTGTGTGATTTGAATGTTTGCGGCACCCACTACACAAGTCATTGAACTTAATGCAGGGCTGAGTGTGAAAGCGTCTAAGTCTAAACGAGAGCAAAGCCACGGTTACAGCTAGTCTCACCTAAATTGTTTACTTGTTGCCACGAGTCTATCGGGTTGCCATCGAGTCTAAGGACTGTCAATGAGTTCAAAGTAATCGGCGGCGATATCTCTTTGATCCTGTTATGCGCTGCAATCATTTCGTTTATCTGAAAGGTAATACAATAATTATAACACAAATAGCCGTGCCCCGCGGCTTCGCCCGCTATTATCAAGTTAAAAAGTAGCCTATGTGTTAATCCTAGGTATATGCTATGTACATTCTAGATTAAATCCAAATCCGTTCAGCCGTTAAAGCGTAAAGGGGAACAAACATACTTACACACATACTTTCGGATTTATAATATTTTTTATTTATTTATTTAATACTTTTAATACTTTTGCACAAAACAACAGTACAAGGAGGACTTAATGCTAGAATAGCATTTTCTGCCAGTCATCCTGGAGGTGCAGAGAAAAGGGTGGCGGTGCAGTAAATATATTTGAAAAATAAAAGGAGAATAAATGTATAAATATAGGAATACATGTAAATAATATACATAATAATAATATATATTTATAAATATATTATTAAATACTATATAACAATAAACTTACACAGATACTAATATATAAATATATATAATGGCCACGATTCTGATGTCACACACTAAATTAAATTTAAACTATTCCTGTCTTTTACAAAATAGGAACACAGACAGAGATAGCATACTGCTGTGCTGTCAAGTTAGTCAGAACTTAGATGTCTATACAAGCTTAGTTGAGTATGTTATTGGTGTTGAGTAAAAACACGCGCCTTTCTGCTGTTCATATTTTAAAATATAAACTAGCGTGACAGCTCTAAAATGTATGCTATCTCTTTCTTGTGTTTCTATTTTGTAAGAGACAGGGATAGTTTAAATTTAATTTAGTGAGTGTACATCAGAATCGAGGCCAATATGTAACCATAAAAAGTACTTCAATGATATGTAATTGCTACTGCAAGGTCAATTGAGGCAACTGTAAACATTTTTGATAAAATAAGCTCGAATTTTACTTGTATAATATTAGTAGGATTTATGTATGCATTTGCAAGGCATTGCAGTTTTTAAACTATGTTTTGAACTGCTTATTGGCTTAGTTGGGTGGCGTCCCCTTCTAAGCAGGGGTATCAGGTTCGATTCCCGGACGAAACACAATTCTCCCCAAGGAAAATGTATGTTTCTGGTTCTGGTTGTGATAGTTATGTGTGATGTAAATGTTTCCGACACCCACGACACAAGTCATCGAACTTAGTGTGGGGCTGTGAGTGTGAAAGCGTTTTGTTTTTAACATGTAATACTTTTAACCTGATGAAAATGGCGTCGATTTATGTATCACTAGCTGCGCCCCGCGGCTTTGCCCGCGTAAGTCCCGGACCAGCCAGAATTCGGGGTTAAAAAGTAGCCTATGTCCTTTCTCAGGCTCTAGACTATCTGTGTACCAAATTTCGTTTAAATCGGTTCAGTAGTTTTAGCGTGAAAGAGTAACAGACAGACAGACAGAGTTACTTTCGCATTTATAATATTAGTAAGGATTCTCCAAAACCTGTGATTCTTGGAGTTTTATATGTAACTAGGTGTCCGGCGACCTTCGTTCCACCTAACAGTCAATGAATGTGCATATTTAGGAAGCCATACCCGGCATGCGTTACAATGCCACGTGACTATATTATCACCTCCTTCATGTTTATGTTTGCCTAGTACTTTACCAAATCAGAGTGACGTATGAGAAAGTGATATTTATACACCTATATAAAAAAAAATAAGTGACGTTCCTTAAAAGTATCCTATGTCCTTCTCCTGGCTCTAAACTACCTCCCTGCCAATTTTCAGCTAAATCGGTTCAGCCGTTCTTGAGTTATAAGTGGAGTAACTAACACGACTTTCTTTTATATATATAGATAGTGTTGCATTATTAACCGTTAATAATTAGTTAACATGCATAAGTGTAGGCAAATTATGCAAAGTTGTAAATATGATTTTCGTTTTCGCTCCTAAGCTCCAATAAAATTTCTAGGAAAGTATACATATATTAATATATCCTACTAATATTATAAATCCGAAAGTTTGTGTGTAAGTATGTTTGTTCCCTCTTCACGCTTAAACGGCTGAACGGATTTGGATGAAATTTGGAATGTAAGTAGATTATACCTAGGATTAACACATAGGCTACTTTTTAACTTGCTAATAGCGGGCGAAGCCGCGGGGCACGGCTAGTATATATATACTAGCCGTGCCCCTCGGCTTCGCCCGCGCAATGAAGTTAAAAAGTAGCCTATGTGTTATTCTGCCCCATTCGAGCCTCGCTTGATTAATGGACAACCCCTTATTTTTTAGATGGTATAGAAACAGTAAAAATAGTATTCAGAAAAATAAACTGGAAGGGTTATAACAAGAATTATTTAGGTCTGACAGATATTTGATATTTTCAACCATCTTCAAAAAAGGAGGTTGTCAATTCGATTGTATGCTTTTTTTTGTATGTATGGATATCTCCGCCAATTATGAATCGATTTTGATGTTTTTTTTTGTTTGGTTGAGTATACTTCAGAGATCCCATATACATTGTATCGAAATCGGTCAAGCAAAACCGAAAAATAAGCGATGAAGTCGACTTTTTAAGCTTTGCTTGCGTTTCAATTATACAAATTCGCTGTAAGTCTGTGAGTGTGAGTGCGTTTGTTTGTTTGTTTACCTTTGGGAACAAATGCGAGAGAGTGATGACGTCAGTCCAATCGTAGTCGCACACGGAAAGATTGAGCTTTTCCAGGTTAGAGAAATTCTTCGAGTATTGCGTCATTGTGTCTATAGACATATCTAATGACATCCGGTTCTTGCTGAAAAGAGACAAATATATCATGAGAGATACGTAGATAAATTAAAAAAAAAAATATAGTTGTGGTATTTTTTTTTATCCCTGATAGGGAAGCATTTGACCACATCTCACGAGATGGAAAGTGATGATGCGGCCGAAGATGTAGCATGCTTGCCTAGAAGCTACCTATTCACTCTAAGAAGACTCCCAGATTATACCGTTCGGGGAACAAAGATGAGGGCAATGAGTTCCACTCCTTCGTAGATGATAAACGTAGAAGCGAAACGCTTCGAGCGAATTGGTGGTATGTCAACCATATATGGATGGCGTTTGACAGTTTACACTTGAATTATTTGTTTACTTGACACTGCCTAAATGAACAAAGACTCCCGGACCCAAAATTAAAAAAAAGTTATTACCTTTTTTTTTGTTTATTATTCGAGATAGGCAAACTTTTGACCACCATCTCACCTGATGATGTGATCGACAATGGAGAAACCATGTCTAGAAGATACCTATTCACTCTTGACTTGCAGACTCCCATATTGTACTCATCAGGAAACACCGACTCAGGCAAGGAGTTCCATTCCTTTGCGGTTCGCACAATGAATGTGGAAGCAAAACGCTTCGTCCGCATTTGTGGAAAGTCTACCATATAGCGGTGTCGCTTATCAGTTTGTCTGCTTGTCGTGTAGTTCCTTGGCACACTCTCCTTACCTGACATCTAACTCCTTCAAATCCGGCAGCTGCGCAGATATAGAGATGATCTCACGCCAGTTGTAAAACAGATTTGCGGACACATCGAGGCTGCGTACATTAGGACAGAGAGCAGCTACGTCGCCAGCCACGGAGATGTTCTGGTCATGCACGCATACTTCTTGAAGACGGTCGAATTTTCTGGAAGTAAAAAATGTACTGGTGGAATACCGGCAACTTCTTGGGACATCGTTCCAATTGAGACCGATGTCTTTCGAGGTATGGCTATTGCAAATTCTGTTTTAGTTTTTCAAATTAATTGATCGAGCGAAGCGAGATCTCTAAGTTGATTTGGGTCGTCCGTCCGTCCATCTGTCAGAGGCATCTAGCGTCTGAACCATATAAGCGAATGACTTCAAATTCTCATATAATATGTAAAATTACGGCCCAAAGCCAGAAATGTCATTTCAAATTATATAAATGTAAATATTAGGGGGGTGCCGGAAATATTCACATCACACACACAATCACAACCAGAACCAGACACACAAATTATCCTTGGGGAGAATACTTGTATTCCGCCGGAAATCAAGCCCGATACCCCAGCTTAGAAAGCGAATACTCTCCCAACTTTAGCTAACGGGCAGTTCTGGCATATTATTGATGTCATCAGATATACAGTCATATTATTATTATTATTGTGAATTTGTTTTGTACTGTTCCAGCAGGCCTAGCATGACGTCGGGATATAAATTGTATCCCCTGTTTTTATCCACTGACAAGGGACAAGATGCATGGCAGCAGTGGAAAGGTAAAGTATATCTTTTTTACTATTAAAGTTTTCGTGAGTTTGACACATTATCTATACTAATCTATACTAATATTATAAAGAGGTAAAGTTTGTTTGTTTGTTTGTATGTAAAAGGTAATCTCTGAAACTACTGATCCAATTCTGAAAATTCTTTCACTAATAGATAGCTACACTATCACTGAGTGTCATAGGCTATGTTTTATTGGGATAAAAGTTAGTTATCAGTTTGAAATAATAATATTCGTAAGACAAGTCGGAGAAAAAATTGCTAACTTTCCGCTTTATCGGCGTACGCTGACGAATACTTTATATGAATGAAACGGCTTGACTCACGATTTAAGGTCGACTCTTGCGACCTAGGTTTCGGGGATGTCCGATCCCCATCATCAGGCGAGCAGAACAGTGAGCGCCGTGACCTTCCGTCGTGAACTCACCTGATGATGGGGATCGGACATCCCCGAAACCTAGGTCGCAAGAGTCGATCTTAAATCGTGAGTCATGCCGTTTAATTTATATAAAGTAAAGTATATCCCTGCCGTAGATTTATATATTTCTCCCTTGATAACATGGGCGCAACGAAAAGTGGATAAAACTGCTTTATTTGACATTGGTAGAGAGAAATTATCCTCATTCGTAGGACGAGAGGTTAATAATGACGTAGCAATGGCGTTTCCCTCTTTATCCACCGTGGATAATATCAAAGTGCCCAGTTTTCACCGGGACACTTTTTGGAAATCCCTTCCAGACAGCCCCATACTCCCTTCAAACTAAGGACAAATCCGGGGAATCCCAGATGGATGGCAGCCCTAATTACAAACCTTTCTCAATTCAACAATCAGGTGAAACTGTTTTAGCGAGATTCATAATTAAGGCTATGATGATCAGCTGAAATATCATAATTAAATGCAAGCAAAGCTTAAAAAAACCGACTTCACCGCTTTATCTTCGGAACCTTAATCAGATTTTATGTATTGCACACGCATTATTGACTATAACTCAAAAACTAGAGATCAGATCTTGATAAAATTTCAATGGGACTACATGGAAAGCACCAGCTTTCAAATAAAAAAACAATCATCTAAATCGGCTCACCACGAAAGAAGTAATGAGGTAACTTTTGAAGTCGGTTAAACGAGAGCATCATCAAAGTAGTCCACAAAATAGGCATTATTGACGATATTTCAAGAACTACTAATCAGATCTTGATCAAATTTTAATGGGACCAATTAGAAAGCAACATATATTTAACATAAAAAGAAAACATCTTTCAAACTAAAAAAAAAATGTTCGATATCGGCTCACGAGGAGAGAAGTTATGAGGTAACAAACATAAATAAAATACAGTTGACTTGAGTACCTCCTGCTTTTTTGGGAAGTCGGTGAAAAGCTAGCCTATCATAGATAGTAAAAACCTTACTGCTTTTGGTGTATCTTCTCAAATCCAACCATTTCGATGAAGGGAGCCCCCATCTCTCTCTTCCACTCGTTGATGATTGTCCTCCGATGGGCAGCAATCGTCTCATCCTGTAACATTTAAAAATATAATCAGTATCTGAGTTGTTAGTATCTCGACCGACCGGAACCCGTCGTACACGTAGATTCCGATACAGTTAAAGTTCGTAAAGATATTCTTTGTTGCATGTGACACGTGTGTTGGGCAAAGCTAACAAGTGTAACATAAGCTATGGCGAAAATACCATTACAACATCAAAATTTTGTGGTTTGCAATTTAGCAAATCTGGTTTAGCCACGGAATGTTCATCATAATTGACCACATCGTCACTTTTCATCAGGTGCATAGCGGTCTAATCAAATTGGTTTTTACAGACTTCAAAAGAGGTGGAGGTACTATGTTCGACTGTAGATATTTATATTTTTAAGTTTTTTTTTATACATGTTGTTACGGTGTGATATGTATATGTGTTTCTCGAACCCATAATACAAATCTTTGAACTTAGTGTGGGGTTATGATTCTAATTAGGTTTAAAAGAAACTAAGCAACTTTTAATGAGTATTTTTTAATATTCTCCTTTATGACTTTTTAGGTTCCCCTACGGAAGTTCGAACAGTGTTCACTATTGTGTTGTTAATGCATTTTACAATACTCATATTCATTCAAGTGTAACACTTACAGACACATTCACATGGGCCCCAAAGAGTCACTCATGAAAGTTAATTATTCTAAAATCTAAAACTCATTCTTAAAATACATAATTATATTAACCTAGGTATTATGTAGTCACTAGAAAGCAATTGTGCAGTTTGCCTCCATGCATCCTTGTCATTAATTTAGTTACAAATCATTTTATAATAAGCTTTCTTAATTAATGGCCTTTTTTTATATTTGTTTTCCTTAATATAAATGCACGCACTGTAATTTTATGCTTATATCTAGTATTAAGATTGTGTGCGTCGCTTCTTAATTTATATTTATCAATATTTTTGGGAACATGCACAATATTTTCAAAGATGTAAAGCGAAGACATGGTAAGTATGCCTGTTTCTTTAAAGAATTCCCTGAGAGTAATCAGGAAAGTAATGATGCGGTCAAAGATGGGAAATGCTTACCTAAAAGATACCTATCCACTCTAGACTTCAAGGCACCTAGATTGTACCTTTCGGGAACAAAAATACAGGCAATGAGTTCCACTCCCTTGCAGTACAGATGATAAACAAAGAAGCGAAATGCTTCCAGATCCCACTGGAGGTATGAGAGTGATCAATCAATGACATTTAACAGTTTGTCTTGTTGTTAGATGGTAAAACAGGCATGGAGGAATGAACTCGTGTAATTCATACAAACACTCTCCAAAATTTAAATTCTAGAACACCGATAGACTTGCGACCTTACGTTGGTGACTGAAACTCTGCAATTTGGACTCAACTAGCTTATCTCTATGCTATATCATCTTATCGCTATATCATTGCCAATGAGTCTTTTTGCTCACTGGTTTTTTTTTTTTCTCTTTTTTTTCTTTTGGGACTTTTAATCGTCTAACGACTATGTCAGTCCCATAGTTGATAAATTTCAATAGACTTAACTATTAAGTATAGGAGTTTGCTTGACCAGCCTAGGCAGCCCCTTAAGCAGACTGATAGAGCAATCTCGCGGCATCAGATGTTTGCCCTGCCAGGATACTCTGGTAGAAATCCACATCAAAGTTATGATGTCCTAAAAGTCATAATTTGCAGCAATTTCAGAGGAATAAACATCTCAATAGCATAATGTACTCCAATATAAACAGTACTATGACCAAATGAAAACAAAAACAAGTTCTAGATATGACTCATACCACCTCCATTACTATTGATTCACAACATCTTTATTATCACTTTCAAATGAATTAATTTTGTTTAACTGAATGATTATTTCAGTTCCTAGTGATCAAAGCCTAACCATACAGCCAATAAATAAATAAAACTAAAGAAAACGAAGTAAGCAAACTATAGCACACCCACACAAGCATACAGAACCATGTAGGTGGACCTAAACCTGACTACAATCTTACAATCACTTTCGTCAGTACAAAGAGGTTGGAATGTTGTTAAAAAAGTTAAGAAACTTACTTCTCTGTCACCATAGTATTGTCTGATAGCATCAGAGCAACTTTTCATCGGAGATATCTTGTTCGGTCGAACGAAGGACCCAGCTCCGGGCTTAGACGTTTTAAAGTACTGAACATCTTTCACGGACCCGTCGTGCTTTCCTCTAGCCGCATCGTCCCACTCCACACCATACCAAATCCCTTTATACCCCTGAATTTCACCAATATATTTAACGGTACCGAAATCATCCCCACACTTCACCCGACCACCGATATGCACCTTTATCTCGTTTTCTTCAATTCCATTGTGACTGTCCATGCTACCGTTGTAAAATTTCGGTATTAAATCAACAGGCATAGCGCCCACCATTATTTATTTTTTTCGAAAATAGAACTGTTTATCAAAATGAAAAACAGACTGATTGGATTTCTCGAAAAACTGCTGTCAGTCAAGTGAAACTGTCAAACAATTAAACAATAGGGCAGTGATGTAACTAGCACATGACTATCTTAAAGATTGTAGGGAGTAGTCGATTATTTCTTTTTAAATCGAGTTAATCGACTTAGTTTGCAAATAAAAGTATGAGTTGATTATATATATTGGATAGAGTCTTAAATCGCTTTGATTCAATTATGGTTATTTATACTAGTCTATATGGAGAAAGATCCCAATAATGAAATACGATATTGAGTTACTTACGGGCTCTTAAAATCGCAGCCATCTTCTATTATAAATAATAACGTTGTTGTCTACTCACTTAATAACACATGTTACCTTGTTGTTACTATAAAAAAATAGTATCTAATTAAGTTTGGATACGGATTTCGTGATTATTAAATAGTTACATATTGATGTGAAGGGTCATAGTGAGCAGTATGATAGTGTCGATCTGTTATAATCGCCGCGTCTGTGGACGTGAACATTAGCAGCGATTTACTAGTAAATCGTAATCGTACACACCAACTTTAGCACCATCAGTGAGTCACCGTCGATATAAGACACTGCCATGTTTACTCTACTTTTAGCGATACCTCGACATATGTTTTTCAACCGATGTATCTCTCCATTGAGAGGTGCATTACGATAACAAATATTCGTTGTTTATACGGAGAAGCCACTTCACTATCAGTATTTTTGCTGACATTGATAGATTATTTATTTTAATGCTGAGCTAAGGGTTACCACATATAAAAAACCTGACACTTTGAAGTTATTAGTTACTCAATTGTTTCATAGATGGCGCTACTTGGTATCAAATCTAGCTTGATATCGAAAGCTGATTGGTGGATACTTGAAAGGATTATTATCCGACCAAGTATGGTATGTCAAACCGAATAAGGACGAAAATGTAAATTATCACAGTTCCGATTCGCACTTTGCTGATATCGCAGTTGTCAAAAAAATCATTTTAGTGCATTTCGCGACGACGAATACTGAGGAAAGCTGAATCAAACTTTTACTGTAAAAGACTAGGTATAGTTGTAAAAACGATATTGTTCATTCCTCAACTTGCAATACTTGAATTTGCTATCAACGAGTGCAATGCCCCATTTATTTTCATTCGTTTTCTCGGTGCGGCGCTAGCGTCATCTCACTCTGAGCTTTCTGTAATCGGGAATCGGGACGAGAAAAGTTTTTCTTTTTGACAAAAATGGCTACCGACCGGACAATCCCAGACGTCTTTGCTAGTCGATAACGCGAAAATGAATGTGTGCTTTTGTGAAGTGGGTTTTATAAGTGAACATTTGTTTCGTGCTGTGTAATCAAACTTATGGATTGATCTCAACAAAGGAAGCGGCCGTCAAAATGAGGTACGTAAGTTCATCGCTCGTATCGAGCTTTATTTTAACAAAACAAATAAATAATTATACAGATCATGCACGCGTCGATCTATTTACGTACGGAGTTAATTTATTGCTCCACTGGGCTGCTTTTTTGCTCCCCGGCATGTTCTTTTTACTGATAATAGAACGTAAACATAGCGCGGTGCGCTCGTTACGGTTCATCGATTAGTCGATTGCAATAGTAATGAGCTTTTTTATGAATGACAATGCAATTAGGAAATAAGAGATCACGTGCAGTTGTTTAAAAAAAAATTAGAAAAACATAATTGTCAGTTTTTTTCTTTGTTCGCGCGAACTGCTCGCCCCACACGTTGCGAATTAACATCATCGAATTCGTAAAGAATTGTTAATATTAACTATTCGTATATAAACGGAGTTAAATTAACTGTTATTGCTGCTGACCTTGCGTTGGTTTTAGAGGCAATTTCATTAAATTAGGGCGAATGCGTAGGGACGTCTCCCACTGATCCAGCATGCATGTTTCGTAGAATTGGGGTGTTGTGCCCCCTGCTAGGGTGAACTTATGACTAATATGACCCCACCTATCTTTCACAACCTGTCTACATTTCTGCAGTACATAAATTCGTAATAAATTACGCTTATCAGCTGTTATCAAGCTAGATAGTGGTTAATTAAGATAACAAGGCTTAGGTGAAACAAACTTTCTTAACTAAATTGTTTTCATTGTTGGTAAACTACATAGTCATTTATTACAGCAACTTTATTTAAGAAGTTTATGTAATGATTATTCTTTTTTCAAATTCCAATTTGAATTATTGAGTACACATGAATAGTAGTGCTGCAAGAGTTTCAATTAATATTGTAGCATATTTTCTGTTTAACATACAGTTTACTTGGATGATTTGGTACTATGTCCGTCTGTCCGTACATCTGTCAGAGACACGATACCTTTAATAATTAATATACCTATAATCTTTTTAGTTTTCCTGAGGGTATCCTTGACCACAGGTAAGACTGGTCAAAAGCCAGCATATCAAAATAATAAATAAAATCTAAATATGGCAAATGGGATAAAATGGTCACCAAACACAACATTTATAGGGTTTTTTTTTTAAATTTTGGCTTTGAATCTTGTGCATTTGTGTCAAGTGATAAAATATTTAATAACAGAAGTCCTAGTCACAATTCAAGTAAAAGAGTCAAGGTCCAGTTATAGTCAAGTCATGCCCTAATAAAGTAGTAGAAACTTTCCTAGAACATAAAATATATAGGAGTAATGGATCTTAAGCAAAAATCACATTATTTGACTTTGTATGATTTGCCAACACTCATGCAAATATTAATGGTTAAAATGCAAATATTACAAATTACAACTCAAATAATCAGAAGTTATAGAAAAAATCCAAAATCAACAACTCCATTTATTCACTTTCGCTGCAAAACAATTCTTTTGTTTTTCTGAGATTATCCTTGACCACAGGTAAGTTATTATTTATTTTATATGTATATAGTTTAAAAAAAAGTTTACCAAATGGGATTATAAGTATAAAAAATGGTTGCCATAACAACTTTTAAGTAGAAACAAATTAGGTAGTTATTAGTATAGTTTTTTTTGCAGTGGTTTGCACTGCCATTCAACATGGCAATGTAATGAAATCATTTTGGGAATATAACCAGTGAATTGTTAGATTATTTTTGAATTATTTTGTTATTTTTTTAATATTTTTTGTGTATATATGTAGGTCATAAATAGACGTAGTAGTTAATAGTCCTTGTACTGCACTACCATGAATTTTTCCTGCACCTTCTCGGATGACTGGCAGAAAATGCTGTATTATCATTTATCATTGAGTCCTCCGTGTACAGCTAAATTGTTCATAAGAATAAATAAATAAATGTAATGTAGTTAGTGTATTTAATCATATTTATTTATCTTTTCGTTTAATAAGTCGTCTGAAATATAAATTAAATATCTAATCAAGCACTTGCCAAATGGGATATTTACCAAATTGGATGTTGGCTTTTTACAAGCTCATTTAGTTTCAGTTGTCCCATTATTTGTCGGTCTGCAATCAAATCTTGCAAGCTAAATTAGACCCACTTCCCGATGCCCGATCAAATTTGGTGTATTTATGTATCTTCGGTGACATAATGATATGGTACCATGGAGCTGGTCTGATGATGGAGACGGAAGACTGGTTCCATGGGGACCGGGAGCTCATTCTATTTTAAAAGATCTATCAGTGCACCTGGTGAAGGCGACGCGTGATCTAAACTGGCACTTATTTGGCTCAATGCATTGCAATTCAGAGAGGCTATGCCACCAGCATGATGGGAATGCTACCCACTGGTAGTGGGCTTGAGCACTTGAGTTACCTATATACTCGATGTTATGTAGGTAACTTAGGTCTTTGCTGTATTTAGTTTTAGAAAATATAGGCATTTGGCCCGTATTAGAATAATTGCCCCATGTATGTAATTATTTAAATGTAATTATTTAGGTCAAGGTCAAATTGCTCTCATTTGTTTGAATAAATAATACTGTGAAACTATGACAAACATTTCTAATTAATTAGGTACCTATGTGCTGAGGTATTTTCTTACTCATACCTAGGAGTAGGTATACAATGTGTTATTAATTAGTATTGTTATTATTTTGATCATGCTTATTATAACATTCTTCAGAGATATATAAATTAGTGATATTAGTAGATTGACGTCTGTGAAGTTAGCATCTCAAATGTTAGCATCTCACAAAGAAAATCAATATCAAGTGGCATCCAGCATAGTTCTACAGTTCTTGATAAGTTTTATCAATAGTTCCGTTGATTAAACCATTAATATCGTGTTTTTAAAAAATGAGATGCTAACTTCGCACAGACATGATAGCATCTCATCACATTCCGAACACCTGACTACACAAGAGTCTACATTTGATGAGTTCTATGTTCCCAACAAGTTTTGACAATAGTTCTGGCGATAAAACTGATAAAATTGCGTTTTGGAAAAATGAGATGCTAAGTTCGCAAACAGATTGCAGCATCTCAACACAATCCGAAATCCTAACGCCACAAGAGTCTAAATCCGGTGAGTTCTATGCTCAAAATAATTTTCAACAATATTTCTGGCGGATAATCAAATGAAATTGCGTTTTGAAAAAACTAAATGCTATCTACGCAAGAACAAAATGAAATCTAATCAAATTCCGAGAGTCAGACCAGAGCAATGGTTCTAGATGGAGACCAGCATCTCTTGCTATGAAATGACAAAGAGATATGGCTTCTGGAACTGTCACATATTTCTCCATCGAATTTAGCCTGCATCTCTTGCCATACAATACCATAGACTTTTTCCTATTCCTATATCGATTTTTTTTCCTTAAAAATCTCGTAATTAGTGAGATGCTAGCCTACTGTTGGGAGTTCCGGTTCAGAAAACGGTTCTAGATGATAACCAGCATCTGTTTCTACGAAATGCAAAAGAGTTCCGGCCTCCAAAACTTTTTCCTAATCCAATATCGATTTTTTTCCTTATAAATCCCGAAAGTAGTGAGATGCCAGCCTACTGTTGAGAGTTCCGGTTCAGAAAACGGTTCTAGATGATAACCAGCATCTGTTTCTACGAAATGCAAAAGAGTTCCGGCCTCCAAAACTTTTTCCTATTCCAATATCGATTTTTTTTCCTTATAAATCCCGAAAGTGTGAGATGCCAGCCTACTGTTGAGAGTTCCGGTTCAGAAAACGGTTCTAGATGATAACCAGCATCTGTATCTACGAAATGCAAAAGAGTTCCGGCCTCCAAAACTTTTTCCTATTCCAATATCGATTTTTTTTCCTTATAAATCCCGAAAGTAGTGAGATGCCAGCCTACTGTTGAGAGTTCCGGTTCAAAAAACGGTTCTAGATGATAAACAGCATCTGTTTCTACGAAATGCCGAAGAGTTCCGGCCTCCAAGACTTTTTCCTATTCCTATATCGATTTTTTATCTTTAAAAATCTTGTAATTAGTGAGATGCCAGCCTACTGTTGAGAGTTCCGGTTCAAAAAACGGTTCTAGATGATAACCAGCATCTGTTTCTACGAAATGCCGAAGAGTTCCGGCCTCCAAGACTTTTTCCTATTCCTATATCGATTTTTTATCTTTAAAAATCTTGTAATTAGTGAGATGCCAGCCTACTGTTGTGAGTTCCGGTTCAGAAAACGGTTCTAGATGATAACCATCATCTGTTTCTACGAAATGCAAAAGAGTTCCGGCCTCCAAAACTTTTTCCTATTCCAATATCGATTTTTTTCCCTGAAAAATCTCGTAATTAGTGAGATGCCAGCCTACTGTTGAGAGTTCCGGTTCAAAAAACGGTTCTAGATGATAAACAGCATCTGTTTCTACGAAATGCAAAAGAGTTCCGGCCTCCAAAACTTTTTCCTATTCCAATATCGATTTTTTCCCTGAAAAATCTCGTAATTAGTGAGATGCCAGCCTACTGTTGAGAGTTCCGGTTCAGAAAACGGTTCTAGATGATAACCAGCATCTGTTTCTACGAAATGCAAAAGAGTTCCGGCCTCCAAAACTTTTCCTATTCCAATATCGATTTTTTTCCTTGAAAAATCTTGTAATTAGTGAGGTGCTAGCCTACTGTTGGGAGTTCTGGTTCAGAAAACGGTTCCAAATGATAACCAGCATCTGTTTCTACGAAATGCAAAAGAGTTCCGGCCTCCAAAACTTTTTCCTATTCCAATATCGATTTTTTTTCCTTATAAATCCCGAAAGTGTGAGATGCCAGCCTACTGTTGAGAGTTCCGGTTCAGAAAACGGTTCTAGATGATAACCAGCATCTGTTTCTACGAAATGCCGAAGAGTTCCGGCCTCCAAGACTTTTTCCTATTCCAAAATCGATTTTTTTCCCTGAAAAATCTCGTAATTAGTGAGATGCTAGCCTACTGTTGGGAGTTCTGGTTCAGAAAACGGTTCCAGATGATAACCAGCATCTGTTTCTACGAAATGCAAAAGAGTTCCGGCCTCTAAGACTTTTTCCTATTCCTATATCGATTTTTTTTCCTTATAAATCCCGAAAGTAGTGAGATGCCAGCGTACTGTTGAGAGTTCCGGTTCAGAAAACGGTTCTAGATGATAACCAGCATTTGTTTCTACGTGTTGTTATTTCACACGATTAAACCGGTGCAATGCTATATCAAGAAATCGAACATAAAAGTAATCTTCAGTTTTATCTGATAGCTGAATGTTATCGCTTTATAAGAAAAACATCCAACAGAAAAATATGAGAGAGTCCCAGAGACCAGAACTCTTTAGCATTTCGCAGGAACAGATGCTGGTTATCATCTAGAACCGTTTTCTGAACCGGAACTCTCAACAGTAGGCTGGCATCTCACTACTTTCGGGATTTTTAAGGGAAAAAAATCAATATAGGAATAGGAAAAAGTCTTATAGGCCGGAACTCTTTTGCATTTCGTAGAAACAGATGCTGTTTATCATCTAGAACCGTTTTTTGAACCGGAACTCTCAACAGTAGGCTGGCATCTCACTAATTACGAGATTTTTCAGGGAAAAAAATCGATATTGGAATAGGAAAAAGTTTTGGAGGCCGGAACTCTTTTGCATTTCGTAGAAACAGATGCTGGTTATCATCTAGAACCGTTTTCTGAACCGGAACTCTCAACAGTAGGCTGGCATCTCACTACTTTCGGGATTTATAAGGAAAAAAAATCGATATTGGAATAGGAAAAAGTTTTGGAGGCCGGAACTCTTTTGCATTTCGTAGAAACAGATGCTGGTTATCATCTAGAGCCGTTTTCTGAACCGGAACTCTCAACAGTAGGCTGGCATCTCACTAATTACAAGATTTTTATGGATAAAAAATCGATATAGGAATAGGAAAAAGTCTTGGAGGCCGGAACTCTTCGGCATTTCGTAGAAACAGATGCTGGTTATCATCTGGAACCGTTTTCTGAACCAGAACTCCCAACAGTAGGCTAGCATCTCACTAATTACGAGATTTTTCAGGGAAAAAAATCGATATTGGAATAGGAAAAAGTTTTGGAGGCCGGAACTCTTTTGCATTTCGTAGAAACAGATGCTGTTTATCATCTAGAACCGTTTTTTGAACCGGAACTCTCAACAGTAGGCTGGCATCTCACTAATTACGAGATTTTTCAGGGAAAAAAATCGATATTGGAATAGGAAAAAGTTTTGGAGGCCGGAACTCTTTTGCATTTCGTAGAAACAGATGCTGGTTATCATCTAGAACCGTTTTCTGAACCGGAACTCTCAACAGTACGCTGGCATCTCACTACTTTCGGGATTTATAAGGAAAAAAATCGATATTGGAATAGGAAAAAGTTTTGGAGGCCGGAACTCTTTTGCATTTCGTAGAAACAGATGCTGGTTATCATCTAGAGCCGTTTTCTGAACCGGAACTCTCAACAGTAGGCTGGCATCTCACTAATTACAAGATTTTTATGGATAAAAAATCGATATAGGAATAGGAAAAAGTCTTGGAGGCCGGAACTCTTCAGCATTTCGTAGAAACAGATGCTGTTTATCATCTGGAACCGTTTTTTGAACCGGAACTCTCAACAGTAGGCTGGCATCTCACTAATTACGAGATTTTTCAGGGAAAAAAATCTATATTGGAATAGGAAAAAGTTTTGGAGGCCGGAACTCTTTTGCATTTCGTAGAAACAGATGCTGGTTATCATCTGGAACCGTTTTCTGAACCGGAACTCTCAACAGTAGGCTGGCATCTCACTACTTTCGGGATTTATAAGGAAAAAAAATCGATATTGGAATAGGAAAAAGTTTTGGAGGCCGGAACTCTTTTGCATTTCGTAGAAACAGATGCTGGTTATCATCTGGAACCGTTTTCTGAACCGGAACTCTCAACAGTAGGCTGGCATCTCACTACTTTCGGGATTTATAAGGAAAAAAATCGATATTGGAATAGGAAAAAGTTTTGGAGGCCGGAACTCTTTTGCATTTCGTAGAAACAGATGCTGGTTATCATCTAGAACCTTTTTCTGAACCGGAACTCCCAACAGTAGGCTAGCATCTCACTAATTACGAGATTTTTAAGGAAAAAAAATCGATATAGGAATAGGAAAAAGTCTATGGTATTGTATGGCAAGAGATGCAGGCTAAATTCGATGGAGAAATATGTGACAGTTCCAGAAGCCATATCTCTTTGTCATTTCATAGCAAGAGATGCTGGTCTCCATCTAGAACCATTGCTCTGGTCTGACTCTCGGAATTTGATTAGATTTCATTTTGTTCTTGCGTAGATAGCATTTAGTTTTTTCAAAACGCAATTTCATTTGATTATCCGCCAGAACTATTGTTGAAAATTATTTTGAGCATAGAACTCACCGGATTTAGACTCTTGTGGCGTTAGGATTTCGGATTGTGTTGAGATGCTGCAATCTGTTTGCGAACTTAGCATCTCATTTTTTCAAAACGCAATTTTATCAGTTTTATCGCCAGAACTATTGTCAAAACTTGTTGGGAACATAGAACTCATCAAATGTAGACTCTTGTGTAGTCAGGTGTTCGGAATGTGATGAGATGCTATCATGTGTGTGCGAAGTTAGCATCTCATTTTTTAAAAACACGATATTAATGGTTTAATCGACGGAACTATTGATAAAACTTATCAAGAACTGTAGAACTATGCTGGATGCCACTTGATATTGATTTTCTTTGTGAGATGCTAACATTTGAGATGCTAACTTCACAGACGTAGTAGATTGTCCTATTCAAAATAAGTGGGTAAAGGTAATTATGGGAGAAAAGTTATAATGTTTTTAATGTATTTATTTCTTTATGATTTTGTATTAGTTTAGTCTGGACATGCTGAATTGTTTGAATTGTGTGATTATTATTAGTATTTGATGACTTTTTAATTTAATTTATTTTGATTTTTGATATGTAATATGTGATATGGTGTACCTAATACTGAAATAAATGATTTATTATTATGATAAAGAAAACCTTGTAGAGTATTGTAAAGAAGTTGATAACAAATATATCAAAATCAAAATCACATGGGCCCCAAAGAGGTATTCATGAAAATTACTGATTCTACTGCCAGATTTGCAGAATTACAGCCATATATATAACTAGTTGAGCCACACGGCTTTGCCCGCTGGTGATCATGATGATGATTAAAGTAGTCTAAGTCCTAATCCAAAGTATAAGCTACCTACATTCCAAATTTCATTAAAATCGGTTTAGTAGTTACGGAGATATGCCGTAACAAACATTCACACACACAAACTTTCGCATTTATAATATTAGTAGAATAATAGGATATATAAACGCTCTCACACTCACAGCAATAATGCGGCCAAAAATGTAGCATGCTTGTCTAGAAGATACCTATTCACTCAAGACTCAAATTATACCGTTAGGAAACCAAGAGGCAGTGGTGTTCCATTCCTTCGCATTACAGACTTTTTGAAGTCAGTGATGATTTAATTAAAAATAATAACAATAATCAAACTGCACATTGGCTTACTTAGGTGTGCGTTCCCTTTCTAAGCGAAGTTATTGTGTTAGATTTCGGCGAAACAATTTTTTTCTTCAACGAAAATTTGCATTTCTGGTTCCGGTTGTGCGATGTGAATGTTTCCAGCACCCACAACACAAGACTTCGTACTTAGTGGGGCTGTGAGTGTGAAAGTGTTTATGTTTATATATACCGTTGCTGTTCAGTGCTTTTCTGGCAGTTAGGCAGTGGGTGACCTTTTCTTGGTGCAACAGGAAAACTAAACAAAGTTTTTTATTAGACCAATAAAATTTGCGATCAATTAATAAATTCATTAATTGAGGAAAACCATTTTAAAAAAGAATGTAATATGATATTTATATATATCCTGTTTATGGATAAGTTTATTTCATAGATAAGGAATAATTTTATTTCGAGTTGGAACATCTTATTTAGCGATTATAATTAATTTATTAAATATATTATTAAATACATAGAAAGTTACAACAACATTAAGCAACTATCTCACCTGATTCATAACCGGACACTCCACACAAATGTTGCAAACCAACATCACACAAGAACTTACTGCTCATTTTATTAGACTAGACAAGATAAAAAAAAATATTCTCAATCCACTTGTGGATTTAGAATATTTTATTTTATCTTTTTAACTGCTATGTAGGTACTAACTTCAACTATCTAGTGACTAAATAGTTGAAGTACCTAAATAACAGTTTTAATCTTAACCAACTTAAAAAAAGAGGGGGTCCTTAATTCGATTTTTATGTTACCAAGCAGAAAACCTCAAACGGTGTAAATATTCCAACCTTGGTAGAGGTGTAATGTTTGTACTGTTTATGGTAGAAACGTTGGGTTTGTGCGAACCAGGTGCATATGAAATTTTTAAATATTTGTCCTCATGTTTGGTTGAGGCGACAACTGACCAGAATGCTGGTTCTTTTTTTTTTTTTATTTGTGACAGGCTAGTGTTTGACCACTATCTCACCTGATGGTACGACGATGTGATCGAAGCTGGTAAACACACTAGACCTGGAATACGCAGGCTCTCAAGGATAACTGCCGGAACACCGTATTTGGATTGGCGGCAGACTTTCAACTTGATGGTGGTAAGCTACTTTGGTAGTAAGCCAGGCGAGCAACTCACAAAATGCTCTACCACCTCTCAAATGTCACCTGATTAGCACCACCCGGGGACCACGTGTAGGGAGTCAGACTTAAGGGGTATCCTCCTACGGACGTGGGTGACTCAGCCCCCAAGCTCTTATTTAGCACAAAAAATTTGCATCGCTATTCAATATGGAACCACAGCTAGTATTCTGGGCAGCTTTTCCTTCGACAAGTGGTATAAAACATTTTTAAGTGCTATTTGTGTTATTCCTCTTATTGAGACTTAAATTTATAATTGATCGAGCTAAGCGAGATGACTCTAAGTTGACTTGGGTCGTTCAGCACTTTGTCCGTCCGTACGTCTGTTAGAGGCATCTAGCGTCTGAACCATATAAGCGAATGACTTCAAATGCTCATAGATTATATAAAACTACGACCCAAAGCCAGAAATGACATTTAAAATCGTATATACTCAATAATGCGTATTTATTTCTGATCTGATCAAGGATTCCGAAGATCAAGGGGTGAAGTCGGTTTTTTTAAGCTTGCTTTTAAATTATTGCAAATTCAGCTGTCTTTAGCTGGTGTGGAAAGTTTTATACAATGGTCACCCAGACGAAAATATGTCTGACTCAATAATTGGTTTGCCTTGGAACCTTGGGCAACCAGTTTCTGAGGTGTCCCAATGACAGGTGCGCCTGACATACCTACCTATTGCAGTTTATTATTATGTTAATTACCGCGCTAATTAATTACAAATTATTAAAACCGGTATCAATTTTAACCGACTTCAAAAAAAGGTTCACAATTCGACAATTTTTTTATGTGTTACCTCATAACTTTTTTCTAGGCGGACCGATTTTGATGATTTTTTTATTTAAAAGCTGGTGCTTTCCATGTGGTCCCATTTAAATTTGATCAAGATCTGACCAGTAGTTTTTTAGTTATCCTCAATATGCGTATTTAAGTCATTAAATCTGATCAAGGTTTCCGAAGATGAAGCGGTGAAGTCAGCTAAAATCATGTTTCAAAGGTGACTTAACCGAGAGTGTTCTTTATAAACGAATGAATAATTGTAAATGATGAGTTACAAGTTACTTGGAAAAAATTAAAAAAAAAAAAAAAATTTGCTCTGCAGCCGTTTCCCCCGAATACCTATTTGTATCGTAAACAAAGTTTTGATTTTGCCACACTTATCTAGTTTGGAGATATCCATAAAAATAGTTTTTCTCTCTCTTAGACACT
This sequence comes from Lomographa bimaculata, assembly GCA_948107665.1. Classification (NCBI taxonomy): domain Eukaryota; kingdom Metazoa; phylum Arthropoda; class Insecta; order Lepidoptera; family Geometridae; genus Lomographa; species Lomographa bimaculata. Next base: position 9,848,305 of record OX403610.1, on the reverse strand, counting down.
TTACAACCGACTTCAAAAAAGGACGTTCTCAATTCGACTGTATGTTTTTTTTTTGTACGTATGTTACGCGGTAATTCCGCCAATTATGAATCGATTTTGTTGATTTTCTACCGACTTCACAAAAAACTCTAGTGGATAGTATTTTTTTTTATTTGTGTTACCTCATAACTTCCTTCCACGTGAAACGAAATTGAAAAAAAATTTTTGTTTGAAAATTGTTGCTTTCTAATTGATCCCGTTTTAATTTGATCAAGATCTGATCAGTATTTCTTGAAATCGTCAATAATGCGTGTTTAGTACATCTAATCTGATCAGATTTCTGAAGATAAAGCGGTAAAGTCGGTTTTTTTTAAAGCTTGCGTTTAATTATTTTTTGTTTGTTAGATTATACTTCAAATGTGGTCCCATATACATTTTATCGAAATCGATCAAGCCAAAACCAAAGTATAAGCGGTGAAGTCGGTATTTTAAGCTTCGCTTGCGTTTCAATTATGGTTCGTACTACTTCATACATAAATATGCAAAATGGTATTAATTGCGCTAATTGTCCATCCGTCTGTCGGAAACGTATCAATTTAGTTATTTTGGGAACAACAACTCTACATTTACTGTTGTAGGTATTTATGGTAAGGTACAATTACTCGACCACGACGACACAGAAAGGTGGATATAATTTCGACTCGGTATGTCGCCTGCTTGTCGTTTAGAGGCAGCGGTGATTTTATGTTTTTTAGCGGAGTGAAAGCACCCGACTCGGCTAACGACTTGTTGTCTTACGAGTAACAACTGAGACCGTCGGATTAGCGTTAGATTTTTATGTAGTATCAGTTAGTACATTAATTTGTGTCAATGATGTCGTAATAGAAAATTAAAAAATTTTAAAACACGACGAACTCTCTTGAAAACGCCTGCACAGATTTTCACCAGAGATAGCTCAGAAAACTTGATCAAGTCGCCGAAAATTAAATCGAAATCGGTTCAGCCGTGGCATAATATATTTCTAATGCAACGGCTGAACGGATTTGGAGTGTGCATAGTTTATACCTATACGATTAACACATAGGCTTTTTAAATTTTAACTTGATCCACGCGAGGCACGGCTAGTAATTCTACGTAAGTTTGTGTGTAAGTATGTTTGTTCCCTCTTCACGCTTTAACGGCTGAACGGATTTGGTTGAAATTTGGAATGTGCATAGATTATACCTAGGATTAACACATAGGCTACTTTTTAACTTGACAATAGCGGGCGAAGCCGCGGGGCACGGCTAGTTTATATATATACGAGTTTAAAAAACTAATAACCGATTTCATACGCAAATATATCCGAGACTCTTCATCATTCAGATCTTGATCAAATTATAATGGGACCACCTGGGAAGTATATATATATACACACACTTTTAAACAAAATAAAGAATTTCTCGAATCGGTCCAGGCGTCTTCGAGTCATCGGGGAACATACATAGAATAATTTAAACGTAAGCAAAGCTTAAAAAAAAGACTTCCCCGCTTATATTTTGGTTTTGGAGAATCGGTCCACAAATGGAGCAGAAATTGGTGAACATTCATAAAAAAAACATACAGTCGAACATAGAACCTCCTCCTTTTTTGAAGTCGGTTAAAAAGAAGATTCTGACGAATTGAGAACCTCCTCCTGTTTTGTCGATTAAAAAAGGGTCTTCAGGCATTTTCATATCAAAGAAGGTTATTTATTTAACTCGTTTTTGCTCAAATAGGGTACAAAAGGGCTACCTAATGCTATAAGAATTTAGACCTTGTAGATACCTACAGATATCTCAGTCTAGGAATCTAGTGCTCAACTGTATAATCTAGTACATCCGTGTGACGTCATACATACCAGACGGCACATACCGATCTATTGTAAACTTGTATCTGTTCTGAATTGTAGGGTAAACATTAAACATGATTTTATTTATATAACACTAGCCGTGCCCCGCGGCTTCGCCCGCTATTATCAAGTTAAAAAGTAGCCTATGTGTTAATCCTATGTATAATCTATGTATATTCCAAATTTCATCCAAATCCGTTCAACCGTTAAAGCGTGAAGAGGGAACAAACATACTTACACACTTACACACAAACTTTCGGATTTATAATATTATAGTAGGATTAGCTATGCTAGGCAGAACTATAGAGATAAATTTAGAAAGGAAAAATTATCGCTTTAGGTGGGATTTGAACCCGCGGCCATAGGGTCTCATGCCCTATTTGCTCTAACCGCTGAGTTGCTCAAGCCCCGCCTGAAGCGACGAAATTAACCTTTCCTTATTATTAACGTCTTACGGGGACGTGTGACGTCATCTACCGAAACAGTTTATAGAAACTACTACGGCCTTTTGGTAAACGACGTTTTCTAAAAATGAGATCTAGCTAGATCGATTTATCGCCCCCTAAAACCCCTGCATACTAAATATCATGAAAATCGTTGGAGCCGTTTCCGAGATCCTGATTATATACTACTAATATTATAAATCCGAAAGTTTGTGTGTAAGTATGTTTGTTCCTTCTTCACGCTTTAACGGCTGAACGGATTTGGATGAAATTTGGAATGTACATAGATTATACCTAGGATTAACACATAGGCTAATTTACTAAAAAATCTTAAACTCTTTAACACTATAAAAACAATAAGAAGCCAGCTAGTTAAAGATTTTTTAAATTTGTTACCTTCCAATGTTTTTATTTCATTTTTTTTGGACTCTGCCAAAAGACTCCTACCATTATACACATATCAAACTCTAGTTTAGTGACCTCGTGGTCTGTCAATTCACCATTGTGAAGTTATGGTAAAGCTCGCCAAATCCGTGAACAATAGTTAGGCGCATTTGGTATCTTCCTGTCTAGGAATACATAAACATTATTATAATGATCAACACATCCGCGGTTTGGCCATTGTTTTTGTTTAACCGATTGCAGACGCATGACCCTGTTTAATCCTACTAATATTATAAATCTGAAAGTTTGTATGTTTGTTCACTCTTCACGCTTTAACGGCTGAACGGATTTGGATGAAATTTGGAATGTACATAGCTTAAACGTAGGATTAACACATAGGATACTTTTTAACTTGATAATAGCGGGCGAAGCCGCTGGGCACGGCTAGTATATACATATTGATGTAAAGATGATTATAGATTTCCTAGTTTGATGAATCAAGAGTTTGTCGTATGTTTTTTACATATAAATCTGTTGGCGTACTCATAAACACTGATTTAATTACATTCGTCAGTCGTTCCCCTTCATTTACCGATGCGTCACTTGCAGAACATTCGTTTTTGTGCTCACTCGTGTTTCTCTGCTCTATTTGAACCTGAATCATATGAATCACACTATACCGTGAACTGCCCGTTGGCTAAGTTGAGCGTTCGTCTTCTAAGCCGGGGGGATTCGATTCCCGGCGGGAACACAAATTTTCTCCACAAGGGAAATTTTGATTCTGCTGGTGTGATGTGAATGTTTCGGGCACCCACGACACAAGTCATCTAACTTAGTGTGGGGTCGTGAGTGTGAAAGCGTTGTTGATTTTGTATAATTTTTAAAACCTGTGATTCTTCGAGTGTCAATGTGTAATAATGGTGAATCATTAACCTTTTACTTAGTAAACGTGCATAAGTGTAGGCAAATCATACAAAGTTGAAAAATTTTCGCCTTTGCTCTAAAACTGCAATAGAAGTTCTAGTTAAGTTTCTACTACTTTATAAGTAGCATGACTTAACTATGACTGGACCTTGACTCTTTTACTGTACTTTGACTATGACTTGTGACTAGGACTTTTGATATAAAATACACTTGAAATTTATTATTACTTGACACTAGCTAAACGCACAAGATTCCCCATTCTATTATCGGACATCGAGACAGACTCTTAAGCGACACCGCTATATGGTAGATATTCCACAAATGCGGACGAAGCGTTTTGCCTCCACATTCATTATGCGAACTGCAAAAGAATGGAAATCCTTACCCGAGTCTGTGTTCCCTGATAAATACAATATGGGAGTCTTTAAGTCGCGAGTGAATAGGCATCTTCTAGGCAAACGTGCTCCATCGTCGACCGCATCGTCACTTACCATCAGGTGAGATGGCGGTCGAACGTTCGCCTATATTGAATAAAAAAAAAGATTGCATCCTAGCTAAAATTAAAAAAAAAAAAATATGATGGTAACACCGAGCTCATCTGTTGAGAGAGACGTAGAGGCAGAAATCGTTTTTTTTTTACAATACCTGTTATGAACCAGTTTTTACTGTTTTTTTATCGCCTACTGTACTGTAATATTAATATTTTTATTTCGAGAGGTGGTAGAGCATTTTGTGAGTTGCTCGCCTGGCTTGCTACCAAAGTAGCTTACCACCATCAAGTTGAAAGTCTGCCGCCAAGCCAAATACGGTGTTCCGGCAGTTATCCTTGAGAGCCTGCGTATTCCAGGTCTAGTGTGTTTACCAGCTTCGATCACATCGTCACTTACCATCAGGTGAGATAGTGGTCAAACACTAGCCTGTCACAAATAAAAAAAAAAAAAAATATCTTGGTTTCCGGAAATGCGTCACCCGTTACATGCCGACGACTACGTTGTATAGTTTAAGCCTTAATATGAGGTATAAGTATGTGTATGTATATATGAAGTTGTTTTACCAGCTGTGTCCCGGTGTTGACGTTGACCCGAATTTGGACGCTTCCTCAGGCAAATGTTATATGATGGAAACATCTTGTATACGTCATTGTATCATATCACGATGTATTTAGTAGAAAATATCTTCTTTATTATATAACTAGCTTTTGCCCACGGCTTCGCTCGCGTTAAGAAGTATTATTATTAATTAGGTATAGATCTCCTATTTTATCCCCTTGGGGGTAGAATTAATCAAAATCCTTTCTTAGCGGATGCCTACGTCATAACATCTACCTGCATGCCAAATTTCAGCCCGATCTGTCCTGTGGTTTGGGCTGTGCGTTGATAGATCACTATGTCAGTCAGTCAGTCAGTCACCTTTGAATTATATATATTTAGAAGATAGATAATTAAACGCAAGCAAAGCTTAAAAAAACGACTTCTCTGTGTTATTTTCGGAACTTTGATCAGATTGGATGTACTAAACACGCATTATTGAAGATATTTCAAGAACTACTGATCAGATCTTGGTAAAATTTTAATGGGACCAATTGGAAAGCAACATATTAGTTTTAAAAAACCGACTTCACTGCTTTATCTTCGGAACTTTGATTAGATGGTACTAAACACGCATTATTGAAGATATTTCAAGAACTACTGATCAGATCTTGGTAAAATTTAAATGGGACCAATTGGAAAGCAACATCTTTCAAACAAAAAAAAATCAATATCGGTTCAAGTGGAACGAAATAATGAGGTAAAACAGATAAAAAAAAATACATCCGATTTGAGTACCTCCTCCTTTTTTTGTGAAGTAGATAGAAAACTAGCTATACCCGGCATCCGTTACAATGCCACGTAAAGAAAAAAAGCATTTTACCTCTTTCACGTTTATGGTTGCCTAGTACTACTTTATTTTTCGATTATTTGTCCGCCTTTTTGGGTGTTCCGCCATGTTGGATTTAGAATGACGTCACACAGATAACCATGCATTGTCATCCAAACTAAACTTGAATACAAATTTTTAGCTCAATCGGTTGATATCTGCTTCAAAATTGAGTAGCAAGATTCCACCCGAGTTTTTGCCGCGAAAGTGAGAAAATGGCGTTGTTGATTTTGTGTAATTTTCCAAAACCTGTGATTCTTCGAGTGTTAATGTGTAATATCGGTGGATTATTAACCGTTAATACTTAGTGAATGTGCATAAGTGTAGGCAAATCATACAAAGTTAAAAAAAACGTGATTTTCGATTTCGCTCCAAAACTCCAATAGAAGTTCTAGTAAAATTTCTACCACTTTACATACATGACTTGACTATGACTGGATTTTGACTCTTTTACTTGCCTTTGACTGCGACTTGTGACTAGGACTTTTAATAAAAATACACTTGAAATATTATATTATTACTTGACACTGGCAGAATGTACAAGACTGCGAGGCCAAAATTTATAAAAAAAAAATTTTCACCCGAACAAACATGGTAACATACACTGCATTTAAATAAAAGCTGGTAAAATACCAGAAAATGAGTCTTTTATAAAAAAAAAATTAGATAATAACGACGATTTTTTTAAAATTTGGACGATAATAACCTGGAAGCGTGACAATTCGAGACCGACGGAAAAGTTTGAGAGCCCCAGTCGAGGTCATCATTCATTCGAGATACAAAAGCTCCGTGACTACGACTTTTGACTTCTATTGTCAGGCATTTCTAATATGCTTTCTTTAAGACGCTATAGTTTGAAAGTTACAACTCGAGTGGGTAGTGGGTACTACACATTTTTTTTTTTTTTACTTAAATTATTTCATGACCATGGATGCATAGTCCTTCAGTCGAAATATTAAACAAATATTACCAATTTCTATTCTTCATAATAAAAGTCTTAGTCACAAGTCACAGTCAAAGTCAAGTAGTCAGTCATAGTCAAGTCATGCCCTAGTAAAGTGGTAGAAACTTTACTAGAACTTCTATTGGAGTTTTGGAGCGAAGGCGAAAACCACGTTTTTCAACTTTGTATGACTTGCCTACACTTATGCACATTTACTAAGTATTAACGGTTAATAATCCACCATTATTACACATTAACACTCGAAGAATCACAGGTTTTGGAAAATTATACAAAATCAACAACGCCATTTTTTCACTTTCGCGGCAAAACTCCGGTACTACACATTATGTTTCAATGATACCAGTAATTCGCGCCTCAATAGCAATAGAATAAAAGTGGAAAAAATATTTATTGCTAAATATTCGAAACAATCGTATGGTACACAAATCAAAATACTGTTCCCTGAACAGTATAATCTGGGAGTCTTCAAGTCAAGAGTGAATAGGTACCTTCTAGGCAAGCATGCTACATCTTCAGCCGCATCATCGCTTTTCATCAGGTGAGATTGTGGTCAAATGCTTGCCTATCGTACATAAAAAAAAAACGCAAGAAATATTTGGCGATTGGAATGTGTTCAGCGCTTAGACTGCACAAATTAAGAAATTAAAAGTACTTAATACTTTAAAAAGTTTTTTAAAAATCACGCCTTTACCTTTAAATAAAAAAATTCTAAAACGTTATATAACCAGAGAACTCGTCAAGACGAATCAAACGAGCCCAAACTCGTTAGGTTTATCTTATTAAGTTCAAAAGTTCCTATGGCCATCTTCCAGCTCCATCATCAGACCGTAATAACCATTGAAAGACGAACTACTCGTCAAGACGATTCAAATGAGCCCAAACTCGATGAGGTTGTGTCTTTTCAATGCAAAGTTCCTTTGGCCACCTTCCAGCTCCATCATCAGATCAGCACCATGCTATCATAATATTACCTTGTCACGCGATTTACACATGCATGCATTTTTTTTTTTTTTTTATTTGTGACAGGCTAGTGTTTGACCACTATCTCATCTGATGGTAAGTGACGATGTGATCGAAGCTGGTAAACACACTAGACCTGGAATACGCAGGCTCTCAAGGATAACTGCCGGAACACCGTATTTGGCTTGGCGGCAGACTTTCAACTTGATGGTGGTAAGCTACTTTGGTAGCAAGCCAGGCGAGCAACTCACAAAATGCTCTACCACCTCTCAAATGTCACCTGATTCAAATTTCAGCTGAACCAAAAGAATAAGAATAAGAAGTGGATCAAATTTAATTTGTAAGATTCGATGACAAACATCGGGACAGGTGAAACTAAATAAAAGCTTGTAAAATCATTTATTTACTGCTAAATATTCAAACAATCATAATATAACAAAATACATTCAAGAAATATTTGGCTATTGAAATGTTCAGCGCTAAGACTGCTCAAACTAAGGAACAAAAAATGAACGATCACCAATCCACCACGCTGGCCATCTTAATTTTTGTGTTGTTTCTTGCCTATTAAAGAAAAACTTTTGAGGTTAATTGCTTATAACTTTTATCTTTAAAACTAGCTTTTGCCCGCGGCTTCGCTCGCATTAAGAAGTACAACAAACTTTCATCCCCTATTTTATCCTCTTGGGGGTAGAATTAATCAAAATCCTTTCTTAGCGGATGCCTACGTCATAACATCTACCTGCATGCCAAATTTCTGCCCGATCCGTCCAGTGGTTTGGGCTGTGCGTTGATAGATCACTATGTCAGTCAGTCAGTCACCTTTGAGTTATATATTTAGATAGATACTCGTTTAATTCGTATCTCTGTATTTGTTGTTCAAGTACAGGATATAACGGATATTATAAGTAAGTTTTACCTTTAAATGTTGTCGCTGTTTTTGAGATAGACCCCGGGACAAAATAGGTCTACAGAGAGTGATTTTGGTGGCCTACCAAATTGTCATTTACCAACATAGTTTTTTTTTAAACGGTTCCGCACTCTACTTGCAGAGCTCCTTTCGCTCGATACCTCATGATATAAAAAATGTAACGGTATTTTAATACCTGGGTATAATGCTGACGCAAATCTCTTTTATGATAAACCGCTTCACTGAGATAATGAGACGCGGCTCTGATACATATGTTTATCTCTCTTTATTCTAAGGCGAGTAAATAGCTCATCCGATTTTTTTATATCTGTTAAAATAAATTTGTGTATCGTCTTAAAAGTCCGCTATTGTTATTTCTTTGTACTTTTACTTTCAGTCTAAAATTAGACTGAGCTTTGACTTGAGGAATGGTTTTAGTGGTTTTCTAATTTGCTCACTGTCCGCCATTGTTTTAGTAGTTTGTAAGGTCAGGGAAAACGAACAAATGACCTTTAGTGCCTTGTCTTTGTTTCGTCTCATAATTAATCTTCGACTATTTGAATGTATCTGGCAGTAGAGTTATTAACTTTCATGAGTGCCTCTTTGGGGCCCATTTGAATTAACGATTTTGAATTTTGAATGAGGTTATTGAACTGCCCGTTGGCTTAGTTGGGTGCGCGTTCGCCTTTCCAAGCAGAGGTATTTCTATTTCTAGTTCGATTCCCGGCGGGGAATACAAGTTGCCCAGAGAAATTTGTGTTTCTGGTTGTGATTGTGTGTGATGTGAATGTTTTCGGCACCCACGACACATAAAGATAAAAGATAATTTATTTGTAAAACATGCGTTTGCATGTAAGTGGAATGCTTACATGCAGGTTGTTGTACAATTTAGTTGGTGTCGATACATGTTTTACCCAGGAGTAGGCTTACAAATTTGGTGTTGGCCATAATGACCGAATACAAAAAAGAAACATATTAATAATAACACACATAATTAATTTCATTTTGTTACACAAAATCGTTGACACAAATCATCTAACTTAGTGCGGGGCTGTGTGTTTTACAAGATGGTTTCGCAAGTGAATTCCTGTTGTTCTGATTCCATTTGGGAGACGGAAGAAATGGTAACGATTATTATTTCAACATTATCGGCCCATTTCGTTCCTTCTCCTGGGAACATCCACAATCCACCACGCTGGCCCTGTGGTCCTTCTTTTTACCGACTTCACAAAGAAGGAGGTACTCAATTTTACTGATTTTTACGTGTCCTTATAGCTTCTCTACTAAGGTAGACTGAAGTAGAGTTAATTCTGTGGTTAAACTTATTTATTTCTACTGCGCATCGGAATGCAGTTGTAAAAACAACAACTATAAATAACTGGACATACAATTCCCATACAAAAACTGTAACCGACTAGTTACAGTCCCATGCATATTCACAGCATCATGTTTGCGAGGCGTCCACGGTTGGGCAATTTTTTTCGCCTCCGTTCAATGCTCGGAACGCCGCAATTGGTGTGGATTAAAGCATAAGCGGTAGCGGTTTTTTGATTACTAGCCGTGCTCCGCGACTTCGCCTGCGTTTATTAAGTTCAAATGTAACCTATGTGTTCTTGCGAGGTATAAACTATGTATGTACAAATTTCCAAATCCGTTACATGCGCGAAGAAGTAACAAACACAAACATGCTCACAATCATTCGCTTTTATAATGTAAGTGTAATTAACTGTGGACCGTGGTATCGTCAGCGTTTATTAAGATTTATTTATATACTAGGAGACTATGTTAAAATGTATAATTATAAATATATTTGTTTTTTTTTTTTTTTTGCGCGTTTGTAGTTCATTTTCTATAACAAAAGTAAGTAGGAAGCGTAAGTTACTCCTTATTTTACTTCCAGTGAAAGCCACTTCAAAATCGGTCCAGCCCTTTCAGTGATTAGCCGGCACAAACAGATTACAATCAGATATATTTGAAGTTTTTGCGTCATATTTTAGTATATTCTTATTATGTCAATAAAGAACATCAATGAATAATAATATATTCCTTTTACAGGCACTAAAATATCTATGTACTTATTAATCTTATATTTAATTCAAATGTAGATAGCCGATTTCCGGTGTCAAAAATATTAACATCACACTACTAAAACATGATTCTATTTATCTAATACCTTTAAACGAGCAATTCTTGTATATTGTATATATATAATCTGAATCTCGGAAATGGTTCCAACGATTTGCATGAAATTTAGTATGCAGGGGGTTTCGGGGGCGATAAACACTCTACACAAGTCTTTGAACTTAGTATGGGGCTACGAGTGTGAATGCGTTTGTTTGCTGTTTAATTATTGTGTAACATTAGGCAGTCTTATCATTAAATGCGATAATTTATGCTACACTAGCCGTTCACCACGGCTTCGCCCGCATTTATCGAGAAAAGTAGCCCATGTATTAATCCTAGTTCTATAAGCTATGTATAATCCAAATTTCATTCAAATTCGTTCAGCCGTTACAGCGTGTAGAGAAAACGAACATACTTACTCACAATTCAGATTTATTATAAAGTGTGATATACTTTTGTTCCACGGCATATCCGCTACATCCGATAACTCGTATTCTAAATTTACAGTTAGGGGGCCTGACCAAATAGTGCCATCCGTCCGGATACGTTACACTACAATCCAACCAATTTCGGACACCGCTCACTCACTGTTCACTAAAACGCTTGCTGTTTAGCTCATGGTTATCTGATCGAGATGTTTTAAAGTGAAAAATGTTGCCAGATTAATAAGCTATCAGCGTGTGAAAGTCCCATCAAAATTGGTCTATTAGTTTTGGAGTAAAGTAAACTTATATGGAAGAGAACGTGATAATTTTGGACATTTTGTTATGGTTTTGAAATCGGCCGGGTTACTTCGGATGTTATGAAAGGATGGGTGATTAAAATACTCGAAATATTAGGATGTTGGACTGGTTGTCATAAAAGAGTGAATAAGCAGCGTCTATAACACTAAAGTTAGAATAATAGAGATAATGTAGAGATAACGTAGTGTTATTATTACCGTATAATATACCGTATTGAACTGCCAGTTGTCTTAGTTGGCTGGCGTTCGCCTTTTAAGCAGGGGTATCGGGTTCGATTCCCGGCGGGGAACACAAGTTTTCTCCCCAAGGAAAATTTGTGTTTATGGTTCTGATTGTGATTGCGTGATGTGAATGTTTCCGGCACCCACGACACAAGTCATCGAACTTATTGTGGGGCTGTGAGTGTGGAAGCGTTTATGTTATTTTATTAACACTAAGTTCTAAGACTTTATCGTTTGAATCGGTATGTTCTAGATGAGCATGTTACTTATTCGGCTGCATTATCGCTTTCCATTAGGTGAGACAGTGGTCAAATGCTTGCATATCACCGATTCTCAAAATTCTTTTTTTGTTTGGTAGATTATAATTCGGAGGTGGTCCCATATTAATTTTATCGAAATCAATCAAGCCAAAACCAAAATATAAGCGGTGAAGTCGGTCTTTTTAAGCTTTGCTTACGTTTAAATTATAAATTTGTATGTTAATTCAGCGGAATGAAGGAATTGTTTTGGGAGAGTTACAGTCGTTTCCATTACGCACTGACATAGCAGAATGTTTACGAAGCGTAGACAATTAAATCGAAAATGTGGAGTTCGAGTAAAACACCCAAGATGCGGGTTCACTAAAGAACTACAACATATGTAACAGACAAAGGAGATGTTTCATTTTGGGCCAGCACTATGTACCATACATAGAAAAATAGGGAAAAAATATTGCATATTCTTAAAAATCTTAAAAATACAAATAAATTAATCTGCAGAAGATTACAGCTGTACCCTCAAATTATTATTTAGTGAGTTTTTAAATATGTTAACCCTATTTTTGGGGCAGTCAGACTAGAAGATACTGAATGTAACTCTGTTTCGAGTTTCAATCAAGTTCAATCAATTATATTCCATAGTCCTATTATAATTATAACGAAACCCAAATATTTTAGAATTGGTATGTTGTTTACATAAATGATCATTGACAATGAATGACACGTCAAAATGACACTTCAATTGTCGCAATCCGCCATTTGTAACTGTGTTGTGTTGCTATCGATGTACCAAGATATTTTAAATGTACATTAAAGCGAAATAAAAGTAAAGAAAATAAACATCCAAAAACGGTTACTATATTGTATAGCTATATGTATGTATATGGTACATGGTGCTGGCCCAGGCTCCTTCAATTTTGAAACATCTCCTTTAATGTTGTTTGGTACACTATATTTCAGAGGTGGTGTCATATAAATGTTATCGAAATTGATCTAGCCAAAAGCAGAATATAAGCGGTGAAGTCGGTTTTTTTAAGCTTTCCTTTCGTGTAAGCAGCGGGTATCGGGTTCGAATTCCGGTGGGAACACAAGCTTTCTCTATCGGAATTTCGGAAATTTGTGTTTCTATTTCTGGGTGTGATTGTGTGTTTGATGGGAATGTTTCTGACACCCGAAAAATTGAATATTTCTGTCGAAAGCGTTTATTTTTAAAACAGATGAGTTACTGATACAGTAAAAAACAAATACTCCGAGAGCTCTCTCGTGAAGGCCTAGCATAGATGCATGATTATTGACCTCAACTGATCTTACGAACAGTTGAGGTCAATAATATGTAATTTATTTTAGTTGTAACTGATCTTGAGATCAGATGAGACCAAAATCTGATACTATGATTAAAGTAGTAGTAGTACCTCTGAAAACTGGAGCAGCTTTGTATATCAAGTTCCTAACAAACAGGTGATACTGTAGCTACAAGATAAAAAATGTTTCACACCCAAACTAAACTACTTTCGTAGAGACAGCTTGCCAAATTCGAAAGGGCTTCAAAGGTTTTCCAGCTCGTTTGGCTCGCCATGCGGCACGGGATCGGCTTACATAATGTAACACCTGGTGGAAATTGGACGGGGTTTGCTGTTTAGTAGTCGTTTAAACGCTAAATTGGAGGCTTTATGTGTTATATGAGTTGCTTAAGGATGGAACGATGTTTACTTAGAGAGTTTGTTGTGGATATTTGAGACGCTTTTATTCCATATTTTTTATATAAATTTGCTTAAAATACAGGTATATGTGATTACAAAATATAAGTTGCTAGCAGATCCCCGCGGCTTCCCCGTGTTAATCAAGTTAATAATAACGCTTTCACACTTACAGCCCCACACTAAATTCGATGACTTTTGTCATGGGTGCCGGCATTATTTCACACACATAATCACAACCAGAAACACAAATAACAACGAAGAAAACTTGTGTTTTTTCCTCTAGGAAAATTTGTCAGGATAGTTTGTACCTACATAGCTTATATCTAGGCTTAACACATAGGCCACTTTCTAACTACGAACTGTCCATTGGCTTAGTTGGGTGTGCGTTCGCCATCTAAGCATCGGGTTCGATTCCCGGCGGGAACATAAATTTTCCTTAGGGAGAAAACTATTGGTTCACTCAATCATCAATCTACTAGAGATCTCTTTTCATATCAATATCCGTACCCATGCAGATCCAGTCGAATCCAGCGCGTTTAATGATGCCATCCAGGTGATGGCAACCATGACAGGATACCTTGGTGGCACAGAGCAGGGAACTCACTCGCGCTTCTCCGAACGATTCTCCTGCTCTGTACTTGGTGGTAACTGTTATAACCTAAACATAAACGCTTTCACACTCACAGCTCCACACTAAGCTCAATGACCTATGTCGTGGGCACATAAGTTTATACACAACCAGAACTAGAAACACAAATTTCCCTTGGGGATAAAACTTGTGTTCCAGCAGGGTTAAACATGTAGATCAAAGCCAGGTCGCAAACTCTTGGTTATACGATGTATGATAAAAATCGTTATGCGAGAGAACCATTCAAAATAAACATTTTTTCCATAGGTAGATACTTACTAAATGAGAAAAATTGTACTCCTGTTGGGAATTGAAACTACCCGTAGCGTACAACGGCTTGCCCACTGTGCCAATTGGATTTTCTGCATCTGCGATGTACAAATCTTCGTCCCCATTGCGTGACGAGTGTGTTCGATTGTTGCTTTTACGCCAATCGACAGCAACGACTAAATACAAGTAAAAAATTACTCTATCACACTAATATTATAAATCCGGAAGTTTGTGTGTAAGTATGTTTGTTTCCTCTTAACGTTGTAACGGCTGAACGTGTAATGAACAACGCGAGCGAAGCCGCAGAGCACGGCTAGTAATTATATATCTCACATATACCTTAGTTCTTGTCACCCCTTTTTCAACTAAACTTAATCAAGGTTTTAATTAATTCAAAAATAGGTAAATCCTTCGTAAATAAAGCGGGAGATTATAACATCGCATCGGCGGCGGAAATTACGCTTGCAGCGCGGAATTGGGGCGCTCCGTGCGATGTCCCAGATACGTAGCGAGGGTGGCGATCCAGTGCTAAGCAGTGCTATAGCTACAGATATAAATTCAAAATAGTTTATTCACATGTGGGGCACAACAAAGAGGCACTCGTGAAAGACAGACAGACACCGGACGGCCTACGCACGTACTTGACATATGAAGGAGCACCGACTGTTCCGAAACTAGTCATTATATCTGACAGTAAGTACAGTCATTAATAGTAAACAATTAATGACTGTACTGCCAGATTCGCTAAATTGCAGCCATTTAGTGAACTACCTGGCAAGAAACTCGGCGGCGCAATTTTTCCATTAATTTTTATTTTAAACACGAGTTTTTAATGCTCGATAAGCGAGCATTTGACCACTATTTCACCTGATAGAAAGTGAAGAAGATGTAATACAGGCTTTTTTTTTAAACACTTAAATACAAATACAGGAATTATATTAACCTAGGTATATCTATATTATGTAGTCGCCAGAAAGCGCTTATGCAGTTTGCCTCCATGCATCCTTCTCATTAATATAGTCAATCGTTTTATATATATATATTTTTTTATATATTTAATCACAAAAAACAATTACAATGTGTATGATTGTAACTTACAATTAGAACCTTATTGCTAAAAATCAATAGAACCAATTATTATAATAAAAACAAACAAGACAATAAGATGCAGCGTTAGCATTCGTGCTAAGTTGCCCTGTGTTACGAATGCTAACCTTTTTTATAATAAGCTTTCTTAATTAATGTCCGTTATATTACTGATTTGAACTTTCCCAGTGGTAATTCAGTTACAATTTTATGAAATTTTAATGTATATATTTTATTGTATAATACCCGTTTGCCTTAAAAGATTTATTCGCTTTGCTAATCTAAAAGCGCGCTTTACAATTTTATGCTTATATCTAGTATTAAGATTGTGTGCGTCGCTTCTCAATTTATATAATATCAATATTATTGCAAACATGCATAATATTTTCAAAGATGTAAAGCGAGTCAGCGAGTTTGGGGGCTGAGTCACCCACGTCCGTAGGAGGATACCCCTTAAGTCTGACTCCCAAAACTCACAAATAAAAAAAAAAAAAAAAAAGCGAAGGCATGGTGAGTATTTTTTTTTTATTTTTTTTTTTTATATTTCTCAGGCTAGTGTTTGACCACTATCTCACCTGATGGTAAGTGACGATGTGATCGAAGCTGGTAAACACACTAGACCTGGAATACGCAGGCTCTCAAGGATAACTGCCGGAACACCGTATTTGGCTTGGCGGCAGAATTTCAACTTGATGGTGGTAAGCTACTTTGGTAGCAAGCCAGGCGAGCAACTCACAAAATGCTCTACCACCTCTCAAATGTCACCTGATTAGCACCACCCGGGGACCACGTGTAGGGAATCAGACTTAAGGGGTATCCTCCTACGGACGTGGGTGACTCAGCCCCCAAAAGACCTGTTTCCTGCCTGTTTCTTTAAAGAATTCCCTGAAAGATTCGCGCGGACTCATATCATAGATTGCACGAAACGCTCTGTTGAGGTTTGAGTGGACGACTGGCCCTACACTGAGAGCAATTGAGCTCCGTTAGGATACTACTTGTCTTCGCTGCAGGTAAAGTTTGCAGCTTTATTTCAGCTCCAAAGTTGTTGAAAGGTTTTATATCCGTGCATTTTGAGTTTTGGTATAGATATTGAAAATAAGTGTTTTTTTTTGTTTTAGATTTTGCCACTTAGAAATTAATTATAAAGTCAGATTAAGAATTGTGTTTGTTTTAAAAGATCCTTTTTTCTTTAAGTTTCTTTCATTCCTGATTTCTTTTAGTTTTAGTATTTTGAGGGATTTGGGCTTGAGATTGAAAAGACACTTAGATTGAGTTTTCGGTGATTGATTGATAATTCTTTATTGCACAAAGAAATAATTAAACGCAAGCAAAGCTTAAAAAACCGACTTCACCGCTTTATCATCGGAACCTTGATCCACCAGCTTTCAAATAAAAAAAGAATCATCAAAATCGGCTCACAACGAAAAAAGTTGTGAGGTAACTTTTGAAGTCGGGTTAACAAGAACATCGTCAAAGTACGCATTATTCGTCACAAAATAGACATTATTGACGATATTTCAAGAACTACTGAACATCTTTCAAACTTAAAAATTAAATTTCGTAATCGGCTCACGTGGAGTTACGAGGTAAAACACATAAAAGAAAATACAGCCGACTTGAGTACCTCCTCCTTTTTTGGGAAGTCGGTAAAAAAGTATTTTTATGTTATCCTAACAAATATAATAATAACTATCTTTATTGACACCAATAGATACATACAGCAAACAACAATCATAGAACTAGCTGATCTCCTCGCCGGGTAAAAAAGATAATAGCCTATGACACATACAGTCTTACTTATAAACCCCTCTTAATTTTTAATCAATTGCTTAGCTACAGTTTAACAAAAATTTCACTCATAAACGCGATTTAGCGTTAAGTAATGCTTAAATAGTTGTCAAAATTAAACACCGCCATTCCCTAGTTTAAAACTTGCTAAGAGGCAAGTTGGCGGGTCTTATATCTTTCAATAATAATTGTGTCAAAACTTTTTACGTAAGGCGCAAAATTGTTTACTTCGACAACCGTTGAATGTCACCTGTCTTTGATTTTCATTTCAATAGATTAATCAAGGATGTTATTAATGATTAATAAAACCATATTTTTGACAGCTGTATTCGTATAATTTCACTTTTAGTCGACTATTTTGGTTATAATCTGTGGCGATCGTGTAAATTTCGATTATTTTCGATTCTCTTTGCGTCCCTCAACTAAGCAGCAGCAGCTAAAAATGTTTATGAGTGAAAAAAAGTTAATCATTGATTATGGGGTTAAGAGCTGCTTAACTAAGAGGTGGCTAAGCATTGCTTAGCGACATTTTTATAAGTAAGACTGTAATCTTTTATGCCAAATAGGTTAAATTTTATTAAAAAATTACAAAAATTGTTACTGAAATGATGACCCAGTGGGCGCAGTGGACAGGTCTCCGCCCTCTACGCCGTGGGTCCTGGGTTCGATTCCCGGCAGGTGCACAAATTCCTTCCCAATGGATATTTGTGCTTCTGGTTCTGGGTTGTAATGTGTGTGTGATGTGAATTTTCCGGCACCCACGATACAAGTCTTTGAACTTAGTGTGGGGCTGTGAGTGTGAATGCGATTGTTTTGTTTTTTTGTGAATTACCACTGGGAAAGTTTAAATCAGTAATAAAACGGGCATTAATTAAGAAAGCTTATTATATAACGATTGACTACATTAATGACAAGGATGCATGGAGGCAAACTGCACAAGCGCTTTCTGGAGACTACATAATATAGATATACCTAGGTTAATATAATTCCTGTATTAAGATAGTTTAAAAAAAAATATGAAAAGATTTTTGCCAGGTTCTTCTCGAGATGGCTGTAATTTTGCAAATCTGGCAGTAGTCATTTACTTTCATGAGTGCCTCTTTGGGGCCCATGTGAATAACGATTTTGAATTTTGATGATAAAAATAATAATATTACAGCAAGTAAACGGCGGCAACGACAATGGGTGCGTGTCCGTTTCTCAGCTAAGCGGCGCCTAACTAATGTTTATGAGTGAAGAAAAGTTAATCATTGATTATGGGCTTAAGAGCTGCTTAACTAAGAGGTGGCTAAGCATTGCTTAGCGATATTTTTATAAGTAAGACTGTTAATATAACGTAGCTTTCTATTGGTAAAAGAATTTTCAAAATCGGTTCAGTAGATCCAGAGACAACCCCCTCACAAACTCTCTAACTGTACCTCTTTATATCGATGACTTGTGTCGTGGATGCCGGAAACATTCACATCACACACACAATCACCATAATTAAAACACACTTTTCCTTGTGGAGAAAACTTGTGTTCCCGCAGGGAATCGAACCCGGGTACACGGTAATTTCGTCAGTTTACCAACTAAATTTTACTTTACATACAAACCTTGACTTAAAAATCGGGCCCAAAGTAGAGTTTTGCTCGTTTGTGTTCAACCCCACATAAAATATAATAGGCCTTTATGCAAAACAAGGACCCTCTACCCCATCCCTACGAACTACATAAAATTCTCCCGCCACCGCCAGAGGGCGTTTTCTCGATTACTTCGGAGCTTGTGGTAGTGTTTTTATGGTTCCGCAGCCGAGCGGTGAAGATGGACCCTTTTGTAGAAAGTAAAATTTCTGGGTTTCACAGGTATTTAGCTCCAGACCAAAGCTGAACTAATAAATCTAGTGGATGTGAGCTGAAGACTTTTTCGAAATAGCTGAAAAGCAATAATGCCCAAGATGAAACGGCGACGCTACGCGCTCGCACGGTCAAAAAATGAACTGTCCCATTTTATGTACCACTCATTTTTTTTTATCCAAATTGCTTGTCGTTTATATTAGTTAGCAGTCTTAGTGTGCAGTATTTTTCAAGGCTTCCGATTTGACCGGGACCAAATTTTGAAAATACCGACCACGCTCTTTCTCACCCTATCTGTAAAACGGCTGCACCGACTTTCATCAAACATAGCTAAAAACACACTCGACCACGTCAACTTTAAAACAAAAAAAAAAGTTAAAAATCATATCAGCCGTTTGGGAGCTAAGATACCGCAGACCGAGATTTGCACGTGATTTAATTTTTTCTTTATATTTTTAATTGAATATTCTGAGAAAATGGAGTCATTTATCATATCAAATAGACTCCGACCAATGTTCTTAATTATTATTATCAGGATTTATTATGATTGCCGGATAAAACGGTAACAAAGTCACGCGTATTAGGAGACATTCTGGTCTTGCTTTAGACGGCTACGGAACACATAGCATAAAGTTCCGCTCGCACTTGACGGCAAAACTCGTTTCTTTCGTGTGGTCTCCTTTGACAGCGTTGAAAGTTAAAGTTTGCAGTCCTGCCGCTCTACTTGCCGAGATTGCATGAATATGAATTACTTGAGGCTTACATTAAGTGAATAGCGTATATTTCGGTCACCGACGTAAGGTCGCGAGCCTATCGGTATTCTATCGCTTACATTTTGGAGAGTGTGCTCAGGAATTACATGATATAATTCCTCCATGCCCTTTTTACCATCAAACAACAAGACAAACTGTCAAACGTCATCCACTTATGGTTGACATACCTCCAGTTCGCTCGAAGCGTTTTGCTTCTACGTTCATCATCCGTACAGCGAAGGAGTGGAACTCATTGCCTGCGTCTTTGTTCCCTGAACAGTATAATCTGGGTGTCTTCAAGTCTAGAGTGAATAGGTACCTTCTAGGCAAGCCAGTTCCATCTTTGGTCGCATCGTCACTTTCCATCAGGTGATATAGCGGTCATATGCTTGCGATAGGCAAGCATCTGACCGCTATCTCACCTGATAGTATAAAAAAAAAAATGCTTATTTTCTGTATCTAGTTGAAGAGGTTGTTCGACAAGTGCTGCAATTGAAAATATAAACGCTTTTACAATAACCAAAAGAATTTAATAAATACGTCATCTGTATATGGTTGACATACTTCCAGTTCACTCGAAGCGTTTCGCTTCTACGTTTATCATCTGTACA
Source organism: Lomographa bimaculata (assembly GCA_948107665.1). NCBI lineage: Eukaryota > Metazoa > Arthropoda > Insecta > Lepidoptera > Geometridae > Lomographa > Lomographa bimaculata. The sequence continues at coordinate 9,827,939 of OX403610.1, read as the reverse complement.
GCGAAGGAATGAAACTTCTTTTTTTTATATTGGCTTCGAAATCTAGTGCTTAGCCAGCGCCAAGTAATAATATATTTCAAGTGTATTCCATATTAAATGTCCTAGTCACAAGTCACAGTTAAAGTCAAGGTCCAGTCATAGTCTAGTCATTCCCTAGTAAAGTAATATCTTTATCTTTATTGACATAGTTTAGATTAGAAGACTTAATTAAAAACACTTATACATGACATTTTGATATTAAGCTAGAGTAATTAGTTAAATTACAGAGCAAAAATAAGTAAACGCTTATGGGTACTTTAATATTACAAGTGGCAGAAACTTTACTAGAACTTCTATTGGAGTTATATCTATTGGAGTTATATCTATATGGTGGACATTCCACAAATGCGCACTAAGCGTTTTGCCTCTACATTCATTGTGCGAACCGCAAAGGAATGGAACTCCTTACCCGAGCCGGTGTTTCCTGATGAGTACAATATGGGAGTCTTCAAGTCACGAGTGAATAGGTATCTTCTAGGCAAGCTTGCTTCATCGTCGACCACATCATCGCTTACCATCAGGTGAGATAGTGGTCAAAAATTTGCCTATCACGAATAAAAAAAAAAAAAGTTTGGTACGAAGGCGAAAATCACGTTTTTCAACTTTTTATGATTTGCTTACACTTATATACGATTACTAAGTATTAACGGCAAATAATCCACCATTATTACACATTAAACTAAAAAAAACAGGTTTTGGAAAATTATACAAAATCAACACCGCCATTTTTCTCACTTTCTAGATGACAATGCATGGTTAGCTTTGTGACGTCATTCTAAATCCAACATTGCGGAACACACAAAATGGCGGACAAGTAATTTTTTATGCACTCCTACAATATGGGTATCAAATGAAAGGGCTTGCTGGGAATAACTCGAAAAATAAAGTGACGTCACTTTAGATCGAATATGAATCGCTTCTAAAAGCTTGTCTTTTAAAAGTTTTTAACAAGTAACTTATTTGAACCTATCTTTTAAGGAAGCATGTGACATCTTCGGCTGCATTTTCGCTTTCCATAAGGCAAGATTGTGGTCAAATGCTTGCCTATCAAGCATAAGAAAAAGGTTGTTAAAGTGCGGAAATGGAAATGTAAACATTTTTACAGTCACAGCCCCGTACTAAGTACGGACGCAAATTTAGGTAGAAACTGTTACCGCCGGGAATCGAGTCGAGAACGCTTCTGCTTATTAAGCCCCGTGCCCGTGTGTAGTAAGACTAGTAAGCCCCTACATTTGTTTCCTGCCTACGGCAAAGTAAGGGTTGTGATTTTATAAGCGTATATTGTGTTTAAAAATAAACATATGACCACTATCGTTTATTTGACTACCCACCATGAACAGATTTTTTTCTACCCGTGGAGAAAAAGAAAATATTTATGCTAGGAATCGAACCCAGGACCCGCAGAGGCACTGCGCCAACTGGGTCGTCAGTAAAATTTGTTCGATGGGTATTTCATACAGACATGTAGTTCAACGACCTCGTCTTAATAATATCGTGTTTTCCTTCAAAGTATATGTAAATTTGTATATAATATATATATATATTTATAAGTAAATAAGTTCCCATTCATGTACGATGTTCCAAATTAACTTATTTTTGTTCGTTCCAGGTAAACACTCAATATCATATTCAGAGGAGTAAGTAAACATGTTCCTAGAAGCTTCAATGGAATATTCCTATATTAGACTAAGCTGTGAAATGAAGTAAGTAATAAAATAATATGAATTTACTAGCCTTGCCCCGCGGCTTTGCCCGTGCTTATCAAGTTAATAAATTATACTCAAGCGAAGCCTGCTTTATCTTCGGAACCTTGATCAGATTTAATGTATTAAACACGCATTATTGACTATAACTCAAAAACTACTGATCAGATCTTAATCATTTATTATATCAATATTATTTTTTATTTGAAAGCATCAGCTTGCAAATAAAAAAATAATCATCCAAATCGGCTCATAACGAAAGAAGTTACTATATCTTATTTATCTCTGAGAAGTTATAAGGTAACTTTTGAAGTCAGTTATAAACAAGAACATCATCAATGTTGACTACAGAATTTCAAACCAAAAAGTTTTACTTAAAAAACTTGACACGGGCTAAAATCGGCTAAATACAAAAAAATCTAGATAAAGTTAATTTTTAAACCATTTTTTTATCTGTTAACCGAGCTCGTTACAAATGACTCGTTCAATTATGACGTAAGCCGGTGGGCAGGCACCGCGTCCTGTGCCGTTGACCTATATTATAAACCTGGGTGCTACCGTGAAACTACTCCCTGAGGTCGCTCATGCTCATATGGGAAGAATATCCTCATTAAGGTCTATGCCATAAAGTCAAGACAGTCATCTGAAGAGAATATTTGAATTGGAACTGCTCCCAAAACGCCAAAATGCAAACATTTCATAAAAAAAGATTAAAACTTCGCACAATATCATCATAATTCGTTTATTTTAATCAAGTTTTGATCATACAATATATTAATTAAACAATATATTAACAACTCGTGAAATGCCAACTTCTCCTAATGTCAACTTCTCGGTGTGACAAGCACTCCTAAAACGGCCACTTCTCCTAATGTCAACTTCTCAATATGGCAACCATTCCTAAAACGCAAACTCCTCCTAATGTCAACTTCACAATATGACAACCAATCCTAAAACGCCAACTTCTCCTAATGTCAACTTCTCGGTTTGACAAGCACTCCTAAAACGGCCACTTCTCCTAATGTCAACTTCTCAATATGGCAACCATTCCTAAAACGCAAACCTCTCCTAATATCAACTTCTCAATATGACACTACTTTCAAATCGCCAACTTCTAATGTCAACTACTCAATATGACCACAACTCCCAAAACGCCATTTTCTCCTAATGTCAACTTTTCAATATGACAACCAATCCTAAAACGCAAACTTCTCCTAATGTCAACTTTTCATTATGACAACCAATCCTAAAACGCCAACTTCTCCTAATGTCAACTTCTCGGTGTGACAAGCACTCCTAAAACGGCCACTTCTCCTAATGTCAACTTCTCAATATGGCAACCATTCCTAAAACGCAAACCTCTCCTAATATCAACTTCTCAATATGACACTACTTTCAAATCGCCAACTTCTAATGTCAACTACTCAATATGACCACAACTCCCAAAACGCCATTTTCTCCTAATGTCAACTTTTCAATATGACAACCAATCCTAAAACGCAAACTTCTCCTAATGTCAACTTTTCATTATCACAACCAATCCTAAAACGCCAACTTCTCCTAATGTCAACTTCTCGGTGTGACAAGCACTCCTAAAACGGCCACTTCTCCTAATGTCAACTTCTCAATATGGCAACCATTCCTAAAACGCAAACCTCTCCTAATATCAACTTCTCAATATGACACTACTTTCAAATCGCCAACTTCTAATGTCAACTACTCAATATGACCACAACTCCCAAAACGCCATTTTCTCCTAATGTCAACTTTTCAATATGACAACCAATCCTAAAACGCAAACTTCTCCTAATGTCAACTTTTCATTATCACAACCAATCCTAAAACGCCAACTTCTCCTAATGTCAACTTCTCGGTGTGACAAGCACTCCTAAAACGGCCACTTCTCCTAATGTCAACTTCTCAATATGGCAACCATTCCTAAAACGCAAACCTCTCCTAATATCAACTTCTCAATATGACACTACTTTCAAATCGCCAACTTCTAATGTCAACTACTCAATATGACCACAACTCCCAAAACGCCATTTTCTCCTAATGTCAACTTTTCAATATGACAACCAATCCTAAAACGCAAACTTCTCCTAATGTCAACTTTTCATTATCACAACCAATCCTAAAACGCCAACTTCTCCTAATGTCAACTTCTCGGTGTGACAAGCACTCCTAAAACGGCCACTTCTCCTAATGTCAACTTCTCAATATGGCAACCATTCCTAAAACGCAAACCTCTCCTAATATCAACTTCTCAATATGACACTACTTTCAAATCGCCAACTTCTAATGTCAACTACTCAATATGACCACAACTCCCAAAACGCCATTTTCTCCTAATGTCAACTTTTCAATATGACAACCAATCCTAAGACGCAAACTTCTCCTTATATCAACTTCTCAATATGACAACCACTCCTAAAACGCAAACTCCTCCTAATGTGAACTTCACAATATGACAACCACATAAAATATTTATCTGAGTCCTAGTAAAGTAGGTATTTATCTCTTTAGCAAATTATCAGTACACCCCTTTCACACAGGTCCAGATGATTATTTATCTGGTAACTTGAACCCTATAAGACTTTACTTAGGGATCATAATTCAACAATGATGATAACAAGTCGTTAGGAACTAAGGTTGTTGTTATTTTAATGTTATTTTAATAACTGTAGATAACGTAGATTAAAATAGAATTCCTCGTTTTACATTTACGTAAAAGAAAACTGCTTTCACTTCGCGCTAAGTTCGATTTTTAACTTAACATAAACGCACACTCACAGCCCCACACTAAGTTCGATGATTAGTGTCGTGGGTGCCGGAAACATTGACATCACACACACAATCAGAATCAGAAACAGAAAATTACCTTGGGGAGAAAACTTGTGGTCCCGCCGGGAATCGAAGCCGATACCCTTGCTTAGAAGGCGAACGCTCACCCAACTTAGCCAACGCGCAAACTTCATACCATATAAATAAAAAGTCGACATTGCAGGGTCTCGGTCAACGTAAGGTCGCAAGCCTATCATAATTATATCGTTTTATTTGGTGAATGTGCCCCCATGCCCGTTTTACCGTCTAACAACAAGACAAACTGACATACGTCATCCATTTATGGCTGACATACCTCCAGTTCACTCTAAGCGTTTCGCTTCTACGTTTGTCATTCGTAACTTACAACATGGTTGCGTTTGAGGTACGGAACCTTGTATAAGTTATTGTTTTATGTCCTTATCATGTATATTTATTGCGTCCACCCGGTTACATCCACTGTGATATTAATGATGATGATGAAAACTAGATCATAAACTATCTCTATTCTCACCTAGGCACTCATTAATGACTCTACTGCCAAATTACAGCCATCTCGAGAAGAACCTGGCAAGAAAATTGCATTTTTACCGACTTTCCAAAAAAGGAGGAGGTACTCAAGTCGACTGTATCTTTTTTTTTTTTTTTTTATTAATGTTACCTCATTACTTCTCTCCACGTGAGCCGATTTCGAAAATTTTTTTTTAGTTTGAAAGATGTTGCTTTCTAATTGAAATTTAAATTTGATCAAGATCTGATCAGTAGTTCTTGAAATATCGTCAATAATGCCTATTTTGTGACGAATAATGCGTACTTTGACGATGTTCTGGTTTACCCGACTTCAAAAGTTACCTCACAACTTCTTTCGTTGTGAGCCGATTTTGATGATTCTTTTTTTATTTAAAAGCTGGGTTTCAAGGTTCCGATGATAAAGCGGTGAAGAGGGTTTTTTTAAGCTTTGCTTGCGTTTAATTATTTTTATATTCATTTTTTTCGGCATTCTTAAACACTAATACATAATTATATTAACCTCGGTATATCTATATTATGGTAGTCGCCAGAAAGCGCTTGTGCAGTTTGCCTCCATGCATCCTTGTCATTAATATAGTCATCGAACTTTGTGTGGGGTAGTGAGTGTGAAATCGTTTATGTTTATTGATCGAGCGAAACGAGATCTCTAAATTGACTTGGGTCGTTCAGCTCTTTGTCCGTCCGTCCGTCCGTCTGTCAGAGGCATCTAGCGTCTAAACCATATAAGCAAATGACTTCAAATTCTCATAGAATATTTTAAACTACGGCCAAAAGCCAAATGACATTTAAAATTATATAAATGAAAATATTAAGGGGGCACCCATACATGTAAGAAGGGAGCAAACATTTTTTAATTTTTTCATCTACCCTTGTGGGGTATCCTTGAAAAAGGCTTAACAAGTAGAGTACGAAACCGGTATTAAAAAAATCTATGTTAGAAAATAACAATTTAGTAGGCCACCAAAGTCACTGTTTTTAGACATATTATGTCCCGGGGTCTATCTCAAAAACGGATTCACTCTGAACGCTGAAACTTACGTATAATATCCGTTATATCCTGTACTTGAACAACAAATACAGAAATAAAACAATATACCTATATAGAACAAAATTATAAGCAAGTAACCTCAAAAGTTTTTCTCTATGAGGCAAAATGTAGGCGCGAGATCTCAGTTCGGCGCGAACGACTAGTATCTATAATGATAGTAATATTCATGGGTTAGATTAGGTTCAGACCACAATGAATCAAAGCGCGATTGCCTTCACCAGTAATCAGTGTATGCCCCCTTATAAGCGTTCATGATAATACCTACACTGTACACTGTCGCAGAATATATAATAATCATACGTAACCGTGTGACAGAATTGACAGACGACCGCCACAGATCAATCTCAATAAAACATTACGATGGTGAACGTGCCACAGATTAGATGAATACGTTTAGTACAGATGCCACAAATGTTTACATTTTGTGTAGTGAAGTAAAATGTGCCTAAAGTTTGTGGATAAGATTTTTGAAGAATCGTAGATGTTAATCAGCATATTAGTTTATTTGTGAAATTCAGGTATCTAGTTCTAAGTTTTTATTTACTTTTTAAAAGTCTTAAAACGAGTTATAACTTTCATTTTATATCAATCCAGTATTTTAATAAACGAAAGCTAGATATGGTACGCTATTTTTAAAGCAATCAAAATATAGGTAGTTACCACCTCAAGTGGAATCAATTGATAAAAAATCAAATATTATGTGTATTTTAATTGATGCTAGCTGCGCCCCGCGGTTTTACCACCGTGATTCCCGGACCCGTGGGTTGCCGGGATAAAAAGTAGCCTATGAGATAATCAAAGGTGTCAGCTACCTCTATACCAAATTTCACCAAAATTGGTCTAGCCAAGCTTGAAGAAGTAACAAACATACAAACACACTCACAAACATTTTCCTTTATAACATTAGTGTGAAGTGTGATATGATGAAAAAGGTACAAACATTATGTGTTATAAAACAACCTTTTGACATAGAAATCCCCGTTGTGGAGTATCTCATTAAGTTTCAAATATCAAAGTTCGAAACTAGTTTAAAACACACGAGAACCGCACATAGTTATTACAACGTCATTCGAATGAATCCCACCGCCTGGTATTCAGAGCTTTTAAACATTTTTGACGCAAACTAAAGCTTTTAAACCGTGGCTAGAGTCTGAATATTCGCGTGTCAACAGAACTAAAAGGTTTGCGCTCGGATACTTTTTAAATTGTCTTTTTAGTCCGCCCTGGCTCAACGTTGGTTTTTATTTGGGATTTATACTTACAGTGGTACCAAAGTGGAGAGTGGATACGCTTTCTTTCATAATTATATTAGTTTACTGATACATATTCTGTAATTGTCGAGTTAGTTAACTTTAAACGATAATTATACCAGCTGTACCTCGCGAATTCGTCCGCGTTATGATGTTTATAATTTATTTGGATAAAAGTAGCGTAAATCATTCTCCTCGATATAATATTTTTGCCAAATTGTGGTTTCAAATAATTAAAAAATATCAAGGACCATAGGTAATTTTTAACAAACAAATAAACGCATTCACACTCACAGCCCCACACTAAGTTCAAAGACTTGTATCGTGGGTGCCGGAAACATTCACATCACACACACATTACTCCCAGAACCAGAAGCTCAAATATCCCTTCAAAAGGAATTTGTGCTCCTGCCGGGAATCGAACCCAGGACCCACGGCGCAGAGAGCGGACACCTGTCCACTGCGCCAACTGGGTCGTCAAACTGTATATTTAGTATTTGTGACTTCAGTAAACACAAAATTGATTTACAAGGACATATTTGCAACCTTTCCATAATTATAAAATTAATGTAATAGGCAAGTTTTCTCGCTCGCGCTGTCACATCTACCTTTCCAACTACTCTACACGCATCACGCATAAAGACGCAAAAACAAATCACAGTTCGTCTCTATCTTTCCCCGTACCTCCATCCCACTCGCACCTAATGTTTATATTTTTTCCCGCGCGGCCGTCAGTCGCCTCATCGTCGCGCGCGCATAGTGACGTGCGAATTCGATTATCGATATATCGACTTAAAGTGCATTTTCATAGATCTACTGATTACGTGGATAGTGCATGTAATATATAATTGATGTGACGCAGTGGTATTGTGTATGTGTGATACAATGCATTCCAGAATGCATTGAGCGTATTTTGTTATTGTTGGGTTTTTTATCGAGTTATTGAGATGTATTGTTTTGGAATTCTCTATTCACTGGATTAGTTTAGATATAAGAGGTTTTTTTAATGGTAAATTTCTTTAAATGTTCTTAAATCCTTATTAGTAATGGAGGTAAGTTGGTTTTTATGTTTCTTATATCATTGTATTATTATTGTATGATCCTTATAAATTATGATAATAATTACAGTCACTTATAAACCTGCGTATTCCAGGGCTAGTGTGTTTACCAGCTTCGATCACATCGTCACTTACCATCAGGTGAGATAGTGGTCAAACAATAGCCTGTCACAAATAAAAAAAAAAATAAAAAAAAACAAAATTAATTGTTAAATATTTTTTATCATTTATTTTTTTTTTAAATAGTTATTTAAAACTTTAGTACAAAATTTTAAAACAAGACTTAAAATTGACTTCATCGCTGATATACTTATTTGAATCTTCATCCAATTTTCATGGGACCTGCATGCAGATATAGACAGTACGGGGAGTATCGTCAAACCCTCAGATATGCTATTTCTCGGCAGAATCACTATTTCACTTCTCAAAGGACATTGCTTCTGGGTGAGATTGTAAACGTTTCCGACACCCTAGATACCAGTCTTTGAACTTAGTGCGGGGTGAATGTGCATGAATAAAAAAGGAAAAGAAAAAAACAACGCATCATTTATTTATACACATATAAAGTCTAAGAATCTAGGATGAGGCAAAATTCCTTTAAAAATAAATCGCAATGTTTAGTGAAAATGAGAACGCCCTCTTTTATCGTCAAATATAAACAATTTAAATTAACAAACAATCTGGGGCATTAAAATCAACACAATAAACAGTAATTTATCTAATACACACACAGTATTTGCTCTAGATAACTCGTATTGTAGGTTATACAAACAGCTGCTGACTTCCAGCGTTAGGTACCCATACTGCTGTTTGTTCTGTACTGATAAGAATAATTAATTCGAATGTCGGGAATTTATTTGAAATTGTAACTATGACTAATTGTTATAATTTTCCATTTATATAGAATAAGCAGGAAAATATTTTAATAGGGATATATTATAACTAATCATTATTACAGTGGCTATCCTACTAATATTATAAATCCGAAATGTTGTGTGTAAGTATGTTTGTTCCCTCTTCACGCTTTAACGGCTGAACGGATTTGGAATGTACATAGATCATACCTAGGATTAACACATAGGCTACTTTTTAACTTGATAATAGCGGGCGAAGCCGCGGGACATAGCTTGTTTGTTATAAATCTTAAAAATCGAAGTATCACAGGTGCTACCTGGCGTAATGTGAATAAATACGCTTTTTTAATATTTTTTTTTATACTAGATAGGCAAGCATTTGACCGCTATCTCACCTGATGGAAAGTGACGATGCGGCCAAAGATGGAACATGCTTGCCTAGAAGGTACCTATTCACTCTAAACTTGAAGACACCCAGATTATACCGTTCAGGAAACAAAGACGCAAGCAATGAGTTCCACTCCTTCGCTGTACGGATAATGAACGTAGAAGCAAAACGCTTCGAGCGAACTGGAGGAATAGGCAAGCATTTGACTACTATCTCCCTGGTGGATAGTGATGATGAGGTCGAAGTTGTGACATGCTTGCCTAGAAGGTACCCATTCACTCGAGAATTGAAGAGATCATATTATTGTTTATGTTTTACAACAGCGATAAAAAACGTTTATTTTTCTTTTAATTACAATACATACAAACCTGACAATTACAAACACAACAAAATAAGAATCAGCCAAATTGGTAAAGCCGTTCTCGAGTTTTTGTGAGATTCAAAATCGTTAGATGACAGCCATGGTAGGCTCCAAAGAGGCACTCATGAAAGATAATGATTCTACTGCCAGATTCGCAAAATTACAGCCATCTCGAGAAGCATCTGGCAAGAAACTCGGCGGCGCATTTTTTTCATTCATTTTTTTTTAATCATTCTAAGTAGTTTAATTGCTAAATCTGTATTTTGATTAATCCCGAATATATGTAAGTATATTTTATAAATATATAATAATTATCATTCTTAAACACTAAAAATTGTATATGTATATATATAAGAGAAGATTAAACATTGAAAGTTTACCAATCGTACACTCATACAAAACACTTGTTTGGACTAACTGTAAAAATAATTGTCATCGCCATGTTCTTTTTATTGAAATCTCTCCCAATTAATTCCGAGAGCAAATTTTTTAAAGCAGTTGCAATAAAATAAAAACTCAAATGGCGTCCATTTTATTTCAGAATCGTTTCGCTCACTAATTAGATTGCTGCTTGGCAGAACGGCAAAGAGTCTTTAAGGTTGTTGGTTTTTTTTACCGACTTCCCAAAAAAAGGAGGAGGTACTCAAGTCGAATGTATTTTTTTATTATAGAAAGAAAGATAGAAAATACATTTTTTTGACAAAAATAACTTAATATTAAAAACAAAAATATAAACAATAATTTATTATGCCAAAAAGGTTTAACCCAGCAATTATGTCGAGTGAGAAATCGACGCTGGTTTTCAGTTAAACCTTGCGGGTAGTACAAAACATTATTAACAAAATGAAAGGTAAATCAAAATTATTTCAATGATATACGCTACGATATAATATATTATAATATACGTATATATTAGTAATACATATTTTTATACTAACTAAAATACATAATAATATATACATACAATAGATACGGAATTTATGTGTGTTTCCTCATAACTTCTCTCCACGTGAGACGATTTCGAAATTTTTTTGATGTTGTGTACATAAAGGAGACTTCAATTTGACAAATAATTAAACGCAAGCAAAGCTTAAAAAAACCGACTTCACCGCTTTATCTTCGGAACCTTGATCAGATTTAATGCACACGTATAATTGACTATAACTAAAAAACTAGAGATCAGATCTTGATCAAATTTTTTCAATGGGAATTAATTTCAATGGGACCACATGAAAAGCACCAGCTTTCAAATAAAAAAAATAATCATCAAATTCGGCTCACAACGAAAGAAGTTATGAGGTAACTTTTGAAGTCGGTTAAACGAGAACATCGTCAAATTAGTCCACAAAATACGCATTATTGACGATATTTCGAGAACTACTGATCAGATCTTGATTAAATTTAAATAGGACCAATTAGAAAGCAACATCTTTCAAACTAAAAACAAATTTTCGAAATCGGCTCACGTGGAAAGAAGTTATGAGGTAACACACATAATAAAAATGCAGTCGACTTGAGTACCTCCTCCTTTTTTGGGAAGTCGGTAAAAAAAATAATACTGGATAACAATATATTATGTTTATTTTTTTACGTTTTTACACTCACAGCCCCACACCAAGTTCGATGACTTGTGTCGTGGGTGCCGGAAACATTTACATCACACATACAATCACACCCAGAACGAGAAACACATATTTTCCTTGGGAAAAAACTTGTGTATACCCGCCGGGAATCAAATTCGAAATTGTCATGCATATCGGAAAATTATCTTGTTGTACTTTTAATTTTAATGTAAATGATATGTCAGTGCTATATTAAATAAATCAATCCGATACTCCTGCTTAGAAGGCTCACCCAACTAAGCCAACGGTTTTTTTTTTTAGTTTAAAAAAATATATTTTTTTGTTTTTTTTTTTCACTCATTAGTCGATTCTATACCACCCCCTACATGATTGTGCACTACTTAGCAATGACGGTATATAAACTATATGTATCTATATATACAATCCTACTATCCTATCCTACTAATCCTACTTAATGTTATAAATCCGAAAGTTAGTGTGTAAGTGTGTGTGTAAGTGTGCAAGTGTGTAAGTATGTTTGTTCCTTCTTCACGCCTTAACGGCTGAACGGATTTGGATGAAATTTGGAATGTACATAGATTATACCTAGGATTAACACATAGGCTACTTTTTAACTTGATAATAGCGGGCGAAGCCGCGGGGCACGGCTAGTATAATACAATACATAGATACATATCTGCAAGGAGTGGTTACGTCGCTTTTTGGCGCAGACGTGTATAAAATACATAGTGCGTTATCGGTTAAACGTTGTGACCTAATTTCATAGTAATCACTAATATTCACAATGGCCGATAATATAGACAATGGCCGATAAGCCGAAACGGGATAATAAATATCATGTATCGTTTAATTGTTAAATGATAATGATAAACGTTTAATTGTTATTGTGCTAACCGTTGGCGTAGTTGGGTGGCGTTCGCCTTTTAGGCAGGAGGGTATCGGGTCCGATTCCCGGCGGGAACACTAGTTTTCTCCTCAAGGGAAATTTGTGGTTCTGTTTGTGATTGTATATGTGATGTGAATGTATCCGGCACCCACTACATAAATCATCGAAATTGCGTGTGGCTGTGATTGTGATAGCCCTTATAATTATAATTACTAGCTTTGCCCGGCATAGTGATAAATTTAGAAAGGATAAATTATCGCTTGAGGCGGGATTTGAACCCGCGGCCATAGGGTCTCATGCCTTATTGCTCTAACCGCTGAGCTACTCAAGCCCCGCCTGAAGCGACAAAATTGACCTTTCCTTATTATTAACGTATTACGGGGAAAAATAAAATAAAAAAATTAAAAATTTATACTTAAATAAAAAATATATATATATATATATAAAAAAAAATAAAAAAAAAAAAAATTATCACTATAGTTCTGCCTAGCATGGCTAATGCTATATAAATAAAATCAATTTACCCGGCATGCGTTGCAATGCCACGTTTTTTTAAAGGGTTTTTTCATCTCTATCACGTTTATGATGACAAAAAGTTTTTAGTACAGTATTAAGGCGATAATGTATTAAAAACTTTTTGTATATTGATTAGAAAAAATACTAAAAATACGATAAACATAACAAGCAAAGCTTAAAAAAACCGACTTCCGCTTTATCTTCGGAACTTTGATATCTGATCCAAGTTGAGAGATAGTACTAAGCACGCATTATTAACGATATTTCAAGAACTACAGATCAGATCTAAATGAGACCAATTAGAAAGCAACATCTTTAAAAAAAAAAAGCAAAATCGGTTCTCTTGGACCGAAGTTATGAGGTAAAACACATAAAAAATAACATACAGTCGACTTGGGTACATCCTCCTTTTTTGTGAAGTCGGTAGAAAATGGGGGGTGAGAAATACTTTACGACCTATGCTCATACCTACCAAATTTACAAAAAAAAACATTAAAATCGGTCAAGCCGTTTCGGAACGAATTTTCAACCGACTTCAAAAAAGGAGGTTCTCAATTTGTCTAAATGTTTATTGTATGTATGTTACGCGATATCTCCGCCAATTATAAATCAATTTTGATGATCTTATTTTTTTTTAAGTGTTACATCATAACTTCTTTCCACGTGAACCGATTTAGAAATTTTTTTCTAGTTTGAAAGATGTCTTTCGTTTTCCAATTGGTCCCATTCAAATTTGATGAAGATCCGATCAGTAGTTCTTGAAATATCGTCAATAATGCGTATTCTGTGAACTACATTGATGATGTTCTCGTTTATAACCGACTTCAAAAGTAACCTCATAACTTCTTTCGTTGTGAGCCGATTTTGATTATTATTATTTTATTTGAAAGCTGGTGCATTTCATGTGGTCCCATTGAAATTTGATCAAGATCTGATATCTAGTTTTTGAGTTATCGTCAATAATATGTGTTCAATACATTAAACCTAATCAAGGTTCCGAAGATAAAGCGGTGAAGTCGGTTTTTTTAAGCTTTGCTTGCGTTTAAATTATTAGTTACTAGTTGACCCGGCGAACTTTATACCGCCAATTGTCTGTGGTCAAATATTCAGAAACATCTCCTGTTTGACAGGTACGAACAGTTTGTATGGGAAAATAAAATACTACTTTTTACTAATTTTATTGCAATTTCTTTATATTTTCTCACCTTTTAAACCTTCCCTGAACTTCCACAAATATTTCAAGATCAAAATTAGTCAAATCGGTCCAGCCATTCTCGAGTTTTAGCGAGACTAACGAACAGCAATTCATTTTTATATATAAGAAAGAAGGTTTTAATAAAAGTTTAATAAAAGCAAGTCAGAAAACAAACTAATATAATACAGTTCGCGTGCTCGCTTTATTGTAGTAGTTGTTAATTAAATTATAATTATGAGTTCATGGAACGATTCAATTGATACCATGCTGTCGGCGTCTAGCTTATCATCAAACAATGTGGGACATTGTTAATGGGTTTATTATGGTAAACTAAACTTATGTAACAAAATATTTGATCTATTCCTTTCTAATACCACAAACGAATACCAATGGCATTTGTTTATTGACGTAAGACATTTTCTATTCCTAACGAATACCACATTCTAAATATTTAAATGAAGTACAAAATCTATATTTTGATTTTGGCTTGATCGATCTCGATATAATTTATATGGGACCATCTCTGAAGTATAATCTACAAAACAAAAAAAAAACATCAAAATCATAATAAAAAATCATAATTGGCGGAGATATCGCGTAACATACATACAGTCGAATTGAGAACCTCCTTTTTTTGAAATGGTCCCATAATTCCTCTTTCTTACGTAGACTTTTGAAAAAGTCTTATTGGTGCATTTATTAACAACAACAAACGCATTAACGCTCACAGCCCCACACTAAGTTCAAAAACTTAGGTGCCAACAATCGCACAAAGAACCAGCACAAATGTCCATTGGGAAGGAAAATTGTGCTTCTGCCGGGAATCGAACGTTTTTTTTTTTTATGTACGATAGGCAAGCGTACCAGGCAACATTATTTAAACACAAACGCAGCGCAGTGAAGTGGGTAGTGTGGCAACATTGTCTTCACACTACCAGTAACAAATTAATTAATTTACCGGTTTGGATGACGTTTGAAAATTTGATCGTTAGATGGTAAATTAAACATAGAGGAATTAACTTATAATAATAATAATAATAATAATAATCATTTATTTCGAGTAACAAGGACTCATAATTTTACGACACAATAAACAAAATTATTAGATAACACAATTAGATATTAAAAGGACAAGACAAATTAACAAAATTAAATTAAATTAATAATACTTATGTTATATCTGTTCACACTCTTAACGCACATACGAGTTAAAAGTACAATGCACCTGTCGGTAAGAACGTGTTAACAAGAATCATCCCGGATTACGTAAATTGCAGATTTCTGCGATCATACACAAACAACATTCAAATTTAAAATTAAAACGCCTTTCTAATTTAAATTATCGTATGGAAATTTAAATAGCTATTCAGTGTAAATCAACCACATACATGATTTTGAAAGTGCTAATTAAGCAACTGTTAACTCCAATCCAATAAGGCTAAACTTCCCATAAATATCCCGCATCCATATGGAGACGTCCACCCATCACCGCCGCCAACGCTCGACTGACCTAATGCAACGAAATTCAAATTTCTATCTACCCACATTCTCAATAAAACGGTTACGTGGGCTGGAGTTTTAGCGGCGTTTAAAATGTTAATATTTGCTGATTTGTTTTATGACTTTTACCTTTGCTATATTAAATTCAAATTGAAATTGTTAACTAATCGCAAACATAGGTTACATGCTGTATGCAGGTCTTAATAATGTCAGTGATATGATTTTCAGTCACACAAAATGTTTATTAAAACCACAATCCAGCATCTTTTTGTCCCGAGTTTTTCGATACACTTTTCCGGATAAATCTGTATCTGATCTCAAGGTAAGGCTACTTCACTTCTGGAGGATGCTTCACCTCTGGAATATGTCTTTGAAGTTCCAAATGCGGTACAATGGGCGCCATACCGACGTTTATAAAGCGTTTAAGAGTACGTAAATGATGGTAACCTTATAAGGCACGGAATGTTCTAAGTGACGTCAACTATTACAAACCATACTTATCTATTACTAATTTTCATTTAATGGGTATTGGAATTCAATTAATTATACTCAAGGAAATAAGAGACAATGTTTTTGAGTCTGAAACATAAATGCGTTGATTTAGGTCGATGATATATAACTAATCATAGAGAAAATCTTTTGAGGTTACTTGCTTATAACTTTTTTTCTATAAAATAATTGTTTGATTTCTGTATTTGTTGTTTAAGTACAGGATATAACGGATATTATACGTAATTTTCAGCGTTCAGCGTGAAGCCGTTTTTGAGATTGGCCACGGGACAAAATAGGTCTAAAAACAGTGACTTTGCCCTACCAAATTCAATTAGTTGTCTAGAGACCGGCTGAATCGGCTAGTGTTTGTGACAGTGACATCGTATATGTGACAACTGCGGTAGCCCGCGAACTTGATACCTGAGCCTTAAGACCTAGGAGACCTAGAAACTTGGTGTTTACTTAGTTCTCGTAACGGGATTAAACTGCTACTCGTTACTAGATATGACTTATTTTACATTTTTTAATTTTTGGTGAGAGTATATATCTTGGTATACATTTTGGTCCGATTTGGCTAAAGAGGAAATTAAAACATGAAGAGAGTGTAATTAGACTCCTTTAGAATGTGAAAGATAACGGGAGTTGCCTCTCCAAAAAAAAAACATTAAAATGCCAGGCTTCTCTCGGCCATCCACATCAAAAACTCATCAGCTTCTACTGCTTATACACACACGACACCACCTCGCTAATATTATCACCATCATCTTAAAATACCTCCTTAGGAACAGCTTAGTCGGCGACCCAGACCCAGTTGGGTTACTCGCAGAAGCGTCCCATTCTCTCAAGGAGAATGGGACGATCTGCGAATGGGATGTTTTGCGACTGCGTGACCAATTGAGAATGGGACATTCTGCGAGTAGACCCCAGAGCCATCCTATGCTTCATAAAGGAGGTACAACACACCCCAAGCGGGAAGTCAGTGCAGGCCATTTAGTCCCTACCACAAAATAGAATTAGATTGGTATATCTATCGTTATTTGGTACGTCATTAACAAAAATAATTAAACGCAAGCAAAGCTTACAAAACAGACTTCTCCGCTTTATCATCGGAACCTTGATCAGATTTAACGTATTTAACACGCATTATTGACAATAACTCAAAAACTAGTAGTCAGACCTTGACCAAATTTAAATGGGACTACATGGAAAGCACCAGCTTTCAAATAAAAAAATAATCATCAAAATCGGCGCACAAAAAAAGAAGTTATGAGGTTACTTTTAAAGTCAGTTAAATACGAGAACATCATCAATGTAGTCCACAGAATACGAATTATTGAGGATAACTCAAAAACTGCTAGTCAGATCTTGATCAAATTTAAATGGGACCAATTGGAAATCAACATCAATCAAACAAAAAAAAAAAAATACAGTCGACTTGAGTACCTCCTCCTTTTTGGGAAGTTGGTAAAAACTGGAGTAATCTAGAATATCCCTTGGGTTATGGTCGTAGAAGTTAATAACTCGAAGAATCGTGTATAAGATGCATGATAGCGTGCGAACTTCCCACAGTCTGTATCTATTGCCGAGATTGACGCCACGACCTTATTCAAATGTGGGTTGTATAGGTGAACGGAAGAAAGTGTTCTAATAATTACTTTTTTGTCCATTAATCCACTAACATGTTTCAAGGTCTCCAACAGGGCTTTTAACTATTCCCCAAGTACAATTACACACGCATAGTTTGTTCAATAACATGATCCTTCTAATAATATAAAAGCTTGTAACAAAAGCCCTTGGTGTGTACAATTGGCGTTCGACTCAATTATGGCAAGTGTATGTATGTAGTTGTTCCAATATCAGCAATTGGTTTCCAATGCCAATATCTGTAATAATATATGTAGAGATTGAATGTTGATGTTATAAGTATACTAATCAAATTGTTTGTAAACTTTAACCACTAACCGCTGCAAAATAAACATTTTTCATTTTCATTTTCAGTATTAGTACCTGGATGACCGAGTTTTGCTCGTTAAAACGACGTTTTCTAAAAGCGAAGCTAGATCGATTTATCGCCCCCGAAACCCGCAGCATACTAAATTTCATGTAAATCGTTGAAACCGTTTCTGAGATTCAATTTATACATATATACAAGAATTGCTTGTTTAAAGGTATTAGATATATAAAGTAAAGCCAAATAAGGATTAAACAAGTTAATTCGACATTTACAGTTAACGAACTAATGGAATAAAAAAAGGAAATCTCGTATTGCATTGCGAGTATATTCATTTTACTGGATATAATTATGTTGCAATTATAGAATAAAAAAACATTTCCTAAAGTAATGTTATATTTAGAATCTTTTATAGCAATAGAATTAAAACTATAAAATAGTTTTATTATTTTCATGCTTTTTTAATAGGTATTAAAATAATAATAATAAACACTTTCACACTTACAGCCTTACACTTAATTCGATGTCTTGCGTCGTGGGTACAAGAAACATTCACATCACACACACAATCACAACTGGAATCAGGAACACAAATTTTCCTTAGGGGAAAATTTGTGTTCCCGCTGGGAATCGAACCCTATAGAAAGCGAACCAACTAGCCCTGTAAAAACCGATCCAACTAAGGCCGTTTAAGAAAAAGTGACGTCATTTTCCTGATTTGTAACCGACATAAAAAAAGAGGAGGAGGTTCTCACTTCGACTGTGTTTTTCAATAATGCGTATTCTGTGGACTACATTGATGATGTCCTCGTTTTAAACCGACTTCAAAAGTTACCTCATAACTTCTTTCGTTGTGAGCCGATTTTGATGTTTTTTTTTATTTGAAAGCTAGTGCTTTCCATGTGGTCCCATTAAAATTTGATCAAGAAATTATCACTGGTTTTTGAGTTATCGTCAATAATGCGTGTTTAATACATTAAATCCCATCAAGGTAGATAAAGCGATGATGACGTCGGTTTGTTTAAGCTTTGCTTGCGTTTAATTATTATGTAAATGACTGGTCAACTTTCCTTTACGGCAGTTGCAGAAATTAATTAGTAGTTTGAAAGGTGACTTACAGTTGATGCTGTGTTTGGTAAAATTGAAGAAAAAAAATCGGTGCAGCGGTTTTTCATATAGACCGTCAGGGTTTTTCAATTATGATTCTGCAACCTGTGTGCCTTAGCACAAGCAGAAACGGAGCGCGAAGCGTCTCCGTTTCTGCAAAATTGCTTTCGTATGTCCGGATTATAAAATACATATAAATATAAAACGTATTCACACTCACAGCCCCACACTAAGTTCAAAGACTTGTATCGTCGGTGCCGGAAACATTTACATCACACACAAAAATACACCCAGAACCAGAAGCACAAATATCCCTTGGGAAGGAATTTGTGCTCCCGCCGGGATCGAACCCAGGACCCACGGCACAGAGGGCGGAGACCTGTCCACTGCGCCAACTGGGTGCTCTTTTTTCGGGATTTCTTGTTGTTCTTCTCTATAGGTCGCATTTCTCAACCGATTCTCGTGAAATTTCGTGAGCAGGTTAGATAATTATATAGAATATCTTTTTCGATTCAGTTTCTGGATTTCTTCGAAATGGCGGAGATATAGGGGTTGAAAACGTAAGAAAAACATGTTCCAGCCATTTCGAAAATGCTCGAGGTCTTCAGATCACAGAGCCACTAGTAACATTAGTGGAACAGCTTGTTACAATACTATTGCTTACATAAAGCTATATAAAATATAAAAGATTTTAATTTTCCACCATTTTCCACCCAGAAGTCACAACAAAACTTACGCGAGCGTTGCAAATTGTTACAAAAAAATACGTTTCCTTCGATACAATCCCAACCACAATAGTGGTATACTTTAGAAAAGCGTCTTTCTGACGCAGTCATTACCAACCGATGCTTTTTAGGTCCGCAGACTTACTTATGCGGGTCGCAGTTTTTGGTTCGCTAAATATTTTCATAAATTTTTGGTATTCAGATTCGACGCCATTCGGCGTCGTTATTGTGCTAAATATAGGAATGAGTTGATTTTCTTATTAGGGATAGGCAAACGATTGACCACTATCTCAACTGATGGTAAGTGACGATGCGGTCGATTGCTATTATAAGGAACTATTTAATTTCAAATTTAAAATCGCTAGACAAGTAAATTGATTTTCGAATCAACGACCAGTTGGGTAGGTCTCTGCCCTCTGTGCAGCGCCGTTGGTCTTGAGTTTGGTGCACGACAAGATTACAATTTTACTGCCCAAAGAACAATTTGTCTGGTTCTGGGTGTTATTGTGTGTGTGTTGTAAATGTTTCCGACACCCACGATACATATATATGAATTGAGTTTTGGCTATGAGTGTGAATGCGTTTGTTTGTTATTTTCAGATATATCTGTTTTCATTTAGTTGGTAGCAGATCTTTATCATTTATATGATATTTGAAAGAAATCCTCTCTTTCCAACTCAAAACAATCTCGCCGCTAGAAAGCCTACGAAATTCAAACTGTGATAACTGTCCTTCTATAATAAGATCATATTGAACGAATGTTTATATTTATTATATTTTATACGCTCTACGCACCTAACACACTTCGATTGCACAATCAATTACCATCAACAAGATCAAGTTCAAAACTGACAAAGCAAAAAAAATACGAAGCAGCCCGTAGTTTGACCATAACTGCCCAAGCGGATCAACAATAGATTTCGGTAGCACAATTTCTCTGTATCTTCTCACAACTATTTTCAACCGTATTTCTTTCGAGTTAAAGGTTGTATTAAGCGTGGTTGCGTCATCTGTAGCGTAACAGAAGTTGGTTTAATCCGATGCATTGGGGCGGAACCAGGATCGGTGTAAGTTAGAAGTTTTTGTATTTATCAGTGGAAGTACTCATTGCCCTCGTCTTTGTTCCCCAAACGGTATAATCTGGGAGTCTTCAAGTCAAGAGTGAATAGGTATCTTCTGGGCAAGCATGCTACTTCTACGGCGTATCATTGCTTTCCATCAGGTGAGATTTTGTTCAAATGCTTGTCTATCGAGTATAAAAAAAATATTAAAAAATACATGTTCAAGCTATCTGATAGTTTCACCTTTTTGCCTTGAAATTGAATTTGTTTATTTACATTATTCTTAACTCCTAAACTCCAATAAAAGATTTACGAATTTACTAGGACTTAACTTGACTACGGCTGGACTTTGACTCTGTTACTTGACTGTGACTAGGACGCTACTTTTACACACACACACATACACGTACACACACAAACTTTCTAATTTATAATATTAGTAGTTTTTTAACTGATTTTGAAGTTTTTTTAATCTGTTGCTGTCACATTGGTCCCATTTAAATTTGATCAACATCTGATCAGTAGTTCTTGAAATATCGTCAATAATACGTGTTTAGCACATCTAATCTGATCAAAGTTCCGAAGATAAAGCGGTGAAGTCGGATTTTTTTAAGCTTTGCTTGCGTTTAATAATTTAGTCAGCCTATTATATCCTGCACTTTCTATGCGTGTCGATTAATCCTTAATTACCCGTAAAATTGAAGTTTGTCAGTAATTTGTTGTATCTCGTATCTTGTACCGTTACTGGAGACAATGTGGTTTTTTCCCACAAGCATGCCAGTTTTGTTACGGTTATGTATTCGAGGTATTTTAGTACCTTGTCGCATTAATTAAGTGTTATCTTATCTTTTATCACACTTCAGACTAATATTACTAGTCGTTCGCGCCGAACTGAGACCTCGCGCCTACATTTTTTTTTTACGCCCGATAGCAGCTCAGCTTGAGAGCCTGCGTATTCCAAGTCTAGTGTGTTTACCAGCTTCGATCACATCGTCACTTACCATCAGGTGAGATAGTGGTCAATCACTAGCCTGTCACAAATAAAAAAAAAATAAAAAAAAGGATATAAAAAAAAAATTTTTTTTTACTATGTGAGCCGTAAATGTTGTCTGCCTGTTTATCTGAGTATTGAAAAGTCAGCCCTACGACTCTCTAAAACATATAAAAATGTATCCTGACCATTAAAATATTTATTGCGGCAGAGTTCTTGCTGGAACACTTTGTACGTGATCGCCTATTCCAGCGTCGCGTCGTCACGTCTTGCTTCAAGGGTGCCTCTCTTTTTTTTAATGAAAATTCTTTAGCTATGGGAAGAAGTTGATGGCGAGATCTATGTAATTATTTGATGTTGGCACATTGACCGTTTCAGCTTGGGCAAAATTGCTTCAAATATTGTTCTCCTCTACAGGCTGCATTTCTCAATCGATCCTCTTGACATTTTGTGAGCAATTTCGATTATTATATAGAACTAGCTTTTGCCCGCGGCTTCGCTCGCGTTAAGAAGTACAACAAACTTTCATCCCCTATTTTATCCCCTTGGGGGTAGAATTAATCAAAATCCTTTCTTAGCGGATGCCTAAGTCATAACATCTACCTGCATGCCAAATTTCAGCCCGATCCGTCCAGTTGATAGATCACTATGTCAGTCAGTCAGTCAGTCACCTTTGAGTTATATATATTTAGATTGTTTGTCGATTCAGTTTATGTAAATTTTTATCAGGGCGGAAATATGGGGGTAGGTAACGTAAAAAGAAAGCATCCGCTATCTAGAATCGGCTTTCTTTTTTTTATTCTGCCGGCTTTCTTTCATTCTGCCGAATGCCGATTCTAGATGGCGGATGCTTGCGAAAGCTTGCTTATCCAGCATTAAAAAAGCAAAGCTACAAATGAACACGTCTGAGATATCGTGTAGTTATTCCCATTAGTAATAAATCTAATTAATCTAACACGTATCTGTTCACGGCTATTGCCCATGATAATTACTGAATACACTTCGATGGGGTTTCTCCTAATCGAAAGTGTCGATGCTAGGGATGCGTCGTAGGCGATATATTTAGATAAACGTCGATATGTCTGTTTAAACCCCAAGCAAAAAGAGGGGGCTTATCTATGTGGCGGTTCTGGCTTCGTAGCTCCCAAAAAGGGTTCAATTTTGATTTAGATCTTTTGAAGTGAAACTTTTTATAGGAGGGCATTGAAATTGTGATCCACAACCTTTTTGTGTGACGAAAAGTGGTGGGGGTAAACACTGTGATAAATCAATAAAATGATTTCCTTTAATACAAAAGTTTCACTCCTTTGGTGTGTCTTTAAGACACACCCTATTTTTACCGACTTCCCAAAAAAGGAGTACGTACTTAAGTCGACTGTATTTTTTTTTTTTTTTTTTAATGTGTGTTACCTCATCATAACTTCTCTCCACGTGAGCCGATTTGGATTTTTTTTTTTTAGTTTGAAAGATGTTGCTTTGTAATTTGTCCCATTTAAATTTGATCAAGATCTGATCAGTAGTCTAATGTCTATTTTGTGATGCATAATGCGTAACTTGACGATGTTCTCGTTTACCCGACTTCAAAAGTTACCTCATAACTTCTTTCGTTGTGAGCCGATTTTGATGATTCTTTTTTTATTTGAAATTGGTGCTTTTTATGTGGTCTCATTGAAATTAGATCAAGATCTGATCTCTATTTTTTTAATTATAGTCAATAATGCGTGTTTTACATTAAATCTGGTTCCGAAGATAAAGCGGTGAAGTCGGTTTTTTTAAGCTTTGCTTGCGTTTAAATATTTTTATTTTGAAAATGTAATCCATTTTTAATTTTGAAATGACCTAAATTATGGAGTAGCTTTTCATGTCGTATTCGAATGATTGTTTTCTTGTTGTGATGGGAATAGTAGATAATTGATCCCATTTATAAAAAAATATTCGATAAAGCGTTAAAGTTCATTTAGATTTTAAATAAAAATTATGCTCAACTTTGAAAGGCAGGACAATCGTATAAAATATATCGATATTTCAGCTTCCAATCTCACTGTTATCGATATCGTAAGTGTTACATCACTAGACGATACGTTTCGTTTCATCTGATGCTCTACAACTCTTTATAATTAGTGAATGACATAATAAGACGCACTCAGCTGAGTGGAACATTCTCAGTAAAGCTGTGGCTATGCAAGTTGTTTTAGTTTGATGATTGCGTTAAGTGAGGCATTGACACATAACGTTTCTACACTGTCAGAGAAAGCCTAGTCGCAGAATGTCCAAGTCGCAAAATGTCCAGTGGTAGCGGAATGTCCAATTTGCGAAATGTCCAATTCCTGGAATGCCAATTCGCGGAATGTCCAACACGGTGACTTACAAAATGGTTCCGAGGTACTTCACCGCTTTATCTTAAGGAATCCTTGATTGATAAGTGAATTAAATACGCATTATCCTACTTCCTACTAATATTATAAATCCTAAAGTTTGTGTGTAAGTGTCTGTGTAAATGTGTAAGTGTGTAAGTATGTTTGTTCCCTCTTCACGCTTTAATGGCTGAACAGATTTGGATGAAATTTAAAATGTACATAGCTTATACCTAGGATTAAAACATAGGCTGCTTTTTAACTTGATAAAAGTGGGCGAAGCCGCGAGGCACGGCTAGTTGAGGATAACTCAAAAACTACTGGTCAGCTCTTAATCAAATTTAAATAGAAACACATGGGAAGCACCAGCTTTCAAATACACATAAAAAATACAGTTGAATTGAGAACCTCGTCCTTTTTTTAAGGTGGTTAAAATAGGTATACAGAATAATACCGCAATTGTCTTCTTTATTAATTTACTAGGAGAATATCTAATAATTAGTCCTTTAGCTATTTGTTCTTCCTAAGGGACGCTTAACTTGCAGGTGAGACAGGGGTCAAACTATAGCTTACCAACTTATTCGATTATTTAAAACATTCGAATATAAATCGTAGCCTACAGGTTGTAAGTCTATTTTCGCTCAAACTCGAATCCAGACCACGTGGGACTTAGGACTAAAGCTGGTACCAACATATTGATTTTCGCTCGGTCCTGTCTAGACTTGCTGGTAACGCCATCTATCAGAAATAGTTTGAACTACAGTTTGCATTTAATTGCAATGCAGTAACGGACTAACGGTCTATTGGTTTGTTTCTTGTTCACAGTTGTTTGCAACGCCATCTAGTTTTGTTCATTGCAACTTTTTATTGCATAGCCTGCATAGGATGCGTTGGGTTCTAAAATGGAATATATTGGTTCGTGAAGGTAGGTACATATTGCCAAAAGGCGACGAATGCAGTTCCTAGCTGTAGGGATGGGTTGGAAAAGTTCGAAAGGGTGAATAAGGCATTTTCAACGTACTTCGTAAGATGGAGTTTGAATAGAATAATTTACACAAGTTTTACTCTACGACAAATCTAGAATAATTAAACGCAAGCAAAGCTTGAAAACACCGATAAAATGTATATGGGACCAGCTCTGAAGTATAATCTACCAAACAAAAAAAAAACATCAAAATCGATTCATAATTGGCGGAGATATCGCGTATAACATACTTTAAGAAAAACATACAGTCGAATTGAAAACCTACTTCTTTGAAAAAAAATTTGTGTCCAAATACCACAAAGGAAAGGATTTACGGTATAATGGCTAAACGGATGTAGATGAAATATAGAATGTACATAGCTCATCTAGGATTAACACAGAGGCTACTTTTTAACTTGATAAACGCGGGCGAAGCCGCGGGGCACGGCTATTGTATTAATTACATTTAATCCTACTAATATTATAAATCCGAAAGTTTGTGTGTAAGTATGTTTGTTCCCTCTTCACGCTTTAACGGCTGAACGGATTTGGATGAAATTTGGAATGTATATAGATTATACCTAGGATTAACACGATTGCCGCACATGTAACTGTAGGGTTGTCAAAAGTGTTTGAAAAATATAATTTTAAATTTTTGTACAGAAAAAAATATGTCCAATTTCGACTTTCGTTCTCTGGCAGACGATTCCTGGCATGATACACATACACACCACGAAGTATTACTACACCTTTTGTTACAGGTTGTTTATATGATTTCTAAATATAAATTCAAACTATAATGTTAACATTTTAAAGGTAGATATAGTGTTCTTGGGACTGCTAAAGGAACAATTGCCATCATCATAATTAGAAAAGAAACACTTACCTCTTCCGCTCTCCAAAGGAAGCCAGTTGAACTCATAACTTTTTTTTAAATGAGTTGAGCCACAGAATAAGTGGTACTACATCTCCAGCGGAAACCGAAGCTTGTTTTTGTAGTATTTAAAGTGTACACGTTGATGACCATTTACCGTCTACAAGTTATATATGGTCAATGTTATTCAACTGCAATCTAGTAATCAACTTTTTGAGCTGGAACTTGAAGTCCCGTTTAATGCTTACCACCCTTGACATCATTACTTTCCAAATAGTTAGATAATGGTCAGATTAAAAAATAATAAAATTGGTAGGAAAAAAAGGAGGTACTTAAGTCGAATGTATTTTGGACCAATAGGAAAGGAACAGCTTTTAAACAAAAATACTTTTTAATTTTTTTTTTTATGCCTGATAGGCAAGCATTTGACCACAATCTCACCTGACGGAAAGTGTTGACGCGGCCGAAGATGTAGCATGCTTGCCTAGAAGGTACCTATTTACTCATGACTTGAAGACTCCCAGATTGTACCGTTCGGGGAACAAAGACGAAGGCAATGAGTTCCACTCCTTCGCAGTACGGATGATAAACGTAGAAGCGAAACGCTTCGAGCGAACTGGAGGTATGTCAACCATATATGGATGACGTTTGACAGTTTGTCTTGTTGTTAGATGGTAAAATGGACAAGTTGGAATTAACTCGTATAATTCCTGCGCACACTCTCCAAAATGTATACGATAGAATTATTAAACCCAGTTTTCTCGCAATTTTACACTTTTTATCTTGCAAAAAAAAATTACGTGATATTTACTGGACACCCCCTCTTCCCCACGTGAGATTGGGTGAGGTTCGGCTCGACCCCCCTTAAACACCTCGCGTAATTTGTGGTAAATGGACGCCCCCTAGTATATGTCACATAGTTTATTTCCCTCCAAATGTCCCATGTTATAAAGCTCTACTTACAAATATCACCAGTTGACCACAAAGGGCACAGTAATTACTAATAATATATAATATACTATAACACCGGAAGCGAGTCGAGCGGAAGTCGACAATCTCCTGATGGCTCCCATTGGACGACAATTAGATGTATCACATACTCAGTGGCGATGGCGTAGTGGTTGCTAGTGGTTACATTGAAACATTCAGTTTCTACTGCATGAAATAGAAATAGAATAAAGTATAATAATTTAGTCGCAAGCAAAGCTTAAAACCGATTTCACCGCTTTAGCTTCGGAACCCTTGATCAGATTTAATGAATTAAACACGCATTATTGCAGATAACTTAAAAACTACTGGTCAGATCTTGATCAAATTTAAATGGGACCACAAGGGAAGTGCCAGCTTTCTCACAAAAAAAACATCATCAAAAACGGTACACCCGGAAAGATGTAATGATACAAATTATTTCTGGGTGAACCGTTTTTTGATGTTTTTTTTGTGTGAAAGCTGAAAAATTATTTTCAAGTGAGTTACCAACCACATTAAAAAACTTACTTTTGTTGTGAAGTCGGTTAAATAATTACATAGTGAATAATTAATTGTTTCTTATAAACAAGTGACTGTCATAAATAAATTTCTTAGTCAATACCGGAAATACGCAGCGCGGTGTAAAATATCCAGTCTCTTTTTTTGTTTGGGTGATAGGCAAGCATTTGTCCTAGCGGCCTCACCTGATGATATTATTTTAAAACTAGCCGTGCCCCGCGACTTCGCCCGCGTTGATCAAGTTCTAAAGTAGCTTATATATTAATCCTAGGTATAAGCTATGTACATTTCAAATTTCATCCAAATCCGTTCGTTTAGTAATAGAACCGAACCTTTAGGTACAGAACCCTAAAAACTGTGTTATTGTAACTAGGAATAAACACAATCTATCACTGTACTCGCTTATCATCACTCCACACAACACTTCCGTCATGTTCCGTTATGATAACATAAAAATGTGTGACACTATAATATATATGTATATAATATGGTTTCTCTACGAGATCGAATCAGGAATGAGGAGATACGTAGACGAACGAAAGTCACCGACATAGCCCGGCGGGTTAGCAGGTTGAAGTGGCAATGGGCAGGGCACATAGTACGCAGAACGGATGGCCGATGGGGCCGAAAGGTTCTCGAATGGAGGCCACGGACTGGCAAGCGCAGTGTCAGAAGACCGCCCACAAGGTGGACGGACGACATAGTGAAGGTTGCAGAAAGACGCTGGATGCAGGCCGCTAACAACAGTTCTTTTTGGAGATCTTTGGGGGAGGCCTATATCTAGCAGTGGACTTCTTGCGGCTGATATGATGATGATGATGATATGTGGTATAAAAGAAAACCGCAAAATATCATAAAAAACATAACAATAAGGGACTTGATATTTTATTATTAAAATGTAATTATACCAAAGGGCCTCTTAGCGTTGGCTACGGCTCCGCTAATGCCTTACAAAGGTCCGGGCTTAGACCCGTGATTAAATATATAATAAGGACTTGATATACATAGCAACATTTCATCTAAATCCGTTCAGCCGTTAAAACGTGAAGATCCCTCTTCAAACCTACTACACACTAACACAAAAAAATTCGGAATTATATTATTTCAAAATCAAAATCTAAAACGTTTATTCACATGGGCCCCAAAGAGGCACTCATGAAAGTTAATGAATCTATTGCCAGATTCGCAAAATTACAGCCATCTCGAGAAGAACCAAATTATATATATTAGTATGATATTAATATGTGTTTAATCTACTTACCTTATCATTAGCGAAATAAGAGGGCGTGTCTCGATTTGTCATCGCCTCCGATTACACGAATCACACTATTATAAAAGCGAAAGTTTGTGTTTTTTACTTCTTCACGCACAAACGGGTGGACCAATTTTGATGAAATTTGGTATGGAGGTAGCTGACACCCTGAATTAACACATACTTTTTATCCCGGAATTTCCGCGGGTCCGGGACTTACGCGGGTAAAACTGCGGGGCGCAGCTAGTAATTCTATATGTTAATCCTGGCTATGAGCTATATATACATTCAAAATTTCATCTAAATTCATTCAGCCATTATTTTTTTAATAATGGCTTCGCAATCTTTTGCATTTAGCCAGTGTCAAGTATTAACATATTTCAAGTGTATTTCATATTATAAGTCCTAGTCACAAGTCAAAGTTATGTAAAAGAGTCAAGGTCCAGTCATAGTCAAGTCATGCCCTAGTAAAGTGGTAGAAACTTTACTAGAACTTCTATTGGAGTTTTGAAGCGAAGGCGAAAATTACGTTTTACAACTTCGTATGACTTGCCTACACTTATGCACATTTACTTAGTATTAACGGTTAATAATCCACCATTATTACACATTAACACTCGAAGAATCACAGGTTTTAGAAAATTATACAAAATCATAAACGCCATTTTTTTACTTTTTTTTATTTTTTATTCAAGATAGGCAAACTTTTGACCATTATCTCACCTGATGGTAAGCGACGATGTGGTCGACTATGGAGCAAGCTTGCCTAGAAGATACCTATTCCTTTCGCGGCAAAACTCAGCCATTATAGCGTGAAGAAAAAACAAACATACCTACAAACTTACAATTTACACACAAACTTTCGGACTTGTAATACTAACCGTTCCCCGCGGCTTCGCCCGCGTTTATCAAGTTAAAAAGTAGCCTATGTGTTAATTATTACCCGTGTCTTTGTTCCCCGAACGATATAATCTAGGAGTCTTCAAGTAAAGAGTGAATAGGTATCTTCTAGGCAAGCGTGCTACATCTTCGGCCGCTTCTTCACTTTCCATCAGGTGAGATAGTGGTCAAATGCTTTTATGCTCGATAAGCATAAAAAAATCCTAGGTATAAGCTATGTACATTCCAAATTGTTTCCAAGTTCAGCCGTTGCAGCTTGAAGTGAAAACAAACATACTTACACGCAAACTTTCGTATTTATAATTAGTGTGATCCACCGGGCGACGCCAGGGTATTCGCTTAGTCCATAATTCTAGAGTTATGTGAAAAAAACTAATGAGTCATGAAACGATGTTTCCGCATTTCTTAATATAATTTGTTATGACTAAGAAGAATACGTAGAAATAACAACAAAATATGACGTATGATTTATTATATTAGGAGGAAATATGTCAAACGTCACCATTATATGATTGAAATACCTCCGGTTCGCTCGAAGCGTTTTGCAACTACGTTTATCATTTGTACAGGAGGGAGTGGAACTCAATCAATTAAACAGTTCCAACTAAAACAAATTTGAGTGTCATCTTAAATGGTCTCTGTACCAAACAATTTAGGGCAGTAGGTCCTTATGACATCAATCCCGCCAAATTGGTCCACGCAGTTTCATATGACAGTCTCAATCTCAATCCATTAAATCTATGTCTTAATTCATCTGTTAACCAATATAAAAAGGAATCTGTTTAATTAGGAGCTGAGCTCGTTTCTCACTGGGGTAAGTGATGTCACCGCTCTTTGCATTTAGTGGTTTACACTATACATGCATTCACTTATTTATTTATTTTATATATGTATGTATATACAATGGCCTCGATTCTGATGTACACTCACTAAATTAAATTTCAACTATCCCTGTCTCTTAACAAAACAAACAAACAAACAAACAAACGCATTCACACTCACAGCCCCACACTAAGTTCAAAGACTTGTATCGTGGGTGCCGGAAACATACACATCACACACACAATACACCCAGAACCAGAAGCACAAATATCCCTTGAGAAGGAATTTGTGCTCCTGCCGGGAATCGAACCCAGGACCACGGCGCAGAGGGCGGACACCTGTCCACTGCGCTAACTGGGTCGTCAAACAGAAACACAAGACAGAGATAGCATACATTTTAGTGCTGTCAAGCTAGTTTATCAATTAAAATATGAACAGCAGAAGCTGAAAGGCGCGTGTTTTTAGTCAATACTCGACTAAGCTTGCATAGACATCTAAGTTCTGACTAACTTGACAGAACTTTTTTTTTTTTTATACTCGATAGGCAAGCATGAATGTATACTATCTCTGTCTTGTGTTCCTATTTTGTAAAAGACAGGAATAGTTTAAATTTAATTTAGTGTGTGACATCAGAATTGAGGCCAATGTGTAACAGAAAGGTGTAGTAATTATGATTAGTGTGATCCACCGGGTGACGCCAGGGTATTCGCTTAGTCGATAATTCTAGTTATGTGAAAAAAACTAATGAGTCATGAAACGATATTTCCGCATTTCAAGTCACACATCTAGCTAAATGTGTGGAGTCTAACAGGAACTTCAGCATTCGCGGCAGCACCATTAAAATTGAGTTATGATGAATTGAAGTGTCTAAAAAATTATGTCATTTGCAACCCTATTTCATCAGCTACCGTTCTACACCACATAGCCTTTGGGCCTAGACGTCTGACAGTAGTGGCCATAACAAAGGTCAATGTCACGCGCCACAGATGTAATCGTAGGGTTGGCAAAAACATATTTTTTAATTTTTGTACAAACAAATATCTCCGATTGCCGCACATGTAGCTGTAGGGTTGTCAAAAGTATTTTAAAAATATAATTTTTAATTTTTGTACGGAAAAAAATTTGTCCGATTTCGATGTTCGTTTTTTGGCAGACGATTCCTGTCACGATACACATACACACCACCAAGTATTACTACCCCTTTTCGTTACAGGTTGTATATTAATAGTTAAGGTTTACACCACTTTTTCCTCCGACTGTACTTTGTATGAGTGGTCGAGTTAACAATTAAATTTAAAGGCAGCAACTCGACCGCACGGTCTATTTCCGGTCGGTCGAGATAACAACCAACTCGCACAAAACAGTGTACAAAGAATAGCTTAATGCTTTGAAGCATTATCTACCAGATTTCCTTGGCGTGTAAGAAAAGTGTTTGGGCGTGCAGCTAAAAGATACGCGTATATAAAAATAATGTGATTTTAGAATAAACTAGATCAAGTAATTTGAAAAGTAAATAAAGAATAAAACATATATAAATGTTACTTGTTTTGAACTGCCCGTTGGTTTAGTTAGTTAAGCGTTCGCCTCTTAAGCGGGTTCGATTCCCGGGGGGATCACAAGTTTCCTCCCAAGGAAAATATGTGTTTCTGGTTCTGGGTGTGATTGTGTCTGAGATGTGAATGTTTCCGGCACCCACGACACAAGTCATCGAACTTAGTGTGGGGCTGTGAGTGTAAATGCCTACTGTCTTGCCCTAATTGAGAACTGCTCGTTGTCTGAGTTGGGTACGCGTTCGCCTTCTAACAAGGGTATCGGGTTAGATTCCCGGCGCGAACACAAGTTTTCTCCCCAAGGAAAATTTGTGTTACCGGTTGTGATGTGAATGTTTCCGGCACCCACGACACAAGTCATTGAACTTAGTGAGCTGTGAGTGTAAAAGCAATGTTTATGTTTAAATGGGATGTTGCTGCCTTTGCATATTATGTGAAGTACTATTTGACTCATGTTATTTTCTACTGAAATGTGTACACGTATGTTTCTTAGACGTGCCAATAAGCATTGAATCGTTATCAATCGCTTACAAGATTGAGGTAACATATTATCAAGATAATAATATCATATAGGATCGGACCATCTGAACTATGAAGTAATGTTGCAGAGTCTAGACTATCTACTACATGCCCTTTTTACCATAAAGCAATAAGACAAACTATCAAACGTCATCCATTTATGGTTGACATACTTCCAGTTCGGTCTACGCGTTTAGCTTCTACGTTCATCATCCGTACAGCGAAGGAGTGGAACTCATTGCCCGCGTCTTTGTTCCCTGAACGGTACAATCTGGTTGTCTTCAAGTCTAGAGTGAATAGGTACCTTCTAGGCAAGCATGTCCCATCTATTTTTTTTCTCTTACTTAACTAAGCATTTGGCCGCTATCTCACCTGATGGAAAGTGACGATGAGGCCGAAGATGAAGCATGCTTACCTAGAAGATACCTATTCGCTCTAGACTTGAAGTCTCCCAGATTATACTGTTCGGGGAACAAGGATACGGGCAGTGAGTTCCAACCCTTCGCCGTACGAATAACAAATGTTGAAGCAAAACGCTTTGACCGGATATGAGGCCGTATCTTCACTTTCCAATGTTTCTTTCAATTCATTTCCAGTGAAATAGTGGTCAAATGCTTCCTTATGTAGCATAAAAAATAGATAAATAAATTTTTTTTCATAGAATAGAATAGAATTATTTATTCGCCTTATAACAAAGATTGTTACACTGGGCAAGTCACATTGTTACAATTAATATCCGATAAATTTATATGTATCTACATCTTAAATAACAGTAGGATAAACTAATTTATATTTATAATAATTTTGACACTTAACAAAAAATTTATAATAATATAGTATGTAAATAAATAAAAAATAAAAAATTGTTAATCATATTCCATAGTAAAAAAATAAATGAAAAGGATTGCCTTTAATTAATTAACATTATTGAATTTAAAATATCATTTTTAAATATCTTACTTATCTAATTTTAGCTGTGTCACATTATTATAATCATTACATGAATAAATTAATATGTCATTAATAAGTAAATGAATATGATAAAATTAAATGATTCCAATTATTACATTTTGTGACATGTCAATACTCTTAATTTAAAATGTTGTTGCCGATATACGCATGTCCATAAATTCATTAAGCGAGTATAGTGGATTATCTTCAAAGAACAGTTTTATTTTTCGTTTAAAGTCAATTGCATTTAACTCGGTCACTGTAAGTGGTAATTTGTTGTACATAGTAATTTTATTATAAATTCCTTGTTTTTGTACCTTTGCTAATTTGATTCTGGGCCTATATAATTTGTCATTAATTAGCAATTGTATCCGTCGAATAAAGTATAGTTAATATTATTTTAAGTTCTGTTTATATGTCAATATTTAAATAATACGATATTTAAAGAGACTGACACTTTCAGATAAGTTAAAAGATATCCCAAATTACAACAGATCAATCAATATTGAATATATCACTCTCTAATTCAATTGCAAGTGTAATCGATATAACAACTTCTCAATTTATCTCATGACTTACGCAAAAAACATTAAACCAAACCAGCAAAAATGATCTCTATTGCCTTACAATAAACACCACATCATTCTTATATAGCAGGTATACATTCTGCGACCGATCCATCATCGACCCTTCAATATCCTTTAAAAGTTAAAACCTTATCTGTATTGCAATAAGGTACAAAATTATGTGAGATATAGATAATGGATGGGGTGTCAAGGTAGCGACTACAGTTACGGTTACAGACTCGCTACTTTCAAAGAACTGATAAAAACTTTGTCAGTCTTGCGTCGGTTCTCGGCGCGTGCGCACGTCCGCAAGTCGGTGCTGTTTTCGATAGCTCGGAAATCTAGTCTAGGATTGTACAGAGAACTATTGTTTTGAAACGTGATAGGATAATGTAGTCGCGGTTTGGTACATCGTTACTTTTTTTACTATGAATTATTCTGTGTCGTAAAGTGACCGTGTGTATATCATTTGCTTCCTTGAGGTAAAACTACGTGTAATTGTTTACAATTGTTTTAACTGCATCTAATTATTCAAATGAATTGGCTTACGGTGGCAGAGGATTCCAAAATGATTTGTGCGTAGGTCCTGTTTCAAGTGATTTTGATAACAAGAACCCATCAATAGAAAGTTATTCATAAACAGAGCAAGCTCAACATCGTGGTGATTTTACCAAGTGCTACAATATTTCAGACTTATCTGTAAAGTGACAGTAGTGATAAACAAAACAGATCTTAAAGTGGTCGCAATCAGATAAAAACTCAATATGCGTCGACAGAAACTGAACATCGATCCAGATTTAGGTGATCTAGAAGAAATGCTAGCTCACGTGCAAACGCAAATCGAATACGAGATAGATCTAGAAAAGGATAGCAAGATGCCCTCTTTCAGTAACGTCCAAGAGTCACCGAAGATGATGAAGAAATCATCCTTTGGTAAGGCCGATACTTTCGCCTTCCGAAGCCGCGGGAGACCGCCTTTGGTTCGGTCCAGCGAAGTCGACTCTGGCAGCCAATCTCTCAATGGTGACTATACCCCCGACCAAGGTGAATACCATCAACCGATGATCAACGGCTTGAGAGGATCGCAGACCAGCTTGCAGTCAGACGAAATCGGCTCACAATGCTCTCTGCAATCTTTTCGTTCCGAACCAAACCAGAGGTTTTCGATACTAAGCCTGCCAGATAAGAAAGGCTCCAGTGCGTCCTTGAACGGAAGGTCCAGGACTGCTACGCTGCCTCGAGGATATGGGTCTACGAAGGGGAAGATGGAGGAGGGGAGGAGGGATTGGGAGAACTACTGGGCGAAGTGAGTATTTTTTAGTTTTACGGGATTGGTTTCAGGAACGTGCTGGGGATAGAATATATTGTTATGCTGAATTTCTAACTTTTTTACCGACTTCCTAAAAAAGAAGGAGGTACTCAAGTCGACTGTTTTTTTTTTTAATTATTATTTCATGACCATGGATGCATAGTCCTTCAGTCGAAATATTAAACAAATATTAACAAATTTCTATTCTTCATAATAAAAGTCTTAGTCACAAGTCACAGTCAAAGTCAAGTAGTCAGTCATAGTCAAGTCATGCCCTAGTAAAGTGGTAGAAACTTTACTAGAACTTCTATTGGAGTTTTGGAGCGAAGGCGAAAATCACGTTTTTCAACTTTGTATGACTTGCCTACACTTATGCACATTTACTAAGTATTAACGGTTAATAATCCACCATTATTACACATTAACACTCGAAGAATCACAGGTTTTGGAAAATTACATAAAATCAACAACGCCATTTTTTCACCTTCGCGGCAAAAACGAGTCGACTGTATTTTTTATGTGTTACCTTATAACATCTCACTACATGAGAAAATCACGTTTTCAACTTTGTATGATTTGCCTACACGTATGCACGTTCACTAAGTATTAACAGTTAATAATCCACTATTATTACACATTAACACTCGAATTATCAAAGGTTTTGGAAAATTATACAAAATCAACAACGCCATTTTTTCACTTTCGCGGCAAAACTCCGAAGGTTATGTTGCCAGGTGGTAAATATAAATAAACAAGTCGGCAACGACCTGTCAGCTGACCACAGACGCTTTCCACAGTCTACTATCATAAACAATGAAAGGAAACGACTCATATCCTACTATCCTACTAATATTATAAATCCGAAAGTTTGTGTGTAAGTGTGTAAGTATGTTTGTTCCTTCTTCACGCTCTAACGGCTGAACGGATTTGGATAAAATTTGGAATGTACATAGATTATAAAATAAATTAAAGATTAACACATAGGCTACTTTTTAACTTGATAATAGCGGGCGAAGCCGCGGGGCACGGCTAGTATACCATAAACAATGATGCAATGTGACGTAACACTAGATATAACTACTTAGAATTTATGAATATTGTAATGTAATCCTTAACCTATAAGCATCTCCCCCCCCCCCTCTACCGCCCTCCACGACTTCTTACGCATTATTTCATTTACACCTACCCTGTTACTTAAAAATGAAATAATTTATGAACTGAATAAGTGCTTCGAGAATTCCACTTCCTCATGTTTAATATTTGGTAGGTAATGTATTGTACGTAATATATGTGTACAAACGCTTTTTTTTCTCACAGACAAAGATCTACCGACCTTACAAAAAAAGAGGGGGTACTCAATTCGACTGTTTTTTTTTAATTTTATGTGTGTTACCTCAAACTTCGTTCCACGTGAACCGATTTTTTTTTATTTTTTTATATATATGTTGCTTTCATTTGCTTTAAATTTGATCAAGATCTGTAAAGTACTTTTTGAGTTATCCTCAATAATGCGTATTTTGTGTACTATTTTGATGATGTTCTCGTTTTTAACCGTCTTCAAAAGCTACCTCATAACTTCTTTCTTTGTGCGCCGATTTTGATGATTATTTTTTTATTTAAAAGATGGTGCTTTCCATGTGGTCCCATTTAAATTTGATCAAGATCTGATCAGTAGTTTTTGAGTTATTGTCAATAATGCGTGTTTAATACAGTAAATCTGATCAAGGTTCCGAAGATAAAGCGATGAAGTCGGTTTTTTTAACCTTTGCTCGCGTTTAAACTTGCATAGCTCTTTGTTTATAAGTTATCCATCCGGGTGACAGCGTCTGACATAATAATTATGTGACATAAAGAAGGTACGTACAGTACAATATCTCTTTAAATACCCATCAACTTGGATAACAATGGCGTTGGTACGAGACATTTGTCTTGGGAATCGATTCTAAGAAAATGCAGTCACCTATCTGCGAAAGAAAAACATCCTGTCATGGTCATGGCAATGTTTATACTTGATGCAAGGGTTACTATCAATGCCGGGGCAAGATAGTGACTGCTAGCGCGACCCTATCTTGCCCCACCTCGGCGAGGGACTGCTCACGGGGGGTTTTTTAGTGGGTTCGAGCCACACACACCCCCTTCCTTCACCCTGGAAGGGAAGGGAAGTGGTAGGCATTTTCCCCCCCCACAAAAAAAAAAAAAAAGGTTACTATCAATGATATGATCTGTATAATGACAAGCTTCTATTACAAGCTTTTATTAAGTGTCACCTGTCCCGACGTTTGTCATCAAACCTTGCAAATTAAATTTGATCCACTTCCCGGTTACCGATTGAGCTGAACTTTTGCATACATGTGTAAATCGCGCGACAATGCAATGTTATGATGACATGGGGCTGATCTGATGATGGAGCTGGAAGGTGGCCAAAGAAACTTCGCAATGAAACGACACAACCTCATCTAGTTTGGGCTCATTTGAATCGTCTTGACGAGTAGTTTGTCTTTCAATGGTAACCAGGGTCTGATGGAGCTGGAAGGTGGTCATAGGAACTCTGTAATGAAACGGCGCAACCCCATCGAGTTTCGGCTCGTTTGATTCGTCTTGACAAGTTCTCTGGTTATATAACTTTTAGTCCTCTTTAATTACAACTTGTAAAAGCTTCATTTTAAAAAACTTTAAAGTATGACTTGTTTAGTTTCACCTGTCCCTTTATCTGTCGGTCTGTAATCAAATCTTGCAAGCGAAATAGACCCACTTCCCGATGTCCGATTGGACTCAAATTTGGTGTACTTATGTATCTTCGGAGACAAAAATGAGTTGGCCATGGAGCTGCTCTGATGAAGACGAAAGATGGCCATAGGAACTTCTAAACTAAACAAGATAAACCCATCGAGTTTCGGCTCGTTTGATTCGTCTTGACAAGTTCTCTGGTTATATAACTGTTTAGGTTCTTTTTATTTACAAATAAGTCGTAGTAAAAGCTTGATTTAAAAAGTTTTTAATGTATTACGGTTAAATTGCCGAAAAAAAATTATATCGTATTAAATATTTGAATATGAAATCACGTTCTGGCAATTTTAAAATCGGTCATCTTGGGGTTCTGTGACGTCCACAATCCATTCATGGCTGCCGTTAAGTAAAGTTGACCAATCATTGACATCAAAAACCTGGAAACTGACGTCACGTCACCCCATGCAGTTTTATCACTTTATAAGTTTTTATACATTAAAGTT
The DNA here is from genome assembly GCA_948107665.1 of Lomographa bimaculata. Taxonomy (NCBI): domain Eukaryota; kingdom Metazoa; phylum Arthropoda; class Insecta; order Lepidoptera; family Geometridae; genus Lomographa; species Lomographa bimaculata. Next base: position 9,789,098 of record OX403610.1, on the reverse strand, counting down.
CCTAATTATTAATAATAATTTTAATATGAAAATAAAAAGTGCTAATATAAATAAAATCTAAATTTTTTTTACAATTTTTTTTATTGTTTTCTACAAACCCTTTTTATTTTTTATTTTTTGTGTGGGGGAAAATGCCTTGCACTTCCCTTCCTTCCCAGGGGTGAAGGAAGGGGGTATGTGGGGCACGAACCCACTAAAATCCCCCCCGTGAGCAGTCCCTCGCCGAGGTGGGGCAAGATAGGGTCGCGCTAGCAGTCACTATCTTGCCCCGGCCACTAACCCGCCCCAACTTAGCATATTGCTACTCCCTCTTCTTACGTAAGATTCCATTACGTTTTTTTAACAACATGGAAATTACGCGAAAAATATATTGATAAATAATTCAACGACAAGATGTGCCAATACCGGTCAGTAGCTAACAAGCTTGAGCTACTTGGCGTTACCTTTTCGTCGAACCTCAACTTTGGCACTTATATCAAAGTCAGAGCTCAACTGGCTGCTAAGAAGCTGGGTATCCTTGCTAAGGTCAGGCAGTACTTTACACCGGCGCAGCTTCTAATTTTATATCAAGCTCAAGTCCGATCGTGTATGGAGTACTGCGGCCACCTTTGGGATGGATCCGCTAAGTACCAGCTAGAAGCTCTTGAGTCTATTGACCGGCGAGCCAAAAGACTCATTGGCGATAGTAAGCTAGTTGAGTCAAAACTGCAAAGTCTTGGTCACCGACGTAAGGTAGCAAGCCTATCGGTATTCTATCGCTTACATTTTGGAGAGTGTGCTCAGGAATTACATGATATAATTCCTCCATGCCCGTTTTACCATCAAACAACAAGACAAACTGTCAAACGTCATCCATTTATAGTTGACATACCTCCAGTTCGCTCGAAGCGCTTTGCTTCTACGTTCATCATCCGTACAGCGAAGGAGTGGAACTCATTGCCTGCGTCTTTGTTCCCTGAACGGTATAATCTGGGTGTCTTCAAGTCTAGAGTGAATAGGTACCTTCTAGGCAAGCATGTTCCATCTTTGGCTCATCGTTACTTTCCATCAGGTGAGATAGCGGTCAAATGCTTGCCTATCCAGTATATAAAAAAAAAAGCAAGCAAAGCTTAAAAAACCGACTTTACCGCTTTGTCTTCGGAACTTTGATCAGATTAGATGTACTATAAACGCATTATTGACGATATCTCAAGAACTACTGATCAGATCTTGATCAAATTTAAATGGGACCAATTAGAAAGCAATCGCTTTCAAACAAAAAAATCAAAATCGGTTCACGTGGAACGAAGATATTAGGTAACACACATAAAAAAACACAGTCGACTTGAGCACCTCCTCCTTTTTTGTGAAGTCGGTAAGTAAAGCAAAAGTAATCATCCAATGTTATTGTTGTTCAATGGTATTTGTTAGCATTTCAAATTGATAAAAACGAACACAATTAAGATTTTAAAACAACCTTGCCGTAATACAAGTTTGAAATTTGCGCCTTAATAATAATTGGCTGTGGGTGAAAAAGGAGGCCGCATTAACGAATATCTGCCCCTTAAAACGAGTACAAACGCGCTTATAAAAACAAAGAAGCCCATGGAGATAAAACTGAGAGTCGTCTGACAACTGACAGGTGATACGTCTTATCTAGCAAGTACTGCGGATTAAGGCCGACGCGACGGACGCTAACTGACATGCCTAACTTTCCTATGAACTTCAGAACGTGTTAGGAAGGAATTTAGCGTCTAAGCTCATCTTAGTCTTTTTCACCGACTTCCCAAAAAGGAGGAGGTACTCAAGTCGACTGTATTTTTAATTTTTTGTGTTTTACCTCATTCGTAACTTCTCTCCACGTGAGCCGATTTCGAAATTTTTTAAGCTATTGCATAGCTTCTATCGCGGGCCTTGAACGTGGAGACCGAATCCAGAAATTCCGTAACGAAAATAACCTAACACCCCCTACTCCGACCGTCACAGCGGTGATACTTTTTAATTTTGCCATCTATCGATGAATAGCAGAACTTTTGATGACTTTTTTAAATATCACGCTAGTCTCTTTAGTTCAGCAACTCGCCTCTAGGTGGCAGGAAAAAAAATACTGCATGAATAAAATAAATAAAGAATTATAATTGCATAAGTTGATAAAAAATGCTATGTAATAGCTTTACCGCGGCAGTCCCCGAGTGCCACACGTCTTTTTTTAGTTTGAAAGATGTTGCTTTCTAATTGGTTCCGTTTAAATTTGATCAAGATCTGATCAGTAGTTCTTGAAATATCGTCAATAATGCCTATTTTGTGGGCTACTTTGACGATGTTCTCGTTTAACCGACTTCAAAAGTTACCTCGTAACTTCTTTCGTTCTGAGCCGATTTTGATGATTATTTTTTTATTTTAAAGCTGGTGCTTTTAGTGTGACGATATTTCAAGAACTACTGATCAGATCAAGATCTGATCAGTAGTTCTTGAAATATCGTCAATAATGCCTATTTTGTGGGCTACTTTGACGATGTTCTCGTTTAACCGACTTCAAAAGTTACCTCGTAACTTCTTTCGCTCTGAGCCGATTTTGATGATTATTCTTTTATTTGAAAGCTGGTTGGTGCTTATCATGTGGTCCCATTGAAATTTGATCAAGATCTGATTTCTAATTTTTGAGTAATAGTCAATAATGCGTGTTTAATACATTAAATCTGATCAAGGTTCCGAAGATAGAGGTGAAGTCGGTTTTTTAAGGCTTTGCTTGCGTTTTATTATTTTATGCCAGATAGTTCTATCTCACCTGATTTACCGTCATAAGGAAAAAAGTCGTATCTGCAATTTTGTCAAAATTGAGTTTTATACATCATCGGAATCAGGAAAAATAGACTTATTACTGTATTTTCACGATCTAATTCCTCCATCCCCATTCCATCATTAAACCACCAGACAGACTGCATTGCGATACATGGTGGATGGTGGATATTCCTCAATATGCGCACGAAGCGTTTGGCTTCTACGTTCATTATGGGCACTGCAAGGGAATGGAACTCCTTGCCTGAGTATGTGTTTCCAGATAAGTACAATCTTGCTCCATCGTCGACTGCATTTATCTCTACTTACTGCCTTCTAGCAGTTCTTTTTTTTTTTTTTTTTTATTTGTGACAGGCTAGTGTTTGACCACTATATCACCTGATGGTAAGTGACGATGTGATCGAAGCTGGTAAACACATTAGACCTGGAATACGCAGGCTCTCAAGGATAACTGCCGGAACACCGTATTTGGCTTGGCGGCAGACTTTCAACTTGATGGTGGTAAGCTACTATGGTAGCAAGCCAGGCGAGTAACTCACAAAATGCTGTACCACCTCTCAAATGTCACCTGATTAGCACCACTCGGGGACCACGTGTAGGGAGTCAGACTTAAGGGGTATCCTCCTACGGACGGGGGTGACTCAGCCCCCAAGTTCTAGGCCATACGCAATGCATTATTTGTAGTATTATAATATGTATATAGTATATATATATAATACATTGTGCCAATGTTATGATCATTGAGATAATAGATTCTAAGCAGCCATATACACGCCAATGTTTGATAAACTTGCCTCTAACTGTTTTTAAACAAACCCCATGTATAATGGCTACTACAGTCTGACTTGCAATTAGAAGGGTGTTAGGAAGAGATAAGGGTTGGTCGAATAAAATAAAAAAACTTGGGAGGTGTCAAGGCACACCCGGATGGAACGAAGTTCAATTTCCATCTAGCCCCCTTTCGCAACGCGCGATAAGGAACTTTCGTTCCAAAATTAAAAGAAACATGCAAAAACCAACATCACGCGGTGTTCCCAGGCGGTCACCCATCCAAGTACTGACCGCGCCCGACGTTGCTTAACTTCGGTGATCGGACGAGAACGTGGTATGGCTTACAACTATAGCTAAAAGTGTCGTTACAACTTTTGGTCTTAAATTTTTTCCGTCCCCCCCTTTCGCAACGCGCGATAAGGAACTTTCGTTCCAATAATACAAAGAGTTATCAGCCTCTTTAATTTCAGTCGAAAATGAATACATTCAATACCTCATTGAAAACAAAACATATCAATTTCTACTACTAGTAGAACTTATTTTATGTTCGATTGGTTAGCATTTGACCACTATCTCATCTGATGAAAAGTGATGATGCGGCCGAAGATGTGGCGTGCTTGCCTATAAGATACCTATTCGCTCTTGACTTGAAGACTGCCAGATTACCTGTACAATTAAAAACTGCCCGTTGGCTTTTTGGGTGAGCGTTCGCCTTCGAAGCAGGTGTATCGGGTCCGATACCCGGCGGGAACACAAGTTTTCTTCCCAAAGAAAATTTGTGTTTCTGATTCTGGTTTTGATTGTGTGTGTGCACCCACGGCACAAGTCATCGAACTTAGTGTAGGGCTTTGAAAGCGTTTATTATTTACTAGCTGACCGGCGAACTTTGTACCGCCAATAAAAGTTGCCTGAACTATTTTTTTTAGGGTTCCGTACCCAAAGTTTAAACTGGACCCTATTACTAAAACTCCGCTGTCCATCCGGCTGTCTGTCCATCTGTCACCAGGGTGTGTCTCATGAACCGTGATAGTTAGTCAGTTGATTTTTTTACAGATGATGTATTTCTGTTGCCGCTATATCAACAAATACTAAAAAACTGAATGAAATAAATATTTAAGGGGGCTCCCATACAACAAACGTGATGTTACTACTTTCTTTATATTTTTTCACCTTTTAATCCTTCCTTGGACTTTTACAAATATTTCAAAATCAAAATTTAGAACACCACTAAACGTCAATTGTTTTTTTTTTATATATATAGATATATTTATTTATTAAACACACCTATCAATCATCCGCCGCTGTCTGTGCTTCGACCTCCAATATAACGTCGGAAACGAAGTCGAAGTCGGAGGTGTAATGTCAATCGGAAGTTCCGACTTTTCGGAATCGGAGCTCCGTAACCGCCCTGTTTCACCGGTTCCCGTAGTTACCGCGACGTCGGTAAATTCTTTGTACTTTAAGTAGGTAGTTTAACAACCAAGTCACGTTCCTTTGTTACAAAAAAGATTTGTTACTGGCCTCTATCATACCCATTATACTATACTCCGAACAAAATTACTGTAATTTGGTTCTAATATCAACTTTCACTTTCAAATCTAGGGGCCAATTGCCTATATTTCCCAAAACTATATACAGCAAATAACTAAGTTACCTACAAGACATCGAGCTTATAGGTAACTCAAGTGCTCAAGCCCGCTACCAGTGCGTAGCGTTCCCATCATGCTGGCGGTATTGCCTCTCTGAATTGCAATGCTATACGTTGAGCCAAATAAGTGCCAGCATTTTGATCACGCGTCGCCTCAACCAGGTGCTCTGATAGATTTTTGAAAATAGAATGAGCTCCCGGTCCCCATGGACCCAGTGTCTCAACACCAAACGGCTCAAATATGTAACCACTGCCGAGGTTTCCATATTTTCGCCGTTTGCGCTGCTCTGCCGAAGTTGCCAAACTTTCAATTTACTTTCTCTAACATTATATATGATTTTAAGGGTATTCTTTAAGTTACGAATCGAAGGTATCTTCTACGAAAACGTGCTCCATCGTCGACCGCATCTTCACTTTCCATCAGGTGAGATAGTGGTCAAGAAAAGCTGGAATATCTGCTATAAAGTAACGTTGTAACCGTTTTACTCGGCATTCATAACGAAACTTACTGAAAAACTTCGTCAAATATGGTCACGAAATTACATAAAAAGTAAGATCCCATTTTTCGCAGTCGGGATTTTGGCACGGGCACATTGGCTTGAATTTTGCATTTTTGTATTTTTCAACCGACTTCAAAAAAGGAGGTTCTCAATTCGACTGTATGTTTTTGAATGTTTGTTACGCGATATCTCCGCCAATTATGAATCGATTTTGATGTTTTTTTTGTTTGGTAGAGTATACTTCAGAGGTGGTCCCACATAAATTTTATCGAAATCGGTCAAGCCAAAACCGAAATATAAGCAATGAAGTCGGTTTTTTAAGCTCTGCTTGCGTTTCAATTATTAATACAAGAATCTGCGCAGATAAAGAACAAAAAGCAGATAGAAAGTGTTACCATGACTAAACCAGCGTATTGATTTTTGATACGGCCTGCACGGACATAAAAAAATTACGGACACAATCCCGCAATCAAATCGGGTGAAGCACTTTAAGGTCATACAAATTTTCTACACACACACAAATACACCAAAGGTCCAACAATCGGCGCCAATACAACCAGTAGAGATAAACTACGACAATATGGCGTGCCCCTCCATACTTATGTTAATAGATTATAAATGACTAGTCGAGCAACAAATCCTTGGATTCGTTTTTGTTTGACAGCCGTCGCAACACACACACAAGCGTTGCGAGTGTCGATGGCGCTTTGTAAATACATTCAAACGTTTTGCGTTTTGGAGGCGCCATGTTATTCAAAATCGTTTATTCACTGGGCCCCAAAGAGGCACTCATGAAAATATCTATCTAAATCTGGCAGTAGAGTCATTCTACGCCATATTCACTAAATTATAGCCATCTCGAGAAGAACCAGGCAAAAAACTCGTTTTCATAATTTTTTTAAACACTCATAAATTACTAATAAAGGAATTATATCACTAACAAGAATATCTGTTTATTATAGTCTACCTCTATTTTGTTGTCTGTAACAGTTTAGCAGCAAGATACACACAGTCATTTCCATGCTTCACGCATGATTGGATGAGGTTGCGTCCGTATTTCTTTCAGGTCCGTGACGGCCTGACAATTGACCTGGTTCTGAGAGAAAAAGGTACAAAGAACCGAACCGGCTCGTAAACTTAGATCTAGTGGACAATATAGCCCAATTAGGCAAGGGACAAAAAGGATCCGCCAGCACGTGGGATATTTTACGACAGCTCACATTGAGTTGCCTTCTTTTTTACCGACTTCCCAAAACCGATTTAGAAAATTATTGTTTTGTTTGATGGATGTTGCTTTCCAATTGGTCCCATTTAAATTTGATCAAGATCTGACTAGTAGTTTTTGAGTTATCCTCAATAATTCGTATTCTGTGGACTACATTGACGATGTTCTCGTTTCAACTTCAAAAGTTACCTCATAACTTCTTTCTTTGTGCGCCGATTTTGATAATATTTTTGTATGATGAACGTAGAAGCGAAACGCTTCGTGCGAACTAGAGATATTTCAACCATAAATGGATGACGTTTGAAAGTTTGTCTTGTTGTTAGATGGTAAAAGGGGCATGGTGGAATTAACTCATGTAATTCCTAAGTTAATATCCGCTGGAATCAAATGCTGGAGTTTCGCTAGTAACAACTCAGATGTACTAAAAGTGCAACAAATCGATTCTAGGATGCATGCGCTATGCTGTCCTCCATTTAGGTCATCCCTCAGTCGCAGACCGACCGCCGCAGCGACCGCTAGCATCCCGCACGAAATAATAAAAACAAAAAACAACAGCGATGTGATGAATCTATCGATACATTACCTTGTAAACAGTAAAAAACAAAGAACTAAAGTTAGTGAACTAGTGATGTGGTGAACCTATCGATAGATTAGTGATGCGACTTGAACGATGAGCGTATTTTTTGACGGTCGAATATCGAGCGAGAGATCGGTGACTATTTAAATGTGGACTGGATAAAATAATAACAATGACAGAGAAGTTGCATCCTAGATCATACCAGTATAGGGTCTGGTTTAAGAATTCGCGGCGGCGCTCCTTGAAACAAAATGGCGGACGTCATCCCCTTGTGAGTAGCCATTTTGAATTTACCGTTTAATAATGCATTTTGTTATCGTGAGCGTTTCTTACTCTTTAATAAAACCGGCAGAGTGCGAGTCGGAATCGCGCACGAAGGGTTTCGTACCATTATCTATAAAAAATCAAGTTTGTTGTATGGGAGCCCCCCTTAAATATTTATTTTATTTTATTTTTAGTATTTGTTGTTATAGCGGCAATAGAAATACATCATCTGTGAAAATTTTCACTTTCACTCAGCTCAGCTATCACCGTTCTTGAGATACAGCCTGGTGATAGACGGACGGACGGACAGCGAAGTCTCAGTAATAGGGTCCCGTTTTTAGCCTTTGGGTACGGAACCCTAAAAACATTGAGAAATTTATAATCACAAGGAAAGATGTTGTGAGAAATTTAAGCATAAATATTATTCAATCAGAAAAGTTTTTGCATATACCTCTAAATAGAATCTCAACATTATATAGGGCTCCCAAGACATACAGGCTTTAGTTTGGGGCCCACAGCACAATTTTACTCTACTGTGTCTTTCTTTTCCAAATAAACATATTTTCAAACAAATTTTCATTGGCGGGTATAATTTCAGAGCTGTTTTGTCACAAAATTTCGCCAATTTTACGTACTAAATAAATTTTTAATAAGTTAATTAAATGTCGAAAAATACACGCCCATGTACCCCGCCATTTTTTATCGTGCAGTTTTGTGTCTCGCTTCCTCGTTTATAAATGTGAATACGTCTGACTCGCTCACGTACTCCGCCATTTTTTATCGTGCAGTTTTGTGTCTCGCTTCCTCGTTTATAAATGTGAATACGTCTGTCTCGCTCACACGCCCGTTGGGTGCATCGATCTCATGCATGCGCGGTGGTAAGTTCCTAGGCTAGGTCTTCCCGGGATCCCATGATTTAAACTAGGTCATGTTAAATCTACCTAGTAAAACTATATGTACTACTAGACAGATTTATATTTAAAACAAAGCTTTACTGGGCTTTATTCCCGAGTGAGATGAGAACGTACTAGTGCCATAACCACCTTTTGAACTACCTGTTGGCTTAGTTGGGTACGCGTCCGCCTTCTGAGCAGCAGGTATCGGGTTCGATTCCCGTTCGAAACACATTTTTTCTCCGGGAAAATTTGTGTTTCTGTTTCTGGGTTTGATTGTGTATAATGTGCAGTTTCCGGCATTCACGACACAACTCATTGAACTTAATATGGGGCTGTGAGTGTGAAAGCGTATGTTTTATTGTTCCTTTCAATTTTGATATGGATTATCTCGCAAAATTTACTTATTCGGCATTTGGCCAAATAGTGACCAACTATTCGGTATTCGGCCGAATAGGCCATTTATTTCACTATTCGTCACAACCCTAATAAATATCCTTCAGAATAAACATTTGCAGCTCTAATTAAAAAAAACGAGGATAATTAATTTGGTACAATGTCATAAAAAACTAGGTACTATCAAACTACCTAGTTGTTTCGATTCCGAATGTTCTAGAACGAACTACCCCCCTCACCCTGCACCACCCTACCCGCCCGCAGCGGTCATCCGGCTGCCATATTGGAATTGATCGATTGCCTCCCACTTTCCATCCCGTTGGACAACTTAGTTGCATTGCTTGCACATAGGCAAAGCCCCAAAGATACCTATATACCTGCTTAGAAGGCGAACGCTCATACAACTAAGCTAAGGGGCAGTTCAAATCTTTTGAGTTATTTGCCAAACAAACTTCGTTGTTATATAGAATTCGCCATGCTATTTGCAAATGTGCTGTGCCGATTATTCAAAAGCGAAAAACTGAATAATTATTTAAAATTTGTTGCTGTTTTTATGTGTTATATTTCAGAGTTAAATATATATCTAATATATAAAATTCTCGTGTCACAGTTTTCGTTGCCATACTCCTCCGAAACGGCTTGACCGATTTTGATGAAATTTTTTGTGCTTATCCGGTATCTATGAGAATCGGCCAACATCTATTTTTCATCATCATCATCATCATCACTTTTCATCATTATCAACGCGGGTGAAACCGCGGGGCGCAGCTAGTATATATATATACTAGCAGTGCCCGCGACTTCGTCCGCGTGATTATTGGACTTTTTTTTTTAGTAAGGATCCCTAATTTTTTTGAAAATATAATATAGCCTTCCTCGATAAATGTACTATCCAACACTGAAAGAATTTTTCAAATCGGATTAGCGGTTCCTGAGATTAGCGCGTTCAAACAAACAAACAAACTCTTCAGCTTTATAATATTAGTATAGATGATACAGTTAATTCCACGACTGGTGTCATTTATTGTATGATTATTGGTGTTCTTTGTTAGGTCTACACTTGTAAAGTTTGGGATGTTTGGGACAACAAATGGGAAAGTTTGGGAAAGTTCTAATCTATAATAAAACGGGCATTAATTAAGAAAGCTTAAAACGATCGACAATATTAATGACAAGGATGCATGGAGGCAAACTGCACAAGGGCTTTCTAGCGACTACATAATATAGATATAGTTAAGAAATGATAAAAAAAAAATGAATTAAAAATATGCGCCACCGAGTTTATTGCCAGGTTCTTCTCGAGATGGCTGTAATTTTACGAATCTGGCAGTAGAATCATTAACTTTCATGAGTGCCTCTTTGGGGCCCATGTGAATAAACGATTTTGGTTTTTGTTTTGAAATGTATTTGAAAATTTACTGAATTACTGGTAAATAATAATATGTTATTGTTGAAAATGATAGGCTTGATGTTTCCATACTCTTTTTTTATCATTATCAGTAGATACTACCTATAATCCGTGGCTGGGGGTGGGTGTACACATAATTATGCCGGATGTTAAATGTAATAATGTTCTGCCTCTAGGTTTTATAAATTGTAAAATTTCTTGTAATTTCTTACTACAGAGCGTGCTACATTTTAGTCGCATAGATTTTAAGTTATTGCATAGCTTCTATCGCGGGCCTTGAGCGTGGAGACCGAATCCAGAAATTCCGTAACGAAAATAACCTAACACCCCCCACTCCGACCGGCACAACGGTGATACTTTATAGTTTTGCCATCTATCGATGAATAGCAGAACTTTTAATGACTTTTTTGAAATATCACGCTTGTCTCTTTAGTTCAGCAACTCGCTTCTAGGTGGCAAGAAAAAAAATACTGCATAAATAAAATAAATAAATAATTATAATTGCATAAGTTGATAAAAAATGCTATGCAATAGCTTTACCGCGGCGGTCCCCGAGTGCCACACGTCTTTTTTTGTAACTAGTCGTTCGAGACGAAGTGAGATACCGCGATAAAGTTTTGAGGTTAATTGCTTATAATTTTTTTCTTTGTAATAATTGTTTGATTTCGGAATTTTTGTTTAAGTGCACGATATAACGCGTACTACACGTACCTTTCAGCTTTATATGTGAAGCCGATTTTTTAGACCGAAGAGTTTTTAGACTTATTTTGTTCCGGGGTCTACCCGGTCTAAAACAGTGAATTTAGGGGCCTACCAAATTGATATTTTCTAACATATTTTTTTTAAACCGGGTTCGTGCTCTACTTGCACAGCTCTTTTCATCGATAAACCCACAAGGGTAGATAAAAAAATAAAAAATATATTGCGCTTACGTGTATGAGTGCCCCTTATCATTTTCATTTATATCATTTTCAATGTCATTTCTAGCTTTGGGCTTTACATAATGTATGGGAATCTGAAATTATTCGCTATGTAATATTAACAATTTAGTAAGGTTTAGACAATAATATGAAACCTGGCCTCTTACTGTGCTCCTTATAAATAAGCTAAGAGTCGCACAACGAGCTATGGAAAGGGCTATGCTCGGAATTTCTCTACGAGATCGAATCAGAAATGAGGAGATCCGTAGACGAACGAAAGTCACCGACATAGCCCGGCGGATTAGCAAGTTGAAGTGGCAATGGGCAGGGCACATAGTACGCAGAACTGATGGCCCATGGGGCCGAAAGGTTCTCGAATGGAGGCCACGGACTGGCAAGCGCAGTGTCGGAAGACCGCCTACAAGGTGGACGGACGACATAATGAAGGTCGCAGGAAGACGCTGGATGCAGGCCGCTAACAATCGTTCTTTTTGGAAATCTTTCGGGGAGGCCTAGGCCAGCAGTAGGTTTCTTGTGGCTGAGATGATGATGATGATGATGATGGTTTAGACGCTAGATGCCTCTGACAGACAAAGTGCTGAACCGGCCAAGTCAACTTAGAGATCTCGCTTCACTCGATCAATTAACGAAATGTGTTCGTAAGAGTTCGTACGAGTGAAAGAGACAAATACAGGTGCGCAATAAATCAACTCGTCAAACAAAATCAATATTGCAGATAAAATTACCAACAACCAAATGTTGCGCTAGCAACCCCGACGAGCTTGGGAAATTAACAGAAAGCGAGCGAAAGGGACAAAATATAGCTCGGGTTACAGTGGGTAGGTGAGTGAAACCAGCGGGATGCGCGAGGTAGTTAGGTTTCAAAGGGTGGTAGATGTCAGCGATGGATGCCATTTGGGGGTCATCATATATTTGTTGGTACGTGCAAAAGGGATAGAAATCACTCGCTTCAGTTTCTCCTGTCGCTTGCGCTTGGTAGGCCGCGTCTAGGTTTTGGTAGCTGCAAAAATTGCAGGCACTTATTATTGCTATTCTTTAGAAGTGTTTATTGTTATTCTTAATTTGAAATAAAGATATTACAGTAATGCCGATACATCTCAAATCTAACTCTAACAAGTCTAGTGTAATTTATTTCGTTTTCAAGTGAATAAAAAATAACAAAATGCGAACATCGTACAAAATTTTAGATAGTAATTTAATGCTTCTCAATAATAACACGCGGATACGAAATGAAAATGAAGCAAACGCGGCCAATAATAATGTAACACAATCGATGTTCCAAATTCAGGAAAGTCGAATATTTAACACTCGAAACCGGGAGAGATGCGGAGATTTTTGGATCGACACAACTTATGTGAGTTAACCAATATTTTTTTTATCTTTTAGCTAGATCTGCTCACAAATGAATTGTGCCTTATGCATATTTTTATGTATTATTAGAATTGCTCATTAGCTTAGTTGGGTGACGTTCGCCTTCTAAGCAGGGGTTCGAGTCCCGACTGAACACAAGTTTTCCTCCCAAGGAAAATTTGTTTTTGGTTTTGATTGTGATTGTGTGTGTGATGTGATGTTTCCGGCACCAAGGACATTCATTGATCTTAGTGCGGTGCTGTTCGTGTGAAATCGTTTATGTTTTATGTTTATTGAACAGTTTAGGGAATGGCAATGACAACAATAAATTTTTTTTTTTTTTTTTTATATTTACAACATATTTTAATTATTCATCACAGATAGTTTATAAATAAAGAAAATACAGATTTAAAATATTTATGTGTCAGACAATTGTGTCAAAAATGTTTTTTGATGATTACAATCATGAATTGCATTTTATCTAATATTAGATTATCATCATCATAGTCTACACCAATCGATTGTTAGACATAGGCCTTTCCCAGTACCCCCGCCGATTAATATTAGATTATTACACAATGATAAATTGAGTAACAATCAAAAAACATTAAAGTCCATAACGGGTTATCCTCCGATGTAGTTAAGTCAAGTACCTGTTGCAATAACTTTGTACTGGTTGTTGAAGCAACAGGCGGAGTCCGCGGGGTAGCGAAATTCTGGGTCAGATGAGAGGAGTTTTATGCCAACGAAAAGCGCAGCCACCTTTAGATGACCTGGATGGGGGGAGGGACATGCGCAATAAATTTCACGATATCGATCAATAAGAAAATGCACAAATTCTCTGAAGCATCAGGCGGGGTCTGCGGGGTATCCCGGCCAGGGTGGAGGGGTAGTCGCAAAGCAATGAACTCAGGTAACCTAGATTAAGCACATGCGCAGTAAATGGTTTTCTGACAAATCGATATTGCAGAACTGCAGATGTCGTTCCCTTGAAGCATCCGTTGGTGCGACGATTTTATTCCAAGGCCAATAAAGGAGGGAAAGATAGCAGTTAAAAGTACAAACGCGTCCCGGGAGTTAAGATTTTTAATTACTTATTAAGGAGGTTGTGGTGGAGAGATGGGTTTGAGAGAATAAAGGCGCGGGCACCGCTGTATGGGAGGCGACCGCGCCCGCGTCCCCGCTCGCTGTTCTGTTTGACCCAATTGCGTCTTGTGTGACGAAGCCTTTACATTGTACGTGGTGTATGTTGCTATGAGTCTGTGTCTGTGAGCGAGCAGATAAGAATAGCTGTGATACTTATTTTACTCTATTTTTATTTTATTTGTTTATCTGAACTTTTTTTTATTCAAGATAAGCAAACTTTTGACTACTGTCTCACCTGATGGTGAGCGACGATGTGGTCTACGATGGAGCAAGCTTGCCTAGAAGATACCTATTCACTCGTGACTTGAAGACTCCCATATTGTACTTTTTTATTTGATTCTTTTAAAACAAGAAACTATTTTGTTTTATTTGTTATAGCGAAAATCCATATAGTATTAATTTGACAAAAAAAAAATTTTATATATATAAGATTTCATATTTTTTGCTAGTTGCAAATCGTATTTATGGAGGTTTTTTTTTTATTAGCTGACTTGTTATTCTTTCTAATTTTAGTGGTTTTGTCATTTGTAATAGTATTGCGTAGCGAGTTTAGTTTACTATTTAGCAGTTTTTATTGTAGATATTTACGAAGGCTCTCAGGGCATCATTTTCATTCCAAGACTCGGGTGGGGTAAGGGGAAAACGCAGCTATGACCTTAGATAATCTAGATGACGGATATGCGCAATAAATCCTGCGGCGCGCGACCTAATCAATCAATAATGCAGATGTGGATTCCAAGAAGCATCCATGTATTTTGGATTTGAGTAGGTATCGCAGAAGAAAAAATGGATCAGAAAAGAATGGAGCTGACAGTATTTTAAGTGATGTTTTGGAGTTTAACCAGGTTTAAAAGATAGATACTTAGTTGGAGAGATATGGATAATAGAAATAGCAATTGGCAGGCTTAAATATACGTACGTCGACCCAACTATCACCACTTCAATGTACGTATTAATCAGAGGCAACTGGTGGGGTAGGTGGGGTAGTTATGCTGGGCGATGTACAGGACAACTTACAGAACATAGGGCTACGACCTTAGGTGACCCAGATCATGCACATGCGCAATAGATCTCTGGAACGATGCGGATCTAAATTCTCGGAAGCGACAGGGGAGGACCGGGGCTCGTGTCCCGTTCGGGTAGCGGGGGGAGTATTACAAGGCAATTTATTCGTTTGCTTCGCAGAAATGGTCTCAGTCGTGATCGATGATCGTAACGAGGTGATCATGTCTTAAAACCAAGTGCCTTGCATTAAATTCAAAATTTTTGATGAATGCATTTGCCGGATTGGCTGTGCTTAGTTCTAAATCAATGTATTTCATTGTGTTCAATGTTTTTCGAAGTCGTTATATTCAAAGTATTAGTAGTTTCTTCTAGAAACTGACATTTATTTTAGTTTTACTGTGTAACAAAGAGATAAGCATGAAAAAGTTATTATGCAGTTACACTTTAGTGTTATATTTTATTGGATTTGTATAAAATAATAAATACCAAGAGTTTTCGAGCTTTTATAACCTAACATTGATAAATATCACTGAGTTATTAGTATCTGAGAAGCTGATCAATTACCTGAGTGATGATCCGTAGAGGGTGGACATCGGATATAGTGAGTATTATTTTATTGATATATGACAAAACTTTTAAACAAAACATTTGAACGGGGTGGTAATTATTCGATTGGAGGTATTGAGAGAAAACAAAAAAAATCCTCTGACAAATGTAAGGTCGCCTCCCATATTTCACGTCAGTCCTGACCTAGATCGAGTTAAGAAAAGATGGTCACAGAGAACCCTAAGGAGCTGAATAATTACTGTGTAACTTTAGGCCCCTGCCTCCGTCATCACTCATGAGAAGCAACTAGAGCCAATAGTCAGCAGTAATTCTAAGAGCCATCCCAGGCAGGGCTTACAGGACGCGGCTGTGACCTTTATTTGACCTTTATTATATTATTAGATATAAATCCGTTGAAATATTTGGCGAGGTTTCAAGGCGAATAGACATCTCGGATGGGGTGGGTAGCTTTTTTGAGTATAAAGAAGAACACTGCTTTTTAGAGTGATTTATTAAGTACATGAGAGATGCCAGCTAATGCAGGTAAAACTTCTGGGAAGCAGCAGGCGAAGTCGGCAGGGCTTCTGTCCTGAGCAGGATGTGGGACTTGTTACTCCTTCGTACAAGTCCTTTACGAGTTACCTGAGATCATAGACCTAGGTGACCTAGATCACGCACATGCGCAATAAGTTTCCCGCTCTGATGCGGGTGTAAATTCTCGGAAGCAACAAGCTAAGACGGGGGTTTGGGTTCCGGTCTGTTTGCGGGGGGATGGTTACCAGGCTTGCTTGATCTCACTAGCTGTTAATCAATGTAAATAATAGGAGCTAAAGCTACATTCAGATAGCTTTTAATTAAAACCCTACCTGCGTCATCGATGACCGAAATGTTAAGTTTGAGCATGCGCAAATAAATTTAGGTCATGCAGGCAGATTTTCCGGGAAACCCTTGTTCAAAATAACAATCATTTTAATGAGAAATCGCGTAAGTAAATGCTTCCGCTTGCTAAAAATAGAAAGATTTAGAATAACATCGGTTAGGGTGGGTGTTAACTACTTTTGGGTGTAAGCTGGGAAAAATATTAATAGTTGGGTAGCAATTCTAGGAATTACATACAAGGATGTGTGATAGCAATAATCAGGCGTAAATGCTATAGGTAGTAACTTACGTCGTATAAGATTAAGATATCACCATTTTTTAATGTATATTATTTTAGGAAGTTAGTGCCGGGGTATGTGGGGTAGTTATCCTAGCGCTTTGCCTAGGATAACTACCCCACATACCCCGGCACGACCCGACGAGGACAGCTTACATAACTCTCAAAGTCTATAACCTATATTTATGACTTTAGGTGACCTAGATCAGGCACATGCGCAATAAAGTTTCCGATCTCAATGCAGATGTCTATTCTCGGAAGCAGCAGGCGAGAACCTGGAGGTTGTATCCCGGTCGGATTGCAGGGAAAGTGTCACAAGGTTCAGCATTATTTGATTTGCTTTGCAGCAGTGCTCTCAGTTGCGATCGTTGATTGTGCTGAAGTGTTTGTGTAAAACCCTTGCATTTAATTCAACATACTGGTATCTATTGCCTATTTAATACTTGTTTAACTTATTTTAATTGTGATCAATATCATTTGAAGTCGTAAGGTTTTAAATAACACACAAGTCTTGAAATAATTAATTAGTATGACCTTAGGTGACCTAGTTCACGCACATGCGCTATAAGTCATCCAATTTCGATGCGGATGTAAATTCTCGGAAGCAACAGGCGAGGATTGGGGTTTCTGTCCCGGTCGGGTTGCGAGGGGAGTGTTATAAGGCTCAATATATTTCAGTTTACTCAGAAGTTTTGCTCTCAACCCAAAAACAAAAATCGGGTTTAATTAACAGACTTTTATATCATTCCATATATTGAGATTGAAGATAGCAGATGAAAGCGATATAAGTAAAGGGAGAGAAACAAAAAAAATGCAATTTTTAAATTACTCTTTGGTTGGACTAGCTCTATCAAATAATAAATTCCTAAAATGCTTGAGCATTGTAAAACCTGAACATTGATAAATAGCTATTAAATTATTTTACCAACAGTACCTAAATGATGTTTCGAGTATTTTTTTTTTATTTGGTAAAATCTGTTTCAAAGGCCTGTCACTTAGAAAAAATATCTAGGAAACCCATGTTCTGTTAGCTTGATCTACGTCAAAATGTGGGTAGGGCAAAATAGACTCAACTGCATCTACTCATTCGAACAGGCCAAGTTCTATAAATAGAAACAGAAAAGAACCTTTAGATATAGAAAATTATTACCAACAGATTAATTACTAACACTATATTGAAATTACTATTACGTATACGTAGATAAAAAAAACAAAACAACAACAACAACAATTAATTACTGTAAAGAATACCTAACAATAAGCTATATTATGTGTTACCGGAGAGGGTTGCTGTAACCCAGCTATACAGGCTCTTAGGAGACCTAGTGCTGGGGATAGAGAATCACAAAGGTACATAATATCGCAATTATTACTCACATAAATATTTTATCCTTCATCAATATGGACCAAACACTGTTCTTCCTGAATAAATAACTTTTTATCTTTTAAAAAAAATAATAAGATAGATACTATCAATAATTTAACTAAGTGCAATTTAGTGGCAATAGTCTGATGTCCGAGCTAGATAGCAGGCAACTTTCAAGCAAATATTCACAAAGGGTTGCGTTGTGTAAAAAAGCTATTTGACACAGCAGCGTGCAGGATCGCTTAGTCCAAAAAGTGGGTAGTACAGCAGCACTACCCACTTTTTTGACTAAGAGCCATCTAGTGGCAATAGCCTGATGCGACAAAAAACTCTCAAACAAATGTTCACAACGGGGTGCGTTGGGTAGTAAAGCTATTTGACACGGTGTTCTACCATTGTACTACCCCTTATGAACACACTATACGATAAAAAATAATTGCCGCATGAATGAAGAAAGGAAATCGCTTGTTTTGACGCTAGTTATCTGAATATACATAATGAAGGAACTGCTCGATGGCTTAGTTGGGTGGCTTTCGCCTTCTAAGCAGGGGTGTCGGGTTCGATTCCTCGCGCTAGCACAAGTTTTCTCTACACCGAAAATTTGTGTTTCTGGTTCTGGTTGTGTGTGATGTAGATGTTTTCGGCACGACACAAGTCATCGAACTTAGTGTGGGGCTGTGAGTGTGAGAGCGTTTATGTTTTTTTTATGAATGGATTTGTTTTTTAATAATATTTTGTATTGTATCATCTTATCTTTATACGTGAGCATGGGACTGAACTCCTCCTAAACGGCTGGATCGATTTTGATGATATTTTGTGTGTTCAGGTGAATTCAAGAATGATTTAGATTCACAATTCGATCCGATAAATAATGTTTTTTTTATTTACGTGGGCCAAGCCGCGGGGTACAACAAGTTATTGTATACAGTGGTAAATTATTTCGAGTTATCAAACAATAGGTTCTTTATGTAACTTAAGCTATAAATCAAATAATCTTTATTTCCCAATACCAATTTGGTTAACTACTGTTCGTCCCACGCGTGGGCATTATCTCTCTCTAATGGGACATGGTTTCGCAAAACTGACATATGACACCGTGGGCTGGTATAGTTATAAACAAAACATACAGGTATATATATACACTTTATTACAATGTTTATGTTTGTCTTATACAAACAAACGCGAACATATTCACTCACAGCAAAGATAATTTAAACGAAAGCAAAGCTTACCGACTTCACAGCGTTATCTTCGAAACCTTTGGTCAGATTAAATGAATTACATACGCATTATTGAGAATAACTCAAAAACTACTGACAGATCTTGATTAAATTTAAATAGGACCAAATGAGAAGCGCGCCGGCTTTCAAATAAGAATCAACAAAATCGGGCACCTACAAAAACTGAGGTAACTCACACAAACAAAAAAAAATACAGTTGTGAACCTCCTCCTTTTTTTGGAGTCGGTTAAAAATTAATTTAAATCCTCGCCTCAAGCGATAATTTTTTCTTACTAAATTTATCACTATAGTTCTGCCTAGCATGGCTAATGCTATATAAATAAAATCAATTGATTTGGGTAGACGTTATCAACACAACGTTGAGCTAACTGCAATGTTAGACTCGTTGGCCGTAGTAGTTTCTATAAACTGTTTCGGTAGATGACGTCACACGTCCCCGTAAGTCGGTAATAATAAGAAAAGGATAATTTCGTCGCTTCAGGCAGAGCTCAGCGGTTAGAGCAATAGGGCATGACACCCTATGGCCGCGGGTTCAATCCTCGCCTCAAGCGATAATTTTCCTTTTAAATTTATCACTATAGTTCTGCCTAGCATGACTAATGCTTTATAAATAAAATCAATCGGTAAAAAATAGTCTCAGTAATAGGAACCCATAGACTGACAAACACGACCCTGGCTGTCAACCTGTCAAAACCACAAAACTCCCCATTTCTAATTCCAGATATCCTGCTGTAACTATATTGATTATATCCTAAGGTAAACAATAGCTTGTTTACATGTCCCGCCTGTTGGTATGACGACGGGCTTTAGGACGTCGTTACGGAGAATGATAGCTTGTTATTTGTTTTGATAGGAACCGTGTATTTTGCCAGTCCTTATTGTGATACTTGCTGGGCAGAAAAAAATTAAACGCAAGCAAAGCATAAAAAAGCCGACTTCACATCTTCGGAACTTTGATCAGATTATACGTACTAAACACGCATTATTGACGATATTTCAAGAACTACTGATCAGATCTTGATCCAATTTAAATGGGACCTATTGGAAAGCAACATCATTAAATCCGAAAAAGAATTTTTCGAAATCGGAACAACTACTGATCAGATCTTGATCAAATTTAAATGGGACCAATTGAAAAGCAACATAAAAAATATTATTAAATCATTTCACGTGAAACGAAGTTATGAAGTAACACACCTGAGTACCTCCTCCTTTTTGTGAAGTCGGTAGAAAAATAAGCTATTTGTTAAAATCAAGCTTTTAGAAGGCCGCCATGTTGGATTCAGAGTGACGTCACACAGCGAACCATGCATTGTCATCCAAAAAAAGCGTGTATTTCAAATTTCGGCTTAATCGGTTAAAGACAATGATTTAATTCAATTGTAAGCTTCCACCCGGACAAACATACATACATTGCAAGTTAAATAAAAGCTTGTAATAACTTGGCGTATTTTGACCCGACTGCGCGACGCAAACGAGGGTAATGTGTTTATCAGCCTATATGTATTTATGTTCTTTCGTGGTGCACTAGAGACCAAACGCTATCAAAATCGATTCGGCTAGAAAAAAGTTTTGAGGTAACAGACAAAAAAATACAGTCGAATTGAGAACCTCCTACTTTTTTTGAAGTCTATTTAAAAAGGTTTGAAAATAATTTAAACGTAAGCAAAGCTTAAAAAAAACCGACTTTGGCCGGTTTTGGCTTGATCGATTTCGATAAAATTTATATAGGACCACCTCTGAAGTATAAACTTCGAAACAAAAAAAGAATTTAAGAATCGGTCCACAAATGTGGGAGAAATAGGTGAACAGCACATAAAAAAAATATCTACAGTCGTACATAGTACCTCCTTCTTTCTTGAAGTCGGCAAATATCCGTGGTTTAGCTGAAACTATAAAAAAATGTCTGCACTATGTGCCTTAACCGAAAAAAAAAAAAAAAACAATCCCAGCCCCTATGAGGGTTGACGTCAGGCTGGCGATGGCGGCCGGTCACGAAATCTCTTTAATACATGGTTTACAAGTGAGTTCATATTGTGCTGACCGCTCGGTGGGAGATAAAAAAGTTTTTTTATTGAATGACAAAACTATTGGTATAAGCGATCTATATTATTTATTATACCTAATGGTAATCACAGGTCATTGACCAGTTAATCGTCGTCAAGACTTAAGAAGTCAAATAAAAATAAACTAGGTCGGTCTGATAGTTACGTTGTGTCAGATGGGTGATGTATACCACAAAATAGTGTATACATATTTCTGTCATAGAATATAATAGCATCTATTTTATTGCTACTCAATAACGGGTTATCTAATATATATTTCCTACTAGTCGTGCCCCGCAGCTTCGCCCGCTATTATCAAGTTGAAAAGCAGAGTAGCCTATGCGTTAATCCTAGGTATAACCTATGTACATTCCAACTTTCATCTAAATCCGTTCAGCCGTTAAAGCGTGAAGAGGGAACAGACATACTTACAGATTTACACACAAACTTTCGGATTTATAATATAAGTATGATTATTTCGTTTAAGGGGCAGGTATACGTCAATGCGAGCACCTTTTTTAAATAACATTTAAATATATTGAACACCTATAACATTATTTCTTATGTAAATGCTTTTTAATTTTAATGAAAAATAAGTAATAAAAATTCATGGGAAATTCAAAATAGCAAAACGCACGTTATTGGCTAGACTGATTCGTGACGTCAGTTCGAATATTTTTGATGCCTATGATTGGTCAATTTATCCAATTCCAAAAGCATTGATGAAGGACTATACAATATACAATGTGTAACAAAAAGGTGTAGTAATACTCAAGACACGCATCTAGCTACATGTATGGAGTCTAACAGGAACTTCTACATTCGCGGCAGCAGCATAAATATAGAGATATGATGAATTAAAGTTTCTAAAAAATAATGTTATTTGCAACCCTATTTCATCAGCTACCGTTCTACATCACATAGTCTTTGGACCTAGACGTCTGACAGTATTGGCCATAATAAAGGTCAAGGAAGAGTTTTGTCGCGAAAGTGAAAAATTGGCGTTGTTGATTTTGTATAATATTCCAAAACCTGTGATTCTTCGAGTGTTAATGTGTAACAATATTGGACTATTAACCGTTAATACTAAGTAAACGTGCATAAGTGTAGGCAAATCATACAAAGTTGAAAAACGTGATTTTCGCCTTCGCTCCAAAACTTCAATGAAAGTTCTGGTAAAGGTTCTACCATTTTAATGGGGCAAGACTTGACTATTACTGGACCTTGACTCTTTTACTTGACTTTGACTGTGACTTGTGACTGGGGCTTTTTATTTAAAATACACTTGAAATATATGCCATAATTTATAATCTTACGTAATTTTAAGTTTTTCTTCATGTACTCTGCATAATTATGCTATATTATTTTTGTAAATAAAGATTCATTAATATGTTGTTACTTGAAACTGGCACATGATTGCTCAGCCAAATAAAAAAAATAATACTAAGGTCAAGGGCTTACAGATAGAGAGAGATTAGCGAGTACAGATAGGTAGATAAAAACACTCCTGTCGAAAATCGGTCGGATATTTGAAAGGCGAAAAATTGTAGGTTGAAAATGAGCGGACGAATCATTTGCATATGGGATTTAGGTTAAACACCCACTTGTCGTCTCTGATGCGTTCGGCCTTCGCTGTAATCAGGTAATCGTGGACGTCCCACTCACGTTATGTAACCAACATTGGCAGGTTACCACGGTACTTTTACTTGTAGGTTCCACTGTACCATTTGAGGCAAGCATTTGACCACCATCTCACATGAGGGAAAGTAAAGATAACATTCTTGCCTAGAAGATACCTATCCACTCTAGACTTGAAGACACCCAGATTGTACCGTTCGGGAAACAAAGACGCAGACAATGAGTTCCACTCCCTCGCTGTACGGATGATAAACGTAGAAGCGAAATGCTTGGAGCGAACCGGAGGTGTATCAACCATATAAGGACGATTGACAGGTGTATTGGTAGATGTATAGACCATTATGTTCCTATAATGTTTCCTGTTCTGTGGCCTCCTCATGTCAGAAGGTTAGTCACGTAGTTATACCGGGGAAAACAACCAGGATAATGTGACACTACATTATCCGCAAAAGATACAAACTGTCACTAATTTCATTGATAATTTAAGTATATAAAAAACAAACAAACAAACGCATTCACACTCACAGCCCCACACTAAGTTCAAAGACTTGTATCGTGGGTGCCGGAAACATTCACATCACACACACATTACACCCAGAACCAGAAGCTCAAATATCCCTTGAGAAGGAATTTGTGCTCCTGCCGGGAATCGAACCCAGGACCCACGGCGCAGAGGGCTGACACCTGTCCACTGCGCCAACTGGGTCGTCATTAATAATTTAATAATAACGGTCTTTTATAGGATACATTTCGGAGAGTGTGCCACGGAATTGCATGATCTGATTCCCCCATCCCACTTTTACCATCGGACAACCAGACAATCAGCCACGCGTCAACTCTTATATGTGTCCTCGGAAAAGTAATAAATTCAATTACACGGAGAATAAAAAAATAGACAAATTTTAGATAGATAACGCTTTATTGTTACACCTTACATAAATCACTTACAATGTTTTTTTAAAACTTATATTAAAGTGTACAGTCGGCGGTCTTATCGCTAAAGCGATCTCTTCCAGACAACCTTTGGATGGAGAAGATTTTTAATAATTCAGTGAAACGGGGGTGTAAATACAAGATTATGAGAAAATAAAAATATATAATAAGGTATATATATATATACATACTTAAACAAAATAAATTCTATGAGGCAATAATAATAAATACATATGTTTATAATATAAATATATATACAATATATTATAATAGAGTAAGGATATTTGTTACAGCTTGAATCAAGTTATGATATATAAGTAGCAGCACAGTATGATACAGAACAGTTATCGGGAGAGAAAGAAAGTACAAAATTTTAGAAAAATGTGTTATTTAAGTTCTCAGAAACAAATTTTTTAGTCAAAATTACAGTTACTACGTTCTTTTCTACCGATTTCACAAATAAGGAGCTCAATTTGACTGTATTTTTAGAGTTCCGTACCCAAAGGGTAAAACAGGACCATATTATTCAGACTCCGCTGTCCGTCCGTCTGTCTGTCTACTGACATACAAATTAAATTTCAACAGCCCGATGACTTAGTTAGGTGCGTGTTCGCCTTATAAGCAGGTATACCGGGTTCGAATCCCGGTGGGAACACAATTTTTCTCTTAACCAGAAACACAAATTTCCCTTGGATAGAAAACCTGTGCTCCCACCGGGAAACGAACCTGGGGGTCTATTCCGGGCATCGATTTTATCTTTACATCGACGTCGAATTCGAACGATTTTCTTTTCTTATGTACCATCGAATCAACTGATCGACAGTCAATACGCATGGTAGCTAGTCTCTCGGTTCTTTTATCGGATACATTTCGGAGAGTGTGCCAAGGAACTGCACGATCTAGTTCCCCCATCCCCATTCTATCATCGGACAAGGAGACAAACTGCTAAGCGAAACCGCTATAAGGTAGACATTTCACAAAAGCGCGCGAAGCGTTTTGCTTCCACATTCATTGAGTGAACTGTGGAATGGAACTCCTTACCCGAGTAGGTGTTTCCTGATGAGTACAATATGGGAGTCTTCAAGTCACGAGTGAATAGGTATCTTCTAGGCAAGCTTGCTCCATCGTCGACCACATCGTCGCTTACCATCAGGTGAGATTGTGGTCAAAAGATTGCCAAACTAGAATTAAAAAAAAAAAAAACTTCGCGACGTCGCATCAATTCGAACAATCTTAGTTTGACGACCAGAAGAGACCTACTTAACCGCTGCTTAGAAGGCGAAATGCTTTTCTTACAGCATACGTAACTTTGAAGGCGAACTTATCGAAAACCAATCTCTTTTAAGTAGGTATCAAGTTATTAACCCACTGCAACACATGAAGCCTTCGCCGACGAGTAAATACATTGATATTGGGCAATTTTGCCCTTTGCATGTAGGCGAGCCGCCTACGTATTGTGCTTACGTAAGGGTCAGTTATATAGTACATTGATGCAATAGGGCATTCGTGTAGGCCCTGTACTACACCGTGGGCCGGTTGTCGTCAACCCTACCTCATCGAGTACCAAGATGAGACC
Source organism: Lomographa bimaculata (assembly GCA_948107665.1). NCBI lineage: Eukaryota > Metazoa > Arthropoda > Insecta > Lepidoptera > Geometridae > Lomographa > Lomographa bimaculata. The sequence continues at coordinate 9,763,695 of OX403610.1, read as the reverse complement.
TATATGGGGGTGTCGTGTGTAAAAAGTTATGCTAAAAAAATCAGGGTTGCCTGTTCCTAGCTTGGAGCATTTTGTGCAGGCGACAAAAAACTGATCCATTTTTTTGGTGAAATTTACCTCATCGAGTACCAAGATGAGACTTCTATAGGGATGTTGTGTGTAAAAAGTTATGCTTAAAAAATCAGGGTTGCCTGATCCTAGCCTGGAGCATTTTGTGCAGGGGACAAAAAACTGATTCATTTTTTTTGGTGAAATTTACCTCATCGAGTACCAAGATATACGTAAAAAATACGTAATGGCCCACACCAATTTAATAAACAAAAATACTGGGTGTGTCGTAAAGACACGATAGAAGTGAAACTTTTGTGTTAAAGGGAAACATTTTAATTATACTCAAATATATACCACCATCACTTTTCGTCACACAAAAAGGTTGCGGATCAGAATTTCAAAGCCCTCTCTTATGACGTTTCATTTTCAATTGAATTTATTTGACTTGTTTTTTTTAGTCGGGTTTTTTTATTTATACATTTTTATAAATTTTTCCTTAATAAGAATTATTATGCGATAATATAAGAACATTATGTAAGAGCTTTATTTATTATAATTATAATTATTACACAATTAAGTGAGAATTGTTGCCAACGAACTTCAAATCGTTAAGATATTTTAAAATGTAAAATGGTAAAAGGAACCTCAAGAAGATTTTTAAATACTTCAATCACCCACTTGATACAGGTAGTCGTTTTTTTTTTTTTCACGTGGTCATTGCCATATTTAATTTTGATTATTGTCAAATCTTTAGTGACATACGCACGATTGAGACATCGATCGGCGTAAAAATCATCAAAAACAGTCCATGCGTTTGGTTTCCAGAGAGCCACAAATAAACAAACATACGAGTACGTATACATACATACGCTAATACACCCTTCTTTGCGTCGCGCAGACGGATAAAAAATAAGGACGCTAAGCCTTATAAGAACGGGTGAAGCTCCTACAAATGTCGCTTTTTATTGGAGCTCAGGTGCTTCACCCGTTTTTACACGCACAGTTTTTTATGATCTTTGATCTCCATGAATCTTTTCCCTGTTGTGAACAGTGAAATCAAAATACGCAAGGTCCTTCTTATCGTATCTCGTTTCAAATTATGTTACGAATACACAATAAATATCAATTTTCCTTTGTCCACAGCGAGCAATCTATCAGCAGCGCGCGTGCCTCCGTAATGGTGTACGACGACGGCCAGAAGCGCTGGGTGCCGTCGGGGACCAGCTCGGGGCTGTCGAAGGTCCACATATACCACCACACGCAGCACAACACGTTCCGGGTGGTGGGGAGGAAGCTGAACGACCACGAGGTTAGTGATCAAAATAAACGCAAAACGCATTCACACTCACAACCGCACTCTAAGTTCAAAGACTTGTATTTTGGGTGCCGTAAACATTTACATCACACACAGCACCAGAAACACAAATGTCCCTTGGAAAGAAAATTTGTACTCCTGCCGGGAATCGAACCCAAGACCCACGGTCAGAAGGTAGAAACCTGCCCACTGCTCCAACTGATCACTATATAATGCTTGGTGTTGTCGAAAGTGAGGGCCACGAGGTTAATAAAAACTTATACAATGTCTGCTTTTGTCGAAAGTGACGACCACGAAGTTAGTGATCACTTATGCAATGTCTGCTGTTGTCGAAAGTGACGACCACGAAGTTAGTGATAACTTATGCAATGTCTGCTGTTGTCGAAAGTGACGACCACGAATTTAGTGATCACTTATGCAATGTCTGCTGTTGTCGAAAGTGACGACCACGAATTTAGTGATCACTTATGCAATGTCTGCTGTTGTCGAAAGTGACGACCACGAATTTAGTGATCACTTATGCAATGTCTGCTGTTGTCGAAAGTGACGACCACGAATTTAGTGATCTATCTTATACAATGCTTGGAGTTGTTGAAAGTACGAGGTTGGTAATAATGTCTGCAATGATTAGGGTTTGCAGCACAACACGTTCCTCCGGGTCGGGAGGAAGCTGAACGACCACGACGTTGGTGATCACTTACACAATGCTTGGGGTTATAATGTCACAGAACATCGTGTCTGATTCAGCTCAATCGGATGACAGCAATTGCTTGAATTTTTTTTTAGTTGATAGATAAAAATTGTTACGAATGATGAATGAAACAAGTTAAAATTTTGTAATAAACCCGACTGTTGTCTCTCTCTGAGAAACTATATTATAAAGACCATTTTTTAAAAAAGTCCTCGTTACATTAACCCTTTTTGGGAGTCCAGTTTATAATTAATATTCTCTTTGCGAAACTGTCCAGTTCATAAAGACCATTAAAAAAAATACCAGTTTATAAAGACCCTTTTTGAAAAAAGGTCCAGTTTACATAGATCCTTTTTGAAAAAAGGTCCAGTTTACATAGACATTTTTTTTTTAAAAAGGACCAGTTTACAAAGATTCTTTTTGGGAAAAATTCCTGTTTGTAAATATTCTCTTTGCGAAATTGTCCAGTTTATAAAGACAATTTCTTTTTTAAATCTCGTTTATAAAGACCCTTATTGAAAAACGGTACAGTTTACAAAGATCCCTTATGAGAAAAAGTCCAGTTTATAAAGATCCTCTTTGAAAAAAGGTCCAGTTTACAAATATTCTTTTTGGGAAAAAGTCTAGTTTATAAATATTCTCTTTGCGAAACTGTCCAGTTTATAAAGATATTGAATGTATAAAAAAAGATCCAGCTTACAGATATCCTTTTTTAAAGAAGGTCCAGTTAACAATGATAGTTTTTGGTAAAAAATTGAGTTTATAAATATTTTCTTTGCGAAACTGTCCAGTTGATAAAGATCCTCATTGAGAAAAATGTCCAGTTTACAAAGATCTTCTTTGAGAAAACGTCTAGTTTAAAGACCATTTTTTACGCAAAATGGTATTTCCAGTTTATATATTTACTTTGAAAAAATAGCCACTTTATAACCTTCTTTGTCCAGGTGGTGATCAACTGCGGCATAGTGAGGGGGCTCAAGTACAACCAGGCGACCGCCACGTTCCACCAATGGCGGGATTCTCGGCACGTGTACGGCCTCAACTTCTCGTGCCGGGAGGATGCCGACAGTTTTGCACGAGCGATGATGCACACTCTAGAGGTGATTTTGGTTATTTGATTTATAACTAAATGTAATTTGTATATGTATAGAATAAATATAATAATATCACACATTTGCGCACCAACTTATATGGTAGAATGTATAAGGAACAAATTAAATTAATATCTATCATCAATGTATACCTACATTCTAGCAAATAAATTATTTTGATTTTTGATTGATTTTGATTGAGTTGACGAGGCTGGTTGGCCAATAAACATTTCACACTCACAGCCCCAAACTAAGTTCGATAGCTAGTGTGGTGCGAAAACATTCAAATCACACATACCATTAAAACCGGATCAAGAAAATTTTCCAACATAGATTTTTTCTAAAACCGGTTTCGAACTCCGCTTGAAAAGCTCTTTTGCTCAACGATAACCTACAAGGGTATATGTAAAAAAAAAATGATCCCTACTTACACGTATAAGTGGCCCTCTTAATATTTTCATTTATATAATTTTAATTGTCATTTCCAGCTCTAGGCCTTAGTTTTACATATTCACTGAGAATTTGAAGTTATTTACTTGTACGGTTTAGACGCGAGATGCCGCTGACAGACGGACGGACGGACAAAGTGCCGAATCACCCAAGTCAACCTAGAGTTCTCGCTTCGCTTGATCAATAAAACTTTCAATAAATAAGTTTTACATCTTTACGTTGAAATTCGTATAAACAAATGTTGCAGGTACTGGCCAACAAGCCACAGGGGAACGCAGCTCCTCCGCCCCAGCCCCCAAACGCTCCAGGCCCTTACAACGGACACAACAACTCGCACAACTTTGACGAAGATATGGGGTACCGGTAAGATTTTATCTGTTTCTACGGTGGCATTACATCGAAGCCAGAGCTCAGCTGGCCGCTAAGAAACTGGGTATCCTCGCAAAGGTTAGGCAGTACTTCACAGCGGGCCAGCTTCTTAATTTATATCAAGCTCAAGTCCGATCGTGTATGGAATACTGCGGCTACCTGTTGGATGGATCCGCTAAGTACCAGCTTGAAGCTCTTGAGTCCATCCATACCTCCAGTTCGCTCGAAGCGTTTCGCTTCTACGTTTATAACCCGTACAGCGAAGGAGTGAAACTCATTGCCCCCGTTTTTGTTCTCCGTTCATTATAATTTGGGAGTCTTCAAGTCAAGAGTGAATAGGTACCTTCTAGGCAAGCGTGCTACATCTTCGGCCGCATCATCGCGTTCCATCAGGTGAGATTGTGGTCGAATGATATACCGAACACTAAAAAAAAAGATGGCTACTTCCACTGCATCTGCGGAGCATTGTCCGACATGGTCCTTACAGGGGTACCTCAGTCGCACTGCGTCGGATTGGTCAATCATGCCCCATCTATAAAGGTCGCTCTTACAGCGCCCGACCTTTGTTCTAAGTCTGTTTATGTTTCCCACAAAGGCCAAGGCTGTTCATGGCCTGGTGGAAGATTCTCTGCTGGAGGTCGGAAAGTTAAAGTTTTGTAGCCCAGAGATTAATTCGGCAAGCACTGGGCTGGTTTGGTGCAATATAGGTGCGACATGTAAGAAAACTGTTTTCGGATTTTCTGCCTGCTCTTAACTGGGTAGGCATTAAATAGGAAATATATATCACATTTTCAATCGACTTCAAAAAAGGAGGTTCTCCAATGGACTGTATGTTTAACCAAATAAAAAAAATCATCGAAATCGATTCATAATTGGCGGAATTATCGCGTAACACACATACAATAAAAAAATCATACAGTCGAATTGAGAACCTCTTTTCTCGAATTCGGTAAGTCGGATTTTTAAGCTTTGCTTGCGTTTAATTTATCCTACTTATATTTTCTCAGGACTATGACACGAGAAGACGCAGCTATTCTGCAACAGCCTCAGTACCACGCTCCTCAAGCTCATCACCAACAATACCATGCGCCGGCGCAGTACCATGCGCCGCATCCACATCCACAGCATCAGGTGAGTCCAATATTAAACCAAAAAATTAAAAAAAAAATACATACAAATCTAATTTATATACACTTTTCTTGCTATAATTATTGAACAATACATTCAAGTTGTTAATAAAAATAATCATAATTAAACCTAAGCAAGACTTAAATAATTAAGCGCAAGCAAAGCTTAAAAAACCGACTTCACCGCTTTATCTTCGGAACTTTGATCAGATTAGATGTACTAAACACGCATTATAGACGATATCAGATCTTGATCAAATTTAAATGGGACCAAATGGAAAGCAACATTATTAAAACAAAAAAAAAAAACAAAATCGGTTCAAGTGGAAGGAAGTTATGAGGTAACACAAAAAAAATTCAGTCGACTTTAGTACCTCATCCTTTTTTGTGAAGTCGGTAGAAAACCCTCACAATAATACTTTATTAATACTTCGTTTTTTTTTGGTGTTATCGTTTTGGTGATTAAAGTGCAAGTTTTAAAATAATATGATAACATATGTAAATATCTTTGCTCAAAAAAAAAAAAACGTCATCCATTTATGGTTGACATACCTCCAGTTCGCTCGAAGCGCTTTGCTTCTACGTTCATTGTCCGTACAGCGAAGGAGTGGAACTCATTGTCTGCATCTTTTTTCCCTGAACAGTATAATCTGGGTGTCTTCAAGTCTAGAGTGAACTTCTAGGCAAGCATGTTCCATCTTTGGCCGCATCGTCATTTTCCATCAGGTGAGATAGCGGTCAAATGCTTGCTTATACAGAATAAAAAAAAAATCACATATCCTATTAAAATGTAAAACTCTCAAATATTTATCCTTCATATGAATGTTTTGATTTTATTCCTCTTCCTGTTTTGAAATTCCTTGGGGAGAAACTTGTATCCCTGCCGGTAATCGAACCTGATACCCCTGTTTATAAAGGCGAACGTGCACCCAACTAGCCAACGTGCAATAAATCGACCACGTAATTTTTTCACTTTCGCGCCGCGTCGTGCGTACACTGTTGAAGTATTAGCTTACTCATTGTTACATATATATGTATGTATGTGTGTGTAGCCCCCGCAGCCCGCGCCCCCCGCGCCGCCCCCGCACGGCGTGCACCACACGCACACACTGCCGCACCAGCCGAGCCAGGCCTCCACGCCCGGACACCATCGCACTAACAGGTAATCATGAGAAAAACTCACGCACACTAGCAGTTATGGGACAAGTCATCTGTTAGACTAGCAGTGATAGGACGAGGCACCTATTAGACTAGCAGTTACAGGACGAGTCACCTGTTAGACTAGCAGTGATAGGACGAGGCACCTGTTAGGCTAGCAGTAATACGACGAGGCACCTGTTAGACTAGCAGTTACAGGGCGTCCTATAACTACTAGTCTTACAGGTAACCTGTAATACTAGTAGTTATAGGACAAGTAACCTGTTAGACTAGCAGTTATATGACAATTCACTTGTTAGACTAGCAGTTATTGGACAAGTCACTTGTTAGACTAGCAGTTATAGTACGAGTCACAGCACACAGGCTACCATTAACTTGATAATAGCGGGTGAAGTAGCGGGTCATAGTAAATAAATAAATGTATCCCACAGCGCCCCGATGCCCCCGAACATGAGTTTGGCGGCGGCCCCGGCCACGCCTGCGCCGCCGCCCGTGCCGCCGCATCAAAACCTACCCGCGCCCGCCAATGTAAGCAATATTATTATAACTATACTAGTTGACCCGGCGAACTTCATACCGCCAATTGTCTGTGGTCAAATATTCAGAAACATCTCCTGTTTGACAGGTACGAACAATTTGTATGAGAAAATAAAATACTACTTTTTAATAATTTTATTGCAATTTCTTTATATTTTCCCACCTTTTAAACCTTCCCTGAACTTCCACAAATAATTCAAGATCAAAATTAGCCAAATCGGTCCAGCCATTCTCGAGTTTTAGCGAGACTAACGAACAGCAATTCATTTTTATATATAAGAAGAAGAAGAAGAAAGAAGATTGTTTCAGACTATATTTTACTATTAAAGTTTTCGCGAGTTTGACACATTATCTAATATATAAAATTCTCGTGTCACAGTTTTCGTTGCCATACTCCTCCGAAACGGCTTGAACGATTTTGATGAAATTTTTTGTGCTTATCCGGTATCTATGAGAATCGGCCAACATCTATTTTTCATCATCATCATCATCATCACTTTTCATCATTATCAACGCGGGTGAAACCGCGGGGCGCAGCTAGTCTTATATATAAAATTCTCGTGTCACAATGTTAGTTACCTAACTCCTCCGAAAAGGCTTTACTGATTTTACCAAATTTTATATGCGTATTCAGTAGGTCTGAGAATCGGCTACTATCTATTTTTCATACCCCTAAGTGATAAAGGTTGTTCACCATTAACATTTTTTTTTTAATTTTTGGACAATTTTTTTTGTTTTTATTTTATTATGATTCAGAATTGAAAAATACATACAAAACTTTATTTTCACCCTTCTACAATCAACCCTTATTTTTTTATGGAACTAAAAAATTATTTCCTAGAAATAATGTATATGGCAAAACAACGTTTGCCGGGTCAGCTAGTACTTGATATAAATGAAACGGCTTGACTCAAGATTTAAGGTCGACTCTTGGGGCTGAGTCACCCACGTCCGTAGGAGGATACCCCTTAAGTCTGACTCCCTACACGTGGTCCCCGGGTGGTGCTGATCAGGTGACATTTGAGAGGTGGTAGAGCATTTTGTGAGTAGCTCGCCTGGCTTGCTACCAAAGTAGCTTACCACCATCAAGTTGAAAGTCTGCCGCCAAGCCAAATACGGTGTTCCGACAGTTATCCTTGAGAGCCTGCGTATTCCAGGTCTAGTGTGTTTACCAGCTTCGATCACATCGTCACTTACCATCAGGTGAGATAGTGGTCAAACACTAGCCTGTCACAAATAAATAAATAAAAATAAATAATGCGACCTAGGTTTCGGGGATGTCCGATCCCCATCATCAGGCGAGTTCACGACGGAAGGTCACGGCGCTCACTGACTTTATTTATTTTGAGACACGGTCCGTATGGACCGGGAGCTCATTCCATTTTCAAAAATCTATCAGAGCGCCTGGTTGAGGCGACGCGTGATCAAAATGCTGGCACTTATTTGGCTCAACGTATTAGCATTGCAATTCAGAGGCAATGCCAGTATGATGGGAACGCTACGCACTGGTAGTGGCTTACACTTGAATTACCTATAAGCTCGATCTCTTGTTATATAACTTAGTTCTTTGCTGTGTATAGTTTTATTTTAGTTTTAGGAAATTATAATTCGTCCGTAGATACGTTAAAATAGTATTGTTTCATTCACAATCAAACATTATACCTATATAACTGCCCTTTGGCTCAGTTGGGTGAGCGTTCGCTTTCTAAACGTTTTCACACTCACAGCCACACACTAAGTTCAATGACTTGTGTCGTTGGTGCCGGAAACATTCAAATCACACACAATCACAGCCAGAACCAGAAACACAAATTTCCTTGGGGAGAAAACTTGTGTTACCGCCGGGAATCGAACCCGATACCCCTGCTTAGAAGGCGAACACGCTCTCAACTAAGCTAACGCAGTTCATACACAATAGTTTGAAACTATACAAATATAATGAATATTAATAAATGAATACATTCTCTTTGTACGCCACGTAATGTAACACATTGTATAACTGTTTGGGGAGTTTTGCCGCGAAAGTGAAAAAATGGCGTTGTTGATTTTGTATAATTTTCCAAAACCTGTGATTCTTCGAGTGTTAATGTATGATAATGGTGAATTATTAACCTTTAATACTCAGTAAATGTGCATAAGTGTAGGAAATCATAAGAATTTGAAAAACGTGATTTTCGCCTTCGCTCCAAATCTCCAAAATAAGTTCTAGTAAAGTTTGTACCACTACTAGAACATGACTTGACTATGACTAGACCTTGACTCTTTTACTTGACTTTGACTGTGACTTTATTACTATTATTCACAAATTCAAGGAGTTTTAATATGAAATACACTTTAAATATACTATTACTTGATACTGGCATAACTGTATAATATTGTACAGGGTCCACTAGCGCCGCCTACCCCCCCGGCCGCGCCGCAACCCCCTCCAATGGTAAGAAGCTTTATTTTATTAAATGTTTTACACCCGACGCAAAAAGAGGTGTTATAAGTTTAACGCGAGAACTTATGTATCTGTGGCATCGTAGCTTCTCTAAAGTTGTACCGATTTTGATTTAGTCGTTTGAGAGGTTGTTGTTTTTGTTTTTTTTTTACAAACATTTGACCACTCTCTCACCTGATAGTAAGCGACGATGTGGTCGAAGTTTTTTTTTATTTTCGTTAGGCAAGCATTCGATGGAAGCTTGCTTAGAAGATACCAATTCACTCGCGACTTGTATGTATCGGGGGTAAATACAATATTTTGATTTTGTTACTAGGTACTGCAGCGTACCCAAACGTGTTATAATTTGAGTTAGAATATTGAAGGTTAAAAGTGATATCTAAGCTAATTTTTTTTAAAGCAGCAATAAATATTCTTTCTTTATTTATTGCCTATACAAATCCAATAATCCGGCAGTCCCAGCAATTTGGCATAGGCGGAAAAATTCAAGTCAAATCAAATCAAATTTTATTTGCCAGAATTCATGTTTGCAAGCAGACGTGCAAATGGTAATGTCTATCGTCTACTATATCTGGACTAATTTACTAATAAGTCACTTCTTAAAAACTTTTAAAAGACAAGCTTTTAGAAGTCCGCCATATTGGATTTAAAGTGACGTTTATTCTCAGCAATCCCTTTCATTTGATGTGATACCCATATTGTAGGAGTGCATTAAAAATTACTTGTCCGCCATTTTGTGTGTTCCGCCATGTTGGAATTAGAATGACGTCACACAGCTAACAATGCATTGTCATCCGATCTAAACGTGAATACAAAATTTCTGCTCAATCGGTTGAAAATATCTGCTTCAAAATTGAGTTGCAAGATTCCACCCGAACAAACATACATACATACAGTGCAAGCTAAATAAAAGCTTGGCAAAATTCTTAAACCTCTTAACACTATAGAAACAATCGAAAAGCCAGCTAGTTAAAGATTTTTTTTAATATGTTTTCTGCCAATATTTTTATTTCATTAGGTACACTGTTAAAAATTGATATGCACATATTATAAACATTTCTTTTGTATAAGTCCTTTTGGGCAGTCGGTTGATGAATAGGTTCTTAAATTTATATCTTTTTATCGACTTCACAAAAAAACGTCTTCTCAAGTCGACTGTATTTTTATTTTTTTTATGTGTGAACATTATTTTTTTGTTTGATAGATGTTGCTTTCCAGTGGTCCCATTAAAATTTGATCAAGATCTGGCTATTAGTTTTCGAGTTATCCTCAATAATGCGTATTTTGTGGACTACATTGACGATTTTCTCGTTTTTAACCGACTTCAAAAGTTACCTCATAAGTTCTTTCTTTGTGCACCGATTTTGATGTTTTTTTTAAATTTGAAAGCTGGTGCTCTTCATGTGGTTCCATTTAAATTTGGTCAAGATGTGATCACTAGTTTTTGAGTTATCGACAATAATGCGTTTTTAATACGTTAAATCTGATCAAGGTTCCGGAGATAAAGCGGTGAAGTCGGTTTTTTAAGCTTTGCTTGCGTTTAATTATTTGACGAGTAAATAAACTTTACAAAGTTTTTTGAAAAAGTGCCGGATTACTTATCCGCTAATCGGCTACTGTATTTTATACCCGAGATACATATCGAGCTAAACAGGTTGAATATCTCCAGCAGCAGGCAGCCCCCCCGCCGCCGGCGGCATCGGGCCCCCCTCCCCCGCCGCCTCCCCCCGCGCCGGCCCCCGCGCCCGCGGCCCCCCCGGCCGTGGCCAGCCCCCCGCCCCCGCCGCCCCCGCCCGCGCCCTCCGCGCCCGACATGTCGGGGCTGGCTGCGCAGTTGCAACAGGCAAGACTCAAGAGACAAGCTAAGGTAATATTATACAAAAACAGCTTATTTTCCGTACCCGAAGGGTAAAACGGGACCCTATTACTAAGACTCCGCTGTCCGTCCGTCTGTCACCAGGCTGTATCTCATGAACCGTGATAGTTAGACAGTTGAAATTTTCACAGATGATGTATTTCTGTTGCCGCTATAACAGCAAGTACAAAAACCAGAATAAAATAAATAATTAAGGAGGCTTTCCATACAACAAACAATCCCGTACAATCATAGACAGAAGAAACGGCAACTTTCAAGCGAAAATTATTCGCCTTTCTCGCGTTGCTTACGTTTAAATTATAATCGATTTATTTGTGGCAAGGATGATCGTACGCCATATGGCAAAACATAGCCGCACACCCGACTACAAATTTAGACCATTGCATCCACAATTTCAATGAACGAATGAATGATAACACAGCAAGCGACGTCCCAGCCCAGCTCGGAGGCGGCGTCCCCGCCGGGCGGCGGCAACACGGCGGAGCACTCGGGCTCGTCGTCGTCGTCCGGCGGCCGGCCCACGCTGCACTGCATGATGAACGAGATGGCCAGGACGCTGGCGCGCCGCCGGGCGCACCTCGACAAGGCAGAGGTTAGTACCACTCGAGGCTACCACTTGTTACTTACTTGTGGGTGTATTACAAGGTGATCCGTGTGGTACATTTATTTCTAAGCTAATTTCATGCATGTAGTCGTCGAGATTAGGATTAGTTAGTTCCTTGTGGGTGTATTGCGAGGTGATCCGTTCGGTACATTTCTTTCTAAGCTATGTTTGAATTTCGGTAAGGCTGAGGTTAGTAGGATTGAGTTAGCTCATTTGTGGGTGTATTACAGGGTGATCCGCGTGATACGGTTGTTTCTAAGCTTTGTTTGAATTTCGTTAAAGCTAATGTGGTAGTAGTGAATTAAGTAATTTGTGAGTACATTACGATACAGCTACATTACGATCCACTTAGTACTTTTGTTTCTAAGCTTATTTTATCCTATATTTAACTTTCTATAAGACTGAGGTTGGTAATAGTCAAGATTAGGATTAGTTAGTTACTTGTGGGTGCATTACAAGGTGAACCGTTTGGTACATTTGTTTCTAAGTTATGGTTACATTTCGATAAATAATTAAGAGTGATTTGTGGGGGGTGTATTACAGGGTGATCCGTGTGGTACATTTCTTTCTAAGCGATGTTTGAATTTCGATAAGGCTGAGGTTAGTAGGAGTGAGTTAGCTCATTTGTGGGTGTATTACAAGGCGATCCACGTGGTACATTTGTTTCTAAGCTTTGTTCGAATTTGAATAATGATAAAACTGAGATTGGTTAGGAGTGATTTAAGGCATTTGTTGGTATTTAATACGATGATCCGTGTGGTACGTTTGTTTTTAAGCCGTTTATATGCATTGTTAAAATTCGAAATTCAAATTGATTTTCATTCGATAAGTGGTTTAATTCATAGAAACATTTCAAACTTTAACGCAAAAGATAAGTTTTTTGCTTTAAAGTTTAACTACCATAACCCTTAAGTTAGGCCTGTCGGCTATGTTGATAGCTGAGTCAATCACGAAAATAGAATACGCTGCGCTCGGAACTTGGTTCTAAGCCAATTATTATGTGTTTTGTTGTTATATATATTGCAATATAAATATAATTTAATTTTTTTAGGAGTCCTCGAATGACAGTTCTGTCAACTCGACGCCAATGAAAACGTGGGAGCGATCCGCAACATTACCTCATCGGTTGCCCAACAATACTTGTAACGGGAACGGATGTAAGTTTTTTATGCTAATAAGAGAGGAGATGAGCAAGACATTCGCCTGATGGTAAGCGTCATGCCTGCATAATATGCTACCTGGAATATAGAGCTACAAAGTTACGCATGTTATATTTAAAGTGAAACTTCTTAAAGAAGTACTTTGAAATTCTGATCCGCAACCTTTTTGTGTGACGAAAAGTGGTGGGGGTAAACACTGTAAAGAATAATTAGAATGTTTCCCTGTGATACAAAAGTTTCACTTACTACACACACTATTTTTTTTGTTAAGATTATCAGTTTCAATTTTAATTAAGTTCAATAATTTATGGAAGTACAGACGTAGTTATCACATTTGAATGAACAATATATCGCTACGCACCGAACTGTATTTCGGTAGCTATCCTCGAGAATCAAACGATGCCAAGATATTAACTCGACCGCATTAAAAAACAAAAAAAAAACTTACAGATAGCCCCAACGGGGCCCGTAAAAATTACTCCAATTGCCCACATGAGATAGAAGTCAATCGCTTATCATACATAATTGTTTTTTTTTTATTTACAGCGAACTCGGAGTCTCCGGCGCAACAGCAAGCGCAGTCCCCGCGGTCCGTGCGGAAGAGGTTTGGATCTGCGAGCGAAGAAACTATACTCAAGGTATGATAAACAAAAGTGCTCAAGCCCACTACCAGCTTCTCTCAACATACAATATGCCAGCAAATTTTGCCAAATAAATGGCATGCAAAAACTTTGATAAATCATGCAATCAAAAGAAGCAATAACAATAGTTATATTATTTGATAGAATCCTACTTCCTACTAATATTATAAATCCGAAAGTTTGTGTGTAAGTGTGTAAGCGTGTAAGTATGTTTGTTGTTGCCTTCACGCTTTAACGGCTGAACGGATTTGTATGAAATTTGGAATGTACATATTTTATGCATAGCATTAGCACATAGGCTACTTTTTAACTTGATAATAGCGGGCAAATCCACGGGGCACGGCTAGTCATTCATATATAATAAGTGTCTTTGAGCTAAATACTTCGTGTATATTCGAAATGGCTGCAATATGTTTTATTTACGTTGTCAACCCCTATACCTCCACGATTTTGAAATATGTCCAAAAAAGAGATGTTTCAAAATTGCAGGAGCCTGGCCATGTACCATATACATACATATAGCTATACAATATAGTAACCGTTTTTTAATGTTTATTTTCATTACTTTTATTTCGTTTTAATGTACATTTAAAATATCTTGGTACATCGATAGTAACACAACACAGTTACAAATGGCGGATTGCGACAATATTGAACTGTCATTTTGACGTGTCATTCATTGTCAATGATCATTTATTGTAAACAACATACCAATACTAAAATATTTGGGTTTCATTATAATTATAATAGGACTATAGAATATGTTACTCGATTGAAACTCAGAATAGTGTGAAATTCAGTAGCCTTTTGTCATTAATGCCCCAAAGGGTTAACATATTTAAAAACTCACTAAATAATAATTTGAGGGTACAGCTGTAATCTTTTGAAAGAAAGAAAGAAAGAAAGAAAATACATTTATTCGGGACAACACGCGACTAATTTATTTGTATTTTTAAGAAAATGCAATTTTTTTTTTTCCCTATTTTACTATGTATGGTACTTAGTGCTGGCCCAAAATGAAATATCTCCTTTAATCGACAAAAACGTCTATATAATTATCGATTCAGAACTTTTCGGTAACTAACCGAATCGTACGGTAACTGAGTTGTTATAAGGTTCGGAAACAGGCGGCTGTTTACAAAATTTCGGGAGAATCGGTTTAGAAACGCGACGATGAAAAAATTTAAAAATTGCGCCGCCGAGATTCTTGCCAGGATCTTCTCGAGATGGCTGTAATTTTGCGAATACGGCAGTAGAGTCATTTAATTCAAATTCAAATCTTAATTGCATTATCTAAATGTAGATAGGTGGTAGAAATAAATGACAGTACATTAGAGACCCTGTTGGGCACAACAATTTAGAGCAGAGGAGGACGACATGCTTTATTAATCACTAGCTTTTGCCCGCGGCTTCGCTCGCGTTACGAAGTATTATTTTAAAATTGACAAAGTTTCATACAAACTTTCATCTCCTATTTTTTCCCCTTGGGGGTAGAATTAATCAAAATCCTTTCTTAGCGGATGCCTACGTCATAACATCTACCTGCATGCAAAATTTCAGCCCGATCCGTCCAGTGGTTTGGGCTGTGCGTTGATAGATCACTATGTCAGTCAGTCAGTCAGTCAGTCACCTTTGAGTTATATATATTTAGATAGATAATATATCAATTTAAATCATAATAAGATGTCATAATTATGTACGACTCAGTTGGCGCAGTGGACAGGTGTCCGCTCTCTGCGCCGTGGGTCCTGGGTTCGATTCCCGGCAGGAGCACAAATTCCTTCCCAAGGGATATTTGTGCTTCTGGTTCTGGGTGTAATGCGTGTGTGTGATGTGAATGTTTCCGGCACCCACGATACAAATCTTTGAACTTAGTATGGGGCTGTGAGTGTGAATGCGTTTGTTTGTTTTTTTTTGTTTGTATTTATGTATAGTGTTGTTATAAGTGTTAGTGCTTTATAATAAATGTCAAGTATTTTACTGTCATGAGTGCCTCATTGGGGCCCATGTGAATAACGATTTTGAATTATGATGATAAAAAAAAAATATTACAGCAAGTAAACGGTGGCAACGACAATGGGTGCGTGTCGGCAGCAGAATGGGACTCTTTCAAGCAGGAAATGCTGCGCGAAATGCGCGGACAGATCAACCAGATGAAAAAAGAAATATTGGACGGTACGTTTGATATTTTTATTATGATATTACGTTACTTTACTTATTATGAGAGGCCGCTAAGAAACTGGGTATCCTCGCCAAGGTCAGGCAGTACTTCACCCCAGGGCAGCTTCTCAATTTTTTTGAAGTTCATTACCCCATGCCCGTTTTATAATTTTTTTTATGCTCGATATCGAATATTAAAGTGCCCGTTGGTATAGATAGGTTCGATTTCTAAGCACCAGCTGCTTAGAAATCGAACCCATCTATACCAACGGGCACCGGGTTCGATTCTTTGTGGCAACACAAGTTTTCTCCCCAAGGGTAAGGGTTTCTAGTTCTTGGTGCTCGACACAATTCATCGAATTTAGTGTCGGGCTGTGAGTGTGAAAATTTTTGTTATGTTATAGGAAATAAAAAAAAGCATTGAATTTTTTTATCAATAATAATTGTTACAAGACCTTAAAAGAGGTTATAATTTTATTTTATTTTATTCCACAGCAATGAAAGCAGAATTCGCGCGCAGATAAAGAATCTGCTCGCCACATAGAGTGCTACGCTAGTCTACAACTGCCCAACATTTTGTACGCCGATAGTTGTCCAACATGCTCGGCAACTTAAACGCCGCCGTCACTCACATCAGGATGTTATTTGGTAAAAGTTTTGTATAAGTATATATATTTATAACTATGGGGTTGTACTTATATAATAAAATAATTTATCCGTTTTTTTTAATAATATTATAATTATTTTATAAAAAAATTCGTGATATTTTTTCAACAAATATTTTTTTTTTCTCGCAGTTTTGACTGTGTTGCCATAAAACATAGCATAAATTGTATGACTATAACAGTCTTAGACAGCGTCTATGACTAGTATCTAATGATTTTTTCATGTCTATGATGTTTTTTAAAATTAAAATATCGCTAATTGTTATATATTACTTTATATTAAGCCATTTTTGAGTTCCTACTTGATAAGAGCGAAAGAATTATTATTCTAAATAAAAATCACGGAAAAGGATCTTAAAGATTTTAGAACTTAGAAAATCATTTCTCATTTTAATGTGTTTGGTCATATTTAAAAAAAAAAATCAATATAAAGTTTTTTTTTTGTAATTTTAAAGCTTTTGAGAAAGAAAATCCAATTAAAAAAGCGAAATCTTTGAAATTGCGTACATTAAAATCACGGGTTATTGTTATAAATTAGGTACTTAGAAAGTAATTTTTCAAACTTAAAAAAATCATACATGTTTAGTTTTACTAAAAAAAACATGAATTAAAATAATTATTAAGTCTAAATAAACCAATTTTTTGTATAATTAAATAATCACATATTTTAAAAGAGTTTACTATTTAAAAAATCTTAGTAATAATTGCTTACTTTAAAGACAAAATTACAACCCCATAGTTAATAAATATGTATACAATTATATTATATATACAAAGTTTTGCATTGTTACTATAAGTATACATTTTTGTTGTATCTAGATAAGAACAAACTCAAACTATAATTTAGACTGACATACACAACTTGAGGTTGCCAGCACTAAAAACTGTCAAAATCAGTGTTACCATTACATGTGAAAATATTTAATCGCAATAAAGACAGTTGTTGCGAAACAAAAAAGTTGGCAACACCAAAGTGGGAAAAGACATTTAAGTGTTGCCATATATAAAGAACAGTGACCTAAAATGTGGAACTTTAAAGCGTGAAATTTTGTATGTAAAGTGGCATGACAGTGTTGCCACTTTTAAAAGAACAAATGTGCACCATTGTGAGTTTGACAGTGATACAACGACGTCAAGAGATGGCAGCACTATAGACAGTGTTTTTTTTTAAAGCCGGTGTTGCCATGCGAAAAAACGGTCTATTATACTTATGATAGGAGTGTTTAGACGAAAAATAAGTCTGATTGTAGTCAAAATGGCGGTTTTTTTTAATTAGTATCAGACTTAGCGCACGAAAAGTATAAAAATATCGAAAGTAGGCATTTTTTTTAAATTTTATACTTAATTTGATACGTATGTACGTAGATGTAAGTAATTAAATACGGCTGTTGTTTACGTAGAAACTATGTTATAATCAATGGATAAAATAAATGTTAATAAATAAAATATATAATAATCATGTAGAGAAAACATTTGTACTAGTATATTGGATACGTATTTGATATAAAAAGCTAATAATTATTACCGTACTTAATTAATACGGACTCATTTTCATTCATCATCTAAAAAATATACAGGGTTATTTCTAAAATACAAAAAATCTCTCAGACACTCATTCTTGTTTTAATACCGTTCATTCGCACGAAACGTTTCGCGTCTTCGTTCATTTATATGCAAAAGAATTGAACGCTTTGCCGTCATCTGTATTTCCCGAAAGGTACAATTACGGTGTGTTCAATAGTAAAGTGAATAGGTATTTACTGAGCAAGCGTGCTCCACCTTAGACTACATCGTTACTTTCCATTAGTCAGTAATAAAAAAAAATCCTTACCTCATTTAGTTATATGACTTTCTTTCTACCTATCTATCTATCTTCCTCTGAATGCTATATTTTCCATAATAACAGGCTAGATACCTGAAAAATTCTATCTAATCCGTTATTATAATTATCAAAAAATATTGGATACGTATTTTTTCTTTTGTCAATTGAAAAAAAAAATGCGAAGATTTACTGCGTTGAAATTCCACACGTCACGCCTCAGTACACTTTTTGAGGCGTGACGTCACGAGCTTTGACGCTCTTTGTCAATTTGTATTTGTTGAATAGAAAAATACCTGTCCAATGTTTTTTGATATTGTAACTGACGGATTAATCAGTTTTTTTTAACGAGCATCATCCCTATTAAGATGATGTATAATGTACAATCTATAATTATTAGTTTAAAGTACATTGTCTCGCAAAGAACGGCATCTCAGCACCGCGCCTCGATATAGACGTCAAAGTCAGTTGACACTTGACATCTTAGACTTGACAGAGAAGATAAATAGACTTTGTACTAGAAGTAC
Source organism: Lomographa bimaculata (assembly GCA_948107665.1). Classification (NCBI taxonomy): domain Eukaryota; kingdom Metazoa; phylum Arthropoda; class Insecta; order Lepidoptera; family Geometridae; genus Lomographa; species Lomographa bimaculata. The sequence continues at coordinate 9,745,011 of OX403610.1, read as the reverse complement.
AAATAGTAACTTTAAGTTACCGGACATATTTTATAAATAATTTTTGATTTGTTTTAAACTGCGCTCCTATCTATACGCGATATTGGCAGAATTATGGTGCGACAGCCCTATAGTCGCCATTTAAAGAAGTTGAAGTTATTTTTTTTTTTGAATAATGATAAAACATAATTTACAATAGCCTTACCACGAAAGACGTTGGTCTCTGTTGAAATGATGTCCTGAGAGGTTTCTAGCATTTTGACAACAACCCTGTATACTAGTTATTAGTTTTTTTGTTAACACATATAACGCCTGAAGTATTGTCGAGCAAATCCCTAGAAATCGGCAAAAGCATTAATTTACAGCCACTTTTTTATAACGTAGGTATTTAGCCGCCATTTTATTTATTTACACATAACTTTTCGTCTTATCTCAATAATCATGATACAAAAAACATTAAGAACAAGAAATACTTTTAAGTGATGATGCGATCGACGATGGATATTAGTATCCATCGTCGATCGCATCGTCACTTACCAACAAGTGAAATGTTTGACTATACTAAATAAAACATTTTTTTTTTTCAAGTGCCCATTGGCTTAGTTGGATGCACTTTGCCTTCTAAGCATCTATCGGGTTCGATTCCCGGCAAGATAAGTTTTCTCCCCAAGGGAAATTTGTGTTTCTGGTGATTGTGTGTGTGATATTAATGTTTCCGGCACACACGACACAAGTCTTCGAACTTAGTGTGTGGGAAAGCGTTAATATTGAATTCAACAACTTTCAACGGGTAATCGCGCATATTTTTACATTATTTGATAAAAAATAATAATAGGTAAATAAATAATTAGTATTTAAAAAGATCTAATATATAGTCTTACAAAGATTGAAATGAACGCAACGTGCATAGAGTTTTTACATATTCTTTGCACATTACATTCATTAAAATCCTTGTTTAACTATATTAATTTATGTATCACGTTAATTACTGCTTTAGACTATAACAATTATTGCACAATAGCCCTTATGTATCGTCTAGTAGAAAAATCTGTCGCTTAGAACCAAACAGGGCTCCGGTAGCATTCCCTGAGTGTCATTCGTATTATCTTGACCACATCACTTACCAATAAGCGAGGTATTACCAGATGTAGAAAAACGTGCTCAATCTTCGACCGCATAGTCGTTTAAGATCAAACGAGGTTATGGTATTCGTTTGCCTGTTAATCTTATTCTAAAAATCGCGTAAGGTCGCTGCTATCCTTTCCAGTCGTAGGCTTATGTGCTCAACACCCTCGGCCACATCATCACTTATCAACAAGTTAGACGATGGCTAAATGCTAGCATATCAGAGAAAAAAAAAAGAATAGAAATCCAATATACAAAATAGTAATGCTAGCCTATGACTAAAAAAAGCGAAAAACCTGAATGAAAAAAATTGTAAGCATGGCACTTACCATCAGAGCAATGGCCAGATTGTGCATAGTGTATTATCTAGGAGTAATAGGGTCTAATATATGTACGGGTATTGGATGCGGACCATGTCCTAGCGTCTTGGTTTCCTCCAGCTCTCCCCTAGGAAGCTCCCCTAGGAAGTCACAATTGGCTACCTAACTACGGCTACGCCTCAATAACCGACAGTATACCTTATTTATCTTTATAATCTTTATAAGGTTTAAAATTGATTGTCTCACTTATATAAACTACATACATAGCGATCTCATCAACCATTGGCTAGCTAGCCGATACACCTTATGTCATCAGCATAAGGCTTAAAATGTATATCTCACTGATACAAACAACATCAACTCAACTATCGGCTACCCAATACATCTTATATCATCACAACAAGGTTTATAATTGATTATCTCACTTATACAAACAACATGCACTTAAATATAGGCCGACCAATACATCTTATATCATCACCATAAGGTTTATAATTGATTATCTCACTTATACAAACAACATCAATTGAACTACCGGTTACCCAATACATCTATATCATCACTAAAAGGTTTATAATTGATTATCTCACTTATATATCCTACATCCACCAACTATCGGCTAGCCAACACACCTAATATCATCATCATCATAAGATTTAAAATTGATTATCTCACTTATATAAACTACTTCAACTCTACTATCGGCTATCCTATCTCACTTATCTTAACAACATCCACTCAACTCATCAGCTGTCTAATACACCTTATATCATCACCGTAAGGTTTATAATTAATTGATTTTCTCACTTATACAAACAACATTCACTCAAATATCTGCCAGCCAAAAGACTTTAAATCATCTGTATAAGATTTAAAATTGATTATCTCGGTTTTACTACTTAGCGATCACAATCATCGGCTGGCTAAATAAACCTTAAGATTATTATGCAATAAAGTTTAAAATCGCTTAACCATGTGAGGCAGCTAGAAACCTATTTGTTTAGTACTAGGGGAGCAGAACTTGGAGGAGGCTAGGATCTAAGGGACGAACTATTATACTATCTCATTAGGTTTATGTTAGGAATTAGTTATGGAAATGACGACTCTGGCGCAGCGGGCAAGTCTCTCTACGCCACTAGTCTCGGGTTCGATTCCCGACGGGAGCACAATTTTCCATCCCAAGGGTGTTTGTGCTTCTGGTTCTGGGTATGATATAAGTTTTTGAAGGTGCTTACGCTATAAATCTGTGTTTGTGGATTTGTGAATGTGTGTTTAAAATAAGTAAAACGCAAGCGAGGCTTAAAAAACCGACTTCACCGCTTTATCTTCGGAACCCTTGATCAAATTAAATTAATTAAATACGCATTATTGAGGATAACTCGAAAACTACTGGTCAGATCTTGATCAAATGGGACCACACATTTAGCACCAACAATCAAATAAAAAAAAAAAATTACAAAATCGGTTCACTTAGATAAAAGTTCTTCACACAAAAATATACAGTCGAATTGAGAAGCTCATTTTTATGAAGTCTGTTAAAAAAATTCAACCAATGATAGCTCAGTAAACGCGCCTCCTTAACTGGTTGCGGTTCGAATCCTTCCACGGGCTTAACCTCTGTCAACGTAACATCGTCATGAAATCCATGGTGGTGGCATATGTCGTACTCGACTGGCCACTCTGTAACAAAATATAATACAATCGTAGTTTACTAAGCACAATGTTAAACTAAATTTTAAACACACTTTTATAACCACTCGGTATACAGGTGTATTGCTTAACTGTGTTAGTGCGCAGTGGGAAGGAATGATGACGTCATTAACCCCCTTTCTCATTGCCATTTGAGGCCAGGTCAAAAGTACCCGGAACCAACGAGCATGTAAGAAAAGACTCATGAATGTAGGAAGCTAAAAACTGTATGTCAGGATCGTAGCAGATGGAGAGATGTGGGTATAAAAATTTAAAAAAAAACCGGATGTGTCGTAAAGACAACGATAGAGATGAAACTTTTGTATTACAGTGTTTACCCCCACCACTTGAAAAACGTTGCGGATCTGAATTTCAAAGCCATAAAAATTTCAGTTAAAAAATTACATGATTTAATGGTTGTGATTCTGTGTGTGATGTGAATGTTTCCAACATTTATGACACGAGTCATCGACCTTAGTGGGGCTGTGAGTGTGAAAATGTTTAATAATATTTTAAATCTTATGCATATATCACATGGTGCGTCTTAGAATTCCATTCCCATAATGAGCGTATTAATTGTCGCAGTTAAGCTTTACTACTGATGCTGTAATTAGTTGTAATTAGGTTTAAATTTAAATTATCTATACAGTCTGTGACAGAAAGGTGTAGTAATACTTGGTGGTGTGTATGTGTATCGTGCCAGGAATCGTCTGTCAGAGAACGTAACTCGAAATCGGAGTTAATATTTTTTGTACAAAAATTAAAAATATATTTTTAAATTTTTCACAACCCTATGGTTACAGCTGTGGCCCGTGTTCTTGTTATGGCCGCCACTGTCAGACGTTTAGGTCCAAAGACTGCGGTGTAGAACTGTAGCTGATGGAATAGGGTTGCAAATGACATAATCTTTTAGAAACTTTAATTCATCTTAACGCAATATCCATGCCGCCGCGAATTCAGAAGTTCCTGTTAGACCCCATACATGTAGATGCGTGGCTTGAGTATTACTATACCTCTCTGTTACCTATTGTGTATCCGTGGGTGGGCGGAGAAAGAATACCCGCCCCGTCGCCGGGCAAGCGAATTGTAAAAGGCGAGGAACCCGGCTAGTGGGAGGGCTTCCTCCAAGCCCGTCTGGCTCGCTACCACACTCTCACGATCCGCACAATCGACACCTTACCACCTACCACTCCGTCTCAAACTGGATATACCTATGTCAGTTAATGAGGCCATAAGGCGACTGTGACAGTGCGGTGACATTGACGGATCAGCGAAAGCTTTCCGTCAATCTGACATTGACGTTTCAGCGGAAGCTTTTACGTCAATCTGTCTTGTGTAATTATAAACGCTATGCGTGTATTACATCGAGACGTGAGAGGGCCAGTTTTTAGTTTCTCTAAAACGGAGTAGAACTGCACTCATCTCGCATATTTGATCGTAAGAAAGAGAAGGCTTATTGATTCGATTTCTTATAGTCATTATCTGGCGGAGTTGGAGTATAGTTCTTCTCTTAGCGGTTTCCGCGTTGCTAGGCCAACAACGTGTATTTGAGTATTATATTTTATATTTAGTATTTTAATCTTAGTTTTTAAGTCGAGTTAAGTAGTAATAAGAGTCACCATGTTGGTCTAGCTATGGTTTACAGTCTAAATTATTTGCAGTTAGACGGTGTTAAACGTGTATACTGTATATTGACGCTTTGACGTCCGTTGGATGCGATGGTCAGTTAATGCGTTGAAATACCGTTTAATGATGTAGATGTATGTGATTGAACACACATAAATCGGTAGAGGGTTAAATATCATGTATTTACTGACTCTATGCGCTTTCAGGTAATGTTAAATGTATGGATACCAGTCATCTAGCGGATGTCGTAACTAAAAATTCCAATTATCATTTTTCTCAACATCTTGACTAGTTACTGAAGTTAGGTATACGCAACTTACTTACCTATTACTAAGATTTAAAACTTAGTGACTTAAGTGATGACGGGAGATTCGGATGTTTACATATATTTTGATGGTGTTGCTAGGTTTGGTAATCAATTGTACATTCGCGACATTGGAAGACTATATTTTACGAATGCAGCCAATTGCAAAGACCAAGCTATCCTAATATTAACTTCACTGGATTAGCTAAACTATGGTCTTCGATTGTCGCGAGTTCAAGTATAACCCGATAGAAGAAAGAGAAGATCTACGAAGACAGCTGGCATGGCATCTCACAAAACATTAACGCTAATAGTGACAGTGAAATTTCATTCCAGTCTTGGACGTCTTCTTTATCTAGTCGGGTTATAAGGTTAGCCGGCCTAGTTACAAAATAAAAATTGTGTAAAATTTAATTTCCCGTTCAAGATCACATCACTTTGTCGTAATTAATCGAGGTATTGGTAAAATATATTAATAATGTGAAATTTTTAGATATGGGTAGTTGACTGCTAGTATCCGTATTTTTTATATGGTACCGTGATCGCGTATTGGTAGAAATATGATACAAGTTTCTCTAAGGACTCGGGAAACTTCGTCTAACAACAGACGCCCCTCCACTTAATCATACGTTTGACTTAACTGTAAATAATTAAACTGGAACTAGTCGCTTGGGTCCGCTAACACCTTTTTATTACTTCTTCTGCTTTTAATTTGCTGCAATAAAAATGCCATAATTTTCACCCATCCCCTAGAGAATTTGGTAATTAACACCGTGAGATATTTCCATCTTATCTCGAAAGTCTTTGATAGTCAAATTTGTTGCTATCTGTTTCTATTTTACGACAATGAGCTTGCCGTTTCAAATACGAACAGGTATAACAATATAAGTCTTATTTGCAAACTTTCGCAGTGTCTAACATTCTCTCGAAGCAACTCCTTTCAATTACAAGTCGGTGGATAGGTTGGCGTTACGGAAGGTCCAGTGCGAGTTTTGGACGTTTGTTTGGACTTGATTTTAAATCGTTTTGTTTCAATGCTGGAAATGTATGGAATAAAACGATATCTTATCAAGTTATCTCATTCAGCTACTGAGCTATGTTGGATGCCTTCAGGCGGCCTGAAAAATCCTTACACTAGGACTGCCCACTCGACAAGCAGGCATTCAATTACTCGTACTTGACCTGCTCGCAAGTCACATCTCGCGTTAGCTTTTTTCCGCACGCTTTCTTATACACCTTTGATTTTTGTCAAATAGGATCGGGCTTTAAACTGTGTTGCGCGTTGCTTCGCTGTGTTGATTATGAAGTTGTTGCTTAAGATCTTGCTTCCATGTGCAAGAGATACGGCAGTGTCTCTTGCATTTGGAAAAGCGTTAACATCTTTAGTCATAGGGAAACATGACAATCTTTGCTACGAACATCATAGCCCAGTTACAGAAGTTTCTCTTAACAAAGACATTCGAATAAATAGCGACTCTTGGTTCGACGCAGTAAAGCGCAGTTCAGCTCGCACAGCGCTGTTTGCATAGAATCGATATTTGAACCTCTCGTTCTATTCCGTACTCCCTAACTTTTTCTGGTGCGTGACTAATTGAACGGGTTGTACTTTGGTTATGCTCAAAAAGCTCGGGAGTGGCAGCGCTGTCTCGCACAGTTTAAAGTTTGATTAATATGACGGTAGTTTTCGATCCCAACTGTCGCTGAACGCTCCAGTTTCCCCTTACGTGACGTTGCTTACAGCTAAAAACTTAAATTATTCTATCTCTGATTTCTTCCTTTCCCGTTGAGAATACTCGTACATTATCTGATTAAATTACTATATGTAGTTTCTTGGGCAAATTTTGAACATTTGGATTTGTTACATTGACAGCTTAGGAAATCTAAAAGTTGTCGAGTTTGTGTTCTGAAAATTGTGTAGTAATTTTGCGCTTGCCGAAGACAATCAAAAGGACCAAGTTATAGACTTGGTCCTTTTGCTTCGGACTATAGCAATCACAAATACGCGAGTATTCTCAACCATTTTATGAGAATGGTAAAGTGCTGTCACTTTACAAGGATATGACGACTTCCCCGACGAGCTGGTTTCTATTTCCAAACGTGATTTTGAATTGGACTGAACGGATTCCCAAAACATTTGCACGTTTGGTATAATACCTATTCGTCTAGAAATTGTGGAAATAAACCGTGAGCCAAACTCTATAATTTGACTATGATAAGGATACTTCTTAAACCTATGAGAAACTATTATAACGATCCAAGATTATAAAAATATTATTTGTTATATCCTTATATATAATAATATATATTATTTGTTTACTGTTTGTTTTTTTTATTTACTTCAACAGACAATTTCTTTTCTAATATTTAGAAACTGTAATTTATAATTGGCTTTATTTTATTGTTTTTTAAGACATTTAACATTGAATTTATAATTTTTATATGAGACGAAAGAGTGCATGTTATTGTAGTTTCTTTTATAAATATTTAATAAGTTTCCTATTTTAGTCTTCAATTATAGAGTTAATAGATACGACTATTCGACGTTTCGACGTGAAAGACTTTTCATACATATACATACATACATTTTAGTATTATGTTATATATTGTGCTTCTTTATAAGGGCGCTCCGAGGCAAACTAACGAATTTACTAATATTTACGGGTATTTATTATTAAATTCGTTAGTAAAACTTTAATGGGATTTGCCTGACAATATTTACACGCGCCATTTTAGTTTTAAATCATGCGGTTATATGTGTTAACAAGTAAATTAGTTTACGTGTATTAACCTTTGGTACAAACAAAGGGGTGATACAACAAGTATGACTTGTATGACGGGTGACAGCTGTCAAAATAACTTGACGATGACACATTATACGGCTGTCATGCTCGGTTAAAACGACGGCATATCGGAAAAGCAGTTTCTACAAGGGTTCATTTATTTTTTAATTTATGTTTTATTTTGTGTCCTTTCTTTTTATTTTCATCTTTGCACGCCACAGGTGTACTGTTTATTCCGATATGTCCCGAGAACACAGTAGGTAGTTTGTTGAAATATACATTTATATGGTTACACGGATCCGTTTCAGTAATAATATAAAATGTATAATTTTACGCAAATCACTTGTTTTTTGTACAGCTGTCTATTTTCATACAAGTATTTTAATTTATATAATTTGTAATTGTTTTCAATTGTGTTCTCATGTCCATTTGTGATATTATACACGTTGTTTTATTATGATAATTTTAATTATTTCACACGATTAAAAAGGTTTTGATGACATAAAAATAATAACAATGTTATTATACGTTGCGTCTGAGGAACGGTCGTGAAGGAATGAATAAAATCATCAATAATGAAAATTGCGTAATTTTTATTTAATTTAGGGCCCAATCGTTTAATAACATATTTAAAATTTACTGTCTTCGATTTTCTAATAATGTTGAAATAGGCAAAATTAACAACCGACAAATATATTTTACTTCAGTACGTCACCCACACATTAATAAAGAAAATTGTGAGTGTACATACTTTTTGAAATGTGTCCGAGCTAGGGTTGTCACTTATCGACGACCTGTGATCTGACCAGATAGGAGTGAGGTGACATTTTATATTTCAGCGGGGGGCGGAATGCATTGTGAATTATAATTACTATCACTTCTGTGACATCGTTAAAAATGCTATAGACAATTGGGCCCTCAATATTGTATACATAAAATTAATTAATATATATACGCTTTTGTCCTATAATAAAAAAAATGGTGAATTAATGATAAATTAATACGTATATCAATATCAATAATTATTGATGAAACTGTTGGAATTAGTGCAACTATGTACAATGTTGGTAAACGAATGACGTTTTCACTTTTTTGACGTTTTTTATTGAAAGGTATATTGTGTGCTGACACAACACTTTTTAGGTTTTCTAGACTGATCTATACCATTCCTGAGGTCAAATTACGGCCTATAACGTACATTCGATATACTTACTCCATTTTGTAATTGTAAAAACATTTTTTACGTGCGATGAATGGTAAATATTGATTTTTTATGTAATTCGAACTGTCTACTGGCTCATAGCCTTATACACTTCAGCCATCAGACAGCAATGAAAGTTAATGTAAAATTTCTTGAGCTATGTTTACAAATTTATAACCGAAGTCACCTTATTCGAGTTATGCCTGTTTATAAATTTATAACCAAATTCACCTTATTCGAGTTATGCCTGTTTATAAATGTATAACCAAATTCACCTTATTCGAGTTATGCCTGTTTATAAATGTATAACCAAAGTCACCATATTCGACTTATGCCTGTTTACAAATTTATAACCGAACTCACCTTTTTCGAGTTATGCCCGTTTATAAATTTATAACCAAAGTCACCTTGTTTGAGTCCCTGATAATAGGATGTTATTAAACATTTGATTTACCTGTTAAGATACAAACTTTTCATAGAATACACACAAATATCTATACCCAATGTCATAGAATCTTGAAATGCACCAGCAAGAGAACATGTTATCAATTTTTAAATACTTCAAGAAATAATTTAAGAAATAAGGGGGTTGATTATAATGTGTCTTGCTATATAACCTTCTTAATCAAAAGTAAATGTTGAACTGAAACTGAGTTAATTATAATTTAAATGACAATTTTCTTGCATTTAAAAACAAACATTATATTTTTTATTTATTTTTATTACTACACAAAACGACTACAAAGTGATGTTTAACAGTTATATAGTGATATAATAATATAAAAAATATATAGTTAAATAAGTAATATTTAATAAAATAACGAACTAACCAAATTTTAGTGCGAATATACTAATCTAATATAAAATAATAATTACATTATTATGTGTATTGGTCTCAACAATGTCAAAGAATGTATTTATTTGATTAAACTTGTGTGCTGTTCCAATTATCTAATAATAATGCCTAAATTAATGTGCTTGTAACTTATTATGGATAATAATGTAACTTACTATTAATAATGTCTTTTGTAACAATTTAATAATTGTAATTTATAAATATACCATATGAATGAATTTCTTCAGTAGTACGGCTCATTGTGAATTCTATATTATTGAATGAATCCAATGATAATATTATTATTAGTAAGTAATAATTGAAGTTATATGATAATATCGTGTATTGTAAGTTGTAACGTATCTCATTTGTATTATTATTTGTAATTTAAAGTTACATAATGTGACAGAGGTGCATAAAAAGTATTGAGTTACTTGAGCGGTTTGTGAAAAATATTCATAAAGAAATAGAAATTATACTTTTTTTTTATTATTTTGTTTATTGAAAAAACTATTGAGAAAAAAATTTGAGAGGTTCACTGAATTTAAAAAAAAAAAATGAAAATGCGTTTTTCGGAACGTCTGCCATTCTAGTGGTTATTTATTGTAATGTTAAAGGTTACATCAATATTGAATCCATAATAGTACGGATTTTTTTTTAATAGATACTAATTAAAAAACCAGTTAAAAAGAACCCTAACTACTGTAGTACCACACTTAATCGTAATCAAACATTAAATATCAGTATAAATATATAACAGAAACAAGTACAAAAATTTAATCTTCGCCTCTCTCATGCCAACATATTATAATTGAACTATATTTATTAAAAAGTACACGACTGATTATTGAATATTTTTCACAAACCGGATGTACAATTTTATTTATTTCAAAAATGGTTTAGCTTAGCGTTAGATAGGTTACCATAGTGTACGCATATAATTGGAATTATACAAATAACTATTAAATAATCTGTAGTCGCATACCATGTGTACATATTTTTTTTTTCGAAATATAATTTTGTGATCGTGCCCTTTTTTGTTTCTTTTGGTTTTACCTCATATTCCTTTTTTTGCTGTATTTATTGAAGTATTTATGACACAGCACCGTCAACGAAAGACTTAGTTACTTGCACTGACTTTGGAAAATACTCTGAAGTTTGGTCAAGTGATTTCGACGTAAAATTTTTGGCCTAAAACATCCTAAAAAGTATCGATGCGTCGCTAAAGAGCTGTACTGTGATGGTATACCTTCGGAAAGGCAAATTACAATAAATTGTGACAACTCAATAAAGATCTAAATAATTTAATGAGACATGGAGGATTGTATTGATGATTATTTTGATGTATATTAGTCACACAAATATTGAGACATAATTGTGGTGCAACTCTCGTACGAAAGCTAGTCTGGGTAAGAAAGTTTTCAACTCTCGTATGAAAGTTAGTCTGGGTAAGGAAGTTAACAAGTCTCGTAGGAAAGTTAGTCTGGGTGGAGAGGTTGTACCGGGAAAGTAATACAGTGTGAAATGATGAGAGAATTGATGAAGAAGAAGAGAAGCTTCTACCCTACCTAAAATGGTAGTAAAAAAAAATACAAAAGTTAAATTAAAATTAAATATTATTTATTATTTTCTCATAGGTAGGTACCTATCTCAGAAGGAGGGCACATAAATTTATAAGGGGTGGTTCTGAGCCTGAAGATTCTGTGTCTATTTCTGCTTCCGTAGCGAAGCACTCCCCTGATGTGAGTCCGGCTGAAGATGGTAGTTGGGGACCAAAGGGTGACGGAGTAGTGCCGCGTAGTAGGCAATCAGGAGCAGTCCGGGATCCGGGAATTGGTTGGTCTCTGCACTAGCACGCGCAGCCAACCTGTGCGAAGTTCGGGATCCGGGAATTCGTTGGTCTCTGCACTAGAACGCGCAGCCAACCAGTGCGAAGTTCGGGATCCGGGAATTCGTTGGTCTCTGCACTAGAACGCGCAGCCAACCTGTGCGAAGTTCGGGATCCGGGAATTGTTTGGCCTCTGCACTAAAACGCGCAGCCAACATGTGCGAAGTTCGGGATCCGGGAATTGGTTGGTCTCTGCACTAGAACGCGCAGCCAACCTGTGCGAAGTTGTGCGATGTTCGGGATCCGGGAATTGGTTGGTCTCTGCACTAGAACGCGCAGCCAACCTGTGCGAAGTTCCTGGAATCCACAAAACCAGCGGATTACACACTGATTTAACTACTTCCGTTCCTAGGGTCCACCACGGAATCACGAAGAAAGCAGGTAGGTACTTACGTAGTAGTTTTATAGTCCGTGGTGGTACCAACAATCAGAACGGAGTTTACAATTAATTCAAAAGCTAAAGGCCAAAAGAAAACAGATGAAGCTACGTTAATATTTAAGTTATCAATTAGGTTTCTTGAGAACCGTTACAAAAAAATTAAAAAATCAAGGTAGATGAACAAAAATTTAAATGTAATTAAAGATTAATTACATTTCTCACAGTTAAAATAAACAAACTAAATGAGTGCTATTACTACAAATGAAAAGCTGAAAATGAATGATTGTTAATACACAGTATGAACAAAATAGCAAATCATGATTGTGTTTTGTGTGTCATTCAAAACTTACCCTATATCGGGAAATCACTTCACAACTTTAAAATATTACGACGCGACATCGAGTTCAAGTTATACTATCAATTTTGATGGTAAAAAAATAAGAATGGACTTATTAATTTAAATTATCGCCGGTTCACGCTTGCTTGCTAGGGCGCAAGACTAGCGTGAACCGGCTCAAAAGTCAGCCTAGCAACGACTGTTGCGAGGCGCGGCCGCAGGCTCGTTTCCTGTCGTCATACCCCTTGCCTCATGCCTCTGCCCGCGACCAGTTCGAAATCTGTGCGTCATCGCTAGCTACAGATATTACTTACTTTAGCTGACAAAACTATAAATGAATTGAAATTACTGAAGCATTATTTTTAACCAACTTCAAAACAAGAGGAGGTTCTCAATTCAACTGTATGTTTGATTTGTAATTATTTTAGTAGTTAGTTAATTTGTAAATATTATTTTTAATTAATTTTTATTAGATTAAGTTATTAAAAAATACATGTAACGATTCGTTACATTACCCGCCTGTCCCTCGTAAGGATTTTAATTTAAAATTAAAATCCGCTAACTATAAATCTGTATCAATTTCTTACAATTATCTTTCATACATCCTTTCATACCTCACCAGCGTTCAACAGAAACAAAAATAAATCAAATAATATCATAATTATAAGACTCATCCTAACATGGAGAAAGTCATAGGTCATAAAATTCGACTTACGACTTTTTGTAAGATATGTAAAAAATTGTGATGGGCATGGGCAACGACGAATATAAATTACTATTGAATGTTTAAAAATAACTTATGATACTAAAGATTGTTGTAAATGACACACAAAACTGGTTAAAGTGATCAATGATGAAAATACTCCGTTCTGTTACAATTCACTTTAACAGAACGCTCTGGTTTGATGAAATAAATACTAAAAAATTAAACAAAATTAAAAACGCAAAATAAAAATAAAAATGTTCAAAATGTTTGCAACTGGTGTGAAAGCATCTAAACTATGTAGTTTATGTCTAAATACTTAAAACACCGAAAAAAAAATATTTGAATTTAATTAAAAGTTTTTAAAAACTTTTGTACCAGACTGTACTTTTTCGTTAAAAAAATATTTTTTTTTTAGATTTCAATCTATTATGTTAAACTTACGTATAGAGCATAAAAAAACGACATAAAATGACTACTGCTGTCACCTCAGTTGCAGCAAACCAAGGAGAAAAAAGCGTTTTACATAATTACCCACTCACCGTACTAAAACTAACTACATACCACTAGAAGCAGAAACAGAACTAATCAACCACGTAAGAGGGCGCCAATGTAGAAGGAGGGCACATAAATTTATAAGGGGTGGTTCTGAGCCTGAAGATTCTGTGTCTATTTCTGCTTCCGTAGCGAAGCACTCCCCTGATGTGAGTCCGGCTGAAGATGGTAGTTGGGGACCAAAGGGTGACGGAGTAGTGCCGCGTAGTAGGCAATCAGGAGCAGTCCGGGATCCGGGAATTGGTTGGTCTCTGCACTAGCACGCGCAGCCAACCTGTGCGAAGTTCGGGATCCGGGAATTCGTTGGTCTCTGCACTAGAACGCGCAGCCAACCAGTGCGAAGTTCGGGATCCGGGAATTCGTTGGTCTCTGCACTAGAACGCGCAGCCAACCTGTGCGAAGTTCGGGATCCGGGAATTGTTTGGCCTCTGCACTAAAACGCGCAGCCAACATGTGCGAAGTTCGGGATCCGGGAATTGGTTGGTCTCTGCACTAGAACGCGCAGCCAACCTGTGCGAAGTTGTGCGATGTTCGGGATCCGGGAATTGGTTGGTCTCTGCACTAGAACGCGCAGCCAACCTGTGCGAAGTTCCTGGAATCCACAAAACCAGCGGATTACACACTGATTTAACTACTTCCGTTCCTAGGGTCCACCACGGAATCACGAAGAAAGCAGGTAGGTACTTACGTAGTAGTTTTATAGTCCGTGGTGGTACCAACAATCAGAACGGAGTTTACAATTAATTCAAAAGCTAAAGGCCAAAAGAAAACAGATGAAGCTACGTTAATATTTAAGTTATCAATTAGGTTTCTTGAGAACCGTTACAAAAAAATTAAAAAATCAAGGTAGATGAACAAAAATTTAAATGTAATTAAAGATTAATTACATTTCTCACAGTTAAAATAAACAAACTAAATGAGTGCTATTACTACAAATGAAAAGCTGAAAATGAATGATTGTTAATACACAGTATGAACAAAATAGCAAATCATGATTGTGTTTTGTGTGTCATTCAAAACTTACCCTATATCGGGAAATCACTTCACAACTTTAAAATATTACGACGCGACATCGAGTTCAAGTTATACTATCAATTTTGATGGTAAAAAAATAAGAATGGACTTATTAATTTAAATTATCGCCGGTTCACGCTTGCTTGCTAGGGCGCAAGACTAGCGTGAACCGGCTCAAAAGTCAGCCTAGCAACGACTGTTGCGAGGCGCGGCCGCAGGCTCGTTTCCTGTCGTCATACCCCTTGCCTCATGCCTCTGCCCGCGACCAGTTCGAAATCTGTGCGTCATCGCTAGCTACAGATATTACTTACTTTAGCTGACAAAACTATAAATGAATTGAAATTACTGAAGCATTATTTTTAACCAACTTCAAAACAAGAGGAGGTTCTCAATTCAACTGTATGTTTGATTTGTAATTATTTTAGTAGTTAGTTAATTTGTAAATATTATTTTTAATTAATTTTTATTAGATTAAGTTATTAAAAAATACATGTAACGATTCGTTACAAGGTGAACAACTCTCGTATGAAAGTTAGTCTGGGTAAGGAAGTTAACAACTCTCGTACGAAAGTTAGTCTGGGTAAGGAAGTTTAAAACTTTCGTATGAAAGTTAGTCTGGGTGGAGAGGTGAACAACTCTCGTATGAAAGTTAGTCTGGGTAAGGAAGTTTAAAACTCTCGTATGAAAGTTAGTCTGGGTAAGGAAGTTAACAACTCTCGTATGAAAGTTAGTCTGGGTAGGGAGGTGAATAGCTCTCGTATGAAAGTGAGTCTGGGTGGAGAGGTGAACAACTCTCGTATGAAAGTGAGTCTGGGTGGAGAGGTGAACAACTCTCGTATGAAAGTGAGTCTGGGTGGAGAGGTGAACAACTCTCGTATGAAAGTGAGTCTGGGTGGAGAGGTGAACAACTCTCGTATGAAAGTGAGTCTGGGTGGAGAGGTGAACAAGTGAGTCTGGGTAAGGAAGTTAACAACTCTCGTATGAAAGTTAGTCTGGGTAAGGAAGTTAACAACTCTCGTATGAAAGTTAGTCTGGGTAAGGAAGTTAACAACTCTCGTATGAAAGTTAGTCTGGGTGGAGAGGTGAACAACTCTCGTATGAAAGTTAGTCTGGGTAAGGAAGTTAACAACTCTCGTATGAAAGTTAGTCTGGGTGGAGGTGAACACCTCACGTACGAAAGTTAGTCTGGGTAGGGAGTGTCATTGACCATGTATCATTATAAACTTCGAAAGGTTTAACTACAACGCTCGCACGGAATCCAGAACTCTATTGTGAGCTGTTTCTTTTTGAATTAAGCAAAAATGAACCTTATTTCTGAGGAGTTTTGTCAATTTCAAATTGAAACCTATCGCAACAGAGATAGGTCAGGACAGTCTTGGAGTTCTTGAAGGTTCGATCCGTAAAGGTAATATGATTTATATAGTTTTAACTTTTTACGTACGCGTTATAATTATCGAATACAATACGTATTTGTCGTAACAGAATAATTGATAAGATGTTAGTTCATTAATAGGACTTCTATATGACTTTTGACATGTACATATAAGATGTTGAATGGTATAAATAAAATGTTTGTATATTAAAACCCCATAAAGGAGGTTAAAAGTACGGGTAATGTGTTCGAAAAAGTAGATTTTTAAATGACGACCCGTTTTTGATGCGGTTTCCAGTCGTCTTTTGTAAAATTTGTAATTTATAGAGCGTAGAAGAGAGTCTAAATAATCATACAAAGTACGTGTCCACTGTCCAGTATAAAATATGTATCTAGGCTGAGCTACTGATATAATGTAGACATTTAGTAGCCTTTTTTTGTAGACGAATCTACCCCATTGTAACATGACAGCCGGACATATTATTAATGTATATCTGTGTGTATATTGATTTCTTTTTCATCTCCGATATTATAGCCATTTCCCATTTTCCTTATAATGTATACCTATATTACCCATGGTTTGACCAAAACTGCTGCACCGTGCCTTAGACATAGTTTTGGGGGCAAAGCAGGCGTCCACTCTATCAGCCCGCCGTCAACGTTCACATCTTTCCTCCCCCCGCTTTGCCGCGCGTTCATAAGGCGCGGTACTGCGGTTTCGGTCAATTTATACATAATATATTCTGTTTTAATTTAATTTAACATTTAAGTTTGATTATTTGTTTTAAAATATAATTTAGTACCAATTGATGTTTCTTGTAAGAGATGTTTCTTGTAATTTTTTACTGAAATGTATTTCTGAAATTAATTT
The DNA here is from genome assembly GCA_948107665.1 of Lomographa bimaculata. Classification (NCBI taxonomy): domain Eukaryota; kingdom Metazoa; phylum Arthropoda; class Insecta; order Lepidoptera; family Geometridae; genus Lomographa; species Lomographa bimaculata. The sequence continues at coordinate 9,728,033 of OX403610.1, read as the reverse complement.
TATGTAATTTTGCAATATTGAATATTTGTTTTAATGTATGATTATGTAATATTTATTGACGTGTAAAGTGAACCATGTACCAACCTAATAAAAACTAATTGACGAATTGACCTATACAGTATTGAATAAATATAATTCATTTTGTTTCATATTATGTAAGTAAATATTATATATAGCGTATATTGATACGCGTTTGATAATTTGTTTTAAAATTATTACATTCGGAATCAAAAATTCCTTTTTATGCAAACTATGTCTTGTATTTATTATAAATATTACATTTTTAATTAATATTTCTCATTTATCATTTTTATTTTTGCAATGTGTAAAGATTGATATTGATAATCGAATAATTATTATATTAATACCTACTTGGTAGTTTATAGTTTAGTATCTATGTAAGTAGGTGATAGTTATTTATCAAAACATTTATCAGTTCATTAATAAATGCAAAAAAGTTAAGTATAATAAAAAAATAAAAAGTAGTTTATGATATCTATTTTAAATAAAACAGGTATTATGTAAGTAGCTACTTATAACAAAATGCCTGAAAAAATATATTTACTTCGTCATTTATATTATCAAAAAGTATTGGACAAATAAACAAAAAAATACGAAGATATAGTGCGTTGAATTCCGCGTGACGTCACACCACAGTACACTTTTCACTGAGGCGTGACGTCACGTCACTCCCGAACTTGACGCTCTTTATCTTTCTCAATTTCTATTGATTTGTTAAATAAAAAAATACATGTCCTATATTTTTTGATAATCTAACTGACGAATTAATTAGAGTTTTTTTACCCAGGCATCATCCATAATGCTTGTTAAAAAAGTACCTACCATACATATATGTATGATACCATACATATACGTGTATGTATGGTAGGTAGTTAACTATTTAGATAACTGAACTATTTAAATATTACACTGCCTCAAATCCCTGGTAGAACAAAAATATTACATAAATTAGTAATTAATATACATAAATAGTAATTATTTATTTGTTATTAAATAGTAGTAATAAACTATATCTAGTAAGTAGTTTTGTATTATTACTTATATGGTTATTATTAAATTAATATTATTGTAATTTGATAAAAAATATTAATGCTAAGATGTGTACGTAATTTTTACTCCAACGGCGTTTATATAATTAAAGCTTATGTGTAAGTGTATAATTATAACTTAATGACTGTCAATAAATAAGTTAAATGTATTTTATTTTATTCATTCGCCCCCTCTTAGATTCATACCAGACGGATCTTGCCATCATAACATAACAAACGCTGTCACACTCACAGCCCCACACTAATTTCAATGACTTGTGCCGTGGATACCGGAAACACTCACATCACACACGCAGTCACAACCAGACTAAGAACTAGAAACACTAATTTTCATTGGGGAGAAAAAAAAATTCTTTGTGTTTCCGCTGGGAATCGAACCCTTTGCTTAGAAGGCGAACGCTCACTCAACTAACCTAACGGGCAGTTCAATTGGGGCATCGACTGTTAGTAGATGTAAAGACTTCTTTTAGCTAACTGACTTTTTCCTAGCATGTTGCATCTTTGACCGCTTCATCGCTGTCCATCAAGTGGGGATGAGAGTTCCATTAATGACAAGGATGCATGGAAGCTAACTACTACATAGAAAAAACGACTACTTAATATATACATACCTAGGTCAATATTATTTCAGTATTAGTCATTTAAGAATGTTTTTAAAAAATGGATGAAAACATGCGAGTTTCTTGCCAGGTTCTTCTCGACATGGCTGTAATTTTGCGAATCTGGCAGTACAGTCATTGACTTCCATGAGTGCCTCTTTGAGTGAGCACTTCAATGAGCTTCACTGAATCAATGAGCAATCATTAGATTATTGGCATAAACTATCTAAAGTAATAAAATTATGGTAAGTATGCGTTTTATTTTAACAATATTGTTAATGCTGCCACCAAGCTATATGGCGGAGGGCGCAAATTGCGGTTTAAGAAGGATGCTGGTAGATGTAAGGATCAACGGGCAATGGTGATGATGTAGTGTACTGTATTTGAAAGTATGGAAAACGAAAAACTAACCTGGGTATCCTCGAGTTGACGAGTATAGCTGTGGCACTCCTCGTTCTCTTGGTGTTTTGGAGATATCTCTGGTAGTTGATCAGGCGTCGGCGTGTTAAACTCGCAGCGCGTCCACGGGTGGAGTGGAGTACCGGCGTAGGTACACGGCTTCCAAAATGTCTACGAATCCCAAAGGCGGTTGGGACAGGAACGTAAAGCGCGGTAGGTGATCAAAATGGCGGTGTCCGCAGTTGAGGGAACCGACGGGCGTGCGGAGGCACCCACCGTCGAAAAGGGACGACCGCAGATTACTCGCTTTAGCAAGCAGTAGCCTCATCTATCACAAAGTGATTTTTCCAGCGAAAGTCACCGTTTTCTTAGGAAAATGAGGGTAGGAAAGAAAAAAAGCAATCGTCAATAAATGGCGCGTACGTATGTATCTATCCACATAATTAATTATTAAAAGAAACTTGCATTATTAAAGTAAACTGACTGATAAGCCAGTAAACTGACTAAAGATCTATTAATTATTTATTTTCATCTCTGATTGAGAGTTGATCCAACTCTACTCTCTATCGAACGTGATGTCGAGGGTGATGAACACGTGACCAGCTGGAGCCGGTCATTCTAGGCCCAGGAAGATCATTTTAAAAACAAAAAGATGATTTTTTTTGAACTGCATAAACATATAAACATAAACCCTCTCACTCTCATAGTACCACACTAACTTCGATAACTTGTGTCGTGGATGCCGGGAACATCCACATCACACATACAATCACACCCAGAACCAGAAACAAAAATTTTCCTTGGAGAGAAAACTTGTTTTTCCAGGAATCGAACCCGATACCCCTTAAATAATGCTTAAAAGGCGACGCTAAGTCAACGGGCAGTATTAATCCTTTTTATCTCTTATTGAGAGTTGGTCACGCTACTCTCTGTATCTAACGTGATTGAAAGTGATATCAAGCGTTGTTAACACGTGACAATTAACACTCAATATGACAGCTATAAAGGCGATTTACCTACAGGCTCAGTAAGCCTAGGGCGGCAGATATTAGGGGACAGCAATATTAGCCCAATTTTTTTTTGTCTTGCCAAAATATAATAAAACAACAATTATAATACTACTTATATTATAAATCCGAAAGTTTGTGTGTAAGTATGTTTGTTCCCTCTTCACGCATTAACGGTTGAACGGATTTGGTTGAAATTTGGAATGTGCATAGATTATACCTAGTATTAACACATAGACAACTTTTCAACTTTCTAATAGCGGGCGAAGCCACAGCACAGGCTAGTAATATATACACGGACAAAAAAGTTTCAAAATTTTTACAAAAATTTGCATATTTTAGTTTTACTCAGTAAAGGAATAATATAACAAATTTTATCATACACTTAGTACGCTCGAAATGGGCAAGCTGTTGGAACTGTAAATATTATATTCAAGATCTCTTGACAGTTTGTCAAAAAAGGATATTCTGATTCCATATTATTTCGTCTGTATATGAGACGTCTGAACTTGTGTTGATGAGCTATCCCTACTTAATAATATTATACATGTGTATGTAAGTTTGTTTGTTACGCTTTCACGCGGAAAACTACTACTATTCTTGAAGGTATATTAGAAGTAACATAGGACACTTTTTATGACTTTTTTTACGAAATATACAAAAATTTCAAAATGGTAAAAGCTAGTATTATATGTTCTAGGTCCAGGAACATCATTTTAAGAACAAAAATATCTTATTTAAACAGAATATGACCTGAAAATTACCTCTCTTTTTTTACGCTAGCATTTGACGGATGGTAAGTTATGGTGTAGTAGAGTATGTTTATCTTAGTAGAGTAATTTAAAAAAAAAATAGCCTTGAGCGTGTAGAACTAAAACTGTCTTTCTGTAGATGGTAGGTGATTAGGTGAACACAAGGGTTGACGAGGATCTAGTAAATCAATACGACATGTGAAAAAAAGGCTTTTTTATTAAAAATAAGAGGAAAATAAAATTACACAGAACAAACACATCGCGCAACATTTATATAAATTATAATAATAAAACTTGTCCATTTCGAACCACATAAAAATTATGCATTAACAATCTTAGTATACAAATACATTTATAATATATTATTTTGTCATGTATATTAATTTAATTAGAACCATTTCATCAAAATGCTACAAAATATTTAACATGACTTTTATATTTATCAACAAGCTTTTAAATTAATTCATATTGAAGGTAATTTATGAAATAACGAAACTTATAAATTACAAAAAAAAAAAAAGAATTTTAGTAACTATTTATGGTTTAAAAAAAATTTTTATTAGAGAGGCAATGCCTTCAGCATGATCGGAACGCTGCCCATTGGTAGTGGGCTTGAGCACTTAGGCCTTTGCTGTATGTATGATGTATACAGTTTTAATTTAGTTTTAACAAATATAGGCAATTGGCCCGAAGGTCCCCGTTGTAAACTTGACAAAAAAAATTAAAACATATTTTGTAGCATTTCAACACGTATTTGTCAGTCACTCACTAACAAACAAAATTATCAACGAGTTCTTAAAACATAGGTCTTATAGAAATAGGTTAACTCATATAAAACCTAAAGCGGCACAGAGACGTTCAATCTTCAATCGTCAATCATTGGAAATTGAAATCGTCTCAGTGACGTCATTCAAGTTGTCAGTGAATATGGCTACTACACTAGAATAGTAAAATTTTGAAAGCACGAAGCGCGTGTATAATATAGACATTGAAATATTATTGCACATTAAAGATAAAGATCACAACTTGTGCGGGCAGCACATAAAATTAAGTAAATAAAGTATTCGAGTCAATTCCTTTAGGCTCAATATTTTGTGCAATGACCGTAACAATTTATATTAATATTGATGTAGTTCTATAATCGTTAAAACATTGATGATTGACGTTTATTTTTCCTTACGAATTTCATTTGATTGTATGACAAAAAAATATTTCAAATTGATTAGTTTTGATTTTTCATATATCATTTTCAAACATTTTGCACGATTATTTTAGTTATAGTTTAACTTAATAAAATGAACTTTAATTCATATTTTGCAGTTGTTTCATTTCATGACCTTACATTTAAAAATTATTGCGTTTACTACACAAACAGCCGTATTAAGTATTTACATAAAACAGTAAGTATATCTGGTAACTTTAAGTTTCATTGTTTGGGTAAATGAGGTAGTACCATAGAACCTCAATTTTACTTTGGCTAACTTCGTAAGCTTTTTCATGATAGACTGGCTTCAAAATGGTGGGCACTAGCGTTATCTAAACTAATGTACTAATTATGCCGATATAAGGATAGCAGGGCTTTTAAAAACGGATATTTCAGCTATTTTAGAACCTCTACGAATTCTTATAAACTATTTTATATATAACATTATATAATTATAAAAAGCCTACCATTTGTATATAATGTATAGCAGATTATATTGTACTTAGAGAGATGTTTCTTGTATATATTTTATTAATAAATAAATTTTAGTAGATTTAACAATTCAACGTTGATTTGTGCATTCAAGCGATCTAGAATGATCACAGCATCCTTAGGTTTTTGTCAGCGAAGGGTGACGTGAAGTAAGTCCTGTAAAAGATAATATTTTTTATGCATAATTAACAACAATTTCAACTGTACAAATTTGCGGTCCAGATTCCACCAATAAAACTAACTTTATTCATCTTTCACAAATAAATACGATCTTAATAAACCTAGACATCGTCACTTAAAATTGAAATTTAATTTCAATTATAATCACAAATTATTTATTAGTGAATATTTTTGACTGAGACTGAGTATTTGAAATTGAGTATTTCAATTGAGACAAAAATAAAATAAGACAAAATAAATGTGTGTATTGACATTGATGTCTGCCGTCAGTATTACTGAATGTATCTGGTCAGCTATAAAGGTAATCAATCATGCTGCGCTGTGCTGAATATGATCCTCATTGGAGGGAATCAAACGTGTTGTAAAAACAATCGAGCGACAGAATCACGGAACAGTCCCGTAGGTAGAAGCGTATCCCTATCTCACTTGGTACCAGCTGCGCTCTCTTTATCTCTCTTGCACTCATGATACTTAAAGAGTTTGAAATAACTAAATATACTAAGATCTAAATTATTTTTTACATGCATAAGTATTGGGCGTCACCAAGAGCAGCGGGTGGACGATCTGGGTCCTTACTATCACACCAACAACCTCTTCTCTATATTTTCTCTACATATTATAAAACAAAGTCGCTTTCCATGTCTGTCTGTCTTTCTGTCTGTTTATCCGCTAATTCTAAACAATGCAACAAATTTAGATTTTTTTTACGGAAGGTTTACATTTGTTTTAAAATTAAATTTAGTTTATATGTAGGTAGAAAAATATATATTTTGCAACCAAGTCGCTAAAAAATTTATTGGACACGGCTTACGAATGCCTTAAGAAACACATCAAAATAAAGTACTAGAGAATTCGAGTTAGTTTCACTAAAATTAAAAAAAAAATCCTCGATGGTATATTTCTTTCTATTACGGTTTACTCTCAGTTACCATTTCTTATATTAACATTTTAATGACAAAAATCGCGTTATTAGAGACGCTACTTACTGTTGTATATAAAGTAATTCTACAATCAAAGGCAGTCACTTCTCATTTTTTCATCTTTTTTTTTCTAAATTAAAGTTAGGCGGGTAATTAAGCTGAGGCGGGTCGTACTTTAATAATACTTTGATATTTTTTGCTACAAATATGTCGATTTTGTCTATATAGCATTAGCCATGGTAGGCAGAACTATAGTGATAAATTGGTAATGTATAGCCTATGACCGCGGATTCAATCCCCGCCTCAAGCGATAATTTTTCCTTTCTAAATTTATCACTACAAATATGTCATTGAAAGTAATAATTATTAGTTGTACCTACAATTCATTTTTCCGCTATAACCCCCATCCCCCTGGACCCATGGCTGGCGACACCCTCGCATACAATGCTTAGAAACTCTCGAGCACTGCAAAACAGTCAAGCAAAAACTTAAATCATTCAATCACATGCTAGCTACTAGGTGCAGTTACTATAACATGAACACTTTCACACTTACATACCCACACTGAGCTTGAAGACTTATTTCGTGGGTGCCGGAAACAATCACATCACACATAATCACACTCGGAAACAGAAACACAATTATTTTTTGGGGAGAAATCTTGTGTTTCCATTAGAAATCGAACCCGATAGCAGTTGAATACAGTGCTGTTTAAAATATATACTAATTGGTTACCTATGAATTATGCATAGGTAACCAATTAGGATAGTAATCTTGTAATGTAATCTGCGCAAAGCATTATCAGCATACAAACTTTAAAAAATCCATGAAATTATGAAAAATTGAGGGTAGTTATATTATTTTTTGACTAGAAAAGCATTTCGAGGTAAATTTACTTCTGTAATGTTATGTTTAATGGAGTTGTTTCAGATTGACAGTACGAGTTTTAAGCGTTTATATAAGTATCAAAACTAGAAACTAGATAAAGTGTTTGATCATTATTGTAACTTCTAGTACACTTGGCACAGAATAAAAAACAGTACAAACAGATACGTAATAATTAGATATTTATTTTTTACAGCAGACATTTTTCTTAGCATCGGGTATCGGGTTCGATTCCTGGTGAAAACACAAGCTTTCTCCCCCAAGGAAAATGTATGTTTCTGTTTTTGGGTGTGATTGTATGCGTGATGTGAATGTTTGCGGCACCCATGACATTAGTCATCGAACTTAGTGTGGGGCTGTAAAAGCGTTTATGTTTATTTATTAGTTACTTTAATCATGCTCGGCGCAATAAGAACATAACACAAAAATCGCAACTCTTATAAATCGCCCAGACGCAATCTATAACATTGATATCATTTTCAATATTATTGACCAATCTTTATCAATACATAATCTTCGTACTGTTATGATTGAAGGTAAGGTCAATAATATTGATAGTGTCTAGGCAGTTTTAAACATGCATCCAAACAACGTCAAATATATTATAGCGTATAAAAGATAAGCGCAACTCAAATATTAAAATGTTATAATACATATAAATGGACTTAAAAAAAAATACAGACGTAATGCCGCATAGAAAACAGGTGAAGCATCATAAGGTCCTACAAATTTCGTTTGCAATAACGCAAGCTACACGCACACAAAACACCAAAGGTCCGAAAAACGGCACCAATACACCTTTAGTAACTATTAGTTGTCTGTGACAGTTTGCAGCGAGATACACACACGGATATTTCCATGCTTCACCCATGATTGGATCAGGTTACGTCCGTATTTATTTCAAGTCCGTGTACATAAATATAATAGTGCATAATCATAGTGCATAATAAATATAAAAACATGCTCCACACACAAAAAGTAAAGCGATATAAAAGACGACTACAAACTTTAACAGTTTAAAGAACCTGTGTGGAAATGGCTTGATTTTTTTTTTGTATTTTTTATTTTTTCTTGCAGTCTTCTCGCTTAGCTTGACTATTCGCTTAACACTGGGAGCATGGATCTAGAAAATAATATACATATTGTTTATTTAATACATATAATTGATATACATAGACAGACCGTATAAGTTGTTGCCATCACATAACTAAGGAATTTCCCAAAATGGCGCATATGAAAGGTGATGATATTATGATTATATATTTTTGAGGTGGCATACAATGTATGGAGGTTGTTTTTTTTATGAAAAACATGATATACATGAACGCAGTCTACCTTCTAGATGTATTTTTTTTGCTAGAATGTGCTCGATTGCTAGCTAGGAATTCTAAATGGCAAAGTTAGGTTCTGAAGTACCTAATTTGAAAATAGTAAATTAATTAAATTGGACTAATTTTTTAGGGTATTTTGGCAATAAATAAGATGAGTAAATTTTCGAGATGGCTGTTATTTTCCGAATCTAGCAGTAGACATAACTTTTACGAGTGCCTCTTTGGAGCCCATGTGAATAAAATGTTTTGATTTTGTGGATATTGATATCTGATAGTTGATTTCTAAAGATTCTTATATTAGCAATATATATAATCCATACATGTGTATTATACATATACCTAAAGTAATTGCAGGTAAATTTCGTAGTGGGAAAATGTCATTTTATTATTCCCATCAAATTAATAAATAATTAATTCTGTAGTTGGGAGAAAACACATTTACTTTTGATTTTCCCATTATCTCCACCGGTTGGTGGGTGAGAATAATCTGAGTTTTATTAAAAATTCGAAATTGTTAAAAATCACGTGGGCCCCAAAGTGGCACTCATAAAAGTTAATAATAATAATATAATAATAAATTCACTCATAAAAGTTAATGACTCTTCTGCCAGATACGCAAAAATACAGCCATTTAGAACTTGGCAGAAACTTAGCCGCGCATTTATTCAATAATTTTTTTAAACATTCTTAAATGACTAATACAGACATTATAATTATTAACCTAGGTATATCTATATTATGTAGTCGCCAGAAAGCGCTTGTGCAGTTTGCCTCAATGCATCCTTGTCATTAATGTAGTCAATCGTTTTATAATAAGCTTCTTTAATTAATACCCGTTTTATTACAGATTAAAACTTTCCCAGTGGTAGTTCAGTTACAATTTTAGGAATTTTATCGTAAAATCTAACGCCATTTGCTTTGTAGTGTTGCCATTGTTTTGGCTTACCTTTGTTTTGTTGTGCAAGCTGGATGGATTTATTTATTGCGTTATTACATTTATGTATATTGTATTTTGTATAATGACTGAAAGATGAATGAGTAATTAATACAAATTGACATCTAGGAATGTACACGATGACAGCCAAAAGCTGTACCTATATTGTTTAGATTAAGTAGGTATATGAAAATACACTGCGGAATTAATTGTGAACAGATATTAATACATTAAAAAAGTATTTTATTTCAATTAACATAATATTTTATTCTAAAACAACATAAAAAAATATATGCAATTTTTTTTATGGCTTAAAGTTGTATTAGATGCCCGATAAACATTAAAAAACAATAGCAATGTCTGTCTGTAATTTATTATGTTAATAATTTAAAGACAAACAAAGCTTAAAAAACCGCACTCCTTTATCTTCGGAAACTTTAATCAGATTAAATTAATTAAATACGCATTATTGAGGATAACTTAAAAACTACTGGTCCGATCTTAATCAACCACAACCAGCTTTCAAATAAAAAATAATCATCAAAATCGATTCTCCTAAAAAAAATGAAGTAACAAATATACCACCTCTTTTTTTTGAAGTCGTTTAAAAAGCTTTTACGCAACCTCAGAATCATACTATTATTACGAATTAAGATATAATAACAACTAGAAATAGAATAATATAAACAAAACCTAGGTTTTTTTTTTATTTCTACTTACCTTAAGCAATTTTAGATGAATTCACCAAAAAAAATTTTTTTTCTATCTTTTTTTCTAACAATTACGAAATCAACAAAAAAAAACAGCAAAATCGGTTGAGATTATTTATAATAAATATAGTTTTTTATATTAATTACAAAAATAAGCGTTACTATATGAACTGCTGGGTGGCGTTCGCCTTCTAAGCAGGGGTATCGGGTTCGATTCCCGGCGGGAACACAAGTTTTCTCCCCAAGGAAAATTTGTGTTTCTGGTTCTGCTTGCGATTGTGTGTGTGATGTGAATGTTTCCGGCACCCACGACACAAGTCGTCGAACTTAGTGTGGTGCTGTGTGGAAGCGTTTATGTTATGTTACGTAAGTCTTTAATCAATTGTACGTAATTTTGAACCAACTTCAAAACAGGAGGAGGTCTCACTTCGTCAGAATATATCTTTTATGTCTATTTCCCGACTACTCAAAGACGCTTGGACCGATTCGAGAAATATTTTTTTTACTAAAAAAATATTTCCATTATAATTTGGTCAAGATCTGATGATGAGTTTTGGAGATATTGAAGTCGGTTATTAGATTTTTATACTTCTATAATGTATAAATTTCTGTTCACAAAATTAATCTTTACTAAATATAAGTAGAAAAATAATGAAAATCTAAGATACCTTCCATTTCCAAAGGTATGGGAATGGGACCTTGGCAGCATTGAAAATAAATATAATACGATAAAGCGTTATATAGCAAATAATGAATAGTTTATCGAATATATTTTATTATAGAAAAAATTAACGGGAACAATTTACTTAAAAAAATAATATACATAAATATGCACACCACTTAGTTGCTCAAGAAGTGTCGAAGCAATGGACTCCTTTATTTATTTGTATAACTATATAAAATACAATAAGTTTATGAAAAATACATCAAATTTTATAAAACAAAAATACAGGCTCCCATTAACTTTTTCATTAGTATTTATTTTTCAGTCTTTTTCTTATATTAATTGAAATCATTTTACTACAAAAAAATAATTAATTGTTATCATACAGAATTTTGATTTTTTATTTATTCAAAATCTTCCGCGGCAATGCATTGAGATGTAAGATACTAAATATAGATATATTTATGTACTTTAATTACATTGGAAACATTGCACTAGAATCAAATAATTATTAAAAAATTGGGTCGGGCAGGGTAGTGATCTAAAACTTTCTACCCTATGTATCCCAAATGATGTTTTGTCCATTGACCACTCTTCTACCCTGTTAAAAAGAGCGTGATAATGAACAAACTTATAACTATAGTCATGTGTATGTATTTAAATTTATTAATTGGTTTGAAATATGTGATTTCTTGTATTGTATTATATTTTAGACAAAGGGATGTTATCGTAAGAAGGATAAGAAGGCAGACAGCAAATTGAATAAGAAAAAGACTGATGTATACATTTTTAGCTTAAATAAGTATAGTAAAAAGCTAACTACTGATGTCGTGTTATGTAAAATTGTGACTAGATAATTATGGATTTTGAATAATATGCAAGCAGAGTTAGTAAAACTATGCGTTCACCCTACTTTTGAAATACTTCACCTGTGTGCGTAAAGTGCTACACTTTTCAACGTAAATGATCCCAAAAGTAAGAATTTATTAGTTTATTCAACCTTTATTTAGATTGTAAATTCGTTGCTAGTTTTTTATTAATGGTAATAAAAATTAATGAGGTTCGTATATGGTCGACTTTTTAATTTTAGGGCCAATGCTAGGTTAAGATTTGCATTAGTTTCAATTGATAACTTTGACTCATACAAATATGGTACTAGCCGTGCCCCGCGGGTTCGCCCACTACTTGATAGTAGTGGGCGAACCCGCGAACTTGATAGTTAAAAAGTAGCCTATGTGTTAATCCTAGGTATAAGCTATGTACATTTTAAATTTCATCTAAATCCGTTCAGCCGTTAAAGCGTGAAAAGGGAACAAACATACTTACACACTTGCACACAAACTTTCGGATTTATAATATTAGTAGGATTATGGATGTCTAAATAAATACATATGAACAATGAACACTCTCTTTGGATTCTTTTATAAAATGCAAAGAAATTCATTCTTTATCTTAAAAAAAATATATTTACTCAGGTAGAAATTGGAATTAGGCGACTAAAATTTAATTATTACGTTCGTCTTTATTTTCTTTGATAGTTAGTAGAGCCATTAACTAAACATTCTATTAGTCGTAAAAATTTTTGATTTGGGTCGACATGATTATCTAGAGAAAACTTTATTAATATAAGTCTAAGAAGAAATATACGACGAAGTAAGCTTTATGGATCGATCATAAAAAGATTAGAAAAAGAAATTTAACATGAAAAGGACATCAAGTTTATGAATTATCTAAGTAACTAGCAGATTCTATGCCGCTTCTATTTTTTGTGTCTTTAATGGCAACATTAATTCGCATATATACGGCTATCCTTTGGAAATTGTATTAAAATATAAATGTAGATCTTACAGCTCCATATTGTGGACAGTGGAGCGCGGGCAGTTGCCTTGCACGCGGATGTGGCAGTGCTTGTGGCACTTGAGCTGGCAGTCGCGGCACTCGTAGCCTTGCTTGCCCAGCCGGCGGGCTATCGTCTTCGAACAAACCTCGCAGACCATGCCGCTGGAAAATTAACAAAAAATATAAAAGATAACCTTATACTCTGTTGACAGCAATTCGATTAAAAAGTATTTAGTCAACAAGGAAGTATATAGTCTGTAGAACTGTGCACTAATGTAGATTGGAGATTTTAGTGAGATGGCAGTTTTTTCCAGTGGTGAGTTTTTTTTAATTTATGCAGGGGGTGGTTTATAATCGTCAAAAGAGCATAATAAAAATATTTTTGTTACTTAAATAATTTTTTTTTCCTTACTTACTAGTAAGAAAATTGTGGACAGTTTAGAAGTAACTATCAAGTAAACTATGGCAATTATTAGACAGCTGCTAAACTGGGTTTTTTATCTTTGCTTACGTTTAAATATATATATATGTGATGTAAGTAAAAAACTCACCCGCTCAGATGCTTCGCAATAAACGTGTGCTCATTATAAATGTGCAGCTTCACGCCCTTCCGCCGCCACCGGGAGCGCTGCGCAATCGTCAGCGGCACCAGGTAGTGTTTCTTGATGCCCGCCTCTATCGTCTCCAGCACCAGCGTCGACGCTTCGTGAATGAACGTGCGAGCCGACGCGGTGCTGAATCCAGACACTTCGCTGAGAGAGGACCTTTGAGGTTAATTTTGTTTTTGTGGTTCGGGTGGGGAGGGGAGGATGGATAGGTGGGGAATATAGGTATTTTAAGATTTGAAAAAAATAATTGGATTTATGATGGTTATGAAGAGGGCAGGTGGGTAGATAGGATTTGTGAGGTTCGACAAGGTAGTAAAATGGTTAGGGATAGGTAGGGAAGTAATATAAAAAAAATTGTATGTAGGTTAGTAAGACAGGTATACATGGAGGGTAGAATGTGGTTTTAGTACATTGGTAGAGTAATAAGATATTTTGGATAGGTATGGTAGTAAAATGGATATGTTGGGTAGGTAAGGTAATAATATAAAAATAATTAAGTGCAATAGACAAATGAAAAGCAATTAGCATAGAAAACAATGCCAAAGCCAATGAATTTATAAAAAAAAGTATATATTTATAAATAAAGCATGATCATGCAAGCATTAAGAAATATATAAAAAGTTATGTATGAAAAACCGGTGTTACCAGATTGCAGAGTGCCATTACCCCCAGCGATTGTGAGTGTTGACAGATGAAAAAAAGAAAAATCCATCATTAGTGCTGGTTTATTTTATTATAGATATATCATAATATTTTTATATGGCAAGACAGCATTATTTATTTCGGTGAGTAAGCGTGAAGTTAGTTAAAACTAATTGTTTTAAGATAATTATATAAAAGCTTCAAAATTATAATGTAGTCTTGCCATGCCAGAAAAAAACAAGAAAATGTACATCCTAACAAATAAATCTGTACTTATGTGCTTTTCTTTTAAACACATTTTTTGTAGATACTTAAATAAAACAAGTATTTTATGTTTTTATTTTATTTGGCTTCGGATCTTTACGCATTTAGCCCATGTCAAGTAATAAAATAATTCAAGTGTATGCACTTGCATAAATACATATATTTACATATTTCTCAATATAAATTCTTAGTCAGAACTCAGTCAAGGTCCAGTCATAGTCAAGTCATGTTCTAATAAAATAGTAGTATTTCTATTGAAGTTTAGGAGCGAAAGCTAAAATTACGTTTTTTAACTTTGTACGATGCCTACACTCATACACGTTCACGAATTATAAACGGTTAATAATCCACAATTATTACACATTAATAATCGAAGAATTACACATTTTGGAAAAATATACAAAATTGAAAACGTATTTTTTTTACATTCGCGGCAAAACTCCTTCAAAATGTTTTAAATTTAGAATCGATTAGTGATGACAGAATATAAATTACCCAAAAACTAAACTACATATTATGTATTTAAAAATGGCGTTGGTAAAATAAATCAAGATCATAGATTTTCGTAGTATTTATTATTTTCATTATGTGTTGAAGAATATAATGTTTTTTTCTCTGATAAGCGTTTAACTACTTTTCTTCTTTTTTTTGTATGCCCGACATTTTGTTGTTTGTGAAACAAATAAGTTCAATTTAGTATTAGAAAATTACAATACATTATCTAATTAGTCAGTTAGATTATCAAAAAATATTGGATTTGTATTTTTTTATTTAACAAATCAATAGAAATTGAAACAAATGAAGAGCGTCAACGTGCGGGAGTGACGTGACGTCACAAGCCCTCAGTGAACTTTTTACTGAGGCGTAACGTCACGCGAATTTTCAACGCACTATATCTTTGTAATTTTTTGTTTGATTGACAATAGAAAAAATACTTGTCCAAAATTTTTTGGTAAAGTAAATGACGGACTAAATAGAAAATTTGTATCTAGCCTATTTGCCGCTTAGAATGAAAAATATTGAGGTAACATACGATAGTTTAGTCAATGATATAATTTTAGTCTACGTTAGAGGCTGATATTTAAGTCATTGATATAATTTTAGTCTTCATTAGTAGTAAAAAATACTACTGTCATTAATTAACTATTTATGTTCGTTAAGAAAACAGCGTACTGAAGAAGTATGTCCTAAATTAGATTTTTCTATACATTTGACACTACAGGGTGTAGTGGTGTACTAAGGGCATTGAAACATACCTTCTAGAAGTCCTTGATTCGTCCCCGGACTGCGCCGGCGAGGCCCCGGCGGAATATACGTTCCTATTCGGGATAGAAAGGGCTTTTTCTGAAAAGAAAAATCAAATCGATAACATGAGTTTTTTTAAACCATTTTTTTTGTTATTGAGAGATGAGACGAGCGAATCGCTCGCGTAAGCGTCACGCCCATTACAGTTCAGTGCAACCCAGAGTTATATTTTTTTAAATTTTATTTTAACTCCTGCTCGGTAAAGCACTGCGCTCGTTACCCTTTTTTTTTGTGGCGTGGAACATGTCTACCACTTCTCTTCCCTCCCAGGGGTGAAGGAAGGGGGTGTGTGGGGCTCGAACCCACTAAAAACCCCCCCGTGAGCAGTCCCTCGCCGAGGTGGGGCAAGATAGGGTCGCGCTAGCAGTCACTATCTTGCCGGCGGTAGGCCCGGATGCAAATCGGGCCACTGCGGGAGGGGTGACCTTGCTTACCAAGGCCACCCCCCAGACGTGTGGAGCCGTGCAAGCCGATGGAGAGGTTCCCTTGCGCTCCTCACCCTGAGATATTAGATGTTAAATCTCTTTAAGCCCTGTAATTTCACTGGACCATAAATTATTTGAACGAGCGAGACCAGATCTTTTAGTTGATTTGGGTGGTTCAGCACTTTGTCCATCCGTCTGTCAGAGGCATCTAGGGCATAAACCATACAATATACGAATAACTTCAAATTCTCAGAGAATATGTAAAGCTGTAGCCTTAAGCCAAAAATGGCAATTAAATACATACATTTAAGTATTAAAGAGGTTCACAGTAAAAGTAAGGAATCTTTTTTTCCTGTCCGTGTAAAAAGAAATAGTTGAAAAGAACTCGAGCAACAGAGATAAAAAATCTATGTAGAAAAATAACAATTTGGTAGGGTACCAAAGTCACTGGTTTTTAAATCTATTTTGTCTCAGGGTCTATCTCTAAAACGGCTACCCATTTGAAGCTGAATCTTACGTAATATATCCGGTATATTCTGAACTTGAACGCCAAATACAATTAAGCAATGAATACTAGTGCCCTGACCCCCTATTGCCTATCTATGTCGCGAACGGTCAATACTAAATTGTCAAAACTCCTAAGAAATAAGGTTCATATTTGATTAATTCAAATAGAAACCGCGTGCAACAAAGATACGTAATAGGGGCTGTAGGCTGAAGACCTCGCGTGTTTTTCGGAATGGTTGAAACGTGTTTATTTTTTACGTTTTCAACCCGCATAATATCTCCGCCATTTTGAAAAATTCCAAAAACTAAATCGACAAAAATTATATACAATTATCGAATCTGCTCACAAAATTTCACGAGAATCGGTCGAGAAACCCGACCTGTAGAGGAGAACAGCGGACATCCGGACATACGAAAGCAATTTTGCCCAAACTGAAACGGAGACGCTTCACTCGCTCTGCTCGCTCAATTAAGAAAAATATTAAAAGCACAAAAAAAAAATTCTCTCTCAAGCAAAATCTTAAATCCCTAACTTTTAGTTTTGACTTTGACTAGTAAGTAGGTACTCACCGTGGTGATTTCTCTCAGCGCTGACCGAACGAATGTGATGATTCTCAGCTTCTGAATCTGTGAGGTCCAAAGATGCTCCGCGTGTGCGAGACCTTCCTAATCTGAAATATTACATCAAATTTTCTATTGAAGGAAAACCTCATTTTTTTAATGCTCGATAGGCAAGCCTTAGACCACTATCTGAGATAGTGATAGAAAGATAGATAAATTCTTTATTTGCAAACCAAAAAATAACACAAAGAAATCCTAAATATAAAATAGGAGCACAAAGGGCGGTCTTATCGCTCAAAGCTATTTCTTCCAGACAACCAAAGGGAGATGATAAAAATATTACAAACCGGGACGGTGGTGTACCTCAACACGGTCAATTATCGCTTTCCATCAGGTGAGTATCGTATATATATATATATGTATCTCACCTGATGGAAAGCGATGATTTAGCCGAAGATGTAGCATACCTCGAAGATACCTATTCACTCATGACTTGAAATATACCGTTCGGGGAACAAAGACGAGGGCAATGATTTCCACTCCTTTGCACTTCTTAGAATATTTTCACTCCGAAGTGGATGAGCGAGATAGATAGATGGTCTCGTGTTACCCCTCACACAAAGAGATCGCAGCGTAATGAATATAAACATAGACGCTACACGATTACTTGTGTCGTGGGTGCCGGAAACATTCACATCACACACACAATCACAACCAGAACCAGAAACACAAATTTTTCTTGGGAAGAAAACTTGTCTTCCTGATGGGAATCGAAACCGATACCCATGCTTAAAAGGCGAACGCCACCCAACTAATCCAACGAGCAGTTCAAACGAAGTTTTCGTGAGAACTGATAACTGTATTAAATTTGATGCAATCAAATTTGTGTTCCTGGTTCTGGTTGTGATTATCTATGTGATGTGAATGTTTCCGGCACCCACGACACAAGTCATCGAACTTAGTGTGGGGCTGTGAGTGTGAAAGCGTTTAGCGTTTTAACTTTATTGATTCGCTTTAAGGTATCGGTGTTTGCGCGAATCGTACAAATTCACTATCATCATTTTGCCCAAAAGAAGTATAACTTTAAAAATTACCAACTTCACAATAAGGTATCTGAAGCATACCTTCTTTTGATAGTTCCAAAGAAGTCCCTCCGTTTTTTGCGGGGCGCGGGCTCCGGTGGGGAATTTTCGTTGTGGTTGTTCACGTAGTCTCCTTGCTGGAAACGAAAGTATTACTTACATATCTAAGGCATATTATTAACTTTAAATAGACTGGTATTTGAGATGGACTTGATAGTGACGTCCAAAGAAAAGAAAAATGTCACACCTCCGGGGGTATCTGAAAATACCCAATACTTTACCCAGAATTTTTCTTGTTTTCAAGGTAATATTAAATTTTTTTTTTTGTTAAAACTTTATAAAATTAAAACTTTTTTACAACTATTTTGGGGTGTTTTTATGAAATTTATTAAAGTCACTAAAGTATAATATACACACTATACTTGACTATACTATCATAAAAAGAAATAGCTACCGCTACCTATTACATAGTGAAATTACAATTAATAAACACATAAAATAATTAATAATTATTATAATAAAAGAAAAAGCTGGGATAATCGTACATTAAGAACTTTGTTGTCAATTTGAAAATTAAAATAACATACCTACCATAAATAAAACTGCATAATTACTGATATTATATTTCTTAACAGCCATAACTAAACATATAATTATATAAAGAAATGTACAAGAAAAAGAGTGCTATACAATATAACAATCAGGGTGCATTCCGTTAATAGTTAGTAAAACACAGAACATTACCGCTTCTCCATTATCGCCGTTAATTTTAGCGCCATTTTCTTTAATCCTGACAGTTTTGCCCGGGGACTGGCTGGGGCTAGGCGTGGGCCTCTCGGCCTCCGACCTGAGGCTCTCGTCGATATCTGTGGCACTCTCTTGGGGTTCCGAAGTGTCGTCTGTCTGCTCAGCGGCGCTCCGTTCCACCTCGATGAATTTACCGGAGTCGGTGATTTCCACCTTTTTTGGGAGTTTTTGTTAGTATGGCAACACGGCACACGGGGTTTGGGAGCAATGTTTTATGCGTGAGTTTGAATGGGAAAGTAGATGTGGATAGTTTAAGTGTTTTTAGACATAAAATGGGGTGAGTGGATCTCCAGGGGATAGATCTAAACTGAAAAATAACATCAGCTTTTTCAGCATCATGATTTTGATTTGAAAAATTGTTAAATCTCTCGTCTAACCAAATAATATAAATAAATATATTGAAAACGACTTTTTACTATTTTTTATGTAACATAAATGTGTATTCGTTCAGTTTAGTTTTGTTTTGTATAATCAGTCTTCTCGAAAAAGAAAATTAATTTAAGGATTCCACCAAATACGAAATATCTTGGCCTATTTTGCTTGTAGATATTTTATTATTATACTCTATATCAGGATTGTTTAGGCCGTTGAAGGCATCCAACATGACTTCACAAATGTTGTCTTATCACTAACAACCTCGAGATTGAGATCGTTTAGTATGTAAAAAGTTAATGTGACATTGATAATTTATATTCGTTAAATCAACCTTGGAGATCTATTCATCCTAATTTGAGTTCAAATAGACCAAAAAAAAGAAGAAAAAGATTGCTCCCAAAATACATGCAATATGAAAAATATTTACAATCCAGGCGACCTAGATTATTTCGGCTACTTTAAACAATTACATTACAAATTCTAGCCTAGGTAATCCATTAAAATGTAACAATGATGGACACTCACCTTTATCGACTTTTTCGGCTCCTGAAAACGTCAGTTAAAAATGTCAAACACAACAAACTCAGGCAAATGGACATAGTTATTCCACATTAAACAATCGGGGTAATTTTATTTTTAGTCTGGCAAACTCGATTTGACAGCTGTCAAATTTAGCAACGCTGGTAACTGGCAACAGAGTCTGTTTAAGTTGCTAGTGACAAAAACCGGGACAAAACTAGGGAGGGGTGAAATGATTAATTAATTGTTTGAATTGTTTTTATTAGTAAATGGATTAACAATTACTTACTCTCTGAACAGAGTGAATGATAAGGGTAGATTTGTTGGCGGCGTTTGTAGGGCTGAGTTCTAACTCGCGGAGGGCGGATTCTGTTAGTTGTTGATTTTCATGACCTGAAAATACAATTAATTGATTACAACCGATACACATGGAAGTTTAACGAGTTTGTATACCGTTGCAGATTCACATGTGCCCCAAAGAGGCACTCATGAAAGTTAATGACTCTACTGCCAGATTCACAAAATTACAACCATCTCGAGAAGAACCTGGCAAGAAACTCGGCAGCGCATTTTTTTAAAATCATTCTTAATCACTAATATATAATTATATTAACCTAGGTATAACTATATTATGTAGCCGCTAGAAAGCGCTTGTGCAGTTTGCCTCCATGCATCCTTGTCATTAATGTAGTCAATCGTTTTATAATAAGCTTTCTTTATTAATGCTCGTTTTATTACAGATTTGAATTAATCACATAGAAGATATCAGATTAAATTAGCATTATTGAGGATTACTCAAAAACTACTGATCAGATTTTGGTCAAATTTAAATGGGACCACATGGGAAGCACCAACTTTCAGGTCACCAGTTTAGGTATTGTTTTTGATAAAGGCCTTATATAACGATCTTAGTCCAGTCTGTCAGGATTTCGCGCGTTTCTGACTGAAATATGAAATAAATAAATATATTTTTTTTTAAATGGCAAGCTCGAAAATGTATATATATAGGTATATCGAAGAGGTGTGTTAATTTTTAACATAAGTTTAGTAAACAATATTTGAAAATCTTTTTTAAAAACAAGCTTTAAGAAGTCCGCTATATTTTCTTTTTCAAGATATTTTCAGGAAGTCCTTTCATTTGATACCCATATTAGGAGTGCATTGAAAATAACTTGTCCGCCATGTTGGATTTAGAATGACGTTACACAGGTAACCAAGCATCCAAACTAAACGTGAATACAACATTTCAGCTCAACTGGTTGAAGATATCTGCTACAAAATTGAGTTGCAAGATTCCATCCGAACAAACATAGTAACATACATAAAGCTTATAAAAGCTGATAACGACTCACCGTTTTGTTTAAATATAGTCTTGGTGGTGGTGGTAAGGTGTCCTTGGGGAGACAGGGTCCGGAGGCTCTCCTTGATCTTGACGGGCCGGGAGCCGAGGTCGGGGATGTCGGCACCTTCGATGAAGAGGAACTGAGGGAAAAATATTACTTTAGAAAATAAATCACTTAAATAACTATCATTTCGAAGTTCCTTTTAACCGACTTCAAATAAAGGAGGAGGTTCACAGTACAGCTGTTTTAAAAAGGAGGAGGTTCTTAATATGGCTGCTTTTTTTTGTTTGTTACTTCAGAACTTTTTTCATGTGGTCCCAAATAAATTTGATCAAGATCTGACTGGGTAGTTTTCGAGTTATCCTCAATAATGCGTATTTAATTCATTTAATCAAGGGTTCCGAAGATAAAGCGGTGAAGTCGGTTTTTTTAAGCTTTGCTTGCGTTTAAATTATTTCGAACGCCAAGCAATACAGACATTACTGAATTTACGATTGAAGGGCAATGTTTTCAGTGAAATTACAGGGCTTCAAGAGATTAAACATAATCTCAGGGTGACGAACACATTGCTTTGCCGAGCAGGAGTTCGAATTATATTATATAATAGTACATCATAATGAATAATTATGTACTATTATATATATATATTATATTTTATTGTACACCACCGTCTATTCATTCTTCTATTACTGTCCATCCAAAGGTTGTCTGGAAGAGATCGCTTTAAGCGATAAGACCGCCCATTGTACTACCACGATGATTGTAATATTTTATTTGTCATTGTTTATAATTTTTTTTGGTATACAATAAAGTGTTTTGTATTGTATTGTATTGTATTGTATATAAGGAAAAAAAAACTCTGTGGTACTGAACTGTTATGAGTACGCTTACCATCAGACGAGCGACTTCCTCGTCTCGTCCCTCAATGTATTTCTTTCCTTTAATTATTAATGATAGGCAAACTTTTCACCACAATCCCACATAATGGTAAGCGGCTATGCGGTCGACGATGGAGCACGTTTGTCTAAAAGATGCCTATTCACTCGCTACTTAAAACTGCCATATTGTATTTATTATGAAATACGGGCTCGGGTAAGGAGTAATATTTTTACCTCAACAGTAAAAGTATATATTATGTGATTTCTTGACAGTAAACGTATATTGTATGTGTTACCTTGACAGTAAACTTTTAATACGTACCTTGACAGTAAACGTATCTATTAAGTGTTACCTTGACAGTAAACGTATCTTTTATGTGTTACCTTGACAGTAAACGTATCTATTATGTGCTAC
This sequence comes from Lomographa bimaculata, assembly GCA_948107665.1. Taxonomy (NCBI): domain Eukaryota; kingdom Metazoa; phylum Arthropoda; class Insecta; order Lepidoptera; family Geometridae; genus Lomographa; species Lomographa bimaculata. The sequence continues at coordinate 9,705,316 of OX403610.1, read as the reverse complement.
CTTGACAGTAAACGTATCTATTAAGTGTTACCTTGACAGTAAACGTATCTATTAAGTGTTACCTTGACAGTAAACGTATCTATTATGTGTTACCTTGACTGTAAACGTATCTATTATGTGCTACCTTAACAGTAAACGTATATATTATGTGTTACCTTGACAGTAAACGTACCTATTAAGTGCTACCTTGACAGTAAACGTATCTATTATATGTTAACTTGACAGTAAACGTATCTATAATGTGTTACCTCGACAGTAAACGTATCTATAATGTGTTAATTTGACAGTAAACGTATCAATATTGTGCTACCTTGACAATAAACGTATATATTATATGTTACCTTGACAGTAAACGTATCAGTTATGTGCTACCATGACAGTAAACGTATTTATTATGTGTTACCTCGATAGTAATCAATATCTATTATGTGTTACCTTGACAGTAAACGTATCTATTAAGTGTTACCTTGACAGTAAACGTATCTATTAAGTGTTACCTTGACAGTAAACGTATCAGTTATGTGCTACCATGACAGTAAACGTATTTATTATGTGTTACCTCGATAGTAATCAATATTTATTATGTGTTACCTTGACAGTAAACGTATCTATTAAGTGTTACCTTGGCAGTAAACGTATCTATTAAGTGTTACCTTGACAGTAAACGTATCTATTATGTGTTACCTTGACAGTAAACGTATCTATTAAGTGTTACCTTGACAGTAAACGTATCAGTTATGTGCTACCATGACAGTAAACGTATTTATTATGTGTTACCTCGATAGTAATCAATATTTATTATGTGTTACCTTGACAGTAAACGTATCTATTAAGTGTTACCTTGACAGTAAACGTATCTATTAAGTGTTACCTTGACAGTAAACGTATCTATTATGTGTTACCTTGACAGTAAACGTATCTATTATGTGTTACCTCAACAGTAAACCTATCTATTATGTGTTACCTCGACAGTAAACGTATCTATCATGTGTTACCTCGACAGTGAGCGTGCCGCTGACGTCATGTTCCTCCATGGGTCGAGTTTGGAGCGCGATCTGTTGTCTCTGCGACGGCGCCGCCAGCAGCTCGTCTATGCCGACCAGACCCAGCCCGAGGAATCTAATTACAAATTTCTCATTGACTCATTTACACTCTATTCGGAATGCTATGATTTCCGTAATAATTAAGATAATGATTCTGTACAATCTATATATTTGTTCAAACTACACTGTATCACCCCCAAAATACGGCATTGACCTTAATGGTGGCGGATCCAGGGGGGGAGGGGGTTGATCAAGCCCCCCTAAAAGCACGAACTACTACTGCGGGCGATGGGCAGCAGCAACAAAACCTACCCTCAGCAGAGTTAAGCCCCTCCCAAACGACAATCCTGGATCCGCCACTGCCTTGTAATATGCACGCCAACGCCAGTTGACATTCGACACATTAGACTCAACATAGAAGATATATATATATATATTATGCTTATATATATATATATATATATATATATACATATATATATATATATATTAGCATTGCAATTCAGAGAGGTAATGCCGCTAGCATGATGGGAACGCTACCCACTGGTAGTGGGCTTGAGCACTTGAGTTACCTAGTTCTTTGCTATACATAGTTTTAGGAAATATAGGCAATTGGCCCGTAGTTAGGAGTGAAAAAAAAAACAAGATAAATAATAAATTATATCTTAAAAAGTATTTGATAAATCATAATATATTATTTGCAATGGCCTTACCACAAAAGACGTTGGTTTTAATGGTTGGAATAACGTCCCAAGTGGTTTCTGTTATTAAAATTTAGCTTGTATTATACAGGGTCAATTATAATACTACAAATACCTTAAATAGTATTTTATACATGTATAGGTGCTTATGAAGTTATTGCAACATATTTATATTCCGTAAAATGTATATACTCGCAATGCAATACGAGATATACGAGATTTCGGGGGCTGAGTCACCCACGTCCGTAGAAGGATACCCCTTTAAGTCTGACTCCCTACACGTGGTCCCCGGGTGGTGCTAATCAGGTGACATTTGAGAGGTGGTAGAGCATTTTGTGAGTTGCTCGCCTGGCTTGCTACCAAAGTAGCTTACCATCATCAAGTTGAAAGTCTGCCGCCAAGCCAAATACGGTGTTCCGGCAGTTATCCTTGAGAGCCTGTGTATTCCAGGTCTAGTGTGTTTACCAGCTTCGATCACATCGTCACTTACCATTAGGTGAGATAGTGGTCAAACACTAGCCTGTCAGAAAAAAAAAAAGATATCTCTTTACTCCTCTAGTTCGTTAAATGTAAATGTAAAATCTTCCTGGACTTACTTTATGTATAATAACTTTAATATTTATATTATGTCATGTAATGCTTTAAAAAAAATACAGGGTAAACGTACCTATGTTGTGAAGCACCGCTGCCGGGGGAAGGTGGGCTAGTGCGGTCGTACACTTCGAACAGTAGCTCTGCAGTTTGTGGAGACAGATCACTGGAATAAAAAAAAATACGGTTTTAATACTTTCAAATTTCAACAGATCGTTGGATTATTTGGATGCGCGTTTGCCATCTAAGGGGAAGGGAAGAAGCCTTGTGTTCCCGCCGGGAATCGAACTCGATACCCGTGCTTAGAAGGCGAAAGTGCACCCAATTACGCGGCAGTTCAATGTGTTAATAGTGTTCCATGATTATAAAGTTTCCACAGTTTTACTCTGTACGCATTTTTTTTTTTTGGAACGAAAGTTCCTTGTCGCGCGTTGCGAAAGGGGGCTAGACGGAAAAAATTAAGGCCAAAAGTTGTAACGACACTTTTTGCTATAGTTATAAGCCATACCACGTTCTCGTCCGATCACCGAAGTTAAGCAACGTCGGGCGCGGTCAGTACTTGGCTGGTGACCGCCTGGGAACACCGCGTGATGTTGGTTTTTGCATGTTTCTTTTAATTTTGGAACGAAAGTTCCTTATCGCACGTTGCGAAAGGGGGCTAGACGGAAATTAAACTTCGTTCCATCCGGGAGTCTATTGACACCTCTCAAGTTTTTTTTTATACTAGATAGGTAAGCATTTGACCGATATCTATTATATAGATTTTTTACGCTTCCTTCGACACCTTCCTCTCACCTATCATATAGAAGCAAAGCGTTGGGGACCACCAAAACGCGGGAAACAATGTTTTTTAATTCAAGATAGACTAACGTTTGACTACTATCTCAGCTGCCCCCTAGCCAAAAACCAAACGCTTCATCTTTTTCATCAAAAGCAAAGCTTTCTAAATGTAAACCTTAAAATTTGTAAACATAAGGTTTAAAATATCTTGACTTGTTATTTAGAGCTCACCGAGATTGTAAAGTTACAGACAAGCAATTTGAAACCTTTGCACACAAGTTTTTAAGTCTGTTATATTTGGAAAGCGTTGCTTTAGATAGATAAAGACTAAGTGTTTGGTTTTTGGCTAGGGGGCTCATCGTAAGCGACCATGCGTCTGACGTAGAAACACGACTGGATTCCCTAGTTTTCCAATAATCCAGTAGATCCAGTAAATAGGCTATTGTAACACTTACAACAGGAAGTGTTCCTCCCACTGAGGACTCGAGGTATCCTTCTTGAAGGCAGTCTGGTTCTTTTGTGGAGGCTCATCCATCTCGACCACGCAATATGGCGCCAAGCAGCCTGTCTTGCCTGCAATCAAACGCTTGCGTTCAATCTATGCATGGTAAACGTAAAACTATAAAATGGAAGAAAAGAATTGGAATGGAATGCAATAGAAAGAATTGTAATGAATTGCAATAGAAAGAATTGTAATAGAATAGAACTCAGAATACAGAAAGATAATAGAATATAAAGAATTGGAATGGATGCAATAGAAGTATTAACTACTAGCCGTGCCCCGCGGCTTCGCCCGCTTTAATTAAGTTAAAAAGTAGCCTATGTGATATTCCGGAACGTAAACTATCTCCATTCAAAATTTCATCGAAATCGGTTTATTCGCTACGGAAATAAGTGGTAACAAACATTTACTTACACACAAACTTTCGCATTTATAATATTAGTAGGATCTACGGGCCAATTGCCTATATTTCGTAAAACTAAATTAAAATTATATACAGCATAGACTCAAGTTACCTACAAGGCATCGAGCTTGAATATGATAATAATAATTGAAACGCAAGCAAAGCTTAAAAAACTGACTTCACCGCTTATATTTTGGTTTGGATTGATCGATTTCGATAAAATTTTTATAGAACCACCTCTGAAGTATACTCTACCTAACAAAAAAACATCATAATCGATTCATAATTGGCGGAATTATCGCGTAAAATAAATAAGACAAAAACATACAGTCGAATTTTATGTATTATATAATGTTGTATTCATATGTATTACGTCTAGTATAGTATATGTATTGTTTTGTTTTATTTAGATATATATATTATATTCAGTTTTATTTAAATATATAAATATTTTTTTAATTTATTTTGTTTTACATAAATTCTTTTAAGTTTCATATTTTTTCCACTTTATTATTTTTGATGCATGCCTACAGCCTTCGCTTTTCAACCATGAGTGGTTGACTAGTAGAGAACGCTTTTAGCGTTAAGTCCACCCTTTGTACCTTTTTGGGCAATAAAGAGTTAAATAATAAAATAAATAATAATGTAGAACCTTCTTTTTTGAGGTCGGTTAAAAAAGATTTAAATTATATAATATTTTGGTAATTTTGGTAAATAGGTAACCAATCTTTAAATTTGTGTATGATGTGAATGTTTCCGGCACTTGTGATGGTGTGAGTGTGAAAGCGTTTGCTTTTTTAATGTTTTTAATTTCCATACCTCCCAGGTCTTTAGCAGCGACGACCTTCACGAGGAGCCTCTTGTCTCCCACCAGCCCCGCGCTGGCGGCGGACGTGGGGGTCGAGCTGTATAGAAGACGGTCGTGCTGCAACTGCGACTGTGGAAGTCGATAGGGGTAGGTTGAAAAGAAAGGGAGGGTTTGATGGTGGAAACACAATCTTCTTCCCAAGGAAATTTATGTTTCTTTTTCGTGGTACCAAAGGACTTAGATACTAGAAAATTTACGTGATGTTTTTACTACGTTTTTTGTTTTTTTTTTATTTGGCTTCGCAATTTTGTGCATTTAGCCAGTGTCAAGTGGTATTATATTTCAAGTGTATTTTAAATTATAAGCCATAATTCACAGTCAAAGTCAAGTAAAAGAGTCAAGGCCCAGTCATAGTCAAGTAATGCCCTAGTAAAGTGATTTAAAAACCTTTACTAGAACTTCTATTGGAATTAAAGTTCTAGTTTGGATGACAATGGTTAGCTGTGTGACGTCATTCTAAATCCATCATGGCGGAACACCTAAAATGGTGGACCAGGTTTTTTTAATGCATTCCTACAATATAGGTATTAAATGAAAGGGCTTGCTGAGAATAGCTCGAAAATTAAAATGACGTCACTCTAAATCCAATATGGCGGATTTCTAAACCCTCGTTTTAAAAAAGTTTCTCAAAGATATTTTAACCAGGCATCATCTCTATTAAATTTTGTTATAGTCTATGGCTATCTTCTTTATTCTCTTCAGTTCTTACCATAGAATCATAGTGTAGAGGCAGCCGCGGCGCCGAGTCCACGTATCTTCGAAGACGAGGGCACGTGGGGTAGGGGGACAGGTTGAAGTCCAAGTGGGTGCTCCGCAGAGCTGATACCACTATGTCGCTGGAATCGAAAATACCCATGTTATTTGTAACTTATGTGTCTACGGGCTTGCCTATATTTCCTAAAACTATTTACATCTACTAGTGATTCGCCCCGGCTTCACCCGTGTGCAATTTCCGCTAGCGGACTTTTGCAGCGCCATCTGTCGGGCACCCAAAGGCATACAAAAAAATCATTCAAATCGGTCCAGCCGCTGTTTAGGAGTTCAGTGACATACAAACGTACAGTAGAATAATATATACATATAAAGATACCTACAGCAAAGACCCAAGTTACCTACAAGTCATCGAGCTTATAGGTAACTCAAGTGCTCAAGCCCACTACCAGTGGGTAGAGTTCCCGTCATGCTGGCGGCAATTCAATTTGTAACTTAAACTTTCGCGATTTGAACACATGCCTTTTGGCTTAGTTGGGTGAGCGTTCGCATTCTAAGCAGGGGTATCGGGTTCGATTCCCGGCGGGAACACAAGTTTTCTCACCAAGGAAAAATTGTGTTTCTGGTTCTGATTGTGATGTGAATATTTCAGCACCCACGACACAAGTAATCGAACTTAGTGTGGGGCTGTGAATGTGAAAGCGTTTATGTTTACATAGTTTAGGTAATAGCTTGGGGCTTATTCGCGCTAAAAACAATTTTTATTTACCTCGACGATACGGCCAAGTTGCATTGGCCGTGGTCTCTAGAAGACTCAAGGAGAGAGTGAATCTCGCTCCCGAGATATACCTAAATCAAATGTTATCTCGGTTAATGATAGCGAGGAGCGTGAGCGAAACGTCTCCGTTTCAGCTTGAGCGAAAATGCTTTCGTATGTCCGGATGTCCGTCTGTTCTCCTCTGCAGGTCGCATTTCTCAACCGATTCCCGTTAAATTTTGAGAGTAGATTTGTAAATTATATTTTTTGTCGATTCAGTTTTTGGAAATTTATCAAAATAGCGGAGAGAATTGAAAAATCATATTTCAGCCATTTCGAAAAATACGGAGGTTCTTCAGGTCTTCTTCAGGTTCTTCATCAGGTCACATTGCCACTAGGTTATATACTATCGAAATACATAAACATCAGCAATTTGACGACCCATGTCTCCACTCTCTGCCATTAAGACCAGCGAACCCGTTAATTAATTAAATTTAAAAATTGTACAATAAAAAGGATGGATGGAGGTGCCAGGATCCTCCAATATCTTCAGCACTTACCTGACTAGTTGCTGCAGGTTGCTCTCAGTGGCGTTGGGCCGCAGTGGTCCGACCGGAGCCAGCGCCACCTTCACTTCCGGCCAACCGTCGCATTTCAACTCGCCTGTGAGTTTGTCTGTCACACACACCACGTTCAGCCGAGCACGGAACCTAGGGGAAACAAAATGTTACAGCTACGATAGTTCAAAACTGTTTGGCGCTACTGAAGTTCATGAATACACGATCTGTTATGCTTGTATGCCTGCATCATTTTCCGGTGATGACGCTGATCAATCACCACCCACACCCGGACAATCTCGGCTGGCGCCAGGAGCATCGCGACCAAGTAGTGTTGACGAGGGCATGCCACCCCCACTACCACCAAGCGCGCACCATCGCGTCCGCAGTGTGCCGTGACCTTCCGTCGTGAACTCGCCTGATGATGGGGATCGGATATCCCGGAAACCTAGGTCGCAAGAATCGACCCTAAATTGTGAGTCAAGCCGTATCATCTATAAAGTATTATAGTTCAACCCACGGCTCAATTGAAGCTGTATGCAGCAAAGACCGACGTATTGACAGACGAGCAAAAAGACTCATTGGCGATAATAAGCTAGTTGAGTCCAGATTGCAGAGCCTCGGTCACAAACGTATGGTCTCATGTCTATCGGTATTCTATCGTTTGCATTTTAGAGATTGTGCGCTGGAATTACATGAGTTAATTCCACCATGCCCCTTTCCACCTTACAATCAGACAAACTGTCAAACGTCATCCATTTATGGCTGACTTTCCTCCAGTTCGTTCGAAGCGTTTTGCTTCTACGTTCATCATCCGTACAGCGAAGGAGAACTCATTACCTGTTGACATTAACTCTGTAGTGCGACACCTCGACCTTCTCCCCGCGCTGGCTGAACGCCTTGAGCTGAAATGCAGGTGTAGCTTCGCAGTCGCAGGTGATGGTCTGGAAAGTTTGTTGATAAAATTAATGATTATAGGATGAGTATACCAAATGAGTACATTAACATTCATGAGTGCCTCTTTGGGGCCCATGGAAATTAACGATTTTGAAATAAACCTTTTTTTTGTGTGGGGGAAAATGCCTAGCACTTCCCTTCCTTCCCAGGGATGAAAGAAAGGGGTCTGTTGGATTCGAACCCACTAAAACCCCCCCGTGAGCAGTCCCTCGCCGAGTGGAAGATAGGATCGCGCTCTTTACCGCCAGTTGGCGTAGTGAACAAGTCTCAGCCTTCTGCGCCGTGGGTCCTGTATTCGTTTTCCGACAGGAGCACAGTTCTTCATACATAACACTTTATCACTGGTAAGTGATGATGATGCGGCCTAAGACGTGACTGTCGAGGAATGCATGCCACACCCCAACCTTGGTGGAAAATTGTGATCCGGCCGGGAATCCAACTCAGGACCCGCGGCGTAGAGGTCGTCAATAGAATACGTACGGACAAAGTCAGGGTAGATAAAACTATTATAAACTAGTCGTTCCAATTGCATTAAAATATACATATTTTACCTACTTGTTAAAGTCCAATCTGTTATCAACCCTACATCTATATAGATAAAGGTCAAACACCCTTATCCTTCGGGTCTTACGTCATCTTACAACCACGCTTGTGTTTTGTTCAGATGCTGAGCTAGTTTTTCGAGGCCTCAGTTATAGGGGATATAGCTCAGTGGTAGAGCAATCGACTGCAGATCGATAGGTCCCCGGTTCAAATCCGGGTGTCCCCTAATTAGTATTTTTAGATGGACTTACTTTTTCTTTTTTTGGATTCATTAGGCCAACGTTGACTCTACTGATGCTAAGTGATGGTGCTTGGGAGTGGTGAATGACTGCCGGAACATCGTTTAGTCATTAGGTGACTTTTCTATTTAACGAAACTACAGCTGTATCTGCCTATAAACGTGTTCACATTCACAGGCCCACACTTTGTCCGATGAGTTGTATCATGGGTGCCGGAAACATTCATATCACACACATAATCAGAACCAGAAAAATACATTTTCCTTGGGGAGAAAACTTGTGTTCCCGTCGGGAATTGAACCCGATACCCCTGCTTATAAGGCGAACGCGTACCCAACTAAGCTAACGGTCAGTTCTTAGTTTCATTTCTTTCAAAAACATTTTTTTAAAACGTTTTGCTTGACATTCAAAACCTGATATAATTATAAAAATATAATAATATATGAATGTAAATATAAATAAATGTACATAGCGAGGTCAAACGTATGAATACTTAAGTAAAATAATAATAAGTCATTGTTGTACGTTATAACTTATATAAATATTATTAATTACAATGCACCATTAGCGCATCATTACAATAAACACAGTCATAGTTGGTTGCGTGTTTACCTTCTAAGCAGCTGGCATCGGGTTCTATTCCCGGTAAACAAGATTGAGTTGAACACCATCCTATCGATTTTCTATCGTTTACATTTCGGAGACTGCGCAAGAATTTCACGAGTTATTTCCCTCATGACCGTTTTACCATCTAACAACAAGAAAAACTGTCAATGTCATCCATTTATGGTTGACTTACTTCCAGGTCGCTCGAAGCGTTTTGCAACGTTTATCATCTGTAGTTAAGACGCCGGGGACTTTGTGAAACAAGTCAATTGCAAAACTCCGTCGTTATATAGGCTGTCTCTGTTTAACTGGCAAACTGTGCCCATGCTTGATGCGATAGCACTACCGACCGTACATTTATGATTGGTGCCGTAATACCAAACATTATGAATGAAAATATAATGATTAGCCATTGTTTTTTGCATTAATAGTACCTTGAAATGATAATCTATGTTCCTGTTGTAATGACAAAAGAAATATGTTAGTTTTTAATACAAAACGAATAAGTTAAAGATGCGACATTTACGTCGTAATAATGTGTGAAAATCAATTGGTTTGTATTTCATTTTAGGTAATTATTTTGGAATAAAAACTATCCAGGAACCTACTTAGATTAATGCTTTTTTAATCTGAATAACAGCACAGTATGGTGGTAATATGCTTAAATTATAAATAATTTCGGTATAACGATTGTATGGGCAAATCAACCTCCGCAGGACCCTTAAGGGGTAGAACTCATTGCCCTCGTCTCTGTTCCCCAAGCGGATATTATAAATAATTTGGGAGTCTTCAAGTCTTGAGTGAATAGGTATCTTCTAGGAAAGTATGATCATCTTCAGCTGCATGACTTTCCATCAGGTGAGATAGCGGCCAACTGCTTACCTTATCTGACATAAGAAAAGCTTGCAAGATTTGATTACAGACTGACAGATAACGGGTTACGGGACACCTAGGTAACTAAATAAAAGCTTGTAATAACAGTTTCTAGTAGTGGTAGGACTCGCAGAACGTCCCATTCGCATTCGGTTACGCAGTCGCAATACGTCCCATTCGCAGAATGTCCCATTCTCAAATCGTCCCATTCGCAGGACGTCCCATTCGCAGTACGTCCCATTCTCAAACCGTCCCATTCGCAGTCTGTCCCATTCTCAAACCGTCTCATTCGCAAAATGTCCCATGCATACATCACATTAATAACAATAATAAAAATTTACCTTTTCTTTATAGAATGGTAATCACATCACAATAATAATATAGAAATATTGACATATTTTACAGGTAATTTTTAGTACCTAATTTAAGTAAAAACAATAGTACAATAAACAGTTACTACTAAATCATCAAATACATTATTATCATCTTCTATTTTGACCTAAGTTCAAAACTCTGGGTGGCGCTCAACTGTGATGGGTAAGTGTAAAGCTTACCATCAGGCGAGGGAATTGCTCGTTTCGTAAAAAAAAGGATTAAAAAGTAATACGCTGATAGATAAATAACGCTTTATTCTCAACCTTACATCGATCACTTACAAAAATGTTAAAAACCTAAACCAAATAACTTGTCAAGACGAATCAAACGAGTCCAAACTCGATGAATTTATCTTGCTTAGTTCAGAAGTTCCTATAGCCATCTTCAGTCTCTACCAGACAATACAATGAAAGGCGTCCATGGTACCACATCATTGTATTGTCACCGAAGATACAGAAGTAAACCAAATTAGAGTCCAATCGGACATCGGGAAGTGAATCTAATTTAGCTTGCAAGATTACAGACCGACAGATAACAGAACAGGTGAAACTAAATAAAATCTTCTAAACACAAGTGGTACTCACCACGTCGTCCTTGGAGTCGCACTCGCAGAAGACGTTGGAGACACTCGGCGGGTGGCTGTCCAGAGCCCGCACCAACTCCACGCCGATGCCTTGCTGGAACAATGGAAAAAGACGGTCAGTATGCTGTCGCTGTCCGGTCAAAGCGAAGAAATTAGAAATTGGTGACTCAGAATCATCTTGGAATATAGAATGCTTAATTATAATAAATAGATTGATGTCGAAGAAAATACAGTCGCAGTTTAGAAATGAGTTTCTCTGTGAGATAAAAGTCCACACGGACCATTTTGATAAATTTCCAAAAACTGAATCGACAAAAAAATCTGTATGATTATTTTTTGTTTCACACTCACAGCCTCACATTAAGTTCGATTGCTTATGTCTTGGGTGCCGGAAACTGCACTAGCGCTTTCTGGCGACTAAGTACATAATGTAGAAATAGGTTAATATAATTCCTGTATTAGTCATTTAAGTATGTTTAAGTTATCGAGATGGCTGTAATTTTTCGAATCTGGCAATATACAAATGAAACGAGCCTAAACTCGAGGGATTTATCTTGTTTAGTTAAGAAGTTCCTATGGCTATATTCCTATGGATTACGACTGGCATTTATCCTTGAGAGCCTGCGTATTCCAGGTCTAGTGTTTACCAGCTTCGATCACATCGTCACTTACCATCACATGAGATAGTGGTCAAACACTAGCCTGTCACAAATAAAAAAAAAAAAAAAAGGTAGAGTCATTAACTTTCATGAGTGCCTCTTAGGGCCCATGAGAATTAGACATGCGCAAATCATGTCCGACAGCGGATTGAACCTGGAACGACTCCTCGCCCTGCCGGACCTGGTTCTCGGAACCAGGTTCGCGGAACTAGGTAGTTCCACAGTCTGAGTATAGACATGCCGGAGTATAGTCTAAACAGCTCACCAGTTCCAGGGAATATAATATGTTTTTTATAATACTTGCATCAAATAGACTTGTTCGAGAATATATTTCTCTAAACTGGATCGATTTACTAGTTCCTCGGATTCGGATTGTAAGAAAATACACATGCATATTTTGGAACATATGAATTTACGAATATCAACATAACGTAAATATAATACACGTATCGCGCACCCATGTCCCACGTTGTATATTACCGAGCGGAACCAATCAACCGATCCCCCATCTCGCTCCCACTCGTGCGAGTCGTGCGTGCCTCGCATTTCGCATCTCAGTTCGTTCCAGTTCCGGAGCGGCCGCCCGCACCTATTTCGTTCCCTTTCCCGTCTCCATCTCGCATCTCCAGCTCCGGACCGGATTGGAACTAGCTGAACCTGCTTTAGCGGACCTCTATCGTTCAAAGTTCCGGAGCTACCGCCGCCGCCGCACCGCGCGAAGCGCTCGCGATCGATTTCGTTCTCTTTCCCATCTCCGTCCCGCATGTCCATCTCCGGAACTAGCTGAACCTGGTTTAGCGGACATGTCGGAACGAACTCCAATCATTCCGGTCGGTGACATAGTTCCTGGAACTATTACGATCCGGAACGACACATGTCTAATGAGAATAAACGATTTTGATTTTATAGTAGGTACCTGTATGTGCAAAGCCTATAATAATACAAGCTAATTAAACACAGCTCTTCTTAGGTTACTAATGGCTGTACACACACAATTGTTTAATCTGTTGCAACATGCACTTAACGTAAGGTCAACTGGATTGTTTAACTTTGCAAGAGGTTAATGTGGGATATTGTCGTCGAATACTAATGAGCTTACTTAAAATAGATAATGCAAGCTACGAACAAAACGACAATTAAAAAAGAAATACCAACGCCTAGTTTTCACTTAATAAACTAAGTACAATACCTATATATCTAATAGCCGTACCACATTTCGCGCGCTTTTAAAAAAATATAAAGGCATTCACACTCACAGCCCCACACTTTTTTTTTTTTTTATTTGGACAAAAACTTAACTAATTTGTAACACTACATGTACTTATAACTAGCAATAGTAATAGTAGGAACACTATTGTGTGTCAACACAGCATCTTATATTATAACTTGGCTTATACAGGTGGTTCATAAATAAACTATGCTGATCAGATATTTGTTGTGTACATGGATAAACCCTAACTCCCAACTAGGTTGCCCTGTGTGTAGGATATCAGTGCTCTCCCGCCATCTCACAAATAGGTACTTTACTGTATAGTTTATTGTAGATTGTACAAACAATTTAATCGGTAATCAAATGAATTTAGTTTTAGCTCAACTAAACAGTTATACACTAAGTCTAGACTTGTATCGTGGGTGCCGGAAACATTCACATCACACATTACACCCAGAACCAGAAGCACAAATATCCTATCATATATATTGTCAAGTCAAAAAGTAGCCTATGTGTTAATCCTAGGTATAAGCTATGTGCATTCCAATTTTCATCCAAATCCGTTCAGCCGTTAAAGCGTGAACAGGGAACAAACATACTTACACACTTACACACAAACTTTCGGATTTATAATATTAGTAGGATTATTTACACAAATAACAAATACAAACGAGTCCAACTATTAAGACCTACACGTTGCCTATTTTCTAGTCAAATTAGGCTCAAGAGTGAAATTAATTATTCTAATGGTATCGTTAGATAGACTAGTAGTCTCACCCCGGATTGCACCGTTCCTAGTGCGTACGGGAGTATTTACACCCCCGTTTCACCGACTTATTTTAAATCTTCCCCATCTCAAGGTTGTCTAGAAGAGATCGCTTTTAGCGATAAGACCGCCGATTGTACTCTTTAATTGAAGTTTTTTTTATATGACAGTGATTTATGTAAGGTGTGACAGTAAAGCGTTATCTATCCAAGTATGTTAAATGTTACGTACCTACAAACTTTAAACGGCTGGTAATCGTAATGTAGGTACCAATATATTGTTTAACAATTTAACCATGGATAGAGACAATCTCAGAGCATATCATGATTTACATAAAAAGTTATACACTATATAATATACTACACTGTACGTATGCGAATACAAATAACTAGAGTTTAATCTATCTATCTTCTATCTATATCTATATATTATTTATATATATATATATATATATATATATATAAAAATCAATGCCACTTTTCGTTATTTTATAAAACAAGAACGTGCTCACCTATCCAAACCAAATGTTATTTCTTTTTTTTTTTTCGTCTTTTCTTTGTTCGGACTATTTAGTAGATAGTTTATGTGAAGTTTGCACAAAATCGGTCGAGCGGTTCTTCATTTCTCACACCCGGGCGAAGCCGGGGCGGATCGCTAGTTGTTTATAACTTACTTTGTTTATAACAGAGGCGGTACAGAAAGATTTAGAAATTAGATTTATTTTTTTACCGACTTCACAAAAAAGGAGGAGGTACTCAAGTCGACTGTATTTTTTTTCTTTATTTGTGTTACCTCATAGCTTCGTTCCACGTGAACCGATTTTGAAATTTTTTTTTTGTTTGTTAGATGTGCTTTCCAATTGGTCCCATTTAAATTTGATCAAGATCTGATCTCTAGTTTTTGAGTTATAGTCAATAATGCGTGTTTAATACATTAAATCTAATCAAGATTCCGAAGATAAAGCGGTGAAGTCGGTTTTTTTAAGCTTTGGTTGTGTTTAATAATGTTGCAAACTACATATAAATATATTTATTTATAAATTCGATTTAGTGCTATGTATTTCTTTATAACATCGTCTTGGCTTAGGTTGTAATCCTACTATAATATTATAAATGCGAAAGTTTGTGTGTGTGTGTGTGTGTGTGAATAAACAGATATTAATGAAATTTAGAATGTAGATAGTTTAGTTTAATTAACGCGGGCGAAGCCGCGGGGAATGGCTAGTGCTGTTATATTTGTGTGTGTAAGAAATAAAATTAAATGAATCTTTTTTCTTAACAATAATTGTTCTTCAAAATGCAAATTTGAGTTTTTGTAACCATTTTTGAGACATACCCGGGGACAAAGTAGGCCTAAAAACATTTCCTATGACTTTTCAATGGTGTGTACAGTGTTGTCCTACTAATTATTATAAATCCGAAAGTTTGTGTGTAAGTGTGCAAGTGTGTAAGTAGGTATGTTAGTTCCCTCTTCACGCTGTAACGGCTAGCTAGACGGATTAGAATGAAATTTGAAATATACATAGCTTATACCTTGGATTAACACATAAGCTACTTTTTAACTTGATAATAGCGGGAGAAGCCACGGTAGAAGGCACGATAAGATCATTTTGAATAACCTCGACGTTTCGGCAGATATCGGCCGTGGTCACGAGAGACTGATGATTGCAGTTCCAGTAAGTTTAAAATATCTAAATCAAAATTTGTCCGTCCGTTTGTCTACGATGCCACAGAATGTGAATCTGTGTGTCTGTACACACAGATTCACATATATACCCGAACCTATTTTTAGCGTCATTATGTTTAATAAAAGTTTAATTAAACATTATTAAACATAATGTCCGCCCAGACATATAATTAAGTAGTTGTCCATAACGGTGGCGACGCGACGCGTTCTATCGATCAGCAGGGGCACAAGGACGCGGCGGCACGGACAAGGTCGCACGACTTATATTGTAGCAAAAATATGTGAAGATATGCTATAATATAAAATAAATCTAATATCTTTAAACGAGCAATTCTTGTATATATGTGTAATCAGGATCTCGGAAACGGCTCCAACGATTTTCATGAAAGTTACAGATTAGGGGTTTTTCGGCCCAAGGAATCGATTTATCAACTTCGCGGTCCGAGAAATGCTCGGTTCCTAAACTGCATTTGAAAAACCGGGTTTAAGAAACTATCAGCGCCATCTATTACGCCATGACCGATGTAAAAAACTGTTTCTACTCGACATTAGATGGAGCTTTCTGAGGCTACAAATTCAAACACATTCTACCAAAAACAAAAAACCGAGTAAAGCTCGGTCATCCGGAAATATAGGTAATTAGTCCGTAGTTTAGCAAATTAAACAAAATTATATCTCACCATACCATGACCATAGTTCATAAACATAACATAAACGCTTTCACACTCACAGCCCCACACTAAGTTCAAAGACTTGTGTCGTGGGCGCCGGAATAATTCACATCACACACACATTACACTCCAGAAGCACAAATATCCCTTGGGAAGAAATTTGTGCTCCTGCCGGGAATCGAACCCGATACCCCTGCTCAGAAGGCGAACTTGCTCTCAACTAAGCCAATGGGCAGATATAAGATCAAAGAATAATATAATAACTATATTATTCAAGGTTTCCCAGTTTCACACGGTAGTTATCAGCTTTGTTATCTGTGGTCAGTACCTATCTATTATTGTACAGACATATATAATAGTGGCCATGAGGGCAAGCCGTGTTTTGAAGGACTGCCAATACCCGAGATACAACAAAACATGTTAATAGTAACACTATACTATTAGACTTAGGGTTTGTTTTTACTTTCAAAAAAGGAGGAGGTACTATGTTAGACAAAATGTATTTTTTTTTATTTTTTTATGAATGTTCACCGATTTCTTTCCTAGACCGTGGGCCGGTTGTCGTCAACCCTACCTCATCGAGTACCAAGATGAGACCTATCTGGGGGTGTCGTGTGTAAAAAGTTATGCTAAAAAAATCAGGGTTGCCTGATCCTAGCCTGGAGCATTTTTGGCAGGGGACAAAAAACTGATCCATTTGTTTGGTGAAATTTACCTCATCGAGTACCAAGATGTGACATATGCCAATCGATAGCCCCGTTCTTCCTTCTATTAAAAAAAATGGGTTGCCGGCCCTAAACCTGGAGCATTTGTTTTTCGGCCTACTTTAGTGTTCAGTCATCAGAAGTAAGTTTTATGAAAATAGCATCGAAATGATATATTTTAGTTATTTTAACAACAAAATATTGTAGAAAATGATGATGCGCATCATACAATTGACTATTTAGTACTGTCAGAAAGAAAGTGAACACAAAATGAGCAAAACAGTAATAACGCCATATACAAAACTATACTATGCACGTGTTACGAATTTTGATTGTGTACTAAAACACAATGTATAGCAGTCGATAGTTCTATTCATCCTTGTATTAAAAAACTTGGGTTGCCTGGCCTAAATGTAAAGCATTTGTTTTTCGGCCTATTAAAAAATTCAGGTATAAGGAGTAGTTTTTATGAATGACAGGATATTTTTTGATGATTCCAACGACCAAAACACAAAAATAAAAGAAGAAGTAAAAAAAAAACAAAAATAGTTCAATGTTTGTTTCTTTTTAAAATTTAGAAGCTATTATTAAAATATTTGCTTGTAAAGTTTTGAAATCTTTAGTCATTGTTTTCAGCCTAATATTTTTGGTATAAGGTGTACGTTTTATGAACGACGCGATATTGTTATGTGAATCAAACTACAAAACATGAAGCAAATTTTGAAAAGAAACAAACATTGAACTATTTTTTTTTACTTTTTCTTTTATTTTTGTGTTTTGGTCGTTGGAATCATCAAAAGATATCATGTCGTTCATAAAAACTACTCCTTATACCTGAATTTTTTAATAGGCCGAAAAACAAATGCTTTACATTTAGGCCAGGCAACCCAAGTTTTTTAATACAAGGATGAATAGAACTATCGACTGCTATACATTGTGTTTTAGTACACAATCAAAATTCGTAACACGTGCATAGTATAGTTTTGTATATGGCGTTATTACTGTTTTGCTCATTTTGTGTTCACTTTTTTTCTGACAGTACTAAATAGTCAAATGTATGATGCTTTTTATCGCTTTCGTTACTGTTTTGTCGTTTGAATCATCAAAAGATATCATGTTGTTCATAAAAACTACTGATTATACCTGAATATTTTAATAGGCCGAAAAACAAATGCTTTACATTTAGGCCAGGCAACCCAAGTTTTTTAATACAAGGATGAATAGAACTTTCGACTGCTATACATTGTATTTTAGTACACAATAAAAACTCGCAATATGTGCACAATACCAATTTTGTGGATCACTGTTTTTGCTCTCTGCGTGTTCACTTTTGTGCTGACTGTACTAAATAGTCAAATGTATGTTTCATGTTATTACTTTGTACAGTATTTTGTCGTTGAAACAACTAAACTAGGCATTTTCATATAGCCTTCTTCTGATTCCTGATCTTTAAAGCAGGCAGAAAAACAAATGCTCAAGTTTAGAGCCGGCAACCAATTTTTTTTAATATAAAGAAGACCAGCACTATCGATTGGCATATGTTTTATCTTGGTACTCGATGAGGTAATTTTTTGCCTGAAAATTAAACTTGGCAGAAAAACTGATACTCTAATGTAAGGCCTGGCAACCCAATTTTTTTTATAAAAGGATGAGTAGAGCTATTAATTGCCACACATTATTTATCCCATTTCAATGAACAGACGTTGTAATTGCATGATATGATTGGTTTACTGTGTGATTTATGTTTTATCTTACTACGTGTTCACTTCTTTTCTGATTGAACTTGAAAGTCAAAATTACGTTGCTCATTATTGCTTTCTACAATATTTTGTCGTTTACACTACTTAAATATGTAATTTAGAAGTGATTTTGATAAATACTTTACATTTGACGCCCTAATATTAAACTAAGCCAAAAAACAAGTGCTTCGAAATCAGACCAGGCAACCCAATTTTTTTAGTAAAAGGATGAATAGAACTATCGATCGCCATATGTGGTATCTTGTTGCTCAATCAAAACTCGTTGTAATTGTAAAACAAAGTTTTGTATTCTCCGCCACCACGGTTTTGGCGCACTGTGAGGTCACTTTCTTTCTGACAGTACTAAATAGTCAATTGTATGATGCGCATCATCATTTTCTACAATATTTTGTTGTTAAAATAACTAAAATATATCATTTCGATGCTATTTTCATAAAACTTACTTCTGATGCCTGAACACTAAAGTAGGCCGAAAAACAAATGCTCCAGGTTTAGGGCCGGCAACCCAATTTTTTTAATAGAAGGAAGAACGGGGCTATCGATTGGCATATGTCACATCTTGGTACTCGATGAGGTAAATTTCACCAAAAAAATGGATCAGTTTTTTGTCCCCTGCCAAAAATGCTCCAGGCTAGGATCAGGCAACCCTGATTTTTTTAGCATAACTTTTTACACACGACACCCCCAGATAGGTCTCATCTTGGTACTCGATGAGGTAAATTTCACCAAAAAAATGGATGAGTTTTTTGTCCCCTGCACAAAATGCTCCAGGCTAGGAACAGGCAACCCTGATTTTTTTAGCATAACTTTTTACACACGACACCCCCATATAGGTGTCATCTTGGTACTCGATGAGGTAGGGTTGACGACAACCGGCCCACGGTCTATCCCATTTGTGGACCGATTCTCAAAATTCTTTTTTTTACCGACTTCCCAAAAAAGGAGGAGGTACTCAAGTCGAATGTATATTTTTGTTTTAAACACATGCAAAGCTTAATAAAACCAGTTGGTTTTCCGTTCCGTGGTTCCGAAGATAAAGCGGTGAAGTTTCACCGCTTTATCTTCGGAACCTTGATCACATTTAATGTATTCAACACGCATTGACGATAACTCAAAAACTAGAGATCAGATATTGATTAAATTTCAATGGGACCACATGAAAAGCACCAGCTTTCAAATATAAAAATAATCATCACAATCGGCTCACAACGAAAGAAGTTATGAGGTAACTTTTGAAGTCGGTTAAACGAGATCATCGTCAAAGTAGTCCACAAAATAGGCATTATTGACGATATTTCAAGAACTCGGATCTTGATCAAAATTAAATGGGAACAATTGGAAAGCAACATCTTTGAAACTAAAAAAAATTTCGAAATCGGTTCACGTGGAAAGAAGTTATGAGGTAAAACACATAATCTACCAAACAAAACATCAAAATCAATCAAAAACATACAGTCGAATTGAGAACCTCCTTTTTTGGATTCAGTTGAAAAATACGCGACGTCTTCAGCTCACAAATGTAGTGTATGGTGTGTGTGTGTGTGTTCGTGTTGTGTATTATGTGGCTGCAAAACATGCACAAGCTCACTCATGAAGTCATGAAGTCACCAAAAACGTAGCCCTGCTGGCCTGACATTGATTGGACACATATTTGTCATAGCTTACGAAGTTCTACTGGGTATGTGGTAGTGGGTTGTATGTAGGGGCGTATTGACACTGTTTAAGCCGGACGCGCAATGATTTTTGTTCTCATTCCACACAGAGTATTTTTATTTTTAACCGACTTCACAAAAATGGAGGAGGTACTCAAGTCGACTGTATAAATATTTTTTTTTATGTATGTGTTACCTCATAACTTCTCTCCACGTGAGCCGATTTCGAATTTTTTATTTTATTTTGAAAGATGTTGCTTTCCAATTTCTTTTACTATGTAGAGTACTAACTACGGGCCAATTGCCTATATTTCCTAAAACTAAACTAAAACTATGTACAGCAAAGAACTAAAGTTACCTACAAGACATCGAGCTTATAAGTAACTCAAGTGCTCAAGCCCACTACCAGTGGGTAGCGTTCCCATCATGCTGGCGGCATTGCCTCTCTGAATTGCAATGCTAATACGTTGAGCCAAATAAGTGCCAATTGGTCCCATCAAAATTTGATCAAGATCTGATCAGTAGTTCTTGAAATATCGTCAATAATGCGTGATTAGTACATCTAATCTGGTCAAAGTTCCAAAGATAATGCGGTGAAGTCGGTTTTTTAAAGCTTTGCTTGCGTTTAATTATTTTTTCTTATATGAAAATATATCTTCTAGCAAAATTTAAGCTAATACATCGAAATTTAAAAATCTCTTTCACACTCACAGCCCCACAACAAGACTTGGTCCGAGGATGTCGGAAGCATTTTCCTTGCGGAGAAAACTTGTGTTCCCGCCGGGAATCGAACCCGATACCGTTTAAAACCTCACTAATTTTGTGAGGTTTTCAAGAGATTGGAGAACAATATTATCCGGGTTTGGCCGGATACTTCCTCTCCCTAATTTGTCGTCGCTGCCAATAACCTCTAAATTCATTTTGGCACCAAACATAATATCTTGGATAGTCGCCAGAATCAATGTCCCCTAGCTATTGTAGTTTTTGATGGGAAGTTCTGTAAATATAATCTGTTTTTGACGGAGCTTTGACTGACTGCCCTGTAGTCATGGTCAGTCAACCAGTCCAGGTAACCATGACTGGTTGACCACGACGTCATGTCCACCATAGTCACGTCAATAAGTTCTTTTTATTAAAATACTAGCCGTGCCCCGCGGCTTCGCCCGCTTTTATCAAGTAAAAAAGTAGCCTATGTGTTAATCCTAGGTATAATCTACGTATATTCCAAATTTCATCCAAATCCGTTCAGCCGTTAAAGCGTGAAGAGGGAACAAACATACTCACACACTTACAAACTTTTTCACTCAAATTTATAATATTAGTAGGATTTTACTGATGTCAGTACCTATCGAGACGCCGAACGGTATACGTGCATATTCTACTGATAAAGTAGCACTGACTGCTCCGAAACTAGTCTCGAATGCATGAATTTGATTTGTTAGATTCATATATATCGGGTAGGCGGCAACAAAAAGTAGACGTTAATGGTGTGACATCTGACGGGTCTACAGTGAAAATCGACGTGCCTCAAGGCTCAATATTACGACCCTTCCTATTTTAGTATATATAAATGATTTTTATTAACCTTTTATGAAAACTACGCTTGCATTAGATATTGTCTTATTTGCTGATGACACATCACTTATTTTTTAAACTAATAGGAAAGACGTGGAATTAAATTAAGTAAGTTATGAATTAGATGTAATCTCGAATTTGCTGATTTGCTGCTAATAACTTATTGTTAAATGCTAGCAAAACCAAATGTATTAAGTTTTCCCTTCCTAATGTTCCTTTGGTAAATGCAAATGTAACACTTGAAAACAACAAATTAGATCTTGTAAAGAAAACTGTTTTCTTAGGTCTGACTATGGACTCAAAACTGCAGTGGGGTCCTCATATTGATGTGCTTGCAGGTCGCCTGAATCCCGCTGCTTTTTCAATCCGTAAAATTGGATAATTGACTGATGTAGCGACGGTAAGGCTGGTTTACTTTGTTAATTTGCATAGTTTGATGAGTTACGGAATCTTACCATGGGGAGCTGCTGTTGATGTTGAAACTATCTTTATTCTACAAAAGAGAGCGGTTCGTGCAATCTACGATATCCACCGCGCGAATCTCTCAGGGATTTTCGCTTTACATCTTTGAAAATGTTATGCATC
Organism: Lomographa bimaculata; assembly: GCA_948107665.1. Classification (NCBI taxonomy): domain Eukaryota; kingdom Metazoa; phylum Arthropoda; class Insecta; order Lepidoptera; family Geometridae; genus Lomographa; species Lomographa bimaculata. The sequence continues at coordinate 9,682,959 of OX403610.1, read as the reverse complement.
TTCGCAAAAATATAGGTAAATTAAAATTAAGAAGCGACGCCTACAATCTTAATACTAGATATAAGCATAAAATTCCAGTGCGCGCATTTAGAGTAAGCAAAACGCATAAATATTTTATGGCAAATGGGGTTAGATTTAACAATAAAATTCCTAAAATTGTTACTGAATTACCACTAGGATAGTCCAAATCAGTAATAAAACGGGCATTAATTAAGAAAGCTTATTATAAAACGATTGACTACATTAATGACAAAGATGCATGGAGGCAAACTGCACTAGCGCTAAACCTAGGTTAATATCATTAATATATTAGTGTTTAAGAATTATTTAAACAAAAATAATAAAATAAATGCGCCGCTGAGTTTCTTACCCGACTTGGGACGTGTGGACTTGACTCTTCTGGCAGTAAAGTCATTAATTTCCATGAGTGCCTCTTTGGCACATGTGAATAAACGGTTTTGATTTTAATTTGATTTCGATCTAGAAACCAACCGTGAATGAAACTATTAAATCTTATATTAGTATATATAAATATCCGGATGACCGAGCTTTGCTCGGTTTTTTGTTTTTGGTAGAATGTGTTTGAATTTGTAGCCTCAGAAAGCTCCATCTAGTGTCGAGTAGAAACAGTTTTTTACATCGGCCATAGCGTAATGTAAGATGGCGCTGATAGTTTTTTAAACCCGGTTTTTCAAATGCAGTTTGGGAACGGAGCATTTCTCGGACCTGGAACGTTGATAAATCGATTACTTGGACCGAAAAAACCCTAATCTGTAACTTTCATGAAAATCGTTGGAGCCCTTTTCGAGATTCTGATTACACATACAAGAATTGCTTGTTTAAAGATATTAGATAGATAGATTTTTATTAGTTTTGGTTCGTAAATATTTATTGGTTTGGCCAGTATTAAATATTTCAAGTGTCAAATCATAATTTTTATGGGAATAATAGAGGCTGTGAGTGTGGATTATTACGTTTATTATTAATTCTTAGCAGTTTTGTAGTTTTTGAATTGAATATATGTCCCCAAATTACGTGTCCTGACCCTCTTTAATAGCTATTAAAAAAAGCAGTTTCTATTTAAATTAATAATTAATGAACCTTATTTCTTAGGAGTTTTGTCCATTCAAAATCGAAACCGATCTTTTTTGCGAAAGGTTTTAATTGGAAAAGTTCAAAACTACTAAGAAATAATAGATGATAAACGCGTTCACACTCACAGCCTCACACTCGATGACTTGTGTCACGGGTGCCGGAAACAATCACATCACACAAACACAATCACAACCAGAGCCAGAAATACAAATTTCCCTCGGGTTAAAACAAGGTTAAGAGTAGTAGAAATAAGGTTCATTTTTGCTTATTTCATATTTGAAACTTTCTATTGAAACTGATCGCAATATAGATGATAATATGTTATAGGGAATACTAGCCGTGCCCCGCGGCTTCGCCCGCTATTATCAAGTTAAAAAGTAGCCTATGTGTTAATCCTAAATTTCAACCAAATCTGTTCAGCCATTAAAGCGTGAAGAGGGAACAAACATATTTACACACTTACACAAAAACTTTCGGATTTATAATATTAGTAGGATAGGGGTCAAAGCACCTCCGAAATACTCTTGGTTCTAGATTACTAACTAGGGTGGGGGTGTAGTTTGTAGATCGGCGCCTCCGTGTCTTGTTTTGGCAGACGTAGCGGCGCCTATTGCGCCGACACCAAAAAAAGAGGTTGTGTATTTGTTACTTAATTTTTTGTTTTGTTAGTTTATCTGATGGTAAGCGCCGTAAGCGCCACACAATCATGTCTATTACACTAATATTATAAACTAGACGTTCCCCGCGGCGTCGCCTGCGTTAATTAAGTTAAAAGTATCCTATGTATTATTCCGGAACCTAAACTATCTACATTCAAAATTTCATCAAAATCGCTTTACGGAGATACGTGGTAACAAACATTCACACACACACAAACTTTCGAATTTATAATTTTAGTAGGATCCGAAAATTTGTGTGTAAGTGTGTAGGTTAGTTTGTTTTCTCTTCACGCTTTAACGGCTGAACGGATTTGGATGATATTTGAAACGTACATAGCTTATACCAAGGATAAACACTAAGGTTACTTTTTAACTTGATAATAGCGGGCGAAGCCGCGGGACACGCAAAAGTATTATTTTAATTTAAGAACATGCTGCGCTTTCTTCCGAGCATGATTGTCATCTTATGCGGTTATAGCTCAAAAGGTAAATAATAGGTAATAATAGGTATAACAATTTTCTAAGCAGGAAATTAAACAATTATTATATTATCTCAAACAGCATAATAAGTATAAAACAACATAGTACAAAAACGAAAATAATTATCTTATATACATACTTAAATCAATTAAGCAAAGACCTCGGAAGTGAGTATATACTACTAGCAGTGCTTCGCGGCTTCACCCACATTTATCAAGTTAAAAAGAAGCCTATGTGTTAATCCGAGGTATAAGCTATGTACATTCCAAATTTCATCCAAATCCGTTTAGCCATTACAGCTTAAAGAGAAAAAAACAATTTGGAGAGTGTGCTCAGGAATTCCTCCATGCCCTTTTTACCATCTAACAACAAGACAAACTATTAAACGTCATCAATTTATATTCGACATAACTCTAGTTCGCTCGAAGCGTTTCGCTTAGCGAAAGATTTTTCAAAAATTTTTTTTTTTATTTAGGACACTGCGTGTTTTTAGTGCTGATATAGTTTCAGACACTTATAAAGATAACTAGTTGTTCCGCGCGGCTTCGCTCGCGTAAATCAATTAGCCTTATGTATAAGCTGCCCATACCAAAATTCATCCAAATCCGTTCAGCCGAGCGTGAAGAGAAAACATGCATACTTACACATTCACACAAACTTTCGCATTTATAATATTAATGTAATAATTTATATGTAAACACTAGCGATCCGCCCCGGCTTCGCCCGGGTGTGATAAATGAAGAACCGCTCGACCGATTTTGTGCAAACTTCACATTAACCATCTACTAAATAGTCCGAACAAAGCCTAAACATTTGGTTTGGATAGGTGAGCCCGTTCTTGAGTTATAAAATAACAACGAAAAGTGGCATTGATTTATATATATATGTAGATTTCTAACGTTAAAATCGGAACGGGATTGCAAAATCGTTTAAGATAAAAAAAAACGCGAACGAAACGTTTTGCCTCCACATTCATTATGCGAACTGCAAAAGAATGGAATTCCTTACCTGAGTCTGTGTTCCCAGATAAATACTATATGGGAGTCTTTAAGTCGCGAGTGAATAGATATCTTCTAGGCAAACGTGCTCCATCGTCGACCGCATCGTCACTTACCATCAGGTGAGATAGCGGTCAAACGTTTGCCTATCTTGAAAAAAAAAAAAAAAGATAACAACAATTACTCAAAAACAACAGTTGACAAGTTTAATAATGTTTTTGTATCGCGAGGTCATAGCCTCCTATCATCAATGTCTCAAGACACACTATCTATTATAAATGCGAAAGTAACTCTGTCTGTTACGCTTTCACGCCTTACCGACCGAAACTACTGAACCGATTTTAATTAAATTTGGTGGCGCAGTTAGTCTATTATAAATCTGAAAGTTTGTGTGTGTGATACCTGATACCAGTTTTTTACCCGACTGCGCGATGCAAAGGAGGGTAATGTGTTTATCAGCCGATGTATATTTGCTTCTTATCCTTTGCGGCATTCTGGAGACCAAACGCGTAAATCGACTTTGAAGATACTTATATCGATTTGTCTTAATTTTGTGCATGCCACAAAAGATATCTCTATAAAAAAAAACAATATGGCGACAGCCAGACTCCATTTTGAGAAAAATAAAAAATAAAAGTCGACGAACTATGTTAAATGGGTATATCATTGAATAAAAAAATCATTTATAAGTTTGTTACATCATTTTTCATTTCGAATCAAAATCAAAATCGTTTATTCACATAGGCCCCAAAGAGGCACTCATAAAAGTTAATGACTACTACCAGATTCGCCGAATTACAGCCATTTCGAAAAGAACCTGGCAAGAAACTCTGCGACATTTTTTATTTCTGGGTTTGGGCCGTAGTTTTACATATTCTATGAGAATTTGAAATCATTTGCTTATATGGTTTAGACGCTAGATGCCTCTGACAGACGGACGGTCGGACGGACAAAGTGCTTAACGCCCCAAACCAACTTAGAGATCTTCGCTCGATATTTCGCCATATTTTAGTGGAGAAACATTTTTTACCAAATTTAACCTCTTTTTCTCGCACTTTTCTCTGTTTCTTGCGAAAAAAAATAAAAGACGCATTTTTTATCAACTTATGCAATTATAATGATTTATTTATTTTATTTATGCAGTATTTTTTTCCTGCCACCTAGAGGCGAGTTGCTGAACTAAAGAGACAAGCGTGATATTTCAAAAATGTCATTAAAAATTCTGTTATTCATCGATAGATGGCAAAACTAAAAAGTATCACCGCTGTGCCGGTCGGAGTGGGGGGTGTTAGGTTATTTTCGTTACGGAATTTCTGGATTCGGTCTCCACGCTCAAGGCCCGCGATAGAAGCTATGCAATAGCTTAAAACGTTTTATTTGCCAAGACCCACGTGACATTGGGTGAGGTTTGGCTCCACCTACTCCCCTAAACAGCTCACGTAATTGGACGCTCCCTAAGCGGATCGCTAGGAGCGGGTGACGCCGCGGGGCACAGCTATACATTCATTAAAGAATAATTAGTGAATAATAATGAACATGGTATGTGTCACCGATATTTATATTATGTTATAAATAAGATAACGATAGACTTTTGACCTTATTGCCTTTTGTTTAATCAGTAAAAAACTATAATTAACTATGATTCAACTGACGACCCAGTCGGCGCAGTGGACAAGTCTGCCCTCTGCGCTTTGGGTCCTGGGTTCGATTCCCAGCAGGAGCACAATTTTCCTAAGGGCATTTTGCCAAGTTAGATAATTTTCTTTTACAATTTTATTCAAGGCTGTGAGCAGAGTATTAAAGTTCTTCTTCTTAGCGTGAACTGCCCGTTGGCTAAGTTGGGTGAGCGTTCGCCTTCTAAGCAGGGTTATCGGGTTCGATTCCCGACGGGAACACAAGTTTTCTCCCCAAGGAAAATTTGTGTTTCTGGTTCTGGTTGTGATTGTGTATGTGATGTGTATGTTTCCGGCACCCACGACACAAGTCATTGAACTTAGTGTGGGGCAGTGAGTGTGTGAAAGCGTTTTAGTGGTGGCGCTCATGACAGAGCGGTTGTGGTCATCATGTACTATCATTGTCTGCTAATGGTCGCCTCACAATCTCCCGCCATTTCTGGCTACTTTTTGCCGATCTGGTGCATGCGTGCAAGGGGCTGCCTAACGCTGATTTAATCTGGTCGGTACATCGCATGGATGACTATCCACGTGGTCTGGAGCCCAATTATTAAAGTACTTATACAATACAGTACAAAAACTCTTTATTGACACCAAAAGATAAATACAACTTACAGAGAAACTTATAAAGATAGGTACAATGGGCGGTCTTATCGCTAAGAGCGATCTCTTCCAGACATACTTATATAATATTCATGTAAGACATTACTTATATAATATTCATGTAAGTTATTTCTATAATTTTTGGCTTCGCAATCTATGTGACATTTTTAACCAATGTCAAATTAAAATCTACACTAATATTATCAAGAGGAAAGATCTGTATTATTATATTTTTGTATGTAACGAATAAACCTAAAAAACTACTGGACCGATTTCAAAGATTCTTTTCCCGTTAACATAGGCTATATTTATTACTAGAAAAAATTAGAGATCCTTAGAAATCCATACTACAACAACCCAAGCTGTAAAAAAAAATTGCCACAAAATGTCTTTCATCGCATGCGCTGCGGAAAGTGTTGATGATGGAACAAAAAAATGTTCTACAATAGTATAGAACATATCAATATCTACAAAAAACTGCGCGAGACTATATGTCCAACTATTGTAGTTATGTCACTATAACTACTTTTTTATATAAGTAGTTTTCCCCCTCCACCCCCCCCCCCATTTTTTACTAATATTCAAAAACTTTTTTAGCATGTTAAGGTACTAGGTAACTATAAAGGTGAAAGAGGTAAAACACTTTCCAATCTTGCAACGCATGCCTGGTACAATGTTAAGTAATTTAAGAGGCCTGCGGAGGTTGATTTGCCCATACAATCGTAATACCGAAATTATTTATAATTCAAGAATATTACCACCATACTGTGCTATTATTCAGATTAAAAACATATTAATGTAGGTTCCTGGATAGTTTTTATTTCAAAATAATTACTTAAAACGAAATATAAACCAATTGATTTTTACACATTATTACGACATAAATGTCGCATCTTTAACTTATTCGTTTCGTGTAAAGAACTAACACATTTCTTTTGTCATTACAACAGGAACATAGATTATCATTTCAAGGTACTATTAATGCAAAAAACAAGGGCTAAACATTACATTTTCATTCATAATTTTTGGTACTACGGCACCTATCATAATTTGTTCGGTCGGTAGTGCTATCGCATCAAGCATGGGCACAGTTTGCTACTAGACCTACTCCCCACAGTCAAAATCAATTAAAAGAGTCATGGTCAATTTATTGATAGTCAAGTTATACCCTAGTATAGTGGTAATTTATACTTTACTAGAACTTCTATTGGTGTTTTGGAGCGAAAGCGAAAATCACGTTTTTTAGCTTTGTATGATTTGTCTGCGCTCATGCAGGTTCACGAACTATCAATCAATCTTAAATATATATAACTCAAAGGTGACTGACTGACTGACTGACATAGTGATCTATCAACGCACAGCCCAAACCACTGGACGGATCGGGCTGAAATTGTCATGCAGGTAGATGTTATGACGTAGGCATCCGCTAAGAAAGGATTTTGATTAATTCTACCCCCAAGGGGAAAAAATAGGGGATGAAAGTTTGTATGAAACTTTGTCAATTTTAAAATAATACTTCTTAACGCGAGCGAAGCCGAGGGCAAAAGCTAGTAGTTAATAACCAACCATTATTACAGAGTCACAAGCTTTGTAAAGTAACACTAAGTCGAGAAATGGTTGCTTTTTATAATTTTGGACAGGAGTTTCTTTCGGACTTGATACAGTACAAGGCAAACATAAATATGAAAGCGGTAATAATTAACATTTTGGTATGGCACAAAAGTACTAGGCAACCATAAACGTGGAAGAAGTAATAATTAGGTCTATAAGTTACTAGGCAACCATAAACATGAGAGAGGTGAAACACTTATCTTTATACGGCATTGCAACGCATGCCGGGTACAGCTACTTATATAAATTAGAGTAGGTTAAATGCATACATAATTGTTAAGTCAATTAAGTCATTATAAATCATAAACCGTAATAATAGGCCATCATACTTCAAGTATCATATTATCTCGGTCGCTTTGTGGTTAACTAGCGCGATACTATATCTTCCAAAGTTCTTAACTAATAGTTGTGTAGTAACTATTCAAAGTTAAAGTTTAAAATTCAAAACCGTTTATACATATGGACTAAAGAGGCACCCATGAAAGTTAATGACTCTATATACTGATCGCGAAATGACAGCCATCTCGAGAAGAACCTGCGCATTTTTTCATTCATTTTTTTAAAACACTTTTAAATTACTAATACAGGAATTATATATTATTATTAACCAAGTTATATCTATATTATTAGTCGTTAGAAAGCGCTTGTGCAGTTTGATTCCATGCATCCTTGTCATTAATGTAGTAAATGTACTTATTGTGCAAAGCCTAATACTTAGATAGAAACAAAATACCGGAATCCTGAACACAAAGTCAAACAAAAACCCGCGAACATCTGACGTACAAACACAAAGCATAGTATACAAGGCCTGTTCTAATTTTACCCTCCCATTTGACCTACATCGGGGATGCCTACCGTAGTGCGATGAACTTTGTATCAAGAGAATCGAAAATCACTTTGGAGGGTAGACAACCTCCTTGCTTTGTGTGGCGTCCAAACTTTTTCGAGGGGCTTTCAAAACAGTGAGAATCAAAGGAGGTTTAAGTTGGTTGAGGTTTTGTGCTGATTGGAATGGATTTTCGAATGTCGAAGGACGTTATGTTTTGTATTTTGGTTCCGCTAACTTTGTGCATTTAGCCAGTGTCAAGTGATACATATTTCAAGTTTATTAGACTGAAAAACTAGTTCAAGTCTGTAGATACAGTCAAAGTCAAATAAAAGAGCCATGGCCATGGCCCAGTCATAGTCAAGTCATGGCCTATTAAAATGGTAGGTTTACTAAACCTTCTATTAGAGTTTTGAAGTGGAAACAAAAGTCAAAACTTTCAAGATTGTATCATTTACCTTCATAAACGTTCACGTACTATTTTCGGTAAATAATTGAAACGCAAGCAAAGCTTAAAAAAACCGACTTCATCGCTTATATTTCGGCTTTGGCTTGACCGATTCCGATAAAATTTATATTGTTATTGAAGTATACTCTACCAAACAAAAAATAACCATCAAAATCGATTCATAATTGGCGGAGATATCGCGTAACATATATTAAAAAAAAGATGCTGTCGAATTGAGAACCTCCTTTTTTGACGTCGGTTGATAACTCGCCATTCTTGCACATACAAAGAATCACAAGTTTTGGAAAATTTTACAAAATTGACGTAATTTTTCACTTTCGCGCCAAAACTTCTAGATGTCGTTTTTTATACATATTGCAAACTCTTTAGTTGATGGCATATTCTGATCAGCGATTCGTGTCACAAATTCTTCTAAGAAGGTTTAAAATCCTTTATTTCGATTCTTAACATGATCCACTGACCTAATAATAAAATTACAGGTCTAATCTAGTATATACAAGTATGTATATGTTCTGTATTATAGTACCTAAGTACTATAATATAGTACATATACATACTTGTTCCAAGCATGGTACGCACAAAACATGAACGTAGGGTTCAAAACAGTTTGAAATATGAAATATTTTCAAAACAATTAAAATAACTATGACATATAAAACATATTACTCAATTGACGAATATCTAAATGATAATTTTTGACAAAAAAATTACATATGTACTTATATTTAATATTTTATATTTATTTTTATATTTTTTTTTGACATCAATCTAATAGTAGTATAATATTAAATCGAATAATACTATAACTATATTTAAAAACACAAATATAATATAATATTTCTTATGTACATAGTATTTGTGTTTATTTCTTATCTGTCAACAAAACCTAGCAGTCCTCCTCTCTTCTAAGATTATTGCGGTGCCCCACAGGTCTATATAGAACTGTACTCCTAAAAAACACCTGTATATTACTATTATTATAGATTGCAATAAATTAATGAATATGAAATATTTCCATTGATATTTAGTTATTGAAAAATTCGATATACTTTAGTGTTTTATGAAGTAAAACTTTTTATATGTACGAGGGCTATGAAATTCTGATCCGCAACGTTTTTGTGTGACGAAAAGTTGAGAGTAAACACTATAATTAATAATTAAGATGTTTCCCTGCAATGCAAAAGTTTCACTTCTATCGTGTGCCTTTGCGACACACACTACACACTGTTTTATTTTAACCTAGCTGTGCTCCTGCTTAGCCTGCGCGAATCAGGATAAAAAGTTCTATTTCAAAGGTTTCCAGATTATCACCATACCAAATTACATAAAATTCCGTCCAGCCGTAACAAAGATACCTCATTTCAAACATAATTTACTCACACAAACACACTCACACGCACACATAACGCGACAGCAGACGTGTTGATAATATTAGTTTGATAATGTGATACACACACGATTGCATAATCAGCTGCATCAGCGCTTCAAGCGCTTTAAATTCCTTACTATTTTCCACATCATGACTCATCCCTGCTGGACTGCATCAAATAAATAAACAGTAAGTACACGATACGTACTTATAATAGGTAAGTACATATAGTAACTAACGTACGTCCAAAATGCAATTTTGAATGTATTGGGGAAAGTATTTACAAAGCGCTATCAAGACTCGCAACGCATGTGTGCGTGCTGAGACGGCTGTCAAATTTAAACAAATCCAAGGATTTGTTGGTCGACGTTGTAGTACCTACCATTGAAAATAATATTGTACCTACACTTAAAACATTTTAATCGGAGTTTTGCCGCGAAAGTGAAAAAATGGCGTTGTTGATTTTGTATAATTTTCCAAAACCTGTGATTCTTCGAGTGTTAATGTGTAGGTAATAAATAATGGTGGATTAATAACCGTTAATACTTTAGTAAACGTGCATAAGTGTAGGCAAATCATACAAAGTTGAAACACACGATTTTCACCTTCGCTCCAAATCTCCAATAGAAGTTCTAGTAAAGTTTCCTACTACTTTACTAGGGCATGACTTGAGTATGACTGGACCTTGACTCTTTTATTTGACTTTGACTGAGACTTGTGACTAGGACTTTTAATATGAAATACATTTGAAATATATTATTACTTGACACTGGCTAAATGCACAAATATTGCGAAGCCAAAATTATATAAAAGAAACGTACGTACAGTAACTTATAGATAAAATCTGAGATGTAAATATTATACAGTTTCGCATCGAACAGAGACGTGCGGGAAAGCAAAAGCTAAATGTTGGCTATTTCGTAAGCTGTATGCGTTCCATCTCACGTGCCGATATTATTTAAGAAGTAGATAGGGTTGTCCCGTTTGGGTTCCATTAGTTCTCAAAAACGGCTACAATAAAATATTCATTTTTTTTTTATTTAATTTGTACCTAATTAATAATTCATGTCAATAAAAATTTTGTATTTTGTATTTGTATTTGTATTTATTATAGCCGTTTTTGAGAACTATCTCAAAAACGGCTATAATTGTTTCGGGGGGGGGGGGGGGTCTACCCCGGGACAAAATAGGTCTAAAAACAATGACTTTGGTGGCCCACCAAATTCTTATTTTAAAATCGATTTCGTACTCTTGCAAATTTCTTTTCAACGATACGAACCAAACAAACATTATTTAGCTCTCCACTTACGCGTCTGGGTGCCCCCTTAATATTTTCATTAATAACGTTTTAGTTATCATTTTTGGCTTTGGGCCATAGCTATACATATTTTCTGAGAATTTCAAGTTATTAGCTTGTATGGTTAAGACGCTAGATGCCTCTGACAGACGGACGGACGATCAAAATGCTGAACAATCCAAGTCGACTTAGAGATCTCGCCTTGCTCGTTCATTTAATTAATAGTCCAGTGAAATTACAGGGCTTAAAAACATTTAACATCTAATATCTCCCCCCACAAAAAAAAAAAAAAGGATGACGAGCGGCAGTGCTATGCCGCGCAGGAGTTCGAACTATATAATAAAAGTCTGTCTGTAAATCCATTACTATTTGTCTAGACACAGCTTTTAGAGAAATAGTTAAAACGACTCTCATTTCCTTTGGGCATGTTCCAAGAACAGATACGTTCTACCGGCTATTTGTAATTAGCTGAAAATACTTGAAATGCATTGTTTTGAACGAAATTGCGATGAAAGAAGTATTACACAAATGAAAATGGCAATTGGGTGAGCGTCGCCTTCTAAACAGGATTTGATTATTTTCGATTCCCGGCGGGAGCACAAGTTTTTTATAATAATACAAAATCGACAACGCTATTTATTCACTTTCGCGGCAAAACTCCTATTATTTATTTGATATCAGTACCTACTGTAGGGTTTACGCATATTTTTTAATCCTATACTATTCCTATTTCCTACTTATATTGTAAATCCGAAAGTTTGTGTGCAAGTGTGTAAGTGTGTAAGTATGTTTGTTCCCTCTTCCCGCTTTTTCATTAAAACATTATATTTTAAATTAAAATTAATATTTAAACACATAGAACTGCCCATTGGCTTAGTAACGCTGCTTAGAAGGCGCGTCCGCCTTCTAAGCAGCGGTAATCGGGTTCGATTCCCGGCGGGATCACAAGTTTTCTAACCAAGGGCTTGTGTTCCTTATTCTGGGTGTGATTGTGTGTTTAATGTGAATGTTTAAAGTTATTCGCTTGTATGGTTTAGACTCTAGATGCTTTTGACAGACGCACGGACGGACAAAGTGTTGAACCAACCAAGTCAACTTGGACACAAATCACTGAACTTAGTGTGGGGCTGTATGAAAACGTTTATGTTTTGTTTATATCCATTTTTTCACAAGTTAAATAAGGGAAAAATTCCCTTAACAACTCGGCAAGGGCTGGCAAATCTTTTGACTCGACTCTTGGGCATTCATGGCACTAAAATATTCAAATACCTATGAATAAAGAAACTGAGAGCGGCTCGATGGCTCGTGAAACGTATTCTACTTGTTAAGATGGAGCTTGGATTAAAAATAAACGATTATGTCAGTGAGTTCAATAAAAAAAACGCGCGAAGCGATTCGCTTCTACGTTTTACGTAAGTACATACAATGAAAGAATGGAACACATTGCCCGCGTCTATTGCTTCTGGCTCTGGGTGTAATGTGTGTGTGATGTGAATGTTTCCGGCACCCACGATACAAGTCTTTGAACTTAGTGCGGGGCTGTGAGTGTGAATGCGTTTGTTTGTTTGTTTGTCTATATTTCCTGAACGATAACTATGTTCTGTTACATCTTCGGCCGCATCGCTTTCGACATGAGATAGTGGTCCAATGCCCATCTAGCATTAAAAAAAAGTAATGATGTATTTCGGAGCTGTAAACGAACTCTATGCACGATCTATTTCAGATTAATCATCAGTACCCACCGTTGAATCATCAAATTCGAATAAAAATATTTATTTTTGCTGCGGGTGACGCGGTGTGACATCACGAATGACGTCACCTGTCAGACTGTACCGGTCGCCAGGCGTTTAAAATAAAACGCAGGGTTGGCACACATTTTATTTTGTATTAATTAACAAACATATTCTTAACGCAAAAGTATTTATTTACGTAAAATACTTGAGTTTTAGAAGTGAAACTTTTTATGGAGGACTTTGGTACCTTAAAATATACTTTTCAACCGACTTCAAAGAAGAGGTTTTTTTCTGTATGTATGTTACGATATATCTTCGCCAATTATGAATCGATTTTGATGTTTTTTTGTTTGGTACGGTATACTTCTGAGGTGATCCCGTATAAATTTTATCAAAAGCCAAAAACGAAATATAAGCGATGAAGTCGGTTTTTTAAGCTTAGCTTGCGTTTTAATTATTTATATGTCACTATATACACATTCTTCTTATTCTGCTGTGCTGTGCTGTAAAGCGAGCATATATGGAAAGGCCATGCGGACATCGTCCAGTAGGCCGTCCTAGGTACCGCTGGAGAGATGAAGAGGACAGAGACTTACGGCAGTTCCAAGCCACAACTTGGAGAGGAGGCGCAAAACCGTCTGAAGTGGCGACTTTTAGCATCGGAGGCCACTCACTTTGGGTCACTGCGCCGTTCGAGTAAGTAAGATACATAGATAATAATGTATTGATCCACTTTATAAGATGAGATAAAAAAAGGCAACAAACAAGCTTTAGTATATGTAAAGTATCACAACAGGCGGCTCTATTACTAATAGCGATCTCTACCAGACAACCTTCGGATGGAGAGAACTATAGAATGTAATAGACGGGGTATAATAAATGGGTGTATGTAACACCTAATTAACTTAATAAATACCATTACTTATACTATGGCATAATTGCACATGGCAGTTTGTTGTCAATAGTTTTACGAACAAAATGCAGATATTATATTTATACAGTTGTTTTGAGTTCATTAATTTTGTTTCTTTGATAATCTTTTTAGTTTTAGTTAAATAATTAAAACCATTATCCGACGTAATTTGGTGACCATTTTTTGGTAGTAAAATAGATACTTTTTTATACATTATACCTAGGATTAACACATAGGCTACTTTTTAACTTGATAATATCGGGCGACGCCGCGGGGCACGGCTAGTTATTAAATAACATTTTTATGATTTGATGCGATAAGCCTCGTGTAACAGTAATCACGCACTATTTACAATTTTCCTTGCATTGCGACATTATGCGTAATTCTTATTTTACTCCGGTAATAAATCTGGTACTTGCCATAAGCACATATTTATTGTTCACGTCCATTAATGTCATAATTAACTGTAAATGACGAGGCGTTATCGATTGTATTTTGCTTTTATAGCAATAGTCATGCTAGAACTTTTTTTTTCTCACTCACAGCTCCACACTAAGTTCGATGACTTGTGTCGTGGGTGCCGGAAACATGAACATACACACAATCACAACCAAAACCAGAAACACATATTTTTGGGGAGAAAACTTGTGTTCCCGCCGGGAATCGAACCCGATGCCCCTGCTTCGAAGGCGAACACTCACCTGACTAGTTTATCTTACATAGAAAACAGCAAAATAATGTAAAACATTTGAAAAAATATATATATCGCTTGCCACGGGGATTGAACCGGCGGCCAAAGAGTCACTTGCTTGTTCTAACCGCTGAGCTCCTCAAGCCCTGCCTCAAGCGACGAAATTATCCTTTCCCTATTTAATACAATAAACGGCGTCACACGTCCCTATAAGATGTTAATAATAATAAAAGGATAATTTCGTCGATTGGTGCAGGGCTTGAATAGCTCAGCGGTTAGAGCAATAGTATGAGACCCTATGGCCGCGGGTTTACGTACGTTAGCACATAAACATTTTGCTTCGTAAATAAACATAAATTATTTCACACATACAGCCCAACACTAAGTCTAATTACTATTAATTGACTTAGTGCGTACATAAGCACACACACGTTTTTATAATGCCGTTTATTTGATTTTTGTTTATTTTTAAACGATTTCACACTCACAGCCCCACACTCAAGTTCGATGACTTGTATCGTGGGGCCAGAAACATTCACATCACTCACACACAATAAACAAGAAACAAGCCTTCGCTCGGTAGAAAACTTGTGTCTCACCGGGTATCGAACCCGATACCTGCTGCTTCAAAGGCACGTATAAACAAAGCTTTCAGTTTAAACGGCTCATAATTTTATCAAATAAATTGTCAATTCACAGCCCTAACTACATGAAATCATGCCAACATTAGACGGGTGAGGCCTTAGTCACGCCCACAAATAATGTACTAATGATATAATAACACGTAATCGAATAATTACTGTCAGTTAAGTATATATTGTTTAGTGTCCGACCGAAACTGGTTTTTCGAAACCGAACTTTCGGCCTTGCTCTCTGTTTCGGCCGAAACCGAAACCGAAACTTATCAAAAAATATTTAAAATTACGATTATTTACTGAAATTTACTGTTTTTTTACATTTATTTGTATATAGACAGATAAATTGTGTTAAATAAAGTTAAAAAAACAATCATTAAAAGTCGTAACAAATATATTTTTTTATGTCATGAATATACAAGACTTCCTCTAAGAAGTAAACTTAAAATAATTAAACGCAAGCAAAGCTTTAAAAAACAATATTTTTTTATGAACCTACTAGCAGGATCGGTAATTTTTTATTTTATTTATTACCATGGATCTATAGTCCTTTAGTCGGAATATAAAAAAAATATTAACTCTCTAGAATAACAAGTAAGAAAATATATTTACATTAAAAATTTTAAAAACTTACCTAATACAAAAAGTCATTGGTCGGCAGTGTGCCCAAAATGCTGGCTGCGTTACCTCGTTGTATAGAGAGACTTAATTGCTGTGCAAAATGTCAAACCGGCATTTTGGTCACGTGTCGACTCTTTCAGTCTCTCAACCAATTCTTTATAAATTTCAAGTGCACCTGGTCTATATATATATATCCTAGTAAATATTTAACTTTTCGAAATAACAAAATTATCGTGAGAGTTATTCGTTTATCGTCGGGAGTGCCGGTTTATAAATTAATAATATTGGTACATATTTATTAAGTCATATTTTCATAATATTATTGTTACATATAAATGTAAAATTTAAACTTTAAAGGGTCGATAAAATGACCCTTGTGGGACCTATTAACATATTAACCTTAGAGTCGAATGTGGCAACCCTGACTTTAGTGCAAATGTCAAACTCGTTCAATTCGAATTGCGAATTCAGAAATGTCAATGTCAATGACTATGATGTGGGCTCAATAATAAGTTTTTGCCGCGAAATTGAAAAAATGGCGTCGTCAATTTTGTGTCATTTTCTATAACTTGAGTGTAATGTTTAATAATGGTGCATTGTCACTGTTAAAGTACGTGAACGTGCATGAGAGCCGGTAGGCAAGATTATACATAGGTAGTTGAAAATTAGTTTTCGCTCCAAAACTCCATCTATACTCTGTGTAATATAATTATTTGTAGAATAATATTTCCATCGCTTTCTGTGGGTATGACTGTGAATTTAAAATTTGTAAATATATAATTCAAATATTTGACACAGGTTATATGCACTTGTTGTGCGCTTGTTACAGCTAGCTCAGATTTTTTATTTTTGTTTTGTAAGTATATTGACTTATTTCATGGAGTTTTAATGATTTCAACTCTTAGGATTCAGATGCAGAGTTGGCGAACACAGTTTCCTCTCTGCCAAAGTAACATACTGTGGCGTGTTGGCTCAAGACGATCCATGCACATTATAATCATTATTTATTACGATTTACCGCCATTTTTCTTTCTTTGACAGACTGGGTAAGTGCTCATGTAGAGCGAAGCCAAAACCCAATAAAAAAAAGTTTGGTGTTTTAATGTTTTCAACCCATTTTCAACCTTAGGTTAGGTTTTCGAGGTCTAGTTTGTTTTGAAAATTTTCTTTTCTTTCTTTCGATTTTTTAATCTATATAATCTATAGTAGGTTGGCGTTTGACACAGCGACATAGTCAATACGCTAGTTTGAGCGGCTTAATATCGCTAGTACCCTCATTTTGTACCCTTGACTGGTGGTACTAGTTATATCGCAAGTACCCTCATTCACCTTTTGCTTTAAACTTTGAAGATGAAAAGTGTTACTACTTTTGTCGATAGCACTCTTGAAATAAAGAAAATAGTAGGTACATATTCAGAGGAAACTTGTCACTATCTCACCTCATAGTGGGGTAATAATAATAAGATGATATAAGCACTATCACGTACAGAAGCTCAGCTAACCGAAATAATGAACCGCTAAGGAATGGAACTCCTTACCTGAGTCTGCGTTTCCTGATAAATACAATATGGGAATCTCGAAAAGACATGTTCTAGGCAAACGTGCTTCATCGTCGACCGCATCATCGCTTACCATCAGGTGTGATAGTGCCCAAATCTTTATAACAATAATAATAATAAAACCTCTATTTGCAAAAACTTAAATACAAAAATGTAGATCCCTGGGTGCCACATTAGGACGACCTGTGTCGTGTAACCCAGTCTCTTCCCTATTTTAAATAGTCATTATGGTTAGAACTATGTTTGTACAATATTATAAGTATATAATATATATAATATATTATAAGTATAAAAACCCTATTTTTAAAGTTAATACATTTATGTTCTCAAATCACTATTTTGCCTGACGTGCGGCACCTTGATTGCATTTCCAGAACGCCGCCATTTCCACCATTTCACAATTTTATAACTGTTGTAAAGCTCCGTCTACTCGGAAATTAGGTTACCTACGAGGTACAGACAGATGCAAAAGTATCTGGGCGTGCTCCGTTATGTCTAAGAAAAAAATGATTTTTCGTCACGACATGTCGATGTCATTCGTAACCTTGTCCAGGAGAGTTACCACAAATCTATATCAGTGTTACGGCTGATTTTTTAATTATTAGAATTAAAGAATAAACAGACAGACTGCTTTTATTCCTCTTATAGTAAAAATAAACAATATCTCAATAGCCAAATGGACTTTTATTTGACTAATACGTTCATTACCTATTTCCTCGACGACGACGCGACGGCCAGATAAGCCAATTTAGGTATAACTTAATGTTTCTTTCGCGACATGTCACGCACGTAAGCAATCCACGCCTCTTAACCACGACAAAAGTCAAATGGTTGAAATTATCGCTCTCTCTTTCTAACTAAAATGTATTCATTCAAAAATGTGAAGATAAATACAAAAAAAAGACAAATCTGATCGACAACAAAGCATTGTCAATTTTTTAATACTTATTCGGTACTACTTGTAAATAAAACTTTGCCTCCTCTCTTCTAATGTTTATTACAGGGTGTATAAAGAACTGTATTTATTATAATTTCTATTTGTTACTATTATAGATTGGAATAAATGGATAATAAAATAAATATGATGTATTAATTTATATATGTAATGTATTTATTAACTTTAGATCACTCTTAGAAACTAGGTACAGTGTGTGAAAACATAAGCACTTAAGGTTCCAAACTCGGCTACGCCAGTATCTTGGAAGCCCGAAAAAAATACAGACATTTTTGCGATTGTCTGTACCTAGAAAGCGGTGCACTGCGGGACTAATAAATCTTTGTTTTGGAGCTATAGTTTATGGTTTGAACTTTGGTAAATCTAGTTGGAAGCTTGTAACGTTAAAAATAACGCTTCTTTGAAACTTCCTTCGTTCTTGTAAATATAGTTGTTCTATTAAAACCGTTACCAGCGGAAATCTACGCTGATTGGTACAGGGTTCAAAATTGTTTACTCACATGGACCTAAAGATAATATAACCATATGATGGGTGCATTCAGTAATTATGTGAGAGTGAGATGTCGTGAGATTTTGCTCGACCCCCTCCCCCTTAATCTTATGTGAGATTTTTCAAAATCTAAATATATATAACTCAATGGTGACTGACTGACTGACATAGTGATCTATCAACGCACAGCCCAAACCACTGGACGGATCGGGCTGAAATGGCATGCAGGTAGATGTTATGACGTAGGCATCCGTTAAGAAAGGATTTTGATTAATTCTACCCTCAAGGGGATAAAATAGGGGATGAAAGTTTATATGAAAATTTGTCAATTTTAAAATAATACTTTTTAACGCGAGCGAAGCCGCGGGCAAAATCTAGTGCATATTTAAAATTTAAATAAGTACATCTGTTTGATAGCGTTGGATTTAATTAAAAGGGTTAAGCGCAAGCAAAGCTTAAAAAGACCGACTTCACCGCTTTATCTTCGGAACCTTGATCAGATTAAATGTATTAAACACTTATTGACGATAACTCAAAAACTAGAGATCAGATCTTGATCTTATTTCAATGGGACCACATGGAAAGCACCAGCTTTCAAACAAAAAAATAATCATCGAAATCGGTTCACAGCGAAAGAAGTTATGGGTAACTTTTGAAGTCGGTCAAAAACGAAAACATCGTCAAAGTAGTCCACAGAATACGCATTATTGACGATATTTCAAGAACTACTGATCAGATCTTGATCAAATTTAAATAGGACCAATTGGAAAGCAACATCAATTAAATTAAGTTGTTTAAGTTGTGAGGTAACACACAAAACCAAATACAGTCGACTTGAGTACCTCCTCCTTTTTTGTGAAGTCGGTAAAAATAGTTTACAAAATCAATTTTATTAAAAGACGCACTTTTTGACCAATAATACAAAACGTGCCAAGCTGCGCTGATGCCGACCAAACTAAGTGTCGGCTATCTTTACAAACTGATTATACCCTATCTCATAAGATTAATCTTATGAGATAGGGTACCTTACCCAAGTATAACTATGTATTGCAGTCACCAGAAAACGCTTGTTTTTTTTGTTTTTTTTTTTTTATTTGTGACAGGCTAGTGTTTGACCACTATCTCACCTGATGGTAAGTGACGATGTGATCGAAGCTGGTAAATACACTAGACCTGGAATACGCAGGCTCTCAAGGATAACTGCCGGAACACCGTATTTGGCTTAGCGGCAGACTTTCAACTTGATGGTGGTAAGCTACTTGGTAGCAAGCCAGGCGAGCAACTCACAAAATGCTCTACCACCTCTCAAATGTCACCTGATTAGCACCACCCGGGGACCACGTGTAGGGAGTCAGACTTAAGGGGTATCCTCCTGCGGACGTGGGTGACTCAGCCCCCAGTTGTGCAGTTTGCCATTATGCAACCTTGTCATCCTTATGTTATACATGGAGGCAGACTGCACAAGTGCTTTCTGGCGACTGCATAATATAGATATAACTAGGTTAATACCATTCCCGTATAAGTCATATAAGAATGACTTTAAAAAATGAATGAAAATATGTGCCGAGTTTCTTGCCAGGTTCTTCTCGAAATGGCTGTCATTTTGCGAATCTGGCAGAGTCATTAACTTTCATGAGTGCCTCTTTGGGGCCATGTGAATAAACGATTTTAAATTTGAATTCATTTTAAGTTACAGAACTCGAACGAAAAGGCGGTGATTATTTATTGCTATATATACTACAGTATATATAGCAATAAATTTATGCTGTGATGCTGTGATGATTTTGATAAATAACTACAGTTATTTATCAAAATCATCACAGCATAACGCACGTTTGTAAGGTAATAAAAACTATGGTAAAACTAATGCATAATTAAGTTTAAGTTACGGTTCTTTCACCGTTTGGTATAATTAATCAGCTAATTAAAATATTGTGTAAACCTCAACAATTAATATGTTAATCACACAAGCTTGTATGATCTGGCTTGAAGAGATCGTTCTTAACGATAAGACCGCCCTGTACCTATATGTATAAGTTTCTCTGTAAGTTGTTTTTATCTTTTAGTGTCAATAAAGAGTTATTGTATTGTATTGTATAAGATTTATCGTGTTATTAGGTTAAAATTCACCTTTTTTTTGTTTTTGAAGAAATCTTCCCATTTTTGGCTTTTTGAGGGCTTTGGCTTTTTTTATGTGACGAAAAGTGGGGATAAACACTGTAATTAATAATTCAATATTTTTTTATTATTGATATGTAAGAATTTGACCTCTATCTCACCTGATGGAAAGCGACGATGCTGCCGAAAAAACTGCGCCTAGAAGATACCTATTCAGTCTTGATTTGAAGAATGCCAGATTAAACCTCTCAGGAAACAACGCGGGCAATGAGTTCCACTCCCTCGCAGTATGGATGATAAAAATAGAAGCGAAACGCTTCGAGCGAACTGGAGGTATGTTTCCCTGTATTACAAAAGTTTCACTTCTAACGTCTACGACACAGCCTGTTTTATTTCTTTAACTCTTTCTTTCTTTCTGAGTCACCCACGTCCGTAGGAGGATACCCCTTAAGTCTGACTCCCTACACGTGGTCCCCGGGTGGTGCTGATCAGGTGACATTTGAGAGGTGGTAGAGCATTTTGTGAGTTGCTCGTCTGGCTTGCTACCAAAGTAGCTTACCACCATCAAGTTGAAAGTCTGCCGCCAAGCCAAATACGGTGTTCCGGCAGTTATCCTTGAGAGCCTGCGTATTCCAGGTCTAGTGTGTTTACCAGCTTCGATCACATCGTCACTTACCATCAGGTGAGATAGTGGTCAAAAACTAGCCTGTCACAAATAAAAAAATAAAAAAAATCTGAAGTTTCTCATCTGAAGTTTTTTTATAATCGAATAGGTCTTATTACTTAACGATGTGTAAAATGATAACAGTAAGTTAACTTTTTAAGCAGTCGGGTTGTTCGATTTTTCTGTACATTGACTTATTTCTTGTATTAATGAATGATGTAATTTATACAAATAATATTGGCCTCGATTCTGATGTACACTCACTAAATTAAATTTAAACTATCCCTGTCTCTTACAAAATAGAAACACAAGACAGAGATAGCATACATTTCAGAGCTGTCAAGCTAGTTTATCAATTAATATATGAACAGCAGAAAGGCGCGTGTTTTTAGTCAACACCAAATAACATACTCGACTTAGCTTGCATAGACATCTAAGTTCTGACTAACTTGACAGCACAGCAGTATGCTATCTCTGTCTTGTGTTCCTATTTTGTAAAAGACAGGAATAGTTTAAATTTAATTTAGTGTGTGACATCAGAATCGAGGCCAATGTCAACTTAATGTCGTAATGCATCGTAATCAATAATATTTATATATGTTTAACTCACTAGATAGATAGATAACTCTTTATTGTTCACTAGAAATAGAGGAAAATACAGACATTAAAACAAACTTAGGCTAGTACAATGGGCGGTCTTATCGCTTAAAGCGATCTCTTCCAGACAACCTATGGATGGAGAGGAGATAGCAAAATGTATTGGGACTCAGGTGTACCACATAGTTACGCAAACTTTATAATAATAGGTTAAGATACTAAACAAGATAATTATTATTGATATACTAAAATAAATAAGTACATACATAAGATATCATATTATACATTCTATACATATTATAACAACAATAGAATAAATACATAAACAAAAATATACATACAATACATACATTCAATACACTACAATGACTAATAGTAAAAAAATATTTTACTTAAAATCTAAATAATATATTCACATGGGCCCCAAAGAGGCACTCATTTAAGTTAATGATTCTACTGCCAGATTCGCAAAATAACACCTTCTCGAGAAGAAGCTGGCAAGAAAGTCAGCGGGGCATTGGTTTACATTATTAAAAAAAAAACATTCCTTAACACTAATACATATTTATATTAACCTAGGTATATCTATATTATGTAATCGCGCAAGTCTTTTTTTTTTATACTCGATAGGCAAGCATTTGACCACTATCTCACCTGATGGAAAGTGATGATGCGGCCGAAGATGTAGCACGCTTGCCTAGAAGATACCTATCACTCTTGACTTGAAGACTCCCAGATTATAAAATATTCACATGGGCCCCAAAGAGGCACTCATTTAAGTAAATGATTCTATTGCCAGATTCGCAAAATCACAGCCTTCTCGAGAAGAACCTGGCAAGAAAGTCGGAAATTTTTAGTCTTCAAACTTAGTGTGGGCTGTGTGTGTGAAAGCGTTTATGTTTATGTTAATGAAAAAAAACGTTTGCTAAGACTTTGCCTTGATATTAGTGTTTTTTTTTATCGTAGCATTTTTTTTATTTATATACTAGACGTCAATATCAGTATTAGTTAATATTACTCTTCTTTCAAGCATGTTTACACACTGTTTCACTCTTTAGACGAGTGTGCGTAAACACGCGTGCCAAGGTCAGAATTAAAAAAAATAAACAGTGGTTAACCTGGCTACATCTAAATCCGAACGCCAGACGTGTGATCTATAAAAAAACTGTATTTTTTAACTACACAGCTAATAAATCGTTTTTTAATGTGTATCAATAGTTGTTCGCCGCGGGCTGAGACCTCGCGGCAATATTGCCTATAATAGAGAAAAACTTTTGAGAGTAATCCTACTAATATTATAAATACGAAATTTTGTGTGCAAGTGTAAGTATGTTACTTACACACTTGCACACAAAAGTAAGTACTTATATGTAAATATTTATTTATTATATGTACGTATATTCTGATATTATTATAGGTATGTATTGTGTATGTAGTTTAAACAATGTATTTTTATTATTTTTAAATCTATTTCATTCATTTTATCGCACCACCATCCCTACATTGTCTTTTCGTTTATATTTCCATCCAAAGGTTGTCTGGAAGAGATCGCTCTTAGCGATAAGACCGCCCATTGTACCTATCTTTATAAGTTTATCTGTAAGTTGTATTTATCTTTTGGTGTCAATAAAGAGTTTTTGTATTGTATTGTATTGTATGTTAGTTGTTACAATAAAAATTTAAGTATTTATGAAGATTAGATGTTAGGTTGTTATTTATTAACAGAAACTGCATACCATAAAATAAATAGCAATATAATCTAATATATAAAATTCTCGTGTCACAGTTTTCGTTGCCATACTCCTCCGAAGCGGCTTGACCGATTTTGATGAAATTTTTTGTGCTTATCCGGTATCTATGAGAATCGGCAAACATCTATTATTCATCATCATCATCATCATCACTTTTCATCATTATCAACGCGGGTGAAACCGCGGGGCGCAGCTAGTAAAATTATAAATAAATAACAATAATTAATTACCATCAATTATAATTAGGACATAACAAAAGCTTAAAGACTTCACCGCTTCATCTTCGGAACCTTGATCAGATTAAATGTATTAAACACGTAGTATTGTCTATAACTCAAAAACTACAGATCAGATCTTGATGAAATTTAAATGGGAACAATGGAAAAAGCTTTCTAACAAAAAAACAATTTAAAATCGGTTTTCGTGGAAAGAAGGTATGATTATTTTTATTTATTTATTTCAAAAAAGTATTACAAGTAAGTACATAATTTGTGACACCTAAAAACCTAAAATGGTTTATCCAGGTGCAGAGCTCCTCAGTTTACTTCGACACGTATCAACTTAGAAATTAAGAATATTATAAATTAACAAATAAAAATTATTCATCACAGTGTTTATCCTCAACACTTTTCGTCACACAAAAAAGTTGCGGATCAGAATTTCAAAGCTCCCCATATAAGAAGTTTTACTGCAAAAATATTTATGCGGTCAAATGCTTGCATAAAAAAATCCGCTATAGTTTTCTCTGTTAGGCAAAATTTAAAAATAAATATTAATGTGTAAACAAAAAAATATAATATCTTAATAAATATATAATATCCGGACGACCAAGCTTTGCTCGGTTTTTTGTTTTTGGTAGAATGTGTTTGAATTTGTAGCCTCAGAAAGCTTCATCTAGTGTCGAGTAGAAACAGTTTTTTACATCGGTCATGGCGTAATAGATGGCGGTGATAATTTCTTAACCCCGGTTTTTCTAATGCAGTTTGGGAACCGAGCATTTCTCGGACCTGGAACGTTGATAAATCGATTCCTTGGGCCGAAAAACCCCTAATCTGTAACTTTCATGAAAATCGTTGGAGCCGTTTCCGAGATCCTCATTACACATATATATACAAGAATTGCTCGTTTAAAGATATTAGATAAATGTACATACGTATAGCATTTATTATTATGTTGACGTATTGATGATCTCATTTAAACTGTATTCTTCCTGCCTGCACGAATCGTTTTTATTTTGTTCTGACCTAAATGCAGACATCTCTAATCAAATTAAAATGAACTTTATAACATAGTGTTTAGGTTTATGTTTGAATAGATTTAGTTACAGATGCTTACATCCGGAAATACCAGCGTGATTGATTGAAATCTCAACTCAATCACCCTCAAAATAGAATTCAAGTTAGTAAATTAAAACAGTTATGAGGTTGAAAATATTAGGAAGCTGTTGATTTTGTTACATTCTGTATTTAATTCTATTAATTCAATTATTTTTTAAGAAAAGAACAATATGAATGTTGTTCTTATTTTGAATGAATAGTTAAATAATGAAGAATTTGACAAGATCAAAAAAAGGTTTATAACATTTTCATATTAGGTACTAACCTCATTACTTTTCTCTAAATATTTTTATAATTAACTGATAGAAAAGTTGGTAGCCTACAGGCTAGAGTTGAAGATGTTACTCAAAATCATTTATTCACATGGGCTCCAAAGAGAAACTCATGAAAGTTAATGACTCTATACTGCCAGATTCGCAAAATTACAGCCATCTCGATAAGAACCTAGCAATAAATGCATTTTTTATTCTTAAAGTACGATAATAATAATCATTATCAATGTATTATATATAAACTATTTTTCTATTACAAAATTCGCAAAATACGCTCAACGCATGGAGCCAAAACCAAAACTAGAAAAAACTGAAACGTCAAAATAAAAACTCACCTCCTCGACGGACTTCTTCGAGAACTCGTTCATGGACACAATCCATTGCTGCACCAGATCATTCACAATAACAAGATCGTTATACAACCACGTCAACAGATCGTTCACCCACTGCACGCTCGGCGGATCAGGGCCGGTGCACGTAGGAATCGCTATAGATTGGTGCTTCTTCAGATTCAGTTGTTCAGGCCCAGGCGACATGCGACCCAAGCGTTTTTTATTAGGAGGCGTGGCGGGTACAAATCCGCTAGGTTTACTAGCTTTCAAAGATACACTTCTCACTTTAGCACTGGTCGCCAACACACTATCGGCACTGGCGACAATTTCGTTCGCTGCTTTTTTCGGTTCGTCGGACTTCTTTTCGACCTCTACGGTTTTTTTCGCGAAGCGGCCGTATGCCCATTTTGCAATACCGAGTAGGACGATGGAGAATACCACCCATACAAATATTAGCATGACTAGGTTGTCCATGGCTGTGTCCATATAGTCGAAGCTACAGATGAGATCGTCAACGGCTTCGGCTAGGTCGGCCATAGCTTTCCATGGTGCCTGCCACCATTTGGCCGCGTGGTCTGCCGCCGGCTCACTCTGCGAAACTGGTGAGCTGGACATTTTTTTTCTATTTCTGTACCGCTATTTTTGGACGGAGCTCGGTCCTCTTCCCGCGCGATGCTCTTTCTAGCTAAGATGCGTTCAGATTCATTTGAAATGTGATTTTGGAACTGATTTATTAACGGTTTTTTATTGTTTTTTTTTTGTTATTCGGATAATTATCCCGGATCAGTTTATGAATTGTTTAATCCCGGGATACAGTTGTTGTGTAATAGGCCTTATTGTGCGACTAAAGCATTGAAGTTATCATTTCTCTTCAGGTGTTTTAGTATGTAGTAGTAAGAATTTATAGTAAATAAGTAGGAGTCGTTCGTTCGTGTATATTCGTGGTTTCTACAGGCTAGTTTCAAGTGCGTTTCTGCCGCTTCAGTATCATTTCCCAGCCCTGCAACAAAAAGAAAACGGTTTGAGATAAAAAGATAATAATAAGTTAATTGTTTAAGACAAACTTTTAGAAGTCCGCCATATTGGATTTAAAGTGACGTCATTTTATTTTTGGAGTTATTATCAGTAAGCCCTTTCATTTGATATCCATATTGTAGGAGTGCATTAAAAAATACTTGTCCACCATTTTGGGTGTTCCGCCGTGTTGGATTTAGAATGACGTCACACAGCTAACCATGCTTTGTCATCCAAACTGAACGTGAATACAAAATTTCAGCTCAATCGGCTGAAGATATCTGCTTCAAAATTGAGTTGAAAGAATCCACCCGGACAAACATACATACATTGCAAGTTAAATAAAAGCTTGTAAAAAGTTATTTATTCTGTAAGAACAATCTTTAGAACAGTTTGATTTAAGGTACAATATTTATGTGAATTACAATCT
Organism: Lomographa bimaculata; assembly: GCA_948107665.1. Classification (NCBI taxonomy): domain Eukaryota; kingdom Metazoa; phylum Arthropoda; class Insecta; order Lepidoptera; family Geometridae; genus Lomographa; species Lomographa bimaculata. The sequence goes on along the minus strand of OX403610.1, from coordinate 9,655,767 downwards.
TATGTACCTTTGAGATTCACTGTCCCCAGCACTAAGTCTTCTAAGAGCCTGTATAGCTGGGTTACAGCGACCCTCTACGGTAACACATGATATAGCTTATTGTTAGGTGTCCTTTACAGTAATTGTCGTTGTTTTATATAGGTACTATGGGAGACGATAATGTACGACCCCATATTTCACGGCCCGATTTTGTACAGCCAATAATGCACACCCTGATAATACATGTACATATAGATTAGAAATATCTCGCCTTGCATTCCTGGGTCTCTAATTATTGCATGTACAAAATCGGTCCGTATCGATAATGCACGGCCAATAATGTTCAATAATTCATGTACATGGCTCTCAAATATAAGGCTAATAAGGCTGCGTAAAATCACTCCGTGTTGATATTGTACGGCCAGTATTGCACAGTCAATAATTGGAAGCCAACCATAGATAAACATATACTCTATATGCGATGCCTCGTTTGTTTAGGAGAGTCGCTAGGAAGAGTTGGCACAGACTGTTAAAAAGTTCTAACCTAAGAACATTAAAAACATTTGCTTCTCTGTGGTCTTTATAAAAGTGGCTGCAAGTCTAGGTTAGGTTTGAACTGCGACAAAAAAAAAGCGCTAGCAGAGGAAGCGCACAAAATTAAGATATTAAAAAAAAAAATCACTGGATGATCTCTCTTGAAATTACTGAATCATCCAAACGAGGCTTTGACTATACATTTTTGTACACGAATTATCAGCCGTGCTAATATTTTCCGACCTGTATTGTACAGCCAGTATGGCACGACATGATATTTCGTGTACATTGAATTCAAATGATAGTTGCGTATTCTTGGCTGTGTATTATCGGATGTACAAAATCGGTCTGTTTTGTTATTTCCCTCTCTCCCCTTGGTGAGACATAGTTACTTCATTAAACCCAGTTTTCGCGCAAGTTTAAACTGTCTTGCAAAAAAAATACGTGATATTTCCCGAAACACCCCCTCTCTCCCACGTGAGATTGGTGAGTTTCGGCTCGACCCCCTCCCCCCCACTAAGCCCCTCACGTAATTAATGCACTAGAGCGAAATTAAAGCTAATTAACTTGAATATACATAATGATACAATCAAAACATTGCAATACACACGGTGTTCAATCATGTGCAACATTGTACGCCCTGTATGAGTTGTATGATCGGTAAACAATGGATTGTGACGTCACCGATGACTCTATGTTAGGATAGGTCAATTGATTTAGCAATAACGATTATCATAAAATCTAATTTCAAATATTATTCTTAATTTGGTAACGAGTAACGACCTAGTTGCCGCGATGAGCACATCTCTGGTCGCTATGCCGTGGGTTCTGGGTTCGATTCCCGGCAGAAGCAATTTTCCTTTTTTCCTTACTAAGGGATATTTGTGGTTCTGGTTCTCTAATCGAATCACAATTATTATTGATGTGCGCTTAAAACGTTTTCACACTCACAAGCCCACACTAAGTTCAATGACTTGTGTCGTAGATGCCGGAAACATTCGCATCACACAATCACAACCAGAAACACACATTTCCCTTGGAGAGAAAACTTGTGTTACCTTCGGAAATCGAACCCGATACCTGCTAAAAACCTCTGCTTAAAGGCTAACTTAGTTGGGTGGCTTTCGCCTTCTAATTCGGTTCGATTCCCGGCAGGAACACAAGTTTTCTCCCTATGAAAAATTTGTGTTTCTGGTTGTGATTGTGTGTGTAATGTGAAAGTTTCCGACACCCACGACACAAGTCATTGAACTTAGTGTGGAGCTGTGAGTGTAAAACATTTGTTTCAAAGTGCTACCGTAAAAAACACATGAACAAAGTTTTTCCATTTTAGAGAAGTTGTCCAGTCAGGCTACGCCCAAGCCATAAATTAATTATTATTACTGTCCAATTAGAGACCCAGCCAAAACAATCTGTGACCTAGAGGTCAACTACGGTCAAGTGCCGTCTACATTGCCTAAATCCAGGCGATAGCGTATATACCTAGATGTATGACTCAAATAGACGAGCTCAATAAACCCTGGTTAAGGACAAAACGGTTGTATAGAGGAGACATCAAATGTCGATTTATTTTCCCCAGGCATAGTCATGTCAACTTCAACTTCTTCTTTAAATGGCGACTATAGGCATAGTTATGTCATAAAATGTTCTAGAAACTTTGTCAATCGAGTTTTGGCGCGAAAGTGAAGAAATGTCGTTATCCATTTTGAATAATTTTCTAAGGCTCTTTTTCTACCGGCTTCACAAAAAAGGAGGAGGTACTCAAGTAGACTATTCTTTTTTTTTACGTTTGTTACCTCTTAACTTTGTTCCACGTGAACAGATTTTGTCATTTTTTGTTTGAAAGATTTTACTTTTCAATTCGTCCCATTTTTTGATCAAGATCTGATCAGTAGTTCTTGAAATATCTTCAATAATGCGTGTTTAGTACATCTAATCTGATCAAAGTTACGAAGATAAAGCGGTGAAGTCGGTTTTTTATTAACCTTTGTTTGCGTTTAATTATTTTGCTTCTCATTTTGGCTTCGCAATCTTATGGATTTTGCCAGTGTCAAGTAATAACATATTTCAAGTGTATTTCATATTTAAAGTCCTAGTGGCAAGTCACTGTTGAAGTCAAGTATCAGAGTCATAGTCAAGTCATGCCCTGGTCAAGTGGTAGAAACTTTACTAGAACTTATTACTTCTATGACTCTTTTACTTGACTTTGAGTGGTGACTAGGCCTAGTTTCTTGAACTAAACATGCTTGCTTGTCGAATAGACTAGTGGGCAGTTCTATTGTCACGATTTTTCAGGCCGCCTGAAGCCATCCGACATGGCTTTAAAACAATTATTGTATGACATAATATGGTGTACATAATAACCCTCCTGGCATGGCATAATAAGGCTCCTGAACTAGTGTAGCACTGTTTTTCAGGTTACAAAGACTTCTTCCACTTATAATAATGTTGTCTTACGACTAACAACAGGGGCCGCCAGCTTAGCCTAACTAATAATGAAAAATATATATTTTTTGACATTGGTTACATCAAAGACTAATCAAAGACGAACAAAGATTTTGGAGCCCTAAAAATAACCAAAAATTTTTTGAAGTTTTTTTTACCTATTTAAACATTACATTACTCACTGTGACCTAGTCACAAGCCTAGATCTAGGTCATGCCGTCTAGCCTAGGCTTTCAACACTATTAGCGTATGCTGTATGACTCAGTCACAATCAGGCTAATTATCCTACTATGCAATATTATAAATACGAAAGTTTGTGTGTGAATGTTTGTTTCCTCGATCGCCTTAACTAATAAACCGATTTTAATTAAATTTAGAACGTAGATAGTTTAGGTTACAGAATGGCACTAATAGGCTACTTTTCAACTGACTTAAAAAAAATGGTACTAAATTCGACTGTATGTTTTTTTTGTTGTATGTTACGCGATATCACCGCCAATTTTATTAATTGACTAGCTGTACCCGCGGCGTTGCACGCGTGTTCTGACTTATTGAATTCCCTTAAAACGGTTTACACCTTCGGATAACCTTGCTGGTTTTTGACTATTTCAACCGAGCAAGTTACCTACACTGAATCTGGAACGGCCACCCGCGATGCTTACCATCAGGGTGATTTACTTGAATCCACTTAACACTAATTGGAGTATATGTCCGTTACGTTGCCTTTGTAAATGAAGGTGTGTGTCACCCGCGGTACAGGCTTGTCCTAGTGCGAGGTTCGTGGGCAATTTTATATAATTGTATTTATCTTGTTTGTTAAATAAATAAATTTTGTATTTGTATTTGTGTCACGGCGATGACACCTTCATTTACAAAGCTTCTCTGTACACTATATTATGAGTAACACCGTCGGGACAGTACACGAACATAATTTCTGCTTCACTCACTTATTGAGTGCGATGGCAGCCCAGGGGCCGACAACGAATTTAAAAATTCTATTGGGTAAGTAGTAGCCTCATCTTGCTCTACTACCCTATTGATAGAATTGTAGTTGGTGGCTTCACCAGCGACGCGACTGAGTATCTTATTATTCAAAGCTGCTGCCTGGTCATTTCGAGTCGTGAGTATGACACGCTCGCATAGCCAAGAGTTTTCAAGATTTAATTCTTGTTCAATATCACCATAGACAGCCGGGATTAGTTCTTCAGAAGAAGGAACCATCTGACATAAGTTAGTCTAACTTTTCCTTCTTCTTTTTTGGAAACGTATCATTTCCAATACTAAGCAACAAATCGGAAAACTCTTGAGCATTATTGTTGCCGCCGATTTGAGCTCTCATGTTGGTGCTAAGATGAAGCCGATATATTTGTGGCCAGAGACTTGACGATTTCAAACATGCATTAACTTCATCAGCTCTTGTGCCGCGTGGGACTACAGGCAGTGTTTGTCTGAAATCTCCACAAAACAACATTGTGATACCTCCCATAGGCCGGTCGTCTCGCCTTATGTCCGTCCTGTTTACAGCCTCCACTGCTTTGCGGTGCGCCATTGTACACTCATCCCATACAATTAGAGAACACCCACGTAGAACCTGTGCTTTATCACTATTGCGTGAGATGTCACACACCGGTGTTTCAGAAGTCTCCAATTATATATTGAGCGATTACAAAACTTCTCAATTCGGTTTATTTTCGGTCTCCGAAAATTCGATCACGTGTCAGAATTCCGCTCTAAGCTCAAGTGGCTGCCTATCCGGGCTCGCCGGCATACTCATGTCCTCTCCTTCCTCTACAAAATACTTTTTAACCCTAAAGCCCCACGATACCTCAAAGAGAGATTTGAGTTCTTTGACTCCTCCAATTCCCTCTGTCTTAGGTCATCAGAAAACTTGCGTTTAAGGATGCCTCCGCACTCTACTGGTTTCTATGACTCGTCCTTTGCTGTGCGTTTGTGGAACGCGCTTCCGATCACTATCAGACGTGCTCAATCCCTTGATTCGTTTAAATTGCAAATAAAAGACTTTTACCTTAGTAACATAACAGCGTAGAATAAGTTTTTCTTTTTTTATTTTTTATATTTTTTGCTCACTTGTTTGGATGTGTTTGTATGTATTAATTTATTTATGCATGTGTATGTATTATATTTATTATGGTATATGATATTGTATATATATATTAGATATGTATTAGGATAATTATATGTGTACATGTATATGTAGTGTTTATATAGTTTATTTAGTACTTAGCCTCAGTTTTACCACACCACCATCCCTGCTTATCTGTATTATTCTTTTCCATAAAAAGGTTGTCTGGAAGAGATCGCTCTTAGCGATAAGACCGCCCATTGTACCTATTTATTAGTAATTTCTTTTCTGTACTTTTTATTATTGGTGTCAATAAAGAGTTATTGTATTGTATTGTATTGTATAGGAATTTTGAACATGGCGTGGGCTGTTTCCTCCTGGCAACAATGTAGCAGCTATGCCAGATGACGCCACAGCTAAGGCAATTTTGCCTTGGCTGCGTATCTGAGCCAAGATTATTTTGGTTAGAAATGTTTTACCTGTTCCCCCGGGTGCATCCAAGAAAAACATATCTCCTGTATTGTTCACGGCGCTGTTGCATACTTGATGAAAAACTGCCTGTTGCTCAACAGTTAGTCGGTGCAGTCCATGTCTTATAGTTGCCGCGATTTCTGCAGGGTCATGGTTGGTCTCAGAAAAGTGCTTCCGGTTAACAGGCTGTACTTGGTCTGGAATAGGTGCAGGTTCTGGCAAACCATAGCTTGTGAGGCTATTCCCACCGATTAAAAAAAACCATATCTTGAATTTTCTTAAGGCATTCATTGTAAGACGTACCGGGATTTGCACCATTCCAAATGAAATCTTCTGACAACGCATTTTGGTATTTCTGCCAAAGCTGTAAGGCATCAGCAAGCCCACAGAACACCAACATCATGGAAAACAGATGGCGCAATTGTCGTGGACTGTAGCTGATGCAAGCCTCAGCTAGTGTAGCATCACAGTGTTGATCATCATCCAGCAAATGTAGTTCCCGGCATGCGGCAACATAGATAGGTTGTTCTACGCCGTTCACTGTTCGTAGCCCACTGAATGACGTCGGGCCACGAACAGTATGCAGAAGCAACCACAAGTAATACAACTCCGTATTGTTTGGGTGCGCTGTGTATACTCTACCCAAATTGTGTTCCCTAAACACACCGGAAAAACCTTCCACTGCTGCACCTCTTCTACGCCGATTGAACTCGCCTTGTTGTTTATTATACGTGTAATAGGCAGGCACTTCTTCGTATAATAGTGTTTTTGCAAAATCATCGGTTTGGTATAGTCGAAAAAAGGCCAACAAAGTTGTTTGTCTTGGATTTAGTAGCCTCTCCTCGACGCTATCTTCATTGCAATAACTTCTGTGTTGGCCCTTCAAATGAATGTCGAGATGTGAAACAGGTTGGTAGCGCTCATGTATTGGAAAGGTGAGAATCCGCCAAACGGCTTCCGAAGAGCTAATGTATCGACCCGATTGGTAGCGACTAACTTCATCTCGGCTGTTGGTGCTGTCTGCAGCAATTGTCGCTTGGTCGCTTCCTTTATTGACATATTTGCATATGTATTTTATCGAGTTCACACTGTTACACTTCTCAACGTTTATATGTGCTTCAAATGTTTTTGTCAGGACTGGAGAATACGGCACAATCCATTGGTTATCCACCAAGATTTCTTGGCCACGTAAAGCCATGGTCGCAGAAGAACCTCCCTGCGAAGGCAAACGGCGACGATAGGATGGGTAACCATCCTCCCCAGTCACTGTCTGCTGACAGGTGTTTTCGGGAACCTCTTAGTACAACGCCCATCTCGCATGCAGAGGGAGTTATTTTTAAGAGTACCGCATGGACCATGCACCATATGCGCCTTTATGATGGCATGCAAGGACGGATCATCACTGGGGTTTGGAAATTCAGCGCTAATTATGCTATCGACGTCATTCGGACGAATTTTTTCTTGCAGCCATAAAAGAATATGTGCATGCGGTAGGCCCCTCTTTTGCCATTCTACGCTGTACATAAAGCACAGAGTTGCACCAAATATGGCTGTAGGTGTTTATTAATGCAATTTAAAAAGTACAAAACCCATGACGTACGTACCGAAGTTAGAATAAATATTTGAAATATCTGCAATGTATATGATCGCATTGATTGCATCAAATGCAAAGTAATGTTGGTAACTTCATACATTTACATGAAATTACAAAGTTATATACTGTAGTTGGGGAAAAAAGCTGTTAAACCCAAACTAATAAAAACTTCAGAATAAAAAGTATTTTAAGTAATACCTCGGAAAACACACTATAATCACACCGAATTTCATTACAATCCGCCCAGTAGTTTTGGCGTGATAGTGCTTCAAGATACAGGAGGACAGACAGACAGACAAAAATTTTTTTAAATACATATTTTGCTTCAGTTTCGATAGTAGAATGTCCTCCATTAAACATTTTCAAAATATCTTCATTGTACAGAATTTGACCTCGAACAGTTTTATTATAAGTATAGATTTTGATGTTTTTTTAAGTGAAAACTTCTTTAGCGGCGTTGTGCACTTTTTTGGGATGGGTAAGAATTTTTAAACACGTGTCCTGACACACGTGACCTAATCGAAAACTCATAAGACGGAAAATTTGTAAGACGAAGGAGAGAAAGTAATATCCCCCTTTCGTTCTACCGCGCGACGAAAAATGTTCAAGTTTTCACTTCTACCGGCACTCCCGGAGTGTAACCTGTTGTTTTTTTGTTTGGTAGAGTATACTTCAGAGGTCCCATATAAATTAATATCATTCTAAACCAATATAATATAATTATTTAATATTGTTAATTATTGTACAAACTATCTAGGATAAAATATTCTAAATATATAAGACATCGGTTTGGGGAAGCACAGGTACCTGCAGTACAGGCTTTGCCTAGTGTGGGTGTCTGAGGCTAACATAATGTTGTTGTTAAAGAATTGCATTTTTCCTACAAATGTATAGTTTGTATCCACTATTATTGAACACTCCATTATTGAATGTAATTTTTATTTTTGGAAATAAACATATTATTATATCGAAATCGGTCAAGCCAAAACCGAAATGTAAGTGATGAAGTCGGTTTTTATGCTTTGCTTGCGTTTAATTATAAAATTAAAAAACAGTATCAGATGCGTCTATTTTTCCAGATTCCGATAATGTATACAACTCAATTTTGACAAAAATGCAGTTACGTCTTTTTTAGGGTTCCGTACCCAAAGGGTAAAAACGGAACCCTATTACTGAGACTTCGCTGTCCGTCCGTCCGTCCGTCTGTCGCCATGCTGTATCTCAAGAACGGTGATAGCTAGACAAATGAAATTTTCACAGATGATGTATTTCTATTGCCGCTATAACAATAAAAATAAAAATAAAAAATAAAATAAAATAAATATTTAAGGGGTGCTCCCATACAACAAACTTGATTTTTTATAGATAATGGTACGGAACCCTTCGTGCGCGAGTCCGACTCGCACTTGGCCGATTTTTTATTATTACGGCAGTATACAAAACGGTCGCGCGGGGGGAGGAGACGCGGTGGCGCGCTCGAGGCGCGCGGGCATTAGGTATCACACTAAAATCCATTTTTTTTACCGACTTCAAAAAAGGAGGAGGTACTATGTTCGACTGTATGTATATTTTATGTATTTTCACCGATTTCTCCCCATTTGTGGACCTTTTCCTAAAATTATTTTTTTTGTTTGATAAATTATACTTCGGAGGTGGTCCCACATAAATTTTATCGAAATCGACCAAGTCAAAACCAAAATATAAGCGGTGGAGTCGGTTTTTTAAAGCTTTGCTTACGTTTAAATTATTTGAAATAGAAATAGAAGTAATTTTTATTTATTTATTCTTTATCATTATTTACCTCGACGTTTCGCCCAAGTAGGTTTTAGAGCGACGAAGTCCCGAGATATTACATAAGCTATGTGTTCGAATCGAATTCAAACTTTCAAGTACATACTCGTAGGTATAAAATCATCAATTAGATTTTTGCCGCGAAAGTGAAAAAATGGCGTTGTTGATTTTGTATAATTTTCCAAAAATATTACTTATTCTCCGAGTGTTAATGGTGGATTATTAACCTTTAATACTTAGTAAACGTGCATATATAAGTATAGGCAAGTTATACAAACTTGAAAAACGTGATTTTCGACTTCGCTCCAAAACTCCAATAGAAGTTCTAGTAAAGTTTCTAATTCTACCACTTTACTAGGGCATGACTTGACTATGACTGGACCTTGACTCTTGTACTTGACTTTGACTGTGACTTGTGACTTGGACTTTCAATATGAAATACACTTGAAATGTATTAATACTTGACACTGGCTAAATGCACCAAATTGCGAAGCCAAAAGTAATTGAAAAAATTAAAAACATCAATTAAAAACATTCACAACTTCCGAGTAACCATGACCATTCTTTTGCCGCCAAAAATTCAAGTTAAATAATGTACAGGTTATATTTTTTTTAATTTTCCACTCGCTTTGGCCTCGACCGGTGATGTCATGCGTCTCATATCTTTGTAGGTATGTAGCTTATCTGAAAGTAAGCAAGCGACAATTTTTAATACTATTTTTGGCTCCGCGTTCTAAGTGCATTTAGCCAGTGCCAAATAACAAATAAAAAAAGTAGGAAGTTCTCAATTCGACTGTATTTTTTTATGTGTAACGTAACTTCTTTTTAGATGAAACCGTTTTAATGATTATTTTTATATGAAAGCTGGTGCTTCCCATTTAAATATAATCAAGATCTGACCAGTAGTTTTTGGGTAAAAAATAATAATACTATATATAAAGGCTCAATAATGCGTATTTTATTTATTCATTTAATCTGATCCAGGGTTGCGAAGATATAGCGAAAAAGTCAGTCTTTTTAACTAAGCTTGCGTTTATATTATTAATAGCATGAAAATAAACACTGACTTTATGACTACTTTTTTATATACATAAACGCCTCACAGAACCCCACATCAAGTTCAATGACTTGTGCGGGTGCCTGAAACATTCGCATCACACACAATCACAACCAGAACCAGAAACACAAATTTCCCTTGGGGAGAAAACTTGTGATCCCGCCGGGAATCGAACCCCTACGGACGTGCACCCTACTAAGCCAGTGGCAGTTAATCCATTATAATTAGAACGAAACGTCCAAGGACACTTCGTCAAACAATTAACGGTTGTAGTTAGTAAGGTTACGTCATTCCAACCATACATACATACGTTCAGGGGTTAGGTCATCGCCGTTTTGGTACCTACTCACAACTAATGCTGTAATTATGTTAAAATTATAGAGGGAAAGAGGTATTTAAAATGTCGTCTAAAATGATAAATTTAGAAAGGAAAAAAATATCGCTTGAGGCTGGGTTTGAACCCGCGGCCATAGGGTGTCATGCCCTATTGCTCTAACCGGTGAGCTACTCAAGCCCTACCTAAAGCGACGAAATTATCCTTTACTAATTTCCTTATTATTAACGTCTAAATTATAAGCATCTCTAGCATCTAAACCTAGATGTGAATAACATCAAATTCTCAGAGAATACGTCAAGATAGATAGATAGATAATACTTTATTGATCCACTTTATAAGATGAGATAAAACAAAGGTAACAAACAAGCTTATACGTAAAGTATCACAACAGGCGGCCTTATCACTAATAGCGATCTCTACCAGGCAACCTTCGGATGGAGAGAACTATAGAATGTAATAGACGGGGTATAATAAATGGCTGTATGGAATACCTAATTAACTTAATAAATATCAATACTTATACTATGACATAAATACAGTATGAATATACATAAACAAGTAATATATTACTATATAATACATAATATAATTATATAAAATAAAAAAATAACATATGTATTTAAATAAATATGTATATATATATATGTATAAAGGGACATTCAATATGACACGTTTAAGATGTTTTCCTAGATACACTTTAGTGAAAAACGCAAATCTCTTGAGCGAAAGACGAGAGAAATAAAATAATAATAATAATAATACATTACCTACGAGTATGTTTCGGAGAGGTATAATTTTCTAACCCGATCAACCCGATCAAACCCGTCAAGCTATGGTCCAAAACCTTGGTTTTTAGCAATTAAATTTTATAGAAATATTAAGGTGGCTCCAATACACGTAAGCGGGGAGCAAAATATTTTGTATTTTTTTATCTACCCATGTATCGTTGAAAAGAGCTGTGTAGGTAGAGTACGAAACCGGTTTAAAAATATATATTATTATGTTTAAAAATATCAATTTGGTAGTCCACCAAAGTCATTGTTTTTAGACCTTTTTTGTTCCAGGGTTTATATATTACATATGGACTTACATTTAAAGCTGAAACTTACGTATAGTATCCGTTATATTCTGTTCTTCCGTTATTTCAATGAATTAACAAAGCGTTTGGTCGAAGCAACTCGTGACCAAAATGCTGGCAAATATTTTGGACAGAGATTGAGTATTGCCATTCAACGTGGCAATGCTGCCAGCATTTTGGAAACTGGTAGCGGTATATTAGATTAAGTTTTGTACATATTTATATCTATTTATAGTTATTTTAATTTCTGTACTTGAACAACAAATATACCAAATAATTATTTTAAAGAAAAAAGGTTATAAGCAATTAACCTCAAAAGATTTTGTCTATTAGGCAAAATGTATGCGCGAGTTCTCGGTTTGGCGCGAACGACTAGTTACTCTGCGGAGACAAATCCAACAAATCAAACATCATAAAAATTGGTCTCCAGTCAGCAGTTCTTTTATTTTTTTTTTCAGCTAGCAAACTACGGGCCAATCCTACTACTCCTACTAATCCTACTTATATATATATATATATATATAAATATATAATATTATAAACGCGGAAGTTTGTAAGAATGTATGTATGGATGTATGTTTGTTACTCTTTCACGCAAAAACTACTGAATAGATTTTGATGAAACTTTCCCATAATATAGCTTACACATCAGAATAACACATAGGCTATAATTTATAAAGATATAATGTAATTTATCCAAAATATAACGATAAGAGTCAAGTAAGTCGGAGAAAAATTTGCTAACTTTCCGCTTTATCGGCGTACGCTGACTAAACGGTAAGACATAGTTGAATACAATGTATCGCAAAAATGTTGGCCTTCATGAGTTTTACAAAAAAGTCCGCGACAGCATAAATCTATCATGTATGTATAGCTCAGAAAAAATACTTTTCTTTGTTAAAAATCTGAAAAAAAAGCGGCCTCTGTTTAGTTAGCTTTTGAGACATTCAGTATAAATCCTTATCAAAATAAACTATTTCATCGTCTTACGTAGTTCATGTAGATACATTTTGCTTTTTACTGCATATGATTTGGATAAATAGTCTATGAGAAATCGTGAAATTAGTTTCACGGGAGTCCGCCCGTGAACGGGACGGGTCAGAAATGTACCGACACGTACTACGAATTCCTGCACATTAAAAAATAGCGGCTTCTATTTCGTTGGCTTTTTTTAAAGTATTTAATATTAATCCTTATCAAAAAAACCTATTTCATCGGCTTACGTAGTTCACGTAGATGCAATTTACTATTTACTGCACATAATTTGGACCTATAGTCTAGGAGAAATCGTAAAGTTTATTTGAGGGTGAAAACGGTGGATCACAGAATGGAACAGTTACTGCGTAATCCGGCATACGTCTATGTTTTGAACCGACTAACATAAGAAGGAGGATATAAATTCGACGGGTTTTTTTTTGTTTAGTCTTATCATTGAACTTTGAACTGCCCGCTGGCGTAGTTAGGTGGGCGTTTGCCTTTAAAGCACCGGGTTTGATGCCCGGTGGGAACACAGGTGTTTTCCCACGGGAATTTGTGTTTCTGGTTTTGAGTATGTTGTGTGAATCTTGGATGTTTACAGCCCCATGATACAAGTCATTAAACTTAGTGTGGGGTTGTGAATGTGAAAGCGTTTATGGGTACGTTTTTTAATATTTACTACCCGGCCGACGCCGGGCGGGTCGTTCCTGAACTTTGAATTGCTCGCTGGCGTAGATGGGTGCGCGTTCGCCTTCAAAGCAGCGGGTTCGATTACCGGTGGTAATTTACCTAGAAAATTTCTCTCCACGAGAAATTTCTGTTCCTGGTTTTGAGTATGTTGTGAATGCTTTGTGAATCTTGGATGTTTACGGCCCCCCGATACAAGTCATTGAACTTAGTGTGGGGCTGTGAATGTGGAATTGTTTATTTGTTTATTTTTTAACCGGGCGACGCCGGGCGGGTCATCTTTTGAACTATCTACTCGCGTAAATGGGTGCGCGTTTGCCTTCAAAGCAGTGGGATCGTTTCGCGGTGGTAACAGAAGTTTTCTCCCTACGAGAAATTTGTGTTCCTGGTTTTTAATATGTTGTGAATCTTGGATGCTTACGGCCCCACGCTACAAGTCACTGAACTTAGTGTGGGGCTGTGAATGTGGAAGTGTTTATGTGTAGATTTTTTAACCGGGCGACGCAGGGTGGGGAGTCTTTGAACTTTAAACTACCCGTGGGTCGTAGATGAGTGCGCGTTCGTCTTTAAAGCAGCGGGTTGGAATCTCGGTGGGAACACAATAACAAAAGTTTTTTCCCCACGGGCAGTTTATATTTCTGATTATGGGTATGACGTGAATGTTGTGTGTGTGGTGTTAATTGTTTACGGCCCCACGACACAACTTATAGTACTTTTACAGTGGGGCTGTGAGTGAGAAAGCGTTTATGTGTAAGCTTTTGTTTACACGGGCAACGCCGGGCGGGTCAGCTAGTTGCCTATATTTCCTAAAACTAAACTAAAACTATGTACAGCAAAGTACTAAGTTACCTACAAGACATCGAGCTTATAGGTAACTCAAGTGCTCAAGCCCACTACCAGTGGGTAGCGTTACCATCATGCTGGCGGCATTGCCTCTCTGAATTGCAATGCTAATACGTTGAGCCAAATAAGTGCCAGCATTTTGATCACGCGTCGCTTCAACCAGGCGTTCTGATAGATTTTTGAAAATAGAATGAGCTCCCGGTCCCCACGGACCCAGTGTCTCAACACCAAAAAGCAGTTCTTGACTTATTTTTAACTCGCTCGACTTTGTAATATAAATAGGAACTTATTATATTGTAAAAAAAGCGATATCTAATAGTTTAGTTAAATTAGCCAAATTGGGGCAAGAATCTCGGAATGAGAGCTGTAAATTTGTATATACCTTTATTTTGGCACCCTAAAACTTGTCTCAAAACCTACTTATCGTAGGGTGTCCGCGACTACAGATTTTCCAAGGTCAAAGGTCAAAAAATTAAATTTATTTAGGATTATGCAATTATCCATTTATAAAACTTATACGGCGTGTTTTTAATCGGGACTACAGGTTGAACTCGCATGATACTCTAAATAGTTAAACACTGCGCGCGCTCTGCCCTCTATCTTTTTGGGGCTGAGTCACCCACGTCCGTAGGAGGATACCCCTTAAGTCTGACTCCCTACACGTGGTCCCCGGGTGGTGCTAATCAGGTGACATTTGAGAGGTGGTAGAGCATTTTGTGAGTTGCTCGCCTGGCTTGCTACCAAAGTAGCTTACCACCATCAAGTTGAAAGTCTGCCGCCAAGCCAAATACGGTGTTCCGGCAGTTATCCTTGAGAGCCTGCGTAGTCCAGGTCTAGTGAGTTTACCAGCTTCGATCACATCGTCACTTACCATCAGGTGAGATAGTGGTCAAACACTAGCCTGTCACAAATAAAAAAAAAAAAAAAAATCTCGAAAATAGTTCAAGATATAATATAAAAAAAATGTTTAACCAAAAGTTGTAGAGAATTTAATTCTCTACAATATTTGTCATAAATACAAATAGCATAAAACCCATAGGAAACGAGATATTTGTAATCAATGTGTAAAAAATCGATATTTTGACCTTTGACCTTGGAATATCTGTAGTCGCGGACACCCTACGATAAGTAGGTTTTGAGACAAGTTTTAGGGTGCCAAAATAAAGGTTTATACAAGTTTACGGCCGACTATCTCTCATTCCGAGGTGAAACCCTAATTCTCCTAGACTACTAATAGAAAGATTAAAAATGAACTGCCCGGCTTAGTTGGGTGCGCTTTCTACGCAACGGGTATCGAGTTCGATTACTGTTAGAAGTCTCAAGTTCTCTCCTCAAGGGAAAGTGTTTCTGGTTCTGGGAGTGATTGTGTGAAATGTTTTTCGACACTCACGTCACACAAGTCATCGAACGTAGTGTGGGGCTGTGAGTGTGAAAGCGTTTATGTAATAAAACAAGCTTATAAAAGCAACTACTTCATAACTTATTTCGTCGGTGAAGTGTCTGGTAACGGAAATGACATCATCGCTGACTGTGATTCAGTACAACGTTCATGAAGCGCCATGACGTCAATATCATACCACTTGACCGATGCACTTTAAAATACAACATGGTCGACTGTAAATTATATCAAAGGTGACCTATTTCTAAAATTTAATTAGTTAAACAACAAACAAACTAAAAAACAAACGCATTCACACTCACAGCCCCACACTAAGTTCAAAGACTTGTATCGTGGGTCCGGAAACATTCACATCACACCCCGAACCAGAAACACAAATATCCCTAGGGTAGGAATTTTTGCTCCTGCCGGGAATCGAACCCAAGACCCACGTCAAGTTTGATAAATTAACAAAAATAAAGTCACACTACTTAATCAATCAATGTATACTACGGAAGAGTGAGACCCTCTAACACAGGTATCTCCATACTTAAAAGACCCAAACCCATGAAATGTAACTTAGATTAAGTTTACTGAAATACATATTTTGTATTTTGTATTTTTGTATTTTGTACTACGAGCTATGGAAAGGGCTATGCTCGGGGTTTCTCTACGAGATCGAATCAGAAATGAGGAGATCCGTAGACGAACGAAAGTCACCGACATGGCCCGGCGGGTTAGCAAGTTGAAGTGGCAATGGGCAGGGCACGTACGTAGAACTGATGGCTGAAGTGGCCGAAAGGTTCTGGAATCGAGGCCACGGACTGGCAAGCGCAGTTCGGAAGACCGCTCAAAAGGTGGACGGACGACTTAGTGAAGGTCGCAGGAAAACGCTGGATGCAAGCCGCTAACAACCATTCTTTTTGGAGATCTTTGGGGGAGGCATAAATCCAGCAGTGGACTTCTTGTGGCTGAGATGATGATGATAAGATAAATTCCGCTCTTTTGCTTATGGAGAGTGTACACGCCAAACATAAACCTACAAACATATATGATGGATATCGGTTTCTAAATGCTGTTACTATTTGGTTCAACGTATTAGCCACTGGTAGTGGCCTTGAGCAAGTTGACCAGTGGCGCTTCCCATCATACTGGCGACATCGCCTGAAAGCTAATACGTTGAGCTAAATAAGTACCATAACTTTGATCATGCGTCGCCTCAATCAAGCGCTCTGATAGATTTTTGCAAATAGAATGAGCTCCCGGTCCCCACGGACCCAGTGTCTCAACACCAAACGGCTCAAATATGTAAGCACTGCCGAGGTTTCCATATTTTCACCATTTGCGCTGCTCTGCCGAAGTTGCGCGGCAACCCCATTCTGTGTTCCAGGAAGCTGTGACGGAGCTAGTGTCGACACAAGTTGTCTCACACTAAAGGCCGTCCCATCTTCCATGGATTAAAGCCTCGATGCTAGTTTATTTATGTCTTATCTCAATTACCAAATTTTCTTGCAATAGATAGATAGATAAACTCTTTATTGAACACCTTAATTAAGACTAGAAACAAAACAAAATAATTATTTACAAAAAAAAAGTGTAACAATAGGTGGTCTTATCGCTAAAAACGATCTGTTCCAGACAACCTTTGGATGGAGCGGAATTACGCAATAGAGTTGGACGTCGGTGTTTAAGAAAACAACATTAAATAATCACAGGTAGAACCAGAAACTCAAATCTCCATTGGAAAGAAATATTGTGTTCCCACCGGGAATCGAACCGATTCCTGCTGCTTAGAATGAAAACGAGCCGATAACTATGCCAGCGAGCGGTTCAATCTTTAAGTAGACTAAAGATAATTACTTCAAAATTTGGTCGAATTAATAATATTTTATATCTGACTGTACTTTTAATGAGCGGTCGAGTTAACTAGTATATAAATTAAAGGTGACAACTCGACCACGTGGTTGAATATTTCGCGGTCGAGTTGACTACCTACTGAAGTAATGTTATCATTGTTTTGTCCACGTCTATATGCGCCATAGCAAAGGACGTAGTTTCAATATGTTTAATATGTATGAGTGGATGCATGTGTCATACATAGGCCATAAAAAACTGTCGTAAATTTGTAATTACATGGCAATACTATTTTGTGATAAGAAATACGATAAGGAAGCAAATTTTGGTAACTGAAAGAATTGTTCATGCATTTTAGAATCTTACATTTACAAACAACAAACAAACGCATTCACACTCACAGCCCCAAACTAAGTTCAAAGACTTGTATCGTGGGTGCCGGAAGCATTCACATCACACACACATTACACCCAGAACCAGAAGCACAAATATCCCTTGGGAAGGAATTTTTGCTCCTGCCGGGAATCGAACCCAGGACCCACGGCGCAGAGGGCAGACACCCTGTCCACTGTGCCAACTGGGATTTAATATGATGTGTTACATTTAATTTAATATGAACTGCTCGTTGGCTTAGTTGGGTGAGCGTTTGCCTTCTAAGCAGTGCAGTGGTTCGATTCTCGGCGGAAACACAAGTTTTCTCCCCAAGGAGAATTTGTATATCTTGTTCTGGTTGTGATTGTGTGTAAGGTGTGAACGTTTCCGGCACCCACGACACAAGTCATCGAACTGAGTGTGGGGCTGTGAGTGTGAAAGCGTTTGTTTTTTTATGTATCGTGTTTTGTCAACAAGCAGTCACTCAATACGTCTATTTCTTATATTTATTATTATTTCTCTCATAAATTTCTATTTTCAGTTCACTCCATCTGCATAATTTGTATTGTTCAAAAAATTTAATTGTATTATTTCTCATGTTTAAGTAAAAAACAAAAACAGTCGAATCGAGAACCTTCTCATTTATTTGAAGTCGTTTAATTAAGCGATATTTATATAAAGTCAAAAGAAACCTTTTTTGCCCGTGTTTACTACCAGTAGTAACACGGGAAAATACATCTTCCTCTGTTACTAACAACAGGTCCAGTAGTACTATGGGAAGTTTATATATACCCGTCTACTACATTTTCAGATAGGTACCTGTTTTATTTAAACAACAAAGATAGGTCAATCACTCCACACTTTTAACGACCCAGTTGGCGCAGTGGACAATTTTCCGCCCTCTGCGCCGTGGGTCCTGGGTTCGATTCCCAGCGGGAGCACTAATTCCTTCTCAAGGGATATTTGTGCTTCTGGTTCTGGGTGTCATGTGTGTGTGATGTGAATGTTTCCGGCACCCACGATACAAGTCTTTGAACTTAGTTTGGGGCTGTGAGTGTGAATGCGTTTGTTTGTTTGTTTGTTTGTACAAATAAAAAAATTGTATCACTCTCAATTAAGTTAAAGCTATGAATGCCCTTTATTAGTCATATATATATGTATAAAAATATATATTAGTTTGTGTATGTTTATAATATATTATTATTATTTGTGTAGGTTTTTGTATGTATATTATGTATCAATATTAATAAGTATATGTAAGTACATTTATTAATTTAAATACGTGCTGAGGTACACCACCGTCCCTGTTTGTAATATTTTTATCATCTCCCTTTGGTTGTATGGAAGAAATCGCTTTGAGCGATAAGACCGACCTTTGTGCTCCTAAGTTATATTTAAGATTTCTTTGTAAGTGTTATTTTTTGGTGTGCAAATAAAGAATTTATCTATCTATCTATCTATAGGTACCTGTTTTATATAAACAGAAAAATCTATTAATTATTTAAGCTAGATTCACATTTAGGAGGATATATGATGCTATTCCTATAATTAAGGTTTTTTATGGTGTCAGCCGTGTTCCGCGGCTTCGCCCGCTATTATCAAATTAAAAAGTAGCCTATGTGTTAATCCTAGGTATAATCTATGTATATTCCAAATTTCATCCAAATCCGTTCAGCCGTTAAAGCGTGAAGAGGGAACAAACATACTTCCACACTTACGCACACACTTACACACAAACTTTCGGATTTATAATATTAGTAGGATTAAGTCAGTGTATCCAGTTTTGTGGTTCTTCAACAATAAATAATGTAAAAAAACAACTAATATCTAGCTGCTTTCTACAAGTTATTTTTAAATTATTTATTTTTGAAGTTATATAAATACATACCTGTTATTAAATGTAGGACCGAAATACGTTTGTGTGCGTTTGTTTGTTTGTATAAAACGAGGTTGATAAACTATCTATAGGTATTATATATTCTTGCCAGGTTCTTCTCGAGATGGCTGTAATTTTGCGAATCTGGCAATAGATTAATTAACTTTCATGAGTGCCTCTTTGGGGCCCATGTGAATAAACGATTTTGATTTTGATTTTATTACCAAAAAGTTTTTATTTTTTTTAATTAAACTTTGATATTTTGCCTATCTTGAATAAAAAAATATTTGAATTAATTATGGTAAACCATCTCACCTGATGGTAACAGACGATGTGGTCGACGATGGAGCAAGCTTACCTAGAAGATACATATTCACTCGCGACTTGAAGACTCCCATTTTGTACTAATCAACCGTTTTACTTTCGCATTTATGATAAAACCAGATAAATAAAAATATTCGTCATAAACGATACGATAAATGATGCCTTCTTAGAATATTTAAAACGTTCATAAATATACAGGACAAAAATATCAAATCTCATGCAAATAACATCAATTTGTATTTTTGTAACCGTTTCGTTCCGACATTTTATATCAAAACACTGTGAAAGTTATTTCATATATTTACGTATATTAACTAGACAAATAATTTCTTCAGCTTGTTTTTTTTTTCAGGTGTGTTGTCATGAATTTTTAATAAAACCCTATAAATTCAAAAAATGCCCCGCGTGACCTTGCACGTAACCGCCACGATATAATTTACGCAATATCTAATATCTTTAAACGAGCAATTCTTGTATATATATAATATATATGTGTGCAGTCAGGATCTCGGAAACGGCTCCAAAGATTTTCATGAAAGTTACAGATTAGGGGTTTTTGGGCCCAAGGAATCGATTTATCAACGTTCCAGGTCCGAAAAATGCTCGGTTCCCAAACTGCATTTGAAAAACCGGGTTTAAGAAACTATCAGCGCCATCTATTACGCCATGACCGATGTAAAAAACTGTTTCTACTCGACACTAGATGGAGCTTTCTGAGGCTTCAAATTCATTTTTCAACACATTCTGCCAAAAACTAAAAACCGAGCAAAGCTCGGTCATTCGGATATTACACCTTTATGTGCAAAAGTGTAAGGGGGATAATTGGCTGTGATTAAAAAAGGTGCTCGCATCGACGTATACCTGCCCCTTAAGTTAATAATTCTCACCTCAAAGTCCCTTCTTCTCAATTAAAATCACTTGAAACCCGGTAACATCACAAATCCGCTATAACCATGTCCGCCTGCGCCTGCGCACAGAATTGCACTGATTCATAACATTTACATAATTATTCGTACGAGTTTCACAAGGTTACGATGGTAAACTGTATTCGGTTTGTGATCATGGACTTTGCGTACTCAGGGCGGGGGGAGATGGGGCAAGTACCCCCTTTGCAATCTAGCGGATTAAATTAATTTAAACGCAAGCAAAGCTTACAATAATTAAAAGCAAGCAAAGTTTAAAAAAAACCGAGTTCACCGCTTTATTTCGGAACTTTGATCAGATTAGATGTAAATTTGTACTAAACACGAATTATTGACGATATCTCAAGAACTACTGATCAGATCTTGATCAAATTTATATAAGACGGCAAGCAACATCTTTCAAAAAAATAAAACTTTCAAAATCGGTTTACGTGGAAAGAAGCTATGAGGTAACAAAAAAAAACATAAAAAAAATCAGTTCAATTCAGTCAGGGCAGTTCAACTAAACCAACGGGCAGTTCAACTAGGCCAACGGGCAGTTCAACTAAATTATGAAGTTGAGTAAAACCGGGGCACAGCCAGTATTGCCACCTACTAGTAGTATTGATTTTGTTTATATAGCTTAAGCCATACTAGGCAGAACTGTATTGATAAATTTAGAAAGGAAAAATTATCGCTTGAGGCGGGGTTTGGACCCGCGGCCATAGGGTGCTATATGCTATTGCTCTAACCGCTGAGCTACTCAAGCCCTGCCCAAAGCGACGAAATTAACCTTTCCTCATTATTTACGTCTTACGGGGACGTGTGACGTCATACCGAAACAGTTATCAGAAACTACTACGACCAACGAGTCTAAAAAAAAGATTGAGCATTGCCATTCAACGTGGCAATGCCGCCAGCATGATGGGAACGCTACCCAATGGTAGTGGGCTTGAGCACTTGAGTTACCTATAAGCTCGATGTCTTGTAGGTAACTTAGTACTTTGCTGTACATAGTTTTAGTTTAGTTTTAGGAAATATAGGCAATTGGCCAGTAGTTTTACGAGTCTAATATTGCAGTTAGCTACACGCTGTGTTGATAACGTCCACCCAAATCAATAGATTTTGTTTATATAGCACTAGCCGTGCCCCGCGGCTTCGCTCGCCATTATCAAGTTAAAAAGTAGCCTATGTGTTAATCTTAGGTATAATCTATGTACATTCCAAATTTCATCCAAATCTATTCAGCCGTTAAAGCGTGAAGAGGGAACAAACATACTTACACACTTAAACACAAACTTTCGCATTTATAATATTAGTAGGAAAGTATCTATGACTCGTTTTCTCAAAATATGAAAACACATTTCCTTTTAGTATTTTACCTGACTACGCGCTACAAAGGAGGGTAAATAAAGTGTATATCGGCCTCGTCATTATGAAGATGAGTAAAGCCGGGGCATAGCTAGTATTGCCACCTAATAGTAGTATTGTGATAATTTGATAATCATTCAAAACAGGGAACAATAAAAACTAGGCTACAAGTTCCACACGTTAACTCGACAAGGTTGCATCACTTAGCTCTAACGTTTATTCGATTAACAGATGCTGAATCATTTTATGTTCAGCCCATTGTATCAAAGGTTTGTTAGGTTATTTTTGGAGTTCCAATCAACCAGCACTCGTTAATTTGCTGTTTTAAGTAATTATTGTGATTATAGGTACAATTTTTTTTTACTTGTATCGTGGGTGCCGGAAATATTCACATCACGCACACAATCACAACCAGAACCAGAAACACAAATTTTCCTTGCAGAGAAATTTTGTGTTTCAACCGGGAATCAAACCCGATACTCCTGCTTACTAGGCACACGCCACCCGACTAAGCCAACCAGCAGTTCTATGAATATATCCTACTAATATTATAAATCCGAAAGTTTGTGTGCAAGGTGTAAGTATGTTTGTTCCCTCTTCACGCTTTAACGGCTGAACGGATTTGGATGAAATTTGGAATGTACATAGATTATACATAGGATTAACACATAGGCTACTTTTTAACTTGATTATAGCGGGCGAAGCCGCAGGGCACGGCTAGTAGAATATATTATAAGCATATGTTCCCTATTATAATTACAATCTAGCCTGTATTTGACTAATGAGCTTTTAATTTTACTTAGATTGCTAGAATCATCATTATGTAACCAAGAATGTGTCCATTGGCACTTTTCTTACTGTCTTATTAAGGGACAGACACTTTGTTCGTACCCGTTGGTCTAGTTGGGTGGCGTTCGCCTTCTAAGCAAGGGTAACGTGTTCGATTCCCGACGGGAATACCAGTTCTCTCCTTAGGGAACATTTGTGAGGTCTTTCTATTTGTTCATGTGTATAAAAATGTAAAGACCACAGTTTTACACAAATAACTAATTAATTATTATATACAAAAACTTTTAATAATTATCCATTGATTTGAAATAATTATTAAATAGTATGTCGAATGCAGAGATATAATTATAAGTACTATATATAGGTATAAACTCAAAACTTAAACTCAAACGTTTATTTGCCAGAATACATTTCAAAAAGGTCTTATAAATAACATTATGTACAATGTATTCAGCCTGCATGCAGACGTGCAAATATTTAAAAATATTAGTGTCTCTAAATTTCATAAATTCGTCATTAGTATAAAAACAATTACTTAATAGCCAGTCACTCAAATTCTTCTTAAAACTATTGCCTTCTAAATTGTTTATATCTTTAGGTATTTTATTATATAAAGATATACTATTTTATTTATTCTAAAATCTCATTATTTTATTTATTTTATGTACGCGTATCTTTTAGCTGCACGCCCAAACACTTTTCTTACACCTCCAGGAAAGCTGGTAGATAATGCTTCATAGCATTAAGCTATTCCTTGTACACTGTTTTGTGCTAAACTATTAAATAAATAAATACACATATGATAAACGTTCTTATTGTAAATATATTTGTGCCATTTGGAGTAGAAACGCTGGGTCCATGGGGACCAGGTGCACTTGAAATTTATAAAGATTTGGCTGGGAAACTGAAAGAGTCGACACGTGACCATGGTTTGTATTTTGCACAGCAATTAAGTCTCGCTGTGCAACGAGGTAACGCAGCC
This sequence comes from Lomographa bimaculata, assembly GCA_948107665.1. Lineage (NCBI taxonomy): Eukaryota > Metazoa > Arthropoda > Insecta > Lepidoptera > Geometridae > Lomographa > Lomographa bimaculata. The sequence goes on along the minus strand of OX403610.1, from coordinate 9,632,042 downwards.
AGCATTTTGGGCACACTGCCGACCAATGACTTTTTGTATTAGGTAAGTAGTTTATCTAAATCTGTGTTTTGATTAATCATGAATGTCCTGTTTTGACCAGTAGGTTGATGTAATAGTTAGGTGAATTTCGCACGCTTTTGTTTTTTAATAAATTTCACTGCGATTTTTAAAATATGCTGGGTACGTTTTTGTAAAAATACAAATATCTCTAATGTAGATGCAAGCCAGAGGAAGCACGTTACATTTTTTGAATAATGGCCTACAACTATCCCTAAACCATGCTTTATTAATCACCCTAATGCATCTCTTTTGTATAATAAAAACTCGCTCAATGTCAATAGAATTTCCCCATAATATGAGACCATAGCTAAGTATGGATGACACATATCCATGGTAAGCTGCTAATGCAGCCTCCATCGAAACGGTCTTTTTAATGCAAATACATATCTGTCTAGTTTTTTACATAATTGGTCAACATGCGATTTCCAATTAAGGTGTTTATCAATACTAATTCCTAAAAAATGTACTGTGTCAACTTCTTCAACTTTTTCATTTTTATAATATAATAATATGTCAAATTTAATTGGTGTTATATGAATTAAATTGAACAATTTTGGTTTTATTTATATTTAAACTTAAATTATTATTTTCCATCCAACAATTTACACCTGTTAGGGCTTTGCTTACCGATATTTGTGATTGTTGTTTTTCGTCACATTTCACCATTATAGTGGTGTTATATATTACTGTATGTTTTCTATAAAAAAAAACGATTTAGGTCTGTAAGACCGTACTTTTCTTATCCTGGATAGGCAAGCATTTGACCACTATCTCACTTGACAGAAAGTGAAAATGCAGCCGAAGATGTAACATACTTGCCTAGAAGATACCTATTTACTCTAGACTTGAAGACAGATTGTACAGTTCAGGGAACAAAGACGCACCACGCAGGCAATGAGTCCACTCCTTCGCTGAACGGATGATAAACGTAGAAGCGAATTGCTTCGAGCGAACTGTAGGTCACAAGTCTCCGAACTTAGTACAGTCTGTGTGTTTTGTTTATTTTTCCACAGGTTGAAAAAACATAGTTGAAGGAGCAGTATTAAACTTAACTATGAAAATGGTAACTATATTCAAGGATAACCACTTCTAAATAAAAAATTACAATATTGTTCCGTAAGATTTCAAAATATTTAAATTGTGATATTGTACCATACTCAATACTTTGTACCTGTCAATCAAAATTATCCGCCAGCAAAGAAACAAAAACAAACGCTTTCACACTCACAGCATCCACACTAAGTTCAAAGACTTTTATCGTAGGTTATAACATTCACATCTCACACGCATTAAACCCAGAACCAGAAGCGCAAATATCCCTTGGGAAGGAATTTGTGCTCCTGCCGGGAATCGAACCCAGGACCCACGGCGCAGAGGGCGGACACCTGTCCACTGCGCCAACTGAGTGATAATCAATTATGTGTGAAGGAGTAGGTATCTATTTTTACCGACTTCCCAAAAAAGGAGGAGGTACTCAAGTCGACTGTATTTTTTTTTTATGTGTGTTACCTCGTTACTTCTCTCCACGTGAACCGATTTCGAATATTTTTTTTAAGTTTGAAAGATGTTGCTTTCTTATTGGTCCCATCAAAATTTGTCCAAGATCTGATCAGTAGTTCTTGAAATATCGTCAATAATGCCTATTTTGTGACGAATAATGCGTACCTTGACGATGTTTTCGTTTACCCGACTTCAAAAGTTACGTCATAACTTCTTTCGTTGTCAACCGATTTTGACGATTCTTTTTTTATTTGAAAGCTGGTGCTTTTCATGTAGTCTCCTTGAAATTTGATCAAGATCTGATTTCTAGTTTATGAGTTATAGTCAATAATGCGTGTGCAATACATTTAATCTGATCAAGGTTCCGATGATAAAGCGGTGAAGTCGGTTTTTTTAAGCTTTGCTTGCGTTTAATTATTATCTAAAGAATGCACGATATTCAGGGATTATGTCAGACATTTTCTCACGAGTTATCAGTTAGGTCATGACATACACTGATAACACCGGCACGGTCAGATTAAGTTGATACTGATAGCGAATTTGTATCAGTCTGAGCTTGAACATAGTGTTTTTACAACGAACAATGTTATAATGCGTCTGCTAAATATCACATTTTCCGCTTTTGAAATTAAAATTATAAGGGACTTGATATATTATATTTTATTTATATATATATATATATATATATTTTTATATATATTTATTATAAACTAGCTCAGGTGGCAAAAGCCTAACACTATATCTGGGTTCCATTCGTTTTCCAAAGCTTTTTGTAATATTAAAGTACCCATTAGCGTTTACTTATATTATGCTCTGTAACTTAACTAATTACTTTAGCTTAATATCAAAATGTATGTATAAGTGTTTTTAATTAAGTATTCTAAACTATGTCAATAAAGATATTATTATTATTTATTATTATAATGATCTCACGGGTGACGGGTGGTAGCGATTGCCCTTGGCAGGCAGTTCATAATTTTGCACATATTTTGCTTTTGTTGCTGGGTCGGCTTTTGTTGCTATTGTATAATTTACTATATTCGAATAATATATTCAACACTAAGTAATAATTAACTTAAATAGCATAAGTATAGGTTCCTGGCACCGATTCCCATCATTCAATATGTCAAACAACGAAACTAGGTTCACAGGGTCAAATAAAATTCATACAAAAAAAAATATATATACACTAGCCGTGTCCCGCGGCTTCGCCCGCTATTATCGAGTTAAAAAGTAGACTATATGTTAATCTTAGGTATAATCTATGTACATTCCAAATCCGTTCAGCCATCAAAGCGTGAAGAGGGAACCTTGAGGGAACAAACATACTTACACACTTACACACAAACTTTCGGATTTATAATATTTGTGAAGGAAAATATTGGAAAGGAAGGATAGGATAATTATTTGGTATGTATTATATATTTTATTAAATTATAAGTACCGATATATATGTATATAAGCATATATGTATATTTATCATTTTAACTAATCATCTAACTTTCTTTTGTCTCTCTCCCTCTCTATACCTTTTTGATGCACGCCTACACCCCTCTTCTCGTCTACCATGTGTGGTTGACTGGTAGAGAATGCCCCTAGCACAAAGTCTACCTTTTGTACTTTTTGTGCAATAAAGAAAAAGTAAATAATAATCCTACTAATATTATAAATCCGAAAGTTTGTGTGTAAGTGTGTAAGTATGTTTGTTCCCCTTCACGCCTTAACGGCTGAACGGATTTGGATGAAATTTGGAATGTACATAGCTTATACCTAGGATTAACACATAGGCTACTTTTTAACTTGATAATAGCGAGCGAAGCCGCGGGGCACGGCTAGTAATATATAAAGCAAGCGCGCACCCAGGCGCCTGTGAAGATAACATGCATGGGCTGCATGGCGCCTAAGGGACCTTGATATACTAAGCGGCCAGGCCGCGCGGCCGAGCGGCAGGCGTGTGGCGGCGCTTTGTATGCCCTAAGACCTGAAGACCCTGAAGACCCTTCGACGAAACGGGCAGTGATTTTTTATTTTTATATTTCAATTAAATATTGTTAATCCTAGTTCGAAGATAGCAATAACTCCATACATATGAGACATACATAAATTGAATTAGTGTTTATCGATCTTTTAAAGACTGTTCTATGAAATAATATACAGATTTTAGTTTTACTTATCACTGAACCACACTAAAAATCATTAAATATTTAAGGGGGCTCCCATACAACAAACGTGATTGTTATGCTCGTTTTTGCTCGACATTGATAACAGCAACAGGTAGATGCTTGAAATATTCACAGAATATTTAGTTATATATTCAATTTAAAAAAGAAAAATTACACCATATTTAAGGCTCCCATACAACAAACGTGTTTCTTTTATAGATAACTAGCCGTGCCCCGCGGCTTCGCCCGCTATTATCAAGTTAAAAAGTAGGCTATGTGTTAATCCTAGGTATAATCTATGTACATTCCAAATTTCATCCAAATCCGTTCAGCCGTTAAAGCGTGAAGAGGGAACAAACATACTTACACACTTACACACAAACTTTCGGATTTATAATATTAGTAGGATGGTACGGAACACTTGGTGCGCGAGTCCGACTCGCACTTGGCCGGTTATTAGTGCTCTAATCTATTGTACGTGCTTCTAAGCCCGTAAAAATTATAATTCGCCATGCCATCTCTATGCCATGACATAATATAAAAACCCGGCGATGACGTCATAGTTCACAAAATGGCGGCCGTTGCCGGGCGTTCACCTTATAGAAACTATAAGGTCATTCTATTTCTTTCTGTTTCGGTAAAAAGTGGCCACGACTCGTTATGTAAGGACGAATGATAGGTATGTGGTTGTAGAACCTAGGGTTGCACGCTCATAGAAATATATATTTATTTATTTATCTAATTAAGCACACAGTATGTACAATAGTTTTTTTTTCTTTTACTTTGGCTTCGCAATCTTGTGCATTTAGCCATTGCCAAGTGATAATATATTTCTAGCGTATTTCATATTAAAAGCCCAAGTCACTTGAAGTCACAGTCAAAGTCAAGTAAATGAGTCAAGGTCCAGTCGTAGTCAAGTAATTAAAAAATAAAACTTTACTAGGAATGAAACTTAATGGAATTTTTGGAGCAAAAGCAAAAAGCACGTTTTTCAACTTAGTATCATTTGCCTACACTTTTGCACGTTTACTAAGTATTAACGGTTATTAATCCACCATTATTTATTACACATTAACACTAGAAGAATCACAGGTTTTGGAAAATTATACAAAATCAACAATGCCATTTTTTCACTTTCGCGGCCATGTACAATAATTACACACACAAGAAGTAAACTAAGGACTTGTACAGCCTATTTAATAGGGTGTAGCAAAATACACAGCATTTTTTTTATAAAATAATTAATAAAAAATATTATAATATAAAATATTATTATATGTTATAGGTCAGCACTTCTTTTTTTTGTGGTTTATTACTACTATTTCACCTGATGTAAAGTGACGATGAAAAAGAACACAGAAATACACCAAAGGATAAATACAGCTTACAGAGAAACTTAGATAGATAGATAGGTACAATGGGCGGCCTTATCGCTAAGAGCGATCTCTTCCAGACAACCTTTGGATGGAAATATAAATGAAAAGTGAATGGTGATAAATATTATAGAGAGAGAAAATAACAGCTTTATGTACATTAATAGTTAGTACTTCACCGCTTATATTTTGGTTTTGGTTTGATCGATTTCGATACAATTTATATGGGACCACCTCTGAAGTGTAACCTACCAAACAGATAAAGAACCACTAAATCGATTCATAATTGACAGAATTATCACGTAACATCAATACAAAAAAAACATAAAGTCGAATTGAAAACCTCCTTTTTTGATGTCGGTTGAAAACAATGATTTATTAAAAGCCGCTTCTTTTTAAATGTAAGGTAAAACTATCAGTATATATACCGTCAAGCTAACGTAATGGTGACAACCCTAGATGCTCGGAATTCATTCGGAATTGATGGATAAAGTCACGCAGACGTTATGTAAATGTTTTATGTTATTTTAACCCAGGCTTAATTATGACACAATAAAATAATTAAAACTAGTCAAAAACAAAATCAAAATCAAAATCGTTTATTCACATGGGCCCCAAGGAGGCACTCATGAAAGTTAATGAATCTATTGCCAGATTCGCAAAATTACAGCCATCTCGAGAAGAACCTGGCAAGAAACTTGGCGGCGCATTTTTTTTTCATTCATATTTTTTTTTAAAACATTCTTAATTTCTAATAGGTACATAATTTTTCTTAACCTAGGTGTTATTATGGTAGTCGCTAGAAAGAGCCTGTGCAGTTTGCCTCCATGCATCTTTGTCATTAATATAGTCTGTGGTTTTATAATAAGCTTTCTTAATGAATGCCCGTTTTATTACAGATTTGAACTTTCCCAGTGGTAATTCAGTTACGATTTTAGGAATTCTATAGTAAAATCTAACCCTATTTGCCATACAAGATTTATTCGTTTTGCTTAATCTAAATGCGCGCACTGTAATTGTGTGTAATGTAGTGGATCTGTGAGCCCCTCCATATATCTCCGCCATTTTGAAATATTTCAAAAACTAAATCAACGAAAATAATCTTTATACTTAGCGAGCGAGGTTCTGGAATTGGTTCTGATTCAGGGTGCCCCCTGAATCAGAACCAATTCAGAACCATACCTATACCAATAACTCAGTTACTGTTCTATTCGGTTAGTTATCGTACGATAAAATGTATTTTTATCCGACTTCAAAAAAAGGAGGAGGTTCTCAATTCGCCTGTGTTTTTTTATGTGTGTTACCTTATAACTTCTTTCGCTGTGAGCCGATTTTGATGATTATTTTTTTATTTGAAAGCTGGTGCTTTCCATGTGGTCCCATTTCAGTTTGATCAAGATCTCTAGTTTTCGAGTTATCGTCAATAATGCGTGTTTAATACAATAAATCTAATAAAATAAATCTGATCAAGGTTCCGAAGATAAAACGGTGAAGTCGGTATTTTTTATTAAATCGTTTAATTATTAAAGAGAAAGTTATCTAAATCGTATCGATTCGGTAAGTTACTGAAAAGTTCTTAGTCAGGGGACTGTTCTCAAAGTTTCACGAGAATCGGCTGAGAAATGCGACCTGAAGACAAGTCCGGAAATCCACCGGACATATAAAAAATATACCTAAATATATAACCTCAAATTATGAACTCAAATGTATGGACTTCTTGTATTTAAATTTAATATGGAATATTCTTTCTCTCCCGAGCGGTGGGCTTTGACACCTGTAACACAGTTTTAAACTTGTGGCAAAAGCCTAACACTATATCTTGGTTCCATTCGTTTTCCAAAGCTTTTGGTAATATTAAAGTACCCATAAGCGTTTACTTATATTATGCTCTGTAACTTAACTAATTACTTTAGCTTAATATCAAAGTTTATGTAAAGTGTTTTTAATTAAGTATTCTAAACTATGTCAATAAAGATATTATTATTATTATATTTGGCCTAGGCTGAGGCAGAAATGCGGTATATTATATATTTTAAGGGTATTTTTTTTTACGCTGCTGTCAACGACAATTGCCTATATTTCCAAAAACTGATAGATTTCTTGTTTTTCTTTACTTCTCTGCGATTTTATTGTTGTCTAACTAAAGCATCGAAGTACAAAAAATATAGATAATAGGAACTTCAGGTGTTCCTTACACCATACAAAAGTAAACAAACTAGCAAGCCTAAATACAGCAAGAAAGCTTAAAAATGTGTAATTAATTATATGTATCAGTATTTTTTATAACATTTTAGAGTGACATTACAATTATTATTGGAATTATTTTCAGGAGGCTAGATGCCTGAAAAAGACTATTTAGTCCAAAGGTTGACTGGAAGAGATCGCTTTTAGCGATAAGTCCGCCCATTGTTCTTTAGTTTTTTTAAGATTACCCCTGTAACTAACTGTATTTGGTGTACAATAAAGAATTTTCTATTCTATTCTAGTCCGTCTTTAACATTAACAAAATATATTGGACACGTATTTTTTCTTTTGTCAATTAAACAAAAAATTACAAAGATATAGTGCGTCGAAATGCCGCGTGACGTCACGCCACAGTACACTTTTGACTGAGGCGTGACGTCACTGGCCCCAAACTTTGACGCTCTTAATCTTTGTCGATTTCTATTGCTTTGTGAAATACATAATTAAACGCAAGCAAAGCTTAAAAAACGACTTCACCGCTTTATCTTCGGAACTTTGATTAGATTAGATGTACTTAACACGCATTATTGACGATATTTCAAGAACTACTGATCAGATCTTGATCAAATTTAAATGGGGCCAATTAGAAGCAACATATTTCAAACGAAAAAAAATCTAAATCGGTTCAAGTGGAACGAAGTTATGAAGTAACACAAAAAAAAGCAGTCGACTTGAGTACCTCCTCCTTTTTTGTGAAGTCGGTAGAAAAATACGTGTCCAATAATTTTTACCAATAACTGTTGACTAATAAGATATTTACTGTCCGATGGTTAAGTTGAGTTAGCGTCCGCCTTCTAAGCAGGGGTATCGGGTTCGATTCCCGGCGGAAACACAAGTTTTCTCCCCAAGGATTATTTGTGTTTCTGGTTCTGGTTGTGATTGTGTGTGTGATGTAAATGTTTCCGGCACCCACGACACAAGTCATCGAACTTAGTGTGGGGCTGTGAGTGTGAAAGCGTTTATGTTTATGTTTTTTACCCAGGCATCATCCCTACTCTCATGACCATGGCGCGTGTAATATAAACGCAAACAAAACAAACGCATTCACACTCACAGCCCCACACTAAGTTCAAATACTTGTATCGTGGGTGCCGTAAACATTCACATCACACACTAATTACACCCAATAACCAAACTAATATGCCGAAACATCGAGTCCTCAATAAAAAAACCAAAACGATATAAATCGTAAATATCCCTAACATTATCTACTTACTGTACACAACAAAATAACCGAGGTACTGGTCAATGAGGAAGTTTACCATGAGTCCATGATCCATACACATGATTTGAGAAAAATATTATAATATACACGACCTTCAAACCGTTCTATACCTACATAATAGGTTACATTAGGTACGCCTTTACAATATTTTCCTGTTTTAAATGCTGTCTTAAGTTTTTTTTTTAATTTTGGCTTTGCAATCTTGTGCATTTAGCCAGTGTCAAGTAATAATATATTTCAATTGTATTTCGTGTTAAAAGTCGTAGTTATAAGTCACAGTCGAAGTCAAGTAAAAGAGTCAGGTCCAGTCAAGTCATGCTATAGTAAAGTGGTAGAAATTTTACTAGAACTTCTATTGGAGTTTTGGAGCGAAGGCAAAAATCACGTTTTTCAACTTTGTATGATTTGCCTACACTTATGCACGTTTACTAAGTATTAACGGTTAATAATCCACCATTATTACACATTAACACGCGAAGAATCACAGGTTTTGGAAAATTATACAAAATCAAAGCCATTTTTTCACTTTCGCGGCAAAACTCCATGGCTTATGTTACTAACAGCACGTAATAAATAACTTAAGCCAGATATATCATCATCATCATCTCAGCCGCAAGAAGTCCACTGGATATAGGCTTCGCCCAAAGATCTCCAAAGAGGTTGTAAGCGACCTGAATCCAGCGTCTTCCTGGGACCATTCTCTGAGTTTTTTTAACTATGCTACATGTTTTGACTAATTTCGGAACGACTTGTGTTTGGAATATTCATCCTACTAATATTATAAATCCGAAAGATTGTGTGTAAGAATGTATGTTCGTTCCCTCTTCACGCTTTAACGGCTGAACGGATTTGGATGAAATTTGGAATCTAATTATACCTAGGATTAATACATAGGTTAATTTCAACGGACTTCAAAAAAGGAGGTTCTCAATTCGACTGTATGTTTTTTTTATGTATGTTACGCGATATCTCCGCCAATTATGAATCGATTTTGATGTTTTTTTGTTTGGTAGAGTACACTGGTCCCATAGAAGTTTTATCGAAATCAGACAAGTCAAAACCGAAATATAAGCGATGAAGTCGGGTTTTTTCAGCTTTGCTTGCGTTTCAATTATTTAACTTGATAATAGCGGGCGAAGCCATGGGGCACGGCTATTTTAAGATCCTAAATGGTCATCAATTAATAATACGGAACTCCGTTGTTTTATTTTTAATTTACTCGTATCTATGCCATTGTCACCACTACCTTCACAGCGTGTCACACATAACCTGACTTTCTGGTGGCCGTGTCACGTAACATTTCGAAGTCAAGGTTGTGACACATGACGTCACCGTCCGGAGACATGTAGAGTGGAGGAGTGGCTTTGGTGAAGTTTTATTTAGTATAACCGACATAATTTCATGGTGTTTATACACATTTAATTTTGTGATACTTGCGTAAGTAAACTCGGTACAAATATTTAGTCTAAAGCCCAATCAGCCGGAAATAATTTAAAAGAAATCATACTGGATAAAAACCGACTACTCCGCTTTATTTTCGGAACCCTTGATCAGATGAAATGAATTAAATACGCATTATTGAGGATAACTCAAAAACTACTAGTCAGATCTTGATCAAATTTAAATGGGACCACATGGGAAGCACCAGCTTTCAAACAAGAATCAGATGAGATAGTGGTGAAAAGGAGATGTTTCAAAATTGAAGGAGCCTGGGCCAGCACCATGTACCATATACATACGTATAGCTATACAATATAGTAACCGTTTTTGAATGTTTATTTTCTTTACTTTTATTTCGTTTGAATGTACATTTAAAATATCTTGGTACATTGATAGCAACACAACACAGTTACAAATGGCGGATTGCGACAATGTTGAACTGTCATTAAGACGTGTCATTGATCATTTATTTTAAACAACATATCAATTCTAATATATTTATGTTTCGTTGTAATTATAATAGGACTATATAATATGTTATTACTCGATTGAAACTCAGAACAGAGTGACATTTAGTATCTTCTTGTCATTACTGCCCCAAAAATAGGGTTAGATGTTTAAAATTAATTAATTTGTTGGTACAGCTGTAGTCTTCTGCAGATTAATTTATTTGTATTTTTAAGAAAATGCAATATATATCCCTATTTTTCTATGTATGGTACATAGTGCTGGCCCAAAATAAAACATCTCCTTTAAAAAAAGCTATCAATGTTGACATTGCCTAGCATATAGTGCATACATCAAGATCATTCATAGACAATACAAAACGTCGTCACGTCATGAGTATCGCCGTAAATAATTAAAAAATATAACGCTTTCACACTCACAGCCACACACTAAGTTAAATTACTTGTATCGTGGGTGCCGGAAACATTCACATCACATACACAATCACAACCAGAACCAGAAACACAAATGTTACTTGGGGAGAAAACTTGTGTTCCCGCCGGGAATCGAACCCTGCTCGAACGTTCACTCAAATAAGCCAACGATCAGTTGAAATTAAATTTTTCAACAAGTCATTTTGTAAAGACACTCATCTATTATGCGCTAAGATGGCGTACTCGTAACTACAGTAAGTGTATACCATTAGAATAGTTAAGGATCTGCCTATCCATTGTTAGACTGACAAAGGATGATGATATTTCTAAATGTATGTCTCTCTTTAGATCACAGGCAAATCTTCAAAGTAGCTTTAAGACGATAGGCGTAAGAATATATGCGTGCTACTTACTCGCCATACATTAAAAAGAGACAACATATAGAACAGAGCCACGTCTCATTATCTCTGTTAAGCGATAAATCGTAAACACTAGTTTTGGCTGAGACTACACCATTTTAATAAAAAAATGGCTTCCATTTATTTAGGTATTTAAATTATATAAACAATTGAACTGCCCGTTGGTTTCGTGCGCCTTCTAAGCATATCGGGGGTTATCGAGTTCGATTCCCGGCGGGAACACAAGTTTTCTCCCCAAGGCAAATTTGTGTTTCTGGTTCTGGTTGTGATGTGAATGTTTCCGGTACCCGTGACACAAGTCATCGAACTTAGTGTGGGCCTGTGATTGTGAAAGCGTTTATTTATTAAAATATATTTGTTTATTTCAATTTGTTCTTCTCTTTTAAAGACGGTTTAAGAACTTTATTAGTTTCAAAAGACCCAACTAAATTTTTTTTTTTACTGAGACAACTTTTGCCATTATCTTTCTGAATTTCATTTATTTAGATTTCTAGTATATATTGTCAAATATGAAAGCTTTTTTTGACATTACTAAAAACGACAAATATTTAGCGGATAAAAAAAAACTAACTACTAATAAGTAAGCATTATTTATTCCATTATCTATTATTTATAGTTTTAAAATTACACATTATTACTCGAAGAATCACAAAGTTTCTTTTTTTTTATTTGGTTTCGCTATCTTGTGCATTCAGCCAGTGTCAAGTAACAATATATTTCAAGTGTATTTTAAATTGAAAGTCCTAGTCACAAGTCAAGTAAAAGAGTCAAGGTCCAGTCATAGTCAAGTCATGCCCCAGTAAAGTGGCCTTTACCAGAACTTTCATTGAAGTTTTGGAGCGAAGGCGAAAATCACGTTTTTCAACTTTATATGATTTTTCTACACTTATGCACGTTTATTAAGTACTAACGGTTAATAGTCCACCATTATCATACATTAACACTCCAAGAATCACAGCGTTTGGAAAATAATACAAAATCAACGCCATTTTTTTTAAATTTTGCGGCAAAACCTCGCTCGCCCCTTTTTTTTCATCATTCCCGCCAAAATTCATCTCCGCGCCACAGATTAAAAAAATGGCTCTGTTCCATATAACCTTTCTTTAGAAAGCTACATTACTGGCCTTTGCGATAGAAATTAAGAGATAAAAACAATGAACACTATCGAAAATGTAGAAGTAATTATGCTACTAAAACTAAAAACTGAAACTAACTAAATAGGTATACAATCATGACACGATAACGCTTATTATTAACAGTCGAGCGACTTGTTAATTTCGTCTTTCAATTTTAAAACAGAAATAGTGGCTCTGTGAGCTAAAGACGCGTATTTTTCTGAATGTCTGAAATATGTTTTTTTTTTCCTTAGTTTTGGCTTCGCAATCTTATGCATTTAGCCAGTGTCAAGTGATAATACATTTCAAGTGTATTTCATATTATAGGTCCTAGTCACAAGTCACAGTCAAAGTCAAGTAAAAGAGTCAAGGTCCAGTCGTAGTCAAGTCATGCCCTAGTAAAGTGGTAGAAACTTTACTAAAACTTCTATTGGAGTTTGGAGCGAAGGTGAAAATCACGTTTTTCAACTTTGTATGTTTTGCCTACACTTATGCATGTTCACTAAGTATTAACGGTTAATAATGCACCATTATTACACATTAACACTCGAAGAATCACAGGTTTTGGAAAATTTTACAAAATCAACAACGCCATTTTTTCACTTTCGCGGCAAAACTGAAATATGTTTTCTTACAATTTCAAACAAACCCCATAGCTCCGCCATTTTGAAAAATACAAAAATGTAATAGACAAGAAAATTCTATGTAATTTTCGAACCTGCTCACAAAATTCACGAGAAACGGTTGAGAAATGCGACCTGCAGAGACGAACAATCGGAAATCCGGACATCCCAGGGCAATCTTTAACCACAATTTTGCCCAAACTGATATGGAGAATTATTATATTGTAATGTGACATGTCTAGAATAACGATCACTGATATTAATAATAGTAAAGACAAACGTTTCGCGCTCGCGGTGAATATATTTATATACCGTAATATATATATGAGTAAATTAGCAAAACATAACCTTGAAAACGATAACAAAACAATTGTGTGTTGTTAATTAAAGTAATAATGCAATTTATATAATTATTAACATTATTATGAGCGAAAGAAGGTACCATAATACTGATATAATAAGTTTTTTTTTGTCTGTATACGCAAAAATTTGACCACTATCTTAACTGATGGAAAGCGACAATGCGGTAGAAAATGGAGCACGCTATTATATACCTAGAAGATAACTGTTCAGACTCGCAGGTTGTCCCTACTTATCGGGAGACTTCCACTTCTTAACAGTATAATAAATGTGAAATCAAAACGCTTCGTACGCACAAAAGACTGTAAACCCCAGGCTATATGATCTGTGGTACGCACCCTTGGAATATCAACCATAACGATGCCGCATGATTATTTATATATCGTTGTTATGTTATAATTTAATACTAGGTATTAAACAAATATTAATACTGTCACTGACAAATAGTTTTAATGAAAAATATATAGTTATATAGATATGATTATTATGTAGGTAGGTAGGTATACTTTTACATTCCTATGTATTAAACTAACAATTAAACTGTATTATTGACGGTATTTAACTGAACATAAAATTTAAGATATAAATTACCTAAACATGGTAATTTAGAAAGTTTTATATTGTTAATTATACATATGCCTACGTATTGTATATTTTTATATACTTATAGGTAAGTACATTATAATTGAATGAAAACTGTGTAATAAAATAAATAAACCAATGAAATAATATACCTACCTATATATTTATACAAATTATATACATATATATTTTTTTGTGATATATGTAATATACATAACTAGATTACGTAGCTATAGTATATAATATACAAATATTACTGATAATATTTGTATATTATACAAATATTATCAGTAAATGTTATTGACATTTTACATTACTATTTCTATATAATTGTTAATTATATTGAATAATAATTTGGATATACCTTCTGTTGTAGGTCCTTATCTATAGTAACATATAGTATTTTATAACACAAGACAAAGAGGCTAAAAATCTATTCTTCACCAACAATTATTATGGTCAACAGCAAGAAAAATCAATAAATCTTTTACAGCAACACATATTCAACCAGCACTGCATTATTTATCATTCGAAAAGCAATAAAACGAATAAATTCCTTAAAAATCTCACCTCATTTCCAAACATAAAATCCACTACACGATGTGTACTCAAGCACAAAATAAAAAAAAATACAATTTAAAAAAGAAACCACGACAACACATGAACTCTACTAGTGTTGTAAGTACGCGTTAATTGCAAGATTTTATAAAAAAATCGTAACAATAACACTGTCAAATTTAACGGAGAGATCAATAAAAACGCGCGAAAAACGTGTCCCGCGTCATGAAGCCGGTGCCGCACTGACTAGTAAAGTGACACTGCCAAGTAACAAAATGGCGTGCTCACTTGAGTTTGCGCAATAAGTTCTCCGCAGCCTGAGACTATCCAATTAAGTTTTTTGTCCATAATGATACCTTAAAAGTTGAATCGTACTGCTTAATCTGCCCTCAGTGGTTTTTATCTATAATCTGTTGTAAAATCATAGCAAGGATTGCAGGAAATCGATAAGAAATTACTACCTTCTGTTATATAAACACCTTGTTTTGATGCGGCATTTGCAAGGTCTTTGACCTAAGAAACTGAACAATAACTTGGCAATTAGTCATTATCTTCGATGTATATGGTACCTAGGTTTACTTTTATTTACTAACTACTACATTTTAGGTACGGTAGAATAGTTATCCGCTTGATTCACAAGGAAAATATTTTACTATTACAATTAATCGATATTTATATTTCTATTTATTCGATTACAACACAAGCTTGAAAACTAGTAGGTAAGTATATAAAACCTATGTTAGGTTGGTTATGTGCCGAAAAATCATTCACTTATACAGACAGCTTCACAAAACCAATTTTATAAAATTATTAGTTAAATTATTGAAATTATTGTTTGAGTACATATAATACGCTTGTGTTATTTTTGTATGAAAACTGCAAATCTTATATACTCGTAGATCATTTAATACACTTATATTTTTCAAATATTATTTCTAGGTACACATATCTACGTTTTATCAGTGTGTTATGGTATCTGCCTAAAACAAAGATAATATGTCTAAAACCTAACCTAGTTATACTAATCGATACCTACAGCGACCCACCCAAATATACAATTATACGTCATCGTCTGCCTATCCCTTCTCTACACTAATTCTGAGGTCGGTAACGCTACCATATTATTTGTTCTATAACGATACCACATAATATGAGGGTATTGATTCAAGTGACGAATATAATATCATAATATTCAAGAAGTAAACCAGTTATTGAAACTAGTTTTTTATATTCCCCTCCCTATACAAAGGTCAAAAAAGGTTGAGGTCTATAACAAACCTCGCAGTTTTGCCGCGAAAAAATGGCGTCGATTTTGTATTATTTTCTAAAACTTCTTTAAGTGTTTATATGTAATAACTAGCTTTTGCCCGCGGCTTCGCTCCCGTTAAGAAGTACAACAAACTTTCATCCCCTTTTTTATCCCCTTGGGGGTAGAATTAATCAAAATCCTTTCTTAGCGGATGCCTACGTCATAACATCTACCTGCATGCCAAATTTCAGCCCGATCCGTCCTGTGGTTTGGGCTGTGCATTGATAGATCACTATGTCAGTCAGTCAGTCAGTCAGTCACCTTTGAGTTATATATATTTAGATTGTGGATTAATAACTATTATAGAACGTAAACGTACAAAGTTTAAGAACGTGATTTACTTTTTCGTTTTTTCGTGATTTCGTTCCAAAACTCAGCTCTCACTCCAAAGTTCAGTGAAGGTAATTTAAATAATAAGATTACAAGCAAAATTTCGTTTCCGAGGTTGTACCACTATTTCTTATCATTTTTCTCACAGTTTTTATTTGATGTCTTATCAAAGAAATGGAAATCATTTTATGTGTGTAAATCAAAAGTAGCCTATGTGTTAATCGTAGGTATAAGCAATGTAAGTACTACATTCCAAATTTCACCCAAATTCATCCCGTTATATAGAGCGTGAAGAAGGAGCAAACATACTTACACACAAACTTTCGGATTTATAACATTAGTAGGATGTCTAACAAGAGGTATCGGTTTCGCTGTTCGTTAATTTGACTTTAAGTGTAAACAGTACATTACAAATCCCTTAAAAGCATATTAATTTCATATAAATTACCATGACCAATACTTATCAGTCAATAATACTTACATAAATGTATTTTATACATTTTAATTCAGTAACTAGCTACGCCCCGCGGTTGTACCTGCGTAAATCCCAGACCCGCGGGATTTCCGGCGTAAATTTTATTTCATAATAACCTTGTCCTGACAATAATTAACACAACAAATTCGAATTAGTGAAATCGTGCCATTCGTTCACGCGTGATGCGATGACAAAGGGTAATAGAGTTTTTTTAAATATATTATATTACAGACTAGCCGTGCCCCGCGGCTTCGCCCGCTATTATCAAGTTCCACCATCTGTATACATTTCACAGCCGTTAAAGCGTGAAGAGGGAAGTATTTGGAAGACAAGTTGAAGAATAATTTAAACTCAAAAAAAGTTTAATAAAACGACTTAAATAAATAAACAAAATATATGGCAAAAATACTGGTCTCTAATTGTTTTACATAAAAATCCCAGGCAGCATAATATGTATCTAACATTTATAGCCCAGAAAATATACATTTCATTCTGAATTAAAATATGGTGCTAATTTCAGTTAGCTTTTAGAGGCATTTAGTATTAATCTTTATCAAAATAAATTATTTCGTAATCAGTATTTTATTAAAATACAATTTGTCCTTTATATTTTAGATAAAAACATCATAGTAGCATAGTAGAAACAAATCTTGTTTCTACTATGATAGTAGAATCAACCAGGCAACGAGTGATGAGTTCTGTATAACTAATTCATTAAATAATTAAATACTCATTAATTTAAAAACATTGTTTACACGTCTTGTAATAAGTTTTTTTATAATTGCAGTTTGAGTAAGATTTGTATAAAAAATTTAAATATTAAAATCAATGTTAAGTACAAAAATAAAAATTATATAAAATTAAAATATGTCATACCAGCCACACAAATGTGTTGTATATTACAGTAAACAAAATAATACAAATATGGTCACATAAATACTTAAAATTAATCAATCATAGGAGTAGAGCATTAACAGTAACTGCGTAATTCGGCACATTATGGGTTTAGATTTAGATAGAAACGTTTATATTTTGAACCAATTTGATAAAAAAATGGTATTTAAGTCGACAGAATGTTTTTTTTCTTTTAATTTGGCTCCGCAATCTTGTGCATTTAGCCAGTGTCAAGTCAAAAACTATTTTTCAAGTAAATTTCATAATATAAGTCCTAGTCACAAGTCACAGTCAAAGTCAAGAAAAGAGCCAAGTTTCAGTCATAGTCAAGTCATGCCCTAGTAAAGTGGTAAAAAATGTACTAGAACTTCTATTGGAGCGAAAGCGGAAATTGCGTTTTTCCACTTTGTATGATTAGCCTATACTAGTGCACGTTCACTAAGTATTAACGGTCAATAATCCACCATTACTACACGTTAACACTCGAAAAATCTCAAGTTTTAGAAAATAATCAACAGCGCTATTTTTTCACTTTAGCGGCAAACCCAACTGGGAGACGATAATGTACGACCCGATTTTGCACGGTCCTATTTTGTTTCTTCTTCAGCCAATAATGCACACCCTGATAATTCATGTACATGTTTCGAAATATCAGACCGTGCATGTCCGGGTCGCCAATTATTGCCTGTACAAAATCGGTGCGTATTGATAATGTACGGCCAATAATGTACAGCCAATAATTCATGTACAGAGCTTCAAAATATCAGTTTGTGCAATACTGTGCGTGCAATACTGGCTGCGTAAAATCACTCCATGTCAATATTGTGCGGCCAGTATTGCGCAGCCAATAATAGGAAGCCAACTATAGACAAACATACACTCTCTATGCGATGCCTCGTTTGTTTAGGTGAGTCGCTAGGAAGAGTTGGCACGGCCGGCAAAGCGCTCAAAAATAAGTTATTAGAAATATGGGAGGAAGGCTGCGCTCTTGAAATTACTGGATCATCCAAACGAGGATTTGACTTTGTCATTTGTTTGAACACGGATAATCGGCCGTGCATTATTAGCTGTAGGTACATCATCAGCTCGTGCTAATATTTTCCGACTTGTATTGTACGGCCAGTATTGCTCGAACTGATATTTCGTGTACATTTAATACAAATTTTGTTTTCCTAGCTCCGTATTATAAGCTGTACAAAATCGTTCCGTGTTGTTAATTTTCACATCCAATAATGTACGGCTCGTATTGCAAAACGTGATAATTGGAAGCCATGTCACCAAATACTTGTTGCGAATTATTGGCCGTACATTATCAGGCCGCGCATTATTGGTCGTACAATATAGGGACTCTCCCAACTGAATGTTTCTTATTTTTAGACGCTTATTAGTCGACATGAATGATCGCAACGATCACGTTTAATAGTAGGTAGTAAGGGCAACCCTTATTACTATTAAACGTGTTTGAGAGTTTTGCCGCGAACGTGAAAAAATGGCGTTGTTGATTTTGTATAATTTTCCAAAACCTGTGATTCTTCGAGTGTTAATGTGTAATAATGGTGGATTATTAACCGTTAATACTTAGTAAATGTGCATAAGTGTAGGCAAGTCATACAAAGCTGAAAAACGTGATTTTCGCCTTCGCTCCAAAACTCCAATAGAAGTTCTAGTAAAGTTTCTATCACTTTACTAGGGCATGACTTGACTATGACTGACTACTTGACTTTGACTGTGACTTGTGACTAAGACTTTTATTATGAAGAAAAGAAATTGTTAATATTTGTTTAATATTTCGACTGAAGGACTATGCATCCATGGTCATGAAATAATAAAAAAAAAAATTAAACGTGTTTGTTGCGGACAAATTGTGGAATGTGGCCCTAGTAAACGATAATGTCATTGTCAAGTCAGGTGACATTGACAATTGACATCTTTATTGTTTATTTGAGTTTCGGCTAAACAGCAAAAAGGCGGCTACTAATAAAATCAGAGAATATTCATATTGTTTCAAATTCCTTAGATATATTTAGACAATGGCCGAGAAACTCGAAGACTTAAATCTCCCGATGACCGTAGTCACTAGGATAGTAAAGGAAGCACTTCCAGACGGTGTAGCGATATCAAAGGAGGCGCGAACCGGCCTCGCAAAAGCAGCATCAGTTTTCGTGTTATACGTTACCTCTGCAGCCACAAATATCGTGAAGAATAAGAAGAGAAAGGCTCTTACTGGCCAGGACGTGCTAGACGCTATGCGAGATATAGAATTCGATAGATTCGTAGAGCCTTTAGGAGAAGCATTGGAGCAGTACAAGCAACTTGCTTCCGCGCGTAAATCTGGTGCCGGCAAGAAAAAAGACGATACAGAAGAACCGGAGACTATAGAAGATGATTGAGTGCTTCTAAGACTACATTTAAGTTTAAATTAAGTTATTTGTTAAATAAATCGTTTTGTAAGTACCTAAAGTGAGTTTTTATAACCTTAATGGCTACGAACCACGGCTACGCTTATATGATGATTTGAACTGCCCTTTGACTGAGGTGAGGGTATCGGGTTCGATTCCCGGTGTGCACACAAGGGTCTTGGTGAGATTGTCTTTGAATTTCATGTGGGGCTGTGAGTTTGTTTGTTGCTGTATGAAGACACTCTTTTTTTTTTTTTGCTAAATAGGCAAGCATTTGACCACTATCTCACCTGATGGAAAGTTATGATGTGGTCAAGATGTGACATGCTTGCCAAGAAGATACCTATTCACTCTTGATTTGAAGACTCCCAGATTATACCCCTCGGGGAACAATGACGCAGGCAATCAGTTCCACTCCTTCGCTGTACAGATAATGAATGTAGAAGCAAACTGCTTTGAGCGAACTGGAGGTATGTCAACCATAAATGGATGACGTTTGACAGTTTGTCTGGTTGTTAGATGGTAAAATGGGCATGGTGGAATTAACTCATGCAATTCCTGCGCACACTCTCCAGAATGCAAACGATAGAATACCGATAGACTTGCAACCATACGTCTGTGACTGAGATGTCAAACACACTTGCATACATTTCTTTGCATTTCTACTGTGTATTTCCAATAACTGTATGACTTATAAATCTGGCGATCCTGGTTGTTAGTTGTGGTAAACATTTTACAATCACTCTAGTAATCTCGCTAATATTATAAATGTGAAAGTGTGTGTAAATATATTCGTTTTCTCTTCATGGAGTAACTGCTAAAATGACGTGAATAAAATTTAAAAAAATTTGTACATAGCTTATACTCAGGATTACATAGGCATAGCTTATGCAGGTAAACCGTGCGGATCCACTAGTAATTAAATAATATACACAATATTTTTTATCACCTCTTTATTTCTGGAATAAAATCTTCACAAATAATTTGGAATGTTAACATTAAACCACCAGGCAGCATGAGTTCTATACCTACCTACTTATACCAAAAACAGCCGCTTTACCCTCTTGAATAACCAAAATACTTACATCTACTACGTCTATAGCTAATTTGTTATATTAAACTCTTTTGTATAATTAATACTATCTTTAGAAGAAAACTTTGAAAGACTTAGAATTATGCAAAATGTTGCGCTACTGTAGGGAAGCAGTACTTTTGTTTAAAAATTAATAAAAAAAATATTAAACATCTTGTCTGCCAATCATAAAAATAATACTATAAAAAGATTTTTAAAGTCAAGGTTTAACTATTTGCTAATAAAAATGGACTAAAAAGATATACAACCAGAGAAGTTGTCAAGACAAATGAAACTAGCCCAAACTCGATAGGCTTATCTTGTCTAGTTCAGAAGTTCCTATGGGCATCTTCCGTCTCCATCATCAGACCAGCTCCATGGTACCATATCATTGCATATGCATAGTCATCGAAGATACGTAGGTACACAAAATTTGAGTCCAATTGGGCATCGGGAAGTGGCTCTAATTTAGCTTGCAAGATATATTACAGACCGACAGACAATCGAACAGGTGAAACTAAATAAACACTTGTTTGAACGGAGCCATGGGGGATATTGGTAGGCCCTATGGAGCTGATCTGGCCATGGAGGTCACCGGTGAGATAATTCAAGCCTGTTTTACAGGTCACTAAGCACTAATCTCATACTAAAATGTAAGGGGGCAAATTAACCGAGTCAGCTCAGTTCTTGTGTGTTGTAAGTTGTAGCCATAACTTTGTCTTAAAACATGGCTAAGTGCTTATAGTCTTTCTTTTTGGTAGTTCTTCGTTATATTTTTACCTAACTGCCAAGAAAGTCTGTTTTACGTGCGTGTCTTATACATATGTATGTAAATTCTTTATTACCTCGTATCTTCCAAACAGCTGGATGGATTTTGACAGCTAAGATATTGTTACATTTGTCATAAAAACCTTAGTGTTCTTAAGTGTTTGAAAAAACAATATGGCGGATTTTTGGCGCGATATATATATAATAAAATGTATGCTAATAACAAAAATTTACCAAACCTATCATGTAGGGTATCAAAATGAAGGAAATTAAAGTGGATTAAAATAATAAAATTAAAAAAAAGTTGGTTCACATTTTTTGCAGTCTGGTTTTTTTTTTAATTTTTAGTACATTGACCTGTTAAACAAAAGTACTGCTTAAGATAAGCTAAGAAGCTACAGCTCTAAGAATAGATCAAAATAAACTACATAAGTACTTATATAAATAAAACTCTACTACATATTGCTTTATAATTTAAAATCTACAAAAGTCAGACTAATTTTAAAAAATATTTCTTAGTATTTTTAAATCATGTACATAGATTATAAGTGCTATATTTTTATTACACAGTACAGTTCGCGTTATGTATAATATATTTTTATTTTTATATAAAACAAATATTAATCTATATATATATAAAAGTAAGTCGTGTTTGTTACTCCACTTATAACTCAAGAACGGCTGAACCGATTTAGCTGAAAATTGGCAGGGAGGTAGTTTAGAGCCAGGAGAAGGACATAGGATACTTTTTAAGAACGTACATTTCTTTAAAATTTTTTTTTACATTTCGACATGCTTTCCATTTTCTCATACGTCACTCGGATTTGGTAAAGTACTAGGCAAACATAAACATGAAGGTTGTAATAATATAGTCACGTGACATTGTAACGCATGCCGGGTATGGCTTCCTAAATATGCACATTCATTGACTGTTAGGCGGAACGAAGGTCGCCGGGACAGCTAGTTTTATATAATAATATAAATATATGATTATTGATTACAATATAAATATCACTCATATTCATATTATTATTGTATATATTCTATAATAGTAATATAAATAAAGAGTAACTGTAAATATAAAGAATATAGCACTTATTAATATTATTATTCAGAATGTAAGCTATGAAAATAAATGAGCATTATATGCCATTCATATGCCTACTTATTAATTTTGAATATACATATTAATTTTATTGTATGACATTAAATTCCAGACTTAATAATTAATTTTATTCAAAGAACAGGTAGTTATTATCATGAAATAATTCATTAATTATCTATATTATGTTTTAATAAAAAAAAGTGAAATATTATTTTTCCTGTTTCAGTAAATTTTGTTAATTTGTCGCTGTACCTACTCATATTAGTTACAGGCTAAATATATTTTTTAATCTGTATTCATATTTCTTAGGGTAAGTCCCTATAAAAGTAAAATTACTGCGAAAATATAACAAAGCGGCATTCCCCCAAAAGAGAATGCCATCTTGCGCGCATAGTTGAAAGCTTGGCTAAACATTTCGCCAAAGCTTGTTAACAAACATACAAACATAAAAATTACACCGAATAAACGTTTCTCTTGTGCACTATTTAGTGCCCATGGCAGTTTTCCTTTGTTACACAATTGTAAATTAAATGTAAGTAGAGATGACTACTTTTGTAGAGATTACTACTGTCTGTCCGTGCCACCGTAGCTCCCAAACGGCTGGACCGATTTTGTTTGAACGGTGTCTTAATCGAGTGTTCTTAGTAATGTTTGGTGAAAATTGGTGCAGCCGTTTTTTCAGATAGAGCTTCGGAAGTTTTTTCAAAATTTTCATTTTCCACTTGTTGTTTAGAACTTCTATACATCTACATACATATACAAACATACACATAAAACATTCAATCAATAATTACTTAGTATAATCAAGTTGTTTATTAATAAATCTTAAGCTATCTAACTGATTAATAATGAATTAATTACTAATAATCTTCATTATTATTATCTTGGGCACTAATAAATCCCTTCAGTACTGGTGTTCTTTTCAATTTTAATTCTAAAACTTGAATTAATTAATTACATACTAAATACTTTTAACTACATAGCTTTTATTGCCAAAAATGTATCTACACATAAATCTGTCTGTACAGGTTGTAAATAAATAGTTAAGTAACCTATAGAGATATTAAAAATGTTAATAAATTTAAATTAATGAATGTCATGCAATTCAAACGATAGATTTATATATATCAATTTTACTGGATACACAAGAATTTGACCGTTATCTCACTTGATGGAAAGTGACGATGCAGGCGAAGATTAAGCTTGCCTAAAAGATACCAATTCACATACCGATCAGGGAACAAAGACGCTAGCAACGCGTTCAACTCCTTCCTCCTTAAACATGACGTTTGACAGTTTGTCTTGTTGTTAGATGGTAAAACGGGCATGGGGAACTTTAACTAGGTACCTTCTAGGCAAGCATGGTACATCTTTGGCCGCGTCATCACTTTCCATCAGGCTTGGCAGCATTTGACTATAATCTCAGTAGTCAAATGCTTGCCTATCAGGCATAATAAAAAAAAAAAGAAACTCATGTAATCCCTGCGCACAATTCAAAATGTAAACGGTAGATCCGATAGGCTTGCGAGCTTATGTAGGTGATCGACAATGCAATTTGGTCTCGACTAGCTTATCATCACTAATCAATGTGCAATTTGGTCGCGAGACAGGGGCGTCCATTTTCAGAGTAGATGATCTTTACTCACCTAGTAGTTTATAATGAATGGTATTTTAGACAAGTAACAAATCCCTCAGACGGAAGAAAACAACGACAATAACTATACTGCCGTCATGAGAAAAAAAGACGTATCTGCATTTTGGTCAAAATAGAATTATAATATCGGGATCATGAAAAATAGACGCATCCACTAGTATTTTTTTATTTTTTAATAATCAAACGCAGCCTACTAAATCTTACTTTTCTAAATTAAAAGTAAGATTTAGTAGGCTGCGTTTGATTATTAAAAAACGCATCTGCGACAACTGATAACATATACTAAATAGTAGACATTTCTGATGTACATAACTCAATTTTGACAAAAAGATCAGTTACATCTTTTTTCCTTATGACGGCAGTATAGGTCAATTAGAAGAGTTTTAATTTCGAGAAGTTGCCGCCATTTTGTGAAGTTGGCATTGTGCGTAGTTGCCGCCATTTTGAGAAGTTGGCATTATGAGCATGAACGCCTATACATACTTGATATATACTGATTCTCCAGCAATTATCAGACTCGGTGCGGGTTGGCAGATGACTCTGTGTGATTGATGTACATTTCCTCGAAAGGTGTGTAAGTACCTTGGATACGTCGCAGCATGATGTCTTCATTAATAATTATTATTTATTTACTTGAGCCTTGAGTAGAGTCTTAGCCCTTAGCATGACTGGTTAATAAGTAGTGCATGGAGGAGAATAACAACTACAAATAAATTATCAAGTTAAGGTGTTCGCATAACTTTGATCGAACTTCACTTGGTAAGTTTATTTGAGCATCAATCATGATAGATTGGAAGATTTGGATACAACTTACATAGTTAACATCTATAATACTTATTGCATGTTTCAAGAAAGGCAATATTATGGCAGTTTTAATATAACTAAGGGTCAGATTTGACTTATATTTATCCAAATGATAATCGGTATATCTTTACTCCATGGCAAAGCAATATAATTCTACAAGGAATTATTTGAACGTCTACTAACAACTAAGAGAATATAAACATTCACATTGCACGCCATTTGCAAAATAATTCTTGAAAACTACCACAGATAATAAATCTAAACATTGTAATAAGACGTTAGAAGAATAAACTCAAATTATTATTACTATTTATAGATGTAATTTAATTATGTGATAGACTACATTTTTTTTTAAACAAAATGGAAAATTAAATCACGGACGTATAGAAATAAGGACGTAATGCTGCATCTATAACAGGTGAAGCACCCTAGGTCCTACGAATTTCGCTTGTAATAACGCGATCTACACGCACACAAATATAACTATAGTCGGACAATCGGCGCCACTACCTAGTCATTACTTAGTTTTATGTGACAAGATGCACGCACGCTGGAACATTTGCATGCTTCACCCATCGTTGGATGAGGTTACATCCATATTTCTTTCAAGTCCGTGAATGAAATAAAAAAACCAAAAATGTACAAAATTAATGTTTATTTGGAGGTATAAATAATATTTTAAAACAACGGATTGACTAAAAACGAAACATAACATAAGATGTGCGTCCAAAATCCAAGATGGCGGAAGTTTAGTGCATTATTTTAGCAGATTTAAAAAGCACGCGTTGTAAGTCTTGGATAATGTTTTAGAATTCATTGTATTAGATAACTAAAACATACAGGTTTATACAATTAGATGTGATATCTATACAATGTGTAACAGAAAGGTGTAGTTATACTCAAGCCACGCATCTAGCTACATGTATGGAGTCTCACAGGAACTTCTGAATTCGCTGATGTTTCTAAAAAATTATGTCATTTGCAACCCTACTTCATCAGCTACCGTTCTACACCATCGTCTTTGGACCCAGACGTCTGACAGTGGTGGCCATAACAAAGGTCAAGGTCACGCGTCACACATGTAACCGTAGGGCTGTCAAAATATTTAAAAAATATAATTTTCAACTTTGTATGGAAAAAATTATGTCCGATTTTGACTTTGATTCTCTGGTAGTCGATTCCCGGCACGATACACATACACACCACCAAGTATTACTACACCTTTTTGTTACAGGTTGTATAGTTCTGACATTGCTAAATAATTAGTTACAATTGCGTATTTAGTGCAAACTGACTCTTTCATAGTTGCTATGTACCTGTAATAGTAAGAATCTTTTGCAGTCCTCCTGGGGCAGAGACTTGCACGTCTCGTCTCTCAATAACATAAATAAAAACTACGCTCGGTGCACAGGCACTTTGAACTATTCTATGGTACCTATGAGATAAAAAAGTAGAAAAAAAAACTATTTGTACCTTTTGTCTATTGAATTTTTTGCCACAAATAAATATAAGTCTTTATGTCTTTATGTCTAGATACTACTGTTTTATTAAGGAAGATCTAAAACTTTACTAACAAGATCATCGATGACGCTTGACGCTAACTCAATCTTGACATCTACCTTGACTTCAATACCAGCGTCAGAGCGTCAATGACGCTTGCGTCAGTAACGGGAGCGTCAATGACACTTGTGTCACAGCGTCAATGACTCCTAAATCACTATTTGCTACAATAGAGTCATTTAAATATGCAACTGTAACTTATTATTCGGTACACAAATGTAGCAGACGTCAATTAACTTCTTTTTTAAATCCTCGCGAAAGAAAGACCTCTATTTTTAAAGATGTCTTAGGTTTTTAATTTACTATAACAGTGAAAAAAAATGAGATTGAAAAAAACTTAAAACTATTACTATAGTAAGCTATAGATACAAATTCAAATTGATAAATTTATTTTTAACTGTCAAAGAACTGTAATGCTATCCAAGATATCAAATACAAAACTACCACAGGGTGGCAATGCGCTCCTCTCCCTGAGACTTCTTTTCTCATATGCTCAGTAAATGCTGAAAACTTCGCTCTTTCAATCAGAATTATCCTGCATAGTTTTGTTATAACATGGAAAATCATATATTTTAATCTCATTTAACAGTACATAATGTATTTCACTAATTAACATTAAATAATCCCATAGATTTAATCTAATAAAGTTCCACAAAACACCGAGGACTTTCTTTCGTGACGGATTTCTAATTTCCTGGTTAATGTTGCCAGTGTCAAGTAAGTAAAAGTGTTGCTAACATAAAAATAAAAACTGCTAATAATAAGAGAAATTACATTGTTAACAATAATCTCTTCATTTATCACTGGATACAGACTTTATAATAACTAATAATATTATTTTTATTAATATACATTTTTTACACTAAGAAATTAAATATTTTTTGTCAGTTTGGTCTTAAAGTTTGAGCAGTGCTGCCCTCTACACCAAAATAATATTTTTTTAAATAAATAAAATGAGCAGTCAAGCAAAGCTTCTAACATTCCGTTACGGGGCATAAAAAAATTAAATACATTTTATTAATTACATTTAAATCTAATTTATATTATGATACAATTGACTATAATCTAAATGGAATAATTTTATATTATTATTTACAAAAAATATATTTTTAAATAAGCGAGCGATTTTATTCTAAAATCTATAAGAGAAATTGTCTTTTAATTTAATATATATTTTTCATTTATTATCAAAACCAAAATATTAATAATCACATTTGTTTGGTTTTGAAATGTATAGAAGGGTCTCTAAATATACCTATTTCTAGGTTCTAATTTTTTTTTCTTGGATCTACTTATGGAAGTTTATTAAAATACATGAAAAGTATTATTTTTGACGCATAATGGTTGGAGTGAGGTATATTTAATAAAGAAATAATACTTTGTATAGTATAGGCAGTAGAATAACATATCATAATAATTCAAATAAACTGCAATTGTTGGTATTTTTTGAATTACTAATAATTAAATACAAATTGAAAATACACATCCCCTACACATGAAACTCTCGGACACTCCATACGGATGTTGCAAATCAACGTCACACAAACTGACCGTACCGCTTTCAAATACGTGCTAAGGTATCATTAGCGCGTACACTAGCTACGCTGACGGCTTGTGTACGCGGCGTGAGCGTTTTCAATATGGCGCGGTCAGTTCTGTAGGAAGTATTAAATCTGTGCAAATAAGTAACTATGAAACATTCCGATAAATCAACCTTTAAAAAATAAATTTCCTAATAATCTTCAAACTTTTCTCACAATAAATCCCAACCAAAAATCAAGATATATCAACATTTCAGACATTAATAACCGGCTGATCGATTACGTAATTTGCAACTGCGATTATAGCTCCAACGCAACTGTCAAAATTACTAATTTTTAACTAGTCTGCGGGCTAACATCCAAAACGCATGTGGTGGACGATTTTGATACTAGAATTGACAGATACATTTACTAGGTTTCGGTGGATAATTTCGTAGTGGAAGTATTACTCACACCGAGGTTCTATTTACCGCCAATGTATTAATTAAAAAAATTGGTAGTCTGTAAAGTCGGTTTACGGACGATAGTTTTACGTGAAAACGTCATAAGACGAACGCTTAGGCCGATCGTGCCTCTCTATCGCTTGTTCCGCACTCTCGCTTGCACGCTCAGGCTCGGGTGACTCGGTGTTCATCGATTTATAAGACGTTATCACGTCAAAACAATGCTTAATGATTTCTTTTTATATCTGACAGGCGTTTGATCACTATTTCTCGTGATTGTAGTGAGGATATCGTCAAGAATGGTAAACACATATATTTGCTTAAACACATTATTACACGTCGCAGTCCGTGGAACAATGCTATCAATCGCGAGTCGCAAATTTTAGGTAGTTAATCAGCCGAATTTTTTTTCCCGCATATTATAACTTTTGTTTAAGAAACATAAATCAATTCACGTAGCGTTCAAAGACAATCTAATATTTTGTTTAATATGATAAGCTAGCATTTGTTATCTATCAGTATGATGTGGTCGAAGTTAAACACGCTAGGTCTAGAATGACAGACAAGTAAAGCTGACAGAACATATTTTTTTGTGATTATAATAATAAAAATTTTAGATGACGTACCATGACTGTATTTTGGTTAAGGTCAAGCCTGTCATATAAATACCGCGACCTCCGATTAGAAGGCCTTACCATAATCAAATTATCTTTGCACGCCACGTATAAAATATCACTCCATGACTACTACTCCAATCCAATAAAACACTACCATATTAACTCAATCCAATCCATAATCCACTTGCTCCAAATTTTATAGTAGCTCCAAACTCAACAGATGAGAAATTATCTCATCATTATTTAGTTACTGAATTAAACAAATTTTAAAGGATTTTATATTTTTCACTAGCTGTACTCCGCGGCTTCGCCTGCGTAATTAAAATCAACCCGTTCTAAAAATATTATCAAAAAATGTTTGAGAAAAATATTTTTTTCGTAAATTTTCCCGATGTTCTATAGTTTTTCTGCTATTCTAGGCCGAGACAAACAACTAATAAAAGATCATAATAATCGGTTCAGCGGTTCTTGAGTTATAAATGGTGTAACTAACCCGGCTTTGTTTCATTTTTATAGATTTTACTCAAAGAGACAGTAGTCTTAAACAAATCAAATTAAAATATTTAAAATAACGCGAGAAAATCCGTTAAAAATGGTTTAATCCAATTATTTCAGTCACACCATTCCAACATTTTAACAACATTCTGTACAATCCAATCCAGACCAGATCCAAAACTAATTTAGCTCCAAACGGTGTGATCAGTAGGAGGCTTCGTGTCCCGCCAGTATATACAGATCGTTCCCATCTTCGCCAGATAACGTATTGTTTTGGAGGGTGTGCGATTCCAGCACCACAACTCTGTAAAATAGAATATTTTTTTAAAATAACTAACTACTACTAATTATTTACAAGTTTTTTTTTATGTTTGATAGGTATGCATTTGACCACTATCTCACCTAATGGAAAGCGACGATGTGGCCGAAGATATAGCATTTCAGATGAGGTTTTTCTTTATGAATTTTAATGAATAAAAAGTGAAAAAAAAAGAGGAGGTCTAAAAGAAGTGACTTTGATGTCATACCAAATTGTTATTTTCCAACATAACCCCCGATGAAAAGTGTATTATAAGTTCTTAGTGTGTGTCGTAGCTCATAAACAGCTTAGCCGATTTTAATCTAGTTTTTTTTGAAGTGAAAACTTTTTTAGGTGCGTTGAGCACTTCTGGGGTGAATAAAAAACATGGAACTCGCGTCATCGTCACAAAACGGCCAATATTCGTTGAGCTCTACGCGCGATACATATTGCTCACAATTGGAGATCAACTTATAATTGTTATATTAAGTTTACTCGATACCTCACAATTCCATATAATAAACAAGTTCTTCTTTATGCGCGTTGAGCACATTTTGGGTGAACAAAAATCATGGAACTCGCGTCATCGTCACCGCACGCTTCCCATGAGCTATATGTATATATAGCTACATGTATACTGTATATATACACATACATTATATATAGTTTCACTTCTATCGGCACTCCCCAAAGACTGCCCCGCAAGTTTTTTTGTTTGAAAGGTGACTTGATCTAGATTATTCTTAGCCGTTTGGTGAAAATCCCTTTTCCATATACACGTGTATATTGTTACTGATTTGTTATTTCTAAGCTTATATTATTGTAGGACCTTGCATCTAGAAAAATCTTTACAGATGCATGATTTTAAATATTTTGTTAAACTTGTTAATAATAAATAAAAAAATAAAATATATAGAGTTTCAATTGTAGATTTAGTTGCGTATACTAACTTGTCATGCGGTAGGAGTCTATAGGCGCGCGAATGGTCGGTGATTTCTTGCGTGACGTCGGCGTTTCGTAGAGAACGACCTTGAACCCCGTGCCGGTGGAATGCTAGCACGCTGTCTGCGAGACACACTGCAAGTAAACAAATACATATAACTTTACTGGCATAAATTGTACATCGTTAATGTTGAATTCTAATAGGCTCCTGAACTAATTAAAATCCCATATTTATAAAATTGTTTAAAAACAAAATACGTAGCTAAATATGAGCTTTTTTTAACAACATTATAATAAAAATAAAGAATATGTATATATGTAGTAGCCGTGCCCCGCGGCTTCGCCCGCTATTATCAAGTTAAAAAGAAGTCTATGTGTTAATCCTAGGTATAAGCTACGTACATTCCAAATTTAATCCAAATCCGTTCGATGTGTCGATGTTGAAATTTGTTAATCCGAGCCATCTAGCGGTGTCTAGCGACACTTATACAAACTGTACACAAATACAGTACTCTCTCGCTAATCCGCCGCTCGATTATCCGACAAGTACTATAATCCGCCGTTTTTTGGACTCGAGATAATGCCCTGAATAGCGTAGATATTTGTATTAAATGGGCCCAAGAAAATGGAAAGTCATGCGATATGGTTGCAAATTTACGTAAAATGCGCGATGAAGTTATCACGAAGATATACTTTCGTAAAAAACAAGCAAAATTAGACACATTTTTTTCGAAATATGAGTAATTATTTCAATAAAAGATTCATGTTTGTTGATTTCTTAAATACAATATAAAAATAAATCAAACATTTTGTTTTTTTTTTTCAATTTGTTGTTCCTGTACATTATAATCCGCCGTTTTCAGTAATCCGCCGATGGTTGGGATTTTATGGTGGCGGATTAGCGAAAGAGTACTGTACATACATTATACCCGACTATATACAATAGAAACAATACTTACGTATACTGTCGATGTTGAAATCAAACTCTATCCTGGACATGAGTTTCCCGCGTCGCTTATCACTTTCACCGCGCCATCTAGCGGTGTCGAGCGCGGCGGGCAAAACTGGAATTATGTCTACCACATTCTCGTGGCAAACTAGCACCTGTAAACATGTATTACATTACTAGTTGCGCCCCGCGGTTTTACCTTCGTAAGTCCCGGAGACGCGGGAAATCCTGGTAACAAAGCCATACCAAATATCATCTAAACTGGTCCAGCCGTTTGAGCGTGAAGTTACAAAGATACTGTACGGCAAAGGAGTGGAACTCATTGCCCGCTTCTTAGTTTCCTGAACTTTACTTTTCATCAGGTGAGAAATTAGTTAAACGCATGCCCATTGCATATATGTTCGAATCACTCAGCTTTTACATTCATTGAATATCGAGGCAGATAATCATCTTATATCATTACCCAAATCAGTGCAGTAGAGTTACAATTGGTGCCGTGACCAGGATTTAATTTTATGCTACGAAGAGAGAAGAGAAGCAATTCAGCCTTAAGCAGCCTGTAAGCGTCAAGCATATAAAAAATTCAGTGACATTCGGACCTGCCTATAGAATATAATCAAAGTCAAAGTCAAAAGCGTTTTTAACATGTTTTCATCCTTCAATTTCTTCTGTTACATTATCTCCACCACTCTTTCTTCTTGCTCGCAGAATGTTTCTTTATAATTTATAAAGTCTTCTCGTTACATGACTTTCGCTTTTCCTCATAACATGAGCATACCACGTTACAAAAGCATTAGGCCAATACTAATAATTTAAACGCAAGCCAAGCTTGAAAAAAACAGTGTGGTTGGTTTTTTTTCCCTTTATCTTCGGGACCCTTGATCAAATTAAATAAATCTGGTCACATACTGATCAATTTTAAATGGTAAGTACCAGCTTTCAAATAATCAAAAATTCAACAAATTTGGTCCACCTACAATAAAGTTCTGAAGTAACACACATAAAAAAAATCTTCTTTTTTTATGTCGATTAAAGAGACAAATAGTACTCACCGCATCTTTGTTTAGTTGTCTCACGGCTCGTAACGTGTGCAATCTTTCAGGTCGCGGGATCACAGTATTAGAGCCGCCAACGCAAAGATCTAGCTCCTCTGAATGGAACCAAGTAGCACCTAAAAATAATCAAATTGTAGTTTTGCCACGAAAGTGAAAAATGACATCGTCGATTTTGTATATTTTTCCAAGCTTCTGATTCTTTTTTTATGATTAATGAGGGACGAAACGAGAAAGTCACTCGTCTGATGGTAAGCGTCCGCTTGCCTATTAGAGTTCAGTGTCATCCCAGAGTTTAGAACTTGGGTAAATCCTGGTAAATTCTATCCGTGAGGACCATTAATTAGCTTTGGCTGTTGGTCTTCCTTGTAAATAAATAAATAAATAAATCACTGACGCTCGTCACCCTTTTTTTTCTTTTTGTGGTTGGAAAATGCCTAGCACTTCCCTTCCTTTCCAGCGGTGAAAAAAAGGGGTGAGTGGGGCTGAACCCACTAAAAACCCCCCCGTGAACAGTCCCTCGCCAAGGTGGGGCAACTATCTAACCCCGGCGGTAGGCCCAGATACAAACTCCTCCGGGCCACTGCTCCCATAAAGGGGTGACCTTACTCATCAAGGCCACCCCTCAGACGTGTGGGGCCACCTTGTCACCCTGTGATATAAGATGTAAAAGCCCTGTAATTTCACTGGAAATATTTGCCCTTCAATCCGAAATCCAGTAATGTTTGCACACTACTGCTTGGAGGTTGAGCCTCTAGCAATTGTGTGTGTAAAATAAATGTTTCTGACACCTATAACTATTTGTACCTAATTTGGGGCTTTGAGTGTGCATGCATGTTATTTACAATATTATATTTACCAGAGTTGATGTTGATGAGATTGAGCCGCATGGGTTTCCTGCTGGCCCCAACGCAGAGTAGCGGATACTCCAACTCTGGCGTTATTATCAACTCGAAAGCAGTCAGCGGCAACGGTAGAGTGCATTCTATATTCTGTGGAATAACATTAACACTTCAATCACATACATATATGGCCTAATTTTGAATTTGCCGGTTGGCTTAGTTCGGTGAGCGTTCGTCTAATCAGAGTTATCGGGTTCGATTCCCGACGGAACACATTTTTTTTCCCCAAGGAAAATTTGTGGTTCTGGGTGTGATTGTGGGTGTGTTGTGAATGTTTCCGGCTCCCACGACACAAATCATTGAACTTGTGTGGGTCTGTTAGTTTGAAGGTTTTTTTGAGATTTTACTGTAAAATCAAACCCTATTTGCCATATAAAAATTCTTTGTTTTGCTTAATCTAAACGCGCGAATCGCTATTTTCTACTTATATCTAGTATTATTTGTTGTATGTTTTTTTATTGATTTATGTTTATGTCATTGAGAGACAAGACGAGCAGCTCGCTCGTCTGATGACAGCTTACCCATCACAGTTCAGTGCTTAGAATTTTGAAAATATATAAATCGAACTCTCATAACCCTGAGATAGTAGACGTCAAATCTTTTTTTTTTTTTTTTTTTTTTTTTTTTATGTACCATAGGCAAGCGTATGACCAC
This sequence comes from Lomographa bimaculata, assembly GCA_948107665.1. Taxonomy (NCBI): domain Eukaryota; kingdom Metazoa; phylum Arthropoda; class Insecta; order Lepidoptera; family Geometridae; genus Lomographa; species Lomographa bimaculata. The sequence goes on along the minus strand of OX403610.1, from coordinate 9,597,237 downwards.
AATCTCACCTGATGGAAAGTGACGATGCGGCCGAAGATGTAGCATGCTTGCCTAAATCTATTTAAACCCTGTAATTTACTGTTACTGGTACTGGTATTGCCCCAGGCGGACTCTGCAAGACTCCTACCACTACAAATATAATATAGTGGCCTCGATTCTGATGTCACAAACTAAATTCATTAATCAAATTTTTATTTATTGTCATAAACATTAGGCATATAAATTGAATAATTTACAATTATATAAGTCAAATAGGCCGCCCCTGATAGTTCCAGGAGCAAAGGTGCCCAATATGCTAGCAGCATTGCCGCGCTGGATTGCAATAGCTATCCTTTGCACCAAGAAAGATCCGGAGCGGGGGTCACCAACCTTCTCTCCCTAAACCCTATCTCTTTAATAAACCTTTTAGCCTCAGCAGCGCCTTAACAGCCCGTGGTTTCTACCGCAATGGGAACAAAGATGTAACTGTTGACACACTAAATTAAATTTAAACTATTCCTGTCTCTTACAAAATAGGAACACAAGACAGAGATAGAATGCGCTGTCAAGTTAATCAGAACTTAGATGTTTATGCAAGCTTAGTCGAGTAACACGCGCCTTTCTGCTTCTGCTGTTCATATTTTAATTGATAAACTAGCTTGACGGCACTAAAATGTATGCTATCTCTGTCTTGTGTTCCTATTTTGTAAAAGACAGGAATAGTTTAAATTTAATTTAGTGTGTGACATCAGAATCGAGGCCACTATATTATATTAAGTAAGTAAGGGTGATATTACCTTGAGCAGCATAAACTTCCTGAGCGGGTCGTACCACTGCATAAGGAACAGTCCGGAGGGCGTGGCGCCGCATAGATACTTGTAGCCGTTGTACGGGTTCCGCCCGACGGCGCAGCGGATGCAGCCTGAGGATAGCAATACTGGTATGATCTGGTGTAGCTTATTATACCATACCAATTTATTACCACACTTTATTCTACCACTAGCCGTACCCCGCGGCTTTGGCCGCTATTATCGAGTTATAAATTAGCCTATGTGTTAATTCTAGGAATAAGCTATGTTAATTTCAAATTTCATCCAAATCCGTTCAGCCGTTATATAGTGAAGAGGGAACTAACATACAAACACACTTCACACAAACTTTCGGATTTATAATATTAGTAGGGTACTTTACCGTACCATACTTTAAATAGCCAAACTTTATTAATACTATATTTTATTGTATTATATTGTACTTTACTGGAACATACTTCACTTTACTGTACTAAACATTACAACACCTAACTTTATTAATACTACACTTAACTATACCAAAGTTTGAAATACCAATTTTTAGGAATACTATATACTTTATTGTACCATACTTTACTCTATCAAACTTTATTAATAATATACTTTACTTATACCATACTTTACAATCCTAAACTTCAATAATACTATACTGTATCATACATTAGTTTTACCATATTTAGACATACCTCTAGCATCAGCCACGCGCGTAGTAAGTGCATATCTCCTCGACAGGGCTCCAATCGACTTGCCTTCGCATAATGTCGCGATTACATACCTCACTTATATGTACATATATACTATTCCATACTTTTTTTTAATACACCAGAATCCTTTAGTAATACTTTAGTAATATATTTTTTTATTTATTATTTTGTTATACCATACTTTACTAATACCATACCATACTTACTTATACCATATTTCACTAATACCATACCATACTTTACTTATACCATACTTTACTAATACCATACCATACTTTACTTATACCATACCATACTTTACAAAGCCTTACCATACGATACTTTATACATACCTCTAGTATCAGGCACGCGCGTGGTAAGCGCGAATCTCCTCGGCAGTAACCGCGGCGGCAGCACCCGTAGTGACTTTCCTCCGCGCGCGCTGCCCAGTAAGGCCAGCAACTCGTGACGGTATAAAGATGGCGTCTTGCCTAAAACGAACATAGTTTCTCATGGACAGGAATACGTCAATCTGATAATAAATAATAATCTAATAATTAATTCAGAGAAGCAATGCCGCCAGCATGATGGGAACGCTACCCACTGGTGTGTGGGTGTTGTGTAGTGTAGTAGTGGGCTTGAGCACTTGAGTTACCTATAAGCTATGCCTTGTAGGTAACTTAGTTCTTTGTTGTACATAGTTTTTGTTTAGTTTTAAGAAATATAGGCAATTGGCCCGTAGATAGATTTTAGCTAATGTAATGTAATAATATCTTATTTGGTAAACAACATTACATAAACACTTTCAACCCTCACAGCCCCACACTAAATTCGATGACTTGTGTCTTAGATGCTGTGATGCTTTAATTCATCATAACTCAATATTCGTGCTTCTGCCGAAAATTCAGAAGTTCCTGTTAGACTCCATACATGTAGCTAGATGTGTGGCTTGAGTATTACTACACCTTTCGGTTACACATTGTTACGGTTGCATATAGTATTTTTTTTCTTGTTAACATTTTAAGAAAATAAATGGGTCTATTATTATTATTATATATGAATCTTACCAGAGAGAGACATCAGCACGTCCTTTATCACGTGCATCCATATAGTCCGTCGGGGACAGAGCTGGTCCATCGCCGTCTCGTGCAGTTCGTTCAAGTTTAACGTGTAGATGCCTTCTTCAGCGCCTGGTAAATCACACTAACATTATAGATGCGAATGTTTGTGTGCAAGTAAACGTCAAGCATGTGAGTTTTTGTTTTCTCTTCACGCTATAACGGTTGAACGAATTTGGATAAAATTTTGAATGTAAATAGCTTGTACACACGATGAATACTTATTTTTTGTGCTTTAAAGCGTATAGCTGCTATCTCACCTGATGGAAAGTGATGATGCGGCCGAAGATGTAGCATGCTTACATAGAAGATACCTATTCAGTCTAGACTCACATAGGCTAATTTTTTACTTAATTAACGCAGGCCAGCGTTGCTCCCAATAAATTATACAAATAAGAATGAAACACTTTCACTCCCTCAGCCCCACACTATGTTCGAAGATTTGTATTGTTCGAAAATTCAACATCGCGCTGTGTATTTATTTACCAAAGAACCAGATACACATATAATATCTTTTTTTATTTTTTACGCTCACAGCCTCACACTAAGTTCGATAACTTGTGTCGTGGGTGCCGGAAACATTCACATCACATACACAAGCACAACCATAACCAATTTTTCCTTGGGGAGAAAACTTGTGTTCCCGCCGGGAATCGAACCCGATACCCTTGCTTAGAAGGCGAACGCCACCCTACTAAGCCAACGAGCAGTTCAGTAGAATAGAAAATAAATAGAAAACTTCGTATCTACCGGGAATCGAACCCGTACCCGGTTAAAGGCAGACGCGCAATAAACTACTCCAGCAGGCAGTTCTTGCCTATCACAGATAATAAATAAAAAAAACGGGATCGTCACCAATGTGTCCTTAACTTAAATGTATCTTTATTGGAGTTTAGTCACCCCTCCCCCCCCCCCCCCCGTCACAAAAAAATGGGTCACCAATATAGCACTCACCGATGAGTATATGCTGGTCTCTCGTATCCGGATGTATCCACGACGCGGTGCAGTTTATCCGGAGCGGGCAACCGTTGAACACCTATTAGTTAAACAAACAAATAATTAACGCGATTAACGGCTTAGTGGGAGCGTAACAGCATGACAGCTGTCTCATTCTTTACTGATGCGGGTTATACGAATGGTTCGATCAAACAATGGATAACCTATGTTTAAATGTCATGCGTATTCTCTATGTACAAGTATGTACTATCTACGGGCCATTTTTTTTAATAGCCTCACAACAAGTTTGACAACTTGTGTCGTGGGTGCCGGGCACATTCACATCACACACAAAATTACAACCAGAACCAGAAGCACAAGTTTTCCATAGGGAGAAAACTTGTGATCCCGCTGGGAATCGAACCCGATACCACCTGCTTAGAAGGCGAACGCGCACCCAAATAAGCCAAGTGACAGTTCATATTGCCTATATCACTTGCTTTTACCAGCGCCAATGTTCAGTCATCCTCGAACCGAATGTTCTGATGCGTGGCTATGGTAAAAGAACCAAACATGAACTTAATTCCATGGCCTTTAGTGTGGGATGCAACTTGTGTCGACACTTTAGCTCCGTCACATCTTCCTGGAACACAGAATGGGGTTGGCGACGCGGCAACTTCGGCAGAGCAGCGCAAACGGTGAAAATGGAAACCTCGGCGGTGGTTACATATTTGAACCGTTTGGTGTTGAGGCACTGGGTCCGTGGGGACCGGGAGCTCATTCTATTTACAAAAATCTATCAGAGCGCCTGTTTGAGGCGATGATCAAAATGCTGGTACTTATTTGGCTCAACATATTAGCATTGCTATTCAGAAAAGCAATGCCGCCAGCATAATGAGATCGCTACCCACAGAAAGTGGGCTTGAGCACTTGAGTTACCCATAACCTCGGTGCCTTGTTGGTAACTGAAGTGTTTGCTGTATAGATGTATTTTGTTTAAGGAAATATTGTTTATCGTATTAGTATACATACCTTAGAGAAGCAAGCCCCCATGTGCACTTTAGGCGTGGGGGGCAAGCCGTTGGGGGCGGGCCGCGGGGGCGTGTGCGTGCGCCGCGCGCGGCCCCGCCGGGGGGGCACGGGGGGCGTGCCCGGGCCTACAGGGGGACAACTTACGTATAACAATTATATACAACACAACGCAAAATATATATATACCGTTATTGGTAAGTAGTGTCCAATCCTGCAGAAAGCAATAAAAATAGCATAGGGTGATGCCAATTTGCTTCGATTCAATGCGTCCAAAACACAGGCGTGTCTCTTCTTCGCCAAACGGACCTTTTCATTTGTCTCCGAGCTTCCAAGATGTGCCAAAATCGGTAGCTAACAAGCTTGAGCTACTTGGCGTTAATTTATCGTCGAATCTCAACTTTGGCACTTATATCGAAGCCAGAGCTCAACTGGCTGCTAAGAAGCTGGGTATCCTTGCTAAGGTCAGGCAGTACTTAACCGGGGCAGTTTCTCAATTTATATCAAGCTCAAGACCGATCGTGTGAAATGCTTGCCTATGCAGCATAAAAAAAGCGTTTAAATAAATAAATTTCTTTTTTTTATACCACAATCTCACCCGATGGAAAGCAATGAGTTGGCCGAAGATTGAATGCCCCTGCAGGATTGTGCACTACTAACCAATGACGGATCTTTTGCCGATGGCCCACTTGAATAAAATGATTTAGGGCATCTTGTACGGTGATCAAATTGCCACATGTACAGGAGTTTTACTTGAGTGTAGCCTGTTTTGCCTTTGTGGATGAAACTAATTACAGCAATTTAAGAATGATATGGGTCTGATGATAGAGCCATAAAACTATAAGACAGACGAAAATATCCTATAAAAAAATATTTTTTCTAAATTTCTATTCACTAACAACTATACTATTGAGATAGCTATTATCACTATTTCATAATATTTTTAATGTATTTATTAGACATTTACTACAACAAATTCAATCAAGAAGCCATGTAGACCGACAGAAAACAGTATGTATTACGAAAACTACGAAAGAAGTGACAAAACATAAAAAAAACAGGTGAAAACAAATAAAAATGGATACGTACCCTTATTCTCCACCTTCGCCTTATCCCTCTGACTATCCGACAAACTCCTCTGCCTTTGGCTGATCTTATTCTCTTCATCAACGTCCTTCTTCGCTTCCCTACCATTCTCATCGACCATATTGAATATCTCGTCGACGGAGGAAGTTTTCCTCTTGTTGCTTTCCAATTCACATTGACAGAATTGACTGAGATCTATCCCCGCGGTAACGGAGTCGGAATTATGTCTATTATGCTTTTTCCTATGTTCGAAAGTCTTGTCCTCTTTCATGCTCATATCTATCCTACGGCATAGATCCTCGTCGAACGTCGCGCCGTTAGCTAGCTTATCATCAGCTATGCGCAACCGGTTGGCTATCTGCAAAGCTCTGAAGTTAGAAACGGAGATCTTCTGCTTTTTACACGTTTCGCAATACACTATACCCGAGTCTACGTTCTGGTTAGAACAATTTCTGTAATAGCTAAGTATATCTCCGTTGGAGTTGCACGAGTCACATGAGCATTTGGGTGCGACAGAGCGCTGTAAATCGCTCAAAGTGTTGTTGGAGCTTAGAGATAGCTCCGGTTTGGGACATAATCCACATTCGCAGTTCGCATTTCTTATCTGTGGCGACTCCAGCTCACTCTCCTGCTGGTCTACGTATAAGATATCCTCCATTTTTCTACAGAGCGGATCGTCTATCGACACTCTAGAAGCGCTTTGAATATTCGATGCTAGATTCTGATAGATGTTTGCACTAGAGTTATTAAGATAGTTCTGCTTTAGCTGTATACATTGAGATAGGTGCTGGTCGTGTAACGATATACCAGTGTTGCCTGTGGACATTGAAGCCGTTTCCGCTGTCAATGGTAGTGTTGCCCTGTTAGAGAAATTGGAGTTAGCATACGGAACATACGCGGGTTGTTTGCTAAGCATTGGTAATAGTGCTGTTACTGGGTAATCGGAAGCTGTATATAGGTGTTGTTAGACACAATTTAGGTTTTTTTTTATTACTAGGCGGGATTACATTTTGTGTTAGATAACAAGTGGTGCTGGTGGTAATTAAGTTCTTTTTAACCTTCTTATGTTACTTATTTTTTTATAAAAATGGGGGTAATTGTTTTAATAATTATACAGTTTTATTTATGCTGGCTATACATGCTACATGCTCAATTAAGCCAACTAAGGGTATATATTTATTTTTAACTTTTTAGTATTTTAATGCAAGGCTCGGAACCGGTTTGAAAGATACCGTTCGATAAAGGTGTTTGTCGATGTTTCGTTTGGAGCGCGAACATTTTAGAAGAATCAAATTGTTAATCCAGCTCAAACGTCCGACGTTTTACGAGTATCGCGCGATACAACCCTCCGCTGCTAGGGTAGGACAGTCCCGGCACATGGTTTATAAAACAGTCAATGTTTATTTACCACTAACTACATTGTCTTAAATGGCAATGCCCACAATACCGTCGTCACATATCATAAGCGACAAAAACCGTTTTAAGCCAATTACTGAAGAAAACCATTTCACGAACTGTATAGGTAGAACGACAGGAAGCCGCGGAGCGATCCAGAATCTGACGCGCTCCGGAACGGGGGGAGGAGGGAGGAGGAAGCGGTTCACCCACCTCCTCTCTCTGTAGTGGGGTCACTGGTGGAGAGTCAGAAGACTCCCCACCGGCTTGCACGGTACACATCTGGGGGGTGGCCTTTGTAATCAAGGTCACCCCTCCATGGGCACAGTGGCTCGGTTTGAATCTGGCCCTACCGCTGGCAAGATGACTGCTAGCGCGACCCTATCTTGCCCTGGCGAGGGACTGACCAAGGAAGGGTTCAAGCCCCACAAAAAAAAAAGGATGACACCTAAGCTCCGTTTGGTTTCGTTACCGGTTTCCAAGCCTTGTTTATGTGGAAGCAAAAGTGGTACTAATATAATTCAAATCAAATCTACGTAATAAGGGTTCGTACACACACAAAGCATCTACAACCAAACATATACACTATGTCATAATAATGTACATGCATTTTTACCTGAGCATTAACTCTTCGTCAATATATTGTAAGAGGGTCCTAAAACAAGAAAGATTTTACTTACTCGGTTGTGCCACGGCGTCGATATAAACTTTATATGTATGGGAATATGGTTTAAAATTACGAAATAAATTATCAAATCGAAGAGAAATGATCCTCGGGAAGGAAAATTATTAAAATTTGTCCAAATATTTGCCCAATGCGCCAAATGGCAATTTTACCACTATCTCACATGACGGAAAGGGACGATGCGTCATTTTTTTTTTTAAACATGAATGATTAATGACATGCTAGATTCGCAAAATGTAAGCCGAAATATATTGGAGTAAAATATAATGTTGGAGTCTTTAAGTATAGAGTGAATAATGCTACATCTTCGGCCGCATCATCACCTTCCATCAGGTGAGATTGTAGTCAAATGCTTGCCTATTAGGCAAAAAAAAAAAAAAAAGAATTGGTATCTTCTAAGGCGAGGTAGTTGCTGCTTATCAACAAAAAAAAAACAGCTCTCAACATGCGGTTATGTAAAAATACTATAAACCATCGACAAAGTTCTACAAGAAGTTTTGTATATCTTGTCTTATGACTATTGATTGTTTTACTGATTCTATGATTTCCTTGAATACGTTGGCGGGAGTAAATGTATGGAACAAAACGATGCGAACGCCGTTAAAGCGTGAAGGGAGATCAAAAATACTTACACACAAACTTTCGGATTTATTATATTAGTAGAATTTAGAAGATTATCATTATATCAGAAGACAACTTACAAGTAACGACAATTTCTATAATTTTTAACCATATTCCTTGACTATAATATCACACACAATGCGCTACACTGAATGAAACAAATCCAATTCCATACACACAACTCCAAACATCATACTGCGCCTTACCTTATCTTATCTTAACTTATATAAACACCAATCCCAATTTAAATTTAAAGCCATTTTCAGTATCGCGGCCCAAAACATGCATACATTTTTATGTGTGAGCTCATGGACAGACGGACGGAAATTATATTTAAAAACTAACGAAACACACTTATAAAATTATTATTTAAATACTTTTAAAGTTGTAATTTTAATGAATAAAAAGTAATACATACGAGTTTAAAAAACTAATAACCGACAAAAACAAATATCTCCGAAACTAATCAAATTATAATTGGACCAACTAGAACGGCAGCGTGACGGGAATGCTACCCACTGGTAGTGGGCTTGAGCACTTGAGTTACCTATAAGTTCGATGTCTTGTAGGTAACTTAGGTCTTTGCTTTATAGATGTATAGGCAAATGGCCCGTAGATAGAGGATAAAAACTATTAAAACTATTAAAATATCGACTAGAATGGTTTTTTTACCGACTTCCCAAAAAAGGAGGAGGTACTCAAGTTGACTGTATTTTTTTTTTTTTATTGTTTTTTACCTCATAACCACGTGAGCCAATTTCGAAATATCTTTTTTAGTTTGAAAGATGTTGCTTTCTAATTGGTCCCATTAAAATTTATCAAGATCTGATCAGTAGTTCTTGAAATATCGTCAATAATGCCTATTTTGTGACGAATAATGCGTACTTTGACGATGTTCTCGTTTACCCGAATTCAAAATTTACCTCATAACTTTTTTCGTTGTGAGCCGATTTTGATGATTTTTTTTTTATTCGAAAGCTGTTTTTTTATGTAGTCCCATTGAAATTTGATCAAGGTCTGATCTCTAGTTCTTGAGTTATAATCAATATTGCGTGTTTATTCATTAAATCTGATCAAGGTTCCGATGATAAAGCGGTGAAGTCGGTTTTTTTAAGCTTTGCTTGCGTTTAATTATTTTCGAGCAAAACAATAATTTCCAAATCGGTAATTAAAAGATAGAGTTCCGAATTAACATACATAAAAAAAATTTTTGTTAATCAACAAATTCCATACCAATCTAAAGTATGAAGCCTATAGAATATGCAAACGTTGGGTTGACTATTTTCTCCCGTCACTACTCTTGGGTAGGCAGGTAGGAACAGGTGAATCGATATAGTAACTTGCAATGGTCTGGTTAATTAATTAAAGTTAAGACGCCGGGGACTTTGTGAAACGAGTCGATTGCAAAACTCCGTCGCTATATAGGCTGTCTCTGTTTAACTGGCAAACTGTGCCCATGCTTGATGCGATAGCACTGCCGACCGAACAAATTATGATAGGTGCCGTAATACCGAAAATTATGAATGAAAATGTAATGTTTAGCCATTGTTTTTTGCTTTAATAGTACCTTGAAATGATAATCTATGTTCCTGTTGTAATGACAAAAGAAATGTGTTAGTTTTTAATACAAAACGAATAAGTTAATGATGCGACATTTACGTCGTAATAATGTGTGAAAATCAATTGGTTTATATTTTGTTTTAGGTAATTATTTTGAAATAAAAACTATCCAGGAACCTAGATTAATATGTTTTTAATCTGAATAACAGCACAGTATGGTGGTAATATGCTTGAATTAAAAATAATTTCGGTATTACGATTGTCAAATCAACCACCGGAGGCCCCTTAAACTAAAATAAAGATAATTTCATTACAAACACGGTGGTATAGGGTTGTCTACGAAAAACGGTTGTCCTGAATTCCAGTTGATCCGATTGATCTTAGACTATTATAAATCAAATCAAATCAAAATCGTTTATTCACATGGGACCCAAAGAGGCACTCATGAAAGTTAATGATTCTACTGCCAGATTTGCAAAATTACAGCCATCTCGAGAAGAACCTGGCAAGAAACTCGGCGGCGCATTTTTTTATAATTTTTTTTTATCGTTTTTTAACACTAATACATAATTATATTAACCTAGGTATATCAATATTATGTCTTCGCTAGAAAGCGCTTGTGCAGTTTGCCTCCATGCATCCTTGTCATTAATGAAGTCAATTGTTTTATAATAAGCTTTCTTAATTAATGCCCGTTTTATTACAGATTTGAACTTTCCCAGTGGTAATTCAGTTTCGATTTTAGGAATTCTATTGTAAAATCTAACCCCATTTGCTATAAATGATTTAATCGTTTTGCTTAATATAATGATGATGATGATGATGTATTCAATGCCGATTTCGGCAACGGCGACCATTTCTATTATAGAAGTGTTACTGAACAATAAAAAAAAGTAACAATATGTAATATTTACTGTTAATATAATATCTTGTAAGTGACAATGTGGTCGACAAGAGCCTTCCATAATCTAAATAGTTATAGTATGAGCTGTCCAAGAACTGTCCATGAGCTTATAAAAAAAAACATACCGTGATATATAGTCTATGCTATTAGCTCCACTGTGCAACAACCAATGCCAATTTGTTGTATTAATAACGAATTGTTTTAATTAATAACACCATTTATACTAAATAGTGTTATTAGAACCTTGATATTTAATAAAATCGATGGCAGTTAAGATTTAAGAGCAATTTCTAATTGTAATTTCAGACCTTTGGCAATAGTCCAGTTTTAATAATTATAAAAAACTCGATTTCACCGTGACTCATTTACTATCAGGTGAGATAGTGTTCAAATGTTTGCGTATCACGAATTAAAAAAAAACGAATCTTGACTAATATTTCTAAACTATTGTAATCGAAACGACTTCTCTGCCAAATTATTTAATCGAACCTTAATATACCTTATAGGCAAACATGTTCCATCTTCGACCTCATCGTCACTCAGGTGAGATAGCGGTCAAAAGCTTTCCAATCTGGCTTTTTTTATGCATTTATTTTTTTTTTTTTTCAAAAAATGTGTGACTGCTCTGTGTGCTGAAGACCTCGCGTATTTTCCGAAATGGCTGATATATGTTTTTTTTTCACGTTTTAAGCCCCCATATCGAAACCATTTTTAAAAAAATTCCAATATCTGAATCGACACAATAATTCTATGTAATTATCGAACCTGTAGAGGAGAAAATACGGAAATCCGGACAGACGAAAGCAATCGAAAAGCAAAGCTGAAACGGAGAAGCTTCTCGCTCGCTCAGTCAATTGATAACTTCCCGCCAAAATACTCCATCAAACATGATTATTTTACAAAATTATCCAATTAAAAATAAAAATTGCTCATATATAATAACTGTCAATTTTTATACAATATCAACGTACATACACATAAAATAAAATAAACACCGTCACCAATTCCCAAAAAAAAACAATTAACACCTCAAAAATTTCGAACACGGTTAGAGAAAAACGAAAAAAAAATATTAGAAAAAAAAAAACAAAATTTTGAATTTTCGATAAAATTCCCAAATATACCTTAAAGTCATTTTGTATATATCGTCACCAGTCATCCGACACCACTTGCTATAAAATAATAAATATATAACTAATATAACATAATTATTATGACAAATATAATATATAAAAAAGACTTTTTTATGTGGCGGAAATAAATAAATAAATTTTAATACATTTGACTTTAAGCACCGTTTTTTTTTATATAAAAACATTTTTTTAATTATTTGGTTAGTTTAATTATATCTTTAGATTCTATACTTCAGAATGAACTTTACTCAAGACAGAGCATTAAAATATACTCTGTAACTAATAAAATATTAAAAAGTTAAAATTAACGTTACATTAAGAAAAAAAAGTGATATTAAAATGTCTGACTATAATACATATAAGCTAAAAATTTAATATATTTCATAACAAGTAACAGCACAAAATGTTATTATGGCAAAATAATTTGACACCTATTCATTTATAAAAAATCGTTGTCTGTAAAGTCGGTTTACGGACGATAATTTTACGTGATAACGTCATAAGACGAACGCTTGGCCGATCGTGCCTCTCAATCGCTTGTTCCGCGCTCTCAATTGCACGCTCGGCTCAGGCGGAACGTGACACTTTTTCGTGCGAGCAGCCGGTGTTCATCGATTTATAATACGTTATCACGTCAAAAACAATACAAATTAATTATTTTATTTCCACCAAATAAAAAAACCTATAAAAAAGCAACATAAAACACCCATAAACAGCACAAAAAATAAAAAAAACACAAAAACATTGACCCCGATAAAAAAATAAAAATAATAAAATATAAAAAACAAAGCAACATAGATCAAAATCACCAAAATTAAAGACCCCACATCTAGCGCCATCTATCGTAATTGATCGTAGAGTTGTTAAGTGAAAGTTGCACTTACTTCTCGCTAGATGGCATTGTATCGGTAGAGAGCTCAGTCGACAGTGGGTTATGCTTGGGGCAAGACATTAGAGAAGCAACTGACCAGTCTTCGCTAGTTTGGCGATGAAAACCTGGAAATTACAATAATTTAAATAGAATAAAATAATTATCTATTTATATAAAAATCAATGCCACTTTTCGTTATAATTTTATAACTCAAGAAGGGGCTCACCTATCCAAACCAAATGTTTAGGCTTTGTTCGGACTATTTAGTAGATGGTTTATGTGAAGTTTGCACAAAATCGGTCGAGCGGGTCTTCATTTATCACACCCGGGCGAAGCCGGGGCGGATCGCTAGTTTTATATAGATGTGACGAACATTACAACATAAGTTTCGCCGCGAAAGTGAACAAAGAAGTGAGTTGGCTCAATTGGGTGAGGGTTCGCCTTCTAGGCAGGGGTATCGGGTTCGATTCTTGACGGGAACACAAGTTTTCTCCCCAAGGAAAATTTCCGTTTCGGGTCCGCTTTCGCTTCAATATAGAAGTTCTAGTTATTTCTACCACTTTATTAGGGCATGATTTGCTCTAAAGAAGTAGAATCACTGGTTTTGGAAAATAACTCAAAATCAACGTCATTTTTTCACTTTCGCAGCAAAACCAAAAATATAAAATTTCTCAGACGACCCAGTTGGCGTGGTAAGCAAGTCTTTGCCCTCTGCGCCGTGGGTCCTGGGTTCGATTCCCGGCAAAAGCACAATTTTCCTCTCCAAGGGAGATTTTTGCATCTGCTTCTGGGAGTGATTGTGATATGTTTCCAGCACCCACGATACAAGTCTTTGAACTTAGTGTGGGGCTGTGAGTGTGAACGCGTTCTCACCTCGGTTCCTATTCCCGGTGTCGCCCTGACATCGCGTGACGTCACCGCCGAGGTCGATGACCTTTGGCAGCACGTCCTCAGCGTCGAGGTCAACGATCGGAGAGTCGTCGTACACGCACGAACGGCGGGTGTCGTTCGTTAGCCTAAGTCAAAGTTACAAACTAAGCTATTGAAACATTTATATACACTTATGTAATGACGTGCCCAGCGGCTTCACCCCCGTGTATCAATTTAAAAAGTAGCCTTTGTGTTAATTCTAGGTATAAGCTTCATTCAAATCCATTCAGCTGTTATAGAGTGAAGAATAATTAAACGCAAGCAAAGCTTAAAAAACCGACTTCACCGCTTTATCTTCGGAACCTTGATCAGATTTAATGTATTAAACACGCATTATTGACTATAACTCAAAAACTAGAGATCAGATCTTGATCAAATTTCAATGGGACCACATGAAAAGCACCAGCTTTCAAATAAATAAAAAATCATCAAAATCGGCTCACAACGAAAGAAGCTTATTATGAGGTAACTTTTGAATTGGTTAAAAACGAGAACATCGTCAATGTAGTCCACAAAATACGCATTATTAAAGATATTTCGAGAACAACTGATCAGATCTTAATCAAATTTAAATAGGACCAATTAGAAAGCAAAATCATTCAAATTAAAAAAAAAATTGAAATCGGCTCACGTGGAGAGAAATTATGTGGTAACAAACAAATAAAAATACAGTCGACTTGAGTACCTCCTTCTTGGGAAGTCGGTAAAAAAACAAACATACTTACCTACCTACACACTTGCACAAAAAACTTTTGGATTAGGAATATTTTTTATTTTAAACGTTTTCCCACTCACACTTTACACCAGCAAATTTCATTAAAAATCTGCTTAGATTTGGATGAAATTTGGAATGTATATAGATTATACCTAGGATACATAGGCTACTTCTTAACTTGATAAATGCGAGCGAAGCCGCGGGGCACGGTTATAGTCAAGATTATATTAATGTTATAAATCCGAAAATTTGTATTTAAATGTGTAAGTATGTTTGTTTCTCTTCCCGCTGTATTGGCTAAACGGATTTGGATGAAATTTGAAATGTACATAGGATTAACATAGGCTACTTTTTAAATATATAAATGCGGTCGAAGCCGCGAGGCACGGCTAGTGATACAAGATTACATATACCTTATGTTCATGACGTTGTTGTCGGTGACGTCATTCCTATCTATTTGTTGGTGCAATATCCTCCGTCCGCCGCGGCCGGTCAGTTTCGACGCTATCCGTTGTGGCACGTTCGATAACGCCTGAAATACATTTAAAAAACAATAATAAAAGCTTAAAAAAAACCGAATTCACCGCTTCATCTTCGGAACCTTGATCAGATTTAATGTATTAAACACGCATTATTGACTATAACTCAAAAACTACTAATCAGTTCTTGATCAAATTTAAATGGGACCACAACCAGCTTTCAAATAAAAAAATAATCATCAAAATCGACGCAAAAAGAAAGAAGGTAAAACATAATTAAACGCAAGCAAAGCTTAAATCAAAATCGGCTCACAACGAAAGAGTTATGAGGTAACTTTTGAAGTCGGTTAAAAACGAGAACATCGTCAATGTAGTCCACAGAATACGCATTATTGACGATATTTCAAGAACTACTGATCAGATCTTGATCAAATTTAAATGGGACCAATTGGAAAGCAACATCTTTCAAACTAAAAAAATATTTTCGAAATCGGCTTACGTGGAGAGAAGTTATGAGGTAAAACAAATAAAAAAAAAAAATACAGTCGACTTGAGTACCTCCTCCTTTTTTGTGAAGTCGGTAAAAAAGGCACATAATTTGAATGTAAACACTTACAGCTTCCTCATCAGGTTCGAGGGTGTTGTGTGTAGGAGGGTTGGAGTATTTGTGGAGCAGTTCCATGGCCAGCCGCTTGTTCATCTCTTGCTGGAAGAACGGGTGCTGTGGACAATCGATAAGTCATCTCATTAAGAGGCCGGGGAGTCTGTAAAACGAGTGTATAGACTGTCTCTGTTTAACTTGCAAACTGTGCCCATGCTTGATGCGATAGCACTACCGACCGAACAAATTATGATAGGTGCCGTAATACCAAAAATTATGAATGAAAATGTAATGTTTAGCCATTGTTTTTTGCATTAATAGTACCTTGAAATGATAATCTATGTTCCTGTTGTAATGACAATAGAAATGTGTTAGTTTTTAATACAAAACGAATAAGTTAAACATGCTACGTATACGTCGTAATAATGTGTGAAAATCAATTGGTTTATATTTCGTTTTAGGTAATTATTTTGGAATAAAAACTATCCAGGAACATAGATTAATATGTTTTTAATCTGAATAACAGCACAGTATGGTGGTAATATGCTTGAATTATAAATAATTTCGGTATTATGATTGTATGGGCAAATCAACCACCGGAGGCCCCTTAAACGCATTTGTATGCCCATTGGCTTTGTTGGGTTCGATTCCCGCAAACGGATCAAGAGCACAATTTGCCTTTCCAAGGTTACAATCACATCCAGAACCAGAAGCACAACAGTCGTGCTTCTAGTTACTAAGCAGGGATATCGGGTTCGATTCCCGGCAAGTGCATATTTTCCCTTCACAAAGGACACTTGAGCTTCTGGTTGTGGGTGTGATTGTGTGTGTGATATATAAATGTTTCCGGCACCCATGATACAAGTCTTTGAACTTAGTGTGGGGCTGTGAGATTGTGTGTGTGATTTCATTATATTTATTCCTCATACTAGTTATCTATGTGACTTATACAAATAAATTTATATTCTATTCTAATGTTTATGGAACCCAAGTTAAAGTCCTTGAACTTGGTTGTGGGGCTGTGAGTGTGATTTATTAGATAATTTATTCAAAACAAAATATGCTATTTATTACATTTAAAATGTAAACACTATATTATAAACGCTTTCACACTCACAGCCCCACACTAAGTTTGTGCCGTGGGTGCCGGAAACATTCACATCACACACACAATCACAACCAGAACCAGAAACACAAATTTTCCTTGGGCAGAAAAATCGTGTTCCCGATACCCCCGATACCCCCTGTGGCATGAATTGTACAAACCTGTAACAGTTTGAACTACGAATGGTACATACCTGTAACAGTTTATCGGCTGTGGGCCGTTTCTTCGGGTTCTTGGTGAGTGCCAGTTTGAGCCACGCGTGAAATAACTGCGACCAACGTTCGCGGTCGCGGAGCACGGGCGGTTTGAACCCCGACTTCGACATGAGGAATAGAACCCGCATCGGATGTAGCTCGAACATCGGCGGCTGGAGTTCGGCGAGCTCTAAAATTCAATAATTCAATTATATAAAATTCAAGTGTCCCAAAGAAGCACTCATTAAAGTTAATAACTAATGATTCTACTGCCAGGTTCACAAAATTATAGCCATCTCGAGACGAACCTGGCAAGAAACTTTGAAGTAAAGATCGATAAATAACAAGAGGCAAAATCAAAATTTTGAAAATACCCCCTGTCTGTACCGATTTTTACCAACAATAGATAAGAGCAGTCTCGATTAAGTCACCTTTCAGACAAAAAAAAGGAAATCAGAATCCTTATTTTAACATTTTTACCACCCAAATGATTAAGAAGATACTGCATGTGATCTTTATTCATTTAACCACTTTAAATGTGTAAAAAATACACTATATTTCAGTATAAAATACAAAGGATGTTTCATTTTGGGCCAGCTCTATGTACGACACATAGAAAATAGGGAAAAAATATTACATTTTCTTAAAAATACAAATAAATTAGTCTGCAGAATATTACAGCTGTACCATCAAATTATTATTTTTAAATATCTAACCCTATTTTTGGGGCAGTCATGACAAGAAGATACTAAATTTCACTTAACATATTATATAGTCCTATTATAATTACAACGAAACCTAAATATATTAGAATTGATATGTTGTTTACAATAAATGATCAATGACACGTCAAAATGACAGTTCAATATTGTCGCAATCCGCCATTTGTAACTGTGTTGTGTTGCTATCAATGTACCAAGATATTTTAAATGTATATTAAAACGAAATAAAAGTAAAGAAAATAAACATTTAAAAACGGTTACTATATTGTATAGCTATATGTATGTATATGGTACATGGTGCTGGACCAGGCTCCTTCAATTTTGTAATATCTCCTTTAAATTTTAAGTTTGTAAGTTCCGGTTTCAGCCGAAACTGAGAGCCTGACCGAAAGTTCAGTTTTGGCTGAATAACCTGTTTCAGTCGTACACTACTTTTCTACCGACTTCACAAGAAAAGAGGAGGTACTCAAGTCGACTGTATTTTTTTTTAAGTGTTTTACCTCTTAACTTCGTTCCACGTGAACCGATATTAAAATGTTGTTTGAAAGTTGTTGCTTTCTAATTGGTCCCATTTAAATTTGATCAAGATCTGATCCATAGTTCTCGAAATATCGTCAATAATGCGTGTTTAGGACATCTAATCTGATCAAAGTTCCGAAGATAAAGCGGTGAAGTCGGTTATTTTAAGCTTTGCTTGCGTTTAATGATTAATGTTTATTACTTCAAAACTCCGTTATTTATGAACGGATTTGGAATACTCTTTTTTGTTCGCAATATACTTTCACAAGGGTATATAAAAAATAAAAAATATTTTTTTCCCCACTCACATGTATGAGTGCTCCCTTAATATTTTCATTTATATCATTTTAATTGTTATTTCTAGCTTTGGGTCATAGTTTTCTATATTCGCTGAGAATTCAAAGTAATTTACTTGTACGGTTTAGACGCTGGATGCTTTTGACAGACGGACGGACGGACAAAGTGCCGAAAACTAAGGGATCTCGTTTAGCTCGATCAATTATTACAGTAAATATACCTATAGCGGTGATGCCGCAGGCCCAGATGTCGCACAGCTGGTTGTAGCCTCCCTTCCGCTCCACAGCTGCAACCTACAACAAAATAAATAGCTTATTATCAACCTACTTCAAAACAGGAGGTTCTCAAATCGACTGTATGTTTTTTACCGACTTCACAAAAAAGGAGGAGGTACTCAAGTCGACTGTATTTTTTTTTTGTGTGTGTTACCTCATAACTTTTGTTTGATAGATGTTGCTTTCCATGTGGTCCCATTTAAATTTGATCAAGATCTGACTAATAGTTTTTGGGTTATCCTCAATGTGTATTCTGTGGCCTACTTTGACGATGTTCTCGTTTTAACCGACTTCAAAAGTTACCTCATAACTTCTTTCTTGTGCGCCGATTTTGATAATTATTTTTTTATTTGAAAGCTGGTGCTTTTCACGTGGTCCCATTTAAATTTGGCCAAGATCTGATCACTAGTTTTAGAGTTATTGTCAATAATGCGAGTTTAATAAGGTTGAATCTGATCAAGGTTCTGAAGATAAAGCGGAGAAGTCGGTTTTTTTTAAACTTTGCTTGCGTTTAATTATTTGAATGTATGTTACGCGATAATTCCGCCAATTATGAATCGATTTTGATGTTTTTTTCGTTTGTTAGATTATACTTCAGAGGTGGTCCCATGGTGGAATCACATTTTTTTTCCTAAAGGAAAATTTGTGTTTCTGTTTCTGGGTTTGATTGCGTGTGTGATATGAATGTTTTCGGCATCCATGACACAAGTCATCGAACTTAGTTTGCGGATGAGAGTGTAAAAGCGTTTGTGGGTCGGAAACATTCACATCGCCCGCTATTATCAAGTTTGAATATAACCAACTGTTGAACGTCATCCATTTACGGTTGATATACCTCCAGTTCGCTCGAAGCGTTTTGCTTCTATGTTCATCATCCGTACAGCGAAGGAGTGGAACTCATTGCCTGCGTCTTTGTTCCCTGAACAGTATAATCTGGGTGTCTTCAAGTCTAGAGTGAATAGGTACCTTCTAGGCAAGCATGTTCCATCTTTGGCCGCATCGTCACTTTCCATCAGGTGAGAAAGCGGTCAAATGCTTGCCTATCTAGTATAAAAAAAAACCTATGTGTTAATTCTAGATATAAGCTACGTACATTCCAAATTTCATCCAAATCCGTTCAGCCTTCAAAGCGTGAAGAGGGATCAAACATACACACAAACTTTCGTATTTATAATATTAGTAGGATTCAAATCTCAAGCATATTCAGCTTTGAAGTACCAGGCTATCATAAACATCAAAGAGCTCACCTCAGGTGCCATCCAGTAAGGAGTTCCGATGAAGGACTTCCGCTTGTTAATGGTGGCTGTGATCTGCGCTGACACGCCGAAATCCGCTAGCTTCACGTCACCGCATTCTGTTAGCAAGATGTTCGCGCCTTTTATGTCCCTGGAAAAGTAACAATAGATAAATAAACAAGAAACGAAATCGCTGGCAGAGATCGCTTTGAGCAAAAAGACAGCCCATTGTACTACCGCAACGGTTGTAATATTTTATTTGTCATTGTTTATATTTGTTGGTATACAATATAGCGTTTCTATACCAACAAATAAATTGTATTAAACCGCGCGAATCTCTCAGGGAATTCTTTAAAGAAACAGGCATGTGTGGCATACTTACCATGCCTTCGCTTTACATCTTTGAAAATATTATGCATGTTCGCAAAAATATTGGTAAATATAAATTAAGACGCGACGCACACAATCTTAATACTAGATATAAGCATAAAATTACAGTGCGCGCACTTAGATTAAGCAAAACGAATAAATCTTTTATGGCAAATGGGGATAGATTTTACAATAGAATTCCTAATATCGTAACTGAATTACCACTGGGGGGAAAGTTCAAATCTGTAATTAAAAAAAAAAAAAAAAACGGGCATTATTAAGAAAGCTTAGTATAAAACGATCGACTATATTAATAACAAGGATGCAAGGAGGCAAACTGCACAAGCGCTTTCTAGCGACTACCATAATAACACCTAGTAACTAGGTCCTAGTTTAATAAAATTATGCATCAGAGATTAAGAATGTTTTTAAATAAACTGGTTCCACTGGTTTATTCTGGTTCTGGTTTATTCTGGTTGGTACTGGTTTATTCTGGTTCCACTCACCGATGCATCTTGCCCATACTATGGAGGTAGGACAAGCCGGTGAGCGTCTCCCGACACATGTAAGCGATCTGTACTTCGGTCAGTGGACCCGTTACGTGGTAGATATCCTGAAAATGAAGAAATACTCCATTAACCACACACATGACATAAGTGTTAATACATTCTTTACTCTTCTATAGCTAAATTAAAAAAAATATTTGAACGCAAGCAAAGCTTAAAAAATCGACTTCACCGCTTTATCTTCGGAACTTTGATCAGATTTAATGTATTACACACGCATTATTGACGATAACTCAAAAAATAGAGATCATATTGATCAAATTTCAATGGGACCACACGAAAAGCACCAGCTTTTAAATAAAAAAATAATCATCAAAATCGGTTCACAACGAAAGAAGTTATGAGGTAACTTTTGAAGTCGGTCAAAAACGAGAACATCGTCAATGTAGTCCACCGAATACGCATTATTGACGATATTTCAAGAACTACTGATCAGATCTTGATCAAATTTAAATGGGGCTGGTAAAATACGAAAGTACGTGCGGCACGAACGCTTCTCCTATTGAGACTGAGAAATTGTTTTTTAACGGCCTTGAAAAAAAAAGGTCTCCTGTATTTTCCATTCGACTGTATTTTTTTTCATGTGCGTGTTACCTTAGAACTTTTTTCTAGGTGAACCGATTTTGATGATTAATTTTTCAGTTGAAAGCTTCCCATGTGGTCCCATTTAAATTTGATCAAGATCTGACATGTAGTTTTTGAGTTATCGTCAATAATGCGTGTTTAATACATTTAATCTGATCAAGGGTCCAAAAATAAAGCGGTGAAGTTGGTTTTTTAATTTTTTAAAATTTTTTGCTATTTGATGTGGACTACAACTTTATTGGGAGGGCTTTGAAGTTCTGATCCGCAACCTTTATGTGTGACTACCCACCTAATAACAAGACCAACTGTCATGTCATCCATTTATGGTTGACACAACCTCAGTTCACTCGAAGCGATTCGCTTCTACGTTAATCATTCGTACAGCGAAGGACTGGAACTCATTGCCTACGTCTTTGTTCCCCGAGCGTTACAATCTGGGTGTCTCCAAGTCTAGAGTGAATAGGTATCTTCTAGGCAAGCATGTCACATCTTCGGCCTCATCATCATTTTTCATCAGGTGAGATAGTGGTCAAATGTGGAAACGATTACAACTTTTAAATCGTTATATCTCAAAAACGGTGGCTCGTAGAAAAAAAAAGTATTAATTAATTTTTTGTAGATAATTTTATGATCTACAATTTTTGTCTGAGATATTTTTATGATAAAACTTACCGTTTTGCTGAAAATCGCGAATAACTCATTTTTTTTAACTTTGACTTTGAATAAAAATTTTTCCATACAGGGGAAAGATGGGGAACTTTAAAATTTTGTTTTTAATGATATTTCAAACAATCTTACCGATTTTCAGCTTGGTGGGAATTTAGGTAACTTTACTCTTATTTTTTGGTCTAATTTGACCAGACTAATAGTTCTCAAATGCTTGCCTATCTAGCATTAAAAACAACTCTCTGATCAATAGTAAAAGATCAAAGTACCAGGCTATCATAACAAGCAAAGAGCTCACCTGCAAGCTGCCTCCTCCACAGTACTCCATAGAGATCCAAAGCTTGTCTCTCCTAAGATATGACCCATAGTAAGCGACGATGTTCGGATGCCGGCAGTCTTTCATCATCAGAATCTCTTGCTGGATGATGGCGAAGTCATCACCCGGCTCCAGCTTTATCACCTTGATGGCAGCAAGTTCATTGTTGCCGTTGAGTCTTTTCGCCTGGAAATAAGGTATAATTTCGTTTAGCAAAATGGTTCGAGGAAAACTCTTAAATTACTCTAATTTACTCAATTGAGTACGAGATTATCGAAACGCGAGAGGTCATTGTATTACATTACACACTTACTGTGAGTATAACTATAATGTAGACCCTATTTTAAAGCTATTAGAGTCCTAAACAAGAGGAATTAAAATTAATAATCCACCTGATAAATTCTTAAGAAATTTAAAACCTTATGACTGTTACATAAGGTTCGAAATGACCATTTAAAAACAATCTGAATCATGTTTCTATTATGACCTTTATGTGTAAGTGTTTAGGGGCGATAATAGTAAGTAATAGTTTAGGTACGTTCTATATTGACAGATGATTCATTAACCACACGAGAATATAATTACATGTACTAGGTAAAAACCTACAAGTATTATAGGCAATGATATTAATAAAAATGGGTAGATATGTGACTAGTTCCTCAGAAGTTTGCGCATACATTAGGTGCAATGACTTTCAACTTTATACCTATATAGTTTTAGTTTAGTTTTAGGCAATAGGCTCGTAGATACGTAAAAAAAACTATAGTCAATGATAATTAAACTCAAGCAAAACTAAAAAAACGCTTATATTTTGGTTTTGGCTGGATCGATTTCGATAAATTTATATGTGACCACCTCTGAAGTATAATCTATCAAACAAAAAAAATCATCAAATCGATTCATAACTGGCGGAGAGATCGCGTAACATACATACAAAAAAAACATAGTCGAATTGAGAACCTCCTTTTTTGAAGTTGGTTGAAAAAAAAAGACTTTTTGAAAATAATCAAAATTCGGGCCCAAAGAGGCACTTATGAAAGTTAATGACTACTGACAGATTCGCAAAATTACAGCCATCTCGAGAAGAACGTCGGCGGCGAATTTTTACTTTTTTTTACCGACTTCCCAAAAAAGGAGGAGGTACTCAAGTCGACTGTATTTTTTTTTACCTCATAACTTCTCTCCACGTGAGCCGATTTCGAATTTTTTTTTTAGTTTGACAGATGTAGCTTTCTAATTGGTCCCATTTAAATTTGATCAAGATCTGATCAGTAGTTTTTGAAATATCGTCAATAATGCCTATTTTGTACGCCTACTTTGACGATGTTCTCGTTTAACCGACTCCAAAATTTACCTCATAACTTCTTTCGTTGTGAGCCGATTTGGATGATTCTTTTTTTATTTGAAAGCTGGTGCTTTTTTGATTTTTTTAAGATCTGATCTCTTGTTTTAGAGCTATAGTCAATAATGCGTGTTTAATACATTAAATCTGATCAAGGCTCCGAAGATAAAGCGGTGAAGTCGGTTTTTTTAAGCTTTGCTTGCGTTTAATTATTTTAAACACTTAAATGACTAATACAGGAATTTTATTAACCTAAGTAGTCGCCAGAAAGCGCTTGTGCAGTTTTCCTCCATGCAAGTAGGAATAATTCCGTTTATTTGTCAACAAATATCTCAAGAACCAAACCCATGTATCATATGGAATGTCTTCGCCTAGTACTTAGATACTTTTGGTCAATGAGTTAGAATACAGAGTAGTTATAGCCGAAGACACTTTAAAATCTAACTAGAAGCCTCCTATATATATAAATTTCAACTAAATCGGTTCAGTAACAAATAAAGAGACGGGTGGGATAGGCTATTATTACTAACTTTACCATACTTTTGCCTTCTTACCGCCAGACTTGTATTAAGTGTAGAATATATACTTGGGATATTTAGAACAGTAATTAGAATAGTTATTATAAGGCTTCTTTTTTGTTATTTTAAGTCTACCCGATCATCAAAAGTCAAACCTTTGGAAGAGTAACTGAATCCCACGACACAGGTCGTCCTAGTGTGGGATACAGGGATCCTTAATTAACACATATGCACTAATGTTATTAAATTATATTTATTTTTAAAGTGTTAACATATTTGTAACCAAAAATAAAGTTTATTATTATTATTATTATTATTATATACATACCTATACGCATGTTTATATGTATTACCCCGCGACCTCTTTCATTCTCTCACACGAGGACAATCTATCTATCTCGCTCATTCACAGACGCCTAAGATAAAACAAATCACCGGTTTTTATAAATGAAAATAAAACAATAAGTCACATAATTAAAACGCAAGCAAAGCTTAAATAATTAAACGCAAGCAAAGCTTAAATCAAAATCGGCTCACAACGAAAGAAGTTATGAGGTAACTTTTGAAATCGGGTAAACGAGAACATCGTCAAAGTACTCCACTAAAATAGGCATTATTGACGATATTTCAAGAACTATTGATCAGATCTTGAGCAAATTTAAATGGGACCAATTAGAAAGCAACATCTTTCGAACTAAAAAAAATTTAGAAATCGGCTCACGTGGAGAGAAGTTAACGCTTATATTTCGGATTTCGATAAAAAATATATAGGACCACCTCTAAAGTATTATCTACCAAACAAAGAATTTAAAATCATTAAAATCGATTCATAATTGGCGGAGATATCGCGTAACATAGGTACATACCAAAAAAAAAACAGCTGAAAATAATTAAACGCAAGCAAAGCTTAAAAAAACCGACTTCACCGCTTTATCTTTGGAACCTTGATCAAATTTAATGTATTTAACACGCATTATTGACTATAACTCAAAAACTAGAGATCAGACCTTGATCGAATTTCAATGGGACTACATAAAAAGCACCAGCTTTCCAATAAAAAAAGAATCATCAAAATTGGCTCACAACGAAAGAAGTTATGAGGTAAATTTTGAAGTCGGGTAAACGAGAACATCGTCAAAGTACGCATTTTTCGTCACAAAATACTAAATAGACATTATTGACGATATTTCAAGAACTACTGATCAGACCTTGATCAAATTTAAATGGGACCAATTAGAAAGCAACATCTTTCAGACTGAAAAAAAAATTCGAAATCGGCTCACGTGGAGAGAAGTCACATAAAAAAAAACTGTAGGCTTGAGTACCTCCTCAATTTTTGGGAAGTCAGTAAAAAGAGAGCGGAGGCTCTCATTTAATTTTACACGTAAACTGTGCTATTTTTTTAACCCGACTGCGCGACGCAAATTTTGTCAGCCTATGTATGTTTGTAAATATGTCTTGAGGCAAACGCATGGGCTGATTTTGGTGATATTTTACCGACTTCCCAAAAAAGGAGGAGGCCCATTAAATTTTATCGGAATCGAATTTAAGCTTTATTGCAATTAATTATTGTTATAGTATACTGTATCTTTCCACCTTTAAAACATCATCGACTAAAATTATCGAAATGAGTATAAGTTTAACTACTACGGTGTTCATCGACAAATAATCACGTGTATTGAAATAATGTTGGATTTGATCAAAGTATTCATATTTTTTTTATGTACTTGAGAGACGATGATTATATGAGCAATGAGCATATAGTCACAAGGTTCGATTCCCGGTAGTGATGTGAACGATTTGATGAAACAAACGCTTTCACAATCACAGTCCCACAGAAAATTCGATGACTTGTATCTTGTAAGTGACGGAAACCTTCACACTACACACCCATAACCAGACACGCTTTCCCTTGGGGGGAAAACTTGTGTTCCAACCGGGAATCGGATCCGATACCCGCTGCATAGGAGGCGAACGCGCACCCAACTACGCCAGCGGGCAGACTAAGTTTGACAAAGAATGACCTGATATAAATTGCATTTCCCGTCTGTCTGTCTGTGCATTTGAATCAATAAAACAATGTTCGTACGTAAAAGGGGGAGGGTTGGCAAGCGATCCGACAGTTAAGTTGAATCATAGCAGCATTTGTTACATACAAGTGTCTTGAACAAGCCAAAATACTACTGATTAATCGCAAGCAAAGCTTACATAATTAAACGCAAGCAAAGCTTAAAAAAGCCGACTTCACCGCTTTATCTTCGGAACCTTGATCAGATTTTATGTATTAAACACGCATTATTGATTATACCTCAAAAACTAGAGATCAGATCTTGATCAAATTTCAGTGGGACCACATGAAAAGCACAAGCTTTTTGTTGAAATATGAACGCATCCACATGTTTAATATGATCTATGGTTAATATAGATGTCACTGCTCTCTGTTCTGCGGTTGTACTCTTTCTAGAATAAATGGGCTCGTGCCATTTTTGCAACATTCGTTCCGTCTATTATTTCATCAGTTTAGGTCTAGCTAATCAATAAACTAATACTAGTTTTCATCACTTTTAAATAAAAAAAAAACATTAAAATCGGCTTCCAACGAAAGAAGTTACGAAGTAACTTTTAAAGTCGGGTAAACGAGAAATTTTAAATTTCCGAAATCGGCTCACGTGGAGAAAAGTTATGATGTGACACATAAAAAAAAATACAGCCGAATTTAGTACCTCCTCCTTTTTTGGGCAGTCGGTAAAAAATCGACTTCACCGCTTTATCTTCGAAACTTTGATCAGATTAGATGTACTAAACACGCATTATTGAAATGTTTTTTTTGTTTGAATGATGTTACTTTCCAATTGGTCCCATTTAAATTTGATCTCGATCTAATCAGTATTTCTTGAAATATCGTCAAAAATGTGTTTTTAGTACATTTAAACTGAAAAAGTTCCGAAGATAAAGCGGTGAATTCAGTATTTTTTAAGCTTCACTTGCGTTTCATTACGTTAGAGTCCTTCTCTTGGGTAAAAAATCTGGAATCGAACCCGATACCCGCTGCTAAGAAGGTAGACGCGCAACCTACGCCAAAGTCATTTCAAATGTCTCATCAAATCTGATTTCAAATTGTCAAGGCTATACAAGCAAGGTCTTCCTTTCTGCCGGTTTATCGTTATTGCCTGCCTCCTGACATTGAGCCTTATCTTTAAGGGTCTCTTTGAGTAGGGAGGGTGGGGGTGTAGGCTGAGCCTACTTCGAACTTTGCCAGCGTAGCATGTGTGGCCACAATTTTATTTAACAAGTGGAAATGAAATGAAATTGTTTATTTGCCTGAAACATGGTAGAGACCAACCTTAGTAAATGTTACACGCACAAAAAAAAAACATACATTTAACGATTGATCGTTTGACTAATTTGGTGGAAGAGCATGCACATTTAGAATGGTCGGTATACAACATATTCAGATGTCAATATATTACTAAGTCATGCTATGTGGCTCTTAGAACTGAAGACCTAGTATTTTTTTAAATAGCTGAAATATGATTAAGTTACACGAATAACGTCTTCTTATTTAAAAGTAGTAAAAATATTAAGAATTTCAATGATAAAGTGACCAAAATGTAAGGAAAATTAGATAGTAAAAGTAAGGAAATTAGTTTTCAATGAGTTGTGCCGCGCAACTCGTTGAAATCGTCAGCAGGTGAGAAATCTTAGGTTTTCTTTTTTAGCTTCTTCTTATCTCTGATAGGCTTGCGTTTGACCAGCGAGATAGAGAAAAAGATCACAGCGTCATACCTGTAAACATAATGTAGGAAGTCGAGACCATCTTTTTTTCCGACTTCACAAAAAAGAGGAGGTACTCAAGTCGACAAGATCTGATCTGTATTTAATACGTTAAATCTGATCAAGGTTCCGAAGATAAAGCGGTGAAGTCGGTTTTTTTAAGCTTTGCTTGCGTTTAATTATTTTTAAGTCGGTTTAAAACCGAATGCATAACATAACAGCAAGTCCGCCGACCTGTCATACATTAACGAGGTTATAAACACATTCGGCAGTAGAGTAGGCACTAGGCAGTCGCAGTTAGGGGTCCGTGACCCGGCAGCGCTAATTCGATTTGTCGCTCGGCCAGCGGTCCATTGGTACGGAACCTGGGCATCGCTTACGCGTGAATTGGTGCTTTTATACACTTAATTTTTTTTACACATTCACACTTACAGCCCCACACTAAGTTCGGTGACTTGTATCGTGGGTACCGGAAACATTCACATCACACACACATTACACTCAGAACCAGAAGCGCAAATATCCCTTGGGTTGGAATTTGTGCTCCTGCCGGGAATCGAACCCAGGACCCAAGGCGCAGAGGGCGGACACCTGTCCACTGCGCCAACTGGGTCGTCAGTTTACAAACTTACTGACAATAGAACTACTTAGCTGGGATCCCACCAGACACCCGAAGGACGAGTGGCCTTATAGTTCGAGAATCTGATAGCATTCAAAGGGATCTTGTTAACTTGGAAATCAGGCGGCGCGGCGGCGGCGCGCTGGTTTTGATTTGAGTCGAATAGACTTGTATTTAGATACATATTTGAGACACACATCAAATATTCTACACTACATTGAACTGCCCATCAGATAAGTTATGTGCGCGTTCGCCTTCTAAGCGGGGTATCGGGTTCAATTCCCGGCGGGAACACAAGGTTTCTCGACCCGAAGGAAAATTTGTGTTTCTGGTTTTGGGTGTGATTGTGTGTGTTATGTTAATGTTTCCGGCATCCACGATAAAAGTCGCCGAGCTTAGTGTGGGGTTGCGAGTGTAAAAGCGTTTATATTTATGTTAATATTAAGTAAAGGAAATATAATAAAATTTACTCTACTTTTTGTATTGGTTTTTAGACTTTTTTTGGCTGAGTCCGCCTGGGGATCTTAGATTTTGGTTTATTTTTTCAAAATGGCGGAGATATGGGGGTTCAAAACGTAAAAACACATGTTCTATTTTGATAATCCGCGAGGTTTCAGCTCACAGAGACTTTACCACAGCTTTATTACAGGTAAGTATTGAAATTATTGAAAATATAAGCAAACTTTGAAACGTTATAGATCCTAATGGTCGTTCAAAACCCTGTATTTGGATCTACGTACAGTGGATAAACCAAAAACACGTTCTGATTTCTGAAATGAAAAATAAGGAGGGAAACCTGAAGATGATCTTCAAACATCCATTCAATGATACCCTACTTGACACAATTCACGTTCCAGGTCCGAGAAATGCTCGGTTCCTAAACCGCTTTTGAAAAACCGGGTTTAAAAAACTATCAGCGCCATCTATTACGCCATGACCGATGTAAAAAACTGTTTCTACTCGACACTAGATGGAGCTTTCTGAGGCTACAAATTCAAACACATTCTACCAAAAACTTAAAACCGTGCAAAGCTCGGTCATCCGGATATTCTTTAGTGATACTCGAACTGCCACAAAGGAACAAACATACAGTCATACATTGTATACATAGGCTGATAAACAATCTCATTTGCGTCGCACAGTCGGGTAAAAAAGGTGTTCGCATTGACATTGCCCTTAATTAACAAACTACCTGTCAAAATACTGAAGGTGTTCAATCATATGGTATTTTATCAAAATGACATACCTACTTAACCAATTTAACCAATAGATATATTAGCAAAACGTAGGTACAAATAACCGAGGAAAATATAATAATAAAATAACTTTGTGATTATGTAATAATACAATTAATCTCTACCCACTACTTATGTATACCAATAATACCTACAAATATTATAAATGCGATAGTAACTGTCTG
The DNA here is from genome assembly GCA_948107665.1 of Lomographa bimaculata. Lineage (NCBI taxonomy): Eukaryota > Metazoa > Arthropoda > Insecta > Lepidoptera > Geometridae > Lomographa > Lomographa bimaculata. Next base: position 9,567,181 of record OX403610.1, on the reverse strand, counting down.
TTACGCTTTCACGCCTTAACCACTGAACCGATTTCGATGAAATTTGGTACAGAGATAGAGCAGAGCTTGGGTAAGGACATAGCTACTTTATGTCCTTTACAGACTTTGAAACTATCCAACCGAAGCACCTCTAAATTAATTTGTAAGCCAATATTACGAAGATGGTTAGATCATTAAAATAATGCATATAGTAGATTTTCGACTTTATGAGAAGAACTTTTTCAATTTTGGCATTGCAATGCATGCCGGGACTACACAGCTAGTGTTATTATAAATGGTACGATATGTGAATCGCTCCTAGGATATTGAACGTATAAATGAGGTGCAACGCACACAACTTGCCGTCAGCCGTAATCGTCCTTTCCATCCGTTTGTGAACTATGATTAGTCACGAATCGTAAATTACGATCCCGACAGAGTCCTACTTGGGTCGACGCGACGGTAGGAAAAAAGTAGATTTAAAAAACTTGGGTCGACGCGCGGTGGAGAAAAAATCCATACTGAAAACTTCTTCGGTATGTGGTGAAGAAGGTCATTCAGAAAAATTCTCAAGTCTGGAGTATAGTTTAGTGAAGAAGTCTATATACTAAAAAAAAATCTTGGGTCGACGGGGGAGAAACAATCCATACTAAAAACTTCTTGGGTATGGGGTAAAGAAGTCCATATTACAACCTTCTTTAGTTTGAAATCAAGAATAATTAAAAAATACCGACTTGACCGCTTTATCTTCGGAACTTTGATCAGATTAGATGTACTAAACACGCATTATTGAAGATATTTCAAGAACTACTGATCAGATCTTGATCACATATAAATGGGACCAATTGGAAAGCAAAAAAAATAAACAAAGAAATTATTTAAATCGGTTTACGTGGAACAAAGTTATGAGGTAACACGAAAAATAAATAAAAAATACAGTCGATTTTAGTACCTCCTCCTTTTTTGTGAAGTCAGTAGAAAACCTCTTAAGTCAGGGGAGAAGAAGTCCACACTAAAACTTATTTAGTCGAGAATGAATAAAAAATCCATACAAAAAACGTGCTTGCCACGTTGTGCAAGCTATTAGTAGAGCACATATTTTAATGCGATAACGGTGAATGCGCGTGCGCCGCGTGACATAAATTTTGACACTTATCGACGGAAACATGGGACTTGCTTCACCCAGTTAAAAGTAATTAGGTATGAGGACACTAACAACATAGTAAGTGACATAACAATCATTTTGACATTTTTAAATGTAAAAAAAACCACGTATGTACAGACCTACATATATTTCTACACTGGCTAAACCAAAGATTCTAGGAACGAAGTACCGACTCCTAATCATTGACTGTAAGTATCTATTTTCATCAAACTAGCATTTTACAGGCTTTTATTTAGTTTCACCTGTCCCGATGTTTGTCATCGAATCTTGTAAATTAAATTTGATTCACTCCCCGGTTACCGATTGAGCTGGAATTTTGCTTACGTTTGTAAATCGCGTGACAATGCAATATTATGATGATATGGTGCTGATCTGATGATGGAGCTGGAAGGTGGCCAAAGGAACTTCGCAATAAAACGACACAACCTCATCGAGTTTGGGCTCATTTGAATCGTCTCGACGAGTAGTTTGTCTTTCAATGGTACCAGGGTCTGATGGTGGAGCTGGAAGGTGGTCATAGGAACTCTGTGATGAAACGAAGCAACCCCATCGAGTTTCGGCTCGTTGGATTCGTCTTGACGAGTACTTTATTTATTTAAAACTTGTAAAAGCTTGATATTATTATTTTTTTTAAAGTATTCCTTGTTTTACTAGCGACTAAAGAGATCTAAACCATTTGAGTTAGTGTAGTTATGTAGTGAGTGAGTGTTAACAACGAACATGAGAACTAAGTGTCTTCCCTTTAATAGAGACTTTTCCTTTGACCTTTAATTGGACACATTCTTAGTACTCTACCGAGCAGTTTAGGTCAAGATTAAATTACTTATTAATCTTAATGCTAGATCGTAATTCCAATGGTCTACCAACCGTCATTGGTACATACGTCGTTGGACTATAGTCACATCTGATGAAAACTGACGATGAAGTCTAAGGTGGAGCACGCCTACATAATAAATTCACTTTTCTTTTGGTCACACCAAAATTGTACTTTTCGGGAAATACAGATGACGGCAAAGCGTTCCATCCTTTTGCTGTTCTATAAATGAACGAAGACGCGAAACGTTTTGTGCGAATGAACGGTATTTCAACCATAAATGGGTGACGCGACGTCGTCGTCCGTCTGGATGTATGATACACGCAGGAACCAGGTTGCGACTGCACAACTGAACAAAGGAACTGTCCTTAGCACAACTTTTGAGAAATTGCCAGATAAAACGAGCTTAAATAAAATAATGGCCTCGATTCTGATGTACACTCACTAAATTCAATTTAAACTATCCATGTCTCCTTACAAAATAGAAACACAAGATAGAGATAGCATACATTTTAGTGCTGTCAAGCTAGTTTATCAAATAAAATATGAACAGCAGAAGCAGAAAGGCACGTGTTTTTAGTCAACACCAATTACATATTCGACTAAGCTTGCATACACATCTAAGTTCTGACTAACTTGACAGCACCAAAATGTATGCTATCTCTGTCTTGTGTTACTATTTTTTAAAAGACAGGAATAGTTTAAATTGAATTTAGTGTGCGACATCAGAATCACGGCCAATACTGATCTGATGTCCATATAATACTGATCTGATGTCCGTATAGTAAGGGGTTACGAAATCCTAGACACGGACAGACTTCAAACTTATCAAGCAATAATAATCTTAACCCGCAGCCATACGTGTCAGGATATATCCGAGACATTTTTTAAATTCCGACAGCAGTCTTACTAATCTTATCTTATCTTACTAATATTGTAAATCCGAAAGTTTGTGTGTGTGTGTGTGAATGTTTGTTACCGCGTATCTCCGTAACGAATTAACCGATTTTGATAAAATTTTTAATATATATAGTTCAAGTTCCGGAATAACACATAAGCTAATCCAATTTTCAAAAATCAACCCTTAAGTGTGCTAAATAGGGTGAAAAAGTTTGTATTGAAATTTATACTCTATTCAATTCACTCAAAACTCGGTACAAATAAACATTAAAGTAAATAATGAAACGTGTATAATTATTTTTTCAAAACTACCCCTAGGGTGTGTGCGAGGTTGTTCTAAAGTTTGTATGGAAAATCTTATTTCTTGCTTCGATTTACTCAAAACTCGGTACAAATAAACGGTCTACTAGATTTAGATTACAGACGAGACTACTACTATCAATTCAAAATTATAAACCCTGTAAAAGTTCAACCACAACTTTTAAATCACGCGGGCGAAGCCGCGTGACACAGCTGGTATTATTTATAAAATAAACTACATCTAGACAAAATGCGCCGAAAGCGAGGTGGACCTAGCAGCAGGCGGGGCGAGTGACAATCAAAGAAAATGTCTTAGATTAATACTTTGAGAGGTGGTAGAGCATTTTGTGAGTTGCTCGCCTGGCTTGCTACCAAAGTAGCTTACCACCATCAAGTTGAAAGTCTGCCGCCAAGCCAAATACGGTGTTCCGGCAGTTATCCTTGAGAGCCTGCGTATTCCAGGTCTAGTGTGTTTACCAGCTTCGATCACATCGTCACTTACCATCAGGTGAGATAGTGGTCAAACACTAGCATGTCACAAATAAAAAAAAAATAAAAAAAATACTATACTCGAACACCTTTCGTTAATGCATCATGAGTCATCCCAAAGATCTAAATAACATCTTTTCGTCATCCTTACAAGGTGGAAATACCATACAACTAATTGATCTTTATTAGTCAAGAATTTAAGCAAAGATCGGGAAAATCTCTTGACATATTCTTTTGTGTTTTCCAAACAGCAATATTTGAGTGTGAGTCAGGGGGGAAGGAAGTTAACTGGTGGTATCACAAGGAACGTCACACGGTTAGTGGTCACTCTTTTAGAGTCCGCCTGGGGCAGTACCACCCATATCCAGGCATTCAACCGCCACCAGTAATGTACAAATATAACTGTATGCAGGATTGAAGGGCAATGTTTCCAGTCAAATTACAGGGCTTTAAAAGAATTAACATATAATTGCCTCGATTCTGATGTCACACACTAAATTAAATTTAAACTATTCCTGTCTTTTACAAAATAGGAACACAAGACAGAAATAACATACTGCTGTGCTGTCAAGTTAGTCAGAACTTCATCTAAGTTCTATGCAAGCTTAGTCGAGTATGTTATTGGTTTTGACTAAAAACACGCGCCTTTTTGCTTCTGCTGTTCATATTTCAATTGATAAACTAGCGTGACAGCACTAAAATGTATGCTATCTCTGTCTTGTGTTCTATTTTGTAAGAGACAGGGATAGTTTAAATTAAATTTAGTGAGTGTACATCAGAATCAAGGCCAATATCTCAGGGTGACAAGAGCAGTGGTTTGCCGAGCAGGACTTTGAACTGATGAAGTATAAAAATTTGAGCGTCATATAACTGCAAGAAGGCAAGAATGACGCTTACTATTAGGCTAGAAATTGCTCGGTTCGTTACTTACATAAAACAAATCAATATATTAAAATACTAGCCGTGGCCCGCGGCTTCGCCCGCTATTATCAAGTTAAAAAGTAGCCTATGTGTTAATCCTATGTATAATCTATGTACATATCAAATTTCATCCAAATCCGTTCAGCCGTTAAAGCGTGAAGAGGGAACAAACATACTTACACACTTACAAACAAACTTTCGGATTTATAATATTAGTAGGATAAAATAACCCGAATGCGTAAAAAGTGAACTAATTTTACTTGCACTTTTTAATTACACCTATTATGCAATTATTTATGTATAAGAACTATATCACACCTACATTAAAAATATCTAAAATAATTAAACGCAAGCAAAGCTTAAAAAAACCGACTATACAGCTTTATCTTCGGAACCTTGATCAGATTAAATGTATTAAACACGCATTATTGACGATAACTCAAAAACTACTGATCAGATCTTGATCAAAATTAAATGGGACCAATGGGAAAGCAACAGCTTATAAACAAATAAAAAACAAAATCGGTTCACGGGGAAGGAAGTTATAAGGTAACATACATAAAAATAATTGAGAACTCTTGTTTTGAAGTCGTATTGAGTACCTCCTCGTTTTTTGTGAAGTCAGATTATTTTATATAGTACTAGCTGCGCCCCGCGGTTTCAACCGCGTAAGTTCCGGACCCGCGGGAATTCCGGGATAAAAAGAAGCCTATGTTCTTTCCCAAGCTCTGGACTATCTGTGTACCAAATTTCATTCAAATCGGTTCAGTAGTTTTGGCGTGAAAGCGTAACAGACAGACAGAGTTACTTTCGCATTTATAATATTAATATATAGTAAGGAAGTAAGGATAGAATACTAGCCGTGCCCAGCGGCTTCGCCCGCTATTATCAAGTTAAAAAAGTAGCCTATGTGTTAATCCTAGGTATATAATCTATGTACATTCCAAATCCGTTTAGCCGTAAAAGCGTGAAGCGTGAACAAACATACTTACACACAAACTTTCGGATTTATAATATTAATAGGATGTGTCTCTAATAACGAGTCTATCCACTCAAATCCATCAAAACCAGCGCGCGCCTGATTTCCAAGTTGACAAGATCCCTCTGAATGCTATCAGATCCTCGACCTCTAAGGTCGCTCGTCCCTCAGGTGTCTGGTGGGATCCGGTTGCACCACGCACCGGTTCGTTGCTCTGACAATGCCACGGGCCGACCGAACACAGAATAAATAACAGTCTCATAGTGAAAGTAAACATTGATACTATTGGTTCAATAATGTTCACAATAGCTTGCGATGTTTTGTGTTCTTGTTCGATTTGTGGTATTTTAGCCCTTGCGACCCGTTTTTTTTTAATTTTTGTTAATTAGGCCAGCGTTTGACCACGATCTTAACTGATGGAAAACGACGAAGCGAAGATGGAGCACGCTGAAGAGCTTATTATTATAACATAAACGACTGGTAGAGATCGCTATTAGTGATAAGGCCGCCTGTTGTGATACTTTACGTATAAGCTTGTTTGTTACCTTTGTTTTATGTCATCTTATAAAGTAGATCAATAAAGTATTATCTATCTATCTATAAACGATTGGTCACTCACAGCCCCACACTAAGTTCAATGACTTGTGTCTTGGATACCGGAAACATTCATATCACACTCACAATCATACCCTGAACCAACTCAAATTTCCCTTAGAGAGAAAACTTGTGTTTTTACACACACACATACACTAACACATCCAGAACCATAATCGCAAATTTTTCCTTTTTTTATATTATTTTATATAAATCATTTATCAGATATATAGATCAGGCGCTACAGATACAAGAAACTGACTGCTAGTCGACCCTTTCTTGCTTAATGGGTTCGAGCCCCACACATCCCTTTCTTTCACCCGGAAGGAAGAGAAGTAGTAGGTATTTTCCTCCCACAAAAAAAGGGGCTACAGTCCCCTTGATTCTGTGATAATGTTGAACGCTGGTTACATAAGTAATGTTATTGATATTATCGCAATCAGTTTATCTAATCATCGCGCAACCTTCCTAAATTACACTCACACTGTGATAACAGATACCTGCTACATTTGGCAATTTTTATAAGAACTTAAGAGTATTAAAGTATTAAAAAAATTAAATGAGAGTTACGCCACAAAGGAACAAACATACATACACACAGGCTGATAAACACATTACCATCCGTGGCGTGGGGTCAGCTTTCAAATAAAAAAAGAATCATCAAACTCGGTCCACCTTGAAAAAAGTTCTGAGGAGGAGATACATAAAAAAAAACAAAATTTTTAAACGCAAACAAAGCCTAAATATCTGCCTTTTTCTCAAAAACCGCTAAATCCCCACTCTAATGTATGATCTATCTATCTAACACACATACAAAAAAAAACATACAGTCATTGTGAACCTTCCTTTTTCGAAGTCGGGTAAAAAATATAGTCGAATTGAGAACCTCCTCCTTTTTTTGAAGTCGGCTAAAAAAGACAGGATATGTCTGTCATATGTATGACTGTATGTAAAATCAAATTAAGGGGCTGGTATACGTCAATGCGAGCACCTTTTTTAACCACAACCAATTATCCCCCTTACACTTTTGCACGTAAAGGTGTATATTGCGTGAATTACATCGTGGCGGTTGCGCTAAGTCGCGCGTGGCGATCTTTGATTTTTAATGGTTTTATTCAAATTTCGTGAAAATGCGCCTCAAATAAAAATAAATAAGCTGAAGACATCATTCGTCTAGTAAATATACGTATATGAAATAACTTTCACAGTGTTTTGATATAAAATGGCGGAACGAAATGGTTACAAAATCACAAATTGATATTATTTGCATGAGATTTGATATTTATTTCCTTTATATTTATGAACGTTATGAATATTCTAAGAAGAAGGCATCATTTATTGTATCACATAGATTACGACAAATATTTTTATTTATCTGGTTTTATTATGAATGCCGAGTAAAACGGTTACAAAAACACGCATTATAGTAGAAATTCTGGTATCGCCACCTTAACACTAATTACCAACGTTGGATAACAGATTACGAAACGTGCGGACACAATGGCCGACGCCGACGTTTGTCGACGTTGCCCCACGACTGCCGCCCTTGGCTGGCACTTCCTCATGCAGCGGTAATGCAGGAAGTTTCCAAACAAAACGGTTGAAAGGTTTGTAAAGCCTGCACCAAACATAACGCATTTGAACTATTAAATTAAAATAATTAAACGCAAGCAAAGCTAAAATAATTAAACGCAAGCAAAGCTAAAATAATTAAACGCAAGCAAAGTTTAAAAAAACCGACTTCACCGCTTTATCTTCGGAACCTTAATTAGATTTAATCTATTAAACACGCATTATTGACTATAACTTAAAAACAAGAGATCAGATCTTGATCAAATTTCAATGGGACCACAAGAAAAGCACCAGCTTTCAAATAAAAAAAGAATCATCAAAAACGGCTCACAAAAGAAGTTATGAGGTAACCTTTGAAGTCGGTTAAACGAGAACATCGTCAAAGTTGTCCACAAAATAGGCATTATTGACAATATTTCAAAAACTACTGACTCAGATCTTGATCAAATTTAAATGGGACAAATTAGAAAGCTACATCTTTCAAACTAAAAAAAAAAAGTCGAAATCGGCTCACGTGGAGAGAAGTTATAAGGTAACACACATAAAAAAAAAAAAACAGTCGACTCGAGTACCTCTTCCTTTTTTGGGAAGTCGGTAAAAAACCGACTTCACCGCTTTGTTTTTGGAACCTTGATCAGATTTAATGTATTAAAGATGCATTATTGACTATAACTCAAAAACGAGAAATCAGATCTTGATCAAAATGGGACCACATGAAAAGCACCAGCTTTCAAATAAAAAAAAATCATCAAAATCGGCTCACAACGAAAGAAGTTATGAGGTAACTTTTGAAGTCGGTTAAACGAGAACATCGTCAAAGTAGTCCACAGAATACGTATTATTGACGATATTTCAAGAACTACTGATCAGATCTTGATCAAATTTTAATTGGACCAATTAGAAAGCAACATCTTTAAAACTAAACAAAAAATTTTAAAGTTATCAGGCTGAAGTTATAACACACATAAAAAAAACAATCGACTTGAGTACCTCCTCCTTTTTTGGGAAGTCGGTAATTAGTGGCTCTGTGACCTGAAGACCAAATGGCTAAAATATGTTTCTTTTTACGTTTTCAGCCCCTATATCTCCGCCATATTGAAAAATTTCCAAAAAACTGAATCGACAAAAACTACTATATTTATAGAAATTGCTTACAAAATTTCACGAGAATCGGTTGGTAAGTGCGACCTGTAGAGGAGAACAACCGGAAATCCGGACGAAATAAATTTTGCCCAAACTGAAACGGAGACGCATCGCGCTCGCTCGGTCATTTAAAACGGGAATTAGCGTGATTTACGCGTTGTCGATGTCCGTCTAGATACTTCGCGTCCCATCTAGGCAAGCTTGCTCCATCGTCGACCACATCGGTGCTTACCATCAGCTGAGATTGTGGTCAAAAGTTTGCCTATCTTGAATGAAAAAATAATACCTCGCACTACGCCACGGCGAGCGCTCCGCACTCATCTTGAACGCTTCCGAATGAAGACGAAACACATGTTGATCTTGACATCGACAACGCATAAGTCACGCTAATTACCCTTTTAATTGAACTGCCCGTTGGCTTTGTAAGTGCGCTTTCGTCTTCGAACCACAGGTATCGGATTCGATTCCCAGTAGAAACACATTTTCTCCCCAACGGAAATTTGTTGTTTTGGTTCTGGGTGTGAATGTTACCGGCACACACGACACAAATCTTCGAACTTAAGGAGGAGTTGTGCGTGTGAAAGCGTTGCTTTATTTTCGATATGAATCGCTGGCGCCGTTTTCCTGTTAATTTCAATTTGCCACTTGTTTAAATACGTGTTATTGTAGTATCTGTTCCATCGCGGAACCTTCTCGGCTTTCTTTTACGTAAAGATAAAACTGGCTAAACTTGTTTTGGCTCGAAATCGTCCAAATTTACATTTTACATTACCTATCATCCAAATTTAACACTCGGCAAATGTTTTTCTGTTGCAATTTAGAAACAAGTTATACAAAAATACCCGGTTAAGAACCACGTGCAAATCCGGATTTTAATCACTGAAACAAACTTTTACTAAACTTAAACATACGAGTCTCGGGTTCAATTTCCTATGGAACAAGTTTTCTCCCAAAGAAAATTTGTGATTCTGGTTCTTGGTGTGTGTGTGTGTGTGATATGAATGTTTCCGGCACTCACGGACACAAGTCATTGAACTAAGTGTAGAGCTGTAAGTGTAAAAGCGTTTTGTTTAATTGAGATTATGATGGGCTGAATCGCTAGCTAAAAATAGCAGGCCCAATTGGATCACCCTGTTGACATCCCACTTTTGATATTAGAGGTAATTTTAGTACGCAAATTTTGAATTTGCTGCATTGCCTAATGCGTTCTTACTCATGTTCGTACGTAAAAAAACAATTGCATGCTACCATAACAAGTGTTCCCCTTTCACACAGTTTAATTACAGAAACACATTATATGACGTCATCATACAACAAATATTTTTTTTCTACATACATCTGCGACGCACATGTTTATACCGTTTAAAGTTTACTCTTTAGTAGCTATTAACACAAATTCTGTGGTTGTAGCAATCACCGACTGTTGTGTTAGCGCGGGGGTTCAACCGATGGACGTCAATGTAGCGGGTTCTATGCTTGGTAGGAGCACAATTTTCTTTACTGACGGATATGTGTGGGTCTGGGTGCAATTATGAGATGCTCGTCCTCTCTCTCACACGTCACCCAAGTCTACGAACTTAGTGCTGGGCTGTAAGGCGTTTAGGGGGAGAAGGGGTCGCGCTAAACCTCGCCCAATCTCACGTGGGGGAGAGGAGGTATCACAGCAAATATAACGTATATTTTTTTTGCAAGAACCAGGAAACTGGGTTTGATTATGTAAAAAAATAAGTACTGAAATATGCATAAATCATACAGTTATTGAGGGTTAGTCTTAAATAAAAAGAATTAAATAACAAATTAAAAAATAAAAATAATGAAGTATACGCATTTTGAAAAATCTCACGTGAGATTTTTCAAAATGCGTATATTTAATGAAAATAAGTTAATCTGTGCTTGATTGCGTTGAATTTATTTAACACACATGTTTTTCAAGAGAGGGTCTCGAACAAAATGTCACGACATCTCACCAAGGAGAGAGAGGGGGTCGGAACACGTAATTATTGGATGTCCCTAAGGTAGTGGATTAGTACAATACGCTACGCGGTTGCGCCCACTAGTTCAACTGAAAATCAAAAATCAAAATCGTTTATTCACATGGGCCCCAAAGGGGCACTCATGAAAGTTAATGAATCTATTGCCAGATTCGCAAAATTACAGCCATCTCGAGAAGAACCTGGCAAGAAACACGGCGGCGCATTTTTTTTCATTCATTTTTTTAAAAAACATTCTTAATTTCTAATACATAATTTCCTTAACCTAGGTGTTATTATGGTAGTCGCTAGAAAGAGACTGTGCAGTTTGCCTCCATGCATCCTTGTCATTAATGAAAAACTACAGGACAACAACTAGGAGTACAACTTCACTAAATTGTAAAAACTCGTTTTGCGTAACTATAACCACCTTTAGTTAAATGTTATTATAACAAATCTTTGCTTTTTAATTATTGAAACGCAAGCTTTTTTATGGGCCCCCCAACTCTGTACTCTACCAAACAAAAAAAAAACATCAAAATCGATTAATAATTGGCGGAGATATCGCGTAACATACATACAAAAAAAACACATTCGAATTGAGATCCTCCTTTTTGAAGGTTGGAAATATGACTTGCAGGTAAATTTATAAGTTGTATTGTATTGTAAGTGTGTAAGTATGTTTGTCCTCTTCACGCTTTAATGGCTGAACGGATATGGATGAAATTTGTAATGCACATAGCTTATACCTAGGATTAACATATAGGCTACTTTTTCACTTGATAATAGCGGGCGAAGCCGCGGGGCACGGCTAGGTTTAACGAGAAAAGTATTATTTTTTACTAACCGGCTGGTACTCGCAGCAGTTTTGTCGGATTTTCGTCGGAAAATCCGACTTCGTGATACTCTAGAATAGTCTAGAAAATAAAAAGATTTACTAGCTCTACCATCCGACATGACCTGTAAAAGTGAAAGATACGAAACCGCACCAGATTGCAGACATCTGCAATTAAAATATCTGCGTGCCACAGTGGTAGAATCACGGCACTGTCACACAAACTGTTATGTAATCTGTGACAGCTACTTTTTTTTTTAGGTCGTCGAACTGCCACGTTGTGCTGGGCAAATGGGAGCGATCTGGTAACAGGTTTAACGGTCAGGTTTGTTTCCAGGTTAGTCCTACAGTCGATGTCAAAGCCATCTATAAATTATAATAGTATTGTTATTACTAGTCTTGCCACGCACCCCACGTTTCAATCTAAATACCTATATAAAAATAAATTGATGTGTATGTTTGTTAGTCTCACAAAAACTCGAGAATGGAGAACCGATTTGCTAATATTGGTTTAAAAATAAAACAGGTTTAAAATTTGAGAAATTATGAAGAAATTGCAAGGAAAATAGTAAAAACAACTATTTTATTTTCCCATACAAACTGTTCGTACCTGTCAAAGATTAGACACAAAATTAATTTCTGAACGCACTATATTTATTTGACCACAGACAAATGTGACATATATGTTTGTTGTCAAAGTACAGACAACTTTTATTGATTGTACGCCGGGTCTGCTAGTCAGTAACAAAACGGGCATTAATTAAGAAAGTAAATTATATAACGACATTAATGACAAGATTGCATAGAGGCAAACTGCACAAGCACTTTCTGGCGACTACATAATACGGTCATTTCAGAATGTTTAAGAAAAATAATTAAACGCAAGCAAAGCTTAAAAAAAACCGACTTTATCTTCGAAACCTTGACAGGTTAGATGTACTAAACACGCATTATTGACGATATTTCAAAAACTACTGATCAGATCTTGATCAAATTTAAATGGGACGAATTAGAAAGCAACATCTTCCAAACAAAAAAAATTCAAAGTCGGATCACGTGGAAAGAAGATATTAGGTAACACACAAAAAAAAACAGTCGACTTGAGTACCTCCTCCTTTTTTGTGAAGTCGGTAGAAATAAAAAAAAAAGCACTGAGTTTTTTGCCAGGATGGCTGTAATTTTGCGAATCTGGCAGTAGAGTCATAAACTATCGTGAGTGCCTCTTTGGGGCCATGTAAATAAACGATTGTGAATTTTGTACGAGCCTATTTCAATTACGAATTAATCCTAGGTATAATCTATGTACATTCCAAATCGTTCGGCCGTTAAAGAGGGAAGACGGAACAAACATACTTACACACTTACACAGAAAATTTCGGATTTATAATATTAGTAGGATATAGTGATATAGTGATGACATAACTAAGTATGCTGCACACATCACGTCATCACTTACTGTTTGGGTGAGATAGTGGTCAAACACCAGCCAATAACATATACTCGTAAATAAAAAAATATTGTTGTGATTATTGGCGAGCCCCGTTAGCTCATTTGCCCGCTAAAAACCTATTCAACAAAATCATACGCTAAATTAGCACAGAATGCATCCACTCGACACAAGGCCGAAGTGAAATATGATTTAGTGATGCGAGAGTATCGATAGTTTGATCATGGCTTCAATGATATCGGTAACAAGTAACAATGGACATGTCGATAGTTCTAAATGAGCGTTTTTATAGACGACATTATCGATATTGACACACATTTGGATAGAAATCATCACAGTTGATTTTTCTTTTATGACTACGATTTTCATATTGGTTGCTTTGTAACAATATAACTACCTAAGTTACATTAATTAGTCGCTTTTTATCAGGTGAGATTGTGGTCAAACGCTAACTTAGTCTCAAATAAAAAAAAAATAAGGATTAGAATACTAATTATTATGCTATTATTATAAAGACGTAAAAGTTTGTGAGTTTGTGAGGTTGTAGGGGGGTAATCTCTGGATCAGCTATCAATAGAAAGCCAAGTTATTTGTAAGTGTCATAGGCTATGTTTTTTTACCAGGGCGACGCGACGCCGGGCATGTCAGGTAGTATAAAATAAAACTTTATAAATAGTAAAAATCCTTGTCCTACCTATTTGGCAGTTTAACATATCAAACTTCATCTCTAAATTAGTTACAAATATACTACTAAACACACACACCGACACTTTCGATCGTCATAATCACGGAGTAGTTAAATAATATAAATATCTCATTATTTGTAGAAACATTTTTAGTGAGAATGACCATGGTAGATATTGACTATAGATAAACTATCGACAACGGCCAGATGATCAGGTCCCAACTGTCCCAGCACTACTATGAATCAACACTGTACACAATAACTAGGTAGGTAGGTATTTAACGTTTATTGTTCTAATAGGAAAAGCAAGCGCATTCAATGCGAATGTAGAGCGAATAGGGATGGTATTACTTAAATAGGAAGTAGAGTAGGCGCCTCTTCTAGGCAAGTATGTTCCATCTTCGGCCGCATCGTCACTTTCCATCAGGTGATATAGCTTGCCTATCCAACATAACATTGCGAACATATTGTTATTTTTTATTAAAAAAAATAACAATATGTTCGCAATAGAAAAGTTTTATTTCAACCGACTTCAAAAAAGGAGGTTCTCAATTCGACTGTATATGCGGTGAAGTCGGTTGTTTTAAGCTTTGCTTGCGTTTCAATTATTTATCTTATAGCATTAAAATTTGACGAACTGCCCGCTGCGTGGCTTATTTTCTTATTGAACTTCCTGTTGGATTAGTTGGGTGTACGTTAGCCTTTCAAGAAGCGGGTATCGGGTTCGATTGCCGGGAAGACAAGTTTTCTCCTCAAGGTAAATAAGTTATCTTCGATCTGGGTTTTCGGCAGTCATCGAAGTGTGAGGCAATTAAAAAAGTAGCGTTTTCGTCGACTATCCCACCTGATAAGAGATGATGTGGATGGCGTATTACGTGATTATGGTCTTACTTATAAATGTCGCTAAGCAATGTTTAGGCACCTCTTAGTTAAGCAGCTCTTAAGTCGCTGCTTAGATGAGAAACGTACAAAGAATAAAAAATAATCGAAATTTACATGATCGCCACAGATTAAAACCAAAATAGTCAACTGATAATTAAACGCAAGCAAAGCTTAAAAAAACCGACTTCACCGCTTTATCTTCGGAACCTTGATCAGATTTAATGTATTAAACACGCATTATTGACTATAACTCAAAAACTAGAGATCAGATCTTGATCAAATTTCAATGGGACCACATGAAAAGCACCAGCTTTCAAATAAAAAAATAATCATCAAAATCGGCTCACAAAGAAAGAAGTTATGAGATAACTTTTGAAGTCGGTTAAACGAGAACATCGTCAAAGTAATCCACAAAATAGGCATTATTGACGATATTTCAAGAACTACTGATCAGATCTTGATCAAATTTAAATGGGACCAATAAGAAAGCAACATCTTACAAACTAAAAAAAAATTTCGTAATCGGCTCACGTGGAGAGAAGTTATGAGGTAAGAAATATAAAAAAAAAAAATACGGTCGAATTGAGTAGGTACCTCCTCCTCATTCAAAGAATGTCGAAGTAAACAATTTGGCTCCTTACGTAAAAAGTTTTGACACATTTATTATTGAAAGATATAAGTCCCGCCATCTTGCCTCTTAAACACGGTTTAAACTAGGCAATGGGCGGTGTTTAATTTTGACAACTATTTAAGCAATACTTAACGATTTTTTAACAATAAATCGCGTTTCGCGAGTGAAATTTTTGTTAAATTGTAGCTAAGCAATTGATTAAGAATTAGAAGGGGTTTATAAGTAAGACTGATTAAATGTAAGAAGTATTAAGAACTTTATCACAGCTACATGAATTACAAGTATTAAACACTTAAGTGATAATGGTTGTTAACTAACTTTGTTTGTTATAGATCCACTTGACGTAGTGCGTCAACTTTATTTTATTTTCTCAAAATGGCGTCTGGTCGTCGCCATATTGCATTTCGATTACTGTAATATATAATATTTAATGACACTCGCATGATTCAAGACATATCGATTGACGTAAGGTATTTCAAAATCGGCCCACGCGTTTGATCTCGCCACAAAGGAATATAATAACATAGGCTGATAAATACATTATCCTCCTTTGCGTCGCGCAGTCGGATATAATTACTAAACATGTGTAACTCCAAGTGGACATCTCAAGGGTAATCTTAAATAGGTTTACAATAAGGTTGTAATTTTGTTGTCTTATTTTTTTCATGTCATTATCACATTAAAATTGTTTTAACATCAACTTCTGGCGTTTTGCTGGCTCATTGTTTATTGTTACGCAAGATAGGCAATTAGGCAAGCATTTGACCACCATCTCACCTGATGGAAAGCGACGATGCGGCCGAAGATGTAGCATGGTTGCCTAGAAGATACCTATTCACTCTAGACTTGAAGACTACCAGACTATATACCGTTAGGATACTCCTTCGACGTACGGTACGCTTTAAGCAAGGTATGTCAACCATAAATGGATAATGTTTGACTATTTGTATTCTTGTTACACTGCAATAAGAATGCTCCTAGAAGGACTTTTTTGCCCGAGAAAATGAAAAATGGCGTTATCAATTTTTATTATTTTTCAAGCCTTGTAAATTTCGAATGTTAATGTGTAATAATATTTGATTATAACTGTTAAAATCCAAAATCGTTTAAACAATTTGGGCCCCAATTTGCGCATTTGATGAATGTGAATTTACCAGACAGCAGTTTATAAAGATAATAGTTAGGAAAAAAAAGTAGTTTTTTGTAGCAGCATAAATTTTAACATCACGTCTCAATTTATCTCTTGCCCTCACCGGTGAGTTGTGTACTGAAAGGAAATTAGCCACACACGCATCAACTCTGTCTTCAACAAACAAACAATCAAAACAGTGGGACTCAGCTGACAGCACCCAGTAATGTCACGGGCAAATTATTATGGACTCAGATTTTAGGTATTGCATTGAGATTGAAGGTTGAACACCTGTCATAGAATAACTGAACCGAAACACTTCTGGCTGAGTCATAAGCTGAGTCATTTGAATCGAGAGATTAAAAAGAATCTAATGTTGTTTAGTTATCTAATAAGCTTGAAGGAGTCAATGAGTCTTTTCATACATGCTCGTTGGTTGCGGGTACTTTTGACCTGGCCTTTCTCTAAAACGTTTTCAACCTGGTTGAAGTATGTTCGCCTTTTTTAATGTGGGGGGGAAAAGGCCTACCACTTCCCTTCCTTCCCAGGGGTGAAGGAAAGGGGTGTGCGGGGCTCAAACCCACTAAAAGGTGAGCAGTCTCTCGCCGAGGTGTGGCAAGATAGGGTCGAGTAAGCCTGGATACAAACATTCATGCACATTGAGTGGTAACCTTTCTCATGAAGCAGCCTCACTAAGGCAGCCGCAGCCCCCATTACTCTTGGGGCTAGCTGAGAGAAGTGGACAGGATGAGACCCTATCACCCGGGTCCAAACGGAATCCGGACCCCATCCAGTTTGATCCAAATTCATGGAGGTGGTCCCCCTCAAGGCCCATGGAACAATAGGGCCTCGGTCTTAAAGAGAGCGACCTCTAGTCCCAGTGAGTGTGTCTCTCAAGAGTAGTGCCTCATTGGTCCCTAGATTAATTAATTTCTATTGGTGTTACTCAATGGTTCCTAGATTCATTAATAACAAAAACTAGCTCCACCCCATGGTTTTATCCGCGTAAATAAAGGACCCGCGGGAATTCCGGAATAAAAAGTAACCTATGTGTTAATCCAGGGCATCAGCTACTTCCATACCAAGTTTCACTAAAATTGGTTGAACATGAAGAAGTAACAAACACACTCACAAACTTTCGCCTTCATAATATTAACTTAAATGTGAAGCTGTGAGTGTGTTAAAAATTTATTAAATAGATATTCAAAAAGGCCAAATCATGTAATTCTTAGAAAGAACACCTACAGTTGGCACTTGTGTCATTGTATATAGAAGATATGTGACTCACTTCTAAATACTCTAGAAGTTTGTTTACATATCTCTGTGTAGGGAGGAAAAACATAATGATGGTATGCCTTCTAATCAAAAGGTAGAAAAATGTGCCTAGTACAACATCTATCTTTCTTTGTATATATAACTAGCTGTACCCGGCATGTATTGCAATGCCACATCTAGAAAAAATGTTAACTCTTTTACATTTATGGGCGCCTAGTAATTTAAAACTATACTAAAAACTTAAAACCACGATTAAAAATGGGGGGTTAAGGTATGCGGGTAGAAATACTTTACAAACTATTCTCATCAAGAGAGAGAATTGATTTGATTTATATCAGCCGTTCAGCCAGTTCAGCCTTTTCGAAATAGTGTTTTTTTTTACTTGAGATAGGCAATCTTTTGACCACCAGATGGTAAGTAATGATGTGGTTGACAATGGAGCAAGTTTGCATAGAAGGTACCTACCTATTTACTTGGGACTTCAAGACTCACAATGTTATGTGACTGATCTCCTGCCCAAAGGCTGGACCGATTTTTGTAAAAAAAAAATGTGTGTGTTCAGATGGATTGAAGAATGGTTCAGATTCAATCACAATTCAAATTCAAATCTTTATTGCATTATCTAAATGTAGTTAGGTGGTAGAAATAAATGACAGTACATTACAGACCCTGTTGGGCACAACAATTTAGAGCAGAGGATGATATGCTTCTGCGATGCTTATGCGATTGCTTAATGCAACAATAATATTAATTAACGAAAAAAAAAATGTAACAAAAACATTTTTCTCATGGACAGAGATGTGTCACTTGGGTTTGGTAAAGTACTAGGCAAACATAAACATGAAGGAGGTAATAATTTAGTCGATAAGTTTTTAGTATGGTATTCAAGTACTAGGCAACCAAAGAGGTAAAATGCTTTTTCTTTACATGGCAATAACTGTCCAGTGGTTAGTTAAGCCTTTTAAGCAGCGGGTATCAGGTTCGATTTCCGGTGGTAACATAAGTTTTGTTCCCAAAGGTGTTTTGTAAAAAAATATCTTTATGTCATTTGGTATACTGTAACAAATGAATAAATTTATTAGTTTTAAAATCGAATAAGGAGTTTTTGCTGCGAAAGTGAAAAAATTGCATTGTTGATTTTGTATAATTTTCTCCATAACCTGTGA
The DNA here is from genome assembly GCA_948107665.1 of Lomographa bimaculata. Classification (NCBI taxonomy): domain Eukaryota; kingdom Metazoa; phylum Arthropoda; class Insecta; order Lepidoptera; family Geometridae; genus Lomographa; species Lomographa bimaculata. Next base: position 9,548,305 of record OX403610.1, on the reverse strand, counting down.
TTCTTCGAGTGGTTATGTGTTATAATGGTGGCTTATTAACTGTTAATACTTAGTAAACATGCATCATACAAAGTTGAAAAACGTGATTTTCACCTTCACTCCAATACAAGTTCTAGTTAAGTTTCTAGCACTTTTCTAGGGCATGACTTGACTATAACTGGACCTTAACTGTTTTACTTGACTTGAGTGTCACCTGTGACTAGTACTTTTAATATGAAATACAATTAAAATATATTATTACTTGACACTGGCTAAATGCACAAGATTGCGAAGCCAAAAATAAAAGAAAAATTGAATTTATTTATTTGTGTAATACAAATAAATTCTATTTTTCTTTTATTTTTGTTAAAGTTCACAGATATTAAAAATGGTGAGGTTGAAATGAATGTGTACATATTGTAAATTTTTCGTTAGTACAAGTTTTGGGCAGTCTGTTGATGTAATAGGTTTGAGAATTTAGTTCTGATTTGACGAGTTCTAACTGGAAAGTGTTTCTTCAAAAATTAGGTGTTAATTAACAAAAACAAAAAACAAATGTGCTATCAATACACAATTTTAAGGCATTATAATAAACCAGATGAAGATATATATTTATAGATTTTTTAGGCCCTGTAAGGAAAACCTGCAATTGTTGGAACTGGTTTACCACCCTCAACCACATCATCACTTAACAACTGTTGAGATAGTGCTCAAAAGCAAGCCTATATAATAACAAATGGCAAAATCTACATTTTGAAATTACTTGTACACTCTATGTGGAAAAAGACTGCACCAATTTACACCAAAGAGCTAAGAACACTCTCAAACAAGTCACCATTCAAAACAAAAAAAAATGATCTAAATCAGTCCAGCCGTTTGGAAGCTACAATGCCACAATCAGACACACAGATACACACTACAAACTTATAACAACCGTCTTTTTCTTCATAGGTTAAAACAGAGACTGCTTGTAGATTTTAATAATTTTGGCAATATATTTAAAAACATTCTATGCCTAGTACTGCAATTATTTACTCTACTTTCCCTACAAAACCTAGTTAATTCAATATCATATTACTATAACAAAACATACTACTGTTTTATAAACAGATAAGTAGATATCTCACAACCACTATTCAATCATAGGTAACAATTTCTAAACAAAGGATTGTGAACACTGTTTTGCATAGAATAAACCTACTGGGTGTGTGCACAGCCTAATTAGTTCACTTGTCTCAATCCAAGGTCAACCTTGCACGTTTTTATTCACATTTAAACACATGCAATTAACTTTATATGGTTTAAACTCGTTCAAATTTGAATATCGGAGATATTTGAAGAGAAATCTGGTATAATTATGAGAAAATCTAGTCGAGAATTCACAAATCTGTTAATGTGACTACGGACGAAATAGTTCGATCATGAGATTTAAAATAAGAATGTGGAAATAAATAGAACGGCTCGAGACCCCCTACCTTGTAGACATCGCCGTACGTCCCAGAACCGATCCTCTGCACAAGCTCGTACTCATCCTGAGGATTCCTTCTTGATATATCAGAACTCAAAACACCACCACTATGCGCCATAATCACTATAAAACACTAATCTAACACTTATCTACACTTTCATCTCATTATTCACATAATTATTACACAAAAAGTCGTGAAATTAATTATTTTTTCAACACAAAACTCGACGACATTGTCTGACATTTGTTGCCACAGTGCCGTGCCATTATATAGGGCTGCTAGTTTAGCAGCTCTTAATTTCTACCATCGCGGCATTTATTATTGACGCATTAAACAAATCAGAGTCAGAAATATTTTATTGTAATCAACAATATTTTGAGTGTCATTCAAGCGACACCATCCAGATACTACTACTAGAAAGAAGACATGCACAGACTCGACTGTAACTATTCTCTGCCACATCAAAAGACGGATTTTTTCCATCTCCGTTTCACCAATAAAACAAATAAATGAAGTCATACCACAGCACACACAAAGTCGTACCCGCACGAAGGTATCAACAGTCATTTTGTAGTATTATCATTAAGACCTATCGTTTGCAATTATTGTTAAATCAGAGTTTACTTAACCTGTCCTGCTAGGTTTGTATGACTGTGTTAACATGATTTTTCATCTACTGCCGAAATATTCAACATGCTAAGTTGCGTTACGAGTCGCATGCATCAGAATCAGACAAACATAGGAATAGGCATCTTCTAGAAAAATGTGCTTCATCGTTGACCGCATCGTCAGTTACTATCAGGTGAGATAGCGGTCAAACGATCTTGTTAAGAAAAACTTTTAAAGTAGTAATAAATTTTATTAACTAGCAACACTAAAAAACGTCATTACCAAATGTCATAGACAATTTTAACTTTAACTTTAGTTTCTTTTGGCAAAGGTCTTATAATTCAATGACTACCTATGTAAAGAATGCGCGATTTTTTATTTTTATAGAATTGAGTTTTCGCGCGCATTTTAATACAATTGCTTCTTGCTCTCCTTCCTCGTCTCAACTTTTAACTTTCGACCGTTACCTGGTTCACTTTCTATCTAAAAGACCGTCGTCAGGCTATCCGATCTAATGGTGCTTTCTGATTGGCATGCTGTCGAAGCTGACGTACCCCAAGGTAGCATTTTATCACCCATTCTATTCACGTTCTTTATTAATCTCCTCTCCCCTAGCATAAAATGCAATTACCATAAGTATGCTGATGATCTTCAGCTATATCATACGACTCTTGTGGAAGACCTCCACCCTCCACTCTGCTATTGCAGTTTTAAATCCTGATCTGCGACTTCAATAGTGGTCGGAAAGCTATACGGCATCTCTGTTAACCAAATCAAGTGTCAAGCTATTATAGTCGGATGCTCGCGACAGCTTGTAAAATTAGATTTTTCTCTTCTTGCCTCCCTCTAATTCAATAATTCCCCTTTCACAGTCTATCAAAGATTTGGGTGGATCATATGAAACCAAACTTAGCTGGGTGGATCATGTGAAAGAATTATCTCGAATTTTTTTCTCTTCTTTCCACTCTATTATTAGGCTCAACATTTTTCTTCTACTATTTCTCCCGTAGTACTATTTTTCCCATACTAAAATATGCTGACGTTTGTTTAAATGACCTAAATGCAGAATATTTAAATAAGCTAGATCGCCTCTTGAACATGTGCATTAGGTTCATTTTCAGTTTGAGAAAGTATGATCATATTTCAGAGTATAGTGCAATACTCAAATGGCTGCCAATACGAGAGCGGCGAGATCTTAGAATTGTATGCACCCTCTTTTCCGTAATAAATTATCCAAATACTCAGAGTTACTTTAAAAGTGGCTTTCAATATCTTACTGGCACTCATGGGCGACAGCTCAGATCGGATTCCAACCTTAGTCTAGCGACTCCCAAGCACCGCACAACTTTTATTGACAAATCCTTCTCAGTTGTTCCTGTAAGGCTGTGGAACAGTCTATCCATGGATGTCAAGAATTGTAACTCTAAAGAATAGCTTTTAATAGGAAAACTCAAGATTATTTTGTCAAAAAGTTTACAGTTGCCTCAATTGACCTTGAAATAGTAACTACACATCATCGAAGTACTCTAGAGTCTAGACTAATGATCTAGACTGTAGTCGGGACTAAATAATGATCGAGACTGTAGCCTAGCCTCAACTAATGATCAAAACACTTTGTAGTCGAGAATCAAATAATGATTGAGGCTAGTCTAGACTCAACTAATGACCGAGACTGTAGCCTAGCCATATGTAATGATCACAACACTTTGTAGTCGAGAATCAAATAATGATTTAGACTAGTCTTATTTCTATTTTATTTTTGCATTCACACTCACAGCCCCACACTAAGTTCAAAGACTTGTATCGAGGGTGCCGGAAACATTCACATCACACACACACATTACACCCAGAACCTGAAGCACAAATATCCCTTGGAAAGGAATTTGTGCTCCTGCCGGGAATCGAACCCAAGACGCGCCGTGGCGCAGAGGGCGGACACCTGTCCACTGCGCCAACTGGGCCGTCAAGTCTAGACTAGACTCAATTAATGATCTAGACTGTAGTCGGGATTCAATGATCTAGATTGTAGTCTAGAATCAACTAATGATCGAGCCTTTATAGTCGAGACTCACCTAATGATCGAGATTAAGTAATTAAGATAAATTAAAACCAGCTAATTAATGTTAAAATGGTATATTCATTACAATTCAATATCAGCGGCCGGCGAGCGCGCCCGCGTTACATCTTACAAAATTTGTTTCGGGCCGACATCATTATATATAAACTACATATTTATTATTACAAAAATTATATTTCTTTTGGTTTATCCCAAGTACATACTTAAGTGCACTTATGAATACGACGTAGTGACGTAAAAGCTACAGCGTTTGGAAATTTACAATTTCCATACATTTTTTGATACGAATCAGCACTAGATATCGTTACAAGATGATACAGTGTTTATGTAACGCACACATATATAACTACACATACAGAGAAAACGGTAATATCTAAAATGAATTTGATATAATAATAAATGTTTTTAATAATATTTCTAATATCTGAACACCATTTGATTTATACATAAGATTTTTGTTTTAAAATTATTTCTATCCAGTTTCACAATTTTCCCAGAACCCTACCAATCTCTATTGCAACGAATCTTATGTCTCTTTGAGTTTTAACCTTATGACTTTGTCGGTTTCGAATTGAAGCAAATTCCAACACATATAGACAACAGAGGATCGGAGATTTTACTCGGAAATTGTGCAACTGAAGTGACATTCTTTAGTTGTGGATAACTCACGCAATACATTATTTTTCACAGAATATAATTTACTTAAGTGAATAAGCCACAACGGAATTGCTGCACAGTTTTTAAAACCAACAACATTTTTAGACCTAAACACCGTTCACCTCTTACAAAAGCAGTCAGTGAAACGTGCTCGCGCGAACGAAACGTAGCAACAACACATTTGAAAAAGCGTGTACACTGTACGTACGATCTCTGTTCTTGTGTGACATTGATTTGCAACATTTAGTATGGAATGCCCGTGAAGTAGTAGGACGTAGCGTGGAAGTTCCAGCTCGGCTAGTTTTCATATCTAGACAGCCGACAATGTTAGCTTATTTTTCGTATACACTGATGGTCTACTAATAACGGACACCTTGACGTGTCAAAGCAACGAGGTCGTACAGTGAATAGACAAGCATTAGATCGCGATCTGATCGTAAGCGACGATGTGGTCGACGGTGGGGCATGCTTGACTAAAAAAATATATGTTCAATCTTGACTTGAAGAGGCCTATATTATACTTATCGGAAAACAATAACGGAAGCAGCGTATAGATAAAGTATATAAACACAACACTTTCACGTTCACAGCCCCGCACTAATATGAATCTTATTGCTTGTCTATTGTGAGAATGTTTCTTAACTTCTGAGCAGCAAATATCCGCTGTGCCTACTGTAAGTTCACATACTATTACACTGATACTAAAAAGACATATTTTCTTTATTTTCTGTATACAGTATAGAATATATTTTAATCAGGAAATATATTACAACAGTTATCGGTATTTTAAAATAAAAAGTTATCCGAAAGATGAGGTATTGCAAAGCAGATACAAATTATAATAAAAAACAATACAATTATTATGTTTAAAATATGTAACACATAGAAATAAATATGTAAAATACTTCGCGGTTTTTATATGCGAACTTAAAATTTTACATCTTATGTACAATGCGTTAAAAATATTTTTAATGAAAATGATCACAACTCATAAACATAAAATAGGACAACGAATACATTTTTTATAGATTTTGATCTTTTTTGTGAAATCATCTCATTTTGTATTAATTTGCAATCACAACACTTCGTCATTTTCTCTCGAACTAATTATAGTTTCATGCATTTGTTATAAATTATGCAAATATCATGCGTTCATTAGATATAATATATTTGTTAACATTGTCATAAACTCGATTGCATCTATTCAACAAATTCTTGTAAAGCAGGTACTTCTACGTAAGACTTTTAATATGCACTATGAGTTATAGAAGCATTTTAAACTTTTAAGATAATAAATTATTAATCATAAAGACTTTAAATCATAACGTTCATTAGTCATAATCAAATAATTATGTATAGTGATTAGTCATAATGTGTACTAAATGAAATGGTTTTTGCTTAAAGAAAGTAAATTGTGAAATGATGAATTTTATTAATGTAATAAATAAATAAAGAAGAAAGATGTTAGCATTTTATAGTGTTTGTCACTCGAAGATATTGCTCCCTTGAAACTCATAGTACATATAAATACGTTAAAATATATTTTAACTCACTAATTACAAATTATTGCTCTGTGCCTATCGTACCACACCAAAACACGGAAATCTGATATATATTGAGATTTTTTTATCAATTCAATTAATTTACTTATAAATATTTTTTATTTACCTTTCAACCAATTTTTTTTTTGTACTAAATGCTATATTTTTTTATTTACAAAGAAAATATAAATCAAAACAAATAGTTTTATTTGGTAAAAGCGCTAAATACGACGAAATAGAAATTTATAAAATTACAATTTAGACAGATAAGCATAAAAAGAGGAAAATAATTAGAAAAGTTCATAGTGAAAGCGTTAATTTGATATAGAAAACTAGAATTTAATATTTTTTTAAGTTTAAAACACAAACAAGCGATTTACATATTTAAATTAAAAACAAATAATTAACAATTTACCAACCGCTTTGGCACTTTACACCATAAAACATATTATCGGGTATTAATTATCGGATAATTGAATCGCGTGGTTCAATTTTCACGTTCGTATCAAATTGAACAACTTATGTTAATTTTAAATTACTATTAACAATCGATATATAAATTGGCCCATATCATAAATTGTGATTAACCCCACAAGTTGTTCAAATTGAATATGATAATTTGTCGTAGTAAAATTTTATTACAAATGGAAGAAATTAATCGATGGATGTTTTGATACGTTCCGTCGTATATACTAAATACGCCTCAAATATTAGAAGATAACACATTTACATTATCATTATAACCTATTAATCTAGTCAAACAAATATACACACACAAACAACCTAAAATCAATGAAAAGAGATCTATTTTTTTTATATGGACTTTTAATGTATATTTGCTAATGTATGAGTTTTCGACTAACACTTTTAGCGACCCGTTTACTAATAAGGGTTTACCTCTGGTGTGCGTATAATTCCAGTCTAGACATTTTTCACAGTGAGAAACCGGCTTTTGTGGAGGTACCAGTTTTATTTAAAGCAACAGTCAGGAAGCAATATCGAAAGCCTAAGGGCTGACAAAAAATCCTGACACCATGACAAGATCCACACACTTGATGTTACCGAGAAGCGTAGTGTTCTTTCGCCATCTAAGAAACAGGGTGTCCCATAATTAAGCACACAAAGAGAATAAGAATCCTGGCCCAAAATCGTATAACAAATATGTCTTTTTAGTTTCCCTTATGCTAACATAAGTAGATAAACTGCGATAACTTTTGATAAGAGTTATAGATTTTTTTAAACCATATCGCAAATTCTTGTTATCTCCGATGCCACGGATTAACGAATGCTTAAAACTTACAACAGCCCTCTTTTTTTCTCGAGGGATAAAACACATATAAAGACACGGAAAATTACACACCTTTTTTGCAAGTATGTGGAACCGAACCCGTAATCGACCATGCCGTAAAAAAGTCACTAAGCTATGGAAGTTGTAAGGTAATCGAAAACTCTTTATACATGAGCATTTTAAAATTATCCTTCGAAAATTGTTCAAGTATATTTAATGTTAACCTATTGAAAGGTTTCGAATAACAGTTGCATATGGATAAACATATAAAAAAACTGTATTTTCTATGAGTGCTCCTAGCAAAGTTGACAAGCGGCCATGGATAACGCAACAAGAGAAGAACAATAGTATTATTCATTGCATTTAGTGAGATATTAAATTGATTACTTCAAAATGTACAATAAAATAAAATGATTGCGATTGATTCATCTACATATTTGGTCAAAGAATTATGTGATGAAAGTAAACAATCATGATAAATTTAAATTTGTGACCAAATCGCTTTGCGAATATTCAATAAAAAAGTAAGTACAAATAATAAATGTAGTTTTAATACCGATATATTTTGAAGACGTAATATAACGTAATTCGTAACTATTTATCTGTTTAGATTTTAGTGAAAAAATAAATTAAAAGGCAAACCAAGTAAAATTCATAGTTTTATTGTCTTCTCTCACCCGTACAAACCATGGGCGCATTTAAACCATTTTATTAATAAAAGCAGATTAAATATTAACCAAAAATAATCAAATTAATAAATTACTTTAAGTAATAATCTTTGTTTATTAATAATATGGTAAATTAGGAATAGTGCAACAATCACACCCTCAAATGTTCTATTATTATAATTATTCACCTAATTTAAATATAACGTCAAAGAATTAATTCTAATGGTAATATAATAAGGGAAAAAGTATCTTAAAAATTAATAGTAACATTAAATAAACACATTATAAAATAAAAATAAAAACGTACTACTAAAACGAGGAGATGGTGCGACATTCCCACACGATCGTGATGTAGTGAACCATAAAATCATAAGGCATAAAAATCATTAGTCATAAAATAATTTTCTAATTCAATTTAAAATTAAACAATTTAAATATTATACATATTGTTATGTAATAACTATGCGTACCCATGTCTAGTTTTATTGTGATCTATCAAATACAAAATCCACTTGAAATCATAAGTCCGTTAGACAACAATACAATAGATTCGCGACTTACATATTAACCAAATTCAAAGAAGGATAAGTATATCGACAATTATTTTTTAATACTTACACTGATCGCTGAGACTTACCAATCCAATGATAGAAAGCAAAGCGACAAAATCAAGATTCTATGTTTAAAAAAATCATCAATTTTTTTCCAAAACATCACAATCGCGTGGACGTCGCACAATAAATAATCGGTATGACATGAGCAAGCCTAGAAGGTTTCATTACCATGCTTTTGGAATTCACTAGATGCCCTAAGGCGTAACAGTCTATATTATGATAATTTGTCTAATAACAACGATTTTAGGGCGTTCAGAGGCGATTTCATCTCCTGTTTGCCCTAGAACGGGTAGCTCTCACGGGCGTCTTTTTCGCTTTGCTGACATTCTTCTTAGCTTTGGTTGTCTTTTTGGACGCGTTAGATCTAATAGACTTATTGGACTCGATCGAATCGACCCGAGCGTCCGATTCGAATGAGAACGCGGGCATTACAGCTTTAACTTCCGATGGTGAAAGACTGATTTCCAAGCGCCGTTTCCTTGAACGCGTCATGCGTACATTACTATCGTCTGTGTCTAATTTCAAAGGCTCTAAAGTCTTCTTAGCGCGCACAATTTTCCTCTCAACTTCGACGCTCTTTTGAGAATTGCGTCCGTTCTGTCCCTTCTCTCTTAAAACAGGTTTGACGGCTTCGAATTTCCTCTTACGCGTGCGCGTGACCTTTTCATTTTCTATAGATTCTTTCGCGGCCCTCGTTTTCTTTTCGCTTTCAACAGTTTCTGTGAGCCTTTTCTTTTCATTTTCAATAGATTCCTTCGCGGACCTAGTTTTCTTTTCTACGATTTCAGTACTTATATTTCTGAGCGATCTCTTTTTATCGCCGATTGGTTTCTTAGCTTTAACGTTGTTGGACTTGGCTTTGCCTCTAGTTTTCTTACCGTTAACCTTAGTTTTATCGTCGACGCTGCTGTTACTCCGGAGCGATCTTTTTTCGTTTCCATTTTCATTGACTTTAACATCTTTGCTTCTCAGCAGCCTCTCGTCTTTCTTCCTGGGCTCGACCTTTCGTTTCTTAGCAGGTACGGGTGAGAGCGACTCCTTCGCTTTCTTGTTTCTTTTCGGCGCTTCCGTGTCATCGAGCACTTGACTCTCGACGAACATGTAATCGTCTAGTTTCGATCTGGATTTCGCGTATGTTTTTTCGACGGGTTTCACGGGCGGTATTTCATCGAACTTAGGTTCTGTTTCTTCGACTGGTGTGTCTTGCGTGTTCGCTTTGATGAGTTGCACGTCGTTTTCTAGCGAGTTCTTGTGTAGGATGTTTTTGAGGATGTTGAGGTGGTTAGTGATAGCGAGCATTACGTCCTTTTCTTCTGTAGTTTGTTCGGAGGTGCTCGCTTCTGATGTATCCGATGAGTGTTGTTGTTTGGTCTTGTTGCGTCTCTTGTAGAGATCGGCCTTTGTCATGTCCTGTGGAACATATGTGGAATTACTTATTTGATATGATAGTAATCATAATCATTTATTAGCTTAACATGCTATATTTCTAACATTTTAAGATGATTTATTATAGAAATAGTTATGGGAATGGCCACGGCTTAATGAATCTTGTACTATTCATGTTGTTCTATGTTGTTATCTTGTGTACTGTTTAAAATTTAAAACTTAAAATAAAAAAATATATATTATGTTAAAATTCATTCTACCCCAATGTATCTATACATAAATGACGTCTGAAGAATACATAAATGACGACCCAGTTGGCGCAGTGGACAGGTGTCCGCCCTCTACGCCGTGGGTCCTGGGTTCGATTCCCGGCAGGAGCACAAATTCCTTTGTGGGACATTTGTGCTTCTGGTTCTGGGTGTAATATGTGTGTGATGTGAATGTTTCCGGCACCCACGATACAAGTCTTTGAACTTAGTGTGAGTGTGAATAAAAAAAATCAATCGATAGGCGTTTGTTAGCTTAACAAAAATTTGAGAACGGCTGCACCGATTTGCCTAATTTTGATTTTGAAATATTCGTTGAAGGCCAAGGAAGGTTTAAAATGTGAGAAAATATAAAGAAATAGCAAGGAAAATACATAATAAAACAACTATTTTATTTTCTACACGGGCTGTTCGTACCTGTCAAAGATGAGACACGCGAAGAGCCAAGAGACTCATTAACAATGACCAGCTGGCAGATGCTAGGCTTCAGAGCCTAGGATTACGTCGCAGGATAGCGAGTCTCTCGGTATTTAATCGGATACATTTCAGAGAGTGTGCTACGGAATTACACGATCTTATTCCTCCGTCCCCATTCCATCATAGAACCACCAGACAGACTGCATTGCGACTCCGACATATGGCGGATATTCCCCAAATGCGCACGAAACGTATTACTCCAACACTCGTTATGCGTACTGCAAAGGAATGGAACTCCTTGCCAGAGTCCGTGTTCCCAGATGAGTACAATCTTGGAGTCTTCAAGTCGAGAGTGAATAGGTATTTTTCAGGCAAGCGTGCTCCATCGTCGACCGCATCGTCACTCAATATCAAGTGAGATAGAACGACTCAAATGAACAAAACGGTTTGAACTCGTTTAGTGTACTAGTGTAATGTAGTGTTTTATAAGTGCTGCTCAAAAAGATCACTTGAACCAAGCGTCTTCGCCTTAAAAGAGACAATATGAAAAGTGTCAATGGACACATTCTTGGATATTTTGAATCAAGCAGAATAAGTTAAATTTAAGTTACTCATTAGCCTAATCTTGGCTAGATTGTAACAAAAATAGGGAACGGTACCGTGACCTTTAATAGAAAAAAGTTGAGATAGGGGTCAAAAGTTTGCTATCACATAATTATAAAAACACAAAGTACTGACAGCGAGGCGGAAGCCGGCGTCGTCTGGGTCGTCGTCCGCGAGCGCCCGCAGCACGTCGGCGGCGCTGAGGCGGCGCGCCGCGTCCACCGTGAGCAGCCCCGACACGATGCGGCGGCTGCTCGCCGACACCTGCTGCCACGCCGGACCTGCCAATAACCACTTTTGTAACCGGACCCTACTTCTCCTTGCACTACAATTAGCGGACATCCACTCGTAACGAAGAAACATACGTTTCCGTGCGTGAGAAAACTTGTGCTCCCACCGGGAATCGAACCCGATCCCCTTGCTTAAATAGCGAACGCGCACCTAACTTAGCCAACGGGCAGTTCACACATATAACTTATTCTATCCCAAAAACCCTTCATACAATCTTAATAAAATTTTATGCGACCGACTATATCATAATATTAAAAAAATATATATTACAATTTAGTCTTTCTCGGGGTGAAGGACGCGGTGCTTTTCCGAGAAGGGTTTTGATCCAAGATTAAAACTTCGGGTGTTACAACTATAATAGTCAAGCGTGACATTTACCATGAGGCGAGCGGAGCGACTTGATCGTTTCGTCACTTAATAACCATAAAAAATCCTCCCTAACTAACTAAGAAAGTTATAAAAGTAGCTGTAAAATTATCTTCGTAGACTTGCATAAAAGGTAGGTTTTTTGTGTATTATAATTTTGTAACATTGAAGTCGAGTTACCTTCCATAAGAAAGCTTCCTTGCCGAATGCGATCCATCAAAGCGGTGATGGGCTCTTTCTTTGAAGTTGGTTGGAACGGGGCTTTGCCACTCAGCATACAGTACTGGAAACAACATAATTATTTCATAAGGGTTTAACAAATCGACACACTAAATATAACATCCCAACGGTGTAAAAAATCAACTTAGGGCACCCATTAATTACGTGAGACTATTTTTGAATTTTTCGACCTCCTCTCCCCGTGAGATGCCTGCCGTAAGGTAAATTTTAAGAGAAGAAATTTAACCCAGTTTTTTCGCAATTTTATACTATTGAAGAAAATAAAAATTACAAGATATTTGCCGATACTTCTCTCCTTTCCCCCCACGTGAGATTGGGTGGATTTCGGCTCAATCCAGTCTTAATATAATAACTTCCTCACAGATTTATTATAAATATTGAAAAGCTATGTGTGAAAGGTTGCTAACTAATTTTTATTTCGTCATAAATCCAACAAGTCAAAGAAATTGCCAAAGATACTTAAATCTTGTTTGGTTCAGAAGTTCCTACGGCCATCTTCCGTCTCCATCATCAGATCAGCTCCATGGTACCATATCATTATATTGTCACCGAAGATACATAAGTACACCAAATTTAATTCCAATCGGACATCGGAAAGTGGGTCTAATTTAGCAAGATTTGATTACAGACCGACAAAAAGATAACAGGACAGGCAAATCTAAAAGAAATGCTTGTAGAAAAAAATACTTTATGTTGGATAGGGTATTTTTTTTCTATCAATATATACTCACAAATATAACCCCGAGGCTCCAGAGATCGCATTGCGGCCCGTACCCGGGTGCGGCTGCATTACGTGCGCGGGATACTACTTCGGGAGCTGCGTAAGGTAAACTAAAACAAGCACACACGATTAGTTATGACCAATTTCATAGTCTATTTGACAATACAGGTCTACAAACCTAAAGATAAACTACGATAACATGGCGCGCACCTCCAAAATGCAAAAAGATTGAATGTAAAAGTATTTGAAAGCGCCACTAAGACTCGCAACGCATGCGTGCGTGCTGCGACGGCTGTCAAACAAAAACAAATCCAAGGATTTGTTGCTCGACTAGCGACGTCATTAATAATCTATTATTACTAGTCGTTCGCGCTGAACTGAGATCTCGCGCCTACATTTTGGCTCATAGAGAAAACGTTTGAGGTTACTTGCTTATAACTTTCATCTATATAATATTTGTTAGATTTCTGTATTTGTTGTTCAAATACAGGTTATAACGGATATTATACGTAAATTTCAGCGTGCAGTGTGCCGTTTTTGAGATAGACCTCAAGACAAAATAGGTCTAAAAATGGTGACTTTGGTGGCCTACCAAATCGTTATTTTCCAACATAGATTTATTTTTAAACCGGTTTCGTACTCCAATTCAAGCCCTTTTCAACGATACCCCACAAGGGTAGATAAAATAAACAAAAAATATTTTGCTCTCTACTTCACTTATGTATAGGGCTATATTTTCATTGACATAATTATAAATGTAATTTCTGGCTTTAGGCCGTAGTTTTACATATTTTTTGGGAATTCGAAATCATTCGCTTATATGTTTTAGACGCTAAATACCTCTGACAGACGGACGGACAAAATGCTGAACGACCTTAAGTCGACATAGAGATCTCGCTTCGCTCGATCAATTAGTTTGGAGGGGCACGCCATTTTATCGTAGTTTATCTCTAACTTGGCGTGCAGGAAAGGGTGGAACTAACATCGCTTTAGAGTTAAATGACACTTATTTACAAGCAACACCGTCCTTATTAAGCTAACTTGGAAGTATTGTAGTAATACTTATTCATGTATTTCTGTAGCTTAGCTTTTAATTTACACAGAGGACTAAATTTGTGTAAACATGAATCAAGATTGTTTATATTTTTATCATTGAAATAGTTACTTAATTTCAATAAATGTAACTCACAAGTCATTTGCATCGTAACCTTGTTTTGCACCTTGTTAAGTTTGTTTTGGTAGCCTAGAAACCGCCTAGCAACCTGCGGATGCCTGACACGCATAGGGACGTTGGGAGATAAAAGTTCCTCGGATATGAGGTAAAACTCCCTAGGATAGGAGGGAAATAAAATACCTAGCTGGCATTAATCGACGAATTATTAAATCAGTGTTATGTGTCATCAATACGATAGTCAATATAGCTAGCCTATCAGTAATAATAACCTGAAGCAAGGCGTCATCATCCGCGGCGTTCGCTCGTCTATTTCAGGCACGCGGCGCGCGAAACCAAAGTCTACCACTTTTACTCGCGCCTCGTGCAGCCGGGGACTCGTTAGTAGAATGTTCTGGAATTAAAATAAGAATTGTAGCAATTTAATAAAATATTGAGTAGTTTGGCTATGTACCTTCGGCGCAAGTCGCTACCTTTGCTGCTCAAAGACGAAATATTATCAGAATGGCCGAAACAGCTAGCGAGGTTGATACATGCACCGGCTGTCGAAACATCCAACGGACTCTTTTAAGTTCCATTGGCTCTAAAGTATGAGTACTTATAATGAGTAAAGTATCAAGTATAATAATAATAATGCTGCTCAGTAAGAAAAGCATCAGAATGGCCGAATGCAAAGTCTGAAACTGCATTTTCCGTGGTTAAGCTAATTACTTTCATCTAAGTTTAATACTGAATAGAGAAAAATTTAATCTCGATATTCGACTATCAAAAGATGCATAAGTAATATTATTATGTTCTCAACTCAATGTTGGTAATATGATGTCCGGTTAAAACGATAGTAGAATATTTGTCTATGGTAGAAAGTAGCGTAAATATTACACATTTTTGGATCGACTCCATTACTATTTATGTTAATGGACAAGACTGCGACGGCATGGTCGAATGTCGTATCTACAGCTGCAATCAAAGCTTGCGTTCGCTAGTATTGGTGATCAGGAACACGCGTGCGGCAAGATGGCCGAATGCTACACAAGTTACCTCGGGCTAACTATACTCGTATCCACATACAGCATGCGTTGTAAGCGTCGGTGACTAGGAATACGCGTGCGGCAGGATGGCCGAATGCTACACAAGTTACCCCTGGTTACTATACTCGTATCTACACCTACAGCATGCGTTGTAAGCGTCGGTGAGTAGGGACGTGCGTGCGGCAGCATGGCCGAGTGCTACAGTAGTTACCTCCGGCTTGAGGTCTCTGTGCGCGATGCCCCGCGCGTGCATGTGGCAGGTGGCGGCTGCCAGCTGCGCCAGCAGGCGGCGCGCCACACGCTCGCCGACGTTACTATCGGTGAGTAGGGACGTGCGTGCGGCAGCATGGCCGAGTGCTACAGTAGTTACCTCCGGCTTGAGGTCTCTGTGCGCGATGCCCCGCGCGTGCATGTGGCAGGTGGCGGCTGCCAGCTGCGCCAGCAGGCGGCGCGCCACACGCTCGCCGACGTTACTATCGGTGAGTAGGGACGTGCGTGCGGCAGCATGGCCGAGTGCTACAGTAGTTACCTCCGGCTTGAGGTCTCTGTGCGCGATGCCCCGCGCGTGCATGTGGCAGGTGGCGGCTGCCAGCTGCGCCAGCAGGCGGCGCGCCACACGCTCGCCGACGTTACTATCGGTGAGTAGGGACGTGCGTGCGGCAGCATGGCCGAGTGCTACAGTAGTTACCTCCGGCTTGAGGTCTCTGTGCGCGATGCCCCGCGCGTGCATGTGGCAGGTGGCGGCTGCCAGCTGCGCCAGCAGGCGGCGCGCCACACGCTCGCCGACGTTACTATCGGTGAGTAGGGACGTGCGTGCGGCAGCATGGCCGAGTGCTACAGTAGTTACCTCCGGCTTGAGGTCTCTGTGCGCGATGCCCCGCGCGTGCATGTGGCAGGTGGCGGCTGCCAGCTGCGCCAGCAGGCGGCGCGCCACACGCTCGCCGACGTTACTATCGGTGAGTAGGGACGTGCGTGCGGCAGCATGGCCGAGTGCTACAGTAGTTACCTCCGGCTTGAGGTCTCTGTGCGCGATGCCCCGCGCGTGCATGTGGCAGGTGGCGGCTGCCAGCTGCGCCAGCAGGCGGCGCGCCACACGCTCGCCGACGTTACTATCGGTGAGTAGGGACGTGCGTGCGGCAGCATGGCCGAGTGCTACAGTAGTTACCTCCGGCTTGAGGTCTCTGTGCGCGATGCCCCGCGCGTGCATGTGGCAGGTGGCGGCTGCCAGCTGCGCCAGCAGGCGGCGCGCCACACGCTCGCCGACGTTACTATCGGTGAGTAGGGACGTGCGTGCGGCAGCATGGCCGAGTGCTACAGTAGTTACCTCCGGCTTGAGGTCTCTGTGCGCGATGCCCCGCGCGTGCATGTGGCAGGTGGCGGCTGCCAGCTGCGCCAGCAGGCGGCGCGCCACACGCTCGCCGACGTTACTATCGGTGAGTAGGGACGTGCGTGCGGCAGCATGGCCGAGTGCTACAGTAGTTACCTCCGGCTTGAGGTCTCTGTGCGCGATGCCCCGCGCGTGCATGTGGCAGGTGGCGGCTGCCAGCTGCGCCAGCAGGCGGCGCGCCACACGCTCGCCGACGTTACTATCGGTGAGTAGGGACGTGCGTGCGGCAGCATGGCCGAGTGCTACAGTAGTTACCTCCGGCTTGAGGTCTCTGTGCGCGATGCCCCGCGCGTGCATGTGGCAGGTGGCGGCTGCCAGCTGCGCCAGCAGGCGGCGCGCCACACGCTCGCCGACGTTACTATCGGTGAGTAGGGACGTGCGTGCGGCAGCATGGCCGAGTGCTACAGTAGTTACCTCCGGCTTGAGGTCTCTGTGCGCGATGCCCCGCGCGTGCATGTGGCAGGTGGCGGCTGCCAGCTGCGCCAGCAGGCGGCGCGCCACACGCTCGCCGACGTTACTATCGGTGAGTAGGGACGTGCGTGCGGCAGCATGGCCGAGTGCTACAGTAGTTACCTCCGGCTTGAGGTCTCTGTGCGCGATGCCCCGCGCGTGCATGTGGCAGGTGGCGGCTGCCAGCTGCGCCAGCAGGCGGCGCGCCACACGCTCGCCGACGTTACTATCGGTGAGTAGGGACGTGCGTGCGGCAGCATGGCCGAGTGCTACAGTAGTTACCTCCGGCTTGAGGTCTCTGTGCGCGATGCCCCGCGCGTGCATGTGGCAGGTGGCGGCTGCCAGCTGCGCCAGCAGGCGGCGCGCCACACGCTCGCCGACGTTACTATCGGTGAGTAGGGACGTGCGTGCGGCAGCATGGCCGAGTGCTACAGTAGTTACCTCCGGCTTGAGGTCTCTGTGCGCGATGCCCCGCGCGTGCATGTGGCAGGTGGCGGCTGCCAGCTGCGCCAGCAGGCGGCGCGCCACACGCTCGCCGACGTTACTATCGGTGAGTAGGGACGTGCGTGCGGCAGCATGGCCGAGTGCTACAGTAGTTACCTCCGGCTTGAGGTCTCTGTGCGCGATGCCCCGCGCGTGCATGTGGCAGGTGGCGGCTGCCAGCTGCGCCAGCAGGCGGCGCGCCACACGCTCGCCGACGTTACTATCGGTGAGTAGGGACGTGCGTGCGGCAGCATGGCCGAGTGCTACAGTAGTTACCTCCGGCTTGAGGTCTCTGTGCGCGATGCCCCGCGCGTGCATGTGGCAGGTGGCGGCTGCCAGCTGCGCCAGCAGGCGGCGCGCCACACGCTCGCCGACGTTACTATCGGTGAGTAGGGACGTGCGTGCGGCAGCATGGCCGAGTGCTACAGTAGTTACCTCCGGCTTGAGGTCTCTGTGCGCGATGCCCCGCGCGTGCATGTGGCAGGTGGCGGCTGCCAGCTGCGCCAGCAGGCGGCGCGCCACACGCTCGCCGACGTTACTATCGGTGAGTAGGGACGTGCGTGCGGCAGCATGGCCGAGTGCTACAGTAGTTACCTCCGGCTTGAGGTCTCTGTGCGCGATGCCCCGCGCGTGCATGTGGCAGGTGGCGGCTGCCAGCTGCGCCAGCAGGCGGCGCGCCACACGCTCGCCGACGTTACTATCGGTGAGTAGGGACGTGCGTGCGGCAGCATGGCCGAGTGCTACAGTAGTTACCTCCGGCTTGAGGTCTCTGTGCGCGATGCCCCGCGCGTGCATGTGGCAGGTGGCGGCTGCCAGCTGCGCCAGCAGGCGGCGCGCCACACGCTCGCCGACGCCGCGCCCGGTGTGCAGGAACAGCTCGCCGCCGCCCGCCAGCTCCGTCACTATGTACGTGAACGCCTGCCGTAACACAATACATTAAATAGGGATGGCGCTTGGGTAAACCTAAATCAATTTAATTAGTCAGTCGGTTAGAGTTGGATTATCAAACAATATTATATTTTTTTTGTATTAGGCAAACGTGTCCGACTTTCGACCGCATTGTTTCTTTTTATCAAGTGAGAAGATTGCAGTCAAATGCTTACCCATCTATATCTATATATATAAAAATCAATGCCACTTTTCGTTGTTATTTTGTAACTCAAGAACGGGCTCATCTATCCAACCAAATGTTTGGGCTTTGTCCGAAATATTTAGTAGATGGTTTATGTGAAGTTTGCACAAAATCGGTCAAGCGGTTCCTCATTTACCGCTCGTTGATTATAAAAAAAATTCTATCCAAGAAGCACATCTTCTTCTTAGCGTGTCAATGGCAAACAGTTAAATAGCTGAGGCCCAGAACTCAGCTACCCGAACTGCATTTGGTGCAGCGTCCATGAGCTCTTGTTGCGAGCAGGTACACAGGGCATGAGATAAGATGTGCCATAGTTTGATCTGCTGCGCACAGACAGGCTATATTGTTGACTTCTAAGTATCCCCACCTGACCATGTTATCCTTGCTCCGACCGACCTGAGTACGGAGTCTATTTAAAGACTTCCAGGTCATCCAGGGTCCTTGATGGCCAGGTGGAAGATTCTCAGAATGTGTGACGTAAGGATTAGGGAGGGGTGTTCTGTCTCGCCAGAGGCTACATCTCGATAGTGGAAGCTCATTTGTCAAAGGACTGACGCATTTAAAAAAGCTTTTTCGGCTTTTCAGCCTTTGCAGTACTGGGATGTGGTGAAACATCGGATGTCGTACGTCATTTTCCATTTTGGTCCGTTCAATGGAGCTTGCCATGACTCTGCGAATTTCTGGCGGTGCTATACCGGCTAGGGGATACAGCAGATTGACCGGTGTCGGTTTTAGGCAACCAGTAATGATCCGGCAAGTCTCATTTAAGGCTGTATCCACCAGTTTCGCATGGGCAGAACGGCCCCATACTGAGCATGCATACTCACCGGCGGAAAAAGATAGCGCTAGACCAGTAGTTCTCATTACTTGTGGAGTAGCACCCCATTTTGTGGTAGTGAGACGCTGGAGGAGATTGTTTGGGTGTGATGAACCTTTCTTTCTAAGCTTTCGCAAGTCTTTTTGTATGTTAGTAAACGTATCCAACAGGACACCAAGAAATTTTGGAGCACTGCTATGCGTAATAGGTACGCCTCGCCAGCTAATGTTCAGTTTCCGACCCCTGAGCATTACGAAGGTGGAAAACGCATGACTCGGTTTTGGTTGGATTTGGCTTAAGTGAGTTCTCTTCATAGTATTTGGTTAGGTTGTTTAGTGCTGCAGTCAGGTTCACCTCAATTACCTCAAAACTATCAGATTGGGAGTAAGTGCAAGATCATCTGCGTATAGAAAGCGGGATGTGTTTGGACTGGGTGGTTGATCATTTGTGTAGATGTTAAAGAGTAGCGGAGCTAAGACGCTACCTTGGGGTAAGCCGTTTTTCTGTGATCGCCATCGACTTTTTTGGGAAAGTAATTGAACCTGGAAGCGACGATTATGGAGAAGTTCACGGAGTATATTGACGAATTTGTGATCTATGGTCATATTTTCCACTTTACATAACAATCGCCTCAGGTTAACTGTATCGTAGGCCGCTGAAAGGTCTACAAATACTGCGCCGGTGATCTGCCTAGTTTCGAAACCATCTTTGATGTGTTGAGTCAGCTTAAGTATTTGGTTGCAACAAGATTTCACCGGTCTGAATCCTGCTTGCTCTGGGATCAGCTTTGGGTCAATGATGACTGTAAGGCGTGCCAACAGCAACCGCTCAAATAGCTTATAAGTGTGGCACAACAGTGATATAAGCCGAAAATTTTATCCAAGAAGCACATTAAAATAACCAACGTATTTATTCAAACAAAAGCGATTATAGTTTTTTAAAGATTTGCCTGTAATATAAGACATCGATGATATATTTGTACTCACCGAGTCGTGGAACACTTCGTGAAGAGTGATGATGTAGGGACACCCTTGACAAGCCTTCAGCAGCTCTATCTCTTGCTTTATATCTTTCTTGTGGGATGAGATTATCTGTGAACACAAATGTCAATATTAAATTTAATTAAAACCTTGGGTCTTTTTTTATGCTTAATAGACAAACATTTAACCACCATCTCTCCTGACGGAATGTGATGATGGAACTGAAGATCTGACATGTTAGTCTAGAAGATACCTATTCACTCATCACTTAAAGACTCCTAAATTATACCCCTCAGGTCTAACACAATGACGAAATAAATGTATCGATTAACCTACACAAACTTGATTATAAACAAACTAAAACATTTTAATTTCGTCTTATCTCTATTATTACTCAGCTTACTTTTGCTTGCAACAGTTTATCAGCGTACATAGCTTTATATTGACGACGGTCGCAGTATTTTCACCTTACAAAGTTTTTAACGAGGCGGGATTGTCGCTTATTTGTCGTTTGTCGCCTATGTTCCGTGGACACTTTTGAGTACCAACCCTAAATCTATGTATTGGATAGATCGATGCCGCAAATACTAAAAATGTTGCTATATGTAAGCCATTCTTGGCATAGAATGTTAAGCTTTCTAAGCCTTAGCTTAAAGACCACATCACTTACAATCAGGTGAGATAAATGACTCGTGAGTTTGCGCACGTTTGATATTCACAGGCACAGTATTCCAGAGACGCACGGCTTCTACGGTAAAAGATGAATCGAAGAAGCTCTGTTCGCTGGCATTTTGAGGCGCAAATTTTCTGATGACCTTAGCATATTGCATAAAGTATTGTATATAGAAGATAGTTACCTTAACAGCGTACGCGGTGCCGGTTTGTTTGTGTATACATTTCCGACACACTGAGTAGGAACCGTCGCCGAGTTGAGGAGTGCTCAGTTCCACTTCATACTTCTTGAAGAACGGTGAATCCTGGGAATAATATGCATGAGATTTAAATATAGATAAATTTCGCTTGAGGGGACCATAGGGTGTATTGCCCTATTGCTCTAACCGCTGAGCTACTCAAGCCCTGCCTGAAGCGACAAAATTATCTGATTATTAACGTCTTATTACGTGTAATGCCATCTACCGAAATACTTTGAAACAACTTCTTCCTAGCATGGCTGATGTTATAAAAACAAAATAAAGTTTTTTTATGGTAATTGAGTGACGGAACGCGCAAGTCACTCGCTTGATGGAGAGTTTTGAACTTGGATCAAAATCCTACTCGGCAAAGCTCTGCGCTAGCCACCCTGGGATATCAGATATTGAATCTCTTTAATTTCACTGGAAACTTTTCCCTTCAATCCCGCATACAGTAATATTTGCATACTTCTGCTGGCGGTTGAATATCAGTGGTGTGTAGATTAAGTTTAAATAGCAAAACGCACGCTATTGGCTACAATGATTCGT
The DNA here is from genome assembly GCA_948107665.1 of Lomographa bimaculata. Classification (NCBI taxonomy): domain Eukaryota; kingdom Metazoa; phylum Arthropoda; class Insecta; order Lepidoptera; family Geometridae; genus Lomographa; species Lomographa bimaculata. The sequence goes on along the minus strand of OX403610.1, from coordinate 9,526,205 downwards.
GACGTCAGTTCAAACACTTTTAATGTAAATTATTGATCAACAGAACATATTATCAGATGCATACCTTAGCGACCCAGCCTTTCAATTTGTCGTGCTTCTGCCCGGTGGTCTGCAGCCAAATCTGATCAGCTATTATGTTCTCCGAGAAGAGGATACTGGGTGCCACGTACGAATACCCTGCAATGGAATGCTTTATTACATATTCTGTTAACTAAAAACAAAATCGTTTATTCACATGGGCTCTAAAGAGGCACTCATAATTGATAATGACTCTACTGCCAGATTCGCAACATTACAGCCATCTAGAGATGAACCTGGCAAAAAACTCGGCGGCGCATTTTTTCATAATTTTTTTAAAACATTCTTAAATGACTCGTACAGGAATTATCTTGACCTAGGTATACCTATATTATGTAATCGCCAGAAAGCGCTTGTGCAGTTTACCTCGGCATAGTTATGATTAAGTTTCATTTATCACAGGTAGGCAGATCTCATGTAAGTATAACTGCTAGCATCTTCTGAACTAAAACTGAACACCAAATTTATGGTTGTCTGTTTGAAACTTGAACAGTCCGTTGGCTTAGTTGGGTGCTCATTCGCTTTCTAAGCAGCGGCCATCGGGTTCAATACCCAGTAGAAAAGTTTTCACCTCAAGGGAAATTTTTGTTTCTGGTTTTGGGTGTGTTTGTGTATATATCGTGGGTGCCAAATTCCATGGCCCATCGTGGGTCATCGAATTTACTAGAGAAGTCGTCCGGGAAGTTTCCAGCAACTTTACAGAGTAATTCTAGCTATAAGTTGCGTGAGACTGTTGCAGAGGATACTAGCTCCAATTCCTCACTCACCAAGGAACAGTTTGTCGTGATGTTTCGGCGCATGCGCGGGAGAGTCAGTGGGCGGCATTCTGGTAAACTCGTCCGCGAAGTTTCCTGTATCTGCCGCGTGGGATAGTTGCGGGACGAAGGGGGCTGTTATCTCTCGGCGGGCGACAGCTTGCCAGTCTAAGGTCTGGAAAAGGGTATGATTGTTGCTTCATTCTGTGCTGGTAACACTCCATTAATGCTACTAATTTAACTAACATATACAAGTGTAGGGATGTAAATGTGGAAGCGTTTATACATAAAAAAAATCGTAAGTGTATCTAACCTCCAACGAAAAATAGGGGTGTCATAAGTGATAAATAGGGGGTGTAGTGTGTATCTATGTGTCTGTCTGTGGCACCCTAGCTCCCAAATGACTGGACTGATTTTGACAAAGTTTTTATTGTTTAAAAGGTGACTTGATTGTGAGTGTTCTTAGTCCATGTTAGGTGAAAATCGCTACAGCCGTCTGGGTCTTTTTCAAAATTTAGATTTGCCATTTGTTTTGCTCCATACATTTGACTATCATCTGTCGATACGTTAGGATGTGGCATGACGAGAAGATATGATAGAATACGCGTTACTTTATATTTTGTCTTGAATTCTTACCTTGAAGAAGGGATGTCTTTTCAGTTCATCAGCATCTTCTTCGCCACCAAGTCGCCACCGGGGATTCTTCACCAATAATCTAAAATGAAAAGTAGTCTAATTAGATATAGCTAGAATGAGACAAATCACAGATCACCTTCCTCTTTCACTTTTACCGTTCTCTTTATTTGACCACAACAGGTAAGGTCGTCTTTGTTATATCGCCATTGTCCGACTTGACCACTCCGTCAGAGCTAACTTCTGCACGATGCGGTCGCCGATGGAGCAAGTTTGCCTAGAAGATGCCTCATGACTTGACGACACCCAGAGTGTACTTATAAGAAGACACAGACTCACTCCTTTGTCGAACGAATAATGAATGTGGAAGAAAAGTACTTTTCATTTTTATCTATGATAGGCCTCTAATGATTGTTCTCATAATCTTTAGTGATTTCGGCTTTGTCCGCATTTGTGGATTGTGGTACATCGGTGCCGCATAGCATTTGTGATTACCGATGATAGAATTATAGAATAGAATTGATGAAGTCCTTGACCTTCGGGCTGGCAGGAATCATCACCTGCATCTCACGATCCTCTCCAGGCTGTCAGGACTACTCAGGACTGCATCTCACGATCCTTTTGGTCATCTCTTGCTGTCTGTTACGGCTTCGGCGCGAACTCCGTAATGTCCAATTAGTGGATGTCAGCCGCATAAACCGTGGTTTTATTGATTCCGGTTACTTCTCCATAATCGCTTACTGAACCATCTGACTCACATCTCTTGCTGCGTGTTCTTCTCCCCTTAAACGGCGAACGGAGACGCTCTCATGAGGCACTCGTATGTAAGAATAGTCTTCATGGCATTACTCATTTCTTAATGAAGTCTTGGACCTACGAAATCACATCTGGCGGGATAGGGTAGCTGCATTCACGATCCTCTTGGTGATCTCTTGCTACGTACCCTTCTCTCCTTCTACAGTAAACTTAGAATCCAGGATACGTATAGAACAGTCTCCAAGGCATTACTCACTTCTTGATGAAGTCCTGGACCTCGGGACTAACATCTGGCGGGACGGGGTAGCTGCATCTCACGATCCTCTTGGTGATCTCTTGCTGCGTATCCTTCTCTCCTTCTACAGAGAACTTAGAAGCTAGGAGTTCGTATATAAGAACAGTCTCCATGGCAATACTCACTTCTTGATGAAGTCCTGGACCTCGGGACTAACATCTGGCGGGACGGGGTAGCTGCATCTCACGATCCTCTTGGTGATCTCTTGCTGCGTGTTCTTCTCTCCTTCAACGGTGAACGGAGACGCTCCCGTGAGGAGTTCGTATGTTAGAACGCCTACAGACCACCAGTCCACCGCCTGAGGGCAAAAGAGAACGCAAGGTTGAAAACATAAAACAAAATAAACAACATTACACTCACAGCCGCGCTAAGTTCGCAGACTTGTAGCGTCAGGATCATTAACACAAATTTCGCTTGGCAATAAAATGTGTTCAAATGGGAATCGAGCCCTATACCCGCTGCTATACTAAGCAGCAGCAGTACATTTTTTTTATACTAAAAAACTACGTGTGTTTGTGACTGATGTCCTCCTAAACGGTTGGACCGATTTTGATAAAAATTTTGTACGTGTTCAGGTGGATTCAGGAATGATTAAGATTCACAATTCGATCCTATGAAAATTGTAAAAAATTACACACGAGCGAACCCGAGTCAGGTCGTTAGTTCAAATATATTTTTCATTTATGATTGTCGACCTCTATCAAGAAGAATTAAAAGAATGCCCTAATTAAACAAATTAGTCTGTTTTCAAAGTAATCACTAATTTCGTTGTAATTATTTTAAAAGCGTTCATATTAACATTGCCCAGTCACAATGCTTCCATTTGCCATAAAGGTCACATGGTTACGATACCGATGGCTAGCCATTATCGGAACGAGCATGTAGGTCATGTTTTATCGGAATTAGGGTAGTTTGATACGATGAAGTCTGTGAGAGTGGAATGCCTATTATGATGCCATTATTAGGGCTACGGCATCACAAGTTCTTATAACATAGACTTTTTTTAACTTTCGCGAACTTCAGTCATGTTTATATGAGAAAACCGTGTCTCTTCGCGCTTCTCATTTTCAAAATAGCATTATTTTGACCTCGTCGTTTCGGCAGGGTTGCACCGACCGTGGTCACGAGAGACTGAGATAGCAGATTCTTATAGCATACTATGTCTCGACGAATTTGTAGTGTAGCGTAGAATTTCAAACTATCAAACATTAACACAAACGCTTTCACACTCACAGCCCCACACTAAGTTCGATGACTTGTGTTGTGGGTGCTGGAAACATTCACCACCAATAGCACAAATTTCCCTTTGAAGAGAAAACTTGTGTTGTCAGATGATAGAATGACGTGCGGGGACGCGTGCGTGGTCGCCTCCCCGCATGGTGATCTGTTCAGACCAAATGCGTAAAGCTAAGCTAAGCTTAAAAACTTACAAAGAATGTTCAGTTCGTATCCGACAAAAACAATTATCGCTCGCGAAGAAATGCGATGTTTTCATTTTCCATATCGAAGGCCGTTCTTGAATCGATTGTGTGCATTTCTACACACGGACATATAAAATACTACTATAGAATAGTAGTACCAATATATAGAGAAATATTTTCAATGCCTAGACTAGAATTGACTTTCATTAATTGATAAGGCTTTTATTATACTGGATCGGCGAGCATTTGACTTGCCTCACCTATCTGATTTATGTGGAGCCTGCATGTTTCATAAAGGAAACTAACACGGTTTCAAGAACATGGACGGACAATATTTCACACTTAAAGCCTGCAACTAATTCGGTGACTTCTGTCGTGGGTGTATCACACACACAATCACACCCAGAACCAGAAACACAAATTTCCCTTGGGGAGAAAACTTGTATTCCAAACGAGAATCGAACCCCTTCTTAAAAGGCGAATGCGTACCTAACTAACGCGTAAGTAACTAGATAAAGTTTTCTCCCCAAAGAAAATGTATATCTGGTTCTGGTTCTGGTTGTGATTGTGTCTGTGATGTGTATGTTTCCGGCACCCATGTTATTGAACTATGTGAGTGAGAGAAACACGCTTCGTCACATCTAACCTTTATGATTAAACCTCGTTTCAACTTTTAATAACATCGCAGGTAATTAATAAGACCAGGTTTCAAGAAAACATAGTTTTCCATATAACAAAGAAACATCACCTTGGCAATCTTGGCAGTGACCGTGGAAAATGTTGGATGCTTCTGAACTAATAAAATATAAATGAATAGGGCAAGGATTTTTCAACTGTATATAAAACTAACTAAAGTATAAGAAAATTGTACAGTTATAAATGAAATAGTGGTCAAACGTTTGCCTATCTTGAATATATCGAACTACCCGTCGCGTTGGTTTAGTTGGAGAGTTCGCCTTCAAATCAGTGGTATCGAGTTCCATTCCCGACGTAGTTAGTACAAGTTTGTTCCCTCTTCACGCTTTAACGGCTGAATAGATTTGGATGAAATATGGGTAGATAGCTTATACCTAGGATTAACTCATAGGCTACTTTTTAACTTGATAATAGCGGGCGAAGCCGCGGGGCACGGCTAGTATAAACATAAAAACGCTTTCACTCTCACAGCCCCACACTAAGCTCGAGAATAAGTGTAACCATTACTCGATTCCGGACTGTAGAGCAGTGTTCCAGTGATTCACAGGGCATAGAGAGATATCTCAGGTCTCTGGTCGCTTACCATCAGGTAAGCGACTTGCTTATCTCGTCTCTCAAACCGATTTCAACTTGACATGACCTCTCTTCAAACACGCATATACACAACATAACGGCTCTATATATACAAATTTTCCCGACCTTTGGATCGCCGAGTTTCCCCGAGACGGGCCGAGTTTGCCCGAAGGCGGCCGAAGCGCGGCGCGTGCGCAGTTTCCGCGCTAAAAACCTTGGCGACTCGGTGTGTTGATTATTGTAAACAACTTTTTACGTCTGGTATTTCCGATAGCCGAAGGGCCCGGGCACAAATTTTGGCAAACAGGTTCAAAGAAAAATAATAAATGAGTTATTTTTTTATCAGTAACAGGCCAGCGTTTGACCGCTATCGCGCCTGTTGATAAGTGATGGTGGTAACACGCGTCAGCTATAGCAACACCATTTAGAACTAGAATCCTTTGTTTACTTACTTTTATCTACTTTGTAATATGTAACAAATATATAGAATACCTTAGTTACTAAATGGAGATAATACATATATCAATGGTTTTATGTATTTTTTATAACTATACACTCTCAAGAAACGAGTTCACACTCACAGCCCCACAGTTAGTTCAAAGATTTGTATCTAGGGTGTCGGAAACATCACAGTCAGAACCATAAGCACAGTCCCTTGGCGAGGAAAATTGTGCCCCAGCTGGGGATGGAACCCGGGCACCCACGGGCCACGCAGAAGGCCCACTGCACCAATTGAGTCATCAAACCAAGGAGCTTCTTCTTATCCTGATTCATCATCACCATGCAGGAGGAAGAAGCCGCGGTGCACAGTTGGTTATATTGTGACTATTAAAAATCCATAAACATAAACGCTTTCACACTCACAGCCCCACACTAAGTTCAATGACTTGTGTCGTGGGTGAAACATTCTGCGGCTGTAAATTTGCGAATCTGGCAGTAAGGTCATAAACTTTCATGAGTGCCTCTCTGGGGCCCATGTGAATAAACGATTTTGATTCGCATCACACATACAATGACACCCGGAACCAGAAACACAAATTTTCCTAGAGGAGAAAACTGTGTTCCTGCCGGGAATCGAACCCGATACCCCATCTTAAATTCGATTGTGACTGTTAACATTACATAAGGATAACATGAATTTATCTTATGTTATTTAATTAATTATATAAACTGCCAGCTCAAGGGTAATCTAATCAGACACTTAGACAATGTCCACTGGAGATACCGATCTCACGGCTACAACCCACATCATTAAAGAATGGGACTAGAAATTACAGCAAACATTACATCTCACTCTAACAAGCAATTAACGGCTTAGTGGGAGTGAAACAGCATCACCTGTGTTGAATCCTAGTGCCATTCTTTATTGACGCGGTTTATCGTATTGTTGTTATAATATAATGTCTTAGGAATAAATCTAGATGGCGTCGTTGTGTTATATCATAGGTAGCCTAATTTATATAATACTAGCCGTGTCCCGCGGCTTCGCCCGCTATTATCAAGTTAAATGCCTATGTGTTAATCCTAGGTATAAGCTATGTACATTCCAAATTTCATCCAAATCCGTTCAGCCGTTAAAGCGTGAAGAGGGAACAAATATACTTAAACACAAACTTTCGGATTTATAATATTAGTAGGATTGGAAATTAATAATCGACGAATTTTAAACACTTTCACGTCAGAAAACCCTATCGCTCAAGTTCTAGTCAATATCTACACAAATAAACCTATCTATGGAAATGTATGGCATGACCAGGTGTCCCGTTGAATTGCAGACGAATTTCACGACATTTCAGCCGATGGAAGTCCGCAATTACGTTACCACTACGATAGTTCTACATAAACATAAACGCTTTCACACTCACAGCCCCACACTAAGTTCGATGACTTGTGTCGTGGGTGCCGGAAACATTCACATCACACACACAATCACAACCAGAACCAGAAACACAAATTTTCCATGGGTAGAAAACTTGTGTTCCCGTCGGGAATCGAACCCGATACCCCTGCTTAGAAGGCGAACGCCACCCAACTAAGCCAACTTAATTATTAATTAATAATCGACGACATTTAAACACTTTCACGTCAGAAAACCCTATCGCTCAAGTTCTAGTCAATATCTACGCAAATAAACCTGTCTATGGAAATGTATGGCATGACCAGGTGTCCCGTTGAATTGCAGACGAATTTCACGACATTTCAGCCGATGGAAGTCCGCAATTACGTTACCACTACGACAGTTCTACAAATACAAATTCTTTATTTGCTTGAATATATGCTCCATATTTGTATCCATATATGTATTACACTCACAACTCACCGTCACACATACAGCACACACACATACACACATTGTCAGACATAGTGTAATAAGATTTTTTTTAACTAATATAAGTTAAAAAGATTAATTTTAAATGTATCAATTTATACGTATCCTTAAGTGTAATTTGGTAAATGGTTATATATTCTGGGTGACATACATAAAACACTTTTATCAAATAATGCGCTTCTGTAAGAAGGGAAACATTTTTTTCAGAAACATTCTAATAAACCCTATGTACATAAAAATACAGTTCATATTCCAAGAATGCCACGATCGAACCTTGAACGTGATAGAGCATCGAGGCCACGCTACTCTTGCGGAAGGTTAGCGTAATCATAAATTTATAAAGTAAACAACTTGCCTCTAATGACTCGACAATAGAGCTTAATTTCCTTTAGCGAATCTGCGCAAGCTTAGGTCAATTTGAATGTAGTTAAAGTACGAAATTTCTTCGTCAAATATATTCGTATAATAAGACAAGGCATTTGTGACTTTAAACTTGGTGATACAAAGTTTAATTTTGTTTGGAATGTGATGATAAATGTATGTAGGTCGTAGAATTTTGGCAAGTATTGGCTAGCAACACGATTTTCAGTTTGTACTGGTCTGGTACAAGCTTGTATGTACAATTGTAGAGTCAGCAAAGAAAGTAATTGAATATTTCACTTTAGTTTAAGTAGTTGATTATATAGCATTAGTCATGCTAGGCATTACTAAATTAGTATATGTATTTAGAAAGGAAAATAATGTCTTGAGGCGGGGAATGAACCGGCGGCGGCCGTATGCCCTATCGTTCTAACCGCTGAGTTACATTAGGACACGACACCCTATGGCCGCGGGTTAAACCCCGGCTCAAGCGATAACTTATCCTTTCTAATTTTTTTACCTTATTCATTTTAGCTTGTATTAGTTTAGACAGCTATCCTTAGAAGCCCATCATTCTACGTCTAGCGTGTTTACCAGCGACCACGTCACTTACCATCATGTGAGATAGTGGTAGGCTATCCTATCATATATAAAAATCAAAAAAATTGGGTATAGGTACTTGTTACGACCCAGTTGGCGACCCAGTTGGCGCAGTGGACGGGTGTCCGCCCTCTGCGCCGTGGGTCCTGGGTTTGATTCCCGGCAGGAGCACACATTCCTTCCCAAGGGATATTTGTGCTTCTGGTTCTGGGTGTAATGTGTGTGTGATGTGGATGTTTCCGGCACCCACGATACAAGTCTTTGAACTTAGTGTGGGGCTGTGAGTGTGAATGTGTTTGTGTTTGTTGTTTGTTACCCATATTATTCATAAAAAGATTTAACGTTCGATAAACCATAAATGTTTGTATCAATAACGGGATATTTACCATGTATTTCGTTTGTTTTGAGTTTCCGTTATTTCGGCACTGTTGCAAGCGCCATGATCACGGAGTAACTGACTCCGTTTACAGTGAAAGTGACCATGGTAGCTTAAAAACTAATAAAGTTCGATAAACCTTCAATAAGTAGTTATTACTTATTTTGAATGAAGATAAATGCCACGCGTCAAAATAATCCAAAACATATTTCAACAATTTCTGATTCTGGGTATGAATATCTTGCACCTCGCATCCTGGTTCGAATCCGCTTCTGAAGGCGGTCGATTCAATGACTTTCGTAATGTATGTGCACAATTACACTTAACTAAGCCAAGCGGGTAGTTTCTTTTTATGTTCGATTATATCGGCAATTTTGACCACACTATCTTACCTGATGGAAAGTGATGATGCGGCCGAAAATTTAGCATAAAATAATAATGAGAACGACGCGTGCTGATGATGATTACAATACGACAGTTGTTACTTATTAGCCATTGCGGCTTATCTAATCCGTCTAATCTTCCGTAGACGCAAACTCATTTCATAGTCAAACATGAATGTGTTTGTATTTGTATGTATTTGTGGCGCCCATTTAAATATGACTACCGTAACCCGGTTACTATTCAGGCCGATATTTAGGTATTCACAGAATGCGAGGATAAGAATCGCTATACATGCCAATGTTTATTTGTAAACTTAATTGGGATAACTAATTGCACACCTTCTAGGCAAGCATATTCCGTCTTCGTCATTTTCCATCAGGTGAGATAGCGGTCAAATGCTAGCTTATTGAACTGCCCGTTGGATCTGTTGGGTGAGCGTTCGCCTTCTAAGCAGGGGTATCATGTTCGATTCCCGGCGGTATCACAAGTTTTCTCCCCAAGTAAAATTTGTGTTTTTGGTTCTGGTTGTGATTGTGTGTGATGTGAACGTTTCCGGCACCCACGACACCAGTCATCGAGCTTAGTGTGCTGCTTAGAAGACGAGTGCTCACCCAACCCAGCCAACGGGCTGTTCGCGTAAAACAGAATTTGCATAGCCTTACCACGAAAGACGTTGGTCTCTATGGTTGAACTTATATCCAAAGAGGTTTCTAGTTATCTTACAAATTACCTTGTGTACAGGATTAATCATGAAAACGGGCAAATAACAAATTAGAGTTTAAAAAATATATTTCGCCCACGCGCTGCATACTCTCATGCTTCTGAAACGGCAATATGATGTAAATTCACATCCACCCCTGCAATCTACTTGTACATCCAGTCTGAGTGCTTGGCATATAATAGGGGTAGGTAATGCCAAAATAGTGGACATAAATTTAAAATAATAGGTAAGATGTCGGTTCAATTCGTCTTTATTTGACTTATGGGATGGGTATGGGACCGTCTTGAGAAATAAAATGAATATCTTAGATTTTAAGCCACCATAGTCACACTACAAAAGCGATATTCCGTTTAAACCACAGTATTTTACGGGATATCTAAACTTCCAATAGGGACAACGTCTTGGAATCTGCAGCAGTGCCCGCGTTCGTGTCCTCGCACGCCGTCCGTTCGAACCAAATGCGTCCAATTTGTATCGTCATAACAGTGTTTGACGAAATATAGAGTGAAGTAGTAGAAATCATCTAATAAATTCCAAAATATACATGGAAAATATCGCGTTTAAGAAATCGAAACTACCATCAAGGTAACAAAACATTCAAAATCGTTTCACATGGGCCCCAAAGAGGAACTCTTGAAAATTAATTACTATAATTGCCTAAATTACAGCCTTGTCAGTACAAGTCAAGTTTTTCGACTCATTAGTTGTATTGCGGGAGTCGAAAACATTCACATCACATACCAGAAGCACAATTTATTTTCACTTGATGGGGAGAATTGTGCTCCTGTTGGGAATTGAAACCAAGACCCGTGGCGTAGAAGGCTTTCGGCCAATCGGGTCGTCGGGTGTGCGAAAGCATCATGAAATCATGTTATTACTGACGACACTCAAAACTAATACTGCCAGCAGAATAGCATTTTATCCAATTGCAGAGAAAATGAATTACTCGATTTTGTCTACTTTGTAATAACTTGAGTAGACGTCGGTCGTCGGGCGAGCTAGCCAGCCATGAGCCAACTAATCCATTTATGGTACTCTACCGGTCAACAGCAAACATGCAATAAAATTAGTTTCGTCCACAGATCTCAGAAACTAGGGTTTCATCAAACATATTCGAAATATTCATCGTAAAATGTTTTTGATGATGTAAATATTCATTTTTTAAATGATTGCCTGTTATTTAGGTCCACCTATGTAATTACAATCTTATAATAAGTAGTTTATTTACATTTGACTTAAACTGCTAAGTAGAGTAGTAAGACACTTTCCTTACTGCCTATATTAAAGGGAAGAACTTTATACTCAAAGAACTTTGTTCAGCGAGGCACTTTGTTCTTTGTTAAATGTAAATATTCTCAAAAATATTCATAGGTTTCTAGAACCAGTGTTGAAACATAATTTCAGATTAAATTTGTTCATCACAACGCAACGGCACTATCTGGATTTTCACCAAACATAGCTAAGCAAACTCTCAATCAATTCACCTTTCAAACAAAAATAACTAAATCAAAATCGGTCCAGCCGACACACATACAACCGTTACATTGTACCTCAAGCCTTATTGCATTACTTTTTGCAAAAGTTGCGAAACAGGTTACAAACAAAGAATCAATATGAAACTATTGAGCAATCAGCTTATGACACTTAACGAACACGTCGATATCCACGGGCTCTAACCGTAAACAAAGAGAACAACAGAATCAAAACAACACGTGGACGATGTCGGCGCGGAGGGAGCACGTTCCATCGATTTAGTGAACAAGCGACTGTGGGAGGCTCAATCGTCTCAACGTTTTTGCGATTGACATGGCGACTAGTGGGCAGCCGTGGTAACAGGACTGTATAGATAGATAGTCCGATTTATATAAAACATAAAGATAAACGCTTTCACACTAAGTTCGATGACTTGTGTCTTGGGTGCCGGAAACATTCACATCACAAACACAATCACAACCAGAACCAGAAACACAAATTTTCCTTGGGGAGAAAACTTGTGTTCCCGCCGGGAATCAAACCCGATACCCCTGCTTAGAAGGCGAACACACACCCAACTAAGCTAACGAGCAGTTCTGTCAAATATCTTATTTATCAAAATTAAAATTAAAAATCGTTTATTCACATGGTCACCAAAAAGGTACTCATGAAAGTTAATGACTCTACTGTCAGATTCGCAAAATTACAGCCATCTTGAGGAGAATCTGCCGAGAAATCGGCGGCGCATTTTTTTATTCAAATATCGAATGATGAAGCGTTTAATGACTATCTCATCTAATTTGAAATGATGTCGAGGATGGAAAACACGCTAGGTCTAGAATTTTGATTTATTGTAATTATTGATAACTGGCCTTGTAAGTAGCGCGTATTGAGTTCGCCACCGATTTTCTTGTCAGTATCTTCTCAAGTTTTTTTCTTATGTAATTGAGAGACGAGACAAGCATGTCGCTCGCTGGTGGGACAACAGTGTCATCCAGATATTTTAAACGTAAATAAGTCAAAAATCCAGCGCAGCAAAGCATTGATACATATCAGATGATAAATCTATTTAAGCACAGTAATTTCACTGGAAAGATGGCTGTACATTTCCGAATCTGGCAATTAGTCATTAACTTCAATGTGAATAAACAATTATGAATTTGAATCGAAAATATTCTAGTATTACAGAAGGCGTCCAGTAAAAAACTAGATTTAAATAATGAATATGCGTTCTAACTAAAGCCACGTTTTAACTGTGACATTTATATGTCTAAGCCTACCATTGATTTATTTCCCAGACTAACTACCAGTATAATTCCCAATTACCATCCATACCTACCCTCAACAGAGGCAAAAACACGCGACTGCTGGCAACGACACGCCACGTGACGGGCACGTTCCATACAACATCTATACCTCGTTCGTACTATCACATATCTATTGCTTCATGTGAACGTACACGAACCAGTACAGATGCATATATGCACGTGTGTACAATAGAGAATGTGTTGTGTGACTATGTGTGCCGTGTTTTTAAAAATCGAAGTTGTTGTCGATTTGGCAAGCGGTTGCGGCATTTTTGTGGATGTTAGTCTTGTAAGATATTAATTGTGGTAACATTGTATGGCTTATAGCTTCTGGACGTACAAAGGAGGAAATATTTGTAGATTTAAAAATAGAACAATCGATAACTGATCAAGTGATCATAGTTCGATACGGCGCATGATAGAATTTTTTTTTCACAGCGCCACACTAATTTCGCTTGCTGGATTCGATTCCCGGCGGAAACACAAGTTTTATCCCCAAGGAAAATTTATGTTTCTGGTTCTGGTTGTGATTGTGTATGCGATGTGTATGTTTTCGGCATCCACGACACAAGTCATCGAACTTAGTGTGGAACTGTTAGTATGAAAGCGTTTGTGTTTAATGAATGTTGCAACACATAAATAAATAAAAAAATGCGGTAGCCAATAATATTACTTATATATTATGATAGGAGAAGTAGTTCAATCATCAATTTATTTGTTAATTAAACAGTTATAATAAATAGAGAAAGTAGTAATAGATAACTATAACTTATTCACACCCTTCACGCGAGCACGTCAAGGTTACGCGTGGAGTTACAGAATATTTAATACCAAAAATATAACATATCGTCAACTAAACACATCCTTTTAGGCGTTTAAATCCAAGCAAATCTGCTAAATGATTGACAACTTCGAAATTAATCTCTACTAAAATCGATACATCGTGACTATTCGTGACTGGCGATATAATAATCGATTGACAGAACAATAATCAACACTGTCAATGCAATAAATAACATTGTAGATATGTCGATATGCAAAAGTCAATCGGGAGACGACAATAGTGAAAGTTTTAATGTTTTGTAACTTATCATTTATTTTCAATTGATGTTTGTATGAAGTGATGTTAATATGGAAATGACAAGCTTGGAACCAACGGAAATCGATATATATATAAAAAAAAGTAGTAAAAAATATAAACTATTTATAAAGCTGAACCACTAAAATCGAGTTGATAATCCATGTGATACTAATGATTAATAGCGTAAGATTAATTATGTTATTAAAAAAACACGTTGCTTTGATTGATTATAATTAAAACATTTTGTTCTTAATTACTCAACGACAGCGTTACGAAATAGTCAAAGCAAACATACGAGTACTTGGACTTGAAGACTGAGAAGCAGAGGCCATTCAAACTTTGCTGTTTAAATACATCAATATACAAATAAACAAGTATAATATAATAATTTAAAATAAAGTTCAACATTTCGAAAAAAAAAACAGTTTCAACGACAAACCTAGATTTAATTTTTTTCTAACGCAAAGCGATCTCTCAGAGGACAGATATACTACATACGCAGCTGTACACAGAAATTCCTGTATCTCATCTATATATTCTATAGATAAATGGACATTCCACGCACACATTCATCACCCACACGCACACACCGAATGACATAACATGTCAAATCCCGGTGCAAGTTCAGGGCTGCCGCGGACCGGTCGAGTCGCGGATCTGACTGTCCCACTAACCTCAATAACTGTAGTCGCACTTTAAACAAATATAATTCTTGTACTGCGATTACAGAGCGTAAATTGGCTTGAACTGTGCAAGTAGGTTATAACGCTTTGATATATGAAGCTCGCAGAATGTAGAATAGGGATGGTGTATCGGAATTTCGTTCATATATCTTGAAGATATAGGCATAAATTTGCCTGCTGTGAAAATATTTTGCAATGTTCACAAAGTGTAATGAATAAAAACGTTTTGCAAATATGAAAAATAGAACATTCTCTACGCTCTAGGAGATAGAGCTCATATCCCTTTAAATTAAGTAACACGAGAACTGCAGTAGTTTGTTTTTGCTAAGATGATAAATGTTTATTTGATAAAAGTTTCTTTATAGTAGAGATAGAATACCGTAAAATAATCAAGTATATCATTGGCGTCGATAGTAAATACGGACTGAATTATTGCTCCATCCGAAAAAGGCTTTTAGTAATCTAACGACAATATTGACATAGCAAAAGCAAACGATCTTGAAATATGATCTCAGATGCAGAATAGTCTAGACTCTAGACTTATAATTTGGACTTTAAATGAAATAGAGGAAAGAAATTTAACATGTCCTAAAGCAGCACTGTCAAAAGTAAATTGACATGTTTCAGAATGTTCAAATTTCAGCAGCATGTAATCCAACAATCGTGAACAAATGTAATCCAACAATGTGTTTGCACATAATGGCATATGCATTGCAATTGTTCATTTTTATACATTTTCCGCGCGCAGAGAGGTCGGAACATGCTAAGTGGGTTGTGCAATCGACCTTCTATATACCAGCAATGTAGAGCCAGTACTTGATGTGCCAACTGAATTTTAGTTTGATGCTCATACAGATAGAGTTGACAAGCATTTAGATCATAAAAAGTTGTACAATTTTATTGTATTCAATACAGCTCGTACCGACCGAACTGCTAGGTGTTTCCACTCCGTTTTGTCCCTCTGTTTTGGAGCATTTCACGGGTTTAGATAAGTACATCATCCATTTTACTTTCCCCATGTTTTTCTTTAAGTTCTTCTTAAATTTTAAAGATTTAAGCTTAAGTAGGTCATATATCAATAGGCTTCGATGCTTCATTATTTGGCCGATTGTGCCGGGGTTACTTCTCTCGAGGTAAGGTCAAACGTGATAGGCCGTCAGTCGTGTCACGTCTTTTATGTCCAATATTGTTCATGATTCGGCAACGGCATGTGACACAGCTGTGGCTACTTGACCAAATGTCTATATCAATTTTTAACAAGAAATTTACTATTTTAACGCAAGCAAAGCTAAAAAATCCGACTTCACCGCTTTATCTTCGGATCTTTTGATCAGCTTAAATGAATTAAATACGAATTATTGAGGATAACCAAATTACTACTAGTCTGATCTTTATCAAATTTAAATGGGACCACATGCGAAGCACCAGCTTTCAAATAAAAAAATCGGTTCACCTAAGAAAAAGGTTACACATAAAAAAAGTCTACTATTTTTTTTTGAAGACTGTTGATATATAAATGGAGCCACGCAGATAACTGATTTGGTAAGATTTTTTGTCCAGGTCTTAAGTGTTTTTATCAGCAACTGGCAAAATAAGACTTGTTTAAGTGGCAAGACTTTGTGTACTGTTTATACACGCCGCGCCGTCATATTTCTCCGAGAATCCTTGCAAGCGCAGTTGGTCGTTCCAGTTCGCAGTGTTTCCTTTTAAGCTTCAGTTTTATGTTACAATTTCGTTCGTTCCTCTATGCACACTAAGTTGGCCAATATGATATTGCTTTCTGTGTGTTTGTTAAGTTTTCAGACTTAGTATTCGAAATATTTTAGATTATTTATAGTTACTGCGGTGTTTTCATATTTTAAGTCCAGAAATGGTCTTATGACAATTGAGACCTTCTGATTCTATTACATTAAAACTTGAGAGTCTAACTCATTACCCCCGTCTTTGTTCCCCGAACGGTACTAGGAGTCTTTAAGTCAATAGTGAGGTATCTTCTAGGCAAGCATACTACATCTTCGGCTGCATCATCACTTTCCATCAGGTCATAGCGGCCAAATGCTTACATGTCGTGCATTAAAAAATATTGTAAATTCTGCCATGCTCATTGATGACCTCGTATGATTCGGTAGAGCGTACGTTCTTAATTTACAGGTTATAAGGTACAAAACCGACCAATATTATAAAAAAAACAAACGTAAAGCAGACAAATACGACTCAAATAACAATGGTTTGACATAACCTTCCAGACTAGAAACATTGCGAAGTCCCTGCAACCAATTAAGGCTAACACCGTGACCGTAAACAATCATAACTATAAAAACGCACCAATACATCGTTTCCACATCATTCAACAATGGTTTCCAGCTATAACCTTGAGTTTAATCAATCAAAATTCAAAATCGTTTATTCACATGGGCCCCAAAAAGGCACTCATGAGGTTTGACTCTACTGCCAGATTCGCAAAAAAACAATGTTTCGTGCTACCGGGAAAATGGCACACAAAACATTTCCACCAAATAATTCGATGTAAATTGCTTGTTGAACGTTTCTTCGTAATATTCTCTGTGAGGCGTTCGAGTTTTTTCCGATCTTCCTGTTACCTTTGGGTCTTTGATATGGAAGCGCGGACACGAGCTCGCTTCCGGTTTTTATTGAAAGAAGTAGTTGTTTAAGAGATCTTAAAACAACAAGATAGATATGTTGTTGTTCCAATTTTGTAGAACAAAGCTCTGGATGATACTACGATGATGATACGCGAATGTTATTATTAGGTGAGTCGTAATTAGATCGTCCGCTGAACGACTTGTTTGTGTGTTAATGAAGGCTTTTACATTAAATAAGATTGTAAACATGTCCTGAGAAGTTTATGCATTCCTAGTAGAGTTTCGCGATTTTACAAATTATACAATAACAACTTTCTTTACGTTTGATGAGGATGAATATTTTAGGAAGCCATATCTGTGATAAATGACTATCCACAATAATTACTTAAATCACGTATAGATAGATAGATAGAAAGATAACGCTTTATTGTCACACCTTACATAAATCACTTGCAAAACATTTTAAAACTTAAATTAAAGTGTACAATCGGCGGTCTTATCGCTAAAAGCGATCTCTTCTGAACAACCTTAGGATAGAGATGATTTTAATAATTCGGTGAAACGGGGGTGTAAATACAAGCTATGAGTATATATCACATATATTCAGTATCATCAGTTTCCTTTGTATATTAAGTTTCTGCCACTTTACTAAGGCATGACTTGACTATGACCGGACCAATTACACATTTACTTGACTTTGTTTGTGACTGGTGATTAGTTTTATGAACTATTGAATAAACTTGAAATATTTTACTACTTGACACTAACTAAACATAGAATGCAGAGTCAAATATACAAATTTAAATAAATATGAGCATAAACAACCGCCATGGCCTCTCGCCACGTGATCCGGCAACCGTCGAACTCACAAAAATACACTCCCGAGACAAAAACTATGTAATATCTATATAACTTTTTAAATATCTATTAATAAGTAAATAGTTCGTCGCGACGGTGTGGTAGGAAGTGGGCGAAAGCTCGATCGAAAGATGATTTTAAAAGCTTTTATTTAACTTGCGTTTGTATGTTTGTTTGTTTGTTCAAATCTTGCAAGCTCAATTAGAAACATCGTTAACAGATTTAAGGACAGTACTAGTGTCGGAATATTTCAGGCTGCGTCCGCTTAACGACTGTTGTCTTACGACTAACAACCGGGACGAAGCGCATAACGTGCCCTCCGAATCGCAGTGACACTCAGTTGAAAATCCCACCCATCCAAGCACTGGTCTGACTGATCATTGCATAACGTTGTAAATCTATCACTATCGACCAGGCGGACCGCGCTGCGAGTCACTTCCTCTCATGCTGCGGAGTTTAATTTGATTCGGTTTAAATGACTATGTATTTAATTGTATGTAAGCATGACCTGAATCGACATCCAGGATTAGCTCCAGATCAAGGAACTCTTCAGAGGTCAAGCACAGACACGAATTCAAATTCAAAATCGTTTATTAACATGAAGACTGTACTGCCACGAACTGTTAATGTCGGTATTCTATCGCTTACATTTTAGAGTGTGCTCAGGAATTACATGATATAATTCCTCCATGCCCGTTTTACCATCAAACAACAAGACAAACTGTCAAACGTCATCCATTTATGGTTGACATACCTCCAGTTCGCTCGAAGCGCTTTGCTTCTACGTTCATCATCCGTACAGCGAAGGAGTGGAACTCATTGCCTGCGTCTTTGTTCCCTAAACAGTATAATCTGGGTGTCTTCAAGTCTAGAGTGAATAGTTACCTTCTAGGCAAGCATGTTCCATCTTTGGCCGCATCGTCACTTTCCATCTGGTGAGATAGCGGTCAAATGCTTGCCTATCCAGTATAAAAAAAAAAGTTGTTAACATATATGCGCAAATAACCCCGTGATAAATGCATACAGGACCATGTGCAGTCTACACCCTGTGTGGTCATATCCGCCATTCCAACATCATTATGCTCCTTCAGCCATGGGTGAATGTCTCCAAGCACGATAGCGACTCATTCCCGTCACAAGTGTGATAAATTGTTACACGTCGGAATTATTTCCCGTTGAATCACAATGTATAATTGCTACTATATTTGACACCTAACAAAAAATATTGGTGTTTTAAGTTTGCAGTGTGGATCTGTATGTCTGTCTGTGGCATGCTAGCTCCCAAGCCGATTATGATTTATTAACTTACATTAACAAATTAATAAATACTTGAGATTTATTATATATCATTAACACTTATAACAACACTATACACAAATACATAATTATGACATCTTAATATGATTTAAATTGATACATTATGATTAATGAAGCATGTCGTCCTCCTCTGCTCTACATAGTTGTGCCCAACAGGGTCTCTAATGTACCTACTGTCATTTATTTCTACCACCTATCTACATTTAGAGAATGCAATAAAGATTTTAATTTGAATTAGATTTTGTTTTTTATTTAAAAGGTGACATGATCGAGAGTGTTTTTACCTATGTTTGATGAAAATCAGTGCAGTTTTCTAAACAGAGCGACGACGGGGGTATTTTTAAAATTATGATTTTGCCACATGTTGAATCGTTGATTTACAGATAGAAACTTGTATGTCTCGATAAATCACACCATGATCATGAAGAAAATATAGAGCTATATCCTACTAATAATATAGTTTGTGTGTAAGTGTGTAAGTATGTTTGTTCCCTCTTCACGCTTTAACGGCTGAACGGATTTAGATGAAATTTGGAATGAACATAGATTATACCTATGATTAACACATAGGCTACTTTTTAACTTGATAATAGCGGGCGAAGCCGCGGGGCACGGCTAGTATATTATATATAGGTACTAGACATTGTCATATCTGACACAAATTTCAATAAAACATTCACATCACACACATCGCAACCAGAACCAGAATCACAAATGCCCTTAGGTGAGTAAAACTGTGCTCCTGCTGGGAAACAAACGCAGGACCCGCGGCGTAGAACGCAGACTTGCTAACTGCTCCAACAGACTCGTCAAAAATTGTAGGTCACTTTTAAATCGATTTATGCCACATTCGTCCCGAATTTTCAGCCCACGCCATTAAAAAGTATTTATTCGTCCCGCACGATAATATTTGTGCGTATTCGTCATGCATACCAAAATTATTGTAAGTACAGTTAGCGGCAAAATTATAATTTATCATCACAACCAAAACTGTGGTGATCTATAAATCGCCTTTACATTATCCTTGTAGATATAGTGTTACTGTTGACTATCAACACGGAAAACAATATCTTGTACTGATCAACATTATGTGAGAATAGTAAAAATAGAACGTATTTTTAGTACAATATTATTTATGTGAACTCTTTGTGAATACGTTATTTCCTTATCTATCCTTATCGGTTGCCGACGTCGTGGGGAGTTTCTAGTACAATGCTTATAGTAGAAAAAAAGCAGTACATGAAAATATAATCTAATCTATGGTTTTAGTTTTGGATTTGTACCCCTATATGTTAAATCAGTTTATTAATTTGGACTGTGAGTAAACAAACGAACAGAAAATACATACGATGCTAAAATCATAACCTTCTTTTTAGCTTAGCCGTAGTCGGGTAAAATCTATTAGAACAATCCTACTAATATTATAAATGCGAATGTATGTTTGTGTGAATGTTTGTAACCACGTATCTCCGTGACGAATGAACCGAATTTATTGAAATTTTGAGTGTAGATAGTTTAAGAATAACACATAGGCTTTTTAACTTGATAATAGCGGGCGAAGCCGCGGGGCACGGCTGCAATATAAAGGATACCACCGCCTGATATGAGTCAGAACAAGCCAACTACATCAGGCCTCGGCGGTCGGCGCGCTGCTAACTGGGTCAGTTGGTCACAGCCCGACCTCGCGCACCGGTGCCTCTTCGAACCGTTTGGGGTAATCTCGATCGCTGATGACAGCTAAGAGACCGTGATGATGGGGCTTATACCATTTCTAACCGACTTCAAAATAATTACGGAAGCAAAGCTTAAAAAAACTGATGAAGAGTTTCGGAGATATTTGCGATTGAAGTCAGTTATAAGTTTTTAGACTCGTATATATTATTGAATATATCCTACTAATATTATAAATGCCAAAGTTTGTGTGTGTGTGTGTGTGTCACTTCACAAAAAAGGAGTGTGTTTTGATGTGTCTTTACCTCATAACTTCTTTCCACGTGAACCCATTTAAATTTTATCAAGATCTGAGCAGTTGTTTTTGAGTTATCGTCAATAATGCGTGTTTAATACATTTAATCTGATCAAGTTTCCGAAGATAAAGCGGTGAAGTCGTTTTTATTAAACATTGCTTGCGTTTAATTATTTATTTTTGCAATACAAACTAGACGTTCTGTTCTTCGTTCAATTTATATCTACACCTACATAATTAATAAATATAATTAGTACAATCAAAACTAATTAACAACTGATTATGTTTAGGTAAACTAAATGAATCATATCTCAATGTAGGTCAATAGAGCAGGTCTAGCACTATTTAATTACTCAAACAGATAATTAGCTCAATTATATATTTAAACATATTTACCGTACACGCGATTTTTTCTACACACAAGGGCTATTAACGTAAAGGTGTGAAAATTTTGCCAACAAAAAATGACATTGGCCATGCGCAAGGTCCTAAGCGAGGACAAATCACTATAGTTGATTTGGATTCTCTGCTTGACTAATTGAAAGGTCAAATTGCGAATCAAATTAGTTTCTCCAACAAAAAGGTTTTTATACTCTATACCTGAGATAGTAGTCAAATTCTTGCCCATTTGACTACTATCTCACCTGATGGAAAGCAAGGATACGTCCGAAGAGTGCCTATAGAATATAGATACATATTCACTCTGGACTTGAAGACGCCCAGATTAAACAGGGAACAAAGACGCGGGCAATGAGTTCCACTCATTCACAGTACGGATGACGAACGTAGAAGCGAAACACACGAGCGAAGAACTCATAAACTTAGGAAACATAACCAATTGAAACATTGAATCCCAGCGATGCGTATAGAACAATATCAGTTTTATTACGATAATTGATCGATATAAATCTTTTTTCGAAGTGGATTAAAAAAGAAACCTCAAGTCACATCCGTGCCACTTCGTTCACAATCGATAGGTGAAATTAGGTTGCATTGCCTCACCGGCAGTCGATGTGAACGCAACGAACGCGATGGAGTTCTGCAACGCCGCAACCCTTCAACATCAGAGCGGGATAGCGATTGATCATCATTCTCACAAGAGATTTTTTAATTCTAAGAGGTTTAAAAGATGATAATCTAGAATGGTAGCAACGAACGCGACAGAGTTTTGCAACGCCGCAACCCCTGAAAATCTGAGCGGGATATCGCTATCCCGCTCCTAAGCTAATTTTATAACTTCAAGAGACCACAGCCAAAGATTAAGAAAAAAGTAATACGATACAATATGATAGCAAGAAGACGCAACGTAAACAAAAATATCACTCATTCTATTCTTTGCGATTGCTAAGCTAACTGGAAGCTCAAGACAAATATGAGCGAAGAAAAAATAGCCAAGACACTAATAAGCAACAAGCACTTGACTGAGGCAAAGCTTTAGAGCTGGAGACATTGTCGCAGAAAGAAAAACTACTATTTGCCTTCAGACGGCTCAAAAATTATGTAACCAACCAGACCTACTACGCGCAAGCAACTAAACGTACTAGATCTGGTTTCGCAATAGTTTCCTACAGAACCCAGCGCGTGCTAATGGCGCTCGCACACAACCCGCATATTTTTTCAATGCCACACATTAGCCTTCAACATCGGTGGATCGGTAATCATAACTTCTGACTATCGATTCGGGTCAATAGGCTGAAAATTATGGGGTTTCGGCAAAATATACGAAGAATTGCGAATTGAATCTCTTGATAGATGTTGAGTTTCTGAGTATTTTGCTGGATAAAGTAGCAGGTATTGAAGGCATTTCACACATTCCACTTACAGTTGAGAGTTGTCCATATAATAAAGAAGTACCTGGAAGACTGAGCTTGGCTCGATTTTTTAAAAAATTTAACGACTTTTTCTAAAAATGAAACCTAGCTAGATCGATTTAACGCCCTCGAAACCCCGAAAGCATACTAAATTCCATGAAAATCGTTGGAGCCGTTTCCGAAATTCAGTTATATATATATATATATATACAGGAATTGCTCGTTTTAAGGTATTAGATAGGTATTCCTATAATTATTCATGAGCGGTGTGCCTTGCAGTAGGGTTTTTGAAACTAAATGTTTGTTTCATAAATGTAGGTACTGTCCGAAGCTATTATAAACTAGGTACGCCTATTATAGATACTTCAAAGGTCTTTATTTACACATTTATTTTCTGATGATGTTGATCCAATTATTGCTGCCGTATATTGCCGACTTGAATAAGCAGATCTGAACAAATGATTAATGATTGAATTCCTAAAATTGTATTCTTAATATTAATCTCAATTACTATGTTTAAATTTGTTGTTTTTTTTTAGACTCATCTTTTTTTTCTCTCTTAGTTTTCTTACAGTTCAATAGTTTATACTCAGAATCAATGTCTTCAAGACACAATACTGGACTTTTTAAGCTGTTTTATAAGCATTATTTCTGTACATAAATTACTTGACTATTGACTGTAGATACATGAACGAGAAGATGACAACAATGCCCTAGCTTTTAGAAATAATCAATGAAATTAAACAATGACAAAACCAACCAGAATCAGCTATTCCACACGAGCAGTTGACAACTCAAAAAGAAACTACACACATTAGTTCCAATGATGGTTGCAACCTCGTTTCTTAACCTACTTCACCACCATTGAAGCAAAGGAAAGTGACAATAGCATCAAAGCACAAACTCAATGAGCTGAAAGTGCTGGCAGGCAATTAGCTTAAAAAAAACGCGACATTAACCTTTCACATTTCTTCGATCGCGATTTTTCACGGCAAATCTCGAGCAAGTTGCGCCACTCTAAATCACCCGTTTCACTTTTGCTCATACACTTTCACTGGTAACGGTGCAAAACAAGCGGTGAATGCTAAATAAATAGCTGCTTTAGCGTTAAAGAGATAGAACGGTATATTCATTGCAGTCACGTTTAAGCTGCATCTCCGATTGGTGGAATATGTGTCGTCACAGAGAGGTATATAGTAGGTAGACTCTGTAGAGAGGATTTTGGATTTGGAGGCGCCGTTCGGAGTGGGTTCGGCAAACGGCGGAGATTCCCGAGTTGGCATCGAGTGATCGCTCGGCGGAGCGCTGCGCTTGAGTTTGAAAGTCCCCCCCACTTCGGGGCAGGTACCGTAACCGCTTGTGTCATCCGTTACCGCGGTGAAACTTGGTTACGTCGACGGACCGCTATGTTACGCGGTTGATGGTGCGGAAACCGGAGCGTGTTCATTCAAGATGACCCTTTTCGGTGACATTGACAATGTACAATTGTGAATTCAAGCCGATGCAGTCGTCATAAATGAGGTTGTTAAGAGCTTAGGGCCTCGTTTTGGGAAATTCGAGTGCACTAGTTTCATTTTCATTCAGTAGAGCATAGCCCGGGCAAAGAAGAATATGACTGCGCCGTACACGCTCATTTCAGTGAATGCTAATGATTTTGACAAAAATACAGTACAGACAAAAAAATTAATTCAAATCATTGCTAATACAGAAAAAAGCAATAATGATGTTAATGATAAAGATAAAAGATTACTCTGAGGTAACTATGACTACAATGTAGAACTACCAGTTAGTGTGGTATAGAATTTAAATAAGCATATTGGTCGATTTACATGAAATAATGATTAATTCGTTGTTACTGTAATATAGCATATATCGTAAATAATAAAATGTATAGAGGATTAGTAGTATACAACAGTTTGAAACGATCTTGACGGAAGTCAGAAAGCAAGAACGTTCTCCCTTGGTGATTACTGATTAGATATAACATTTAATACGTATAGACGTTGAATGATAATCAAACACTATTTTAGCATATGCATTGATATTGTAAATCAATAATGATAACATCTACAAGATAGAATGTTGTTCCACAATTTATAATAATTACTAATTAAATAACAACATTAAAGTGAACTACATAAATACTAGGAAGTAATGTACAGCTATGGTTATTATGAACATGTCCTTTGAAAGGGCAACGTCCTTATCCAAACTGGCAATGTCAAAAAACTATCAAGGGTCAACTGGTACAATTTGAGGAAGAATCACTCAAATATAAACATTACACAAGAAATAATAGAGATTAAAATTGATATTGAAATTATTCGCAAGTTGAGTGAGGAAAGTGGCCTCGCTTGGGAAAACCCGATTTAAAACACGCGGTCCGGCCGAGACAGGTTAGTTTATATCGTCGTCTCTTTCTTTCGTGTCGGATTTTTGTGAAGGTGCGAAAAGGACAGTGATAATGCGATTAACGGAACTTATCAGTCTCTATTTATAATTAGCGGTCGAGCGATACTGGATTTGTAATAACTGTAGATGTGTCATTTGGGCTTTATAACTATATTATTTTTTATGGTTAGTTTAAAGAATAACTTGTGTTATCTATCCACATTTTATAATTTTAATTACTCAGAAGCGATAACTTGTGTTCTTTTATTGTTAGACATAATGTAATCTATGAACTTATAACTAGTAGTTCGCCCTGAACTGAGACCTCGAGCCTACGGTTTGCCTAATAGAGAAAAAAATTGATGTTAATTGCTTATAACGTTGTTCTTGGTCCCCTTAACATTTTAATTTATATTATTTTTTAATTTTTTTGCTTTTAGCAGTAGTTTTACATATTATCTGAGAAATTGTGATAGTGGTGAAATGCTTGCCCATCCAGCATAAAAAAAAGTTTTTTTTTTATTCAGCGCTTAAGCGCTTAATGCCTCTGACAGAAAGACGGAAAAATGTACTGTAAAGTAAGACATAATATCATTTAACAGTAAGAATTCAATCATTAACCGTGTCGCCAGAGGTCACAAGAAAATCAAATATAAAGCCTGTATAAGCAGACTTGATAATTGTGAATCAAGGATTTTCAATAGTATGTATTCGATAATATTTGTTTAATTAATTAATAAAAGATTGGTATGAAAATACACAATTGTAATAATAGACGATGTTCATTTTCATCTTCAGTACAATCACCAAGTTTTTGTTATTAGCGACGAAGAATCGACGAATCAAATCAGTTGCTAAATCTATAAAACCTTGTGTCATTGATAGCAAAATTTATTACCTACCCACCGAACTTTATTGAGATATCCCAATCGAGCACGAAGAGAAATGTCATAACCCGCAAACCGGAAACAAAAACGGATCTCAAACTAGGCTGCACAAGAGACCTAACAAGCTCAAAAGATTTAAAAAAATGGCAGTGAAAGTGCAAGTATAAACTTAACGCCTGACAATCGAAATTTAAAATTGGAACACGTCGACCTCATTCCGCACGAGTCTTTGCAAGACAGCGGACCGGCGAGTGGTGGGCTGTGCAAAAATAAATCATTAAAATTAGAATATGTCGTTATTATAATATTCATTCACAATGCCGGGACATTGGCAACACTTTCGGCGCTTAGCAATCGTTTTGTTAATGGTACATTATTCTTTGTTGGAGAAAAAAATGGTTCCGCTCTAATAAATATATCATTAAGCTTTCACTTCTCGTGGAAAGGAATTCGCGAGTCGTTTTGTTGGATTGTAATATTAACTTGTTTTGTAACAGTATAGTCAATATTTTTGTACAAGACGTTCGTGGGAACAAATACGAGTCGAAGCGTAATAAATAACAGAACTCATTGTATGGAACATTTGTTATCATGCTTGTCCGACTCGATAGTTTGAGATGCCAAGAGTCGAAAAGCATATTAGGCTACTTCTTGGAAAACGACTCATTGATATTTTCAATAGCTAAACAAAACGTACATATTTTTACTTTGGTCCATTTATTTTAAAAGTATATAAATCAATAAAAAACAAACAAGATAATTTCTGCTACCAAATGAATAATAGACCAATGTTATTTGTTCATATTATAAAGATAGAAAGTACGATAAACGGTGAATTAAACAAAGTGAAAGGATACTCTGCCAAATCAAATGATCAACTATTTGTACCTGACCTTAAGCCAAAATTTCACATATTACAAATGCCGAAGGTTAAAAGACTTGTACGAACATAAAACATTGGAGAATTCTTTATTAGATGGTTGCCCGAACCGAAGGACAGTGATATTATATACCTACGAAAGAAAAATAAGCAAAGTAAACAATGATAAATGATGATGAATAACGATGAAGACAACGTCAGTTTGCATAGATAGAGAGAAGGCAAGGACCAGGATAAAAATCAAAAACACGGTGAATAAAAGAGCACTTGAGTCGTTAAAAAATGATTTGTACGGCGATAAACTTGCTCATATTATAAAAATAAACTCAATAAAAGATAATTTATATTTGTTCCACAAGGGAAAATAAACGCAGTAATTATCAAAGTTTTATAGAAGCTCTGAATGGTTTAGTGAGAACAGTTTATGGGGTTCAGAGAAAGTTAAGTTGCAAGTTTATTATGGGAAAGAATTAAACGAGGTTCTGTGAATCGCTAATGAACTTGGAAATAAGCAGAGAATGTAGGAAGTAAATGAAGACAGTTAACCTACAAAAAAAAATTGTCGACTTGAGTACCTCCTCTTTTTTTGTGAAGTCGGTAAAAAATGGAGCAGTAAATTTTCATGTTACAGGGTCACAATCCAGGAAACATGGTTCACAGACAGCATCAAAAATATTCAAGTGGATTTCTTATCTACAATCGATTAATAACAACAATGTGTGAAATGTGGTTTACACTTTAGCCTGTACATATTACTTAATTTACTAGGAATGTTCTATTAGCGTAGTAACTTTCACTGAATTTTCATGTTTTTTATCCTGATCTCTTTTAAATTCAGATGCGATTACGTTTCGCATGTTTTTTTAACTAGTTATCATTTTACGTATTTACTTCGATGCAGTAATTTTCTGTGTCCTTCAGTTTTATAGTTGCTTGCATTCCAGATTTTCCGTTTCAGTCAAAATTTACTAAAATCTGGCAATGCCATCTTGACTTTTTTATATCGAGGCGCCTCGGCACCGCCCTGACCCACATTGTCAGTGCTGTGTACAACAGTACTACAGCTTGCGTGATTCGTATAGAATTGAGGAATTATGATATTTGATTGTATATTTTGAGTTACATACTAAGTCAAGTGAAGCATATTTTAGTTACTTGTTTCTATTTTTTTATCTCTGATTGGATATTTCATTACTTTCACATCTGATGGCAAGTGAATAAGTGGTCGAAGACCTTAGTCTTTTTTAAATACTTTTTTTTTTTCACATTTAATGTGCGAACCGCAAAATAATAGAACTCATTGCCTGTGTCGGTGTTTCCTGATAGGTACAATATGAGAGTCAATGCCGCCAACATGATGCGAACGCTACCCTACTGGGAGTGCTTGAGTAGATGTAAAAGCTCGAGGCCTTGTAGGTAACTCAGGTGTTTGTTGTGTAGATTACAATGGTACGTAACCTACTCGCCCAAATCAAAGTATTTTTTTTTGTCTTTAAAATACTTCTAACTTTTCACACGCAGTATTGCATCATTTAAAATCCAAGATATGTAAAAATACAAAGCGGCATCGCTTCTTTCACGATCATATCATCATTTTGTACAGACCCAAATAACTGCTGTGCACTGTAACCACCGCCAGCCATTTTGTACATCCAATGTTGCGCGCGCGCCGCTTTTGGTGGCACATTTCACATGCTTATCTCCTCGTTTCGGGGAGAGTACTCGTAAAAACGTGACGCCTGTATGAATAATGTTATTTTGGAGAGTTTGTGCTTAGTTTACCGCTTTTAGAAGTGAAATTTGGGACGTTGTAGTTAAAAATACACGGGAAGCGCGTGATAGGTAATGATTAACATTGATAGTCCATATGGACAGTTATTGTATACTAATTGAAGAAGTAACATCCGACACATCATACTGTCAAACGGTTTTTTTTAAGTACTTGCTCTAAATTACTAGACTTCTTACCTATATTATATATGGCTGGTAGTAGAGATCGCTTTTAGTGATAAGGCCGCCTGTTGTGATACTTTACGCATAAGCTTGTTTGTTTTATCTCATCTTATAAAGTGGATCAATAAAGTATTATCTATCTATCTAATATTAATGAATATGATAAAAAAAACGGAAATGGATGCCAGTTTGTAACAGTAATAAACTGAAAGGACATCACACGCAAAATTATAGGATAGCAAAAACATGGCTAAGTTGGGTGAGCGTTCGCCTTCTAAGCAGGGGTATCGGGTTCGATTCCCGGCGGGAACACAAGTTTTCTCCTCAAGGAAAATTTGTGTTTCTGGTTCTGGTTGTGATTGTGTGTGTGATGTGAATGTTTCCGGCACCCACGACACAAGTCATTGAAATTAGTGTGGGGCTGTGAGTGTGAAAGCGTTTATGTTTATTAATGTTATCTATACAGAAATTTACTATAGCAGATTTCGTCCGCATTGGAATATTTAAATATTCCTTTCTTAATACTCTCATACACCAAAGGAAACCTTCCTGAAATAAGCACCTATATAGGTCCTAGAGTCACCTCTGCTTACAATCAGTCAATCAGTGGCACGACTCGCGATGATTTCTATATATACACGGATATATATTTGTTAACATAATACGTATAAATATGATACTGTCTGAGATACCGAGACGTATATATATACCTATCTATATATACAGCTACAAATCACAAGGTGAGACAAATTAATCGTTGTGTAAGGAAGTTGTTAACTGATGCTAAATGAGAGACAAGGTCGATAGAGAAATTGTATTATTTCAAAACAAATCAGACATTAATATTGCCCATTAGCTTAGTTGGTTGAGCGTCCGCTTTCTGTGCAGGAGTATCGGGTTCGATTCCCTTCAGGAACACAACTTTTCTCTCCAAGAAAAAATTGTGTTTCTGGTTCTGGTTGTGATTGTGTGTGTAATGTTTGTTTCCAGCATCAACTACAAAAGTCATTAAACTTAGTGTGGGGCTGTGAAAGCGTTTATTCTAAACATGATAATCACACTAATATTATAAAGGTGAAAGTTTGTGAGTGTATTTGTATGTTTGTTACTTCTTCACGCTCAAACGGCTGGACAAATTTTGATGAAATTTGTTATAGAGGTAGCTTACACCCTGGATTAACACTGCGTACTTTTTAACCCGGAAATCCCGGGGACTAAATTATTCTGACTAATTAATTACCCCTTTCATGTTTATGTTTGCCTAGTACTTTACATCATACAGACTTACATTAACAGAAGTAAGAAGAAAAAAAAGAAAAATCTTTAAAATTTTTTTCGGTCCAGGATGCGAAGGCTCATCCTGATCAACTCACTAGAAGTTTCATCACAATCGGATGAACTGTATGGCACCGCATGAAACATGAACAAAATTTGACTTCTATATATCAGATGAAGAAATACTTCTTTAATTTTTTTCAAATGCGAGCGAGCCATACTTACTCGTACGAAAGGAATTATTGGTGCACAATGCAGTTTTAACTCAAAGTTCCTGCAATGAGCTCTTCATTTTTACGAAGTATTAATCTGGGAATCTTCAAGTCAAGAGTGAATATCTTCTAAACAGGCATTCTACATCTTCAATGCTTCATTCATTATGTCTTTCACGATATTTACAATCTGGGAGTCTTCAAGTCACGAGTGAACAGGTCTACACTTTCCATCACATGAGATAGTGGTCAAATGCCTGCCTATCGATCATAAAAATATATATAATCTGTAAGGTGATTAAGTTTGTTTCACTTGTGTAGTGTCTCCACAATCCACATCTATCAACCTTTAAGCGAGCAATTCTTGTTTTTTTTTTTTTATTTGTGACAGGCTATTGTTTGACAACTATCTCACCTGATGGTAAGTGACGATGTGATCGAAGCTGGTAAACACACTAGACCTGGAATACGCAGGCTCTCAAGGATAACTGCCGGAACACCGTATTTGGCTTGGCGGCAGACTTTCAACTTGATGGTGGTAAGCTACTTTGGTAGCAAGCCAGGCGAGCAACTCACAAAATGCTCTACCACCTCTCAAATGTCACCTGATTAGCACCACCCGGGGACCACGTGTAGGGAGACAGACTTAAGGGGTATCCTCCTACGGACGTGGGTGACGGTGGTGGTGTCCTTGTATGTCCAACTATTTTCATGAAATTGAGTATGAAGGTAAGTAAGAGTATGTATTTCGGGGCGATAAATCAATCTAGCTTTCATTTTTAGAAAACCTCGTCTTAACGAGCAAAGCTCGGTCATCCAGATATGTATCTGTAAAGACTGATAAACCACTTGGTCGTTTGGAATGGTTTTAAAAGTTAACGTCCAAGCTAAATAGGACATCTGAACTAGTTCAGGAAGCGTCTCATTTTAATGTATCATTACCATAATTCAGCGCGTATCTTATCTCTAACAATAATAGATTTACATCTGTTCACCACGTGCCGTCTCTTTCTTTCGTACTTGTTTTAATTGTGTCGTCCTGCTCTATTTCATGTTCGGTTAGTGATATATATAAGTGTTTTGTAGTTGTGTTCGAAATCAGTGATTGGACACGTATTTTTATCCTTGATTTGTTTCCTGGAGGTTATATGATTCAGAACTAGATTAAAATATTGTTATTGCATGATTAACGCTTTTGTAAAACATTGTTTCTAATTAGAAACTTTAATACAGGTAAAATTTTGTTGCTAATGGATCAATGAAGAACTGCCAGTTGGCTTAGGTGGGTGCGCTTGCTTCTAAGCTCATCGGGTTCGATTCCCGGCGGAAACACAAGTTTTGTCCTAAGGAAAATTTCTGGTTGTGGTTGTGATTGTGTGATGTGAATGGCACCCACGACACAAGTCATCGAATTTAGTGTGGGGCTGTGAGTGTGACCTACTTTTTTTAATTAGGTTTTAAAGCGTGTTCACGTGTGACCATACCACAGCAGCGACGACCTTTACCAAACGTCCTATAAACGTCTTTCTGGGTTAACCTATTCTCGAGACACATACTTTGGCATCTCTGACAGACATACTGTCTCTATACGCGTGAGTCACTCATATAGAACATACACATAAACTCATATAGAAGACTTTTTTTCAACCGACTTCTAAAAAGGAGGAGGTTCTCAATTCGACTGTATGTTGTTTTTTTGTGTATGTTACTTCATAACTTATTACTGATTTTTTTTTCCACTATCTCACTTGATGGTAAGTGACGATGTGATCGAAGCTAGTAAACAAACTAGACCTGGAATACGATGGATGAATCGATTTTAATGTTTTTTTTTGCGTACTATTAAAATTTGATCAAGATGGCCAGATCTTGATCAAATTTTAATAGTAGTAGTATTAATTATCCTCAATAATGCGTATTTAATTATTTTTTTATTCTTGTTTTTGATACACCCTTTGTACCTATTTTGGGGAATAAAAATTAAATAAAACTTAAGTTGAAGTGTTTTATCTCTAGGTTTGTGGTCTGAACTTTAATCGGCAAGCATCTCTCAACCACAAAAAATCTCACAAATGAGATAAAATTTCACCATTCGACGTCACTTCATTAACAATTTCGTCAAACGAAGAGGCCGTCGTTTCTCCAGCACACTTAACAATATGCATATCATATGTAATAATACTATCACATGCCACTCTGGTTAGTCATAGATACCTTATAGTGAAGTGGGACAAAAAATATTATAAACGCTTTCACACTCACAGCCCCCACATTAAGTTCGATGACTTGTGTCGTGGGCGCCGGAAACATTCACATCACACTCACAATAACACCCAGAACCAGAAAAACAAATCTTACACGGCGAGAAATCTTGTGTTCCCGCCGGGTATCGAAACCGATACCCCTGCTTAGAAGGCGAACGCCACCCAGCCAACGGGCAGTTCAATATGTGGTCACTTCAAAACTAGCACGTTATATTAAAACACGCAAATGCATTGACACTCACAGCCCACACTAAGTTCGAGACTTGTATCTTGGATGCCTGTAACATTCACATCACACACAAATCACACCCTTGGGGGAGACAAATTATGCTCCTGCCTAAATTATGTCTGCCTAGAATAACGATCACTGTTATTATTAAGGTGAATAAAGAATCTAAATATGAATAAAACAAAGAAAAACATAAACATTAACTAAATTAGTGATTGGGTTATCACGATAAATGCTTGCCTAGTGTAAAGGCCATGGATATATCCTCAAAACCATCATCAGTGATTACCAACATTTTTAATTGGTGTGCATAAACCAATTACTTACAAAAAACCATTAAAGCTGCAAAAATAAAACGTTTTCAAAGATTATTTTTTAATCTCCTGCTTTGTGTAGGATTATGTAAGAAAATTCTAAAAATAAAGTGTTCTTTCTCGTATCACACAAATTCCGACGAATATTTTTATTCATCAAGCTTTATTATGAAAGTCGAGAAAAATGGTTACAAACTCAGGATCAAATTTTTTTTGCGAGCGTTTGACAGTAAGTTAAGATGTGACTAAGGGTGGTAAACACACTAGGCTTAAAATGACTGGCTCCTAATGATGATGATTTTGGCGGTGGGTTTTTCCACTTGAGGGTGCACTACGACTGTATTTCGGTACGGGGTAGCAAGCCAAGCGAGCATGAGAATATTTCCTACGACCACGACAGAGCAGGATTATGATACCACTCCCTTAATCACTTCATACAATCCTCGCGTGGTCCCATAGTCATATATTCCCATAGTTGGACGTATGACTTGTATGAATCAACCTTGGTCGCCCGCACGCCCGTGCTTTAGTAAAACGTTGTGAAACGCCTGAATGACCTACGGCACGGCTTGTGACATTTGGAAAGCTAGTTTATTATTTTTGCTTTTATGGCAAGCGAAAGGTTTTTGGGTTGGACCACAGTTTCGATGATAGTTAGTTTAAATAAAATTAAAATTCACATACAAAATAGAAACATGTCGTCGAGTTTCTTGTTAGGTTCTTCTCTAGGTAGGCGTAAATTTGAGATTCTGGCAATTCAGGTGAGATGAGAGCCTATTTAGCATAAAAAAAACTTTTGTACAAAAAATCAGTACAAGGAGGACTTAATGCTAGAATAGCATTTTATGCCAGTCATCCTGGAGGTGCAGAGAAAAGGGTGGCGTTGCAGTAAATATATTTGAAAAATAAAAGGATAATAAGTGTAGAAATATAGGAATACATGTAAATAATATACATAATAATAATATATATTTATTAACATATTATTAAATACTATATAACAATAAACTTACACAAATACTAATATATAAATATACTAGCCGTGTCCCGCGGCTTTGTTCGCTATTATCAAGTTAAAAAGTAGCCTATGTGTTAATCCTAGGTATAATCTACGTACATTCCAAATGTCATGAAAATCCGTTCAGCCGTTAAAGCGTGAAGAGGGAACAAACATACTTACACACAAACTTTCTGATTTATAATATTAAGTAGTAGGATAAAATATGTAACCATAAAAAGTACTTCGCGATAATATGTAGATAATACATGGCTTATGTATATACCTAGGTTTAACGCATAATAATATGCTGCTTTTTAACTTGTTAAACGCGGACGCGATACCTTGTTCCTCATAGAAACAGCCGGAGTACTAACCATTTATATTATAATTTAGTGTTTCTAACACACATTGATTTATATCGTAAACAAAATAACAAAGTTCGCATGCTAATAGTAAACTTCAAGGCTTTACAAACAAAAACATATTAAATATGTCTGAGCAAAGTCCTACTAAACTTCGGAGGAATTAATGTTTTAAATTTAAACATTGTCGACACGTTGTTATGTTTTATCTGGTTTTTTAGGGTTTCGTACCCAAAGGGTAACAACGGGACCCTATTACTGAGACTTCGCAGTCCGTCCGTCCGTCTATCACCAGGCTGTATCTCAAGAACGGTGATAGCTAGACAGTTGAAATTTTCACAGATGATGTATTTCTATTGCCGCTATAACAACAAATACTAAAAATAAAATATAATAAATATTTGAGGGGGGCTCCCATACAACAAACTTGATTTTTTATAGATAATGGTACGGAACCCTTCGTGCGCGAGTCCGACTCGCACTTAGCCGGCTTTATTTAGATAAGCTAGTGTTTGAGTTACTTCGTTATTGTCTGGTTCTCAGGGATAACTAACAGACATGACATGAGTTTGAAAACTATCGCGAGTGTTATTAATCTATATATTATTATATGTATAGACATTAGACATAATTAAACGCAAGCAAAGCTTAAAAACCCGACTCCAACGCGACCAAAATATATTTGTTTTTGGATGGATCGATTTCGATAAAATTTACATGGGACCACCTCTAAAGTATAATCTACCAAACAAAAAAGAAACATCAAAATCGATTCAGAATTGGCGGAGATATCGCGTAACATACAAAAAAACAGTCGAATTGAGAATCTCCTTTTTTTAAGTCGGTTGAAAAATGAATCTCTATTTCCCTTGGTCATCGCATCACGCGTGAACGGGTGGAAAAATTTTGCTAATTCTTTTTTCGTTGTGTTAATTATTGTCAGGAAAAGGTTCTTATGAAAAATGGAAAATCTACCCGAATTTCCTTTTTTATGGGGGGGAAAATGCCTAGCACTTCCCTTCCTTCACAGGGGAGAAGGAAAAGGGTGTGTGGGGCTCGAACCCACTAAAAACCACCCTGTGAGCAGTCCCTCGCCTAGGTGGGACAAGACGGTCGCGCTGCAGTCACTATCTTGCCCTGGCGGTAGGCCCGGATGCAAACTCCTCTGCGCCCATGGAGGGGTCACCTTGCTCACCAAGGTCATCCCCCAGACGTGTGGGGGGCCGTGCAAGCCAGTAGAGAAAAAAATAATTAAAAAAATTGCAAATAGTTTCTTTATTTTCTTAGGTTAACAATAACCTCATGTTATTGCGTCAAAAGTAACGGTACTTTTGAGGTAAATACTTCCGTAAACGATAACGCATCTTGTATCACCCTACCTCAATGAAAAAATTGTTTGTCGACAACCTCCAAATCTGATATTGCTTGCCTCATTATGTTAACTTCAAGGTAAGAGATTAATTGTAATCACATCATGTGTTGATTATATTATGTATCCATCATTCAAATGTATATTTAATTGAAATATATCATAAAATAACAAACGCTTTCACACTCACAGCCCCACACTAAGTTCGATCACTTGTACCGCGGGTACCGGAAACATTCACGTCGCACACAATATTGAACTGCCCTTTGGCTATATTGGGTGAGCGTTCGCCTTCTAAGCAGTGATATCGGGTTCGATTCCCAGCGGGAACACAAGTTTTCTCCCCATGTATAATTTGTGTTTCTTTGCCTGAGCGATTGTGTGTGTGTGTGTGTGTGTGTGTGTGTGTGTGCGTGTGCGTGTGTGATGTTTCCGGCACAAGTCATCGAATGTTAGCGTTTAATAATACCCAGAACCAGCAACACTAATATCCCTTGGTGACAGAAATTGTGTTCCCACCGGGAATCGAACTCGATACTCGCAGCTTACAAAGCGAACGCAACCAACTGAGCCAACGGGCATTCGGCACATTTCACCTTTTACATATTCTAAGTACCTATATAATATACATATGTATAAACTAACTATAAATATACTCGAACGAGTGGTGATAGCGCCGAAATTAGCGCGCCGGCATGTAGGTCATGGTCCGAATGAGAGAACGAGACGCAGCACAACAAGCAGTACGACAGAAAGAGACGGACACTACCTGTTTGTAGATACCTGCGTTAATTTTGATATATTCGCGAATTATGCATATTACGCGAATATAATGAGTGAAAAAACTCGTTCTTATAACGGTTGGTTACAAAACGTTTCTTGAATGTGGTATGCCTTCAACTTTTTTTTCTTTTGTGACTGAATTATATTAATTTTATAACTCAATAATATCAAACAATGCGTGAATGCGCATACTCACAGCCCCACACTAATTCCAAAGACTTGAATCATGGGTGCCGGAAACATTCAGATCACACACACATTAGACTAAGAACCAGAAGCACAAATATCCCTAGGAAAGGAATGTTTGCTCCTGCCGGGAATCGAACCCAGGACCCCAAAGGGCGGAGACCTCTCCACTGCGCCATCTGGGCCGTCGATTATAATCATATCGATCGATAATTCTTAATTACTAGCCGTGCCCCGCGACTACGCTTGCGTTTATCAAGTTAAATAGTACACAAATTGAGTAAGTACTAAGAAAGCATATTATATAGTATTGAGTGACAAGTGGCAAAATCCAAATTTTGTACACTCTCACACGGAATAAACCGTTCAAAAGGAATAAACCGTCTTAAGAAAAATCGATTGACGCAAGGATCATCAAAATCGGCCCGCTCGTTTGGTCTCTAGTGAGCCACAA
The DNA here is from genome assembly GCA_948107665.1 of Lomographa bimaculata. NCBI lineage: Eukaryota > Metazoa > Arthropoda > Insecta > Lepidoptera > Geometridae > Lomographa > Lomographa bimaculata. Next base: position 9,488,570 of record OX403610.1, on the reverse strand, counting down.
AGGAACAAACAAGTCCGCGTCGCGCAGTCGACTGTATTACGTTACTGCGAATAACAGACTTCGAATAACGATAATGCGGTGGTTCTTCATCACGAAGTTACAAATCGTCGTCAAGTAAAAAGGTAGGATTCTTTTAAATTCATAAACAAAACTTATCCCATTGCATTGTGGCTTCTATCTGTACAACAGTAGATATCAAAATCAAACACATAAGCTCTGGTTGTACTTCCTTGTTTCTCTTCGCAAGATTGTTGCATTTTCTTCCAACAGCTGTTCAATGTGAATGAAACCGAAGTATGTAGAAAGTTAACAGATAATAAAAAAAATACATTTGCTATTTCAAATGACAATCAACTTTATTGCGTGAGTTTTAGAGATTGAATCTGCTTGATATATCAATTATATACATGTGTGCATGTTCATAGATATATCATTATGTGTTTTGTCTGAAATGCAACCGTATAGTTGTTAAGGTTTACATTAGATTACTTTATACCTATTACTGGCTGTTCCCCGCAGCTTCGCTCGTCAATCAAGTTAAATAGTAGCCTGAGTTAATTCTAGGTATAAGCTATGTATACATTTCTAATTTCATCTAAATCCGTTCAGCCGTTACAGTGTGAAGAGAAACAAACATTACACACAAACTTTCGGATTTATAATATTATTTTGATTTATTTGTGGCAAAAATTGAAATTGACAAAACAGTACATATAGTTTTTTTTTAGTAGGACTTATCTGCCCCACAAACATTTCGTGTTTTCCCATAGGTTGTTATCAACCGCAACCTATGATAAGAACCACTAGTTAATTGTGAGTTTATTTTTAAATAGAAATAATGTCTATTGAGAACAAACACATTGTATTTTATTTTTTTGTCCCGTTGTCTATATATTTGTCGGTCTGCAATCAAATCTTGCAAGCCAAATTAGACCCACTTCCGGATGTCTAATTGGATTCAAATTCGGTATACTTATGTGTCTTTGGTGACAATACAATGATATGGTTCCATGGTGATCTGATAGATGGAGACGGAAGGTGGCCATAGGAACTACTGAATTAAACGAGATAAACACATCGCGCTAGGGCTCGTTTGATTCGTCTTGACAAAATATCTGGTTATATAACTTTTTAGTCTTTTTTTATTTACAACTGATAAGTATATATATATAAAAATCAATGCCACTTTTCGTTGTTATTTTATAACTCAAGAACGGGCTCACCTATCCAACCAAATGTTTAGGCTTTGTTCGGACTAATTAGTAGATGGTTTATGTTATGTTTGCACAGAATCGGTCGAGCGGTTCTTCATTTATCACACCCGGGCGAAGCCGGGGCGGATCGCTAATAGTTTATAAAAATTGGGAAAAAAATAAATTTAAACAAATCATTATGTTTGAAGTGGAATGTATAGTCATGATTAGGTATTAATTAAGTACAATTCATAGATGTTGTCGTGGAACCCTGTACGTACCATTAGGAAGGGACGACACGGTCGTCCTAGTGTCCCAGGGATCTAAAAATTATTTTTAAAGAATATGTAAGGTTTTGAGCAAATAAAGGTTTTTGTTATTTATTTGCTTTTTTCCCTAAGAAAACGTTCGATAAACTTAATAAATTTTGCATTAATTAAGATAAAAGATAAATTAAGACAAAACACATTTATGTTAATTATAAAACATATAAACGAACGCTATCACACTCACGGCGAACGAACACTTGTATTTATACCCTTTTCCCTATATTTATAAAAAGAAAAACAATCGACAAACCTTCCATTTCTAATTAATTTTGTGTTAATTTGATTGAGGATATTACATGCGTCAAAACAAGGCAAGATATGTGTTATTACTATAGAACACAAAAACAAACGCTTTCACACTCACATCCCCGTACTAAGTCCGATGACGTGCGTCGTAGGTGACGGTGAAATATTTATATCATTAATTAAGTTTGTGTGTGCCCTACAGGGTCTATGAAGAACTCTTATAAAAACACCTGTTTGTTAGTTGATACGAGCTTTTATTTAACTTGTATGTAACTATGTTTGTCCGGGTGGAATCTCGAAACTCAATTTTAAAACAGGTAACCGATTGAGCTGAAATTTTGCATTCACATTTAATTTGGATGACGATGCATGGTTAGCTGACGTCATTCTAAATCCAACATGGTGGAACACCCAAAATGACGGACAAGTTATTTTTAATGCACTCCTACAATATGGGTATCAAATGAAAGGACTTGATAAGAATAACTCGAAAAATAATTAAACGCAAGCAAACTTAAAAAAACCGACTTCACCTTCTTAATCAGATTAGATGTACTTGGTGAAACACGCATTATTGAAGATATCAAAAACTACTGATCAGATCTTGATCAAATTCAAATGGGACGAATTGGAAAGCAAAATCTTTCAAACAAAAAAAAAATCCAAATCGGTTCACGTGGGACGAAGTTATGAGGTAACACACATAAAAAAAAACTACTGTCGTCTTGAGTATGTTCTTCTTTTTTGTGAAGTCGGTAGATAAAGTGACGTTACTCTAAATCCAATAACGCGGACTTCTAAAAGCGTGTTTTAGAGAAAGTTTTTAACAGCTTAAAGTAGCTTATGTTTCCATTATAGATTGCAAACGAATATGAACATATCACATTTCGTAACGATAATAATAAGCCCTATCAATCAGAGTGTTCAATGTTTGCTTCAGTTGACAGGTAGACCTTTAGAAATGACAAATGACAAGGGAACTTGTTATATTGTGCAACAAGTTCACTGTGAGATACTTGTTGCACAATACAAGTTTGCCACACTGAAGATAGTTTCAAATACAGTACTCACTAACATCACTTACCATAAGGTCAGATTTATAAATAATAATTGAAACGTAAGCAAAGCTTAAAAACCCGACTCCACCACTTATATTTTGGTTTTGGCTTGATCGATTTTGATAATATTTATATGGGACCACCTATGAAGTATAATCTACCAAACAAAAAAAGATTTTTGAGAATCGGTCCACAATTGACGAATTCACCTCATATCAAAAACCATCCAACCTTTTTTGGGCGTAGCGCGTGAAAGAAATGGACATATATACATACATACGCTGGAAAAACATTACCCTTCTTCTAAAGCAGTCGGGTAAACATACAAATTTTAAAACAATCCCAGGTTTTAAAGTTAAACAAAAGCTACTTACAATATCATGACCCTGGCTGCCACTTCTGACGACCTCTGGCGCCATATATTCGATGGTCCCACAGAAGCTGTACGCTCTGGTCTCTGTGCCCACAAACTCTTTGGAGAGTCCAAAGTCCGTGAGGACTATGTGACCTTCGGCGTCCAGGAGGATGTTCTCCAGCTTGATGTCCCGGTAGATGATGCCGAGCTGGGGACGTGGAAGAGAGGGGGTTAATGGTGACAATATAATTTAAACGTAAGCAAAGCTTAATAAACCGACTTCACCGCTTATATTTTGGTTTTGGTTTGATCGATTTCGATAAAATGTATATGGGACTACCTCTGAAGTATAATTTACCAAACAAAAAAAGAATTTTGAGAGTCGGTCCACAAATGAGGAAGAAATCGGTGAACATACATAAAAAAATATATACATACAGTCGAACATAGTACCTCCTTCTTTTTTGAAGTCGGTAACAAACAATAATTCTTTATTAACACCAATAATAAGAAGTAAAGAAATAAATAACTAATGAGTATGAGACATGCTTGTCAAGAAAATACCTGTTCACACGTGACTTTATCGAGGCCTATATTACATTTACAGGGAAATAACGAAGGCAGGGTGTTTCTGTGTGTTTGCAGTTCGCATATGGATATTCAAGATAGCAAAACGCTATTGGCTAGACTTATTTGTGACGTCGCGTTTTAGATGTTAAAGATCTGTCTTTACGGCAGACATTGGCTTGTAGACTCAGACGTCAATTTCAGGATTTAATACATTTAATTTTTTTATAGTTGTGTATAAAATTATTTGAGATCCACATAAGATGCACCATCATTGAAATAATATATATGGTCCGAATGAATTGTACTTTCTGGCATATTATAATCAGCTTCTTAACAGTTCTACAAGTAACAACAATTCTGATCGAAACTGAAGAATTTGCGTTTAACGTCACAGACGTCAGTAAGTCAATGACATGATAGCCTTTACAAGGTTTAACTTAACTTGCAATCAATTTAACTATGTATGTTTAGGTGGAATCTTGCAACTGAATTTTGAAGCAGATATCTTCAACCGATTGAGCTGAAATTTCGTATTCACGTTTAGTTTGGATGATAATGCATGGTTAGCTTTGTGACGTCATTCTAAATCCAACATGGCGGATCACCCAAAATGGCGGACAAGTAATTTTTAATGCACTCCTACAATATGAGTTATCAAATTAAAGGGCTTGCTTAGTATTCGAAAAATAAAGTGACGTCACTCTAAATCTATTATGGCGGTCTTCTAAAAGCTTGTTTTAAAAAAGTTTTAAACAAGTAGCTTGTATATATATTCAGATTATATCCGCGTTAATCTCATCTGTTTGCCATGCATAATAAGATTCTCAAGATCGTGTAACGGAGTGCGTAATATGTAAATGCGTATTAGAAGCACTTACTACGTCTGAGCAACCTTTAGTAAAAGTTGATTGCAGAATGTCTGCTACGCGTTGTTTATTCAAGTGTTGGTTGTTCTAGACGGGACCGGAGACTGTATTTCTGTGATATTGTCCTAGATAATTTACTACTATCTGTACTATCTATTATGTGAAAATTTGATGTAGCGTACTTTCGATTATATGACATGAGCTGCACCGCGTTCGATGATGCGACATTTGACGTCACTGAATCGATATCTCGAAGATCGTTCGTTTCCAATGTCTGTTGCGGGATGCAACAAGGCGAACTGCATCTTCCTATTCTGTATAGATTTTTACATTTGCTAATTCGAAGCGATCCAACTGTAAACTGGTGAAAACTAGAGTCCTTTAAAGTATGAAATTACGTATCGCGCTTTGTCTAAACGGGTTACACAAATGTGTGGAAAACTTTGATGAAAGAAAGCGCTGTTTTAGACTTTAAGGCCTCTGCCAGTAGCTGTATTTGGTGCTTACCTTATGAAGTTGTTCCAGGGCCAGTATAATCTCGGCGATGTATATCCGAACCTCGTCTTCGTTGAAGTGTTCTCTTTGGTAGAGGTGCGTGAACAGCTCCCCACCAGCTACGTAATCTGTTGCCAAAAGATTATAGTTATTAGTATGTCCTACTATTTTTGAGTAAGACAATTACAATTACCGGGAATCACGACACAAATCATTGAACTTAGTGTGGGGATATGAGAGTGAAAGCGTTTATAAGCGTTAATTCAACACAGTTTTATTATAATTAAACAATTAAGTAGGGCTATAAATTTAGTTCAATGATGTGTAATTTTTTAGACGAGAAACTACTTTTTCACTTATATTTCTTATCATCAGGTGTTGATTATTTTTATGGGACCAACGAAGAGACTACCGGTTTTTGTATATAATCGGGTTTAACCCAAATTAAACCAAAAAATATAAATAGGTATTCAATCGAATTCAGAACAACAATCATCCAAATCGGTTAAGGTTCGCCGAGAGACAGGCAAAATTGAACAAAAAAAAATGTTTCGTTGAAATGAGAACATTCTCTGTTTTCTACGTTTGTTTTCGCAACATAAATTGCCGACCACGTTTATACACACTTAAGTCCGTATATTTACCACGTTATGATTCTGTTTTATGACGTTCAAAAAGTTTCATTTCAAAAGAATTTTAACATTAAATGAGCAAAAACAACAAAACAATAAGGAACTGGGATGGAAACCGGTGAATTTCGTAAAACATTTACAATGCCTATTGTGTAAGATCCCGCCAACCCTTCCCAGTTCCGGGAATTCCCGTAAGTTTTGTTTGTATACGTACACGTGGTACTGTAAACTGGTGGGTGCAATTTCGGAACAATTTATTTTTATTTAATAAAGAATTTATAAAGAAAAAAATGTAGCCTATGAGTTAATCCTAGGTATAAGCTATGTATATTCAAAATTTCATCCAAATCCGTTCAGCCGTTACAGCGTAAAGATAAAATAAACATACACATTTTAGTTTAAGTACCTGAATACGAGCAAAGCTCGGTTGCTCGTCAATACGACGTTTTCTACGAAAATTGAAACCTAGCTAGATCGATTTATCGCCCCCGAAACCCCCTGCATACTAAATTTCATGAAAATCGTTGTAGCTTTTTCCGAGATTCAGATTATATATATATATATATACAAGAATTGCTCGTTTAAATTAGATTAGATATTACAATCAAAATAAAATAAATTAACAACGTTTAAAATTAATTAAATGAATTCGCAATCCCAAGCACTCTTACAAAATTTCTTGAAATGTCTACAAAACGCAATTTCCCTAAAATCTTTGCTAGAGTCTGGGGTCCCGGCGCAAAAGTCGAGCGTTGTCCGGTTGGACCAAATTGGCTTATTTCTACACATAGAACAAGGCAGTATATCAAAAGCCTCTTTTCGCCTTACCTCTCATTTGGAAAATTGCAGATAAGTACAATCTTGACCACTATCTCACCTGATGGAATGTGAAGATGCGACCGAAGATTTATCATGCTTGTAGACACCTAATTCACTTAAGACTGGAAGACACCATGATTGTACCGTTAGGAGAACAAAGACACAGGCAATGACTTCCATTCCTTCGCTCTACGGATGGTAAACGTAGAAGCGAAACGCTTACAGCGAACTGGAGGTATGTCAACTGTAAATATGATAGTGTCTTCCAGTCGAGGGTGAATAGGTATTTTCTAGGCAAGCGTGCTCCATCGTCGAGCGCATCTTCACTTAACATCAGGTGGGATAGCGGTAAAATGCCCTATCATAGATAAAAAAATGTCTAAACTGTAACGTACGAATATATATCCGTTTCTAAAAAAATATGTTTAAGTAATTACTTTAAATTTGTCTATTAATTAATTGAATCCAACATTAGAAGCAATCAATCAAGCACAAAACATTAGCGCTACTAATCTAGACACGCCACGTGCCTATTTAGATCTAGGTCATAAGTGTTAGCCTACATCGTCTGCCCACGGCAATAAAATATAATATCACCGTCAATGATACTATTACTAATTATATAGTGGCCCCACTGTCAATAAATTACTAGAATTAAGAACATAATCTCAGGTGGAGTAGTGCGCAGCAACAGTCTTGTTCATCATCTACGCCCCGCGATTTTACCAGCGAAGTCCCGGAATCGCGGAAATTCCGGGATAAAAACAAGCCTATCATTAATTTAGGATCATGTGAATGTCAGCTACCTCCATACCAAATTTCATCAAAATCGTTCCAGCCGCACACTCAAAATCTTTCGCCTTTATAATGTTAGTGTGATGTGATGTGATTGTATGATTAACACGTTGAAGTGAGCAGGGCACATAGCACGCAGAACGGATGGCCGATGGGGCCGAGAGGTTCTCGAATGGAGGCCACGGACTGGCAAGCGCAGTGTCGGAAGACCGCCCACAAGCTGGACAGTCGATTTTAATATCGCAGGAAGACGCTGGATGCAGGGTGCCGCTTCCAATCGGTCTATTTGGAAATCTTTTTTGGCTATATCCAGCAGAGGATTTCTATCGCTGATATGATGATGATTATGATTCTAGTTTTTTTTTTAATATTTGATAGCATTATTCTCTTTCAAACCTTCTTCTTTCGGACGCTTCATCTATATATCAGCTTGAGGCTCTGACACCATTGAGCGAGGAAGCAAGATACTTATAAGCAGCTACCAGTTGACTGATGCAAAACTTCGGGGCTGAAGGCATCGCCCCAAGGAAGCTAGTCTCTCGGTATTTTATCGGATACACTTCGGAGAGTGTGCCTTGCCTATCATCGGACATCCAAATATGACTGCTAAGCGACACCGGTATATGGTAGACTTACCACAAATGCGAAGTGTTTTGCTTCCACATTCATTATGCGATCCGCATGTCTAAAAATATTTATGTGTTATAAGCCCACAACAACAAACTTGTTCAATATTCTAAGAGCTGTTTGAAGTGAACACTTCTTTAGCGGCGTTGTGCACTTTTTTGGGATGGGTAAAAAATGTTAAACTCGCGTCAGGACACGTGACCTGATCGAAAATTCGTAAGACGGAGGAAGGAGAGGAAGTAATATCCCCCTATTTCTACCGCGCGGCAAAAAATTATGCCTGTTCCTGCTGTTTACAAAGTTAATGTTCAAGTTTTCACTTCTGCCGGCACTCGCGGAGTGCAACCCGTTGTTTTTTTATCATTATACAATTTGAATATATCTACGAGCCATTAAAATAGAATAAATAAGTTTTAGGTATACAAGGACCTTATATATGGTGTTATTAAACTACAATAAGTAAACAAAATAATTAAACAACGACATCAAACTCTCACAAACATCATAAACAACGAGCAAAACAAACCAATTTTCGACGGTGACGTATAAAATATAAGTACATATATCAAGAACCCCACAATCAGTCATGTACGAGTACACTTGTGACCACAAAAATAGCACAGGTTTTTTTTATGTTTGATAGGCTAGCATTTGACCACTATCTCACCTGATGGAAAGCGATGATGTGGCCGAAGATGTAGCAATGGTGATATGACATTTCTCTTTTGAACCGACTTAAAAAAAAAATGTAGGTTCTCAATTCCACTGTATGTTTTTTTGCATGTTACGCGATTACTCGAAGGCCGCCGGACTGATTTGGACGAAGGTTTGGTGTGAAGTTAGTCCCATATAAAAATTGCCAAGATAAGGAATCAAGGCTTTGGACCGATTAAGACGCTATGCAAATTTTGTATTATAAGACAATATATACTTGATATTAAACTTATCTAAATAAATTTGATCGGAATTCAGAAACAAGATTGGTGCTTGCTTGCTTGCTTGTCGTATAGACTAGTGGGCGTCCTAGTGTTAACAGGATTTTTCAGGCCGCCTAAGGCATCCGACTTGGCTTGGTTGACAAGATTGGTGAAAGATTTCGAGAAACACATTTTTTTGATACAAAATAATATACATATAACTTGACTTTATAAAAGGCAAGCTATCCGCCCCAGCTTCGCCCGGGTGTGATAAATGAAGAACCGCTCGATCGATTCTGTGCAAACTTCACATAAACTATCTACTAAATAGTCCGAACAAAGCCTAAACATTTGGTTTGGATAGGTGAGCCCGTTCTTGAGTTATAAAATAACAACGAAAAGTGGCATTGTTTTTTTTTATACATATAGATAGAAATCTAGTTTCTTTATATAATTGAAATACCTAAATAAATAGAAACCAATTTTATTTCAGATAGTATAGTTCTCACGCAATACGAGTTTTTGTGATATATCTCTGAACAGCCATAATTTAAATTGGCTCCTAAATGTTTTTTTTCCAGCTTCACAGTTTTTTTATGCGGATTAGGCAAGCATTTGACCACTATCTCACCTGATGGAAAGTGATGATGCGGCCGAAGATGTGACATGGTTGCCAAGAAGATACCTATTCACTCAAGGCTAGAAAACTCCAATATTATACCGTACGTTAAGACGTAGGCAATGTTTATCTATTTTCGAACCATTTTTTTTTTTTACTTTTTTTTCCTGGCCTCATTTCCTCTAGTGGTAGAGTTAGCTACCACAAAATAATATAAAAATTAAAGGCGGCGACTCGACCACGACTTTCTTTTTGTCGAGACGACTACCAACTGTTTTAACGTAAGGCCTGTAAAAGCTCGTCCGGATTATTTACTCCAACCATAATAATTTTGTATATCGTCTTAACCTTTACAGTGTAATAGTATAGGTGTTTATAACATACACTATGAGGACAATCAAAGTAAGTGCGCATTTAATAGGCACGAATTTCTTCGCGCCTCTGTCGAGGCCGCTCAAACGCGCGTGTAAGACACATGGTCACTGTGCTCGCGTGAATGGCGAATATGTACTCTAACTACCAGGCAATTTTATACAAAATTGATTGCAGCACGCATATATTATAGGTATATATCACCTAACCATGCGTTCAGACCCAGATCATAACAAGCAAGGGAGATGGGTACGAGAAAACGGCCTACTCCAAACGCATCAGGAGCTATTTTAACATGATCCTAGAATTCTTAGATCAAGTCTAGACTTTTGAGAGCTGAGATGCCACAAATACACACATACACAGATATAAACTACAAACTTATGATACCCCACTTTTTCGTCTGGGGGTCAAAAACTGAATGACATGTCTGAGACGCAAACCTCGGGATATGAGAGTTGAGATAAACAAACGCTTTCACACTCAGCCCCACGCTAAGTTCGATGACTGTGAGTCGTGAGTGCCGGAAACATTCACATCACACACACAATCACAACCAGAAACAATCACAAATTTTCCTTGGGGGGAAAACTTGTGTTCCCGCAGGGAATTGAACCCGATACCCTTATACTTAGAATTACCCTATGCTTAGAATGCGAACGGTTACCCAACTAAGCCAGCGGGCAGTGTAACATAAGACTAAGATCATATATAACATACTTATGCCAAAGAAAATTGCTTCAAAGGTAAATTAATGTGATAAAAAATAAAGCACTACGAGTATACAATGCGCATGTATTTCTAATCGGGTCCATAAAACAATAGCCCTATTTGTGAATGTGATAAGAATGGCCGTACCCGGTGTGTTACTATGACTGTTTAGAATTGCTCTTATTGGTTATGAACTGCCCGATGGTCTCGCTTCTAAACAGCGGTTATCGGATTCGTTTCCGGGTAGGAACACACGTTTTCTCCCCAAGGGGATATGCTTGACATATATACCTACCTTTTTACAGCGAGAAGCACGCACATTCGCACCCAATGGCTGGATGAGGTTACGTCCGTATTTCTTTCAAGTCCTTGCCTTTAGTATACTTAATATTTGTGACCAATGTAAAACAATAAAGTTTAATTTAATGCTGTCCTCGATCTAAGTTCAAGAACAATCGTAGGAAATACTAAACTTATTATTTTGTAAGACTATGTACAATGTTATAGTGTTAGCTAGACGGCGCTGCGTGTATTAGAACGTATACATGGGGATCTGACAGGTCGGGATCGACGAGTGAGAAGTCAATGTCAAGCAGAGAAAAAGATGGCGACGGATGATGAAGGTGCTTATTGGAGGATATTTGCATAGGTAAAGTTGAGATTGGAGTCAGGGGACCTCTCTATCGGCTTGCACGGCCTCACTCGTCTGGGGCGTAGCTTTGGTGAGCTGTCTGTCACCCCTCCATATGCGTAGTGGCCTGGTTTGCCTCCTGGCCAACCGCCGGAGCAAGATAGTAACTACTAGCGCGACCCTATCATGCCCCACCTCAGCGAGGGACTGCTCACAAGGGGTTTCTATTGGGTTCAAGCCCCACACAGCCCTTCCCTTCACTCCCGGAAAGGAAGGAAATTGCCTAGATTAAAATAATGAACCTACCGCAGATAATAAACAACGGTGTATAAAGGGTTGTATCATTTCTTACATTAGGTTGGTAAACACTAGATCCTGTAGAAGTGACAAGCACGCTACGAGCATCAGTTGCGATTTGCAAGACTGCATTACATTGGAGTATCTGCATTTGCATATTTTAATTCTATGTACTTTGTTGCATAATTTTGTTAGCTTTCTAGTATCACGGTTTTGTTTTCAGTCAAGTTTTGTATACGTAATTTGTTAATTATTTTAATTTAGTACATAATTAGAAGAATTTTTTACGATGGAAATTTGACAGTACCTTTATTTATTTAACAACACGACGACCGTCCTATTGTATTTTCCCACGGTAACAAGTAAGATTAAACATTTACGTTTAAAAATAAAATTACAAAAACGAAATTAACTTAAGCTGACCCACAAAACAAAACAGCTCCTAAGCCGCCTGCGACGATGAATCGGACAACATTATAAGGCATATAAATTAATAAAAATTAGGTAATTACGGATTTGGTATGGATTACTGTGTATGGATGGTTTTGAGCACAGAACAGGACATTGTATTCTAAACTACATTCTTATACTCTTTCATAAAATAACCTAATGCCTCTGCAATTAATTTCCCAAGCCCAATTTCGTGCCTTGACCCAGCGGACGCATTTCGCGCTTTTTCCCTCTTGTTTGCAATCCATTGTTATACTGCACGTGCGGCACTTAAGAACAAGGCACGAGAGACGAGCGGATGCGGGTGCTTTCGATTACCTTCGTTAACTAGTGGTATAATGGTCAATGATACTTGAAAGGGAGGGAAGCAGATGCTGTCGAAACACGGAGACTCCTTAAGACACAGGTGAAAAATCGGATGAGCTATTTGCTCGCCATTCATTAAAAAGAGATAAACCTATAGATCAGAGCCACGTGTCATTATAACTGTCTATCGATAGAAAAATCGGTTTAGCGTCAGATCTATATAATTTAAAATAAAAATGGTTTCTATATATTTTTAGATACTTCAATGTAAAATAATTAATTCAGTAAACATAATAAATATAATTTATGGAGTCAGATAATGAAGGTATTGGCGTTTCAAAAGACTTTGAACATTAATTCTTTCGAGAAAACTTTCACCAATCATGATGCTGACATGAATCTGATGGTCACACTATTTAACAAACTTTAAAAAAAGGAAGAAGTTCTCGATCTGCGATTGTAGACAGTTATTAGTTTTTTAAACTCGTATATATTATTCTCATAAAAGCACCATGGCAGGTAGTTTTGTGACACCAACTTAGTGATAGATCTATTTGAATCATCGTTGTTGGGGTCTCTTTCTACGCTTCATCCATTAATATAATTTAGTTTGGTTAGTCTGGTCTGGTTAATCGGCTACAATTGGAAGTGGATGATGGGTTTTTAGTGTCTTCGGCTTATCTATGGTTAACTATTATTAAACACAAACGCTTTCACACTCATAGCCCCACACTAAGTTCGATGACATTGTGTCGTGGGTGTCGGAAACATTCACATCACACACACAATCACCACCAGAACCAGAAACACAAATTTTCCTTGGGTTTCAGTCGGGATTCGAACCTGATACCCCTGCTTTGAAGGCGAACGCCACCCAACTAAGCCAACGAGCTGTTCTTTTATTTATTTAGTCCAGTTATTTTGATGCATCTTAACAAACCCATACTTCATGAAAATTTAGAACATTCCGCTTTTCAAAAACAAGAGTATACGATAATGTTGACGCAGTAACTTGCAGCACGCTCCAATCCGCTGGCAGTATTGAGAAACTCGACTACAATGCAATAAGGCATAATAGAGGCGTTATTTGATACCTCGTTACGAGCATCTAGTTGAAAGTCTAGATTACCCTTTGCAGTGTAGAGATACGTTTCTAGTGCATTGTTCTAGTAGTTATCGATATACAGCTAGTAGTTCGGCCTGAACTAGTTATATCATATTGATTATGAGATCTCGCGCCTACATTTAGCCTTATAGAGAAAAACTTTTGAGGTTAATTCGTTATATATTTTTTTCTTAATAATAGTTACAACCTGGATGACCGTAAAGGTCACGTCACAAAATAGATAACCGTATGAAAAAAACATAAAAGCTTTCACAGCCCCACACTAAGTTCAATTACTTTTGTCGTGCCGGAAACATTCACACATCACACACAATTACACTCGGAACCAGAAACACAAATTTCCTTTGGGCAGAAAACTTGTGTTCCCGCCGGGAATCGAGCCCGATACCCCTGATTAGAAGGCGAACGCTCACCCATCTGATCGAACGGGCAGTTCAATTATCTAATTGATTTGAGCAATTAATGCAAACGTTATACTGAATGGACAATTGGATACTCTCCAAAGCTTGCTTTACCATGTTGAAATTCGAGATCGTAGGTCAAATCATAGGTCGAATAGTAATACAACAAAATAAGGAAGATGGCGCAGCGAGCCATGTAGAGTAGAACCATTCTAAATGTGCACGCCCCTCCGCAAACAATTTCATACATTTGACACTCAGTCGTTTGACAAATTTGGTGGAGGGGCGTGCATATTTAAAATAGTTAAACGTATAAACTGTAGTGAGCACACATTTGTATGAGCGTGTGTATACGTTTCTTGTGTGGTATTTGATTCAAATCCTTTTTACCGACTTCAAAAAAGGGGAAGGTATTATGTTCGACTGTATGTTTTTTTAATGTATTTTCACCGATTTCTCCCCCATTTGTGGACCGATTCTCAAAATTGTTTTTTTTTTTAGTAGATTATACTTCAGAGGTGGTCCCATATAAATTTTATCGAAATAAAAAACCAAAAAATAAGCTGTAAAGCCGGTTTTTTTAAGCTTTGCTTTCGTTTATTAAGTTTCGATTTCTTTTTATCCAAGAATTTGAACCGAGTTAGACATGTTAAGTGACGATGCGGTCGACAGTGGAGCACGTTTGCCTATAAGATGCCAAATCACTCGCGACTTAAACATTCCATACTGTATTTATCAGGAACAACAGACTCAGGCAAGGAGTTCCATTCCTTTTCTGTTCGCATTATGAATGTGGAAACAAAACGCTTCATCCGCATTTGTGAACTGTCTACTGCCTAGTATCTAAACAAAACAATCATGTTATTCGGTATCTGTTTACTGCACCAAACACTAAAGTTTTCCGTGGCAGGTGCATAAGTGACTAAAACTCGTGTGCAAACAAAAGTGCAACAAACTCCTAATTAGAAATAGGATAGGTGCCAACAAATGCTCGGTATAACGAGAAGGGGAATCATCGAAAAGCACGTGCAAAATCGGATACACAACACGTTGGTTCTTTAATGAGAAAAAAGGTGAGCATAGGAGAGAACCTATTTACTTAAAGTGCAATAGCACAAAACGATGGCTAGATTTAAGTATCCGATTTGATCTGTCAATAGTGGTTTCCTTACGCTCGCTTGGGTATATCCTACTAATATTATAAATCCGAAAGTTTGTGTGTAAGTATGTTTGTTCCCCTTCACGCTTTAACGGGTAAACGGATTTGGATGAACTTTGGAATGTAGCTTATACCTAGGATTAACACATAGGCTACTTTTTAACTTGGTTATAGCGGGCGAAGCCGCGCGGAGAGGCTAGTGTAGTATATATTTAGGGTATTTTGTGTAAGTGGGATATAAAAAATCTTATCCAGTCCAAATTTTTTTGATAAACCGACGGACTACGGTTTATCAAAACATTTTAAACATGTATTTTTTATTTAACAATTTAAAAGAATGTACAAAGATAAAGAGCGTCGCGCATAAACGCTTTCACGCTCACAGCCCCACACTAAGTTCGATGTATTAATTAAAGTGGTCACTATCGATTTGATTTATTTCATTTTCTCAGAGACGGAGGATCGATCGTTAAAAATATATGACCTGCTTGCTGTTTTTGCAAAATTCAAATGATCTTAAAAATACATACCTATAAATATTTGTATAAAATACTTTGTAAGGTAGAGAAGCAACACTCTCCTCCACACTTGACCACATTTGAGCACTATCTGCCACCATATGCACCACTATATGCTTGCCTAGAAGATACCTATTCAGTCTTGATTTGAAGACTCCCAGATTATACCCCTCGGGGAACAATGACGCAGGCAATGAGTTCCACTTCTTCGCTGTACGGATGATGACCGTAATATAAAAGTGAAACGTTATCTCAACGAATCATTCACTGTTTCGTTATTGCAAAATCTACAAACTAAAATCCATAAATCAAAACCTCTGCAAATTCAACTGTAGTTCTTATCAGCATACAAAGTAAGTACCTAGAGTAGGTCAAGGCGAAGCAAAGTAGGCCTCAACATTCGCAAGGTTTAGCAATGCCTGTCGCACTTTTTGTGAATTTTCTAGTATTTCTACATACATATCAGACTGTTGACGTGAATGACTTGATGTTACAATGCAGTGTATTGAAAGGCCGTGGTCAATTAAAATCGGTTAACAGCACATAGCATAAACGCTTTCACACTCAAGTGTGGGGGTCCACACTAAGTTAGACGACTTGTATCCTGGGTGTTGGAAACGACATCACTTACACAATCACAATCAGAAAACATTTCCCTTGGGGAGAAAACTCGTGTTATCACCGGAAATCGTACCAGAAACTCTTTATTGATACACTTTACAAGAAAACACGTAAAAATAGAAAAAAATTATGTGTACAATAGGCACAATACCCTATCGCTAATAGCGATCTCTTCCAGACAACCTTTGGGTGGATTTTGATTAGAACGATGTAACGAGTATAATACAATATAAAAACTCTTCGTACGAGAAACTTATAAAGATAGGTACAATGGGCGGTCTTATCGCTAAGAGCGATCTATTCCAGACAACATTTGGATGGAAATATAAACGGGAACCTCTGCTTGTAAGGCAGACGCGAACTAAGCCAGCGGGGCAGTTCAAATGTACATGTCAAAACTCGATGAACAAGCCATCACACTAATATTATAAATTCGAAAGTTTGAGTGTAAATGTCTAAGTGTGTGAGTAAGTTCGTTTTCTCTTCACGCTGTAACGG
This sequence comes from Lomographa bimaculata, assembly GCA_948107665.1. Lineage (NCBI taxonomy): Eukaryota > Metazoa > Arthropoda > Insecta > Lepidoptera > Geometridae > Lomographa > Lomographa bimaculata. The sequence goes on along the minus strand of OX403610.1, from coordinate 9,471,959 downwards.
CTGAACGGATTTAGATGAAGTTTGGAATGAACATAGCTTATACCTAGAATTAACACATATGCTACTTTTTAACCTGTTAAACGTGGGCAAAGCCTCGGCACACGGCTAGTAAAACACAATCTTTGCGTCCAATCACTCTCAAACTCGCCACAGATCAGAGAAAGTTTCAAATCACGGCCTGGCACTTAAAATAGATGAGAAACGTTACGAAAATAAAAAAGTATACAACCTTAATGCAAATTGATCCACATTTTATACCTATCAGTAATAAAAAACAAAAAAAAACAGCGTCATCGAGCATAACGAGCGTGGCAAAACTAGGTCGATCAATTTAGTGGTATCGAATACTTGAACAGGCAAAGGTAGAGCCGTAACTAATGACAATGTAGATTGTAGATTCTACGGAAGCGTTCGATGGTATCAAACTTCAGTAAGCTATAGTGCTATCTAAGGAAAAAAGACGTATTATGCATTTTTGTCAAAATTGAGTTACCTATATACATCATCGGAATCAGGAATCAAACGCAAGCAAAACTTAAAAAAACCGATTTCACCGCTTATATTTTGGTTTTGGCTTGACCTATTTCGATAAAATTTATATGGGACCACCTCTGAAGTAAAATCTACCAAACAAAAAATATATCAAAATCGATTCATAATTGGCGGAATTATCGTTTAACATACATACAAAAAAAACATACAGTCGAATTGAGAACCTGCTTTTTTGAAGTCGGTTGAAAATAGACGCATCTACTTAAATTTTCTTTAATTTAAAATATTCAAACGCAACCTACTAGATCTTACTTTTAATTAAGACGCATCTGCTACAAGTCATAACATATACTAAATAGTAAAGACATTTCTAATGTATATAACTCAATTTTAACAAAAAAGTTAGTTACGTCCTTTTTCCTTATGACGGCAGCATAGATATTATATACGTACTTTCAATGCAACGGCCAAGGACGAAACTATAATAATGAATTCAATATATTAACAATTCAAAAAACCCGACTGCTAAAATAGTGAAATTACATTTACTAGCTTTTATTTAGTTTTACCCGTCCCGTTGTTTATCTGTCTGTCTGTAATCAAATATTGCAAGCTAAATTGGACCCACTACCCATGTCCGATTGGATTCAAATTCAGTGTACTTATTGAATATCGATTACTGTCATGTATTTAGCGACACTCGCGAGATTAAGGCAAATCCATTGACGTAAGAATTATCAAAATCGGCCCACGCGTTTGGTCTCTAGAAAGCCACAAGCGAACAAACGCTCATAGGTACATCGACTGAGTAAAAAGGATCAATATTGAAACAGAAATTGTATTTATTGTAATTATATTATAATGTAGTACCGGTTTTTTTTGGTAAATGACGTTTTCTAAAAATGAAACCAAGCTAAATCGATTTATCGCCTCCGAAACCTCCTTCATACTAAATTTCATGAAAATCGTTGGAGCCGTTTCCGAGATTCAGATTATATATATATATACACACACATACATATATACAAAAATTGCTCGTTTACGGGTATTAGATAGATTTATTTGAACATGTAGAAGTTTTATTACATTTTTTTTAATAAAAAAATACTGGTACTGTAGGCGGAATGTTGAGTAACATGGAGAAAGAAAGGTTACACAATCCGATTAAGAAGGTAGCCAGTGACCTTCAACGTATAGGTCAGATATAAAATTGAGGAAGATGAGTTTTTCATCATTTTTTCTTTGTTAAATGCGAATTATAGTTGCATAAGTCAAGATCAATCAAAGGTTGTATAGACCTTCAAGAAGTATAAAGGTCAGAGAGATAATGGCCTCAATTCTGATGTACACTCACTAAATTAAATTTAAACTATTCCTGTCTTTTACAAAATAGGAACACAAGACAGAGATAGCATACTGCTGTGCTGTCAAGTTAGTCAGAACTTAGATGTCTATGCAAGCTTAGTCGAGTATGTGTTGTATTGGTGTTGACTAAAAACACGCGCCTTTCTGCTTCTGCTGTTCATATTTTAATTGTTAAACTAGCATGACAGCACTAAAATGCATGCTATCTCTGTCTTGTGTTTTATTTTGTAAGAGACAGGGATAGTTTAAATTTAATTTAGTGAGTGTACATCAGAATCGAGGCCAATATTTAATTTTAACCGACATCAAAAACTTCAAAACTTACAGTCAAATGAGAACCTCCTCGTTTTTTAGAAGTCGGTTTTTAACCTATAAAGAGCTTCAAAGTTCGTTCGTCAGTAGAGCTTATGACGTCACGCGGAATTTTAACACACTAGATCTTAGTAGTTTCTTTCATTGACAAACGAAGAAATACGTGTCCAATCTTTTTTTTTAAATGTTAATGACGGACTAAATAGATTTTTTTAGGCATCTAGTCTATTGGGTCTTCGGACGAGAATCAAGCAACATTCAGATTGTTTAGTGACATCCACAATACCCAAAGACATAATCTCCATTGACCTTTCATCATCTTTTGTCTTCAGTATACAAGTAACGTTCACCTTGGGGGGAAAAGTCGCGACATTCACGTGAAAGCAATAAATTCAAAAATAAATATCACGTTTATTGTTTAAATTTTTCTTTTTTCCTCGTAACAATTTAATTTATATCTCTTTGGAGACGATCAAAGATATTTTTATACTTGACTGTAAATTCCTGTTTTTTCTAATCGATACGAATACTTATTTCAGATGGGTTATGCCACTGCGCTCCACGGCTATTGTTCTCAAACGATTAAATGTCCATACTTTATATCCACTGGGCTACACCGAACAAAAATTTAAATTATATTTTTAGTCGACATCGCTCCATTTAAAATAAAGCCACCGCTTTCACACTTACAGACCCGCACTAAGTTGTATACGCCGCACGTACTCAATTGATGAAGAAGCAACCGACTGCTCCGAAACTAGTCTCGCAACAATGTAAGAATCCACACGTGAGTGAATTCGCTAAAACCTTAATAAATAATTATTCTAATTATTGACCGAGCGCGCGCAAAGTGTCTCTGTTTCTGCTTGAGCAAAATTGCTTTCGGGTGTCCGGATTTCCGTTTGTTTTCCTCTGCAGGTCGCATTTATCAACCGATTCTCGTGAATGTTTGTGAGCAGGCTCGATAATTACATAGATTTATTTATTTTGATACAGTTTTTGGAAACCTTTCAAAATGGCGTAGATATGGGGGTTGAAAATGTAAAAAATATTTCAGCATTTCGAAAATTACACGTGGTCTTGAACCCACAGAGCCACTAATATGTTTTTCCTACTCTTGATTACCCAATTCTTCCTTTCAAAATCTATTTGCCTAGTTTCATATAAACAAGTTAAATCTTATTGAGATCGCTCCATATAAAGTTAATTATGATTCCACCATGCCGATCCATGTCAATCTGGGACAAGACCTGATTCTCAAGCAAGATCAAAGTGTTCGACGAAGCGTACCTACCTACCTATAAAATTGCTTTATGTTCTAATACCTAAATAGTCCTGACCTGATTCTAGCAACGTAGGGCGTCAGCGTACTTATAATTTAGTTAAATTTATTATTTATATATACACGCTTTCACTCACAGCCCCACATTAAGTTCGATGACTTGTGTCGTGTGTGCCGGAAATATTATATCACACATACAATCACAACCAGAACCGGAAACAAACATTTTCTTTAAAGAGAGAACTTTTGCTAAGCAGAACTATATTGATAAATTTAGAAAAGAAAAATTATCGCTTGAGTTGGGGTTTGAACCCGCGGCCATAAGGTGTCATGCCCTATTGCTATAACCGCTGAGCTACTCAAACCTTGCCTGAAGCGACGAAATTATCCTTTCCTTATTATTAACGTTTTACTTATTTTTAACGTCTAATAATATGAATGGTATATGAATACCGAAACAGTTTTTAGAAGCTACTACTAAATACACACACACACACACAAACTTTCGCATTTATAATATTAGTAGAATACAGTGTGCATTTCTTTACAAATAAGCTGGTGTTTTACAAAAAAGTGTGGGCTACTAGAAGCCCAACGGAATTTCATTTGTAATTGATTAACAAGGTATAACGATACTTTCACTACAACCACAGTACAAATAATAGTACAAACTTTAACTAAAAATACTAATTGGATTTAGAAAGCCAAAATCTTTACGCTTTCTAGATAGGAGCCAAATAACTTCAAAATCGTAAAAAGTAAGTTTTTGTACAGGCATTGGCTAATTTCAAATTTAATTGAACACTTTCTTATGCAACCGTGATGGAACAAACAAATCGCTCGCGGGATGGTAAGCGCTTGCTCGTTACTATACAGTACCACGCTTGAACTTAAATAGTTTAAAATCTTGAACTATTTCATTATTTGATAGTGGTCAAATGCTTGCATGTCCTGAATAAAAAAAACCTTGGGCTGAAATACCCTGCGGCCAATTAGTTCTGTCTTACGAATATTGTGATCTCGTAACGATAACTAACTTTAATCCCAATAAAACAGAACCTATAACACTCAGGGATCTAGCTATCTATTAGTTAAAACAAATTGATTCGAAATAGTTCCAGAGATCATCTTTTTCGAGCAAACTTTACATTTTATTTTGTGTGTAGATCTAATCATAATATTTTTTTTTTTATTTACAAAATCCACAGCCCTTAATTAACAGAGTTTGATTTATACCTAAGGCCAATAACGGATTTAATTTTAATTAATATTACTTAATTATAAGGCAGTCATATTACTCTTACTGTTATGTATGATTTTGTAATACTTAAATTAATAAAGTTTGAAGCTACATAAATTAATAAAAACAATATTATAATTAATGCATTGGTTGGTGTGTGTGTGTGTGTGAGAGTGGGTAAGAATTTTGTGTGTGCATGTGAAAGCGTGTATTTGTTTGTGTGTGGGAAAAAGGTGTGTGTAATTTTTATTTTACCATAATTTTAGATTTGAAAGAACTATGCTTGTAGTAAAATATCAACATCTAGAAAACTCCAAAAACATAAAAAATAACAATAGAAATATATACCGATAAATATGAATCTAATAACCATGCTATAAAGTCGCAAATCTAACAGCTTCCACAAATTTTAACATCATTAGTTTTCGAAGACAATAATTGCATCGGTGGAAAGAAACAGTTGTATATACCGTTAAACATGAACCATAACTGTCAAGACTTAAGGTTGGAAATTTATCGACCGTTTTGCGGTTTTGCGCAAACTATAGTTTTCCCTTGACCCGCTTGCGTTTAAACTAGAATCGAATCTAGAAATAGGTTTTCAATTAGTCACAGTGTTTTGTTGCAACTTTTTATATTAAAGTTGGTTTTTAGGATTCCGTACCCAAAGGGTAAAAACGGGACCCTATTACTGAGACTTCGCTGTCCGTCCGTCTGTCACCAGGCTGTATATCAAGAACGGTGCTAGCTAGACAGTTTAAATTTTCACAGATGATGTATTTCTATTGCCGCTATAACAACAAATACTAAAAATAAAATATATATTTAAGAGCTCTAATAAAATAAATATTTAAGGGCTCCCATACAACAAACTTGATTTTTTATAGATAATGGTACGGAATCCTTCGTGCGCGAGTCCGACTCGCATTTGGCCGGTTTTATTTTAATTTTAACTTTATATTCAAAAGGATAACTTTGATGGTCGTATGTCTGTAAAGACGCTTTTCGCAAAAACAAATGTGTGAAGTTGTCAAGTTGAAACTGGTATGAAGTACTTAGCTCTACGATCCCTTGTCACTGTAATACAAAGCAATAAAAAAAATTTGAATTTATGCGGCATAATAGACCTAGAACCAAGAAATTTGGTAATAAGCAAGGTCTCACAGCATGAGTAAATGAATAAATCAGAAAAGCGTATGACGTAAAGAAAAAAATAATGAAATAGCTTGCGGCCAATTTAACTTTCGTTTGGCGGAAGGCGATGTGCTTATGGGAAACTCTGAAAACCTGGAATCGAATCGGTACCCGCGGTAAACTAGGCTAAAAATATAGATTGGTAGATTATTGATACATGATACGAGTGCAATATTATTTTTGTATTATTTGTAAAATGTGTTTAGTTTAGTTGTTTATTGTTGTGTTCGCGTATTGTGTGTATGCTTATGCCGTGATTCCACCGAACGGCTCCAACGGAAGATCAGCGCTGGTCATCTGCCAGCATTATGCTGAGTTGGGGCCGATTTGTGACTTTCATTTATATGTTTATTTTATAATAGTATTTTTATTGTTAGATAAGTCACAAATAAATTATTTTCTTTCTTTTCTTTTCTTTTCTAAAAAAACTCGACTAAACAAACGAATCTGTCAATAAAGGTATCATTAACAGCCCGCTACGAATTGCCAATACAAACATATGAAAGGGCATTAAAAAGGACCCTCGGAGGTTAATGCCGTTGCGAGACGACCTTGTCCTTAGTCGGGCCTATTAGGGCGAAGCTACACAAGTGCTGTTGGAAGGGACATGTTTTTGTAAGGAAATCGATAGTGCTAAACATTCATGAGCTAGAAATATTTATATATATAATTATTCTGTACATGTGTATGTGCCTGAATTCCTCATCAACGGATGAACCGATTTTGATAAGAAGAAATGTGTGTTCAGGTAGAATCATGAATGGTGTACATTCAAAATTCGATCCGATAAATAAGGTAAGAAATTCCACCCGTGCGAAACCGGGGCGGGTTGCTAGTATATCAATAAATATATAATATGACATGTGTCTCATGACATTATGGGACCAAATAAGCTTTTTTTTCCCATTTCGATGAATTACTTAAAAATTTGTAAATTTTAAAAACAAAACCCCTACAGCTTCAAAAATTAACTTTAAATAAAATCGAAATAGATAAAAAACTCGTATCGTCCAGAATTCAGTTAAGTAACATTGAATAAAAACACAATTGAATTAGTTTCATGATCGATACACATACAACAAATAATAAATTATAATGTGGAAAAAGCTACTTTAACAGTCGGAACCCATTATTGCCGGTCTAGATTTTCAATGGGATGATAGTACATATATTAAAGATTTTTGAGTGCCACGAACGCACAAACATACATACAAAAGCTGACAAATAAGACGTTTTCAATTACAAAATAACTTAATCACTCCACCATTCCACATCGGTATTTCATTAGACTTAATATATTTTTAACACACTTCAACAAAAATGAAGAAGTTCTCAATTACCGTTTTATCAATGTTTTTTTCACGTGTGTTACCTCAGATCTTTTTTCTAGTTGAACCGATTTTAATATTTTATCTATTTAAGCCTTGGTGTATCATCTAGTCCCATTTAAATTTGAACAAAATCTGACCAGTATTTTTGAGTTATCCTGATTAAAGCGTATTTAATTAATTTAATCAGATCAAGGGTTCCGGAGATAAAGCGGTGGAAGTCGGATTTTTAAGCTTTACTTACGTTTAAATTAATCCCAAACTAACTACGCCTCAGGGTTTCGCACGCGTGATATTGATTACCACCCTGTTTAACCTATTAAGGGGTTGATTTTTGAAAATTAGATTAGCCTATGTGTTATTACTGAATTCCTATGTACACTCCAAATTTCATCAAAATTGGTTGAATAGTTACGGAGATACGTGGTAACAAACATTCACACACACACAACTTTCGGATTTATTATAATAGTAGGGATAGGAATTATCATAGGATAGGCTACATCGATGCCACCAAAGGCGTGCGTTTCTCAAATATACCCCGGCCCTAAATTTACGTAACGGTTGAAGGGCCGTAGGGTTCTTTGACATTACCTAAGGACGGGGACCTAGACAGAGGGGTCACATTGCGATTTAAGTTGAACAACACCGGGGGCTGTTGCGGCACTTGGAAAAAGTTAGGGGTTGAAGGTTGTTTTTACCGACTTCACAAAAAAGGAGGAGGTACTCAAGTCGACTGTATTCTTTTTTTGTGTGTTACCTTATATCTTCATTCCACGTGAACCGATTTCGATTTTTTTTTTATTTGTAAGATGTTGCTTTTCAATTGGTCCCATTTAAAAGCCAATGACCAAATCACTATGGGAACATTTTCATTTAGTGCTGGTTTTCAGTTATAAACATTTAGATAAATTGTCAATTCGTTTTCAAACCAATAAATCTATCTATCCAATTTAGTATCGAATAAAGTTTTTGTTGTATTTATGATTTTTTATTGTCTATGTTGGTCAAGATAAAAATGATCGTAAAATTTAAGTTCAGTAAAAGTATTTTTTTTTTTTCAAATACTTATTATTTAACTTTCATAAATATAACTTTTCCTAAACGTTTGAATCGGGTGAGGGTTAATATGAATGGGTCATTTTATTTGTATTATGTATAGGTGTGTCTTAATTAAAGAGGGTTCATGATACGAGATACCTTCTCAATTTTTAATAATAAATACACAATGAAATCACGTTCTCCTGCCACGAAAGGTTGCACATTTAAAGAAATATTAATATATTGAAGCATTGTTTGGTTTAAACTTACTGTAAACAACAGCAATATTTGCTTGAATTACGTGCGTACAAATATAAAATTACTATGAATATTGATAAACGGGTCTTCAACTATTGTTATTATCTATAATGTACATTCGAAATTAATAAAATATGATTAGGTTTAGAAATAAAAACTCAACTTACCAAGAATTAGGTGCAGTTTTGCATCTGTCTGGAAGGCATAGTGAAGTGTGACCAAAAACGGGCACGCCCTCACAGCCTCCAGGACCTGTTAAATTAACACTTAAATAGACTCTCATCTCAAGGGAAATAACAACTAGTGCATTTAAATGTGAACCTAGAATAGCTCCCTGGGGGACTCCTATGTAAAATAGAGTAATTAATCAAAGATATTACATTTTAAATAAATAGATATATATATTTATATTTAATATAGATGCGCTTCGTTACTCAATGGCTAATTTATTCATTAGAATATTGTAGCAATCCGTCAAATATTAATTACCAATACAGACTAATTCATTAGAGTTACAATATCGAACGCTTTAGCTAAGTCAATGTTTCACATATCTGTCAATTCAGTGACAGGAGTAGCGAGGATGGTTTTATTAATCCATTAATTTAATGTGTCCGAGTTTGATTATAGATTCTGAGCAGCTCGGAACAAAAAATTGAACGAAATTATACTAAATGGATTTTATCCGTGAGTCAATATAAAAATGTAGCAATATAGTGTTTCTTTGGTTCATATTGAATCGAATAAATACCAAGTCATGCATTCGTTTCTAGGTCTTATTTTAGTTATCTAATGCCTTGATATTCTACCATAATAACGCTTACTTTGATGTTGAGAATGAAATATATCCTCAATTAATTATGTCAAATTATAAGAACCATTCAATTCGCAAGAAAAGAACGAATGTTTCCAGCTTTTTATTTTACTTTAAGTATTTTGTCTTAATCAAGGTGATTGGAAATGTCAAGAGGCAAAATAAAGCCAAAGGCTTAAATTATGCTCTCTTTTGTACTTATATAAGCCAAATTAATTTGAAACTGATTCGTGTTTCACAAATCAACACTCAATGAAAACCAACTTTACAAAGAGCTAGACTACTGTCTACAAGCTTACCTGTCTTTCTGTCCTAGTATGTTCAGCAGTTTTCAGCTTCTGCACTATTGACGCCTTCTTGAGAACTTTCATTGCATATAATTTACCCTCATCGACTCCATTCTTTTTTCTAACTAGGAACACTTTGCCGTAAGCTGGAACAAAGAGAGAAACGTTGTTAGCAATAATCGTATCGGGGTAGGATACATGGCTGCGGCACAAGTCAATGTGCTGGAGCGGTTATAATATAGTTGTGTACAGAGGAGGATTACAATGGAACTTATTCATAGGAAAATCAAATATGCGATATAATAAAGAAACTGGATCAAATATAAGCTTAAATTATTCGAAATATAATATGTTTGAATATTGTTATATTATAAGTCTTTATTATATATATTTATTGTAGGAGACAAAATTACTATAAATAAAGTAAACGATAAGAGTTGGGATTTCTGATCTGTAAGTCGATCAGAAATACCAACTTTTATCGTTTACTTTATTTATACAATTTTGTCACCTGCTATATTATGTGTAAATTATAACCTTTGCTTTTTTCAACTTATCGCAAAGATAAGAGGGATAAGGAATAATAAATAGGGTTATGGGAAAACCAAACTAAGGTTACCATAAACGTGATAAACGTTACGAAATAAACATTGAACACATTTGGAGATCGAGATTATCATAATACAAAATTTGCTAAACTGACTGACTGCTGAGCTCGATTCGCTCATGAGCTCAAGTAAAAACAAAATGCCGGGCACTAAACTAGTCATCTAAACGAAGAGGCTTATTTTAATTTAAAAAATTCCTAAGCTTGGCAAGACATTGTACTAGTAGTTAACCGCAATCGCTTTACAACAACGCCAAATCCAAACAAGTCAGTACACAAAGAGTATGAAGTTATAGGTGGCTCCCACGAAAGTGGGGCACGTAGAGTGCAAACAAAAGATCAATTAAAACATGTTTATTTTTATTCCACGTAAGCTGATAAAGAACGGGTCTGGCTTGAAGGGCCTACTTGTTTACAGTGTTGAGCAACAGTGATCAAGTGTTGTGAGTAATGGTAATAAGATATCGGCGACAAAGGCTTAAACCATTGATTCTTAGAGTTCCGTACTCAAATAGTGTAGTAAACAAGGAATTTATTATATTTGAAAGGGCTTTTACCTTTTAAATCGAAAACGTAGCCAGCTGGAGGCATTTTTTTATGTTTAAAACCTCATTTTTCGTAGTAGTAAAAAATCGATTAATAAGTATGGTTTCGCTGATTGATTGACTGACAATCAATGCACAGCCTAAAATACAAGCAAGCTGCCTCTAAGTTCCGGGGAGCAATAAGAAAATAAATCCAACACTGACGAAATCGCCGGTAACAGCTAGTTAATTATATAATTCCTTCGGATTCAAAAAAGTATACATATTACGTAATTATGAAGTTAATTTCTGTGACCGTAACATTTAACTTAAAGCCTTACTCCAAATAAATTGAACGTATTGTACATTCGATATATTTGGTTACGATGGCGGTAAAATTTTTCAATATTAAAAATGTACATCAAATAAAAATTTCCCACGAAAGCATTACGAACAAAAGAACAAAATTGGCAAACAGACAGAACTCTATTCTCTAACCTACTGCCCTATAAAGAACACATCAAACTTCAAAACAAATTTTCCGCGAACTAAAGATTTGCCACCCAAAGCAAACAACCGAAAACGAGCGAATTCGACCTCTAGCCACCTTGAAACAAAGGCATGTTATTGACATTCCTGCTGTTGAAGTGCGTAAACACTTCCTTTCCGCTTCTGACAATGTTGATATGGGAAATGAGCAGGGTAAAGATGACAATGAGCAACAATTGCAAACGGAATTTGCAAAGGAAGGAGATGGTGAGGTATTTGCAATTACAGCAATATAAACTTGATGTTGTGCAAGAATTCTAAACAAAATAAGTATAGATAATGGATATTGAATTAATAAGCGGTTTTATCGGAAAAACTGTCTTATTTTGCAGATACTCGATGTTGTAAAAGATTTATGGAAAAATGTTAGTTCTGTTTTCAAACTGCCCGGTGGCGTGGCGTTCGGCTTCTATGCAGCGGGTTCTATTCTCAGAACGCAAGTTTTCTCCCCAAGGGGGAGATTCCGGTTCTAGGAAAAATAATGTGTGTGATGTGAATGATTCCTTCCAGCACCTACGGCAGAAATAGTTCAACTTAGTGCAGTATGTAAGTGTGAAAAGCGCTTAGGTTTTGGTTAAAAAAATCGGGCTTTCGCGTTAGGATCACTGCGTTGTCCACTACCAGGACAACTTCATGTCTGTCTTCAAAACAGTATTTCGAGACCACCGGAGCTGTGTCAAAATCCTTTACTAGTCTTTTGGCCACCGTCTCACCTGATGGTAAAAAGTTTGTTTTAATGAAAAAGCCCGAAAAGAAAAAACATCTAGCTTACAGATTTTTTTAAACCTATCTTTGCTGTCATAGAACCGGCAAAACTCCGAAAATTAAGGTACTTTATTGCCTTATTTAAATAGAGCCAGTATTAAAACAAAATTTAAAATAGTTAACACAAGTAAGTGTATTGTAGTAATGACCGCATGAAACCAGCTGTGTGGCGACAGTAAGCCGATACGTCCGGTGGAAGATGGGATGCGCCTGCGCAGGAACAAAAGATGGGGCAGGGTCGTGGGATCATTGTGAATTTGTAACACGGGAATCTAAGTCAATGAACTTAGTGTGGGGCTGTGAGTGTATGAATGTAAAATAAGAATGTATTATGTTTTAACCTAAAATATTTTTTTTGATACATTTTCCTGCTATTCTTCATTTGAGATTTTGAATCTAACATACATTAAACACGATATCAAGAAAGTTTCATCATACAAAGATACTGGTACCTACATTTTCATAAGTAGGGATAATTTGGCATTGACTCAATCATGACGAATTCGGCAAATCACTCATAACATTCGAAACAAAACATTGGCCTTGTGTGCATAGAGGAATCTCATCTTCGGTTTATTTACATCGGGTTTGGAAGATCAACGACCGGGCGATCTGGACTAAGAGACTTCTGGCTCTCAGAATTGAGTCATTGCTGACTACCATTACATTTTTTATGGTCATTGAAAGACGAGACAATCAAGTCGACAGCTGAATGGTTCAAGACAAAGCACTGCACTTGAGACAGGGCTGCCATCCGTCCGGAATTTCCCGGATTTGTCCTAGTTTAGCGGGCGGACTCCCTTTAAACTAGGACAAATTCGGGGAATCCATGATGACATAGCACACAAGTTATTTAAATTAATATAAAATATGAAAATGGGGTAAAAAAATATGAAAACATTGTTGATATTTTAATTGTAAATATATTTTTTCAATGGTATCCGGGAAAAAAACTCGTTTCACCCAAATGCCCGGGGTTTTTCAAATTTTTATCCGGTGTTAGCAAATTAGGTGATGGCAGCCCAACCCTGTGATCTCAGTCACATCTAATAATGAAATCTATATATGCTCTCACTAAAATGTCATTGGCAATTCAATTTGACATACAGTAATGTTTGCATACTACTAACAGTTGAGTGTCTGAAAATGATTTGGTAGTACACCAGGCGGACTCTGTAAAATAGTGTAGGAGAGCACTACAAAAAGATAAACAAAAGTAGGATACCTTATCCAGCTTAATTGTGTTTTGGCTGTCATGTGTCCAACTGAACTGTCTTAACGTAACATAAACGCTTTCACACTCATAGTACCCACACTAATTTCGAGGACTTGTGTCGCGGGTGCCGGATACATTCACATCACACACCATCACAACCAGAACCAGAAACACAAGTTTTCCTTGGGGAGAATACTTTTGTTCCCGTCGGGAATCGAACCCGATGCTTGAAAGTCGAACGCTCACCCATCTGTTCCAACGGGTAGCCTTAGAGGTAAAGATCATACTGATAGATACCCAGACCCCTCCAATGCAGATCTACATAAGTTCCTCACAATGATTGGATTCCGCTGATGCTTCAAAACATTGAGCTCAAATAAATAAAGGAATTTCGTCTTCAATTTACGAGTTTGGAAGGTCGGTGTAGATCTGGATTGACTGAGGGCAGACTCGAAACTATTGACCCACTCATATCAGTCGCTTCAAAACTTTGACCTTGTTTGCATCGAGGAACCTTTATTTCGGTTTATTTACTCCCGAGTTCGGAAGATCAACGACCGGTCTAGGTGCATATCTGGATTGGGTGAGGAAATGTTGGTCTAAATTAGATTTTGTGGTAATTCCACGTAGATCTCACGTTTCTCACTTTAACGAGGGAAAAAAATAGCAAAGGGAAAATATAGCATCATATAAAAGAAAAGTCTGTTTGCTTGTTATACGCGGGTCTAAACCATATTCATATTTTTTGCGATCTATAATAGTATCAAACAGGTGTTTTTAAAAGTACTTACAGTTCTTTATAGACTCTGTGCACAGCAAAACTTAGAAGAGAGGAGGACTGCTAGGTTTTGTTTACAAATAGTAAGTTAATACCATTTTATAACTTAAGATTGCATATCATTCCTAAGACTAAGAAAATGATCTCCAATTCTGAGATTCTCGAACATGTCGGTTTCCACACGATGTTTTCCAGGGTCGTTTATTAGAACGAGTGCTAATTTGGGTTCGAGCGAGTTTCGAACCAGCGTGCGCAAGATTCAAAGACGCCCAAGCTACAGACATAGCTTAGTAGACATTTAACATGAAAATGCAATTGTAAATGATGTTGCCTAAGTGTATTCGGAACTGTGCGAAGCCAACATAGTACCTAAACAAACCTATTGGTTTTTTTGGTACAATATTTATTAAGTGTGTTAAAGGTATGAATAAATAAAGAGAAAAAACAGCTGAGCCACACTCTCGCTCTTGTAAATTATATTAGGCAATACACACAATTCACCACGAAAACGGTTAAAACCAAGTACAAGGCATTATAAATAATGACGCCGTTAGTGACCTACTCCAGAACGTTCTAGGTCAAGAAATAAATCAGATTTCGGGGTCGCCACATCAATTACGTGGGTTTTTGCAAATTTGGAACGTATTGGAAAATTGTTTTTAGGATACAAATAAAAGCTGAAACACTAGCGGAGTTCCCCGAACGGTATAATATGGGAGTCTTCAAGTCTAGACACTATTAAGCGTTCTTTCGTCTAGCGAGTGAATTAGGTATGCTTTAGTCGTAAATAACACACAAAACACAAAAACAACAGGTAGGTAATACAACACTCATAATATACATAAAGTATGTCCTATAGCAAATAAAACAAATAAACCTTGAATAGTTAAAATATTATTTGTCTATTTTTAACTGACGTTAAATGCCACCCGTCAAATAAGGCAAAACAGATTTTCAACCGATTTCAAAAAAGGAGGAGGTTCTCAATTCGACTGTATGTTTTTGTATGTATGTTACACGACATCTGCGTTTTTGGTATATTATATATCAGAGGTGGTCCCATATACATTTTATCGAAATCAGTCAAGCCAAAACCAAAATATAAGCGGTGAAGTCGGTTTTTTTAAGCTTTGCTTGCGTTTAATTATTATAACTATTGAAGTTGTATAAAACGTTTTATATTTTCATGTATAAGGGGATCAGTTAGTTACATAAAAAAAATATAACGCGTTTAAAAATATAGCCGACCAAGAGTTAGTCTAGCCCACCGAGGCTTCCGTACCACCACACAACGGTCCTCTCTACTCTCATGGGTATGTAACCTTCAAAACAATTTAATACATACTACTAAATACCGACGAACCAAAAGACTCATTGGCGATAGTAAGTAAGTAGAGTCCAAGCTGCAGATTCTCGGACACAGACGTAAGGACGCAAGCCATTTAGTATTTGCATTTTGGAGGGGCGCGCCATGTAATCGTAGTTGATCTCTAGATTCGGTTTCGGTAGAAAGTCCTGCTTCGGTCGGACACTAAAAATACCATAACCGATTCGAGGAAACAAATTCCACAAATACAAACGTTAACAACGTTAAGTTTTGATAACATGCAAATCGGCATACATTACGGGGCGACGACCTGGCCATATAGAAAGAACAATGAACACCTATAGACATTCGATGTTGTAGAGAATATCGATGGATTGATAATTATGAGTAACGTCTGCTATATGCAACTGAGATTTTGACATAGTCGGAACAGAATCGAATAAGGGGTACTTATTACAGCATCATTCCTGATGAGTACAATATGGGAGTCTTCAAGTCGCTAGTGAATAGGTATCTTTTAGGCAAGCTTGCTCCTTTGTCGATCACATCGTCGTTTACCATCAGATGGGATGGTGGTCAAAAGTTTGCCTATCATGAATAAGAAAATAAAAAATCAGCGAACTGCCCGTTGGCTTACTTAGGTGCGTGTTTGCCTTCTAAACAGGGGTATTGGGTTCGATTCCCAAGTCAGTTTACTCTCTTAGGAAAATTTGTGTTTCTGGTTCTGATTGTATATGTGTTGTGAATGTTTTCAGCGCACACGACACTAGACACTGAACTTAGTGTGGGCTGTGAGTGTGAGAGCTTTTATATTATCTGGTAAATGCGGCCGTGCCGCCCGTGGTGATTGGGTTTGATTCCCGACAGAAGCATAATATAGGAATATTATGCTCCAAGAATTTCTTTTAACGGACTTCTTAACAAAATTATGATCGATTTGGCGGGGGCAATACCGTGCCCCCTGTCTATAAGAAAAGTCCGCCTGACATTTGGCTGATTTTTATTTTTCGTTATTTTATTTTAGAGATCACAACTTATATGTATAATCACTCCAAGTTTGAATCTTATCTGTCAGATAGGCTGGCGTTTGACCACCCTAACGATAAGCTTCTAATGTATTTATAACTGTTTTAACGATGCAGCTAAAACAAATACTTTTATTGACAGGGTTACAGTGTCAGTGCTATAATAAAAATCATGAAACACACACTTGCAATTACACGCGCATAAAAACATTTTTTAAAAATGTATTTTATTTTTAATCCCCGCCGAAAAAGTGAGTGTTATATGTTTGTGGTGAGTATTTGTGTATCTATCGCAGAGCTCCCAAACGGTTGAACAAATTTTGATTTAGTTTTTTTAAGGTGACTTGATAAAAACGATGAATGGTGACGTCGTCGGGGTTATTTTTAAAATTTTAATTTTGACACTTATGTTTTATTACTTTAATAAATTATAATTATACATTCTATATCCTAAACGCAGTCATAGACATTCTAAACGTGGTCCAAATTTAAATCAACTCTAAGAAAGACTGAACCTCCTACAGCTCCCTTATATTCTTATTAATCCACCCTGTATCACTCACCGAAATGTCAGAGGTCGGTGTCAGAGTGACCCCAACTAGGTCAATGGGGTAGACAACTGCGGTGTCCTTGACCCCGGGGACGCGTCCCAAATTAGGGGTCTGGGGATCCGAGACTACAGTGATGTATTACTTTGGCAATCTCCTACTTGGTTACTTGTTAGCTAGTTAGCGAGGATTCTGGCAAATAAGTTACATGTAAGTCAATATGTTTTTTAACGTGTTTCAGCACTTTGTCCGTCCGTCCGTCTGACAGAGGCATCAGCATCTAAAGTTTAGATTCTAAACCATACAAGCTAATAACGTCAAGCCAAAGCCAGAAATGGGACATAAAATAATATAAATTATTTATTTTTATTTATTTATTTATTTATATATTCAAACTTTCAGGGTGAGCATTACAGGCACACCCAATTCACTCACCCCAGTCCTTAACTAAACAAAGTTTATGAATTAAAATATACTTAATGGACATTATAGTTATAATTAAACGCAGGCAATGCTTAAAAAAAAAACAACTTCATCGCTTTATCTTCAAAACTTTGATCAGATTAGATGTAGGTACTAAACACGCATTACTGAAAATATTTCAAGAACTACTGATCAGTTCTTGATCAAATTTAAATGAGACCAACTGGAAAGCAACATCTTTCTAAAAATAAATTTCCTAAAAATAAGTTACGAAGTAAAACACAAAAAAAAACAGGCGACTTGAGTACCTCCTCCTTTTTTGTAAAGTCGGTAGAAAATAATAAGGCAAGCAAAATAAGTTTTAATTTTATTTCTGCCAGTGTGGTGTAAAATAAATTAAAAAGTAGAGTACAAAACCGTTTTTTTTTAAATAACTGATGTTGGAAAATAACAATTTGGTTTAATCGGTCTATTTCAAAAACGGCTCCACACTAGTCAATACTTTCGAATAATATCTGTTATATTCTGTACTTGAACAAAAAATACATACACCAAACAATCATTATCAAAAATTTATAAGCAATTAACCTCAAAAGTTTTTCTATTTTATGCAAATTGAAGGTGCGTGATCTCAGTTCGAAGCGAACGACTAGTTATCTAGTATATAATAGTTATAAAGGTTAAACTTCTTTCGATGTAAAAACATCTCTAATGGCTTGACATTGTACGTTCTCACCCTGTGAACGTGCTTTACGTTAAGGTAAACGTCCTACGGAACAAACATCTGTCCAACGTTGTGTAAAAAAATGCGCCACCTGGCTCGACGTACCACGACCAGTGGATGTAGACCTACGTGGACGAAATGATACGTTGTACGTAGCATTTCGTCATCAAACTAATAGATTTTGAAGGCAAACATAAACACACCATACTCTTTCACACTCATAGCCTCACACTCTTGTACTTAGGTACAATGACTTGTGTCGTGGATGCCGGAAACATTCACATCACACACACAATGAAATCCAGAAACAAAAACGCAAATTTTCCTTTGGGAGATAACTCGCGTTCCTACACAGATAAGCACAATCTTATATCCAAGGAAAATTTGTTGTTTCTGGTTCTGGTTGTGATTGTGTGTGTGATGTGAATATTTCCGGCACCCACGACACAAGTCATTGAACTTAGTGTGGGGCTGTGAGTGAAAGCGTTTATATATTTTATTTATTTATCTTGGTGCCTTCAAGTAAGTAGTGCTCGATTGTCGACCGCATCGTCATTTAACATGAGGTGAAATAGTGGTGAAATATCCGCCTATTGCAGACAAAAATCTATTATTTTTTAAGAACTCCCGCCTAAAAACGTTCACATTATAGACGTTTCATGTTTACCACCCTCGACCACATAATCTATTACTAAACGGCGAAAAAGTGGTCCTGCGCTAGCCTAATATAACTAGGTAGTTTTAGACCCTATGACAACAGAATCCAATATAAAAAGATCTCGCAAATCCAATTATTTGTACAATTCCGACGGGTCATCGCAGTATAGCCAGGGGTCACGGTATACCGGTCCTTTAGCGCAGGTGGGGTGCGGCGGGGCGAGGGGTGAATATGTGATGCACGCCGGATGTGCCGATATGACGATGCAAAGTTTTTAAACGGAGCGAATTCTTTTGGAACCGACAATGAATAGAAAAATTGTAACCTTTTAAAATAGTATGATCGTATATTTAAAAAAAGGACAACGTGTGCCATAAAGACAGCCGATAGATGTAAAACTTTTGTATTACAGGCAAACAATTTAATTATTAATCACAGTGTTTACCCCTACTTTTCGTCACACAAAAAGGTTGCGGATCAGAATTTCAAAGCCATACCTTCAATTACCAAATCTCTTTTTAAATATTGTCATTTGTGTTTCTGATTGTGATTGTGTGTGATGTGATTTTTTCAAGCACAAGTCTTCAAATTTAGTGTGTAATTGTAAGAGTGTAAACGTTTTTTATTGTCTTGATGATCTTCTGATGTTTGACATTAGTATAGATCAATTCAATATCTCTGATAGGCTTACGCTTGACCACAATCTCATTGGATGGTAAAAAACGATGTGGTCGAGGTTTGTAAATAATCCAGACTTAGAAGGATTGGCTCTAAAGAATAGCAGCGGGCTCATAATTTTTGCGGTTTCGGCAACGGACTTTTGATTTTAAAATGTATTTGATAAACCATAAAAGATAATTTGCAATAGCCTTACCACGAAAGACGTTAGTCCCAAGAGGTTCAGTATTTTACAAATGATATTGTACTAGTTGCGCCCCGCGTATTTACCCGCGTAAGTCCCGGAAGCGCGTGAATTCCGAGATAAAAAGTAGCCTATGTGTTAATCCAGGGTGTCAGTTACATTCATATTAAATTTCATCAAAATTGGTACAGCGTTAGTAACAAACATACACTCAAAAACTTTCGCATATATATATTTTTTTTTTTATTTGTGACAGGCTAGTGTTTGACCACTATCTCACCTGATGGTAAGTGACGATGTGATCGAAGCTGGTAAACACACTAGAGCTGTAATAGTCAGGCTCTCAAGGATAACTGCCGGAACACCGTATTTGGCTTGGCGGCAGACTTTCAACTTGATGGTGGTAAGCTACTTTGGTAGCAAGCCAGGCGAGCAACTCACAAAATGCTCTACCACCTCTCAAATTATTTATATAATATTAGTGTGATGTGACGTCTGCCACTCATAGCTCCTTTACATTGCATGAAGCCCTAAAGTCTCAAAGCACTTCTGCTTACCTGAAAATCTAGGTCTCTTCCTTCTTTCACAAGTACGAGATTGAATTGACCACAGAACAAGTCATTGCGGTAGGTCAAGTCGGCATAGTTGATTGCACACAGGTGCTACCACCGAAGCACCGAGATCTCAACCTTATAATAACGGTCGTAAAGTTGATAATTTTAGTACGTTTTTAGGGTGCTAGGTAAATTGTCAGCCTTATACTGAGGGTATTAAAGTTGATATTTTATGGGTGTTTTGGGTTGGTGTACAGTCGCGTGCATTTATTGAATCACATGAACAACCGGACGTAGAATTTGATCGGATGGTTTTGCACGCAAATCGGCATATGGTGCCTTTTTTGCGGGCGGTCGATGAATTTTGATTAGTTTATGGTACGCATAGAAGGTAATAAAGATTGGGTATTTTTAAGTTGACTGACTTCATCATGGTGGAGTCTGTATTTTCACTGTGGCTAGCTTTTAACATGCAGTAAGGTCTAACACGGTCTAAGTCTAAGGCGGCATGGCAAATACTTTCATATAAATGTTTCGTAATACATTTCATATCCATTATTGACGGAAATGTTTTTTTTTTTGTACCATAATTTTAATATACCATTTGGCATGAAAATATTAATCTTTATGATAATTATAATGTAAGAAATGTCCCTCCTATGTTTGGGCACGCCTGATAATATTATTGTAAAATTTAATTATACCAAAGGGCCTATTAGCGTTGGCTACGGACTCCGCTAATGCCTAACAAAAGTCCGGGCATAGAGTTCAAATAAATGTTACTAAGTATTTTTTTTTTTGTTTTCAAGAATTCAGATTGCAGCCAGACTTAAGAAATAGGACGAAGGATTTATATTATATTGCGTCATATAACACGGGTGACGTCACGTGGCAAAGCTAGCTATTGTTATTAAAAGTAAAAACGTCCTATTTCCATCCAACTAGAATAACAAATAAAGATGTTAGAGTATAAATAGAAACAATTACCGAAGCAGATAAGGGCGTACTGCATTAGCTGTACCTTACCTTTATTCCATCAACCTTAAACGTTTGTAATAAGGTTTAAAATAGACATGTTATATGTAGATATAAACATATTGAAAGCTCGCTTGGGGTAAACGTTATCTCACATATGGGTGGGCTGTGACTGCGACACCGATGTCATTGATCTACGCCCCTCTCTAGCCGGAAAATATGTAAAAAAGTACTGTAGGTATCGGCGTACAAAAAATTAAACTATGTGAGTGAAGACATAGTATTTTTATCGAGTATTTTTCTAAATGGCAGAAATATTTTTTTATACGTTTTCAACCCCCAGTACCTCATAACTCAGCCATTTAAAAAAAAACCTGAATCTACAAAAATTCTATACAATTATAGAACCTGCTCACAAACATTTCACAAGAATCGGTTGAGAATTGCGACCTGTAGAGGAGAACAACCGGAAATCCGGCGGACATACGAAAGCAAATTTGCCCAAGCTGAAACGTAGACGCTTCATACACATAGATCGCTTCCTTAACGCGAAATTATCAACAAAAAAATATTTACTACAAAAAAGAGGTAACCAAGCTTGACATTTATTGATCAATATGAAATAATACAACACTGAAACATCTCGACCACGTCACAGTTAAAACAAAAGGCTAAAAGAAAAAATATTTGGTGTACATATTAATACTATCCACCTCATTTTATTTTGCCTCCTAATGGGGGACCAGCAAAACCAGTAAATCAACGTTCTTTATGAAACAATCCTATCGATGCCGTAACGACAAAACTTCAAACATGAGATCTCAAAACAATATATTCAAATACTAATGCCTATACATACAATTATATTGTTTATATATTACAAAATGTTATTTAGTTTCACTCGTCCCGCTGTCTCTAAATCATCACCTGTAATCATATCTTGCAAGATAAATTAGACCCACTTCCCGATGTCCAATTGGACCCAAATTTGGTGTACATTTTCGGTGACAATACAATGATATGGTACCATGGAGCTGGTCTGATGATGGAAACGGAAGATGGCCATAGGAACTTGTAAACTGAATAAAATAAACCCATCGAGATTGGGCTTGTTATATTTAAAAAGTTTTCTGGTTATATAACTCTACTCCATTTTTATTTACAAGTGGTAATGCTTGATTTTAAAACACGTATTAAATAAAGTATTACTTATTTTTTAATAAGATACCCGTTAATATCTGACGAACGGATGCATCGATTTTCACAAAACATATCCGATAACGATTGCGATAAAGAAAAGCTGCATCACGATCGATCTGATTAGGTGCGACTATATTATAGACAGACAGAATTATATGCGTTCAACATAATTAACACCCCTCACTTTGTGTCAGAGGTCAAAAACACTAAGCAACCATTTACAGTACCTGAATCAATTTCACTTATAACAAATTTTAATGGTACTTTTATAGGTTACGGGTTGAACGAACTGTCGAGTTATCGGCACCACAGATTGTATAAAAGTACTAATAAAATACCAACGGTTTTTGGTACGTTAGTTTATTCGTGTTATTTGCAAATTTTACGCGAAACTGCCTAATATAACCTGTTATGGAATACGATACGGTAATCGAGGAGCTAAATGCTAAACATAGAGTATAGGAAATGTACACAGCAATAGGAAAAGTGGTGTATGGACATGAAATATATTATTATGTATTTATTATCAAGGTGGCGATACCAGAATTTCATCAAAACGCGAACAAAATTTAATTTTTTTTTTATATATTTTTTTTTATTAAAATATTCGTCGCAATCTATGTGATACGATAAATGATGCCTACTTAGAATATTCACATCGTTCATAAATTTAAAGGACAAAATTGAAAAAATAAAAACATACAGTCGAATTGAGAACCTCCTTTTTTTGAAGTCGGTTGAAAATATCAAATCTCATGCAAATAACATCAATTTGTATTTTTGTAAACATTTGGTTCCGCCATTTTAAAGTGATTTCATATACGCTTATTTACTATACGAATAATTTGTTCAGCTTATTTTTTTTATTTGAGGCGCGTTTTCACGATATTACAATAAAACCATAAAAAATCAAAGATGGCCGCGCGTAACCGCCACAATGTAATTAACGCAATATACACCTTTAAGTGCAAACGTATACGGGGGATAATTGGATGTGGTTAAAACGGGTACTCGCGTTGACGTTCACATTGTTCATATTGCTCATACGTATGAACAATACTACACCTTTTGTTAGCCTAGATGAGGCTAGACATGCTGTCCTCTTACTACCCTCGACATGCTTTACTTAGTAGCTAACATGTGAGAGAGGCCAATCGCTAGCCTATCATTGAACCTCAAAATTACACGAATGCAGACAAGCAAATACCACAAACAAAATACGATCTAATTATTAATTAACAAAACTTCTTTTAACTAAGATGGCTTTGATTGTGATTATTAAATTTTTTATATTGATTATGTGAATGTTTCCGGCACCCACGACATAAGTCATCGAACTTAGTATAGGGCTGTGATTGTGAAAGCGTTTATGTTTAAATTAAAATACGATGTGATACCGTTTACGTTTAAACCATTTCATAATGAAACGTAGGTAACACAGATTACGCAATAGTAAAAAAAAAAAACAAAAAAAACACGTCTCGCGACTAGAAAACAATGTGCGATGTACCAGGTGCCCATAAGGTCGAAGCGGTTCGTAAGGACGGGCGCGGGTAACGACCGGGCAACCGCTACGCGATTCGGGGGTCGTCGACCGCTCGAACGTCCTGGGACGGCCTCTGCCGCTGTCATGAGGCCCTGGTAGCGCAGACAGTTGGATAGGTTTAATTAGTTGCTTTTTGATAATAATCTTATAAGTTCTATTATAATCCTACTAAAATAATAAATGCGAAAGTTTGTGTGTGTGTGTAGGCCAAGTATGTCCGTAACGAATAAACCGATTTTGATGAAATTAAGAATGTAGATAGTTAGGTTCCAGAATAATGCAAAGGCTATTTTTTACTTAATTAACGCGGTCGAAGCCGGGGGGTATTGCAAGTAATATATAAGTTCCACAAACATTAGTGACATAAATATATCTCGATAAGATGTTCCTCGTATGCTTGTCCGATGGGAGGCACATTACAGGTAATTCCTAATCTGGGTATCAGTGACGAACATGTCTAAATCTAAGAAATGGTTGTATAAACTATGTACATTTGTAATGTTTAATGATAAGTTATGTTTCTTATATCAAAATAAATAATTAATTCATAAATATTTTATTTATTCCTTGGTGAAGTTTTCGGATGTTTTAATGTCATGATTGTTTTTTAGCTTTGACAAAAACAAAGAATTTTCAATAATAAAACGAACTGTTATTAATGTATGATTAAATGTGCCTCTTATCGTAATTGTTTTCGTCTGTATGTAAAACCTTAATGCCTCCAAATTAGCGCTAATCATACACACTATCATCCGTTTACTCACTATGTGTGGTCGTCAGAATTTTACAACTTCCTGGTGGAAGGGTGCGAAGTAAACTCGGGACTGAACAACCATGTTTCCCATAATCAATTATTTATTACTAGCTTTTGCCCACGGCTTCGCTCGCGTTAAGAAGTATTATTATTAATTAGGTATATAGATAGATCCCCTATTTTATCCCCTTGGGGGTAGAATTAATCAAAATCCTTTCTTAGCGGATGCCTACGTCATAACATCTACCTGCATGCCAAATTTCAGCCCGATCCGTCCAGTGGTTTGGGCTGTGCGTTGATAGATCACTATAGCAGTCAGTCAGTCACCTTTGAGTTATATGTTTAGATTTAGTTAATCATTTATTTTTATTTAATTATTATTTTAAAAGGTTTAAAGGTACACAGTTCTGGAATAGATTTTTAGATAAAATCAAAATGTGTCGTAATTAATTGGGAAACACAAGACCTAAGAAGTTTGCCTGGGGTAACCAACCTTTTACTAAACAGTACGGCAGTAGGATTGGTTTCGGCTAAAAAAAGATGTTGCCAGTGTAATTTTTCTTGGCATATGAGACGTAACACCGGGAGGAGCGCATTGCAAGGTGGTATTGCAGATGTAAGCGGACCGCTAACGGCGAATGTAATTGACTTGTTACTCCCTAGCTTCAAACATCATCCATTTATGGTTGATATACCTCCAGTGCGCTCGAAGAGATTCGCTTCTATGTTTATCATCCGTACGGCAAAGAAGTGCAACTCATTGCCCGCATCTTTTTGTTTTTTCATTCTCGATAGGCAAGCATTTGACCACTATCTCACCTGATGGAAAGTGGCGATCTGGTCGAAGATGGAGCATGCTTGCCTATTCACTCGAGATTTGAAGATTCTTTTTTGTTCCCTGAACGGTATAACCTAAGAGGCTTCAAGTCTAAAGGGAATAAGCATGTTCTAGGTAAGCATCAAATAAAAAAAAAAAACGAAAATATATTATAATCAAAAATATATATAAGCATGCTACATCTTCGGCCGCATCTTCACTTTCCATTAGCTGAGATCTTCCTTTACGATAAAAAGAGCTCAATAAAGCATTCGTACAGTATCTAGAAAACGCCAACAAGTCGTTTGAACAAACTGTCTTTAATGACTATCCTCAGTAACATTGTAAAAGCGAAAGTGAGAGCTACTGACTCATACGAAACAGCTGAAAAGTTAAGACCTGGTTTAATGATGATGCGTGGTCTCATTGACAAATGAGATGGTTATTAAACTAAGCCACAATTTTGTTACACTTTCATTTTGATACTTGTGAAACAACTACTTCACAAGTACTTTGTTTCATTTGAACGGCGGGAGCTTCACCCAAGTTTTCTCTCCAAGGAAAATTTGTGCTTTTGTTTTGGGTATGATTGTATGTATGATGAGAATGTTTATGGCACCCACGACACAATTCATCAACGAATTTATTGTGGGGGGAAAAACATTTTTTTTTTCACCATGAGATATTTATGTGGATGAGAAAGTTACGGGTTCCGCGACACAAATAAAAAAAAACATACAAACGCTTTCACACTCACAGCGCCACACTAAGTTCTATGACTTGTGTCGTGGGTGCCAGAAACATTCACATCACACACACAATCACTTCCAGAACCAGAAACACAAATTTTCCTCGGGGAGAAAACGTGTGTTCCCGCCGGGAATCGAACCCGATACCCCTGCTTAGAATCTTTAAATATAGTGCGGGGCTATATCTATTCTACAGTTGGAAACCTCAAAATTTACCTTCGAATATCAGCCTTATTGCTTTGAGATTATGACCTACTTAAAATAAAATTTATGTATTCGTTATACATTCGATAAATAGATAATAGGATAGAACTTGTTATTGACTGCTCCGTCGAAATTCTTTTTTTTATTTTTTTTATTTGAGACTAAGCTAGCGTTTGACCACAATCTCACCTGATGGAAAGCGACGATGCGGTCGAAGATGGAGCACACTTGCTCAGTAAAAACCTATTCACTCTCTCCTTGAACAACCCCATATTATACTTTT
The DNA here is from genome assembly GCA_948107665.1 of Lomographa bimaculata. NCBI lineage: Eukaryota > Metazoa > Arthropoda > Insecta > Lepidoptera > Geometridae > Lomographa > Lomographa bimaculata. The sequence goes on along the minus strand of OX403610.1, from coordinate 9,445,258 downwards.
CGGGAAACACAGTAGACGGCAGGGCGTTCCACTCCTTGGCAGTTCTCATAATGAAAGTGGAAGCGAAACGCTTCGTGCGAATGGTCGGTATTTTTACCATTAGCGGATACCGCATTGCCGTCTGTCTAGATGTTCGGTAGTAGAACGGTGATGCGGGAATAAGATTGTGCAATTCCTTTGAACACTCTCCGTAGTGCAATTTGTAGAAAATTGAGAGGCTTTCTACTTTTCGCCGATGATCGAGACTCTGTAGTCGAGACTCAACTAATTCATAGCTATTGACACTCGCATAATATTGATAATTGCGAAACATCGTCTCAGAATTCTAGACATTACTTTCAGTCTAGACTAGAAGCTAGACGTCTCAGTGACCTCAGTATGTAGAACTTGAAGTAACACGACTTAATCATGAATAGATTATATTAAAGTCTGGAACCTTTCTCAGAAGTGGAATTGGTTACCATTTTATAAATTTCGGTATTTTAATATGTTCTCAGATTTTTTTTATGTATTGGAAATCTTGACGCCCTGCAGGCATCACCTAATTTCGTCAGATTATTTTCTAAAAACAGATCGTATACTGTCTTTGCTCCGTGACTTTGTTTGCTTTAATCGAGATAAAAAAAGCTAAAATGTTGAACAATAATTTAAACGTAAGCAAAGCTCAAGACAACCGTCTTCACCGCTTATATTTTAGTTTTGGGTTGATCGATTTCGATAAAATTAATATGGGATCTCTCTCTCTCTCTCTCACCTCTGAAGTATAATCTACCAAACAAAAAAAGAATTTTGAGAATCGGTCCACAAATGGGGGAGGAATTGGTGAAGATACATAAAAAAAGAAACCATACAGTCTAACATAGAACCTCCTCTTTTTTTGAAGTCAGTTGAAAATCCTATCCTACTAATATTATAAATCCCAAAGTTTGTGTGTAGGTGTGTAAGTATGTTTGTTCCCTCTTCACGCTTTAACGGCTGAACGGATTTGGATGAAATTTGGAATGTACATAGTTTATACATAGGATTAACACATAGGCTACTTTTTAACTTGATAATAGCGGGCGAAGCCGCAGGGCACGGCTAGTGTAGAATAAACCAATAAAGCATATTATTATGCTGATACAATTGGCAACTATTTGACCGCGCTATCTGACCGATTTTCATCAAACATAGCTAAGAACACTCCCGACTAATTCACCTTTCAAACAAAAAAACAAAATCAAAATCGGTACATCCGTTCGGGAGCTACGATGCCACAGTCAGACACGTCAAAATTATAACACCCCGTCTTTTTGCGTGGGGGTTAAAATGTATAACCAGTCGGGTAATAAACTACTCGTAAATCAAAGCGATTTACTCTAAACACAGACGTAACACGTCAACAGCCAGCAAGTGATACGTAGTATCATTGACGTAGCTGACGCAACGCTTAGTGATACGCCAATGGAGTAAACAAGTACGGTTAATAAATTTCCTCAAGATTAACACGAGGCTATTGAAATAATGACAAAAGGGTAAATATAACATTAAATTAATGATTATTACGAACAGATTAATGTTAGTATCTCTAAATACAAACGAGACAGTACGTCAACAGACAGCAGTCGATACGTAGAATTATTGACGTACGAATACGTGACATAGTGCTTAGTGACGTTTTAATAAAAGTGAATTGGTTTGTGTACGGTTAAAAAAAAACGAAAAGAATCTTGTGAAAATGTTTGCAATAATAACAGGTAAACACCTATAAGTAAAACGCAAGCAAAGCTTAAAAAAATCGACTTCATCGCTTCACTTTATCTTTGGAACCTTTAATGTAATTAAATACGCCTTATTGAGGATAACTAAAAAAAATGGTTAGAACTGATTAAATGCATCAAAATCGGTTCACCTAGAATCAGTTCTGAAGTAACACACATAAAAATTTCGAATTGAGAACCTTCTCCTTTTTTTGAAGTCGGTTAATAATGGGGTTATTTTCAGACTAGATCTAGGCTCCCTACAAACACAGACGCGAAAAACAAGTCAACGTGCACCAACGGTCGATACGTACAATAAATGACGTAGATATTACGTGACGCAACAAAGCTTGGTGACGGCTGAATAAGTTAAAGTACGGTTAATAAGAGTGGGTAGTCTTGGGAACATGAATGAGATAAGAAAAGGGGAAAATAGCGATAAAAACGATTACACCACTTATTGATATAGAATTGTGGACGTAGGATATTATTGACGTATTTATAACGTGACGCAATACGCAGTGACGTGTTAACTGTGGAGTAAATAAGTTTAGGAACGGTCTATAAGAGTGGGCAGAATCTTGTCGATATAATGGGAAAACTTAAGGAAATGGAGAGAAAAGTTGCAAAAGACGTTCTTACCGATGACGTCATATTTTTGTTTGAATACTATGAATGGAACATAGATATGTTTGGTATAAACTACAGTCGACTAAAGATGATGAAATTTGTATAGAAACACTTGGCGAGCTTCCACAACCAATACAAAAATACATGTAAATTGGCCATAAAAATTCGATTATATCGGTAGAGAAATCGGTGAAAGAATAGTTAATTTTAATGAATAGAAAATAATAACTCAATAGCCGCTATTTCTACAATATCGATAACTTGTCATAAATTTGATAACGTGATCAAAATTTAATCACAGCCCCACACCTAAGTTCAATGACTTGTTATCGCGAGTGCCGGAAACCAACTCTCATCCAAAACGCACACAAACAACCCATGAATCAAACCCGGGTTCGATTCATGGGATGTCTGACCCGCGGCATAGAAAACCACACAGACTTGACCATTAGGGTCAAATTAATTTGCACCACATTGCGGGTGTGACTATACAATTTAAAAAAACACACACAAATTGGTCCAGAAATGTCATCATGTGGATATAAATCCACGTCATGTATTGAAAACAGACAAAAACTAATCTAATGGAGCACCTCCTCCTGTTTCAGCATCAGTCTCGAGATCAAAACATCTGAGATCAAACAACAACATAAACCTAGTTTACAAACAGATCGAGAACACATTCTCAGACTATACTTTGACCAAATTTACTACCATTCATGCATCACTCCAAGATTGTGTGATTATCGTCATTACACCCCCACCTACCCCTGTCTAGACAGTGTCAGCTGTATGATTTTTATGGTGGTATAAAAAGGGTGGTTTTTGAGTTAACACACTCAATCGCGTGCGGGTTAAATAGAAAGGGTAATTTTAGTATGATTTAATGTTGAAGTAGATATTCAAATGTATTAGAAAAAAACGGGATTAATCCTGCTTTGTAGTATGCTGGGTTAGTTTTTTTGTCATGAGACGAGACGAACAGCTCGCTAGCTTGATGGTAAGCGTCACAGCAGCTTGCCCATTAAGGTCAGTGTCACCCAAAGTTTTGATCTGATATGTAAGTACATATAATCCTACTAATATTATAAATCCGAAAGTTTGTGTGTAAGTGTGTAAGTATGTTTGTTCCCTCTTCACGCTTTAATGGCTGAACGGATTTGGATGAAATTTGGAATGTACATAGATTATACCTAGGATTAACACATAGACTACTTTTTAACTTGATAATAGCGGACGAAGCCGCGGGGCACGGCTAGTATCTATATATAGTTGATCTCCTGCGCGGTCATTTGGGTGCGCGTTGGCCTTTTAATCAGCGGGTATCGGGTTTGATTCCCGATGGAAACAAAAGATTTCTTCCACAGGAAAATTTGCGTTTCTTGTTCTGGGTGTGATTGTGTGTGTGGTGTGAATGTTTCCGGCACCCCAAGTTATCGAACTTAGTATGGAGCTGTGGGTGTGAAAGAGTTTATGTGTAAGAGCTAGTCTGGCTTACGAACCGAGACTTCCTGTCAAATTTGTAGGTAAGATTTTGCAAGTGTTTCCGCTCTTTTTCATATCGTTAAACTATTTTCGTATTTTTTTGTTTACTTTGTGCTGAGAGACCTGGCTGACCTTACTTTCCACGATTCTAGGTAAACGGGAAGTACCCTTTGATATATTTGCGACTGTCAAAATAATAATAAAAAATCATAAAGTAACTCTTTTTCATAGCAATATCCATAGCTGACGAACACAGTTAAGGCATAGTAGAAAATATATATATTTATATTTCCACTTTTTGGGATGGGTAAAATATGTTAAACTCGCGTCAGGACACGTGACCTGATCAAAAATTCTTAAGACGAAGGAGAGGAAGTAATATCCCTCTCTTTCTACAGCGCGGCGAAAAATGTTCAAGTTTTCATTTCTACCGGCACTCCCGGAGTGCAACCCGTTGTTTTTTTTATTCTAGGCACACGTTTGATCACTTTCTCTCCTGGTGGTAATTGAGGATGTGATTTAAAGACTCCCTGATTGTACTTATTGAGAAACACAGACTCAGTCAAGGAGTTCCATTCTTCTGCGGTACGCACAATGAATGTGGAAGCAAAACGCTTCATGCGCGCTTCTGGAATATCATAAATCAATGAAAGTATATTTTTTTCCGTACTACATTAAAAATATTTTCCTGGTATAATAGATCGCTCGCAACAGATTAGGTCTATCAGTCATTTGACTATCGTACAAACTATAGGTCAGGTTATTGCAGTTCATACATAAATAACTAGCTGCCTCCCGCGGTTTTACCCGCTTTAACGATAATAACTCATTACCGACTTCTCAAAAAGGAGGAGGTACTCAAGTCGACTGTATTTTTTTTTTAATGTGTCATAACGTCTCTCCACGTGAGCCGATTTTTAGTTTGAAAGATGTTGCTTTCCAATTGGTCCCATTTAAATTTGATCAAGATCTGATCAGTAGTTCTTGAAATATCGTTAATAATGCGCGTGTAGTACATCGAATCTGATCAAAGTTCCGAAGATAAAGCGGTGAAGTCGGTTTTTTTAAAGCTTTGCTTGCGTTTAATTATTGAAGCTTAGCCCGCGTTTCAATTAATTAAGTTAAAGATAAAACCTGTGGCGTGGTTGCCGGAAACATTTACATCACATATCCTGATGACATCGAATAGCCTCTGTCCATGCATTTCTCATGTGACCAACAGACAATTTTCCACAATAGTAACGGGTGTGCATGGCCGCGTATCATACAAAAATGCTAAGTACCCGCAGGAGGCATTCCTTGGGGCGGCCGACAGTGTCAATGGACTGAGAGCCGGCGGCGTTACATCTCGATGCATTTGAAGTAAACATTAACGCTTTTACACTCACAGCCCCACACTAAGTTCGATGACTTGTGTCGTGGGTACCGGGAACATTCGTGGCATTGCAACGCACGCCGGGTACCTACAGCAAGTTTATAATAAAAATGGGTTAAATTTAATAAAATACTTTAATTAAACATTCAAAGGTTTAAGGATAAATACAATTATCTGTTTAGAGCCAAAAAATTAACGAGGTAGTTTTGAAATGATCCAATTTTAGAAAATAATTCAATCGAGACTTATCATAAATATTTACCGCTTAAAAATAATAATTATTATTTTATTCATCATCAAAAAACTAAAGCTTAACAACAGATACATTACAAAACACGTTTATATGTATGCTAGGCTTTTGTTTATAAGAATATGTAAAAAAACATTATCTTTTTTCGTTTAACTGTTGGCTTAGATAGGTGCGCGTTTGCTCTTTAGGCATCCTTTTAGGGTATCAGGTTCAATTCCAGGCGGGAGCACAAGTTTTCTCACCAAGGAACATTTTTGTTTCTAGTTCTAGTTGTGATTGTGTGTGTAATGTTAGTTTAAATGTATTATTTACTGGCTACTACTTCTTTGCAGACCAACAAATTTGCGTAGCGTTATAGCCAGTACAAATTTCCCGTCCGCCGGCTCCCCGCAAGCTCACTGTACAATAACCTGTGCATTACATAACGGTCGCTCATAATCGAGCGTATCGCGGAAGTTAACGCTATCGTTTAAAAGTTGCGTAGTTTTTTCAGCGACAGCTCTTAGTTTTTTTTTATTAGCGTTGCCAAGTGAACTGGACACAATTATGCTTGATTGGCAAGCATTTGACCACTATCTCACCTGATGGAAAGTGACGATGCCACCGTAGATGTATAGCATTCTTGCCTAGAAGTTACCAATTGACTTTTGGCTTGATAACTCCCAGATTATACCGTTCGGGGAGCAATGACGCGGGCAAAGAGTTCCACTCCTTCGCAGTACGGATGATAAACGTACAAGCGAAACGCTTTGAGCAAACTGGAGGTATGTCAACCTTAAATGGATCACGTTTGACAGTTTGTCTTGTTGTTAGATTGTTAAACAGGTATGGGGGAATTAAGTCGTGTAATTCCTGCGCACACTCTCTAAAATGTAAACGGTGGAAAACCGATAAGGCTTGCAATAGTCATGTTGATTCCTCCATGACCTTTTTACCATCTAACAAACGCATCATCCATTTATGGTCGACATAACTCCAGTTCACTCGAAGCGTTTCGTTTCTACGTTTATCATCTGAACAGCGAAGGAGTGGAACTCATTGCCCGTGTCTTTGTTCCCGGAACGGTATAATCTGGGTGTCTTCAAGTCTGAAGTATCTTCTAGGCAAGCATGTTACATTTTCAGCCGCTGCGTCACTTTTCGTGCAATGTATAGCAGTTACAACTATAACTGCGCATAAGATGTCCGGTCATCGATGCAAACGTGATCGCGGCATACGTCATGGAACTATGGGGGTTTCGCAAAACCCCCCTTCACCCCGCGCCTGTGGAAGGCGAGAGAAATCACGATATTCACGTAAGAGTACCGAATTCGCACTGCCCTTTGATAGGTGAAGGTTATTCTCTCAGGTTTTACTATCTGCGCCCTGCGGTGTTACTCGCTAAATAAATTTTACCTCTAGATGAGTTGTGTCACACATATTGTCTAGAGTTCAATGTAAATACGTGGTCGCTACCAGTATTATCAAGTTAAAAGTAGCCTATGTAATCCTAGGTATAATCTATGTACATTCCAAATTTCATCCAAATTCGTTCAGCCGTTAAAGCGTGAAGGTACAAACATACTTACATACTAACACACAAACTTTCGGATTTATAATATTAGTAGATATAAAAAGTTAATTTCCTATAAATAAATAAAAAACCCGACTGGGAACAATTTTAACCTTCTTTTTATTATACATGTATTATGTAATCCATTTTTGATACCATACTCGATAGGTTAGGTTTTTTTATTCCTTTAAGTATTACGATTTCGCGCTTAAATCAGCAATTTTTTTTCAAATATCTATCTTTTTAAGACGAATATAACGATACCTTAACTGTCGAAATCCATCCATCCGTAGCACCAGGAAGGTACAAGGTAATAGAGAAATTTATAAATATGCATACATACAAAATACGCCCGAAAAACGTAACCCTTCCTTGGCAGTCGGATAAAAAGCAGGTGTGCACTTAGACACTGACCTGTCCTCTCTACCCTAACCCTTTATAAAACGTATGAAACGTAACAATTAGCCGATGCCGTGCCAGCTGACCGGGTCAACGACCGCAAGCGTATCCACGATGCAGTTAAAAATCTTGGATGATTCTGGGGGCGAGATACTTAACCGACTACGGCATAACAAAAAAGGTTATGATACTTATTTTACAACGGAGGCGCACGCCATGTTTTTTTTTCTACGGCACAAGAAGATGTGAGACGAATTCAACGATATCCTATATTATTATGTTGCAATCAGTTCATTAGTTTGGACGTTGTGAGGGAACGACACACATTTTTTTTTTAATTTTAACAATCTTCGCATTCTTCATTTTTCTTTCCTTGAGAACCTTCTCGTGTATTAGAAAACAAAAAAAAGTTATGCCGTGACCAAGGGAGTGTTTTTTCAACCGACTTCAAAAAAGTAGGTTCTCAATTCGACTGTATGTTTTTTATGTATGTTACGCGTTATCTCCGCTAATAATTAATCGATTTTGATGATTTTTTTGTTTGGTAGAGTATACTTCAGAGGTGGTCCCATAATATAAATATAAGCGATGAAGTCGGGTTTTTTAAGCTTGCTTGCGTTTCAAATATATATATACATAATATCTATATATATATATATATATATATATATATATATATATATATAAATCAATGCCACATTTCGTTGAATTTTATAACTCAAGAACGGGCTCACCTATCCAAACCAAATGTTTAAGCTATGTTCGGACTATTTAGTAGATGGTTATGTGAAGTTTGCACAAAATCGTGCAAACTTCACATCGAGCCGTTTTCATTTATCAAATTTTTTCCCACCGGAAATTGCACCCGGGCGAAGCCGGGACGGATCGCTAGTAGGTTCATATAACATATGTAATAAAAGCCAATAGACTCACCTCCAGTGCCAAGGACTTTGAGCAAATCGAAATGTGTTATGTCCACCTTCGCTGCACCATTAAGGTTAACTGAAAGAAAAAGAAATACACGTTAGATCAATTATTATTTTTTAATTAATGACAGGCAAACTTTTGATCACCATCTCACCTGATGGTGAGCGACGATGGAGCAAGCTTGCCTAGAAGATACCTATTCACTCGCGACTGGAATACTCCCACATTGTACTCATCAGGAAACACCGACTCAGGTAAGGAGTTCCATTCCTTTGTGATTCGCACAATGAATGTGGGGGCAAAACGCTTAGTGCGTATTTGTGGAATGTCCACCATAAAGCGGTGTCGGTATTTCCTGATAAGCACAATCTAGGAGTCTTATACTCGCGAGTAAACAGGTATCTTCTAGGCAAACGTGCTCCATCTTCAACGACACTTTCCATCAGGTGAGACAGTGGTCAAATGCTTGATTATCGAGAATTAAAAAAATCATGGCACCCTGGTTGCAAAAACCTGAATTCCAAAAGGCCACGAGTTCACAGGTGGCGGGGTGTAATGGGTACCTCTATCACAGACTACAAACTTGAGAGATGGACACTCCATCAGGTGGTAGGACTTTCTGGCGAGTCTACTTGGTGCAACACCACTAAGTAAGGTTATTATGGTTCTGATTGAAAGGGCAATTTGTCTGTTAGACACAAGAACATAAGTCAGAGGAGTCAGAGAGAACATAAGGAGAGGAGAGAATTTCACTACCACGTGGACTTTATTACTTAAAGAATAAATAATAGTACAAACAAACGCTTTCACACTCACAGCCCCGCACTAATTGCGAAGACTTGTATTGTATCTTGAGCATACAAAAAATATTTACATTACAGAGCTATAACTAGAAGCACAAATTTCGCGGTTTGTGTTCCCACCGGAATCGAAGCCGACCGCATCAGCAATAAAGGCGGACCAACAACTAGGCCAGTGGGCAGTACAAGATTCCGTGCTTTATAGATGTTACAGGCAGGCGTGACGCTTACCATCAGGTGAACGACTCGCTTATCTCTTTTAATAACAGCATAAAATATAAACAAACAGTTGTTTCATGTTTACTCAAATTGTCCTCAAAGTGTTTCACGTTTCATCTCTGTTATAATAATATAATAACCAACAAATAATAATTTACATAATAAGTAATAAACAGGCTTATTTAACGCATATGACTAAGACAATATTTTTCCACCTTTCGAGTCAGTTCAGTCAAAGTCAATGGTTCAACGACTCCTCTAGGTTTTTATTAGGTCTGTGACTTAGCATTTTGCAGTTATGTTACTTACATTGTGGTCACAGAATAACTGATAGTTTAAGTAATGTGGCTTGGACGGATATAAACCACTCATATTGTAAGTTCAAAAGTAAAATTCTGTCAATATCTTCTAAATATATATAACTCAAAGGTGACTGACTGACTGACATAGTGATCTATCAACACACAGCCCAAACCACTGGACGGATCGGGCTGAAATTTTGCATGCAGGTAGATGTTATGACGTAGGCATCCGCTAAGAAAGGATTTTGATTAATTCTACCCCCAAGGGGGAAAAATTGGGGATGAATGTTTGTATGAAACTTTGTCAATATTGAAATAATACTTCTTAACGCGAGCGAAGCCGCGGGCAAAAGCTAGTGTACAATATGAACGGTTATTAATCATATTTAGGGATGAAGATACTTAATTCTACAGCACAGGGAGAGGTAACCTGAGGTGACTTGAGGTAACCTGAATGCCCATACAGGTTACTTAAAAAAAAAAAAGACAAACAGATAAAGTATCTATCACATTCATAATAATTCTCCGCCGCAGGACACTATAGTTAAAGATGTGTAGAAATAACTCCACATTTTTTCAAAGTAAACACACTAATAGCTTTTAATACCTAGATTACCCAGCAATTGAACAAATGTCTGCCCCATTACCAACTTTGTATATGTAGATAAGAATAGAGCTAAAATAAGTTTAAACAGTTTGACACACAATGTCATAGGTACGTTGAACTGGCAATAATACATTTCTAGATGTAAAGGTCATGCCGTTATTATCTACAAGTGAAGTTTTTATTTGATTGACTAGTGTTACCATACCATAGCCATATTTGTTGGATAAAGGAGTTGGGATGGCTCGGATGAGAGCTGGCAGGAGGCAAAGTACACCCCAAAGCAGGATGTTAGACTTATCACCTCCACACAGAATTAGACTTGTATTGTGCCATTTGGCTTCTGATATAGTCATGAAGATGTATGATATAAATGCTTTCTCACTCACACTCACAGACCTACATTAAGTACATCTACCTTCTTGTGTGTTGAACACTAGTTTGACGCTTTTATCACACTCACAGCCCCACAGTTAAATTCGATGACTTGTGTTGTGGGTGCTGGGAACAATCACATCACACAATCACACCGACTAAGAAAACGTGCACCTAACTAAGCCAACGGGCAGTTCACATTTTTTTTTGTTATTATATTTTTGAATAATCATCAATTTCTTGTCCGTCTCCCAGTGAATGGAGCTGGCAGGACATCATTTATGTTAATAAAAATAACAATATTAGGAACATTAAGAAAAGGCTTGCTGATGTAGTTGGGAGAAGTATGCCTTCCAAGCAGAGGAAACGGGTTGGATTCCTAGTGGTACACAAGTTTTCATCTTAAGTTTTTTTTTTAGTGCATGATAGGCAAACACTTGACTATCATCTCACCAGATGGAAAGTGATAAAGCAGCCTTATTCCATGCCAGTAATTCACTCTAGACTTGTAGACTCCCAGATTATAAGTTGTTTTTTTATAGCACTGTTTCTGGTCTGAGGTGTGATTGTATGTAAAGTGAATTCTCACATCCAGAATAAAAGTCTTCCTAACAACAGAAAAGCAGAGGCTGTCCACCAACCACACGGTGGACAAACATTTCTAATGACACGAAACAGGCATAGATAGACAACACAACCACACAAGACATAACTTCTTGGGATAGGGCCGACCCCAAGTAAGTGGCAAAATGGCAATGACAAAGAAGAAGACCCACGATACAAGACTTCGAACTTAGTGTGGGGGTGCGAGTGTGAGAGTGTTTATAGAATGGAGAGCAGAATTGAGCCCAACGACTTTCTCAATAGCTAATCTCATGACTAACTAAACTACCTCTCAAATTACTTAGCATTGAAAAGCATCAAACAAAGTTACTATCTGACTAATTCTACTATTCCTCCCATTCTATTAATTCTATCGTAGATGTATGCAGCTTCAGAATTAGAATCATATTTTAATACCACATGTGTTATATTGATATGAGATACAATTTTAAAGCATGTTAATTATGATGAATATATAGAATTTGTCTAAATTCTCTGGGTAATAACTAGCTGACCCGGCAAACTTCATATTGCCAATAAAAGTTACTATATAAATAAAACAAATTCGGAAGAAAGCTTTAAAGGTCGTCTTCTTTCAGCATAGTAAAAACGTTTCCACACACTTCACATATATATATGTCACATTTGTCTGTGGTCAAATGTTTGTAGTATGTTCAGAAATTAATCTTGTGTCTAATCTTTAACAGGTACCAAACAGTTTGTATGGGAAAATAATATAAATTTAATATAATAATATAAACCTTTTAAACCTTCCTTGGACTTCTACAAATATTTCAAAACTAAAATTATGCAAATCAGTTCAGCCGTTCTTGAGTTTTTGTCGGATAACAAACAATTATCCGACAAAAACATCTTTATAGATATGTTATAATAGATTTTTTTTAAGGCACTGTTAGTGAACAGGAGAACAGTAATAAGAGGCTGCTCAAGTCATCACTTCAGTTATGTTTTGCCATAGTCAATATCGAATTCAATATTACTCTAGATATTTTAGGTTTTTCTCGAGACAGCCATATAGTTTTGCAAATCTGGCAATAGTCATTAACTTTCATGAATGCCTCTTTGGGGCCCATTTGAATCAACTATTTTAAATAATTTATAGCATTCTATAAGTACATTAGAGAGTATAATACAGATATTTAATGTTCATTACAGGCCTTGTTGAGCACAGCAATAGTTTAAGTCTGCCATTTATCCAGGTCATTTATTCCTAAATGGGACTTATGAGTACAGCGAATTAGAGTAGTTCTCTAAGAAGCTTCCCTAGTATGTGTAAGTTTACCTGTGTATACCATTTAGTGTTAGGCAACAGAAGTGCATTTAAAACAATGAGACCTATAAAATTAGAAATACTGTAATAATGCAAAGTAGTTACATTTTCTATGGCTACCTATAACTATAGTGTTTCCATAGGTGGTTTCAAGGTGAGTTCATGTTGCTATGTGGAGTATAACTATTCAAGAGTCAAGTCTGATAATAACGGTATGTATTGGTAATAAATAATAATTCTTTATGGAGAAATAGTTTTTAATTGTGGCCTTTAAATTGCTTTGCATTACAAATCGAGTTTAAGTCGTTGGGAACAGGAGCACATTGTATTTAAAAACGGTTATTGGTGTATCTGGTTGAAGCAACTTCTTCTTTTGGCTTTATCCCATTTTTATTTTGTTGGTTGGTTCTAGAAGTTGCTTGGACCAGATGCACAGAAGAATTTTTGTAGAGCGTAAATCTAAAGACATCTCTAAAGATTGAAGAACTGCCCATTGGCTTAGTTGGGTGAGCGTTAACCTTCTATGCAGGGGTATTGGGTTCCTTTCCCGGTGGGAACACAAGTTTTCTCCCCAAGGAAAATTTGTGTTACTGGTTCTGGTTGTGATTCTGTGTGTGTAATGTGTATGTTTACGGCATCCACAACACAAGTCAACATTTCAATTAAGTGTGGGGCTGCAAGTGTGAAAGTGTTTATATTTATGGTTACATCTCTAAAGATGTCTTTTCTGGGTCGTCATTGGGTTGAAGCAATATGGGACCAAAATGCTGGCTTATATTTTCATGCAAAATTCTACCAAATACATCGAATGACTGAAAAAGAATCTTCAATTATAATTACAGTTTATTTTACTCTTAGGTATACAAAGTAATATCATTTACTTTGTAACAGCATAGGTTACATCATACAATTCGTACAGTCCAATCAGTCCACACATAGACTTATAGTAACTGCAACACCATGAAGTTGATAAGATATCGCTACTTACGTAAAGAGTTCTGATAAATATTGCTACAAAAAACAATATAAATCAACATATTAATTAATTATATTTATGTGTGAAAATGTTCATTTTAGTTCTTATTCGCTTATTGATTAAAAATTCTTAATAAAAAACATAAACGTTTTCACACTCACAGCCCCACACTAAGTACAATGACTTGTGTTGCAGATACCAGAAATATTCACATCACACACAGAATCAGAATCACAAATTTCCCTTGGGTACAAAACTTGTGTTCCTGGAATCGAAGCCGATACCCACTGCTTAGAGAGCAGACTTGCATCCAACTAAGCTCTACTAATATGTTGCAGTGTGATGGGGGGTATAATTATATCTAGATAATTGCTGCAATAAGTATAATAGTGATAATGATCCATGTAATGGTGTATCTATCTGTATAGTACTAATTACAGACCAATTGCCTATATTTCCTAAAACTTAACTAAAACTATATACAGCAAAGAACTAAGTTACCTACTAGACATCGAGCTTATAGGTAACTCTAATGCTCAAGCCCACTACCAGTGGGTAGCGTTCCCATCATGCTGGCGGCATTGCCTCTCTGAATTGCAATGCTAATTTGTTGAGCCAAATAAGTGCCAGAATTTGTAATGGTGTGATCCTATATGCAAACTCGACTTTACCTGTTGCTACACTTAGGGCATCTAACAAATTGTCAATCAAATACTCATATATAACAAAACAAACAAACGCATTCACACTCACAGCCCCACACTAAGTTCAAAGATTTGTATCGTGGGTGCCGGAAACATTCACATCACACACACATTACACCCAGAACCAGAAGCACAAATGTCCCTTGGGAAGGAATTTGTGCTTCTGCCGGGAATCGAACCCAGGACCCACAGCGCAGAGGGCGGACACCTGTCCACTGCGCCAACTAGGTCGTCGAAACTACAAGCAAATGTTTATTCAGAGAAGTATTCTTTTTGTGTGCATGACCTTCTAAGCAAAAGCTATAAGGTTTGATTCCTAGTGGGAATACCAGCTTTCTCTCCAAGGGATATTCATGTTTTTGGTTCTGGGTGTGATTGTATGTGTAATGTGAATGTTTCCCACAACACAAGTCATCGAACTTTGTAGAGCTGCGAGTGTGAAAGTATTACTTGATATCTTTATTTAGACAATATTGAATTAAAAGTGAGTGAAATGATATCTTATCAAAATGTATCTATTTGTCATTTCATAAAATTTTCTTTATTGCGACTATAATTATATACCTATTGCTTTTAAAAATAAAAACAAGTGTAGAAATAATTAAGTAAAAGATTATATCTATAGCAAGTGTAAAATCTAGATAGTAGTAATAGTAAGGTAATTATTATACATATACTAGCCGCTCCCTGCGGTTTTACCTGTGTAAGTCCTTGACCCGCAGGAATTCCAAGATAGAAAATAGCCTATTTATTAATCCACGGTATCTACTACCTTTATACCCAATTTCATCAAAATTGGTCAAACAAATATACAAATACACTTCAAACTTTCACGTTTATAATATTAGTGTGATTACATATATACTTATAGTCACACCTCTTTCCCATTTTGGTAGGCAGAGACCACTTCTCTCCACCTGCTACGATCCTGACACACATCTCGTAATTATATTGTAAATATATTGTGTTTAGCGATAAGTCCGCCCATTATACTTTAGTTTTTTAATATCGCCTCTGTAACTAACTTTATTTGGTGTACAATAAAGAATTCTCTATTCTATTATTATTACAAACTATTAATATTCCCACGACTAAAAGTTTAAAACTTGTTTATAATAATCACATTATTGTTGTGGTTAGGAATGGAATTGCTGTTTGATATCACCACTGACAGTGTTTACGGCAGATAACATGACATTCACTCTTGAAATACATTGCAAGCAAAGTAATTGCAAAGTTCAAATTGCCCCATCTCTAGCAACACTTAGAAGGTTATTGCAGCAACACTAGTTTCTCAGTATCATCAAAACATACTACTAACCTTTACATCTTTTCCTAATTTTACTAGCCTCCACAAGGTTCCAATCCACAGAATCACGCGCTGGCGCTGGCACGGTGCCTCCGATCAGCTCCACCGAACTGCTCTGCTTAGTACTAGGCCCGGGCACCGCCAAATCCTGGCTTGGCTTACGCTGCCTCAGATCTTGAATATTTGTCCTAAGATCTTGAGCACCAGTACAGTCCACAATCTCAACACTCTTATCCATTCGGCTAATACTGCTGTGACCGTTCAGAGGTGCTTCTATCCTCGCCTTTTTACAAGGAACCTTCTTGTGGTTGTGAGTGTGACGACGCTTCGTCGAGCGGGAAGAGTTACGGGAGCTAACGGGAGAAGGGCACTGGCACTCCATGCTGCCCTCTTGGTCGCTGCCTTCGTAATACCCGGACTCGTGTTCAGGCTTTTTGTCCGGCAAGCTCATCTCGGCAGTGGCCATGGCTCAGCCTTCCACCAACACCATGTAGAGAACAGACTTCAAATCGCTCGCATTAAGTTCTAGAAACACCCGCGGACACTTCACACTCAAATATCCGCAGCGCAGAACCACTGCGTCCCCACAATTTTAATTTCTAACTATTGTTCAACTTTCAGCGAAAGTACAAACGACACGTAAAGCGTTTCGCGAGTAGATGCCGCAATCAACGCGAACTTTGTGCGTTACAAATTCACCAAGCTCTACGCAGACGGCGCCACCGTCGCGGTACAACCCGGCCGAATTCGAATGTCAACAACAAGAACTGTCACTGTTCGATTGTGATGTCGATGTTAAATCGCTGGGGAATTTTCACTTGTTACTACTTTCACTCAATTGAAAACGTCAAATTTTCAGTTTATTTCTCTTTGTTATTCAGTTTTATTCCATAATCTAAGCCTTTACGTGGTCCAGTTTTACGGGGTTTCACGTCCAATATGATCCAGGTACACAATTCGTATCAAAATTTCACTACACTATCGTCACACAGTCCATTCGTAATCAGTATGACTATCGACACAACATTCACTAGCACTAGGTATAAATTGTCTTTTCTATACAAAACAGTTATAAACACTATATAAATAACTTAAAAAATGCACGCGCGGATGAGACGATTACTCACTCAGCGCGCAAAAGTAACTGAATTCGAGAAACGCAAAATAGAAACCGTGCCGAGACGAGTACGAGCGACGAAGCTTCCCCCTCCATTTACGATTTACGAGGCCAAGTAGTGCATGCAAAAGCTTCAGACTAATCGATAAATCGACTTTACTTCATTCGATGTGTCGAGGCAACTACATTGAAGTTTTTTAATTAAATGCTTTTGTCAAACAAATATTCTAAGCTTTACATGAATAATTGCGAAATAGTTGATTTGACGAGATTGTTTAATCGAAATTTTTCGAGTGTACTACATAAAACCGTATTCATGGACGTAAATAAAACGAGACAGCTAGTTCCTCACGTCCGTAAAGTAGAGTGAGATGGCAAATTGGCAAGCGATACAGGGATAGCAATATTCTCTTACCTTTTCTCGTTCCATAATAACCGTGTGGCCGAGTTGAAATAGGGATTGAAAAATAATGTTGATTAAGCGCCGAGTCTATTCATTACCTTTGTACCCAAAATCTTATTACGGAAATAACTGTTCTCTATTTGATGACATGCCATGACTAGTAATATAAGTTTTTTCGTTATATAACAGACTTGTGAACTCTCTTGTTTATTGCCTCTCATTAGAAAAATACGTTTAAACATTTGATGAATCTCTGTATGAATCCAACTTTGATATTTATTTTATGTAAAATGAATATAATTTGGCATATATTTACATAACAATTATGAAAAAACGCAATTTTCAGTTGAGCTCGATTCATTTCAGTATTTCCATGTTAATAAATCATATTAATCATGCTATTTTAGTTGAAGTTTTAGAAACAGAGTAGCGCATCGAGAAGATTTGGCGCCAAAACGCGATTTAATTATTTTTTTTGTAACTAGCAAGTTCCAGCTATATTTTAATTTCTTACAATTGATATGAGTAAACTTTTTAACTAAATTAAATTTTAGACTCTCTTAGATTTCTGTTGCTATTTTTTATTTTAATATAGCTGTAGAAGTTTTTCAGTAATAATCGTTTATGTAGAGTGGGTCACGCGCGTTCGATAAAAAAAAGTTACGTTTATCGCGCGGACAGGCGAGACAAGAATCACTCGCGCACCCGGTACGTGGTTAAGATGAAACAATATTTTAGTCTATAAGAATCTTACACAATATTAATTTGCTGACCAATCAATCGGTATTATATCAATAAATAAACATAAACGCTTTCATACTCACAACCCATACTAAATTTGATGATTTGTGTCGTGGATGTCGAAAACATTCACATCATACCCAGAACTAGAAACACAAATTTCCCTTGAGGAGAAAACATGACATTGGGAATCAAATCTGATACCCGTTGCTTAAAAGGTGTAGCCGCACCGAATTAAGCCACGTAAATTCCACGTAGGTACTATTAAAAAATATAAATAAAAAAAGTTTTTTTGATAAATAAAACTAACTATAAAATCAATGATTACCCTAATGCCTAATGCATGGAGACAAACTGCACAAGGGCTTTGTTCTGGCGACTACAAAACATGGGGTAAGTTATATTTGATTTTGAATTATTAAAAAAGAGATGGAAAAATATAGCTACCGGGTTACTTGCCAGGTTCCAGAGATGGCTGTAAATTTGCAAATCTAACAAAAACAAATGCAAATGAACGTATTAAACTAAAACTGTTTTTTGAGTGTAACTATAACAGCATAACTCTATTCATCCAAATTCAAATTTATTTATTATCAGGTAACAAAGATCCATGTGTTAGTTTTACAATATACCAACAACTGTTTTAGTACAGAAGGAGCACGGTGAAGCGACGATAAAATATGGGCGGTCCCTATTAGGTGATCGTGGATTCAACCCTACCTAATTTCTTGACCTATGTTAACAGTGGGACATTTCTTATACGTTTCTGGTTACAGCAGTACAGTAGTAATTATCCTGAAGTAAAAAAATATATTACCGTGCATTCTGATCTCATCATTACTTACAACCGGTGATATGTTCTTACGCATAATTGTATATGTCATAAACTTATTATGCATACACACGAGGTTCTGAGCTTCTATCAATCTGAATTAAGTCCTCTATGTACAGCTTAATAAGGAATATTTATTTTTTAATTCTATTAATCATTTGTTTATGTGTATTACATTTCAAAAATTGCTAAAATAAAATTTCATCACAAAAATATTAAAAAAAAATACATTTTATATCAGAATAAATATTTGAAAATGCGAGCATGTTCGAGCAATTTTGGCCTCAATCTGGCAATTTGTGACATCCACAATCCAATCACCGTCAAGGCAAGTTGACCAAATCTTTTAGACTGACGTCACGAGGGCTAACGATAATATGCAAACAAATAGGGAACACTAACAACCAGGTGAAAAACATGTTTTTTATGAGAAAACCAGATCATTTCGCGCTTTAATTTTCTGAAAATCACCAAACAATTAATCTGCGATCGCTGAACATGTATTCGAATCGGGAGACCAAACCACTGGATCGAACTACACGACCCGAAAATTATCTGTTCCGAACGACATTTCTATCAGAGGCTAGTTCGGGAGGCTATCGAGATTAAAAAGTATCCAAATTTCAAACGTGAAGATGTAACCCGGTTTTAAGTTGTCGTTATCATGGAATCCGGTTCTGATAAAATGTTCGCGACGCGATTTATCTTCAAACGTATCCGAGGATATTGTTAGTGTTGTGTGTCAGACCAGGGACAGACCGCCACCTTAGTTTCTCGTGACCACGGCTGGTGCAACCCACCCAGCCGAAACTTCGAGGTTGGTCACTATAATGTTATTTAGAAAAAGCGCGTGAAATAGACCCGATTTTCTCATAAAAACATGATTGAAGTTAGCGATAGTTAAAAAAAATTTAGATAACAAATGCCAGCCTATCAGATTTATTTTAGTGAGCTGCTAACCCTGAGATATTAGATCTTTAATGACATGTATAGCCTGTAATTCATCGTCCTTTAATTTGAAATACAGGAATGTTAGTACATTAATGCTTGGCAGTTGGCTAGTGATACTTTGATGATCATGATAGCTTTGGTTTGGTACTGCCCCAGGCGGACTCTGCAAAAGAGTCCTACCACAAAATCTGAGCTTAGCTTTCCGAGCACTGCTCAACAAGAACTGTGGCCTAGCCATAATCTCTCAAAGCTGTATTACTTTAAAACATTATCGTGTATGAATATGTCAATATGAAATAAAGACTGCGTCGTAGTAGGCACACTGAGGTCTGTCATCAAGGAGTCTCTGTACGATGGTAATATTTGAAGTAACTAACTCAACACGTTGGACGCCACGCGGCACACCATAATAATATGTGGCAAGAGAAAAAACCGTTTGGTGCCAAAGCAGAATCTTATTACTCGTCATATTTTCAAATCCTGTTGGTCTAATCGATGAAATATATAATATTTGACACTACGACTTAAAACTACAGATATTTTAAGCCAAGAACTTAAGATTTAGATGGAAATGGTGGGCGTCGTGGTGTAACCAAAATCGCAGATAAAGTCTTTTGCAAAACACGAGAACCAAGCTGATTCGGTTGATCTACCGCGCCACGCAGCAGCCCTAGTGGGCTGCTGCGTGGTCGTACATTATCCCTAATATTTTTGTATGAAATAAGTGCTTTGTGACCTGTAAAATAGGTTTGAATTACAGCCGTGACCTCCATGGCCCTAACAGCTCAATTTGGTTCGGCCCACCAATATCTCGCTGAGCTTAATTGAAACAACCTCTTTCAACGTGTTAATTTACAATAACTATAATCATACTAGAATAAATTCGTAGAATTGAGCGATGCACGGATAGCTCAGTCGGGGCAGTGTCATGTTAATTTGATAAGCCACTGATTTTATTTCCGCTTTAATCATTCATTTTTCTTACAAATATTTTAGCTTATTGACGTTTTTTACTCGCTCTGATAATATAAGATTTTACGGCTGGATCACTATGGACTGTAAGGTTTGTTAAGCGCTCTGTAAAAGGATACAGAGAAGTAACCAGGAACTACATAAATGTTCAAGGGCAGTTAACCTTTTTCATTAGAGCATTTATTTATACTTATTTACCTGCGGCTTTGTAATGAAGCCTTATTAGTTGAAGAACTAGTATAATTAGACTAATGAGTAATTAAGATACTCTTGTAATGTTCGATTTTTTAGTTTGCTATACTTTAAAAAAAAAATTATAAGAACTCAGTTTTGGCGCGAAAGTGAAAAATGTCGTTGTTGATTTTGTATTAATTTTCAAAACCTGTGATTCTTCGTTCTTTCATTTTTTTATACGCGCGTGAGTGTAGGCAAATCCTACAAAGTTGAAAAACGTGATTATCGCTTTTGCTCCAAAACTCCAATAGAAGTTCTAGTAAAGTTATACCACTTACATTAGGACATGAATTTGACCTTGACTCTTTTACTTAACAGTGACTTTTGACTAGGACTTCTATACGTTTTTGACGCTGGCTATATGCACAAGATAGCTGGGCCAATATCATAAAAAAAGTACTAACTAATACAGATAAAATCTGATAAAATAATCAAATGGTAAAAAATTATGAGTTAATATTATGACTTTCGGAAATCCGTCGCAATTATGACAAATAAGCAATATGTCTATCAATAAATGTCTCCAAGGACTAAGCTGTATAATAGTTGATTTTCTACTTATTTTACGGGGGAACAGCAATTAGTGTTTGTAATTAAACCAACTGTGAACACGGAAGGTTGCCGTTTCCAAGACACGGAAACGGTACAACCTTCAATTTTGCAGCAGAAACAAATAAAATCACGTATCGAACGTTTTGTTTTAGAAACTTTCCGATAGCCTATCTCTCTTTAGATAACGGTCTCTCGGTTAATCGACACGATGACATGATTGTTATCTACATTATAGTCTCTTTTCAACCGACTTCAAAAAAGGAGGTTCTCAATTCGACTGTATTTTTTTTGTATGTATGTTACGCGATATCTCCGCCAATTATTAATCGATATCGATGTTTTTTTTTTGTTTGGTAGATTAGAGAGCTGTTCACATATAATTTTTATCGAAATCGATCCAATCAAAATATAAGCGGTGAAGTCGGTTTTTTTAAGCTTTGCTTGCGTTTAATTGTGTTCACTGTCTTTAGTGTTGATGTTCAACAACACATGTTTCGTAGAATAAATTAATAAACAAAAAACCTGACTGCAAAAAACAAGTCTAATAAATTCAAATGCAGAACATAGTGACTTTTTTCTATTAATTTTGGCTTCGCAATCTTATGAATTTAGTCTGTGTCAAGTAAAAAAATTGCATTTCGTATTAAAAGTCCTAGTTACAGTCAAAGTCAGGTATAAGAGTTAGGGTCCAGTAGGAAAAACGCAATCTAAAATGTATAAATATTTTGTTTTATACTGAATTCATTCATTGCATTTTATTTTATTTAATTTGTGCATTTAGCCAGCGTCAAGTTATAATATATTTCAAGTGTATTTCATATTAATTTCCTAGTCACATTCAAAGTCAAGTGAAAGAGTCAAGGCTCAGTCATAGTCAAGCCATGCCCTAGTAAAGTGGTAGACACTTTACTAGAACTTCTATTGGAGTTATGGAGCGAAGGCGAAAATCACGTTTTTCAACTTTGTATGACTTGCCTTCACTTATGCACGTTTACTTAGTATTAAAGGTTAATAATCCACCATTATTACACATGAACACTCGAAGAATCACAGGTTTTGAAAAAATATAATAAATAAACAAATCTATTATTCACATTCGCTGCAAAAAAATAAAAAATATAGGTATGTAACTTTCTACTTACGTATATTTAATGGCGGATTGAATTCGTTTTATATTTTGGTAACATTTTCCTTCTGTGGGGTACGAACTTTGCAAGAGTACCTACAAAGCCGTTTTAAAAAAATACCCTACATTGAAAAATATCAATAAACAACATCACAGGGGTTTATCATAAAAACGGCCACACATTTTGGTTTGTTTCAATATTTATTATATCCTGTACGTGAAAAACAAATATAAAAATAAGACAATTATTGTCAAGAAATAAATTTATAAGTCAACCTTAAAAGTATTTTTATGTTATTGATAGACGAGCAAGTCGCTCGCCTGATCATCATCATCATCATCAGCCTGTATTCGTCCACTGCTGGACATAGGCCTCTCCCAATGCACGCCACTGAGCTCGATATTCAGCTCTTCTCTTCCAACCGCTGCCAGTCACTTTACGTATGTCGTCGCTCTACCTAGCCAGAGGGCGTCCTCGCAAACGTTTGCCGAGACGCGGTCTCCACTCTAGAACACGTCTACACCATCGGCTTGCCTGGTGGTTAGCGCCAATTACATCCAATCATGACAGTTCAATGCCATTCAAAGTTTGAACTTAAATAGGTGAAAATTGAAAGCACTGCGTTCGTCACCCCGAGATATTAGATGTAAAATCTATAGTAGACTAGCTGCGCCCCGCGGTTTCACCCGCGTAAGTTCCGGACCCGTGGGAATTCCGGGATAAAAAGAAGCCTATGTTCTTTCCCAAGCTCTGGACTATCTGTGTACCAAATTTCATTCAAATCGGTTCTGTAGTTTTGGCGTTAAAGCGTAACAGACAGACAGAGTTACTTTCGCATTTATAATATTAGTAAGGATAAAGAAGACGTCGCGTCGTCCTCAATTAGTCTAGTTAAAATCTATGCGCGAGGTCTCAACTCAGGGCGAATTACTAGTATAATTGTATCTACACTTTTTCGGTAACAAGTATTATGACAACATGAGCTTCTCACTCACTTATTTCTATTACAAACATATTTTTGTTTCTGTCGCACTGCGACTTTTTCTTGGCACCTAGTAACTAAATGACCTACAGACAAACCGCTATTCCATTAGACAATGCAGTGCCCCGCATATTTTTCACAGCACACCGAGCTGACTGACAAAACGGTTTGATTTGGGCTTGCTGTCATATAATAATTTAAACGCAAGCAAAGCTTAAAAAACCGACTTCACCGCTTATATTTTGGTTTTGGCTTGATCGATTTCGATAAAATTTATATGGGACCACCTCTGAAGAATAAATTACAAAACAAAAAAAAACACAAGGTCCAGGTCTAGTGTGTTTACCAGCTTCGATAACATCGTCACTTACCATCAGGTGAGATAGTGGTCAAACACTTATAGCCGGTCACAAATAAAAAAATTTAAAAAAAAACTCAAAATCGATTCATAATTGCCGGAATTATCGCGTAACATACATACAAAGTAAAACATACAGTCGAATTTAAAAACTATTGTCAAGGTTCTGACTTGATTGAAAATGTAGAGTATGTAAGCTTCGTTTTTAAAGTCACATTTAAAAAAAAAATTACAATTACCATCATAATAGACTAACTACACTACATAAGCAATGCATATAATTTGGGGTTCCGCCACGAAAGTGAAAAAAATGGCATTGTTTATTTTGTATAATTTTCTCTTCGAGTGTTAATGTGTAATAATGGTGGATTATTAACCGTCAATACTTACTAAACGTGCATAAGTGTAGGCAAATCATACAAAGTTGAAAAACGTGATTTTCGCCTTCGCTCCAAAACTCCAATAGAAGTTCTAGTAAAGTTTCTACCACTTTACTAGGGCATGACTTGACTGTGACGAAGCCTTGACTCTTTCACTTGACTTTGACTGTGACTACGAAATTAATATGAAATACACTTGAAATATTATAACTTGACACTGGCTAAATGCACAAGATTGCGAAGCCAAAATTAAATGAAAGAAAATGCAATTAATGGATTCAGTATAAAACAAAATATTAATACATTTTAGATTGCGTTTTTCATATCCTACGCTGGAATCTTCTATCTGATAAAATAAAAATGTTATTATCAAATGCAACGACCTCGACCTACATTGGTAAATTTAGAACGAAGTCCGTTTTGATCGTAATATTACTTTGATTATTTTTGTTTTGAGTCGAAATCTAATGTTATATATTATGACGGCATAGAGAATATGCTGAAAAGTTTTTATTTCTAAAGATAGGTAAATAATAATTATTATTAAGTGCACGTAAATATCCCAACCCTTTGAACGTGCACACGCATACACACACACACACGCACATACACACTCACACGCACGCACACACTCACACGCACACGTACGACATAATCCGCAGTATTATTAGTGGGAGAAGCCATTGTATACACCATATTATTAATATGTCAGACAATAATTGTTTTTTTTTAATTTGTTTTATATTTCCGTAATAATGACAAGGATGCATGGAGGCAAACTGCACAAGCGCTTTCTAGTGACTACATAATATAGATACACCTATTAGGTTAATATAATTATGTATTAGTGTTAAGGAACAATGTATAAAATGAATGAAAAAAAAATGCGCCGCCGAATTTCTTGCCAGGTTCTTCTCGAGATCGCTGTAATTTTGCGAATCTGGCAGTAGTATCATTAACTTTCATGAGTGCCTCTTTGGGGCCCATGTGAATAAACGATTTTGATTTACTTTGATTTGAAACATTTATTATTTTTGGAAATTGTCTTATAAAGATAATTAATACTCTATACAATTCATTACTTCGTATTTTTTAAACTGTTTTTTTAAGCTAGATAGGCAAGCATTTGACCGCTATCTCTCATGATGGAAAGTGACGATGCGGCCGAAGGTGGATCATGCTTGCCTAGAAGGTACCTATTCATTCTAGACTTAAAGACACCCAGATTGTACTTACCCTCTTGTCTTATAGCTAAATACTTTACCCAAAATACTTACCATATCCAATTTCATGACGGACTGTATTAGCTTTATCGACGACCGGTGCTGCTTCAGATGCGATAGCTGCTGTTTCTTTAACATCATTTTCTGGTGAAGTATCGATCTTTTCATTATAATCGTCACCAAAAAACTCGTCATTCTTGTGTTTTATAAAAAAGTCGAAATCAATCGCCGCCCTTTTCATTGTCGGCGTGGACAAAGCAGGATATTTTATTTCAAATTGTAACATTTTGGCTGGAGACATTAATTCCGCGACTGGGGAAGGCTTTACGAAATTGTCGTAGTCGGTTTTTTTTGTCAGAGAGAGCTTAAGACTGGCTGGCGGCTTGCAAACGTTTCTAACGCTTTCTTCTAATAGAGATTTTGGAGTATCTCTTATTGGAGGAGACTTCTGACTAATCATCGGTGTCTCAGGAGTAGGGGCTGGTGTCGAAATCACCAACACCGGAGTCCCAACATTAGAGCTGGACAATGTATCTACGGACGTATCCCTGTCATTTATCGTTACATTTTCACCAATGACTGAAAAGTTATCTAAACTCATACGGAATGTATCTTCAGGCAACTCTATACTCTCAGCCACGTATAACTGATTAGATCCGGAGCTCGCTGACAAAGTAGAAGCGACTCTCTCAACAGTTTTAGTATCAACGCTTTGTGTTTCCATGATTAGGTCGAAAATAACTAAAATATGCGTAGTATTTATTATTAATTGTTAAGAAATATCATTCCGATGTCATATCATTTAATATCCCGTCTTCTGCAGTTCTGCCTTAGCTAATGCCCTTGAAAAATTATCTTGCCAATCGATAAGCGCAAGTATTCACATCACTCACGGTCTCACAAACACATGCGCAGTATAGTTCGCTCTCCGGCTCTCCGTTCTCTGTGTGCTGTTCGTGAGCTGTCAAACTAGTTCGCGGCAACCTTTTCCTCATTTATTTGATGAAATAGTCAAAATGGAAATGGTTCTTTAACTCCAACTGCACACGGTCTTATTAGAATGCCTTTGTTCTAGTAACACATTACAAATAGTAAGTCAAAACATGTTTAATCACATCACAGGTCCGGCTAAAAATAGATTAGTAATCGTCACTTTAGCACTGATTTTGCCCGCCTTTTTTCACTTACGACATTATTACATAGTTAATTAATGTTCTTAAATGTTTAAAATGTATTTTAATGCTTAGCCACTGATTGTATGATGATTATTTTAATAGAAACTTGGTTATTTGGCGCTCAAAGCGGTGAAATACGACGTGATGGCGCGTACCTCAACACAACTACATAAAATGTAGTGTCAACAAACAAGAAGCGGCGAGCTCGCGCCGCTATCCTCATTGCGCGGGAGATATCTATTTTCAAGTTTTAAGAACTCTATATTCTTTGTTTTTAGCCTCTGTTTTACCTTTCTTGCTACTTTTTAACCAGTTATATTGTTTAATAATGCAAGTTTAGCTCGTTCCTTAATTTTCTAATTGAATTTGGTATTTCCTATTAGACTTGTTGCCATCTAATTTGATGTTGCTATTGTTTGTTTAGTACATAACCAACAAAGGCGCCGCGACGTAATCTAAAAGTTATACAACTATTATGTAAATATAGTAGGTACATATTTAATATCTATTACTATAACAAAGCATAAGTCGGTAAGTAATTGCTTACATAATTGAAGTAGGTATATTTATAAAATACTATTATTAGATAGAGGTACTGAGGAGTATTTTGTATTTTTTGTATTGTAGTATCTGATGTTGAGGTTTAGAATACATTTGTGGTATTAAAATACTGAACTTTTGCTCAGAACGTATTTTTCGAGACTTTAGCAGGTTCAGGACTTTAGCCATCTAGAAAGTGCGTAATAAGCTAATAATACTCTTTTATTGTTTGCTCTACATGCAACAAGCCATTGAAGTTATTGTTATGGAACAACTAGGCTGTCAGCATCATCACTCATGGCTATTATTTATTATAAGTGCCAAGCTATCTTATTGGCTGACATTGACCTACTGACCTCCTTGATGGTCTTTTGAATACATTTCTTTGCCATTTGTGACCGTTATACATTTTAGCCAAACAAAAGATTCGCATCTCTTTGAGACCTACCTACTTGCTCTGAAAGAGATTGTACGTCTTAGTACATACTTCACTTTACTCACATAAATGTAAATAGGCTCGAATCTCTCACTTCTATAGAACCTACATATTTTTTTTAGGGCCAAAACATTAGGTAAAAATTAGGTTTTATTATACAGGGTGTTAGGTAGAGGGTTAGCCAAACATGGTGGAAGTGTAGTTGGGTCTATTTGGAGAATACAAGTTCGCGTAAAAGCTGCTAGGTGTTATTGTTATTTTATCGTTGATTTTGTTGTAGCCGGTCAGCCAAATCGGTCGAGCTGTTTCAGATTTTGCGAGACTAAAGCAAAACAAATTGATTCATATACATATAGATATAAAACCTCCGTAAAAAATTAACTACCTGATGGTAAAAACCGCATCAAAATCAGCTGTGTGGTTAAGACGCGGATAAACAGACAGACAGACGCGAAGCGACATTATTTTATACTATGTAGAGATAACAAATGGTTTGGGATTATGCCACATAAGTGAAAAAATGTGTTGTCGACTTGTATTATTTTCTAATATGTTGCTACTTGTATTTTCTCGAGCGTTTATGAGTAATATTGGTGTACTTATTTTTTTTATTAACCATTTGGACGCCAAGGGCTTCAATGGAAGACGAAGATTTTCGTGTCCTCTACGCCGTGACTTTATTAGAAGACAAACATTGTAGGTAGAAAATGAATAAAAGCACTTGTCAATACCTTTGTTCTTTTTATTGTGTACCTACATATACGACTGTCTATATTATATGGAATGCAGCCGCGTAAATATTTTTTGATAGAAAGTTTTGCTCATCTCTAATAACGATGTTGTATTTCGATACAATGTTAGGTTGGCGTCAGGCGAACGAGGATGCTTTGTATAGCTTGGCGGTAAAAAGGTTGACCGTTAAAATGTATAATTAACCGTTTAATTAAAGATTATTAACCGGTAATAGTTATTGAATATGAGTTCGGAGAGTTCATACAAAGTTGAAAAACATTAATCGTTCTTTCTCCAAAACTCCGATAGAAGTTCTATATTATGTAATCAATTTGCTACCAATTTACTAGGGCATGACTTGATAATTACTGAACTTTTACTTGACTTTGACGAATAGGACATGTTTTCGACTAATTCTACATCCTTTTTTTATATAATACTAGCGGTGCACCGCGTTAATTAAGTTAAAAAGTAGCCTTTGTGTTATTCTGGAACCTAAACTATCTACATTCTAAATTTCATCAAAATCGGTTTATCTCTAAATATATATAACTCAAAGGTGACTGACTGACTGACTGACATAGTGATCTATCAACGCACAGCCCAAACCACTGGACGGATCGGGCTGAAATTTGGCATGCAGGTAGATGTTATGACGTAGGCATCCGCTAAGAAAGGATTTCGATTAATTATACCCCCAAGGGGATAAAATAGGGGATGAAAGTTTGTCAATTTTAAAATAATACTTCTTAACGCGAGCGAAGCCGCGGGCAAAAGCTAGTTTGTTATTAAGATACGTGGCAACAAACGTTCACACACTCACACAAACTTTCGCATTTATAATATTAGTTGGACTTGACACTGGTTGAATGCATTTTTATTGCATAGACACAACATTGAATTTTTTTTTAATTTTCGCGATTTGAACACGTAGCTTAGGTACGTAATATATTTTTATTTACCTCGACGTTTCGGCCAAGTTGCATTGGCTATGGTCTCAAGAGGACTCAACTCGAAATAAATAAAATAGTTTTTAGCGTGATTAAGTCCCGAAACATTACATAAACGTTGCATTTCTATAGAAAAATATACTAGTTGCTTTTCGAATCGATTCTTTCGTCCCTGCGCACATCACTATGGATTTCGACGATGATTCATCAATGATCAATTCATAGACAAATTGACAATTTAGCGATTTGTCATCCGTTGCTAAATTCACATCAATCAAAGCATGCGTTCAAAGTTATTGATTTCTTACTTTTTTATCAACAACGTAAACATAAACGCTTTTACACTCACAGCCCCACACTAACTTCGATGAATTGTACCGTGGGTGCCGGTTTTTTTTTATATGTTATGTTAAGCGATATCTCCGCCAATTATGTTTCGATTGTAATGCTTTTTTTGTTTTGTAGATTATACTTCAGAAGTGGTCCCGTATAAATTTTATCGATATAGGTTAAGCCAAAACCGAAATATAAGCGATGAAGTCGATTTTTTTAAGCTTTGCTTGTGTTTCAATTATTACTTTACATATTTCATAGGCTGATATAACACATTATCCTCCTTTGCTTGTAAAAACGCGCTGGCACGGTTAGACACTTTTTTTATGCTTAAGGCAAGCATTTCACAACGATTTCACCTGATGGGTAGCGATGATGCAGCCGAAGATGTAACATGCTTGCCTAGGAGATACCTATTCACTCTTGACTGACTCCCAGATTATACCTTTCGGGGAACAAAGACAAGAGTAATTAATTCCACTCCTTCGCAGCACGGTAGACAGAAGCGAAACTCTTCTACGTTTATTCTTTTCACAGATAAGCTAAACATAATTAAATAAAACCCACATTGTACACGACGACTTTATTTCACAAAAACTCATTTAGTTTTCTTCCTCTTCGCTCCCACCCCATCAACTTTCCCGCCTTTCCGCTTCCCGCCTTTATCCGCCATCTTGAATTTTTTCCCTCCACTTTTGTCGAAGCTCTTTTTCCCTCTATCGGCCATTTTGAAGTTCCTTTTCTTGTTTTTACCTTTGTTACCGAGTATTTTGTGGTTGTATCCCTTTATCCACCTGTCCCGCTTCTCCTCCCAAGCTAGTTGTTTTGTACTGGAGTTGTCTGTATTGGAGACGGCTTGACTGGAGCCTTGCTTCTTGTTTGAGGCTGTTTCTTCTAGAAGGGTAGAGAATTCTTCCGCCGAGGCGAATAGAGAGCCGAGGTCGTCTGTACCTGAAATAATGATGTAGTGCTCATTTTTTGTTAAAAACTTTCATCGAGTCAAAAGCCCAACTACTGCGAAAATGCTGGGAATCCTTGCAAAGGTGAGACTGTACTTCTCACCGGGACAATTGCTCAATTTGTATCAAGCACAAGTCCGTGTATGTATGGAGTACTGTTCTCTGTTCTTTACGACGGTTCAGCTAAGTACCGCCTTGAGGCTCTTCAGAGTTTGGGTCATCGTCACATGGTAGCTAGTCTCTCGGTTTTTTATCGGATACAATTCGTGTTACGTTACACACGATTACGTGTTTCGTACATACGTTTAGTGTGACGTCATTCTAAATCCAACATGGTGGACCACCCAAAATGGCGGACATGTTATTTTTAATGCACTCCTACAAAACGGGTATCGAATGAAAGGCCTTGCTGAGAATGACTTGTAAAATAAATTGACGTCACTCTAAATCCAAAATGGCAACCTTCTAAAAGCTTGTATTTTTTTAAAGTAGTTTATTACCTATATAATTTTACACATATACCATTACCATAATACTACATACATTAGAGAATTTATGGCACAGAATAAGGTTTTGCCACGAAAGTGAAAACAATGGCGTTGTTGATTTTGTATAATTTTCCAAATCCAATTCTTCGAGTGTTAATTAATGTGTAATAATGGTGGATTATTAACAGTTAATACTTAGTAAACGTGCAAAGGTGTAGGCAAATCATACAAGTTGAAAAACGTGTTTTTCGCTTTCGCTCCAAAACTCCAATATAAGTTCTAGTAAAGTTTCTACCACTTTACTAGGGCATGACTTGACTATGACTGGACCTCGACTCTTTTACTTGACTTTGACTGTGACTTGTGACTAGGACTTTAAATATGAAATACTTATCACTTGACACTGGCTAAATGCACGAGATTGCGAAAGCAAAATAAAATAAAAGCATAAAATATACCTTTGAGTTTCATCTTATTTTTGGCTGGTTTCTTTCCAGGAGTGTCGACTGCATCGTCTTCATCGTCACTGTCTTCGAGAAGTAACTCTGTAAATGTAATATAGGTAGCTTTAATGCTAATAAGGAGCTGACGTTCCCCCGATGGTAAGCTCGTCCGTCTATATTAATGATGATGAACTGTCCACTGGTTTAGTTTCGTGCTCGTGTGCCTTCTAAGCACGGGTATCGGGTTTGATTCCCGCTGGAAACACAAGTTTTCTCCCCAAGGGAAATTCGTGTTTCTGGTACTGGGTGTGATAACACAAGTCATCGAACTCAGTGTGGAGCTTTGAGTGTGAAAACATTTTTTATTATTATATGCATTTACTTTGCGGGACGCACTAAGCCAATTATAAAATTGAATACACTTTGCTTAGTTGGGTGCACGTTTGCCTTCTAAGCAGCGGGTATCGGGTTCGGAACCCGAGGAACATACGTTTTCTCCCCAAGGGAAATTTGTTTTCTAGTTCTGGGTGTGATGCGAAAGTTTCCGGCACCAAAGACACAAGTCATCGAATTTAGTTTGAGGCTGTGAGTGTGAAAGCGTTTATGTTTACCGTCTTCGTCTCCTGAAAAGGCTGGCTCGTCTTCGTCACCGGAAATGTTGAGTTCTCCATCACTTTCTGAAATTGTAAAATAAATTATCAAAACGTTTAAAAAAAAAAAAAAAAATTACGGTTGTCATACCTCCGGTTCGCTCGACGCGTTTTGTTTCTACATATGTCATCCGTACTGCGAAGGAGTGGAATTCATTGCCCGCGTCTTTGTTCCCCGAACGGTATAATCTGGGACTCTTCAAGTCAAGAGTGAATAGGTATCTTCTAGGCAAGCGTGCTACATCTTCGGCCGCATCATCACTTTCCATCAGGTAAGATAGTGGTTAAATGCTTGCCTATCGAGTATAAAAAAAAAATATTTAGTACAGTGTACCTAATGGTATTAAAATATTGGACGGCAACATTTTTTATAAATCTTTGCCTAGCTGGCTTCTCAGCTATTGTTAATAAAGTATTTAATTGTAAAGATAATTAAGACATAGAATCATACTAAACAAACGTTTGACTATTATCACACCTGATGGAAAGTGGATGAAGGAAGATGGAAGTTAGTCTAAGGTGGAGCAACGCTTGCTCAGTAAATACCTATTCAATTTCCTTTTGAACACACCCAAATTGTACCTTTCGGGAAATACAGACGACGGCGAAGCGTTCCATTCTTTTGCTGTTCTATAAATGAATGAGGACGCGAAACGTTTCGTGCGAATCAACGGTATTCTGCCAAATAAATAATTTCCACCTATGAACCAAACCAACAATAGAGAGAAGACGTAAGAAGCCTTACTCTTCTCTACTTCAATCATCTTCTCTCTATTCTTGGTTGGGCGGAGCAGGCCAGAGAAGTCTATCCTCAATCTGATCCGCTCCGACGCAGACGGACGGGGAGGAGAAGGCAGTTTCCCGCCTCCTCTCTCCTCCTCTTTAGTGGGGTCACTGGTGGAGAGTCAGGAACTCCGGCTTGCACGGCCACACACGTCTGGGGGTGACTTAGGGGAGCAAAGTCACACCTCTATGGGCGCAGTAGCCCGGTTTGTATCCGAGCCTACCGCCGGCAAGATAGTGACTGCTAGCGTGACCCTATCTAGCCTCACCTCGTCGAGGGACTCCTCAAAGGGAGGGGGGATGGGGTTTAGTGGATTCGAGCCCTACACGACCCATTCCTATACCTAGGGAAGGCATTTACAAAAAATCCCCAAAAGAATACAAATATATACAAACCTCCTTCAGCGCCGTCGTCTCCATCCTCGCCGTCGCTGGCGAGCGTGTCATCGTCGACTTCTTCTTCTTTCTTCTTTTTCTTGCTTTGTTTCGCCACTTGCATGTCCGCTAGGTAGTCGAGCTCTTCGTCAGATTCCGCTGAAGAAAAACGTTGGTACATTATAATAGTAAATATGAAACAAGTGTGACGCTTTCCATCAGGCGAGGGACTTGCTCGTTACGTCTCTCAACTATATACAAGTATACTCTCAACTATCTCTCAACATATATTATGGGGCTCAGTCACCCACGTCCGTAGGAGGATACACCTCAAGTCTGACTCCCTACACGTGGTCCCCGGGTGGTGCTAATCAGGTGACATTTGAGAGGTGGTAGAGCATTTTGTGAGTTGCTCGCCTGGCTTGCTACCAAAGTAGCTTACCACCATCAAGTTGAAAGTCTGCCGCCAAGCCAAATACGGTGTTCCGGCAGTTATCCTTGAGAGCCTGCGTATTCCAGGTCTAGTGTGTTTACCAGCTTCGATCACATCGTCACTTACCATGAGGTGAGATAGAGGTCAAACACTAGACTATCACAAA
Source organism: Lomographa bimaculata (assembly GCA_948107665.1). Lineage (NCBI taxonomy): Eukaryota > Metazoa > Arthropoda > Insecta > Lepidoptera > Geometridae > Lomographa > Lomographa bimaculata. The sequence goes on along the minus strand of OX403610.1, from coordinate 9,411,383 downwards.
AAAAAATTATTCAAAAATGTATGGGATTTCAATACATATAATTTATTTCATAGTTATAGAATTACACTTATAACATTACTATCATATTTAAATGCTTTTTAATTAGAAATATTAATAAGTGATAAAAATGCATGGGAAATTCAAAATAGCAAAACGCACGCTATTGGTTGATTGGTGATTCGTGACGTCAGTTCACACATTTCTGATGTCAATGATTAGTCAACTGTCTATGACGGTGATTGGATTGTGGATGGCATAGAAATACCGTCAAATTGGCCGCGTTTAAAAAATGCTCGCAATTTCAAATATTTATTATAAGAATTGTAATATTTTTCTTTTACAGGTCTCCGCCCTCTGCGCTGTGGGTCCTGGGGTCGATTCCCGGCAGGAGCAAAAATTCCTTCCCTAGGGATATTTGTGGTTCTGTTTCTGGGTGTTATGTTTGTGTGTGTGTGTGTGTGTGTGTTATGTGAATGTTTCCGGCACCCACGATACAAGTCTTTGAACTTAGTGTGGGGCTGTGAGTGTGAATGCTTTTGTTTGTTTATTTATGTGGCTCTTAATGAACATCTTTATATCTTGCCTTGTTTTTTAGAGCCAGTAACGCTGTCCAGATACTGTTCAAAGTCCTCGCTTGTAACCGAGTCCGCGTCGCTATCATCATCGTCCGGTTGATGCGCCGACCGACGATTTTGTAGGAAACTGGAACATATTGTTATAGGTACATACACATACTCGTGTATCATAAAAAAACAAAACGATTACCACTTAACGACACGACAAGCGTGCACCATCTTTAACCGCATCGTCGCATTCCATCAGCTGAGATTGTGGTCAAACGCTATCAAAGTCTCAAATAAAAAAAAGACAAACTGTGACCAGCCCGTTTAGTTATCTGCACAGTCTGGTGTGCAGGTCTTCTAAGCAGCGGGTTTCGGGTTTGATTCCCTGCAGGAGTATAATTTTCCTTCCCAACAGACGTTTGTGCTTTTGGTTTTGGGTGTGATTGTGCGTGTGATATGTAAATATTTCTGGCACCCACGATTTTCAAGTCATTGAACTTAGTATGGGGCTGCGAGTGTGTAAGCGTTCATGCGATTATGTATATCTCTGCGCCGTGGGTTTCGGGTTTGATTCCCGGTAGAAGCACAATTTTCCTTCCCAAGAAACATTTGCGCTTCTGGTTCTGGGTGTGATTGTGTGATGTGAATGTTTCCGACATCCACGATACAAGTGTTAGAACTAAGTATGGAGCTGTGTATGTGAGTGCGTTGAGTTAATTAATTTAAAAAAAGTGTATTACTCACTCGTACAGAAACCGCTCGTCGACTGGTATCTTCTTGGAGTCCTCGTTCAGATAAGAAGCAGAGTTAACCGGCATACTCTTGAGCCCTACACAAAATACAATATTTACAATAGAAAAAGGAGTTTTGCCGCGAAATTGAATAAATAGCGTCGTCGATTTTGTATTATTTTCCAAAATAATTTTTTTCGAGCGTTATTGTTTAAAAAGTAACATATCTTATTGGTCGAGCGAGAACTCGACTTGGGTGGTTCGGCACTTTGTCCGTCCGTCCGTCTGTCAAAGGCATCTAGCGTCTAAACCATACAAGCAAATAACTTCAAATTCTCAGAGAATATGTAAAGCTATGGCCCAAAGTCAGAAATGTCAATTAAAATTATATACATAAAAATGTTAAGGGGGCCCATACACGTAAAATATTTTCAATTTTTTTACCTACCTTTGGGGGGTATCTTTGAAAAGAGCTCTGCAAGTAGAGTACGAAACCGGTTTAAAAAAATCTATGTTTGAAAATAACAATTTGGTAGGCCATCAAAGTCAGTGTTTAATAGACCTATTTTGTCCCGGGTCTAACTAAAAAACAGCTTCTTCATATTTAAAGCTGAAACTTACGTATAATATCCGTTATATCCTGTACTTGAACAACAAATACAGAAATTAAACAATTATTATATAGAAAAAGTAACCTCAAAAGCTTTTCTCTATGAGGCAAAATGTAGGCGCGAGATCTCAGTTCGGCGCGAACGACTAGTTATTTTTTATCTACCCTTGTGGGGTATCGTTGATAAAAACTCTGCGAGTAGAGTACGAAACCAGTTTTAGAAATAATCTATGTTGAAAAATAAGCATTGGTAGGCCACCAAAGTCAATGCTTTCAGACCTATTTTGTCCCGGAGTCTATCTCAGAAACCTCAAAAGTTTTTCTCTACCAGGTAAAATGTAGTAAAATCTCAGTTCGGCGCGAACGACTAGTAATAAATTCTAAATAAGTCCTGTCCAGTCTTAAGAGTAATCGCGTAACATACACATAGTCGAATTGGCAAACACTCGAGTCATTTAAAATAAGAGTAAAAAAACATTATTTATCACAGCTTATATGAAATCATTGTCATGTTTCATCACTAATATTTATTTATTTTTAGGTTATTTTAAGTATGTGTATTATAATATTTATATATGTAATGTATATTATGAATATTTTTTTTATTTATCTTTAATTTATTTATGTATGTAACTATGTGTATATGATTTGTTTAATTACATTAATAATTATATGCATGTTTAAAATATTGCATGTATGTATAATGATCATTGCCGCACCACCGATCACTTTCTGTTAAACTTTTTTATCCTCTCCATCCTAAGGTTGCCTGGAAGAGATCGCTGCTTAGCGATAAGGCCGCCGATTGTACTGCTATATTGTTATTTTTTCTATTGTTAATTAATATTTTTCTTGGTGTGCAATAAAGAGTATTTGTATTTGTATTGTATTGTATTGGGAACCTCCTCTTTTTTAGAATTCGGTTAATAACTGTTTTTTAACTGCCCGTTGGTTTAGTTGAGTGCACCTTCTTATCAGCGGGTATCGGGTACGATGCCCGGTGGAAACAAGCTTTCTCCCCATGGGAATTGATTCCCTTACTTCTGGTTCTGATTGTAATTGTATGTGTGGTGGGAATGATTCCGGCACCCACGATACAAGTCATCGAACTTAGCGTTAGGCTGTGAGTGTGAAAGCATTTATGAACTTTCGTTCTAACCTTTAGCAGTATAATTCTTCCTAGACGCGAACTTGGGATGCGACCCCTTGACCTTCTTTATCCCCTCTTCTTCACCCCCTTCCGCCCTTTTTTTAGGGTTCTTGAACACGAAGCGGTCGAGGAAACGGATGCACGCGAAGTCTTTTAGAGGGTCCCCGCTGTATTGAATCAGTTGATCTGTGGGGAAACACGCTTATTTTGTCAACTAGCCGTGCCACGCGGCTTCGACCGCGATTATTAAGTTAAAAAGTAGCCTATGTGTTAATCCTGGGTATAAGCTATGTACATTACAAATTTCATCCAAATCCGTTCAGCAGTTGCGGCGTGAAGTGAAAACAAACATAATTACACAGAACTGCCCGTTGGCTTGGTTGAGTGAGCGCTCGTCTTCTAAGCAGGTTTATCGGATTCGATTCCCGGAGGGAACACAAACTTCTTCCCAAGGAAAACGTGTGTTGTTGGTCCTGGTTGTGATTGTGTGTGTGATGACTATAATAGAAGTTCAAGTAAAGTTTCTACCACTTTATTAGGACATGACTTGAGTATTATTGGACCTCGACTCTTTTACTTGACTTTAACATAAGCGCTTCGATGACTTGTGTCGTAGGTGCCGGAAACATTCTTATTACACACATAATTACACCCAGAATCAGTAACACAAATTGTCCTAGGGGAGAAAACTTGTTTTCCCGCCGCCGAGAATCGAATCCACCACCCCTGTTTAGTACTAATTTTGACTGTGACTTGTGACTAGGACTTCTTCATGAATATCTAGTACTTATGAAATATTTTATTACTTGACACCGGCCAGTGTGATCGTCACTTACCATCAGGTGAGATAGTGGACAAATGAATGCATGTACAGAAAAAAAAGTGTGATGGTGGTATACAGTGTCATAGATAATGATATAGAGACATGAGTCACATAAATACACCCACACACACCAACATACACACATTTACTTAACCTCAAACCCGTGACCTACTTATATATAACTAGCTTTTGCCCGCGGCTTCGCTCGCGTTAAGAAGTATTATTATTAATTAGGTATTATATAGATCTCCTATTTTATCCCCTTGGGGGTAGAATTAATCAAAATTCTTTCTTAGCGGATGCCTACGTCATAACATCTACCTGCATGCCAAATTTCAGCCCGATCCGTCCAGTGGTTTGGGCTGTGCGTTGATAGATCACTATGTCAGTCAGTCAGTCAGTCAGTCACCTTTGAGTTATATATATTTAGATTTTAAATTGTTTTTATCTAATAATGTACTACACCGATTAATATTATAATTCTGTCTATCTAATTTATTAATGAACATAATGTTTTACCTCGCTATGCACTATTTTTTCTATTTCGATATATATATCTAAGGCCGAGGATCGGAGTAAATAGAAAACCTGCCCTGTGTGCTCATGTAAATGAACACGCAGTACAAAGCTGAATTTACTCCGATTGCTCTATAAAAAGTATAAGGTTTTAGTTTAATTTAATATTTTTTCTTTTTTATAGTAGCAATAAATATATTTATTTCTTTCTTCCTTCTTCTTAACAGGTATACCGACCGTTGAGTAGTTTGTCGGCGAACAGTTTGACGGTGGGGTGGAAGTGTCGCGAGAGAGGCGCCAGCTCGATGTATGCGGAGCACTGCGCGCCCGCGAACGAAGGGTTGCGGACCAGCGGGCTGTACGACGATATCACCTACACACAAACACACATCACTACACAACACACCTTTATTTTAGCCATAATAAATATTTATTGATCGGGCGATACGAGATGTCGAATTGAGAACCTCCTTTTTTGAAGTCGGTTGAAAAGATGTCCGTTTAGATTTTTTTGCTTGCTTGAAAACGATAAAATGTAATACATGCTATAATAAGCTCACCTTCTCCAAATTGACGGTCTTCTTGAGCTGTATCTTGGTCTCCAGCTCCTTAACTTGTTCATCGGCTTCCTCAGCCTTGACCCTCGCGTGGTACCAGCCCGCGGTGGTGTTGGCGCGACGTTTCTTTGCCTTTATGTTCCCCTGCTCGTCGATCTTGAGATCTAAGTAGTTTTCTTCATCGTCATCTGGAAAAAAACGGACAAGTGTGAGTCTGACTCAATGGTTTTTTTAATTTAGGATAGGAAAATGTTTGACCGCATTTTTTCTTTATGCTCGATAGGCAACCATTTGACCACTATCTCAACTGATGGAAAGTGAAGATGCGGTGGACGATGGAGCACGTTTGCCTTTAGAACATACCTATTCACATTGGCGTCTGGTAGCTGTCCTTGAGGCCTAGCTTACCATCCTCGACTCTCCTAACAGGTTACTCACAGATTACACACTAGGGCTACTAACCTAGATATTATGAAGCTACTAGGATAGCATAGGACTTCTAGGGACTGGGATACCCCTGAACAAGGTTCAGGTGTGGCCTGACTCAAGTCTTAACGTGCTATGGAGGGATCTCGTTGGGCAGCGTAGGTCCTCAATGACTGCGCTGTCGAACGAGGCGATAAGGCGAGCCGAGGTTTCCTTCTGTGAGCCCCGTTGTGGTCCTCAAGGGAACCGCCGAGTGGATTTCACCACCACTCGGTCGGCGTCGGAGAGGTATCCCGTTTCACGCCGGGGTACGTCTCTGATCCGAGAGTCGGCAACCGAAAGGGGAGCGAAAGTTCTCTGCCCTTTCGTTTCTTTTTCGGTTCCCAGAGGCCTTTTGGTGTGGGACGACTGGGCTACTAGGGTTATCTCAGCAATTAAAGAAAACAAACGAAATACATAGTAAATATCCCGTTATTGATACAAATATTTATAGTAAAGAAAATATCGTTCGCGAGGTAAATGCTATCCCAAAATCACTTCTTCGACGAGTGGCATGGAATACTGATGCCAAACTTCAAGTTTTTTTTATGATAGATAGGCAAGCATTTGACCTCTATCTCACCTGATGGAAAGTGACGATCCGGCCGAAGATAGAACATGCTTGCCTAGAAGGTACATATGCACTCTAGACTTGAAGAAACCCAGATTGTCCCGTTCAGGGAACAAAGACGCAGGCAATGAGTTCCACTCCTTCGCTGTACGGATGATAAACGTAGAAGCGAAACGTTTTGAGCGAACGGGAATTATGTCAACCATGACGTTTGACAGTTTGTATTGTTGTTTGATGGTAAAAGGGGCATGAAGAAAGCAAGCATATCGGTATTCTATCGGTTACCTTTTTGCGAATATGCGCAGGAATTACACAAATTAATTCCCCCATGCCCGTTTTACCATCTAACAACAAGACAAACTGGCAATCGTCATCCATTTATGGTTGACATAACTCCGGTTCGCTCGAAGCGTTTTGCTTCTACATTTATCATCCGTACTGCGAAGGAGTGAAATTCATTGCCCGCGTCTTTGTTCCCCGAACGGTATAATATGGGACTCTTCAAGTCAAGAGTGAATAGGTATCTTCTAGGCAAGCATGCTACATCTTCGGCCGCATCATCACTTTCCATCAGGTGAGATAGTGGTCAAATGCTTGCCTATAGAGTTTAAAAACAAAAATGAAGGCATATCATGTAATTCCTGAGCACACACTCCAAAATGTAAGCGGCAGATAAGTGTGTGTCCGCGTGATGGTACAAATTTTGATAAAATTAAACCCGCATTTCTCTTCTTTATAATAATTATTGGTTTTTCTTTACATACCTAATAACAAGTCTTTCTTGTCTCCCTTCAACAGATCAATTTTCTTCTGCTCCTTGCGTTTGTCTTCTTCTATTGGATCCAACGTCTCTTCTTTGTGTGTTTCTTCTTCTTGTGGGTTTTCATTTTCCTTGATATCTTGTTCTTCTTTTTTCACTTCCTGAGAAGAATTCTTTTTTAAGTATATAATAAGACATTATTCAATACGTGCTGTCCGCGACCACATAATTACTTACTGTTGGGTGATATAGTGCTAAAACGTTAGCTTATCAAAGATTTAAAAAAACTAGGATAAGGGCGGTAAAACTTCTAGTCACCCAAGTCGATCTCTCCTGCAGGTGGTACTCCTGCTCATTAAAGAATGAGACTCCGGTGAGTAAAAACTATAATTTTAAGATAATTATACTACTAATATTATAAATCCGAAAGTTTGTGTGTATGTTTGTTCCCTCTTCACGCTTTAATGGCTGAACGGATTTGGATAAAATTTGGAATTTACATAGATTATACCTAGGATTAACACATAGGCTACTTTTTAACTTGATAATAGCGGGCGAAGCCGCGGGGCACGGCTAGTATATTATATAACGATATTTGACTTTTTTTGCTAGATAATCAAATCAAATAAAAATCGTTTTGGACGACCCAGTTGGCGCAATGGACAGGTGTCCGCCCTCTGCGCCGTGGGTCCTGGGTTCGATTCCCGGCAGATGCACAAATTCCTTCCCAAGGGATATTTGTGCTTCTGGCTCTGGGTGTAATGTGTGTGTGATGTGAATGTTTCCGGCACCCACGATACAAGTCTTTGAACTTAGTGTGGGGCTGTGAGTGTGAATGCGTTTGTTTTGTTGTTGTTGTTGTTTAATCACATGGGCCCCAAAGAGTCATGAAAGTTAAGACTCTACTGCCAGATTTGCAAAATTACAGCCATCTCGAGAAGAACCTGGCAAGACACTCAGAGGCGCAAGCATAAGTAAGCATTTGACCACTACCTCTGGTGAAAAGTGACGATGCGGTCGAAGATATACCATGCTTGTCTAGAAGATATCTATTGAAGACTCCCAGACCTTCAAGGAACAAATACGCACTCAATGAGTTTCACTCCATCATGATAAACGTGGCAGCGAAACGCTCCGAACGAATAGGATGTATATACGATAAACGGATGACCTGTTAAACGTCCGTTTTTCTTGGCAATCACTGGAGCCTGGTTTATATATCGGCAGAAGTATCACGTGCAGGTAACGTCAGCTGGGGTAGTTATGTGTTCACTCTGACCCACCCCTCTTATAAAAATGATATATCCACCGTAAATTATAAACGTACACACGTTGCTAAAATCATAAGCCTACTTTTTTTTCGCCTTTTGTGTAGAAAATTCTAGCATCTGGGAGTCTTTAAAATCAAGTGTGAAAAGGCTATGCTTAGGCATGTGACATCTTCGAGCGCATTATCACTTTTCAGTAGGTGGTCAAATGCTTGCCTATCCAGTATAAAAAAGGCTTACCTCTTCTTTTATTTCCTGTTTGGTCCACACCAGTTTGACAGCTTCTTTTTTTTCACTGTCCTTCAGCACTTGGGACACCATAAACAACACCTGTAAACAAGAGGATGTTTTTATTGAATGAATTTGCCTTTGAGGGAAAGTGACGATGATGCCGATGATGAAGCACGCTTGCCTTGAAGATGCTTACGCTCTAGGTGTAAGCATCTTCAAGGCAAGCGTGCTTCATCATCGGCATCATCGTCACATTCCCTCTTTTTCAAAAACTTTAATACTTTTAAATTAATAAATAGTGGGAATTTTAGACGCCTATATCGTTATATATCGATATTGTTAGCCTGGTTTAACTACTTATAAACGAGTGAGAGGGATATATCGACTATCTGTAACAACAATACGTACCCCGCAACATTGCGCCGGCGTCATGTAACAAGACAACTGCAACAGTCTTTTGATGAACGCACAAATTCTGTCAATATTGGTGTCCTGCTTCAACGACTTGTATATGAGCGAGAAGAGAAGTGCCGAGTGAGTGGTTGAAAAAATATTCGCGTTCGTTAGTTTGCGATAGAGGGCGGTGTAGTAGCTGAAACAAAGGAAATATGCATAAGTAGAGGACGAGGTTCGATTCTCGGTGGACACACATTTTAAACCCAATGTTGTGTTTCTAGTATGTTGTAATTGTGTATATTTCAGGTACCCGCACGGTAGAAGTCTTCGGTGCGGGTCTGCGAGTGTGCCGGTCTGTAGTGTACTAATGTGTGAAGTTGAGTGTAAATACACTCAATGGTCTAATTTCCTTAGTACAAGTTTATAGTGTAATGGAATGTGTAGTTTACTAAAATGAAGTATATAGTGTAAAGCTCTGAGTAGTTCAGTGTATATACACTCAACAGTCTAGTTCTCTTCGAAGCGTCGTTGATATGAAACAAATGCAATCGCATGTACATAGCTAAATTCGGACTAGTTTAGTGTAACGTAATGATGTAGCACAGTGTGTATATACATATACACTCTCCAGTCTAACGATTTTTAGTACTGTTATGTAGTGTAATGGAGTGTTTAGTTTAGTGTAATGCTCAGTGTAAATATACTCACCGATTAGAAGTTTGCTATTAGCGTCGCTGATGTCGAAACAGAAATGCAAGCGCATGTATAGCTTCATTCGGACTAGTATAGTGTTATGTAATGATGTATACATCATTATAACAGTGTATAACGTTCTTTTGTACTGGTCTAAAGTGTGTAGTTGGGTGTAATGACAAGTGTAGTATGCTCTGAGTGGTTCAGTGTAAATACACTTACCGGTCTGAAGTTCCCTTCTAAGCGTTACTAATGTAAAAAAGCAATGCGAGCGCATGTATATATAGCTACGTTCGGACTTGTTTAGTTTAATGTAATGATGTATAGCATAGTATATACTATACTCACGTACACTCCCCTGTACAACGTTATTTAGCACGGGTCTGTAGTGTAATGGAGTGTGTAGTTTAGTGTAATGACATGTGTAGTGTAATATTCTGAGTAGTTCAGTGTCACTCACCGGTCTGAAGTTCCCTTCGAAGCGTCACTGATGTGAAACAGCAATGCGAGCGCATGTATAGATACGTTCAGACTGGTCAAGTGGACCAGCTTGTAAATAGCGTCAATATGCGCAGGAGTCTCGGAGAGACGCTCTTTATCTGCGAAGGGGTAGGCTCGCTTCACGCCGGTCAAAATGGCCGACATTAGCCGTGAGTCAATTTCACCCTGGAACGAAAAAGAATCGAGTTTGTAAAGAGTTGAGAGTCCAAATTACAATGTCTCGGACATCGACGTAAGGTGGCAAGCTTATCGGTATTCTATCGCTTACATTTTGGTGTATACAGGAATTACATGAGTTAATTCCCCCATGGCCTCTTTACTATCTATCTACAAGACAAACTATCAAACGTCATCCATTTAAGGTCGACATACGTCCAGTTCGCTCGAAGCGTTTCGCTTCTACGTTCATCATCCGTACAGCAAGGAAGTGGAACTCATTGTCTGCGTCTTTGTTTCCCGAACGGTATAATCTGGGAGACTTCTAGTCTCGTGTGAATATGTATCTTCTAGGCAAGCATGTCACATCTTCCGCCGCATCATCACTTTTTATCAGGTAAGATAGTGGTCAAATGCTTCCCTATTCCGCAAAAAAAATATAAATGCGAAACTATGTAATGCATGTGATTGTGTATGTTTAAAAATGAGGTCTACTATCCTCTCTACTTAAAAACATACACATTAAACTTAACGAAAGAATGAAACGCTTGTTGTAACACCTTTCTAACAACACTTGGGTTTTTGAGACGAATCTAACGATACCTATATACTTTTCCATCGGGTGAAATAGCGGCCAAATGCTTAGAATAGAATAGAATAGAAAAGAAAATCATTTATTGCTAAATATTTAAACAAACACATTATGGTACACAAAAGAATACATGCAAGAAATATTTGGCAATTGGAATATGTTCAGCGCTAAGACTGCACAAACTAAGGGTTAGTGCAGGGCTGGTTTTCAGCATATCCCATCGATCTCAGGTGTTACTCGAAAATAAAGTCATGGTAGTCCTTTAACAATATTGTAGTTATCCTTAATTGTACCTATCTAGCATTAAAAAAAAAAACCTTAACTGTCGAAATCCATCCAGCCTCTTAGAAGATACGAAGTTATATATACATTTACAAACATACATACATACTAGTAGCTCTGTGAACTGAAGACCTAGCGTATGTTTTTTTTCGTTTTCATCCATTTTGAAAAATTTCCAAAACCTCTATCTTAAAAAAAACATCTGTATAATTCTCGAACCTGTTAAAAAAAATTCACGAGAACCGGTTGAGAAATGCGACCTGTAAAAGAGAACAACCGGAAATCCGGACAGACGAAAGCAATTTGTTTAAGCTGAAACGGAGACGCTTCGCTCGGTCAACAAGATACGCGCGAAAAACATAACCGTTCCTTGGCAGTCGGGTAATAAACTGACCTTTTTGATGGAAGCCTTGAAGAAGGAGAAGTATATCCTTATGAGGTTCTCTGCTATCTTCGAGTCATCCTTACCGAGATAGAACTGGTTGAGAAAACAAACACCGTAGTACTGAGCGCGGGAAGATATGTTAGATCTGCAAATAAAAACATTCATCACCCGAGCTCCATTCTAAATACAACAATAAAATTTGTATCGTTGGTGCCGGCAACATTTATAACAAACACACAATCAAACCAGAAGCACAAATGTCCCTTGGGAATGAAAATCGTGCTCCTACCGTGAATCGAACCCAAGACCCACGGCGCAATATTATTATTTTAGATTCCTACGCCTTTCAAAATGTGGTTTCCTTATACGCCGACTTCCAACTTTAATTTTATACAACAAAATGAATTCCTCTCCAATCAAAGGTTCGCGGTAGGCCCAGGAGGAGATGGCGAGATGAGCTTGACACTTATTGGAAAGACTGGACAGACAAAGCACAAAATCGTCTAGACTGGAAAGAGGGAAGAGAGGCCTTTGCCCTGCAGTGGGACAGTCATGGCTAATAATAATAATAATCAAAGGTTGTCTGGAAGAGATCGCTATAACGGTAAGACCGCCAATTATTACACTGTTTCTGAGGCAGGTAAGACCGCCTGTTGTTCCTTTTACACTGTGTCTGCGGCAGGTAAGACCGCATATTGTTACACTGTGACCTGTTCTGTTTTTTACCGACTTCCCAAAAAAGGAGGAGGTACTCAAGTCGACTGTATTTTTTTTTATGTGTAAAATTTTTTAGTTTGAAAGATGTTGCTTTCCAATTGGTCCCATTTAAATTTGATCAAGATCTGATCAGTAGTCCTTGAAATATCGTCAATAATGCGTATTCTATGGACTACTTTGACGATGTTTTCGTTTTTACCGAAGTTACCTCATAACTTCTTTCGTTGTGAGCCGATTTTGATGTTTTTTTTTTTATTTGAAAGCTGATGCTTTTCATGTGGTCCCATTGAAATTTAATCAAGATCTGTTCATTAGTTCTTGAAATATCGTCAAGAATGCGTGTTTAGTACATCTAATCTGGTCAAAGTTCCAAAGATAAAGCGGTGAAGTCAGTTTTTTTTAAGATTTGCTTGCGTTTAATTATTGTCACAATTAAGGTGTTCAATGAAGAGTTTTACTATGTATCTTTATACGTTACCTGAAAAGCATTTTCTCTATCTCCGCCAGGACCACGGCTTTCATGTTAGGATGGTTGTATAGCAGTTGGCAGAGGTGATATATCACTTTAGAAGCCACGGCTTGGCTAGGGTCTCCTAGCTTGTTGATGATGTTTGTGAGCAGCATCTGTTAATATGTGTAAGATTTAAATATAGTGAAATGAAATACATTTATTTGGCACTACGGACAAGATTAACAAACAACAAAAACATGAAATAGACAATAAAAAACAGCTTACAAAGGTAATTAGGCATAAGTAAAAAAAGTTCCAAAAGGGTCGTGACTCAGTATTATTGCCAAGTGTAACACTAGGCGCTGATTTTCAGTCACAACCCAGAGGTGGCGGATCTAAAACAGTATCATATTACATTATAATAAATATATAAAAAAATATAATAAATAAATAAAATAAAGTCTAAATAATGTAAAATATACACATACATTTATATAAGTATAAAAACTTACATATGTATAAAATGAACAACAAACAAGCAAAATAAAAAAATAATTGAAAAATAAAAAGGAAAACATTTTGAGCAAACTACAATTTAAAAAAATAAGTGATTCTTTCTTTATATGCTGTGATAAATATAAAATCATTTATTTACTTAATTAGGTAACAAAGACTCTTATATATATAAGGGGGCATCCATTAATTACGTGAGGTGATTTTGGCGATATTTCGACCCCCTCTCCCCCTGGTGAGATGTTGCTCGACCTCCTCCCCCTCCCCTAAACTCACGTGAGATTTTTCGAAATGCGTATATTTAATGTAAATAAGTTAATATGTGCTTGATTGCGTTTAATTTATTTAACACACATTTTGTTCAATTATGTTTAGATCTGGTTAATTTATTTCTAGGTATATTGACTTGTTCCTTTCTAAATTTGCTACGTTAGAACTGAAGTTAGAATACCTTCTCTCTCTCCGGATGGTGCATCAACAGATATGACATGGAGGTGACGGCCTTTTCCTTGTTCGCGTCCACAGAGTCGTGGGCGAAATTATTAAGCGCCTCGACGTATGCTGAAACATTTGAATACACACATCAGACCCCCTATTACACATCTCTGTTGCGAAGGAGTGGACCTCATTGCCTGTGTCTTTGTTCCCTGAAGAGTACAATCTGGGTTCTTTCTTGGGTTCTTTGGTAGAGTGAATAAGTTACCTTCTAGGCAAGAACATCTTCAGCATAAAAAAATGTTTCAATTTGAAAATGACACAACTATTAGAAATAAGATTAATTACTGCTTAATTATATGGTACATAAGGTATATAGGCATAGCTGATATCAACTAATATAATAATATAGAACCAAAGAGTTTTTAGCCAACTACAAAATAATTCAAATGCAAGCAAATCTTAAAAACCGACTTCACCACTTTACCTTCAGAACCCTTGATCAGATTAAATGAATTAAATACACATTATTAAGGATACCTCAAAAAGTACTGGTCAGATCTTGATCAAATATAAATGGTACCACATGAGAAGCACCAGATTTCAAATAGCATAATTAAACGCAAGCAAAGCTTAAAAAAACCGACTTCGCCGCTTTATCTTCAAAACCTTGATCAAATTTGATGCATTAAACACGCATTATTGACGATAATTCAAAAACTAGATATCAGATATTAATCAATTTCAATGGGACCACAGTAAAAGCACCAGCTTTCAAACTAAAAAATAATCGTCCTAATCGGCTCACAATGAAAGAAGTTATGAGGTAACTTTTGGAGTCGGTTAAAAACGAGAACATCGTCGATGTAGTCTACATAATAACCATTATTGACGATATTTCAGAACTACTGAATATCTTGATCAAATTTAATTGGAACCAATTGGAAAGCAATATCATAAAAAAAAAATAATTTCGAAAATACAGTAGACTTGAGTACCTCCTCCTTTTTTGTGATTTCGGTAAAAATTAACATAAAAAAACCTCCTTTTGAAGTTAAAGAAATATCTACTCACTGCCGTATAGTTCTTTCAGTTGATCCTCAAAGTACCACAACTTTAGTATGTTACGTCTTGCTTGCTTATTTCCCGATGCCATGTTCTCCGCCTCAGATAGGGGGTGCTGCGTGAACGTCCTCAGTTTTACATCAGGGATCAGGAGGTCGGATATAAGAAGTTCGGAGAGGCCATCTGTTGATAAAAATGTATGCATCTAAAATATTTTCAGCATCCATGACTCAAGTCATTTAAGTTAGTGTGGGGCTGTGAGTAACGACGATTATTTAAACTAGTCGTTCGCGCCGACCTGAGACCTCACGCCTTCATTTTGCCTGATAAAGGGAAAACTTTTAAGGTTAATTGCTTATAACTATTTTTTTAAATATTATTGGTTTGATTATTGTATTTTGTTGTTCAAGTACGGGATATAACAGATAATGTAAGTATAAGCTTTATATATGTACCTGATTTTGAGATAGACCCTGGGACAAAATAGGTCTAAATACAGTGACTTTGGTGGTCCATTGTTATTTTCCAATATAGATTTTTATAAAAAACGGATTTGTACTCTATTTGTCAAGCTCAAACCACAACACATTATACACCACAATGGCAGAAATAAAATTATGGTCGTATGCCCCCTAAATATTTTCATTTGTATTATTTTAACTGACATTTTTGGGCATTGGGCCATGGCTTTACATATTTTCTGAGAATTTGAAGTTTTATGCTTGTATGGTTAAGACGCTAGATGCCTCTGACAGACGGACGGATAGACAAAGTCAACATAGACATCTTGTTTGGCTCGATCAATAATTTAGTATGAAAAATTTTGCAGAGTATTTTAAATTACTAATTTAATGGGGAGATGCAGCAGAATGTCAACTTTAAACCGGTAAATTGTTACTTACTATGGATTATATTGTTACTTACCTATGATGATGATGCCATCCTTTTTCTTAGCTGGTTTGACATTACTGATCAAGTTCCTCAGTGCAGTCAAATTGTATATAGGATTGTCCTTAAAAAAAATTTTACAATCTCTTAAGATTTGCAATGCATATTTTAAGCAAAACATTAAAAGGTTATGCCATGCCTGTTATTCCTATGATGAATAAGGTTGGTCCAATTGGTTAGGTGGATCTCTTTGTTGCTAGGTGTGTATTTTATACAGTGAAATCATTGTTGTATAATAAGTATACAATACAATACAAAACGCTATATTGTAAACCAACAAATAAAAAACATTCATCGTGGTAGTACAATGGGTGCAGAAGGACAGAAGAGACAGTTTGCCCGCCTCCTCTGTCCTCCTCTATAGTGGGGTTATTCTCGGAGAGTCAGGGGACTTCAGGGGTGGCCTTGGTAAGCAAGGTCACCCCTCCATGATACATAGTGACTGCTAGCGCGACCCTATCTTGTATAAGTAGAGTATAAGTAGTAAGTAAGATTACCTGTATAAGTATAGTAGCAGCTGCCACTCTGTCTCCAATGGCGCCTTTGTTGAGAAGTGTACGAGCCCACTGGTGGTCCGAGGACCCACTTTTATTTGCCTCTAAAATTATAAGAAAACGCTATCAGACTCACAGCTCCACACTAAGTTCAATGTCCTGGGTGCCGGAAATATCACACCCAGAACCAGAACCACATATGTGTTATCGCCAGGAATTGAATCTGATACTAGCTGCTTAAAAGGCGAATGTGCACACAACTAAGCCATTGGGTAATATGATCAATGATGAAGTATGTTTTGTATAGAAAGCTACTTCTTGACTTAACAACTCAGATTTTAGTTATTTCCCTGTTAATCCAAGTTCCAAATGGCATCGGAAGTGGCATATGAGGCAGGTGTCTCCCTTACCATAATGCAAATGACTTGCTTATCTCTTCTATTAGTGTTTTTTTTTATATGACAGACGAACATTTAACCACAATCTCATCTGAAGTGATGATGCAATCAATACCTATTCACTCTCACAAATCTAACAACTTACTGGTCTCATAAGCTAAAGTGTCACCGTGCAAGGCACTGCTAGCTTCTTTTCTGTACTCCTCTATTTGTTCTGTGGTAAGCGTGTTGCTTGTTACTGGTTCCTCGGGCAACTAAAAAAATATTAAACAATTATGTGACTGACATAGTTGTTGGACGAGTTAAAGTTCTAAATTTAAAACATAAGGCTTGAGCTTTTTTCAACCTGACTTCAAAAAAGTAGGTTCTCAATTCAACTGTATGTTTTTTTTTGTATATATGTTACGGGATATCTCTGCCAATTATAAATTGATTTTGATGTTTTTTTATGGCAAAATTTCAAAACAATTGAATGTAAAATGCTCTATGTGCCAAATAAACTTTTACACCGTGATCTAAAAATGACCCACTGTCAAAATTTTTAAAATTATACAAGATATGCTTTGCTAATCACCCAAATATTCTAGCTCAGAGATTAATGGAGGAAGGACAAGATAAGGGACAACTAAAGCGCGGATTACCTCAAGACAACACACAACAGTATCTCAGGGTACTTGAAAACAGGGTTTGACAATGGTGGGATGCCATACATCAGCCAAATACAGCCCCACCCACATTATTATGTTCCAGGAAAAAATTCAGAACATAAACATAGGACACTTTTAATGCCGATTACGCAGGCAAAGCCTGGGCACAAAGGTAAAGCCATTCCTTGAACCTAAAGTGACTAGTGACCGTGGATTAAACATGTTTTATAACGAAATTACAAGGCTTAAGGAGGTTTAACATCTAATATCTCAGGGTGATGATTGCGGAGCTTTGCCGAGCAAGCTTTTGACTTTCAGACTCTGGGTGGCAAAAAACTGTAATGGGCAAACGTGACGCTTACCATCAGGCGAGCGACTCGCTCTTTTCGTCAATCAATTAACATAAAAAAAACCTAAAGACAACCTCAAAATGTCCTCAATGTTTACATTCAAAAATATTCTAAATCGATCTGTTAGAACCAAATTAAGAACCAAAGGACTTTTTATACATCTTCACAGTTCATATAACCCAATTACCTGATGGTACCACTTCTTTTTGTCGTCATAAACTAAAGTTTCAGCAAAATGTTTCGCTATTCCCTGTGATTTTTTGTTGTCCGCGTTTTTATCAACTTTTCCATAATTTGTGTACGCCTCATCAACTAAGATGTTTTCTTCAAATCTTTTGTGCTTCATTTTGATTTATTACCATTACTTTATTGAGATATTTTTAATTAATGTTTATTTAAAACACGTGAAAAACACTGCGACAATAATCCGACTGTCAAATCTGACTGATACTATGGTGTAATTGACAATGACTATCAGTGAAAAGTGACACTTGACAGTAATAATAAAGGCTACGCTCATATTTGAGTTTATTCATGTTCATATTCTTTATTGCAAACATATACAGTTACATTAAAACTAGGTACATGTATCCTGCAAGGGTGTAGCAAAAATAAACTGGTAACTTAGTTGAAAAAAAAATTACAAGTTCACTTAACATTAATGCCTATTTCTATAGTCTTAAAATTATTATAAAAATTTACAAAAGTAAGTATATAGTAGTAAGTAAGTATAATCCACTATTATCTATCTCTGTTGCGAGCAGTTTCTATTTGAATTAACCAAAAATGAATCCTATTTCGTAGCAGTTTTGTCGCTTTCGAATTAAAAAATTGAAACCACGTCGCAACGATCACGCCCAATAGTAGTACGGGCTGGGAGCGTGGCGATTGTTGCGGACTAATTCGGAACATGACCATTGTTGAATTATACTAACTGACATTGAGATCTCGGAAATCTGTATCTGTCCTGTCACACATATCTGCTTCAAGTGGGGTGTTGGTGAAGTGTTTACAAATTGCGATTACAAATTCTTTAAATTTTGCAAAGAAATTGTTGGGTTTTGCTGTAAATAACATTCAACTATAATAATGGACGATAAAGGAAGAAAAGTCATCGTTTGCGACAACGGCACAGGCGTAAGTTCATTGAAATTCTGTGAGGAAAACTCGTGCTGATAAAGCTGATTGAGTCACCGTTTGCCTTTTCGGTTTTAGTTCGTGAAATGTGGATATGCGGGCAGCAATTTTCCTGCCCATATCTTCCCGTCTATGGTGGGAAGGCCTATCATCCGGGCCGAGAACAAAATCGGCGACATTGATGTCAAGGTATACTAACAAAGTTTCTTTTTCGCCTGATTGAACTTGACTGTTTGCTAGAAATTTGACTTCAAATTCTAAGTACATTGAAATTCATTGAATTACTTAATTGGGTCACTTGAATCAAAAGATATTTTATTATAATTGAAGTGCATATAGAAATGCAATTTTCATATTGGACATTTGTAGCAAATTGTAAATGCGACATGACATTCGATATTTTGCCCAACTTACTGTAATAATTCAGTAAAATACTAATTAGTTATTATAAGGAAATAAAGACCTGTTACGACGAACACAAATTATATTTTTATTTGTTTTAGAATTGATCAATAAATCTTTTTTAACTTTCCGGAACTAAATTCATATTGTTTATGATAATGACTCATTTAAAAATTTAAATTCACGATTAGTACTTTCTAAAATAACATTAGAATTGATTTGTCACTTATGTAGTAATCCATAAGTGACACTGCTCTGCCTCTCTCTGTTAAAAGGAAAATAAAATATCATAAAAACAAAATTGACTGCTTTTAAATAGTTACTATTTTGACTTTTGGCGAAATAGAATCTCTCTTTTCTCAATATTTAAGGCACAATAATAAAAAAATATATCAGTAAGGGATATGTGTGTCCTTACCTGAAATCCTGTAAGCTTGTTCTGTCATTGATTATATTATTTGGGCTATTTTCAACATATTTCTAAAATGTGTTAACTCTTGCCCAAACATTGAAGTTTGACTTTTTTACACACACTTTTAAACATAAGTCTTATTACATTAAAACAAATAGACAAAAGCGTCAAACAAGAGTGCAGTGCTTTGCCACTCAGGATTTTGACCTTGGTAAATAAGTTCAATACTTTGGTTGGCACTGAACTATTATAGGTAAACATGGCGCCATCAAGAGACTTGCTTTTTTCGTCGCTCATAAAAAAACACTTGGTACATTGTATTTCAATATGTGCGACATGTAGGTGATTTATTTATTCGCGAATCTCTCAGGTAGTTCATTCAAGAAACAGGCAAACTTACCACACCTTAGCGTTATATCCTTCAAAACATGCATAATATTTATGCATGTTCGCAAAAATATTGATAAAGATAAATTAAGAAGCGATGCACACAAACAAGCACATAAGCATAAAATTACAGTGCGCGCATATAGATTAAGCAAAATGAATAAATCTTTTATGGCAAATGGGGTTACATTTTATAATAAAATTCTTAATATTTTAACTGACTTACCACTGGGAAAGTTCAAATCAGTAATAAAATGGGCATTAATAAAGAAAGTTTATTATAAAACGATTGACTACATTAATGAGAAGGATGCGTGGAGGCAAACTGCACAAGCTCTTTCTAGCGACAACATAACCTAGGTGTATACCTAGGTTAATATAATTATGTATTAGTGTAAAGGAATTATTTAAAAAAAAAATTAAAAAAATGAGCCACCAAGTTTCTTGCCAGGTTCTTCTCGAGATGGCTGTAATTTTGTGAATCTGGCAGTAGAGTCATTAACTTTCATGAGTGCCTCTTTGGGGCCTATGTGAATAAACGATTTTGATTCATTCGTAATTGACAAGGCTTTAACTACTCTTTTACAGGATATATGCATTGGAGTGAGTTCTTAACGGTAGTAAGCATGTGTTTTACTTACGTCGAGTTATCTCTCTTATGAACTTAACTCTTATGTTGCCGTTGTACCTTTGAGACGATCAATTTTGAATACAATAATACAAATATTAAGCAGCTACTTTGAACAGAATACAGAATTTTGACCTTCATAAGTTATGATATGCGTTTAACATTGCCCTGAGATATTAGATAAAAAAATCCAAGTTATTACAATTTTTTACTAACATAACTATATCCTAGAAAAATGAGGAAGGGATAAATGTAGTTCTATGTTTGAAAACATAAGTTATACAAAATAGATTGAAACAATTGTCGATCTAAGACATCCACAACACATAAGTCACACCAAAAGAGTTTTGCAGCGAAAGTGAAAAATCTATAAACGCTTTAAGGATCTGTGGCAGTGAGTTCCACTCCTTTGTTCGGGTGACGTTCATAGGAGTTTGGAAACAAACAGTATAATCTGAGAGTCTTCAAGTCTAGACTGAATAGGTATCTTCTAGGTAAGCATCTTCGGCCCCATCATCACTTTCTATCAGGTGAGACAGGGACCAAATGCTTACCTATCTAACATAAAAAAAAATCAAACATGATGCTGTTATTTCCATCATTACTTTATTTGATCTATTTAGATGAAAAAAATATGGGAAAAAATTTATTGGTTAGATTGATCGTCTTGAAGGTTACTGAAGTCATGTAAGTATGAGTGTTGTGCATTTACTCAAACTAGGTTATGCACTAAACGTCAAAATGTAAATTATTTTTCTCTTGTACGTCTAAAGTGAATTTTTGAATATTTTAATAATCGTTGTGTTCATAATGTTTTTGGTCTTTTTTGTGATTTTTTATATCCATTTGAGTTCGAAAATAATTAATGATCAGCGGTGTTGTGGTTTGATACTAATAATTTATATTTAATACATTGATTTACTAACTACTGATGCTTAGATGGTTTTGACATGTAGAGAGGATGGACAATAATAGATTGATTGACGAGGCAGACTTATATATAGTACTTTAGCGCAAAAGAATATACAAAGAATAAGCGTAATGCTATGAATATAAGGTGCGTGTGAATAGACAAGTTGGTAAGGGCCAATCTAAGTGAAGGTAATCGACAATGTCAAAAACGTTTTAAAGAAAACCCAGGTCAAAAGTACCTGCTACCAACAAGCATGTATGAAAAGATTCATGAATGTAGAAGTGAAAGATGTGTGTAAGGATCGTAGCAGGTGGAGAGATGTGGTATATGTGTGACTTTATGTATAATTTACTAACTAGAGTGTCAAAATATAATTGTTTAAAACACCCCGACAACCAAACATTTTTACCAAGCTAGGAACACCTTTCAAACAAAAAGCAACTGAGTCAAAATACGTTCATCCGTTCGGGAACTAAGACAAAGATAGATACATATGTCAAAGTTAAAAGTTGCCATAGCTTACTTGACAGTTACTACTAAACTGACAACCCCAGTGTTACCAGTAAGTTTGAAAAAAATATTAAATAGATTTTTTTTAATTCTGCCCAGTTGTCGATATTAAACCCCTGCAGGATTGGACAGTACTTACCAATGACGATTTATAAAATAATGATTATATATAATATGAATAGAATCCAGTGTTAATTCATTGATATTTCATGCTACCAGGCATTTGAACCAGAAGTTGTTCAGGTAACGGGCACTTTTAGAATAGCTGAACAATTTTACTGAAAAGCATAAGTAGCAAAGACAAGCATAAGTAGCCACTAAAAAGCATAAGTAGCCACTGAAAAGCATAAGTAGCCACTAAAAAGCATAAGTAGCTTAAGAAGCATAGGTAGCTTTTTTTAGTTGCAAATTTATCTTTTGGCATAGTTATTATGGTAAAGATTCTATATTTACTGTTATTGAAACAGGTATATTTTGAATACAACGAGTTTTATAGAGATCCGTAACACAAAAACGAAAAAGAAACCCAACAAAGACATCCCATGTCTTTGTTGTCCATCTGCGTGTCTGTCAAAACCACACTTAGTTCAAAGACTTCGCGCATGCACAGAGATTTGGGACACAGACCAGAACCAGAAACACAAGTTTCAGAAACATTATATTTCATATAATCTTTGACCGCGATTTCGTACTCGTGGAATTTTGAAAAAAGTACCTATATTGTTATTTTCGCAGAGACAGTTGAGAACTTATTCTAAGAATGGTTGGTTTGGATTCTGTTGTTCTAATAAAGACATATATTAGTTTTTGAGCTATTGCATAGCTTCTATCGCGGGCCTTAAGCGTGGAGACCGAATCCAGAAATTCCGTAACGAAAATAACCTAACACCCCCATTCCGACCGGCACAGCGGTGATACTTTTTAGTTTTGCCATCTATCGATGAATAGCAGAACTTTTAATGACTTTTTTGAAATATCACGCTTGTCTCTTTAGTTCAGCAACTCGCCTCTAGGTGGCAGGAAAAAAAATACAGCATAAATAAAATAAATAAATAATTATAATTGCATAAGTTGATAAAAAATGCTATGCAATAGCTTTACCGCGGCAGTCCCCGAGTGCCACACGCCTTTTTTCTTCGATATCTTTAATGTACAGACGTCGATATAGTAAATAATCAAAAATGTGTCAACTGTGACGTCACGAATCAGTTCAGCGTGAATTGTGCTATTTAGAATTTCCCATTAAGAAAATAATGCTAAAGGTGTAATTCTAAGCTATTATTAAAAGAAAATATTTTTCCTATATTTACATTTCATATATGTATATACGCTATTATAGCTATGCCAAAAGATACAATATTATACTATTTAACATGAAAAAAGGAAAAAACACTATTTCAATAACATTTAGTTAATAGATGCCTGAAATAATCTATTTAGTCCTTTACATTATGAAAATATGTATATTGGTATTTTTTCTTAAGTAAATTAAACAAAAAATGTCGAAGATATAGTGCGTTGCAATTCCGCGTGACGTCACGTCACAGTACACTTCACTGCGACGAGACGTCACGATCCCCCACTCCCGAACTTTGACGCTCTTTATCTTTCTCAATTTCTATTGATTTGTTAAATATAGTGTCCAATTTTTTTTTTAATTTTACTGTCGGACTAATTAGATTTTCTTTTACCCAGGCATCATCCCTATTCTAATATTGCTTTGCATATTCTAGTTTTGTGAATGTTTTTCAGGTGTTTTTAACTTTTAGCTTTAATAATCACTCATTAACTTATATAGCTATATTAACTTATTTGTGATGCGCCCATGTTTTACATAATAGTAACCGGCCAAGTGACTTTTTAAGGGATACTCGAATTTTTCCTAAAACACTTATTTTCGTAACCGTTGTACTCGGCAATCATAACAATACTAGCTGCGCCCCGCGGCTTTGCCCGCGTAAGTCCTGGACCAGCCAGAATTCGGGGTTAAAAAGTAGCCTATGTCCTTTCTCAGGCTCTAGACTATCTGTGTACCAAATTTCGTTTAAATCGGTCCAGTAGTTTTAGCGTGAAAGTGTAACAGACAGACAGACAGAGTTACTTTCGCATTTATAATATTATAGTAAGGATTTGATTAATCAAAATATTCGTCGGAATCTGTGTGATATGATGAATGATGCCTTCTGCTTAGAATATTCATAATTTTTATAAATATAAAGGAAAAAAATATCAAATCTCATGCAAACAAAATCAATTTGTATTTTTGTAACCATTTCGTTCCGACATTTTATATTTTAACACTGTGAAAGTTATTTCATATTACGTATAATTATGAGACGAATGAGCTTGTTTTATTTTTTTGTGGCGTGTTTTCACAAAATTTTAATAAAACCATGAAAATTCAAAGATTGCCACGCGTGGCCTTGCGTAACCGCCACGATACAATTTACGCAATATACACCTTTGTGTGCAAAAGTGTAAGGGGGAAAATTGTCCGTAGTTAAAAGAATGCTTCTTTCGGCGCGTTTGGGAAAAACGATGAGAATGATTTTTTACGATGCGTGTATGAAATTGGTTGGAAATTTTCCCTCAAGTTTTCGTGAGCACTGATAACTACGAGTATATTCAAGGTAGTGATTTAATGTATTTTTTTCACAATCAAAGATTTCTGGCGGGATATCATATTCAATTATTTTTGTTACGTGCTTACTGTGAGTGTACTTACTCACAGGTTTTT
Source organism: Lomographa bimaculata (assembly GCA_948107665.1). Taxonomy (NCBI): domain Eukaryota; kingdom Metazoa; phylum Arthropoda; class Insecta; order Lepidoptera; family Geometridae; genus Lomographa; species Lomographa bimaculata. Next base: position 9,386,989 of record OX403610.1, on the reverse strand, counting down.
TGTATGTTTTTTTATAGTAGGAATAAAACATTTTTCTATTTTTGAATGTCATCTATGGGCGTATCACAAATGAACTAGAATTATCAGCTGAATGCCGAACAGGAATTGACGGAACTCCAATGGTTTCAGGACTTGATGGTTGGAGATGAGGCTTCTCAGCTGAGATCTATGCTCGAAGTCAGCTATCCCATGGAGAATGGGGTGAGTAGACATATCAGGTAATCTTTAATAATTGAAACGCAAACAAAACTTTAAAAAACCGCTTATATTTTGGTTTTGAAATGGATTGAGAAAACCGGATCTTTTCGCGCCTTTATCTAGAAATATATCGGTGAAAACTGCATTCAATTCCATGCATGCATTTTGCGTGGTGCGTGTAAAGACAGACAGACAGACACTGTTTAAATTTTATTATATGTATAGATGTTGTCTCTAGGTGGTCCGCAATTGGGAAGACATGTGCCACGTGTGGGACTACACTTTCGGGCCGCAGAAGATGAACATCGACCCAAAGGACACCAAGATACTGCTCACGGAGCCGCCTATGAACCCAACCAAGAATAGAGAGAAGATGATTGAGGTAAGGGAAAATTTGCCAAAGATTATTGGTCATAGACTCTGTGTGTTATGATACTTGTCAAAAGTAATAGTTAATCCTATCCTACTAATATTATAAGTCCGAAAGTTTGCGTGTAAGTGTGTAAGTATGTCTTTCTGCAAGGCTGAACGGCTTTGGATGAGATTTGAAATGTACATAGCTTATACCTAGGATTAACACATAGGCTACTTTTTAACTTGATAATAGCGGGCGAAGCCGCAGGGAATGGCTAGTATGCTTATATTTTTGACCGAGGAAACAGCGTGTTCGGAGCGTCTCCGTTGCTGCTTGAGCAAACATGCTTTCGTATGTCCGGATGTCCGGCTGTTCTCCTTTACAGGTCCCATTTCTCAACCGATTCTATGCAAATTTTGTGAGCAGCCCCCTGATTCAAAACCGTACGATAACTCAGTTACCGTAAAATTCTTTTAGATATCGCACGTTAAAATGTATTTTTACCGACTTCCCAAAAAAGGAGGAGGTACTCAAGTCGATTCCATTATGTCACCCAAATAGATCTGGGTGGCATATTATAATATTTAAAGCTGTTTGTTAGTGTGTGTGTGTCTGTGTTTGAGAGGTGGTAGAGCATTTTGTGAGTTGCTCGCCTGGCTTGCTACCAAAGTAGCTTACCACCATCAAGTTGAAAGTCTACCGCCAAGCCAAATACGGTGTTCCGGCAGTTATCCTTGAGAGCCTGCGTATTCCAGGTCTAGTGTGTTTACCACATCGTCACTTACCATCAGGTGAGATAGTGGTCAAACACTAGCCTGTCACAAATAAAAAAAAAAAAAAAACCTATGTATATGTATAAAATGTACCTATATTGGTTCCACAGGTAATGTTCGAGAAGTACGGTTTCGACAGCGCATACATTGCTATACAAGCCGTGCTTACACTCTACGCACAGGGACTGATATCGGGCGTTGTCGTAGATTCTGGTAAGAATTTAATATTTAACCTACAGGGTTATTTGTAAAATGGAAGCTCTTAGACCTAGAATTAACCACAATTGAAATTCAAAATAGTTTATTCATATGCGCCCAAATAGGCACTCATAAAAGATAATGACTCCACTGCCAGATTCGCACACTCGGTGGTGCTTTTCATATATTTTTTTACCGACTTCACAAAAAAGGAGGAGGTACTCAAGACGACTGTATTTTTTTTTATGTGTAACTCATGACTTCGTTCCACGTGAACCGATTTTGATTTTTATTTTGTTTGATAGATGTTGCTTTCCAATTGGTCCCATTTAAATGGGAGGGAGAGCAGTATCTTTTCTTAAAATGTTGTTACTATCAATGTTGTTATTATCAGCTTTAATGTATTTATACCTTTTTAAAAAGGTATAAAACAATTAAAGCTGATACCTATAATGTACACCTTAAGGTGTACATTACTGTAGTATATTATTTTGATCTATCGTAGGGTTCAGCCAGCGTTTGCATAGCAAACGCATAAAAATATGTGTTTACTTACGACATCTCATTAGAATTACCTCTAAAATTATCGGCGTTTCTATACTATATTATGCATGTATTATACATATAAACCTTTCTCTTGAATCACTCTATCTATTAAAAAAAACCGCATCAAATCCGTTGCGTGGTTTTAAAGATCTAAGCATACATAGGGACAGACAGACAGAACTGACATTATTTTATACTATGTACTTTCGCAGGCGATGGAGTGACGCACATCTGTCCAGTATACGAAGAGTTTGCGTTGCCGCATCTCACGCGGCGACTCGACATTGCCGGCCGAGATATCACGCGGTATCTCATCAAGGTATTCGATAATTACACTCATTCCACTTGAACCCTCTTTTTTAATCTCCTGGTCCCTGAGGGGTTGAATACCGAGGGTCCAAGGTTGTTAATGTGATCGCAAGATTACTGTATAGTGTATAGACACTATTATTTATAGCTTTTGTTATTTAGTTGGAACTGCCCGTTGCTTAGTTGGGTGGCGTTCGCCTTCTAAGCAGGGGTATCGGGTTCGAACCATTTAAATTCTGTTGAAAATTTCCAGCTTCTCCTTCTCCGAGGATATGCCTTCAACCACTCCGCCGACTTCGAGACAGTACGCATGATGAAGGAGAAGCTCTGCTACATCGGGTATAATATAGAACAGGAGCAGAAACTGGCCTGGGAGACCACTGTACTCGTCGAACCTTACGTCGTGAGTATCATACTAATGTTATAAATGCGAAAGTTTGTATGTAAGTGTGTTTCTTCCCTCTTCAAGCTGTAACGGCTGAAAGGATTTGGATGAAAGATGTTTCAAAATTGAAGGAGCCTGGGCCAGCACCATGTACCATATACATATATATAGCTATACAATATAGTAACCGTTTTTTAATGTTTATTTCCTTTACTTTTATTTCGTTTTAATGTACATTTAAAATATCTTGGTACATCGATAGCAACACAACACAGTTACAAATGGCGGATTGCGACAAAATTGAACTGTCATTTTGACGTGTCATTGATGATTTTATTGTAATGTCAATTCTAAAATATTTGGGTTTCGTTATAATTATAATAGGACTATAGAATATGTTACTCGATTGAAACTCAGAACAAAAAAAAAAGCGTGGGTTATGTTAAAAAAAAAAACAAAAATGTATTACTATGTTAAGTACTTATATTAGACATCCCAGTTGGCGCAGCGGGTAGGTCTGCCCTCTACGCCTCGGGTTCTGGGTTCGATTCCCGGGTACAATTTTCTTTACCAAAGGATATATTCTGCCGTTTCCGCTAAGCTATTTCTTCATGTTTATTGTTTGTAAATTCCAGCTCCCCGATGGCAGAGTGATTAAAGTGGGGGGTGAGCGGTTTGAAGCTCCCGAGGCTCTATTCCAGCCGCACCTGATCAATGTGGAGGGGCAGGGGATCGCAGAACTCGTCTTCAATACTATACAAGTAAGTATAATTTCATTGCATTGGTATCACAGTTATTATTAAACATAGAATACGCATTTTCACACTCACAGCCCCACACTAAGTTCTAAGACTTGTGTCGTGGGTGTCGGAAACATTCACATCACGCACAGAACCAGAAACACAATTTTCTTTGGAGAGAAAACTTGTGTTCCCGCCGGGAATCGAACCCGATACCCCTGCTTAGAAGGCGAACGCTCACCTAACTATGCCAACGGGCATTTCGAAATTATATAATAATAAGCTTGTTATATATAATTTCGAACTGCCCGTTTCGTAGCGCCCCACGGTTTCACCCGCGTGGTGATGGAATATTGTGATAATGATAATACAAAGTATTTTGTTTTTCGTAAATGTTTCAATGTTTTTATATTATTCTGCTATTCGGGACGGAGACAAATCCAACAAATTAAAAATCATGAAATTATTGTATTTATGGTTCACTATTTTTGCGATAATGGCTTACACATAAAAGATAGATATATGCTGTCGCGGGCTTTTTTGTAGGACTATGTAAGATAAACATTTCCATTACACATTATATGCGTGTAACTCCAACGGTTTTGGCAGCGCACGCCAAAATTGCTCGCAGATGGCCGATTTTTTTCCTACTTACTTGACACTTATCGTTATATATTAGATAATTCACACAATATCTTTATAAATTATAGCCTATGTGTTATTCTGATGTGTAAGCTATATTATTGTAAAGTTTCCTCAAAATCCATTTATTAGTTTTTGCGTGAAAGAGTATCAAACATACATCCATACATTCTTACAAACTTCCGTGTTTATAATATTAGTATAGGAAGTAGGATAAAATCAGGCATATATTTCTCCTTTAAAACATTAAGTGTGGTTGTTGATTGGTAGGCGGCCGATATAGACATGCGCAACGAGTTGTACAAGCATATCGTACTAAGTGGGGGCTCCACTATGTACCCCGGCCTCCCCTCCCGGCTCGAGCGAGAGATCAAACAACTCTACCTCGAACGCGTGCTCAAGAACGATTGCGACAAACTTGCCGTAAGTACTGTATTACCATAGAATACAATATAATTCATTGGCTTAGGTTTAAGCCACATCACCTCTCCACTGACTTGCACGGCCCCACACGTCTGAGGGGTGGCCTTGGTGAGCAAGGTCACCCCTCCATGGGCACAGTGGCCTGGAGAATTTTGCATCCGGGCCTACCGCCGGGGCACCTCGGCAAGGGACTGCTCACGGGGGGGTTTTTAGTGGGTTCGAGCCCCACATACCCCTTTCCTTCATCCCTGGGAAGGAAAGGAAATGCCAGGCATTTTCACCCCCACAAAAAAAAAGGTTTAAGCCACATATAATGAAATATAACGCCCAAAAAATCGTAAGTATTTACCAAAATTTAATCGCATTTTATTTAAAAATTTCATCCAAATATGTTACTATAAATCAATTTTTTTTTGTTATGAATATTTTTGTATTAATTATTAAAAAAAAGTAACATTAACCTACTGTTATCCGATTTTGTTCTTTCACAGGAAATTTTATTTTATTTTTGGTGGCCATCTAAATTATACCCCAAGTTAAAATTTGGTGCACGCGTGGCCTTTTTGGGTTATGAAAAGTTTTTGTAGTGCAGGCATGACTTAAAATAGCCCGAAACATTTTGATACAGGTTTCATTTATTTGTACATATTATATTTTTTTTGGATGAGGCTGCTTAGGGCTACGATTGTTTTTTTGGTGGTCATTAAATTTCATCCCGAATTCATTTATTGTCATACAGAAAAATAACATTTAAGAATGTCATGTAACGGTGCATGGACTCGTCAAATACATAGATAACTTAAACGCAAGCAAGCTTAAAAAAACCGACTTTTTTTTAATGACAGATAGGTAAGCATTTGGCCGTTATCTCACCTGATGGAAAGTGACGATGCGGCTGAAGATGAAGCATGCTTACCTGGAAGAAACCTATTCACTCTAGACTTAAAGACTCCCAGATTATACTGTTCGGGGAACAAAGATGCGGGCAGTGAGTTCCACTCCTTTGCTGTACAGATAACAAATGTTGCAGCAAAACGCTTTGAGTGGATATGAGGCATGTCAACCATACATGGATGACGTTGACTTTACCGCTTTATCTACAGAACCCTTGGTCATTATCGCCAAAAATTATGTTAAATCATAATAATTTTGTTAAATCTAAATTTTGCTAAATCCAAATAGATTAAGCAAAACGAATAAATCTGTCATGGCAAATGGGGTTAGATTTTATAATAAAATTCCAAAAATCTATTATTATTATTTATGTAGGTTTTTGTAGGTATATTATGTATCTAATATTAATAAGTATGTATAAGTACATTTATTAATTTAAATACGTGTTGAGGTACACCACCGTCCCTGTTTGTAATATTTTTATCATCTCCCTTTGGTTGTCTGGAAGAAATTGCTTTGAGCGATAAGACCGCCCTTTGTGCTCCTATGTTAAATTCAAGATTTCTTTGTAAGTGTTCTTTTTTTGGTATGCAAATAAAGAATGTATATATCTATCTTTATTGGGGCTTAAGATAAGCTTTGCCTACGTTTAAATTATCGGTTATTTTTAATGTCAATAAAGAGTTATTGTATTGTTGTGTAGAAATTCAAGATTCGTATCGAGGACCCGCCGCGGCGAAAAGACATGGTGTTCATCGGCGGTGCGGTACTCGCGGAGGTCTGCAAGAACCGAGATGGGTTCTGGCTGTCCCGGGCGGAGTATCAGGAACAGGTAACTATATAATATACTATGCTACTGTTGATAATAATTTTGTATCTACAGTTTAATATGTTACTATAATGTAAAAGTTATGAAGTCCAATACATAATTTGATTTGATTAAACCTATACCCCAGGTTTCATTGAAATAATGAGACTTTATCGGCTGATTTAACTGAGCAAATGAGACTTCAAGCTAATTTTTTGGGGTTCAACGTCATCCACTTCCGTAGGTGATTACCCTCTGAGTCCCTACAAGAGAACCCTGGGTGGTGCTAACGGATGACCACTGGTGGTAGGCTTCGGCCGCGGCTTGAACCACCCACCGAGCAAAGCCTTGCCGCCAAGCGACTTTCGTGTTCCGGCTTGATGCTAGGTGTTAGCCACCATGGGAGATGGGTCAGAACAGTTGCGCAGCTTAGATCAGGCCGTTTTTGATCCACAACAACAATATCTTGACTGGTAGCTGGTATCGGAGAGCAGCGGGATCCGAAGCACGGTTTTTCTGCTGGCCGACCGCAGGTAGTTGGGGGCCCAAGTAGTGAGATAGCCACTCATGAAAGGCTGCCCCGCCACCTCGCGAAAAATCCCAGGAGTGCGCCATCGTGCCGGTTGGCGACCGGACGAGAGGACCCGATGGACACTCTCGGGGGGGTTCGGGCGTCCCCGCGGTCTCCAGATCAGCTTTCCAAAGTTGGGGTATCTAGTTGTGTATCACCTGGTCGACTATGCAGCGCCTAGTTCTACTGCCGTCTTCCTACCTTTCACTTCTCATCATTATGAAAAAAGGAAAAAGCAAGTGTAGTTTTAAACAGCAGAAGCACGTCCTCTCGCTCCAAGTGCACCTCATTAACATTAGAGGACTGCACTCTAATATCGATCCAGTCCACTTTCACCTTCAGACTGCAAAACCTCATTTGTTATTCCTCACGGAGACGCAAATCAGATGTCCAGCTGACGTGGCTTACCTATCAAATCCCGGCTACGTTCTGGAACATAACTTCAGACCTCGTGCCGGTGTGTGTGTGTATGCCCGCGATGACATCTGTATTCAGCGTCTCCGTGACCTTGAAGATCCTAGTTTTTCAATAATCTGGATTCTTGCAGACACTGGCGTTGAAAAGATTATTTACGCTTGTGTATATAGATCGCACAGTGGCGACCAGGAGACCAGCAGGCTTATGGACTATCTAAGTGCTAAGGCAGATCTAACCCAACAAAGGTACCCTTCCGCTCAGCTAGTGCTTCTGGGGGATTTCAACGCCCATCATCAAGATTGGCTTTTCCCATACCAGAGCACTGACCAGGCTGGTCGAGAAGTTCGCAAGCTTGCCTTGACGCTAAATCTCACGCAGCTGGTCCGCGAGGCTACAAGGGTACCTGACATTGCTAGTCACACTGCCAATTGCCTTGACCTTTTTTTGACTACTGATCCAGACCGCTACTCAGTGTCGGTATCATCACCATTGGGTAGTTCCGACCACTGTCTGGTGAAGTCAGTATCTACATAAGCTCCGCCTGATCTCAGCACAAAATGCAGCCGGCGAATATGGAGATATAAGTCAGCTGACTGGGATGAGATGCGCTCCTTCTTCGCTTCTTATCCATGGAAGCGTATTTGCTTTACTTCTAGCGATCCCTCCTCTTGTGCAGATGCCGTGACAGATGTGATACGTCAAGCGATGGAGTATTTTATTCCATTCACCGACGTATCCATGACTGGCAAAGCTCGCTCATGGTTTGGTTCTGAATGTGGACGTGCGGAAGCACTGAAACATGAGGCTTACCTGGCCTGGGTAGACGCTCGAAACTGTAGGAGTACGGATACGCATTTAAAGAAGAAAGCCTTCAATATTGCTTCCAAGTCCTATAAAAAGGTCATCAAAAAGGCTCGCTTCAATCACATTAGCCGGATTGGGGCCAAACTTGCCTTGCAACCAGCCGGTAGCAAAGCGTTCTGGTCCCTGGCAAAGTCGGTTGATGCTAACTTTTGCCGCCCATCACTGCCTCCACTTCTAAAACCAGATGGTTCACTGGCTCACTCCGCGGAAGAGAAGGCAAACCTTTTTGTTTCCTTATTTGCGGAGTCTTCACGCCTTGACGTTGCGGGTGATGTACCTCCTAGTCTACTTGGATGCGACGTGGTTATGCCAGAAATTCGTATCCGTCAGACGGAGGTACGCAAAACGCTTTGTAGTCTTGATGTGAATAAAGCCAGTGGTCCAGATGGAATTCCGGCTATTGTCCTTAAGACCTGCGCACCCGAACTTACTCCTGTACTGACACGCCTATTTCGGCTCTCTTTTGTGACTGGTCAAGTACCAAAATGCTGGAAGACTGCCAACGTGCAACCTGTGCCCAAGAAGGGTAGTCGTGCCGACCCCAATAACTACAGGCCCATTTCTATCACGTCCTTGCTCTGTAAAAGTATGGAACGTGTTATTAACAAGAGGCTGTTGGCATACCTAGAAACCAATGATCTTTTCAGTGACCGACAATACGGTTTTCGCCAAAACCGGTCCACTGGTGATCTTCTAGCGTATGCCACGCATATCTGGAGTGAGGCAATTGAGAAGAACGGAGAAGCACTTGCTGTTTCTTTGGACGTATCGAAGGCCTTTGATAGGGTTTGGCACGATGGCCTTATTGGCAAGCTTCCTGCATACGGTTTACCCCTCAGCTTATGTGATTGGATATCAGACTTTCTGAGGAACAGATCGATACAAGTGGTTCTTGACGGCCGCTCATCAGATCGGATGGCAATTAATGCTGGTGTTCCTCAGGGGTCCGTTCTTTCCGCAACACTCTTCCTGCTGCACATAAATGACCTGTTGAAACCCGGTATCTTTGGGTACGCAGATGACAGCATTGTTGTTGAGAGATACTTATCTGATTCACGAGCTGGTGGCGCACAGATTCAGTCACAAAGAGAGGCAATGGTTGAACGCCTAAATTTGAACCTGCAGGCTGTTTCCGATTGGGGCGATGCCAATCTGGTCAAATTTAATGCATCGAAGACCCAGGCGTGTCTGTTCTCAACCAAAAAGAGCCCTTTTGAGCTTGCTCCATCTTTCCGGAAAGTGTCGTTGCCGGTCACGAATCACCTTGAGCTTTTGGGTGTAACTTTAACGTCCAACCTAAACTTTGGCTCTTATATTGAATCCAAGGCTAAACTGGCTGCAAAGAAATTGGGAATCCTCAGCAAGGTGAAGCGGTATTTCACTCCTGGACAGCTTCTCAATCTCTACCAAGCTCAAGTCCGATCTTGTATGGAATACTGCAGTCACCTCTGGGACGGCTCAGCCAAGTACCAGCTTCAGGCTTTGGATTCAATTGAAAAGCGAGCTAAAAAGCTGATTGGCCATACTGAACTAGTTGAGAAAAGACTTCAGAGCCTCGAACATCGGCGCAAGGTAGCTAGCTTATGCGTGTTTTACAAGATACATTTCGGAGAGTGTGCGATGGAACTGCATGATTTGATTCCTCCAGCTCCCTTCCATCATGGGACAACAAGGCGTACTAAAACAAGACATCCTTTTATGGTGGATATTCCTCAGATTAGAACCAAGCGTTTTGCCTCTACTTTTATAATGCGAACTGCAAAGGAGTGGAATACTCTGCCTTCGTTCTTGTTTCCCGATAAGTATAACTTGGGCCTCTTCAAGTCAAGAGTGAATAGGTACCTTCTAGGCAAGCATGTCCCACCGTCGACCGCATCGTCGCTTTCCATCAGGTGAGATAGCGGTCAAATGCTAGCCTATTTGTCATAAAAAAAAAAAAAAAAAATTTGACTGAGTAAACAAGACTTTGCTTGCTGGTTTAACAGAGAAAATGAGACGTTTCAAGCTTATTTGACTTGGTAAACGAGACTGCTTCCTGATTTATCTGAGTGAATGGGACTTTTAAGCTAATTTAACACCTAACGAGACTACCAAAAGTAAACGATTCTTGCTTGCTGATTATAATGCGCAAATGAGATGTGAAGCAAATTTAACGAGACATTGCTTGCTAATTTAACTGAGCAAATGAGACTTTTCAAACTAATTTAACTTTTTTTGAACTAAGTTATTAAAAAAACATGTAAAATTCTCTATTATTGTGTATGCTGAAATGTATGGAAAGGAGCTTTGCATTTTGAGCCTAAATTGTATACCAGACTCACCGTTTTGAAACTCAACTTAAAGAGACCTTGATGTTAGAGAGAAACCATCGTTTACAAACTCACTGTTTTGAGACTCAGCGTAAAAAGACCTCGAAGACAAAGAGAAACCGTCGTTTGTAGACTCACCGTGGCGAGACACGCCGTGGAGAGAAATCGGCATGCAGGGAATGTTTCTTTTCAAGCTGTCATAACTAAGTAAACGAGAATTTGCTTGCCGATTTAACTCCGTACACTCTCCAAATGTGAACGATATGTTACAATACGTGTGTATGTCACTGAGCTGAGGCTTCTGTATGACAATAAGTGTATATCTTTCTATTTTTAATTATTTTTTATTCATTTCCAGGGCTTGTCGTGCTTAAGAAAACTTGGACCCAGGGCGAGTTAAATATGATTTTTTATATTGAAGTGATCCAACGATTAATCTTACAAAATGTACTACTTAATCTTTTTGTATTATTTAAAATAATTATAATGTAATATCGTAAATATTTCATGCGTTAGAGTTTATTATCCACTTGTTTTAATTAAATTGTTTTAAGGATACATTTGTTCTTTTATCGCATTTGATAGCATTTTTGTGAATGCATTCCAAATACTTTTTTTTGTATAATGAGTTTATAAATTAATAAAACTTTAAATAAATATAAAAACAATGTGTGGTTTTTATTTTTATCTTTGCCCCCACGGTTTTATCCGTATGTTACAGGATGCTTTGTTTATTCTATATACATTTTAAATTTCATCAAAAAAAATATTTTCTCTTTACTATGGTGCCTTTACGGGTTAATCCTACTAATATTATAAATCCGAAAGTTTGTGTGTAAGTGTGTATGTTTGTTCCCTCTTGCTTTAACGGCTGAACGGATTTAGAATAAATTTGAAATGTACATAGATTATACCTAGGATTAACACATAGGATACTTTTTAACTTGATAATAGCGAGCGAAGCGGGGCACGGCTAGCTGCCTATATTTCCTAAAACTATATACAGCAAAGACCTAAGTAACCTACAAGACATCGAGCTTATAGGTAACTTAAGTGCTTAAGCCCGCTACCAGTGGGTAGTCCCATCATGGTACTTATTAGGCTCAACTTATTAGCATTGCATCGAAATTTGTTTAAAATAAGTCTGTTTGTAGCCTACTAAACAGAGTAGTGACAAGCAAGTCGTTTATCTGATAGTAAACCGAAAAGTAAATACAGTCTAGAGCAAATAGGTATCTTCTAAGCTAGCATAATACGTCTTCAGCTGCATCGTCACTTTCCTTCAGGTGAGATAGTGGTCATATGTTTGCCTATTTTCCATAAAAAAAAACAAAAAAGCAATTTCTGCTTTGTTCTCAAAAATACATCGCACGTGCGTGATTTATACTACGCATGGACTGTTTCGTAGACAGTGCTACGTCGGATCGGGATCTACGACGACAAAAAGGCTCTGTAGCTCACTTAAAGGCACCAAAAGGCCTACTAATATCATAAATATACCAACAATGAGGCGTATTTTTACGCATTCACACTCACAGCCTCACACTAAGTTCAAAGACTTGTATCGTGGGTGCCGGAAACATTCACATCACAAACACACATTACACCCAGAACCAGAAGCACAAATATCCCTTGGGAAGGAATTTGTGCTCCTGCCGGGAATCGAACCCAGAACCCACGGCGCAGAGAGCGGACACCTGTCCACTGCGCCAACTGAGTCGTCGAATAATTGGCGATACTTTTTTAATCAATATATTTAGTGCTTTTTTGTGCTTACTGTATAATAGCCGTGCCCCGCGGCTTCACCCGCTATTATCGAGTTAAAAAGTAGCCTATGTGTTAATCCTAGGTATAATCTATGTACATTCCAAATTTCATACAAATCCGTTCAGCCCTTAAAGCGTGAAGAGGGAACAAACATACTTACACACAAACTTTCGGATTTATAATATTAGTAGGATTATTAGTGAGTGCGGTTCATCTTAATTTTTGTTTGTTCCCAGTGATTATTCAGCACTGGTTATTGAAAAAAAAAGCTACGTTATTTAATTTTATATTTAAATAAAGGGAAAAACACTTTTAATTCTTATATCCTACATGTCCTTTGTTCGGTCGGTAGTGCTATCGCATCAAGCATGGGCACAGTTTGCCAGTTAAACAGAGACAGACAGCCTATATAGCGACGGAGTTTTGCAATCGACTCGTTTCACAAAGTCCCCGGCCTCCCGGTCTGCCTTAGCTGCATACTACAATCTGTATAGCTTATGTTGTTATGCTTATGGGATATGTATGACAACCCAGTTGGCGCAGTGGGCAAGTGTTTGCTTTCTGCGAAATGTATCAAGAGTTCGATTCCTGGCAGGATCACAATTTTCCTTTTATAAGTACATTTTGTGCCTCTGGCCCTGAGTGTGATTAAACATAAACATAAACGCTTTCACACTCACAGCCCCACACTAAGTTCAATGACTTGTGTCGTGGGTGCCGGAAACATTCACATCACAGACACAATCACAACCAGAACCAGAAACACAAATTTTCCTTGGGGAGCAAACTTGTGTTCCCGCCGGGAATCGAACCCGATACCCCTGCTTAGAAGGCGAACGCTCACCCAACTTAGCCAACGGGCAGTTCAACTTAGCCAACGGGCAGTTCACTTAGCCAACGGGCAGTTCAATTATAATTGTGTATAATATATGTTAATTATTTTTTTGTTATGTATTGAGCGGTAATGCCACTATTTACTTAAACTATAGCTTTTATTTACTTTCACCCGTCCTGTTGTCAGTCTATTTGATGGTTTGTAAACTTAAATGTTTTAGAAGCAAATAAATTTCTGACTAAAATATACGTTATTTCATCAAAGCGACACTAATTAACATTGATAAATTTTCGTGCGGTAATTTAAATTATGTTTGATTAATTTACCTACTTATAAGATTACCTTTATATAAGAAAATTGTTGTAGATTTCTTCATTTAAAAATCAATTTTCTTTTTACGTGCCGTGTATTAACCAAACATGCGTACAATTTAAATTTTTATATGTTTAATTTTTACTTGTTCGTGTTACAATAATTTGGAAGAAAACTACTACTCACCATACCGTTCGGGAGTACGTTAATTAACTAAAAGTACAATAAAATTGAAAAAAATAAATAAATAGGCAAACATTTAACCATTATCTCACCCGTGGATAGTGCAAATTGTGCCGGAAAACATGCTTGCCTAGAGGATAATGTCTATTCACTCTTGAAGACTTGAAGACACCCAGATTGATATGTGCTTTTTAACCGACTTCACAAACAAGGAGAAGGTTCTTAAGCCGCCGCCGAGTTTCTTGCCAGGTTCTTCTAGAGATGGCTGTAATTTTGCGAATCTGAAAATCATTAACTTTCATGAGTGTCTCTTTGGGGCCCATGTGAATAAACGATTTTGATTATAAATCCGAAAATTTGTGTTTAAGTGTGTAAGTATGTTTTTTCCCTCTTCAAGCTTTAACGGCTGAACGGCTTTGGATGAAATTTGGAATGTACATAGATTATATCTAGGATTAACACATAGATTACTATTTAACTTGATAATAGCGAGCAAAGCCGTGTGGCACGGCTAGTTGTTAATAAAAATATAAACTACTAGCTGTGCCCCGCGATTTTACCCCCGTTAGTCCAGAACCCGCGGAAATTCCAGGATAAAAAGTAGCTTATTTGTTAATCCAGGGTGTCAGCTACCACCATACCAAATTTCATCAAAATTGCTGCAGCCGTTTGAGCTGAAGAAGTAACAAACATACATAGTCACAAACTTTCGCCTTTATAATATTAGTGTCATCATTTCCAGGTTGAAGATGGTATTATCAATACATCGAGAAATGGGAGTAGAAGGGTAAGTCTCACCAACACAATATTTTTTTTATAAGTCGAGGACTGCTTCCTGTTATGATTTTGTTAATTCAGTGTAGAAAGGAGCAGGTTGAAAACCAGCGCTGCAAGACTCGCACTTGCAGCATAATGCTGAACCTGCTCCTTTTATGTGAAACAATTATTTTTGTATATATTTACAATGTGATTATAGAAAGTGTTAACTCGTTGTTGTGTATAATAAATTAATTTTCTTTCTTTCTTTCTTTCTTTCTTTCTATGTAGAGGCCATGCCCAGTTGCAGGTCGTTTTTTTATGCTCGATAGGCAATTGGACCTCAATCTCACCTGATGGAAAGTGACGATGCGGCCGAAGATGTAGCATGCTTGCCTAGAAGGTACCTATTAACTCTTGACTTGAAGACTCCCAGATTATACCGTTCGGGGAACAAAGATGTGGACGATGAGTTCCACTTATTCGCAGTCAAATCAAATCAAATCAAAATCGTTTATTCACATGGGCCCCAAAGAGGCACTCATGAAAGTTAATGAATCTACTGCCAGATTCGCAAAATTACAGCCATCTCGAGAAGAACCTGGCAAGAAACTCGGCGGCGCATTTTTTTTTTCATTCATTTTATTAAAAACAATTCTTAATTTCTAATACATAATTTTCTTAACCTAGGTGTTATTATGGTAGTCGCTAGAAAGAGCATGTGCAGTTTGCCTCCATGCATCCTTGTCATTAATATAGTCTGTGGTCTTATAGTAGGCTTTCTTAATTAATGCCCGTTTTATTACAGATTTGAACTTTCCCAGTGGTAATTCCGTTACGATTTTAGGAATTCTATTGTAAAATCTAACCCCATTTGCCATAAAAGATTTATTCGTTTTGCTTAATCTAAATGCGCGCACTGTAATTGTATGCTTATATCTAGTATTAAGATTGTGTGCGTCGCTTCTTAATTTATATTTACCAATATTTTTGCGAACATGCATAATATTTTCAAAGATGTAATGGTAAGTATGCCTGTTTCTTTAAAGAATTCCCTGAGAGATTCACGTGGACCCATATCATATATTGCACGAACCGCTCTCTTTTGTAGAATAAAAAAAGTTTCAACATGGGCAGCAGATCCCCATAGCAAGATTCCGTAACTCATCAAACTTTGAAAATATGCAAAGTAAACCAGCCTTGCCGTCGCTACATCAGTCAGTTGTCTAATTTTACGGATCGCAAAAGCAGCGGAGCTCAAGCGACCTGCAAGCACATCAATATGAGGACCCCACTGCAGTTTTGAGTCCATAGTCAGACCTAAGAAAACAGTTTTCTTTACAAGATCTAATTTGTTGTTTTCAAGTATAACATTTGCATCTACCAAAGGAACATAAGGAAGGGAAAACTTGATACACTTGGTTTTGCTAGCATTTAACAATAAGTTATTAGCAGCAAACCATTTCGAGACTAGATTTTATTCATAATTTACTTCATACAGTACGAATGGTAAACGTAGAAGGGAAACGCTTCGAGCGAACTGGAGGTATGTCAATAATATATGGATGACGTTTGACAGTTTGTCTTGTTGTTAGATGGTAAAACGGTTGTTACCTCATATCTCCACGTGAGCCGATGTCGAAAATTTTTTTAAAAGTTGTTGCTTTATAATTGGTCACATTTGATCAAGATCTGATCAGTAGTTCTTGAAATGTCGTCAATAATTCCTATTTTGTGGACTACTTTGACGATGTTCTCGTTTAACCGACTTCAAAAGATACCTCATAACTTCTTTCGTTGTGAGCTGATTTTGATGATTACTTTTTTATTTGAAAGCTGGTGCTTTTCATGTGGTCCCATTGAAATTTGATCAAGATCTGATCCCTAGTTTTTGAGTTATAGTCAAGAATGCGTGTTTAATACATTAAATCTGATCAAGGTTCCGAAGATAAAGGGGTGAAGTCGGTTTTTTTTAAGCTTTGTTTGCGTTTCAATAAAGGTAGTTTATTTATTTATTTATTTATAAACAGATGCTTGTTGCGCTTACAGCAATGCCAAGACGCACAACAAACTAAAATAAAATTTACACTATTATTAGGAACAAACTAAAATAATAATTTACACTATTATAAGACTATTATTAGGAACTTAAAAAATAAGTTATATGGGTCAGGACCAAATTTTTTACACAAGCTCGCATAATTTTTTGTCCACAACCTTTATAACCAAAAATAAAGCATTAATTAGACTAGTCAATGCATTTTGTAAAAAAACCAACAATCACCAGATCTTTTTAGAGCCATTACTCAATAAAGTCACCAATTTATTTACTTTTTAGTGTATAAATCATTTAAATTTTATTCTATTTTTTTTTATTACCTCATAGAAAACGTCATGTCCCTAGTAAGACTACCATGAAATATTTTGGTTATGTCTTATAACTTGGACGACATATCTTACATTTTATTCGTAATTTGTTTGTCTTGGATGTTACTTCAACGAATTTCTGTTTAAATAACGTAAAAAACTTAAATATTTTTTTATTCAGAAAGTATATTATGTATGTCTCAAATTATCTTCCATTGTGCAACTTCAGTGCGATTACCTATATCTGTTTCAGATATCTAATGGTTTGAAAGAGCTTCCTCTTCCTCTTAATTTCTGAAGGAGTTTTGGTATTACGTATCTCTTCGGGTTCATGTTTCGTTGTAGTTTCATCGACAATTTTCGACAATTCGAGATGTGAAAACGAAGATAATCCTACCAATTTGCGGAGTCGTTGCACAAATGTTTGTGCTCTGTATCTCCTAAGAAAAGGGTATTACATCTTTAAAAAGTTGGTTAATACGGCTCTATATTGTTTTGTCTATTTGGAAACCGAATGCCATAGATAAATATTTCTTTTTAAATACGTGGGTCACAAGTTTTGTTATTATTTCTAGTTTTTACTAATTAAATCTTATTTCATTATAGTAAACATACAGTTTGCAAATACCTAGGTAAATATTAAAGTATGTATATCTTCTATATATACTCGTACGCCGCGTCGTCCACCATAAATCTATCATTGTTTTACTAGGTATTTAACTCGAAAAAATAACAAAGAAAATGTTTCACCAAGAGTGCCACGACCTCAATGGATATAAAGAGCAAAAGGCCAGCAATCGGAAGCCTTTCCGTATTACGAAATACGAATGTAAGCGAGTAAGTAGCTATTTCTTGTCAATATAACCTAAAAGTCAACTACATACATTTTTATATTTGCACTAGCTACTTCAAATGCTGTAAGCATTTGGAGACTATAAGTCTCATGTAGAGCCCTGTGCAGTGCCTCACAGAACTTAACAAGTACTGAGAGGCACATACTTATAATTATTTTGTCAACTTGCATACAATCTTTACTAATACATAACACAATATATGTATTAGTAAAAGATGAGGTTTATATCTCTGTAATGGCATAAATAGGTAAATACTCATTGATTTAGATAAAAATTATATATACAAGATACAAGACATAGAACAGGACATACCTACTCTACTTTTAGATCTTGATTAACACGGGTAAAGCTAATAGAAAAATAATATTTTAAGTTGCGATACAGTTATGATATATATATATATCATAACTGTATCGCCTATGTCAAATTGGAGGGTTAAACTAAGTGTCAACCTATGTATACCTAGCTCTGAATACAATGAATTAATAGTATCAAAAATAGTACCTCAGACTTAAAACTTCTGAACTCAGTACATACACATTTTTTTGTTTGTAAGTGTCACAAACAATAAACATGTGAATTTATGCACATGTTGATAGCTAATAATTTCATTAAAACATAAAATAAAAATATGTTACAGCTTTGACTTCGGAGATCAAAAGTCCCATTGAAGATGAATGGACATAACACTAAATTGAAGATATACTGTGGTGAATGTTTTCATGAAGTAAGTAACAATTTAATTTTGTGTTTTTTGTAATAGTCTTAAGTGTGCTTTTAAATGAAATGTATCATTACAACTATAAACAAATATGTATACCTCATCCGTAATTCCAAAATATTTTGATGAATGTGTAAGCTTATATGTATAGCCAAAACACTCGTTAGCTATATAATAATAAGCTGGTCGAGTCCAAATTGCTAAGTCTGAGTCATCAAAATAAGGCCTCTTGGCTTAAAATAAAATTGTTAACATATTTTGGTATATTAAGTTGGAACTGTGTGCAATAATTACATGAGTAACTACATTACATGCCTTTTTACTTTGAACTAACAACAATAGAAACTATTAATATTATATGTTATTGCCACCCTCACGATCACACTAAATATGAAATTTTGTGAGAAAGTGTGTTAGTAAGTATGTTTTCTCTTCACACTGTGATGGCTGTATGGATTTAGATCAAATTTGGAATATTCATAGCTTAAACCTAGCATTAGCACTTATTTTTCTTTAATATAAATGGGTAAACATAAATTACCCATTAATATTATCAAAAATATTGTTACTGTCTTAGTCTCACAAACAATAAAAATATGTATGTAAATGTGTAGACAACTCATAAACTGAAAATTATGTTACAGCATTGACATTGGAGATCAAGCATCACATTGCAGCTGAAAAGACAACGTTCAATTGAAGATCTGCTGCGGTAAACCAGTTTTTGAATTGTGAAGTAAGTAACACTTTAATTATTTGTGTTTTTTGTAAATGTCTATGTATGCTTTTAAATGAAATGTTGTATCATTAGAACTATAAATAAGTAAGGATACCTCATCCGTAAATCCAAAATGTTTGAAATCAAATCAAATCAATTTATTGACATAATATAACATAATATAACTTACAGATACCTAATATTACATTCTATATTCTATATTTTATTACATTTATTTATATCTATACATATATTATATTCATTTCATTTTTTCCAAGTCTTATAATTATTTTAGTTCACACTGTGATAAGGTGAATTAATGAATGTGTAGGCTTGACATAATATAGCCAAAAGACCCATTGGCTATAATAAGCTGGTCGAGTTCAAATTGTTAAGTTTGGGTCATCAAGGTAAGGTTGCCGGCCTTTCGGTATTCTGTTGTAAACATTTCTTTTATCCCATGCCCTTTTTAACTTCAAACAAACAACAAGATAAACTTGTGCTATTTATGGTTCTAAAGTAAATGTACAAATAAATTATTGCGTATAGTATTTTTTGGCTTTAACATCGCTGATTGTACAAAATAATAAATGCGCTGGGTTAATTATTATGTTTCATCACACTAATATTATAAATCCGAAAGTTTGTGTTTAAGTGTGTGAGTATGTTTGTTTTCTCTTCACACGGTAACGGCTGAACAGATTTGTATGAGATTGAATGTACAAAGCTTACCTGGGATTAGTACATATTTAACTTAATAAATGCGGGCGATGCTGCGGGGAACGGCTAGTATTAATAAAATCTGTAGGTGAGATAGTATACAAACATTATGATTATAAGCATATTAATTTTTTTTATTGTTTCTTTTCCAGATGCATGCTTGCAGGTTAGATCGGTCTACAATGGAAGATGCTGCTAAAATATCTTCCTATTACATACATTATAAATATTTTCCTATTCTACTTTATGAAACAGGTAAGTTTTTTGTTTTACGGATTTTCTAATAATTGTGCCCCTCAACGTCATTCTCATTTACAAGAATCATCATTATCATCAATCATTTATAATACTTTTTATAAAGACCACCAATTGTAGCCTAGAAGGTACCTTTTCACTTTGATTTGAAGACTCCCAGATTATACCGTTCGGGGAATAAAGACGAGGGCAATGAGTTCCACTTCTTCGCAGTACGGATGATAAACGTAGAAGCGAAACGCTTCGAGCGAACTGGAGGTATGTCAACCATAATATATGGACGACGTTTGCAAGTTTGTTTTGTTGTTTTACTCGAATGTAGTTAGTTATTATAATATAAGTTTGATTAGAATAATTTAAAATACTAAGCTCCAGTCTCGCTGAAGTTAATTATAATGAAAAATAGCTCATTACATTCCGCCCCTTGATGTATCAAGAGAGTTCTCTATATGGTACATTACCTGTGTTTTATCGGTTAAGTTATAGCTAGCTACATAGAAGATTTTTACTGGTAATGCTCTATGACGGGTAGAATTACGTAGGGTAGGGCACGCTGCGTGCCCTGATTTAAGAATGAATAGGTCTATCCAACAGGTATCATAAATATCGTTGATACTAGTTCTTTTGTATTCTGCGTCCATATTAACTGCTCGTTGGTTAGATACCTTTTAATTGAGGTATCGGGTTCGATTCTCGGTGGGAACAAGTTTCAAAATACGTGAAGTTTTCACCTCAAGGAAAATTCGTGTTTCTAGTTCTGTATGTGATATATATAATCACTCATTTCTTTTTGTTAAAAGACGTTTATTTTTTAGATTAGCTGTGGACCGAAGTTGGAAAAGAGGCCCATCATCGAGTACCATTCAGCACCCTGGATAATTATGACGCCATCAACAAATTCACCAAATTAAGGCAGCGGTAGCCTGCCACCATGTTTTTCTTAAATAATTAACGTATATAAATACAATCGATCAGAAAGGTTGTATTTATAATTAGGTATGTTTACAACAAAGTATCTCTAGAATGGCATAATGGATTTTGATTAAGCCCGTGTATCTCAGGATCTAGACTAGATAGTCTAGACCCTGAGTTACATGGGCTTATATAACAAATCTTACATCCAGTCATTACAGATGTACCTCGTTTCAAACATAGTAATATTCACAAAGACACAAAGTTTCGTGTTTATTATAAGTGTAATGTCAAAATTTGTATGTGTGTTTAAAGAAGTTTATTGTAATCAATATTGCTTGAATTATAAAAAACATGCATACAAAAAGTAACAATTAAAATACTTGGTATGTGCTATGCACTTTGGTTTTGTTACCTAAGATTCAGTCATGCACGTGATGTGATGAAGAAAACATTACATAGATGTAGGAACTAACGCATGAATTCACACGGGAGTAAACCGAAACATTCACATCTCATCACACCCAACTGATAACAGGTACAAATGTCCCTTGGGAAGAAAAATTGTACTCCTGCAGGGATTCATACCCAAGACCCAACGCGAAGAGAGAGCAGAGACCTGCCTACTGCGCCACTGGGTCGTCATATTATTATCCTATTTCAGGCCATAATATTATATAATATGTACCAAATTTTATTCTAATCCAGTCGGAAGTTGTTTGAAACAGTCGGAAGCATTTTGTGTCAAGTTTACAAGATATTTTTTAGCGTTAAGTATGGGCAGCTAACGCCTAGCTTAGTAGTATTATTTTACCTAGTATACATTCAAATTAGTTGGTGTATAATTGATGATAAGAAACTAATAACATTAGGCAAATGTAAAAGCAACTGTAATGTCACCGATAATGTTATGTTATGTACCAATAAATACTTTATTTTCATTTATTCTTGTTATTTAGCAAACACACCTTGTCTAGCGTTTCGTAATCACTATTGGTGACTGATATCGGCAAAATAATATTGAACGATTTGTGTCAAGTAATGTGAGAAGTCGTTCTCATCTGATGGAAGATGAAGATGGGGTAGAAAATGAAGCATGCTTGCTTAGAAGATACCTATTCTATCATTTATTTCTTATCGACTAGCCTATATAATTTATATTATTCAAGTGAGAATACTGGGTACTGACACTTATAATAAATAGCATTATGTTTTTATAAACCACAAAGACTATATATGTTTGGAGCTAAGAAATAATAAACGCTTTCACACTCACAGCTAAACACTAAGTTCTATGACTTGTGTCGTGGGTGCTGGAAACATTCACATCTCACACACAAATAGAACCAGAAACACAAATATTCCTTGGAAAGAAAACTGTTGTTCCCGCTGCAAATGGAACCCGATACCCCTGCTTAGACGGCGAAAGCGCATCTAACTGAGCCAATGGACAGTTCAATAGTAATATGGCCTTCTGGATGTTCTTTTGGATACTTCCAAGCAGAAAATCACAAAACAACAATGTTCTTTGAGTAGTTAGGCATTTGTCCAAAAGCACGAATTAGACGAACGGTTTATTCAATGTTATAATAGTTAAAATTGAATATTCTTATTTTAATCCTCGATAGGCAAGCATTTGACCTCTGTCTCATCTGATGGAGAGTGAAGATGCGGCCGAAGTTGTAGCACGCTTGCCTATAAGATACCTATTCACTCTTGATCAAGAACTTTATCTTTATTAGAATTAAATTCATTTAAAAAAAAAACGTGGTAAATAAATACCATAGAATACTATTGTTATACTACCAGCCTGTTAATTTATGCCAATTAAAATGGTCAATCTTCGATTTTATACTCGTTGGTTTAGAATTTCAATCTTCAGAAACGAGGTCCTGCATGTTTCCGAACCCTAATGATATTGCTCAAGTCACGTGATCAAAAATTTATTGAAAGTGAGTTACGTGATCGCTGTCTCATACGAATTCTTCAGAGTCGATAGAATTTTAGTTGTCAAAAATGGCCGAAATTGCTATCGAGCTCGTTTCGAAACTGAGGCATAGAAAGCGGGGTTACGTAATACCAAAACGGCCATTTTTGGAAACTTGTTAATGAAACCCATCTGAAACTCAGATAGGTAATCGGGGGGCGGCTGTGCTACGACGTAACGTGGAAACTACAACGTAATGCCGGTAGATTCTTAAATTATGATAACAGCAACACTGACTCCAAACTGTCAAGCAAATTTTGAACACTTCCGCCATGTTGTTTATCTGTCATTCGGGCGTAAGGTTCGTGACGGCATCACGTGTCGTTAAAGTTAAGCTACTTTTAATTAAGATTTTATACAAAATCACTACATTTTTAACAAATATTAACAACTAAGAACGAACTGTATATATCAGACTTTGGAAATACGCCAATTTTGACTAGTTTTCCCGTATAATTTATGCTTTATGAAACATTTTGGGTTAAGTCGTAAAGTATTCCCGTTCCTTTGTGCGACGAGTTGTGCTACGGTTACAACGGACATTTCTAAAGGTATGTATACATTATCTTAATAACATATTTTTGTACCCGCGACTTCATATACATAGACCATAGAAATAAACAACTTGTAGTGCCAAGGCTGAAGATTAAAATGATCGTAGAGAAATTTAGTTTCCTCACTCATCAATACAAACATTTTTTTTTTCTTGGGACCACCTATCATTGTTCGCTGTTAATTTTGCAGTCTCACTCTTGAACCATAACTTAAGATGTTTATACCCCTACATTTTTTGAGGCAGTGTATATACTAAAAAATTGATTAAATTAATCTAAATATGCACTCTAATACGTTTCATCATCATCTTCTTTAAGCATCAATCCTCTTTAAGCATTTTGTATTTTTATATTGGTTTTATAACATAACATTTTTTCAGATGCCATTATCTTCGGCAGAAAGATGTCGGAAATATCGTGAAAAACTTAAACAACAAAATCCTGAAATAATAAGGCGAAGATCTCATCAGATTTAGTTGATTGTGACCAATTTTATTTTAACAAAGTTGAGCCAAAGGACTCTGACTGGTTATATTGTTGATTATTTGAGTTTTGATATTGTCGACAGATAAAGTTTATTTTAAGTTTGTTTTTGTTTGCAATAACCATATTATTGCAACTTTAATTTGAACGAATATCTAAATATTAAATATTACTGATACAGATCTCATTTCAACTGATTGACTTGTGTTCTCTTTCGTAATAAATATTTGCTGACTAAAATTTTGTTTTAATTTGAATATAAAATATCTAAATTTCGAAATTCCATTCTAAAAATATATTAAACCGGTTATTTTTATGTTTTATGGAAGGATGTTGGTTGGTGTGAGGAATTGTAACGTGAGAACAATTTAAGCACTTTTTTTTAATATAAAACTTATTTATTTTATATAATATCTATACATTGATTATTGATTAGTGTACAAACACCTTTATGATTCCAGTGTATTACATTATTTTCTGTTGTGATATATTCCGTTGTGATTTCCGATGTGCAACCATGCAACAATTTTGGTCCTGACCCATATACCTCATGTAATCAGAGTAGCGCATGTT
Source organism: Lomographa bimaculata (assembly GCA_948107665.1). NCBI lineage: Eukaryota > Metazoa > Arthropoda > Insecta > Lepidoptera > Geometridae > Lomographa > Lomographa bimaculata. Next base: position 9,362,560 of record OX403610.1, on the reverse strand, counting down.
GAATATATCTACATCTGGTTCTTTAGCAATTAAGTCATTAAGCAATCTTAGGGCTTGAGTTGTTGGAGCAAACAGCGCAGTTTGTGTACGGACTGTAGGAGTAGCAAATAAGCGCCGCGTACGCAGCCACCGCAGCTGGTCAGGGACAGAGAGTGAACAGTGGGATAGCGTGGTGGGATTATCTATTTTATTGTTCATTAACAGGTAGTAGTGTAGCAACAAGTCACATTTTCGCCTAAGCTCTAATGTGTTGATACCCACCATGCCTGCTACGAAAAGGGATGGGTACATGTAAGGATAATATCCATATATCTTCATATACAGATATCGCCCGAATTTCTTATGTACTTTTTCAATCATCATTTTATATTTATTTTCATGTGGGCTCCAAATTATAGCATTGTATTCTAATTTGCTTCTCACGAATGAATTATATAAAGTGAGAATTGTGCTTCTGTTACGGAATCGCGTGACTTGCCTCATAACAAAGCCAAGCGATTTGTAGGCTCGTCCGCACAGCTCCATAATATGTGTATTGAAGGTAAGCTCAGAATCCATGATGAGACCTAGGTCGGTAATCTGAGCCACATTTAGATCAGCAACTCTTTATTTGTCGGATTTAGATCCGCTAATAAGCTACTGTGTGCTTTTTTCTACGGGATCAAAATGCTGTCGGAATAAAATCCAAAAAAAACATCTTATTTTATATTTATGTTTTATATTTTTCAGTTCAACAGAGGTGGTTAGGATGCTGAACATGATGATAAGGTGAATTAAAAAAAATGCATTTAATTACAAAAGTAAATTCCGTCTTCTGATCTTCTACATGACATTCCGAATGAAACAAAAAAATCGACTTCATTCACCACTGGTCCAATATTAATAACTAGTCGTTCGCGCCGGACTCAATTAACCTCAAATCAGAATAAGAAACAACTTTATTGCATATGATAACTAACTTCTATCCCGACAAAACATAGCCTATGACACTCAGTGATAGTGTAGCTATCTATTGGTGAAAGAATTTTCAGAATCGGATCAGTAGTTTCAGAGATTACCTTTTACATACAAACAAACAAACAAACAAACAAACAAACTTTACCTCTTTATAATATTAGTATAGATAACTGTGTTAACAAATGGGTCTTATAAATTTAGTCATATACAAGTATCAACAGTAAATGTCCATTTCGGACGTACAATAATATTCAGTGGAACAATTTTGTTCCTATAGAAAATTACAAAGATTTTTTAATTTTTTATGATTTATGCCACATTCGTTCCGAATTTTCGGCCCACACCATTAAAAAGTATTTATTCATCCCGCACGATAATATTTGTGCGTATTCGTCCCGCATACCAAAATTATTGTAAGTACAGTTAGCGACAAAAGTATAATTTATCATCACAACCAAAACTGTGGTGATCTAGGAGACCAAGAAGTGTGTTATCCACCATCCAATAGCGTTGGTGATTTCTAGTAATATTATTAACTTATACATAATTATCAAATTCAAAGGTCTCAGTTACTACCTAAATCTGTAAAGATTCATGTAATCATTAAAAGAAACAACTACGGTCAGAAATATTAATTAAAGGATATATATATTAGGGTACTTACATAATAATTAATCACAGAACAAAAAAGATCGTGAAATGAGATCTACCAAACTTTAATATTCCTTTTAAATGATTGGATAATATTATTATGACACAATATTTACAAAAGAAGTATAATCTAACATAATAATATTAGTTAGCAATTAACGTCAAAAGTTTTTCCCTATAGAGCAAAATGTAGGCGCGAGATCTGCGCTTTTCTCATGAAAAGCACCAGCTTATTTTCTATTTTATTTAATATTCATCAAAATCGGTTCACAAAGAAGTTATGAGGTAACTTTTGAAGTCGGTCAAAAACGAGAACATCGTCAAAGTAGTCCACAGAATGCGCATTATTGACGATATTTCAAGAACTACTGATCAGATCTTGATCAAATTTAAATGGGACCAATTGGACAGCAAATATCTTTCAAACTAAAAAAAAATTTCGAAATCAGCTCACGTGGAGAGATATAAAAAAAAACAGTCGACTTGAGTACCTCTTCCTTTTTTGGGATGTCGGAAAAACTATACTTTTACAGTCTTCTAACAAATTTTTTTTTTTTACAAAATAATATATTAATTTGCTCATGTAATAATAATGTCAAAAGGAGAAAGCTATCGAATCATGCACCATTAAAGAAGCGTCGTCAATATATTGGGGTATGCATATTTTTAAGCGGACAATGCATAGGATGATGCCAGATATCAATGAAGCAAACGTCTAGCGACTTCCTTAGCAATTAAATATATTTTAATATCCTATGTAACTAAAATAATTAAATTATTATGATTTTAGAATAAAAGTTTTATATTTCCTATACATTTAGTTCACTGTAGCTTTTATTTAATTCATATAAATTTAAATATACTCGCATAATTAAATCGAACTGCTCGTTTAGTTGGGTGAAAGTTCGCCTTCTAATCAAGGGTAACGGGTTCGATTCCTGGCGGGAATACAAGTTTTCTGAACAAGGAAAATTTGTGTTTCTGGGTGTGATTATGTGTGTGATGTGAATTTTTCCGGCACCCACGACACAAGTCATCGAACTTAGTGTGGGGCTGTGGGTGTGAAAGCGTTTATGTTATATTAAAGGTACATTAATGAATTTAATGATGCTTTAGTTTTGGTAGAACTATTTTGAAATACAATCCTGTACTCACAACGGATAGGGTACCTGCCCTTAAAGCCCCGTTACCAAAATTTACGCACAGCAAAGATCTCGGTTAACTCAAGCAAGCGTATTTCACTCATTTAGACCCTTCAAATATCCAATTCTTCAAATATTGATGCAGTGAGATTTAATAATTCTCGCGATAAATGTGGTCGGATCGGACCCAAAAATGTGCCAGGCTGAGTTAAGTCAAGCAAGCATATTTCACTAAATTAGACCCTACAAATATCCAATTCTTCAAATATTGATGCAGTGAGATTTATTAATTCTCGCGATAAATGTGGTTGGATCGGACCCAAAAATGTGCCAGGCTTAGATCAAGCCGACCAAGGCATATCTGATCAGCGTCAGTTACTCGATCTTTTCGCGTTATTTTCGTGCTTTAGTACGATGAGATATTTTTTTACTTTTTTTGGGACCTTAAATTCGGTCGGATCCACGAACATGCCAAAATAAGACTCGGTCGACCAAGTTTTTTTACTTTATACAACAGCTTCTAGCCCTACAGACTAGCGATGGGCGATTGTTACAAAAAAATCTATCGACTAATCCGAAAATTGTGCTATTGCGCATTCGATTGTCGATTCAGTAGTTCCTCACCATGGTTATTCGAATAACAATCGACAAAATACTAACTGTACGCACACTGCCAGTTGATTTAATACTGCCGTTGTCGTAAGTAGTGGCGCATAGCGCACGCCCGCCGCACCATCTTTTGTAATTATGTACTTATTTAGTAGTACGTACGAATATAGTAATAAGTGTGTCCAATCATCGTTGCCCGCCGCACACAGTTAGTTGATAACAATCGACTAACATCGATTGTTATCGACTGAACCGAACAATCGACTAATTCGATTAGTTTTAGTAATAATCGCCCGTCGCTACTACAGACTAGTTTCATCTTTTAGTACGATGAGTTCGACTCACGTTATGACCTATACTGCAAAACCTGCCAAGCTTCTAGTCTGGTTTTTATTTTCATCTCCAATTCTCCGTTTCAATAAAACAAAGTTGCTTATTAAAAAAGTTTATTTAAAAATGCAAATTCTAATTAAATTTACGATATTTTACAGTAGCACGGTTTATAGCTAAAATTAGGGTTGGACCTATCTGAATTTAAAGTACAGTCAGCAACAAAATTAGCTAAACAGTAAACATTTTCAAAGTGACTGAATATCTACAAGAAATTAATTACTAATTATAAAAAAAATTTGGTACATAAAACTAAATAATAATGATATATAAATACATGCATAAGAAATATTTGGCAATTGGAATATGTTCAGCGCTAAGACTGCACAAAATAAGGATTTGTACAAGGCTGAGTTTCAGCATATCCTATTCATCGAACTTAGGTGTTACTCAAAATCAATGCAAAAATTTAATAACAATTGTTATTTGCATATACAGTATACAGTTATCTCACACATCCCGATTAAGAAAAAAAAAAGACTTTTTCGAAAAACTATATTCACCAACTTTTGTTGCTGACTGTACATTGTTACTTATAGTTTTGTGTTGTTTCTAGCACTTGTTAAACTGATAAAAAAGAATTTTAAAATATGTTATAAATAAATAAATATGTTACTTATAATAGGTGCTGAGATTAAAAATAACAAACGAGGTTCCGGACAACAGTAAATACGGCGAAAAATTGAAAAAAAATCAAGTGCGGAAGTGCTAATAAGGTCCAACGTGATTCTTAAGTCACTAATAAATATGATCTTAAATAATTAATTAATTAATTTGAAATACTATTTGTCAACTTATTCAAATACCCCATACTATTACATTAGTTGCATATAAAAAATAATATAAATGCAATTGATGGCGCATGAGGCTAGGTTCCCTTCATTACAAAATTCACCAGCAGGGTAAGAGTACGAGGTAAATGTATATTTTTTTATATATTTTTTTGTGAAAAAAAAAACAATCGACGTAGATCAAACAGAGAAAATTCGCATACATTTAAAGCAATAATTTTAGAGATTAATTCCATTTATTAATAAAATTATTCTTAAAACTAGTCTTAAATTAAAATCGAATTAAAATACCATAAATACAGTTTGACACTAAGAGCTCTCTGGAGTCTAAATTACATTTAAGTTATAAATATGTTATAGGTCAAATTGACACGGAAGTTTACCTAAGTTTACCAATTAATTATTAATTATCTATATCTGGCACTAAACTTTTACTAAAACCATTATGCCAGTTCAAAACTGGCCTTAGTCATATTTAGTTACTATACTATCATAATTATTTGTAATTAGAGCCAGCATTCTGGTCACTTGTTGCCTCGACTCAAAATCAAAAAATCAATCAAAATCAAAATCGTTTATTCACATAGGCCCCAAAGAGGCACTCATGAAAGTTAATGAATCTATTGCCAGATTCGCAAAATTACAGCCACTAAACGTTTGATTAAAAATTTAAAATTTCGTGTGCTCCCGGTCCCCACGGACCCAAAGTTTCTACCCCAAACGGTACAAACATATAACCTCTATCAAGGTTGGAATATTTACGCCGTTTGAGGTTGTCTGCTTTGTTTGCAGCCCCGCCAGCTGGAACACTAGTCTCTGGAAGATGAGACGGCGCCATTGTATCGACACAAGTTGCATCCCACACTAATGGTCGTCCCATCTTCCAAGGAATTAGCGTAATTCCATTATCTCTTGCCGTCTAATAAGTAATATTAATTACAAAACCATCGGCATACTAACAAATGGATATCGGATCTAAAAACTTATTCACATCACATACAACCAGAAACACAAATATTTCGTTGCGGAGAAAACTTGTGTTCTCGCCGGGAATCGAACCCCATACCTGCTTAGAGGGCGAACTCCTAACTAATCCAACGGGCAGTTCATATCAGGAACTACCACAAACTCTCAAATAGGAAAGCCTCTGCTCCTAAAGTGGCAAACGATTGTGTCTAAGTATAAAAAAATGTTTGGAGACATTTTTATAATAAAAATAATCCATAATTAATGTTGTGTACGGCTTGAAACACGTCTAAATTTCGACTTACTTAGTAGTCGACTAGTTTCGGACAAATTAGTTGTCCTTCATCAGGATGAGTCAGACACGCAACATGTCAGCGTTGAAGGACAACAAATTTGTCCGAAACTAGTCGACTACAAAGTAAGTCGAAATTTAGACGTGTTTCAAGCCGTACACAACATCAATTATGTGTAATACTCACGATAGTTTTAAAAATAATCCAGTATAAACATGTTAATCAATGTACAAACATAGCTTTATATAGTTCAAAATTAATAAGCATTGATAATTTAAACTAAAACTAATTAAAACATTATCTCTATAGATTATATATATGCAGTCTTATAGTAAGGAATTTAAAATATTAAAAAATGAGATAATTATTCAGAGTAATAAGATAATAAAACTTATTCTAGTAAATGCTACAAGCTTACTCTAATAAATGCATTTCTGGTCACAAATAAATGTACATTATTTAAATTTATCGTCAAATATAATTTACAATTCAGAACACCGAATATTGTAAAGAACCTTTGTAATTAGGTAAGACTCTCCCATGATTAAAAACTAACGTGCGAGTTTTGCCGCGAAAATGAAAAAATGGCGTTGTTGATTTTGTATATTTTTCCAAAACCTGCGATTCTTCGAGTGTTAATCTAAATATATATAACTCAAAGGTGACTGACATAGAGATCCCCAAACCACTGGACGGATCGGGCTGAAATTTGGCATGCAGGTAGATGTTATGACGTAGGCATTCGCTAAGAAAGGATTTTGATTGATTCTACCCCCAAGGGGATAAAATAGGGGATGAAAGTTTGTATGAAACTGTATCAATTTTAAAATAATACTTCTTAACGCGAGCGAAGCCGCGGGCAAAAGCTAGTGTAAAATAATGGTGGATTATTAACCGTTAATACTTAGTAAACGTGCATAAATGTAGGCAAATCATACAAGGTTGAAAAGCGTGATTTTCGCCTTCGCTCCAAAACTCCAATGAAAGTTCTGGTGAAGGTTCTACCACTTTACTGGGGCATGACTTGACTTTGACTGTGACTTTTAATATAAAATACACTTGAAATATAATGTTACTTTAGCCAGTGGGCTAAACAAGATTGCGAAGCGAAATTTAAAAAAAAACGGACGTGCTTGGATAAACGGGATTGAGATTTTTTTACTAAATTTATTTTAACCAAGGGTTATGTTCTTAGCGCGTATTATCTTGTACTAGCTTTTGCCCGCGGCTTCGCTCGCGTTAAGAAGTATAACAAACTTTCATCCCCTATTTTTTCCCCTTGGGGGTAGAATTAATCAAAATCCTTTCTTAGCGGATGCCTACGTCATAACATCTACCTGCATGCCAAATTTCAGCCCGACCCGTCCAGTGGTTTGGGCTGTGCGTTGATAGATCACTATGTCAGTCTGTCAGTCACCTTTGAGTTATATATATTTATATATTTAGATGTATGTAAATTTCTTTATAACCTCGTATCTTCCAAACGGCTGGATGGATATCAACAGTAAAGTTATTTTTATTTTCTTTTTAAAACCACAGAATTCCTAAGATAGGTGTTAGAAAAAAAAGTGGCGGATTTTTGGCGCGAAATAGTATAAAAACTACTTTAATTATAAAAATAACAAAACCTATTGTGTAGGGTATCAAAATGAAGGAAATTTAAAGTTGATTACATAAAAAGTAGGTTCACAGTTTTCGCAGTCGGGTTTCTTGAATTTGTTGTACATTAACTTGTTAATTTAAAAGATTTTATAGCGCTTTATTTTTAAAGTAACTTTATTAGAAACTGACTTAATGTAATACAGTATTGAGAATCTTTCTTTAGTGTCATAAATCATTTAAATAATTATTTTTATCTACTCGCATTCTTATCATAAATGACACAAACTCTTTCACACTCACATCCCCACACTAAGTTCGATGACTTGTGCCGTGGGTGCCGGAAACATTCACATGACACACAATCACAACCAGAAACAGAAACGCAAATTTTCCTTGAGATGAAAATTTGTGTGCCCGCCGGGAATCGAACCTGACACCCCTGCTTAGAAGGCGAACGCTCACCCAACGGGCAGTTCTATATAAATATAGGCTGGGGTTAAAGAAATAATTCCAATCTCATTATTAGACTTTTTGACCAAATAATTTCATATTTATATTCTGTTACCAATAAGTAATATTTATTATAAAATACTATAATTAATGTGCGTTTGAATAAGTCTACCGTTATTTATTAGATTTAAAACTAAAATACTGTTGCAAAAAAATCAGACCAATAATTTTAGGCGGAATAAATGATAATTATTTTAATTGCTACCAAATGCAAATGCGTAATTTATTGTATTTAAATTTAAATTACTGTCTTTGAAGTATTTTCATTTAGAGGTTTAATTTATTACTGTAATAAACCAAATTTAGTTAATTTCGACTATTTTACTTGAAACGTGTATTTATTTTCGACTTATTATAACTTTATATCCTTATTAATTATAAGATTAAATGTTCGATAAGGCTTATTAAGAGTTTCGGCGCGAAAGTGCAAAAAACGTCGTTGTATTAATTTGTATTATTTTCCAAAAACTTGTGATTCAGTAATAATGTGTTATAATGGTGGATTATTAACCGTTAATACTTAGTAAACGTGCATAAGTTTAGGCAAATCATACAAACTTGAAAACGTGATTTCGCTTCGCTCCAAAACTCCAATAGAAATTCTAGAAAGTTTCCACAACTTTTCTAGGGCATGATTTGTCTATGACTGGACTTTTAGATTATTTTACTTGACTTTGACTGTGACTGCGGACTATGAAGTTAACTTAAAATAATACAAATATTTTAATATCGTTTAGCCAGATTAAGCGTCAAGCTGGCGTAATGCACATAGCTTACGGAGCCTAAATAAAAAAAAAACCATATGTATTTTGTCTTATTTTGACAAACGTGAAACGATACGCGTCAAAATAACATAAAACACATTTTTACTATAGATAATTTATCGAACACATTATCTTATTTATCAATAAATTCAGAGGTTTAAATTACTAAATAATTTACATAAATTTACAAAGGAAAAATTATCGCTTGAGGCGGGGTTTGAACCCGCGGCCAAAGGGTGTCATGCCCTTTCACTATTGAGCTGTTCTGCCTAGCATGGCTATATAAACAAAAATCTATTTCCATAAAATTTCTTATACTCTAAAATTTCGATTCGATCAGGACGTTAATATTCCAAAAATTTGGACGAATAATAATAATAATCATAGTCTGAAACATCGACCTACAAACAAATGGACCTCGAGTCTAGCACTAACACGATACAAGAGTACCGATTTACCTATATACACGTTGATACATGTATATGATATACGTAAAACAATTTAATCTATATCTTATTTTAATCACTACACAGCTTACTTTTGCTTGCTACTATTTATCAACGCAGCGTCGAATGACTACGGTCGCACTTTCACCTTATGAAGTGCTTAGCGAGGCAGGATTATCGCTTAAATTTCCTTTTGTCGCCTATGTTCCAGACACTTTTGAGCGAGGACCCGAAACCCATGTATTGGTAGATTGATGATATTAAACGCTAAAATAAATATGTTAATCTTAAACATTAAAACGTTCAAAATAATCATGTCTAAATCTTAAACATTAAATCGTTCAAAATAATCATGTCTTAATCTTAAACATTAAAACGTTCAAAATAATCATGTCTTAATCTTAAACATTAAAACGTTCAAAATAATCATGTCTTAATCTTAAACATTAAAACGTTCAAAATAATCATGTCTTAATCTTAAACATTAAAACGTCCAAAATAATCATGTCTTCATCTTAAACATTAAAACGTCTAAAATGAAACTGTCTTAAACATAAACATTAAAAAGCTAAAATAAACACATCTTAACCTTAAACATTAAAATGTCTTAAATGCTAAAATAATCGAGTCTTAGTATTAAAACATGTCTTATACACTAAAATGGCTAAACATCAGTCTTAAAATCTAAAATCTATTTACAAAGTGGCAGTTTTGTTAGCTTCAGTTGTTATTATAATAAATATAATAATTGTAAATACTAATTTTGTAAAAATATTTGAATGTGTCACGTAAGTATGTAAAAAACTTTTTTTGATGGTTATTAATGTGTGTAATTCAAATAATTTACGGCAATGATTTTTTTACTACATTTTACAGAAAAAAAAAAATTGTGCTTGTATTTTTTGTTGGTTTTTATATTTTAGTTTATTTCTCATATAATTGAACTACAGTGCATATTCAAATATTTTACAAAAACTTAATTAATAAAAATATATCTGTTAGTAAAGATAGTATTATTATTGCGATTAAGAGCTGAAACAAGCAAGACGCCAGCCTGACGGTAAGCGTCAGGCTTGCCTATAACTGCAGTGCATCAGGGACTGAATTATGAAGTCCCATGCTGCACGCCTCCCCATGACACTTAAGCTATTATGTTTGATGCCCTCGTTTCCTGGATTCGTCATCAGCACCCCAAATACCCCCAGATATTGATTTCGAGCTGGATCTGTAAACCTAGATTTTGACAATGTTCGGTCGCCATATTTAGAACTACCCAAAAATCCTTTTTTATTATTTTAAGTGAGTTTCTGTAAAATATTGTTTATGTAAGTTTATTTGTATGTATATATTAAGGTATGTATGTAAGTTGAATATAAGTGTATGATTGTGTAATTACACCACCGACCTCATTGTTTAAAATTACTCTTATCTCCATCCTAAGGTGACGACCCAGTAGGCGCAGTGGACAGGTGGGTCCAACCGTGGGTCCTGGGTTCGATTCCCGGCAGGAGTACAAATTCCTTCCCAAGGGATATTGTTATTAGTGTTTCTAAATCTGGGTGTAATGTGTGTGCGATGTAAATGTTTCCGGCGCCCACGATACAAGTCTTTGAACTTAGTGAGGATCTGCGAGTGTGAATGCGTTTGTTTTGTTTGTTTGTTAAGGTAGACTGGAAGAGATGGAAGCGACAAGTCCGTCCATTGTTCTCTAGTTTTTTAGGATGACCCCTGTAACTTAATTTTATTTGGTGTAAAACAAAATATATTCTATTCTATTCACCCCTGGGCAGTTGCAGCAAAGTTTTAAACCAAAGAAAATCGCAATGAAAATACTATCTCAAAAACCCATATTATAAGAACTACGTTAAAAGTTAATATAAATATAATACAATTACAAATCTATAAATTTAAATAGTATATACTAATACACAAATAATTACAAGTACAGCTAATTATTAACATAAAACATCTGATATTGAGGATAACTGATATGTCTATCTCACTCCCACTATAGTCCTTGATCAGTTGTGGGAAAGAGATGGCATGTCAGCTGTCGACAATATCAGAACTTTTCTTTATTTAAACGGGTTATACCATCGATCACATATACGGTCGTCGTTTCTAAAACTAAGCCAGAATTAAAATACTGTATCAGTTTTGCTCTCAGTCGCTCGGTGACCGCGGTCCGTGGTGCACGCGATGCAAAAAGCACACTTCAAAATTACAGAACAAGATGGAGATATGATAGAATATTAATAAAACATGTTATTATATTTTCAGAAGCATTTTAGGTAATTTAAAATCTGTTATTTCATTGTTTTTGCCTATTGTAATTAATTGTTTTTGAAGTGAAAACTTCTTTAGCGGCGTTGGCACTTTTTTGGGATGGGTAAAACATGTTAAACTCGCGTCAGGACACGTGACCTGATCGAAAATTCGTAAGACGAAGGGAGAGTAGACCGCCGGCCGGCGCGGCGTAGGAGAGGAAGTAATATCCCCCTCTCTTTCTACCGCGTTTCTATGGTGACGATGGTTTGTTATTTCAAAAATGCACTACGTTAATGTTTAAGTTTTCACTTCTGCCGGCACTCCCGGAGTGTAACCCGTTGTTTTTTTTTACCTTTAAGCTCGGTGCCTTGTAGGTAACTTAGGCCTGTACTGTCCTACTAATATTATAAATCCGAAAGTTTGTGTGCAAGTGTGTAAGTATGTTTGTTCCTTCTTCACGCTGTAACGGCTGAACGGGTTTGGATGACATTTGAAAATGTACATAGCTTATAGCCTCGGGGCACGGTTAGTAGATGTATGTAGTTTTAGGAAATATAGGCAAGTAGAAAAAGAAAAATAAATTACCAAGCTCGCAGCTATCTCTAACTGTTAAAAAGCAAATGCGATAAGTTTGTTTTCAACCACAAGAGAGCCCTGGTGACCTGTATTACAGGTTCTTTTTGAACTTATCACGGGCACCAGTCTTTTATCAGTGAAATAATTGTGACGTCATTGTTCTATCAAGAGAAAATAAACGCTTAAATTACTTGATTGCGTGTTCACCTTCTAAGCAGGGGTATTCGATTCCCGGCGGGAACACAAGGTTCTCCCCACGAAAAGTTTCTTTATGGTTATGGTTGTAATTGTGTGTGTGATGTGAATGTGTCCGACACCCACGAAACAAGACATCGAACTTAGTGTGGGGCTGTGAGTGTGAAAGCGTTTATGTTTATGATTTAAAATTTTGAGTCGGGATTGTCGCTTATATTTTGTCGCCTATGTTCCGTGGACTTTTTTGAACGCGAACCCGATTACACATTGGTGAATCGATGGTAATACGCTTTTTTTTTTAATTTTGATAGAGTGAATAAACATCTAAAAGCATATTAATAAGTTATATAATAAGTAAGTTTCAAAGTGTTGTAAATGCGTCCAAATTACTAATTGCTAAGTACATTTATACTAATTTCTTATATCTAGAATAAAATACATACTTAAATACATTGTGTATAAATACGAGTTATATTACAAGGTCCATTGTATTTTATGACCTAAGGGAGATGATATACAAAGCGCCTGAGCGCGAGTCCTCTCTCTGAGCTGACGTTTTGTATACTGTCCTCATAATTAATAATTTAAAAGTATCATTGACCAACCTTGGCAATTTGGCAAATGTGGCCAAGACGCACATTGTAAAAAATTATGTAATAAATTATTTATTTATTAGTGTATGAGTGGATGTCAGCTAAGAAAGGTTCTTCGTTTCTGCTTTTATAATATGTCCTGGAGGAATAAAAAATCGAGTTTATATTTAAAAGTTATTAACTAACCTTAGGACTTGTGGACTTATAGGTCCTTCTGGACATAGGTCCTTGTGAAAATAGGTCCTTCTGGACATAGGTCCTTGTGGACATAGGTCTTTGATTGATATAGGTCCTTGTAGATTTAGGACCAAATGAACATAGGTTCTAGTGGACTTAGATTCTTATGGACTAAGACCCTCGTGGACTTAGACGTGGATTTAGGTCCTTGTGGACTTATTCTTCGTTCAGTCGTTCCTGCGAGTGTTGGGAGGCTGTTTCCTCGGCGGTGTCTTTTAGGACCTCTGTCATGGTCTCTATTATGTCCACGAATTGGGGACGGTCCGCGGGTGATCTCTGCCAGCAGAGTTTCTAAGGGAACAAATTAAAATTCGATTAAAAATAAAACATAAACGCTTTCACACTCACAGCCCCACACTAAGTTCGATGACTTATGTCGTGCGTGCTAAAAGCATTCACATCACACACACAATCGCAACCAGAAGAACCAGAAACACAAACTTTCTTTATGAAGAAAACTTGTGTTCCCGCCGGGAATCGAACCCGGTACCCTGAAACCGACTTCACCGCTTTATCTTCAGAACCCTTGATCAGATTTAATGAATTAAACACGCATTATTGACAATAACTCAAAAACTAGAGAACAGATCTTGACCAAATTTAAATGGGACAACATGGAAAGCACCAGCTTTCAAATAAAAAAATAATCATCAAAATCGGCTCACAAGGAAAGAAGTTATGAGGTAACTTTTGAAGTCGGTTAAAAACGAGAACATCGTCAATGTAGTCCACAGAATACGCATTATTGAGGATAACTCAAAAACTACTTGTCAGATCTTGATCAAATTTAAATGGGATCAATTGGAAAGCATCATCTATCATAAATCTATATTTAAAAAAAAAAAAAATCTATTCACGTGGAACGAAGTTATGAGATAAGGCACATAAAAAATACAGTCGACTTGAGTACCTCCTCCTTTTTTGTGAAGTCGGAAAAAAGTCGAATTGAAAACCTCACCTAAAGTGAGAACCTCCTCCTTTTTTGAATTAACAAAATACATACCAGCAGGTTTGCGAGTGTCTCGGGCATGTTGTTTGGCACAACCCACTCGAGAGTGTCGTTTCTCAGTCGCTCCAATACAGAATTGTCATTTAATTTGGCAAACGGCAGTTCAGCTTTAGTGTATATCTGAAAACATTTAAATATTTTAAGAGGGGTTAATGGTGTCTTCTCTCTCGCTCGCACATTTCGGTATTTTTAATAAATACAATCAGCTACGTGCGTTTTTGAAAATGTTTTCAACCAACTATATGGACATCAATACAATGTATGTTTTAATCTACCTTTCGTTTTTCATATCTTTAAGTTAAACGAAGAAAGCGTGAAAATCACATTGAAATTTGGGAACTGTATTTTTTCTCATCTTATTAACGGATATGAAAGCGAAAAGGAGCAAAAATTCCTTCCCAAGGGATATTTGTGCTTCTGGTTCTGGGTGTAATGTGTGTGTACGATGTAAATGTTTCCGGCACCCATGATAGAAGAATTTGAACTTAGTGGAGCTGTGAGTGTGAATTCGTTTGCTTTGATTGTTTGAGATAGTGGTCAAAAGCTTGCCTATCGACATAAAAACGATAGATGATACTTTGTTCATTCACTTTATAAAATGAGATAAAAAACAATGGTAACAAACTTATATGTTTCCGGCACTCATAAGACAAGTCATTGAAGTGAAACCGTTTATGTTTTTATGTTTATACATTGTTTTGTAACGGTTCAACGTTTGAAATTGTGGATGAAATTGTAATGTACGGCCAGACCTAGAATTAACACAGGCATTTTGACTAAATTGACACGGGCGAAGCCGCGTTGCGTGAGTTGTATTTGATATATAAAAATTACCTCCCAAATGGTGGCCGCAAACATGTAGACATCGGATTTTGTAGAGTATTCGCCCTCGGTCACCGCTTCTGATGGTAACCAACGCAGAGGAATCACCTGGAAGGAAAAAAACAATTGTTACATAGGCCAAGTATATAACATAACAAAACGTAAACGCTTTTACACTCACAGCCCCACACTAAGTTCAATGGCTTGTATCGTGGGTGCCGGAAACGTCCACATCACACACACAATCAGACCCTGAACCAGAAACACACATTTTTCTTGGGGAGAAAACTTGTGTTCTCGTCGGGAATCGAACCCAATATCCGCGCTTGGATGGCGGACGCACTATTTATCAATCACATTAATAACAATAATAACCTTTTCTTTATTGAATGGTAATCACAACACAAAAATAATATAAAAATATTGACATATTTTTCAGGTTTACTAAAAACTGTAGTACAATAATCAGTTACTACATAACCATCAAATACATTATTATCATCTTTTTTTTATGCTGGATAGGCATGCATTCGACACTATCTCACCTGATGGAAAGTGACGATGAGGCCGTACATGCTCACCTATTCACTCCAAACTTGAGGCACAATTTATTAAAAAAATATTTTAACAGCCAACTAACACTTTGTATTTTCCATTTTTATTTATTTACTTCTTTTACAATCTTCGGCAAAAGAAGTTAAGGAAGCAATGTACCTAGGCAAATGCCCTTCGGCCTTTTAAAATACAAAGTAAAGTAAAGTGAAATTTATATTATATAAGTTAAATTTAGTTTATACGCGTAAGAAGGCGTACTAATTTATTGTTTTTTTTTTTGTTCAATTTACCAGTAATTGCAAGAAACAAATATATGAGAATATTGGTTTCATCATTTTTAAAGAAAAAAAAACAACCCATTTAAGATCACTTTGTTGTCGGTCTGTCAGTCAGGCTGTGTGTCCGTTTGTCAGTCTGTCTAGGGTACCAGTATCGTACATGGAAGAATTATGTGTTGTTTATAACAACGTAACCAAGTGTCGTATAAAGAAAAAAAAACCTATTCCTACGTAACTGGTTTCGTACAAGGAAGAATTATGTTTAGTTAGTAACTAGTTACGTAACTCCGGTTTCGGCCGAAGAAGCGAATGATGGTAAGTAGTTAGTACTACTTACACTTAGTAGAATCTACAGTAGTATAGACTCATAGTAAGATATTTAAAGAGATTACCAAAACTGCCAAACCACTCAGAAAGCGACAGTGTCCCACTCTCCCCCGTGAAGGGAAGCGAACGATCATCGAGGGCTAATGATGGACCATCATCGCCCGCCTCACGCTCAGGACACCGCGCCACGTCTCATCTTCGTGGTTTGGTGCGACTCACTTATAGTGTCTGTCTTGGGAAGAGCTTACTATAGAAATGATCCTATGAAGTAAGGTCTTGACTAAAATCGTCGCCTCGCAAACCCTCACTGTTTCTCGGAGAATCTCGTCACCGCGATTCAGCCGATCGTCGCTCGATGTGGACCGCCATCTAGTTATTTATGCATGAACTATTTGGTGTTTGACGTTTAGGATTCAAAATGGCGCCGAATGACGACGTCATACGTCATCGTGCTATGCAATGAATCATATCTATAGAAAACTTATGATGTTTACATGGAGATAGGAGACAAACCTATGGTTAAAAGGATGTTTATCGCTGGTTTTATTCACTAATGTTGTTATTTATCCTTAATTAACAAGAAAAGAAACAAAATTGATGACCTAATTCTACAAATATACACAAATGCATTTCTTTCGGAAATCGTTAGACGGATACTCCCGCAAATTATAATCGTAAGGTAACCTAATATTAAGGCTTTGAATTTTAACGTTTTTGTTGTTTTTTCTTTAATTAGGATTAAATATATTTATGTATATAAAATATATGAAATTCGCACGATCCTATCAAAGCAATTCTCGTAACTGCCACGCTACCATGCGCGCTGATATGCCCCTTATTTGTAGGTATCTAAGTTTTATTTTCATACTCGCGATCTAGTGTAGGTTTCATCTGTATCTAATTACATAAGTAATTAATGTGATTAATACCTACACGCATAAGGACATAGATCTCGAACGACAATCAAAGGGTTATGTGTAGAGCTACTGCTATGTAATCATTTATATTTTATAATAAATAAATATTGGTACGTATACATCTAAATAAGTTTGGACGGGATGAAACTGTTTTGGTGGATTAAAATTTCTGATAATGGTTATTTAAATTTCTGAACTTTTTAGTTCGGATTTATATATAGTTAATGGAAAATATAATTATAGAGGTTATGATACCATGATTTTGCATCTAGATATGGGTGGCCAAAATCCGAACCACAAAACATAAAACTAGGTACCTAAAAATTTGTTTCATGCTCAATATTCAGCAAATTAAAGAATATTGTCTCATTTTTTATATCTTCTTTCATTTTCCTACTAAAATTATCAAAAACGTTTTATGTCAGCATACATTTATAGTTAAAAAGTGCTTCTGTTGCGCACAATAAATCAAGCTTAGTATACCAATGATAATACTGTATTAAGGAAAATACAATTTCAAAGAATAACACGAATAAATAATGAAATATAATAATTACAATAATGCATTTCACTATACTTGTTTAATTGCAAATTGAAATAAAACTCAGATATTATTAGTCATCTTACCCAGAAAATTTAAAAATAAACTTAGAAGCGGTTCCATCGTATTCCGTTAGAGGGCGCTTTCACAAATTGTCAAATTTAGTTCGCATCAGTATTACTAGATGTCGCAGTCAATCGAGCGCTTTTAAAGCTGAATCGCGGTGACGAGATTCTCCGGCTCACCGAGGGAGTGTTAGAGCGCGTACACTAAATCATACTTACCTGGCGTAGGGGACACCGTGATCACTAAGGCGGTTCCCCCAGAGCGAGGCCCTTCCATTGCACTGCGGCTGGGTTGACCTCTGCGATTATCCCTAATGTGGATAACTCGGACGCGTAATTTTTGGTAGTGGGGACTGCGTACGCGCCGTCCCCCCATTATAAGAATAGTGAATATAAAAAAAATATGCACATCTTACATCTTCAGCTACGAAGATGTATGATAATCGTTATAAATCATCTGATTGGTTTATATCTACATTGCGAGTAATAATACTTTATATGAATATAAATTCATCTCTCCATTTATACGTTATTCTCGCAAGATAATTTTTTTGTTGAGTTAGTAATTGTCAGGTCACAAACCAAACAATTTTGTAAGTTAACCTTGAATGTTGGACATTCTGCGAATCGGACGATCCGGATATTGGACAATCCGCGTATTAGACAATCCGCGGATTGGACATTCCAGGAATTTGACATTCCGCGAATTGGACGTTACGCGACCACTTAACATTTTGCGACTAAATGAAGGTTTGAATGTATTTTTTTTACATTACAAAATATGATAGCACCTTTGATGTCTTCGGATAAAATATACAAACGCGTTGGATTAAATATTTAAATCAGTGCCTATTCGAGAGATAGAAATTTCTTATTGAAAATCATCTTTATGCGTTAGTCTCCAAAAACTCGAGATTGTATGTATTGTATGTAGGCCGGGGCGGATCGCTGTTTTACAATAACAAATGACGGTTTGTATGCTATTTTTTTTTAATCCACCGGAAGTTGCCCCCTCGCGAACCATAGAGAAACTTTTTATACCGGAAAGCGCGAACCCAGGGCGGATCGCTGGTTTACAATATAATTTATTGCATTGTCATTTCCGGATTTGACGCAGAATGGACGCTAGTTTAATCGGACAGACAACTCGCAGTTGTGAAGTAGAGTAAACTAGGCATCCGCGCCGCGCTGAGACTCGCGCCTACATTTTGTCCAATAAAGAAAATAATTTTTTCTTTGTTTCAGAAATATTTTGCTCGCCACTTACGTGTCTACCGCCTTAATATTTTCACTTATATATTTTTTATTGCCATTTCTGGCTTTGGAACACAGCTTAACTAAGATGATAGTGTTAAAAACAATAAAATTGGATGCTACCAGGCACCCAAATTTAGCATCCTACTAATATTATAAATCCGAAAGTTTGTGTGTAAGTGTGAGTGTAAGTATGTTTGTTCCTTCTTTACGCTTTAAAGGGTGAACGGATTTGGATTGTACATGGCTTATACCTAGGATTAACATATATGCAACTTTTTAACTTGATCATAGCGGGCGAAGCGCTCGGTGTTGAGACGCTGGGCCCATGGGGACTGGGAGCTCTTCCTATTTTCAAAGTATTATCATTAGGTTTAGGCGACGCGTGATCAAAATGCTGGCACTAATTTGGCTCAACGTACCATGCTGCAATGCTGGTATTTATTGCTTTGTGTAAGTAAATGCCCCCTTTATGTTTTTATTTATAACTTTTAATCGCTTTTTTCGACTTAAGGCTGAAGCTTTATGTATGAGAAATAAAATTTGTCCACTTGTATGCCTCTGAGAGATAGACAGATGGACAGAATGACAAAGTGCTAAAGACTTATCTAAATTCAAATACATTAATTATTTTAACCTAGGTTTATCTATGCAGTTTGCTTCTATGTATCTTAGTCATTAAGATAATTAATTATTGATTCTCTGGGTGTTTCGAGAACGAGCATCTTCTCCCATTATTGAAACTATTTAGTTACGCAACCCTTAGCGTAACTAAATAGTTTCAATAATGGGAGAAGATGCTCGTTCTCGAAACACCACGTTTACAGCTATTCACAATATAATGTACTATGTGTGTGTGGGATATATGTTAGTGTTTGTGTTATTTAATTAACAATGAATTCACAATTAGTCAGATCTTCATCAAATTTATTATTAAGACCATTTGCTATTATGTGAAAATAGGACGTATTGGCTTTATGATATTATATCTATCTGAGAAACATTTTGCTTAATTGTACTTCCGATACGATCGAAAGGTAAATTTTATCGAAATCTATCAAGCCAAAACTCCTATCAACTCTTAGGGCTTGATTTTGACCCACTTCAAACCGTCAGATTTCAATTAAACTATTTTAAACTTAGTAGAATTATCGAGGACCGATGACCATACAAAATTTAAAGCTTTGCTTACGTTTAATTTTATCTCCTTAGGTGTCCGGAAGGTCCAAGAGACTTGGAACTCTGAACTTGAATCGCTGATTAGTAAGTCTTGGACCAAGAATACTAATTAGAGCGAGTCCATAGTTCTGTCACCTTGCACGGAGAGAGAACCGACAATTTTTAATTCTGGTGGGCCGATCCCGACGGCACTGCAATGCCGGGCCGACCCGTGACGGGAGTGGAGCGAGCCCCGAACATCCCGTCGTATTAAAAAAATCAGATTAATATACTGGTCCCTCAATGAGGGAACTTTCAGATATTAAGCTGAAAAGAACAGATACTACACTTTGATCTTAGCCAAAAGGCCGAGAAGCGATAACAAACAATGTAAACTCGAGGGGTCCCATTCGTTCGCGGAGAATCTCGTCACCGCGATCTAGAAAATTTCGCTCGTTTAGTCGCGACATCTAGTTTATTTTTGGGGAACTAATAACGCTCACGATTGAAGATAGGTGGCGCTACTGGCGGGTTTGGCGGTATTTAATATAAAAAAAAAAATATAATATTATACTCTACCTGAGGTATTTAAAATTATTTATTCACATATTATCGTTAGCTCTAATTTTTACTAGTCGTAACCATATTTATAAATTCTTTTATCTAGCCAATAGCATAAACCGTGCTGAGGCACGTGCGTACGGCCGTGCACACATACAAGCCGCGTTTGGTACCACTCTTTGAAGATAAACATACTTATTTGTATCTACTATGCTTCTTCCGATATCGTGTGTTTTGTTATTTTGAATTTCCTATATTACTAATTTTATATAAAAATAATGTTATTCGTACGAAGACTAAAAGGAAAATTGTTCCGGAGCGATTTCGAAAAAAAAAATTGATTTATTTTCTTAATTTTTACCCGACTGCCAAGGAAGGGTTATGTTTTTCGCGCGTATCTTGTTCGTATATAATATGTAAATGTCTTTATTACCTCGTATCTTCCAAACGGCTGGATGGATTTCGACAGTTAATTTGACTTGTTTTATGCTTTTAAACGTTTGGTTAAGTTTAAATTGGCGAAAATAAATTTTTATTCATAGAAACATTACATTCCATAACAAAACCAAGCATTACTATAACTATAGTGTATGGAACAATTTTAAATTCTAACGTTAAATTATTAGATTATTCATTTTGACATTAAATAAAATTTTATACTTGACATCATATGAATTCGACATTTTATTATTATTTTTTCTTTATTATTGTATTATCTCCTAAATTTGAATGTAAAATTGTTTCAATAAAATATTGCTGTGCCTATATATTGAATGCCCGATGTGGGTAAACTGATGTCACATAATTGCACTAACAACTTGCATACCGTTATAATTTGTCAGTTTACAATAAATTATTCTTGATTCTTGATTCTTGATTCTTGATTCTTGAAAACAAATAATTTAAAAATGCGAACATGTTCGAGCAATTTCATACGCGGCCATTTTGGAATTCTTTATGTGTATACGATCCAATCACAGTCAAGTTCACCATAAACGTAAAAAATATGAGAAATGATGTTACGGTTCAGTCTAGCCAATATGCGTTGTTATTTTGAATTTCCCATGCATTTCTATCACTTTTCATTTATTAAAAAGCTTTTAAATAAGAAAAAACAGTTTTAAATGTAATTCCAAAAAAAAAGATTATAAAAAATTATACATAATCTACTTTTGGGCATTTTGCCGAAAAATAAAGATTGTCTAGACCATCTTCAACCTCTCATTTTTCTTATAACTTATTTTTTTATGATCTATAGGCATGCTTGCCTATCACACATATATACACCACTATCTCACTTGATGGAAAGCAATGATGCGGCGGAGATTTATCATGATTGCCTAGAAGTGATATTTTGTAGATATATATTTATAAATATTATTGATAAATTGTAAATAAATATTAGAAATATAATTATGTATGTTTGTGTATTATGTACATTATTTAGGTAGATAGGAAAGTAGCCTACAATACCTATAAATATTTATATGGAAACATTTATTTATTTATAACTTAAACATTTATATTTTAAAACTAAGAATGTTGTTGTTTTGACGACCCAGCTGGCGCAGAAGACAGGTGTCTGCTCTCTGCGCCGTGAGTTCTGGGTTCGATTCCCGGCAGTAGCACAAATTCCTTCCCAAGGGATATTTGTGCTTCTGGTTCTGGATGTAATGTGTGTGTGATGTGAATGTTTTCGGCACCCACGATACAATTCTTTGAACTTAGTGTGGGGCTGTGAGTGTGAATGCGTTTGTTTTTTTTGTTTGTTTTGTTTAAAATAAGGTATATTTAAATTTTATGCATATCTGTAGTGTTTTTTTTCTTTAATTTTGTATGTTATGTACCTGATCGTGTAGTTTATAGTATTCGTGCGAGTCTGGCCCCCGGCTAAGAGCGGGGTAGGACAGCTTCAGTTGTAGCCGAGACGTTATAAGGCAGTTTCGAGCCGCGATATCTCTGAAAATAAGATAAGGTAACTTTAAATAAGCTGAAATTAATTGATTTTATTTATATAGCATTAGCCATGCTAGGCAGAACTATAGCCTATCGCCTGAAGCGACGAAATTAATTCATTAATTTCGTCGCTTCAGGCGGGGCTTGAGTAGCTCGGCGGTTAGAGCAATAGGGCATGAGACCCTATGGCCGCGGGTTCAAATCCCGCCTCAAGCTATAATTTTTCCTTTCTAAATTTATCACTAAAGCTGAAATTAATCATTTGTTGAACTTGATTTACAAAGCGCCCAAGGCGCGCGTACAGGGCGCTTAGTATATATAGGTAACTTTAGAAAAGAATAGAAAATTCTTTATTGTACACCAAATACAGTTAGTTACAGGGGTAATCTTAAACAACTAAAGTACAATGGGCTGATTTATCGCTAAAAGCGATCTCTTCCAGTAAACCTTTGGATGGAGAGAGGGATAACTTCATATAATGAGGTAGGTGGTGTAAAAATATACTAATAGACATAAATACAACTTAGATACCTATCTATATACATTAATACATACATATATATAAACTTACATAAACAATCCTTACTAATATTATAAATGCGAAAGTAACTCTGTCTGTCTGTTACGCTTTCACGCTAAAACTACTGAACCGATTTAAATGAAATTTGGTACACAGATAGTCTAGAGCCTGAGAAAGGACATAGGCTACTTTTTAACCCCGAATTCTGGCTGGTCCGGGACTTACGCGGGCAAGGCCGCGGGGCGCAGCTAGTATTTTATATAAACCTACGTAATAATTAATATCTTTTAATCATTAATATGGTTTTTTTTATGATAGATAGGCAAGCATTTGACCATCTCACCTGATGGAAATTGAAGATCCGGCCGAAGATGCGACATGCTTATATCGGATACCAGTTTATCCTTAGTGATTGTAGTTAAAACGTTTTAATATTATTTTGAAAGAAGTAGCTTGCCCGATTGTAACAGGAAGACCATTCCATAAACTCTACAGAAAAGGATGCAATGCATCATAAATACTGGTTTTATATATTTATTTTTTTTATTTGTGACAGGCTAGTGTTTGACCACTATCTCACCTGATGGTAAGTGACGATGTGATCGAAGCTGGTAAACACACTAGACCTGGAATACGCAGGCTCTCAAGGATAACTGCCGAAACACCGTATTTGGCTTGGCGGCAGACTTTCAACTCGATGGTGGTAAGCTACTTTGGTAGCAAGCCAGGCGAGCAACTCACAAAATGCTCTACCACCTCTCAAATGTCACCCGATTAGCACCACCCGGGGACCACGTGTAGGGAGTCAGACTTAAGGGGTATCCTCCTACGGGCGTGGGTGACTCAGCCCCCAATAATATTATAGTTGAAGGAGTTATATATACCTGTGTGTGATTCTCTTGGCGGCCAGCTTGCCCGCGGCCGAGGCGAGGTGCATGGCGAGCGCCGCGCGGTGGTGGGGCGCGAGGGGGGGGCTCGAGTGCTTCACCGCGGGAGGGGGGAGGGCGGGACCCACTCGGGTGAGGTACTCCTCCGTCTCTTCCGGGGTGCGGGTCGCGAATAGGAAGGTCTTTAGGTCACCCTGGAAGGAAAACACTTATTCTTTACCGACTTCACAAAAAAGCTACTCAAGTCGACTGTATTTTTTTTTGTTTTTTATTTGTGTTACCTTATAAATTCGTTTCACGTGAACCGATTTTGAATTTTTTTTTCAAATCTGATCAGTAGTTCTTGAAATATCTTCAATAAAGCGTGTTTGGTACATCTAATCTGATCAAAGTTCCAAAGATAAAGCGGTGAAATCGGTTTTTTTTTTAAGTTTTGCTTGTGTTTAATTAATTATTACATTTTGCTAGTAATAAAAACAATCCGTTCTAGATAATTAAATATTATATATAAACCCATTGAGTAACATGTATGAAAAAAATTTTTTTTTATTGTTATGTTCTTTATTGTACACACATTGATATTTTTTTTTACAATAAGGCCATAACAAGATGAACAAAGGCGAGCTTAACCCTTCACGGAGTTTTCTTTCAGCAAACCCTCTAAGTAGGATAGTTTATAGGAGCGAGTAGGTTGTTGTGTACATACAAATATGATAACAATACAAGATACTAATAATATGTATTCAAATGTATAAATAACTAGCGATCCGACCCGGCTTCGCCCGGGTGTGATAAATGGAGAACCGCTCGACCGATTTTGTGCAAACTTCATATAAACCATCTACTAAATAGTCGAACAAAGCCTAAACATTTGGTTTGGATAGGTGAGCCCGTTCTTGAGTTATAAAATAACAACGAAAAGTGGCATTGATTTTTATATACTTATATAGATAATAATAATGTGTGTTTTTTTATATATTTTTTGTGGATTTTCAGCTATTCGGGGCAGAGACAAACAACAAATCAGAGTAACCCGACTTTGTTTTATTTATATGTTTCACTTTAAATAAACTTCTTGGGCCATCATTTCAACCATAGAGACTGACATCTTTCTTAGTACGGCTCCTACAAAATCTGTTTAATGATTTTTCAAATAACATTTTCCTCTGTTCAAATTAACGTGTCAAGTGTAATTTAAACATAGATGCCATCCATAAATTACGTCACACGATTTTCATGTATTTTTGGCCCCTCCTCCGTCCTTGTCACAGCTGGTCACATTTGTGAGACCCCCCCTACCTAGGGTGACGTCACATATTTTGCGATTTTACATTTAGAAATTTATGAAATTTTGAGATTGATTTTGATTTTTTTTTGTTTGTAAGTTGTTGCTTTCCCATTGGTCCCATTTTTTTATCAAGGTCTGATCAATTGTTTGAGTTATCGTTAATAATGCGTGTTTAATACATTAAATCTGATCAAGGTTCCGAAGATAAAGCGGTGAAGCCGGATTTTTAAAGCTTTGATTGCGTTTAATTGAACATAATGAGGTCATCATTATTATGTTATTTAGTAGGTATGTAGTTTAAATTTAGTGTTTTAAATTTGTGTTGCAGCAACATGCTACGTTACCCAGTCGGTATGTTGCAGCAACATGTAGTGTGGCTCGCGTTCGTTGCAGAGGCCGATCAACCGCGCTATGTTGTCGTGACGAACGCGACTGAATACGTCTATTTGGCGGCGGAACTCTGCTAATTGGACCTGCAAATAAAAAAAAATAACTCTACCCCGCACTAATGAAGACTTGTATCACTGTAGACGGAAAAAATACAGAATAGGAATGATGATTACGTGAAAAAATTAATTGGTCGTTCGCGCCGAACTGAGATCTCGCGCCTACATTTTGACTTATAGAGAAAAACTTTTGAGGTTACTTGCATATAACTTTTTTACTGTATAATAATTGTTTGATTTCTGTGTTTGTTGTTCAAGTACAGGATATAACGGATATTATACGTAAGTTTCAGCGTTCAATGTGAAGCCGTTTTTTAGATAGACCCCGGGCTAAAATAGGTCTCAAAACCTTGACTTTTGTGGCCTACCAAATCGTTATTTTCCAACATAGCTTTTTTTTAAACCGGATTGTACTCTACTTGCCAAGCCCTTTTCAACAATAGATGTAGAAGGGTACATAAAAAAACAAAATTTTGCTCCCCACTTACATGTATTACCCCCTTAATATTTTCATTTATATAATTTTAAATGTAATTTCTGGCTATGGGCCGTAGTTTTACATATTCTTCTGTTAATGTAGTCAATCGTGTTATAATAAGCTTTCTTAATATTTGCCCGTTTTATAACCGATTAAAACTTGCCCAGTGGTAATTCAGTTACAATTTTAGGAATTCTATTGTAAAATCTAACCCCATTTGCCATAAAAGATTTATTCGTTTTGCTTAATCTAAATGCGCGCACTGTAATATTATGCTTATATCTAGTATTAAGATTGTTTGCGTCGCTCCTTAATATATTTAACAATATTTTTGCGAACATGCATAATATTTTTTTAAGCTGGATAGTCAAGCATTTGACCACTATCTCACCTGATGGAAGAAGCGTAACATGCTTGCCTAGAAGATACCTATTCACTCTAGACTTTAGTTTATTACCCAAATTCTAGTTTATTTTTCAAACAATATAGCAAAGGCCATAGTATGCCTGTTTCTTTAAAGAATTCCCTGAGATATCCGCGAGATGAATCCATATAAAATAATTGGGGGCTGAGTCACCCACGTCCGTAGGAGGATACCCCTTAAGTCTGACTCCCTACACGTGGTCCCCGGGTGGTGCTAATCAGGTGACATTTGAGAGGTGGTAGAGCATTTTGTGAGTTGCTCGCCTGGCTTGCTACCAAAGTAGCTTACCACCATCAAGTTGAAAGTCTGCCGCCAAGCCAAATACGGTGTTCCGGCAGTTATCCTTGAGAGCCTGCGTATTCCAGGTGTGTTTACCAGCTTCGATCACATCGTCACTTACCATCAGGTGAGATAGTGGTCAAACACTAGCCTGCCACAAATTAAAAAATTAAAAAAATTTAAAAAAAAATGTATCGGGGGGAGGGGGAGGAGGGAGGGAATTCACTCCTCTCCTTAATAACCTACCTCGTCTTTAGTAGTAAGCGCCTTCACCAACACGTGTTGTACATCAGTTTCACCCGCACCCTCTTTGCTTTTTAATTTTCTCACTTGCATCATGTCGATTTTCGCAAGAAGAACCTCCCCGAACTCGCCTCGACCTGTAAAATTAAAAACAAACACATTACACTGATATCACACACACACACACCCACACACACACACACACACTCCTACAAGCACATGTTTGTTGCATAGACTATTTTTAATCGGGCGAAGCAATTCTCTAAGTTGGCTTGGGTGATTCCACATTTTGTCCGTCTGTCTGTCGGAGGCATTTAGCGTCTAAACCATACAAGCGAGTAACTTCAAATTGACAGAGAATATATTAATATCATCAATAATGCGTATATAATTAATTTAATCTGATCAAGGGTTTCGAAGATAAACGAACAAAACAAACAAACGCATTCACACTCACAGCCCCCACACTAAGTTCAAGGACTTGTATCGCGGGTGCTGGAAACATTCACATCATACACACATCACAACCAGAACCAGAAGCACAAATATCCCTTGGGAAGGAATTTGTGCTCCTGCCAGGAATCGAACCCAGGACCCACGGCGCAGAGGGCGGAGATCTGTCCACTGCGCCAACTGGGTTGAAGATAAAGCGGTGAAGTCAACTTTTTACAAGCTTTTATTTAACTTACAATGTATGTATGTAACTATGTTTGTATCTTCTAACTCAATTTTGAAGAAGATATTTTCAACCGATTGAGCTGAAATTTTGTATTCACATTTAGTTTGGATAACAATGCATGGTTAGCTGTGTGACGTCATTCTAAGTCCAACATGGCGGAACACACAAAATGGCGGTAAAGTTATTTTTAATGCACTCCTACAATATGGGTATCAAATGAAAAGGCTTGCTGATAATAACTTGAAAATTAAAGTGACGTTACTCTAAATCCAATATGGCGGACTTCTAAAACCTTGTTTTTAAAATGTTTTAAACAGACTTATTTTGAGCTCTGCTTGCGCCGATTGACGTGCACTGTATATCCTCGGCGTAAGATCGTCTACTTGATGGAAAGCTTTTTGGGGGCTGAGTCACCCACGTCCGTAGGAGGATACCCCTTAAGTCTGACTCCCTACACGTGGTCCCCGGGTGGTGCTAATCAGGTGACATTTGAGAGGTGGTAGAGCATTTTGTGAGTTGCTCGCCTGGCTTGCTACCAAAGTAGCTTACCACCATCAAGTTGAAAGTCTGCCGCCAAGCCAAATACGGTGTTCCGGTAGTTATCCTTGAGAGCCTGCGTATTCCAGGTCTAGTGTGTTTACCAGCTTCGATCACATCGTCACTTACCATCAGGTGAGATAGTGGTCAAACACTAGCCTGTCACAAATAAAAAAAAAAGCTGCCCCCCTAGCTAAAAACCAAATCGCTTGAGGGCTGATGTGGTACTCACCTAAGGGTATCTGATCCGTGAGAAGCGTCCTTGGTACAGCCAGGTGATCAAACTGTCCCGATTTCTTCGAGACCCTCGACACTGCAGACACTTCAGAGTTATCAGCACCTGGAAATAAATAAACAAACGCTGTCACACTCACAGCCCCACACCAAGTTCGATGACTTGTGTCGTGGGTGCGGGAACATTCAAATCAAACACACAATGGGCTTGAGCACTTGAGTTACCTATAAGCTAGATGTCTTGTAGGTAACTTAGTTCTTTGCTGTATATAGTTTAGTTTAGTTTTAGGAAATATAGGCAACTAGCCGTGCCCCGCGGCTTCGCCCGATATTATCAAGTTAAAAAGTAGCCTATGTGTTAATCCTAGGTATAATCTATGTACATTCCAAATTTCATCCAAATCCGTTCAGCCGTTAAAGCGTGAAGAGGAAACAAACATACTTACACACTTACACACTTACGCACACACTTACACACAAACTTTCGGATTTATAATATTAGTAGGATTGGTAGTACAAAATCACAAATTTTCTTTGGGGAGAAAACTTGTGTTCCCCCGGGAATCGAACCAGACACCTACTGCTTAGAAGGCGGACGTCTTCCCAACACCCCAACCAAACCACAAAAGCCAAGGTTCCTCAATATATCACGCTAAATATACTATTTCCAAACATTTTTTATCTTTTTACCGACTTCCCAAAAAAGGAGGAGGTACTCAAGTCGACTGTATTTTTTTTATTTTTTTATGTGTGTTACCTCATAACTTCTATCCACGTGAGCCGATTTCGAAAATTATTTTTTAGTTTGAAAAATGTTGCTTTCTAATTGGTCCCATTTAAATTTGATCAAGATCTGATCAGTAGTTCTTGAAATATCGTCAATAATGTCTATTTTGTGACGAATAGTGCGTACTTTGACGATGTTCTCGTTTACCCGACTTCAAAAGTTACCTCACAACTTCTTTCGTTGTGAGCCGATTTTAATGATTATTTATTTGAAAGCTGGTGCTTTTTATGTAGTCCCATTGAAAATTTGATCAAGATCTGATCAGTAGTTTTTGAGTTGAGTAGTCAATAATGAGTGTTTATACGTTAAAACTGATCAAGGTTCCGATGATAAAGCGGTGAAGTCGGTTTTTTTAAGCTTTGCTTGCGTTTAATTATTTTAATACTGTTTAGCTCCACCATGTACTTACTATAAGAATAATTAAACGCAAGCAAAGCTTAAAAAAACGATTTTTAAGCATTGGTTGCGTTTAAATTATATATTATAATAATATATTATACGTATTCCAGGTCTAGTGTGTTTACCAGCTTCGATCACATCGTCACTTACCATCAGGTGAGATAGTGGTCAAACACTAGCCAGTCACAAATAACAAAAAAAAAAATCTTTATACTTAGACTACGAAGCCAAAATAAAAAAAAAAACCCACCACTATCCCGGTCGTGTGGTAGAAGCCTCCCGTTCTGCGTCGGGACTCCATTTCCCACTTTCTTATCTTCTTCTTCTTCCACCAGCTTCTCTCTACCCTCTACCATCTCCAACTCCATCTTCTCTCCTGAAGATAAACAATTTCAAGTAGTCTTAAGTTAAAGTCAAAGTTATTTAGTGTATACTGTAGTGATATCATAGGTAATTTGCTAATAACTTTAATAACTTAGGTATCCTACTTCCTCTTAATATTATAAATGCGAAAGTGTGTGTGTGTGTGTGTGTGTGTGAATGTTGGTTACCACGTATCTCCGTAACGAATAAACCGATTTTGATGATATTTAGAATGTAGATAGTTTTGGTACCGGAATAACACATAGGCTGTGTTTTAACTTAATTAACGAGGCGATGCCGCGGGGCACGGCTAGTATTGAATAAAAAAAATCGCTCTCAACAGAAAGTTACTACCTCAGCTTAAAACTTATTATTATAATATACTAGCCGTGTCCCGCGGCTTCGCCCGCTATTATCAAGTTAAAAAGTAGCCTATGTGTTAATCCAGATTTTAACCAAATCCGTTCAGCCGTTAAAGCGTGAAGAGGGAACAAACATACTTACACACTTTCGGATTTATAATATTAGTAGGATTTATTGCTTTGTCAATAAACAGTTATCAATATAAAGAACAAAAAAATTTAAGAAGTACTGTCAAAAGGGACATTTGTGTTAATTGTATTCTGGGTGTGATGTTATTGTTTCTGGCACCCATGATACAAGTCTTTGAACTTAGCAGGGCTGTGCGTGCGAATGCGTTTGTTGTAAGACTAAGCTCCTTCGGGGAGCCTGTTAAAAATTGTTTGAGTTTATTATATTATGTGTTAAGGTTATATTTCTTTGTCTAAGAATCATATTATTTTATTTAACTCTATATTGCCCAAAAAGGTACAAAGGGTGGACTTAACGCTAAAAGCATTCTCTATCAGTCAACCACTCATGGTTGAAAAGCGAAGGCTGTAGGCATGCATCAAAAATAATAAAGTGGTAAAAAATATGATAGTTTCATATTTAAAAGAATTTTTGTAACACAAAATTAAATTAAAAATATATATATTTAAATAAAACTTCAATATAATATATATCTAAATAAAACAAACAATACATATACTATACTAGACGTAATACATATGAATACAACATTATATAATACATAATATATAAAATATAATTAATATAACATTACATACTAATTGTTACATATTATTTGTTACGAAGGAGTTTTACTTAGGTCATGGACTAGCGAATAACGTCACCGCGAGCTAACTTGCATGCTAGCGCCATCTGTGACTTTAGGCTGGAACTACTTGAACGTCGCGAATGGTACACGGCTTGCCAGTGAAGAATTTGTTTATTAGAAAGGAGTTTGGTCGCGAAAGTGAAAAAATGGCGTTGAGATTTTGTATAATTTTCCAAAACCTGTAATTCTTCGAGTGTAAATGTGTAATAATGGTGGATTGTTAACCGTTAATACTTAGTAAACGTGCATAAGTGTAGGCAATTCATACATTGAAAATTGTGATTTTCGCCTACGCTCCAGAACTCCAATAGAAGTTCTAGTAAAGTTTCCACCACTTTACTAGGGCATGACTTGACTATGACTGGTCCTAGACTCTTTTACTTGATTTTGGCTGTGACTTGTGACTAGGACTTTTAAAATAAAATACACTTGAAATATATCATTATTTGACACTGGGTAAATGCACAATATTACGAAGCCAAAATTAAAAGGAAAATAAATATTTGTGTAAGATGCACTCATGAAAGTTAATGATTCTACTGCCAGATTCGCAAAATTACAGCCATCTCGAGAGGAACCTGGCAAGAAACTCGGCGGCGCATTTTTTTTCATTTTTCCTCGAGAACTACGTCTATGTTCCCTGAACAATATAATCTAGTAATTTTCAAGTCTAGATTGAAAAGGTATTTTCTAGGTAAGTATGCTTCATCTTCGGCCGCATCATTACTTTCCTTCAGGTGAGATGTCCAAATGTTTACATATCTGGCAAAAAAAAATCATTTTCACTTCTGCCGGCAGAACTTGAACATTAACGTTGTGCGTTTTTGAAATAACAATACCATCGTCACCATAGAAACGCGGAGAGTTTTGCCGCGAAAGTGAAAAAATGGCGTTGTTGATTTTGTGTAATTTTCCAAAACCTGTGATTCTTCGAGTGTTAATTTGTAATAATGGTGGATTATTAACCGTTAATACTTAGTAA
Organism: Lomographa bimaculata; assembly: GCA_948107665.1. Classification (NCBI taxonomy): domain Eukaryota; kingdom Metazoa; phylum Arthropoda; class Insecta; order Lepidoptera; family Geometridae; genus Lomographa; species Lomographa bimaculata. The sequence continues at coordinate 9,330,401 of OX403610.1, read as the reverse complement.
ATGTGCATAAGTGTAGGCAAGTCATACAAAGTTGAAAAACGTGATTTTCGCCTTCGCTCCAAAACTCCAATAGAAGTTTTAGTAAAGTTTCTACCACTTTACTAGGGCATGACTTGACTATGACTGACTACTTGACTTTGACTGTGACTTGTGAATAAGACTTTTATTATGAAGAATAGAAATTGTTAACATTTGTTTAATATTTCGACTGAAGGACTATGTATCCATGGTCATGAAATAATTAAAAAAAAACATAGAAACGGGGTAGAAAGAGATGGGGATATTACTTCCTCTCCTTCGTCTTACGAATTTTCCGTCCTACGAATTTTCGATCAGGTCACTTGCTTGTCCGGTTATTTACTCACCAGCCTGTCTCCGCTTCAGCCGGCGTCGTCTGCAGTAAATCATCAAGGCCAGCACAAGGATCATATAAGCTCCGGCGACAGATATAGACACTACCACTGCTTTGCCGGCCACTCCACTCGACTCAGCCGGAGGCAGCTCTCCTTCTAAAAAGCAACGATGTTCTTATGTTTTTTGTGGGCAAGTTTCTGCCGTCTGCGCCGTGGGTCCTGGGTTCGATTCCCGGCAGGAGCACAATTTTTCTCCCCAAGGGAGATTTGTGCTTCTGGTTCTGGGTGTAATATGTTAATGTTTCCGGCACCTACGATACGTCTTTGAACTTAGTGTGGGGATGTGAGTGTGAATGCCTTTGTTGTTGTTGTTTTATTTAAATAAAATGTAAGTATATATTTTCTGACAAATAAAGTCACAGTAGTGAACACTTTCACACTCACAGCCCCACACTAAGTTCGATGACTGGTGTCGTGGGTGCCTTAAACATTCATATCACACACACACTCCCAACCCGAAACAGAAACAGCTCTTCGGGGAGAAAACTTTGTTTACGCCGGGAATCGAAGCCGATGCTTCGAAAGCGAACTCAAACTCAATTAAGCCAACAAGCAGTCTAATTTTCAAGTTTTTTTTCATATAAAATAGATTTATTGCTAATTATCATACATTTTTCAATAATGATAGAAACACATGAATATAAGCAAAATAATATAAGCAAATCTCAGCACTCAGCAGTGTAATTAATACGCGTATAATTATTTAAAAATACGTGATAATGACATAATTATCACCTCTGTGTACGATTAGTTGGAGCTCATTCTATGGTCCTACTTCTGATTACGACGAGTTGCAGCTCATTCTGTTGTCCTACCTCTATGTACGATGAGTTGCAGCTCATTCCGTTGTCCTACCTCTGTGTACTAAAAATTGCAGCTCATTCCGTTGTCCTAGCACTGTGTATAATAAGATGCAGCTTTTTGCGTTGTCCTACATCTGTGTATAATAAGTTACAGCTCATTCTGTTGTCCTACCTCTGTGTATAATAAGATGCAGCTAATTCCATTGTCCTTCCTCTGTGTATGATAAGTTGCAGCTCATTCCGTTGTCCTACATCAGTGTACAATGAGTTGAGCTCATTCCGTTGTTCGGTGTACGATAAGTTACAGCTCGTTCCGTAGTCTTACCTCTATGTACTATAAGTTGCAGCTCATTCCGTACTAGTCCAGCTGCGTTTCCAGCTGTGCAGCCATATTGGTCCGCGTCGCTCTCGGTCACGTTACGGATCAACAACGTGCCGTTGTTAAGAAGCACGAATCTGGAATAGTCGGCGCGGGGTGTGACCAATAAGCAATATACACTAAGAGTTTTTACAATGGATAGATAGATAACGCTTTATTGTCACACCTTACATAAATCACTTACAATAATTAAAAAAAAACTTATATTAAAGTGTACAATCCGGCGGTCTTATCACTAAAAGCGATCACTTCCAGACAACCTTTGGAAGAAGATTTTTAATAATTCGGTGAAACGGTGTAAATACAAGCTTTTGAGAAAATACAAACAAAATAAATTCTATAAGTTGATAATTATTTAATACATATGTTTACAATATAAATACATATATACAAAATATTATAATAAAGTAAAGATATTCGTTAAATGATATTATGATGTATAAGTAGCAGAACAGTATAACACATAAAAGTTATAGGGAATAAACAGATGTTTTTTTTTTATTATTTGTGACAGGCTAGTGTTTGACCACTATCTCACCTGATGGTAAGTGACGATGTGATCGAAGCTGGTAAACACACAAGACCTGTAAAATATATATAAATAAAAGATGAATATAAATTTATTTATAAAAAAATGTGTATAGTTAAGACCCGATCAACCAATCCTCAGGGATAATAATAATATGCTATCATTGAAAAAAGAAACCTTTATCTATAACGTATGGATATAATTTACGGAGCTATACGTATGTACGGCGCAGCTGTTGATACTACAACGTATTCTGTGGCAGAGCGCAGCACTTCGTCTAATGCTTAAATTTAATTTAATTTTAATGTGATCGATATAATTGGTCATTACACCAATTATATAGTTAGTTTATTTATGTATTTAATTAAACTGTTGTTGAATGATCGAAACTTGGTCCAAATAAAAAAATAAGGCACGAACTTTTGATGGTGGTTTCGAGAGGTGGTAGAGCATTTTGTGTGTTGCTCGCCTAGCTTGCTACCAAAGTAGCTTACACCATCAAGTTGAAACTCTGCCGCCAAGCCAAATACGGTGTTCCGGCAGTTATCTTTGAGAGCCTGCGTATTCCAGGTCTAGTGTGTTTACCAGCTTCGATCACATCGTCACTTACCATCAGGTGAGATAGTGGTCAAACACTAGCCTGTCACAAATAATAAATAATAATAATGGTAGATTCAGGAGACAAAAGGCCGTGATTGACAAATATGAGAGTGATATTCTATATTAGAATCAAATATACAACTCCACAATGTAAAGACCACATGAGTAACCTATAGTATAAGCTTTTTTTTTTTAATTTGTGACAGGCTAGTGTTTGACCACTATCTCACCTGATGGTAAGTGACGATGTGATCGAAGCTGGTAAACACAATAGACCTGGAATACGCAGGCTCTCAAGGATAACTGCCGGAACACCGTATTTGGCTTGGCGGCAGACTTTCAACTTGATGGTGGTAAGCTACTTTGGTAGCAAGCCAGGCGAGCAACTCACAAAATGCTCTACCACCTCTCAAATGTCACCTGATTAGGATCACCCGGGGACCACGTGTAGGGAGTCAGACTTAAGGGATATCCTCCTACGGACGTGGGTGACTCACCTTGGTACCTTGTAGGTGACTTAGGTCTTTGCTGTACAGATCTATGTAGTTTTAGCTTACTTTTACGAATATAAGCAATTAGACTATAGATAGAACTTAAATTCTAACTAGGAATTGCAAATGTGAACTTACTTAGCAGCGGAAGCATTGACACCTCCTTCAACCTCGACTCCTTCTTCTGAAATATAAAATTGGGATATTTTTCTTATTTAAGAACCTTAACCTTATTGATTGAACTAAGAGAGGTCTTTAAGTTGAATCTGGTGATTCAGCACTTTGTCCGTCCGTCTCGAGGTATTTAGCGTCTTTACTTTAACCATAACCAATATAATACAGAACTCTGTGACTGAGCTGATACATCTTTCCTTAACACAGAGGCCTCACGGAGCGTTGGCTCATCTTTACCTAACTCAGAGGCCTCCTTCTCAGCTTTGGCTAATCTTTTCCTAACACAAAGGCCTCCAGCTGAGCATTCACTCAACTTCCCACGGCAAAGAGGCCTCTGGCCGAGCATTGCCTCATCTTTCCCTAATGCAGAGGCCTCACGGAGCGTTGGCTCATCTTTACCTAACTCAGAGACCTCCGACTCAGCTTTGGCTAATCTTTTCCTAACACAAAGGCCTCTAGCTGAGCATTCACTCAACTTCCCACGGCAAAGAGGCCTCTGGCCGAGCATTACCTCATCTTTCCCTAATGCAGAGGCCTCACGGAGCGTTGGCTCATCTTTACCTAACTCAGAGGCCGACTCAGCTTTGACTAATCTTTTCCTAACACAAAGGCCTCTGGCTGAGCTTTAGGTCAACTTCCCATGGCAAAGAGGCCTCTGGCCGAGCATTGCCTCATCTTTCCCTAACACAAAGGCCTCTGACGAAGTTTTGGCTTATATTTCCCTAGCACTGAGCCCTGTGACTGAGTATTGATACATCTTTTTCATCTTTCCCTAACACAGGGCCCTATAACTGAACTTTGGCTCATCTTTCCCTAACACAGAGCCCTATAACTGAGCTTTGGCTCATCTTTCCCTAACACAGAGCCCTATAACTGAGTCTTGGCTCATCTTTCTCTAACACACAGCCCTATAACTGACTTTTGGCTCATCTTTCCTTAACGCACAGCCCTATAACTGAGCTCTGGCTCATCTTTCCCTAACACAGAGCCCTATAGCTAAGCTTTGGCTCATCTTTCTTTTGTATTAGACAGAGCAACCAGCGAAGTTATAACAATCTTTTCTTTAGATATAGGTGGTGACCCCTAGTTCTCCCTTGGTTGCAATCCAAGTAGTCACCTACAAGGGGGTCAGTTGAGATACTTACGTTGTTGCAACACAGCCCGGTTGCGATCCCAGTGGGTCGCTGGTTGTGGGTCCCCAGACGCCCGACAGTCCAGGGTCACGAGAGACCCCACCACCACGTGGACTTGTTGATCTGGAGATGGCTCCAGCACCCGAGGTGACACTGGAATGGAAAAACAGCTCATGAATGCTAGTTGTTCTATGCAAGCTGAGACTTTTATATTGCGTAGTTGAAAAAAGAATTCTTGACTCTACTGCCAATTTCGCAAAATTACAGCTATCTTGAGTACCTGACAAGAAACTCTGTGGCGCATTTTTTTTAAATTTTTTCAACACTTATATAACTAATACAGGAATTATATTAACCTAGGTACATCTATATTATGTAGTCGCCAGAAAGAGCTTGTGCAGTTTGCCTCCATGCATCCTTGTTATTAATGTAGTCAATCGTTTTATAATAAGCTTTCTTAATTAATGCCCGTTTTTATGCTATAGTGTTATCTGCTTTACCGACTATGTCCAGAGTGATCTTCGCCTCTATAGTCCGCTGCCCGTCGACGGCACGGCACGTGTAACTGCCGGCGTGCTGCCGAGCCACTTCCGGCACGAGCAGAGTACCGTTCGTCGAAGACATGCCTTCAGGAAGCTGGTCTTCGTCATTCTGAAAACATTCGATGGTGATAGATATCAATTGACAAGGTAAAGCAAGGTTTAGTACTGCCGGGGCTTAAATGGGTGACCGTTTAGTAGGATTTTCATCTGAGAGTTACCGGTCATTAAGCCGTCGGACACGGTTGTTAGTTTTAAGACAACAGTCGGCCATGCCGGATGCCTTCGCTGAAAAAACCGACTTGGACTGCAAGCAATCGGGCATTTATATTTAACAAGAGATTCAATTGTAAGACAGTGGTGAATGTTTTCCTATCATGAATTAAAAAATAAGATTATTTATTAGGAATGCACTTACCAAATACCAAGTAACGTTTGGTGCCACACCGCCTGCAACTTTGCAGTGAATCTTTCCGGAACTGTTCAGTTCCAATTTCTTGCTGTACGGCTCCGGCTCAAAATGCATAACGCCATCTGTTGGAGAGTAGCAAAACCATGTTTAAATTGTATCATCATCATGGATTTTGCAACCAAGTGTAAGCCGTAGGTTTGTTTCCTATCAATCATCATAGTTACACAAAAGGAGATTTTGATTAATTTTTTGCCACGAAAGGGAAATAATGGCGTTGTCGATTTTGTACTATTTTCCTAAACTTGTGATTTATCGAGTGGTAATATATAATAACTGTGGATTATTAACAGTTAATTGTAGTTTGTTAAGTAAAAATAAATAGTAGTTGAAATACGTGATTATTGCTTTCACTTGAAAATTACAAAAGAAATTCTATTAAAATCTCAACCAATAGTCAACTATTCATGCATAAGTGCATGACTTGAATAGTACTGGACCATAACTGTGCTGTTTTGCTTGACTGTGACTAGGTCTACGTTTATGAAATTCTAAAATATGTTTTATACTTAAAAAATAGTAATTACTTAACACTGGTTTAATGCAAAAGAAACTTTTTTCTTAACAAACAGTAAACTTCTTATATATTGTTATAAACGCCATCTGTGAAACTTTGCAGAACTAAGCTTCCGCGTTGAATTTTTACTGCTACTCGACGGCAGATGGCAGTGACACGATTAGTTCACCAGCTGATTACTAGATGGCGTATCAACGTTTTACACTGAGTTGATAATTTAATTTCAAGTAAAGTGACGCTTTCAAAGCATATATATTTACTTGTAATAGTTGTTATCTATGAAATGTAAATTATTACCATTTGTTGTAGCACGATGTCTTCTATTATTTTTGTGCGAATGGAGTCTATGCGCTGTATGGAAGCCCACATCTGAAATTAAGGAAAAATTATAATAATATTAAGTACTTAGGTAATTCCAAATTATCAAATTAATATATATTTTTTTCCTTTTCTAGATAGATAGATAGATGAAATCTTAATTGTACACCTTAATTGTGAAAAAACAGAACAGAAATAAGAGTAACAATAGGCGACATATTAAGCATGTTTCCTAATTTAATTACAATCTATCCTGTATTTGGCTAATGAGTAATTTTAATTTAACTTAGATTGAATATAAAATATCTTTTATGTACTAGTTCTGGCGAGATTGGTGAGACGCTTTTAAAAGACCTAACGGCTTTACCTGCTGTTCAGGTCAATTCAATAATGACGTCACACATATTTTTTACGGCGCAAAGTTATGTGCACTAAACAAAAACGATGGTAGCATTAGGCCTATAGCAGTAGGCACCACATATCGCCGCCTCGCGGCTAAAATCGGTCAAAATTTTTAGCCTATACTGCTTGACACTTTATATATTTATATATTTTTTCCTAAACTTGTATTTACACCCCCGTTTCACCGAATTATTATTATCTTCTCTATCTAAAGGTTGTCTGGAAGAGATCGCTTTTAGCGATAAGACCGCCGATTGTACACTATAATTTAAGTTTTGTTATTTTGAGTGATTTATGTAAGGTGTGACAATAAAGCGTTATCTATCTTGGTTTTGGGTGGAGGGGCGGATGTGAGGCTGCTGTCCATTCACTTAGAACATTTTTAATCAAAATTGTGGAGAGGTGTTGCTAAAGGTGGATGTTAAAAATGCTTTTCATTCTGTTGATAGAGGCACCCTTCTGACTCAGATGAAAGATAAAATTCCAGAGTTATTTATAATTTTATAATACAATGTTATGGAAAACTATCAAAATTTATCTACAAAAACGATGTTCTTTTGTCTTCCGTTGGCTGTCAGCAGGAACCCGTACGGTCCAGCATTTAGAATGAAGAAGTTGAAGTTATTTTTTCTTTAGCTGTCAATCCGATAATTCAACTCCAATCCAAACAAAATGTTTGGTATTTGGATGACAAACTCTGGGAGGTGATGTGAATACTGTCTTATGTGGTTTAAAACTACTAATTGATGAATTCAAATAGAATGGGCTAGAACAAAATTTTCGGAATGCAAACTATATGTTTGCGATAACTGTTCAGACAAATTATCGGTTTTACAAAAATTTAACTCTTACAATATAAAACTAGTAGACAAGTTTTTGCTTCGCCTTTCGCCGATATTAGATGAATCAATTTCACCTTTTGTAAATTAAAAAAATTAAAATTTAAAAATCCTTGCGGCAGACTGCTCAAAATTAACTCTCTTATATGTTTTTTATACGATTGTTAGATTCTGGGTTTTTGTTCCGAAATTTACGTATTCTTTAAGATGTTGTCCGCTATGGAAACATGGCGCGCTCCTCGAGAGCATGGACAATATCGTAAAGAATACTCTTCTATCGGTTTTGAATATTGACATAGATGACAGGGTTTGGTCGCAAGCTTCTTTACTTGTAAGACTAGGAGGTTTAAGTATACGTAAAATTCCTAGTGTTGCGTTACCGGCTTCCTTGTCCGCAGTTCATGGTTCTTCTAAATCAGTCAAAAAAATACTTTCACATAGTTTGGGTTCTTTATAAATTAAGAATAATAATTGCCCTATGTAATGCATTATCTTTCTCCATTAATCCAAAAGTTTGCCTATCTTGAATAAAAGAAAAAATTAGTCGTTAGAATACGATTAGGTCTTTGGAGCTCAAAAAATAGCGTCATAACCCGGGCAAAGCAGCAGGACACAGCTACAAATAAACATTATTAATAACTAAGAACCACCATGTTTTTAAGCTTGTTGTAAATAAATGACATCATTTGCTGTCCCTTAAATGTTATTTCAAGTAGTTATGCCTTTGATATAATTCCCGAGCGGAAGTCCGACTAAACACCAAGAGATCTAAGCATTTCCTTTGACAACGGAATATCCTAACTTCGAATAGAGATGTGCGTAGATATATTCGCCGGAAGCACGAAGTATCGATAAATAAAATAAGTTAGTTTTTAAGTCGCGAGTGAATAGGCATATTCTAGGCAAATGTGCTCCATCGTCGACTGCATCGCCGCTTACCATCAGGTGAGATTTGGTGAAACGTTTGCCTATCACAGTTATGTTTGTGAGTGTGTTTGTTAGTTTGTTTGTTTGTTACTTCTTCACGGTCATCCAAATTGGTCCAGCCGTTAAAGCGTGAAGCAACATACTTACACACAAACTTTCAGATTTATAATATTAGTAGGATGACAACTGGATGATCCATTGACTTATAACAACTGGATCCACCAAGTAATTTTTGAACTTTAAAAGTGTCCGGATACAATAAATACTACGAAAACTCGAGCGTTTCCATCTACTGAGATACTGTCCGGCAAAAACTCCGGCATATTCCCGTGTCTCCTGCATCTTCGACTTTCCCATCTCTAAACCTATAAATAATCGAACGAAGTGATGCTGGTAAAATAGAATCCCATATTTAGTTTAACCGCGAGCTTACTTTAAACATTTACGTTCGGCGACTTCAAAGGGCGAGTTCACGCCTTTTTAGGTTAGGGTGACAATGGCGGTGAAATTTACGGGACTTCTTATTTTTAAACTTAATGGGTGCCCCCTAAGCTGTCCCAGCTAGGTGAGATGTCGTGAGATTTTGCTCGAGCCTCCCCCTTTCCTAAGCTCACGTGAGATTTTTCAAAATGCGTATATTTAATGAAATAAGTTAATCTGGGCTTGATTGCAACATTCACATCACACACACAGAACCTTTGGGGAAAAATTGTGCCCAAATTTTCCTTGAGGAGAAAATTTGTTATAATGCTGTTATAATTGTGTGTGAATAAATGAAATTAAATAAGTTTTATCGGCAATGAAAAGAACAATGGCGAAATTTTAGTTGGCCTATGTTTGATCGTATTTAAATGTGAAATTAACGAAATTCACTGAAATAAATTACAAAGATTGACGTTTCTTTTTTTTTCGTTTTTCTTTTAATATTAGCTTCGCAATCTTGTGCATTTAGCCAGTGTCAAGTAATAATATATTTCAAGTTTAAACGTAGTGGTGGCTCTTTGGAATGGGCTTTTATCACGAATTCACGACTGTCAGAACTGTTGGCGTATTCAAAAAGAGATCGGCAAAGTGTGCTGAGCCATAACCTACAAATATGTTTTGTTTAATATCTTAATAACTAGGCCTTCTAAAACGATAATTCTTTTAAAATTAAGCTCAGAAGGCAACCGGCCTTACGTAAGATATTTTTTTATCTATAAACGATGCTATTTTACTTCAACTAAAATGATGTATGGGAGTTCGCCATTGTTCTTTTGTGTTTCTGGTTCTGGTTGTGTGGTGTTTGTATGATGTGAATGTTTTGGGCACCCACGACACAATTCATCGAACTTAGTGTGGGGCTGTGATTGTGAAAGCGTTTATGTTATGTTTAATAGTTAATAACCCAACATTATTACGCATTGAACTTGAAGAATCAAAAATGTTGAATTGCTAGTCTCAACTTTCACACAAAGCGTGCCTACCCTACTACAAGCATACACAAATCTGGTTCACGTCTGTCGACGGCCGCATCGTCAATTCACACTTACCCATTTGATTTGAGTAGGAGAATGAAAGTGAGTATATTTAGGTAGATACAACAATGGGATTACTTATACTGTTTTTCACTAGCCTTAGATTTGATCTTCTCTATATAATATATTATCTAACGGGTAAAGGGTATTAAGCTCTTTAGAAAAAAAATATCTAATTCTAAGGGTAAGCTTGCTCGGTTTAGAAGCAATGCAAACAATGCAAAAAGCAGTTCACAATAACAATTTAGCAAAAATATCTGCAAATAATTAAACGCAAGTAAAGCTTAAAAAAACCGACTTCACAGCTTTATCTTCGGAACCTTGATCAGATTTAATGTATTCAACACGCATTATTGACTATAACTTAAAAACTAGAGATCAGACCTTGATCAAATTTCAACGGGACCACATGAAAAGTACCAGCTTTCAAATAAAATAATAATCATCAAATTCGGCTCACAATGAAAGAAGTTGTGAGGTAACTTTTGAAGTCGGGTAAACGAGAACATCGTCAAAGTAGTCCACAAAATAGGCATTATTGACGATATTTCAAGAACTACTGATCAGATCTTGATCAAATTTAAATGGGACCAAATAGAAAGCAACATCTTTAAACTAAAAAAATTTTCGTAATCGGCTCATGTAGAGAGAAGTTATGAGGTAACACACATAAAAAAAAATACAGTCGACTTGAGTACCTCCTCCTTTTTTAAAAATTTACATATCTAACGTACTCTTAATAAACCTTAAGATATACATAATAGATAAACGCAAGCAAAGCTTTAAAAAACCGCTTATATTTTGAAGTTAAAGCGATAGAACAATACGCTAGCTACGATTTGTGACGCTATTTTTAGTTTTCCTGGGAATTAAATGTAAAGTTACAATAAAATAAACAATGTAAGTCGCTAGTCATTGAATAAATTACCGGTGGAGGAATTTTTTTATGCCCAATAGGCAAGCATTTGACCACAATCTCACCTGATGATAAGTGACGATGCGGCAAAGATGCGTCATGCGTGCCTAGAAGGTACCTATTCATTTTTGACTTGAGGACTTCTAGATTATACCGTTCGGGGAACAAAGACGAGGGCAATGAGTTCCACTCCTTCGCAGTACGTATAATTTGAAGCGAAGCCCTTTGAGCGAACTGGAGGTATGTCAACCATATATGGAGGACGTTTGAGTGTTGGTCTTGTTGTTAGATGGTAAAATGGGCATGGTGGAATTCAGTCGAGTAATTCCTGCGCACACTCCAAAATGTAAACGGTAGAATATCGACAGGCTTACGTCGGTGACAGAGACTCTGCAATTTGGACTCGACTAGCTTATCATCGCCAATGAGTCTTTTTGCTCGCCGGTCGATGGACTCAAGAGCTTCAAGCTGGTACTTAGCGAATCCATCGCACAGGTAGAAAATAGACAGAGCAATGCTAGAAAATAGATATGTATGTATATTTATATTATATACATATTTTTTGTATGTATATGTCTGTGTATTTAATTTATTTTGCTGTTTGTTTGTAGTGTAAATGTTGTGTGTGTCGTTAATAATAAATGTATTTTCTTTCTTTCTTTCTTTATATGCAATGCAACAAGTAGCAGTTGCATAATATCGTCTATCGGCATTAGACTCGTCACAAAGTCCACCGTGTGTTCAAACTAGATAATGTTTAACAACCCTGGAGGGTAGTTTTATCTAATCATAAATAAAGTAAACATACAAAACTTAGTGTAACTTATCATGAGTCAATGTATTGGGATTGTTGTACATTCTAATAGCCAAACAGGATTAAGATATTATATATTTTATTAGCGGTGTCCCGCGGCTTCGCCCGCTATTATCAAGTTAAAAAGTAGCCTATGTGTTAATCCTAGGTATAAGCTATGTACATTCCAAATTTCATTAAATTCCGTTGAGCCGTTAAAGCGTGAAGAGGGAACAACCATACTTACACACTTACACACAAACTTTCGGATTTATAATATTATAGGATTTTATTAGCAGTGTCCCGCGGCTTCGCCCACTATTATCAGGTTAAAAAGTAGCCTATGTGTTAATCCTAGGTATAAGCTATGTACATTCCAAATTTCATTAAAACCCGTTGAGCCGTTAAAGCATGAAGGGGGTACGAACATACTTACACACAAAATTTCGGATTTTTTATATTAGTAGGATAGGACTAGCTGCGCCCCGCAGTTTTGCCCGCGTAAGTCTCGAACCCAGGGAATTTCGGGTTAAAAAGTAGCCTATGTGTTAATCCAGGAAGTCAGCTACTTCTATACCAAATTTCGTCAAAATTGGTCCAGCCGTTTGAGCGTGAAGAAGTAACAAACATACAAACACACTCCTACACTTTCGCCTTTATAATATTAATGTGTTGTGATAAGTCTACTAGCTATACCCGGCATGCGTTGCTATACCACGTAAAGAAAAAAGTGTTTTACCTCTTTCATGTTTATGTTTTCCTAGTACTTTACCAAATCCGAGTAAAATATTCCTATCCATGAGTTTTTTTTTGCATATTGTTTTTTTTTAATTCATATTATTTACCCAATAATTAAACACCAGCAAAGCTTAATAAAACATGATAAAACCGACTTCATCGCTTATATACTACTAGCTGCGCCCCGCGGCTTTGCCCGCGTAAGTCCCGGACCAGCCAGAATTCAGGGTTAAAAAGTAGCCTATGTCCTTTCTCAGGCTCTAGACTATCTGTGTACCAAATTTCGTTTAAATCGGTTCAGTAGTTTTAGCGTGAAAGAGTAACAGACAGACAGACAGAGTTATTTTCGCATTTATAATATTAGTAAGGAGTAAGGATAATAGTAAGGATGATCCGTTGGGAAGTACCCTTCGGTTTTGACTTGACCGATTTTGATAAAATGTATATGGGACCACCTCTGAAGTATACTCTACCAAACAAAAAAAAACGTCAAAATCGCGTCTTAATTGGCGGAGATAGCGTAACATACATACAAAAAACAACAACAAATAGGCGAAGAATTGAGTACCTCTTTTTTGAAGTCGCTTGAAAAAGGAATATTTAGTTAAATTGAGAGCAACCTTTTTGGAAGTTAAAATGTAAAATTGTAGTTTTATACTGCAACAGGACCTTTTTTTAATAATTTTACATCTAATTAACTTTTTTTACGATTTACCCCTAATGACTGCTACGGCATATCTGTCACATAAAATGTTGAATTTAGAGGGTGGGGGTTAAATTCCATCAACGGCACTTTACGACTTCTAGGGGTAGTTTATTATACTAGGGGTAGCCTGTAGAATTTAATTATTTACAAAGTTGCTTGAAGTAATTAAGTTTTTTTTTTATTGAAGCTATATTATTTATAAGTTATGCTTATCTAAAATAATAATAAAAAAAGATTATTGGTTTTTACACGTAAAGTGTAAGTTGCCTTTATTTCTATACCAGCCGTGCCCCGCAGCTTCGCCCGCTATTATCAAGTTAAGGGATATTTGTGCTTCTGGTTCTGGGTGTAATGTGTGTGCGATGTAAATGTTTCCGGCACCCACAATTCAAGTCTTTGAACTTATTGTGGGGCTGTGAGTGTGAATGCTTTTGTTTGTTTACGGAATCCTAAAATATATTAAAAGTGATAATATTTTCGTAGATGCATGTGTAACCTCTATAAACATCTTCGATGCATACCTAAATACCTACGCTGTGCCACAAAACTACTCAAATTACTTGATTTTCCATCAGGGTCTACGAGAAATTACTCTCCCTCCACCAGTGGTGGGACAAAATAGTGGCTCCACGAGAAAACAGCGCAAATGATTCACTCTCAAACCTCTAAAAGAATGAATGATGAAATAAGTTCCGTAAATCCAGCAAAACGAAATAAATAAAACTAATCCGCCCGCCAACAGCGCCCCTCGCGGCATTGCAACGCACTACAAATTCCAAAATGGCGGCGTTGCCATGGAGCCCGCTCGTAAAATTTTATGGCGCGAAGCCCCTTTTGAAATCGGTAACATTGTGAACTAGACAACTTGAGGAGATTATAGAAGCAATATAATTTTCATGTTTGCCAACGTAAGGATTTGAGGGTTTATTTACTTTTGCATATCGTATTTTGTTGGTTCAAAACCGTTGGAAAAAGATCTTTGATCTTATTTATATCGATTTATATTGGATGTTACCACGATGCTAACTTCTATATGTGTAAGTTGATATCTCTATATACCTATAAAATACACTAACTTAGACGCACAGACTTGAAACAAATACGGATTTATCTCATCCCGTCGTTGGGTGAAACAGTGAAAAATGCTAATTTCCGTGTGTGCGTGCATCTCGCTGAACTGTCACAGTCAACATTTTATTTTTAGTATTGGCTTCGCAATCTTGTGCATTTAGCCAGTGTCAAGTCATAATATATTTTAAGTGTATTTCATATTAAAAGTCCTAGTCACAAGTCACAGTCAAAGTCAAGTAAAAGAGTCGTCCAGTCATAGTCAAGTCATGCCCTAGTTAAGTGGTAGAAACTTTACTAGAACTTATACTGGAGTTTTGGAGTAAAGGCGATAATCACGTTTTTTAACTTGGTATCATTTGGATTCACTTATGCACGTTTACTAAGTATTAACGGTTAATAATCCACCATTATTACACATTAACTCGAAGAATCATAGGTTTTGAAAAGTTATACAAAATCAACAAAGCCATTTTTTCACTTTCGCGGCAAAATTCGACCGTATTATTTTTATATTCGTGCTTAAACACTGTCAACAGTGACAAGACATAAAAATCGGTGCTCAGCTGTCACTGTCATTTTTCACTGAACTAAGAGAGAGGCGACGAGAGGTGGTGCGTCGGATGTGCCGCAAAAATAGCTACACATTTACAGTGCGACAAGGATCTTGTGGCACTTGACTAACATTTGCAGGGGGCGTTGTTGTTGCCTTAGATAAAGAGGTTTTATCCTCATACAAAGAGGTTGTTACTTAAGGATCGCCAGCTAATAAAATCTCCTTTTATGAGCATACAAGAAGTTTACAATATTGGAATCAAGCTAGTTTTGTCTCATTTTGACGGAATGGAAAATTGGGAATGGCAACCAACATCCAACTTTGCCAGTGAGCAGTTCGGATCCCCAGATCATTTATTACAATCTACTTGATCAAAGATTATTTTGTAACACACAACAGGTAAATCTAATACACTAACTGTATGGATTTACATTGCCGTTATTAACCGATTTGCAGAAAAGGCACGTCTCCCTAATTTGGATCTACACGACGCAGCTTGAGTTCAAATGGGTAGGGACCTTTTGGTAAAATAAAAAGTAATATTTAACTATATAATAACTTTACCATAATATAATAAGTATAACGATGTTATGTTATGTTTGATAGGCTAGCATTTGACCACTATCTCACCTGATGGATAGCGATGATGTGGCCGAAGATGTAGCATGCCTGCCTAGAAGATACCTATTCACTCTTGACTTGAAGACTGCCAGATTATACCGCTCAGGAAACAAAGACGCGGGCGTACTGCGAGGGAGTGTAACTCACTCCCTCGCAGTACGGATGATAAACGTAGAAGCGAAACGCTTCGAACGAGCTGGAGGTATGTCAACCATGAATGGATGACGTTTGACTGTTTGTCTTGTTGTTAGATTGTAATACGGGCTTGGGGGAATCAACTCGTATAAATGCAAACGATAGAAAACCGATAGGCTTGCTACCTTACGCGTCGATGACTGAGACTCAACAAGTATAACGATACTTCTAAGTAGCGGGTGTCGGGTTCGATTCCCGAGGTTTTGTTCTGAAAGACAACAACAGAAAAAAATACCAATATAGCAGTACAATTGGCTGCCTTATCGCTAAGGAGCGATCTCTTCCAGGCAACCTTGGGATGGAGAGGATAAAAAGTTTAATAAAAAGTGATCAGTGGTGCGGCATTGATCATTATACATGCATTCTTTTAAACATACATATAATTATTAATGTAATTAAATAAATCATATACATTTAGTTACATTCATAAATAAATAAAAGATTAATGCAAAATATATAAATAATATACAAAACAATTATATAAATAATATTACTTAGTATTAATATGATAGTTCCGAGCGCCATAAGCTTACTTAGTATTATTATGATGGTACCGAGCGCCAACTTACTTAGTATTATAATGATAGATAGTACCGAGCGCCATAAACTTACTAAGTGTTATTATGATAGTTCCGAGCGCCATAAACTTCCTTAGTATTATATGAAACATGTATTTCTAATATCAGTAAATTGTATGACTTTTTGAGAAATAAAGATCTTTAACCATAGCTTGCTTTTAAGTTTTCTTTTTTTGTTTTCTTCCCACGGAAAAAGTTTATGGTCAAGTTGTGTGTTTATGGTCAAGGTTTCAGTTGATGATGTGATTGTTTCCGACACCCACGACACAACTTATAGAACTTAGTGTGGGGCTGCGAGTGTGAAAGGGTTTATGTTTATGTTAAGTTAATGCGATATATCTTGATTTTCTGATGGATCTTAACAACGTAACCTTTACAAAAATTCTATCCGCCATCTCGGCAAATATCAAAGAAGTTGATGGAGTCCGGGTGTGACTTACAGATGGGCGAATGGATAATTTGGTACATGTGTCGTACGCATACGGCCAGCGACAGATGCAGATGTAACAAATTAACAAGCTAAGTGCGAGTCGAGCCTCGCTCTATAAGGGTTCCATACAAATTGCCAATTAACTTGTGATTAGTTATGTTTGGTGAAAATTGTCGGAGGTATTTTCAAAATGTTGATTTTGCCATTTGTTAACAACTGCGCGAGGCAATCCTTACTAATATTATAAATGCGAAAGTAAATCTGTCTGTCTGTCGCGCTTTCACGCCAAAACTATTGAACCGATTTAAATGAAATTTGGTACACAGATAGTCTAGAGTCTGAGAAAAGACATAGGCAACTTTTTAATGCAATAAAAGGGTTAAAAGAGGGGGTATATGTCAATTTGTATGGAAATATCGTCATTTTTAGAGCGAGAAGCTTGAAGCTTATTTTTTAGGCTGTTGATTCGATATAAATAAATATGACATTCAACGTTTGTAAAAATTGTACCCTTTTTGTTATTTTAGTTTTTTTTTCTACACAGTGACACTATTCCACGCGCACGAAGTCGCTGACGCAGCTAGTTTTTTTTTTTTTTTTTTTTTATTTGTGACAGGCTAGTGTTTGACCACTATCTCACCTGATGGTAAGTGACGATGTGATCGAAGCTGGTAAACACACTAGACCTGGAATACGCAGGCTCTCTTATACGTGAACAATCGATTAAAAGCATAAAATAAACCGATGAATATTCCCTATTTATTTTGTGTAGAGTAACATAAAATATTCCCGTCGTATCATTACACCAAGACGATCGAGATATCATTATGTTAATCCTGCGGGTCACGTATAATGGAGTTTTGATCGCCCGGCCGCCATGCATGCCAAATAATGCCGTCGCTACTTCTGTTTGTTTCTGTTATTTATAAAATATATTATAAACAACATAACAATTCTAAAATATTTGGGTTTCGCTGGGTTTCGTTATAATTATAATTAAACGCAAGCAAAGCTTAAAAAACCGCCTTCACCGCATTATCATCGGCACCTTTATCAGATTTAATGAATAAATACGCATTATTGACTCTTATTGACTATAACTCAAAAACTAGATCAGACCTTGATCAAATTTCAATGGGACTACATAAAAAGCACCAGCTTTCATTCCCGGCAGGAACACAAATTCCTTTCCAAGGGATATTTGTGCATCTGGTTCTGGGTGTAATGTGTGTGTGATGTGAATGTTTCCGGCACCCACGATACAAGTCTTTGAACTTAGTGTGGGGCTGTGAAAGTTAATGCGTTTGTTTGTTTTGTTCTATTTCAGCAACACTAATTCCTCAATTTTTTCTTCGAGCACGGTGTCGTTTAGACGTGCAAGGCGTCTGCGCGCCGTATTTAGGTCGTGCACGTGATCGGAATGTAATCCACGACTACCCTCCGATCCATACCAAAGTGTGGCAATAAGTTGGGTGTCTTTTGGGACATTAGAATTCTTCTCTCACTCTCTGATTAGTTTCAACTAAGACATTTTTTTTACCGACTTCAATAGTACAAAGTTCTAAATTCGACTGTTTTTTATTACAAGTTTTTATTTAGCTTGCACTGTATCTATGTATGTCTGTTCGGGTGGAATTTTGCAACCCAATTTTGAAGTAGATATCTTCAACCGATTGAGCTGAAATTTTGTATTCACTTTTAGTTTGGATGACAATGCATGGTTAGCTGTGTGACGTCATTTTAAGTCCAACATGGCGGAACACACAAAATGGCGGACAAGTAATTTTAATGCACTCCTACAATATGGACCGTATCAAATGAAAGAGCTTGCTAAGAATAACTCGAAAAATAAAGTGACGTCAGTTTAAATCCAATATGGAGAACTTCTAAAAGCTTTTTTTTTTTTTCCTTAGTTTTGGCTTCGGAATCTTGTGCATTTAGCCAGTGTCAAGTGATAATATATTTCAAGTGTATTTCATATTATAGGTCCTAGTCACAAGTCACAAGTCACAAGTCACAGTCAAAGTCAAGTAAAAGAGTCAAGGTCCAGTCGTAGTCAAGTCATGCCGTAGTAAAGTGGTAGAAACTTTACTAGAACTTCTATTGGAGTTTTGGAGCGAAGGTGAAAATCACGTTTTTCAACTTTGTATGATTTGCCTACACTTATGCACGTTCACTAAGTATTAACGGTTAATAATCCACCATTATTACACATTAACACTCGAAGAATCACGCCATTTTTTCACTTTTGCGGCAAAACTCTCACTTCTAAAAGCTTGTCTTTAAAAAAGTTTTTAACAAGTAGGTAACTTATTTTGTGTTACCTCAGAACATTTTTTCTAGGTCAACCGATTTAGATTTTTTTAATTTGAAAGCTGGTGATTCCCATGTTGTCCCATTTAAATTTGATCAAGATCTGACCAGTAGCTTTTGAGTTATCCTCAATCATGCGTATTTAATTAATTTAATCTGATCGACGCTTCCGCAGATAAAGCGGTGATGTCGGTTTTTTAGCTTAGCTTGCGTTTAAAATAATCTTGCTAAATTGAGAGCTTTAGGAACTTGATAAACATAGCGCCCAAGGCGCGCCTGCCGCGCGCCTTGTCCGCTCAGTATATTTTGTTACACAAGAGCCTATACAAAACATCGGCAGCGTAGGCGGCGCGCGTCCTGTCCGCTCTGTATATCAAGTCCCTTAGGCGCCATACATTTTATCTTCACAGCGCCCGGGACGCGCGACTCGGGCTTTTTTATTTTATTTATTCTAGATAGGCAAACGTTTGACCGCCATCTCACTTGATGGTAAGTGACGATGCGGTCGACGATGGAGCACGGTTGCCTAGAAGATGCCTATTCACTCGTGACTTAAAGACTCCCATATTGTATCTATCAGGAAACACAGACTCAGGCAAGGAATTCCACTCCTTTGCAGTCCGCATAATGAATGTGGAGGCAAAACGCTTCGTCCGCATTTGCGGAATATCTACCATATAGCGGTGTCGCTTAAGAGGCTTTTTGTATATCAAGTCCCTTATCATGGCCAGTGCTATGGGAACAAAAATGGTGAACCCATAACTAAAAGTAAACTAACCTTTTTGCCGAATTTCGAAATTCGAAAAGCGAATAACATCTGCTGCTACCAATTCCTCGAACAATGGAAACTAGCTAGACGGGCAAACAAACTGAACAAAACCCAAAAAATTCTAAAAACGATCTAATACCTCCGATTCGTGAAAAAACAGCGGGCTTATTAAATATTCGGGAGCGGAATTTTCGCGAACGGCAACACAATGGTCCATCAATCTAGAGCAAAAACTGGCAACGCTAACATTCCGGGAACAAAGGGCGCGAAAAACGATGGCATGGTCGGTTTTTTTTTTCGTTTGGGCATAGAAATTATAGACGAACTGCCCGCCCCGTGAGTTAGTATAATTAAACGCAAGCAAAGCTTAAAAAAACCGACTTCACCGCTTTATCTTCGGAACCTTCATCAGATTTAATGTATAAACACGCATTATTGACAATAACTCAAAAACTGACAAAACAAATTAAATAAGAGAAAACATGATTTATCAAAATTATTCAAAATACAGATTCAACTAAACTATTTACCTAATACAAAAAGTCATTGGTCGGCAGTGTGCCCAAAATGCTGGCTGCGTTACCTCGTTGCACAGCGAGACTTAATTGCTGTGCAAAATACAAACCGGCATTTTGGTCACATGTCGACTCTTTCAGTCTCCCAGCAAAAAAAAACTAGTGATCAGATCTTGATCAAATTTAAATGGAAAGCACCAGCTGTCAAATAAAAAAATCATCAAAATCGGTTTACCTAGAAAAAAGTTCTGGTATATAAAAAAAATACAGTAGAATTGAGAACGTCCTCCTTTTTTGATGTCGTTTAAAAAGAGTCATTCATGAGTGCCTCTATGGAGCCCATAAACGATCTTTGATAGATCTCACGTTTAAAGTAACGCCAGTCGTAAAAAATACAACATTTAATCAGAGGTTGCCATCGATCTCCATAAAAACCCACCCCAATCAAAACATCTCAATATCAGAATCATTAAGGCGCAGATAGCGGGCTTTCTATACGCACTCGACTATCGCCGTCTTTGTTTTTCTCGCACAATAAGAGGGGGATGGACAAAGGAACGCTCCGGTATTCATGGGTGTGTATGGAGCCGAGGCGACGAAGCGCGAGCACTAGACTAGTCGATGACGATGACGTAGGGATGGGACAATGTCGATATCCTTATCCATAGTAGTCCTTACTAATATTATAAATGCGAAAGTAACTCTGTCTGTCTGTCTGTTGCGCTTTCAAGCCAAATTTACTGAACCAATTTAAATGAAATTTGGTACACAGATAGTCCAGAGCTTGGGAAAGAACATAGGCTTCTTTTTATCCCGGAATTCCCGCGGGTCCGGAACTTACGCGGGTGAAACCGCGGGGCGCAGCTAGTATGTATATATATATATATATATATATATATATATATATATCTTCTCCAATATATAAAATTCTCGTGTCGCGGTGTTTGTTACCAAACTCCTCCGAAACGGCTCGACCGATTTTTATGAAATTTTGTGTGCATATCGGGTAGGTCTGAGAATCGGTCAACATCTATTTTTCATACCTTAAACCCACCTTTTATAAATGTTAAGGGTGGTCCAACCCAACATTTTTTTTATTGGACAAAATATTATGTTTTTATTTTTTGTGATTCAAATCCTTTTCGAAAACGGTGACAGAAATAATCATAATTACTGGTACAATAGTGTTTTATTATTGAACTGCCCGTTGGCTTAGTTGGGTGGCGTTCGCCTTCTAAGCAGGGATAACGGGTTCGATTCCCGGCGGGAACACAAGTTTTCTCCCCAAGGAAAATTTGTGTTTCTGGTTCTTGTTATGTGAATGTTTCCGGCACCCACGACACAATTCATCGAACATAGTGTGGGGCTACGAGAGTTTGTTGTTGTTGTTTACCGATAAACCTTCGCTTCCCCCATCCCTAGATTCAAATAGACACTGCCACTTGATGACTCCTTCACCGCCTCGCGTCGAGACTGTCAACACGCCGTGATAGAGACGAGCAATTTTTACGCAAATACTTAGGGATATATACAATAACTCTATATACATATAATATACTACACTCTCCTTACACTATATCCTATCCTACTAATATTATAAATCCGAAAGTTTGTGTGTAAGTGTGTAAGTATGTTTGTTCCCTCTTCACGCTCTAATGGCTAAACGGATTTGGATGAAATTTGGAATGTACATAGATTATACATAGGATTAACACATAGGCTACTTTTTAACTTGATAATAGCGGGCGAAGCCGCGGGGCACGGCTAGTTAAATATATACTTTAAAAGTTTTACTCAATTAGGCAAAATGTAGGCGCGAGATCTCAGTTTGGAAATGAAATTTGAAATGAAAATGATTTTTTTTTTTTTTTTTTTTATTTGTGACATGCTAATGTTTGACCACTTTCTCACCTGATGGTAAGTGACGATGTGATCGAAGCTGGTAAACACACTAGACCTGGAATACGCAGGCTCTCAAGGATAACTGCCGGAACACCGTATTTGGCTTAGCGGCAGACTTTCAACTTGATGGTGGTAAGCTACTTTGGTAGCAAGCCAGGTGAGCAACTCACAAAATGCTCTACCACTACTACCTTATTTTCATGGATAACTTATTTTCGTAATAATAATAGTTTAATTTTTGTTGTTTTAGTACAGGATATAAGATATACAGATCGTAAGTATCAGCTTTAAATGTGAAGCCGTTTTTGAGATAGACCCTGGCACAAAAAAAAACTTTAACTAGCTCGCTTCTTGTCCATTGTTTCTATAGTGTTAAGGAGTTTTAGATTTTTTTGTAAATTAGTGTAGATATTATAGTAGACATAGACATTATCATCGTCTGCTTGCAGACTGAATATATTGTGTCACTTTTTACATTAAGATACGTATTCTAGCAAATAAACGATTCGATTTGGTCTATAAATAGTGGTGGCCTGCATGTTTTTTTTTCTCAACATAGACTTATGAAATAACTAGCCGTGCCCCGCGGCTTCGCCCGCTATTAACAAGTTAAAAAGTAGCCTATGTGTTAATCCTAGGTATAATCTATATACATTCCAAATGTCATCCAAATCCGTTCGGCCGTTAAAGCGTGAAGGAACAAACATACTTACACACAAACTTTTGGATTTTTAATATTAGTAGAATTAAACGCAAGCAAAGCTTAAAAAAACCGACTTCACCTCTTTGACTTCGGAACCTTGATCAGATTTAATGTAATGCACACGCATTATTGACTATATCTCAAAAAGTACAGATCATATCTTGATCAAATTTCAATGAGGCCACAAAAAAAGCACCAGCTCTCAAATAAAAAAATAATCATCAAAATCGGATCACAAAAAGGAAGTTATGAGGTAGCTTTTGAAGTCGGGTAAACGAGAACATCGTCAAAGTAGTCCACAAAATAGGCATTATTGACGATATTTCAAGAACTACTGATCAGATTTTGATCAAATTTAAATGGGACCAATTAGGAAGCAACATGTTTTAAACTAAAAAAAAATTTTCGAAATCGGCTCACGTGGAGAGAAGTTATGAGGTAACACACATATATGTTGGACACCACTAACGTGTATGGGTGCCCCCTCAGTTATATAATTTTATTTGTCATTTGTGGCTTTGTGTCATTACTTTGCATAGTCTTTGAAAATTTAAAGTTATTCGCTTGTATGGTTTGCCTCCGAAAGACGGACGGACGGACAAAGTAACTTAGTGATCTTGCTTCGCTCGATCATTAAAATATACCGTTACTGGGAAGATGTGAGCCGGTCTTGTTTTTTACCGACTTCCCAAAAAAGGAGGAGATACTCAAGTCGATTGTTTTTTTTATTTTTTATGTGTGTTACCTCATAAATTCTCTCCACGTGAGTCGATTTCGAAATTTTTTTTTAGTTTGAAAGATGTTGCTTTCTAATTGGTCCCATTTAAATGTAATCAAGATCTGATCAGTAGTTCTTGAAATATCGTCAATAATGTCTATTTTTGTGACGAATAATGCGTACTTTGACGATGTTCTGGTTTACCCGACTTCAAAAGTTACCTCACAACTGCTTTCGTTGTGAGCCGATTTTGATGATTCTTTTTTTATTTGAAAGCTGGTGGATCAAGGTTCCGATGATAAAGCGGTGAAGTCGGTTTTTTTAAGCTTTGCTTGCGTTTAATTATTTAATGGACTAAAGTCGCTACATTCCGCATTAGAATTATTGAACTGCCCGGCTTAGTTGAGTGAGCGTTCGCCTTCTAAGCAGGGGGTATCGGGTTCGATTCCCGGCGGGAACACAAGTTTTCTCACCAAGGCAATTTGTGTTTCTGGTTCTGGGTGTGATTGTATGTGATGTGAATGTTTCCGGCACTCACGACTCACGAGTAGTTCTTGAAATATCGTCAATAATGTCTATTTTTGTGACGAATAATGCGTACTTTGACGATGTTCTGGTTTACCCGACTTCAAAAGTTACCTCACAACTGCTTTCGTTGTGAGCCGATTTTGATGATTCTTTTTTTATTTGAAAGCTGGTGGATCAAGGTTCCGATGATAAAGCGGTGAAGTCGGTTTTTTTAAGCTTTGCTTGCGTTTAATTATTTAATGGACTAAAGTCGCTACATTCCGCATTAGAATTATTGAACTGCCCGGCTTAGTTGAGTGAGCGTTCGCCTTCTAAGCAGGGGGTATCGGGTTCGATTCCCGGCGGGAACACAAGTTTTCTCACCAAGGCAATTTGTGTTTCTGGTTCTGGGTGTGATTGTATGTGATGTGAATGTTTCCGGCACTCACGACACAAGTCTGCCGGTATCGTGGGTACCGGAAACATTTACATCACATAATCACACCCCAGAAACAGAAGCACAAAAAAAAGGGAAAATTGTGCTTCTGCCGAGACTCAAACTCAGAACGCACTGGCTGCGGCGCAGATGGCAGAGACCTGCCCTCCTTTCATAACGCAATCGGGTAAAAAAACATCTTCAGGTAGGCAAAACTACAGCAAAATTATTCCTAAATATCCTCAAATCTAATTTTATAAATACAAAATTGATTACATTTTACTTGCAAATATGTCCTAATTGAATTAGGGAAAATCTCGGGGCAGAAATGGGCCATCTTCTTTTAGGGAGTCATTAAGAGGATATCATTATGTGGAGGTTTTCTTTTTTATTTTGCTCCGTATATTTAGCCAGTGTCAAATAGGAAATAACTGTACTCAATCTATCAGAGCGCCTGGTTGAGGCGACGATGCGGCCGCAGATGGGACATGCTTGCTTAGAAGGTACCTATTCACTCTAGACTTGAAGACACCTAGATTGCACCGTTCAGGGAACAAAGACGCAGGCAATGAGTTTCACTCCTTCGCTGTACGGATGATAAACGTAGAAGCGAAACGCTTCGAGCGAACTGGAGGTATGCCAACCATAAATGGATGACGTTTGACAGATCTTGTTGTTTGATGGTAAAAAATATTATATCATGTATCTCAGAGCACACTCTCCAAAATGTAAGCGAGGGGCCTCCAATATACAAAATATTAGTGTCTCGATGCCTTGTAGGTAAGCTTGGGTCTTTGCTGTATAGATGTACCTATATAACTTTAGTTTAGTTTTAGGAAATATAGGCAATTGACCCGTAGATAGAAGTAAATTTAACTAAAAAAAACGTGTATTACATAGTTAATAATAGAAGTCCTAGTCACAAGTCAAAGTTAAGTAACGGAGTCGTCCAGTCATAGACAAGTCATGTCGTAATACACTGGTAGAAACTTTTTTAGAAAATCAGTTGGAGTTTTGGAAGAAAGTGAAAATCAAGTTTTTCAACTCTGTATGATTTGCCTTCACTTATGCACGTTCACTAAGTATTCCATTATTACTCATTAACAATCGACGAAACAAAGTTTTGGAAAATAAAACATAATCGACATCGTCATTTTTTCACTTTCGCGCCAAAACTAACCCAAATTTGTTTATAATATGGATCTTCAACTGTCATTTGAAATTAAAAATGGTATTAGAAACTTAAAGAAGATAACCTATTCAACGATAATAACTAACACAGTGTAAAAGCGTTTACAAAAAGTATTGTATATTTTTTTTACAGCACGTCGAATTTCATTTTTTCATATTTTGTTTCACAGCACACAACACTAAGTTCACATACACAATCACAACCAGAAACACAAGTTTTCCATGGGCTTTTTCATTATTCACAGTATGGCGTCTGGCGGTCGCCATTTTGAATTTTGTTAACTGTCATATCTTAAGTGACACTTGCACAATTGAGACAAATCGATTGAAGTAAGAATCCAAAAAATCGGCACACGCGTTTGGTCTCTAGAGTGCCACAAACAAACATACGTACATATAGGCTGATAAACACATTACCCTTTGCATCGTGCAGTCGATTAAAACGAGCAGACCTGAAAATTTCTGGACTTTCGTAGCCATGCCGCATCAATAGGGAAAAAATGACAAAGCCGACAGTGTCCGACAACAATGTCCGTCCGTCGGGCGTCCGTCGCCAGCAGCATGTCGGATATTTGCGAATTGTCTAGTATTTCCGTTGAAAAAAGATATTGCTGTTATTTAGAAGAACATAAACTGCGCTGCATACCTATTGCCTGGAATTTATATTGAGTGCAAATACATAAAGCGCTTTTTTTACTGAATACCTATTATACCGTTCTAATTTCCAATTTTTACCCGACTACAAGATACTTATTAACAGCGACCAGTTGACTGATGCAAAACTTCAGAGCTTAGGGCATCGTCGCATGGTGGCGAGTCTCTCGGCATTTTATCGGATACATTACGGAGAGTGTGCAACGGAATTGCACAATCTAATTCCCCCATCCCCATTCTATCATCGGACATCGAGACAGACTCTTAAGCGACACCGCTATATGGTTGATATTCCACAAATGCGAACCAAGCGTTTTGCCTCCACATTCATTATGCGAACTGCAAAAGAATGGAATTCCTTACCTGAGTCTGTGTTCCCTGATAAATACAATATGGGAGTCTTTAAGTCGCGAGTGAATAGGCATCTTCTAGGCAAACGTGCTCCATCGTCGACCGCATCGTCACTTACCATCAGGTGAGATGGCGGTCAAACGTTTGCCTATCTTGAATAAAAAAAATAAAAAAAAAATCCTTAGAAGGGTTATGTTTTTGACGCGTATCTTGTATATGGGTGTCATACTAAATTACGACAGTTCATTACTTCGATAAGTTACTTACAGGGAAAAAATATATTTCGAAAAGTCATTGTGCTTCGACAGATCATATATTCGACAAGGAATAGTCCGACAAAACTAACTTCGACAACGCACGCTTTAGAAAGACCACTACTTCGACAAACCCTGCTTCGACGTGCACTTGTTCGGCAGATAATTATTTCGTCAGTAACATACCTTCGACATAATTCTGCTCTGAAATCCAATGAAACTAGAGAAGAATTATGTCGAAGGTATGTTTCTGTCGAAATAATTATCTGCCGAACAAGTTCACGTCGAAGTAGTGGTCTTTCTAAAGTGTGCGTTGTCGAAGTTAGTTTTGTCGGACAATTCTTTGTCGAATATATGATCCGTCGAAGCAATGACTTGTCGAAATATATTTTTTCGAAGTAAGCAACTTGTCGAAGTAATGATCTATCGAAATTTAGTATGACACCCCTTGTATGTATCTGTATATTTGTAAATTTCTTAATTATTTATCTTCCAAACGACTGGATGGATATCGATAGATAAGGTATCGTTATATTCATCTTAAAAACCTAAGCGTCCTTAGATAGTATAAAAAAAAAACCAATAAGCGGATTTTTGAGGTGGTTTCATATAAATTTTATCGAAATCTATCAAGCTAAAAAACCAAAATATAAGCGGCGAATTCGAATTTTTTACCGACTTCCCGATAAAGGAGGAGGTACTCAAGTCGATTGTATTTTATATTTTTTATGTTTGTTACCTCATAACTTCTCTCCACGTGAGCCGATTTCGAAATTTTTTTTTGGTTTAAAGACTTTGCTTTCTAATTGGTCCCATTTAAATTTGATCAAGATCTGATCAGTAGTCTTGAAATATCGTCAATAATGTCTATTTTGTGACGAATAATGCGTATTTGAGTTTGAAAACTATCGCGAGTGTTATTCATTATTATTAATGTTTACTAACCGGCTGGTACTCGCGGCGGTTTTGTCGGATTTTCCGACTAGTTTCGGGCATGTACGATGCCCATCATCTGGGAGGTGGCCGATCGCTACGTTCGCGTCGCCTCTCCGCGCGCACCTGACGAGCGCTGGGGGCCGGCGCAGGCGGTTCTCGCTGCGGTTTTGTCGGAAAATCCGACAAAACCGCCGCGAGTACCAGCCGGTTAGTAAACATTAATAATAATGAATAATGCGTACTTTGACGATATTCTCGTTTACCCGACTTCAAAAGTGTTTTTTTTTTTTATACTTGACTTCAAAAGTTACCTCATAACTTCTTTCGTTGTAAGCCGATTTTGATGATTTTTTTTTTAATTGAAAGCTGGAACTTTTCATGTGGTCCCATTGAAATTTCGATCAAGGTCTGATTTCTAGTTTTTGAGTTATAGTCGCGTATAGTAGAGTCGCGTGTTTATACATTAAATCTGATCAAGGTTCCGATGATAAAGCGGTGAAGTCGGTTTTTTTAAGCTTTCCTTGTGTCTGAATTATCAAAAGTTTGAAATACTAACACACAAACTTTCGGATTTATAGTATTAGTGTGATTTTAGCCGAAAATAACCTTAGCTCATAGTTCAGTCGTAAATAATTTGGCGCAGGTTGAGGGTGTCCTAACCTTCAAAGTTCAAAGTTACACTCGTGACCGGCTGCGACCTTTGACCTATGCTGACTCTAGACCGACTTAATAACTCAGAATAAGGCTTTTGCGACTTAATTTACATAACATTAGGGTATATTATTCATATTCAAATACATAGTCATTTAGTGCATTTTTTTTTATAACGATAGTCAAGCGTTTGACCACAATCTCACGTGATGGAAAGCGACGATGCGGCCGATATAATAACACATACAGTTTTTTTTAATCAAACGCTTTTACTCTTACAGCCCCACACTAAGTTTAAAGAGTTAATCGTAGGTGCCGGAAACATCCGTAGAAAATAATAAAAAACATACCCATAGTCGCGTTCACATTCACAGCTCCACACTAAGTTCAATGACTAGTATCGTGGGGCCGTAAACATCCAAGACTCACACAACATTCACAACAAACTCAAAACCAGAAACACAAATTTCCCGAGGGGAAAACATCTGTGTTCCCACCGGGAATCAAACCCAGAGCTTTTAGGGGAAACGCCCACCTAACTACGCCAGTGGGCAGTTTAAAGTTTAATGATAAGTACTTCATACCTCGCCAGCTTCTTAATGTATATCAAGCGCAAGTCCAATCGTGTATGGAGATGTCAGACAAACTGTCAAACGTCATCCATTTATGGTTGACATACCTCCAGTTCGCTCGAAGCGTTTCTTTTCTACTTTCATCATATGTACAACGAAGGTGTGGAACTCATTGCCTGCGTCATTGTTCCCCTCACCTCACATCTTCCCCTCTATTCCTATTCTCCCCCAAATCTTCGGCCGCATCATCACTTTCCATAAAGTGAGATAGTGGTCAAATGCTTGCCTATTTAGTATAAAAAAAGTTATATCCGACTTAAAAAAAAAATAACAGTCGAATTTATATCCACCTTTTTGTGTATGTCTACGTCGCGACGCACACTTAAAGAACTTTTTAGTGCTTTTTTTAGTTCTTTCAGTCTTTCAAGAGTTTTACGTTATTTTATTTCCGTCTACGAAAACTTCTAAGAGGATAATTATTAAGTTCTGTGCTGTCGCTTTGGAAAAGACAACTTCACTACGACATCATTTTGTAGTTTCTTTTCTCGTAAGTTCTGAACGATTCTAAAATTAGTTCGCAAAGTACAAAAAGTTCATACTTTCTACGACGTACGACACTGGCATAGGCATAAACATTTCATTAGTAGCATGGGAAAAATCATATAAAAAGCATAATAATACGTCACACATGCTACTTTTCATTGTTGCACCTGCTTCTTTTCATCTTTGCACCTGCTACTTTTCATCGTCACACCTGCTACTTTTCTTCGTGGCACCTGCTACTTTTCATCGTCAATCCTGCTACTTTTTATCGTAACCCCTGCTACTTTTCATCGTCACAGCTGCTACTATTATCATTAAACCTGCTACTTATCATCGTCACATCTGCTACTTTTCATTGTCACCACCTGCTACTTTTCATCGTCACACCTGCTACTTTAATCTTCACACCAGATACTTTTCATCGTTACACCTGCTACTTTTCATCATCACACCAGCTACCGTTCATCGTCGCACCTGCTACTTTATTACCGACTTCCCAAAAAAGGAGGAGGTACTCAAGTCGACTGTATTTTTTTAATTTTTATTTATGTGTATTACCTACCTTATTTGAAAGTGGTGCTTTTTATGTGGTCCCATTAAAATTTGATCAAGGTCTGATTTCTAATTTCTGAGTTATAGTCAATAATGCGTGTTTAATACATTAAATAAAGGTTCCGAAGATAAAGCGGTGAAGACGGTTTTTTTAAGCTTTGCTTGCGTTTAATTATCTATTCGCTAAACGCGACCCTATGTTGTAGCACATACGTTATATAATCGCCTGAGATGACAATCGTGGTCGGACCGAAGCGCAGCCTGCTGTTAAGGGTCATGCAGCCCCCAAATAAGCTATATTTGTAACAGTGGATTCACCTTGTGATCTACCAGCCCTTTTTGCGTGTCTTAAATACGTTCGGTACGCAAGGATGCAACTGCTTGCTTGCGTAGTAGGTTGCGGATCTGCCTTCTAAGCAGCAGGTATCGGGTTCGATACCCGGTGGTACCATAGATTCTCTCCCAAGAGAAATGCGGGCTGAGTCACCCACGTCCGTAGGAGGATACCCCTTAAGTCTGACTCCCTACACGTGGTCCCCGGGTGGTGCTAATCAGGTGACATTTGAGAGGTGGTAGAGCATTTTGTGAGTTGCTCGCCTGGCTTGCTACCAAAGTAGCTTACCACCATCAAGTTGAAAGTCTGCCGCCAAGCCAAATACGGTGTTCCGGCAGTTATCCTTGAGAGCCTGCGTATTCCAGGTCTAGTGTGTTTACCAGCTTCGATCACATCGTCACTTACCATCAGGTGAGATAGTGGTCAAACAGTAGCCTGTCACAAATAAAAAAAAAAAAAAATAAAAAAAAAAAATTTGTGATTTTGGTTGTAAGGGTAATGTGAATGTTTTCGGCTTCAGCAATACAAGTCTTCGATATTAACTTGGATATGCGAGTGTGAAATTTATGTTTTGTTTATTTTTTCGTACGTAAGTATTTGTCATCTTCTTAACTTGCCTTCTGATCCAAATGATTGGAGTACACCTGGAACAAGAAAATATTACGTTAATCATCATTCAGAGAAAAGCCAGAAGACCCCTGCTTCCTGTCCAGAAATCTGGATTTAAATCTTAACGAGGCGAAAGAATATTAAAACTCATAATCATATAGAGTTAGCATTTTTTACAAAACTTTGCAGTTTTGACTCAACTAGCTTACCAATGAGTCTTTTGGCTCGCCGGTCAATAGACTCAAGAGCTTCTAGCTGGTACTTAGCGGATCCATCCCAAAGGTGGCCGCAGTACTCCATACACGATCGGACTTGAGCTTGATATAAATTAAGAAGCTGCCCCGGTGTGAAGTACTGCCTGACTTTAGGAAGGATACCCAGCTTCTTAGCAGCCAGTTGAACTCTGGCTTACCCCCCATTCGTTAGACTACCACATTAAGGTAAAATTAAACTCCCCGCACACACTCAAAACTTATCAAAACATTATAGAAACCGGGACACCGACAAGTGGTCCGAACGGGTAACGAGTCAGTTCTGCCAACATTTGAACCGCAGTTTGGAACACACTATGGTAGTACACAGCAGTTACCTATCTCCTATGTTATCAATCTTAGCTAAAACACTTACAAAATAAACGCTTTCACACTCACAGCCTCACACTAGATTCGATGACTTGGTGCTGGAAACATTCACATCACACAAGCACACGTTCCCGCCGGGAATCGAACCCGATACTCCCGCTTAGACTGCGAACGCGCAACCAACTAAACCAACGGGCAGTATTGTACACAACAAAATCAAAATTATTAAAAATCCCCCGATGCTCTGGAATACGGCTGCACCGAATTTCATCTATCATAGCTAAGGGCACACTCGATTAGGTTACCTTTCAAGGTAAGTATTTCATAAAACCAATCCTAGTTACAGCCAAAGTCAAGTATTAGAATCATGGTCCAGTCACAGTTAAGTCATGACCTAGTAAAGCGGTAGAAACTTTACTAGAACTTCTATTGGAGATTTGGAATAAAACGAAATTAATGTATTTCATCATTGTATTGTTGTGTTGTGTGTGTTTTGGAAAAAACAAGGTGTGTCATAAAGACACACGATAGAAGTAAAATTTGTATTACAGGGAAACATTTTAATAACTCATCAGTGTTAACCCTACCACTTTTCGCCACACAAAAAAGTTGCGGATCTGAATTTCAAAGACCTTCAATACAATAACTGATATAGCGAAGGGTGATCTCCAAGTTGACTTGGGTGGTACTTTGTCTGTACGTCCGCCCGTTCGTCTGTAAGAGGCATCTAGCGTCTAAACCATAGAAGCGAATAACTTTAAATTCTCAGAGAATATATAAAGCTATGGCCCAAAGCCAGAAATGGCAAAAAAGATAGTCTTAAAAGGTAGGTCACCAAAGTAACTGTTTTTAGACCTATTTTGTCCCGGGGTCTATCTCAAAAACGCCTTCACATTTAAAGCTGAAACTTACGTATAATATCCGTTATATCCTGTACCTGAACAACAAATACAGAAATGAAAGAATTATTTTAAAGAAATAAGTTATAAGCAATTAATCTCAAAAGTATTTCTCTATTAGGCAAAATGTAGGCGCGAGATCTCAGTTCGGCGCGAACGAATAGTACATAGAATTTTTTAAACTTTCGCGAACTTCAATCATGTTTATATGAGGAACCGGGTCTTTTCGCGCTTTTATTTTCAAAATAGCATTATTTTGACGTTTCGGCAGGGTTGCACCGGCCGTGGTCACGAGAGACTGCCGAAACGTCAAAATAATGCTATTTTGAAAATAAAAGTGCGAAACGACCCGGTTCCTCATATAAACATGAATAGTACATAATCGTAATTTTTCACTTTTGCGCCCAAGCCTCTGTAGTGAGATTACGTACTGCTCAATATCACGTATACTGTGTCGCCACACTTGAAGCGGTCAAGTGTGATTCGTTAGCGTAGCGACCGCGGGCGATTTAATTGCAAACGCCGACTTCTAGTCGCGAGTGTGTGGTGGACCTTAATCCTCAAACGATTTTTTAGGTCGAGCTGTGTTTTAAAACGTTATTTTTATTTCTGTAAATATTTTCAATTCAAATTAAAACGAATTTATAGCCGCAAAAGTTGAATTTTTTATTTTAGCTACAGCACTCAACTTCAACCCGTAAAAATTAATAAAAAAAATGTGCCGCCGAGTTTCTTACCAGGTTCTTCTCGAGATGGCTGTAATTTTGCTTCAACCATTAACTTTCATGAGTGCCTCTTTGGGGCCCATGTGAATAAACGACTTTTGATTTTGTTTTCTACCTATACATACATCACACAAATTATAAAAGCGAAAGTTTATGTATAAGTGTGTTAATGTGTAAGTATGTTTGTTTTCTCGTCACGTTGTAACGATTAAACGGATTTGGATGAAACTTGAAATGTATATAGCTTATACCTAGGATTAACACAAAAGCTACTTTATACATTGATAAACGCGGGTGAAGTCGCTGGAAACGGCTAGTAAAATATATACTGCTTTGCTATGTGCGTGTCCGCCTTCTAAGCAGCAGTTATCGGGTTTGATTCCCAGCGGGAGCACCAGTTTTCTCCCCGAGGAAAATTTGTGTTTCTGGTTCTGGGTGTGATTGTTATTGCTGGTATGTTAATGTTTCCGGCACCTCCGATACAAGTCTTAATGTGCGGCTGTGACAGTGAATCATATATATTTATAGATTGATAGAGAAAAGCAAAATCTCTTAGTTGAATTGGGTGATCCAGCAATTTGTCCGTCCGTCCGTCTGTCAGAGGAATAGTACACCTAAACTATTACACGCGAACTAAACTATGCGTCGGACGCGATGGTGAGTGCTCCACACTTATCCTGAAGAAGGCTTCCGAATTAAGTCGAAACAATTGTCGATTTAGACATCGACAACGCGTAATAGTTCAAAATGTGCTTGAGTATTTATCAAAAAAACCCTAGATTTATAAAAAAAAAACTAAAAAGTACTACTAAATAAAGTAGGTGGGTAATACTTCTAACACTAAAACCCAACATATGATTCCCTAAGGCCGCCGGGTAATATTTTCCACGTCAACATTGTTCTTCTTTCCACATCGATTGACGCGACGCGACGTCGAAATAAAAATGTTAAAAATATTCATT
Organism: Lomographa bimaculata; assembly: GCA_948107665.1. NCBI lineage: Eukaryota > Metazoa > Arthropoda > Insecta > Lepidoptera > Geometridae > Lomographa > Lomographa bimaculata. Next base: position 9,296,073 of record OX403610.1, on the reverse strand, counting down.
CCGAAACCTAGGCAAAGAATAAAATACGAAAAAGGTAACAATGCTATCTTATGCGAATTTCAACCCTATCTTTACTAATGTTGAATACGTTTTTGTAAAACATTGCGAAATTAAGGTAGATTTTGTATTAGGATAGGGTTATCAAACGATGAATGTTAGCCATGTCAGTATATAGTCAGATTATTGTCAGATAGTGGTCTAATGCTTGCGTATTCTATACGCAAGCATTAGACCACTATCTCACTTGATGGAAAGTGATGACGCGGCCGAAGATGTAGTATATCTGCCTAGAAGATACTTATACACTAGATGATAACCCCGAGTTTTACTCCTTTGCAGTACAGTAGATAAACGATTTGTTGGGGGGGAAAAGCAGTCCCTCGCCGAAGTGGGGTAAGATGGGGTTGCGCTAGCAGTCACTATCTTGCCCCGGCGCGGCGCGCGGCGGTAGGCCCAAGTACAAACCGGGACACTGCGCCCATGTAGGGGTGACCTTGCTCACTAAGGCCACCCCTCAGACTTGTGGAGCCGTGCAAGCCAGTGGAGAGCCCTCTGACTCTCCACCAGTGACCCCACTACAGAGAGAGGAGGCGGGCGAACCGCCAGTTTGTCCAGATTCGACCCCCAATATTAACAATATCGTCAACCCATCTTGCCGCTGGGCGTCCGAAACTGCGGTTGCCTTGTCTTGGCCACTTTGTTAACACCTTGCTCCACCTGTCGTCGCCTTCACCTTTCGTTAATAATTAGGATTTTTCAGGTTCACAAGCGGCAAGGTGGCAACCCTAGGGACTAAATGACGGTATATTTCCATAGAAGTAAGGGTTTCGCCGCGAACAAATTGAGTAGTCGATTTTTAATTATTTTCCAATACTTGTAATTTTCGTTTTTGCTCCTAAACTCCAATAGAAGTTCTAGTGCAGTTTCTACCACTTTACCAAGCCATGACTTGAATAAAACTGGAGTATGACTCTTACTTGGCTTCGACTGGTGACTAGATAGACTAACTAAGTATGTAAACTTGAAGAATATTCAACTTGACACAGGGTAAATGCATATAAATATTTGATCCAGCAAAGCGATATCACTAAATTAACTTGGGTGGTATTTTGAACTATATTTTGTCACTCAAAAAATATTTCTGACTGATTTCTTTTTAACAGTTTTTTTTTAATCAAGATTTTATCAATTGTAAATAAAAAAGGACTAAAATGTTATATAACTAGAGAAGTTGTCAACCGAGCCTAAAATCGATGCGTTTATCTTGCTTAGTTCAGTTCCTACGGCCATCTTTAGTCTCCGATCATCAGACCAGCTCCATGATACCATATCATCAAATTTGAGTCCAATCGAACATCGGGAAGTGGATCTAATTTAGCTTGCAAGATTTGATTACACACCGAAATATTAAAACAGGACAGGTGAAAATAAATAAAAGCAATAAAATAATAAATAATTAAACGCAAAAAAGATTATTAAACCGACTTCACCGCTTTATATTCGGAACCTTGCTCAGATCTTGACCAAATTTAAATGGAACAACATGGAAAGCACCAGAAAAGAAAGAAGTTATGAGGTAACTTTTGAAGTCGGTTAAAAATTAAAACATCGTCAATGCAGTCCACAGAATACGCATTATTGAGGATAACTCAAAAACTACTAGTCAGATCTTGATCAAATTTTAATGGGACCAATTGGAAAGCAACAACTATAAATCGAAAAAAAAAAATCAATATCGGTTCACGTGGAACGAAGTTATGAGACTTATGAGGTAACACACATGAAAAAAAAATACAATCGACTTGAGTACCTCCTCTTTTTTGTGAAGTCGGTAAAAAATATTGTAGATTTTATCAGTAATTTTTCTTACGTGGCAGCCCTACTAGGGCTAAAATGATAAGTGATGCTACTTTACGAGTTCCTTCGACTTTCACCGGGACGTTTATTTGTTCAATTCCCCGTGATATACCCGGATGGTGGGTTCTCAACGGTGCTTAGAAAACGTCATTTTAAATATTTTATTTAATTTCCGAGCTCTTTTTTAACCGACTGCGCGACGTAGATCACGCAGAGGAGTTTTGCGTTTATCAGCATGTTTGTTCTTCTTGAAATATCGTCAATAATGCGTATTCTATGGACTACATTTACGATGTTCTCGTTTTTAAACGTTACCCTCATATTTTTATGTTTATTTTTTTATTTGAAAGACGTTGCTTTACAATTGGTCCCATTTAAATTTGATCAAGATCTGATCAGTAGTTCTTATGTAGTCGCCAGAAAGCGCTTGTGTATTGGTGACATTTCGGAGCTGCTAATATTGTTATTGCATTAGGATGTTGTCATCCTAATAATGACGCATCATTAGCAACTTAGCCAGTATAAATTAGCTTCCTCATGAAACTAACACATCTACCCTCGAAACAAAGAAAAAAAACATATAATGGTCCAATTTACCACTCGCCTGCAACTTCCACCATAAAAATAGGGGTGCATGGGGTGAGCCTCGTAAACATGTCGGGTTTTATAGTTGCGCACCCCTGTCGCAAGTGCAAGGGTGGGTGCTTTGGATTTAGGGTACCGTAGAATAGAACGGAAAACGGTAAGTTTTTTTCAAGTATCAAGAATGCTTTATTGATGAACTGACAAATTATAAAGCTATGCAAGGTGTTAGTGCTATTACGTAACATCAGTTTAGCCTCACCCACATTACGCCACACACTCCGAAATGAATCCGATAAAAAACCGAGAGACTAGCTACCAAACTAAACTTCAAAAACAACTTCACCGCTTCATCTTCGGTACCCTTGATCAGACTAACTAAATTAATTAAAAACGCATTATTGAGGTGTTCGCGTTCCCGCCAGGAATCGAACCCGCTGCTTAGTGGTTGGGACGGTGGAGCATGTTTGTGGTTTTCCAAGCTAATAATTAAACCCAAGCAAAGCTTTAAAAAAACCGACTTCACCGCTTTATCTTCGGAACTTTGATCAGATTAGATGTACTAAACACGCATTATTGAAGATATTTCAAGAACTACTAATCAGATCGTGATCAAATTTAAATGGGACCAATCGGAAAGCAAATACGTTGAAACAAAAAAAAACTAAATCGGTACACGTGGAACGAAGTTATGAGGTAAAACACAAAAAAAAAGAAAAATTACAGTCGACTTGAGTACCTCCTCCTTTTTTGTGAAGTCGGTGGAAAAAAAGAGGATTATCTACGGAACCCTTTACTTTAAAGTATCAACCGCTCCGCCCTTACTGGTTCCGTAAGCGTAGGTTGTTAACGTTGATTCCGGGATTGGTTATATCCCTCCTCCAGCCAGCACTGAGTGCACCTAGCTCTGATTATTGTATAAAACATTGACGAGAGTAATTGATGATTGAGATCAATTATCAATTACTCAACATAATACATATTAGACAGAATATAATATGATTTTGAAAACGAACTGCCCGTTGGCTTAGTGGGATGAGCGTTCGCCTTCGGGGGTCGGGTTCGATTCCCGGATGTTGTGATGATGATGATGTGAATGTTTCTGGCACCCACGGCATAAGTCATTGAACTTAGTGTGGGGCTGTGGTGTGAAAGCGTGAAGTGTTTTTTTTTTATTTTAACCAACGACGGAATGGACAAGGAAAGGAATGGACGGAATTTTTAATTGAAAGACTTTTAAGTATTACAAATATTAAGGTCTAGCTGCGCCCCGCGTCAATGTGTCAACCTTCGCACCAAATTTCAAAATTGTAACAAACATACAGACACACTCTTAAGCGATACCGCTATATGATAGATATTCCACAAATGCGGACGAAGCGTTTTGCCTCCACATTCATTATGCGAACTGCAAAAGAATGGAATTGCTTACCTGAGTATGTGTTCCCTGATAAATACAATATGGAAGTCTTTAAGTCACGAGTGAAAAGGCATCTTCTGGGCAAACGTGCTCCATCGTCGACCGCATCGTCACTTACCATCAGGTGATATGGCGGTCAAACGTTTGCCTATCTTAAATTAAAAAAAAAACACTTACTCACAAACTTTCGCATTTATAACATTATTAGGAAGGAAGTAGGTAAATCCTACGATTTCACTCACAGTTGTTTTGCATTGTTACGAGTCTAGTTTCGGAATAGTAGGTGCTTCTCAGTCGAGTACGCGCGTAGACCGTCCAGCGGCGGCGTCTCGGCGTATACTGATCTTGGGCCAACGTGTTTCATCCTCGACCGCATCATCACTTAACATTAGAGATGAGACCGATATTCGGCCACTATCCGGTATACGGCCTATCCGGCCTTAATAAAAAATCCGGCCGGAGACCGGGTAAAAAAAACGACAAGTATATCATAAAGCTTAGAGGCACTTTATTTAATCCACATAACATAGATAAATCATCATATTTTTTTATTACAGAACAAAGAATATGATCACTCGAACTGCTCTAAGGGTAGATAGAGTATAACCATTTTAAATGTGAACGCCTTTCCACCAAATTTGTCAAAAAATCGAGTGTCAAATGCATGTCAAATATATGTTTTTTTTTTGAGGAGGAGCGTGCACATTTAGAATGTTTTTACTTTACGTTTTTTATCAAAAGGGCCCGAACTCACCCGAGTACACCGTTCTCTTTCTTTCTAACGAGTCGCCAATCGGCTATGTTCGGCTGGATATTAGGCGACCGAATATCCGGCTTCAAGGTTGGCCGGATATTCTATATCCGGCTTTAAGGTTGGCGGGATATTCGGTAACTGGTATTCGGCAAAAAATCTATCCGTTTCATCTCTACTTAACATCATGTGAGATACAGTTTGCCTATCTGGGATGAAAAAAAAACCTAATCAAATACAAAATACCGGTAAAATATCGACCCTCCCATAATTTTGCCCCTATAATTAAAAACTCATAATTGATGGGAATCCATAAAGCAGTAATTAGTTTGCACCCAACTGAGTTGCGCCGGCGCCGGCGCCATAGTTTAGATAACAGTTACTATTGCTAACTTTTTCTAGTTACTACCTGAGCTACAACATTTTAAACTATTAATAATTGTGATATTAGTCGTTGATTTAAAATCACAAACTTTAATAAAATCAACAGACACTAAAATTTTAAAGTATTTTTTTTTGTTATGATTGATTTCTTTTTTAAAAGATGTTTTTATTTTCTTAACAACAGTTTGACAGGATATTAAAGTCACTGTTTTAGATATATTTTGTTCCTCAAAAATGGCTACATATTTATAGCTAAAAAATTATATCTAATATATAAAATTCTCGTGTCACAGTTTTCGTTGCTATACTCCTCCGAAACGGCTTGACCGATTTTGATGAAATTTTTTGTGCTTATCCGGTATCTAACATCTATTTTTCATCATCATCAACGCGGGTGAAACCGCGGGGCGCAGCTAGTATAAATATAAATATCTGTTGTATCCTCTATTTAAACAACAAATACAAAAATCAAACTATAATTATTAAGCAAAAAAATATATATATTTTTTATTTTGTAAGCAATTAACATCAAAAGTTCTTCGCTATTAGAAATTGTTAATTGTTTTCCAGTTATTTCAATTTTAAAACAGAAATATTTAACCGATTTAGATAAAATTTCTATGCAACCACTCTGAAATAGGTTAACAAATGATAGAGTTCTGAGGTAACAAAATAAATTATTGTATGTACCAATGTTTGTTTTCAATACTGGAATGAATAAATAGCGCTTAGCGAGGTCAAATATATAAATCATTTTATATACAAGTGATTAATAAATTTGTGATTTATTAGGGATCACATTTATTGATTCCCCTTCAACCTTTCTATCATCTGACAAGAAAACAAACATCCATTTCTGACAGCCCTGTATTGTGGTTCCGATTATCGGCAAGGGCACAACATTCTTTCTAAGGGACATTTGTGCTTCTGTGTAATTTTGTGTGTTGTAAATATTTCCTGTACCCACAAGTCTTTGAACGTAGTGTGGGGCTATGACTGTAAATGTAAATATATTTACAGTCATAGGCCCACACTACGCTTGCTTGTTTGATTTATTGTTAACATAAATCAAAGGGCACCTTCTGGATAAAAGTCTTTGTTCCCTAAATGGAATTATTTTTGAGTCGTGAGTGATACCTTTTTAGTCTCTTATCTAATCATAAAGCATGCTACACCTATTCATGCTAAGAAAGAAAAAAACATAGTAAAAAAAAAAGCTAATTTTATTTAAAAGAATACATGAGCACATAATATGTTACAAGGAGAGTCGCAAGTTTTACTCAAATCAATCATTCTCATTTTACAATAGTGAGCACTTCATTAAAAAAAAAAAAAATTTAACATAAAACAATTTGATGTATTACTTGTGTAATGTATACAATAATAAATTTGACTACATTGCCTATTTTTTTTTTCATTTGCCAATAGACAAAAGCCTTCTCCAAATTCTTCCTTTCTCTCCTGTCCTGTATCCATCAATTCACTGCTTCCTTTTTTTCTTCACCTCTTGGATACCTTGTCAGTTTTACACCACTTATCTGGGCTTTTCATCTTATGACTAGCCCAAGTCCACTAGTTTATAATCCTTTGTGATACATCTGTGAGTGTTTCTAAATTTGACTATTTTCTTAATCTCAGCATACTTTTCTCCCATTCAGTGTTGACAAGTCATCCTCATCACTATGAATTAATTTTAGACTAAAAGTGTGAAAATCATTGATCTCAACAAAAATAAATTACTAATAATTTGCATTGCTTCACTGTGTTCCTGTTAGTTTCTTATTATATACAAGAATTGTTACAAATAAAAAAAATTAAAATCCAGTATATACTTACAGTAGATTCATTTATTTAAGTGACAGGTTTAATTAAGTGTTGTTCCACAGACATAAAAAATATGTTTTTAAGAAAAAAACTTGGGGATTTTTCTCTGATAGCTACTGCCAGGTTTACAACCTGTCTTACTGGCCGATGTCCATATGCGCTCATGAGAAATCGAAAATTGACTAACTCAGTAAATGGGACAAGATTCCGAACTTAGAAGATAAATTGAGGAACAATTCCGGTGCCATGAAAAACGTATACAAACTTTAGTATTTTCATCGTCTTTGGACCGAACAAGTCGTTTCTTTGAACTCAATTACAATTCCCTACATGACTGTCGCGAGTGTCGCGTTAACTTCAAACAAAACACTGTCTCACGTCTTTGCATTCTATTTACGCTATCAAAGTAACGCCGCCGGTCCGTGCCTTCGCGGGACATGTAGCAAATTATAATAACCCAACATAACTACAATTAGCTTTCCAGTCCATCCAGACGAACCAAAGGACCTAAAAATAGCAAGGACTCAAAGGATGCGATGCGCTTACCGGATAGCAGCAGCAGAAGAATGCACCGATTCACGCACATTTTACACGATTATCACAAAAGCACTAAGAACTGTAGTTATTGTACGAGTTTGAAATAATTCACGTTCATTTTTGTAAGATAAGAAAGTACACAGAAGCTATTTTAGAAGAAACGGGATGTAAACAATGTGAGCTTTATTGAGGACCGGTTGCGGTCAAACGATAAGCTTACATGGAGTGAAACAAACTGCCGACTCTCGTCGAGTAGTGTCGGCCGACTGTACCGAATTATTCGAGCGAACCGGACCGGTCCATTAGTCAAGTCAACTTCAGCAACAGCGCCACCCCAGTGTTTCTTGCTTTAGTGCGCTATAAATTTTACTAAGGCTTTTGCTACTCAACAAAAGATGGCGTGAGTGTAGGTTTCGTGCGGTCATTGAAAGCTACTCCTCAAGAGATGACTCCTAAGCGCTTTTTAGTAATTTTTTACACTCGCGATTTTATTAAAATTAATGTTTATATGGTGGTTCCAGTCTCAAAATGTTTGCAATGAGTTCGAAATGTACTATAAACAAGTAATAAACAATACGAATTAAAAGAGACGGGGTTAGGTGCCTTGCTCGCTGGAGCCACTACATTTTCATAAAAACAGCTGATTGAAGATAGAGCTTTAACGAGAAAAAATATCTTAGGCATATAAAATTCCCTTTATTGCCCGTGTTACTACAGTAGTAATACGGGAAATTAAATCTTCATCTCACCTTAGCTTTATGTTAAACCTATAAACTCACTCAAGTGAAATAAAATTCAGTTACACATTCAAACATTCTTTTTATTAGTATAGTAATGCTTCGCAAATGTCTGCGCTACAATCAAAGGAAATACTAGTGTTGCATCGGCATACAATTTCACAGGATTGGCATTCGGCCTGATCTTTCCCCAAGACACAGCCTCATCAGGCCTCGCTCCAGCATCGCTGCCGTCAAACTCGCTAGCCGTGTTGACGTAAACGGCAAAATCTGCTCCATTCCTCATAAGATTAGCATTACAGATGTGGTGTTTAATCACACCACCACCTAGTATTATCATTCCTGTATTATTCGCTTTTACAGCCATCGTGTTCAGTCTTCTGAGATCGCTAAGTATATCAATAATGAGACCTGGACGTTTGTACGAGTGGAAATACATCATGTCTCCAAGAGATCCGTCCGTTAACGCTGGGCTGAAGATAGGGATGTTATTCTTCCAAGCCCAGTAGCACACGGAGGCCTCATCGTTGATCTTCTCGCCTAATCGGGATATTATTCTCGATGGAGTCCAAACAGTGCCATGCTGCAATTGCTCATCAAGCATTTCATCGAGTAACGGAGTCACCCACTCTTCAAACTTGCAATAATTATCATTTGGTACTAACAGATTGCCAATTCTGTTAATCCCGCGGGTACGTAGTATTTTCCCGCTCAAATTGAAGTCTCCTATGTATGTGGGAGCGAGGCATTTGATGAAATCTTCTTCGACGCCACCTGCTGTGGTCACTATGCAATCTACGAGCTTGTTTTTCACTAAAAATCGTATGGTATCGCGAAGCCCAGAGGAAATCATGTTCGATGTGTACCCTAAGAATATTGTACAGTTGGTTTTCTTCTTGATGAATTCGTCTTCTTCGTACATATCGCTGTTTTCTTCTGTGAGTGGAACAGACCTAGTTTTCAACATGTTGTTGATTTCAGCGACCGCTTTACCGAAGTTGGTGGCTTGGAATCCTGAGGTTATATAGCTTTTGAGTATTTTGTTGTAATCCGTTCCATTTTCCCAGTCGTATCCAGATACTGTGGGGGTTTCGACAGGCAATTCCTGGCTAGGCAGCAAAACAGCATTTACTGCCATGTTTGGCGCCAAGATAGTGGCTTTTTCCATATTAGGTCCCTCCATTGTGAAGAGCTTTATTAGATTTCATTGAATCTAATAAGCAATTTCTAATTTACATTCAGTAATGTGAGCAAATATTTAAAATCAATCGTGTGAAACCAAATACCTACAACTTCTTTTGTCTGTCACTCTGTCATGTTTGTCATTGTCACTTATGTCAGTGATGTCTCATTTGAAATTATGAAAACTACTGACAAGGCAGTCCTATAGGTATCTAATTCTGTTGCGATTGGTTCCTATTTGAAATCAACAAACATCCGAAAGTATTGAAGGGTTCATTTTTGAGTTTTGCTGCGAAAGTAAAAAAAAGACGTGCTCGATTTTGTGTATTTCATTGGCTAGTTCTTCAGCTGCCGATATCTGGCTGCTCTTTTCTTGATGTGATGACACCCAACTTGAAGAAGAGGTAAACCAGCCAATCAATGTAAACTTTTTCAAAGCCTGTCGCTCGGCCATAAAGATATAAGACAAACCACAACCATTTATTTATATTTATGTACTTATATTATGTAGTTTACGTATTATATTATAATGTGTAATAATAATATGTATTTTTATTAGGTCATAATTGTACATAGGTATATATAATAATGTATTTTAATTGTTATTTATCATTATTTATAATTATATATTACAATTATATATTTTTTCAAATCTTGCACCTTTCTAATTGTTATGTTAAAACACCGACGTCCAACTTTGTTGCGCAATTCCTCTCCATCCAAAGGTTGTCTGGAAGAGATCGCTTATAGCAATAAGACCGCCTATTAATACACTTATTTTGTAAGTGTTTATATTTTATATATTGTTCATTCATCACAAATATGGTGTTCAATAAAGAGTTTATTTATCAATCCATCTATCTAAATTACTTAAGAAGACGACCTAGTTATAAAGAAAGTTAATATATTATGTTAAGTTATCTATACTGTAGTCGTTGTCCGCGAACTGAGGCATTGCAGCTATATTTTGCGTAGCGGAAAAAACTTTTAACCTTAATCGCAAATAACTTTTTTTTCTTTATAATTTTTTTTAAGCTATTGCATAGCTTCTATCGCGGGCCTTGAGCGTGGAGACCTAATCCAGAAATTCCGTAACGAAAAAACCTAACGCCCCCCACTCTAGCGACTTCATCATAGTTAGAAGACTCGGTAGCCGATTGGTACTGGATACTGAATCGTATGCATCGGTACGGAGTTCGCATCTCAACGTGACCGAAAGCTTTTTGTGAAGAAAAATGAAACTGAAAAAAAAAAAATGCTATGCAATAGCTTTACCGCGGCAGTCCCCGAGTGCCACTCGTCTTTTTTCTATTATATTTGGCTTTGCAATCTTGTGCATTTAGCCAGTGTCAAGTATTAATATAATTCAAGTGTATTTCAAGTTAAAAGTCCAAGTCACTTGTCACAGTCAAAGTCAAGTACAAGAGTCAAGGTCCAGTCATAGTCAAGTCATACCCTAGTAAAGTGGTAGAAACTTTACTAGAACTTCTATTGGAGTTTTGGAGCGAAGGTGTTAATCACGTTTTTTAACTTTGTATGACTTGCCTACACTTATGCACATTTACTAAGTATTAACGGTTAATAATCCACCATTATTACATATTAACACTCGAAGAATCACAGGTTTTGGAAAATTATACAAAATCAACAAAGCCATTTTTTCACTTTCGCGGCAAAACTCCTGCTCTTTATGTTTGTTTTGTATTTCATGTTCAGGATATAACTGATATTGTACTCGTACATAACTTTAAACTTTAAAATAATGTCATTATTAAAATGGATCCAGCGATAAAATAGGTATAAAAACGACAAATTGCTGTCCCACAAAATTATTTATTGAAATCCTTACTAATATTATAAATGCGAAAGTAACTCTGTTTGTCTGTTACGCTTTCACGCTAAAACTACAGAACCGATTTAAACGAAATTTGGTACACAGATAGTCTAGAGCCTGAGAAAGAACATAGGCTACTTTTTAACCCCGAATTCTGGCTGGTCCGGGACTTAGGCGGGCAAAGCGGCGGGGCGCAGCTAGTTGTATATATTTTTAAAGACGGTTTCATATTCTAGGTACTCTCTTTGTCTTAAAGACACACGACAGAAATTAAACATTTGTATTTCAGGGAAACATTTTAATTATTCATCAGTGTTTACCCCTACCACTTTGTGTCACACATAAAGGTTGCGGATCACATTTTCAAAGCCCTCTTATATGAAGTTTTCCTTCAAAAACGCTTCGTAGGAAACAGCAGGGGTAGGAAACAGCTCGTCATCTCAGAATATATCCGTCTTTACATTTTCTCACGGTCCATAATCACAAACTAGGGCTGCCATCGCCTAATATTAAACTAATTTTAATTTTGACTTACCTCCAGTTCGCTCGAAGCGTTTTGCTTCTACGTTCATCATCAATACAGCGAAAGAGTGGAATTCAAATTGAATTGTTATAAACTTATAATTTACTCCTTTAATATCCGGGATCTCCCTGACACATAAGTGTCCGGTTTTCACCCGGACACTTGAAAACCCCCTCCGGACGGACCCCGGACTCCCACTAAACTAGGACAAATCCGGGGAAACCCGGATGGATGGCAGCCCTATCACAAACCAATCAACTGTTTTGACATGACGCCGTCAGTTTTGCCGCCATATTTTTACCGTCATTTTGGCGCCAGTTCACACTTACTTTCTTCTGAATAGTGTGTGATCTGATTATGTAACTTTGCAATATTGAATTTTAATTAAATTCAAGGCTGTTGCTTTCCTTTTTGATGAGGGACATTATTGAAATTGATTTTCATGCGAACACTTTTGACCTTTTATTCAACCGACTTTAAAACAGGAGGTTCACAATTCGACAATGTTTTTAAGCTATTGCATAGCTTCTATCGCGGGCCTTGAGCGTGGAGACCGAATCCAGAAATTCCGTAACGAAAATGACCTAATACCCCCACTCCGACCGGCACAGCGGTGATATTTTTAGTTTTGCCATCTATCGATGAATAGCAGAACTTTAAATGACTTTTTTTGAAATATAACGCTTGTCTCTTTAGTTCAGCAACTCGCCTCTAGGTGGCAGGAAAAAAATACTGCATAAATAAAATAAAAAAATAATTATAATTGCATAAGTTGATAAAAAATGCTATGCAATAGCTTTACTGCGGCAGTCCCCGAGTGCCACACGTCTTTTTTTTTTGTCTTCATGTTACGCGATATCTCCGCCAATTATGAATCGATTTTAATGTTTTTTTTGTATGGTAGAGTATTACAACACCTTTTTGTTACAGGTTGTATAACTAAATTTTGACAAAAATATCAGTTACGTCTTTTTTCCGTATGACGGCAGTAAAGGGCGCACACCTCGGGCGCTTTGTGTATCATGTCCCTTATTGTTGTCCTTCCGTTTTGGTATTTGTAATCAGTTGTACAAAATACTGTTTGTAGAAATAATTTGGTTTAATATCAAAATAACCGGAATAACAATTACGTCATGCATGTAAATGACATTTTTCTCTTTGAAAGTGGTATGTGGTCCGATTTAAATTTGATCAAGATCTGACCAGTAGTTTTTGAGTTATCCTCAATAATGAGTACTTTATTCATTGAATCTGATCATGAGTTCCGGAGATAAAGCTGTGAAGCAGTTTTTTTAAGCTTGCGTTAAATTATTATTAAACATTAACTACTTTGTAAAGAAAGTTATTAATAAATATTACCGATCTTATCATTATCCTACTATCTATATCTATACTAATAATATTATAAGAGGTAAGAGGTAAAGTTTGTTTGTTTGTTTGTATGTAGAAGGTAATATCTGAAACTACTGATCCGATTCTGAAAATACTTTCACTAATAGATAGCTACACTATCAGTGTCATAGGCTATGTTTTGTTGGGATAGAAGTTAGTTATCATAAAATTATAAATGCTTAAGTTTGTGTGTGTGTGAATGTTTGTTACCACGTGTCTCCGTAACTACTTAACCGATTTTAATGAAATTTGGAATGTAGGTAGCTTATGCTTTGGATTGGGACATAGGCTACTTTAATTATCATCATCATCAGCAGGCGAAGCCGCGGGGCTCAACTACTACTACTGTTATAAATTTATTATAATAAAATAATGACTTTTACCTTATTTCGCGAATAATTAAATGCAGAACTTTCTATAGCAATCAACCTAATTATTTATTTTAAGTACCTAAAAGATATTATTAAAGGCCGCTTGCTATTTACGAGCGAAAGGTTTTTAATTTCGCTGAGATTTATATAAATCATTTTTTGCTCAATTTTGAGTTTTTTTTTAAGACATCTTTATTATAAGTCATCTATATACTAATGTGCATGAAAGTGTTTCTTTTTTTTATCACAGCCCTGAGGAGAATTAAAATTGGTGCGCTTCGGACCAAGCACGATAATCATCGCAGGCTTTTTTAATATTAACTTGAAAACGCGAGCGAAGCCGCGGGACACGGCTAGTATACTATAATATGATGCAACACTTGTAATATTTTATAACTTTATGCTGGCCACTGCCACAATTTAAAAGAAAAATTTAATTATTTTTTGAAAACAATTCTTTCTACAGCCTTAATGAATTTATGGACATGCACTTCAGCAATAATTCTTTTAATATTGACTAAATTACCTCAAATATATTTTGACTGTTAATCATATTACTATTATATTTTATTAATTATTTTATTCTAGACATACCTAATGCTTATAATTATATATTTTATATTATTACCTGATGTCTGACACATTCTTTATCATAGTATCAATTGTTATTAACGAATTATTAAATTGTAATGTGACATGCCTAGAATAACGATCACTGTTATTATTAAGGTGAATAAAGAATCTGAATCTGGTTAAATGCACATTGATTGCGGAGCCAAAAAAGACATTCCATGAGGTTTTAACCGACTTTAAAAAAGGATGAGGTTATCAATTCGACTGTATTTTTTATTGTTTTTTATTTATGTATGCTATTTCATAACTTCAGATAAAGCGTTGAAGTTGGTTTTTCTACCGACTTCATAAAAAAGGAGGAGGTACTCAAGTCGACTGTATTTTTTTTAATGTTTGTTACCTCATAACTTCGTTTCACGTCTAACGATATTGAAAAAAATTGTTTTTTTTTTTAAATATGTTGCTTTCCAATTGTCTCATTTAAATGTAATCAAGATCTGATCAGTAGTTCTTGAAATATCGTAAATAATGCCTATTTTGTGGACTACTTTGACGATGTTCTCGTTTAACCGACTTCAAAACTTACCTAATAACTTCTTTTGTTGTGAGCAGATTTTGATAATATTTTTTTTATTTGAAAGCTGCTGCTTTCCATGTGGTCCCATTTAAATTTGATCAAGATCTAGTCAGTAGTTATTGAGTTATCGTCAATAATGCGTGTTTAATACATTAAATCCGATCAAGGTTCCGAAGATAAAGCGGTGAAGTTGGTTTTTTAAGCTTTGCTTGCGTTTAATTATCGATCAAACCTGCTAGCAGCAGAGCAGCTCTAATTATTGTAGCTCAAAGAGGATAATAATATACCGAGAAACTTAAATCTCGCCTAGAGCAAAGGAAACATCACACCAATATCACTAGATACGAGAAAGCGTTCCGTTTTCCATAATTCGTAATCAACACTTGGGTACTAGGTTACTGCAGACTTGCTGTGGTTGAGGGCTTATTTATGTTGGCAATGGTGCTAATTCTGTTGAGCACCGAACTAACCTAAACTAAACTAAAAATAAACTAATTTTAGTCAAAGAATACCTAAACGCTATTCTGATTTTACGTTGAACTTAATTTAAAGTTGAAATGACAGACTAAAATTGATTTTGACAGCAACCAAATTGAATTGTATTCACAAGAGCCGCAATCACATATTCCTCCATTACAGACTTTGTAGGTCGGTATTTGCTTCATTAATTGCACGTGTTATTCTTTCAAGTATAAGATCACATTGAAAATAATCCAGACCTTTTTCATACAGACTAATTTGAGTTTAAAATTTCTATTTTTAGTCTTAATATGACGTAAAACATGTACATCAGAATAAGAATTTGGTCATTTTCACTAAATAGAGTAACTAAACTAACTTAGTCCTGTCAAACTTAATTTTAGTCTAATCTTGCATTTTCTGAATAGGTTTTGGACTAAAGCAGGACTAAAACTAATTTTAGGCTAGTTTAGTCTAATTCTGGACAACAGAATCGGCACCAATGGTGCCAATTGAGATTGTCAATTTGTTGACCGAGCAGAGCGAGGAAAGTGTTTCAGCTTAGGCAAAATTGCATTCGTCCGGCGGATTTCTGGTTGTTCTCCTGTACAGGTCGCATTTCTCAACCGATTCTCGTTAAATTTGACGGGATTATAAATAGATGAACACCGGCTGCATAATAAAAAGAATATTCAAACATAAATAATAAAATTATAATATTGACATTTACTAACCAATTATTTATTATTTTACCAAATCTGACAATAATTTAATTTACTAATTTTAATAATTATTTATTTATTGACATTCACTATTTTTTTATGCATAATAGGCAAGCATTTGACCACTATCTCACCTGATGGAAAGTGACGATGCGGCCGAAGATGTAACATGCTTCCCTAGAAGATACCTATTCACTCTTGAATTGAAGACTCCCAGATACCCCTCGGGGAACAATGACGCAGGCAATGAATTCCATTCCTTCGCTGTACGGACTTAATTACTAACGATGACGCTAATTAAATTAATGAATACATTGACGGTAAATAATATTTGTACCTACACCCTTAAACAGGGTAGTTTGTAAAGATCACTGAATCTTCCACTACACCTTCTGTGTTACCTACATTCTGACAATAAATGTTTGATTTGAGTTTGCACGCACGAAAAAGTGTCACGTTCCGCCTAAGCCTGAGCGTGCAAGTGAGAGCGCGGTACATGCGAGAGCGCGGTACAAGCGAGAGCGCGGTACAAGCGAGAGCGCGGTACAAGCGAGAGCGCGGTACAAGCGAGAGCGCGGTACAAGCGAGAGCGCGGTACAAGCGATAGAGAGGCACGATCGGTCTAAGCGTTCGTAAAATTATCGTCCGTAAACCGACTTTACAGACAACCATGTTTTTTCTGAGCAGGGTTAGACAATTATATTGAATATCGTATCGAACCCGATATCCGCTGACGGCGGGCCACACCTAAGTCAGCGGCACAATTAAGTATAATATATGATGGGGAGATTTTAAAGTGCAGGCAAAGCCAGGGCTAGTCCACTAGTTAACCATAATTACTTTCATTTACCGGTAGATATCAGTAATCTCACGGGTAGCCTTCTAAACCAAAGGCTACTACTTTCCCTTTTAAAATATCGCTGCTACGCGCATCTAACAACTCGAGTTATTTACTGGTTCATATCATGCAGAACTGCCCGTTGGCGTAGTTAGGTGCGCGTTCATCTTGTAAGCAGCGGGTATCGGGTTCGGTTCCCGGCGGAAACACAATTTTTCTCCTCAAAGATTTTTTAGATTCCGCTTCTGGTTTTGATTGTGTGTGTGTGTGATGTGAATCTTTCCGGCACCCACTACACTAGTCATTAAACTTAGTGTGGAGTTGTGAGTGTGAAAGTTTATTATTATTCATCTTTATATATATTATTATTCTTCTATACGTGTGTATGTGACTGAACTCATCCTAAACGGCTGGACCGATTTTATTAAAATTCTTGTGTGTGTTTAGGTGGATATAAGAATGGTTTAGATTTACAATTCGATCCGACAAATAATGTTTATTTACTTTTTTTTATTTAATTAATTCCGCTAGTATTCATATAAAACAACGCTCACACTCGCAAGCCCACATTAAGTTCGATGACATATGTCATATGGGTACTGGAAACATTCACATCACACACAAAATCACACCCAGAAACACAAAATTTCTTTGGGGAGAAACTTTTTTTTCCCTTTTAATTTTGGCTTCGCAATCTTGTGCATTTAGCAATGTCAAGTAATAATATATTTCAATTCTATTTCATATTAAAAGTCCTCTAGTCACATTCAAAGTCAAGGTACAGTCATTGTACGGTTTATGCAAACCGTACAAAACACACGTTCCCGCGGGTCAGCAGTTAACGTGGATCCGAGTCAGTGCTCATCGCGACACCGCGCAAATAACTATTGCACTCAATAAAACAACGATTGGACTTACACGTGTTTGTTACTCAATCAATTACTACAACTACCTAACTACAATCAAGGAGTACGGTACGCACCGTACATCTTTTTGGTCCTTCGAGCAACTTTCGGACCTTTGGGGTTCGACACAACGTGGACTATTACGTACTTCCGGTGTGACATACTGTGCGAACGTGATAGTGACCGCGGAACTAGTGACACACCAACAACAACTACAACAACATCGTGGTAAATATTTTCTTTAGCGGTAGCGAATCGGTTCAACTGGCCTCCCACAAGCGGGTCTCACCAGTTGGATTGAGAAGGCGCACATATCGTTGAAGGATTAATTACCACATCAACTATTTACAACCACAACTACGGTCAACGGCTCCCACTATGAGCACCATTGAAGACCTACTTGAAACGCAAAACCAACTACAAGATGCTATAGAAAAGCTCGTCCGCAACTTCAAAAAGGATGGAGCTGAACGAAAAACTATAAGTCTCGTGAAAAAACGATTGGATACTCTGGAATCCTACTGGACAGAATTCCAAACTAACCACACATCATTGATCCATTTCGAGAATCGTGACTTCACATATTTTTACCAAAATCACTACCAAAAAACAAAAACGCTTTACAATGAAGCTAGAACACTCTTACAACAATACGAACACGTGGAAACTACCTCACTGAAGAGAGACAAATCTCCATTAACTCGTCCATCACTTCAAGTAATTGATACTACAGCAACACTTAACCAAGAACAACAACAACTACGTGAACCATCTCCAACCTACAAAAGTCAAGGTAATTCTAGTAAGACTGAGGAACTGTTACGGAAACAAAAAAGCAACTTCAGAGCGTTTTCTAGAACTACCACCAACATTAATTTAGACCAACTTCACGATAAGTGGCAATTCGAGGACGCCTTGAAAAACCTCGAATCACGTTGGCAAACTATAGATTCTCTCCACTGGGAGATCGACAGCGAACAAACTGCAGAGAACACAGAATACCTGGAAATATTTGAGATACATGAACAACGGTAGCAGGAACTAAAAAAGTCCATCAACAGCAAAATGTGGTCTGAACATCATAAGGCTAAATCTGCTCCGCGAATCGACTTACCTACATTTTCGGGCTCGTATCAACACTGGACATCTTTCAAGGACTTATTTATTGAAACGATTCACACCAACCCGTCGCTATCCAGTGCACAGAAGATGCAATACTTAAAATCCAAAGTAAAAGGCGAAGCTGAAAAACTAATACAACACTTGTCAATCAGCACCGATAATTATCAAGTGTGCTGGGACCTACTGAACAATAGGTACAACAACAAAAAGTTGATATTTACTTCTCATCTCAACACTATATTGAATCTACCAACTCTACAGTACCAAACATCTGCGACCATCAAGAGGCTGCATGACACGGCGAACGAGTGCCTGAATGCTATCAAAAACCTCGGCGTGGATACATCTACGTGGGATCCTATACTAGTTCACCTGCTATCTCAAAAATTGGATTCCGACTCATACTATGATTACATCGAATCTCTGGAGGAACCCAGAGAACTACCAGCCTTGAACGACTTCATGCGTTTTTTAGAAAACAAATTTACTTCTCTCGAAACTGCACGTCGCAAACAAGAACGACAAAATAACGATCAACAACCACAGCGGGGACAATCCAACAACAAGTTTCAACCAACATATAAGGCCTTCACCACCAACAAAAATTTCAACTCGACAAACTCAAGGCCAAATACTTCGAACAATTCCAACAATACCTATTTTTCGACGAATAAAACTTCAAACGTCCCCACAAACGTAAAGTGTCCACTCTGCAAAAATGGACACGGATTATTCCACTGTAACGAATTTATCAAATTACAACATACCGATCGACGGGAAATAGTTGCGAAACATAACTTGTGCAAAAATTGTTTATTCGATCATAAAGATAAACAATGCAAATCAAGCAAGCGTTGTCTTCTTTGTAATGCACACCATCATACATTGTTACATGACACTACCGTGTCTACTTCACCGACAGAACAAAGGAATTCACCTAACAAGACAAGCACTTTATCGAGTAGCACCGCTTCAATGGATGAAATATCTGAAACTCTTTTGGCTACGGCTCAGGTCAAGGTCAAAACCAATGATGGGACGGAAATTCTTCTTCATGCTTTAATCGATCAGGGATCTCAAATCTCCCTTCTAACCGAAAACGCTGCACAGATACTTGAATTACCTCGACAAAGGTGCAAAGGCGTCATTTTCGGCGTTGGAGCTCGAGGAAACTGCAAGGGAGCTGTGAACATAACCTGCAAATCAATAAACAATAATTTTACTTTTGACACCCAAGTATATGTAATGCGCAACCTTATCAACAATCTACCAAACAGAACTTTCCCGAACCCATCAACCTGGAAACACCTAGAGGGTATTCAACTAGCGGACCCGGAGTTCAACGTCAGTCGACCTATTGACATACTTTTTGGGGCTGATATATACTCCAACATCATACTTGGTGGCATCATCAAAGGTGATGGAAACCAGCCGATAGCTCAACAATCACAACTCGGTTGGTTCTTGTGCGGGAACATGAAGTCCTTTCAATGTAACGTCGTGCTAAACAACCTAGACGAGATCAGCAAGTTTTGAGAGATCGAAGACATCGCTGATTCTTCAAACAACCTGTCGTCTGAAGACCTACATTGCCTACAACAATACAAGACAGAAACAAAACGTCGCGAGGATGGACGCTATATCGTACGACTGCCTTTACATGAAAACATCAACGAACAACTTGGTGACTCTAGACCCAAAGCCACTGCACAGTTTTTTCAACTAGAAAAAAAGTTCTCAACTTCAAAAGGCATAGCTGATGATTACAAAAAAAATATGACGGAATACAAAGAACTGAATCAAATGAAACTAAGTGAGAATAACTTGATACCTACCTACTATCTACCTCATCACTGTGTGCAACGTGCCGATTCAAAAACAACTCCACTTCGTGTTATATTTAATGCGTCATCCAAAACGACAACTGGGAAAAGTTTTAATGACTTGATGTACCGTGGACCGAATTTACAAGTTGACCTTCAATCTCTGATTTTAAAGTGGAGGCTCTACAAGATTGCTTTCACTGCCGATATCGAAAAAATGTTTCGGCAAATTCAGTGTCATGAAGACGATCAACGATATCAAAAAATACTATGGAGAGACAATCCAAATCAACTTATACAAGAATACGCTCTAACTACAGTGACCTACGGCATCAAAGCGGCCCCCTTCTTGGCCATGATGACTCTGAAACAACTTGCCCACGACGAAAAGCAAAACCTTCCTGAGGCTGCAGCAGTACTAGAGACTTCCGTCTACATGGACGATCTGCTCTATAGCACAGAAGACATTCAAACGGCAACACGTATTAAGACTGAATTAACTGACCTACTGAAAACTGGTGCCTTCAACTTAAGAAAGTGGTCATCAAATGAACCTGAACTACTTGAGGATCACAAACCAGCACAAAACGAGCAACAGACATACGAGTTCAAACACCAACAGTCTATGAAGACATTGGGCTTACGTTGGAACCCTGACAAAGACAACTTCACCTTTCAACTAACTATTGACACCAGCTCAACGAAAACCGTTACTAAATGAATTCTACTGTCGGAAATTTCAAAGATTTTTGACCCTATAGGGTGGCTAAGACCTGTAACGACAAAAGTTAAACTTATATTTCAAAAGGTTTGGCAAGACAACCTTAGCTGGGACGACGAGGTTCCCTTCACTTTAAATAAAGAGTGGCAACAAATAAAAGCACAACTTCATGAAATCGACGACATACAAGTACCACGATGGTTACAAGTACATAAAAAGGACGACATGGAGTTACATGGTTTTTGTGACTCAAGCCAAAACTGCTACTCGTTCGTAATCTACATCAAGACGAAACAAAACGTGATAGTGGCGGCTAGTTCAAGACTACTACCATACTATTTCGCTACCCAGACTTGAACTTTGCGCAGCTCTACTACTTTCAATCCTAATGGCAAAAGTACAAGATTGCTATTCAGATCACAACATAACAAAACATGGATGGTCAGACTCAACTGCAGTCCTGGGATGGCTCCAGGGTGACCACAATCGCTGGAAACCATTCGTCTCAAACAGGGTGCAGAAAATAACAAAAATCACTAAATTATCTAAACTGCCTATTAAAAACGAAGAAAATAAAATCACGGATATGCGTCTGGTTCGTGACGAATGGAAACTAATTGTATACTACGACATGAACCCCTACTGGCAGGGAATACAAGTTTTTAAGAGCTATATCTCAACTCTAAACAAAACATGCTCGAACACAGAGAATCGAAACCAGTGCGACATAGTACTACTCCAGTTACAACACGGTTTTACAGAATTAATATACTATAGTAACCTACTACTACACGAAAAATCAAAAGGAAACAAGAGACGAAGAGGACTAATCGACGGAGTCGGTTACATTGCGAACAGCTTATTCGGCGTACTAGACGAACGTTTCGCCGAAAAGTACACCAAGGACATTGAGCAGATAAGGAGTAACGAGAAACATCTTAATCTATTGTGGAAAAACCAAACTTCTGTCCTTGAAGCCGAGAACAACGTGTTTAAACGAATTGAAAAATCTATGCAAGAACATTATAAAATGTATACCGAGTACATTGACAATCTCGATAAGGCTACGTCCTCACTTACAAATGAACTTAACAACTTGAAGATTTATAACGAATTTACTTTGATGTCAATCATCGCCAACAATATCCTGGTGAATCTAAAAGGCCTTCAAGAAACACTTTTGGAGACTTCGACCGAGATTCATTACGGAAAATTCAACATTCATTTGCTCAGCCCTCAACAACTTACAGAAGAATTAAACATCATATCAGGCCAACTGTCAAACGACTTGACTCTACCGATAGATAACATTCACGTTGATTTACGGAAATTATATCAACTGCTGAAGGTAAAGGCAAAAATGACTGTTAAATACTTCATATTTGAGATCAAGATCCCCCTAATAACAAGGGATTCCTACGAGGTCTACAAATTGGTCGCGATTCCACTTCAAGTCCAGGAATCAATGGTCAGCGTGTTACCGATCTCCGATCATGTCGCCATCAACCTTCAGAAAGATTCCTATTTGCCCATGTCTGAGAACGAATTACAAAGATGTACTCCATACAACTTCAAAAAACTAATGTGTACTCTACGACGACCTATTTACCGCTTACAATCGGACTACTCCCTTTGTATGAAGGATACTACGACAAACCAATGCGAAACAAAACAAACGATGTGTGCAGACATGTGGACGCAGCTTAACAAAATAAATACCTACCTATATTTCTGTTGTGGACACCGAACTATACGTATCATCTGCGAGCGTAAGGTTACCGCCGAGCAAGTCAGCAAGGCCGGCGTTATCGCTCTCGGGGACAGCTGCGTCATCAAGGGCGAAAGCTTCACAATACACTCGCACACTCAGCAAGCTAACTACCTAACGGTACAACCAGATGTACTCAAAGTAGAGATACCACCTATCAACGACGTTATAAACATAACAATACCTACGAACAAAATCGTATTATACAATAATACAGACGACTTATCTACTTCTGAAAAACTAAAGACTATCGGAAAACAAATCGAACTGATGAAGAGCGAAGACGACGGTCTGTATTCAGACCACATCAGTCACCATGACGTCCACCTGTACGTGGTGCTGTACCTCCTGGCCGGCGCAGCGCTGCTTGGAGCTGCGATGTACTCGTGGCGGCGCGCGCGAGGGCGCTGCTCTGCGACGCTTCCCCTAACCACGCGAGATGACCATCGAACTACGGGACCAGACATCCAACTCGAGACTATTTCAACCGAGCGTACCAGGAAGCGACTCGGGTTACCGCATGAGTCGCGTGACTCACACCGCGCTCGTATTGATAAGTCTACGTCACCTGTTCGAAAACAATTAAGTGATAGTGATTAACTTATGATTAACTTTGTTTTGTTTTAACAGCTGAATCTGATCCACTCATCTCGCCCTCGGGAGCATGTACGGTTTATGCAAACCGTACAAAACACACGTTCCCGCGGGTCAGCAGTTAACGTGGATCCGAGTCAGTGCTCATCGCGACACCGCGCGAATAACTATTGCACTCAATAAAACAACGATTGGACTTACACGTGTTTGTTACTCAATCAATTACTACAACTACCTAACTACAATCAAGGAGTACGGTACGCACCGTACAGTCATAGTCAAGTCATGCCCTAGTCAAGTGGTAGAAACTTTACTAGAAATTCTATTGGAGTTTTGGAGCGAAGGCGAAAATCACGTTTAGTTAACTTTATATGAATTGCCACACTCATGCACGTTCAAAACCTATATACGGTTAATAATCCACTATATTATCACACATTAACATTCACAATCACAACTTTCAGAAGCATACTGTTATCAAGAATAAAAAACAAAAAAAATTACAAAAGAGGAAAAAAAAAAGTTTTTGACATAACACAATATAACAAAAAACAACTACACACAATACAATAAAAAACATTAACCTACCAATTTACTAGAATGCATGTCGCTCCGTGAGGCCCATTGCATCTTAATATCAGATGAAAACCCGCTTTAAAAAGGTCTCCAACTCGTGTTGGAGGAAAATAACAGGCGGAACAAAAAAAAATCACAAGTTTCGGCAAATAAAACGAAATCTACGCTATTCTTCACTTTCCCGGCAAAAAACAACCACTTTTCCCGCGTATTTCACCTCCCCAATATATCCACAGACTTTCTCCATGAGTGATTTACGGTAGGAACTTGTACACGGAAGCTAATCATGAATGTATACTCTATGTTCGCACGCAACGTGTCATTGGGTAATAGACAGAAAAAAACATATCTTGTATTATTTATCTAATATATGTCAGCAGTAAATCGTGGACTCCTATAGTTTATAAAGTAATTGTAAGCTGTCGGAAAATACACTTAAATATTTTACCGCGAAATTTACGTAATTTTAACTACTTAGATAACTACGAGTTTCTGAGAAAAGTGGTCTTGGACAATGAAATGATCCAATGTTATAGGTACTTCTTCTTCTTAGTTATGGCTTCGCAATCTTGTGCATTTAGCCAGTGTCAAGTGACAATATAATATTTCATATTATAAGTCCTAGTCACAAGTCACAGTCAAAGTCAAGTAAAAGAGTCAAGGTTCAGTCATAGTAACGTCATGCCCTAGTAAAGTGGTGGAAACTTTACTAGAACTTCTATTGGAGTTTTGGAGCGAAGGCGAAAATCACGTTTTTCAACTTTGTATGATTTGCGTACACTTATGCACGTTCACTTAGTATCAACGGTTAATAATCCACCATTTTTACACATTAACACTCGAAGAATCACAGGTTTTGGAAAATTTTACAAAATCAACAATGCCCTTTTTCACTCACGTCAAAAAAAAAACGTTGTAGGTACAGTGTCATTTATAAAATACCATTAAGCTGTCAGACGAGTTTTTTGCCGCGAAAGTGAAAAAATGGCGTTGTTGATTTCGTATAATTTTCCAAAACCTGTGATTCTTCGAGTGTTAATGTGTAATAATGGTGGATTAGCAAGTCATTGGCAAGTCATAAAACGTTGAATAAACGTAATTTTCGCCTTCGCTCCAAATCTCCAACAGAATTTCTAGTAAAGTTTCTACCATTTTACATGACTTGACTATGTACCTTGACTCTTTTACTTGAATTTGACTGTGGCTGTGACTAGTACTTTGAATATAAAATACATTTGAAATGTATTATTACTTGACACTGGCTAAACGCACAAGATTGCGAAGCCAAAATTAAAAAAAAAGCTGTCAGACTTTAATTCTTGTTTTAAGTCTTAGCTCATTTAGTTCTATGACATTCTTCTTAGTGCTATATTTTTAGATTTTATTTAAACCGGTTTCGTACTCTACTTGTCAAGCCCTTTTCAACGATACCCCCTCACAAGGGTAGATAAAAAAATAAAAAATACTTTGCTCCCCACTTCATGTATGTGAGCTCCCTTAGCATTTTCATTTATATAATTTTAAATGTCATTTCTGGCTTTGGGTCGTAGTTTTACATATTCTATGAGAATTTGAAGTCATTCGCCTATATTGTTTAGACGCTAGATGCCTCTGACGGACGGACGGACAAAGTGCTGAACGACCCAAGTCAACTTAGAGATCTCGCTTCGTTCGATCAATTATAATATATAAAAAAAATAATATATATATTGTTTTTTTATAAATTCGAAAGATTGAGTGAATTTACGCGGGTGAAGACGCGGGGCACGGCTAATTGGTATATATGGCAAGCTTTACTTACAATCAAGTCGTTCAAGAGTTTTGCCGCGAACGTGAAAAAATGGCGTTGTTGATTTTGTATAATTTTCCAAAACCTGTGATTCTTCGAGTGTTACTTAAATAAAATCGGAGGAAAATATGTACAGCTTAACACTTTAAAAACAATAAAGAATCGTAGACGCGAAGAATCGCGACAAAATAAGTAAAAAACAAAAACATAATTCTTATGATCCGATGAGAAGGTATAACAGATATTTATTTAAGTTCCAACAGATCCTATGATCGGTTGAGAACAAAAATATATAATTTACTGGAGTCCCAACGGATCTTATGATCAGTTGGGAAGAATAAAATATAATTTATTTTAGTTGCAACTGATCTTATGATCAGATGGGAACAACTTTTATGATCGGTTAATGTGAAAATCCGATACTATGATCCGTTGGGAAGTACCCGTTCATGTGTAATAATGGTGGATTATTAACCGTTAATACTTAGTAAATGTTCATAAGTGTAGGCAAGTCATACAAATTTGAAAAACGTGATATTCGCCTTCGCTCCAAAACTCCAATAGAAGTTCTAGTAAAGTTTCTACCACTTTACTAGGGCATGACTTGACTATGACTGACTACTTGACTTTGACTGTGACTTGTGACTAAGACTTTTATTATGAAGAATAGAAATTGTTAATATTTGTTTAATATATCGACTGAAGGACTATGCATCCATGGTCATGAAATAATTAAAAAAAAAAATCTAGTCGTTCCAACATCTACTCGAGCTGATCTAAATAGTTATAAGTATCGGACATTAGTTTAAAACCTCATCAATAAATGTAACGCTCGAGAAAAGTGAGCGTTGATGTCTTTTCTATGATAAGATGGTAGCGTAGATATGCTACGACTGTAGCTTGCTTTATGCAACAACTAGCCGTGCCCCGCGGCTTCGCCCGCTATTATCAAGTTCAAAAGTAGCCTATGTGTTAATCTTAGGTATTATCTATGTACATTCCAAATTTCAGACAAATCCGTTCAACCGTTAAAGCGTGAAGAGGGAACAAACATACTTACACACTTACACACAAACTTTCGGTTTTATAATATTAGTAGGATTAGGCAAGTAATACGCCAAACTATCAGACTTTACATAATATTACTAGTCGTTCGCGCTGAACTGAGACCTCGCGCCTACATTTTGCTTAATAGAGAGAAACTTTTGAGGTTAACTGCATATAACTTTATTTTAAAAATAATTGTTTGTATATAATAATGATTTCTGTATTTGTTGTTCAAGTACAGGATATAACGGATATTATACGTAAGTTTCAGCTTTAAATATGAAGACATTTTTGGGATACACCCCGGGACAAAATAGGTCTAAAACAGTGACTTTGGTGGCTTACCAAATTGTCATTTTCAAACATAGATTGTTTCTAAAACTGATTTTGTACTCTACTTGTCAAGCCCTTTTCAACGATACTCCACAGGGCTATATAAAAAAAAACTATCATGAATAAGAGCCCCCTTAATTTTTTTATTTATATAATTTTCTGGCTTTAGTCTATAGTTTATTATACATAGATTTAAATATCTTTATATGGTACATAAGCGAGTTTGTATTGTATAAATTATCGTCAGATTAGGGGGCTTAAAAGTCTAGAAGACTCCATTTCTGTTTTAATTAAATGTAACTCATTCCACATAATAATAGTTATAGCTATCGTTGATTATATTTAAATGGCTTGTTATCCATCTAATACTATAAAATTTCAGTTATAAAAAGAAAGGTTAAAGTGTTAAATTTAAATAGGGTAATTATTAATTATGTTCTAAAAAATTTTATCGTTGTTGTACCTATATTTGCTTAATAATCCTACTAATATTATAAATGCGAAAGTTTCTGTGTAAGTATGTTTGTTTCCTTTTCACGCTATAACGGCTGAACGGATTTGGATTACATGGAATACCTTATTACTAGGATTAACACATAGGCTACTTTTTAACTTGTTAAACGCGGGTAAAGCCGTGTAGCATGGCTAGTCAGTTATAAAAGCTAAAACACGGTAAGGGTTAATGTTACGCAATAATATTTATCAAGTGTCAATGAAATAAATAATGATTATTACTCACAAGTACTCTCATATCTTTCGTTAGATAACTTAGGTATAAAAAGGTATACTTATGTATATCTACCTACCTTTTACATCCAATCTCTTCCCACCACAGAAATGGGAAAGGTATCACAGATGTGATCCGACCAGTTGTTGATGACCAACACGCGCGATCGGACGCACGCGTCGCGTCGGCTGAATACATTCCGCGTTCGAAGCCACCCGACTGAAAAATAACTGTGACTTTAATTTTTATTTTTGTGAGTGACTTGATTTTTATTGGTGCAGTGTTCTTGGTGCATTGGGCTGCTAAGTGAGTAAATATTTTTTTCTTGACTAGTGACTACATGACTAGTTGTTCAGTCCGGCTTCGCCCGCGTTAATTTTCAAAATATCATCAAATTCCCAATTTTGTTACAAAATGTAAGAGAAAATGTTTTTTTTAGTATTTTTTTCCGATATTTTAATAGTTATTCTGCTATTCGGGACGTAGAAAAATACTACAAATCAAAAACCATTTAAATACATATAATTAAAGTACAATACACATACATAAATATTAAACACTAGCCGTGCTCTGAGGCTTCGCCCGCTCTTATCAAATCCAAAAGTAGCCTATGTGTTATCCTAGGTACAAGCTATGTACATTCCAAATTGTATCCAAATCCGTTCAGCCGTTAAAGCGTCAAGAGGGAACAAACATACTTACACACTTACACACAAACTTTCGGATTTATAATATTATAGTAGGATAAACATGGTTGGATAAAAGAAACCTATTCACTCTGGAAGACTCCCAGATTATACCGTACGGGAAACAAAGACGAGGGCAATGAGTTCCACTCTGTACGGATGATGAACGTAGAAACGAAACGCTTCGAGCGAACTAGAGGTACGTCAACCATAAATGGGTAACGTTTGATAGTTTGTCTTGTTGTTAGATGGTAAAAAGGGCTTGGGGGAATTAAGTCATGTAATTCCCGTGCACACTCTCCAAAATGTAAGCGATAGAATACCGATATGCTTGCCACCTTACGTCGGTGACCGAGACTGCAACCTGGACTCGATTAGCTTACCTTTGTTAATGAGTTTTGGCTTGCCGGTCAATAGATTCGAGAGTTTCTTTAGAATTATTGTAAAAAACAGCTGTACCCGGCATGCGTTGCAACGCCACGTAAACAATTAAATAATTAAACGCAAGCAAAGCTTAAAAAAACCGACTTCACCACTTTATCTTCGGAACCTTAGATAGATAGATAATACTTTATTGATCCACTTTATAAGATGAGATAAAACAAAGGTAACAAACAAGCTTATACGTAAAGTATCACAACAGGCTGCCTTATCACTAATAGCAATCTCTACCAGGCAATCAGATTTACCTTAATCAGATTAAATGTATTAAACACGCATTATTGACTATAACTCAAAAACTAGAGATCAGATCTTGATCGAATTTCAATGGGACCACATGAAAAGCACCAGCTATCATTTTAAAAAACAATCATCAACATCGGTTCACAACGAAAGAAGTTATGAGGTAACTTTTGAAGTCGGTTAAACGAGAACATCGTCAAAGTAGGCGTACAAATAGGCATTATTGACGATATTTCAAGAACTACTGATCAGATCTTGATCAAATTTAAATGGGACCAATTAGAAAGCAACATCTTTCAAACTAAAAAAAAAATTTCGAAATCGGCTCTCGTGGAGAGAAGTTATGAGGTAACATTCATAAAAAAAAATACAGTCGACTTGAGCACCTCCTCCTTTTTTGGGAAGTCGGTAAAAAAGAGCTGTAGCCCCCCGACATGCGTTGCAAAGCCACGTGAAAAAAAGTGTTTTACCTTTTCATGTTTATGGTTGCCTTGTACTTTAATACCTTAATAAAATGTTACTAAATTATTACTTTCTAGTTCAGCCGCATGGTTTTGTCCGCTAATGATGATGATGATTAAAGTAGCTTATGTGTTATTCCTAAACTATCTACATTTTAAATTTCATCAAAATCGGTTTTTTCGTTACGGAGATACGTGGTAACAAACATTCACACACACACAAACTTTCGCATTTATAATATTAATTAGGATATATATTTGAGAGCCTGCGTATTCCAGGTCTAGTGTGTTTACCAGCTTCGATCACATCGTCACTTACCATCAGGTGAGATAGTGGTCAAACACGAGACTGTCACAGATAAAATATATATATATATATATATATATATATATATATCTTTGAAATGTTTTAATAGTTATTCTGCTATTCGGGGCAGAGGGCTTGCCTATCAATCATTAAAAAAAACAATTTTATCGTTAAGGTTATAGTTACAAATCAAAACAGGACTAATAAGCTATTTTCTTCACTTTGATTACATAAAATTAAAAACATAAAACAACGAATCAATTTTCAATTAAGCCTCGATATCGCCCAAGAAGCGAAAGTCTAATTAAATAATTAACTAAATAAAGAAAACTACGACAAAAACATTGGCTGTAAACATAATGATTGTAACTCTTAATAAATGTAGGCTGCATGCAAGCGGCAGCAATAAAAAAACGTTAATTATTATTGTTATTTTATTTATATCGCAGATTAATTAATAGTTGCAGGCTAATTAGACGTACGCAGACACCGACGTAAGGTCGCGAGCCTATCGGTATTCTATCGTCTACATTTTGAAGAGTGTGCGCAGAAATTACATGAGTTAATTCTCCCATGCCCCTTTTACCATCTAACAACAAGACAAACTGTCAAACGTCATTCATTTATGTTTGGCATACCTCCAGTTCGCTCGAAGCGTTTCGCTTCTACGTTCATCATCCGTACGGCGAAGGAGTGGAACTCATTACCTGTGTCTTTGTTCCCCGAGGGGTATAATTTGGGAGTCTTCAAGTCTCGAGTGAACAGGTATCTTCTAGATAAACATGTCACATCTTCGGCCGCATCATCACTTTCCTTCAGGTGAGATAGTGGTCAAATGTTTGACTATAATTCATTAAAAAAAACGTACTAATGCATTTAGCAACAGAGATTTAACAGTTAGATACCTATGTTAGCTATAGTTAAAGAAGTAATACTTTAAAAAGTTTTTTTTAAATCAAGGTTACCAGTCTTACCAGTGGTAAATAAAAAGGACTAAAAAGTTAAATAAACAGAGAATTTATCAAAACGAGCCCAAACTCGATGGGTTTATCTTGTTTAGTTCAGAAGTTCCTATGGCTATCTTCCGTCTCCATCATCAGACCAGCTCGTGGTACCATATCATTGTATTGTCACCGAAGATACATAAGTAACAATAATAATTTATTTCACATGAATATTACAGTTTCAATTTTCAATAAATATGAGCACAAAGTAAACGTTCACAACAAATGTAATAAATGATTATACCTTTACAGTACAGGCTATTCGCTTGAGGAACTCTCTTCCTGTTTCAATAAGACGTGCTCAGACTGTTCATGCATTTAAAATTCAAGTAAAAAAATTATTTTTCACCCAATAGCTTTTCTGTGTCATACTGTTCTCCTACTTATATTTCATAATATGATTCAAGCTGTAACAAATATCCTTACTTTATTATAATATGTTGTATATATGTATTTATATTATAAACATATGTATTCATAAGTATTGCCTTATAGAATTTATTTTCGCTTTTAGCGATAAGACCGCCGATTGTACACTATAATTTATGTTTTGTTATTTTGAGTGATTTATGTAAGGTGTGACAATAAAGCATTATCTATCTATCTATCTATACCTAAAATATATTTGCCCCAGACCTCAACGCTAGACTGGAGCCTGTGTTGCAGAGATCTGTTTCCCCCCAAACAATATGACTATGTTTATTTATTACCGATAATGTTGCACATATTAATAAACATTGTGCGCTATTTTAATCGTTAAAAGAAGTGTTTCAATATCTGTCTTATATGCTAAAATTACATAGATTTTTGGATAGTATGTATTGTGTGTGTGTGTGCATGATAAGTACACAAAATTTGAGTCCAATCGGACATCGGGAAGTGGGTCTAATTTAGCTTGTACGATTTGATTACAGACCGACAGATAACGGGACTGTTGATACTAAATAAAAGCTTGTAAAATGATGAAGAGGTGAAGCTGCGCAAGCGCCACCTTTATTACTGGTTAGTACGCATATAGACAGCTACCTGAGTGGTTATACCCGTGCCCCTCATATTCAAATACATCATTATTTCGAGCTAAGGAGATCTCCAAGTTGACTTAGGTTCAGCACTTTGTCCGTCCGTCTGTCAGAGGCTTCAAGCGTCTAGACCACAAAAGCGAATAACTTCAAACTGTCAAAGAATTTGTAAATGTGGCCAATCAAAGATGCTGCGTTACCTTGTATATGATGTAGCCTTATATTCTCTCTGCGTGTCAGCTGTTGTTGGCAACAATGGCAACCCTTTGAGATGTTACGAGGGTTTGGAGTTTTGCCGCGAAAGTGAAAAAATGGCGTTGTTGATTTTGTGTTATTTTCCAAAACCTGTGATTCTTCGAGTGTTAATGTGTAATAATGGTGGATTATTAACCGTTAATACTTAGTAAATGTGCATAAGTGTAGGCAAGTCATACAAAGTTGAAAAACGTGATTTTCGCCTTCGCTCCAAAACTCCAATAGAAGTTCTAGTAAAATTTCTACCACTTTACTAGGGCATGACTTGACTACGACTGACTACTTGACTTTGACTGTGTCTTGTGACTAAGATTTTTATTATGAAGAATAGAAATCGTTAATATTTGTTTAATATTTCGACTGAAGGACTATGCATCCATGGTCATGAAATAATTAAAAAAAAAAAAAAAATTACGAGGGTTTGTACAGTTCACACTAATCTGTCATCGTGTAACCACAGATTAAATACTGAAGATTATCAGCTCATTCGCGATGGAAGCGATGCACCTCTATCACTGGCGGCAGCCGAGCGTGCCATCATGATGTCATTATTGCATGTTATTATGTAGCAATATGGCGTCTCGCGTGATGATGACAGCGTCGATTGGACTGTTTTTGTAGTGCTAGATTATCTGTGGATATGTTAAGTTTAAGCCGTGTTTAAGCGCAACTTTTGCTTTTTTGTAGCTTTGACGCGAAAATAAAAAAATGGCGCTACTACTAATAGGCAAAGACACTTGGGTCATGTGTTCTTTATGAGCTGCACTTCTAAAACACTACATTACACTAACACTAAACAAGTTCAAATGGTTTGATCTTTTGGGTCTTCTCACTATATTAGTGTGATCGAGCTAGATGGCCTCGACGGAACCAAAATAAAAATAAAACCGGCCAAGTGCGAGTCGGACTCGCGCACGAAGGGTTCCGTACCACTATCTATATTAAATCAAGTTTGTTGTATGGGAGCCCCCCTTAAATATTTATTTTATTCTTAGTATTTGTTGTTATAGCGGCAATAGAAATACATCATCTGTGAAAATTTCAACTGTCTAGCTATCACCGTTCTTGAGATAAAGCCTGGTGACAGACGGACGGACGGACAGCGAAGTCTCAGTAATAGGGTCCCGTTTTTACCCTTTGGGTACGAAACCCTAAAAATTTAGACAGTCAATAGAACACGTCAAGAAGCCAGAATCAAAATGCATATTCCATTACCTTTTTAGTTTATAGAACAGCGAAATAAACGTTCTGCTGTCTACAACGTCTTCTGTGTTTCCCGAGAGTTAAAATGTTTGTCTTAAATGAATATGCTAACCTTCCTAAGTGCTCCACCTTCGACTGCATCTTCACATTCAATCAGGTGATGCTATGGCCAATGTTTTTGACCGAGCGAGCAGAGAAGTGTCTCCGATTCTTGGGAAAAAATGCTTTCGTATGCCCAGCGGATGTCCGGCTGTTCTCGAATCCTCTGCAGGTCGCATATTTCAATCGATACTCTTGAAATTTTGTAAGCAGGATAATTATGTTTTTATTTGTCTATTCAGTTTTTAGAATATTTTCAAAAGGGCGGATTTACGGATTTTGAAACTTAAAAAAAATTTAAACGCAAGCAAAGCTTAAAAAAATTACTTCATCGCTTATGCACTATTATGTATTTCGGTTTTGGCTTGACCGATTTCGATAAAATATATATGGGACCACGTCTGAAGTAAACTCTACCAAACAAAAAAAATATCAAATCGATTATTTATTGGCAGTGAAATCGCGTAAAATATATATAAAAAAACAGTGGAATTGAGAACCTCCTTTTTTGAAGTCGGTTGAAAACAAAGTCCATTTCGAAAAATACGGGTAATTTGAGTGGCTTATCAGCTAAAGACCGTCTTTAGATCACAGAGTATTATATTTACATTTTATACATTCAACTGACATTTTTAATTATTAATTTTACATACTTTTGAGAGCCTGCGTATTCCAGGTCTAGTGTGTTTACCAGCTTCATCATCACCATCATGTAAGATAGTGG
Source organism: Lomographa bimaculata (assembly GCA_948107665.1). Taxonomy (NCBI): domain Eukaryota; kingdom Metazoa; phylum Arthropoda; class Insecta; order Lepidoptera; family Geometridae; genus Lomographa; species Lomographa bimaculata. Next base: position 9,261,663 of record OX403610.1, on the reverse strand, counting down.
TCAAACACTAGCCTGTCACAAATAAAAAAAAAAACTTAGTTATTTGACATCTCATCATAATTTATATAATACTTTATTGACGTGATTCTGAATTAAATACTAATTTTCATTCAATATTCCAAAATTAATACTATTATTTGTAATGTTACTTATTTGATCTCTACATATAAATATTTGTACACCGGAAATTGTAGAGTACGTAAAACTAATACTATGTCTATTACCTAATATTAATTATTTACCATACTCAGACAAATAAATACATTTTGATTTGATTTTGATATTAACGGTTGATTGACTACACGCGTGGTACGCAAAAAGCTTGCAAAAAGATCCAATCCTACTAATATTATAAATCAGAAAGTTTGTGTATGTTTGTTCCCTCTTTAAGCTTTAACGACTTAACGGATTTGGATTACATTTGGAATGTACATAGATTATATTTAATACTTTATTGCACAGTAAAAAGTGTACAAAAGGAGGACCTAATGCTAAAAGCATTCTCTACCAGTCATCCAGCGGTGGAAAATGAAATGACATGAGGCGTGCATCAATCAGGGGTAAAGAAATATGTTAATAAAATTTATATCGAATTGTAATGTACATAAATATAAAATACTTAAGATTATACATACTAACTAATAAAAATATATAACATAAATATCTAAAAAATATAATAAATAAGAAAAAATATATAACATAAATATATATATATAAATATATACTAATAACTGTGCTCAGAGAAGTTTGTTAACATTATAAGGCTTTGGTAATAATTTAAAGAAAATGATCTTTAACGTGCTTTTTAAAACACTTTTGAGGGTGATTTTTTAATATATACTCAGGATTAACACATAGGCTACTTTTTAACATGATAATAGCGGGCGAAGCCGCGGGGCACGGCTAGCTCATAAATCAGGCTGATAACAACTAACGAACCATACAGATTACAAAACAGATATCGGCTATAATGTAGGTACCTACTTATTCCAGTTCCGCACTGTAATACAAATGTATGCCGAACGAGGCACTGCCATGATGGATCGATTGATTATATAGCAGCATGCTATGGCACAGAATAACTGATAGTATCTGTAGGTACGGTAGTTATGGAGGCGGATGATCGGAAGTGTAATCCTACTAATATTATAAATCCGAAAGTTTGTGTGTAAGTGGTAAGTATGTTTGTTCCCTCTTGACGCTTGAACGGCTGAACGGATTTGGATGAAATTTGGAATGTACATAGATTATACCTAGGATTAACACATAGGTTACTTTTCAACTTGATAATAGCGGGCGAAGCCGCGGGGCACGGCTAGTGTTACATACATAGAAAGCTTCGGGCTCAAACAACAATGATCGATGATGATGATTAAATATTAGTTGAGTCCATACATGAGATCTTTGTTGCCGACTTCAAAAAAGGAGGAGGTACTATGTTCGACTATGTATATATTTACTAGCCGTGCCCCGCGGCTTCGCCCGCTATTATCAAGCTAAAAAGTAGCCTATGTGTTAATCATAGGTATAATCTATATACATTCCAAATTTCATCTAAATCCGTTCAGCCGTTAAAGCGTGAAGAGGGAACTAACATACTTGCACACTTACGCACACACACACACAAACTTTCGGATTTATAATATTAGTACGATTTATATTCACCGATTTCTCCCCCATTTGTGGATCGATTCTCAAAATTCTTCTTTTGTTTGTTAGATTACACCTCAGAGGTGGTCCCATATACATTTTATTGTAATCGATCAAGCCAAAACCAAAATATAAGCGGTGAAGTCGGTTTTTTTAAGCTTTGCTTACATTTAAATTATATTCAATGTTGATCACTATCTCAATTGATTGAAAATTCTTTACTTTTTTTAGTTAGTTACTTTTACGCTTTCACAGTCACAGCCCCACACTAAGTTCGATGACTTGCGTCGTGGGTGCCGGAAACATTAACATCACACACATAATCGCAACCAGAACCAGAAACACAAATTTCCTTGGGGAGAAAACTTGTGTTCCCGCCGGGAATAATTTTTTTTTTATTCTCGATAGGCAAGCCTTTGACCACTACCTCACCTGATGGAAAGTGACTGAATGAATCGAACCTAATACCCCTGCTTAGAAGGCGAACGCCACCTAACTAAGCCAACAGGCAAACTTTATTGAATAAAAAATAAAAAAATACAGTCGACTTGAGTACCTCCTCCTTTTTTGGGAAGTCGGTAACAAAAATAAATTATAGGTACAACTAAATACTATGAAGCATTATATTCCAGCTGTGCCCCGCGGTTTCGCCCGCGTTTATTAAGTTTCAAAGTAGTCTATGTGTTAATCCTAGGTATAAGCTATGTACATTCCAAATTTCATCCAAATCCATTCAGCCGTTGTAGCGTGAAGAGAAATCAAACATATTTACACACACACTTTCGGATTTATAATATTAATGTGATAAGTATAACAGTGCAATGTGATAATTGTATCATAGTTGATTACCATAAAACGATTGGACATCAAGTTAGCAGTTTTTATTGTGTTATTATTAAGACGATATACAAATTAATTTTTGCCAGAGGTGTTATTGTTGACGACCCAGTTGGCGCAGTGGGCAAGTGCCCTCTGCAACATGGGTCCTGTGTACGATTCCCGGCACGAGCACAATTTTCCTTTGCACGGGACATGTGTGATTCTGGTTCTGGGTTTTATTTTGTGTGAATATGTAAATATTTCCGGCACCCACAATACAAGCCTTTGATCTTAGTGTGGTGCTGTAAGTGTGAATGCGTTTGTTTTGGTTATTGTGTTAGTTAAGATCATTCCGTACCATTTCTAATGAATAATTGGTTAATTTACACTATCCCGCAAAAAACGGCTTCGCCGCTCCTCGCCTTGTCATATGCTCGCCGATACCAGTTGACACTAATTGACACCTTACACTAAACAGAGAAGATAAATAATATATTTTAAAATAAATTAAAAAAATGATAAAATAGAATTTTTAAATAGCTGTACCACGAAAGACGTTGGTCTCTATGGTTAGAATGATGTCCCAAACTGGTACATACAAATTACTTTGTAAAGGGTGGACTAAAGCAATGTTAAGGATATGTGTCTTAAATATTGAAGTTAGCAAAATTTACTTAAGGCAAATATTTGATTACATCAAGAAATAAAAATGACTGCATTCAAAGATTTTTGAAAATTCACGTGCATCATATCCAGCCCGGAATCGGAAACTAACCAAGCATAGAAAATAATGTATTTTTATTATACCGATTGAAAGCGTCAAAACAGGAACAAACCTCTATAATAAATAGCGCATCTGTGTATTTTATAAATATAAACATTCACACTCACAGCCCACACTAAATTCGATGGCTTGTGTCGTGGATTCACATCAAATACCCAATCACAGCCAGAACCAGAAGAACAAATTTTCCTTGGGAAGAAAACTTTTGTTCCCGCCGGGAATCGAACCCGTTACGTATAAGGCAAACAATCATTTGACTAAGCCAACGGGTAGTTCAAATATGAAAACTTTATCTTTTGTTCTTACTGAATACTTAGTACTTGTTAACGGCTGAAAAAATTACATAGCGCCTTAAACAGTGTTGGTAGTTACGCACTTAACAATTTGGGTTTTTTTTACTTATAATAGTAGTAACTACTTGTCGACACGGACGTACGATTGAATAAAATTATTTTAATTGGTTACGCTCAATAAACTTATAAAACATCGATTACATCGGGTCAATTACAAGTTTTTGAGCAAATTCGATTGATTTGTGGGTGATTTGATTATAGAATTTCCGATGTTTTTGATTGATGTAATGCATAACGTTATTATAACTCGACTACGGTTTTGATTTTAGCGCCGTATCTATATAGACACATATACTAGCCGTGCCCCGCGGCTTCGCCCGCTATTATCAAGTTAAAAAGTAGCCTATGTGTTAATCCTAGGTATAATCTATGTACATTCCAAATTTCAACCAAATCCGTTCAGCCGTTAAAGCGTGAAGAGGGAACAAACATACTTACACACTTACACACAAACTTTCGGATTTATAATAATACTAGCCGTGCCCCGTGGCTTCGCCCGCTATTATCAAGTTAAAAAGTAGCCTATGTGTTAATCCTAGGTATAATCTATGTACATTCCAAATTTCATCCAAATCCGTTCAGCCGTTAAAGCGTGAAGAGGGAACAAACATACTTACACACTTACACACAAACTTTCGGATTTATAATATTAGTAGGATGCACGCCTCTTCACGAGCTGGGGGGATCGCCTCAAGATCTCTTCGCCATAGATACCAATCAATAATCAATAATTACAATAAAATATTGTTGATTTTGATTTTTATAGTACTAGACTCGGATATGCTATCTTTTCGTTATACTCGTTTTATCTCAATTGGCGTTATAGTAACAGAAGAATTATGCGCCTCGATAATCCATTTTAGGTTTTTAGTAATTTTAGTAATATATTATGAAATAACGCAGGCAAAGACACGTGGTCAAGCTAGTAACCAACGTAATTATTAATTATAAGTAACGTATACAATAATTACAGTTCAGCAAACAGTATCAAATCACAATGCGTGAGCAAACACATAATCTTGCCTTACAGAGAATGTAAACAATATATTAACGGCTTACTGATTTAAAATGATATAAATCAGAGATAGAAACTAAATAGACTGACTTAACCAAACTCCGGTTAAAGACAAATCAGTCGTTTATAGGGTTCCATTAATCAGACATAATCGGTTGTTTTAGGGTTCCATTACTCAGTCATAACGGTTGTTTTAGGGTTCCATTACTCTGGCTTAACGGTTGTTTTAGGGTTCCATTACTCAGGCTTAACGGTTGTTTTAGGGTTCCATTACTCAGGCTTAACAGTTGTTTTAGGGTACCATTACTAAGGCTTAATGGTTGTTTTAGGGTTCTATTACTAAGGCTTAATGGTGGTTTTCGGGTTTCATTACTCAGTCATATGATTGTTTTAGGGTTCCATTAGTCAGGCAGAACGGTTGTTTTAGGGTTTAATTACTCAGGCATGACGATTGTATTTTGGGGATCCATTAATCAGACATAATCGGTTGTTTTAGGGTTCCATTACTTAGGCATAACGATTGTTTTTAGGGATCCATTAATCAGACAACGGTCATTTCAGGGTTTCATTAATCAGACATAACGGTCATTCTAGGGTTAAATTTTTCAAACATAATGGTCATATTTACGGTCAGGTTTATTTTCTATTGTATGTTTGTTTATCTTGTCCATAGTGCCAAATAAATGTGTATTTCAAATTTTTTTTCTAAATGAATTTAGATTGCTGATCCATAATTAAAATGGTTTTATCTACCGTTTCAAACTTTTTATCATCTACTTGTTTACGAGCTTGTCTTGTCATAAATTTGACACTGGCAAATTGCGGTGTTAAAATAACCACAAAGTCCGAAAAAAAAAGAGTTTCAACTTGATGGTGAGAATAAACTTAACCGGAGGATTTACGAATCATTAATTTGTGTTGATGAACCCGGGCCTGAACTAGATACGTAATAAAGCAATTATTATTTTAATCGTTGTGATTTTTCTCATTAATCGCAATTCATAATATCGCAGTATTCAGTTTTAAATAGGTACTCAGTAAACAGTTATTACTGTTTTTAACCGGCTTCAAAAAAAGAGGTTCTCAATTCGACAATATGTTTTTTTACGCGATATCTCCGCTATGATAATAAATAAATAAAAAATCTATTTATTGCAAAAAATAACACATAATTGAAGTGAAACGTATTATTACTTGACATTGGCAAAATAAACATAAACATAACATAAGCGCTTTCACATTCACAGCCCCACACTAAGTTCGATGACTACTGTCGAAGGTGTCAGAAACATTTCACATCACACACACAATCACATTCAGAACCAGAAACACAACTTTTTCTTGGGGAGAAAACTTGATGACTTGTTCCTGCCAGGAATCGAACCCGATATCCTTGCTTATAACTAATAAAGCCGTCGGGCAGCAACATAAAAGAACAATTATAACAAACTAATTCTATGATCTATTTGTTCTTTGTCCGTCTGTCTGTCAGTCAAGTGCACTTGTGACTAAGACTTCTTTTATGAAATATGCAATAGATATTTTATTACTTGCATCTGGTAAAATGCACAGAGATTGCGGAGCCAAAAAAAAAGTTTATCGCGCGTCATCTTAATCCATTGTTATTATAAATGGAAAGAAAATTAAAACGCGTACATTTGTTACACCCATTCATTACAAGAACAAAAGAATTTAGAGTTGAATAACGACTATTAAATATGACATAATAGTTTCTCATGTTAATGAATTACATGATGAAGATTTAAAACTAGAAACCGACTATTAGTACCTACGGAATGACTTCATATAAACGCTTTCATACTCACAGCCCCACACGATTCGATGACTTGTGTCGTCAGTACCAGACATATTTTTTTCTCGGAGCGAAAACCTCTGTTCTGTGTTCCCACGGGGAATCGAACCCTATAATGCTTAGAAGTCGAACGCGTACCAACTAAACCAAAAAGTTCAAAGTTATAGCTTAAAACAAAAAAAATGTTGTGTTAAATGTATTTGAAATCTAGTATAATTTTTTTTTATAGAGTAAAAAATATGGTATTTTAGGGCTTTTTGATTTGATATCCACGACAAAAGTAGTTGTCTATTTTTACAAGCTATTATTTAGTTTCACCTGTCCCGGTGTTCGTCATCAAATCTTGCAAATTAAATTTGATCCACTCCCCGGTTACCGATTAAGCTGAAATTTTGCATACATCTGTAAATTGCGTGACAATGCAATATTATGATGACATGGTGCTGATCTGATGATGGAGCTGGAAGGTGGCCAAAGGAACTACACAACCTCATCGAGATTGGGCTCATTTGAATCGTCTTCACGAGTAGTTTGTCTTTCAATGGTAACCAGGGTCTGATGGAGCTGCAAGGTGGTCATAGGAACTCTGTAATGAAACGACGCAACCCCATCGAGTTTCGGCTCGTTTGATTCGTCTCGACAAGTTCTCTGGTTATATAACTTTTAGTCCTCTTTATTTACAACTTGTAAAAGCTTGATATTAAAAAATGTTTAAAGTTTCTATGACTTGTTTTGTCACTACTTTATGGAGATCTACGGACGCGATTTCGTTGTTTTCTCGCTTTGTTAAGAGACTAGTTTCGGCACAGTCGGTGCTCCTTCAGCAGTCGAGTACGCAGTAGACCGTCCGGCGTCTCGGCTTGTACCACTACGTAATAATCCTTGATATGTGTAATACTCTAATACTTACGAATATTTCAATAATCACACTTCCCATATGTCGTTAATAATAAAGAGAGAATAATTTCGTCGCTTCAGGCAGGGCTTGTACGCAGTACGCAGAACAAAAGTTAAAAATTTGAGTCGAAGTTGGCACATAGTACGCAGAACTGATGGCCGATGGGGCCGAAAGGTTCTCTAATGGAGGCCACGGACTGGCAGGCGCAGTGTCGGAAGACCACAAGGTGGACGGACGACATAATGAAGGTCGCAGAACGACGCTGGATGCAGGCCGCTAACAACCGTTCTTTTTGGAAATCTTTGGGAGAGGCCTATATCCAGCAGTGGACTTCTTGTGGCTGAGATGATGATGATGATGAGGCAGGGCTTGAGTAGCTCAGCTCTTGGAGCAACAGGGCACGACACGACACCCCATGGCCGCGGGTTCAATCCCCGCATCCAGCCATATTTTTTCCTTTCTAAATTTACGCTTTAAGTTTTTATTTATTATTTATTTATTATATGATACGATGATGAAACATCACCCTTCTTCGCTTTACCAGAGTCGGGTAAACATCGCTTCTGATTTGAGACAGTGTAGGAATGTTTACAACAATTACTTTTGTGTTGCATTCGCACCTTGTTAGTTCTAAGTTCCGACTTTCTAACGTAATCATAACTTTAGTTTTACTTATGCTTAACTTAGGATTCTGAGAGAAAGCTGTAGAAGAAAAGTTAGTACTTAGATTAAGTTAGGTATATAACTTCTTCTTATGTTTGCCTAATTCTTAAATTCAAATGGGTTTAAAATAATATTATTAGATAATTGATAAACAATTGTTAAATAAATATTCAAACGACTTCAAAAAACACCATAAGTCAATTTTTGACGACCCGGTTGGCGCAGTGGACAGGTGTCAACTATCTGCGCAGTGGACAGGTGTCAACTATCTGCGCCGTGGGTCCTGGGTTCGATTCCCGGCAGGAGCACAAATTCCTTCCCAAGGGATATTTGTGCTCCTGGTTCTGGGTGTAATGTGTGTGTGATGTGAATGTTTCCGGCACCCACGATACAAGTCTTTGAACTTAGTGTGGAGCTGTGAGTATGAATGTGTTTTGTTTTTTTTAAAACCATAAGTCAATAAACTAAAAAGGAATGATACAAAAGGGCAGAGATAAAAAACATTTTCTTCCCCACTGACATGGGAACCCCCTTAATATTTACATTTATATAATTTTAAATGTCATTTCTGGCTTTGGGCCGTAAATTTACATATTCTGTAAGAATTTGAAGTCATTCGCTTATATGGTTTAGACGCTAGATGCCTCTGACAGACGGACGGACGGACGGCCAAAGTGCTGAACGACTCAAGTCAACTTAGAGATCTCGCTTTGCTCGATCAATAATATAAATGATTTAAATTTATAAATGTAATGTAGTTTTAATAGTAGTATACATGTTTTAGCAGTTGATTCGAATACATTTGTCGCATATAAAATGAACAAAACAAACTAACGAGTAACACTCATCCGCCGCTTTCCTTCGACCTCCGATGTAACCTCCCGGTTCAAAAGTGTCGGAACCGAAGTCGAAGTCGGAGGTGTAACATCAATCAGAATTTCCGATATTTCGGAAGCGGAACCGAAGCTCCGTAACATCCATGATATGTATTATAGTTTTACACGTTTAGTTTTAGTTTTAATATCACATTTTACTACTATATTGGAACGAAAGTTCCTTATCGCGCGTTGCGAAGGGGGCTAGACGGAAAAAATTAAGACCAAAAGTTGTAACGACACTTTTTGCTATAGTTGTAAGCCATACCACGTTCTCGTCCGATCACCGAAGTTAAGCAACGTCGGGCGCGGTCAGTACTTGGATGGGTGACCGCCTGGGAACACCGCGTGATGTCGGTTTTTGCATGTTTCTTTTAATTTTGGAACGAAAGTTCCTTACCGCGCGTTGCGAAAGGGGGCTAGACGAAAATTGAACTTCGTTCCATCTGGGTGTCCCTTGACACCTCTCAAGATTTTTTCTAATGATAAAGTACTTAGTTAATGTGTCAAGATAAAACTAATATGTTGTTATTTTTGTTCCAGATTTATTAAAAAAATTAATAAACACGCTGGACGCGAATATACAAGTTTCTAGGGGACTGCAATATGGTAAAGTATTTGATACTTTTAATTTTGGCTTCGCAATCTTGTGCATTTAAGCAGTGTCAAGTAATTAATATTTTTCAATTATAATTCAGTATTTTATATTATGTAGTCTTAGTCACAAGTCACAGTCAAATACACGAGTCGTGGTCCAGTCATAGTCAAGTCATACCCTTCATTAGTGAGACTTTTTCTGTTTTGTTTACTGAACGAGTGATATATTATCCAATTGTTTTTTAAGTTTTTTTGATTTGAATATTTTCATGAGTTTTTTGACTTCAGTATTTTTCAAGAAGCCTGAAGGCATATAAACTAGTAAGACTTTTGCCCCCATTTATTTTGAGTTGACTGAATAAATGGGGGCAAAAACATAAATAATCGCTTTCACACTCTCAGTCACACACTAAGTTCTATGACTTGTGTCGTGGGTACCGGAAACATACTCATCCCACATACAATTACAACCAGAAACACTAATTTCCATCGGTGAGAAAACTTGTGTTCCTGCCGGGAATTGAACCAAAGCTAACAGCCAGTACAAATTAGTCAGACTTTATTCTATACTAGCCGTGCCCCGCGGCTTCGCCCGCTATTATCAAGTTAAAAAGTAGTTGTGTTAATCCTAGGTATAATCTATGTACACTCCAAATTTCATCCAAACCCGTTCAGCCGTTAAAGCGTGAAGACTGAGGGGACAAACATTTCGGATTTATAATATTAGTAGGATTTTTATCATTTATTATTTATATGATGCATGCATAAATATACATAGTAATAGTAGTCCTTTTATTGTACTATCACGATTTTTCGGATTTATAATATTAGTAGGATTTAGTAAAATTTGCTTGTTTTTTATTTCAGTGGGTCCGACTATGGGTCGCGTTCGGCTTGTCAGCAGCAGCATTGTCACAACATACCAACACGGTAAGTTTTACCACATAACCAAGACAATAAGAGGGTTATGATTTTAGCACCGTATGTTTTTTTTTATTCATTTCATTTTCATTTCATTTATTATACACACAATTATAACATCATTACAGCCTTAGCCAAGACGATGTTATAAGGAAATACATAGCACTTAATTTAATATACATATATATAGTTCGTAATAAAATATACCTAATTTTCTAGAACTTTCTGTACCGCCTCTGTGAATTGCGGCAGGGAGACATTAAAAATATCTTGATCGTTTGATACACTATTTATAATTCGTATTGCCCGAGACAAAGGTGAAAACTTAAGTAAGTTGGTCCTCGGTGTGGGCACCTCGAGCGTGGGCGTAGGACGGCGCGCGCCTCCCGCCCCCGCCGGCGCGCGCAGCCGCAGCGCCGCCAGCACCTCCGGGTGGTGCAGGAGGCCGCGCAGCACGCGGAACACGTACCGCGCCAGCGCCACGTCGCGCCGCACGCTCAGCCGACTGTACCCCACCATGCCGATAACGAACAGGCTCGGGTACATGAGCGGGTAGAACGGGTACACACCGAATTCCTTCTTATACAAAAATCGACAAAACTTATTTTGGATCTTTTCTACCATGAGGCTATACTTAGCTTCGTTGGGATTCCAGATCATGGCGCTCGTTTCGAGATGACTCCTGACGAGCGCATTATATAAAATTTTAATAATATCGATATTATTGAAATCCTTCCCTTCCCGAAGTATAAAACCTAGGTTCCGGAAGGATTTGCCGCATATATCGATAATATGCTCGCGAAACATTAGTTCGGGTACCATTTTGATGCCTAGGTCCCGCACCTCGTTGACTCGCGGCATCACGACCGAGTCCATCTCGTAAACGTGGTGCAGTGGAGTACGTGCGCGGCTAAAAGTCATTATGGCACATTTGTTGACGTTAAAATTTAACTTATTCGTTTTACTCCACTGCACCACATTATCGATATCCCGCTGCAGTCGTTGACAATCCGAAGTGCCCTCCACTGACAAAAACAGCTTCAAGTCGTCTGCGAACAGCAAACACCTCGACTCCTCCACAACAGACGGCAGATCGTTAATCATTAGGATAAATTCTAACGGCCCGAGGTTGCTACCCTGACTCACGCCCGAAAGCGTTAGATAGGGTGTCGACTCGTATCCCGCGTAATCCACATATTGTCGGCGGTTGCCGAGGTAACTTGCGAAAAACTTTAGAAGGTGCGGTGTGAACCCTAACCCGGCGAACTTAGCCAGAAGAATATCATTGTCGACCATATCGAATGCGCGGCTAAAATCGAAATATGCGGTGTCTACCTGCCCAGATGCATCTATTGCTGGAGCTAAGTACGTCATAAAGGACATCAAGTTACTTCCTGTACTTCGACTCGGCCGGAAACCATGCTGAGCGTCAGTCAGCTGTGCACTCACTTGGGTATAAATACATTTGTGCAGCGCCGACTCAAACACCTTTGCGAACGCCGACAGCACAGCTACCGGTCGGTAGCCGCTCACGTCAGAACCCGAGCTCGCTTTCGGTACCGGGATTACTCTGGTTAATTTCCAACGATCCGGGTATGAGCCCACCATTAAAAATAAATTAAAAATATGCAGTAAGGGTTCCTCAAATACTGAGCTACAATCCCTAACCATGTAGGGTGGTATACCATCTGGGCCCGCTGACTGCTTCGGCTTCAGGCGGCGGAGCACAGCACGCAGCTCGCGTAGGCCGAGCTGGCCGACGTGTACGCGAGCTGCGCCCGCGCCCGCGCCGCCCGCGCTCTCCGCCGCCGCCGGGTCCAGGATCGGTCGTTCCGCTCGGTACACAGAATGAAAGTAAGAAGCGAAGCATTCTGCGCAATCTTTTTCACTTAATTCTTGTCCATTGTTCGTGATCCGATTTTTAGCTCGTTTGACTCGCTTGCCCCTGATGTAATTCCAAAATGATTTAGGGTCATTTTTAACGTTCGCCTGAATTTTGTTCTGGTAAGCTCTATAGGTTGTATATAATTTAATTTTGACTTTAGCTCGATAATCTGAAAAGCTCTCATAATCACTCTGCGATCCGGTCGCTTTGTATAATTTGTGGTACCGCCACTTTGTCCTAACATCGCTTATGAGATCGGGAGTAAACCAGTTTGGATAGTTATAGGTAGATTTAGTATTATGTAATTTATGTATTTTCTTAGGAGTGCATTCACCGATGGCTTCGTTAACTACTTTATACAGAAAATTTAACGCCTCATCAGGGTCCTGTATATCATACAAAGCATCCCAATCTATACTATAGAAATTACTGTATAATCTATAAAAATCCGTTTTATTAAAATTCCAACTTTGCTTCCTATTTGACATTTCATCTTGCCCACCTTGCTTCGATGATCCCGTTGACAACGGTTGTCGGCGCAAGCGCATCGCCGCGCTTACCATCAGTGGCGGGTGATGAACGTCAATATCAACTAATGGTTCGTCCGACAGTTTTACCACCAAGTCACTCGCACAAAACGTTGTTAATACTAAGTCTAGTGCACGATCATTTACATTAAAAATATTGTTTACCTGCCGAAATCCACAGAAGGCGATCACATATTCTAAATAACATTGAACTTCTACTGATGTAGAAGGCATATTAAAGTCACCAAACACAAGAACATTAGAATATTTGACACATACGTTTTCTAGAATCTGAAATAAATGCATGTATTCGTTTGAATCACATTTTGGTGGAATATAAACCACACAACATAAAAATAAACAATTATTTCTTCGGTGTACCGTCGCGCAAACAATCTCAAATAAGGCAGAGTTTACATTGGCGATCGAAACACGTTGCAGTTCTAGGCGTGGCGATGCCGCTAGAAATACACCACCCTGTTTGCGACCATCAGTTCGGTCGCATCTAAGAATTTTAAACTCGGGTGGAATAACTTCCCCGTCGTAAATAGACTCATTAAGACCCGATTCCGTGATGGCAAAAAGGTCACAAGTCGATGTCAATATGTTAGTACAGAATGTTTGTGTTTTCGTCCGCAGTCCTCGAACATTCTGATAAAATACATGAATGTCTATAGATTTACTAGTCATTCTTCGTTGGCTTCCGAAAGTTGCGAAACCACACCCATTCATTAAACTGACTATTTACAGGCCAGCTGTCCGCACAGTTGATTTTATCAAAAAGCAACTCGGGTACTCCGACCATAAATGACGAATAGTCACGTTTGGTCTTAAGAATTATTTTTTCAACCTTTACATCGCTGGTTCCACAGATCTTCCTGACATGTTCCAATATGGCTTTCTCAGAAGTGTCGGTGTGGAGTGACCATACGTGCAAAAATTTCTTTTTTTGTATTGCCTGAAATGTAGAAATTTGCACATTTTCTCCTGATAGGATAGAATGCTTTTTTGCCTTCTTTGAGTTACTTACAACCTTCCACTCTTCAGACTCATTAGTCTCCTTCTCTTGCATTGCAGGAGGTGCGATGGCGATCGATAACACGCCGTCATTTTGCTTCGGTTGTGTAGACGCTGCCTTAGTAGTTCGCTTTATGGCCCGGCGCTCGCGTTCCGATACCGGTTTAGGTAAACCCGGCGCTATAGCATTCTCACTGTTTGTCTCACTCGCACTCAAGGTAGTTGAAGCAATGCCCGAATCTTCTGTCTTGCTTCTCATCGCTTCCATTGATGATAAATTTGCAAGTAGCTTTTCAATCATAGAAGAAAGATCTCCAATTACCCTTATTTGTTCATTAATTTTGGAACCGTTGTTCTCAATAATCCGATGCTGATCTTCAATTTTCTTATTTAGGGCTTCAATAAGAGCGGATTGAGCCACGACTTTTGTTGTCAACGAAGACACTTTCTTAGACATATCACTAATTGCCGCTTCCGCGTTAAATTTCGACATCTTATACCGATTTTCGGAATAAATTCACAGAGACTATGTTCGCGTGTCGATAGACGATAGACGAAAATTGGAGATAGGCAAACTTTTGACCACCATCTCACCTGATAGTAAGCGACGATGTGGTCGACGATGGAGCAAGATACCTATTCGCTCGTTACTTGAAAACTGAGAGATATTGTACTCATCAGGAATCACCGACTCAGGCAAGGATTCCTTTGCGGTTCGCACAATGAATGTGAAAGCAAAACGCTTCGTCCCCATTTGTGGAATGTCTACCATATAGTCGCTTATCAGTTTGTCTGCTTGTCCGATGATAGAACGGTCTTTATGTATGTCACGCTCACAGTTACACTTAGTTCGATGACTTGTCCTTCCGGCACCCGGAAACATTCACATCACACACACAATCAGAACCAGAAACACAAATTTACCTTGGGGAGGAAACTTGTGTTCCGATCGAACCCGATACCCCTGCTTAGAAGGCAACCGCTCACCCAACTAACCAACGGGCAGTTCAATCAAGTACTTTCCTTTAAAGAAATAAATGTGAATCAAGTACAGTGCAGGAAACTATTCATTATTCATATCCATTGTAAAGGCCGGAAGCCGATCTGTTACTTTCTCTTACGGCAGGAACCAACAACTGAACTATATATAATGCCATGCCACAGAATAAGGCTAGGTTTCCATTGTTTACGTACATTTACAAGATAGCAAAATAAAAACTTAGGTTTTTTTTATTCTATACTATATATATATACTATATCTATACTAATATTATAAAGAGGTAAAGTTTGTTTGTTTGTATGAAAAAGGTAATCTCTGAAACTACTGATCCGATGCTGAAAATTCTTTCACTAATAGATAGCTACACTATCCCTGAGTGTCATAGGCCGTTTTGTTGGGATAAAAGTTAGTTATCAGTGATAAATTTAGTAAGGATAAATTATCGCTTGAGGCGGGATTTGAACCCGCGGCCATAGGGTCTCATGCCCTATTGCTCTAACCGCTGAGCTACTCAAGCCCCGCCTGAAGCGACGAAATTAACCGTTCCTTATTATTAACGTGTTACGGGGACGTGTGACGTCATCTACCGAAACAGTTTATAGAAACTACAACGGCCAACGAGTCTAACATTGCAGTTAGCTCAACGTTGTGTTGATAACGTCTACCCAAATCAATTGATTTTATTTATATAGCATTAGCCATGCTAGGCAGAACTATAGTGATAAATTTAGAAAGGAAAAATTATCGCTTGAGGCGGGATCCTTTCTAAATTTATCACTATAGTTCTGCCTAGCATGGCTAATGCTATATAAATAAAATCAGTTAGTTATCAGTTCGAAATAACAATATTCGTAAGACAAGACGGAGAAATATTTTATAACTGGTCGCTTTATCGACGTACGCTGACTAAACAGTTAAACAAATGTAAATACAATGTAAGGCAAAAATGTAAGAAATGTAAAGTTTTTCCCGACGGGAAGTTGGTGTTTCTGGTTCTGTGTATGACGTAAATGCTGTGTGTGTGGTGTTAATGTTTACGTCCCCACGACACAAGTCATAGTACTTTAGGTGTGGGGTTGTGAATGTGAAAGCGTTTATGTGTAAGCTTTTGTTTACCCGGGCGACGCCGGGCGGGTCAGCTAGTGCTTGATAAACAAGCATTTGACCGCTATGTCAAGCCACCATCAAGTTGAAAGTCTGCCGCCAAGCCAAATACGGTGTTCCGGCAGTTATCCTTGAGAGCCTACGTATTTCAGGTCTAGTGTGTATACCAGCTTCGATCGCATCGTCACTTACCATCAGATGAGATAGTGGTCAAACACTAGCCTGTCACAACTTTGTTACGGGTAATTTTTTAAATGCTTTTCATACTCACAGCTCCACGCTAAGCTCCAAGACTTGTGTCGTGGGTGGCGGAAAGCAATCACATCACACGTACACAATCACACCCAGAGATGTTAATTTCCTTTGAAAGGAAAATTTGTGTTTCTGGTTCTGGTTGTCATTGTGTGTGATGTGAATGTTTCCGTTACCCACGACACAAGTCATTGAACTTAGTGTGGGGCTGCGAGTGTGGAAACGTTTGTGTTTAATCAATAGACTCCTCATTTCTACGCATGCTTAAGTATACTATGTAATACATAATTAAACCGACAGTTAAAAGATCGCTTAATTGAGAGTGAATAGTTACTCGGTTTATCTTCCACTTAAGCACAGATTATCTGATAGTTACTATGTGAACTCAAGCACTATAGCTAGACTAATGTGGACCTGGCGCATAAGAAGAAGAGAATAGCATGAACGAAGCTGTGCGTGCTTTCCCTATATTCTCTAGTTAGCCTAGTAGGAATCATATCATCCCCAATTTTTTAATAAATGAAAGATATGTTTTCAGGTTAGAGGTTTTTTTTCTCTACAGGCATTTTTTTATATGTTTTTTGAAAATATTAATTTTGATATTCCTACCCATTAATTACACATCTTTTGTCTAAATTTTTTTTAAATATTATCCTAATAATCTGAAAGTTTGTGTGTAAATGTGTAAGTATGTTTGTTCCCTCTTCACGCTTTAATGGCTGAACGGATTTGGATGAAATTTACAATGTACATAGCTTATATCTAGGATTTCACATAGGCTATTTTTTAACTAGATAATATCGGGCGAAGCCGCGGGGCGCGTTTCGTTTTTCATATTCTCTTCTTTTTTACACATTTTTTATTTGGTTTATTTATTCACCAAACAAAGCTGAGAACACTCTTAATAAAGTAACTTTCCAAACAAAAAAAACTAGATCGAAATCAGTCTAGCCGTATGGGTGCCACAGATACACACTACTATCTTCTATCTTCAACCCGCATCGTCACTTTCCATAAGTGAGATGGTGGTCAAATGCTTGTCTATTTAGCATAAAAAACAGGGTGTAGTAAAGACACACGATAGTAGTGAAACTTTTGTATTACAGTGAATCATTAATTATTCATCACAGTGATTACCCCTCACAACTTTTTGTCACACAAAATAGGTTGCGAATCAAAATTTCAAAGCTCTCCTATAAAAAGTTTCATTTCAAAAAACAAACTTATTTAAATTTTTTCCTCGATCTTAATCTAATTCTAGGTAATAAAAAAAAGAGAAAATAATAAATAAATAAAAAGTATTGTAAGTATTTAACAAAATTAGTTATATGTTTAAATTAGCGTTGAAAAGGTGTGTCTTATATTATTGGCTTAATGATTCCAAGACCTTCATTCACCTAAATTGTAACCGGTTATAGCAAACTACATAATTAAACGCAAGCAAAGCTTAAAAAAACCAACTTCACCGCTTATCTTCGGAACCTTGATCAGATTCAACGTATTAAACACGCATTATTGACAAGAACTCAATAACTAGTGATCAGATCTTGACCAAATTTAAATGGACTACATGAAAAAACCAGCTTTCAAATAAAAAATAATCATCAAAATCGGCGCACAAAGAAAGAAGTTATGAGGTAACTTTTGAAGTCGGTTAAAAACGAGAATATCGTCAATGTAGTCCACAGAATACGTATTATTGAAGATAACTCAAAAACTACTAGTCAGATCTTGACCAAATTTAAATGGGACCAATTGGAAAGCAACATCTATCAAACAAAAAAAAAATCAAAATCGGTTCACGTGGAACGAAGTTATGTCATATTAAATATCGATAGTTCATTACTTCGACAAGTTGCTTACTTCGAAAAAATATATTTCTACAAGCCAATTTGACAAGACAAAACAATTATCTGCCGAACAAGTGCACGTCGAAGCAGGGTTTGTCGAAGTAGTGGTCTTTCTAAAGTGTGCGTTGTCGAAGTTAGTTTGGTCGGACTATTCCTTGTCGAATATATGATCTGTCGAAGCAATGACTTGTCGAAATATATTTTTTCGAAGTAAGCAACTTGTCGAAGTAATGAACTGTCGATATTTAGTATGACACCCGTTATGAGGTAACACACAAAAAAAAATACAGTCGACTTGAGTACCTCCTCCTTTATTTTTGTCGGTAAAAATTAAACAAATGTCCACACTATGGGTTTCGTCATCAACAAATCGTTACTACAATTCTATAGAGGATAATGACGTGTATTGTAACGTAATTCATAATCGGTGCAATTATGTGTGTGTGTGACACAACAACGTGTCAAAATAACAATTTATATATTGACTTACAAATATTTTTTTAAATATACATAATTGCTTAGTAATTTGTTTATGCATAGATAATTACTGTATATACTAATGTTATAAAGGGATGCAGTTGGTTTGTTTATTTGTAAAAGGTAATCTCTGAAATTAATGATCCAATTCTATAAATTCTTGCACTAATTTATAGTTAGATTATTTTTTACTGTTATGGGCTATTTCTATTGGGATAAAAGTTAGTTTTAAGTTCGAAATAATAATTGATCGAGCGAAGCGAGATCTCGAAGTTGACTTGCGTCGTTTAGCACTTTGTCCGTCCGTCCGTCCATCCGTCTGACGTCTAGACCATTTCAGCGAAAGACTTCAAATTCTAATAGAATATGTAAAATACTGGCCCAAAGCCAGAAATTACATTTAAAATTATATATAAAACACGAATGCTACCCACTGGTAGTGGGCTTGAGCACTTGAGTTACCTATAGGCTCGATGTCTTGTAGGTAACTTGGTTCTTTGCTGTGTATAATTTTAGTTTAGTTTTAAGGAAATATAGGCAATTGGCCCGTAGTCACTGTTTTTAGACGTATTTTGTCCCGGGATCTACCTCAAAAATGGATTGCCCCTGAACGCTGAAACTTACGAATAATATCCGTTATATCCTGTACTTGATCAACAAAAACAGAAATCAAACAATTATTATAAAAAATAAGAAATTATAAGCAATTAACCTCAAAAGATTTTCTCTATGAAGCAAAAATGTAGGCACGAAATCTCAGTTCGGCGCGAACGACTATATATTACTTTTATTATTATTACCTTTACTAACATGTATTCGTAAGACAAGTCGGAGACTAATTAAGTCATTGGCTGCTTTATGCGCTTAGCTTACTTAACAATAAGACATAGGTGAACACAATATATGGCAAAAATGTTGACCTTTATGAGTTTTACAAACAAGTCTGTGACAGCACATATCCAACATTTACATTTAGGTCATAATAAATGACATTTCCTGGTTAAAAATCTTAAAAATATTGGCCTATGGTTGCTTATCAAAATAAACTATTTTATCGTCTTATGTGTTTTAACCGACTTCAAAAAGAAGGAGGTTCTCAATTCGACTGTATGTTTTTTTTATGTGTGTTACGCGATCATTCCGCTAATAATTATGAATCGATTTTAATGACTCTTTTTTGTTTGGTAGATCATACATCAGAGGTGGAACCATAGAAATTTAATCGAAATTGATAGGGCTTTTTGAGAAAATCAACAAAAAAAATAAGCAGTGAAGTCGGAGTCGGAGAGTCTAAACGTAAGTTAATTTGTTCCCTCTTCACACTTTAACGACTGAACGGATTTGGATGAAATTTGGAATGTACATAGATTATACCTAGGATTAACACATAGGTTACTTTTTAACTTGATAATAGCGGGCGAAGCCGCGGGGCACGGCTAGTATTAAAATAATCAATCCACCTTGGTATATATAAAAGTGTCTACAAGTCTAATATAAATGTATGTCATCCAAATTCCACCTGTGCACTTAAGTGTTGCATGTATTACTTTCTCTCGGAAACAGTTTAACTAACCGCCAGTTAACCGCGATATGTACTTACGTAATCTCTTTAAGGGCAATCAAATCATCCGTTAAGAAAGGGCCAGTGCTTCTCAAACTTTTACTGCAGAACACATTTTTTTTTAAATTTATTTTAATGCTAAATAGGCAAGCATTTGACCACTATCTCACCTAATGGAAGGTGGTGTTGCGGCCGAAGATGTCACATGCTTGCCTAGAAGATACCTATTCACTCTTGATTTGAAGATTCCTAGATTATACCCCTCGGGGAACAATGACGCAGGCAACGAGTTCTACACCTTCGCTGTACGGATGATGAACGTAGAAGCAAACCGCTTCGAGCGAACTGGAGGTATGTCAACTATAAATGGATGACGTTTGACAGTTTGTCTAGTTGTTAGATGGTAAAATGGGCATGGTGGAATTAACTCATCATCAAAAGCGCTTATTATAATTTTTTTTTTTTATATATACCTATTTGGCCCAGCATGATGGGGACGCTACCCACTGGTAGTGGGCTTGAGCACTTTAGTTACCTATGAGCTCGATGCCTTGTAGGTAACTTAGGTCTTTGCTGTAGGTGTATATAGTTTTAGTTTCGTTTTAGGAAATATGGGCAAATGGTCCGTAGATAGAAGCTTTATTAAGAAAAAACAAATAAATAAATAATTCACCAATTTTTTTTTAACAATTCTAATAGAAGAATGCTATCTACAGGCCAATTGCCTATGTTTCCTAAGACTAAACTAAAACTATGTACAGCTAAGAACTTAGTTACCTACAAGACATTCACCAATTGACATTTACATCCGCGTATATTATGTTTTTCTTTGTACAATATACACTATAATACTATTAAAATATTAAACAAAATCATCGCCAAAGTGTAATTTAATAAGGTTTCTCTAAGTTACAGGACTTTGTCTGCACTTCTAGCCGTCAGTCCGTCCGTCCGTCTGTCAGATACATCTAGCGTCTAAACCATACAAGCGAATAATTTCAAACTCACAAAGAATATGCAAAGCTGTGGCCAACAATTGCAATTAAAATTATGTTAATAAGGCATGTAATTGGGAGGCAATATACTAGATAATTGCCTGTAACAGACGGCCGGACGGACGGATAAAGTGCTGAATCAAGTCTGCTTAGACACCTCGGTCACAAATTGGGAGTCACACTTTGAGAAACTCTGTTCCAAAGCACAGAGTCTGAGCACTGGCAAGTAAAAGTATGTCGCAACTCGTAATGTGTTACTTAACGGAGTTATTTATTAGAACATATAATGGACCTAAGGAAACCGCATAATGATGTACAGGGCAATGAACTCATTTAACAGGTATCCTCGGCCGCATAATCACTTTCATTCACATAAAAATAAGTTTAAAATGTGAATTAATTTATATCAGTATTTGTATGTAGGTGTAATAAGGGTTTCTCACGCGAAATAAATACATTTCATTTATTTATTTTAATTAAAAAGTAGCCGTGTCCCGTGGCTTTGCACGCTATTATCAAGTTAAAAGTAGCCTATGTGTTAATCCTAGGTATACGCTATGTACATTCCAAATATCATCCAAATCCGTTCAGCCGTTAAAGCGTCAAGAGGGAACAAACATACTTACACACTCACACAAACTTATTAGTAGGATGCTTTTATACTCACAGCCCCACAATAAGTTCAACGACTTGTGTCGTGGGTGCCGGAAACATCCATATCACACACACAATCACCTAACACCAGAAACATACATTTCTCTTGGGGAGTAAACTCTTGTTTCCTCCTCCTTATAAGGCAGAGTATGCCAACTCGGCTACACATTTAAACCTGAAACTTACGAGTAATATCCGTTATATCCTGAACTAGCCTTGCCCGGCAGCTTCGCCCGCTATTATCAAGTCAAAAAGTAGCCTATCCTATATCCTAGGTATAAGCTACGTTCCAAATTTAATCCAAATCTGTTCAGACGTTAAAGCGTACTTACTCACTTAAACACTTGCACACTTACACACAAACTTTCGGATTTATAATATTAGTTTTTTTTATGAGATATGCGCGAGGTTTCCGTTCGGGGCGAACTACAAGTTATATTAGTGTCATGTAAATCCTACTAATATTATAAATCCGAAAGTTTGTGTGAAAGTGTGTGTGTAAGTGTGTAAGTATGTTTGTTCCTTCTTCACGCTTTAACGGCTGAACGGATTTAGATGAAATTTGGAATGTACATAGATTATACCTAGGATTAACACATAGGCTACTTTTTAACTTGATAATAGCAGGCGAAGCCGCGGGGTACGGCTAGTGAACAATAAAGATGAGGTTGTAGGCCAAAGTCCATATGCCCATAGACATTAAAACACTTTCAACATTGAGGCGTTATATTGTTTATTTCTTGTATTTTGTTTTGAGCATTAATTAGCATTTATTATGTACTTAATTATGTTTTATTATTTACTAGTCGTTCGAACTGTGATCTCGCGCCTACATTAGTGAACCAATTTTGATGATTCTTTTTTTGTTTGAAAGCTGGTGCTTCCCATGACGTAGTCCCATTTAAATTTGATCACGATCGAAAAGTTTTCGAGTTATCCTCAATAATGCATATTTAATTTATTTAATCTGTTTAAGGGTTCCGAAGATAACAAACAAAAAAACAAACTAACACATTCACACTCACAGCCCCACACTAAGTTCAAATACTTGTATCGTGGGTGCCGGAAACATTCACATCACACACACATTACACCCAGAACCAGAAGCACAAATATCCCTTGGGATGGAATTTGTGCTCCTGCCGGGAATCGAACCCAGAACCCACGGCGGAGAGGGCGGACACCTGTCCACTGCGTCAACTGGGTCGTCAAAAGCGGTGAAGTCGGCTTTTTAACACGCTTTTATTAGCTTCATCTGTATGTACGTTTGTTTGTAACCAACTGCTTAGGGCTTGATTTTGACCCACTTCAAACCGTCAGATTTCATTTAAACTTCGGAGACTTATGACGGACCGATGACGAAACAAAAATATGTATATATTTTTTTTATTTAAATAGCGTGTTTTTTTAACTATTATATTTATTATTTAAACTTGTCTTGCGTTTAAATTAAGTTTATTTATCTCCTAGTCGTAGAACTGAGATCTCGCCTACATTCTGCCTAGTAAAGAATCTATCTACCTAAATAAGAAACGTCGAAATATTCTAAAATTGT
This sequence comes from Lomographa bimaculata, assembly GCA_948107665.1. Taxonomy (NCBI): domain Eukaryota; kingdom Metazoa; phylum Arthropoda; class Insecta; order Lepidoptera; family Geometridae; genus Lomographa; species Lomographa bimaculata. The sequence goes on along the minus strand of OX403610.1, from coordinate 9,238,398 downwards.
CGAGCGTTCTAAAAACTGCCGGACGATAAACGCTGTGTGTAAATGCTTTCTAAGGAATGGATAGTGCGTTGCAGCTATGTTACATAATATAGATGAGCTAATATAATGTAGGTAATAGTGAATCTGTCTAAGTTAATGACGTCCTAAGGTACCGAGGTTAAGAGGTACTTAATGAAGCTTTGTGCAATGCTGTGTAAAACTTATATAAGATTTCATTTATATACTAGCTGTGCCTCTAGGTTTTACCCGCGTTAAATCCTGTACCCGTGGGATTTCCAGGATAAAAAGTAGCCTACGTGTTAATCTAGTGTCAGCTACCTCCTTATCAAATTTCATCAAAGTTGGTCCAGCCGTTTGAGGGTGAAAAATATGTAGAGTACATTTTGTAGTACTGGTTGTGGGCAAACAAAATGTACTCTACACCATTAGCTGTTGATGATGATGCATATAGTAAAAAACCGGCCAAGTGCGAGTCGTCCTCGCGTACGAAGGGTTCCGTACCGTTATCTATAAAAAAGCAAGTTTGTTGTATGGGAGCCCTCCTTAAATAGTTTTTTTTTTTAGTATTTGTTGTAATAGCGGCAATAGAAATAAATAAATCAAATCAAATAAATCTTTATTGTCAAAGAATGTACAATATTTCACGATAGTGTTCTTAAAGGCTAAGTTAGCAATATAGTTAAGTAATAGGGTCCCGTTTTTACCCTTTGAATAGAATAGAATAGAATATTAACTTATTTGTATAAGTCACATCTATCATTAGTACGAGTAATAAATATGAAACTAAAAGACTTAAAACTACCCTAATAATTAATGTGCACACACACAAAATGGTCCAACTCAGCATAATATCGAAGAAGGTAGTCACCGACGCTGGTATTCTGTTGGAACCATTCTAGTGAAATCACGGCCCGCATACGGTGCACATAAATTTATGACAACCAAAGTGGCCGCAAGTACAGAAAAATCTAAAAATTAAGCGAATGAAGCAACATTGTATGAGTATAGATATATATAAATAGAACACAGAATATACCTAATCCTTTGGGTACGGAACCCTAAAAATTACTCCATGTCATTCTCCATGTACACTACAATTCAGATACATTTTGTACGTGAACTACATCAACACTTACCACTAGAGAAATATCGTAGATTTGTTGTTTACTCTGTTGTTTTTATCTGAAGTAATTTTGAAGAAAATTCTTAGCAAATCGCCGTATTTAGTTTCCTGTGCGCTGATTCAAATAGCTATGTGTAAAGGGACGTATTCAAATCTATCCAGTCGTTATCCAAGCACTTGTGGCATCATTGCGTATTGCAGATAAACATGAAATGTATGAATGTATGAAATATGTACGAGTTGTGTATTGAAATACTATTTACATGACAATCATTTTAGGTTTATGGCTTCAATAAAATTGTTTCAACAGTGCAGTTATTATTAACCGACCTAACGAGACGAGGAGTCAATTTGTAGAGAATAAAGACATTACTCTCTCACACACACACACACACAATTTACATGACAATTAATTTATGTTTATGAATTCAATAAAATTGTTTCAACAGTGCAGTTATTATTTAACCGACCAAACGAGACGAAGAGTCAATTTGTAGAGAATGAAGACATTACTCTCTCTCACACACACACAATTTACATGACAATCAATTTATGTTTATGACTTCAATAATATTGTTTCAACAGTGCAGTTATTATTTAACCGAACAAACGAGACGAGGAGTCAATTTGTAGAGAATGAAGACATTACTCTCACACACACAATTTACATGTCAATCAATTTATGTTTATGACTTCAATAAAATTGTTTCAACAGTGCAGAAATTGTTTAATGTATTGTGATTTGTGATACTAAAGGAACAAGAAGCAAGTTCAAAACCCGACTGACTACCAGACTACCTAGCACAAAACTGCTTTTCAACCGACTTCAAAAAAGGAGGTTCTCAATTCGTTTGTATGTACGTTACGCGTTATCTCCACGAACCGATTTCGATGTTTTTTTTTTTTGGTAGAGTTGCCAAGCCAAAACCGAGATATAAACGATGAAGTGGTTTTTTTTAAGTTTTGCATGCGTTTCAATTATTTTTAGTTTAAAACCAAATGAATATTTTTCGTTATACCTTATCACATGTTTTCGATATGTTATTTTGGAGCTCTTTCATTTGATACCATAACGATGTTATATGACGATTGTACAAGCTTTCATTTAGTTCCACCTGTCCCGTGGTCTCTCGGTATGTGATCAAATCTTGCAAGCTAAATTAGACCTACTTCCCGATGTCTGATCGGACTCAAATTTAGTGTACTTATAAGGTGACAATACAATGATATAGTACCCTGGAGCTAGTCTGATGATGGAGACGGAAGATGGCCATAGGGACGAACTAAACAAGATAAACCCATCGAGTTTGGGCTCGTTTGATTCGCCTTGACAAGTTCTCTAATCTAAGAAATCGAACTGATAAGCGACACCGCTATATGGTAGACATTCCACAAATGCGCACGAAGCGTTTTGCTTTCACATTCAATGTGCGAACTGCAAAGGAATGGAACTTCTTGTTGAGTCGGTGTTTCCTGATGGGCACAATATGGGATTCTTCACCAAGCTTGCTCTATCGTCGACCACATCTCCGTATTTTATTGTGTCGAAAATTGGTCCAGCTAGGTTGATTTTTAGCGTAAAAGTAACAAACATACAAACACAAACTTTCGCCTTTATTATATGTATTACTGTGATGTTGATCCCGTACTGCCCGCAATGATTGTGTTTTTTTTTTTTATTCTAGATAGGCAAACGTTTGACCGCCATCTCATCTGATGGTAAGTGACGATGCGGTCGAAGATGGAGCACGTTTGCCTAGAAGATGCCTATTCACTCGTGATTTTAAGACATATTTGTGGGTATGTGAGTGTTAATACTAATTTACCGAAATTTCACAAAAAAAGGAGGGGTACTCAAGTCGACTGTATTTTTTTATTTTTATTTGTGTTATAACTTCGTTCCATGTGAAGCGTATTTGATTTTATTTTTGTTTGAAAAATGTTGCTTTCCATTTGGTTCCATTCAAATTTGATCAAGATCTCAGTAGTTCTTGAAATATCTTCAATAATGCGTGTTTAGTACATCTAATCTGTTTAAAGTTCCGAAGATAAAGCGGTGAAGTCGGTTTTTTTAAGCTTTGCTCGCGTTCAATTATTTATTAAATGTGATCAATGACCCTAGGAAACTTCGCAAAACCTAGCTACCTCTAGAGGCTAGTTCTGGCTGCATAGATTCCACTTTCATTTCGCCTAGTTTTTTCCCGCCACACCACTTTTACCTGTACTGGTTCCCAGTAACTGTTCTATATGGAGCGATCTGGTACGTTCTAGTAGGTAGAACCTTGTCGAAGTCACTGTTACAAGAGACTAAAGAGACATTTTTTTTTTTATGCTGATTAGGCAAGCATTTGACCACTATCTCACCTGATGGAAAGTGATGATGCGGTCGAAGATACAATACAAAACTCTTTATTGTATAACCAGTTTACAAAGTGTACAACTAAACAATTCTTAGAAATTATAGATTTTTTAGTGGTAATGCAATCGGCGGTCTTATCTCGTATAGCAATTTCTTCCAGACAACCTTAGTATGGACATAAATGTAACTGGAATGTGTTAGACGGTGGTGTACACTAGTCAAGGAAACATAAAAAAAAAAGTACAAGAACCTATCAAAACAATTACATACTAAATATACATACATATATACGTAATGTAAAGAAGATGTGACATGCTTGCCTAGAAGATACCTATTTTAAACCGAATTAAAAAAAAAACAAGGAAGTTCCCAATTCGCCTGTATATTTTTTTTATGTGTGCTACTTCAGAACTTTTTTGTAGGTGAACCGATTTAATTAATTTAATCTGATTAAGGGTTCCGAAGATAAAACGGTGAATATTGTTTTTTAAAGTTTTGCTTGCGTTTATTTAATGTAATTACTAGCCGTACCCCGCGGCTTCGCTCGCGTTGATCAAGTTCAAAAGTAGGCTATGTGTTAATCCTAAGTATAAGCTATGTACATTTCAAATTTAATCGAAATCCGTTCAGCAGTTAGGGTGAAGGGATCAAACTTACTTACACACAAACTTTCGGATTTATAATATTTTAAGATTATCAAGTATCCAAAGGAAGTCGTTTTTTTTACAATCATCTCGGTCAACATTTTAGCCCGAGTACAGCGAGAAGAAAAAAAAGATGTGTTTTGTCTAAAATAACTCACTATCTCAATACCTAATTTCTTCCGTAGCGGGGGTGGTAGATCGTTCCATCTCCGATGCCCGATATTTGAAGCTTCCTTGAAAATCTTTGCTGCTGTACTCGGGAATGGCTAGACAGCTCTAAAGATTGGAGCGTGTATTTAATTGGTGCTGATCCCTGCGCCATGATAGTTTTTTAAAAGATAATCGGGTAGCCAGTTCCATATAACTTTTGCGTGATGTAAGTCAGGTCTCTTAACTTGATATCCTACTAATATTATAAACGCGGAAGTTTGTAAGAATGTATGTATGTATGGATGTATGGATGTATGGATGTATGGATGTATGTTTGTTACTCTTTCACGCAAAAACTACTGAATAGATTTTGATGAAACTTTCCTATAATATAGCTTACACATCAGAATAACACATAGGCTATAATTTATGAAGATATAATGTAATTTATCCAAAATATAACGATAAGTGTCAAGTAAGTAGGAGAAAACTCTGCCATCTGCGAGCTATTCTGGCGTGCGCTGCAGAAACCGTTGAAGTTATACGTATATAATGTATAATTAAAATGTTTATCTTAAATATTCCTACAAAAAAGCCCGCGACAGCATATATCTATCTTTTATGTGTAAGCCACTATCGCCAAAATAGTGAAACAGAATACAATAAAAAATTATAATTTATTTCTAAGGCACATTTGGTAGTAACAAATAGATCCTTATATAAAAATACTAATATTATAAACGCGGAAGTTTGTAAGAATGTATGTATGTATGGATGTATGGATGTATGGATGTATGGATGTATGGATGTATGTTTGTTACTCTTTCACGCAAAAACTACTGAATAGATTTTGATGAAACTTTCCTATAATATAGCTTACACATCAGAATAACACATAGGCTATAATTTATGAAGATATAATGTAATTTATCCAAAATATAACGATAAGTGTCAAGTAAGTAGGAGAAAACTCTGCCATCTGCGAGCTATTCTGGCGTGCGCTGCAGAAACCGTTGAAGTTATACGTATATAATGTATAATTAAAATGTTTATCTTAAATATTCCTACAAAAAAGCCCGCGACAGCATATATCTATCTTTTATGTGTAAGCCACTATCGCCAAAATAGTGAAACAGAATACAATAAAAAATTATAATTTATTTCTAAGGCACATTTGGTAGTAACAAATAGATCCTTATATAAAAATACTAATATTATAAACGCGGAAGTTTGTAAGAATGTATGTATGTATGGATGTATGGATGTATGGATGTATGGATGTATGGATGTATGTTTGTTACTCTTTCACGCAAAAACTACTGAATAGATTTTGATGAAACTTTCCTATAATATAGCTTACACATCAGAATAACACATAGGCTATATTTTATGAAGATATAATGTAATTTATCCAAAATATAACGATAAGTGTCAAGTAAGTAGGAGAAAACTCTGCCATCTGCGAGCTATTCTGGCGTGCGCTGCAGAAACCGTTGAAGTTATACGTATATAATGTATAATTAAAATGTTTATCTTAAATATTCCTACAAAAAAGCCCGCGACAGCATATATCTATCTTTTATGTGTAAGCCACTATCGCCAAAATAGTGAAACAGAATACAATAAAAAATTATAATTTATTTCTAAGGCACATTTGGTAGTAACAAATAGATCCTTATATAAAAATAAATACTTTTATCGCATCTGGGATTTTAAGTAGATAAAATTTGTCTTTTACACTACATCATTTAGACAAATATCTGAATAGTTATGACGATAAACAACTGAGTGCGCGATATTATGGTATGGTCCGGTGGCAGGCGAATGGGTCGGGCGCGCGGGGGCGGTCGGACGACTGCGGGCGGGGTAGGGGAAGAGTCAGATGTCGCTCATTGCCGAGCGCGACCCGAATACGGACAGACGTTGTTGACGGTTGTGTCTGTATAGTGAATTTTCAAGGCACTAGCGATTTGTTAAAAACTCACTGTACCTATATAATGTAATAAATAGGTATTGGCAGGTTTATTTTGTGGTTAGGAGACACGTATAAGAAGATACTTCACTTTTATTTTTATTGTTACATCGGTAGGTTACTTAACTTAACAGTTACTTACAATAATTCCACGACAGCTTAAATGTTTGTGGTTGTTACTTATAAAGAGGCAGGGTTTTTATTTTATTATAATTATAATAATAACATTAACCAACATTTCACCTGTTGGAAAGTGATGATGCGGCCGAAGATGTGACATGTTTGTCTAGAAGATTCCTATTCACTCTTGACTTGAAGACTCCCAAATTTTTGCATTACCATCAATCATCGTATACATCCGTAGAATATCTTTCATTTTTAATGTGCACGCCCCTCCTCCAAAGGAGATGTTTCATTTTGGGCCAGCACTATGTACCATACATAGAAAATAGGGAAAAAATATTGCATTTTCTTAAAAATACATATAAATTAATCTGCGGAAGATTACAGCTGTACCCTTAAAATTATTATTTTTAAATAACCCAATGCAACCCTATTTTTGGGGCAGTCATGGCAAGAAGATACTGAATGTCACTCTGTTCCGAGTTTCAATCGAGTAACATATTCTATAATCCTATTATAATTATAACAAAACCCAAATATTTTAGAATTGATATGTTGTTTACAATAAATGATCAATGACACGTCAAAATGACAGTTCAATATTGTCGCAATCCGCCATTTGTAATTGTGTTGTGTTGCTATCAATGTAGCAAGATATTTTAAATGTACATTAAAGCGAAATATAAGTAAAGAAAATAAACATTAAAAAACGGTTACCTACTATATAGTATAGCTATATGGTGCTGGCCCAGGCTCCTTCAATTTTGAAACATCTCCTTTGTCAAACGATCGAGTGTCTAATGTATAAAAATGTTTATGGAGGGGCGTGCATATTTAGAATGTAAGATCTTATCTATCTATCCTTACAAACTATAGCGTTTATAATACCTATAAGTGAGATTATCATAAAAAATACTTAGTTCCAATTTACATACATTACATAAATTGTTTTCATGATTTTTAATTTGTTGGATTTGTCTCCGTCCTGAATAGCAGAATAATATAAAAACATTGAAAAATTGACGACATAATAAAATACTTTCTATCATCATTATCATAATTTTCCATTACCACGCGGGTGAAACCGCGGGGCGCAGCTAGTTTAGAATATACTTAGCTACTAAGTATGGGGCTATATGCTTTCTTCGACATTATAACAGAAGCGAGCACAGAATGCGCAAACTGTTGTGACAACCTATATGTAACATAACATAATACAAACGCTTTCACACTCACAGCCCCACACTAAGTTCGTTGACTTGTGTCGTGGGTGCCGGAAACATTCACATCACACACACAATCACAACCAGAACTAGAAAAACGAATTTTCCATGGGGAGAAATTTTGTATTCCCGCCGGGATTCGAACCCGATACCCCTGCTTAGAAGGCGAATGCCATCGCCGCGTAACTAAGCCAACGGGCAGTTCTCCATCTGTAACGGAGTACCCTCAGGTTGTCCCATTTAAATTTGATCAAGATCTGATCAAAGTTCCGAAGATAAAGCGGTGAAGTAGGTTTTTTTAAGCTTTGCTTGCGTCTAACTATATTACTTGACATTGGCCAAAAGCAGGAGATTGCGGAGCCAAAATAAAAAAAAAGGTATTAACTAAATGATAAAGCCTCGTCCACTAATTGAACCAGATCACTGCAGCGTTAATACCACAATTATCGCTTTCTACGTTACGCAACTACCTTTACGTAAGTTTCCGCTTTGTCTGGATGACTGGCTTCATCTTCGTAATGTTTCCGAAAAAATGCCAGTTACAGCTGCCATACACTACTCATTTGGTTCGAACGGACGGCGTGCGGGAACGCGAACGCAGCTACGCCTACCGTACAGCGGTGCCCGCCGCATCGCTTGCCGATCTGTGCGAACCAAATGTTTCCTAAGTGTGGCAACTATTACAATTAAACGTAAAGGTAAACGCTTTCACACTCACAGCTCCATATTAAGTTCGATGACTTGTGTCGTGGGTGCCGGAAACATTCACATCATATACAATCACACCCAGAACCAGAAACACAACCTTCACATGGGGAAAAAACTTGTATTTCCGCCGGGAATCGAACCCGATACCCGCTGCTTATAAGGCGGACGCGCACCTAACTAAGCCAACGGGCAATGTAGAGATAATCTCATTTTAAGCTAACTGCTTAATTAAATGTCAGATCACTGTCAATATGGCGTCCGACGTTCGCCATATTGAATTTTGTCATGTATTTAGTGACACTCGTACAATTAAGACATAATTGAATTTATTTATTTTAGGGAAACTTACTGCTAGTTACAGAGTATAGGTAATTTATTAGAATTATCATTGACTAGCTGCGCCCCGCGGTTTCACCCGCGTGGTAATGGAAAATTATGATAATGATGATAGAAAGTATTTTATTATGTCGTCAATTTTTCAATGTTTTTATATTATTCTGCTATTCAGGACGGAGACAAATCCAACAAATTAAAAATCATGAAAACAATTTATGTAATGTATGTAAATTGGAACTAAGTATTTTTTATGATAATCTCACTTATAGGTATTATAAACGCTATAGTTTGTAAGGATAGATAGATAAGATCTTACATTCTAAATATGCACGCCCCTCCATAAACATTTTTATACATTAGACACTCGATCGTTTGACAAAGGAGATGTTTCAAAATTGAAGGAGCCTGGGCCAGCACCATATAGCTATACTATATAGTAGGTAACCGTTTTTTAATGTTTATTTTCTTTACTTATATTTCGCTTTAATGTACATTTAAAATATCTTGCTACATTGATAGCAACACAACACAATTACAAATGGCGGATTGCGACAATATTGAACTGTCATTTTGACGTGTCATTGATCATTTATTGTAAACAACATATCAATTCTAAAATATTTGGGTTTTGTTATAATTATAATAGGATTATAGAATATGTTACTCGATTGAAACTCGGAACAGAGTGACATTCAGTATCTTCTTGCCATGACTGCCCCAAAAATAGGGTTGCATTGGGTTATTTAAAAATAATAATTTTAAGGGTACAGCTGTAATCTTCCGCAGATTAATTTATATGTATTTTTAAGAAAATGCAATATTTTTTCCCTATTTTCTATGTATGGTACATAGTGCTGGCCCAAAATGAAACATCTCCTTTGGAGGAGGGGCGTGCACATTAAAAATGAAAGATATTCTACGGATGTATACGATGATTGATGGTAATGCAAAAATTTGGGAGTCTTCAAGTCAAGAGTGAATAGGAATCTTCTAGACAAACATGTCACATCTTCGGCCGCATCATCACTTTCCAACAGGTGAAATGTTGGTTAATGTTATTATTATAATTATAATAAAATAAAAACCCTGCCTCTTTATAAGTAACAACCACAAACATTTAAGCTGTCGTGGAATTATTGTAAGTAACTGTTAAGTTAAGTAACCTACCGATGTAACAATAAAAATAAAAGTGAAGTATCTTCTTATACGTGTCTCCTAACCACAAAATAAACCTGCCAATACCTATTTATTACATTATATAGGTACAGTGAGTTTTTAACAAATCGCTAGTGCCTTGAAAATTCACTATACAGACACAACCGTCAACAACGTCTGTCCGTATTCGGGTCGCGCTCGGCAATGAGCGACATCTGACTCTTCCCCTACCCCGCCCGCAGTCGTCCGACCGCCCCCGCGCGCCCGACCCATTCGCCTGCCACCGGACCATACCATAATATCGCGCACTCAGTTGTTTATCGTCATAACTATTCAGATATTTGTCTAAATGATGTAGTGTAAAAGACAAATTTTATCTACTTAAAATCCCAGATGCGATAAAAGTATTTATTTTTATATAAGGATCTATTTGTTACTACCAAATGTGCCTTAGAAATAAATTATAATTTTTTATTGTATTCTGTTTCACTATTTTGGCGATAGTGGCTTACACATAAAAGATAGATATATGCTGTCGCGGGCTTTTTTGTAGGAATATTTAAGATAAACATTTTAATTATACATTATATACGTATAACTTCAACGGTTTCTGCAGCGCACGCCAGAATAGCTCGCAGATGGCAGAGTTTTCTCCTACTTACTTGACACTTATCGTTATATTTTGGATAAATTACATTATATCTTCATAAAATATAGCCTATGTGTTATTCTGATGTGTAAGCTATATTATAGGAAAGTTTCATCAAAATCTATTCAGTAGTTTTTGCGTGAAAGAGTAACAAACATACATCCATACATCCATACATCCATACATCCATACATCCATACATACATACATTCTTACAAACTTCCGCGTTTATAATATTAGTATTTTTATATAAGGATCTATTTGTTACTACCAAATGTGCCTTAGAAATAAATTATAATTTTTTATTGTATTCTGTTTCACTATTTTGGCGATAGTGGCTTACACATAAAAGATAGATATATGCTGTCGCGGGCTTTTTTGTAGGAATATTTAAGATAAACATTTTAATTATACATTATATACGTATAACTTCAACGGTTTCTGCAGCGCACGCCAGAATAGCTCGCAGATGGCAGAGTTTTCTCCTACTTACTTGACACTTATCGTTATATTTTGGATAAATTACATTATATCTTCATAAATTATAGCCTATGTGTTATTCTGAGGTGTAAGCTATATTATAGGAAAGTTTCATCAAAATCTATTCAGTAGTTTTTGCGTGAAAGAGTAACAAACATACATCCATACATCCATACATCCATACATCCATACATCCATACATACATACATTCTTACAAACTTCCGCGTTTATAATATTAGTATTTTTATATAAGGATCTATTTGTTACTACCAAATGTGCCTTAGAAATAAATTATAATTTTTTATTGTATTCTGTTTCACTATTTTGGCGATAGTGGCTTACACATAAAAGATAGATATATGCTGTCGCGGGCTTTTTTGTAGGAATATTTAAGATAAACATTTTAATTATACATTATATACGTATAACTTCAACGGTTTCTGCAGCGCACGCCAGAATAGCTCGCAGATGGCAGAGTTTTCTCCTACTTACTTGACACTTATCGTTATATTTTGGATAAATTACATTATATCTTCATAAATTATAGCCTATGTGTTATTCTGATGTGTAAGCTATATTATAGGAAAGTTTCATCAAAATCTATTCAGTAGTTTTTGCGTGAAAGAGTAACAAACATACATCCATACATCCATACATCCATACATCCATACATACATACATTCTTACAAACTTCCGCGTTTATAATATTAGTAGGATTAACGTAAAAATCATCAAAAACGTCCCACGCCTTCGGTCTCCAGAGACAAAGGAAGAAATATACATACATACATACAGGCTGATATACACATTACTCTCCATAGAGCAGTTGCTAGTCGGTTAAAAAAGGCCTTGATAAATACACAAACATACAACTACATATAGAAAACTAGCCGTGCCCCGCAGTTTCGCACTGCGAGGTATAAACTATGTTCATTCCAAATTTCAACCAAATCTGTTCAGCCGTTATAGCGGGAAGAGAAAACAAACTTACACACTTATACACAACCTTTCGGATTTTTTATATTAGCGTGATTAGAAGGTGTCATGCCCTATTGCTCTAACCGCTGAGCTACTCAAGTCCCGCCTGAAGCGACGAAAACCTTTCCTTATTATTAACGTCTTCAAGCGATAATTGTTCCTTTCTATATTTATCACTATAGTTCTGCCTAGCATGGCTAATGCTATATAAATAAAATCAATTAGCGTGCTTATTATCATAAGTAACACTTATTACTTTTATAATTAGACAAAATAACAACAATAACTGTGTAAGATAACAATAAGCTTTATTATGTGTTACCGGAGAAGATCGCTATATTATGGTGTCGAACCATTCTAATCAATGCATTCTGGCCTAGGTTAGAGTTAGCTCGAGCGACATGAAATGCGTTAAACCTCGAGGCTCTCGGTTATTTAGTGGGAGCAGAAATAGACACCTTTAAGAGTAAATTGTAATTTTTAAACTTTCGCGATTCGAACACATAGTTTAGGTAATATCTCGGGACTTAATCGCGCTAAAAAACGTCCGAAACGTCGAGGTAAATAAAAATAGTTTTTTAGCGCGATTAAGTCCCGAGATATTACCTAAACTATTTAAGAGTAAATTTGTAAAAAGTAAATTTATTAAATTTGCGTATTCCATGGACTATTTTAAAAAGAAACATGTCGTCGATATCGCGTCTCCGTTGCTCGATATATTGTAATCTTGAATAATAGCTCAGTAGTTCCCTACCCACTTAATTATTACACCTCAAATCAAAATGTATGAAACATTGTTCCCGACGGGAACACAAGTTTCTCCCCAAGGAAAATGGTGTTTCCGGTTCTGGTTGTGTTTGTGTGTGTGATGTGAATGTTTCCGGCACCCACGACACAAGTCATCGAACTTAGTGTGGGGCTGCGAGTGTAAAAGCTTTTATGTTTAAGCGTTATGTTATTGTTCTTACTGAATAAATAACTCTTTAACTTTTTACTACTTAACTATGAGATTGACCTAGCTAGCGCAAAGCTCGAGCGAAGCGTCTCCGTTTCAGCTTGGGTAAAATTGCTTTCGTATGTCCGGATTTCCGGTTGTTCTCCTCTACAGGTCCCATTTCTCAACCGATTCTCGTGAAATTTTGTGAGCGGGTTCGAAAAATATACAGAATGATTTTGTCGATTCAGTTTTTGGAGATTTTTCAAAATGGCGGAGATATGGGGGGTAGAAAACGTAAAAAAAACATTTCAGCCATTTCGGATAATACACAAGGTCTTCAGCTGTCAGAGCCACCAGTTCTATAAGGGGTGCGGAACCCGAACAAATGTAAATAAGTAGCTTCAAGCGTCTTAAAAAACTTGCAAATAACTGTTGTTATATATAGTGATATTGACCTAGTCCCGATACATTCCGTACTAGGTATTATATCGTATTACATAACATCTAATTCCGTCCGGGCGTGTCAGATATAAATCAAGTTATTGTTACTCCATTAGATAATAAATAATTGTATGGGTTGTATGTTGAATGCATTCATGCGCGTTGCGTAATGGATTGTAAATTGTATGAGATTGTATGTCTTTGGGATTAAGAGATTACAAAACAATTAATGATGTTTGATGGATGTTACGTTGGTACAAGCATTATTAAGTGTAAACTTAGATTGTATAGATCTGTTCTGAGACGTAAGTATTTTTATGTAATTGAGAGACGAGAAAGCAAGTCGCTCGCCTGAGGGTAAGCGTCATGTTTCAATAGTGCAGTGCCACCAAGAGTTTGAACTTAAATAGTTCAAAATCATGCTCGGCAAAGCAATTAGCTCGTCGCCCTGAGATATGGCCTCGATTCTGATGTCACACACTAAATTAAATTTAAACTATTCCTGTCTTTTACAAAATAGGAACACAAGACAGAGATAGCATACTGATGTACTGTCAAGTTAGTCAGAACTTAGATGTCTATGCAACCTTAGTCGAGTATGTGTTGTATTGGTGTTAACTAAAAACAAGCGCCTTTCTGCTTCTGCTGTTCATATTTTAATTGATAAACTAGCGTGACAGCACTAAAATGCATGCTATCTCTGTCTTGTGTTTTATCTTGTAAGAGACAGGGATGGTTTAAATTTAATTTAGTGAGTGTACATCAGAATCGAGGCCATTAGATGTAAAATTAAATCCCTTCATGTCCTGTAATTTAAACATAACGCAAACGCTTTTACACTCACAACCCCATAGTAATTTCGAAGACTTGTGTCGTGGGTGCATGAAATATTCACATACACAATCACACCACGAACCAGAAACTAATTTGACTAATTTCCCTCAGGGAGTAAACTTGTGTTTTCACCGGGAATCGAACCCGACACCCGCTGCTTAGAAGGCGGTCGCGCCAACTAAGACAATTTACAGCAAACATTGTCCTTCAATCGTGCATACTAGTAATGTTGCTACTGCTGGTGGTTAAATGCCTGGCAATGGTGTTGTAGTGGCCCAGGCGGACTCGGCGAAAGAGTCCTACTTGTCACTACATAAAATCTAAATTCTGCTGTGCTCTACAGGGACTAAAGAACTGTAATACTTATTATAATACCTGCTTGTTAATATTATAGATTGCAACAAATTATAGTAATTAAACGCAAGCAAAGCTTAACAAAAACCGACTTCACAGCTTTATCTTCGGAACTTAGATCAGATTAGATGTACTAAACGCGCATTATTGACGATATTTCAAGAACTATTGATCAGATCTTGATCCAATTTAAATGGGACACACACAAATTTTCCTTGGGGAGAAAACTTGTATTCCCGCCGGAAATCGAACCCGATACCCCTGCTTAGAAGGCGAACGCACACCCCACTTAGCCAACAGGCAGTTCTAAAAGTTGAGTTTATTAATGAAAAAAAAATCGATTAATTTCAGAGGTTGCACCAATCAGGCTCCGGTTTTGAATGGGGTTGGCAGCTCACTCCTGGCACCGCGGCCGGGAACGTCGCTGCCGTCGGGCAGTACTATGTTAAACTGCCTCAGGTAAAATGTTTTAGATCTTATAGAACCCTTAAGAAAGTTTGTGATGTGAATGTTTCCGGCACTCACGACACAAGAAATCGAACTATGTGTTGGACTGTGAGTATGAAAGCATTTGTTTATGTTTATAAAAAAAAAATATAGTTAAAACAAACATTGCAAGCACATGAAATTACGCAAGCAAAGATTAAAAAACTTCACCGCTTTGTCTTCAGATTAAATAAATACGCGTTCTTAAGCATAACTCGAAAAGTACTGTTCAGATCTAAATGAAATTTAAATGGGACTACATGGGAAGCTCCAGCTTTAAAAAAAAAAAGAATCATCAAAATCAGTTCACCTAGAAAAAAGTTTGGAGGTAACAAACAAAAAAATATACAGTCGAATTGAGAACCTCCTCCTTTTTTGAAGTCGATAATAAAATATTGTTTTTAGAAAAATCTATTAATTTCATTTCGCATATTAGGCTAATGAAAATCGAGAACAGCAAATGAACGTAAGGAAACAAATGATGTCAGATGTGACAGCTGGAACAAATATCCTAACATCTTCTGACTCTTGACTCGCTTATCTTTTCAGTCAGAACAACGCGTGCTGTACACAGCCGACAAAAGTGGTTACCACGGAGCGGTAGCCGTCAACTCCAGTACTCACTCGAGCACCTTCGCACTCGGACAAAAGGCTATCGAGCTACATGCTCAACAGGTACGTGTACAAGAATAACAGAGCTACTTGCTTAGCAAGTTTAGTAACAAAATGACGCGCGCTGTAGGTGTACAACAGTGAGTAAAAGCATTAAATTGATAGGAAGTACTCTGCCTGGCCTATGAGAAGCATTACGCTTGGACAAAACCCTATCGAGCTGATGCTCAACAGGTGACTCATATATAACAGAGCTACTTGTTTAGCAGGTTTAATAACAGCCTATTGCGCGCTGTAAGCAACAAACAAGAGTGAATTTCAAGCCTTCTTCTTTTTCTTAACGTGTCGATGGCAAACCGTTACATAGCTGAGGCTCAGAACTCAGCCACCCGAACTGCATTTGGTGCAGCGTCCTAGCTCTTGTTGCGAGTAGGTAACAGGGCACGCAGGGTATGCAAAAAGATGTGCCATAGTTTGATCTGCTGCGCACAGACAGGCTATTTTGCTAATTTCAACCCTGACTTTATATTAGGTGCTCTAACCTAGTTTATGACAAACTCCTCGCTTTGGATTAAAGGCTGTCGAGCTATATGCTCAGTAGACAACAGAGCTACCTGTTGAGAAAGTTAAGGCTAAACAAGTTGCTCTGTAAGTAACAGCATTACCTAAAAATGACTCAGTCTGCGAGAAGCTTGTAGTTGTGTCTAACTCTCGGACAGTAGACTGACAGACAAAGGGTCAGCAGGTGGCTTTAGCGGAAATATTTCTTTAGCAGGTGTAATAACAGCATTAAATAACAGTGAATAACATCACTTAGCTTATGATTTCGAACTCAGATTAAAGACTGCGTGCACAATAAATAAATAGCCACTTGTTTTAGGTATATAGGATAATGCGTGCTGTAGGTTACAAAAAACGAGTAGGTACTAGCGCTGATTTTATAGTACTCCACCTACACTACGAGAAGCTTTATGCTCGGATAAAAGGTTATCGAGCTACTTGCTCAACTATAACAGAGCTACTTGTTTAGCAAGTTTAGTAACAGCGGGACACGTAGGATCACACATGGTTTAAAGCCTGATAAGCGATAAGCTCAACAGGTAATTATGCAGGTGTAATGATTAAATTACACGTTCCGTAAACAGCAAGTGTTGTCTATATCGAGTTCCTAGACTTATCTTTCCTGGTGCGCGGTATTGGGAGGTCAGGGCCTAGTGGCCTGCCAAGGCGGAGAAGCCGATGTACTTGTAGCTGCGCTCTGAAATTGCAGAGAACGCCAGGCCTGGTTCTACTACAAGCTACTGATTTGTTCATAAGCCGTGTAGTAGAGCTCATCCAATAAACCTAAAATACTTTTTCTTGTTTTACAGACCGAGCCACATCTTCAGAACACGCAATCAGCACAAAATCTTAACAAAAACGAGCCGATTGACATCTACTTGCTGCAGCAGCAATTTGGATCTCCACTCAGCGCATTGCCGCAGCAGTTTTCAGTACCTACCCCGCAACCAGAGCCTATCAACTATCTAGCGTCGGCTACGAACGTGTTACAATTCCCCAACTACTATTACAACCACCTTACACCTCTCTATAATATACAAACCCATCATTCCTTACAAAACAACGAAAAAAACGAATATATCGAAAGCTCGCAGCCTCTTAAAACAGAAGCCAAAACTGAGCAGACAATCGACAATCCAGCTGTACAAGTTTTTAAAGATCATAATTGTTCAGATGACAAAAACAATGATGCAAATGTATCTAAAGAACTAGAAACAGATTTGAAGAAATCCAAACAGCTTTTCGCAGAAGCGCCGTCTTATGAACAAAGAAATATCAATGGAAATTTCGGAGTTCGAAATAAGAAACCGCTTACTTATAGAGGACAAGTGAGCTTTAGAGTAGAGACACCGAAACCTATAGCTAGAACTGAACGATTTTATTACACTACAGAAGCTTCATATACTAGACCAGTAACAATAAACCCACCATATAATGCTACGGAAGAAGGAATAAACAGACTTGTTGCATCTACGCAGGATCTAATTACAAATGAAGATTTGCTAAGGATCAATAATGCTATAGAACAACATTTACGCGATCAAAACGACGATTTGATCAAGCCGTCAAGATATTCGGGGCGAAACAGTAACGTTGAAGAAGTTTTACAAACCGCACCAACTATGATTACGGTAAAAGCTAAAATTGCAAACATTCTCAAAGGAGAAATTGAACAAACAGAAAATAATCCCAACTCAGAAAATGTACTTAAATCGAATTCTAAAGATTATAGATTTTCATCACCAATAATTGTGGCAGAAGCGCCTGATACCGATGTCAATTCTCAAATTTTAGATAATGTTGTATCCACTGTTGTTCCGTATATAGAAAATGGATATGAATTTATTGGAATTAAAAGTACTCGGCAGAAGAATCAATATAGCACCGATACTGGGAATTCGGAGGAAGGTACAGTCAATGTGACTCCAAGACCGATAGGAACTAATTATTTGGCGCCTATAACTGTCGCGTTAAGACTCCTTAATTCCAATGAAAATGATACCTTCAATTATATTGAAGACCATGAAGCAGCTGACAGTGAATTAATTTCTGATACCGTCGAAAAACCTAAGAGAGAGAAAACTGTGGTCGAAATCCAAGAATCGATTCCAGTATCAATTACTCATATTAACGATGTTGAAGTTCACGAATACATGGATGAAGGTAGAAGCAACGATAAAAAAGATGCGTATGATTTCGCAAAAACTTTGTATAATAATTACGTGGAGTCTGTGAGATCTTCAAAGAAAATACAAGACAATATGAACAAAATACTACTTTACAAATTTGGTGATGTGTTAAATAGTCAAGAAAACAACGATGACAATCAAGATAGTAAAGATTACGGCGACTCTAAAGAACAATTAGAACCGAGTGAAAATATTCAAACTCAAGTTGAAATAAGCCCAAACGGAGAAAATCATCAACGAAGTGAACGAATCAGCTACTATAGAGACGATTACGGATCAGATAATCAAAAGATTATCCAACCCATTATTATTGAAAAAGAAGTACCAGTGACTAAGTTCGTAGATAGATATATAGAGAAACAAGTGCCTTATCCCGAAACTGTGACAGTACCTGTTCCGGTAGATAGACCTGTGCCTTATAAGGTAGAGGTTGAGAAATTTGTAGAAAAACCAGTAGAGGTTACTAAATACGTGGACAATCCGTATCCAGTAGAAGTGCCTCGGCCGTATCCTGTTGAAGTTAAGGTCCCATATCCCGTGCAGCAAAAAGTTTATGTTGATCGTCCGGTGCATGTTCCTTATCCCGTGGAAAAAGTAGTAGAAAAATCTGTTATGCAGCCTGTTGCGGTGCCTACCCCTGTAGCAGTGCCCGTAGAAGTGCCGTACCCAGTCGAGCATAAAGTTCTTTATCCTTTCCTTGTGGACAGACCTGTGCCGGTACATATAGAGGTAGAGAAGCCCGTAGATAGAATTGTGGAGAAGCAAGTGCCTGTTCCGTATGCTGTTGAAAAGAGAGTCCCATATCCAGTTCCGTATGAAACTAAAGTACCCGTTCCTTACCCAGTTGAGAGAAGAGTACCAGTGCCTGTGGATAGAATTGTTGAAAAACCTGTCACTGTCACTAAGGTGGTGGAAAAACCTGTCCATATTCAGGTACCGGTGCCTCAGCCCGTGCCAGTTCACGTGCACCACCCTTACCCAGTCGACAGAATAGTTGAAAAGCGGGTACCGTATCCAGTACACATCGACAGAGTAGTCGAAAAGAAGGTCAACGTTCCATATCCCGTCGAGAAAATCGTTGAAAAGATCGTCGAAAAACCTGTAGTGGTAACTAAATATGTGGACAAACCTTACCCAGTTGAGGTCAAAGTCCCATATCCAGTTGAAAAGATAGTTGAAAAGAGAGTTCCGTACGCAGTACACGTTCCCATCCATATCAAATCGCAGTACGAAGATAATAAGCCCGACTACCAGGTCGCTTACCGATACGATTACAAACCTGTTGTAGAAGAGACGAGAAACGTTCCTCAATATCAGGCACTAGACGACAATCAGAGGCAGAAACCACACCAGCATATGAAAGTACTGTACGAAGAGTTCTTCAAAGATGCAAAGAAGAAAAACTCGCTGATACAGTCGACTCAATGGGGCAACCAGTATGCGTCCTCCTACCAATACCTCAACAGTTCTGTGCCAGACGGCAGGCAGGCAGAGAAGAACCAGGCATTAGAAAATTATGTAAATTATTTACGAAATGGGCACGGTCAGCAACAGGCCCAGGGTCTGCGGCATAACCAGTATGAAAATAATCGAGAAGGCCAGTACTTACAGCAACAAAATCAAAAGGATTACTACGCGCAAGCGCAAGGTCCGAATTTGAAAGATTATTACGGACAAGGTTATAACCAGAACAGCTATTGGGACAAAAACAAGAACTATCTTGTTGATGTGAAATTGAGAAGGACGGACCGAGTGCCCAAAGTCACTATCGAGTATGGCGGATTCAGACCACCTTTAATACCAAGCACGGAAGTAGACTTAGACGGAGTACCTGTAAAGAAATCGGAGTAATATTGAAAAAATATTATCGTTACGATTTAAGACAGCCTTAAGAATAATTTATTAAACATGGCTCGGTTTTAAAATGCACAACGAGCAAAAATAAAATCCAATGACGGTGGTCATGTCAACTTAGTTATAAATGCTTAGATGAATTATATTTAAGTGGTCACAAAACTCAAGTAAATCACATGACAATGCAAAATAATTAGTTAAGTATTTTTCCTGCCAAATGCTCATAGACTATAGATTTAAGTGCTTACAACAGTATTCCCTTGTATTATAATTTTATTGATATCTAGTGTAAGACTAACCCCTTACTCATAAAAAGATAAAACGTTTAATAAACCTTCGATTAAATATGTTACGTCTATTTTTAACTGATGTTAACTTTTAATGTCACACGTCAAAATAAGACAAAACATTTTTTTCTTTTAATATTGGCTTCGCAATCTTGTTCATTTAGCCAGTGTCGAGTAATAATATATTTTAAGTGTATTTCATTTTAAAAGTTCTAGTCACAAGTCACAGTCAAAGTCAAGTAAAAGATTTGAGGTCCAGTCATAGTCAAGTCATGCCCTAGTAAAGTGGTAGAAACTTTACTAGAACTTCTATTGGCGTTTTGGAGCGAAGACTAAAATAACGTTTGTATGTTTTGCCTACACGTATGCACGTTTACTAAGTATTAATGGTTAATAATCCACCATTATTACACATTAGAAGAATCACAGGTTTTGGAAAGTTATACAAAATCAACAACGCAATTTTTTTCACTTTCGCGGTACCTAAAAACTCCGACAAATCATATTATAACTATAAAAGGTTTATCGAACAGTTTATCTTTTTATGCATAAGATGGTAATACCATAGTAGAAATCTTTTTCTACTATGGTTTCTACTATGGTAATACCATAGTAGAAATATATTTTCTGTGGTAATACTTTATCTAACTAAGATAGAACCGCCATCTAGTTTAGACTGCTGTAGTATTTATTTCGGTGTAAATAACTGTTGTTTTAAATATATTTCTTTTTTCTTGCAATTTGGTTTTTCATTATCCCTACATACAAAGTTTAGAAGCGAATTAATAAATATGACCCGCGTAATCCATCTACCAAAACTTACATGGATTAGGTCCGCGTTCAATTGTCCACGGAACATAGGCGACAAAACGAGCGAAGCGACAATCCCGCCTCACTAAGAACTTCGTAGTTGAAAATTTAACTGCCCGTTAGCTCAGTTGGGTGATCATTCGCCTTCTAAGCAGGGGTTCTATCGGGTTCGATTCCCGACGGGAGCACAAGTTTTCTCTCCAAGGCAAATATGTGTTTCTGGTTCTGGTTGTGATTGTGTGTGTAATGTGAATGTTTCCGGCACCTACGATACAAGTTAAGAACTAAGTGTAGGGCTGTGAGTGTGAAATAAATATTGCGACCGTCGTCAGTTGAAGCCGCATATTTTGATAAATTGTTGTAAGTAAAAGTAAGGTGTGTAGTAATAGAGGTGGAAATAACACAAACAATCTGCCCTCCTACCACCGTACATAAAGTTGCTATTAAATCAACTTTTAGTAGTTCAATTATGTGCTGTACTGCTATTTTCTACGCGACTTATGTGGCGGCGTTACCAGCATAAATACGAGTATGCCTAGGTCAAAATACAACACTTAATAGTGTGCCTCAAATATTTACTTATAGTCATTAAATTGTATAGATGAATTTATTGATCATATCTCTATTTATCCATTAGTGAGTTACCTCCGATATCATCCGGTAATGACAGTTATGAGGTTTGTTCCTCCCACAGACGAGTGAAGCTAATATAATTTATGCCTATTTAGTCCTCTCACCACTAAACAAAAATAATGTAATCACTCCGTTTACCACTAAATAGGAACCAAGGCCCATTATTTTTTTACGCATTTTTATAAAGTTGCCAGCTCAGATTAAATATCTTCCAAAAAAATCGTTTACCGATTTAAACACTGCATAATAATTGTAAGCGCTTAGAAAAATCTTTTCATCGACTTCAAAAAAGAAGCTTCTCAATTCGATTGTTTTTTGTATGTTACCTCATAACTTCTTTTTGGTTAACCGACTTTGAAGTTGTTTTTTTTTTAATCTAATACTTCCAATGTGTTCCCATTTAATGTACGGATGTACCACGCGCACTCTTCCCTTCTATTTCTTTCTCTCTCTTCTGTGGTCCCACCCACAGTCTAGTAGGACATAGTCCAAAATCCTGGTAGGTATACTCCCAACGGCCACCACTAAAACAGGCACCAGTGGTTAGAATAACTCATTAATTATTGTCCCAAGGGCCTTCAGTCGCGGACAATGGGACATTAAAAATAATATTTATTTTCAGTGTTTGGTCAATGTAATCCAACTATAGCAAATGCATCTATAATTAACTAACATATTGCTAACAGATATATGTGTGTTGAATTTCTAGATAATGTTAATTTAACAATTTGTGACTGGTCATTTTATTCGGTTTGCTACATAATATAATGCGCGGCAAAGCACTCGACACCCTTAGATGATCGGCCTGATTAGATTACATATACATGGCATCGTCACTTAACATCAGTTGAGATAGTGGTCAACGTTTGTCTATCACAGATAAGTAGTCGTTCGCGCCGAACTGAGATCTCGCGCCTACATTTTTCCTAATATAGAAAAAAAATTTAGGTTATTTGCTTATAACTTTTTTCTTAAATAATAATTGTTTGATTTCTGTATTTGTTGTTCAAGTACAGGATATAACGGATATTGTATGTAAGTTTCAGCGTTCAGTGTGAAGCCGTTTTTAAGATAGACCCCGGCACAAAATAGGTCTAAACGCAGTGACTTTGGTGTCCTACCAAATTGTTGTTTTCCAACATAGATTTTTTTTAAACCGGTTTCCTACTCTTCTTGTCAAGCGCTTTTCAACGATACCCCACAAGGTAAGACAAGAAATTAAAAAATATTTTGCTCCCTGCTTATATGTATGGGAGCCCCCTTAATACTTTAATTTATATAATTTTAAATGTCATTTCTGGCTTTGGGCCGTAGTTTTACATATTCTATGAGAATTTGAAGTCATTCGCTTATATGGTTTAGACGCTAGATGCCTCTGACAGACGGACGGACGGACGGACAAAGTGCTGAACGACCCAAGTCCACTAAGAAACCTCGCTTTGCTCGATCAAAAATGCAATGCCCTGTAATTTACTTACTGTTTAAACCATACAAGCATACAGGTAATCGAATAAAAAGCAGTGTGGAATTAAAAATAAACTTTATTTTCACTTGAATACCTCACAAAACGGCGTGACCACGGTAACGTGACTACACTATACAGAGCTTACACCGCGGCACCAAACTAAACAAGTTCCACTGCTAAACAACTATTGATTCACGTTCTTGATACGTCAATAATTCATACAATTATTGATCAATTATTTATTTAAATAAAAATTAATGCCGCATGTATAAAATCATCTCTTGAGAACGGCTCAACCAATTTGGCTGATTATTTTTATGTTAAAAAAATATATGGAAAGCCAGAAATTGAAGGCGTGCGAAGCCGGGGGTCGTTAGTAATCTTTATATTTAAGCGATTAAAGTTTAAATAACTAACGAAAAAAAATGAAACCTCTCTAATAAAGATTTTAACTAATCTGCGCTCCCATCTATATCAAAGTAATTAATATTCGTTACTTAGTATTTAATGAAGTATTTCTACAGTTGGTAAAAAACATCAGAATCTTCAAGAAAATTCTACATGAAATCGACTTTACAAGAACATGGCTTACTCGATTTCGATAAAATTGATATGGGACTACCTCTGAAGTTACTCTACCAAACAAAAAAAGAATTTTGAAAATCGGTCCACAAAAAAAATACATGCAGTCGAATTTAGAACCTCCTCCTTTTTCGAAGTTGGTTAAAAGAAATAAACTGAAAAAATAAAGGTTATTATTATAGATTTCAGTTATTCTTTCTATAAGTGAAAATGTATAAAAATAGACTTACTTTTTTTTTTGAATATATAGTAATAAATTAAAAGTTGTTTAGAATAAAACAAATAGTTTAATACCGCGGTAATATTTAAGCTCAATACATAACCGTAAAACAAAGCTCATTATATATATAAAGATATAACTACATTATTTAAACAGTATGTAGATCGGAATAAATAGTGTCGTGTAGTCGAAGCTTAAGTATTTTTTATCGATCATTAATATCGAAAATGTACATCACTGGCTTTAAGAAAAGTCATGCGCTGTGTTTTTAGAAGAATAATAGTTATATATATGGTAACACTAAACGAAATATGAAATATGGCATTAGATAGTGCAAGAAATCAAATGTTTCTTAAATATGTTTACGATTAATATAATAATAGTAACAAAAGCAGTTGTTACTTGCAACACTACGATTTTTAATAAAATTATTTGTCATTTAATTGCTACATTTTAAAGCCTGGCAACGACAACACGGCACATGTCACCGAAACGTCAGATTTGTGATTTCATGTAAAAGATAATAATTAATAACACTACACTTAATTACATAATAATAATTATTATTATAGAAAAAGTACGCGATCGCCCCACAGCACAATACAATATACGCACATGCCTATGTTTTTATATATTATAATTCAACATTATTACCTACAAAGTATGCGTAAACACACAAAGATACAATGAAACAAATATATATGAAAAGAGAAAAAAGTCAAGCGTCACACTAAAACATTAGTTGAATCACAAAACCAAGGCTGTATGATTTCGAGATAAATTTGACACGCGCGAAGGATAGTGAACATTATTGCTATATAATAAAGTCCATAATACTTTGATCACAATTACAATCTAACATTATACTTTCTTTACATAATATATTATATTAAATCCAGTGATTTTATTCTAAGAACGCGTCTAAGTTTGCGGATCTGACCCGCATATACGAAGAGACTTTCGACAGTTCCTAATCCAGCCTTAACAATTAGAAAGAGACAACTGCAGTGGGCGATCGCGATAACCAATCTATCTTGACACACAACGTCATACTTTAATATAACAATTGCGTGTCAAACTAGACTGGTGCCTCAACTTACATAATTTTATATCGATAATTATGAACATTTATACTGCTACTCGACGACAGCCATTTTTGTATATTTATTTATATTCGTCATTTAAATTGAAAAAAGAAAAGTACTTTCACTAAGCTAACTTGTATCTCTTGAGCGCAAACTCACTTTGTACATTATTACAACATGATCGACATACATAATGTAATTATATGTATGTAAGCAATACCACGATTTAAAAAAAAACGCCAGTCCGCTTGTGTGCGCCGCGCGTCTAAAACCACATAAACAATAATGTCTTTTAAAAAAAAAAACACCTTCGCAAAAATTTATAAGTAACAAAAATTCATCGACAAATAAAAACATTAGATAAGAACAATAACGCGACGCACACAATCGAACTACGCCACTTATACAACTATACAAGAAATAAAATAAAAAAAAATCCACACGCACGGTAAAATTATTATATTTTATACAAAGAATGCGCAAATTGAGAGCGTTTCGCGTTAATATTTAACTAAAAAATATTTATTAAGTTAAAAAAATATCCATCGGCGTTTGCCGGTACAAGATCATAGTCGCTTTATCTCCGAATACCAATTGGCACAGTTACTCGTTCCATTATCCATTGCTTCCCGACTGAAACTACAGTACAGTCACGTTTATTAGATAACAATCTCATTTATAAGTTGATTGTAACAATTTTAACCACGATTATATATGTTCATACCTACACAACCCGAATCATGAACAATTTTTAAACATATAGCGAATACATATATGCTACTATACGAGATCTTAACAAGTAGTTTACATTATTACGCCATTCTTATATACTGTAATAAATAAAAAAAATTGTCAAAAAAAATCATTAATAATGATTTACACTTGCAACAATGTTAAATAATGCGTGATCATCAGAATGGATGTAAAATTTGTCGATGATAATTTTGAAATTAAAATATTGTACAAAAGAGGCACAATATCGCCTCTACGTTTATTATTTTTTACTGTTATTTATATTGCATGTATAAAAAAAAACATTAAGCGGCATTTAAATGTATCACTTTAATCAAGTTTTAAACTAAAGCTTCATAAATACGCACAGAATTTAGAGTCTTTTAAAAATACAAGCACTAGATGGTTACTATTTTGGATGACAGATAATGTTTCATCGAAATTAGAAAATTTGTTTTACATTGTTATAATAAAATGGTAAATTCGTATGTTCATTTTATATCACTGGCCGTGTAGTAAATTGCTTAACATTTAAATTAAATAAACCGTATTATAATATAGGTTCTAACAGTTATTGACGTCGAAATAGATTTCTATTACCAAAGTGACTGTTTAAATATTTCTAAAAATCGGTCATATGAATTTCAATTCAAACACCTTTTTATGGAAACCGGTCAAACGTGTGCAAGAGATAACACGTTTTATATTTTGCTTCAAAGAGGTATCTGCAAACACACTCACTATCAAACCGAGAGTTAAAATATTTCTGAAATTCGATCACTCGACTGGGAACATATTTCTGAATTTCGATCACTCGACTGGGAACATATTTCTGAAAATTCGATCACTATATTATTTAACAACGACGATTAAACCTTGAAAAAACGATTATCTTACATCACGGTCGCCGGAAGTCGCAATCACTAGCACTATCGTACCGTATACACAACTAAATCGAAAATCGATAACTATTTACATATCAATCGAGTAATTATTTCTGAAATTCGATCACTCCCACCGGCGAGTTGCAACATTATGAAAATCACTATTCGACCGGAGCGCGTATTTACGCGCTCTGGCTGTTTGCAGATGCAAAACATTGATCATTATTTAACGCCGGCCGCGAATCGAATTAAAAATCGAACAACTCGGGCGGCGGGATCGGCTCCGTCGGGAGGCAGCCGCACGGGGGCGAGGCGGCGCGCGACTGGCGCCGCAGCGTGTGCACGCCGTACGAGTAGCTCTGGTGCTGCACCCGCGGCCGCAAGCTCTCGCATCTCGCCTCCACCTCCACCGAGTCCGCCTTGAGCGACAGGGACGACCGAGGCTGCCGCGCCGGCCGGCCGGGCGACGGCGGCGGGCGGAGGTAGTCGCTGCGCGCGAGCGACATCTCGTCGCCCGCGAGGTAGGCGCCGGCCCCGCCCGAGGCGAGCGGGCGGAGGTAGTCGCTGCGCGCGAGCATGAGCTCGTCGGGCGTGAGGTAGGCGGTCTTGGCCTTGAGCCGGTGCGGGGGCGGGCAGCCGGCGCGCGCCACGTAGTCGGCGGCCAGGAAGTGCGCCAGCGTGCCCTCCGGCGTGCGCTGCCCGCCGTTGGCCACCTGCACCATGTCGCCGGACGACAGCCGCAGCGAGTCCGTGCGCGGGGGCGGGGGCGGCGCGGGGGGGGGAGACTCGCGCTCCGACGACGAGTTGGTGGGGGGGGGCGAGGGCCGCCTGCGCCGCCGCCGGCGCGGGCCGCTCCCGGGCAGTCACAGCTTGAGTTCGTTCGCGATCTTTGACGCAATGTTCTTGAAGCCGATACTCGTGCCTGCAAGTTGTACCTTATTGTAACCTACATTATGATAAAGACATTTATTGGCGTCGGTCGTCTATATTTCGAAATAGAAAGACGTATATTGGCAACGGTCACATATATTTCTAAGTAGAACACATATTAAGAGATCACTATCGATGCCAACGACTTATTACAAGTTGTTTACCGTACAATCACAGCCCCTTCCTGAAGATTTATACCACGGTCGCTCGGAAACGCTCCTACATTAATATTAAAAGTAGGCATTGCTTAGTACACTGACCGGATATCCGCTTGAACCGCACGCCGTTGAGCGAGAGGCGTGGCAGTTTGCACACTTCGATCTCCCACTGGACCAGTGAGTCTGCATTGGGATCGCCGTGTACGCAAAGCAAGAGGAATCTCTCGCGCTGTTCATAGTCACAGTTGTTTGCATCTAGCACCTGAAATATATATATATTTTTTTAATTTTAGTCAATTGAATACGGTAAAACATTTTCTTTGAAAATGCAAACCGATTCGGGCAATTTTAAACACTCTATTTTGACGTTCTTTCTGTGATGTCAGAATGCACGATGCAATGGCTGCGTGAAGGAAAATTTACACATCAAAAACGTGTACACAGACGTCCCGAATTCTCCTTGTATCGATTCCTTTGGGCCAAAACCTAGGTGGAAATAAATAAAAGCCGAACGTGATTTTATGCGTAGATAAGGTGTGTGGAAGTCACATTTCGACGATATTTGATGCAGTCATGAGTAGACGCGTCGTTGATTTGTATTGAAGCCGTGATGGACCTGTCATAGTAAACCTTCTTCTAATTAAGCGTAGCGGTTTAGAAACCTACAACCAGCTTGAGCATCCGTGAAGATATCTATGATGGTAAGGCATTTTCTCGTGCTCACCTAGCTTGCTACCCTGTACGGGAGTTCGAAATATAGTTGTAGTACACCACCCCCTCAGATCGAAATATCTATTATCGCCATGATCACTTTAGATACCATCATTGATGGCTAGTTATTCTAGGCATAGTGTGTTTACCTTCCTCGAGTCATCACTGAAGAAAAAAAAGTTCTTGCTATACAAATAACTTACCTTCCGAATCTCAGCCATGATTTCATTCGGATCCCGTGAGGAGGTGGTCTTCATACTCCACGTGAACCGAAGAACGCGCGGCTTCACCTGCTCCTCATTACCTTGTCTGCAACGGAACTGGTTTTAGTGCGACGGCATACGAGGTTGTGAGGGTGTGATACTAACAACTTCTTCAGGCGGATGATTGATGTTTTAAAACCTCGTCTTGGAAATGATTGTACTAATTCTGAGGCTTATATATGTATTTCATCTCGTTCCAATATAAAGGTGAACGACTCGACATTGGAATGTAGAATTTTCAAACAAAGAAGGAGGATGCGAACTGGCCGGAAAGCTTTGTCTATCTTCGAAAGCTTTGTCTATCTTCCAACATACAACCCTCTGACGGATCTGTAACTAATCTTGGCCATTGATTTGGATAATTATAAGAATTTATGGCATGTTAATTTATGTTCGTCATAAATCTCTAGATACAGTAATGTTTTTTTTAATTATGTCTAGGGATTTCTCATAGAAGAGGTTACCAATATAATCAAAATATAGACGCTATGTTGCTACAGCCACATATTCATAAAATAAACGAACTTTAATAAAAAAATACCTTTAGTTTGAACGTTACAAATTTAGAAATAGTATTCAAATTATGGTTCTTAAAAAAAATAATATGCAAATGGAACATAAAAATTAAATATTCTAAAATTACTGATATTTTTTGAAAATGTGTTTTGTTTACGATGAAGTTATCACACCCTCTCTAAATCTTATATCGAAATAACTTTTAACAATTGCTAAAAAAATAAATTTAAATCGTAAAAAAATCTTCAGCATTGTCGTTACCGTGCCGAATTTCCGTGTATCGAGAAAATTCCGTAATTCAATCGAAACATATATTCATGCTGCTCTGTAGAATGTTAGTATTGTGAAATGTAAACTGTTAGTTTAAACAGAAGTTAAGCATCGCAATGAAGGAAGCAAATGGATTAAACGCAAGCGGCTTTTGATTCGATTTATTGATAAATAATAATAGTAACAAAATTGGTGAGTTGCAGATATTTAATATAAATAGAAATTAAATGAATCTATTGTTATTAATTATTTAATAAACATTCTTTAATTTGGTATTCAAATAAGATCACGACAACAAAAACTGTTATGAACGAAATTTACAAAATTGCAATTTTTTCAAATTTGCGTTCATAACACCTTGAACTAACTACCAAAAAATCGAATCAATTGCAATCAGTTGCATTTGCAGAA
The DNA here is from genome assembly GCA_948107665.1 of Lomographa bimaculata. Classification (NCBI taxonomy): domain Eukaryota; kingdom Metazoa; phylum Arthropoda; class Insecta; order Lepidoptera; family Geometridae; genus Lomographa; species Lomographa bimaculata. The sequence goes on along the minus strand of OX403610.1, from coordinate 9,208,272 downwards.
CTAAATTAATAATTGATATAAGAAAGAGACGCATTACACAATTTTTGTATCAACATCAAGACACCAAGAAGACATAGAAGACGAAGATCTTCATCATTGCTGTAAAACTTTATAAGACTGTTTATGGATAGTTTTAGGAACATTTAACAGATACTTCGTACCTTCATAATTTTTACTTAAATCATGCGTTTTATTAATATGTTTTTACTAAAATCACCTGCTTTGTCACCTACGATTTTTGTAAATCTACAAATCTACCTGTTCAGTAACATCGTATACATTTTTTACAATTTCGTTTACGAAATCATGTGTTCTGTTATATTTTTTTCTGTAAAACTATCGATGCCAATGATTTTATCAAAATCACCCGTTACAAGTATTTTTAGTGAAAATGTTCCATTACAAGTAATTTTAGTAAAAATCGCAACTTCAGTCACACATAATTGTATTGAAACTGTAGGTTGTGATTTTAATAAAAAAAAACCAGTTCTGTTACAAGTTATTTTAGTAAAATCACCTGTTCTGTTACAAGTAGTTTTAGTAAAATAACCAGTTCTGTTATAAGCTATTTTAGTAAAATCACCAGTTCTGTTACAAGTTATTTTTAGTAAATCACCAGTTTTAGTTAAATCACCAGTTCGATTACAAGCTATTTAAGTAAAATCAACAGTTGTGTTACAAGTTATTTTAGTAAAATCACCTGCTCTGTTACATATTATTTTAGTAAAATCACCTGTTCTGTCAAAAGTTATTTTAGTGAAATCACCTGTTCTGTTACAAGTTATTTTAGTAAAGTCACCTGTTCTATTACAAATTATTTTAGTAAAACCACCTAAAATCAGTCATATAAAATGTGCTGTAACACTGACAAAGCTTGAGTACACTAAAAACACTGATGTCTAAAGATAATTATTAACTAGGTATATTTGGACACATAAGGTATAATAAAATGAATCGTAGGTATAGTTACCCAAGCATGGCTTGTGGACTAGCGCCTACCGCATGCTTCGGGGTTGTACCATCCAATGGCCTAAAAACAGAAAAACATAAACTAACGCTAAACACTAGGGGTGGGGTGACGAGTGACCGTGCCCGTAACACCGACGATGATTTTTGTAACAAGAATCGTGAAATGTCGACGATAAATAATAATGTAGGCTTGGTCAGCAAAGAGCGACTGGCTTTTGATGTATTTAATACTCAATAAATTATTCCAGATTTTTTACAAAAATAGGTTACAGTCTATAAGTATAATAATAGGGTATAATATTTAAACATTTTACTATAATAGAAACATATCATTGTAAACCTGGGTAGTAGAATATTTAATTTCCAACACAACATAAAATCGTTGCTTGAAGAAACTTAAATTTGAAGCTTTTTAAGGTATGATGATCTATATTATTGTAAACCACGCCAAGTCACATACCATCAACATATGCGATGAAGTTTGACATTATAACGCCGATATTACATTTCCTTGTTACAGAAATCACATGAGACAGATCCAAACAATCCAAAAATATATTCGAAGTATCAAAACAATTACACTCAGAGTGAATTTAAGAATTCTGACAGTTCAAATTACTTAATCGTGACACAGGACGCACTTAGCTCGAATGAAAGGCGTGCGAGGACGCGGGCGCGGTTTCCTCCCGTACTGTACTACCCGCATCGATCAGTTCAAACTAAATCCGTCTGTATCGCAATCTTTAGATATGATTATAAGGATCCATCAACAGATTTGTTAATTAAAATCGGAGTGCAAAAGGGGGTATTTCTAAAACAAAGGCACACGCAAGCATAAGCTGACATGTAAAAGCTCGTGAAGACTCATATAATATACATTATACATGCCTAGCAACACGAGATGCACACAATAACTTACCACCTCTGATCGAATTATGCATGCACACCTAAATCTTCGAAATCTTAATAAAACATAAAGTTATATACAGTACACACGTAATATGTATTATTGTGGTTGATATTTACGGTATCAATCCCTATATATATTTATATTTAGTTATTGTTCAATATGTAACAAAAAAAATTTAAATGTATTTTTAGTATGTTGAAATTTTGCAATATATATGATTTCAATATGCACACAAACGATTAGTTAGAAAATGACTTTAAATAAAATTAAAAAATAAAAAGTGTTATTTACAATCCAAATTGTAATCCATCCAATTTACGCTTACCGCCTGTGAGAAAGATTAAATATTTATAATACAAAGTATATTACATAATAAAAAAAAGTGTAATTAATATTATATATAGAAGAAAATTATTATAATTTTCTTGGTAACATTATTATACTATTGATGTATAAATAAATGCAGAGATAAATAAAAATAATCTAATGAACACAAAAAAAATATCGAATATTCATGGTTTTAGTAAAATTGGAGCGCAAATCGGTTGAATCACGCAATAAAATACTATTAATTAGTTTTAACACATTAAAACGATGCGTTACGGTGAGACCAAAATATAACTGAAATCATGTTTTTTTTTTATATATTGTCTAATATATAAAAATAATATTTAGGACTTCTTCTTCTCCTAAGCTTTTTCCTATTATCTTAGGAGCCGACCCCAGCCCAACCCCTTCTTGTCTGACATATTTAGTAAAAAACTATTTGTTAATAATCATTTTATGTATCCCCTTTTATGTTAAAATAATGAATATAAATCTGGAAAGTAATAAAACGTGCATTACAGCAGGTAAATTATATAACAGAAAATATTATATTGTTCGATTTTAAATTAATCAAAAAAATTAAATTACTGCGTCAAAATTATCATGCTTCCAATCCTCACAAAAATCTTTGAATAAAAAATCAATTTTCATCTCACCACCACAAACAAAAAACAAAGACACAGCATCGCCTCATGACAATAAATGTTAAAAAAACCTTTTAAAAATCAAACATATATTTTACATATATCACTCGAAGAGTTATCGTAACACAGCAGTCATATTATTATAATATAATTATAAAGATATAATGATATTAATGTTATATATAAGTTCTCAATCACATAAAAAGGTTATATAACTCAAAAAAACTCGTATATAAATGTTATGACACCGCGGTCGTACCTCGGATTGCGCTGTATGTCCAGAGAGGAAAAAATGCGCGGTTTCTGACGACCGGTCGACTCGCCCAACACTGACAGGCTATGGAATACTCACCAAGTTAATATAGAACAACTATGGCATTTGTTGACAATTACAGAATCGATCATAGATTTATATAACATTATACATACAATGACATACATATATATATAATTGTATATAAATCTATGATGTAGCATCACTTTTATTTCTTATATATATATATATATATATATATTATATATATATATATAACAAATAAAAGTATTTGCATTGTAGTTTTTTGGTATAAAAGCCTTTTTTTGGTATTCAAAATACTTATATCAATAAATGCCGTGTATTTTTTTTTATAGTTATTGAGTGACGAAAAGATCAAGTCGTTAGCCTGATGGCAAGCGTCACGCTTGCTAATTACAGGTCAGTGCTACCCAGAGTTTAGAACTCAAGTCAAAATCCTGCTCGGCTATTAGGAGACATTAAATCTCTTTAGGCCCTGTAATATTCTTTTATATTTTTTATTGAAGGTAATATATAACCTAATGAATAATAGAAAATCCCTAAATCGTAATCCTTCTTAAGATAACACAATTAATGAAGAAAATCTAGCCGATCCAACGATCTCGTAATATATTAAAAGATCGTTTTATTATTCCTTAGGCGATGCATAAAAATATTTTATTTAATAATAAATTATATAATATACTTTATACACTCTTATATAATGGATATTCAAAAGCAAAACAATCTAGCCTTCCTATTTGTTGCAACGTGACGAAAATCATAATGTTGGTCATAGTTCATTGTCACTTAATTAAAATATGTAATAGTGCTGAAATAGGCGCGATTCGAAGAGCCCGTTATCCTGCTAAAACGATAAAGTATAATAATAAAATATAAATTATTTTATAATATTCAATTTTTTCTCACTTCTTTAACTTAAGGATCAATAGATTAAGTTTCAAGTTATTTTTTGCTACCTATAAGTTGATCTGCAGCGTAGTAAATTATTCCTAAAAGAAATAGTTATTGTTATTTGCTGCACTGAAAAATGATACACCTTGCGGGTTTAAAAGTGGGACAGTGAAAAAAAACACACATTCATTATTGAAAACTTGATTATTTGAAAAAGCGCAACACATTCACCTCACAGAATTTAATACAAATCATTCATTTACCTCATAATTTTAGACGTTTGAAATCATCACATTTCTTCAACATCATTTATATGCAGAAAATAAACTTAAATAAAAATGTAATGTTTCCAAACAACTAACTGCAATAAAATGTATGAGATGGAAGCAATACCCATGATTTCAATTTAATGCAAGATATATTTAATTCACAATTCAAATTGACTGATAAAAATAATATAGTGTGTATACATTTTTTTATATTAGTGCGGATGGATTAAGCCTGTTTATAAACGCAAGGAATACAAGAAGAAACACTGATAAAATGACGAAATTAATATTTATTTATCTATCTAAACTTAACAACTAAGTTAGAATGTATTGCATTTTTTCCTACCTTGAGTAATGATATAATTACAGATACATCTCTTAAATTAAATAAAAAAAATGCTCGTAGGAAAAAGAAAACAAAACATAATGCACTACTCGTGTGCGTAAACCTTAATGTTTATAATTGCCTACATCATTGTGTAGATATATTAAATATGTCAAATTGTGTTACTATAATTTGAAAGTTGCTGCAAAAGTGTTAATTTTTAGAAAAATACTCCAAATATGTGTGTTTTTACATACAAAAATATATCCTAATCGAAAATGCTATTATAAAAAAATATTTTTACTGATAAAAATGTTTATTGTAATCGTTTGTGGGTTCGATCGTTTTTCAGCAACTTTCAACATTTTGATGTAGAAAAAAAAAATTCACCTAGATTTACTAATCACAAGTCAAAATAATATTTTATTATACTTTAAACAGCACCTACGTTTTAACGTAAATTTGTTCGTTTATCTACCTATTTCTTTACTTATTCAAAAGAATTTTAACCTTTAACCAAACAATACTGGAGACGTTATTTTCGAACTTACTATGTATTCAACTATTTTGTTATTATGATTCGTCTATTAGAGAAACAAAAAGGGAATAGACGTATATATTTCCCAACGGTTTTAAGACGATCATATATATTTATATAATGTAAATAAATAATATATTTATGCTTATTATGATAATATGATGTTGACGGCCTCTTAAACTTCCTTCCTGATTAAGGTATGTTCACACTATTTAATAAGTGAAGGGTAGTTAAGGGGATTTCAGATAAAACCATAAGATGTTAGTTATGATGTGTATAATAATATATAATATGTAGAAGATATTATAAACGACAAATGACTAAATAACTACATTTTAAATGGATGCATAATACACAGATTTTTCGGCTACGTTTCAAATCTATATTGATAAATGTGTAAAACGTCGAAAATCTAGTCTGGCTGTAGGTACCGCCCATATATATATCTTTATATTATATATATATATATATATATATATATATATATATATATATATATATATATATATAAATTATGTGAATAATACCGAACATTAACTGTATTATCGACATTAAATTTGTTTGCTTGGAGTTTGTTATGACCACGGAAAAACCAAACATACATAATAATATAACATATTAATTATCCCAATTATATAACAATATGTTACATTGTAAATGAAACATGGTAGTTAAAATATTACACAAACATATATAATATATATTTTTGCTAATTAGTTTATGGACTTTTTATGTTTGCATAGAAATTGTCTGTTAAGAATATGTCATTTTTTTATATAATTACCTATAACACACGTTTCTATCGCTCCACACACGCACACAAAATGTCAACCGTACAAATTATGTACAATTTTTAACATCATAATAATCAACTACAACATTATGAACAATTTGGAAAAATCAAACTACTGTAAATAAGTTATTTCTATGATATACATTTCTTATTGCAAAGTTTCCAATTCAGCATTGATAAAACCGATATCGATGATTGTGTAATAGAGCCATTGGTTCCTATCAAAAATACTTTACTATAAAATTGAATTTAGACACAAAGCTGTGGAAATAGAGACCATTTTTGTGCAAAACAGACAAAGAAAATGGGTAAAGAAATTGCACTTAAAATGTACTTAATAAATACAGCTGCCTAACAAATTCTCTCCCACTTGCGGTAACATCTATTGAGTATTTGTACCAAAGCAAAAGGTCGGGGCGCTACAAATATTTACTAGAACGATTTATATATCACTCGAGGTTACGATATCAATAAATAACAACGTTATAAACAAACTTGGCCTGAGAGATGTTTGTGACAAAATCTAAGAGATGTTGACTCAACATTCTAGGCTGATAATGAGGCTTCAAGCTCTATAAAAAAACAGCCATCAGCCGTTACGAATTTGGGATTTCTCGAATGTCCGAGGCCAGATATTTTAAATCCGGCACCGTATTAAAAACCGTTCTTACAGGATTTGTACATAGAATTGTCTAGAAGATATATATTATATAAATAGACAAATACAATGGTCCAAGAAACAACAATGAGATTATATACATACTTGTATATTTCAATAAGTATATAACGTGATACAAATATACAATATAAGATATAAGTCATTGTAGCATGATATACGAAGTTTTAGGCAATCTGACACAGTATGACAACAATCTAGACAGTTATATAATCTGCCTGACTTATACTGCCATAGATAGAACTTTTAAAGATAGCCAGATATATATGTCTGTACCGTAGATTGATACCATATATATAAATATATATATGATATAATGCCATGTACAATCTGTAACAAAAAGCTGTAGTAATACTTTGTGGTGTGTTTGTGTACCGTGCCAGGAATCGTCTGTCTGAGAACGAAAGTCAAAATCGGAGAAAAAATTTTACATACAAAAATTATATTTTTCAATAAATTTTGACAACCCTACGGTTACACCTGTGGCGCGCGACCTTGGCCTTTGTTATGGCCACCACTGTCAGACATCTAGGTCCAAAGACTGTGTGGTGGAACGGTAGCAGATGAAACAGGGTTGCAAATGATATCATCATCATCATCATCATACTCAGCCTATCTCAGTCCACTGTTGGACATAGGCCTCTCCCAAGGTGCGCCACTGAGCCCGATCTTCGGCTCTTCTTCTCCAGTCCAGTGCAGCAAATGATATAATTATTCAGAAACTTAAATTCATCATAACTTAATATTCATGCTGCTGCCGCGAATTTCGAAATTCCTGTTAGACTCCATACATGTAGATGCGGGGCTTGAGTATTACTACACCTTTTTGTTACATTGTATATGAATAGAGAAAATCTGTTGTCAAGTTAGCTTTTAAAAGTGGTAATTGCTTTGTGCTTTCCACGACCTTATAAATAAAAATGAATAGGGACCCTTGGAATGTAAATAATTCGTTCGAAATAAGAACGTATGCGTCTTAAACTAACTTGAAATGCCTGCTACGACGGGACTAGTCGCACACACATGCTATTTCATTAAAATAAACATAACCAATGTAGAGTATTATTTTTTTATATAAATTTTAATTTTGTACATTCATTTGCTTTAACAATTAAGTTTATTTTACGAAAATATAACATTTGGACTGTTGTTATTTCAATAAAACAACATGTGGTCAGAAAACTCGCCGTTTGAATTTTTTTTTTATTTGAAAATTTACATAGTGTGTCAACTTAAACGAACCATTGTTACATATAAAAAATATATAAACGCTTATCGCTAATTTCAAAATTCAATTTATCAACAAAACGATACCTTAGGAGAAGCTTTGCAGGGAAATTGAATTTTTTAAATTATACTCTCCATCTATAAATGAAATTATGAACTGTGAACATCGGGAATTATTTTTTATAAGACAATCAAATATATAGCATATAAAAAAACAAAGCCAACCATTCGTGTTTTAAACTTGCCAACTTGCTTATCGTATGGATTCGGTGACTTTTTGTCATAACTTAAAAGTTTATACGTAATACTGAATTTCAGTAAGTTTCACTTCATATTTAAAAAAAAAATAGCATTTTTTTATGCTTGAATCCATGCAAAACAAAAAAACAATTTGTTGTACTCAAAATGAAATTCTTACATAAAAAAAATCTATATCTCCACAAATCAAAAATTTCAAATATAGACAGAGAGAATAATATTTAAATATATGTCTTATGTTGAATTCTTCATATAACACGTCGTTTGCACGTGCGGCGATCCTTCACGGGTTCTGATTCAACCTGCGTAAAACGGAACGAGTGAGCGAGACGACACGTCAAGTCGAATCGCCCCCCTCTTTCCTCCGGCTCACTCGTTTCTCATTGGGCAAAAAAGGTTGCCATATCGAATAATGTAAATTCACACACAAATGTGTTCATTTTACTTAAACCGATTTTTTCGCGCCGCAACACAAGATGCACAATACTAAGAACTCCCTCCGTAAGAAAAAAAAAACAAACGCACTAAATTTTCGTCACTTTGCAACACTATCGATAAGGGTTGTGGATCGACTAAAAGCGTTTTGTAAATTAAAAAAATATAGAGGTCGCGGGACGAACTCGTTAGTAAAAGCGAGATTAAAAAAAACCGTTAATCGTAACACCGGGGATGCACGAGAGATGTTTAGTATAAAAAAAAAATCGGTCTCACTCCGCACACCTCTGAAATACTTAGGAAAAAATCGATGAAACGCGTTACTAAAGTCTGTAAGCACTACTAACAACACTCAAAGCATGTAAGGCATTGCGTTTATATCTTGCCTTGGCTCACTCAAGAAGCAAAATAAAAAAAAAATTAGCTAAACTCGAAAGTGGGGGGTATACATCATGCTTTGGTATCTAAAACGGTCCATGGGCAATATGGGGTAGTCGCGTGGAAAAGACCCGATGTAGTTAAATAATAATGTGCTAACGTTTTCTAGAAAGGGAGGTAGGAAGTTATAGCATCGTGCATCCCCTGGTATTGTATTGTACGCGGTAATGTATAAAAAAGTAAAAGAAATCAAAATAGAGCACGGAATCTCGAAGAGGGAGACAATTTTTATAAATAACATTAGGCATAATATAAACATACACATAAAATGATTCCACGAAAAAAAACGAGACAAAACGAATGGGTTAATATAGTGAAGAAGTTAGAAAATAGTGTGTTGGTGTTAATTATTTACAACAACAAAAAAAAGTTACAAGGAGGAAAGTATGGTCACCGGATTAAATAAGCTATTTTGAAAATGTTAAAAATTTTCACGCAATAAAACATGTAGTGCCTAACTATTATTCAATAATATCATAAATTAAAACATCTAACTAAGATAAATAAATAAATAAATAATTTCGCAAAATTAAAACATTTTCAAAATGCGCCAGATATATAGACGAAAAAAAAAACACGAGTCTTTCTCCACAACCCTTTTTCTATTTATCTAACACTGGCTTTATAAAAAATCACTATAAAAATACACTATGATTTGTCTAAACTAGAGTGTGTCCAGTGCCTGGCAGAGAATATAGCACATCGGTTTCATAAAAAAAAAAACGAATATTTTAATGGGCCAATTGCTCTCACAACCTGTATTCAACGACAATATAGTTCCACCTTTTTACTACACTCAACAAGCATATTTTTTTATTGTAGTCTTCTTAATAAATCTCTGAGAAAAAAGAACATGCACCATGCCAGACGTAATATAGACTATTCAATTATACTCCATCGACACGATGGATGCGTTATAATTATAATATATTATATATATTATGAAAATAAAACTAACCTGGAAGGTTACTAAGCATCCTAATGACAACATATTAAATTAAGAAATAATAAAAAAAATACTTCAAATATAAACGACAAAAACAAAGGCTGCGGAAGAGATCGCTGCTAAGCGATAAAGCCGCCGAATGTACTGCTATATTGTTATTTTTTCTATTGTTAATTGTTATTTTACTTGGTGTGCAATAAAGAGTATTTGTATTGTAAAGGTATCATTGTTTTTTTTTTATTGTGTACACGACAAATATATAGAATTTTTTATATCTATCCATCTTGTACGGTTCATTAAAATAACGTAAACATCCTTATATTCGGCAATTATTATTTTAATAAATAATAACCTAATTAACTAATAAAACAAATAAAGCTTTAGAGACTAATATATGTGAAAATTAATTTATAATAATAATAAAGTTTTAAATGAAGCTTCAAACCAAACCCTGTCATTTATCTACAAAAAGATATTCGTTGTCATTAGAAATATCACATTTTTAATTGTATAAATTACAGTACCCAGAAAAGCAAGCGCTTATTAATTAAATAATATTTATAATTTCTAAAATAACTTGCACCGGCGTGCTATATTCATTGCCATGATGATAATGAAGTGATAATGGATATATGTGCACCTAAAAGCAATGCGCGGCTAACATTTAAATGCATGGCGTGAATTGAAAAATGAGTAAATTTGTATGAATTTGTATGAACAAATAGCTCGTTCTGTGTTACTGTAACATATTTATGTATCATGTTTGTTATAAATGATATTATTGTTTTATTGTTGCGTTTTAAATCTATATCAATATTTTGTCATCAATATATTATGACTAATCATTTTTTTTATTCATATTTGTTTTTATAATTTACTTTATTGATGCAGTAACACAAAAGTGAATAACTAGTCTATGAGCTGCTAAAAGCGTACCGTATGAAGTATGTAACATAAAATAAATTAAAATATACACCACCAGACGTAATGTAAAAAATAATTTAAATACATTGTAACCGTAACATATACATCGAAACCACGTGTGAATAACAATTAACTATGGCATTTTAATATATAATCAAATAAATAAAAAAAACAACATTCATTTACATTAATGTAATCATATCAAATCAGTATAATATATCTATTTTTAAATATCAGAGCGCCTGGTAGAGGCGTTGATCTCAACTTGCAATTGAGAGAGGTAATGCCAGCATGATGGGAACGCTTTCCACAGATAGTGGGCTTGAGCACCTATACGCATGGTGCTTTGTAGGCAACTTAGGTCTTTGCTGTATGGTATACATAGATATAGATATAGGCAATTGACCCGTAGATTTTGTAATTGAGTGACGATTCATACTTTACGTTTTTTTTAATTAAAAACAGCCACGTGGTTCCAAAATAACGTTCGAAAAACGTGAAAACAATGCAATGTCGGTTTGTTAGTAACAAATGTAGTGTTAGTGTTCTGTAATGAGTATTATAGATGGCTCGTATGTTTTGAAACTTATCAATAACAATAAATAAAACCTTTGAGATCACTCAAAGTAAATTTAGTAACCATTTTTATAAATATTATATCTGGGTATTTGTTACAATTATTATTTCGTAATATTGCCACAATATCATGTTCTAAATCTATCTTAAATGATTTAACAAAATACTCATTATAACAAATACCCTCCCGATTAAAAACGATATAGTAACATTTTTTACCAGTTTGATTTAAAGTCTCCGATATTCCTGTATTTTAAATGGCCCAATTTCACGCCATGCATTGTAGTAACGAAACTTAACTGTACACCTGTATATACAGTCCTAAGTGTGATTGTATGCGTAATGGAAACGCTTCTAGCTGCCGCGATACAAGTATTCTAATTAAATGTGAGTGTGTATTTTTGAGCATTTATAGGAAATACAAATTTCTCTTGATGACAGAGCTCAAAAGTTTTCGAAAATTTTGCGCAGTTCCCATTCATTCAGAAATCAAAATTTCTCTTGAGGAAAGAGCTTAATAGTTTAAAAAAAAAAAATTCGCGCAATCTTCTTATATAAGAATTTTTTTTGACGTGATAACGTCTTATAAATCGATGAACGCCGGCTGCACGCACGAAAAAGTGTCACGTTCCGCCTGAGCCTGAGCGTGCAAGCGAGAGCGCCGAACAAGCGATAGAGAGGCACGATTGGCCTAAGCGTTCGTCTTATGACGTTATCACGCAAAATTATCGTCCGTAAACCGACTTTACAGACAACCAATTTTTTTTTCTTGAGGAGAGTGCTCTATTGATTTCGAAAACTACGCGCAGTTCGTGAAAACACATCTTTCAATAACTTAAAACTTTTCTTAATTTCGCGCAGTTATCATTTATCAGAAAATCTCCAAAGTTTTCGTAATCACGCAGTCGCGAGACGAGGTAATTACCCGGCTGTTTTTGTGCAGAAAAAAAAAATCAGAGACTTCAAAACAATCTGGTACAAAAGCAACACGGTTAGTGAGTGAACAGCGGTCGTTTGCACTTACCGTTTGGAAAACCTCGACTGCAGTTTGGAGAAAAACGAGGGTCGAGCTTGGTGAGGCGAGCCTCCGTCGCCGTACGCGCCGCCGCCGGAGCCTCGTGACCGGGTTTGACCTGGGTCAACACACGCTGATGTTTTAAACTCCCGAAGCATGAAGAAGACTGTCGTGAATTTAACTTGAGTATCTGTGGTATCGTAACTCCGAAACGGAAACTTTGATGTTGATTTTATAAAAAATATTAAAGCCGAACTGCCCGTTGGCTTAAATGGGTAGCGCTCGCTTTATATCGGGTTCGATTCCCGGCGGGAACACAAGTTTGGAAACACAAAGTTGTTTCCCATTCTGGGTGTGGTTGTGCTTGTGATGTGAATATTTTCGGCACCCACAACACAATTCATCGGACTTAGTGGGGTGCTAGAGTGTGAAAGAGTTTATGTTTAAAAAAAAATAAAGCAGCCATGGTCATGTGTTTTCTTAGCTATGTTTGGAAAAAATCGGCGAAGAACATATTATTTGATTTTTTGCCACTGGTATACAATGGGTCGGGGTGAGTTAGGTCCATGGTAATGCGCCTTAGAGCTGCGTTTTACTTATAATGCCCAAAATGCTGACTGTTTCAGATAAACAGCAGTATCCGGCTCGAAGGACCGTAAATCGCCAGCTATACTCCAACACCAAATTATGTACAATAAGCCATTCAATAAAACGTTGTTTTCAATGAACTCAACACAATTGATATCTGTTCAGAAATCTCGAAATCAAAAGCATTTTAACGAACGCTAGATAAAAAAGAGTAGATACTATATTAAAACATGACGGCAAGAGCTCCAAACAAACTCTAATTTAGTACTCGCTTTGCGGGAAATAGGCAAAGCATTCCTCTCAATCCACGCCGTAAACTCTTACACAGTTTTTTAACGCTTTCACACTCACTAAGTCCGATGACTTGTGTTGTGGGTGCCGGAAATATTGCAGCACCACCACACTCAAAACCAGAAACACAAATTTGTGTTTCCAAACTTGTTTTTCCACCGGGAATAGAACCCGGTACCAGCTGCTTAAAAGGCGAACGCGCACCCAACTTAGCCAACGGGCAGTTCAACTCTAAACGCTTATGTCTTAGAATTTTATTAGCTAATTCCAATTATCTCTTCAGTACACGTATCATGTTCAATTATATTAGTTTCTAGACTTGCACACTGACCTGAGTGGAAGGTAGACCGCGAGGGCACATTCCTGGGGAACACCAGTGGGTTGGGGAACTCACGACGCGTGGCCGGAGCCGCGCCGGAGCCTGGCGTGCCCGCCGTCGACATCGCAGAGTTCAGGCTGGAATGCCCATACACAATTGAACCTTAGGACATTCAACTATAGGGTATCTTTTTGACTGACACTTGGCGATACATTCGTTGTCTACCGACTACATTACAATTCAGGGTAAAATGGCCATAGACAGTCAGTAGTTAGGGTTTCTTTTTGATTAACATTAAGGGAAAGTCTTGTTTTCGACATTGCAGAGTTCAACATTAGATCTAGGATTCCTTTTTGATTGACACTTGGGAACGAATTCGGTGCTAACTTTCGACGACAGGCTGGAATGTCCAAAGAAAAATATTCCTTAAAACATTGTATCTGTAACATGGTTATTATAAAAACTTGGAGAACTCGGTGTCAACTTAAGACAATACAGTCCAGACTGGAATGACCATAGAAAATTATATCTTATAATTTTAAACCTGGAAATTTTTATATTAACATTTGGGGTCGAATAAGACATTGCAGTTCAGACTAGAATGGTCACAGATAATCATACCTTACTGCATTAGATCTAGGGTTGATTGACCTTGGGAACTAAATCAGAGTTCAGTCCGAAATTAGCAAAGAAATTCGTACTTCAGGCTTCTAGGGTTTTAAATCACAAGTAAACAGGTATCTTCTAGGCAAGTGAGCTTCATCTTCAACCGCATCAACACTTACCATCAGGTGAGATAAGTAACTTTAAAACTATAATAAAACAGGGCAAGTATTGCCGCTAAAAGAATACAATTGCCATCTCTGTTCTACTCGTAAAGATGCATACGAACGAGCGAGACAGAAAGTGGCAATCCAAAGCATAGTGAGGTCACTATTGTTTCAGCTCTCTTCAGTGATATTAGGACTTAGTGTCCAATGTACAATGTGCATTTGTGGAATAAACAAATAGTATAAAAAGTCACAAAAACCAGCTATAGAGAATCAAAACTGTGCTTTACCGTGCCTTTAAAATATCTACGTAAAATAAAAACTATAACTACAAACAAGGTATACAATGCATTACATTAAACATAGATAATTTTTTCTATATATATCTACTTTATCTTATATAATATTTTCAAATAGTTCATAAAATATAACATTCTAGTACAAACAAAAAATATAATTAGATAAAATTCCATAATAAATTTATTATAAATATTACACAAACAAAACAAAGAAACAATCGTTGTATTTATTCAATTAAAAATAACACGCTTTTTTGCTAAAAATCTAGTTTAGAATATAACAAAATTAATGTAAGCATCAAATAAAAAAAACTATGTAAAATAATGCATTCATAGCATAAATACAGCTAATGCCCGATTTCAACGTTATAAAATGAAATGTCAAAAGAATGAGTCAATCACATCTAGACAACCGGAAACACAAAATTTCCCATCAGGAGAAAACTTGAGTGTCCACCGGGAATCGAACCTGATACTACTTAGAAGGCAGACGCGATACCAACTAAGCCAGCGAGCAGTTCAACGCAGTAGATCCCGGAAGAACGCGATAGAATTTCATGAATTAAATAATGTTTTAATAAGTGCATTTAGCTGCACCACCCCAGCACACCAGCGTTAGTTTATAGGTGTATCAAAAGCTTTGTGGTTCTACCCTCAAATTCTCAAATCAACGTGACGTTAAACGTGAAAAAACAGTGAAATATGGCATTAGATGCTTCAATAGCGAGTAAAACAAAACGGCATAAAAACAGTAATATGTAGACTCGTCCCACATTGACCAACGAAAAACTGAGTACCGTAATGAATTAAAAAAAAAACATTTCTTTCGCGAAGTGAAAATGAACAATATATTCGTCAAAAGCAAGAAAAAATAACCCACACAAATAGATCTGAAACCAATTCGTCATATCATCTCGCTCCGACATTACCTCACAACCTGTAGTGGGAGTGGGACAACGATCGTTTATCTCAGTCTTATTTGTGCTGGTTATGTATGCGTCAGTATGGGATGAGAGGGCGATACATGTGCAGGTGGCTTACCAAGTAAATCTAAAGTGAAATTAAAATCGTGTACACACAAGCGTGAACGTCAAACTCAACTGCGTTAAATCATATAATAGAAGCATTTAAAAAAAATAAACAATAGGACATAGCAAGAATATGACAAGGACTTCCGTTGCTACAAGTTAAACATATATTAACAAAAAATAATACATGAGGCTTAGTTAAACTTAAAAAAAAATAACCAAACATTATGAAGTATTTCTGTCTCATGAAAAAACCGTATTACCCGAAATAATAAAGAAAACACCTAGGATTGACAGCATCTTTCACTTTCACTAGATATAAAAAAGAAAACACCTAGGATTGACGTCATCTGTCACTCCCACTAGATAATAATAATTAAAACACCTAGGATTGACGTCATCTGTATTAGTCACTCCAACTTTTACCGTTAATCGCTTGTGAGAGAGTGAGATGCCAAATCAACATTCTTCTTTCTTTATTAAATCGGGTTTATAGAATTCGGAACCACAACGTTAGTCCTTATCTCATTGAAAATATCTAAAAAAACATTGAAGTATAAAAAGTAACGCATTTGAATTTTTACAAACCAAATTATAAAAACTGCAGACAAACCGTAGAAGCGCAATTTAGCAGACGAGTATTTGGTCGGTTCATTCCGTTCTGATATTAAAATCGAATAAAATAAATTTCGATATTTTGTTTGGCCGCGCCACGCCTTGCTGAGATTTATCCAAAAGTAATGCGATAAATTTAAGGCCAAAATAGATTTTTCTTACTTGTTGCGTCTATATAAAGAATAAATATGGACTCGAGAAGAAATTAACACTTTTGTTAATCAAACAAACACGGTTCGTACAATCAACAATAGAAACTTATAGCAAAACGATCTAAAAATATTATGAAATTGTCCAAAATATTTTCGAGAATTTCCAAAAAAAGGAATTGTCCCTACTACTACAGCATTAAGAAAATCGCAAAACTTACACTTATTAATTGATTCATTACTTTAATTTCCCTTATTTTGGCATTATATCATACTAACAATTTAAGTATTCCTAATAACAATCAATTAACAAAATTATAAGTATCCATAATAACTGATTATTTGAAATTATTATCAAAGTAATAAAGAACCGTTCGAACGGAATGAACCTCCCCACAAGTGGGTGCCACACCGTACCTGGGGCGCGGCTGCGCGAGATCTCGCGCCGAGGCGTTGTGTGGAGCGCTATCGGTGAGCGGCGGCGCTCCCGATGCGCTCGAAATTGAAGCACTCTTCACGTGAGTTTTCGTCGCGGATCCGTTGGTGCCAGCCTTACTCTCAGACGCCGGGCCGCCGCTGTTTATACACTCGCTTAGTTTCACTTGTCTTATTGTTAACATTGCTGTCACGGTGGTGTGGTGTGAGCGAAGCGAGCGTAACAATGTCAAGAACGGAGAGCCGAACTAAGCATACTTGACATACTCTGTTTTCAAGCTTATTCACCTTAAGGTAAGGTTAACTAAAAAAACGAAATTGGTATACCATTCAATAAGAAATTCTTACAAAATCATTTCTTAAACTTTTAAATCACAAGTATACTTATCTTCCAATCAACTCTGGCGCTGTCATACATTTTTGCCTTTTATTTAAAAAGGCATTGTGAAAATAGTAATCAAGCCTTTTATTTAAAAAATAAAAGGTATGAAAAAGTAAATGAGAAAAAACTGCGTCAAGATACGAAACAAGAATTTATACCATGCTTGCGTGGTACTTTTAAGTCCGGTGATTAGATAGTCTAAGTTACAAGCGACTTTAGTTGTACTCCTAAAACGCTTATCCTTATGTAAACATTGTCACGCTTGCTTTCACCACCGCGTTTAGTCATTGTCCTATCATCGTGTACGTTCTGACACGCTTCACAGGTCATGGAAATAATTTCTTAGTACTATAGTACAGTAAACATTTGATTATGTATAATAAATGTGATCTGCTATACTAAAACATAACCCTCTCAACTGACACTTAATAGTTTGAGTTAGTAGACGGTCATTCAGTTTTACATTAGACGATCTCTAATTTTTTTTCTCACTTCCAGACACATGCGTCGTAATTATTAGGTGTAATTATCAGATGTAATTATTTGGTATTAGGTGGTATTCATCAGAATACCACCTAATAATTACATCTGACATATCTATATTCTTAAATAGGTAAATAGCTTCTATGTAAATATCGCTCGCTTCGCTCGATTCAACCGTTAATGACACGAGCGAACCGAGCAAGACTTAAATAGAATAGAAAAAAAACTTAAAAGCTGACAGAAGCATTTGCAGCAAAAAGAACAACAAAGTAGAGATCGTATAATGTCATAAAACTGCCTCCATAAAATTTGTCATACAATTGATTGTTAAATGTGAGAAAAAAAAAATGGAGAGGTGTTCAGTTTTAGTGGACGATCACTAGGTTGCAATATCGCAATAGCGTAGAAACAAAATTAAAAAGTTTCCTAATTTTTACAATCTATATTTTAAAACAATATTGTGTAATTTCTTAAAATAAATCATGTAAATATAACACATGTGATAATAATTTTAATTTTCCACTAAGTATAAGTAAATGTTTATCTGCGGATAGCAGCTTACAATTATTTGAAAATTGATGCAACCTTTTCGTTTTTAAGACTTTAGTTTTGTTCAAGTTGTTTAAGGTGACGAACCCCAAAAATGTTTAACAATAAGCGAGTATTCAACATGCAATTTGGGTCGTAGATATCCAGGACATAAAAAAAATATTTACACGTACTCTTTTATTTAACGAATCAATAGAAATTGACAAAGATAAGGAGCGTCAAAGTTCAGGAGTGGGTAATCGTCACGCAGAATTTCAACGCATTCAATCTTCGTAATTTTTTGTTTAATATACAAAAGAAAAATACTCGTCCAAAATTTTTGGATAACTTAAACGACGGACTAAAAATAAAAAAATGTTTATACAAAAAAAAAAACTTTCACGCTTTTTTTTTGTATAAACATGATTCGCGTTTCTCATATAAACATGATTGAAGTTCGCGAAAGTTTAAAAAAATCGATCATATGGTCGGTTGTGACCCCAAAAATGTTTAAAACGTTGTTACTAGCGGGCAGGTAGAGTAGTGTAGTGTAGTGTAGTGTAGTGTAGTACCTCGGCGCGTCGTGCGGCGGCGACAGTTTGTGCGCGTGCGGGGCTGCATCTGTGCGCCGCGCGGCGCCGCCGGTCAACGTACGCGAGCGCGCCTCCAGCTTCGGCTGCGCACTGCTGGGCCGCGCTGAGCTCGCTACCTGGAAACACACACCCCACACTTGGAAAAAGACTAAACAAGTAGGATTACGCTAAGAAACTGGGTATCTATACATAACTGCAAAAAACATAATTAAACGCAAGCGAAGCTTAAAAAACCGACTTTACCGCTTTATCTTCGGAACTTTGATCAGATTAGTAGTACTAAACGCGCATTATTGAAGATATTTCCAGAATTACTGATCAGATAAGCATCTATCAAACAAAAAAAAATTTCGAAATCAGTTCACGTGGAACGAAGAACACACATAAAAAAATCGACTTGAGTACCTCCTCCTTGTTTGTGAAGTCGGTAGAAAATACTAAACAATTTGGATTACGCTAAGAAACTGGGTATCCTCACTTAATAAACGCAGTACATTAAACCACAACAGATGTTTACAATATTTTAAAGCTTTCTTTTACAATCTTTTATTTAGTTTCACCCGACCTGTTGTAGACAAAAAAGTAGTGAACGAGTAGAGAAAAGTAACTCTTTAACCGCGAGTAACACCGCAGGGCGCAGCTAGTAGATATTATATATTGATATTTGTTTAGCTAATTCTAACACGTCACGTTGTAGACAAATCTAGTAGTAATTGTTTTGTGTACTGCTTTCATCTAGTATTAAAGCTATGTTATGTAAATACTTCTTAATAGATATTTATTGATAAACAAACTGTACCTGCATCTGAGCGATTCGCGCAGTATTTTCCTTGATCGATGCAGAGTCGATTGTGTTCTGAAAATAAGACAATTATAACTCATGTAAATTTAGCGAATCCGACTAAAGACAAAAAAGTATTATGTTCGGACTATTTATCTAGTCAATATAAAAAAAATACCTTATTTTTGCCTATAAACCTTGTACGGTCTTTATTGAACAATAAAAAATATTGCAATTCGTTCTCAAAGGATGTGCTATTTATTTTTTATATTTACTTATTTTATTTATATTTTAGCAAATATATGCACATGAACATCGGCGTAAAGTTGCAAGCCTGTCGGTATTCTATAAAATACATTACGGTGAATGTGCTCAGGAACTACACAACCTTGGTTGCGCTTCACCTTTTTTCCACCTTACATCTAGAAGAACGGCGTCGCGTCACCCATTAATGGTTGAGATACCGTTCATTCGGACAAAACGTTTCACATCTTCGTTCATTTATAGAACAGCAAAAGAATGGAACGCTTTGCCGTCGTCTGTTTTCCGAAAGGTACAATTTAGGTGTGTTCAAAAGTAAAGTGAATAGGTATTTACTAAGCAAGAGTGCTCCACCTTAGACTACATCGTCACTTTCCATCAGGTGTGATTGTGATCAAACGTTTTATTAGTCTGTAATAAAAAAACTCTAATCCCCAACACTAAGTTCAAAGAC
Organism: Lomographa bimaculata; assembly: GCA_948107665.1. Classification (NCBI taxonomy): domain Eukaryota; kingdom Metazoa; phylum Arthropoda; class Insecta; order Lepidoptera; family Geometridae; genus Lomographa; species Lomographa bimaculata. Next base: position 9,187,837 of record OX403610.1, on the reverse strand, counting down.
TTGTATCCCAGAAACACTTACATCATACACACAATCACACCGAGAACCACAAGCACAAACGACAGCACAATAATTAAGGCTATTTGGATATAACACAAAAGTTCCTTGATAAGAGAAATTGTGCTCCTAACGATAGTTATATAAGAACCTTCTAGATGTGAACATTAATATAACTTATAATGTAAACGAAACCGACTTTACCCGCTTTATCTTCGGAACCTTTGATCAGATTAAATTATTAAAAAACGCATTATTAAGGATAACTCAAAAACTACAAGATCAGATCTTGATCAAATTTTAATGGGACCACACATGGCAAGTACCCTTTTTAAATACAAAAAACAAACATCTAAATCGGTCCACCTAGAAAAAAGTCCTGAGGTAACTAACACACACATTAAAAAAATACAGTCGAATAGAGAACCTCCTATATATATTTTTTGGAGGTAGAGCGGAGTAAAATTTTACAATTAGAGGATCTCTAACATACCTGTCTTTTGAAATTTGACGTCGTCGTAGTAGCGGTAGATGTCGTGTTGTTCGCAGCCGTAGTTGTTGTACCAACTGAAATGCACATCAATAGTTTTGCTCAACAACTATATTTTAAAATATACGCAAGATACCAACAAATTATGAATATGTCGAAATCTTCCAAAAATACATTTTCTATATGCATTTTATACTACAAAAAAAATTTAATTTCATCGGAACCCTAGAACTTACTGCTTTTTGCGCGAAAACTTGGCATACGTTATCAGACTTCAGCGATGTTATAATCAAAACTTTGAAAGTTTAGTTTCTAGTTGGTCCCATAAATATACATCAAGGTCAGAGACAGTGTCAATGGATAGTTAAGTGATATTTTTAACCAAGTTTCTACAATACCGCCAAAATCTCCGAAACCCGTTTTGATGAAATTTAGGACCAACTAAAGACTAAATAATGTACAATACCGGTTCACGTGCGCAGAAGAAATGGGTGAATATAACCAAAAAAAAGTTTAAAGAAACTCGGTTAAAATAAGTGAGAAGCTATTAAATCGCATGGAGTTAATACTCGAAGTAGAAATACCCTAACTATAACTTTAACTTTGTTAACAATTCCCGTAGCAACTCTTGTATAGATATTATAATGAACATTGAACAAATAAAATCGATCCCTTTATATCCAGAAGCATAAACCATAGTAAATATCTCAATATATTAAAAAAGAAAAATATACCGGTATTTTTCGTTTTAACCCAGCGTAAATGAAATGATAACAAAATCCGTAAGAATATGAGCTGTAAATACACAAACATAGAACGTTTTGCACAAAACATAGGTACGATAGCTTTTTAAACAAGAACATTTTACACAAAACATAGTTATGCTATGGCTTTTTCCCCACGAACGTTTTGCACAAAACATAGTTACGCTATGGCTTTTTCCCCACGAACATTTAACACAAAACATAGTTACGCTATGGCTTTTTCCCCACGAACATTTTACACAAAACATAGTTACGCTATGGCTTTTTCCCCACGAACATTTTACACAAAACATAGTTACGCTATGGCTTTTTCCCCACGAACATTTTACACAAAACATAGTTACGCTATGGCTTTTTCCCCACGAACATTTTACACAAAACATAGTTACGCTATGGCTTTTTCCCCACGAACATTTTACACAAAACATAGTTACGCTATGGCTTTTTCCCCACGAACGTTTTGCACAAAACATAGTTACGCTATGCTTCTACCCACGAACGTTTTGCACAAAACATAGTTACGCTATGCTTTTACCCACGAACGTTTTGCACAAAACACAGTTACGCTATGACTCTTTATCCACGAACGTTTTGCACAAAACATAGTTACGCTATGCTTTTACCCACGAACGTTTTGCACAAAACACAGTTACGCTATGACTCTTTATCCACGAACGTTTTGCACAAAACACAGTTACGCTATGACTCTTTATCCACGAACGTTTTGCACAAAACACAGTTACGCTATGACTCTTTATCCACGAACGTTTTGCACAAAACACAGTTACGCTATGCTTCTACCCACGAACGTTTTGCACAAAACATAGTTACGTTATTGCTTTAACCCAAGTAAGCGGTAGTCAGATTTTATTACATGGACTGAACGAAACGATGTGTTTTAAGTTTTTTTTTTGTTTGCAGTGTTCTTATGTATCACCCCGTTTATTTAAAACATTCGATAAACCTTCTAAACATAAAATATATTTTGTCTTATTTTTATTGATTTTAATGAAAAGCGTCGAAACTATGACGAAAGATATTTATTAATCTTTGAAGGTTTATCGAACTTTTTATCTTTTTGTAAATGATAGGGGTTGTTTAGTTGTATTTTAGATGATTGCAGTGCATATGCGAATCAGTAAGTTCTTTATTCAATAGCAAGGAAGTCGTAATAAGCTTATTTCGAATAAAATTACCATTCAACTAGCGTAAGTATACATATATACCGTTTGTAAATATTTAGCAAGTGAGTGTGTGTGGGTGAGTGTATGAATGTCAAATCTCTTCAGTGCATTTTTATAAAATAAAATTTTACAATTTATTGCGGGAAGCAAATTGTAACAAACTTACTAACTGCCTTAGTTATGTGCGCTTTCGCCTTTTAAACAGCGGGTATTGGGTCCAAAAACTTTCTTTCCGAGGGAAATTTGTGTTTCTAGTTCTGGGTGTGATTGTCTTGTGTATGCTTCCGGCACTCGTGACACAAGTCATCGAGCTTAGTGTGGAGCTGCGAGTGTGAAAACGTTTATGTTTACGTTGTGTCTAGTACGTATAAGAAATATCAGTACGGTATATACTGTGTTAGGTATCGCATTTCGTTTAATGTTGTGTGCACGTTTACTTTCGTTTACGATGTTACCTACTTACAGTGTGTGTATGGGTTTGTTTACCACCGTTTACAATCTATATTTTCAGCTAAATGTGTGTGTATGTGCGGTTACATTGCGTTTATGTTGTTTATTTAAGTCTATAGTTGTATAAATGTATGTGCGATTATTTTGCGTCAGTGAATTATTAATTCCATCCTACAGTTGTGTATATGTGTGTGTGTGAGGCTATCCAGCGACGGTACGTTTACAATCTACATTCCCTGCTGGTGTGTTTGAGGTTACCCTTCGTCCTTATTTTTACACTCACAGCCCCACACCAAGTTCGACGAGTTGTGTCGTGGGTGCCGGAAACATTCACATCACACAAACAAACACAACCAGAACCAGAAACACAAGTTTTCCTTCATCTACCTATCGCGCTTACATGTACAATGTTCACTCCCCGTGGTATACGTTGTGGCGTGTGCGTGTGTGTGTGTGTGTGTTTTTTGTTTCGTTTTTTTCGTTTTCTACTTCCACTTGCCCTCTATGACGTGGTGGGTGTAGGCCTTAGTCCTGTGACTGTTGCCTGGGCTGGGCTCTGGGTGCAGCTACGCCACTGTCACCCTTTCTGGGTTCCTTCTGTCCTTCCTTCAGCCCGTACCGGGTAGGAGTCACCCCGCGGGGCTCTCATGATCTTTCCTGGGCCTCATCTTTTGACGTCACTTGCCCTCTCGTCGTCCTTCGGGACAATGTCGCGAGGGAGCGCATGTGCAATCTGTGTGTGTTTGTTTGTGTGAGTGTGTGTGTGTGTGTGTTACCTGGCGTCCGCAGCACCTCCGCGCCGGAGGAGGCTCGGCGCGAGGCGGCGGGGCGCGCGCTGGCCGAGATGGAGCGCTGCACGCCGCGGTGCGACGGAGACCCCGCCGCGCCAGCCATGCCGCCGCCTGCACCCAGCCCCCACACTACTGTACCCGCACAGATCACAACCTACGCGCGCGGGGGGCTCACGGGGACGGGGGGAGACTAACCACGGGGGACGGGGGAGACTATACACGGGGGACGAAGGAGACTACACACGGGGTACAAGGGGGAGACACTACACACGGGGACGGGGAGAGACACTAGGCACGGGGGACGGAGGGAGACACTGGACACGGGGGACGGGGGGAGATACGTATGGTACGGAGTTGAGATAAGGGTGGGGCGGGGTTGCGAGATGGGTGGTGCGGGGGGAGAGACACGGGTCGAGATACGGGTGGTACGGGGTTGAGACATGGCTGGTACGGGGGGAGAGACACGGGTCGAGATATGGGTGGTACGGGGTTGAAACACGGGTGTGGAAAGAGGCACATGCGGATGGTGCGGCAGGGAGACGCGGGTGGTATGGAAGGGAGATACGGCTGGTACGGGGTGGGAGATACGGGGGATACGGGTGGTAAGGGAGACGCGGGTGGTATGGAAGGGAGATACGGCTGGTACGGGGTGGGAGATACGGATGCAACGGCAGGGAGATACAGGTGGTACGGGGGCGAGGGAGGGATACGAAAATGGAGTCTAATTGCAACTTCAGGGCAGGGGAGACCGGGAGATACTTGTGGACGAATAGGGAGCCTCATTGCAACTTACGTGATTGAATTCTTAAAGGTAAGGAAGCTTCGTAGCATCTTTTGTTATTCTATTTTTTAAACGTATCGAAAGTCGTTTTTGTGTAACGTTAACATAGACGGGATACATTCTTTTTAATGAAATTGGTATTACAATAGATTTTGAATGATTACCTGTTGCAATAATTGCTAAACACCGTTGTGATCTCCGCAAGTACAGTAAATACGTAAAAGCACAAAAATAGACGGTAAAAATAAAAAGCAATATCGGAAATGACGAAACAAGGAGGAGATAAGTCAAAATATATCGATGAAAATATAATGAAATAGAAATTGATCTTTGCCATTATATTAAGTTACACTAAATTCGAGAACTTGAGTCGTGGTTGCCGGATATCATACACACAGTCACACCAAGAACAAGACACACTAATTTTCTTTAGGAAAATAACTCGTGTTCCCATCAAGATTCAAACCCGGTATAAAATAAGGAAATTTACTCATAAAACATAAGGAAATTTAATGATAAAACATAAGGAAATTTACTCATAAATCATAAGGAAATTTTCTCATAAAACATAAGTAAATTTACTAATAAAACATAAGTAAGTCTACTTATGAAACATAAGTAAATTCACTAATAAAAGATAAGGTAATTAACTCGTTAAACATAAGCAAATTTACTAATAAAAGATAAGTAAATTTACTCATGAAACATTAGTAAATTTACTCATAAAACATTATTAAATTTACTGATAAAACATAAGTAAATTCACTAATAAAACATAAGGTAATTAACTCGTTAAACATAAGCAAATTTACTAATAAAAGATAAGTACATTTACTCATGAAACATAAGTAAATTTACTCATAAAACATTATTAAATTTACTGATAAAACATAAGTTAATTTACTAATAAAACATAAGTAAGTATACTCATGAAACATAAGTAAATTTACTCATCAATCATATGGAAATTTACTCATAAAACATAAGGAAATTTACTCATAAATCATAAGGAAATTTACTCATAAAACATAACAATAATAGTGGGAAATACCGCGTCCAAAATTTCAATAGCAACTGTCAGCAACAATGATTATAGTTAATACTGTAACCTCACACTAGTTCTGTGTTGTGAGATTCAGTTTCTTCCAGTCTTCAAGTGAATAGGTATCTTTTAGATGCTTCATCTTCGGCCGCACCATCACTTACCATCAGGCAATATAACGGCCAAATGCTTTCCTACCCGCAATTTTTTTTAAACAGTTATGACGTATGCAATAGGTATGACTCGAATACAATTTTTTTTTAATTGCTTATTTATTGAGATGAAAACTGCTTTTACAACTTATTTTAGACTTATCAACTTCTTGCTTCGCCTCCAATAACAAGAGACCCTGTTTTAGACCCAGCGAGGACTGGACTTATGGTATGACGATGATATCCCAGTTAGCAAGCTGTGAAGCCCCTGATTTCCACCCTAAGCGAATTATTAAGCTTCTATTTAGATTTTTACAAAAGCTCGACATTTGTCTGTTTGTAGATTCAATTAAAATTGTATGTACTGGTGTTTCGTTGTGTATCTAAGTTATCACAGAGTTGTTTCTTTAAAAAATGTGCCGCCATTTTTCTTATACTTAAATTTTACGCGGTTTTTTTTTAAATTTCAAGAATTGATTTCTTATTTGCATGCAACATGGAACAAAACAAATCACTTATTAACCGACTTCAGAAAAAGGATGTCTCGTTTCGTTTGTTTTTTTATGTATGTTACCTCGGAACTCCGTCGTTTGTTAACAGATAAGGAAAATTATTGTTTTATTCGAAAGGTAATAGTTAGTCGGTCCCATTACAATTTGATCAAGATCTGATGGAGAGTTTAGGAGATATTGTGTTTGAAGTCGGGTATTAGTTTTTTTAAACTCGTATAATTTTTTCATATTCAGGTTCTATTTTGAATGTTGTCATTTAATTCTATTATGTAATTACTTTGGATTTTGAAATCAATATTTCTACGTTTAATTAATAAATATCCGGATCACCGAGCTTTGCTCGGTTTTTTGTTTTTGGTAGAATGTGTTTGAATTTGTAGCCTCAGAAAGCTCCATCTAGTGTCGAGTAGAAACAGTTTTTTACATCGGTCATGGCGTATTAGATGGCGCTGATAGTTTCTTAAGCCCGGTTTTTCAAATGCAGTTTGGGAACCGAGCATTTCTCGGACCTGGAACGTTGGTAAATCGATTCCTTGGACCGAAGGACCCCTAATCTGTAACTTTCATTAAAATCGTTGGAGCCGTTTCCGAGATCCTGATTACACATAAATATACAAGAATTGCTCGTTTAAAGATATTAGACATGATTGTATCTACATATTTAGTTTTTTTTTATTACCTATGTGTTTATTATTTCCTTCTCGTTTTTTTTTAATTGTATACAGTTCTTGACGATGCCGGAATGGCTATCGTCATTAACAACATGGAAACCTTTGAGACCTTCATAGGGGCAGAGTACCGTTGTATGTAGATGTGCGTGTGTTGTGTGTATGTGTGTGTATATACCTGAGTGAGAGTTGGCGGTCTGGTTCTGCGGCTGCTGTGTTCCGGCTGCTGTCCTTAAAGACAGTGACGACCCCGATCGACTGCCGTCTGACTCCGGCTGGAATCATCAAAATAACAGCTTAGAGAACTAAAAAAATAAATCTTCTTCGTTCCTGCTTTTTTCATGCATTTTCTTTTGTCAAGTTTATTTTAAAACATATTCGCTTTGTACTTTACAAGAAAAATAACCACCGCAATTGGACATAAATAATAAACGATTTAAATAAATGAACGATTTCGCAACCACAGCCCCACACCGAGTTTGATGAGTTGTACCGTGGTCGATGTAAACATTCTCATCACACGCACAATCACACAAGAACCAGAAACACAAATTTCCTGTTTTAGGGACCACCAGAAATTAAATTCATCAATATTTAAATGTTTTCTTTGGGATAATCCATTACGATATTTTTCCATCACTATGTATATTCAAACATTAAAACACATGAACTGGTGTCATGGGTCGCAAGCACTTTTGCTTTCTAAGCAGCGGGTATCCGATTCGATTCCCGGATGTACACAAATTTTCTCCCCTAGGGAAATTAGTGTTTCTGGTTCTGGGAGTGTATGTATATGACATTAATATTTCCGGCACCGGCGAGACAAGTCTTCGAACTTAGTGTAGGGCCGTGAGTGTGAAGGCGTTTAGCAGTGTGTATATGTAGTTTATGTAGCGATACTCACATCTGTACTTTTTCTCCCTAACAATAGATAAGTGGCGAATACGTCATCGTATTTCGCCTCCGCCAGTGAGTATTCAATCTCTTGTCTGTTGTAGCCCAAGCACACTAGCGCCTCTGAAACACAAACACAACAAACATTATTTAAAATTTAATTTAAAAAAATATGTATATGATAATTGGGATACTTCCCAACGGATCATAGTATCAGATTTTCACATTAACCTTTTGTTCCCATCTGATGTCTATAATAAATTATATATTATTGCTCTCAACTGGCCCCCTATTACGTATCTTTGTTGCACGCGAATTAAGCAAAAATGAACGTTATTTCTTAGGAGTTTTGTCAATTTAGTATTGAAACAGTTTGCAACAGAGATAGGTAATAGGGGGTCTGATCCCAAGATCAGTTGCAACCGAAATAAATCGTCTATTATTATTAACTGATCTTAAAATCCGTCAGAACTAAAATTCATACAGTGCATATTGGACAAAATGCGAGTTTTGGACTTCATGCGTATAGGACATGTTACGTATTTTTCGAGAAGTTTTCAACGGATCATAGAATTGTTTAGTCCGCCTTTTTTTGTGAAAATTATGGTATTTATCTTTAACTAGCTTTTGCCCGCGGCTTCGCTCGCGTTAAGAAGTACAACAAACTTTCATCCCCTATTTTATTCCCTTGGGGGTAGAATTAATCAAAATCCTTTCTTAGCGGATGCCTACGTCATAACATCTACCTGCATGCCAAATTTCAGCCCGATTCGTCCAGTGGTTTGGGCTGTGCGTTGATAGATCACTATGTCAGTCAGTCAGTCAGTCACCTTTGAGTTATATATATTTAGAAGATATGGAGAAATACATTTTCTTAAGCTTTTTTAAGGTTACGATAATTATGGACTAAACTTGCGTGTGTTTGTTAAATAATCGTAATTAAAATGAGTTGTTATCAATTTGTTTTGTGCGATCTGCAGGTCTTTAAGAATGGTCTTTGCAGAGCAGCTTTATTAGGCTCCTATATAAATTAATCTATGCAAGATCAGATGATAAGAATTATGATCGGTTAAAGTAAAATCTGATACTATGATCCGTTGGGAAGAACGCATAATTTGCTATACTTGTAAAAGGCGGGTAAGTTTAAGTTCGGAGTACTTATATTATGACCCGTTCTACTACTACGTATTAAAGACTCGGTAGTACGGGAAACAAACAAAATAGCCCGTCTTTTTATATTGTATCTATGTTGCGCTGAAATATATTGCCTTCTCCCTCGCACAAGGATGACAAGAGCGTGACAGAGATAACAATAGCGGGTACTAAAGTATTCTGCTCTGAGTTGGTACTCTAATACGACATAATAAGTATCATTTTATAAGGAGAGGTTAATCCATCTCATACGACACGGCTGCCATTGCTATGGCAAAAACGACGTAGTGTTACCAGCACCCACGATACATGTCTTTGAACTTAGTGTGGGGCTGTGCGTGTTAATACGTTTGTTTGGTTTCGTTATATAGGAAGAATTCAGCCGTGTCGTATAAGGATCTATAGACATGAATTTTTCAAATATTCCTGATTTTTTCCGACTTCGCATAAAAGAAGGAGGTACTTAGTTCGGCTGTTTTTTTTACCTCATATCTTCTTTTCACGTGAACCGATTTTGAAAAAAAAAATTTGTGATTTTTTGTTTGAAAGCTGGTGCTTTCCTAATAGTCCCATTTAAATTAAGTCAAAATCTAATCACAGATTTTTGAGTTATCGTCAATAATGCGTGTTTAATACATTTAATTTGATCAAGGTTCCGAAGATAAAGCGGTGAAGTCGGTTTTTTTAAGCTTTGCTTGCGTTTAATTATTATTTGTATAGGCAACCTAAGTAACTTAGACCCTAAGAATAGTAGACATGACGTCAGCATGCAGGATACGTTGTCATCTAATAACGATCTCACACATACTTTGCTAGCAGACAACATTACTCAAAATGATAAAATAAAATCAAAAATATATAAAAAAACATAATTTCCCTCAATTGAAATAAAACATATCCGCAGGCAAAAGCTATTAAATAATAAATAAATAAATTTCAAATTAATAACAAAGCGCTAATATAAAAAAAAAAATTCAAATATACCCAATACATTTTAGTATAATAAGCATCACGTGACATAAATAAATATTAAATAATAATGACTATACATATTAACATGCACATATATACTACGACACATAGATATACGTCATTCTGTCTCATTGAACGTCATCTACAGCGGGGCTGTGTGTGTGAAACTTTTAGTATGTTAAAATAATTTAGTTTGGTTTTATGTCTGGAAGTCTTCAAGTATAGCGTAAATAGGTATCTTCTAGGTAAGCATGCTACATCTTCGGCCGCATCATCACTTTCCATCATGTAAGATAGCGGCCAAATGCTTACCGCAATAAAAAAAATGTGGCTCAGTTCGATTTTGTTTTGGCCACGATTCACGATGATATTATGCAAGCGTTGGGCCACCATCTCACCTGATGGAAAGTGATGATGCGGCCGAAGATGTAGCATGCCTGCCTAGAAGACACCTATTCATTCTATACTTAAAGATTCCCAGACATAAAACCAAACTATAAATATTTTAACATAACGTCCCCGTAAGACGTTAATAATAAGGAAAGATTAATTTCGTCGCTTCAGGCGGGGCTCGAGTAGCTCAGCGGTTAGAGCAATGACACCCTATGGCCGCGACTTCTAATCCCGTCTCAAGCGATAATTTTTCCTTTCTAAATTTATCACTATATTTTAACATACTAAAGGTTTCACACACACAGCCCCGCTGTAGATGACTGATGATGATGTGTGTGTGTGTTCAAGCTCCTTGAAGAATACAGTGCAACAAGACAGAACTCAGTACCAGTTAGTTTTTATCTAACAAACACCCTGATCATTTTCTCACGTACCAACTTGCGCTGTGTCGTATAACGCAGGGATGCGCGCATGAAAATTAACACAAAAAAAGGTATGTTAGTTAGTATTAATGTCACAGCACACCGAGGACAGATATATATTCTTTTATAATTTAAACATTCGCGATTCGAACACATATGTATAGGTAATATATCGGGACTAAATCGCACCAAAAACTATATTTAATCGACTTCAAAAAATTCTCTCCATTCGACTGTATGTGTCTTTGCAATCATGCCGACAATTATGAATCGATTTTGATTTTTTTTTTTTGTTTGGTAGATCATACTTCAGAGGTGGTCCCATATAAAAATCGAAATTGATTTAGCGCTTTTTGAGAAAATCAACGAAATACAAAATATAAGCGGTGGTGTCGGTTTTTTTTAGATTTACCTCGTCGCGGTTAAATCCCGAGATATTACCTACACTAAGTTATTTTTTGTATCATAATATAATAAATAATACTTATATCTATAGGTATAAGATACAACACATGTCTTATTCGCGTACACTGTATCAAACAGCGACGGAAACAAGCGGTAAAAAAAGTTTAGAGCGCTTTTTTAGCTAAATTGGTGATCAGATCAATATATAATAATATGTATTCATATAATAGCAATAAATTGCGGAAGTAATGAAGGTTTTTAGTATTTAATTTACTCCTAAATCGTGTGCTTACTGCTTTTACCTATTTGTTCCTTTACTTCTTTCTTTATCTTTTATTTTTCATTCAATTCAATACATACAGTCATTAGTTCATTACTTCATGATATATACATATATTTACAAGTAAAACATAGAAGTAATGTTAATTATCAATTATAGAGAGTGCCACAGTATTCCTGTGCCTACTCTTGTAAAAACAACCTATTCACTCTAGACTTGAATCTAGACTCAACAATAGACATTACTCGCGCTCGGCACCCGATTCTCGTGAACGAAACGTTTGCGCGTTTTAATTTTTCCAGTGGCGCCATCTAGTTTACTTTTTTCACTTAAAGTTTCGGATTCCAACTTGCAAGTTGTTACTTGTTTACAGTCAAACATTTACCTGTAGTAATCTTTTTGCTCTCCTTTTATGATTTAAATAAAAACAAATTTATATCTGAACGAAATTTCACTCTAGCTGTAAAACGGCTTAGACACCGATTTTCACCAAACAAAGCAAAGAAGTAACACTCTCGATCAAGTCACCTATCTCTCTCTTCCTGACTAAATATCCCACATGGTGGTGGGGTCAGCCTTCCTACTATTTACTTTCCTCTTCGCTCTGTCCTGGACGTCCGTTTCGGATAGCTCACATTCCCTCATGTCCTTCTGCACTACTTCTTTCTATGTTGTTTTTGGTCTGCCTCTGGATCTTCGACCGGGGACAAAAAGCTGCAGAGCTGTGTTCCCAATGTAATCAGGCGGCCTTCTCTTAACATGCCCATACCATCTCAGCCTACTCTCTTGCATCTTATCGGCAATATCGCGTACACCTAGGCTTCCTCGCACGTACTCGTTGCGGATTTTATCCAGCCTAGTGACGCCGCACATCCACCGAAGCATTTTCATTTCGGCAACTTGGATGGTATGTATATGCCGTTGAGTGACGGCCCCCATTTCACTACCATACATGAGCACTGGTCTTATAGATCAAAACTTTTAGCTTCACTGGCATTCTCTTATCACACGTCACTCCTGTTACTTCCTGCCATTTAAGCCACGCTGCGGCTATTCGGTGTGATCAAATCACCTCTCACTCAGATAAAAAAAACGATCAAAAACGGTAGCAGTAAGAAGTTATCAAATTCGTCTGAGATTAAAATTACTTATATCACAGCCTTCAAACTAATTAAATTAAAAGCTTGTAATAATTAATAATCATTACAATCAAACTTTACCATATCAACGTGTGTGTACTAAACAAAGATATACCAACAATTAAACACTGTCAAACACGTTAACAATAATCTTTACTATGGATAGATAGATGGAGAGTAGCACAGAATATCTGTGATGAACTCTTGTAAAAACAACCTATTCACTCTAGACTTGAATCTAGACTCAACTTGACATCGCCACTCGCGCTCGGCACCCGGTTCTCGTAAACGAAACGCTTGCGCGATCTAATTTTACTTGTGGCGCCATCTAGTTCGCTTGTTTCACATAAAGTTTCGGAATCCAACTTGCAAGTTGTAACTTGTTTACAGTCTTTCAATCCTGTGGTAGGTTTTTGCTCCATTTGGATGATTTTATATATTAATAGTTTTTAAATAGTTTCTGACCAAAGTTTCATTTTGAGTTTTAGCTATTTTCGGCCAAAAAGTCTACTTTCAGACGCGCAAAAAACTAACTGAAACATCGGCCCATACCGGTAAAATGGTGATAACGTTACCTTAGCGTAAACACGGTAGCGTTATTACTACATGTAACGTTTTATGGTTTACCGTGAATCAATAGGCTTGTTACCGATATATCTATATAACGTTAAACGTCATTTTATCGGTAAATGTAACGGTAATTGATAACATTATTTCCTTCGACCCATATTTCAAAAAACAAATCAATTTTTGTTTGCTGCCTTGTCGCGATTCGCGTCTCCGTTCGTCGTTAAGTGCAGACCCCAAACAATGCTAGCTTCAGTTATTAATTAGGTTACAACTCTCAGATGCGATAACGATACTTTTCACTTCGTAACGTTATTTTATTGTTGATTGCTATTCATTGTTAACGTTATTTTAATGTTACGATACCCAGGTAATGATAATTTATATTACCGTTATACAGGTATTAGGGGCCATCCATAAATTACGTCACACGTATTTCATGATTTTTAGACACCTTCCCCGTCCTTGTTACAATTGGTCACATTTGTGAGATCCTCACTACCTGGTGTGACGTCACATATTTTTCGATTTTACATTTAGAAATTTATGAAATGCTGTGGTGGACATTTATGAAATGTCACATTATTTGGTACCCCTCCCCGCCCCTTGTCACACAATGTCACACTTCGTCGATCCCCTCCCTTCCCCTTAACGTGTGACGTAATTTATGGATGGCCACTTATTGTGAAAATAACGGTAATTAACGTTACTTTTTATTGTTATTTGGTAACGGTAACAAGCCTTGCATCGGCCCTGCCAAAATGTACAGGATTAAACGGCTGACTTTCAAATTGAAAATGTTTAGTCCAGTGTACAATTTTACTTTTAACGAATTAATTCGTTATTATCATTGTAAATACTTAGTTCACTTTGGTCACACAAAGTCAAATTTTAATCATTCAATTATATTATATTCCATACTTATTTGATCTGTTAAACATATTTTAAATTATTAGTCTCTCCCTTAACTATAGTAAGTGCTTTTTAGTAATTTATTGTAACCATATGACATATTACATTAAAATTAATAAAATATATACGAGTATTGTATCACTATGATATAATTCAGCATACGGGTCAATCAACTAATTTACCCACACTCAAGAAAGATAAGCAACGATTATTTTTTTTAAATATTTTATTGATTATCTTTATTTTGATTCGCTAGAACCATTAGAAATATCAACTACTTTAATGATTCGAGAGGGCTACGATGTTCATAGATTATTGTGGTCACAATTTGTGAAAATCTACGAGCATACCCAAAAAATTGTCTTTCGCGTTACCTGCGTTTAGTATTAAATATATCCTTAATAAAACAAGTTAGAAACGTTTTGTCTTTTTTATTTACTTTTTCGTGCACAATCAACTGTTTTCGCATAATCAATCTTTTTAATTGTTACCATTGATGCAGTTTTAAACCTGATACATTTTACCATCTTTTTCGATCGTATTGTTTTAAATTTGAATTCAGAATACCACACGACATGGAGCTACCCCTAACAAGTCGGGTATGCGCCTTGATAAAGGCAATTGATTTTTTAATAAAAAACATGTTTTATCAAATAAAGGTTTAATTTAATAACGCGTGTTGCCTCCATGGGCATCTACCACAACAGCTCTCATACGATTAGGCATAGAGTTTATCAACCGCTCTATGAAATTTTGAGGGATCATCTCCCATTCCTCTTCTATGGCAGTTTTCAACTCCTGCATCGTCTGGGCAACTGGCTGACGAGCCCTAACACGTCTTTTTAGCTCCTCCCACATGTGCTCAATGGGGTTCATGTCTGGGCTTCTGGCTGGCCAGTCCTTAACTGTAATGTTCACATCCCGAAGATATTCCCTGACGATGCCGGCCGTATGGGCTCTTGCATTATCATGCATAAAAAGGAAATTTGGGCCCACATAGTCCGCGTATGGCATCACGTGAGGTTCTAAGCACTCACGAATGTACCTTTCAGCATTTAATGTTGGCAGCCGTGGTCCCGTAACAACCTCAAGTTGAGTTTTGCCGCTCGCGGATATACCGCCCCAGACAGTCCATGAACCACCGCCATAAGCAACCCTCTCTTCAAAGCAGCATTGTGCAAAACGCTCTCCCTTACGTCGGTAGACCTTCTTCCTTCCATCATTGCCATATAACACAATTTTAGACTCATCAGAAAAGAGTACACGGCTCCAATGCTGCTGAGGCCAATTTAAATGAGTGCGCACGAAATGAAGGCGCGCTGTTCGGTGGGCTCGCGTTAGTTTGGGGCCATTAGCTGGCTTGTGTGGTAAATATATCGCGTTCTTTTAACCTTCTCCGAACAGTTCGAGCGCTCACAGATACTCCGTGGAAGTCGCGAAGTTGGTTTTGTATCTCAATGGAGGTAAGGTGACGATTTCTCAAGCTCGTCAGAACATAAACACAGAAATCATACAAACAAAATTCAATCAAACATTTTATCTCTGATAGGTTTGCGTTTGTGTTTCATCTGATATTTAGTGATGATGTGGTTGAGGGCGGTAAACACGCTAGACCTAGAATGACTGGCTCTCAAGGATGCTGGAACATCATTGCTAGTGATTTGGCGACACATTTTTTTAAACTTGAGTTTGGTGAACTGCCACTGTGTTTGAACCAAAGTAGCCAGCCAGGTGATCATGATAAAATGGCTACCACCATGTATAAAAGTAATTATTGGTTTTAGTTTACTTACACTCAAAAACCTATCAGATAGTGTGTCAATGTCTATGGAGTTACCATCAGTGTATTTAGAGTTACCCTCAGAGTAACACAGTATACCGATAACTCAGCAGACAATAGACATACTTTGATAAAACTACACGTTGTTTTTAAAATAAAATACTAAACATTTAGTTCGGTCAGAAATCTAAACTATGTACTATAAAACAATCCTATTATTATTAATTAATAAGTTACTTACTTCGAGAAAATCCGGTCACTCAGTATATGACACAAAACGGTACGCACTCCCTCCGAACGCTTGTCGCAGACTGAGCGGCTTTTCGGTACTATCAAAGGAGAGCCCGCCCGTGCCAAGCAAGACACTGCTCTATTGAAGCTAGTGACAACAAGAAGCGACATCTGCATGTTTTCTGGCGCAACTTTTGAGTATAACTCAGCATACGCGAGCTAAAGGATATTTTGGAGGGACAGTAAAGAAACATTTTTTATTTTAAAAAGTATTTGAATTATTTGTTATTTTTATGAACACAGTAAAAGTAATTGTTTATGTCTTTTAGTGGAATTAATATTTACTTATAGATTCATAGAAAAAAAAACTGTACAATGAAATAATCACAACTCATTGTGGACTCGGGACATGGACTTTTTGTATGGAGCAACTTTTTCGTATGTTGAGTTACCATAAAAATCGGAACAAATCAATGATTTTCAGGCCCGTTTAGAAGTTTCTTGTAATGCCTAATTATCTAAGAAACGTTTGGAATACCATTTTTGTGTGGCATTACGGTAAATTATTGTATTTGTATCAAGAACTGGCGGGGACATCAAAGTGTGGGTAAATTAGTTGATTGACCCATACATGTTTTAGAATATAGTTTATTTCCAGTACCTACTAGCCATTACGTTTCATAAATTTTGTAATTATATTCCGTTTTGTATGCTAATCAATAAATAAATGTAAGTAGGCTTTATAAATTCTTTCATTTAATGTAGATAACATTGTATACATCTATAATATAAATCTTAAACAAATTTGTACCCAAAGCAAACAAAAGGGGGTACCGCTATGACGCTGTGTTGTCTAAATTGTACTTTTTCATTTAAACCAACACAGTCCCGGAGGAAACTATAATAAGAAAATTAGCAATTTTTCACCCACGGCGCAAAGAGTAGAGTATTATAAATTTAACTTGTCACAGGAACATGTTTGACAGCTAGAATATGTAACAACTTGCAAGCTTGCAAGTTCTTGTTTAGTCTAAGCTTGCAAATATGAAATTCGAAACTTTAAGTGAAACAAGCAAACTAGATGGCGCCACAAGTAAAATTAGATCGCGCAAGCGTTTCGTTTACGAGAACCGGGTGCCGAGCGCGAGTGGCGTTGTTAAGTTGAGTCTAGATTCAAGTCTAGAGTGAATAGGTTGTTTTTACAAGAGAAACACAGGCAATCTGTGGAGCTCTCTATAAGATTTGATGATCATTTATATAAATACGAGATAACCCCCGGTGAATATGGAGTACCTCCATATTCAGCAGGAATTATATGATTATCTCGTTTTAATCCTCTTCCTCCATTGGAGGATACACATTTGAAATTTGTAGTGGTCTATCTGTGGCATCATAGATTCCAGGCTGAACCGAATTTGATATAACTTTGATATTTAAAAAGTAACTTTTGAAAGTGGTAGCTAATTGTAATTATCTATGTTTAGTGAAAATATAGTGCCGGAATAAATTTTGATTTTGCCACTTCAAATAAATAAAGGGTATAAATAAAAAAGGAAGAATGGATACACCACAATAAAAGAAAAAAAAAACGTTTTCCTTAACTGTCACTTGTTGACAATAACTGTCAAACGTGTGCGGTATGACATGGGAAATAGTTTTATTTTACATAATATATAAAAATTTACCCTTATAGGTATATAAGTAGCGCTGGCGTAGCTTAGCTTGGGAAATCACTATTCGTTAGACTTTATAGGGAAACATAGCATAACAATCATCACATCGAGTCAGAGATGCATTCTACTTACCTTAGATACTAAACTTTGTGGTTACACCTTTTTTGTATTATGACTTAATATCATCAACCCTTAAAAAATTACAAAAAAACTAACTTCTATGTATTTAGATATAGTACCCGGATGACCGAGCTTTGCTCGGCTGAAAACACGGGTAAAACGACGTTTTCTAAAATTGAAAACTAGCTAGATCGATTTATCACACCCTGCATACAAAATTTCATGAAAATCGTTGGAGCCATTTCCGAGCTCCTGATTACATATATATATATATATATATATACAAGAATTACTCGTTTAAAGGTATTAGATCTGTTGTTGTCCATTTGTATTTCGAGTTAGGACGTTCTTTGTTTTATTTTTTCTTCATTTATATTTGTAATAATTATACATTTATGTCTAAGGTTTTATTATCTACTAGCATCCCCTGGCTCTGTACGAGTGCAATTTCCAGTTGGGTTCATTAGTTCACAATTAAATTAATATTCAAATCAAAAACTAAATGTTTACATAAACCCTAAGTAAACGGCACTCATTAAACTTTATGCAAATCTAGCAAAACTTTTATGAGTAAATGTTTAGTTAGATGTTTAAACTTAAAATATATTAATTTGTTTGATAAAGATCTCAACTAAATTCTTGAAATAACGATATTGAGATATTTCATAGAAATTTTGTAAGTTATCGAACACATTGCGACATTTCCAAGCGCTTCCCAGCTACATTTTCATACTCAAATTCAATTAAGCTTCACGCGGGCCCCAAAACGGCACTCACAAAAGTAAACATCAAAGTTACTTGCGCTGCAGGCTTATCCTAGATGATCCTAGATTAGCTAGATTTAATAACAAAATTTTGTATTTATTTTGTTCGTCATCAATTCCCGCGCTTTCAAGCTAAGTTTTCAACACCGGGCCCCAACGAGGCACTCACGAAAGTTGTCGAACCAAATAACCAAAAAAAAAATTGTTTTGTTTTATTTCTTACCTATCCGCTTGTGATCCTTGAAGTCCTGCTGGGGCTCCACAAAGGGCCTCAGCTCGTCCTCCTCGTAGCCCGTGTTCATCCACTTGTCCCTCATTATACTCTCGAGCGAGGCTCGCTTGGCCGGGTTGAGTACGAGGAACTTTTTGAGTAAATTCTCACAGTCGGTCGACATGTAGAATGGTATTCTGGAAAGTGAGTTAGAACATATTAAACATAAAACGCTTTCGCACTCACTGCCCCACACAAAGTTCGATGACTTGTGTCGTGGGTGCCGGAAACATTCACATCACACACACAATCACAACCAGAACCGGAAACACAAATTTTCCTTGGGGAGAAAACTTGTGTTCCCGCCGGGAATCAAACCCGACACCCACTTCTTAGAATGCGAACGCGCAAACTAAGCCAAACAACAAAAAAATCAACATACTTAATATTCTTTTTTTTTAGCCTAATGATACTCGGAGAACTGAAACGAATTCAACGAAACCCAACATTATTTTGAATAAATGATTATAATTAATAAATAGTGATAGATGGGTCTGTAATTTTGCGAATATGGCATCATCTACTTTCATGAGCTCCTCTTTGGGGCCCATGTGAAACTCAAAATAGCTAAAGGCACGGTATTGGCTAGATAGATTTAAAATAGCGGCGATTAAAATTGCCTGAACCTTGATTGCAGTTTCAATTATTTATTTTGATATAGTTTATATATGAGATGTATATATGTCTCTACTATGGCTAATGCTATATCAACAATATTCCAGTAGGCTAGGTACCTATATTTCCCCCTGAGCACTCGTTCCCTTAGTTCCCGCAGCGTGGATCCGTCGAAGGGAAGCGAACCCGACACCAGCGTGTAGAGAATGACGCCGAGCGACCACACGTCCACCTCGGGACCGTCGTATTTCTTGCCTGGAAACATTCAGTCAAATTATTAGTCATTTTTTTCACACTCACAGCCCCACGCTAAGTTCGAAGACTTGTGTCGTGGGTGCCGGAAACATTCACATCACACACACAATCACAACCAGAACCAGAAACGCAAATTTTCCTTGGGGAGAAAATTTGTGTTTCCTCCGGGAATCGAGCCCGATACCCCTGCTTAGAAGGCGAACGCTCACCCAACTGAGCCAACTCCAATCTGGAAGGGAGAAAGGGGGGGGAGAGGGGGGCTATGACGTACCTTGGAATAGTTCTGGCGCGGCGTAGGGCGGGCTGCCGCAGAAGGTGTCGAGCTTCGCTCCCGGAGTGAACTCGTTGGAGAAACCAAAGTCCGCGATCTTTATGTTCATCTCGCCGTCTAACAACAGGTTTTCCGCCTGGAATGGCCAGTAGTCAGTTATGAAACTCGAGTCCTTCATTGTTTTTATTTCTGATTGGCTAGCGTATCCACTAGTTCCCTTATTGTCTTATAATGTCCATAAGCACGCAGTCGGGTAAAAATAATGCATTGGTGTGCCACACGAAGTTTACTAACTCACATAAATGCACACACAAAAACACCCACACACACCAACACATACACACATTTACTTAACCTCAAACCCGTGAACTACTTATATATATATATTTATCTAATAATGTACTTCACCGATTAATCAATATTATAATTCTGTCTATCTAATGTATTAATTAACATAATGTTTTACCTATGCAAAATTTTTTTCTATTCCGATATATATATGTAAGGCCGAGGATCGGGGTCAATAGAAAGCCAGCACTGTGTACTCATGTAAACGAACACGCAGCACAAAGCTGAATTTACTCCGATTGCTCTATAAAAAGTATATAGTAAAGGTTTTAGTTTAATTTGATGTATTTTTCTTTTTTATAGTAGCAATACATATATTTCTTTCTTTCTTTGTTATTTATAATTCAAATGTTTCGCAATTATAAACATTTGAATTAAGAATAGCGAAAGTTAGGACTCCATTGCATTACCTGACTGCGCGACGAATATGTAAGAATATAAATCCTAAAATTGTAACTGAATTACCACTGGAAAAGTTCAACTCTGTAATAAAACGGGCATTAATTAAGAAAGCTTATTATAAAACGATTGACTATATTAATGACAAGGATGCATGGAGGCAAGCTGCACAAGCGCTTTCTAGCTACTACATAATATGGATATACCTAGGTTAATATAATTATGTAGTCTTTAAGAAAAAATTAAAAAATGAATCCTACTAATATTATAAATCCGAAAGTTTGTGTGTAAGTGTGTAAGTATGTTTGTTCCCTCTTCACGCTTTAACGGCTGAACGGATTTGAATGAAATTTGGAATGTACATAGCTTATACCTAGGATGAACACATAGGCTACTTTTTAACTTGATAATAGCGGGCGAAGCCGCGGGGCACGGCTAGTTAAAAATATGCGCCGCCGCGGTCGCACAATGAATGTGGAAGCAAAACGCTTCGTGCGCATTTAAATAAATGTCTACAATATAGCAGTGTCGCTTAGCAGTTTGTCTGTAACGCAGTCAGATGTTTATTTACGTAGTATATACATATATAGTGTTATATATCTATATTCTATATACATATATAAAAATCAATAACACTTTTCGTTGTTATTGTATAACTCAAGAACGGGCTCACCTATCCAAACCAAATGTTTAGGCTTTGTTCGGACTATTTAGTAGATGGTTTATGTGAAGTTTGCACAAAATCGGTCGAGCGGTTCTTCATTTATCACACCCGGGCAGAGCCGGGGCGGATCGCTATTACATATATATATATATCTATCTAATATAAACAATTCTCGTGTTGCGGTGTTATGAAATTTTGTGTGCATATCGGGTAGGTCTGAGTATCGGTCAACATCTATTTTCCATACCTCTAAATGTTAAGGGTGGTCCAAACCAAAATATATTTATTTAAAAAAAAAAAAATTGTTTTATTTATTTTATGATTCAGCATGAAATAATGTATACCTATGGCAAGACAAAGTTTGCTGGGTCAGTTAATATATATATATATATTATTATATATTATATATATTGAGTAGTTTACCTTGAGATCTCTGTGTATAATCCGTTTCTGGTGACAGTACTGCACGGCGGACACAATCTGCCGGAACTTGGCTCGCGCCTCCTTCTCCTTCATACGCCCGTGGAGCACCAGGTAATCGAACACCTGGAAACGAGACGAACATAAACATGTATATAAAAATCAATGCCACTTTTCGTTGTTATTTTATAACTCAAGAACGGGCTCACCTATCCAAACCAAATGTTTAGACTTTGTTCGGACTATTTAGTAGATGGTTTATGTGAAGTTTGCACAAAATCGGTCGAGCGGTTCTTCATTTATCACACCCGGGCGAAGCCGGCGGATCTCTAGTAAATACACGCTTTCACACTTACAGTCCCTCACACTATTAATTATTAATGATATAGTGTAGGGCTGTGTTTAGTTTAAATTTGGTACAGATATAGACTAGAGCTTGGGAAAGGACATAGGCTCGTTTTTATCCCGGAATTTCCGCGGGTCCGGGACTTACGCGGGTAAAACCGCGAACGCAGCTAGTATTAAATGAACACCCACAAGCCTACACTAACATTTCGATGACTTGTGTCTTGGGTGCCGGAAACATTCCCATCACGCATACAATCACAACCAGAACCAGAAACGCAAATTTTCCTTGGGGAGAAAACTTGTGTTTCCCCACCGGGAATTGAACCCGATATATCCCCTGCTTAGAAGGCGAACACTCGACTAACTTAACCAATAGGCAGTATATTGCACATATCTTTATAAGTTTCTCTGTCTTTTTATGTATAATTGTATATATAGCAGTATTGATATTTTGGTTTCAATAAAGAGTTATTGTATTGGAGTTGACTTGTGGGATGCCGGAAACATTCACAACACACACACATAATCACAACAACCAGAGCCTGAAACACGAATTTTCCTTGGGGAGAAAACTTGTGTTCCCGCCGGGAATCGAACCCGATACCCCTACTTAGAAGGCGTACGTTCACCATACTAAGCCAACGGACAGGGAACACGCTATCGTGACCTATGGCATAATAATGTAATTTATTCATTTAGATCACTCTTAGAAACTAGGTACAGTGTGTGAAAACATAAGCACTTTAGGTTCGTGTAGCCATTTTCTTGAGAGCTCCAAACTCGGCTAGGCCTGTATCTTGGAAGCCCGGAACAAATAAAATATTTAACATGTTAGATTTATCGCGCGACACCTTGAGATTTGGGTAGGTAACTAAGTAGGTAGTAAAAGTAGGTTGCGATTTAACATAATGAGTGTTAACATTTTGTAACAAGATTGGTTGGTTATGAACAATTAACATACTTAGGTAAACAAAACAAAAAAGCAAGTTACAAAAACATTAAAAAAGCTTCTTCCTACAGCTATGTACCGACCTCACCACCCGACGCGTACTCCATGACCAAGTAAAGTGTCTTCTCAGTCTCTATAACTTGGAACAGCTTAACGATGTTCGGGTGGTCCAGCATCTTCATTATCCGTACCTGGAAACAAAATTAAAACATGGAGATATTTTTGAAGTAATACTTCTTCTGCTGCAGGCCTAACATGGCGTAGGGATATAGATTATATTCCCTGTTTTTATCCACTTACAATAGACGAGATTGTCCTCTCCACCATACACAGCATGGCAGCAGTGAAAAGGGAAACTATATCCCTAATTGACATTTGGCGCAGACATATATATATATATACCCTTATACCCTTCATAACATGGACGCAACGAAATGTTGTTTTTTTTTTTTTATTTGTGACAGGCTAGTGTTTGACCACTATCTCACCTGATGGTAAGTGACGATGTGATCGAAGCTGGTAAACACACTAGACCTGGAATACGCAGGCTCTCAAGGATAACTGCCGGAACACCGTATTTGGCTTGGCGGCAGACTTTCAACTTGATGGTGGTAAGCTACTTTGGTAGCAAGCCAGGCGAGCAACTCACAAAATGCTCTGATTGACATTAGGTAGAGAAAATTATCCTCATTCGAAGGATGTGGGGCTAATTTTGGTTGACATAGCAACGGGACATGTCTTTTCCTTCCTTATCCTCCGAGGATAATATATCTACCTGTGCGTCCATGATCGGAGCGAAGATAAAAATGACTGAGGGGAAAAGATTTTTATCAACTCCCCAAGGAAAAGCTAAGCCTGCTGTTATATCCACTGACAAGAGACAAGATTCTCTCCACTATTCACAGCATGGCAGCAGTGGAATGGGAAAGTATATCCCTGTTTGACATTTGGTGTAGACATAATATATTTCTCCCTTCATAACATGGGCGCAATGAAAAGTGGATAAAACTGCTCTGATTGACATTAGGTAGAGAAAATTATCCTCATTCGAAGGATGGATGTGGGGCTAATTTTGTTTGACATAGCAACGGGACATGTCTTTTCCTTCCTTATCCTCCGAGGATAATATATCTACCTGTGCGTCCATGATCGGAGCGAGGAAAAAAAATGACAGCGGAAAATATTTTTATCTACTCCCCTGGGAAAAGTTTCCACGCGCCATGCCTGCTGGGTTGTTTTGGGAAAAATTATGAGAGTGAATTTTTACGATGCGCGTGCTCACCGTCACCTAGAAGCGACACAATGAAGTCTTCGTCGCGATCTCGCGGCGTAAACTCATCCCGAAGAAGAGCATCGTACATGCTCGAAACCTAGGTCGACAATATCGATCAAATGACGGGAGTGATAGCCGTAATCTAATAATATTACAATGAAGTTGGTTGGTAATTGTGTCTCAAGTTTTCGTGAGAACTGATATCTATACTCAACTTAGTTATTTAATGTATTTTTGTCACAAACAACGAGTAACTGGCACACGGGATATTTTTTTTGTTTTTAGTCTAACAGCAGGAGGAAGATCGACCCTCACCCATCAGAAAACTTGATGAGACATATTTTTTATCAAATATAATTTATTAACAAGCACGCCTATGATAACTTGCCTATTGAAAAGTTTACATAGCTATTATGAATTGAATTAATTTTAATAAATTTCCTTTCATCACCTTCACTCTTTTCATAACCGAATGAATTTCATCTCAACTGATAGTTTTTAACACACAGGCTGGCCTACTTATTTCTGTGCATACCTACTAATTCTGGGCTACCTGGCAAGCAGATGTGAACAGGTAATTCAATATAGATAACTACACCGATCTGTTAACCAATCGAAATTGATATCATAAGTAACATATTTTAATTGCAAAACCAATCATATAGGCTTGCCTGCAAACATGAAATATTATTACCAAGCTTTAAAGATTTAGAATTGGAGCTATTTGATAGGTGCGAGAGAGAAAGTAGAGCGTCCGAGGTCCGTGTGATAGAACAGGACACAACATATCAGCTGTACGCTACCTGACCGTTGATTGTATCCGATTTTGGATGCAGAACTGTAATGGGCATAAGTGAAGCTTACCATCAAGCTAGCGATTTGCACGTTTCGTCACTCAATAAACATAAAAAAAGACGTGTGGCACTCGGGGACTGCCGCGGTAAAGCTATTGCATAGCATTTTTTATCAACTTATGAAATTATAATTATTTATTTATTTTATTTATGCAGTACTTTCCTGCCACCTAGAGGCGAGTTGCTGAACTAAAGAGACAAGCGTGATATTTCAAAAAAAGTCATTAAAAGTTCTACTATTCATCGATAGATGGCAAAACTAAAAAGTAAAAAGTGTTAGGTTATTTTCGTTACGGAATTTTGTGGATTCGGTCTCCACGCTCAAGGCTCGCGATAGAAGCTATGCAATAGCTTAAAAAACATGTGGCAAGTAACGTTTGCGACGTTTGCGTACCTCCCTGAAGAGTTTCTGTAACGATCCCGGGTTGAGTTGCGTCTTGTCGATGATCTTGATCGCCACCTCCTTGCCGGTGGGCACATGTTTTGCTAGTTTTACTTTGGCGAAGTTGCCCTTGCCGATTGTTTTTAGGAGCTTGTACTTTCCTGGAACGTGAGAAATGGGACATTTAACGGGTTTGTTTCAAATTTTTTCATTCATCGGTAAATATAAACGCTTTAACACTCACGACACCCACTAAGTCCGATACATGTGTGGGGCAATCAAATACATAAACACTAATTGGGAGAAACAAAAAAAACTTGTGTTACCACCAGGAATCGAACCCGATATCCGCTACTTAGAAGGTGGACGCGTGCCCAACTACGCCAGCGGGCTAGTTCAATTAAACACTGAAATTGAACACTGTATTTTACTTAATATGAATTGTAATTAAAAGAACACGTACCTAATAAGTTAATTATCAACACGCTGGGCCTAGAATGAATTTGCTATCCAGGAAAACTGACAAAACACATTTAAAATGATTTTAGCGACAGATTTGGTTCTTTGTTTCCTAAACGGTCTAACGGTCTGCGAGTTTTCAAGTCTAGAGTGAAGTGTCAGCCGTACTGGAAAGTGATGCTTTCCACCAGGTGAACTAGTGGTTAATTGTTCCCTTATCCAGTAAAATGAAAACGAAGCCTTTTCTACTTAAGGTTGGTGAACTACGACTACTCCGGTACTAGGTAGCTGGCAGCAGGCGAGCACGAAAAAAATGCCCTGCCTCAATCGATTATTTATTTTTCAAGAGTTCGGATTATATGTATAAATTCAAAACTCTGGGTGGCACTGAACAGCAAAGCGTCACGCTTACCATCAGGCGAGCAACTTGCTCGTATCTTCTCTCTTATGTATTTGACATAAAAAAGAAAAAGTGGTTGAATAACCGCCGTCCAATTGAATACTATACAACAACTACGTTAAGCTCTTGGTACTGACCAATGTGGGGCTCCTCTGACGTCCGCGACCTCGACGAGACCCGCGCACTACCGCCCGAGCTGCCGCCGCCGCCCGCGCCTGCCGATGATTCCGACGCACTCTGAAAATTAACAAAACATACTTAATTAAAAACTTTGTACTAATTGTTACTACGGACGGATATTCTTCTAATTGTCTTCACCCTCTAAACAAAAACCAAAACGCTTCAAAATCAAAATCGTTTATTCACAAGGGCCCCAAAGAGGCACTCATGAAAGTTAATGAATCTATTGCCACATTTGGTACAGGCTTTTACAGGTCATGGTGGTTTTGCGCAGTATCTGCATAGGTTTAAAATAAAACCCAGTCCCGAGTGTGAATGCGATCCCGCAGAGGAAGACAGTAGTATTCACGCAATTGTCAATTGTCCTGTTAATATTCGCAAAAGAAATGAAATTGAAATTGAATTTAAAAAATACATAAAAACAGACAACCTAAAGGAATGGCTGCAAGAAAGCGATAGCACAAGAGACAAATTTTTAGAATTTTGTAAATATGTAACTGTAAAATGCATCAATAGAAATAAGACTTAAAGTTCCTAAACACTATAAATGGATAAAATATATACATAGCATAAGTTAATTTAATCAAAGTATCTATCTACTTCTACTTAACTATAACATTAAATACAATAATAATAACTTCTCTAATGAAGAACTTTTATTTATTTTTTTGTATAAGATTAAATTTGAATAATTGTATGTGAAACCTTTTATATTTTTTTTTGTATAAGATTAAATTTAAATAATTCTATGTGAAACCTATATATAAGATATATTTAACTATAATATATCATAATTATATAGAAATTAATGCTTCTAAAAAATTAGTCTTAAGTATAAAAGAAAATAAAGTAACTGGAACTTCAAATATAACATGTCCACTAGTAGTTTACTATATCAAAAATGTAGCACCTAGAGTAAATAAATATAATTACTATATTTGTTGACTGTAGGAACGTAACTCGGACTTTTTCAAATCGACACAAACATGATATACATGTGAGTGTTATTTGAAATAAATGTAAAGTACATACACATGAAAGACACATTGTAAATGGCAAAAAAAAAAAGTAATAATAAAACATAAAGATAAAAAAAAAAAAAACAATTACTAAAAAAAAAAAGAAAATGTAAGCAAATAGAAAAAAAAAAGAGAAAAAAAAAAAAAAAAAAAGCCATTATTATTAAAGAACTTACCTTTGTAAATGTATATATATGTACAAGCTAATAAGTTAATTTATACTGTAGATTATTGCACGTCACTCGTATCTATTAACAAACAAAAGCGTGTGTAACTAAAGGCGAAATTATGATAAATCGACCTTCAGAAATAAAAATAGCAAATTGTTTTACAAATTGTTTTGCTAAAAAAAGTCTCCGACCGAGGAAAAAACGGCGGAACAAAAAAAAAAAAAAAAGAATCTATTGCCAGATTCGCAAAATTACAGCCATCTCGAGAAGAACCTGGCAAGAAACTCGGCGGCGCATTTTTTTCATATTTTTTTTTTAAAAACATTCTTAATTTCTAATACATAATTTTCGTAACCTAGGTGTTATTATGGTAGTCGCTAGAAAGGGCCTTAGACCAGGGTAGAAGCCTTTAAAAATAATGAAAAGTGAAAAAAAATTATAATAGAATGAAACCCATTAGAAAAGGAGGGAAATATGATAAAAATGAAAGGAAAAATAATTTACGGGCGATCTGAGGTTGGGAAGGGGATGGGGGTGAGTTTTTAAGGGTAAAAAACGGTTTTTCTCGATTTCCGGCAAAACTAAAAGTCCTATCGAAAAAAGTCAAATGGAAAAGTTGTAGATAATAAAAAGATCTACAACTTTTGTATATACACTTTTTTCACATAACCTCAAAATTTATGTGAAAAATTCAAAAAACCAAGATTTTGGTTTTTTATTTTTATCTTTTACAAAAATTTTTTTTTTTTAACGAAATTTTGTGAAAATTTACCTTTTTATGTCCCAAATACGCTGTAATTTATTTGATTAAAAATATTTATATTTTCACCTTATTTTGAATTAATATCGAAAAAACACCCTAATTTTCAATCGAAAATTCACCCGTCAAAATATCAGCTTTTTTCAAAAAGTTGGTGTGGTTTCTGTTCGTTGAAATCTCTACTTTCCGATGGTGAAAAAAAAAATATATGTTACTATGGTAAATCTTCTCAGAAAACGCAAAAATTAAAAAAAAACTTGAATTTGAAAAATTTTTTTTAATTATTATAAATAATTTTGAGCTATTTATTAAAATTTAGACTTTAATTACTCGAAAAACGTTAGATTACATGTGACGTTGATAACAAAAAAATTGTCAATAAAAATATACTACTATAATTAACAAACAAATAAGTTAATTAAATTAATATTTAATAAGACATCTACAATATTTGGAGAAAGTTGTCTAATTTTCTTTAAATTATATGCGTAGATGCTTGTTTATAACTATTTTGAGATAAATTATATACATATATACCTGAGTAGATGTACCTGAGTGACCTACGAAAAATTGTAGCCCATCAAAAGGTAATTCGTGGAGAAGTGGGGAAGGGGCTAGGCGGGTCTGGGTCTTACTACATACATACCTACTATTATATACTATATATATCGTAGCAGCTGTTACAACCGCTAGCCTAACCAGTATTCGAAATACAGTACAGTATACAACATCGTTTATAAAAATACACGTGCACGCTGAGTTTCTTGAAGATAATTGTGACAAGTAACTCAACCATAAAAATCGTAATATTTTCTTTAAAAAATAGTATGCTTAACTTAACATAACCTAAAGATTGAAATTAAATGATATTTTAGTACAAGATAAAAAAATAATTATCTTCTTAATTTTGCACAAACAAATTTAGTTAATCCCATGAAAAAACCATAGTAACATATATATTTTTTTTCACCATCGGAAAGTAGAGATTTCAACGAACAGAAACCACACCAACTTTTTGAAAAAAGCTGATATTTTGACGGGTGAATTTTCGATTGAAAATTAGGGTGTTTTTTCGATATTAATTCAAAATAAGGTGAAAAAATAAATATTTTTAATCAAATAAATTACAGCGTATTTGGGACATAAAAAGGTAAATTTTCACAAAATTTCGTTAAAAAAAAAAATTTTTGTAAAAGATAAAAATAAAAAACCAAAATCTTGGTTTTTTGAATTTTTCACATAAATTTTGAGGTTATGTGAAAAAAGTGTATATACAAAAGTTTTAGATCTTTTTATTATCTACAACTTTTCCATTTGACTTTTTTCGATAGGACTTTTAGTTTTGCCGGAAATCGAGAAAAACCGTTTTTTACCCTTAAAAACTCACCCCCATCCCCTTCCCAACCTCAGATCGCCCGTAAATTATTTTTCCTTTCATTTTTATCATATTTCCCTCCTTTTCTAATGGGTTTCATCCTATTATGATTTTTTTTGGTTTTAAAAATTATCGACCCTGGACTACCTGTGCAGTTTGCCTCCATGCATCCTTGTCATTAATATAGTCTGTGGTTTTGTAGTAAGCTTTCTTAATTAATGCCCGTTTTATTACAGATTTGAACTTTCCCTGTGGTAATTCAGTTACGATATTAGGAATTCTATTGTAAATCTAACCCCATTTGCCATAAAAGATTTATTCGTTTTGCTTAATCTAAATGCGCGCACTGTAATTGTATGCTTATATCTAGTATTAAGATTGTGTGCTTCGTTTCGATTCTATCAAAAGAAACGCTTCCTAAATGCAACAGACCATATAACTAGTGCACATAAGGTTTAAAATATCTTGACTTGTTATTTAGAGCTCACCGAGATTGCAAAGTTATAGACAAGAACATTTTAAACCTTTGTACACAAGTTTTAAAATCTGTTATATTTGGAAAGCGTTTGTTTTGATAGAATCGAGATGAAGCTTTTGGTTTTTGGAAAGGGGCATGAATATTACGACACATCGTCACATCGTATGGCATTGACTTCTACGTAGTTTGGGACTCTAGAGTCTAGGCCATAAGGGACCAGAAAGTCTCCTAAAACGTGTGACGTTTATTTGGCAATCATAAAAGATCCTGTTAAATTAAAATATTCTTCGGAATCCATATGATAACAAAAATGACTTTTTCATCTCAGATTATTCATAACATTTTCTTTATGCTCGATAAGCAAGCATTAGAACACTATCTAATTTATATATAAAGGAGAAAAAATATCAAATCACATGCAATATCTCATCAATTTTTATTTTGGAATCTATTTTGTTTGTCAATTTATATCAGAACACCGTGAATAATTTTTCATATACGTATATTTACTAGACGAATGACTTCTTACAATTCGTTTTATTTTGTTTAAGGCGCATTTCACAAACCATAAAAAAATCAAAGATTGCCACGCTTGACCTTGCAACGCCTTAATATAAGTTATGCAATATGGGCCTTTATGTGCTAAAGTGTAAGGGGGATAATTGGTGGTAGATAAAAATGTTGCTCGCATTGACGTATATATCTGCCCCTTAACCGACCAAGCTGGCGCAGTGCTTACACAAGTCCTGAAATGTACAAACGGAACGCATTCACACTCACAGCCACACATTTTGTTCAAAGACATGTATAATGGCTGCCGGAAACATTAACATCACACACACAATCACACCCAGAACAAGAAACACAAATGTCCCTTGGGAAGGCAAATTGTGCTCCTGCCGGGAATCGAACCCAAGACCAACGGCCTGCTATGCCAACTGTATCATTAATTGTGTGTGATTTAATTTTGATGTTTTCTTTCACTGTAACTAGAGCGAGTGCAAAATCTTCACATAAATAGAGGAAGCCATTGTTTACCAAGTGGGGGATTTGAATCAAGCGTGTGACTTGAAACTTACGAGCTCTGGTTCGGGATTCGAACCAGAGCGCGTAAGATTCAAGTCAAACGCTACCGCTCAGCCGAACATTGAATCACATGCGTTTCGATTTTTCATCCTACTCAAATTCCATATCATCAGAAAACCCACGCGTCTTCTAAATCTAGGTCGTTCTGTATAGTCGCAAGACAAATTAGGTTTCGACACGACTTACCGCGGCCTTATCTGAGACAAACAGTGTGCGTATTTGTCTACCCTATTTCTCACCCCGATCGTTTATTTACTTCAGGGTTGGTAAGACTGTCATGTAATGGTTAATATGTATTATTATATTTTGTTTATACTATTTATAATTCACTAGCCGTGCGCTATTATCAAGTTAAAAGTAAAAAAGTAGCCTATTTGTTAATCCTAGGTATAATCTATGTACATTCCAAATTTCATCCAAATCTGTTCAGGCATTAAAGCGTGAAGAGGGAACAAACATACATACACACTTACACATTCACACACACACTTACACACAAAGTTTCGGATTTATAATATTAGTAGGATTTCGTAATGCACAAAGCGTGGCTACATGTCTCGGACATAGCGAATTGGAATTTACTAAGACGCTGACAAGAGTCAAATAAGCTTCTTAAATTGTCAGAGACAAAGCCAATTTGTTACTAGCTAGATAATCTAAATTTACATTCCAAGTTTCATCCAAATCCGTTCAGCCCGCGAAGCGTGAAGAGGAAATAAACATGCCCAAATGTAAACAAACTTTCGGATTTATCATATCAGTGTGAAGACTTCCATACAGGTTCTTGAAAAAACATATATGTATATTAATCAGATATTTTTTGTAAACTTTTCACCTCTATCGATATATTCGACCGCATCGTCGCTTACCATCAGGTGAGCCTGGTGGCAAGCGACGATGCGGTCGACGATGGAGTACGCGACTTAGATTTGGGCAGCCTTTCCTCTTTAACTGCGTCTAGAGCGGATACTGTATATTGATATGCACTATGTAAGGGCGATCAGATGACAGAATATTTCTATAGATTCTGTACAAGTACTGTGTAACTTATACTTATGCCTTGTAACTTAGGTCTTTGCTGTATAGATGTATATAGTTTTACCACCAAAAGGTATTTATTTCCGAAATCGTATAGTACATTTACCGACCGTAAATGTTGTACTTTTCCACCCTCAGCGCATAATTCAAACACAGGCCGCCCGGGGTTGTTCAACCGACGCGAAATTGTTGTGTGCTCGGGTATCGGATTCAAACTTTCGGGAAAACTCCTATATAGTTCAACTATTACCATTCATTACTCGGAGATAAAATAAAATCGAATTGCAAATAGGAGAGGAGAGCATCGTACATGCTCGAAACCTGAGGACCTCGAATGACGTGAGTGATAGCCGTCTTGTAAATAAAATTATAAAAAG
Source organism: Lomographa bimaculata (assembly GCA_948107665.1). Lineage (NCBI taxonomy): Eukaryota > Metazoa > Arthropoda > Insecta > Lepidoptera > Geometridae > Lomographa > Lomographa bimaculata. The sequence goes on along the minus strand of OX403610.1, from coordinate 9,154,911 downwards.
ATAGAATTGGTTGAACTTTTTCTTCTTGAATCTTTCGGTCTGTAATCAAATCTTGCAAGCTAGATTAAACCCACTTCCCGATGTTCGATTGGACTCAAATTTGATGTACTTATATATCTTCGGTGACAATACAATGATATTATTATGGTACCATGGAGCTGGTCTGATTATGGAGACGGAAAATGGCCATATGAACTTCTGAACTAAACAGGATAAATCCATCGAGGTTGGTCTCGATTGATTGGTTTTGACAAGTTCTCTGGTTATATAACTTTTTAGTCCTTTATCAACCGACTTAAAAAAAGGATGTTCTCAATTCGAGTTTATGTTTTTTTGTATGTATGTTACGCGATATCTCCGCCTATTATGAATCGATTTTGTTGATTGTTTTTTTTGTTTGGTACATAATACTTCAAAGGTGGTTGTTTCAATTAATTTTCTATTTATAACTGGTTTCTATTTACAAAAGCTCGACTTTATTTTTTTTTTAAGTATTACTTGTTGTTAGTAGGCGTAAGTTTTTAAGGAAATATTACTGTAATATTACATTTTCACACACAGAGCATCGACTTAAATTTTGTGTTTTTCTCAATATGGCATCTGATTGTCGCCATATTGAATTTTGATTACCGTCATGTATTTAGTGACACTCGCAAGATTTAAGTTAGATTTACAAAAAAATCGGTTAGACTGACTAAAAAAACATCAAAATCGGTCGATGGTTTTGGCCTCAACCTCACAAAGGAACAAACATACATAAGCTGATAGACACATTACCTTCCTTTTCGTTGCGCAGTCGGGTACAATTCATCAAAATTATTTAAAGTTGAATTTTAAAATCTTAAAATTTACCTACGTCAGAGACCGCGAGTTAATGCTTACAGCAATAATTCAGACATAACCCCAAGACCCTTTGTAGAATGGAGTTTTTGCGAAGTAAATAGCGCACTTTAGGTCAGGCCCCAAAGCCTAAAACTGGGTTAAAAGGGTCGGCAAAGACCCATTTCAACTGTCGACTTTCCAGACCCCTCGCGTCACGTGCTCATCTAGTTTTATCTTTATTACGTAGGCCATGGTAACATCGATTTGAACGTATTAATGTCCTGTATTTCTATTTAGTTATCTTTAACATCTAACAGGTAGGTATACGTCAATGCGAGCACCTTTTTTAACCACAGCCAATTATCCCCCGTATACTTTTTGCACATAAAGGTGTATATTGCCTAAATTACATCGTGGCGGTTTTATTTAAATTTCGAGAAAATGCACCTCAAAGAAAATAAAATAAGCTGAAGAAATAATTTGTCTAGAAAATATACGTATATGAAATAAGTTTCACAGTGTTTCGAGAAAAAATGGCGGAACGAAATGTTAACAAAAATACAAATTGATGTTATTTGAATGAGATTTGATATTTTTTTCCTTTGTGTTTATGATCGTTATGAATATTCTAAATAGAACGCATCATTTATCGTATCACATAGATTACGACGAATATTTTTATTTAACTGGTTTAATTATGAAAGCTGAGTAAAACGGTTACAAAAACAAGCGTTTCATATGAAATTCTGGTATCACTCCCTTAATCGCGCTGAAAACTATTTTTATTTACCTCGACGATTCGGCCAAGTCGCATCGGCCATGGTCTTATTGAAACTACTACAATGTGTTCGAATTGCGAAAGTTTTAAATTCACAAGGATTGGATTAGTTTTTTTTATTCATGATAGGCAAACTTTTGACCATTATCTCATTTGATGGTAAATGACGATGTGGTCGACGATGGAGCAAGCTTGCCTACAAGATACCTATTCACTCTCGACTTAAAGACTCCTATATTGTACTCATCAGGAAACACCGAATCAGGCAAGGAGTTACAATCCTTTGCGGTCCGCCTAATAAATATGGAAGCAAAACGCCCATCAGAGAATAAAAAGAAGAGACACTATAGTTAGCATCGCTCTCTTATTTCCATTTCAATCCTATGACGTTTAAAACCAGTTTAACGTTAATAACTTTTTTTAGTTTAGTTTGTCTACTTCATGGAAAAAAACAAAGCCCTAACCACTCATACATATATGTACCTCATAGATTTATGTATGTATGTAAACAGATACAAACGCGCAAATCCTTTATTAGGAAATATCATGAAACGGGACAATCGTGTCCGTAATTCAGGATCCTTCCGGACAAACAAGTCCGACCCGGATGGAAGCGAGGTGAACATGCCGGATATTAGGAAAACCAGGAAATAGCTCTGTGGAGATCATGTGCATGGATCCAAAGGAAATAAATTCAGGCTTTTAAGGTAAAAACTATCACTATTGAAGTTTTTTTTTTTTATATACTACATAGGCAAGTGACGATGCGGCCAAAGATGGAACGAAGATTTAATGAAACTATAACTTTTGACCATATTATTAGGTATTTCTATGCACGATAGGCAAGCATTTGTCTTTATTGACATTAGTCGTAAGAATCGTATAATTGACAGATGTTAAACTAACAATCCCACAAATCTACAATAACTTTCTAATCAATAAAACGACTGAGCACAGACACGCAAGTAAGCCTTCAGTGTCTAAACAGACTATGCCGAAGAAACGCGACCGAAGTTCCGCGGCTGATTTTACGTTCCGACGTATTCAGCTGATATGACACACCATAAGTGCGGAAATTACGCGACTGAAATTCGGTTGCGCAACGTTGTGTGAATTTATTGTGCCGAGCGCTGTCGTGGTGGCGTTTCGTGTTGTCTAAACAATAGATCATATTACAGTAAAAGCGTATGATGTGTTGCTATACTTGCTATATAGTAGAATACGTTCCCGCCGAACTTACGCCCGAACGAAGTTCGGTTGTACTCCAAAACGTAACGTAATTTCGGCAAATGTTTTGCTGCTAATTGAAATTGCAGGCGAAATCACGCCTAATTTCTTTTGCGTAAATTCGGCATAGTATGTAGTAGTGTCTAACACTAAAGGTTTAAAAATAAAGGCTATTTTTAAACGGTTCAAAAATAGAGTTCAATTGACGCACCCACACCCAAACTATGGGTTCGATAAGGCTATTTTTGGCTTTACAAGTCGCGGAACTTGTAGCACCTATATATTAACAGAACTTTATAGCGCCCAGTATCGTACCGCTGTTCAAAGGGCATAGGGTCAGCAAAATAATAAAAGTTTAACGATACATAGGTGATTATTATTAACAATTAATATATCAGTTATTCAATTGCTACCCTTACGAATAAATATAAGTTCATAAACGAGAAAACTAAAAAATATGTAGAGAAATTTGGATATCTATGTGTAAATTTATTTATTTGGGTGAACGTTTGCCTTCTAAGCAGGGTGTATCGGGTTCGATTCCCGGCGGGAACACAAGTTTTCTACCCAAGAAAAAAATAGTGTTTCCTTACAATCGTAATACCGAAATAATGTATAAATCAAGCATATTACCACCATACTGTGCTGTTATTCAGATTAAAAACATATTAATGTAGGTTCCTGGATAGTTTTTATTCCAAAGTAATTACCTAAAACGAAATGTAAACCAATTGATTTTCACACATTATTACGACGTAAATGTCGCATCTTTAACTTATCCATTTTATATTAAAAACTAACAATTTCTTTTGTCATTACAACAGGAACATAGATTATCATTTCAAGGCACTATTAATGCAAAAACAATGGCTAAACATTACATTTTCATTCATACTTTTTGGTATTACGGCACCTATCATAATTTGTTCGGTCAGTAGTGCTATCGCATCAAGCATGGGCACAGCTTGCCAGTTAAACTGAGACAGCCTATAGACTAGTTTCACAGACTCCCCGGCCTCTTAATCATTCTTTTTACATTAAATATAACTTTTTGATATGAGTGATAAAGCGATAAGTGCCGGAAAAATTATAGCCCTACTTAAAGAAGGTTGTTCGCGAAATTACGTGTTCTATTACGGTTGAATCAGTTTCAATTTCAATCTTTTATTGCATTCTGTAAGTACATACATACACAGTATAGTAAATATTTCTTACATTTTTTTTGTCTAAATTACACCCATGCGTATCCGGAGAGGGTCAGAGCGGGTTACATTATATATGTATTTATCCTCTAGCAGAACATTGCAGGACTCAATCTAAAACTTGGTTAGTAACATGAATTAGGTTAATACGAATCATATATAGTTGTTGTATGTATATTGTATAAAATATAGTTGTTGTATGTATAGTGTGTAGTTGTGCACAACAGCGCGAGCGTAATAGCATGTATACAGATGGTTAGTGTTCCCTTTAAGTATATGTTGTAATCCGTACTTAACACAGTTCTTGTGAGGCCACCTCTCTCATAAGATAGCCGCATCTCTACACTTTCTTAGACATTAAGTTTAATCTTAGTAGCAGTTACAAGGTCATCGCCACGCTGCTTTCTTTGCACAATGTACATTCACTTAATTATAAGTGAATGTACATTACTAACGAATTAAAACTGTGACTAAAGCGACCGTTCAATCATATAAAGTGGCAGTTGTCACCACTCTACAAAAGGATCCAGTTTATTTGCGAACCCTACAACATTCTAGGTCACGAAACGCTGCGGTTGCTGTTCTTTACACGTAAGCGATACACTTTGTTAGGCTTCACTCTACACTTTTTAAGGCTTTGCCTCGCCTTTGTTTACCTTGAAGAGTTGAAAGTTAATTTACCATTCTACGCTGGAAAAGGTAAGGGAATACTTAATTCAGGCGTGTTTGGGAGTAATGTCGCTTTAAATATGGATGAAAAGGAAGCCGGCGCGGTGTATGTATTCGTGTGAGTTAAGTCTAATGATAATGTAGGTAAATTCATTGGTAATTTTAAGCAAGATAGAGTATTGTGAAGTGCGTACGATTCCATTAGGAACAAGGAACGAAAGTTTAAAAATTAAAACCCGACTACACAAGCCCAAATGTTTTTTTCGCATTCACACTCACAGCCTAAGTTCAAAGACTTGTATCGCGGGTGCCGGAAACATTCACATCACACACACATTACAATCCCAATAATTAAACTTTTTAATTTAGTAAATTTCTATATTTAATTAAAAATAAGATATTTTTTTTATTATTCTTTTATTAATTGGTTTAAAATGGCTACCACTAATTGAAAAAAAAGGTTTTCTTTACGTTGACGGGATACATCTCGCAAACGGTACGTTTGCAAAAATATGATGTACCAAACCTTTCAATATAAAATCCCTGTTCAATGATACCACATGATGGGCTAGAGCGAGCACTTTTTTTTGTTTTAACTCCCTACCTCTGGAGGCGTCATATTCAATTTAATGTGTCACATAGACAGGGAGCTCATTCTGTTTTCAAAAATCTATCATCTAAATGCTGGTACTTATCATTGCAATTCAGAGAGGCAATGCCACCAGCATGATGGGAACGCTACCCACTAGTAGTGGGCTTGTGCACCTATACGCTCGATGCCTAGTATGTAACTTAGGACTTTGCTATATAGATGTATATAGTTTTAGTTTAGTTTTAGGAAATATGTATAGGCAATTGGCCCGTAATTGGTGAAAAATGTAAGTATATATTCAATTGTATCTAGAAATGTTCCTCTGGTTAATGCAATTGGTACGCCGTTTTAATTGTATTAAAGGAAAGTACCTGGATGACCGAGCTTTGCACGTTAAAACGACGTTTTCTAAAAATGAAACCTAGCTAGATCGATTTTTCGCCCCCAAAGCCCCGTGCATACTAAGTTTCATGAAAATCGTTGCAGCTGTTTCCGAGATTCAGATTATATATACACCAGATGCTCGTTGAAAGGTATTAGATAAATAAATAATCTGCATAGTACACTTTATACATTACCCCGTGAAATTTTTCTATAGCCTTAGCGCGCCGCCTTCTTCGCCATAGTTTTGACAGGAACACTGGAGCCAGAAGCGGCAGCACTCGGTGGCGCATCGTTTGTGGGTTTATCTTGGACGATTGCTGGTACCGATTTGTGAATTGAGACTAGCTTAGCGCTAGACTTCAAGCCGTATAGGAGTGTCAGATTTAGCTCTAAAGCAGCAATAGCCTGCAATAGGCACTGTTATAACCTCTTTTTGTCTCTGCTTTTAAATGGCTTCGAATTTCTCGCACTTGCGCGTTCTTGTGTCAGAATTCGACCCTACATTTGTTTACGAGAATATTGCTTTTTTAGTACCTTTGTGGTTATTTTGTAAAGCTTTTAAACGGAATATATATTCTTTAATTTCATACGCACGTATAACGATACAGTCTATAACAGAACATTTACTAGTAAATAACACATAATATAAACACTTTCACACTAACAGCTCTACACTAAGTTCAATGACTTGTCGTGGGTGCCGAAAACATTCTAATCACACACACAATCACACCCAGTTAACACTTAGGAAAAAAGTAGGAATAATTGACGTAATGTCAACTGTAACTCCTAACACTTAATAAATTGCATATCACTTTAATCGCAATTATCACAACTATTGTCCATTGTTTCACATAATATATTAAAACGAAATAACAATAACAACACAAATAACATCACGTTCTACAAAGAGTGCATGCTTCAACTGCCGCTACACATCGATACATATAGATAAACAAACATAACATAACATAGATAGCCATTAATAATTACTTTAGAATTTTATAAATATCTTATAGTAATGACAACACGTATGCTACATTCAATGTATTGGACATGAATGACGTGATTATAGATACGATATAATAGACATTATTTATTTATGTAACACCCTTGTAAAGTAATAATAGACAAGGCTATGTCCATCAGTTAAAATTATTATATAGATTAATTAATATTAAAGTATAAAATATTTAAATTGTAGCAATAAATACTTCTTACTTTACTTCAAAAGTTTTAAACACCTATATGTAACTTCTTGTGACATATAAGTGGTTGTATAGTGATAAGATATTTATTCTAAGTAAAGAAATTAAATACTGCCATATTTGTATACAAAAATTACATATATGATTTTGCTATTTATTTTGAAAATGAATCAAGCTGGTTTTTTTTTTTCAAGATAGGCAAACTTTAGACCACTATCTAACCTGATGGTGTTTTTATTATGTCTACATTCTCCTAGAGTTTCTAAAAATGTTGCCTAGACTATAGTAATTATAAGTTTCGTTCAAATCTGTTTAATCTCTCACACACAGACTTTATCAAAAGTACTTTTTTTATTTTCTCGATAGGCAATCATTTGACTACTATCTCACCTGATGGAAACCGATGATGCGGCCGACGATGTAGCATGCTTGCCTAGAAGATACTATTTCACCCTTGACTTGAAGACTCCCAGATTAAGAAGATACCCTATTCACTTTTGACTTTTAGACTCCCAGATTATTCGGGGAACAAAGACGCGGGCAATGAGATCTACTCCTTCGCAGTACAGACGATAAACATAGAAGCAATAATAAACGTAGAACGCTGGTAATATCATAAATATATGTGATTTATAACATACAAAACGACAAAATAGGTAAACAATAAATTTAAATGGTCTCCCGCTTATACAACATATATGAATAGCTAACGCAATAAATATTATTGTTTTAGTTAATAAACTACATTTTATTAATAGTAAATAATGTTATTAATAACTGTCATGTCACACCTAATTCGATTAACGCTAATTTGTTTAAAACAAGTTTAACTTCATAAGGTCATGGTAAATAATAAAACTCCTACGTTAAATATCGACACCAACATCTGTTACATCGAAATAAATTATAATAATATAAATGCAAAAGCCTATTTCGCAGCATCAAATAATTAAAGAATGGAAAAAAGATGGTAATTTAATATAATAAAAAAACGGATCCAAGTGATGGTTGATAAACTAAATATAACAAAGGTATTAAGGATAAAATTATTCCTGATTCAGCACCAATATATTCGGCATCTGTGCATTTAGCATCAAAACTATTCCCGATTCAGAACCCGATTCAGCACAATATATTTAGCATCTGTGCATTTAGTATCAAAACGATTCCCGATTCAGCAATAATATTTTCGGCGTTTGTTTGTTTAGCATCAAAACGATTCCCGATTCAGCAAAATTTTTTCGGCGTCTGTTCGTTTAGCATCAAAACTATTCACGATTCAGCAACAATATTATCGGCGTCTGTTCGTTTAGCATCAAAACTATTCCCGATTCAGCACCAATATTTTCGGCGTTTAGAATCATCGTTTTATCGTTAATATTTTTGGCTTAGCGATCCCTGAATTAAATGGGAGAGCTTAAATGTATACAAATTGAGCTGGCACAAGGTAGTACAAGGAAGAGGGACATGGAAGGACTTGAGGGCCTATGTCACAATAAAGATTTTCACTAATATAATAAATTCGAAAGTTATATGTGCTTTCCCTTTTTACGCTTCAACGAAAGAACGGATTAATATCAAATGCAAAATGTATACAGCTTATACATACAGTGCAGCTTTTTTGACAAACGCGGGCGAAGCTGCAGGTAAAAGCTAGTAGAATTATAAATCTCTGGATTATAGTTATTATACGTTAGGTGACAGACAAGGGTGACCGATAACGAGAGGTCACAGAGATTACAGTAACACAAACACGTCATGGAGATGTCAGCGTGAAAAACAACTTGTATGAGAATATATACTTTTACATTCTTGCTACGTTCCGCGGTTTCGACCGCATATCGTCCAGGATAAAAAGCTGCTTGGGTCTATTCCAGAGTTAAGTTAGAGTATCTATCTTCCTACTACCCATCCTGGATCCATCCTACTACCATCTTCCTACTACAGCTGGGTACGGAGTACAGAGATAACTATTTTTTTTTTTTTATTTGTGACAGGTTAGTGTTTGACCACTATCTCACCTGATGGTAAGTGACGATGAAACACACTAGACCTGGAACACGCAGGCTCTCAAGGATAACTTGTGTCTTAGTCGTATCAAACACTTAGATTTACATATAAGTAATCTCAAACTTTCACATTTACAACATGAAGAGTAATAAAACACAATGAATTAAAACTGTTTAATTCATTGTTCAACTGTTTGACCTACTGAGATTATAGACAGAAACAGTTGAAAGGCTCAGTTGGCGCAGTGTGCAAGTCGAGGCCCTGTGCGCCGTGGGTTTCGATTTCCGGTAGAAGTACAATTTTCTTTCCCAAGGGACATTTGTGCTTCTTGTTCTAGGATTGTGTTTGTGAATGTTTTCGGCACCCACGGTATAAGCCTTTGAACTTAGAATTAAGCTGTATGTAGGTGTAAATATGATGTGATGTCAAAATTTCGCATTTATGATCTGGGGGCTGAGTCACCCACGTCCGTAGGAGGATACCCCTTAAGTCTGACTCCCTACACGTGGTCCCCGGGTGGTGCTAATCAGGTGATATTTGAGAGGTGGTAGAGCATTTTGTGAGTTGCTCGCCTGGCTTGCTACCAAAGTAGCTTACCACCATCAAGTTGAAAGTCTGCCGCCAAGCCAAATACGGTGTTCCGGCAGTTATCCTTGAGAGCCTGCGTATTCCAGGTCTAGTGTGTTTACCAGCTTCGATCACATCGTCACTTACCATCAGGTGAGATAGTGGTCAAAAACTAGCCTGTCACAAAAAAAAAAAAAAATAACATGAATAGGTTGACGAGCCTTGCCGTTTGCCGCGAGCTTTGCCGCAGTATTAAGTTCAAAACTCAGTGTGGCACTGAAAAGGGCAAGCGTGACGCTTAGGATTAGGCGAGCTGTTTGCTTGCCTCGTCTATCAATAACAAAAAAACATACAAACACACGTAAGCTCAAAAACTTGAGTGGAAGTTGCCGGATACATTCACATATTGCACAAATACCCGAGAATGAATAGTTACGATAGAAATGGTATCTTATCTCCAAATGTCAAAAGTCCCATTTAAACACAGTATATCTTAACAATGGCATTCCTTTTGGACCATTTAAAAACTATTAAGATAGTAACTAATGCGGAGGTGGTATAACTAAAGCAACTCCGAGACGATCAATGTTCAATCGTCAATGTGTCAATGTGTAACTGTTATAACATGAACAGGTTGACAAGCTTAGTAGGGTGAGCGTTCGCCTTCTAAGCAGGAGGTTTCGGGTTCGATTTCCGGTGGGAACACAAGTTTCCTCCCTGAGGAAATTTTGTGTTTCATAATCATAATCATAATCATTTATTTGCGCAAAATGTAGGTTAGTAAGATGGCAATAGTGAGTATAGTACAAGATACATTTTGCCGTGTCACGGCGTGCAAATTTTAAACATTTCAATACTATTAAATTATACAATATCAAATTAATTACAAAATTAAATTCCATTAAATAATGTCATAATTAATTCTATGTCAATTTATATTTTATTTTCTGGGTGTTATTGCATGTGTGATGTGAATGTTTCCAGCACCTACGACACAAGTCATCGAACTTAGTGTGGGGCTGTAGGTACATAGCCCTACACTAAGTTTGATCTGCCGAGAAGGCGAATGCCTGCCTAACTAAGGTGATGGGCAGTCCACAATTATGTACGAATAAGTATGTTTGTTTTCTCTTCACGTTATTCATTAATTTGAATGAAAATTAAGAATGTGCTTGGATATTAGCCAGGAGGATAAGCACATGGACTACTTCTAAACTTATTTTCGCGATCGAAGCCGTAGGGCACATTTGTAAGTCAATAAAACAGAAACGGTTCTTTAAACCGTCAATGAACACATATTGATGAACGAATATTGATCGTCTCGAAGACACTAAGGCCATAAATACCGTAAGACCATTTGAGCTGTCAATTTTTTGTGAGTGTTATACGTAAGGTTTGAAACAAAAAAAAATATGATAATCAGTCTTAGTTTTATGGTAACAACTAAATAATGACAAAGGTCGACTTAAGTAATATGATAATTTAAACGCAAGCAAAGCATAAAAAAATTAAATACGCATTATTGAGGATAACTCAAATACTACTACTGGTCAGGTGTTGATCAAATTTAAATTGGACATAAGAAGCACCAGCTTTCAAATAAAAAAATAATCATCAAAATCGGTTCACCTAGAAAAAAGTTCTGAGGTAACACGCATAAAAAAGCAGTCGAATTAAGAACCTCCTCCTTCTTTGAAGTCGGTTAAAACAGATACAACACACAAATTATGGGAGTGAGGCGGAGAAGCGGATATTGCTTCACTAGTAGCCCCTTGCTATGATAAAAATTAAAAGTTTTGCTCTGTTGTTACTTTTTACTGTTTATCCTTTCGGCCGCCATCGTAACTATGATTTTTACCAAAGTTACTTAAGTAGAAATTGTGGTTGTCTCGTAACAAAGTTAGAAACGAAGATATTTCTGTCTATTTTCGTAACCACGGTATTTTCTTCGGTTACACAAAAATAAATTGTTGTCTTGTCTCGACTTTCTTTTGATTTTCGAATTTAAAACGTTTAAACAGGACAACAACTGTCAATTCCGCTAGTACCATAGTATTAATAGTAAAAAACGTATATAATTTACTGTTAACAGAATGGGCTAATAACAGTAAAGCATAATTTTGGCTTCATTTCTATATTCCGAACGTTGTATCAGCATTTTTTAGTAAGTCGTTTTTTTATTTGTATGAGTGGTCTTCACAAGAAATAAACAGCAAATATGCGACAAAACAGTTTTTCCTGCAGCATCCGAAATTCAAAATAGTTTATTCACAAAGGAGGCAATCATGAAAGTTTCTCTACTACCAGATTTGCAGAGTTACAACCTCATCAAGACATTCAAACAAAACCGAGCTGCACACCATATTACGCTGTACCAAAGAATTAATAACAGCACAGAACAAGTACTTGAACGGCCCGTTGGCTTAATTGGGTGCGCATTCGCCTAGCAGGGGTATCGGGTTCGCTCCCCGGCGGGAACACAAGTTTTCTCCCTAAGGAAAATTTGAGTTTCTGGTTCTGGGTGTGATTGTATGTGTAATGTGATCTTCAGATTTAAAAAAATCTAAGCCCGTTCACCGCATTCAAAAAAGCGACTTTACCAGCTTGTACTAGCAGACAAGTCACTATTTTAAAGTCAGCTGTTTTAATGTAAGTTAGCCTACTAAAGCTACTCGGCTGTAACGGGGTGATGAATTATTGATTCGGTTGAATTTTGGTTTGTTATTTAAGTTTTTTGCTAGAATAACGACGAACGTATTATAATTTCTTTTAATTAATGTTCTCATGGAAGTGTTGTATATCTTATATGAGAATAAATATCTTTAAAACCAATGCGATGGTTCCGGCACCCATGACACAAGAATTAGTGTGGGGCTGTGAGTGTGAAAGCGTTTATATTTACCTCAACCAAAACCTGTGATTTACCGTATCTCGTCTGTACTAGCACCAGTCAGCTACTTTGTAATTCAATGGATGTGCAAACAAAGCCGCGGACTGAATACAAAAAAGCTCTTTGCCGGTATGTCTGAAGGAAAAGAACGAGATTTCCTCTGTGGTGAACTAGAGATTCTGTTAGCGAGCGTAACAAACGATGTTAGGGTTTGCAGTGGTGGGAACATGGAATACAATACAAGTGGATAAAAGCTCGAAATCGATGCGACCGACGAAATTCTTTGCCGAGATCTTAGAGAAAAGGGTAGAGATTCCCCCTGTACTTCTGTAGCCTACATCTTTTACAATTAACAAACATTTTATTTGAATATATATAGACACTGAATAATTAAACGCAAACAAAGCATAAAAAAACCGACTTCAACGCTTATATTTTGGTTTTGGCTGAATCGATTTCGATAAAATTTATATGGGACTCTGAAGTATAATCTCCCAAACAAAAAAAAACTTCAAAATCGATTCATAATTGGCGGAGATACATCGTAACATTAATACATACATAAAAAAACAATCGAATAGAGAACCTCCTTTTTTGAAGTCGGTTGAAAATTTATAGGAAAGGAACGACAATCGCATACGACAGATGCACGAATTGAATTTTTTTTTACCCTTTCACACCCTCACATGCCTAAGTTTGAAGACTTGTACATGGTGCCGGAAACAAATTTCCCTTCCCATTGGGAGAACATTTGTGTATCCACCGGGAATCAAAGCTCCCATGGCAGACGAAGGCAGACATGTAATCAACTACGCCAGCTGGCAGTTTGACTTTACGTACAAGGACATGTTTCATGTTACAAGCTAAAGAGATAACGCACTAATATCAAGTTTTCCGATCTGTGTGTGTGTATGTTAATAACTTATTAATTACATTTTCAGGCTAAATAGCTAAACCGAATCTAGTGAAATTAGATATTGAAATAGTGATCGCGAGTATCAGACTAATATAATAAACGCGAAAGTTTCTGAGTAGGTCTATAGGTAAGTGTATAAATATGTTTGTTTTCTCTTAACTCCTGTAACAACTGAAAGCATGTGATGACATTTGGAATGTGTATACCTTACACCCAGAATTAGCACAGAGGCTACTTTTCAACTTAATTTACAGGAGCGTAGCCACTAGTCCTACTAATATTATAAATCCGAAAGTTTGTGTGTTAGTGTGTAAGTATGTTTGTTCCCTCTTCACGCTTTAACGGCAAACAATTTGGAATGTACACAGATTAAACCTAGGATTAACACAAAGGCTACTTTTTAACTTGATAATAGCGGACGAAGACGCGGAGCACGGCGAGTTATACATAAATTGCAATAAAATGATAAGCTATTAGTATATACTGATTAACCTAAAAAAAAAAAACAAATTTCCAAAGTACCTGGGCTGGTACACACAGCTCTGTTGCAGCGATTCTTAACCGCTCACCGGAACTATTAAACTATTAATCGGCTAAATAATAATTACAAATACCGACCCGACCTTGCGTGCGATCAGGCCATGCATTTTTAAGCTGCTCTTTGTTTTACCGAATCTGACGTTCAGCTGATAAAAAAAACTATAAATACCATATGTCTATAGTAGAAAACCTGAGCAACCGTGGCTTTGCTCAATGGTTGGTATTATTAATTTATTCCAAAAGCGGGATATGGTACGTCGATTAAACAGCCAAATTATCATTTTTTTTTATTCGAATTCATTAGAACAGTACGAAAAAGTATCTCTATACTAAGCGGCTGGGATTTGCGGCGATTTTGTAAAATTACCCACTATTTTCGGGCATTATTATGTATCCATCAAAATAAAATTAAGTAAAACACATTGCCTATAACGTTCAGGGATAGGTTATGTAGCTTCTAATAAGGCAAACATATGCGAAATTTTGAAAATGTCATGCATGAGGTATAAAGTCTGGAAAAAAATGAAGTATAAAGGCTCATTATTGCTCATTATTTTCGCCATCTACGCGTACAATCGTTAGTAAATAACAGTACGTAATACTCTTCGAATATTTATACGAAGGAACAGATAATCAATGCAATAAGTTTTCGGAAGAATACCAGCCACTGCTAAATAATTAGTAGAAATATCGATATGGCGTGCGATCGCACCATGAATTTTTCAGCGGACCAGCGGACCACTGTTTCACCAGCTTGGACGGCCTTGAAATGTAGGTGGTCAGGGTTACAGTATGAAATGTTGTTTGAACTGTATTTATTTCTCAAAAGTTACTTTTTATTATTTATCTTTATTAATAACCAGTGGACCGGTTTTTAATATACTATAATGAATGACCATTAAAGATAGATAGATCATTTATTGAACATCAAATGACAATAGTGACTAATTCTACTAATATTATAAATGCGAAAATTTCTGTGAGTGTGTGAATGTTTGTTACCACGTATCTCCGTAACGAATAAACTGATTTTGATGAAATTTAGTATTTGCATAGTTAAGGTGCTGAAATAACACATAGGGTGCGCGCAAAGCCGCGGGGCACAACTTGTTACAAAATAAAACTTATATTCATGTGAATAATGTACAGCCTTATCGCTTAGAGAGATCTCTTAAAAAAAATATTTAATATAGAAAAAATGCCCGATTTATAGAGGTTTATCTAACTGTAGTTGTTCCCTACGGCATCGCCCGCAGGCGATAATGAATATGATGATAATGATTATTATTATTTTTATCTTTGATAAGAAAGCGTTCGTCCGTGAATCGGCCAACGTAGGACGCCCTCAGGTTCAGTGGAGCGACGATCTTCGCATGGTGGCTGGCAAAAGCTGGATGAGAGAAGCCGATGATCATGCTCAATGGCATGCTACTCAAGAGGCCTATGTCCAGCAGTGGACTTCTATAGGCTTTAGTTGATGATGTTAAGCTTTTGGCCACTATCTCCTGATGGTACTTACCAATGATTTAACCGAGTAAAGTAAACATACCTAGAATTAGTGGCTCTCAAAAGTTGCCAGAACTTCTTGGGTCCTACTCCATGACTTATTCACCAAGATCGGTCCAGCAATTTATGTAATTAGTGTAGTGTGGTCATGTTATACGCGAATCAACTACAAAATCATTAATTCGTATGATACCAGGCGACACGCTAAGATGTGTTACTGTGTGTATGACGTCAAAGCTTAGTACGAAAAAAAAACAGACAATCAACAAAATTTGTATAAAAATAAAACAATGGACGACATATATCCCTAATTAATTAATTACACAACACTTTAAAAGTGCAAACTCTACATGGCCCAATTAGGCTCTCATACAAAGCGCATGAATTCACCACTTATACAAGCGATTAATTAAATTAAAGTTAAGATATAATAACATTTCTTACGTTGAGTACGTTTCTTTTTACGTCCAATAGTTTTCTAAACATCATATTGTTGCGAACATAATTACGTTCGCACTTTGTTGCTTGCTCATTATTAATAGCTATTACACACAAACAAATCATTTGGCATACCATTATTAATAGCTATTACACACAAACAAATCATTTGGCATACTACAAACGCATTCACACTCACAGCCTCACACTAATTCCAAATACTTGTATCGTAGTCGGAAACATTTACATGTCACAATCACACGCAGAACAGACACAATTAATGTCCCTTGGGGAGGAAAATTGTGATTCTGACGGGAATTGAAACCAAGGCCTACAACATAGAGGACAGAGTTGCCCACTGCGTCAACAACGTCGTCATACTTCCTATCTTGTTGTTATATTTCATCAACAGAACCGTGCTTATTAATCCGAATTCTGACACATAGTTTTCACTGTTAAATTATGAAAAAATATCAATGTATTGTTTGTAATAGGTATATACTAGTAAAATAAAATATTAGCATCTCCTTCCCACGAAAGTAAACTTCTCAATTGGTCTCCTAAGAATCAACACCACCTACAATCGAAATCCGCGCACGCACACGATATCAGTCGAAAATATTAGATACGTAAATGAATACCCCGATATTTGAATATTCAATATCGATATTGATATTTCGCGCGTATCAATACGACGGTCCTCGATCAGACACTGAGGGCTGAGGGTCAAAAGGGTGGCTACGGCTATAATAAGCTCAGGATTACCGAGGCAAGTAACGTGGATGCAGTAGGCCCGTGAAAAAATGGTCTGATGAGCGTGATAACCTAGATAGGGTAAACAATATTCATATACAGGGTGGATTTTAGAGATGCGTTTCATCCAAATCGAAAACTATGAGAATTAGGGAAATTTCTCTTAAATTCGGGTAAGGAAGTCATGACTCATGAGTAAACAATTTTTTTTATCTATTACTTGATAGGGAAATTGAAGCGATTGCTTTATCAATATTAAATCACAAGAAAAAAATTAAAAAACCGTCTTCGCCGCTTTACCTTCGGAACCTTAGATTAGATTAAATACGCATTATTGAGGATAACTCACAAACTACTGTGCAGGTCTTGATCAAATTTAATTAAGGCTGCACTGGGCAACACCAGCATTCAAATAAAAAAAGAATCATTAAAATCGGTTCATCTAGAAAAAGTTCTAACATACAAAAAAAAAACAGTCGAATTGAGAACCCCCTCATTATTTTGAAGTCTGTATAAAACTAGACATCTAGATATTACACCAACGGATTTTGTTGTAAAATAAATCTGGCTATAAAACCCATTATTGAAAATGAAGAAAGAAGAAAAGGTACTTTACACGACTTTTGTTTATTTCTCTAAGTTCGGATTTGCGCTTCAAATCTATCAAAATACCACCCTGTATATGAACAATGGAGGGAGATTGTATGAGCGGTTCTATTATTAACTGAAGTAAATATTTTTACTAAACTAAAATCTATTATATTAGGCAAGCATTCTACATCTTCGGCCGCATCTTCACTTTCCATCATGTGAGATGTGTCAAATGCTTGCCTATCGAGCATGAAACTACTAACAAAGGAATTACGTTAGCTGGTCTAGAAATCACAAAATAATCGGTAACATTTTAAAAATAGATAAGTATACTAGAGACCTTTCACAGTCACAGCCTCGCACTAAGTTCAATGACTTGTGTCGTAGGTGTCGGATACAATCACATCGCTCACACAATCACACCTAGAACTAAAACAACAAAATATATTTTGAGAAATAATATATTGTGTAGAAATACGAGTAACTATCTAATTACAAGTACTTCAGAAATTGTCTTACATCCTACTTCACGAAATAGCTGCGCCCCGCGGTTTTACCCGCGTAAGTCCTGGACCCGCGGGAATTCTAGGATACAATTTTCTTTCAAAAAACCTTCTCCTGACAATAATTAACACAACAAAAAAAATCGAAATTGTTCCATCCGTTCACGCGCGATGCGATGACCAAGGGAAATAGAGATTCATTTATATATACAAGGTTACTTTGAATTAGCGCTCCATACTCCACAAGGGGGTAGGGTATCGACAATGCAACAGAAAAAAAATATTTAAAAAAAATGGTTGTAATCGTAGCTCGGCACTTTACAATCTTATAAAAAAATTTTCTTTTTTCACTTTTTTTTTGTGTTTCATTGTCGATACCCGACCCCCTGTGAAGTATGGAGCGCTAATTCAAAGTAACCTTGTATATAGATGGAGTAAGTTTAGCGTTATGCTTCAAACCCTCAAAATAAAAGCCTCGCAGCAAATAGGTAGTTATACACAGTGACAAATAAATAATGCACCATACATACCGGCAGTAATAACTTTGTTTAATTACGTCGAAACTTTGCAAGTTGTAACTATAATTATTATCTTACCAAACTCCGTAACTAGTCCGATTGTAATTACGTCTTGTTCTTACCTGTAACAAAAAATATTCAATGAATATTATGAAAGTTTTTCAATTTATTACAATTAGTTTCCACTTTCAAAAGATACGAGGTAAAACACTTAAAAAAAAAAAAATTAAAAATACAGTCGACTTGAGTAGGTACCTTCTTTTTTTTGTGAAGTCGGTAGAAAATTAGCGCCCAATGTGTATGCAAGACTATTAAAATTTATTTTACATAGTTACTTGTGGTACTTGACGAAGATTAATGTACCAATCCGTGGTTAATAAAGTCCGTAAACAAAGAGTTTTATTTCGACAAAAATAAGGACGATTATGCGACTATTTTCACAAGCATGCCGTGCTATGTAATAATTACATCATAATCATAATTAGTTACGATAAATAATAATCTATTTTCTATCGACTTCACAAAAAAGGAGGAAGTACTCAAGTCGACTGTATTATGTGTGGTTACCTCATAACTTCGTTTTACGTGAACCGATTTTGTTTTTGTTTGAAAGATGTTGCTTTCCAATTGGTCCCATTTAAATTTGATCGAGATCTGATCAGTAGTTCTTCTAATATCTTCAATAATGCGTGTCTAAACATCCGCTTTATCTTCGGAACTTTGATCAGATTAGATATACTAATATATCAAATCTGATCAAAGTTCCGAAGATAAAGCGGTCAAGCTGTTTATATTTAAGTTACATCTTTGGTCACATCTTCACTTTCCATCAAGAGAGATAGTGTTTAACCCCACCACTTTTCGTCACTCAAAAAGGTTGCGGATCGGAATTTCAAAGCACTCCCATAAGAAGTTTCACTTCAAAAGTAGCCAGCAGTCCTACCTATACGTACCCAGAGTTTAGACCCATTATTGTAGGTATCTACATACAAATTTTTAACCAAATAGATCCATCCGTTACAGAGATATCTTAAAATTCAAACATTCAACACACAAACATGATGTGATAATATGTATATTCGAATTTCAATATCCACTGAAGCCGTAAGACCGTAAGGCTGTAAAATATAACAAAAACCTACATGTAGCTAACGTAAAAATAAGTATTGTATGAACTGTGTTCGGCCTCATTTCTATCTACAATTTATGGAGGTAGCGGTCACACATCAGCCTATTAGCAATAAAAAGTAACACACGCGACTGTAACACAGCCTTCAGCTACATAAAAGCAACAAATCCGAGATTTTCGTTACAGAATAACGCCAAACACGAAAGCTGAGCCCCAGTATTTGTGTATGTGAGCGGGAAGCGCCGCTCGCTCGAGCGGAGAGCGAGCGTTTTTACATTTGCTCTCATTTCTGCTCTTTGCTGACGTCTGTGTATTACGTTCGCTCTGTTTCCGAATACAAACTTCCGAATATACCAATTTAATGCCGCCTTTTATGTTTGTGTTTGTCGTAATGAAAACTGAAAATTTCAGAGTTTGAAAGGGTTTTTCACGCTGTGTATTTGCTTGGATATCATTTGAATACTCTAATTAAAACATCGACGCTTTCATAGGTTATACAATGATTTAATATTGACAATGATATGATATTAATAAAAAATTTAATCAAAGTCACTCACGTTATTTAAAACTAAATTAAAACAGGATTTGGCCTCCGCGCTTTTGGTTCTTATGTTGACAAACAAAAGTGTACATGGGTGAGATTTAAATATAGTTTGAGTACCTATTATTGTTTAAAATCTTAATTGCTATATATAATTACAACCTAGATAGAAAGATATATATAATACTTTATTGATGCACTTTATTAGATGAGATGAAACAAAGGTAACAAACAAGCTTATACGTAAAGTATCACAACAGGCGACCTTATCACTAATAGCGATCTCTACACACAACCTTCGGATGGAAAGAACTATAGAATGTTTTTTGGGGGCTGAGTCAATTACGTCCGTAGGAGGATACCCCTTAAGTCTGACTCCCTACACGTGGTCCCCGGGTGGTGCTAATCAGGTTACATTTGAGAGGTGGTAGAGCATTTTGTGAGTTGCTCGCCTGGATTGCTACCAAAGTAGCTTACCACCATCAAGTTGAAAGTCTGCCGCCAAGCCAAATACGGTGTTCCGGCAGATATCCTTGAGAGCCTGCGTATTCCAGGTCTAGTGTGTTTACCAGCTTCGATAACATCGTCACTTACCATCAGGTGAGATAGTGGTCAAACACTAGCCTGTCACAAATAAAAAAAAATGTAATAGACGGGGTATAAGAAATGGGTGTATAGAATACATAATTAACTTAATAAATACCATTACTTAAACTATGGTATAATTACAATAGAAATATACTTAAACAAGTAATATATTATTATATGATACATTAAATGATTATATAAAATACACCTACAATATTATTTTATCATTTATATACTTTTAATTAAAAGGAGATAAAAATGCATGGAAAATTCGAACCAGCTCTACAAAGTAACACACAGCTCCAACTCTAAATAACTTAAATACTTCAAAACACGCATTTTTGAAGTCGTGATTGGATTTTGGATGTCACGGAGAGAACGTCAAAATCGTCGCGTTTACAATTGCTGGAAACTGCTCACAATTTCAAATATTTAATTCGATATTGAATGTAATCTTTTTATGAATGAAATGTAACGTAATCAACCGATGAAATGTATTAAAATATCTGCATGTTTTCTATTGTTTCGGCTTCATTCGTAAGGCTTCTTCAGGATAACTATAGCTCAAATTTAGCTTACCATAAAACGATCGACTATATTAATGACAAGGATGCGTGGAGGCAAACTGCACAAGCGCTTTCTAGCGACTACATCTTTTATTATATATATTATGTAGTCGTAATACCTTGGTTAATATAATTATGTATTAATATTAAGGAATGATTAAAAAAAAATATTGAAAAAAATGCACGTCGAGTTTCTTGCCAGGTTCTTCTCAAGATGGCTGTAATTTTGCGAAACTGGCAGTAGGTCTATGTGAATAATCGATTTTTTTTCAGATTCAGATTTAGATTGTTTATTGCCTCCATATATACAGTACAAGGTGTTACATTCCAAAAGGTAGGTACAATGTCTCATATGGACCCTGTCGGGCGCAGCAACTTAAGAGAGAAGAGGATTTTGATAAGTGCCGAAACGGTTTTCAATTTACACAACGAAAACGCGTAAAACATTTATGTTACAAGTTTTCATTTACAATTTAGTTATAAGAAAATATTCACGCCTTATTCGCTATACTTGTGAATTTCAGACAGTCTCTTTGTTTCTGTACAAAACAGCACTGGAAAATTGGAAACAGTTTCACGTAGCTGTGTTGGACGTTTTTGCGAGCTCTTTGTCCAATATTCAAAACTGTCACACGGAACGTGATCGTGCAACAACAAATTGAAATGGAATATAGAGGAAGCACAGCGTTTTCAGAGTGGTTATATACTAGAACAATATTAAATAGGAATAGCAGCAGCTTTGACAATACAAACAAACGTAAAAAATGTTTGTTAGTCTTTTGAGGTCCCTAGAGGGCAAACGCGTGGGCCGAATTTGAAGTTTCTTACGTCAATCCAATCATATTTCATCATAGTATTCGAAATTCAATATGGCTATATATTAAGTCGAGGCGGTTACGCAAGGTCACGTGGCAATCTTTGATTTTTTATTAAAATTTCGTGAATACGCTCCTCAAAAAAAAAATTGAAAGCATCGTTCGTTTAGTAAATATATGTATATAAAATAACTTTTACGGTGTTTTGATATAAAATGGCGGAACGTAATGTTTACAAAAATACAAATTGATGTTATTTGCATGAGATTTGATATTTTTTTCCTTTATATTTTTATGAATGTTATGAATATTTTAAGAAGAAGGCATCGCTGATCGTATCACACAGATAACGACGAATATTTTTACTTATCTGTTTTTATTATGAATGCCGAGTAAAACGGTGACAAAAACACGCGTTTTTTATGAAATTCTGGTATCGCCACCTTAAGAGTCTATTTAACAAAACTCTTTATACACCACTATATAAGAATGATAAAAAACAGCCTCAAGACTCGACTCTTTCCGAAGCTGTACCTTCAGACTATAACGCCCCAAGCCAACCTGGTGATCTTAAAACTATTGTTTATAGTTTCACGCTCAATTCCACATAGAAATCTGACGCAGTTCTCGAACAATGGCTTTTGATTGCGTTCGATGGTGTTCGATGGTGTTCAATGGCGTACCACCGCCACGTCCACGATTGCAATTAAACTTGAAACAATACTAATAGAATGCGGCTACGAAATGGCGGTATTTTTGTCATGAATGGGCTTTATATTTGAATCAGTTAAATTTTAATTCATGGAATTCTTTTTAAGTTGTAAATTTAGAAATGAAACATTTTTCCTATATAAATTTACTTCTTTTACCCTGCCTAGCATGGCTAATGCTATGAAAAAAAAACGATTTCTTTTAAATAAGTCAAACACTTGACCGCTATATCGCATGATGGTATGCGACGATGCGTTTGATGAAGGAGCATGGCTACCTAGAAGATATAGGTTAAACAAGATTTCAATGTACTCGCAACTTAAAGACAATTTCAAAGTTAAAAATAATGACACAAATAATTAAACGCAAGCAAAGCTTACAAAAACTGATTTCAACAATTATATTTTGGTTTCGGCTGGATCGATTTCGATAAAATTTCTATGGAACCACCTCTGAAGTATAATCTACCAGACAAAAAACAATCATCAAAATCGATTCATAACTGGCGGAAATATCGCGTAACATACATGTATACAAAAAACATACAGTCGAATAGAGATCTTTTTTGAAATCGTTTGAAAATCTGTTTGTGAGTTTTGTCGGACCTTTTGAAACAGTTATCAACGGTATGTGCGGCATACACCACTGCTTGAGATCGTATAATCTAAAACTGAACACCCCTCTACCAAATTTTAAAAGAACTGAAAGCAGTTTTCGGCGGTGACATTTCGACATGACATTTGTTTATTCATTTGAGATAAGAGACGAACAAGTCACTCACCTGATGGTAGTAGCATTACAGTTCAGTCTGACTGATGTGAATGAATGCTCACGATGTTTTAGAAACATCTATTAAACGTACACCCAAGAACTCTTTGGCTGCATCATCGTTCCATCAGGTGTGACAGTGGTCAAATGCTTGCCCTACCAAGTATAAAAAACAGGGTGTACCGTAAAAACACACACGATAGTATTTAAACTTTTGTATTACAGGGAAACATTTTAATTAATAATTTTAGAGTTTGCTCCCAACACATACGTCACAAAAAAGGTTGCTGATCAGAATTTCAAAGCCTAATAAGAAGTTTCAATTCAGAACTCACTTAAAGTCACTGTAAACACTCGGCACTAATGAAATGCAGGTATAACAAGAGGCAGCCTAGTTCGCCGCAGGAAGCCGGGATCCGGAACAGCCGAGGCTCGCGGATTGTCCCCACTTGAGCCACTTCCGAACGGGAGCGGGTCACCGCCCCCGGCTAGCTCGTGTGGATCCATAATCTCTACACGGATTCTGTGGTATTACTACAAGAATCCTACGGGCATGCACCTACTCGCATAATAATATGTTATAATATAAAAATCAATGCCAATTTTCGTTGTTATTTTATAACTCGAGAACGGGCTTACCTATCCAAACCAAATGTTTAGGCTTTGTTCGGACTATTAAGTAGATGGTTTATGTGAAGGTTGCACAAAATCGGTCAAGCGGTTCTTCATTTATCACACCTGGGGGAAGGCTTAAAAAAATCCGACTTTACCGCTTATATTTTCGTTTTGGCTTGATCGATTTCGATAAAATTTATATGGGACCACCTCGGAAGTATAATTTACCAAACAAAAATCGATACATAATTTGCGGAGATATTGCGTAACAAACATACAAAAAAAACAGTTGAATTGAGAAAGCCCTTTTTTGAAGTCGGTTTAAAAACCGAGAGAAAAACCTAGCTACTATGCGCCGGTGTTTTAAAACTTCCCTTTTTTCATTACCTACTTTTATAATTTATCGACCTTGCTCGGCATAATTAACGGTTACTGCGCGTTGAGTATCCAAACACGTAGTTACTCGTATATACGACTTTAAGTTGTATACCGTTGTTATTGATACGCTCTGAAAATTTGATAAAATCTTTAAACTGCAAACCTTGTTTTGCTAATGAGTATATACCAGTAATAAGTACCTGCAACCAACGAGCATGTATAAAAAGACTCATGAATGTAGGAGAAGCGAAAGATGTGTGTCAGGATCGTAGCAGGTGGAGATGTGGTCTCTGCCTACCCCAATGGGAAATACATCTTTGTTGTTTGATTTGAGTGTTGCTTTCCAATTAGTCCCATTTAAATTTGATCAAGATCTGATCTTGATCTAATTCTTGAAATATCGTCAATAATGCGTGTTTAGTACATCTAATCTGATCATAGTTCCGAAGATAAAGCGGTGAAGTCGGTTTTTTTTTATCTTTGCTTGCGTTTAATTATTAGGGATTAAACTAAACATTGACTATCAAATCAAAAGACAAACAGTAAATCGCTCCATATTCAACGGTCCCGACTTAATTACTGACAAATCATGCAAATTACTCCCAATAACCCCGAATATGAATTTGGAAACCTTGAAAATTCAATTTCAGATTGTAAAACGTTGTAATACAGTTTATACTGTTTCCGCAGAAGGCCTCGGTTTGTGGGGTGGGTTGGTCAAGCCCTTTTTAGCGACGTTAACGATTATACTTCTTGCATAACAATAAAACTGTAAGAATAAGTTTTTTTGTACTCACTTACCAGATGAGATAGTAGGTAGATAATTTAGTCTATCTGACACAAAGAATTCGAGTAGGAATTTTGTTCCAATATTTGACAGATATGCTCTCTATTATTGTACCTACTTCTCCTTCGTTATTATCTGTTTTTTTCGCGCCTTTATTCACCGGCACCGGCTATATTACTTTTTTCTTTTACACGTCACTTTAAGAGAATAAAACGACTCACACCTAACAGTTAAAATCACGAACTCTAGACTTTTTTGTACTTCTCATCCGGTAGAACAAATCTAACCGGGCAGTCCTCACGGGGCGGGTAGCCGGGTATCGACGTCTAACCACAAAATATCGTTAGGCACGGCGAGATAGATACATTAGATTGGTTTATACGACCTCTGGGAAATGCCTCGGATACGGAAGTAGTGTTTGTGTGTTCAAGTCACGTGGAAAATTTAACAACCATCGTCGTAGGTTGCCCACTTTCTTCCTACTACTAAAACTAAAACTTAAAACAATTAAAACCTAATATTCTTTATTATCCTTTATATTCTTGAGGAACACTTTAACCTACTATTAAATCAGGTTAAGAAACGACTCAATTTGTTTAATAAAATGATGGTGTAATGTACCTTGAGGTTTAAAAAAAACGCGAATCGGCCAAGAAATTATACGTGAAAAATATATACGTCCCTTTTTTTTACTTAAAAACGCATAACTTGCCGATTAAATTTTTCTTCTGTAAAAGCTTTGTCATAGTCTAAATATATAATAAACGTCTGTAAGTCCAGCTTTGTGAACTTAAATTAATTCACTGGGGGACCTTAAGAATGTCTCCAAGGGAGGTACTACAAACTTGGGTAATGTCTTCCCCCTGGAATTGATGTTTTATTGGTGCCAATGCCCTGGATAATACGAAGCTAAAGTTGACGTTTTAGGGATAGCTTGGACAGTTGTTCATTCTAAGCGACTGACACCTACATAGGCGTTTAGGCATACCATCAGGTGAGATGGTGGTAAAATGTTGGCCTATCCTGTATAAAAAAGATGCAAAACGAAAATAAAAAAATAACTGAAGCTTTGTTAGTATGTAGAGTGTATACGATACTATTTTTTGCTGGTACTGAGTTTTCGTTTGAAGTGGCAAACATTTTTTTTTTATATCTTTCATAGTCTAGCGTTTGATCACCATCAGGCGAGTTATTCATACAGCCAGCCCACACACTAAATTCGAAGACTTGTGTCGTGGGTGCCGAACCATTCACATCACACTCAGAACCAGAAACACGAATTTCTCTTACAGGGAGAAATTTGTGATTCCATCGGGAATCGAAACTTATACCCGCTTCTTAAAAGACGAACGCGTACCCAACTAAGCTAGCAGGCTATTAATTTTAATTGTTCTTTTTTTCCAGGCTATTTGCATGTTCCATGCTAGGTAGTACTAAAGTATACATTTAATTTTTCTTTCTAAATTTACTACTTCATTTTTTTTAGTATACCTTTTACTAGTATCCTCTATCGTCTATATATGTGGGCCTAATTGCCTATATTTCCTAAAACTAAACTACATACATCTAAACAGCACTGGAGACTGAGACTGAGAGAGAACTGCCCGTTGGCATAGTTCATTGAACGTTCGCCTTCCAAGAGGTATCGGGTTCTATTCCCGGCGGGAACACAAGTTTTTTTCCCACGGAAATTTGTATCTGGTTCTGGTTGTGAGTGTGTGTGTGATGTTGCCGGCACCCAGGACACAAGTCATCGAACTTAGTGTGGGGCTGTGACACCTACAAGACATCTAGCTTATAGGTAACTACAACTATTTCAGTTAATTTTAAATTCATATTAGAAGCGATTCTACTTGATTTTGCAATCAGGTGAATATAGTCGGTATATCAATTTAAACGAGAAACCCACTCGAGGATGATAAGCGGGTCTTCCAGTTCCCACACAATAGCCCGGGTAGCCGGGTAGCCGGGTACCCGGGCGATTTTTCCAACGAGGTCACATTCCGAGAATTCAACCTTTCACGGCGGTAGCGAACGGTATGTCGTGAATTTTGTTATGCGGAAACGTTCTCTTATCATGATTATTTCACTTTATGAGTTTGGTGAATTTTATTGTCATGCCGTTTTTTATAATTTTGAAATCGCTTTATCTAAGGAATCAAAATAGAGCATTTGGCCATGGCTAAAATTTTAAACAATTCATGTTTATTTCGAATACAACGAAATAATAACGGATTTTTAAAGCCATCTAATATAACTATAACTGAGAACAAACAAAATAATTGATATTGATAAAAAGCAATATGTAACAAAACTACATAGTTGAATGCTTTTTACAAGCTTTTATTTAGCTTGCACTGTATGTATGTATGTTTGTTCGGGTGGAATCTTGCAACTCAATTTTGAAGCAGATATCTTCAATCGATTGAGCTGAAATTTTGTATTCACATTTATTTTGGATGACAATGCATGGTTAGCTGTGTGACGCCATTCTAAGTCCAACATGGCGGAACACACAAAATGGCGGACAAGTAATTTTTAATGCACTCCTACTACAATATGGGTATCAAATGAAAGGGCTTTCTAAGAATAATTCGAATAATAAAGTGACTTCAATTTAAATCCAATATGGCGGTCTTCTAAAAGCTTGTCTTTAAAAAAGTTTTTAACAAGTAACTTATTTCAAACATTTTCATACTAGTTTAGGTGTACAATACAAGTTGCTAGGCTCGCAGCACTTGTGTATGGTTTTCCAAGGCGAATTTTCTAACTTTTAAAGTGTAAGATCAGGTGACCCTATAAAATTCATTTGTCGTAAAGCGAGGTACACGCACACAAATATACCAAAGGTCCGACAATCGGCACCAATACACCTAGTACCTGTTTGACAGTTTGCAGCAAGATGCTTACGGACATTTACATGCTTCACTTTGATTGGATGGGATTACTTATCTTTTTGTTTCAAGTTCGTATATAATCTTTCAACTATATCAAAATACTAATACTAACGACTGTAAAATAAACGTACTATTTCTTAGTAAGAATATAAATTAATACAATATGCATTTGTATGTAATTACAAATACTTATATAGAAAAACATTTGCCAACTCGACTAGTTGATCTATACTCCCTTTCACCCTTTAAGGTTTGTTACGTTAGGGCAGGGGTCGGCAACCTGCGGCTCGCGAGCCACATGCGGCTCTTTGAATGTGAAGCTGCGGCTCTTTAGTTCCATACGCAAATATTATTTATTAAAAAGAAAAATCATTAAAAAACGTTCTGAATCGATTAACGAGGATTAGGCACCATTTCTATCGAGCTATTAACAAGCCTACAAAGGTAGCAAAAAAGTACATTTATACAGTTGAAACAAGTTAATTGTGGGATGATTAGGTAGGTATAACGCGTGCATAGCGTTATCTATACGATACTCATAGTACAGTAGGTATTATTGTTGCAAATTGTTACACATTTTGTGGCTCTATAAAACTTTGAAATTTTGTAAATTGAAATTTTTAACTCTTCCGACTCAAAAGGTTGCCGACCCCTGCATTAGAGGATAAAAATATTAACAAACCGACAAATTTAAAAGCTAAACATAGAACTAAAACTACAACTAACTGTGACAAAAATCTACTAAACAGTAAATAAAGTCTACTCTATGATGAAACTAACAATCCAAATTCAATCATGCAACTCACTCAATAAAAACCATTTCAAAATGTGCAGAAATAAAACATTTTTCCGTAGATTTAAGTTCCCAACAAATTCTAGATAAACAAACCGAAAACACGTGCAAAACCAACTCTATAAAGTACTGAATAAAGTTTAAATTCACCAAGTATCTGCCTTTGACGCCCATCTTCTCTACCATCGCTGCAATAATCGTCACTAGAGTGCTCTCGGGATGTGTTTGTCTTCGGTCTCACACTTGGGTGCACACATTGAGTATATAAATCTCACAATCATTTTCAAGTACTACTTTACACTTTTGCTAACGTTCACTTTTTAAATTTGAAGCACGACTTTTTGTTCGTTGGAATTTTTTGTTCACACTTTATTCATATGCGATGTAGTTGTACGTCGATGAGAATTAGTTCATGATTTGAAGCTGGATGAAAGAAAATAATAATTGTAAATGCGTTCATAATTAATTGTTAAAGACTTTATTTGGTGAAAACGATAACCTATTTTTTTATTCAATAATTGATCGAGAGTAATCTTTAAGTTGACTTGGGTGGTTCAGCACTTTGTCCGTCTGTCTGTCTGTCAGATGCATCTAGCGTCTTAAACATACAAGCGATGAAATGGCAATTAAAATTTTAAGTGGGCACCCATACACGTAAGCGGGTAGCAAAATAGTTTAATATTTTTTATCTAACCATGTGTATATTACATTTTAGACATTTTACGGCACAAAAAATTTCTGAGATTTATAATAGTTCTCTGAAGGCTTTTTTACTAAACGTATATTTATTTACAAATGAAAACAGAACATTTTGCATTAATGCTATATCATCCCCTACGTTATTAGAAATAATAAATCACTGACTCCATTTAGCAAGAAGTTTCATAACAAGTCCTCTCGCTGTAGGGGCTCTTCCACTCCGTTCCGAACTTGTTCAACACAATGGAGTCCACAATATCTACAAAGGTATCACAACGGCTGCTTATCGAACACTGTTTGTGCAGGAGGATCCTTTGTTATGCCAAACTGGAGCGCTAATGTGGATCAGTGGCAGTAACTCAATTATATCATTTTACGATTTTACGTTAAATCTTTGTTAATATCAATTATGAGCTTCTACAACAAACGCATTCACACTCACAGCCCCACACTAAGTTCAAAGACTTGTATCGTGGGTGCCGTAAACATTCACATCACACACACATTACATCCAGAACCAGAAGCACAAATATCCCTTGGGAAGGAATGTGTTCCTGCCGGGAATCGAACCCAGGACCCACGGCGCAGAGGGCGGACACCTCTCCACTGTGCCAACTGGGTCGTCAATAACAGCGATAAAGTTTTAAATACTTTTTGACAGACCTTTTTGGACCTTGCTTGATCACACTAATATTATAATACCGTAAGTTTGTCTGTTTTCTCTTCACGCCTGTAATAGCTGAACAGATTTGAATGAAAGTTGGAATACATAGTTTATATTTAGGATTAACACGTACGCTACTTTCTAATTTAAAAACGCGGGTGAAGTCGCAGGGCACGGCTAGTTGTCTAATAAACTTTTAAATTGTTGTTTTTGTTAGGAATTTTGAGGCCGCCTGAAGTAATTCAACATGGCTAGAGACTGTTTTTTCTCGACTAAGGGTCGTAGTTTGTGGTGAAATTAATGTACAATACATATAAGTATGTATTTATATAGTTGCTTAATGTAATTGTACTGGTAAAAGTATATTTTTAAATGTGTTCCAGGAATGGAATAGGAACAATAAAATCACTAACTAAGTCGTCTTGTTTTTATTTATATTTAAGTTTTAATTTCATTTAGGTATTTAAGAAAAGAGCATGTCAATTATGATACACTATTATTTACTTTTTCACCTTTAATTTTTAACTCTATAAATAAAAGCGTTGAATTACAATTTGTACGAAGATGAGTTACTAAAAATGCTTTGTATTAAACCATATTATTTATTCGTTCATAGTGCAGAGGGACGATTATTGAGACGGGGAATACGTAATTAAGTGAAATCGATATGGGCGTTATGGGAACGCAGCTTAATCATTTATATTTATTGAGCTGTTTAAAGCCTATCGATTTTTTTTAATTCCGATGGCATGGTTCTTGCATGAACTCCAAGTTTACTTCAACTCCAATTGTAAATATATCCATAATATGACCCAGTTGGCGCAGTGGACAGATGCCCGCCCTCTGCGCCGTGGGTCCTGGTTTCGATTCCCGGCAGGAGCACAAATTCCTTCCCAAGGGATATTTGTGCTTCTGGTTCTGGATGTAATGTGCGTGTGATGTGAATGTTTCCGGCACCCACGATACAAGTCTTTGAACTTAGTGTAGGGCTGTGAGTGTGAAAGCGTTTGTTTGTTTGTTTAAAGTGTAGAGTAGTGGTAGGACTATTTAGCAGAGTCCGTCTGGGGCAGTACCATTGGCAGACATTCATCCGCCAAGCATTACTGTGCAAAAATTAATGTATTCCGGATTGAAGGGCAATGTTTCCAGTTAAATTACAGGGTTTAAAGATATTTAACATCTAATCTTTGGGGGTGTTGAGCGCAGTGCTTTGCCGCGCAGGATTTCGACCAACGTAAGTTCTAAACTTTAGGTGGCACTGAACTAGGGCAAGCGTGGAGCTTACCACTAGGCGAGCGACTCGCTCGTCTCGTCTCTCAATCACATATAAAAAAAATGTATGTAATAAAAACATAAACAAAAACGCTTTCACACTCACAGCCCCACACTAAGTTCAAAGACTTGTATCGTGGGTGCCGGAAACATTCACATTACACACACAATCACAACCAGAACCACAAATTTTCCTTAGGGAGAAATCTTGAGTTCCTGCCTGGAATCGAACCCGATGCCCCTGCTTGGAAGGCGAACGCTCACCCAACTAAGCCAAACGGTCAGTTCATCGGTAATGTATATACAGAGCCTAGTAACATTGACTGTTCCACGTTTGTTGATTGATATTACCTTGTCAGAGAATCGTATTGACTAGGAGCCATTATGATTCTCTGACATCTGTTTTAGATCGCCCGGAGTAGAATCCGGATATCGTGAAGGCTACTACTACAGGTAGAATTAGAACCCATTTCCAAAATATACATTACTAGCTGCTCCCGCGGTTTTTCACGCGTATGTCTAGGACTCGGGAACTCCGGAATAAGCCTATGTGTTAATCCAGGGTGTCAGCTAACTCCATATCAAATTCCATCAAAATTGTTCCAGACATTTGAGCGTGAAGAAGTAACAAACATAAAACAAACTTAAACTTAAACTAAACTTATTAACTTTCGCTTTATAATAATAGTGTGATTTATATTTTAATTACAACATTTTCGATATAGAATTTTCTCGATTTTTTTTGTGATATCTCGATCTTAATAACAAGACGAGAGTTGAATCGGTACTAAACAATAAATATACTATTTGCCCCGGGTTAGGATGATTGCAAGAGGTCGCATCCCGTATAAAGGCGTATAAGAGAATGCTCGGAAGAGATTAAACCTCACCAGGATAAAAGGGAAGTAAAGTACCTCCGTACCGTGGACCAAAAGGCTTGAGAGAAAAAATCCGGGAACAAACGAGGTAATTCGGACCTTTTGATAATCCGTCTGGGGTGATACCAACCCTTTGCCACGGATAGCAGGACTGTACCGGCAGACGGAGAAGTTATTACTGGGCATTTGCAAGCAACAAATTTAGTCTTAGGCTTAGCATTCCCACGCGGATCTTTGTTCAAATCTCCTAATGGCACTGCAGATTGTATACAGTAATAACTGCTACAGACTGAACGCATTTGGTTTGCGTGTCGGACGCTAGCGCGGGCGCCTCCCGTGCTAAGGAGCCCACGCCCGCGACCCCGCACTCCCTCCGTTCGAACCGAAAGCGTCCAGCGTGTAGCAGCTGTAGATAGCATACAACAATACTTTAATATTGAAAATAGACAGAGAAGTTTTAACTCTAGGCTGACCACAGTACAACCGACATTGGCATTGAAATCATCGTAACAATGCGTTCACAAACTAATGGACCGGACTGCGATCAATGCACAATACTTGCGGCTGTGGTATACATTACTTAAAATGGCTCATTTAATCAAATCAAAATAGTTTATTCATGTTATAAAGAGGCACTCATGAAAGTTAATGACTGCCAGATTCGCAAAATTACAGTCACGTCGAGAAGAACCTGGCAAGAAACTCTGTGGCGCTTTTTTTTTATTCATTTTACACTAATACATGATTAAATTAACCTAGGTGTATCTATATTATGTAGTCGTTAGAAAGCGCTTGTGCAGTTTCCCTCCATGCATCCTTGTCATAAATGTAGTCAATCGTTTTATAATCGGCTTTCTTAATTAATGCCCGTTTTATTACTTGTTTGAACTTTTCCAGTGGTAATTCAGTTACAATTTTAGAAATTTATCGTAAAATCTAACCCCATTTGCCATAAAAGAATTATTCGTTTAGCTTAATCTGAATATGCGCATTCTAATTTTATACTTATATCTAGTATCACGATTGTGTGAACCGCATTTCGTAATTTAACTCAAATTAAGATAAGAATAAAACAAATTTGAAGGGTATTCTAAAAATGTAAGAGGGTACCTTATTCCAGAATGTCTCCTAAAACGCGTGACTTCGAAACCGAATAAATAAAAACATTCGTTGGAATCTCTATGACATGATAAATGAATCCGATCTCAAATTATTCATAACAATTATATATAAAAACAGAAAAAAATATTAAATCTCATGCAAATCTCATCAATTCTTCGTTTTAAAATCATTTTATATCAGAACACTGTAAAAGTTATTTCATACTACATACGTACATTTACTACACAAATGACAACTTCAGTTTGTTTTTTTAGGCGCATTTCAACAAAATTTGAAAGGGCATAAAAAATGTCGCCGCTAAAAAGTCTCTTGGCTATTCGCTCAATGGTTTATTTAAGACTAGCCGTGCTCCGCGGCTCGCTATTATCTAGTTAAAAAGTAGCCTATGTGTTAATCCTAGGTATAATCTATGTACATTCCAAATTTCATCCAAATCCGTTCAGCCGTTAAAGCGTGAAGAGGGAACAAACATACTTACACACTTACACACAAACTTTCGGATTTATAATATTAGTATTATTCACATGGTTCAGACTCTTTAGACCACTCTTTACTTTCTAACCCTGTTTGTATGATAAGCAGCCACTTTTTACTGGAGTGTAGAGGAAACTTTGATCTGATCTTGTTCATAATAATTGGTCATCAAAGAATCTGATTTACTTGATTACCATGTTATAAAATGTTATTCTGCTATATCTAACTATTCTTTAAGACAGGAGTAGAATCCGGATATCGTGAAGGCTACTACTACAGGTAGAATTAGAACCCATTTCCAAAATATACATTACTAGCTGCAGCCGCGGTTTTTCACGCGTATGTCTAGGACTCGGGAATTCCAGAATAAGCCTATGTGTTAATCCAGGGTGTCAGCTATCTCCATACCAAATTCCATTAAAATTGTTCCAGACGTTTGAGCGTGAAGAAGTAACAAACATAAAACAAACTCACAAACTTTCGCCTTTACATTAATAGTGTGATTTATATTGTAATTAAAACTTTTTCAATATAGATTGTCTCGAATTTTTTTGTGCAATTAGATTTTTTTAACTCATTTATGGGGAAGACACTGCCTTCTGCAAAACAGTTACTATGACTAAAGCAAGAAGCAGGGATTCTACAAATCTTTGTTAATGAAAATATGCCAATAAAGAATTCAATATTTGCATTGTATTGTATTTGAATATATAACATATATAGCTCATATCTGCATTATGCAATACCGACATAGAAAACCGTGAAAGCCGACAAAAAAAGCTATCTTATTTGGATGCGAGCATATTTTCAGGTTTCATTTGAATTTGCATTTTTATTAAAACGACTGGGACCGGATGAACGTCCAGTGGATAATGAGATTATGAATTAAATTTTGGACTTATCTATGAAATTACTAGATGACCAGTTGAACTTTGTATCACGCCATCTATTGAAAGTGATCTGAAGTGGCAATCCCCATACAAAACTAGCAATTCTATTTTTAGAAAAAAAAAAAATGTTAAATAACGATTTTTCGTATGTTCCTTTGGATTTGCAGTTCTCGTGATCATGTGATCATGGCTTTTATATAGCTGTGCCGAAATATCGAGCTCTCAATCAACACCACTGTTAGTTTTAAAACTAAAATTGTTCACACTTTCCTTTTTATAAAACCAATCACGATTTGAGGCCAAAAAAAGCAACCAATCATGATTAATACATAAATATTAAAATCGGTCGAGTTATTTTCGAATTTTATTTTCTTCTAAACGAAATAAAATAGGCACGCGAGTTTTACTCTAGCCGTAGTCTAACTACTTTCAAAAGGAGAACAATTAATATTGATTCGCGTTGTGAACAGGCATCTTCTAGTCAAACGTACTCCATCGTCGACAGCATCGTCGCTTAATAACAGGTCAGATACTGGACGAACGTTTGCCTATTTTGAATACCTAAATAAATAAATCATTTTTATTCAAAGTAGTTAAAGAAAAGAAAAATGTAGCGGTTAGAGCGGAAGTGCTTCCCCACCTTGGCCATTTGGGGGATTTGAACCGGCTGCAACCTATGGTTGACAACCTTGAATTGGGTTCAAGCAATATTTTTCCTTTCTAACTACTTTAGTTCTACCTTATTTCCCGGGGACACTTCCCTTCCTTCCCAGGGATGACGGAAGGAAAGGGTTGTGAGGCTCGAACACACTAAAAACCCCCCGAGAGCAATCCCTCGCCGAGGTGTGACAAGATACTGAAGTCCTACCTAGCATTGCAAATGCTTAAAACTCCAAAGAGTTCTGGATGCTGCAGATGTATATATGCCATTATTATAAACAGGCGAAAGTCTGACCTGTCTCCTAACTTGCATAAAATAACCGACGTCATCTCCGGATGCTGCTATCTCCGTCCCGTTTCATAAAATCTGTCCTAACCATGAGAGAGTAATATGATGTGGGCGGCGGAGTGGCTCCCGATCGATACAGCCGCCTCGTTGCAACCTGTATTGTACAATGTAGCTACTTAGCTAGCTTGGCCTAGCTTTTATTTGGCATGGAATGGCAGTAACATTAGCTTAGCTTTACTACTTTGAAACACTTGACCCGAATTAAATGAACGACAATAATTCAACGGAAGCTAAGCTTAAAAAAACCGACCCGCTGCTTTATCTTAAGAACTTTGATCAGATTCAAATCTTCTGATCAGATCTTGATCAAATTTAAATGGGACCAATTGGAAACAACATCAAACAAAAAAAAATTCAAAGTTGGTTCACGTGGAACGAAGTTATGAGGTAATACACATAAAAAAACAGTCGACTTGATTACCTCCTCCTTTTTTGTGAAGTCGGTAGAAAATGCAATTTTCCAAGCGTTCATTCTGTTCTAGAGATTAATACTCTCAAACGTACGTCTCAAACTGGTCAGTTGGATAAAGAATACCCACTTAAGCGAGCAGGGCAAGGACCCTGCAAATCGGATAAGCAATCATACTCATATACCTAGGATTAACTATTATAGATAACTTTTTAACTTGATAAATGCGGATGAAGCCGCAGGCACGGCTAGTTAAACTAATAAAAAAAACCAGTTGGTGCAGTGGGCAAGTCTCAGTGCCTTGGTCGGGTTCGATTCCCGGCAGGAGCACAAAACTCCGTGCATCGATTATCTTTACAACAACGTCGAAATCGATCGATTTTTATGAACCATCAAATCGACTGAACTTTCAACCGATCAACTGTCGCATAGACGTCGCAACAATTCGAACTATCTTAATTTGACGACCAGAATAGACCTACTGACCGGTGAGTAGACATCGATCGACCTGCATTATAACCTGCATAATAACACTTAATGTTAGCCACCGCAACCTGCTCTAACATTATCAGAAGTAGAAATGTGTAGTCACTTTATCCAATTGGATTTTGATTGAATTCCTTTAAAGACATATCGATTTAATTCAAATTGGATGTAGCATCGAATTGTACATTTGAATAATTACTATGTCATTGTTAGGGGGCATCCATAATTACGTGGGATGATTTTTGCGATTTTTCGACCCCCTCTCTCCCCTTGGTGAGATTTCTTGATATTTTCCTCCCCTTCCCCTAAACTCACACTGAGATTTTTCAAAATGCGTTTCATTTGCTTGATTGCGTTAGATTTATTTAACACACATTTTGTTCAATTCTTTTTATTTAAGACTAACCCCTACTAACTATGGTTTATTTCATCAAACCCAGTTTTCTAGCAATTTGACACTGTATCTTGAAAAAACAATTACGTGATATTTGATGTGATACCCCGTCTCCCCCACGTGAGATTGGGTTAGGTTCGGCTCGACCCCCCCCCCCCCCCTTAAACGCCTCGCTTAAATAATGGACGCCCCCTTATTATTAGGCAATACCGCCAGCATGATGGGTACCCAGTGGGAGAAGGCTTTAGTAGTACTCTCTCACTTAAGCTCGGTGCCTCGTAGGTAGCCTGGGTGTTTGCTGTAGTTTTATAATATTATAATCTAATTGCCAAGCGAGCGCGATGCGCGAGCAAAGCGTCTCGATTTCAGTTCGGGCAAAAATGCTTTCGTATGTCCGACGGACGTCCGCCGTAATTGTCCTTTAGAGGTCGCATTCCTCAATTTATTGTCGTGGGAGTTCATATTTTTGTTTATAGCTATTTTTCAAAATAGTAAGGATACGGGGGGATGAAAAGGTAAAAAAAAAAGTCATCCATTTCGAAACGTACGCGAGGTGTTCAGCTCACAGAACCACTACTAATACACAACAAAACCGCTTACACACTCACAGCCCCTCACTAAGTTCGATGATTTGTGTCGTGGGTGCCGAAAACATTCACATCACACACAAAATCACAACCAGAACCAGAAACACTAATTTCCCTTGGGGAGAAAACTTGTGTTCTCACCGGGAATCGAACCCCAATACCCCAGCTTAGAAGGCGAACGCGCACCTAACTAAGCTAACGTGCAGTTCAATAAATACTGGATGGCTAAGACTTTAAGAAGTCATTATTTCAGACTATCTCCAAAGTTAAGGTCTTCCCAAGGTGATAATAAAACAACCACACTAGACCGTTCATATCATGTCGACAATCACATACCATTACTGCTATCTACATCTGACGCATGGCGTATTGTGCGAATCGGTATTAGAATGTGGTATTCGTATGAAGTAGATCGAAAATAACACATTCTATTAGAAATGACCGCGAATTTATAAACAAACACGGAATGCGGCAGATGATAAATCATCCATCAGCTTTTAGTGTGAATCAAAGACATTTTTAACACATTTACACTCGCAACCCCACATTGAGTTTAAAGACTTGTATCGCGGTTGCCGAAAACATTTGCATCTCAATCACACTCAGAACCGGAAGCAAGAACATCCCTTTGAAACGGAAATCGAACCTAGAACCTGCGGGCGTTGAGAGCAAAGACTTGTCCACTGTGCTATACTAAGTTTCAAGACTTGTGTCGTGTTTGCCGGCAACATTTGCATCACACAATCACACACAGAACCAGAAGCACAAAATATCCATTGGAAAGGAAAAGTTGTGCATCTGCCACGAATCGAACCAAGGATCGCGTAGAAAACAAAGCACGGCAAACCACTGCACTGAGTCATCAGTGTAACTAACGTTGCTCCAATTAATCTCGTCATTTCATTTAAAGCTTATATAATTTTCTGAACTATTAATTTGATATTAATTTATTATACAGAGCATTAAAACGAAAACATACGAACAAAGAAAACAAACATTACCATCAAGCTTTAGATATAATCCCTTTGTAGGCTTTTAAAAAGTTTTCATACGATCCTAAAACTTTTAATAAATCTATTTTTATGGACAGATTTGTTATTTTATGCTGGATCACTCCAGCATTAAAAGGTTAATTTATATAACCAGTATTTTGCACGATGGAGAACTAAATAGACTAATAATTAAACGCAAAAAAAAGTTTAAAAAAACCGACTTCACCGCTTTATCTTCGGAACCTTGATCAGATTTAACGTATTAA
Source organism: Lomographa bimaculata (assembly GCA_948107665.1). Classification (NCBI taxonomy): domain Eukaryota; kingdom Metazoa; phylum Arthropoda; class Insecta; order Lepidoptera; family Geometridae; genus Lomographa; species Lomographa bimaculata. The sequence continues at coordinate 9,116,067 of OX403610.1, read as the reverse complement.
ACATTATTGACGATAACTCAAAAACTAGTGATCAGACCAAATTTCTTTTAAATGGGACCACAAGGAAAGCACCAGCTTTAAAATAAAAAAATAATCATCAAAATCGGCGCACAGAGTAACTTTTGAAGTCGGTTAAAATCGAGAACATCGTCAATGTAGTCCACTGAATACGCATTATTGAGGATAACTCAAAAACTACAAGTCAGATCTTGATCAAATTTAAATGGGACCAACTGGAAATTTAAATGGGATCAATCGGTTCACGTGGAACGAAGTTATGAGGTAACGCACATAAAAAAAAAATACAGTCGACTTGAGTACCTCCTCCTTTTTTGTGAAGTCGGTTAAAAAACAGTAAGTCTACTTAATGTACGATCGTGGTAAGTGAATAAAACTTATATCTGGATGTAAATATACACAATGTGAACCGTGAAGGTTAATATAAAAACACAAACACACATTTCTCTTTGACAAAAATCGCGTCGAGCGAAAGTCGCAACGGAAAAGCTTGACGAGTGCTAAAGCTCTTACCCTTTTCCTAGCCATCACTAACACTATCACGCTATATCACCAAAACATAGTACTGATAAAAACGAAAGCGCGAAACCGTCCATCCGCGACGAAATTCCGAGCTGAACTGAACGGAAGTCTGTTAGGGGTGCCGCCGCCCTATATTAGCGTGTGATTCTCTAATGTCATATATCCCTGGTGATACGTTGAGGATATCCAACTTTGTTCTGCAAGTTTAAGGTCGTTTTTCGATTGATTTTGTTACATTCGGGCAGTTATTGCATTCGGGTAAGGACGTTACGTCAGCTGGTGCGTAATTAAGTTTGTTTTTGTGTAGGCTCTCTTTATTTCGATGTGGATTGTTGTGCGATGGTCGGGTCGTTAATGTTTATAACATCATTTGTTTAATTTTGTTTGGCATCCTTGCTCTTTGTTTGCGATTCTAACCATTTAAAGGTTAGGAAGTGTTTTGGATGGGAGATAATAGTTAGGGTATAAATAAACGACGGATGTGACGGAGTGCTCATGCGCTAGGCATTAGTCTCAACCAGAAAACAATGTTTTGGTGCAAATTCCCACCCTAACCAAAAATAATTTCATAGTTTTTTTATGTAATTGAGAGTCTATGCAAGCATTCGACCATCACTTCACCAGATGGAAAGTGACGAAGCGGCCGAAGAGGCACATTATTTATGCTATCTGAATAAATGAACCCTCATTTCAAAACATGTATAATAATATGTTAACTAAATCATAATTTTTGACACACAGAACAAGTGTTTTTGCCTGGATTTGCCTAGTTTTCGTTGTAGCTGTTCTGTAATTTGATATTATATGTAAGCTTAGGTAGATGATAATAAGAAACTTAAAAATCGGAGTGACTTTTGTTTTTCATATTATTAGAACCTATATATCCACTAGATAATGAAAACCTACGCTTAGTTTCAAGCCAATAAACAATTCGACGCAAACGTGAATATCGGTATGACCTAGCTTATTCTATACTAGTGTACAGTACTAGTGTACAGTACTAGTAAACAATATAGTAGAATTGAACAGGTTTCAATATCAGATTACAATCAGACCGCATCGAATACCTACCCGGCGGTATGCCATCATGCCGTTTCATGCTACCACTAGCCGATATTTCCTTGAACAAACCGCGGGTAATTTAGATTCTTTGCAGATGCATTTAATTCTAAAATTGGAGCAGACCACGTTTTATATCTGATAGATCTTTAGCGGACGGTATATTTTAGCATTATTGACTATAGAAAATGAGCTCTATTTCTCTCTATCTCTCTTAAAACAGGATTGGATAATTTAGAATTGAGATATTATTCTAATATTAAGTAATAAATGTCCGGATGACCGGGCTTTGATCGGTTTTTTGTTTTTGGTAGAATGTGTTTGAATTTGTAGCCTCAGAAAGCTCCGTCTAGTGTCGAGTAGAAACAGTTTTTTACATCGGTCATGGCGTAATAGATGGCGCTGATAGTTTCTTTAACCCGGTTTTTCAAATGTAGTTTGGGAACCGAGCATTTCTCGGACCTGGAACGTTGATAAATCGATTCCTTGGGCCGAAAAACCCCTAATCTGTAACTTTCATGAAAATCGTTGGAGCCGTTTCCGAGATCCATATATACATATGTACAAGAATTGCTCGTTTAAAGGTATTAGATAGAGATTGAAAGCCATACATACTCAGCTTGACATAGGTTATAATAAGCAGGAAACACTTATTAGAAAGCAATTCCTTTCAAATAAGAAAATACAAATAATCTAATAGTAAAATATACCACCTTAACAAGCCTACTTACCTAATGCAAAAAGTCATTGGGCGGCAGTGTGCCCTAGATGCTGGCTGCGTTACCTCGTGGTACAGCAAGATTTAATTGCAGAGCAAAATACCATCCAGCATTTTGGTCACCTGTCGTCACCACTCGTATTTTTTTATGATAAACTCTTTCACACAACTCCAGACTAGGTTCGATTACTTGTATCGTGGGTGCGCCGGATACATTCACATCAAACACACACAATCACCACCGGAAATACACTTTTTCTTTGGAGAGAAAACCTGTGTTCCAGCCGGGAATGGAAGCCGATATGCTTATAGCCGATGGCTAATTTGGCCGAGCATTTAGCTCGGCCAAATTAGCCAACAGGCAGTTAATTTTTTCGCCTACGTTTCGTGGATACTTTAGAGAGCGGATCCGAAATTCATGTATTGGAAAATCGATGCTTCAGCAGTCCAAGTGAAAAAAAAAACAAAATTAAAAATCGTTTATTCACATGGGCCCCAAAAGGCACTCATAAAAGTTGACTGACTGATGTACAGCCATCTCGAGAAGAACCTGGCAAGAACGTTGTACATATTTTTATTAATAATGACTAAGTACCTGGATGACCGAGCTTTGCTCGTTAAAACGACGTTTTCTAAAAATGAAACCTAGCTAGATCGATTTATCGCCCCGAAACCTCCTGCATACTAAATTTCAAGAAAATCGTTGGAGCCGTTTCCAAGATTCAGATTATATTTATACATATATAGGAATTGCTCGTTTAAAGGTGTTAGATACAGCAATTATATTAACCTATAATATATCTATATATTATGTAGTCGCCAGAAAGCACTTGTGCAGTTTGCTTCCATGCATCCTTGTCATTAATGTAGTCAATCGTTGCATAATAAGCTTTCTTAATTAATGCCCGTTTTATTAGTGACATTTGGCGCTGTTTTGTCTCGGATCGGACGTGAGCTTTGCCTTCTTGATAGTCGGATCAACCATTCAGAATACGGGACAAACTTTAACAAGCAAGAAATTCTTTCTACAGACATTAAATTGTACGAAGTAGAGCGGCACGCTATGTCGCCGTTTGATTGAACCAAACTAAATATTTTCGCATTTGTAGCGTGCGCTATCTTTCCGTGATCGTAAGATACGTTAGTTTCTGATATCAGTTTTTTTTTCTAGTAAGAGAAAATAAATAATTGTTTTGGTAACTTTTTAAGAAAACTTTCAAACAAAACGCCTCAGTACAAGTCTTTGTTTATCTTCTATCTTTAACCCTTTTTTTTTGATAACTGCTTTATTAGTGAATATGCATAACATTTAAAAATAGAGAAAGTTATTTTTCCTTTTTAATCCTGCTAAATAAGAGAAATGGTTACTCTTGTCATTTTATATTCTCTCTATCGCTTAAAATTGTATATCTTTTTTTCTATTGCATTTTCACCAATAGTACCAGCCCCCCTAGCCAAAAACCAAAACGCTTCGTCTCTATTCTACCAAAATAAACGCTTCTAAATGTAACAGACCTTAATACAGGTACACATAAGGTTTAAAATATCTTGACTTGATATTTAGCGCTCACCGAGATTGCAAAGTTACAGACAAGCAATTTGAAACCTTTGTACACAAGTTTTAAGGTCTGTTACATTTTGAAAGCATTTCTTTTGGGTTTTGGTTAGGACTGAACTATTTGGAGTTTTGGTTTTTGGCTAGGGGCAGAAGTACTTTAGAAACAAGAAAAATAAGAATCTTCATACAATATGCAGCAAAGACTACTAAAGCCGCAAGCAAAAGATTTACACGGCTAATATAAATAATCACAATAACTAACCACTGTCGGGGCTTCCATCCAGCAAGCCGGTAGGGCTTCGGTACGTAACCTACGTCACGACACGCCTGCTCTGAACCATGTTTTTTAAATGCTATTAAGCGAGGAGACAAGCAAGTCGCCTTAAGAGGATAAACCTACTCGTAACATATACAATTCCATACGAATTTGGTATTTATCTCTGTTTATTTACTTACTATTTGTAAAAAAAACCTAGCAGTCCTCTTCTCTTCTAAGTTTTTGCTGTGTCGGGTCTAGCTAACAGTGTCTAAAGAACTGTATTTTAAAAAAACACCTGTTTATATTTACTAAAATAGATTGCAATAAATGAATATGAATTTTTAAGTACCATCTGGCAATTTTTTTGTCTCAAATGAACGATATGGCAACTCGCCCTTTTAGCCAGAACCAATCCTGGCGGAACCAGTCCTGCACAGTCTTCCTTGCCTTGCCTGGAAGGCGCTCAATAGGCTGCGTACCCGAAACAATCTGTCTAGGTGGGGTACATCGACCTAAGCACAAACCGATGCGTTTGAGTCACCGCAAACCATGGCTCAGTTTTTATCATGTTCAGCAAGCCTAAGTCTTGTACACTAGAAGACTTGTAAAAAATAGCAGAATGCTGTTTTAGTCGCCGAGTATTGGGCAAAAAATGTGTTATTTTTTTATGCATGGTAGGCAACCATTTGACCATCACACCTAATGTAAAGTGATGAAGCGGTCGAAGATGTAACATGCTTACCTAGAAGATACCTATTCACTTTTGACTTGAAGACTCCCAGATTATACCGTTCGGGAAAAAAGACGAGGGCAATGAGTTCCACTCCTTTGCAGTACGGATGATAAACGTTAAAGCGAAACCATTCGAACTGGAGGTATGTCAACCATATATAGATGACATTTGTTGTTAGATGGTGAAACGGGCATAGTGGAATTAACTCGAGTAATTTCTGCGCACACAATTTTTTGTCAAATGTAGTCATTTCATCAATATCTTGAATAAAAAAATAGAAAAATACCGAAAATTCCAAATAAGAAACCAAACACGTTGAATAACAAATACCAATAACATCTAATATTTATACTCCCTTGTTTAACCCGAACATTTCATCTCTCCAAATAGTCCCAGCAAATACACAAAACGGTTCATTTTAGCCACAAGGCTGTATCGAAAAGCCGAAAAGGTTCAGACCAAAATGCCTCCATTTCCTGAAAGATACATGGATTGGCGCAAAGAACAGTCGGTGGCTGTGCGAAAAATGGGGACTCTTTTCCCGAACCAATTTTTTTGAGGTATTTGACTGACGAAACAAGATAGTCGCTCGCCTGATGGCAAGTGTCACTCTTGCCCATTAGAGTTCATGCCCTTTTTACCATCTAACAACAAGACAAACTATCAAACGTCATACATTTATGGTCGACATACCTCCAGTTCGCTCGAAGTGTTTCGCTTCATCATCCGTACAGCGGAGTGGAACTCATTGCCTGTGTCTTTGTTCCCCGAACGGTATAATCTGAGAGACTTCATGTCGCGAGTGAATAGGTATCTTCTAGGCAAATATTTCTCATCTTTGGCCGCATCATCACTTTCCGGAGAGATCCGGTCAGATAGATCCGGTGTGATAGTGATAAAATGATTGCCTATTCTGCATTAAAAAAAAAAGTTAAGTTCGACCCAGGGTTTTGAACTTAGGGTCAAAATCCTGCTCTGCAAAGCTCTGCGTTCGTCACCCTGAGATATCAGGTTTTAAATCTTTTTAAGCCCTGTAATTTCACTAGAAACATTGCCCTTCAATCCGAAATGCAATAATATTTACACATTACAACTTGGTTGTTGAATTTTTGGCAATTGGTGTGGTACTGCCCTAGGCAGAATCTGCAAAAAGAGTCCTGCCATTAGTACTAGTTTTTGATATTGGTTCAAAATCAAAATCAAAATCGTTTATTCACATGGGCCCCAAAGAGGCACTCATGAAAGTTAATGAATCTATTGCCAGATTACAGATTACAAAATTACAGCCATCTCGAGAAGAACCTGGCAAGAAACTCGGCGGCGCATTATTTTTTCATTGATTTTTTAAAAACATTCTTAATTTCTAATACATAATTGTCTTAACCTAGATGATATTATGATAGTCGCTAGAAAAAGCCTGTGCAGTTTGCCCCCATGCATCCTTGTCATTAATTTTTAAGAAATTAGTTAGACTTTAAAGTACCAAAATGACAAGATTTTACGGCACGTTCTCAGGCGTAGCATGAAAACCTAACTGTAAAATGGAGATTTAGTTCAATCTGTGATTGAATTTTAATGGCCACGAAGCAGACCTAGATTTTGGGATCTTTTATTACAATTTAACGCTTTACCAAAAGAGCTAAGGTCAAGTTTTTTGTTCATTTTGAACCGGCCACTTACCTAACTATACGGTGTGATACTTGTCAATAAAGATAAATAGATAAGACATTATTGAACACCTTAACAAATACATGACAAGGAATAAGAATCTAGAAAATAAGTGAAACAACAGGCGGCCATATCGCTAAGAGAAAAATGAAGCTAATATATAGCGTGTAAAAATGCGCCGTTGAGTTTCTTGCCAGGTTCTTCTCGAGATGGCTGTAATTTTGAGAATTTGGCAGTAAAGTAATTAACATTCATGCGTGCCTCTTTGGGACCCATGTGATTAAACAATTTTGATTTGATTTGAGATCAAATCAAAATCGTTTAATCTCTTCCAGACGACCTTTGTATGGAGAGGAGTAAAGCAATGAAATTGGACAACGGTGTTTTGTATAAATATTAGAATTTTAGTAAGTTTAAATGTTTAGTTATGTGCATAAATATTATTATTTGTTTATAATAAATTCTAAGGCTTAAATATTTTCTGCCCGTTGGCATTGTTGGTTGATTGGCGTTGGCCTTCTAAGCAGCGGTATCGGTTTCGATTTCCGGCGGAAACACAAGTTTACTCCCCAAGGAAAATGTTTCTGGTTCTGGTTGTGATTGTGTGTGTAATGTGAATGTTACCGGCACCCACGACACAAGTCATCGAACTTAGTGTGGGGCTGTGAGTGTGAATGCGTTTATTTATTTATGAGACAGCGGTGCATGCCGTAACTTAGGTCACCGAAGAGAACATTACTTCACGAGTTCACAAACTTTAAATTGCAAAGTTGTGCGGGGAGCTGCACTTGTCACCCACCCTGTTTAACATCAGTTTTCATCTCAGACATTTTCTCTGTTTATATCTCTGTAACTTTCTTATCTAGATGTACTACAAGTATGCATCGGTTTTAAATTGAATGTGTGGCGAACCCGTTTCCGAAACTTGGGCCTTCTTGTTCAGTATCTCATCTTTATTATGAAGTTGCTTAATTGCATAAAAAATAACCTTTCGCTTAGGATACCTTTAAGACAACAAAATCTTTTTTTTCCTGTGATAGGCCTATCGGTATTCTACCGTTTACATTTTGGAGAGTGTGCGCAGGAATTACATGATTTAATTCACCCATGCCCTTTTTACCACCTAACAACAAGACAAACTGTCAATTTCCGCGCCAATAATTCGAGACAGGAATCGTAGCAGCTTTAACACAGGGTATCCTAGTACGGCTGCTTACGAACACCTAATGTACCATATTATTGTATTATAGATTAAAAATGTCCACTTGACAAAATCCATTTCCCTATACAATATATACATGCGTTAACACTAACCAAAATAAACTGTATATAAACGCAGTTTTTTTATAATTCAGTATTAATCACATTTGACTAACATCTCACCTGATGGTAAGTCTTATGGGATGGTAAGAATGTTGGAGGTTATGCGCCATGCTCATTCTGCTCCTTGGTCATTGTACGACTATGACGTAATACTCTCTTGACATTTTGATCTTTTAACAATTGGCGACGATTTGTCATTTTGCGTTTTTGAATTGCGCGACTAAACAGTGCGTATTTAAGTAGGTGTTTATAGGTGAATAACTTTATTCATTAGATTTTACCCGCAACGTGAAGCCTCGTTTATTCAGTTCGTAAAATATCAATTACGTCACGATTCCAATGAATCCCACTTTCATACATAGTATGCCATTAAAAGCCTACAACACCAGCCGGCTACACCCAAGAAATGTAGAGCCCACACTCGAGTGTAGGCGTTATGTTCTAAACCTTACATCAGACCAATGATATTTTATTAGTGGACCGATATGTAAACTAGGACCTGGACCACATAAATTAGGTGCAACGAACACAATTTGCCTTCACCACAATCAATCTAGCTTTGCAAAGCAACAATGCTGTCAACCAACTGTCAAACGTCATCCATTTAAGGTTGACATACCTCCAGTTCGTTCAAAGCATTGGAGCGAAAGAGTGGATCTTATTGCCCGCGTCTATGTTCCCTGAACGGTATAATCTGGGAGTATTCAAGTCAGGAGTGAATAGGTATCTACTAGGCAAGCATGCTACGTCATTGGCCGCATCATCATTTTCCATCAAGTGATATATTGGTACCATTAAAAAAAATACCCTCTGAGCTTACACAAGATCCACAAGTAACCGAACCAAACACAAATCGTGTGGTATGGAATGCCTTCTCCTAGTTTAGTTGCTGGATATCGTTGATGTTAGAGCGTAGCGTATCTTCCTACTTTTATTAACATCATTGTATGAGATATATTAATACTATTAAACTAATGTAATTTGGAGCTTAATGTTAACTCATGGCTACATCAATTGCGAGCTGGGCTACAGAGCTATAGTGAACATCTATAGCCGTATATGTAACTATATCATGGCCGAGTAATATTTATATTTTTATCTAGATAGATAATAAATACTTATTTTTGATATGAGAGATTTTGATATGAGAGATACTTTATTGATCCACTTCATATGAGAAAAAATGTTAACATACTGTTTTTATGATTTTATGTAAATTCCCTTGTAATTATATTCAAATACTAGCCGTGCCCCGCGGCTTCGCCCGCTATTATCAAGTCAAAAAGTAGCCTATGTGTTAATCCTAGGTATAAACTATATACACTCCAAATTTCCTCCATTCCGTTCAGCCGTTAAAGCGTGAAGTGGGAACAAACATATACTTACACACACACTTACACACAGTTTCGGATTTATAATATTAGTAGGATGATACACTCGATTTTTTTTATCGCATGTGTGCTTAACTATAGTACGTTAGTATTTCTATTTCACGCCAAAATTCCGCCATCTTGTTTTTTTTTAAATCACCTATCTAAAGACACTTGGATTTTAAGACGAATATAAATTACCTTAACTGTCGAAATCCATCCAGCCTTTTGGAAGGTACGAGGTAATAGATACATTTACAAATAAACATACAATATACGCGAAAAACATAATCCTTCCTTGGCAGCCAGGTAATTTAAGCTTGTAAAAAGCTGTATAAAAGCGTTCTAAAAAGCTATAAAACCAAATAACATGAAATACCAACGACCAGCTAATATATTTTAGTAACTCCCATCACAAAACCTGTTCCTAACCAATTCTATGCACGTAGCGAATGTCTCGACTTTTGTGACCTTGACATTCGTGAGATTGTTGTCATGTTGATAACTTCACTTACTGTTCCCGACGACCCAGTTGGCGCAGTGGACAGGTATCCGCCCTCTGCGGCGTGGGTCCTGGGTTCTATTCCCGGCATGAGCACAAATTCCTTCCCAAGGGATATTTGTGTTTCTGGTTCTGGGTGTAATGTATGTGTGTGATGTGAATGTTACCGGCACCCACGATACAAGTCTTAGAACTGAGTGTGAATGCGTTTGTTTTGTTTGTTTGTTCTGAAATTAGACAAAATGCTACATCATCGGCCCCATCGTCACTTTCCATCACTGGTGAAATGTTTATGGTGATACATAAATAATTAAACGCAAGCAAAGCTTTAAAAAAACCGACTTCACCGCTTTATCTTCGGAACTTTGATCAGATTAGATGTTTACTAAACACGCATTATTGAAGATATTTCAAGAACTACTGATCAGATCTTGATCAAATTTAAATGGGACCAATGAAATGCAACATCTTTCAAACAACAAAAATATTTTCAAAATCGGTTCAAGTTATGAGGTAACACACATAAAAAAAAATACGGTCGACTTGACTACCTCCTCCTTTTATTGGAAAAAACAGGATGTGTCGTAAAGACACACGATAGAACTGTTTTTGTATTTTAATTATTCATCACAGTGTACTTCCACCAATTTTCATCACACAAAAAGGTTGCAGATTAGAATTTCAAAGCCCTATCATAAGAAGTTTCACTTCAATAAAACCTTTTTGCGCCATTATTAACTATCTTATAAGGTCCTACCTTCACGCATTCATATTGTCAACACCACGAGAATAGCCTCTGCTTACCTGTAACGAGAAAAAGGAATATTAAGTATATAGGATCATTATTCTTGCGTACAAAACACATAAAACAAACATCATGGACGTACTAAGGACTGGGGGACCGGGCGGCCCTCTCTGGTTTTTTGGGCACAGATTTAAGATTTCCGATTTCGAAGGGAGATAGATCGCACGCTTGACCATTTAATCAAATTGTAAAAGAACTAGGTGTTATTTTGAAATATATACTGAAATAAGATAATATAAATATAACAATTGGCAAGAAAAGTGATGAATAAGGCTCGTTGGCTTAGTTGGGTGAGCCTTCTAAGCACGGGTATCAGGTTCGATTCCCGGCGGGAACAGAAGTTTTCTCCCTAAAGCAAATTTGTTTATCTGGTTCTGGGTGTGATTGTGTGTGTGTGATGTGAATGTTTTCGGCACCCACGACACTAGCCATCGAACTTAGAGTGGAGCCGCGACTGTGAAAGCGTTTATGTAGCATTTCACATCATATCCCAGTATCCCACCGATGTGGAATTAGAGTTGGTAATGAAGGGTGGGGAATTAAGATATAGAATTATATTTTTAATGTTTATAAATATAGATATTGAGAATTTGACGCTATCTTACATACATAAAACATAACATAAACGCTTTCACACTCACAGCCCCACACTAAGTTCTATGTGCCGTGAGAGCCGAAAACATTCACATCTCACACACAATCACAACCAGAACCACAAACACTTTTTATTTAGGGAGAAATCTTGTGTTCCCGTCTGGAATCGAACCCGATACACCTGCTTAAAAGGCGAACGCTCACCCAACTAAACCAACAGGCAGTTCACTAAACCAACGGACAGTTCTACTAATACGTATTACTAATACGTAAGGATAAAAAGTAAAACGTAGCTCATTAGTGAAGAATAATATTGTTGACCCCTTTCTGTTCTAGTTCTGACTACGTACCTCTACCTTACACACATAGGATCATTCAGACTGTGACGTAGAACATAATGGGACCCCAAATTACAGTATATTACCGTATAAAACGACCTCGTCAAGTTTATTATTCAATTATGAGTGGGACAACACAATATTTCGCCTAAACATCGTGATGTTTTATTAAAACAGTGTGAATTATGCAGACAGTATCTTAGTTTTATTAATATTGTAGTTGGAATATCATACATTAGCATTTATTTTTTACCCATCATATTATGCATATCCTTTCTTACTAATATTATAAACGCGAATGTTTGTATGTATCGATATCGGTTACTGTTTCACGAAAAAACTACTGAATGGATTTTAATGATACTTTACAATAATAACGCTTATAAATCAGAATAACAGATAGACTAATTATTAAGATATTGTGTGAATTGTCCAAAATATAAGGTTGTGTCAAGTGAGTATGAAAAAAAATCTGCCATTTGCGAGCTATTCTTAGACCAGGATCGATAATTTTTGAAACCAAAATAAAATAATAGTAGAATGAAACCATTGGAAATTTTTTTTCCTTTCATTTTTATAATATTCTCCTCCTTTTCCAATGGGTTTCATCCTACAATTTTTTTTTCACTTTTTATTATTTTCAAAGGGTTACTACCCTGGTCTATCTGGCGTGCGCTGCAAAAACCGTTAGAGTTACACGTATATAACGTAGATACTATTATTATTTTAACACTTAAAAATGCAATACCTGCCTATTCAAATGAAATTATAACTGCATACCAATTAATAGGCAAATAAAGTCTAATTTGCTATTTGAAAAACCAAACCACGCTACCGTGGTATTATTTTTTAGTTTCGCTTCTACGTTTATCATCCGTAATGCGAAGGAGTGGAACTCATTCCCATGTCTTTGTTCCCCGAACGGTATAATCTGGGAGTCTTTAAGTCAAGAGTGAATAGGTACGCTAAGCAAGCATGTCACGTCTCCGGCCGCATCATCACTTTCCATCAGGTGAGATAGTGGTCAAATGCTTGCTTATTTAGCATAAAAAAAAGAACTCCTGCACGGCAAAGCACTGCGCTCATGAGATATTTGATGTTAAATCTGTTTTTTATCTCTTAATTAATTATGATATAACATTAAAATATATTCGCTAATCATATCATGCAGTGTGTTATATCACACATAAAATTGCTTAATAATAACTACGTCATGGGACGCCAGATGTATTAAATCGGCGAGCCAGCCGCCGCGTCTCTTGATTATAATACTCGTAATCATAATACCTGAGTATAAGGTTGAAGGTTCTTATTAATATGTATAAGGCACCAGTAAAAAAAAACTGTTAAGCTTATATTGTAGTGATCTTCTAAACTAATAACTAGTATGTATTTATAGTTGGGCTATATAATGGGCTGGGTTCCTAGGTGAGCTAGGAATCCTTACAAAGGAAAGTCAGTATATCACATCGGAACAGCTGCTTAGCTTATATCAAGCACAAGTCCGTTCGTGATGGAATATTGTTCTCATCTTTGGGATGGCTCCGCTAGATATCACATTGAGGCAATCGACACTACTTTACGCTAGGCATCACAGCCTAGTTGATCGTTATCGATCGTCTCTCGGTATTTTATATAGCACACTCTAATTTCTCCATCTCTATTCCATCACAGGACCACCATACAGACTGAATTGCACACCGATTTATGGTAGATATTCCTCAAATACGCACGGAGTGTTTTGCTTACACGTTCATTAAGCGCACTGCAAAGGAATGGAAAAAAAAAACTATGCCAGAGTCTGTGTTCCCAAATAAGTATCTCGGTGTCTTTTTGTGAGCAAATAGGTATCATTGTGTGCTCCATAATCGAACGCATCGTCACTTAACATCAGGTGAGATGGTGGTTAAATGTTTATGTATATAACGAAATTGTTACAAAATCGAGCGAAACATATATGAAAGTATAATAATTTTCCTATTTGGCACAACCCAAATAGTGTTACATAGGCTCTGCTATTTTGGTAAGGGACATAAAATTATAAAAAGCGATGAATTTTACAACAGTGCTTAACAGGAAACTTTATAGACACGCTAGGTTCATTAATAAAACATTAACAGCTACCTCGAAGGGTTGATTATCGTGTGAATTATAGACCACATGTGTTTATATATTTTTATGATACTAAGGCGCTAATAAAGGAAACGATGTATTTTTATTTACATTTACACCTTATGCTGCCGAATAGTGATAGACAAATGCCAACCTAAATTTTCGAGCATCTTATTTCGGTTAAAATTTTTGCTGTATTAATGAATTTTACCATCTCCTACAATTCCTCCGGTTTGTTGTATTTAATGTAGGACATACACAAAACGCTCACAGTACATGTGTATAAATTACCTGTACAGAAGACCTCGGCGAAACAGGCGACCTAGGCGAAGTCGGTTCAGCCCTATGCTCCGCCAGTACTCTGTGTTCATGCTTAGTCCCCACAACCGAGTTCTTCACTCTCTCCATTCTAGCTTGAATCGCTTTTCTTGATATCACTTTAGTTTTCTCGTCTTTCGTGCCTCCGTCGGCTAGCTTGCGCATGAGCCTGGCAGTTGCAGCTACCGACTGTTGTGTGTCAGAGTTGGTTCTGGCGAGTCTAGTGGCTGGCCTGGGAACTGGTGTGGCTCCACCGGTACTGCTCCGCGTGGACTCATTCCTATTAAAAGGAACCACGTCGTGTTCCGTGTCAGAATCGGCTGGGAGATAACCTCCGCCACCGACGGAAGAAACTCCCGTACGAAGTAAGTTCTCGTGTTCGGCGTATCTGACTCTTTCATCTACTGAGACGTTTCCATTCTGAGCTCGTTCCAGTCCCCGTTCCATTTCGCCGATTTGTCTTTCCAGTTTGCGCAGAACATCGTCTGAAGGCGCTGTAGCATTAGTTTCATCTGGAGGTTCGGGCGATTGGAATGATTTCAAGTGTATTGGATGAGCTCTGTTTAATTCTAAGCGTTTTGGAGCGATGCCTGATGACGTGACTTCGTACTGAGCCCGCGCCTGTTGGGTGGTACGTTCGAGCATGGCTAGAGAAACAGGAGAAGGCGGTGGCGCTCCGTTGACAGCAGGCTCCTGTCCCTCGGATGCTGGAGACATCCGTGGAGCTCGAAAGCTCTTCCTCATGAAATCTTCGCGAGTCAGTTTGCGCTCCATGTTAATCATGCGGACATTTCACTGGGTCAGTTCAATTTATCACTGAACTCAGTTCATTATACACTAATTTCTATCACAGTTATTTATATCACTGCAAAAAGATCAATCTGTGAAATGAGAAAATGAAATGGCCACTCACAACCTAATACTTATCGATGATAAGGGAAAGATTGTAAATATACGAAGACCCAAAAAGATATGTGAATTCGACCTAGATAGCGTATCGTATGCCGATATCAACACCGACTCAGTAAACATCGCCTAAGTTAAGGACACCCACAAGTTAAAGGTTGTAGCAACTGTACTCAATCGATAATAGTTTACTGACGTCAAAGCTATTCGACTACATCTAAAATTTATCTAATGACGCACGATCCGCTCTAGCCTAGAACTATATTAGCTGGTTCTACATGTTAATAAATGGTCGCGTGATTAAAGTTAACTACTCTACACCGAATTGGAAAAAATATAATGAAAAGAGAAATCGACACGAAATATAGACATTTACGTTTCTCAAGATAATCTTGATTTGTGACGACACATTGTTTGCATATAAACAAAACAATTCTCAGAGACAATTTCTAAACGTCTCAAATGGTTAAAAGCAAACAAAGAGATCATAATAAGAACAGTTGCGCAATCAAATTACCAACAATTTGACAAACTAGAGACGGCAAAAAGTGAAATCACTGAGCGACCGTAACAAGCAGTAATTCGATAAGAATCGACTTAAATGACGGAAAACGTTGCACAAACCAATAGGTAAACAGACAAATACAAATTTTAAAGTGATAGAGATAAGACTATAATTTCGTACACAAAAACAAATGTTGATCGTGATTTGTAATCAGAGACCAAAACGCTACCGCAGAGTACGTGAATCTATTGCCGACCGCAACATTTGAAACTTCCGTCTTTGGATTACAACCTTCTGTTTTTGCAATCGACAAAAACTATATCGAAATATACAGAACAGGTAAGAAAAGGGTTTCCGCGGAGGTTCGGTCGGGACGGAGCGAGACGGGCGTATGCGATCCATCTGCAAAGAAAGAGACAAAACAACTTTGTTAGTCAAAAGTGGAATACCTTAAACCGTTCACCATGTTCCCAAATAGCACAAAGCTGCTGGCAGCGTACCTGTCTGAAAGAGACAAACCGACACCAATGCACTTGTATCAATAGACGACAACACGGAAACATTAAGCGAGACAACACAACACTTGAGAAACATTTTGAAGTTGTAGGTGATGACAATTTTGGTAGCTCTAAATTTGAATACGAGCGTAATAAATCGTTTATGTCAGAATGTTAAAGGAGTCAGATGAAACGTCGAAATAAACGAAAGGATTAAAGTTATTAGAGTAGAGATACGTGTAGCAAATCCTTGTAGCGTAGTCACGACAATGCAACAGATGGCGCGCCGCGTATGAGTCACGTTGTATCGCAGATTAAATAATACATACACATTGAAGATACGAGTCTATCTGTGTCAGACGTGGAGCCCGAAGTTTACCCAGTAATTGCACTAACAGAAACACAGTTGTCATGAAGGAAAACGTTACGCGGTGTCCGTTCTTACGCTTTTGATTGCAGTTTAATTCCACTATTGCAACGTGTTTTTATGATGATTGCGAAACTATTTTGCAACGTTTCTAAAGATAATTCTCTAGGAATTGTGTGAAAACTGTGAACAGTTTCTAAATGAACTTATAACAGTAGGTAATGATGCGCACGTAATTATAATATATAGAAAATAGACGATATCCTAAATTATCACTATGACTAATTTTGCGAATCTGGCAGTAGAGTCATTAACCTTCATGAAGGGCCCGTGTGGACAAACGATTTTTTTTATCTAGAATCCAGTTCGCAAAAAATAAATGCAAATATTCAGTTAAAATGAAGGCATTTGATTCATTTACATTTCTTTGGTCCAAGCAACCTTACATCATAAGTGTCGTGCGCCCTTGACCTCACCACATAATAACTAATCTAATAATACGAATCACCAGAAAATTATAATTAAGACGATACACAAATGTATTTTAGCTGGAGGTATGAAAAAGTCGGACGAGCTATTTAATCGCCATACATTAAAAAGAGATGAACTTATCAAAGCCATGGTTCACTATCTCGGGTAAAAGATATTTTATATCATAAAAAAATTGTTTTGTGTGATACATACAAATATTTATTTTAAATATTTCTATTATTGAAAGAATGTATACTTTAATTACAATCGATGTGAGAACTATGAGAACTATATAATATTAAACCTTTAAACAAATCAAATATTAAAAATAATTTTATTGATAAAATATCTCACCAACTATAGTTTTCCTTGGTATTTTTATTAATGTAACATCGGTGTAGTCGAGCTATATGATAGCAGATGGCTTCGATATTCTCATGGCGATGAAGTGTATTTTATTGGTGAGCATGTTTAAATGAATTTGTCAACGAACTCTATATTGATTATGTACGATTTTTTACTAGTTCTGAATTCCATTTATTTAGATTATATCGTCAAGCATTGTCCAAATATAAAAGCTTTATTGTTTATCATTATTGAATACGACTAATTCTCCGACTCGAAAAAATTGAGTAGCGTCTTAACGTCACTGAAAAATCTATTTCCGTCACAAACGAAACTGTATTTGTAACTGCTGTGATGAATACGTCGCTAATTATATCACGCCAACGTGTTTCACTCGGGGTTAGTGTATTCGTATACGTAACAAGTTAACAACTCACTAAATGGACTATAATCACACCGTTTAGCGGGTTTTCGTGCCAGTTATCGGTTGCTAACTTTGGCAGTTCGGTTTCTGAATGTGGATTAAGTTTTGATTGATCACGATTAAGTTCTGCATAGGTAAGTTCGATTGTTCATTGATTTACACGAACAAACTGAGTTTAGTACCTACAAAGTTATTGCGTAAAGTTACGAATGTAACAACGTTTAGTTGATGAGAACTTGACATTTTCTTAACATAAATGAATTGCTAACTGCACATTCAATTCAATTCAATAAAAAAAATTCTGCATTATTTTTCAAGTAATTATTTATTAATTTTATAATTGTTTTTAACTTATTTCGTTCTCGATTTTTCGTAAGTACCTATTTGAGATCATCGTAACTAAATGAAACGCCTTCATATCTGTCAAATTTAATGATCGAGCGTCAAATATATGAAAAATTTTATGTATTGGCATTCAGTTTTAGTTTAGAAAGCAATAAAATGCAAAGCTTTTTTTATCTAAAACTGTATCAATCATACACAATACTTTTTTATATCATTTTATGTCATTGAGAGACGAGCAAGTCGTTCGCCTGATGGTAAGCGTCACGCTTTCCATTACAGTTCAGTGTCACCCAGAGTATTGAACTTTTACAATTCGAACTCTCGCGGCAAAACACTGCGCTCCTCACCCTGAGATATTAGATGTTAAATCTCTTTAAGCCCCGTAATTTCACTGGAAACAAAACTAATACGAGTAGTAGGGCGAATGGGACTACCTCAGAAAGGAAACGCGATTCTTTTTGCTCTATCAATTTATTTTATCACTTTTTGGTGATTAGGACCAATCCAAACTTCAACAAAAATGCATTCTTCATTCTTAACTTTAGTACAGTTCATATTCATATTCATATTCATTTATTTATTGCAATCTATAATAATAGTAATATACAGGTGTTTTTTAGGAGTTAGAAGAAACAGTGTTGAAATAAAATAAATTGTCAATAATTTCCATATACTTGAAACACGAACATAATATCCAAGCAAATAGGTACTTCAAATAGTGTCGTGTTCCTTCGCTAGGAATAACTGTCCGTAATCCAACTCTTTGTCAACGTGAATGGCATATTGCATCGTGTATATAGATCCTATTTCAACGGCATAGGGTATGTTTTCTATTGTATCAGGTGCGATAACATGCGAGACCACAAGCTTCCGCTATATCGTTTCTGCGCTAGAGATTCGCGGTGTCTGAATCAAAACTATCGATGCGTTTGAATTAATTGATAAATCTAAAAATAATGAAGGTTTCATTAAGACAAGTCAATTACATCTGAGGATAAATTAGTCACATCACTGCAGTTGGATTCTTGATAGAAGCAAAATTTTTCTTACAATATTCATGCTTCTTATTCTAGGTGTGATTGTGCGCGAATTGCGAAAGTTTCGGCCAATTTGAAATTGCTAATGCTTTCCTATTCTGCATTAAATAAAATAGACAAAGCAAGGGCATTATTTTCATGCACGCGATCATAATTCATAATTTATATACTATAGTGTAGTAAATTTTAATCAACTAAACCAAATAACACTTTATTTTTTGTGCTATCTACGGGAAAACGCCTATATATCCTAGATATATACATGATGATTTGTGTCGAGGGTCCCGGAAACATTCACATCACACACACAATCACAACCAGAACTAGAAACACAAATTTTTCTTGGGAAGAAACTTGTGTTCGGAATCGAACCCGATACTTGGAAGGCAAACATTCATCTAAGCCAATGGGCAGTTTGCTAGAATAATACGAGTATATAGGCTGGTGCAGTTTTTATGCATTCCACGTTAACAATTCAATGGGGTATGTTCCCATGACGCATTTCTATTGTATAAGACGTTACGCGATAAACGTCTCTAGTTTTTGTCCCTTCGATGAAGTAATTAAAACTTTACCGTTTAACCTCCGCATTGTTTACTTTCAATGATTCACATGAGAATTAAATTCGTGTTCGATGCGATTGCGCTTCTTATACAAAAATAAACTGACTTTAAATGGATGAAATTCCATGATTATACTAGTAATAAAAATATGTGTACTATTACCATTTGTCATTATATTATCAATGTCATTATATTAAACAATATCGTAGATCTTTTACAACACCACAATGGATCTATTGTTCTTTTGCGGCTCATTTAGCATATTCACTCTCTTTCATTCCGCTGTTTATTACATATAAATATACATTCTATTATTACATAAAATTTTCTAAAATTATTACCAATTCGGTCAAGTCAAGATACATTTTAAATTAGAGTTATTAAGATTTGGTTATTATTGCAAATGGAAAACAGAGCAGCGAGCGTCTGGCAGCTAACCCTTACTAAACATTCTAAAATACATTTTAACAGTAGACAGTATTCTTTACTATAGTATCGTACGTGATACTTAAATAGTTTATTTTGTACATATCTTCTCAATCACAGAAGAGTACAAGCTCTACTTTTTAATAGCATTATCTCTTCACAATAATACAAATTACCACGCATAGGTGTAGGTGGTACTGGTAACATTGTATCGTAGCAGTTGGCAATTGTAGACGTGGCATAAAAAAGTTATGTTTTATATCGCGCATAGAATCCGACACATATTTATATTTATTGCACCCGAGTGGAGATGTAGCTATGATAAGGTGAAATGAAATTGTGAATAAATTATATTATCGGATCACAGCATTAAATAGCTTATTAGTAGACAGTAATGTTATTTCACTTTATATAATTTAATGAGCATGTTATGTTAGGACTACTAACAGATGCTAGATTTAGATAGACAACTTTAAGGTTTATATCTTGACGTTATACATACAGCTATTGCGTGATACGATTAAGAAATCCCAGTTAAAATGTAGCGACAAGAAGTCCCAACAAAAATAAAATAACAAGTCAATTTTAACTTGATATACTCAATGTCAATGCTGAGTCAGAAACCTCGTAACTATACTGTAGAAACTAAATAAGGATATCAAACATTAAGAGTACACGGGCTATGTGCAAAAAACATAAGACATACAACTACTAAATTCCATAATGACAGATGTATATATGTCGTGAAAAATGTGGTCCTTGTACTATTAATCTTATTCGTATATAAATAAGGACTAAATCCAAAGCGCTTCTCACTCCAAAATCGCCATAGACGTAACGTAATAACATCATCATATTATAACGAGCCTTCAAGCCAAAAGCATTAACAACGTCAATTCGGCCTACGCGAATTAGCTCTCGTTTAGAGGCATTTGAGGCAGCCATATTGTAAAAAAAAACACCGCCGACTTCCAGACGTTCTGCCGTGAGACCTCCACGAAACCTGTTTGGTTCTTTTCCCATTTTTAAAAAGAAAAAGTTCGCTTCGGTCGGATTGTTAAGGTGGAACCGTGGAACGCACGGCGCGGCGTAACTATCGTTTGTCGGGGTCTTGAAGGAGGCCATGCGTGAACCTTATTGTTGAACAGCCTTATCATCGTGAGATATTTGTCGTAGATTCATATATGTAAGTATGCATTGTTTTTGACGTGAGATTCATGCTTATCGATTATCTACTTAATCTAATAGAATAGTTTATCCATGTTCTAAGCTTTTTAATCAATTTACGTATTTTGATATCCGGAATAGATTTCTCGAGATTTCTATGTACATATATTATTATATATTTTAATTCACTTGAGACGCTTTCCATTTTAAACACGCTTTTATTAGCTTGCTATGTATGTATGTTTGTATGTAACGGAATCTTCGAACGTGATTTTTATCCCCTCCAAAACTTCGGATTAATTTGAAACTTTGCACACTTATCCAGGACCGATGACAATGCAATAATTTAAATAGTTTGTCCCATTATCCTTACCAGGATCTGCAGATTCCCAGATCTGACTTCCCAGATTCTAATTTTTAGTTTGGTTATCTAGATAAGCGTATTTTTTAATTATTCTAAGACATTCGGTGAAGAGCAGTATGATGTACGGACAGGGTACAACAGTTAAACAATTTCATCTCGAAAAGCTTAACAAGTATCCGAATTAGTTCCGAATCCGTAGTAAAATTTCCGTGTTCTCATTATCGATAGAGGGCGAGTCAAAAGGAACCCCCCATTATTCCGTGGACACAATAAATCTGCAGATCTCTCTGTACATTTCCTTTAACGAGTGTAAGTTATAGCTGGAGCAAGGTGGAATAGATCGTATAATTTTACACTCCTGGTGGCTCGGGACAGTAAAATGACAATAAGTATAAAATACTGCACGTAACCGACTGTGCATATAAGTCAATACGTTTCGAAGAAAGAAACATTGTTGATTCAGGTGTTTTTAAATACCTCCATTATTGAAAAGTTTTCGTGTTACTATTTGTGTGTTAACCGCATTTAAATGTTATACAGTTCTATTGTCTTAACTGTTTACTATTTATAAGATGAGTGTGAAACTGTGAGAGACATTCACAAAGTTAGCCGACAATCTTGTCAAAAATTTGTATATATGATAATAATACACATAGTACCTATCTCATAATATTGTTAATCTTGTCTTTTTTTATTTGAGAGATTTGGCCACTATTTCACCTGATGAGAAGTGATGAAGCGGCTAAAGATGCGCCTATCTTGAAGATACCTAAGCACTTTATATGCTTGAAGACTCCGAAATTAATTAAGGCTAGACCGTATTCTTTTCTTAATATCATTTAGTAGTATCTATTTTTTTATTCTAGATAGGCAACCTTTCGACAACATCTCACCTGATAGATGTCTGCAGTAATTTCCACAATGGCTTTTACATTTTAGTAAGTATTAATTATTTCTCTGTTTTATTACTAGTGAAACAAACAATTATCAGATTGACACTTTAACAGGGATATATACTTTTTCATTAATATTTGTTTGAGTAGATAAATTCTTTCATGTTTTACTTAGGTCTTCCATTTCACCATAATCAAATATAATTAATCTCAAAACATGCCTATAATAAATGTTAAACGAAGTGTTATCATTCCTACATCGACACAAACAACTTCTAATAATTTTTTAACTTATCCAGATATTATATTCACGTACAAACTGTTCAAGTTCAACAATAAAAATAGTCTCGAAGTAGTCTCGCCTGACGGATTTTCGTGACGAGAAATTAGGTCCGCGCCACAGATGGACCCACAGTCACAAATAACTATGGCCGAAGCCACAGTTCACCTCACAGTCTCTATGATGAGTCACAGTCACCGGAACCGGTTACCCCGTGCGAATTTTATGATTGAAGACTTAAGAGGCAGATATACGTCAATCCGAGGATCTTTTTTAACCATAGCCATAGTGTAAGGGGGATACCCCTTACACTTTTACACATAAAGGTGCATATTGCGTAAATTACATTGTGGCAGGTACGCAAGTTCACGCGTGCCAATCTTTAATTTATAATGGTTTTATTAAAATTTTGTGAAAGAAATAATTCGTCTAGCTAATATACGTATATGAAATACTGTCACAGTGTGCGAGGTGGGACGCGACGGCGAGCGCTCCGCACTCATCCTGAAGAAGGCTTCCGAATGAAGCCGAAACAATTGTCGATTTAGACATCGACAACGCGTAAGTCACGCTAATTCCCGTTTTAATTTAAACTTTCAGTGTTGTTATTGATATAAAATGGCGGAATAAAATGATAACGAAAATACGAATGAATGATATTTGCATGTGATTGGTATTTTTTTCTTTGAATTTTCGAATGTTATGAAAATTCTATGAAGAAGGCGTTATTTATCAATCCACATTGAATCCGACACATATTTATATTTATCTGCTTTTATTATGAATGCCGAGTAAAACAGTTACAGAGCTCGCGTTTTAGGAGACATTATGGTATCTCCCCCTTAAGATGAAATGTTAGTTATAAAGCCTCTTAACCAGTCGCTGTTCGCGATCGTGCCTCCAATTGTAGCGTGGCGAATTTGGGAGAGCTGCGTTTCTCTTTTAGTACCTTCCTAGATTTATACCTATGTTATTTGAACAATATAAATTTGAAGAAAATATCTTGAGACTGAACTAGCGACTTATTGCCAACTAGCATGGAAAAGCATCATGATTTCCTACATGCCAAATTTTATTAAAATCCGCCTAGCTCTCTCAAACCTAAAGCCAGACGTCCTTTAGTAAGAAGTCGAGACTGTATAAGTGTGTATAGTATATAAGGTATGCATGTATATAGTGAGTATGTATCTGTGTATACACACACACATACCTATACCATTTAATGCTTTAAACCATGGTAATTAAAACATACATAAGGAGTACAATGTATAAATGTTATTGTTTTCATTTATCACTTTGTAGCTAAGATGTTTAATAACGAAGGGGATTGTATATAAAAGGAATTGTATAAACAAAACAGTAAAAATTTTACAGATATAGCAAAAACACTCAATTAGTTGAGTTGTACAGCAGACCACGACGAAAGGCTGCGCAAGCGCCGATACGTGACTCACCAGCGTCTGTACTCCGTCCCTTTCTAAACCAGTATCCAACTACACCCATCTCGCTCTAAGGCTTTGTAATCGTGTGATATCAATAGATTAGATAAAACCGATTCTCTTGGAACACATGAAACAATGCGCTTGATAACGATTGCATCGATTTTCCGTGAAACTAATCAATGTATAATAAACAATGCATCGTTGGCTGTTTAACTTCTTTTTAACCTTGTAATGTTACACGGTTACTTAACATCTGTTATTGGGTTCAAATGGCGGTATAATTGGTTTTACGGTCATTGCCTAAATGTACGACTGTCTATCTTGTTTGTGTGGTAAACTTGTAAGGTTTGACGAATGCCTATATGTAAGAAACTTGTGTTTATGTATCATGATCATAAGACGACATTCAAGTTTGTAATAAATCAAAGGAAGATTCTACTCTGAAAAGCCTAAATACTGATAATTATACTACATACATATAGTCACGTCTTTTTCCCTTTGGGAAAGGCAGAGACCACTTCTCTCCACCTGCTGCGATCCTGACACACATCTTTTGCTTCTACTACATTCATGAGTCTTTTCATACCTGCTTGTTGGTTGCGGGTACTTTTGACCCTATTTAAAAGATTAAATATGAAACTTTAATTGTGTAAATAGGTTTGCGTCCTTGTCTTCTATATTGCTGCGCCCGACAGGGTCCATATGAGACTTTGTACCTACGTTCTGGAATGTAACACCTTGTACTGCTATATAGAGGCAATAAACAATCTGACTCTCTTTTTATATTTCCTTTACTAGTGAGTTATTGACTCTTTCACACACGTTTAAATTTGACTACACTTCAAAATCTTTAGATATCCGACGCAACACAACGATGCTTACATTTACGAACGTATAACCATCAAAGCTTGAACAATTACAGCTCCACACTAAAGCTGGTGTATAGGCTTGCTATATCTGTTTGAGTAGAAGTTTAGAAGAAGTTTACTTTGCTAGGAACAAAAAATATTTGTTCATGTCCGCGGGAGTGACGTGATTAATTCTCAAACACAATAAAGTGTGTAACATTAGACAATTTTATTATTATTACACCCCTTAAGAACCTAGAAATTCGAAACATTTCAACCGAATCACCCACCAATAAAATAGCATACTCAATTTCGTTACTGTGTACTAAATTGTTACCTACAAAAGTTAGCAGTTTCAACTAATTCACTTATTTTGTTATCCAATTAACTACAGTGAGGTCAACCATATATTCCGCAATGTGGGTTAAAACGTTTAATGTAAATGCTTAATGGGGGATGTCGGCCGCATCCGCAATTATTGTGAGTGAATGTGTCATATTAATATTTTGGCAAAATGGTATAGTAGGTAACAAGGTTATGCAAAGTGTTTTATCATTTATCATAGTTCAAAAGTTCGTTGATAATGAATGGTGTAACTTCATTTTTGAAACGGTCATTGGCTTTCATATATAGGGGGCTTTCATCTATATCATACAAATAGGGGAATATTCAAGAGATTTAAAAATGGATTAAGTTTTTTTTTTTTTTTTAATTTTCAAAGCTAAATGCATGCTAATTACTGGACTGATTCGTGGGCTCAGTTCAAATATTTTTGAAGCAATGACTGGCCAACTTTCCGACAGCCGTGATTAGACCGTGCATGTCGCAGAACAAACTTCAAAATGGCCGCGTTTAAAATGACTCCAACAAGCATTTTCAATTATTTATTTTGAAATGTAATGTTGTTATGAAATACATTTTTTGGCAATGTTTTAACGTAAAAAATAGATTAAAACCATACAAGTATTTGAACATATGCGTCCCTATCTACGACCGGCTTATATCGTTCCATATTAGTTCACAGGCCATTTTGTCCATAAGTCGGCGGTATTCACCCCGCTGTGCACGGCGCGATACTACAGCTTGAAAAGTGATTTATATGGCTATGTGGCAAATTGTTCCGATTTATTAATAGCTGCATTAAAAATAAAGGTCAATTTAGACTTATATGTGTGTTTTTATATACTGTACCAATGAAAAATAATATTAGGCACACAAAATAACACCAATTCCTCGCAGAGCTTGGTGTTCTTTTCTTTAGGAGTGTATGCTGAAGCACCTTTTTGAAAGTCACGATGACGCGTTCTTGTAATTATTAATTATGTGATTACTGATAAAGCTTCAATAATAATAAAAAAAATTACAGTACACTCCTGATAGTTGCTGCTGCATTTTTAACCTTCGGCGAAAGAAAGCGTGTTATAAGATTGGACTGTGGGATCGTATGTGGTACCTTTCAATCGGCTGAACCAATTTTAATTTTGTTTTATTTTTTTTGATAGGTGACTCGATCGAATGTGTTCTTATCTATGTTACAGCGCAGTCGTGTGCATTTAAAATAATTATTCAAACGAGACAAATGAAACCAAACAGTATTCTCAAGTTCAACTAATGACAACATTGGTTTCTCCGACTTCCGGATCTATCATTAGTACAGAAAGACATCTCAATGGCAACGTTATTTATTATATTGTCAACACAAACAAAACTTAAGTTTCATTGAATTAAAAATTGACTACGTCATCGTCCTTACTTGGTGGACGTTCCTCCAGAGCCAACCCATTCGTTCACTATATATCTTTTAAAGATAATGTCAAAACATGTTTTTACATAAACATCATATTGTTATAACATGCATGCAGGTTGGTAATGGTAGTTTTGTTACGGTACACGTTTTACAGTTTTACATGAAGAGGTGTACAAACTTGGTTTTGGCTATATATGCCATTGAAAATAGAATCCGGTAGCGTTTTCATTATATCGTTTATTATGCGAACTGCAAAGAACTGGAACTCCCTCCATCAGGTGAGATCGCGGTCAAATATTTGCTTATCTATATAATATATAAAAATCAATGCCACTTTTCGTTGTAATTTTATAACTCAAGAACGGGCTCACCTGTCTAAACCATATGTTTAGGCTTTGTTCGGACTATTTAGTAGATAGTTTATGTGAAGTTTGAACAAAATCGGTCGAGCGGTTCTTCATTTATCACACCCGGGCTAAGCCGGGGCGGATCGCCAGTTCACGATAAAAAATAATGGTAAAAGTTGTCCCAACCATGTTAGAATGTTTTCAAAACAATAACAACGAAAACATCAAAACATTCTGACATATTACTAGTAGTTTGTTAAAAAAATACTACTGAAAGAAAATGTTTGCAATATAAAACCATACCAAAAGCTTTGCCCACAGACTGCCCACTAGTTCATTCTACAACGAAAAGCAATATAAAATAAAGATTTAGTAGAGATGCGTTAATTATTAACATTAACTATAATCGAGAGCTTATCTTAAACTAAACATTTAAACACCAATAAAAGTTGCCATCTAAAATAATGTCGTCAGACTTTCACCTGTCAAACTGGCGGGTGTCGTCCCACATTACTTACGTCATAATGACGTCTCTCGTTTTTTTTTTCTTTTTAGTTTCGTTTTCTCCTCTAGCTAGAGATACGATTAGGTTGTTTTTAACACGTGGCGGTGAATCATTATGTTTTTTTGTGGGAGATTATATTGTTTGGGATTTTCCGCTGTTTATATACTACGAAATCTATTGTAGTTTTAATTTTTACTTTTATTGAGAACTCGTGCAACACAATGACAGCAGTCCACGAAGTCCTCAGAGGCAATTCCAATATAAATTACCCATTTCAATTTATTTGATTTTTCGGCTGTACTTTTAATTTTATTCTAATTTTATTTTTTTCCTAAATTAATCTGTATCGATGCGAATCAAACAAAAACCAAACAGCTAAATCAATCAAGTAATTTTCGAGTCTTTCTAAGACTTTTTTTCAATGCTAAAGCCTTAAAGACATTCAACCGATAGCAAACAAACAATAATGTATGCAGGATTTTAGGGCAATGTTTCCAGTCAAATAACAGCTCATAAAGAGATTTAAGTTCTCAAGGTGACGAGCGCAGTGCTTATTTAGGCTCAAATCTCTGGGTGCCGTAATGGGCAAGCGTGACCCTTACTATCTCCTCAAACTCTTCACTTTCAAATCAATGTCCTAATTTTTACGATCCAGTCGAAACGATTCGCCATCAAAATAATAAGAGCTCGTTCGCTAGTTTCCACGGTGATTGCTTTAATGGCCGATTTAACTGAACTGTAAAGGCCGCTCTGAAGGAAAACTCGACGTACGCGGAAAATAGATGAGTCTTGCGAATGTTGGATTTCCTAGTTAGTATTGTAGTCTTAATTGAGGTAGTAATCTTTGCGTTTTATTATTTACTATGATACGAGTATCTTTTCGCGAACCACAATGGAATTGAATTCCTTGCTGATATGATTGTGACTCTCATATTGTAGAGAGTCTCAAGTCGCGAGGGAACAGTCATATCTTCAAAGATATGATATGACAATATGGTCGACGATGGACTACGCTTCTATTGATTGAAGCGTACTCCATCGTCGACGATATTGTCGCTTACCATCAGATGAGATAGTGGTCTAACGTTTCACCCAATCATGGGCGCAGTGACTCGGTATTTATCCGAGCCTACCGAGGGACTGCTAGCGCGACCCTATATTTCCTCACCCAGGCTAGGAACTATTCCACAACTTTACCATAGTATTATATGTATATTTTTATTCAATTACATTAGAGACATTTAACTGTAAGTGTAGGCCGTTTCGACCTATGTTAACCTCTATCCTTTATGCATAAGGAAATAAAGTTCCAAATTCTATAAGAGTTAGTAAAACACCTTTCGTGATACAGTCATTGCACGAAGTGTATTCTTGGAAATAACGCCGTTTGGTAGTTTTGTCATCGATATCTGATTATGTTAATACATACAAATTTTGATGAATAAAATAGCCATTGACTAAGCGATCCAACTGTTTCACATGTATCTTGAATGATAGGTAAAATTATATTACATCGGTACCTTATTCATTACATTAATATAATAAAAAGGAAAACTATTAATTTTATAGCTAAAAAAATGGGTTATCACTGGCATCCGCTTTTTTAGCTTCACACTTACGTTCTGTGCGTAGTATCTGTATTTTTTAGTACATCGATGGTAACAAATTAAATTTGATGGCCACCATGTATGGCGCAGGGAGTTTTATGACTCCACTGATCTACGTTTTGATCCTAATTTTCTTTTTATTGAGTAATCGGAATTTCGACAGCTTAATTATTCCCTATTTGGTGGCGTGAATAAGTTAAATCAATGAGATTATATTATATTCAAGAAATTACCTTGTTTTTTGTCGAAAATGTTTTTATCCTTATAGATTGAATCATCGATTTGTGAAACACACGCGCGGATATTACCATATATGGACAATGAAATATATTTAAAACTTTAAATAGTTATCATGCTGTTAAAAATATAAAATTGATGAATAATCTATTATTATCGATTATTTCAATAATCTATTGACGAAATCATTGCAGGCAGACGCGCTACCAACGAGGCGGGCATCAGATTAATGCGTGACTTAAAATATTTTTAACTATGACATTATCTATGACATCTACCGTGCTAAGAAAGTTTACACTTGAATCATACCCGTACTGTTCATTAGACGAGCCTATATCCAGAACCAAGCGTTACTAGAATAAAATAGAAAGCCGAAGGTCTCGCGACTACTCGTCAATCTGGTTAACTAGAGCTTGTCTCATAGTGACGAACTTGTGATTTCGATGAGACCATACGCTTATTATGAAAACAAAATCTCGACGAACTGTGTTAATTGGGGATATGTGATCTTTTTTATATTTTTTATTTTATTTCAATGGATCTTAGAATCTATAACGATTTAAAGTTGGTAAGCTTTACTGAGTTAGCGTGCTCCATCTGCGACTGCATCGTCGTTTTCTATCATGTGAGATTGTGATTAAACGATGGCTTAGTTAAAAATATATTAATTAAACGCAAACCAATTTCAACGCATAAGCGTTGAAGTTGGTCGATAAAATTTATAAGCGACAACCTCTGAAGTATAATCTACCAAACAAAACAAAATCAAAATCGATTCATAATTGGCGGAGATTCGCGTAACATAAAAAAAAACGATTTGAAAACCTCCTTTTTTGAAGTCGGTTGAATAGCAACCATTCCTACTTACATTTACAATATAGCTGTAATAACTAATAAAATTCTTATTACATAATAACAAAATATTTAAGTCTTATTACCGGTAAAGTGTTAATTAATAAGTAAGTTCACTATTTACGTAGTTGGGTATGTCGACTTATTATGATTGGTGTATGTAGACGTCGGCTTCTCGAATTAATAGATACGAATATAATCGATTGAAGCCATAGCGCGAGATTGGTTTTCAAATATTCTTAGAAATTCGACAACATCAAATAAGATTTTGAAATTTAATAAGTAAAAGATTTTCATTCTGCTACACAGCTAGAGTACGCAGTAACTTGAGTATTTATTAGTTATTTTATGAGACATGCCTAAAGTTATTGCCAACGCAATTTAATTTTAATTTTTATCACCGAGTATGGCTTGACAAGGATTCCAATGAATATCGCAGAATACGAGTGAAAATGGTTGTTTCTAAACGCCTAATAAATCATTTGACTTAATGTCCCATAGTATTTGCCTTTTTTATATATAAATATCGTTCTCTTTTATGTCAAGCAAGGATGAGAGCGGCAATAAGCCGACCTCGCCTAAACGTGGTGCCCCTGCCGTTCAACAAATGCGTCCCCGTTGTTTCACAGTAACATTCCCAACCAGAGTTGACGTCAGGTCGACGGCTGGCCATGTAAGCTCAAGCCAAATTCTGTACGACATGATTACAAAAGAAAATAAATTGTGCCAACCCCACAGGAAGTAGGATAAGGGTAGTGAAATGATGATCAAAACAAAATTGTTAATTCACATGGGCCCCAAAGAGGCACTCATGAAAGTTAATGACTCTACTGCCAGATTCGCAAAATGACAGCCATCTCGAAAAGATACTGTTTATGGTGTCCTATGTCTACGGATACATGTTTCGAAACGACAAAAATTTAATTGATTACACTTAACTCTAAGCCTTTGCTCTATCTTCTAGAACTTTCAAGGAAAGTCGGGAATTAGTGAGAATTACGCGTTGTCGATGTCTACATCGACAATTGTTTCGGTTTCAATCGGAAGCTTTTTCAGGATGAGTGCGGAGCGTTCGCCGTCTCGTCCTACCGTACTGAGGTGGTGTGAGGCTAAGTCACACCCGTTTAATTTTTATTGAATAGTTCAAAATGTGTTTTTCTCGACATACATCCAAGTAAACTTTACTCATTACCCGAGCCCATTGCAGTCCAAATTAAAGGTCCCACAGCCCACAGGTGGACTAAGTAACAGTTGAGCAGTTAGCAATCCACTCGCCCACTCTAATGGTATGATTTTGGAGCGAGGGTGGGCGGCGTGGTACCAGTGGTACGCTCGACTCCGTACCATGGGCGGTGTTACCAGTATTGGTTGTTGGGGAAATGTGTCGTTAATTCAGGTTATCGACGAATTTGTTCAATGCGAAATTGTGGGACTGTAATATAGCTGATCAGATAATGATATACTCTGATTATCATAACTAGAGTTTCAACTTTACTTATCTATTTCAAGTGTCATGGAACTAATTGTTGTTAATAACATATTACGAGAGTATTTGAAGCAAATACCAGTAATTCGAAAATTGCACAGAAAACTAACTGGACGACAAACTAGACTCTTCTTTTTATATAAAGACTAGCTGCGCCCCGCGGTTTCACCCGCGTTGATAATGATGAAAAGTGATGATGATGATGATGATGAAAAATAGATGTTGGCCGATTCTCATAGATACCGGATATGCACAAAACATTTCATCAAAATCGGTCAAGCCGTTTCGGAGGAGTATGGCAACGAAAACTGTGACACGAGAATTTTATATATTAGATAGACAATGTTAAACAATATATACGGTAAGTGCTTTATTAGGAATGATAAAAATCCTAGATTATGATAAGTATTGAAATTGTAGCACAAGTGTATTACGTTGCGCTCAATAAAGAGTACTAGGTGTTCCCCGTGGCTTCGCCCGCGTTCATGATGTTAATAGTCCAAGATTTTAACACCTCCCTACCAAATTTCATGAAGATTAGCCCAGAAGCAACCAATATAAGAGCTGAGACACAAGTAACTTTCGAATCTAGATATAATAATACTAATAAGTATATTACGTGTAGTATAGGTATTTTAGTATTTGTTGTTCATCAATTAATTTAACACAAAATTGTCACACGGAGACATAAAAGAAAAAAAAAAACTAAACTATATATGGACTATACATGGCGAGCGACTTGATCGTTTTGTGACTTAATTACCATAAAAAAAACTAAATGACAAGTTTTCTATAATTAATCCTCACTCCAATAAATCATAAATAAAAACCTCGTCTATAGGAATGTCATCAGCATCTCGGTAGCTGCAGACTGACTGGCATCTAACGGTTTTAACAGCCTCTGTAACGGCACCAGCGGTCACTCGAGCTCGCATTAAATGTTCGTGAGCAGTATGACGTATGTTTTGTACAGACCTATACATTTATTCCTTATATATAACACCATAACATGGTTAGAATCATAGTATACCTATCTATAAAGGTTGAAATGATGCAAAAATATTAAAATTGTTAGGAACTGTTTTCCCTCATGTCATTTGATCGAATTTGTCGATTTAGGTTTCGAACTTGTACGATGTTTTTACCTGGCATGAGTTTACGTTAAGAGATTGAGACGAAAGAATATCTTCTAGGTATGTATGCTACATCTTCAGTCGTATCTTCACTTTCCATAAGGTGAGATAGTGGCCAAATGCTTGCTTATCTAGCATAAAGTTTAATTAAAAAAATATCAAAACAATTTCGTTTCGATTTTGTTTTGATCATACGCCAAGCTTGCTCTATATAAAGGTTCATCCATAATTATAGGATGAAAATGATTATTTGGTAAGTAAACATAAAAATCCTACTTAAATAGGATGCTTGTGCATTTTGTGTTAAAAAATTAGCTTGGCCGTCATTAAAACATCTCAAAAAGGATAGTAATTAAATAGACTTAAAAGATGTGATCACCAAAAACGAATCACATATTATTTGTCTAACCTACACGTATAACAGTAACATCATACAAACAGAATATCACACATGTACATACACTGGGTCACGGCTGGCGTGATACAATGGACGGCTAACTTTCTTTCTCATCTAGACGTCTGAATCTAGGTGGACTGCGCGTAGTGAGAGGTCGCTGTGCTCTAGAATTGTAAATCGGGCGTTATTAATCTAACTATACTGAGCCCTGGTTTCACCCGCGTTCATAATATTGATAATGTATCAATCTATGTCCTAAGTCTACTTAAATCGGTTCAGCCGTTATGACGTGATACAAGTACGAACACTGGCTAAATCACCCTTGACGAACCATCTGGACGAAGCTATAAAAACGAATGCACCAATTTTCATCAAGCATAGCTAAGAATACTCATAGATTAAACCACCTGTCCAAAAAAAATGTCGGAGGCAAATCACTAATGTTCGGGGAACTATCCTTGAGCCAGTCAATCTAGACAGACATCATTTACCATCATCGACAACATCATAACTAACGTATAATTTAATAACAATTCAAAACTCCCGCACATTTTAAATTGATTAATTTAAATTATAATTTAAACGTAAGCAAAGCTTAAGAAAACCGAAGAAATATTTTGGTTTTGGCTTGATCGATTTCGATACAATTTATATGAGACCACCTCTGAAGTATTATAATCTATCAAACAAAATTATTACTTTGAGGATCGGTCCACAAATGGGGGAGAAATCGGTGAGCATACCTCCTTTTTTGTTGTCGGTTTGTTGAAGAAAATCCTTTTTTTACCATTTATTCTTTGTGTGGGTATTCAACATAATAAAAACTTTACCTCGACGAAATTCAACTGCAAACTACAGGTAAGTATATCGCGTTATCAGTTAAGCCACATTGATAAGGCTGCTAATAAACACTCAGCGTGCTATCTTATACGATTTGTGTATATATAGACTATTGAGGAAGATATATGTGTTCATTCATATATACGAGTATGACAGTTGCTAAGTAGGACCATTCATCATTGATCAAACCTAAATATGTATAATTGAGACGCAAGCAAACCTTTAAAAAACTGACTTCCGACCGTTTCGGCTTGATCGATTTCGATAAAATGTATATAATTTATGTCAATGTATAAAATTGTGTAATTTTCATAAACTTATATGTGGTTTTATAAAACATTTTCTCGATAAGCCGTTGGTTCAATTTATTTTTAAAGCAATTGAAAGAAGTTGCCTCTAAAATGGTCTCCTCACACTCAAATCATTAGAAGGTGAATAAGCTATCCCTAAATGAATAAGCTATCTATAGTATACTGATCGATACATCAGTCGTAGTAGAGATTGTCTAAGCTGAAATGACGCGCCCCACCATTTACGCACACAAGCGTGGTCGGATTTATCACCCGACTAGTCGACCGTCTTGTACACGTGCAGATTCATTGTTCACTGAACAATCGACGCTCCCATACAGATGAAGTGTCGTCATTAATATTTGCACTCACACATCTAAATAAACTAATTAAGTAGTGGGGCGCGTCATTTCAGCTTGGACGAGCTCTACGAATGTTTAAAAAAATCCATTTATAAATACATAGTAGTAGTATATCACAGTTGAACAAAGTCTTTAAGCTTGTAAATGGCAGGAAGTAATACAATGAAAGACTTATTGTTATCGATTGCAGACTAAGTAAGCACGATACAATATACAATACCAAACTTATAGTTATACTAGCTTTTGCCCGCGGCTTCGCTCGCGTTAAGAAGTATTATTTTAAAATTGACAAAGTTTCATACAAACTTTCATCCCCTATTTTATCCCCTTGGGGGTAGAATTAATCAAAATCCTTTCTTAGCGGATGTCTACGTCATAACATCTACCTGCATGCCAAATTTCAGCCCGATCCGTCCAGTGGTTTGGGCTGTGCGTTGATAGATCACTATGTCAGTCAGTCAGTCAGTCACCTTTGAGTTACATATATTTAGATGAGATAGATACATGTGGTGCTCTAGAACTAGTTTTATTTTTCTTCTTAATTTTGGCTTCGCAATCTTGTGGATTTAGCCAGTGTCATGTGATAATATAATATTTCAATTGTATTTCATATTATAAGTCACAGTCAAAGTCAAGTAAAAGAGTCAAGGTCCAGTCATAGTCAATTCATGCCCTTGAAAAGTGGTAGAAACTTTACTAGAACTTCTATTGTAGTTTTGGAGAGGAAGCGAAAAACACGTTTTTCAAATTTGTATGATTTGCCTACACCTATGCACGTTTACTGAGTGTTAGTACACTTAAAAAAAACAATTACATCCTTTTTAACGCATACAAATAAACGCAATCTCATTAACAGCCCTCATAAGTATGAAGACTTGTATCGAAAGTGGCGGAAACAAGAACATCACACAATCACACCCTACTTGGTGAACACAAATTTCCGTTAAGAATCGAACACAGACTTATTTATTCGGTTTCTCTTTAAACATTCAAATAAATCACAAAGCAACGGTTTTAAATAACAAAATTTCACATCACTCATTAAAAAACAGATGTTATATACTGAATAATAATGAATTAATAATGTGTAGATAAGTTTTTATTGAGTTTAGTATTCAGTATAATGAAATATTCTCATAAATCTAATTTAAAGTAACGATATTACGTAACTAGATATTAATTAAAATAATAAAAATGCGGCCAAATGCGAGTCGGGCTCGTACCATTAACTCATGTCTGTTGTATGGGAGCCTCCCTTAAATATTTGTTTTATTTTAATTTCATTATTTATTTTTAAAATGAATATATAACTAAATATTCTGTGAATATTTCATGCGTCTACCTGTGGTCGTTATCAAAAATCGAGCGAAAACGAGCAAAAAAAACACGTTTGTTGTAAGGGTTCTCCCTTAAATATTTATTTTATTCTGTTTATTAGTATTTGTTGTTATAGCGGCAACAGAAATACATCATCTGTGAAAATTCCAACTGTCTTACTATACAATACAATACAATAACTCTTTATTGACACCAATAATAAAAAAAGTACAGAAAAGAAATTACTAATGAATAGGTACAATGGGCGGTCTTATCGCTAAGAGCGATCTCTTCCAGACAACCTTTGGATGGAAAAGAATAATACAGATAAGCAGGGATGGTGGTGTGGTAAAACTGAGACTAAGTACTAAATAAACTGCATAAACACTACATATACATGTACACATATAATTATCCTAATACATATCTAATATATATATATACAATATCATATACCATAATAAATATAATACATACACATGCATAAATAAATTAATACATACAAACACATCCATACAAGTGAGCAAAAAAAATTAAAAATAAAAAAAAGAGAAAAACTTATTCTACGCTGTTATGTTACTAAGGTAAAAGTATTTTATTTGCAATTTAAACGAATCAAGGGATTGAGCACGTCTGATAGTGATCGGAAGCGCGTTCCACAAACGCACAGCCTGCACAGTAACGGACGAGTCATAGAAACCAGTAGAGTGCGGAGGCATCCTTAAACGCAAGTTTTCTGATGACCTAAGACAGAGGGAATTGGAGGAGTCAAAGAACTCAAATCTCTCTTTGAGGTATCGTGGGGCTTTAGGGTTAAAAAGTATGTTGTAGAGGAAGGAGAGGACATGAGTATGCCGGCGAGCCCGGATAGGCAGCCACTTGAGCTTAGAGCGGAATTCTGCCACGTGATCGTATTTTCGGAGACCGAAAATAAACCGAATTGAGAAGTTTTGTAATCGCTCAAGCTTGTTTAACTGCTCCTCTGTTAGATCTAGGAAGCAGGAGTCGGCATAGTCCAGAATTGGGAGGAGAAGAGATTGAGCAAGCGCAATTTTGGTTGCAGTGGGCAGAAAATTACGTAACCTGTTGAGTGAAGCTGCAGATGTGTAAATTTTTCGACTTATAAATTGAAGTTGCGGTCCCCAACTAAAATTACTATCTATAATTACACCAAGGTTTTTTACCTGCTTGCTATATGGTATGGTCACACCATCAAACTCAATTTGAGGAAGTGCTGCAAAATCTAATTTTGATATTAGTCTGGAGCTTCCCACAACAATGATTTGTGTCTTTGTGGGGTTAACGGTAAGTCCATAAGATCTACTCCAGTTATAAATGCGGCGTAAGTCATCATTGGTTTTTGTGATAGCACCAACTAAGTTAACAAGCGGAGCTTGGGTATATATCTGGAGATCATCTGCATAGAGGTGGTAAAGAGAAAAGAGGTAGAAAGATATTGAATTAATAAATATTGCAAAAAGAAGAGGGGAAAGCACGCCGCCCTGTGGAACGCCGGCACTCAAATTGCACCAAGAGGATCTACGCACACTAGGATCACTATCACGGTTCATAAGATAAAGCCTGGTGACAGACGGACAGACAGACGGACGGACAGCGGAGTCTTAGTCCCGTTTTACCCTTTGGGTACGGAACCCTAAAAACAACTAGCATAAACCTTAATTAACAATTATGAAAAGTTAAAATTGAGTTAGGTATCAAATATAATTAATGCTTAATGATCAACTGGCTAAAGCCAATTCCAAAGTCGTAAATTTAGTCGTAAAGTCGTAAAAGCTGAACTGTGTCGCTGTCGATTCTAGATATCCTTATTTAGAATATTGTGTAAGATGTATGGCGATGTATAAATATTAGTGTAGTGTGCAAACATGTTAACTAACAATTTTGTTTTTATTAAGTAATTGAGATAATTAAACGCAAGCAAAGCTTAAAAAAAACCGCCTTCACCGCTTTATCTCAGGAATCTTGATCATATTTAACGTATAAAACACGCATTATTGACGATAACTCAAAAACGACTAATCAGATCTTGATCAAATTTTAATGGGACCAATTGGAAAGCAATGCCTATGAAACAAAAAAAAATCTAAAAAAATACAGTCGACATGAGTACTTCCTCCTTTTTTGGGAAGTCAGTAAAAAATATGTAACTCAGATAATTTCTACTAATTAGTAAATGCTAATAATAGTTTGATACTCAATAACACCAATTCTGCTGAACAGATTAGAATGTTATTTAATAAGGAGGATAGTTTAATAACATGAGTTGCTTTTGATAAAGACGTGCGACTTGCGAGGTCACGGATGGAGTATAAAAGTCACAAATAACGTGTACATACACAAATCACTATAAGTTTTAGTTATATAGTTTTTCAACATTATATAATTTTCTTAAGAGTAGGTTACCATACAAATCGGAACATCATAGATATCAAAATAAGGCAAGCAGAAATCGAAAGTGATAGAACTTAGTCAGATATAGATAAACACAGTTTTATTAATATGAAAGAGTCAATGGAAAGACACGCATATCAAGAAACTGCTGATGAAGACGAAAATCAAGCAATAACGGATTTCGCAAGTCACATTATGAATTACCCGAAACATTAATGTAACTTGAATTATTAAACAAAACACAGAACAGATTATAGAATATAATACTAGGCACAAAAGATCTTGATAAACTACTCAATTCGAATGAAACAAAGACTAAAGTAGGCACAGAACTGTTACCTTGGTCTGGTGAGCGAGACTCGTAAGCCATTAACTTTTAAGAGATCACCTTTAATTTCATACAACGAGGCCGATGTTTTTTACCCACGTATGTATGAATTGATTTAATTTAAAAACTGTGAGTAAAGTAATGTATAAAGTGAAGTCAATGCAGAATGTCATACTGTAGGTGATGTTGCTTTATTGAGGAAGTTGTTTTACATGCAAGTCATCCACGTGCATGGTATTAATTATGTTGCACTTGTATCATAAATAGTTATACAGGCATTAAATAATCGTACTAGACTTAATGTATTAATTACATTAATTGGTTTGATGACATAAATTGAAAAATTGAGATAGAAGTTTCAATAATGTTTTTTACAAAATTAACAAGAAATAGAAGGATGCCTTCAGTAGCAGCAATGTTATTTTCTTCTGTATGTCATTTAAGTTTCGACCTAGGTCATCAATCAAACTAGATGAGGTTAAGAGGCTTGATGACTTGCTCCTTCCCTGCCATTAAATAAGATGAAAAGGTTCATAATGTCGGGTCAACGAAAACATAACAAACGGTAAAATGTCATTCGTCTTCGAATGCTAGGAAAAAAATGTTCAAGACAGTTAAGCACAATATTAAAAACCTTGAAATATAAGGTAGCGACGACTTTAAATGAGAATCCAATTCCCTAAAGAATACGCTTCAGATAGTTCATTTAAAGACGATGAAAAGTGAGCAGGTACACATTTATAAGACTTTAAATTCTTCAAGAAGCGAAACAACCAATAAATTAATAAGAAATACATTATTTCGAACCTTCAAGCGTATTGCTACCACATTTGTTATACATACTGGTAAGCAATGGAATATTTTGCCCGAGTCTGTTTCCCGATAAGTTCAAGTGGACATGAATATTCTAGGCTAGCATACTGCCATCGTCACTTTCTCTCACGTAAGATAGAGTTCAAATGTTTACCTATAGAGAATAACAAAAGATGTATAGGATGACCTACTATAAATACTAGTATACCTAGAAGTCATTACATATTGCACAATAGGTATAATGAATCAATAAATGCATTCCGCTATTCCATTCAACAAGCTACAAGCTTCTTGAATCGATTCTAAGGCGTGCTAACTCAAATGTTTGAATACAAAACTGGCACAAGAACAACCTGTTCCAACACCTTGCCTTTGTTTAATTTGTTCAAACGTTTGCGGAATATTAATAATTCAATGCTCGTGAAACGTTTAGCTGAGGGTTTAAACTCTAGAGAGTGAGTTACGTTCAAAGAAATCACAACAGTATATGATATGCGAAACGAATCTGAGAGAAATATTAGACATGTAGAAAAGAGAAATGTAACTGAGTTAACGCGTATTCAGCTTAAGCATGAAGGCGTTATAAACATAAATGAGAAAACTTAACTAAGAGAAACAAAAAGAAATAGAGTGTTTGGCACGAGCATTCAAAAATATGTCGAAAATTTTGCAATTCTATTCAACTGAAACTAGTCACGCATATTTTTTATCTAATAGAGGGACGAGACGAGCAAATAACAAGATAACAAAGAAAGAAGAATAACAAGATGTATTAATAATAACAAAAAAAAATAATTGGTAGCGATGTCTATGCATATATAATAGGGCCTAGACGAGCTCTTAAGGACAGCGGAATTGTGTTTTTG
Organism: Lomographa bimaculata; assembly: GCA_948107665.1. Lineage (NCBI taxonomy): Eukaryota > Metazoa > Arthropoda > Insecta > Lepidoptera > Geometridae > Lomographa > Lomographa bimaculata. The sequence goes on along the minus strand of OX403610.1, from coordinate 9,075,751 downwards.
GTAGTGATTTTGTGGGATGTAAATGTTTCCCGCACCCACGACACAAGTCATCGAAATGTGTGTAGTGCTGCGAGTGTGAAACCGTTATTTTATATTTAAATTACTACATGTAGCGGGATAGTAGTTCCCCACAAATATAGTGCCTGTCTCTCTCGTCATTCCAGCTGCCATCCATGCTGCCATTCAAAGCAGTAAGAAATTATTCATTCACTTACAAATAATACCATTTCCAGTACTATTTAACCAACTAATTAATAAGAGCACCGTAATATGTAATTACAATCGTAGCACGCCCTCTCGATATCCGTGCTAAGGTCGACGTGACCTCGCCAGTGACACGACCCTGTCATAGTAAATAACTACGGTTTATCTCAATAATAAGATATTGATTCACTTGATGTTCCATGATTGAACTCATTTTTCATTCAACTCGAAGACAATAATATCAATAATGTGAATCTTTTTACCAGACTGCTCAACGCAAAGAATTGTAATGTGTTTATCAGTATATTTATGTATGTATGTTCTTTTGTGACTCTCTAAAGACCAAACGCACGGGCCGATTTTGATGATTCTTACTCCATTCGATTTGTCTTAAGAGGGTTTAATGCTTTCGTCTCACTCGCACAATTCGATATTTTTAATAAATACAATTATGTACGTGTGTTTTTGAAAATGTTTTCAACGAACTCTATGGACATTAATAAGTATTTTAATACAACTACAGAACAAAACTATATCTACTACGATACCTACTACGTGATACTTCAATCAAAATCAGTCACGTTTTACACATTATCTATCTTCGAAACAATCAAACTAATTACATAGATATCTCTGTAATTTAATAACGCGAAGGTTTTGTTACAAATTAGATCATAAACTTACCAAGAGGAATGTCTTTTGAAAGATTAGACGAATGCTCTATATCTTAACCCCCGACGCAAAAAAGAGAGGTGTGTCTGTATTTGTGTACATATGTCTGTCTGTTTGTGGCATTGTAGCTACTAAACGCTGGACAGATTTTGTAGGTTTGTTTTGTTTGAAATGTGACTTAAACGAGAGTGTTCTTGGTGAAAATCCATGCAGATATTTTCCAGATAGTTGTGGGTATTTACAAAATAAATTGCCCCTTGTTGACTTATCAAGTTATCTACGCCTAATAGGAACAAACCTTACATAAATGATTATATATATAGCAACAAGATAATGGAATTGTGGAGCGAGGATGTCAATCAAAATTAACAGCATCACACTTGTTATATACTTTGAAAGTTTGTATATGTATATTCCATAGGCTTCCTAAATGGCAATCTTCATCATATTAAACGAGTACTATTTTGTTTGTATTGGCAGAGCTCTTGGCAATGTAAGGCCATGGGGATAACTTAAGTGAAATCTATCCATATTTTTATGTTAAAACGACTTAGTCGACACAGACAGACATAGTTGTAGCGGCATTGCATTGTAAAGTTCAACAGGACTGTACAGCAACTTTGCAAGATAAATAACTTAACTCATACATTTATGCAACGCTAAATGAGTATGCGCCTGCACAAACGACGTATGACTTATGCAAGTTCTGCTATCTTCATGTAATGCTAAAAGTTGAGCAAGTTACTACTTTGTTACTTCCAAAAGATTCATTTCCTTTTGTTTCGACAACCCAGTTGATGCGGTGGGTAAGTCTCTGTGAGTCTTGGGTTCAATTTCCGACAGAAGCATATATGCATTCCACGCAGTGGTACATCGTCGACCGCATCGTGGATTACGATCAGGTGAGATAGTGGTAAAACGTTTCCCTATCTTGAATATACATTTGTGCTTCTGGTTCTTGGTTTGATTGTGAGTGTATTATGAAAATATTTCAAGCGCACACTAAGTTCGATGACTTGACAGCTATACAAACACAACAGCTTATTTCATATGTGTATGTATTATAGATTAAACAGTTTGGAAGTTTACTCAACACATTTCACCAACATTAAAGACTGGGCTCGCCTGCAGCACTTGTTATCACTAAGGTGTTCTTATCGCTATCTATCGCAAACGATAACACGGATAACGAGCCGTATGTGATGTCATCGTGAGCGACGGCACTTTTACTTAGGAAAAAACCGTACGTAGGAGATTATTTAATTATAACTCATTTTACCGGTCAGCAGTACTTAGGATTTCAGTGTTGGGTCCAGATTGTTTTTTACGATGAGATTTTCGAACAGTTAACATTGACATTGACAAGTAGAGTTCAAGCGAAAATTTTAGCTATGTACATTACATCTGCCGAATATCAATATTTTTTGTACTTGTGCATTGGTACTTTTTATATTATAGTAACAATGTACGGATAATAATTTTAACGTAAGCAAAGCTTTAAAAAAAACGACTTCACCGCTTCATCTTCAAAACCCTTGATCAGATTAAATGAATATAATAACCATTACTGAGGATAACTAATAAAAAAATACTAGTCAGATCTTGAACAAATTTAATCGGGACCACATGGAAGCACCAGTTTTCAAACAATAATCATCAAAATCGGTTCACCTAGAAAAAAGTTCTGAGATAAAACATAAAAAAAATTACAGTCGAATTGAGAACATCCACCTTTTTTCTAAGTCGGTAAAAACCGTTACAAACAAACTCCGTTCCGTACGAAAGAGAACGCAAACGCATCAGTCACGATCCCCTCGTTTGTGAAATTGTTGCGACCCACATACAAACACAACTATAGTAACACACATAGTAATAACCACCTGCTCCGGCTTAGTTCGGAAAGTAGTTTTCTACACAAGTTTGTCCGCTAATGTGTATTTAACGACACCTTTCTGCGAGTGACGAACCGCGCATCGCGTTTTATAAGTTGTCGAGACAACTTGACTAATCTATGACATTAGTAAAGGTATTCCTGACGATACGGTAAATAATATCATGCGTGTAACTCGAAAATGTAATTATTTACTAGAAATAGAAGATTCTTATGTTACCTATACAATACCTTATCTTGTTTCCATTCATATTCAAACATGAAACATTCTAAATCAAAACAACATCAAAAAATTTACCAAAGTTATATATAATATACTAGCTTACCCAGCAAACGTTGTTTTGCCATATACATTATTTTATGCTGAATCATAAATTAATAAAAATATAACATTTTGTCCAAAAAATAAAATCCACCCTTAACGTTTAGGGGTTTGAATAATAGATATTGACCGATTCTCAGACCTACCTGATATGCACACAAAAATTTTATAGTAATCGGTCAATCCGTTTCGGAGGAGATTGGTAACAAACACCGCGACACGAGAATTTTATATATTACATTTTTTTAGTTAGATAACGTAAGTACTTAGAAAACCTTGAAATTATTTAGAAAATTAAGGCATTAATAAAAACAAAAGCCAGCAGTTTTTAAGTTATAGAACATAGCGATGCAGGACGTTTGTAAATATATATTATTCTTCTTGTAAAAGATAATGGTATTGTGAATCTGGGCAAATAACTTCACACATTGTGTAAACACAATAAAACACAGTAACTAAAATTTCAAAGTACTGCAATATACTTTACAGATACAAAGCATTTTAAAATCCTATAGACTGTAGTCTATAGAATCGCCACTAATTTGTCATTTAACTCAAACGTACATCGACTTATCATAGGCCATAGTATCGACTAAAATCAAAAGTTCTAAACTTAATAAACCCAGTATCGGCTAGCCGGCAGAGCAATTGTGTTGCAAGTCCGGATATCAAGGTCCAGTTGGCCCGTTTCACTCGAAACAAAACACCCAAGTTAACTGTTTTAAACTGTGCTCTATCAACCGTGTAAATAATGGCAGAAGTGTCGATTTGCTACTGATTTGTTTCAAGGTGTATTTCTTTTGATGTCGGTGTAACTTCTGCAACGTTATTGACTTCAGTCGGTTTGGAATCGATTTTCACGACTACTCGTTTCACGCGATTGTTAGAACCAGAACCAAGTTTGTCAGTTTGTTTTGTATAGATTTAGTTTAGTTTCAGAATATATAGGCAATTAGTCTGAATATTACTATCATTAGGGAGCTATTGTTCGTAAACTATCCAGTCATGTTAAATTCTCTTATATTCGTCTCGCTCTATGACGGTGTTTATTAATAAATTGTAATTAATATTCACGTGTAATGTTATAAAAACAAAGTTGTGAAGGTTGTAGAAAACCTGTTGTATCCAAAGTCAATAAGATATACTAGAAAGGTAAATAGCCTCAAGCGTTCTGATTCAAATATCACTATATTTGTAATCAGAGGTCAGCAATCAATGTTACACACAATGTCGTTATTAACAATATATCCAAAATAGCTTTACGTAGAACCATATGTAACCTTTCCATAGCTATACACGCTATCGAATCCATATCTGTAGATAAGATTCAATCATTAGCACCACCAGTCTGACTTGAAACAGAACAAAACACGACGCCAAAAACCAAATTAAAACCGTGCCGTAGTGAAAAGCACGCCGAATCGCTGTAAAAGAAATGAGTCAACAAAAACCAGACTAGACCTAAAACTAGTTTTATGGTGACAAACGAGAAAATGAAAACCGAAACGACCTGTTTCGAGGCGAAATTGAAAGCTGAACACGAGATTCGAACAATAGCCGAGCGAAAGAAATTTCGAAATGGCATTGTTTCATACGATCAAGGTAAGTGACCTTTCCACGGTATTAAATCTTAGCAAAGCCACTATTACACTGTAGATCCACTCCACTGGTTATTATCCGAATCACCGGAGCGAGTCGCAACGGTATCGGTCCGATAGATGAAAAAGCACTTCCAATCGCACTGAACGCAACTGTAATCCTTTGAGTCACTATTCACGATTCGATTGTCACATCACATCACAGGTTTTTTGTTAGCGTTAGAAAGCTCCGGCTGTGACACGTCCGTGCGGCACGGGACCCGAGAGTTGACTGAGGTGGCGCTGCGCAGGCGTCGATCCGCGCGCAGGTTTATCAGCCTTCCGAGGGGCAAAGGGGGTTGCCAATAAAGAAAAGTCCGCACGTGATTATGCTGATAAGCGTGGCTGAAAATCGTGCACTTGATAGTGTTCAACGTGTGGAGTGAGACTTGTTTGTTTCGTTAATGATCTAGAGTTTAACATATAATTCCAACATCGATCTCAGAAAGGTAAATATTTACGTTTAATCCACTGATTCCAATATCATTGTTAGAACAGTTTATTCTTCTTGACAACGAGTTTTGGTCATTAAAGTACAGTCGAATAAAGTCGAGCCTTACTCTTTACATTTTTTCGCCATAAGTTTGACCATAATTTAATTGGCAATGTGGCCACATCACCTGACATTAAACCCGTTTCTGCCGCAGTCTTCCGGTGCTTTGAACCCCTTTTTTGCAGCCTCTCGAATTTGGGCAGGTCTTTAATTTGGTTGCAATTTTTTCTTCGTGGACAGCTTGGCTTGTAGTGTAAGTCGATACGAAATTGTGAGGATGCTCGGAGGCTCTTTGGAAATTTGGAAAACTGGTATTCAGTCGAGTGGATTTTAATTATTTAAGAGTTGAACGTTGCAGACTTAAGTTACAGGCACGTTAAATTAGATACTATTAAAATTATAATGAGTCCAAGAGATAACTTTGCAGTATTTGTGAAATCTTCCGAACTAAAGACTTAGAGAGAGAGGGTTTGTAGAGTTAAAAAGCATTGGCAGTTCTATCACTTTATTAAAGTATCAGTGTAATACTCGCCCGATCATAATAACGTATGCTTGCTTGCTATATATTATTCAATACAAAAATTAGAATCAGAATCAGAAAATATTTTATTATCATCAACTGTGTACAAAGCAAAGTTGTTATTGAAGTGAATGGTATTGTTTCAACAGTTTATTCATTTCGGAAGTAATATAATATAATAATTGACTAGTAATTTAAGTTTTTTTTTTACTTGTATAAACTTAAAACAACATATTGATACTGTACGGAGTACAGAAAATAATTAACCTATGTTTCATGAGCCAGTTGATTTTCCCATCAATTTTACATCAAGTTTACAAAGAAGTTTCAGAAAGTTGATTTTCTCCAATGGAAAACAAACTTGCAAATAAGAAAAGGAATCTATAGAGACAACACACATAATCTCAGAAGCAGTAAAGATGACGTAAACTAAAATATATGACTATTACTCATAGATGGAAGATCGACCACTTGACGAGCAAAGTCGCAAGGTGCAGTACAAAACTCGTAAAATCTGTAATCAAAGCGTGAATCATTGCGAATCCCTTCACTGTGGGCATGTTTTATAACCTTCCTTTTAATGCATGTTATCTAATTAAGTGTGAAAACTGCACTGTACAGACTTGTTGCATCCGGTTTAAAGTTAAGGCTCAAAAATAGGGCCAACAAGTGGATAATGCGTAACTAATTCCGCTTCCCTAGTCATAAATCATAAATGCTTTTTTTTTTTTTATTTGTGTCAGGCTAGTGTTTGATCACCTGATGGTAAGAGGCTCTCAAGGATAACTGCCGGAACACCGTATTTGGCTTGGCGGCTGACTTTCAACTTGATGGTGGTAAGCTACTTTGGTAGCAAGCCAGGCGAGCAACTCACAAAATGCTCTACCAGCTTCCACATTCACAGCCCCACGCTAAGTGCGGAGACTTGTGCCACGGATTATATTTTTTGGTAGATTACCTACAACGTTGACACGTTTATTTTTTAAGCGTGACGATGGCAAAAGGTCGGTCCGATTCTAAGTAAATAAAGAGAAGCTAGCTACCAATAAAGCCAAACGGCCAGTATAGGGTGCGCTTTCTAGGCAGGGGTATCGGGTCGATTACCGGCGGCGGGAACACAAGTTCTGGTTCTAGTTGTGATTATGTGTGATGTGAATGTTTCAACGAAGTTATTATGGTACCTATTATTATTTATTCAGAATTGTTTTTTAAATATGTCATGTTATTGTATTATGTATTTATTTATTTATATGTTATATGTATGAATATATATTATTATAAAAATATTTAGTTAATTACAACACCGACCTACGTTCTTATATATTGTTTTTCTCTTTTTCTATCCAAAGGTTGACTGGAAGAGATCGCTTTTAGCGATAAGTCCGCCCATTGTACTTAGATATAAAAATTATGATTGTTTTTTATGTAATTTTATTTGGTGCAATAAAGCGTTTTGTATTGTATTGTATTGTATGGGGCTTCGATTGTGAAAGCGTTTTTTTATGTTTATATTATACTTACATACATATATGATAGATGAACACAGCGGCGTTCAACCATATTGGGACCTATCAGTGTCTAAGTTGAGAGACTCACGACGCAGGTATAAAACTACATGTGTATTGTACATGTATGAATCACCGCAGGCAGCGCTGGAGCGTGTAATGATCGTGTTGCGTACGCGCACCCCGATGTGCATCGAATGTCATGCACATAGGTAAATATCGCAGTATACCCGCGTTAATAATGAGAGGAAATAGTTTTGGCGACAGATATCACGGTGTTTCACTCCCACTATTACCGTTAATCACTTGTGGAAGTGAGATGCCATGACCACTTGGATCCACCGCCAGGCTACACAGGTGGAGCCAATGATATTTTTTTCACCTCTTGAACCCACCAATGGATACATAGTTATTTTCATTACTTCTTAAAGATTATTTTCTTCTTTTATGTATCCACCGTCCACACCACCAGGCCTCCATCGATGGAGCCAAAGCTAGTTTTGTTGCTTGTTGATTTTCTCAAAAAGCGCTAAATCAAGAGATTTAAAATAGATAAAATGTATACGGTACCACATCTGAAGTATGATCTACCAAACAAAAAAAGAATCATCAAAATCGACTCGTAATTGGCGGAATGATCGTGTAACATACATACAAAACAAAAACATACTTACAGTCGAATTAAGAACCTCCTCTTCTATGTAGGTTAAAAAGGAATAAGACTCAATGGTTAGTTAATGCTTAGTATAGCGCAGTATGCATTTAAAATCTCGGTCACCGACGTAAAGTAGCAGGCCTATCGTAATGTATCGCTCATTTTGGAGAGTGTACGCAAAAATTAATTATTTCCGACATACCATTTTTAACCATCTAACACCAAGACAAACTGTCCAACGTCATCCATACATGGTTGACATACCTCCAGTTCGCTCGAAGCGTTTCTCTTCTACGTCAAACTATCAGGGTCTCGGAGCTTTCTGGTATTTTATTAAAAAACCCTGTATGTTAATTAAGGATCAGAAAAATAAGGAATTAGAATGAAATTTGGAATTTACATAAACGCATAAAACAAACGCATTCTCACTCACAGCCCCACACTAAGTTCAAAGACTTGTATCGTGGGTGCTGGAAACATTCATATCACACACACATAACACCCAGAACCAGAAGCACAAATATCCCTTGGTAAGGAATTTGTGCTCCTGCCAGAAATCGAATCCAGGACCCACGGCGCAGCGGGCATAGCTAGGTATGAAAAACGCAAGCAAATCCGCGGAGCTCAGCTAGTCAATATAAGCAGTTTATAAAAACAATAGACATTGATTTTATATCCGCAGCATCCGATAGAGAACATCAAATAATTTGATGGTATACCATACCAGTCAAGTCATACTATTAATGTTATCGATAGTCCAATTACTATGCGATATATCAATCTTCTACATTTGTGTTTGACAAGTCACGAAGTTCAACACGTACGATACAAACTACAAAAAATGTTAGGCACAAAGACTACATGGGAAAAACTGATCGATCAAGCTATGTCGATACATTTAGAAAGAGTTCAAACAATATAGGGCCCTGTGACTTAAAGATATAATCAAGTATCAAAAGTAAATTGCCTATATTTAGGACTAATCGCCCGCATTTATTAATTTAAAAACTAGGTTATGTGTTATTCCGGAACCCAAACTATCTACATTCAAAATTTCATCAAAATCGGTCAATTCATTAAGGAGATATGTGGCAGCAAACATTCACACACAAACTTTCACATTTATAATATTAGTAGGAAGGATAAGATTTAATTAAACGATTTCACTCACACGTTATTAACTTTAGAAAAGAATCTAAAATAAACTGTACGACGTTCTGTACGGAGGATTGACTTGTAAGTTTTAAAGCAACTTTATACTGCTGGCGCCATCTAGCGTCGAGTGGCCGCACTACTGACTTTACCGTAGTGATTAATTTTTGTTTTTAAACTTTTACTAACTGTTACGCATTATCTATTTAGTAATTAGTATAAATAATATAGTAGTTTAAATAAAAGTAAATTGGTTACATATAAATAGAGGGCCTATTGCATTTGAAAAAACAAATGCATAGTGAAGTAAGGTTCCGCTACCAGCTGCTAGATGGCGCTACTTACCCTTCGAGTATTTAAGTCGCTTCAATGTCAGTGTCAAGAATTCAATAAAAAGCTTATATGCAAAAAATCAGGTCAACAAGTTCTCTAGCAAAGTTTTGCCGCGAAAGTTAAAAAATGGCGTTGTTGATTTTGTATAATTTTCTATAACCTGTGATTCTTCAAGTGCTAATGTGTAATAATGGTGGATTATTAACCTTTAATAACTAGTTATAAGTGTAGGGAAATCATACAAAGTTGAAAAACGTGATTTTCGCCTTTGCTCCAAAATCTCTGATAGAAGTTTCTACCACTTTACTAGGGCATGACTTGACTATGACTGGATCTTGACAATTTTACTTGACTTTGACTGAGACTTCTGACTAGGACTTTTAATATGAAGTACACTTGAAATGTATTATAACTTGACACTGGCTAAATGCACAAGATTACGAAGGAAATTAAAAAAAAATTCTTTATTTTCTAGCACATCCACGAGATACAATACACTTCTTAAACCTAATTTAATTAATTTCTAACGAAAAAATCTTGTCTTCTATAAATTCATAAATATCTACGATCGATGATTAAATTTTTGAGCGATTGATAAATTGGATCCTGGATAGAAAAAGCAAAGTTCATCCCTATCTGGCAGTAGAATCATTAACTTTCATGAGTGCCTCTTTGGGGCCCGTGTGAATAAACGATTTTGATTTGATTTGATATCCAAAAATGATTATGATTATTTTAACCGACTTCAAAAATAGAGTACGTTGTCAATTTTTTGTGTGTAACCTTAGATTTTTTTTGTACTTGTTGTTTAAGATACCTATTCACTCTTGAACTATGTTATTGCTTGACACTGGCTAAATGCAAAAGATTGCGGAAACAAATAAAAAAAGAATAAAAGCCTCTTTAGCGAGATTTACTGTACAAAACAAGGAAACATTCTTCTCATAAATTAGAGTTTTCTATCTAATGATGACAGTATCCTATTTAAACTAATTAATGAAATCCGGCCGATGCCTAATGATCGGATGTTATGACATCTCTTTAGGAATATGGATATTTAATTTTAGAAATTATAATATGACAGAACTGCCCGTTGGCTAGTTGGGTGGCGTTCGCCTTCTAAGCAGGGGTATCGGGTTCGATTTCCGGCGGGAACACAATTTTTCTCCCCCTGGAAAATTTGTGTTTCTGGTTTTGTGACTGTGTGTGATGTGAATGTTTCCAGTACCCACAATACAGTGTGGGGCTGTGAGTGTAAAAGCGTTTATTTTTTTTTTCAGTCTGTGCTTTTTTATCTATGAAACAATTATGTGAGAAAAATAATTGTATACCTACATTCAATAGGAAGGAACAAATTATCAAATACACACTCCCAACACTAAGTTTGATGACTTGAAACTATTGAGATACTCGTAAAGTATTACATTTAAATGTTAATCATCAATGTTGTTAATCTTTTATACAGTACAATAAATAAATAGTAATAGTAGAATAGTTTCAACCTTTATTGAACACATTTTATATATTTTTTTTGTTTCAAAGATCGTTTCATAACGTATGATACACATACCTATGATCTTGGCCCGTTATCGTTCGAGATTAAAACGCGCTATCTACAATGATAAACTTGAATTGTACGCGTTATACTCCTTGTTTACGTAACCTTGACTATTTGTTATTGTAGTATTTAACAATAGATGCCACTGCGGCAGTAATAACTGTATGTACCCAGTAATTAAAACGTTCGATATTATATTTTAAACAATAGTTCTGCTTCAGATACTCATCGCTTAATTAAAACAACAAGAAATAATTAATATCACGGAATCACACTAATATATAATTAGTACCTTTGTTCGTTAAAACGACGTTTTCTAAAAATGAAACCTAGCTAGATCGATTTATCACTGAAACCCCCCTGCATACAAAATTTCATGAAAATCGTTGGTGTCGTTTCCGAGATAGATTATATAACTGCCTGTTGGCTCAGCTGGGTGGGCGTTCGCCTTCTAAGCAGGGGTATCGGGTTCGATTCCTGGCAAGAACACAAGTTTTCTCCCCAATATTTGTGTTTCTGGTTCTGGTTGTGATTGTGTGTGTGATGTGAATGTTTCCGGCACCCACGACTTAACTTAGTGTGGGGCTGTGAGAGTGAAAGCGTTTATAATAAGCGTTCAATATATATATATATATATATATATATATACAAAAATTGCTCGTTTAAAGCTATTAGATAAGTACAAGAGTATGTGTGTAAATCTGCAATCGTGTACTTTTTTTTTAATTTAAAATATGCAATCCCTTGACCACCATCTCACCTGATGGTAAGCAGCGACGATGTGGTCGCACAATAGTGTATGTTATGTTGGTGTTCATAAATAAATAAACAATAAATGTGGAAGCAAAACGCTTCGTCTGCATTTGTAATGTCTACCATGTAGCGGTGTTGCTTAGCAGTTTAAGTATGTCTGTGAAAATGGTATCATAGATTAAAAATAAATAAAGGTTAATTTCGTTGCTTGAAGCAGGCCTTGAGTAGCTCAGCGGCATTCGAGCATGAGACCTTATGGCCGCGGTTTCAATTCCCGCCTCAAGCGTTATTTTTCCATTGTAAATTTTGTACATTCGTTCTGCCCAGATCTGCAGCCGTAACGGTTGAACTGAATGAAGATTAAACCCGGTTTCATCACAAATGCTACATTTTAATTTGATTTACGCGGAAGCTGCGGGGCACTGCTAATGAATATAACAAATACTTTAAAATCAAAAATGGTTTACTTACATAAGCCTCAAATAAACTAATTGTAGTTTCGAAAATTTACAGCCGCTTTATACTATTTATCCTGTTGACGAACTGAATAAGGAGGATAATATATAATAAAATAAAGCATGATATAATATAGCCAGCAAATAAGCTAGGAAAGACTTGCTCATTTTTATTTGTATTAAACGTATTAATTATTGTAAGTTTTCAAGCTACCGTGGTTACTTTCACTATAAATGTTTGTATCAATAACGGGATATTTACCATGTATTTCGTTTGTTTTGTTGGTAAATATCCCGTTATTGATACAAACATTTAAAGTATTAATTATTACTTAATATCAATATTATTTAAATTGTATGAAAAGTACAATACTTTCTCGTAAATCTTTTTGCAAATATAACTTAGTTTTCAACCGACTTCAAAAAAGGAGGTTCTCAATTCGATGTTTTTTTTGTATGTATACGCGATATCTCCGCCAATTATGAATCGATTTTGATGTGTTTTTGTTTGGTAGAGTATATATTATACTTTAGACGGATATTATATAGAGATATGATTTTTTATCGAGATCGGTCAAGCCAAAACCGAAATATAAGCGGCTCAAATATATGCACAACATATTAACATTTTCAGTTCTAAGCCGCTGGACCAATTTAAAAAAAAAAAAATCAAGGAGGTATTGTTAATTATACAGGAATTCATAGGGTACTTTATATCCCTAATCATCACGAAAGCGAGCGACATGGAGTGCAGATAGTTAAATCATTATCTAATATATAAAATTCTCGTGTCACAGTTTTCGTTGCCATACTCCTCCGAAACGGCTTGACCGATTTTGATGAATTTTTTTGTGCTTATCCGGTATCTATGAGAATCGGCCAACATCTATTTTTCATCATCATCATCATCATCACTTTTCATCATTATCAACGCGGGTGAAACCGCGGGGCGCAGCTAGTCTTATATATAAAAATGAATTGCTGTTCGTTAGTCTCGCTAAAACTCGAGAATGGCTGGACCGATTTGGCTAATTTTGATCTTGAAATATTTGTGGAAGTTCAGGGAAGGTTTAAAAGGTGAGAAAATATAAAGAAATTGCAATAAAATTAGTAAAAAGTAGTATTTTATTTTCCCATACGAACTGTTCGTACCTGTCAAACAGGAGATGTTTCTGAATATTTGACCACAGACAATTGGCGGTATGAAGTTCGCCGGGTCAACTAGTATATATATACAGATACATTAATCTATTTAAATATGCAATACTTTTTATTATAATACTTATCTGGAATATGAATCAAAGGCCAAAGATCAACCGAACGAGTATGTTCCGCAACGTGACGCAAGCGTTACTATATAATAATGGCAAGTAATAATAGTTAATTATAACTCAATTGTACAGCACGAAAGATAATAACATAATCGCCGTAAGATTTAGACGGTTTTGTTCCCTCTGATATAAAATCTTAACTTGTAAAGTAAAAACAACTTTATATCCTTTTGACTAGCAAACAACTGATTGAGTTTACTTTTATTTGCGTAAACTATACTTCAGAGGCATGCTACATCTACGGCCGCATCTTCACTGTCTATAAGGTGTGATAGTGGTCAAATGTTTGCTTATCAGCAGTTATTGGCCGCACCGCTACTATGCCAAAGGATTGGAAGCCATTTGAGTTTGCCCTGAATTCCGATATGTGATCAAATTTCCTAAGCCCATAAATGAAGCGAATGGCAGCGTATATAACTAAATAATTTTTTTTTGCTAAAACTAACAAAATGCCCATTTAAACTTCGCAATACGATGACATGTCGAATAATTTAACATATTAAATATGCAGTTTAAACGAACAAATAGAAAGTAAATCATTAGTATCTAAGTTCTACATCAATAATAAATAAATAATATCATTACAATGCCATGCGAATTCAAATTAAAATTAATTTAGTATATGGAATATCATGGAACCTAATTGTGCTGAAAACTATGTTAACCGACTGCCATAAATAAGGAGATCCCTCCTTATATAATTTTAATTGCCATTCTGGCTTAAGGCCTTGTTTTTACATATTATTATTCTCTGAAAATTTAAGTTATTTGCGTTTATGGCTTGACGCTGAATGTCTCTGACAGACGGACTGACGGACAAAGTGCTGAATCAATTCAGAGATCTCGCTTCGCACGATCAATTAAATTTGTAGATAAAAAATGGGTTTAGCGTCTGATCTCATACTTAAAAATAATCAAAATGCTTGTTAATGTGCAGTTCTGCCATTGTACTAAGCAGAGACGGTACCGCTTTAAGCGCTTAAAAAACAGCTTTGGAGAAAAGCAGCTGTGTGTCACTCATAGCTTAGCCCGTTTTCGGCAATCGCCACTTACACAAAAGCACATAACACGTTACGCTTTCGTAACAACCTCTGACCTTTCCGTTACAAAATGTATCACTCTCGAAACACTCGAAATAACACCACATCAACCGGCAGCCAGTAGCACTCTCACCTTTCGAAAGCAACTGTTTCTAAATAGACCGCGGAACACATTCGTGGGTTCAAATTAGACGGTTCAAATTAGACGGTTCAAATGATTCTCAGATCGTTCTAACATGTGATTGTTAATGGCATTTCGATACCTAGGTTGTTTCCATAGGTAGTAAGGAATTTTGTATGTTTTAGAGTACAGTACAGTCGTTTCCATCTTTAATCAGAAAAATTTGCCGCCAAGCATCAAATGGTGCTCCGGCATTTGTCCTTCAGTCGGTCCTATTCAAATCATCACTTACAAACATGTGAGACAAAACTGCCCGATGGCGTAGTTAGTCCGATTCCAGGTGGGACACGAGTCCTCCTCAAGGGAAATTTGTGTTTCTAGTTCTAGTGCGTGTAAAAAAACGGAAACGGTGTGAATTCACATTACACACACAATCACACCATTTCCGGCACCCACGACACTAGTAATCGAAAGTTAGTGTGGGGATGTGACTGTGGAAATTAAAGCGTTTTATTTTATAGTCAGACGCTAGCCAATCAGAGAAACGATAAAGTTGCTGGTCCTACTTCAACTTCATTGAATATATTGATGTACTAGAATGTATGCCTAGCATAAGTAGGAAAGACACAGAAATAGAAAAAGATGGCAAAGTTACACAGAGTTACACAAACAAAACCCTACTATGCAAAGCAGTGACGCAGGTCCACGACCTAAAAACATTGCACTTACCATAAATAAATCAACAGAGCCATAAGGCTCACAAAGGGGCTAGTCAAAAAACATCGTAAATAATCAACTACGGAACGTAGACGTTTCTAATACACACGTGGTTCTTTTGAAGCAAGGTCTTGAAGGTATTAGTTATTTAAAGTTTACAATAGAGAATAGTCAGGATTTAATAAAAAAAAACAATTAAGGGTAAGTAGTAACGAGCCGCTGCTACAGTACGTAGGTATCTTCTAGGCAAGCATCTCAAATCTTCGGCCGCATCATCTTTCATCAGGTGAGATCAGTCAGAGATGGTCAGATCCAATGCATCTTCATATTTTTTTTTTTTTAAAGAATTTAAACAAAGATTGAATTTAAGTAGCGTACCGAGATTCTTAGTATTTATTTTTATACGTAAAAATATACCCACATAAATATACCAAAGTAATTTAATAACTCACTGTGTGTATGTGTAAGGAATGTATAGAAAAACCTTATTATAAGTAAAAATAAATCCTATTATTGTGATTTGATTTGACTATTAAAATAAAACTGGTTATTAATATTTTGAACAACTTAGCAAATTTTTTTTATCAAGACAGGTTTAGTCTATCGTGTTTGAGTCTTACTAATAGATACAATTATGTATGATTTTTATTTATCATTAAAAAACATTGTTTTCAATTGGTTAGGAACACGAGACTTTGGTAAAAACTTACAATCTACTTTGGTATAAGACCACAATCGCCGCAATGGAAATCGTCTTGGGTTCAGCGTTTAGCTTTATCATTGATAACAAATGAATACGCAAATCAGCCAAGAAAATTCTGAGTAATCGGTGTCCACTCGTCAATTAAGACAAAATTTGAGAAAATATGTTTTTAATAGCAGATATATTTAATAAAATATTATAGAGATAATGAAATGACCTAGCCTATCTCGTCATGCGTGGCAGAAGGCAAACGAGTAGGCAGCATGCCTACCTACTAGCATAATAGAAGCAGAGGTACCTATAAAACTTAGAGATAGTGACAACCCTACGTATTCGGTTAGAGTAGGCATTTGAATCTCCTACGGGCCTCGAGTTGACATACTTCTCTGTTTCTACTATGCTACTAGTTTACTCGTTGTTTAGTATATAAGGGTATAACCTGGAAGGGTGGTTTACTAATAAGGTATTTTCTATACTTTCTTGCAAATAATATTCTGGCTCCAACTCTTAGCATAGCTCGCGGGGTACAGGATGAAATTGTTATACTTTTCTCGAGGAAGAATATTATTCTTTTTATTAAAATTGACGAGTTTCTTATAAATCTTAAACAAGGTTAACAATGTTAAATTAATAAACCAACCCTGTTTCAGGAAACAGTAAAATTTGTTAAATAAAAATGTAGTTTTATCAAATTATAACTTACTAGCTGTACTAGACCGCGTTAAAGAAAAAAATTGGGCTATGTAATTTTATTTTGAACTCCCCCTCGGCTTAGTTGATTGCGCTTAGAAGGCAAACCCTTCTAAGCAGCGGGTATCGGGTTCGATTCCCGGTGGAAACACAAATTTTCTCTCCAAGGGAATTTGTATTTCCCGTTCTGGGTGTTATTGTGTTTGTGAAGATAATGTTTCGACACAATTCATCGAGTTTAGTGTGTGAGTGTGAAATTGTTTATTATTATTTAAGCTAGTGTTTGGCCATAAAATGTATAATATTTTTGAATAACAAAGATAATGATAAAAATATGTTGAATAAATAATAAAATGAGTTCGGCACAACTACAAAAACTTGGCAAACAAATATTATGTAGTTATAGTAAAAATAACATCTACAGACATTACCAGTAAATAAATTAAGATAAAAGATTAAGAATGATGGATCACCATTCACCATACATACCATGATTGAATAGAACGATAAAATACGTTAAGTGTCACAAATGTAGGATAGTGATAACTATACTAACGCGTTTGAACGCTTCTTCATACTTGACACGTTGTCTAGGCGAAATTTGACAGTTTAGATTGTATTATGTTTCTTAATGCTCGAAACACAAGCATTTGACCACTATCTCCCCTGATATCGGACATCGAGACAGACTCTTAAGCGGTACCGCTAAATGGTAGATATTCCACAAATGCGGACGAAGCGTTTTGCCTCCACATTCATTATGCAACTGCAAAAGAATGGAATTCCTTACCCGAGTCTGTGTTCCCTGATAAATACAATTTGGGAGTCTTTAAGGCACGAGTGAATAGGCATCTTCTAGGCAAACGTGCTCCATCGTCGACCGCATCGTCACTTACCATCAGGTGAGATGGCGTTCAAACATTTGCCTATCTTGAATATAAAAAAAAATAAAATAGAATTTGCCTACAACGGTTAATATTCCGCAATTTATTACACACTCAAAGAACCACAAGTTTTGAAAAATATTAAAAATTGTTATTTTTCGCGGCAAAACTCTCATGTTGGTACTTATCACAAATAATTGACAGTTTGCTTACTCCACCCATCATTGGCATTCCCAGGGGAAAGACAAAACTCCGACAGAGGACACTGTTAGGGAAAAAATTGCTGAAGTTTATCTGCCAGAATTTTCTATTGTAACCAACCATCCTAGCATGTCAATCAATATCGAAATCGTTTAATCATATGGACCGAAAGAGGCACTCATGAGAGTTAATGATTCTACAGCCAGATTCGCAAAATTAAAGTCATCTCGATAAGAACCTGGCAAGAAACTCGGCGGCGCATTTTTTTGTCATTCATTTTTTTTATCGTTCCTTAACACTAATACAATAGTTATATTAACCTAGGTGTATCTATATTATGTAGTCGCTAGAAAGCGCTTGTGCAGTTTCCCTCCATGCATCCTTGTCATTAATATAGTCGATCGTTTTATAGTAAGCTTTCTTAATTAATGTCCGTTTTATTCCAGACTAGCCGTGCCCCGAGGCTTCGCCCGCTATTATCAAGTTAAAAAGTAGCCTATGTGTTAATCCTAGGTATAAGCTATGTACATTCCAAATTTCATTCAAATCCGTTCAGCCATTAAAGCGCGAAGAGGGAACAAACCTACTTACACATTTACACACACACTTACACACAAACTTACGGATTTATAATATTAGTAGGTACCACTGGGAAAGTTCCCAGTGGTAATTCAGTTACAATTTTTTGAATTCTATAAACATAGTATAGTACAACTAGTAAACTCGAAGCCCATAGTCATAGGAAGTGATAGGGTGACTAATGCAGAAACTGGTTGTAAGGCTAGATTTGTCCTAACTGGTTTAAAGACTTTCGTTTTGTTTACAAAATGGGACGAGGAGCTTTTTGGAGAATTTTGTGAAAACTTAAAACCATTGTATACTTGAAAACATAGGAAGATAGGTCTCTGTGATTACTGCGATGAAAAATTACAGATCAAATACAGCTACCTACTAATGCCGCTGGAGTAGTTGGGAGCGCGTTTGCCTTCTAAGTAGCGGAACATGCATTTCCTCACCCATTAAAATTTGTGTTAATAGTTCTGGGTGTGATGTGAATAATTTCAACTCCCACGACACAAATCATCGAACTTAGGGTGGAGCTGTGAGGGTGTTTATCTTTGGCAAACATTGAGAAATTCTAAAGCAACGGTCACAAACCAATGCAACCTAAGAAGATGTCCAAAACAATGTTCAGAATTTTATATATAAACATAATCTGAATACAATGGAAATAACTTAGCTTATAATATGTAAATATATATTGCAATGGGTTCTGACTTTGACCATTTGACTTTGATAAGCATGACGAAACCTCTGATAAAGTATGTAAATAAATGACCTAACCCAACTCAGCATGACGTCACCCACCCACAGATGAGAGATTACTAACATGGCCTAATGATCTAAGCCAAAATGTATTTGTTTATTGTTTACAATTTACGAGTATGTGCAAACACAGAGAGGTAAAAAGATCGACAGACAGACAGAAGGACAACTATATGACCCTTTAAGAGTGCCTGTCTTCTGTGTAGGGAACGTAAAAAAGCAATATTATTCAAAAATATTCTCCTCCTTTATGGAAGCCGATGAAAAATATCCAAGTTAACTTGTATCAAAAATAGGAAGATAACATACATAATAATTTAAACGCAAACAAAGCGTAAAAAACAGACTTCACCGCTTTGTCTTCGGAATCCATGATCAGATTAAATGAATTAAATACGCATTATTACGGATAACTCTAAAACCACTGGACAGATTTTGATCAAATGTGTGGACCACACGGTAAGCACCAGCTTTCAAATAAATAAAAAAATACATCAAAATCGCTTCACCTAGAAAGAAGCGGTACCACACAAAAAATACAGTCGAAATGAGAACCAAAATGAAAATCAAACACCACTAACATCCTTTTGTCTATAATTCGTATTCAATACTTGTCCATACTGTACTGTTGTGTGCTTCCTCTATGAAATATACGCTCTTTTCCCATTTTGGTTTAATTACCATGAGGGGTAAGATATCTACAACCTAAAGGGATATCACTAAAGCATACTAAGCTTCTATAAGAACAATCTACAAACCTCCCTAGAGTTGATGGCACATGTTCAACACATGTAAATCTGAGTAAGCCAAGCAATAAAAGATACACAATATCATGTGACATAAGAAATCTTTGTTTAATCATTGTGACTAACGATCTAGTTACTGCAAGCTAACTTCAGAAGAAAAAACAGATCCTACGAATATTATAAATCCTAAAGTGTGTGTTAGTATGTTTGTTCGCTCTTTACGCTTTAACGGTTGAAAGGATTTGGATGAAATTTGGAATGTACATAACTTATACCTAGGATTAACACATAGGCTACTTTTTAACTTGATAGTAACGGGCAAAGCTGCGGGGCACTGCTAGTTAGTTCATATTTGATTTGGATCTAATAACTTCTCTTATTCTTTATTATAGTAAATGCTTTCACACACACACATACCCGCATTAAGTTTAGTTACTGGACATTCACAACACACGCACACGATCGCACCTCTATTGTTATTACGTATTCCATGAAATCACATTGAATTAAATTAACAAAATACATTCTAATAATACTACGAAAGCTACGCTTTTACTTGTAAATAAACTAGACGGTCAAATGCCATCCATATAATATGGTTGACGCCTCCAGTTCGCTCCAAGCCTTTCGCTTCTACGTTTATCATCCGTATTGCGAAAGAGTGAAACTCATTGCCCTCGTCTTTGCTCCCCGAACGGTATAATCTGGGAGTCTTCAAATCAAGACTGAATAAGTATCTTCTAGGCAGGCATGCTTCATCCCCGGCCGCATCATCGCTTTCCATCATGTAAGATTGTGGTGAAATGCTTACCTATCTACCATAAAATAAAAAAAAAAAAAAAACAAACGCTTTCACACTCACAGCCCAAGTTCAAATACTTGTATCGTGGGTGCCGGAAACATTAACATCACACACACATTACACCCAGAACCAGAAGCACAAATATCCCTTGGGAAGGAATTTGTGCTCCTGCCGGGAATCGAACCCAGAACCCACGGCGCAGAGGGCGGATACCTGTCCACTGCGCCAACTGGGTCGTAATAATAGCAATGGTACAAATTAAGCCACTAAATATAAATGAAAGTGCATAGCTTCGGCAACCACTGCCGCATGAACACAAAGTTCGTCGATTTCACGCATGGCTGGCGACGTAATGCACTCTATAAATGGTCGTATTAACTAACAGATTGTCGAATTAAACCGATAAACACACGTACAATATCCAGTTGTATTTCGTAACTTTACATGTTTATATATACGTTATGTAATATAAACAGTATGAGTACTTTGTTCGCCCGAATAACTTACAGTATGCAGATGGCTCAGAGAAGTTCAGTGATACTTTTATTTTCAGGTACTGTAACGATAATCATCCTCAATTATATCTAAAATAAATAGGTAAATATAGGTTTAATAATAATTTCGAGTTATATTTTAAATTTCTCTTTTCTGAATGTAACTCTATTAACATTAAACCTATCTGTGAAACCCGTGGTTAGCTATATTATTGCGTTCAAATGTGATTTATCTTACGATACAATATTCAAGTATTTAACTAATTTGTGTTTCTATCATCATAATAGTGAGCAGTTCAGCGCATGCCGACAAGATTTATTTTGAATAATAAAACACCAGTTTCTATTTTTGTTTTGATTATGTAATATTTATAAAATAACCAACTATTTAATAGATCGTACGCTCCCAGCCCTATTATTGCCAAACCCCTATTTGAGTTATTTATTTTAAGTTATAAAGTGTAACCTTTTTTTGTTTACATTATTGCAATAAATTATTGAAGGAAAATTGAGGGAAAATTGTTGCTCCATCTGATTCGGAGGAAACAACATAGAATCTACATATTTAATAACTACACTATATACATAATCAACATTAAATGGAATAAATTAAAATTAATTCCGACTAATGTTGATTATGTATATATAACGCTGCTTATGCGTTATAATAATTATAATGTATACTTTATTTATAACCACAAGGTTGGATGTATAACAAATCTATATCGCGTACGTAGAAGCACGCGCTTTCGCACGTGTCCTTACTGTTTACATTATAATAGTGCATTTCAATGTAAACTATTAAACATATTTACATCATTACGTTCAAGTTTGTGATACTTACATGAGTCAACAGCCAGTATTACCAGTAAGTTTCCGTAATGGCATACCTACTGGCTACTTTACTGGTATTAATTAAGCCCATTCATATCACGAGCGTGCCATTTTTTCGTATTGATATTGGAAATAAAGATTTCATTTGTAGTTAGTTCATACCAAATCGATTGATACTGACATGCAGACATTTTTTTAAAATTTAATTATCTTAGCGAGAGAATATGTACATTGTTCATTTTAATCGTGAAAGTTTTGTCTTTGACTTTAAAAAGCTTAATATATATAATTACAATTAATAATAATGTGTAATTTACATAGGTACTTAAACGAGTCTGTAAGATATTTTCAAATAGCTCGATGATTCCAAGAAATTCTAACCGGTTTAAAACTGTTTCAATGTAGGTAAATGTAAATGGACAATTTTTTTATTAATTGTCCGCTGCAAGCGGCAAACCCATTTCACATAATTTGAAATTTATAACCTTCCGCGTGTAAAAGCAAAGCTTACCCGCTTATTTACCCAACTTTATAGCAAGGTCCGTCGTAAAACTTAATTCTGTTTTGATTCATTGCTGTAGTCGCATCATTTCGTCGTAAACGGAACTACGAATCGGAATTCGTAATCACTTTCGTATCAATCGGAACTTTCAACCATTTATAGCGAACGTTAAAATAGGCTGGAAACTTAAAACAGTTTAGTGAAACTTAATAGTTCTAGTTAAATCTAATTACCTTATGCGAGTGCCGGTGGTGCGTAACCGGTGGCGGATGCGACGGTGGCGGCGGGACCTGGTTCTGCCCCGTCACTACCACAGGAAGACCGTCGACGATGGTCACCACCACGCGCTTGTCAGCGCTGCGTCGTCGTTCGGCGGAATTCCTTCGGCGACGCTGCTCATCTGTCACCGGTCGAGCAAACACCGTTCGACGGTCGTAGCGAGGGTCCACCACAGCGTTCTCGGCGGCTCGAGTAGCGGGCGTATGGCTTTTGGACCTCTTCAGCAGTCGCATCACATGAGACTTGAGAGCGTCGGGCTTGCTGACCGGAGGCGGGAGCTCCGGCTTGTGCTTGTAAGACTGAGAATGCGCATGGTGGCGCTGCACGGACACCGTGTGCCCCATCCCTGGTGGTACGACGTTGGATAAACTCTTGACTGCGTACGCAGCGTCAACTTTGTTCCCCGCTACGCACGCGACCTCATACATCCCGACGCTTTTGATCCTCACTCACGCCGGACGCGATACGGGAAGTATTATTTATACACTATTCAAATCACTGCCATGTTGCGTGCACAAAATCCAAAACACTGCAATCCTAGTAGTGTTCCGTGCGCGCTCACCGACACACCGGCATCGTTGCAAAACAGACAACTTTACGCGGAATCGACAACTCCAAACAACTGCTGCTGAATATACGATTGTACGTTTCACATTTGAAAACTGTCGTTGCACGTGACCGTGGAACCGGATTAATTTTTCCAATGAAAATATCACGCTAATAGAATGTGCAGTCGTTACCCGTTTCGCATTTATTAATTTTAAATGCGGCGCGTGCGGGTTGGTACGTGTTATCCGCGCGGAGGTTCCGAAGCTACTGGTTGGTGGTAGTCGCAATCGGGTGTCGTCGGCCTATTGAAAAACATCTCGCGTGTGATATCTTTGATAAGCTGATTCAACGAAGTCAAGGCGTGTACTCACTAACATACCCTTATGTATAGTAAATATGAAAGTATACATATAGAGATAGGTGTCGTCGTGTTACTCGATATGATACTCGTCATATCCTTGCAATGACTTCAACCTCTGCATGTAGGATACTAATCCGCCAAAAGGTCAATGTTTCGGTGAAGTCACCGGCCAATTGCTGCAATTGCCGGAGAGGATAGGTGAATTGGATAATGAGGGGCGAAGACGAAACTACAAATTAAATATGATACTACACGAAATGTTTATGACGGTTGTTGTGCCGCATGTAGGTACGGAGTTCTGACGTATTGTCATATTAATAGAACTTAAAAAGGAGGATATTCTATAACATTCTTATTTATTACGTGGTATTTGGTATGTGATCCGCGGCTTCGCCCAGTTTAATGTGAGGATAATGACGAATCAGGATCAAAAGAAACCTGGGAATTATTATTTACCTAAGGTTAGAGCTATGCCTAATCCACATTTCATCAAAATCATTCATATGTTACGACACGAAGAGGGAATAAATACATGTACAGACACAACTTTCGCATTTGTAATATTGGAGTGTGACTAGTGTGACATGAATTCGTCTATCAGTAAATTATTGTACCTAAAAGACTATATATTGACTTAAAAATGTACAATACAAATTATAAAGATAGTTGCAAAGGAAGCCAAGTGAATAGTTAACTACATACATATCTAAAATATGTACAAAATATGATATTCAACGTCGTTAAAATGTAAAATTAATTAACATTCTGCGACAAATTAATGTAAATAAATTCAGACAGGATTTTAAATTTATAAACCAGACGTCGAGATGATTCGCAGAAAACGAAAAACCAGATACAACACAAAATACACCAGACTCGAAGTCCTTGCGTGTTTTATTCATGTAATTGTCTTTAGTATTAATATAATAATATCATATACAATATACAAAAACATTGTTTTAAAAATCATTAAAAGATTTAAATTGGCCTTATTCAGCTCACCTAGATTTAATTTTAAAACATCTGCTAAATTTCTCTCAAAGGAACACAAATCATAAAGATAACGAAACAATCCTATATAAGAAACTATTTTCATTACTAGTGATATAAGCGAGGGAGGGATGGATCTCCTTGACCCAGGCCTCACTCTCCCGGAACATATCCAATATGAATTCCACACTACGTTGTTTGACGTTTCTGTTGCCATTATTGGATTTAAAACAATTTTCATTCATGCTAACTCGGGCCCGGCCTGAATTTCATCCGTATGAATTTCAGGACGGACGCTCTGTGAATGTTTCATAACATTGCTACATTGTTAGGATCAAGAGGAATTCAGCTCACATTGTGTAAATTGCAAAATGGACTTATAAGGACTAATTATGAAAGAAGAACACATTATACAATGGGTATAATTTAGACGGCCACCAAAAATTCTAAACGGTTACCAAAATGGATAAATGGTCACCAAATTACGATCCCTAAAATAAAATTTCCTGTGACAGAACCGAATCGGATAACAGTAGGTTAAGGTTTTTTTAAAAATATTTAATACAAAAATATTTATAATACGAAAAAATGGATTTATTTCATAATATTTTCGGAAACGTAATTTGGTGACCAATTTATACAACGTAATTTGGTGACATTTATCCACTTTAGTAACCGTTTAGAATATTTTTGGTAGTAAAATAGGTACTTTTTTGGGTGGTGTTTAAACACAAGCCTTATACAATTTCAGCATAGGCGATTTGTCTACCGAATCGGAAAAATAGCATACCTCTGAATTTTAAAATATCGTACTAGTTTATGATTAAAAGCAAAGCCGTGCAGCAAATGCAGCGGAATATTCATGGTATTTGGAGTTTAAGACACCATGAATGCAACGCTAATTAAAAAAAATTTCGTAAAGATCGACGTGCGGGGACGCGGGCGCGGCCACCGCTGTACGGGAGACGACCGCGTCCGCGACTCCACACGCTATCCGTTCGAGCCAAGCGTCCCATGTGACGAAGCCTTAATAGTGATTTTGAAGGCGTATACGAGTAGCATTACTATAATCACCTTGTTTTGTGAGATGATATGTAGCTGCTAGGATAGCTATAGTAGCAGGTTAGATAGTATATTACTTCTCTTTTGTCGGATACACAGAAACAATAGAGCTTCGACAATGATTGACGCATTCTTCCGTTGAAGTGATCTACATAAATAGCCAGTCTTTGTCTCATTTCAACTGAGACATTGACTCACGACGTGTCATAGTCTAGTTAACTAGGTACTATATGCTTTATCTTTAGTAAGGAAATTCCAAAGCATAGTCTTTTATGGAGAGAACTGACTATACAGCTTTTAATAATAATAGTATGCTTGTAGACGGATTACGGTATACGTTTATCATGGTTTCCTATTTATTCGCATAACTCTAAGAAGTATGATGAACGGTGACCCATTCTTCCTATTTTTGAAAAGAGTTACTCTGCATTTATTTTTTTAGCCTGATTATATAAACAGAGAGTCTTCAAGTCAAGAGTGAATAGGTTATTTTCTAGGCAAGTATATTACTTCTTCGGCCGCATCATCGCTTTCCATCAAGAGAGATAGTTGTCAAATACCCGTCGAGCATAAAAAAAACCTAGTAAGAAAGCGAAAAGAAACTGTTAAAATATAGATTTTCCCTCTAAAGACCAGAGTTACGAGACGGGCCTTAAGGTCTTAAAACTCGCAAGGTATAACTCACCCAAGGACTTCAAACAGTGTTATCAACAAAGGAAATTCCTTTAGCACATTCTCAGTATAAGGTCCGCGGCATTCCTCGCCTCAAAGATAGTGTAATTAACGCAGCACTATATTCAATTACGCGGTGTAGACTGTAGAACGAAGACTTCCGCACAATAACCTCGAGTACCGAATTTTAGTGGGTATAATGAAGTATCGCAAGGTACAAGCATAATAAACCATAATTAATGATCGAACTAGTTCACCGAGTGAAATTCTTTATGCGATCTTTTTAATTTAACGCGATTTTACATGATGGATATGTGCAATGACCCAGTTGGCGAAGTGGGTAGATCTCTGCCCTCTGCGCCGTCGGTTCTAGGTTCGATCCTCCGGTCAAGGGAAATTTGTGATTTTGTTCTTCTGTCTCTGGGTATGATGTGTATGTTTCCGGCACATACAATTTCTTCGATTAGATTTTAGTGTCGGGTTGAGTGTGAAATCTTTTGTTTTGTATATAATCACATTATCACACGGCACACCAGAAGCACAAATGTATCTTGGGAAATAAAATGCTTCTGCCGGGAATCGAACCCAGGACCTTCGGCGCAGAAGGCAGAAACTTGCCCACTGTGCCAATTGGGTCTAGTTCGATACCCATCCAGCAGAATCCTTAAGATAGAATAATTATGACCGAAAGTTTTGTCGGCGACCGACTGTGGCGGACGACTTTGTGTGGGCGGCAATTTGTAAGAATTAGCCGAAGAAAAACTGGCGAATATAAATCGTGAGGACACGCCTTCTTGGAGAAGGAAGATTAATGGATTGTGTGAATGGAGTGGCAATCAAATGGATATAAAAAGTGAAATGTTTGCTTTTTTATGAATGAGGGACAGCTTAAGGTATTTTCGACTTTATTTTCGGTTTAAGATCTTAGTCTTTATAATTGTTTTAAGAGGTCGTTTTAATTTAGTTTAATTTAATGTTAAAGAACTTATATATGATTATTTTTGAAATATTAGAAATAATTACACCAAAAACTATTTCCATTAGGCTCGACGTTTGGGCCATGTTGCATTGGCCATGGTCACCAATTAGTGTTAAATTGGTAGTGACTCTAAATAATAGAAAAACACGCTTTTACATTACACAATGAAAAATACGCTGTCGGGTTCCAAAAAGTAAATACTTTTTATTAAGAGGAGGTTCGATTCGAGATACCCTAACGCTCATACCCCGAGCAAATAATACATGTAACGTCACATCGCAGATATCTACCAGATCTAATCATGAATGAGGAGAAATTTGCGAAGTTTCAATTGACTCGGAACTTTGCAATATTTCCAAACAGCACAGCTTTTGACGTGAGTGTGAATCAAAGTGTTCTGAATTATGTTAACCCTTAACCACCTACCATGCGTCTCACAGATCCTGACGATTTTAAAATCGTGATTATTTCGGCGTGCGAGTTTCGTATGAACTTGTACGTTCTTGTACCTTTTCCCCGCGTCCCTCAGTGCCGCGTAACCACTCGTCGAGGTCGGAAGTGCGCGCGTTTGACTCTGGTAAGTAAAAATCTTTCACCGTGCGTCTGAGAGATGCATGTTAGGTGGTTAAGTGACTTTTTTGTGATTGTGTATTTTTTATCGTTTTAGTTTAAAATGACTTGTAATGACGTCGCTATCGAGGAATGGTTAGAACGAGATCCGTCAGAAGATGAAGACATACCAAACGACGAATGTAGCGATGTGGAGTCTGATATTAGAGCACAACATGTTCTAGAAGAAAGCTGCGGGTCATATTCAGAATGTGAAGAGTCAACTGTATTAGAGTATAAAACATAAACATAAACGCTTTCACACCCTCAGCTCCACATTAAGTTCGATGACTTGTGCCGTGGGTGCCGGAAACATTCACATCACACACACAAGCACAGCCAGATCCAGAAACACAAATTTTCTATGGGGAGAAAACTTGTGTTCCCGTCGGGAATCGAACCCGATACCCCCTGCTTAGAAGGCGTACGCCACCCAACTAAACCAACGGGCAGTTCAGAATAACTAAACATCGTGAAAACAATTTGAAAGTGCAACGTGACATCAAAATCGCTCTTTGACGCATCCTCCACAGTAACGAGGAAACCACTCCATCAGCGCTTCCAAGTGGCAGCAAAGCTGAAGAAAGGTTGGCGGTTCGAAAAAACTGTGCAACTTGTGAATCCAAAAAGAGACGCAGGACACAATAAATACATGTGTTTCGAATGCAAAACACCCCATATACCTTGAATGCTCAAACAAGTTGTGCATTCACTGTCGGGAAAAGCTATGAGTTACGGGTCTGCAATTTTGTTTATATGTTGATTCCAGGGATAAAATTTCAATTTTCTCGTCTTTGTCAATTATTAAATTAGTAAAAAAAAAGTGTTAAAACTTTCTACTGTTTTTGACTATTTTGTGGATCTCATTTTCCAAATATGTTAATCTGTAAGGCTGAAATTAGAGGTGTTACAAAGTAATTGAAATTATAAGAAATATTGTTGATTTTATGTGCCTTGTTTTTGTCTAATACTTAGTTTAAAATGTCCTTAAACTGTTTTTAATTAATAACAAACTCATACGTTCCTAAATTTTTCAAAATATTATTTTTTCTCACGCGTCCCAAAGACGCATGGTAGGTGGTTGTGTGACAAAAATAGGTGGTAGGTGGTCAAGGGTTAATACGGATATTACAGAGATGAAACAATAAGTTAGATACCAGAGACTCAAATAAGATGTAAATAAACGCTTCTAATCCTACTAATATTATAAATCCGAAAGTTTGTTTGTAAGTATGTAAGTGTGTAAGTATGTTTGTTCCCTCTTTACGCTTTAACGGTGGAACGGATTTGGATGAAATTTGGAATGTACATAGATTACCTAGGATTAACACATAGGCTACTTTTTAACTTGATAATAGCGGGCGAAGCCGCGGCGCACGGCTAGTTAAAAATATTAATGACCTGCGGAAATAATCTATAAGAATAGAACACAATCATTAGAGCGCTATTTACGGAAGATAACTCATCAATATTGGCACTTCTTTCTTACACCACAGAATAGTAATTGTTAGTGGTCTGAGTCACACTTAGCAAGGCTACGCGAAATGCATAACTCAATGCCGATATTGAGAGAGAGTTGTGAAAGTGGGTAAGGCTCAACACAAATAAATCAAGAAATAATAAAGAGTACCAGAAGTCGTCAGAATGCGGCGCGGTGACAGATTACCCCCAAGTGAAAAATGTATAGAAAAAGTAATGTTGATAATGGAGCTGTAGCTGTGGCCTTTGATTGAATGAAGGCGGTTTTGTCATTATTTTTCAGACTACTTGAGAATTATTCTTCAACAAAAATAGACTAAGAGTTCATTGAGAATAAATACAATGTACGTATACAACTTTTGGAAGTTTAGCTTTCGTATTTTTGTAGGAGCAATAGTCAAAGGGTTCAGTTTCATCCATTTATGGTTAACTAGTTGAGCCCCGCGTTTTTAGTGATGATGATTAAAGTAGCCTATGTCCTAATCCAGATATAATCAACCATACAGCGAAGGAGTGTAATTTACTGCCCGCGTCTTTGTTTCGAACATTATAATTTAGGAGTCTTCTAGTTTAGGGTGAATAGGTATCTTCTAGGTAAGCATGCTACATCTTCGGCAGTATCATCACTTTCCATCCTTTCCATCAGGTGGAGATAGCGGCCAAATGCTAACCTGCCTGGCATAAAAATAAAAATAAATCAAATCATTGCACACAATGAGTTGATATAGACTCTATGCGTTTGTGAAGTTTGCGGTTATCATTCTTTTTCTTCTGGCTCCGTTTGTATCGAATGTGATATATTGTCATCTGGAAGTTTTTATATATTCTTTCACACTTGAAAACTTAGCTGTTTTCTTTGTAGAAACGCTCGTTTTACTTTGGTTAAGCGCTGACGTTCACATTGATGTTTGTTTCAAATCTATAGCACTTATTGAAATCCCCTTTGAAAAGGAAAGTTGCTGTCTTTACTTACTCACCATACGAATCCTCACAGTGCTTACTGTTTCACCCATTAGCGGTTCAAAATAAACAAGTCTTTAACCAATTTTATTGTTTCCGGGTATATACGTTTCCTAACCCGTTGATGAACATTCACAAGACTAGCTTCCGAATAAGGATCGAATCTGCTCTAAAATAAATGTTTTAGGCCTATATAAACTCCTGTTCACATGTTTTTACCTGACTACGGAGAAACAATAGAGAGGGTTATGTTTTTGAGCGGTATGTGTGTATGTATGTGTGTTTATCTGTTTACTCATAACGTCTAAGCTACTTATCATAATATGACAAATGAGGTGTCGTTGGTTACATAATTATTCTTGTCTTGTATTTATCTTTCTTTCTTATCTTTTAACAAAACCTAGCAGTCCTCCTCTCTTTTCTCCCTCTTCGAAGATTTTTCGGTGCCCCACAGGGTCTATAGAGAAGTGTAATCTTAATTTTTTTTTTGTCGCTCTACCCCATCATGTATCTCTTGGGACCAACTGGGATTTTAAAATGAATGTAGGGTTTGGAAAATCATATTTTAAGCGTACCGTTTGCGAGATATATCCCGTCAAAGTTATGCAAACAATTTTTTTTTTCCGAAAGTTAACTTGATTTATATATGTAATAAGTACATAGCCCACACGGCGAATATCGTGTTCGAGTTCCAGAGAAAGTTTTGGTTATGATTGGTGTGAAATTAATGTTACTTGTCTTTGAACTTAGTGTTGGGTCGCGTGTGTGTAATAGAGTTGTCTATATTTCCCTGCGTTTATACTGCTCTGGTGCCAATGGAAATCAGCCGTTTTAGTAATCACGCAACAGCAATATTGAGATCTGAGCACACCGCTGCACTCATATTGGGTTAATTGGTTTTTGAACCGGCCAGGTTTTACTGATTTGTCTGCTTTAATAGTTATGTTTTCATTACATTTCCTAGTTACTCTTGTGTGCGGTTTAAGATTGTCTTACCCGCCAAGAAATGTTACAACTACCGCGTTGTGTTTATAAAATTCGAGAAAATCTAAAAGTCCTAAACTTTTTTTTATGCATAGTATGCATGTAGCAGCTATCTCAATCTGATAGAAAGTGATTATGCGGCCGACGATGTAGCTTGCTTACCTAGGAGATACCTATTCACTCTAAACTTGAAGACTCCCTAATTATAATGTTTGAAACAAAGACGCGGGCAGTGAGTTACACTCCTTCGTTGTACGGTTGATGAATGTAGAAGCAAAACACTTCGAGCGGATATGTGGTAGATTAATAAAAAACGGATGACGTTTGGCAGTTTGTTTTGTGGTCCGATGATAGAAAGGGCATTGGGGAATCGACTGGTGTAATTTGGTTGTACACCTGACTTAAAATCATATTCATCAGCAGTGCATATTGGTCTACTGGACTTAGGCCTCTCCCAAAGCATGTGTGCTTCAGCAATTTTCCAACCGCTGCCTACCTACATTGCGATGTAGTTGCTCCACCTAGCCCGAGGGCGTCCTCGACCCTCATAAACCTTTGCCGAGACGTTGCAATAAATATGTAATCACCTTCAAAACAAGGCATTCCTATTTTTGGCAACGTTGTTATTTTAAACACAGAAAATGTAATCAGCCCGTACTGAACAATTGAGATAACGCCTGTCTACCAGACAGAATTTACCCCGTATTCTGGTACGGTGAACGTCGGTGAATTTAGCCCGTATTCTGGCACGGCGAACGTCGCGACGGTGAAATTCAGCTTTCAGTGGCGATGACACCCCCTGTGTATCTGCACCGGCGCAGATTTAAAAAGATATAGAGAACAATGGTTGCGGGGGTAGAATGCAAAAAGTAATGAATGAATAAAGCGAGATGACTACTGAGCACAAAAATGAGGGTATGTTGTAAAAGAAGTGTGTTTTGTTGTGTGATTTAATGGAAGAAATTTGTATCTTTACATATCATATTATTAGCAATCGGTAGATCGAGGATACAATACGTATTGTGTTCTCTATTTATAAAATACAGCAATAACTCTACATCTGCATTATGACTGATCACTATGTATAAAAGCGAAATTTATTGATTAACTGACTAAACCACGGTAAATCAAGAAGTCATGTACCAATAATGAGCTGAGATATTACAGGAGTCTCAAGTGAGGAGTCGGCTAAAAAACATAATCGTTAACTAGTATGAAACGAATTAATATTATTAGCATGTTTAATACATATGGATACATACATTAATCTAGCTGATCTGGCGTTATTTCCACGGTATCATAAATAATTTAATTTTGATTTTGGTATTTTGTATTTCCTATTGTTATTTAAACAAAACGCAAAAACTTTGCATAAACGATTCCAGGATTGTGTTATAGTATATAGATTTAGAACTAGGCGTGTAATTAGCCAATTGTGCAAAAATACCCACACTAACATTCAGAAAAAAAAACCATGATACTTTTGTTGAGGTCTGTATGACCGCTAAACAACAAAAACACGTTGAATCATATCCAAATGATAGGTTATTCGTTATTTCATCATTCGCCTCTAGGAAAATTGCCTCGAGTCGTACTAGATAGTTTTAGCCTCGGCACAATTGCAGTTACCACCTTGTCACAATTAGAAGAAGGAGAATAAGTGTTTCTTCGGTATTGTAAGCGGATATCTCCTCGGTCTTATCGCCAATGCAATAAGAGTCATAATGGAAAACTAGCGAAGGCTGTGCAATCATTGCACAATTACAATCACCGCATTGTTACGCTAAAAATGAAGGGAAAGAATTTAGAGCAGGATAATTTAATGACTGTCTGTACCAGAACTGGACCCTCTCATTACTTATATTTGCCAAGATCTGTTTTTAATTCAATTATCAAAAATGAACCTTATTCATCAGAGCTATGTCAGTTATATAATAAAAATTTGTCTTTTCAGTAAGGTTAACAATGAGTAATTTCTCACCGTAATCGAGGATGGTTAGCTAGGTATACCTAGAATGCTATAACTTTCATGAGTCTCTCTAATGAGCCCATGTGAATTTACCATTTAGATATTTGTATAACTCAAGGACTGCTACCGAAACATATTTTGCTACTTGAGGAACTACGACTGTATTCGGGTTTAACGTACCAAGCAAGGCAAGCACGGAACCTCAAGTGTATTGTACGATTAGAAACCACAACCGCTCGATCGGAAGGCGGTCTTACTACCACGGCGAATTCTCCTTTTATTGCAACGTAGAGGGCCAACCTGACTCTCGGGAATCAAATGAGTAAATTTCCAGTTCCAAAATAATTACATTGTTCACTGAACAAAGAATAGGATCTTATCCTATTAACTCTACACAAAATAATCCTAACCACATAGTCATGTTTATTAATAGACTTATTATCTGTTCCCACATAATAAATGCCTTTACATTCGGAGTTTCGGACCCGTCACAACATTTCCTCTCTGAAATATCACATTCATACCTCTGTCCCGCGCCGGAATTTTCCCGGAAAGTCCGGAAAGTGTTGTCACAGCCGCCCCAGACGCTATCTACGCAATGTGCGTCAATATAGACAACCTACACGTGAAACCGCGATCGTCAGAGTCCTTAATAATATAAGCACAGAGAGTCTCTCGGCAATGACATTTCAATAAATATCGACATTGCTGCGACACAATAGAGTGTAATACAGCTCAGCACAGCGCTGCCTGACTAAAATTAGTTTTCAACTCTATTTACACGACTGCGCGACACAAAGGACCCTCCTTTGTGTCGCGCAGTGTGTTTTTTTTTATCTGTGATAGGCAAACGTTTGACCACTATCTCACCTGATGTTAAGTGACGATGCGATGGAGCACGCTTGCCTAGAAAATACCTATTCACTCTCGACTTGAAGACTCCAAGATCTGTTTATCATGCTATATATTTAGTGACCAAGCGCGTAAGCCGATTCTTACAGCAATCGATTTGTCTTCATCTCGCGTGTGTCAATATGGGGACCACCAGACGCCATTATCGAACCCGATACCCGCTTCTTCGATTGCGAACGCGCACCCAACTAAGTAAACATAAACATTCATTCATATAGTCTTTCCCATTGGGGTAGGCAGAGGCCACTTCTCTCCACCTGTTACGATCCTGACACACATCTTTTGCTTCTCCTACATGCATGAGTCTTTTCATACATACTCGTTGGTTGCGGGTACTTTTGACCTGGCCTTTTTTCAAGATCTTTTCGATCTGGTCAAGATATGTTCGCCTAGATCGAGCCTAACCAACTTGGCCTTTTATTCTAAGTAAACGGTTAGTTCAAAGTATTGTTCTTAGCTAAATAAATCAACAATACCATTTATACATAAACAATAAACATCCAACCGTACATTTCAATGGACGACCAATGCCTCCAGTAACGGAAGCTCTGATACTGCCCACACCATTCAGCGCTTCCAAGACCTTGAAACTCACGCGGTCGAACAATAGCGGTGTTATACCTTCGCATTGCCTCGTTTGTTGTGATACGGCATGTTATGATATCTAGCTCTGTTGTTACCTTGACATTGGTTCTGGATATTGAAGATAATGCCCCCTGCTACTTACAGGAGTCGTATCGAATCGGTTACCGAAACGATCTGAATCAGGGGGCAGTGGACTTGTAATACAGGTTGTTATCAACCTACTTCAGCCACCAGTCCCTCTATATCTTAGACCTAAAATCGGCAAACATTGTAATTTAAGAGAGAATACACTATTTTAATTGATTGATTGAATAAAACAGTAAGGTCTTCTCTGAGAATGAACGCTCCTCCTTTGATAAATAATTAATAGCTGCTCCACACAGGGAGCATTTGTTCTAACGGATCGTGCTGACGAGGGCGCGGGTATTGTTGAGGCGACGGCACCCGCGTCCTCGCACGCCGATACGTTCAGCTCATCGCGTCCAGTTTGAGACAGCCATAATTGTAAATGCAACGTAATGATGATAATGATTAAGTGTGTAAGCTCAAAAACTATTACTAGCTACGTCATCAAAATATGAAAAACCTTATGTGCACATAGTACAGTATTTAAAATGATTAAATGACAGGTGAAATAGTTGTAAAAGGCTAGTCTATGAGTTATAACAAATACAAAAACTAGCACAGACGGCGATGGAATACTTCCAAAAGTAAACAAAGTTTGACTTGAGTCGTTTTAGTCTGGACCTTATCTGAAACGTACAGAACGAATACAGTTTGGCCTTGACAGAATATCTGACTTAAAACGGCTTTTAATGTTCATTCCACGAATAAATCTTAATTTCCTTTGATATCGACATTTACTTTACAAGCGGCAAAGAACACGCCTGCGGCCTACATCAACGGAATAACGTCAGAAGTGGGATTTTCTTAGTATATCTTACATTTCTTAACAGATGATTAAATAATTTATTGATTTTCCGTATTCACTTACGGTTTCGACTTTTTTACTGCTATTAAGTTTAGCGTTATCTTTTTAACCTCGATGTGTGGCGCTTTTTATCCTTTGACGTTAATCTTTACACATTCTAGGTAACAGCAATTAGCATAAGCCAGTTCTAATTACTTTAATCTAAAGTATGCGACTTTTGCTATTATTTTAGTTTTTTTTTAATTGATATCCTACTAATATTATAAATCTGAAAGTTTGTGTATGTGTGTAAGTATGTTTGTTACCTCTTCACGCTTTAACGGCTGAACGTATTTGGATGAAATTCGGTATATACATAGCTTATATCTGGGATTAGCACATAAGCTACTTTTTAACATGATAATAGCGGGCGAAGCCGCGGGGCACGGCTAGTAATGATATATTATTGTAATTGACATAAATCAAACACGTTTATTAACTGGACCTTTTTCTTACCAGTCTGGAACTCTCAACGTTTCTCCATCACACTAGCACCGTACCTATATTTACGTAAACTATTGATGTGTATACAACGTAGAGGGTTGTTTTCCGCTATATGACGGCGTGGGGTATCCTTGTGTGGGTGTTAGAATGTATTGGTAAATAGGCATTTACGTCATGGACGATTAATATCAGTCTGTATTGACATGAGTGATATTTGAAGTGTTTAAATAATAGTAATAGGTATTAAGAGATTAATAAATGCCTATTTAACTTAGTAGAAAATATGTAATCGAGTAAGGTTTTGACTTTTAACCACTGATATGACTGAATATTATCATTATGTAAAATGGAATTTTGAAACACGCGAGAGGTAACGGTTGCATCTATCTATATATATATAAAAATCAATGCCACTTTTCGTTGTAATTTTATCACTCAAGAACGGGCTCACCTATCCAAACCAAATGTTTAGGCTTTGTTCGGACGATTTAGTAGATGGTTTATTTGAAGTTTGCACAAAATCGGTCGAGCGGTTCTTCATTTATCACATGTTTTGTAGGCAAGTTTTATTGGCTGTACGAAGTTCGCCGGGTCAGCTAGTATTGTATATAATACATACATCCTAATACACAACTTCAAACAGAACTATTACGCACAACCCACAGGGAAGCTAAAAAGTTACACACTGAAAAAACAACAAACGTTGCTGCGTCTATTGAAAAAAAGTATCCCTATCCCAAGCTGCAGTTTCAGTACATCCATAATAATCCATACAAAACGATCAACAAACGTGCACAGTAAAGTTACCAAATCAATAACAATACCAACGCGTAGTCCATATTGGAAAGTTTTTTCATTGATTCCACCAGTTTTCATTTCTGTACTGTCCTGATATGTTACGTTCTACAATTGGACAGCGTACGGTTATTGTGACAGCTGAATGTTGGAAAATTCGAAATATGAATAATATTTTCGTTTAATTAAAATTTTATACGGGACAGATGACTAACATACGATTGGGTGTTATTGTTGGATATTGGATATGGCTCTGATGGAACTTTTTTTTTAATAAACCGTTTGACCACGTTTTAAGCAACAATTCGAGAAACTAACTGTGAGTAAAATCGTTCATCGTGAAAGCATCGTAAATATTTGTAATATTTACGAAACTTTCAAATAAATTTTCTCATTCACTTTTGATGGTAAGTACTGATGTGGAAAATCTTTGTAGCATGCTTGCTAGCTTGCTAGGCCCAGAACGGAAAATGTATCTAAAAGAATACCTTCTAGTACACCGGTTGGTGAATGGTGACAGAATTAGACCATTTTGAACGAATGGTACCATTTTGCAAAATGAATTACCATAAGAGCACCAGAAATGCCCTACAACTACACGTTTCGAAGTTTCTTTGTCATTAACAGATAACTTTTTAACGGTAGATAAATAATTACCATTACAAGCTGTCCTGATAATATACTGGATAAAAATTCATCAATACCTTTAACTTACATATAGAGTCAACCAGTTTTGCATATCAATATCGGTACAGATCCGTTCAATGCCTTATCACGTATTTCATTCACACGTGTTAATGTGTATCTTGTATCAAAGAAAGTAAATATGTTATACGAGATATATACTGTTGCCTTATTTGGTGCTGACAGCTTTTGTGAAGGGGGTACAGTCGGAGTTAGCTAAGATTGGAATTTACGCTGAGCTGTATTTTCTGCAGCTTGTACCGTCTGTCACTTCAGCAATCACACTGATTACTTATTACATTAAAATATTATTTATTATACGTTACATCTTTTCATGAGAAATCCTGACAATCCTCGGTATCTTGTAAAATTACACGTCAGTAGCGTACTCAACTGACTAATCTTGTAAAGGGTGGGGTAACAAAAATAATCTGTAAACACTTATTTTTGTTTTTACTATAACTGGACCTTGAGTCTTTTACTTGACTTTGACTGTGACTTGCGACCGGGACTTTTAATTTTAAATACACTTGAAATATATTGTTTCTTGACACTGGCTAAATGCATCAGATTGCCAAGCCAAATATAATAGAAAAAAAGCATCCAAAAGCTAATCTCGAAGGTGTCAATGGTACATAACTGAATCCGATTGACTGATTTCACAATGTCACTCGATAACATCACCATAGGATTCACAGTTCCTCGAATATCATCCTGAGACTCGAATATGAATATCAATGAGGTCTTTATCAAACTGCCGATGCCAGCCGTATAAGGGTCACGTCGACCTAACGGCTCACTTGGAATAGCTTTTTACCGACTTCCTAAAAAAGGAGGAGGTACTCAAGTCGACTGCATTTGTTTTTTATGTGTGTTACCTCATAACTTCTCTCCACGTGAGCCGATTTCGAAATTTTTTTTTAGTCTGAAAGATGTTGCTTTCTTTGGTCCGATTATAGGTTCCATTTAAATTTGATCAAGATCTGATCAGTAGTTCTTGAAAATATAACGTCAATAATGCCTATTTTGTGGACTACTTTGACGATGTTCTCGTTTACTCGACTTTAAAAGTACCCTCATTACTTCTTTCGTTGTGAGCCGATTTTGATGATCATTTTTTATTTGAAAGCTGGTGCTTTTCATGTGGTCCCATAGAAAATTGATTAAAATGATCGTGTTTTCGTGAAAATGCGTGTTTAATACATTAAATCTGATCAAGGTTCCGAAGATAAAGCGGTGAAGTCGGTTTTTTTAAGCTTTGCTTGCGTTTCAATTATTATTATGAATATCTTATAACCATGCAGCAGCAACTATCGCAATGTAATTTGAAGCAAACTTTATATGATATGCCCGTGTAGTTTCCGAAACTGTATTACGTAATTCGATATGTTACTGTCTAAACTTACTGCAACATTGTTCAACTTGATGGGCTTTGACGCAACTACTGTGTGGTTTTCATACGAAATAGGTTAACTATATTTGACAGTCAGTTTATTAGGCCTACAGTGGTTACCTTCCTCGATCACACTTACCGTCAAGTGAGATAGTCAAACGCCTATTTGAATTAAAAAACTTAGTGATTCTAGATTTCTAGCTATTTCACTTCTGGAAAGGGACATTTTCGGAAAGAGACATTATGGGAACGGGATGTTTTGAAACCTTGGTTTTTTTTAAACACTTGAGTCATTACGATGCTTTCAGCTAATTGGTTATTTTCTTGATCACATAACACAAAAGAAAACATCAATACGTTTCAAGTTCCTCTCAGTATCTCATGAATGCAAAAGTTCACTAAATAAACATAAACGCTTTCACACTCACAGCCCCACACTAAATTCGATGACTTGTGACGTGGTTGCCGGAAACATCACACACACAATCACAACCAGAAACAGAAACATAAATTTTCCTTGGGGAGAAAACTTGTGTTCCCACCAGGAAACGAACCCGATACCACTGCTTAGAAGACGGGCCCTCACCCAACCAAGCCAACGGGCAGTTAAAAACAAAATCAACATAATTAAAAGAACAAGTCATGGAACAGTTCGTCAGCACCTTTGTTTAAATCAGATTACTTTTTTTATACATTCCAGTCACTTTTCGGTCAATGTAAATCGTCTAAACTGTCCTTGAGTCCGTATTTAGGTGAATGGTAATTGATGAATATTCAATACACTTTTACGCAATCTAGGACGGAGGGCATTGTCATTCTTAGATGCGCGTGAATACTTGATTTATACGATTAGCTACGTATAACTTTGTATGTGTGTATGTATGTACTAGCTTTGCGTAAATTGGAATGAAAAGCATCTAACTACGTCCTTATTTGCAGTCCGCCTGAGGCAGTACCACATCGATGCCAGACATTCAACTGCCAAACAGTAGTGCGCAAACATTACTGTATATCGGATTGAAGGGCAATAAGAACCTACCTGATGTAGGTACCTACACTTTGTTAATGAATAAATAAATAAAATAAAATAATGTTTCGTGTGAAATGGGCTTCATGAGGTTTAAACATCTAATATCTCAGGATGACGACTAGAGTGCGTTGTCGCGCAGGAGTTTGAATTATATAATAGAAAAAAAACGCTGTGGTTGGTATTGACCTGTATTGGGCAAGCGTGACGTTTGCCATCAGTCAAGTATCTTGCTGGTATCGTCTCGCAATGTAATAAAAAAAATATCTTCCAGTTTCAAAATGTCAATAAGATCTTAATGATAATTTGAAAGGAATCTAGTCAGTACATTTAAGTAAAATTAGAATAACACCCACGTCTTTTCATCTCCTAAGACAGAATCATCATTAATATAAAATAGAAACACATTTGAAATTACCTTCCTCCCTAATTAGTATAAACAAAATTGTCTTCTAAATTACGACAGCAGCGCGTACATTATTGAATGTAAATGGTAAATGCTCAACAAAAGAAGCTTATCATTTTCCAACTGAACGGCAACTCTCAAAGGAGAGATACGGTTTCGTAACAAACATTTCCGTAGAAATCTTCTCATAATTTTGACTCCTTGTAATCTTTGAAATTTTTAATTACAGAGAAATTCGTTGCTTAAATAAAAGGGTCTTGTTTCTGTCGGAAGCTTGTTGAAACGTTTCAATCTCTTAAACGTTTGAATTGCGCTAATTGGCTGAAGCGCTGATTTGACGGTCTCTGAAAATCGAGTTGTTTCTTATCACTTTATCTTAGTGTTAAGGCAAAATGGAAGCGAGCCGCGACCTCGATGTATCTTCTAATATATAAAAATCTTGTGTCATTTTGATTGTGGTCGAACTCAAAAAGGCCTCGAACGATAAAATTATTTTTTTTGTAGTTATGAGAATGGTCATAAAGTATTTTTCATCCTCTTACCCCCACCACCATTTTTTAATCGTGATTTTAGTATTTTTAAATGAACGATGTCGAAAAAGTTTTTAGTATGGTATGAATGATTTATTAATGAATGATTTATTAAATTTTAACTTACTTAGTCTAACATTTACAAGTATAATTAACATTTTTTCACAGATAATGGCAATATTACAGACTTGTAGACATTTATACCCAAACTAGGAAATTCCTGTGTAATGGCACATTAAAGTAGTAGGCGGACATAAACGTTTAATAGGTAAAACACTTTTTTTAAACGTGGCATTGCAAGTCATGTCGGTTACGGCTAGTTATAACATATTATTTGAATTTTTTTAAATAAAATGTTCTTTTAATGTAAAAACGAAGTCTTTGGGTCCTCATTTTTTTATGCTTTTTTCGTATTTTTTTAGGTTTTTTCTTAGAAATCTAATAAATGTAATACTACACCTTAGTATTCAAAGTAATAGGCTTATGCTAATAAGTAGCTGGCGTCTACCCAAACATGTGCCTGTATTATTACCGACTTACACTAGTATCATATGCAATGCAAGCACCTCGTCCTTTGTTGTACACATTGTACATTGTGCTCAACTAGAGTGTGGTAAAGTTTAAATTAGCATAGCGAGAGATTTATGTCTTTTATGTCTAACAACACGTACCTAAGAAAACTAAGCATAGCTGGATGGTGTAAAGATCTACAATGCGACCGGGATGTTGCAATTTCTAAAGCCGCAGTGATATCGAGAAATATGGCAATGCCTTGATAGTTTCCTTGACAGCTAAAGCAACTATGAAGGTCTGAAATAATAATATAAATAATAATAATAATATGTTTATTAACAACAACATAGTAGCTTAAATTAACTTCCATCTTAAATAACAAAAACAATAAAACGAATTAAATACTAAATATTAACTAAATTCAACTTATAGAGACCTAGAGCACATCTGTGACAACACTATCTTTTAAGGCAGTCGTTTTCAAACTAAGTAATACTTGTATTTCGGACAATGAAATATTGAAAAAATTAAAAAAAAATAGTAAAAAAAAAAATATTGAAAAAATAAGTGAATTATAGGAATCCTGGCGGTTGCTTCATAAATGCTTTACTAATAATTATGTAAAATGACATTGCCTTTTACATTATGTTGTAATGAATACAACTGCATTAAAAGGTCGGTTATAAGTTGAACAATAGTGGGTCACAATGACCTCTACATTTTTACTTGTAAAGGAATTTAAAGGTTTTCCGCGTACGTAGGAAATTCAACAATGCGGCAGACTGAATATTTTCCAGTATCAACGTATTATTTTTAATTGTACTTATTTTTTTAATGAAAGGTGTTCAGAGTATCACTGTAATGGTTTATTCGACATTAAGAACAAAAGTTAGCTGATCTTCAAGTAACACAAAACAAAATCATCAAAATGCTATTTCATTACCATTATTTGAGTCCAACTAGTAAAGTCTATACCGAAACCAAACTAATGAATATCAGACAATTATACATTTATAACATTTGCATTTTCATCAGAAAAACTCTCAATAAAAGTATTCATACCGATGTGACATTTACTAAAATAAAACAACTGACTAAACGCAGCACGCGTCGAGCGAGTCTTATTGTCTTACCAAAGACACGTACTAATTATGGCAAAAAAATGCTTACCTTTGAAGGAGCACAACTTTACAACAAAATACCCTCAAATATAAAAAATGTAAACTCATTTAACACATTTAATTCCCTATTAGCTCAGTATCTTATGAAAGATCATTCACTTTTAAGTAAGTAGTGACAATGAGTTAAATGAGTGTATTTAAAAAAATAAATAAAACGGAATGACGAATGTAGCCTGATACTAATAAGTTTAGCATTGTTCTCATGTAAGTGACTTTTATGTCTGTTTTGAGAATAAATTTCTTTAAACCTAAGTTCTTTTAAAAGTCAGCTACATTCGTTTCTAAATTTAATTATCGTAGTCGGTACATGAATAAATAAACCGTGGTTTGCGTGTGAGGTCAGACTATTTCACTAGGCAACTGTCAATTATTGTCGGAATGTCTGATGTAAAGATAACTTGTATGTTTATTGACAATTCCAGCTAAACTAAGGTAAGTTCCTGAAAGTGTTTTTCTATCATACATGTATGAAATTACAGAAATTCTTTTTATACACACAATTTATTAAAATATTCAGAACCATTAGTCAAAATAATTAAATCATAGAAAAAGCGTCACATTACCTTCTTTCCAAACGAGTAAAGGCATTAGCATTTTTCTCCTTAGCCATTGGCTCTCAAAGTGCTGATGATAAAGGCCGTTACTAAATATGCAAATTAACACCAGCCTTCGTTTCTCCACAAATTTGCAGTGATTAAGTCGATAATGGGTCCTCGATTAACTCCCCGAGTTACCAGGCTTGCAACATGCAGGAAGTTGGCGCGCCTCCAAATATGACGATACCATCACGCTGCGATACTCTACGCGTCCGTTCATTATCTAATGTGACCCGATTTTTGGAAATTCAATTTCGAATACCGACATGACTCACGGTATAATATAGTTAATATTAATAATGCGACCTTAAAACAAATAATGTTTATATATACTTATATAGCCAGTGACAGGAAAAAAGGGAGAGATTCGAGTTATAGAAAATAATTTACTATGTATTATTGGTTTTTAATAAGGACTCGATATTAGTTACAAGCGCCATGATCATGAGAACTGAAGTATTTGCGGGTGGGTGTTGATTACGAGCAGACACATCTGTCTACTCTCTTCCTAATATCCCGTTAATAATTCTAATAAGCATGACCATGCCACTTTAAAATCTTATAATGTCAAACTGAACCCAGATCCGCGTACCCACGTGATGCTTAGCTTTAAACCCAATGGTCCGTGTGATGGTGAGGTGTAAAATAATTCTTACTTAGATCACACGAGCTAAAGCCTGGCAGCCAATAAGCATTGACTACCAAGTGATGAGGCACAATAAGGAACAAGTCAATCGGCAGTGATTCCAGTCAATTTGATGCAGTAGAACCCGTGACATCAACAATGATACTGTGAAAATATCAAATTGAACACTGTTACCAATGAACAGGCAAGTTCAAACGGAAGCATCCGATTATCCACTACAGAAATGATTCGTCATCGGCGATTTTGGGCGATCTGCGAATCAAATTGGATAATAAGTTAATAATTCGTCGTGTCACGGCGAAATTAACGACCATTGTCTTCCCAGAGGCTTAGTGGAGCAAGTGATA
This sequence comes from Lomographa bimaculata, assembly GCA_948107665.1. Classification (NCBI taxonomy): domain Eukaryota; kingdom Metazoa; phylum Arthropoda; class Insecta; order Lepidoptera; family Geometridae; genus Lomographa; species Lomographa bimaculata. The sequence continues at coordinate 9,031,288 of OX403610.1, read as the reverse complement.
TTTTAAACGTGGTGGATGATTGCGAACCGATGTATTTCTGAGATGATAAAAGAGATTATTAATGATATATAGAGATTCTGTGTTGAGATTTGTATTTAACTGCTGATTTCAATGATATGCCAGTATATTTATATGCAACTAATTCAGATTATCATGATCAACGAGCTAAACGATTGTGCAGACTGGAATATCTGTCGGGACGAAGTCAGGCTTATTGCTATTGCTTGTTGCGTCGCCGAGTAGTCTTAGACACGCGAAGAAGAAATCAGATGAGTATTTGTTTTTACGTGAGAAATGTTACTACATAAGTAATTGGTGACATAATCTTTGAGGTTTTACATAAAGACTTATTAATGAAATAAATAATAAAAGCAGAATTTGTAGGTCCGGGACAAGAATATCACAAGGCCCATAATAAGAAATAGAAATAAACAATGCCAGAGGAAACTCAATTAATTAACACTGAATGCTCCCGAAAAGAAAATTAAATGAGTTAAACATTTTAATGGTGGAAATATGTCAGATAGAAGTTCCAACTTCTGACAAAGGAAATCTTTTATGCTATAATGGCGGGGGAGGTTATTCCAACTTAGTATGGCTATATTTAAATATTAAAAAAGGTTAAGCAATTGTTCGAAAACTTTCGTAACAATGCTTAAGTAATTTTAAAAAAGATTACGTCAGCATTTCGTCAAGATCTTGTGTAAAATATTTTTCAGAACGAAGTAAAAAACGTATGAATAAGCCAGAAGCTTACTTAAACACTTGCACACTTACACACTTTCGGATTTATAATATTAGTAAGATTAGTAGGATAACTAAAAAACTACTGTTCATATCTTGATCAAATTTAAACTTGATCACATGGGATGTATACCCTTTGAAACATAAAAAGAATTTTCCAAATCAGTTCAGGCGTCTTCGTGTAATTGGTGAACATACAAAAAAAAACCGACGAATTGAGAACCTCTCCTCCTTCTTTAAAGTCCGATTAAGAGATTTGACTAGATAGATCCCTCACATAATGATTGTGGTTGTGTGTTTGATATATAAACATTTCCAGTACACACAAAACAAGTCTTAGAACTTAGGGGCTGTGAGGATGTGCTTGGTTGTTTGTTTAAGTGTCTTTTTGTCTTTTAAAACTGGACAGTACTTTTTATGATGGACCGTTAAAATCACGTAGATAGGCACGCCAGTTTATCATTGGCACAGTTGTGAAGCAGAGCGTTAACGGACCACGTCCGACCGCATTGTCACATCGACCCAGGCTAGTTTAAATGGTTATGTGAATCATAGCCTTTAAATTTAACAATTCCAGGATCGTTTTAATTTTATAGAGAACTAGCCGTGCCCCGCGGCTTCGCCCGCTATTATCAAGTTAAGAAGTAGCCTATGTGTTAATCCTAGGTAAAATCTATGTATATTACAAATTTCATCCAAATCCGTTCAGCCGTTAAAGCGTGAAGAGGGAACAAACACACTTACACACAAACTTTCGGATTTTTAATATTAGTAGGATGGTATTGTTTTTGATTGGTTTAAATGTTATAACGAATGGTAACTCTTATTTTTTATAATTAGACACAAGAGTCTTGTATTAAAGATTTATTTTAAAATTATGTCAATATTTTTTTATACCAGCTTTTTTTTACCTACATCATCTTGCATCTTGTTAATCAGGATAAAAAATCACTTGTTACAGTCTCCACAAGGCCCCACATCAAATTTTATCCTAATATGTTCTACGCACACATGCTTAAGTCCACTAACAGTGGGTGGCGTTCCCATCATGCTGGCGGCATTGCCTATCTGAATTGCAAAGCCTTTAAAAAAATAAAATCTGCACTTTACGCCGTTTCCAAATAACAAGAGCAACATTGTAATTTTCACCAAAATAAACATTTTTTTCACCAGCTCTGTCCCAAATTTAAGCATCTCTAACGAACCAAACCGAGCGTCCGATAACTTTTTATTACTTATTTCTACGGTCCTTTTACAATTTAGTGTTGCTTGATATGTTTATACGTTTATTGAAACCGCAATTGCTGGTATGTGCACGTATATCGGCCAGTATCAGGGATTTTTTTTATTCAAGATAATCAAATGTTTGACCACTATCTCACCTAATAAAACCTAATGGTAAGCGATGGGTTTTTCTAACTGTACCGTCCATGGAGCGGTTGAGGTGACTCACTCTACTTCATGCTGTCTGATACTAGTTTTTGATATATATGTTAATGATTTTAACGATTAATTTATTAAACTGTATATTACTCTATTGCAATAACATTCCTAAGGTTAATTTAATGAACACTGGAGAAGTTTCAATCTATTGATTTAAACTTTTCATTTAAATGAATGCTGGTTTTATTGTAAAACAAGAATCAATTAAGAAAGCTTGCTATAAAACGAAAGACTGCATTCATGAGAAGGATGGAGGCAAACTGCACAAGCCCTTTTAGGCCTGAGTTAAGATAATAAAATTCATGTAAGGAAGTTAGAAAAAAATTTAAATGCGCCGTTTAGTTTGAAATAATCATAGTGGAATATGGCCGGGATGCTCTTCCAATGAGAGATAGCCACGAAACCCAGCACCAAGAGTATGAACGAAATAGGCAGATAATGGTAGTGTTATAAATTATACGCGGAGTTAGTATGTAAAAAGTCAATTTCAACTAACACTCAAAGATACTCGTTAACACAAAAACCAACTCGAGAAATAAGCAGCGATATTAAAGTACGAAATGTTTTAGGACCAAAGAACAATTTCAAATTTATACAGAGTTTGAAATAGCTGAAATTCTAATGGCATAGTAATTTTATTACGCAGAGTTAGCAAAAGGTTACGGCTTTTCACTTTAATCTCATATTTAAATTAACCATTATCTATTCAGCGTTTAATTTTAACTGGGTATTTGCGTGGGATTGAAAGTGGAAATCGCCTTTGAACTTACTTTGGCGAAAGTTAAAATTGATTTATCATTTATGCTTAGGAAGTATGTTTTTTTATTTATTTTTTTATTTAATATAGACATGCGTTTGGCCACTATCTCACCTGATGAAGCATTTTACAACTGTCTCATCTGATGGAAAGCGATCAATGAAAATTTAGTATGATTACCTAGAAAACTTGAACTCAATGCCGGGTCCACACGTTTGCCAAAACTCGGCAAGCATCTACAAGTTCAAACGTGTAGTGTAGATAGGATATTTGGCTTGGCTTGCAAAGGTTTGCAAGCGTTTGCCGCCGATCCAAGCTAAGTCAGTTCATGTGCGTCCAAGCATTATTTAGTAAAAGAACACTATTTATCAAATTCACGGTATTAATTAAATTTATATATTACATATTAAAGTTTATATTCTATTATAAGTTATTATTTTCTATAATTATTTGCATTTAATATTTATGTATGTATATATGAGTATAATATATATTAGTGTGTTTTATTGTTTTATTTATGTATTAGTATCTAGAGTAGGTGTGAATAATGATGTACTATTTTATATAAAAAAATTATTGTACACCACCGTCTATTCATTCTTCTGTTACTGTCCATCCAAAGGTTGTCTGGAAGAGATCGCTTTAAGCGATAAGACCGCCCATCGTACTACCACGATGATTGTAATATTTTATTTGTCATTGTTTATATTTTTTTTTTGGTACACAATAAAGTGTTTTGTATTGTATTGTATTGTTAGTAGAGGTTTGAAGTTTGCGGCAAGTGGCAAACGTATGGACCCAGCATAAGGGTCATTATAAAGATTGAACCTGTTCTTGGTGCATACGGCTAAATTTCCTTATAACAATTCACCAATATGAGAAGAGGACGAAGAAAAATGTATATGAACTGCTCGTTGGCTTAATTCTAAGCAGGGGTAATGGGTTAGATTCCCGGCTGGAACAAATTTTCTCCCCAAGGAAAATTTGTGTTTCTGGTTCTGGTTGTGTTTGTGTGTCTGATGTTTCGACCCAAGTCATCGAACTTTATGTGGGGCTGTGAGTGTGAAAGAGTTTATTTTATTTTTTATTTTTATACTTGCGATATGTCGATGCGTGCATGTTATTAGTCGGTGCGACAGTTGTTAGCTGTAGTTGTGGACTGATCAATCACAACTACTAAATTGATGATTCAAAAGGCATGTTATTTCCGCGTGAGGAGAAAGTTACTACCTGTTATTATCAGATAAGATATTGAACAAATTTTTGCCTAAATTGAAAAAAAAAAAAAGTTAACTAGTTATTTTGTCTGTGGGTCATCACAACAATACGAGTCGATCGAGCAATCAGAACGATTTCTAGCCTGTCCCGTGCTCGAAAAAACAACTGAATGTATATTATAATCTCCATAACACCGATCTCGATTCACTTTCGATCTTGCGCCGACACTCGATTAACTCCAATCGGGCGAGTAACAATTTTTTCACTCAATCACGCTTCAACAGCGTCCTCTGTATCGAGGCCAGTCGGTCGCGTTTCCTTCATTATCCGCAGTTTGTCAATTTGTTCACTTCCTTATACTGGGCGTTTTAAGTGTGCCGTTTTGTAGCAAAAAGTTGGACCCGAATTGTACCTTTCACGTTGACAACAATAAAATTCGGGGCTGCAAGGTCTTTAATCCCATTTCAAATTACATCGTAGTGGTAATCAACACTGACTCATATTTTGTAACAAAATAAGTAATAACCGTTGATAAATTAAAATAAACGCTTTCACACTCACAGCCCCACACTAAGTCCGATGACTTGTGTGCCGGAAACATTCACATCACACACACAATCACAACCAGAGCCGGAATAACAAACATTGCTAGGGTAGAAAACTTGTGTTTCCGCCGGGAATCGAACCCGATACCTCTGCTTATAAGGCGAACGCCACCAATTAAGCCAACGAGCAGTTCATTTTACATCGTCCTCTTCCCATGATAGGTGGGTTACACCTATCATGTGAAGAGGACGAAGTAAAATGTAAAAAGCCAACGAAAAGTTCTATAATCAACTATATTTTATTTAAAGTTTTATATACGTAATTCGTGATATCTGTAGAGCTAATGTATATTTACCATATTATAATTGACCATTACCATAAAGATTACAGAGATAAAATTGGACCTCAAACTGCTTGTACGAGCTAAAAAGAGAGCAATATCGCTTATTCATCAACAAGTAATAAGAATAGGCGTACTATATTATTAAGTACATAAACAGGCTATCAACGGGTCAATTGCCTATATTTCCTTAAACGTAACTAAAATTATATACATGAGCAAAGACCCAAGTTACCTACAACTCATCGAGCTTATAGGTAACTCAAGTGCTCTAGTAGTTATTACATAATTGTATACGAAATGAAACAAAAACCAAAAGACAAATATAATAATGTTTAAATAGTAATAAGTAATCACGAGTACTCGCAAAGAATTTCAACTAATTATAAATTACACTCAGTATCTCTAAACCAGCAAACATTAAAACTGATAAAAATAGAACTGAAAGAATAATGTTTACACTGGAAACGAATATAGCCACTGCAAATATCGCGAAGGTGACTGTGTATGACATAAAATTAAAAATAGCGTATTTCGCACCAGGTTCTGATCCAGCCTTGAACGCACCCACGCGTCTTTCTATTTATCCAGGAAAGATACAAAATATATTTTATTTTTATATTGGTTGATGATATTTTAGTAAACATTGACGATGCTATTGATATACTCAGCATAGCAACGTACAGTAATAAAACTATGTTTTCTAGATATATCACGATAGATACTCGTGATTTTGAAATTGACAAAAATAAAGTAATGGATAATGATGACAAACACGCAATGATAAAAACATACAAAAGACATAACGTTTTAAACACAAAACCAACAAACACAGCAGAGCGGGAAATATCAATATGCAATATATACAAAATAAAGTTATGGATAATGATAAAAAAGATGCAACGAAAGAAACATACAAGATTAGTTACTCTGACATCGTATACCTAAGACATAATAAAGTCTTAAACAATTCACAACACAGCTGGAAATATCAATATGCAATATATGTATGCTAAGGTCGTTCCAGTGAGGACGCACGTTAAGACCACCAATCATTACACACAGGATAATCATAATATTTTAAAAGACAAGATAAGTACAAAGCAAGCACCTTAAGTAGATGAGAATTTAACAGAGACTAAATTCGGCGGTAAACAAATAGTTAAAAACCACAATTGTTTTACAATCTAGCAAGATAAGTCAATTACTAAAGAGTAAACATAATTTCAGAACCGATCAAATCAAAACCGAACATTGAATATTGCAGACGTCTACCCCGCCCACGAACTAATTCCAGACCCTTTTAGGACTAATATAGAAACGGGCTTTTCTAAATTTAAACCTTCCAGACCTCTACATAAAGTTTAAAGATGATTTTGGTATCGAAAAGCTGCGGACGGTTTCGCAGGTTCGAAACTCTGAATGTGTAAAGAGTGTACAGGAAATTGTCAACGTAGTTACTGGATGTAATTCAATTATGCAGGGCCATGCTATAAACGTTTAAGGGGTGCTAGAATTGGCTGATTCGATTACATGTCAAAGGTTAAATTGAAATTAGATGACCGTGCCCTCTCGACAGAATCCGTCAAGCCATAAAGCTTCAACGAGCAAGTTAGTTTTGAACAGTTTAAGGTTTAAAATCAATGCAATGCAATGCTTAAAGACTTCTTGAAAAATAATTCAGAATATTTTTGTATATATATTAATATAGAATGTTTTTTTATGCCTGATAAGCATTTAGACATTATTTCACCTCATGGAAAGCGGTAGAAGATACCTTTTTTTTAAAATACAGAATAGGCAATCATTTGACCACTATCTCACCAGATGAAAAGTGATGATGCGGTCGAAAATGTGACATGCTTGCTTAGAAAATACCTATATATCACTGGAGACTTGAAGACTTCCAGATTATACCGTTCGGGGAACTTAGATGCAGGCAATGAAGTCCACTCCTTCGCTGAAGGGATGATGAAAGTAGACGCGAAACGCTTCGAGCGAACTGGAGGTATGTCTACTATAAATGGATGACATTTGATAGTTGGTCTTGTTAAATGATAAAAAGGGCATAGGGGAATTAACTCATGTAATTAACAAGTAAACTCTCCAAAATGTAAGCGATAGAATACCGATAAGCTTGCTTATCAATATGAATACTTTTAGCATGTTGCCTGGCCACTAAGACCATACATAAAGTATAGCATCTAATCATACTCATATAAGTACCCGCGTTTGCCCTTATACTTGTATAGCAAATAAATTGAAAGCTTATGTTGCATCTAAGTCTGTTAACACTATTGAACAAATAAGATTTCTACAAGAGTATGAGTAATTGACAAGAAATAAACATAAATTCTAAATATTAGGGCACTTGGCCAAGTTTATAGTTAGAACAATAATCACTTTTCTTTTGTATACGAGGCATTCATTCATACATATCGTTGATATTAGTAATGATATCAGTCCCCGTCTGCACCTTATCTGCTATCTACATTATGTCTATTGTGTTGTCATTCAATGACTTCATCTATTGTGCTGTCCGTTCGGGTCTTTCAGTTTTACAATATGATACTACTGTACATTATAACGGCTAAATAAGATATTTAGAGAATTTATTCGTCCGAGAATTCATGTTGTTGTCTAGACGACAAAAGTACCTGGACGAACTATTCTAAAAATCAACCTAGCTTGATCGATTTATCGCCCCCGAAACCCCCTGCATACTAAATTTCATAAAAATCGTTGGAGCCGTTTCCGAGATTCAGATTATATGTATACAATAATTGCTCGTTTAAAGGTATTAGATTTAATTCCCATTTTTTACGTTTTTTATTTTCTTTATGATGAAGTAGTTATAAAACAAAGCGAGGCAAGAAACTCAGCGGCGCATTTTTTTTTTTAAATCGTTCCTTAATCTCATAATTGTATTAACCTAGGTATAACTATATCATGTAGTCGCTAGAAAGCGGTTATGCAGTTTGGCTCCATTCATCCTTGTCATTAATGTAATCGTTTTCATTTATAATAGTAATATTAATAAATGTCATATTAAATTGTATTGTATATAAATTGTTAATATGGCGCTATATCATAATAATGTTATACATTGTACAGCTAAATAATATATTTAAAGATTTTACATTTAATTTTTATATTTTCGATTCCTAGCAGGAGTAAAAATTCCTACCATAGGGATTCTGGTTCTGTGATGTGAATGTTTTTGGCACCTGCGAACTTAGTGTGGGTGTGAGTGTGAATGCGTTTGTTTTAAAATAATAGAAAAAAAAAAGAAAATAAAATAGACTTTCCTTCGAGAATTCATGTTGTTTATTAGACAGAGCTCTCCTTAACTAGAGAACTGAATTACCAATTTTTTTTTGCTGCAAAACGCAGGCTTGTTTATAATGCCGCAGTCTGGATTTGACCGTTTCTCATTATCAATTTGGCGATACATGAATATAACGCGAATAATGTTGGGGTGACCACTGCTCGCAGGATACGTTGGTCATCAAGCTAAATTCGTATTTATGTATCCGGTGCGAGTGTGTCACATGGTGTTGCTGAATCTAGAACTGTAGAAGTCTATTATGAAAAATGATCCGTCCGAATGTAGAACTAGTGCCCCCATCCCCATTCTATCATAGAACAAGCAGGCAAACTGCTAATCGACACCGGTATATGGTAGATATTCCACAAATGCGAACAAAGCGTTTTGCTTCTACATTTATTATGCGAATCGCAAAGGAATGGAACACCTTACCTGAGTCGGTGTTTCCTGATAAGTACAATATGGGAGTCTTCAAGTCGCGAGTGAATAGGTATCGTCTAGGCAAGTTTGCTCCATCGTCGACCACATCTTCGCTTACCATCAGGTAAGATAGTGGTCAAACGCTTGTCTATATTAAATAAAAAAAAAAAAAAAAATTTACTCCGTTTCATCAAGAACGACTTGTTCAATATCCATACCAACTTAACCATACATTTTAATGTGGGTAATTTAGTTAAGTTGTTTGGGTGAGCGTTCGCCTTCTAAGCAGCAGGTATCGAGCTCGATTCCCGGTGGAAACCCGTTTCCTCCCCAAAGGGAATTCGAGTTTCTGGTTCTGGGTGTGATTATGTGTGCGATGTGAATGTTTCCAGCACCCACGACACAAGTCATCTAACTGTGTGCGGTTGTGAGTGTGAACGCGTTGTGATAACGTTTCCAAGTCACTTTCGCTCTTTCTCTGCTTTAATTCTGTGGTAACTTTTATAACAAACTGGCGATCCACCCCAGCTTCGGACAGAGTTTTACACTATTTTTTAGTACAGTACTAGGCCATCCTGCACGCCTAATCTATATAAAATACTAGCGATCCACCCCGGCTTCGCACGGGTGTGATAAATGAAGAACCGCTCGACCGATATCGTGCAAACTTCACATAAACCATCTACAAAATAGTCCGAACAAAGCCTAAACATTTGGTTTGGATAGGTGAGCCCGTTCTTGAGTTATAAAATTACAACGAAAAGTGGCATTGATTTTTATATACATAGATAAGCGATACTTTTGTTTTGACTGACAAGCTATGATCAACAAAGAAGCGTTGACCACCATCACAATAGGAAGGAATACCAGTCATTAATGCTACATCAACGACGTAATTGTACTTCGTTAATGGTCGAGTTATTCGTGCTACTAATTCAAATGACATCATCACAGCCGCTACTGCTTTCGTGGGTGGATCCCTTAGCCTCAGTTGGGTTGAAGATATTTTTGGCTCTAGGGCTTTTTGTGTTATGTATTTATTATTCTTTATTTCGTTATGAAACAACTTCGTAATATTAGTAGTCGCTAAACGAATACCAAGAAAATGTCCATCACAATCAAGACAATTATTCCAATCATTATAGTCATTGTTCTGTTTGTTAGTAACGCCCCAGCAACTAGAACTACTGACATTTGAAATGGTACAATGGGGATAAAGATCTACTAGTATACAAATAATCCTACTAATATTATAAATCCGAAAGTTTGTGTGTAAGTATGTTTCTACCCTCTTCACGCTTTAAGGGCTGAACGGATTTGGATGAAATTTGGACTGTACATAGATTATACCTAGGATTAACACATAGACTACTTTTATATTATATAATTTGATAATAGCGGGCGAAGCCGCGGAGCACGTCTAGTTAAAATATAAAGACTTAACTAAAAGCACTGGTACACACTACACACATAGTACCTTTTTTCCTTAGACTATATTTATAAACATTCAAAAGCACATAGCCAAGTTTAAAAAAACTGACTTCACCGCTTCATCTTCGGAACCTTGAGCAGATTAAATGTATTAAACACGCATTATTAACGATAACTCAAAATTTACTGATCAGAAGTTGATCAAATTTAATGGAACCAATGGCAAAGCAGCAGCTTTTAAACAAAAAAAAAAAGAAAATCGGTTCACGTGGAAAGAAAATATGAGATGACACACATTCGAGTACCTCCTCCTTTTTCGTGAAGTCGGTATTTCTACCGTCAGTAACCTTTTAATTTTTTCTTGTATTTTCATACAAGAAAACATTTATAAGGTTACTGACCAAAGCCGTTGCTTTGTTAACGTTCATATTTCTGTCATAAAAATAAACGACTCAACTGATGCATGTCGCCCATACATTATTCACCATGTTACCATCCGAAATAGCTCAGCAATTTACGTCAGCCGAAAATATGTGCAAGCGCATACTTTACTAATATTTGTAAACACTTCACAAACAGTTCAATGTTGTTTTGAACGAATGTGCTTTCTCATGATGTATTTTTATCCAGTATTTTCATTGAGGAGATGTGTATATTTAGCCTATGTTCCTGTTTATTAAAGATAGAATGCAACCAACCGCGCGGCTTCATCGACCTACAAACAAACGGACCTCGGTCTAACACAAACTTGAAATACGTGCACCGAATAAAACGTAGATTAATGAATATGATTATAATTATAAACAAGCTAAAACTATTTAATGTTATCTCTAATCTCAATCACAACACAGCTCACTTTTGCTTGCAACAATTTATCAGCGTACGCAACTTCGACTGGTCGCAGTATTTCGACTTCGAAGTTTTTAGCGTCTTATGGCGCAGTGTATGGTACTAATAATAAACGCTTACACACTTACAGCCCCAGATTAAGTTCAATGACTTGTGTCGTGGGTGCCGGAAACATTCACATCACACACATAAACACAACTAGAACCAGATTTTTCCCTTGTGAACTTGTGTTTCAGCCGGGAACCAAACCCGATACCCCTGCTTAGAAAGCGAATTCCACCCAACTAAGCCAACGAGCATTACTTACTTCTCAATTACTTCATTCTCAATACTATTAACATCTGCTTTTTAACCCAACCCTTTCGATTTCACCGGTAAATCTCAGCCTCCACAAAATTAGTCAGCTTATATATCTCGGATATGCTTCATTTTCGTGTTCTTGCGCCAGGCCCTCATTGTCCTGGATTTAGGACCGTTCGAAAGTAAATTGGATCCCGGAGTCGAGCTTTGTCCTCGAAGCCTCGGATACGACTTATTTGTTTGGATTCCGGGTGTTACTTGTTGGCGTATTGGATGCGATGTTTTTTTGAGGAATTTCAATTGGCATTTGTTTGTTGCTTTGAGGATAAACTTATTGACATATTCAACTACAATGAGAGTTACAAATTACAATGGCATGTAATTAATTCTCATAGAGGTTTTCATCTTAATCACATATTTCGTATTATATATGTATATATCCATAGTCACTTTCTACTACACTATCGAAAATTTCATCTCATTTCAATCATTACATACACACTATACACGCACACAAACAAACAATTGCACGAATAATATATAAGTATATATAAAGTACTGTTCTTTGATCGACTTTGACTGGGTTTATATTCTAAATTTTAAAAGGAGTCATCTCTTCTGCCATGTATAGCAGCTCTGACCAGCCGTTACAATCCACTTTGATATTAATGGGGCTATAACCTAGCTCAATACATATCACGCCCCTCTCGCCTCTAGTAGTAAATAAAGCTCCACAAGATACACCCAAGGGTGGTCTTTGTGATAGTACATACAATGCTCAGACCTACGAGTAAAGAGCAAATGCTCTCCACGTAATTTATTTAGAAATGAAGGAATAATTCGGAAATGTTTACAATACTATTGCGATTTTTCACAGAGATCGTTCCAGAGTTCATTATCAACCTATATTGTATGATAAAATATACTAGTTGGCGATGATGAAAACCGGCGATGAAAAATAATGTATGTGTCATTCCATTACCTATGTTAACAATTTCAACTTAACTGCATCAGTAGTTTTGGCGTGATTGAGAACAAACATCTAAACATACAAGTTTCGAGTAGCACTGCATATGTTATTGGCCGACACAATAAGGCGTGTGGGTCGCTTGTCTGTTTTAGTATTACCCCTGAAAACTTTGTCTGATTTTCTCAAACAGCGACCTCTAGCGGAGCTTTTCCTAACCTTCTCTCAACAAACAGCGACCTCTAGCGAAGCTTTGGCTAATCTTCCTTAAGTGCAACTGTCAATTACTTTTGATAAGAAACAACATGCAGATCCTCATAGTGAATTCCTTTGGCTAATCATCTTTGTTATGAATACTGCTGAAATGCTGGATTCTACCATCAAAGCTTTAGACTTTATGTATTAGTGAAAATTGTTCAGATCTCAGGTGTTGTGTCTGAACTGTCAGACGACGAGATATCAATACATTAAGGAATATCCGTTGTATGAAGTCTAGATAGTTCCAACCATTTCCCAGCACTTCTCTATCCTACAGATATCAGACCAGGTATTAAGAATCTACCAGGACCCTGGTGTTGAGTCAGAACTGTCAGATGATAAGCTATCAAGACGTTTAGTAGTTCGAGTTGTAATGAAGTCCACGTAGCTCCACTATTACCCAGCAGTTCTCTATCCAATAGCTACGAAGGCAGGTAGTAAGTAGTAAATAAAGTTTGCAGACCCACCCCAGGGGTGGAACATAAACACGGGAAGTTTAGTACAGGCGTGACTTGCAACGGCTCCTGCAACCGTGGAATATTTTTAACTCGGTCACCTGAGCTGTTTGTTGTAGACGTTTTCAGAGCACGTGTTCTAAAGCGAAATAAATGTTTTCGTGTGTGTTTACGAGAAGAATATAATATCTAACTATTAAGAGAGAATAATTAAACGCAAGCAAAGCTTAAAAAAACCGACTTCACTGCTATATCTCCGGAACTTTGATCAGATTAGATGTACTAAGCACGCATTATTGACGATATCTCAAGAACTACTGATCAGATCTTGATTAAATTTTAATGGGATCAATTGGAAAGCAAACTTTCAAACAAAAAAAATTCGAAATCGGTTCACGTGGAACGAAGATATGAGGTAACACACATAAAAACAGTCGACTTGAGTACCTCCTCCTTTTTTGTGAAGTCGGTAGAAAAACAGCGACTGGTTTGAATCAATTGTTTCGTAAGAGATAAAAAGAAATGTATGTTATGTTTATTCCCCTAGTTCATTAATACCAGGTTATCTAGCGTAAAGCCTCTATACATATTTTCAAGAAAGCTCTTGGGACATCATACCAACCATTGAGACCAACGTCTTCCTTGGTACGGCTATTGTAAAATCTGTGTTTTGATTTTTTAAATAATATTAAAATATATTTTTATCTTCTCGTGTGTAGTTTAAACAACTATCAATTATAGATTGTATATGATACATAGTCTTAATTGATACGGAAAAAATAGCTACAACGCAAAAGTCGTAGAGCTAATGAGTTAAGAGTTGGCATAAGAATCAGTCTAAGAGCTTTCTAGTATATAATTAACAAATTACCCTATATGGGTATTTTATTACATTCTCATTATTTAACCAAACAACACTCTCCAAAAAATATGTTTATGTTTATTTTATTGATACTGTCAACTATCTTGAAACATATGTTCAGACTGAAACATATTTTCGATTCACAGACTTTTGCGAAAATTCTATTGGCACATCTAGCGAAGATTTAAGTTGTTTTTAAAGCTATTAATAGACAAATGTTGTTTAGAACTTTTACGGAATTTTTTCATCAAAACTTCGTCAATTCGGACTCTTCTAAAAATTGCTGTCAACATCGACACAAAGAGTAAACTTAAACAACAACCGTCGAGAATGCAAGGGTTTGGTTTACAGGAATAGTGTACGTTATGAAAAAAAACCCCAGACAAAACCTCTCGTTCCCCTAGTTCATTAATACCAGGTTATCTAGCGTAAAGCCTCTAGTACAGAGTCTGTACTAGAAGAAAAATAGTGTAAAACACTGTCTGTACTACAGACAGTGTTTTACACTATTTTTTAGTACAGTACTATCCATCCTGCACGCCTAATCTTTATAAAATACTAGCCGTGCCCCGCGGCTTCGCCCGCTATTATCAAGCTAAAAAGTAGCCTATGTGTTAATCCTAGATATAATCTATGTACGGTCCAAATTTCATCCAAATCCGTTCAGCCGTTAAAGCGTGAAGAGGGAACAAATATACTTACACACTTACACACAAACTTTCGGATTTATAATATTAGTAGGATATAATTCTTCTGTATGTGTATGTGACTAAGCTCCGCCTAAAGGGCTGAACCGATTTTGGTGAATTATTTTGTGTATTTATAGGTAGATTTAAGAACAAATATTATTAATTTACGATGAAAAAAATAACATGATTTTCTAATGGAAAGGAATATGTCAGTCGGATTTGGTAAGTTACGAGTAGTAGGCAAACATAAAGGATGTAATAATTTAGTCAATACAGTTTTTAGTATAGTATTACAGTACTAGGCAACCATAAACGTGAAAGAGGTAACATGTTTTTTTATGTTTTTCAGCCGACTTCAAAAAAGGAGGTTGAGAACCTGCGACTATGTTTTTTTTGTTGTATGTATGTTACTCGATATCTCCACCAATTATGAATCGATTTTGATGTGTTTTTTTGTTTGGTAGATTACACTTCACAGGTGGTTCCAAAATTTTATCGAAATCGATGAAGCCAAAACCAAAATATAAGCAGTGAAGTCGGTTTTTTTTAAGCTTTGCTTGCATTTAATTATGTTATTGATAAGAAAGCATCGAGGCAAAATGCACAAGCGCTTTTTGGCGAATGTAAAAAGACCTTTTAAACTAAGTTCCAATACTGTTTTCCTCTAGAACCAGCAGACAAGCTTACAAGTGCAAATTCCCTACGTCACCCCCCACATCGTTAGCGAAACTAAAGCATCTTTCGAGTGCTCAGACTATTTGCATAGTCTATCTAAAACGTGCCCTGTCTCGTTCCAACAAACTATGTTAAAACGGGACGGTGAATTAGTCCCAACGGGAGCGTTATCTGTAGTCGCAGCCGTGTTCTGAACAAGAATGGATAGTGGTATAATTCGAGGCTGATATTGTGTGATGGTCCTTTGTGATATGACAGCGAGACGGGTTCTAGTTTAATAATCATTGGTGATAGTAAGCTGGTTGAGTCCAAATTGCAAAGTCTCGGTCACCGACGTAAGGTGTCAAGCTTATCGGTATTCCATCGCTTACGTTTTGGAGAGTGTGCATAGGAATTACATGAGTTAATTCCACCATGCCCTTTTTACCATCTAACAAGACAATAGTCGACATACCTCCGGTTCGCTCGAAGCGTTTCGCTTCTACGTTCATCATCCGTACAGCGAAGGAGTGGAACTCATTGCCTGCGTCTTTGTTCAACTTTGTATAGTCAACAAACATAATGATATGAAATGATAAATGTTTCCGTGGATTTCAGCAATTTTTTTTATTTTTTGCTACTTTTGGTACAAATCTAATAAGTAGTTAATATGTATAAGAAACATTGTCTGTGCAAATGACATCCATTTCCTCTTTCCATGGTATTAGTACAGACGAAAAATCTCCATTTTCTCAAAACATGTTTGGGGAAAAACGTGAAGGGGGAATCCAAAAATAGATTATTTTTTCTGAGATATTATTGTAGTTCTCTCAAACAGATAAAACTGAACAAACAAAAACATTATTGAAGGACTTGACGAAGTGGAAAATCTAGAATTAGTTTTAAAAGCCGAATCAAGAAGAAGGCGTCAGCTATGGCATATAAGGAGTCGAAATACAAGGTAATGTGGATAGGCAAAATGGATAGGCAAATGTAGAGAGAGCTACACCGACAAGAGCTAAAATAAATGCTCCCACGAAAAGAAGAATAAGATTCAAATTTAAGTGTTTATTGCAATCTCTAATAGTCATCATAATATGGTGTTATACCGTTCATTAGAAACCCGGTTGGGTTCAAAAATATTAGAGCAGAGCAAGACGCAGAGGAGATGAAATTATCCCGTTTGGGTCTAACTAGTGTTTAAAGAAAATAGACTATTTATATAGCTTAAAACACACTCATATTATAAATGCGAAGATACTCACATATGCGTGTGTTCCATTGTTTATGATTAAAATTAGGTACGGTGATTTTAACCAGGTTAGTGATAACGGCTGTTGGGATTTGGATGAAATTGGGCATGTAGATAGTGTAGACAGACAGTAGCACAACAAGTTGTCATTAAGTTTAAAATTACCTATAATATCTTTAGATTTGATACATAATCTTATTTGAAATGATGCACATACAATAGCTATTACTCGTAGCAAATTTTAATAAAGACACGTATTTAAATTCTCGCACCCACAACGCGGTCATCCAACCATAAATCAAATATGAATACAATACAAAATCAAATTCACGAAATAATTCAAGCGAATTACCACGTAAAAGGTATTAAATGGTTAAAACACGATAAAATTTCCATCAAAGCGAGCATCAAAAGCATTCATAAAATTTCAATGTCAGCAAATGTGGGCGGCTCACGGATTGTTGCTCGGAACGTTTTCATTATTTGAGGAGCTCGTGAAACTCTGCATTTATGCGATAGAAGTTGTGTTACAATGTGGAGTTTAGTGTTCGTGCTAAATGCCAGAGAAACAATGATAAAAGTTTCAACATGCTAAACTAAAATAATCCAACAACACTATTCATATTTTAAATTCCAAAATACCTTGTTTATATCAATTTCACTCATGTAGATACACATACACATATTATGCGATTAAGACGCTATGGAACTTGATAAATGTAAACGGAGCTGTGGACAGCGCTAGCAGTGTTATGATATTAAGACAAATTTAAATACATAACACAAGCAAAAAAATCAAATTGGGCATTTATTGGATTTGATTTTTTTGTTTGATGATCCTTGTATGGAAATCTATAACGTTTACAAAAGTAAACGTTATAGATGTCCATACAAGGATCATTGGCTGAAATTGACAAATAATGACTCTAGAGAAATTATAAACAAGAGGAAGAGCAAGTAGCACGGCAAGTTATAGATGTTGAAAAAAAAGGTTAGAAAAAGGAATAAAAGTAGAAGAGTCTTACCTTGCAACACAATGTTACGCACATGACCACGCCGAAGTCGCATTAGAACTAAATACGGCTAAGAGTCGGGCAGTCGAAGTTAAGGTATTCAGGCAAAGCACGCCATGGTCGTAACCAACAGTAATGAACTACTGGGTACCACGAATCGTTCTATAAACTCTAAATCATAAAGATTGATTATGTTACTTAAAGCTCTGAAATATCTTCCATTTGTAACTCATATTACGTAAATTTTATATAATACATTGGGAAAGCTAATAAAATATAATTTAAGAAAATAAACCAAATTGCTTCCTCAATTTTAAACCACTTTTGTTTCTTTGTGAAACTAAAGACTGACTTTAAATACACAATAGGAGCGTCTTCGAAAAATTTACCTGAATACCTAGAAAAAATATATAAAGAAGATAGAAGAGGTGAAACAATAGGTTTTAAACATAAAGCTTACAAAGGCTTTAGAAAAACCGTGTATTTTAGCGAGCCATTTATCAAATATTGTATAGGAGGGGCATAATTATACAGAAGATTAGGATAAGCTTTACGAAATCCTGTCTCTTTAATCCTGGATTACAATAATCATTCCCACATCAAATGACAGTATTCCATCTCAGGTCCTTGATATGTGTAATTTCAATAATGGTACTTTAATATCAGTAGGGTTGGCTGAGGGGTATGGTAATAATTAAGTGTTCATGACATATTAACTGGCTGATATGTCTCTCGCTAGAGTAATAAATAATGCGACATTGACAAAACCGATTGGGATTAAATACAACCTGTTTATTGCTATGGGTTTTATTACATTCTTGAGATAAATAATTTCCTTGTTTAATTCTTACATTTGTTTTGTACACATTGTTATCACTGTCTCTTTATACATTGTCTGAAATTCGAGCTCGGTCCAGAGGACAAGTTGACAAAGGTGGACATTTTGTGAAATTGCCAGTAAATTACGCACTGGCTTACACATTCAAGTTATTATTTTGTGTTCTTGAGTTGTTTTGTCATTTCATAAGCTTGCCGGATTGGCATATTTGATTTAACGCTTTGTTCATTCTGATTTTATTGTGTTTATGTTACAAAAGCGGTAGAAAAATGTACAATGGTCATGTTATGAGTGATCTTATATTTAATATATTTGGTAAGAAAATCCTAAACGGGATTGAGTTCGACATTTTCTAAATACACTACGGAATGGGAACCGCAAAATACACACAAGGCGTGACTGGAATTGACCCCTTGGCGAGAGGAGCAAAATCAATTTACTTCCTCAAGGAAAGAAAGACGTAACTATTAATGTTTATGTCAATAACGGGATATTTACCATGTACTTAGTTTGTTTTGAGTTTCCGATGTTGGCACTGTTGCAAGCACCATGATTACGGAGCAACAGTACTGAAATATCGGAAAATCAAAACAAACGATATACATGGTAAATAAATGTCTCGTTATTGTCACAACCTTTATAGTGAGTGACCATGGTAGCTTCAAGACGTAACTACCGTTAGACCGGAGTCATCGAAGTAAAGGAGAAGCTTTGGAGAAGATTTTAAGAGTGATTTTTGCTTTTACGTGTATAGGTGTATATTAGAATAATGTATTATATTTTCTGCATGCAGAATGGGAATTTCCTTCCCAATAGAGTTACTGATAGTAAGACTTCATCGAAAATCACTTGACCAAATAAACTGAAATTTGATATTGAGGAAGTAATTTTATGGTGAGTAGACAATACAACACACATTTAAACTCCAAGATAATAATTTACAGAGACGTCAGCAAAGCCAGGGCGGGACAGCTAGTATAAAATTACATGATACAGCTTATAAAAGCACTCAACAATTCATTCACGTCTGCCATTATTATCATTTTTATGTGCAAAAAAGACAATAACTTTAAAAGACTAGTACGCGACCTTGCGGCAGCGTCTCAATTACACGAAACGGTAGACTAAACCGACGTAATAACACGAATAAATCGTGAGATTTCACGTTATTCCGGTTATTCAACCACACTCGGATAAATAATAAGGACGGAACAAGGTGACTTGCAAGTTGCAAATAGTCGTAACCTGATACAAAGTCAAAGGCGTCACTGATATCTGTAAAGGTTTAGACGCGAACTCAAGGGAGGGCTATCTTGACAATATATTAAAAAAATGTAATCTTTTGCGGTGTTTCAAGAAACTTGTCTGATGTATCTCCCCCGAATTTATATTTACTTCAAAGTTTGCTAGCGCTACACAAGTAAGACAACAGGTAAGAGACGCCAACACGTTTATGTTTATACCCCTCGCAAAACCGCTATCAGTTATATTTATACTCCTGGCATTTTATCTTGGCTCCTCATTGAAATTAAATCATTTGATAATAATGTGATGAGATTCTTGTTACAAATGTGTCAACACGTGATAGGCCGATGTTCGGAGATTCGGTAGTAATGACTAAAATGACTAACTAAGATTGTTTTTAGGTAGGGTACAAATTGGGATGGAATTGTTGACTTCTTTAGATTTACATTAAGACAATATTCATACAGCAGAATATCATTGAAGAACATTCAAGTTACGTTAAGATATCGAAGAAAATTTTAAACATACTGAAACAAATAGAAATTGTAATAGTTACATTTAAAGTCATTAATTAACATCTAAATATAAAAAAAATCCTTAACCTTGAGAACAAAGATTAGATACCTTAACCTGTCTCGAACAAAATTTTGAAATGAAACAAGACATTTTAAGAATTTTATACGACAAACTGGTTGGAAATGTCACTGCAGATAATAACAATAAACGCTGCTACGATAACAGATTTCTTACTTCACTTCTCCGATAAATTATATGTATTGAAATATCCAGTAGGTACTCTCAATCTGAAGGTGTAATGACCGATACAAGATATTTGTTTTTCATCACCACCTTCACGATTATTTTAAAAACGTATTCGTCTGGAGAGTTGGATACGATATGATGAAAATAGCCTGTGTTATATGCGTAGGCGTTCTATTTTTGTTTAAACCAGGTCTCTCAATCTCTCAGTTTTCTTTCCTTATTTACATAGGAAGGATTTTTTTAAGTTTTAATTATTGGTTTAGATTATTATTTTACATTGTTCTATTGCATATTAAATCGTATCTGCATAACATCAGATTGTGCAATAACATGCATCAGGCACCTACAATTTTTCATTTTCAGTCTAGCCAAAGTCCAGACATACTCAATAAACATTCGGTACCGTACTGCGAAATTGAATGGACCAGACGATAGAGATAAAACGATGTCTGCGCTTGAGAGAAAACTATTATAGATACACTGACTGAATAAACAGTATAAATTTGTAAAAAGAAACAAAATATTTAATAGTGATGCTATACTAATCACACTTATTAATATATCTAGTCCCTAGAAAGTTGTGAATGTCAAACTTTTAACAAGAACAGCGCTGAAAGAAGAATGCCAAATTGTATTGGCTACCGAAACTTGCCAACACTCCAGAGAGGGGGCGCCGAAATGGATGGAAAAAGAGAGCCCATAAATTAAACATCCAGAGCCGTTTAAAATTAATTTCTCGCTAAAATTTTCGAAGTTGAAAACAGGACTTGTTCCGGACAACTAATTTGCAAAGCTGCGAAACGAATCGTTTTCTGATGGCAGTTATTATTTCAGTTGTTGTGCAATTTTTCAAGCTGCGTTATGAACAAAGTTGGCTTGATTTGTTTGATGCGAGCTTTCCGTCCGTCTAATTTTCGCGTAGGCGATGTGAGTGTGTATATGTAGCTTTAAACTCAGAATTAAACCAGATATCTTTGAATAAAATGCATATATTAAAATGCATCAAATTTACGACGTTGAAACCAATTACTGTGATACTCGAAATTCATGTTAATACGTCCAGCCTCACCGTTGCTATATTACCTCGTTTCAAACTCGTATTCACGCTAAAACAAACTTTCCGATAATATTAGCAGTAGGGGTTTTGATAGGTAATGCGTTCGAGAACCTAAGCCGCAGCAGTTCTGCAATTACATTAACTTCAGTGACAACGTTTGAGTAAATACTGATCAACCCTATTATAGAAAGCCCCAACATATAAACAAAAAGGACCTAAAGCGTACTATATCAATTGAAAACCTTCTGCGAAACTGTCTCTAATTGGTCTTCCAATAAAGAAATTGTCGATATATCAACAAAGATTACGTGGAAACTCTGGACGTTTGTTGTGGCAGTGACATAAAACAAGAGACGTGGGAGATGTGAATCACTATGATGACGGGCAAGCAACTGATCGAGAGGATATAACCAGTTTAAGAGGGACATAAACTGTATTATATCATATAGAAGTTACGGTTTAATGTTCACTGGCAGTATTAGATAAGTTATGTCAGTTATATTATGTACTTTAGCATTGCCTTTCGGGTCAAACGAAGGTTCATTGAAGGTTCATTCTTCGTCGGATCTAAAGGAAATTCAATGAATGTAATGACGAATGAATTTGTTTGATTTGTCATGTCAATGTTAGACCTTATGCGATTGTTGAACTCAGTAGATTAACTTTGAACGGGCATTATTATTCGCGTTTCTTTTATTCCGATATAAAATAACAGCAACTTAAACAATCATACGTAAGTAATATGTAAGTAGTCATTATCCCGTGCGCGATATATCTTAGTAAATTTGACTCTGGGCCAGTGATGATACAGGTCTGGCCTAGTTTGGAGCTCGCTAGTAACATAACTATGAAACCGAATACCTATATATCTAATTCTAATGTTCTTTATAATGTGTTACATTATTCGTGTCATTTGTCAATAAACAATTTATTATAATTGAAACGCAAGCAAAGCTTTAAAAGAAACTGACTTCACCGCTTTATCTTCGGAACATTGACCAGATTAGACGTACTTAGAACGCATTATTGACGATAATTCAAGAATTACTGATCTTGATCAAATTTAAATGGGACCAATTGGAAAGCAATATCTTTAAAAAAAAAATCGGTTCATGTGGAAAGAATTTATGAGGTAACAGACATAAAAAAAAAAAACACAGTCGACTTGAGTACCTCCTCCTTCCTTGTGAAGTCGGTAGAAAAGAAATATAATGGTATGTAGAGTAACGAGAACTTTCGAGAAAATTTATAATGACAACACGGAATCACGGACCAATTTGCTACAATGAATGATGTAAAAAGCTAATAACTACTACACACTGGACGCAATTGGTTCGAACGTGTGGCGACCACGCCTCGTCCCCGGCAGGTTCGTCTCGTTCTAGGCAGGTGCATCCAGTATAGCAGCCATAAAAAAATACGATTCTTTATGATGATTATAAGTACACAAAACTGATCCTCACTAATTATTTCATCTTATCATCTAATATTTTGTATTTCGTCATCAATGTTTACCTCATCGAGGTACGCGTCAATCACTTGACACAACATAGCCTTATCCAGCACCAGTTTTAGAAACATTATACAATATGCATCACACAAAGTTGGTAAATGGATCGAACTTGACACTTGGTTGGCGAGCGAGGTTTGAATGCGAAAGAGGCTTTTAGGATTATACCGGAAACTTCAACGTTCGCAGACAAAGCTGAATTTATAGTTAATGTGCTTTTTGAACAGATAGAGTTGGAAGTTTTGGCTAAGTGCTCTTGCTCTTACCTTAGTACCTATATCAGAATCCAACAACTGAAGACTTTGTTACTAAAGTTTCCAAGTGAACTTTAGTGCACGTTGGTCTTTTAATTTATACTTTTAAAGTATCTCGAAAAATGTGCAGATATAATTTAAACGCAAGCGAAGCTTAAAAAAAACCGTTTTCACCGCTTTTTCTTCGGAACCCTTGATCAGATGAAATGAATTAAATACGCATTATTGAGGATAATTCAAAAACTACTGGACATTTATATAATTTTAATGGGACCACATATGGGAACTGGTACTCCCACCACTTTCTAATAAATAGAAGAATCATCAAAATCGGTTCACCTAGAAAATAGTTCTGAGGCAACACATAAAAAATACAGTCGAATTGAGAACCTCCTCCTTTTTTTGAAGTCGGTTAAAAATGTAATACCTTAAACGAAAATGATAATTTGAAACATTTCATCCAAAACCGTGCATCATTTGGCAAGATACACGTATCCCGAATTCAAAAGAAAACAATAAATTGTCTCGTGTGTTTCGTGTTCAAACACAGACGTTTATTATAAATAACGTCCGAATAAATCTTGGTTAGCAGTTAACCGTGCGTTAAGCGTTTTCCGTGTTAGCAAATTTTCCCGCATAAATGCTTTTGTCATGGTACATAGAACTGTCGTTGCATTGTTTATGCACAAAATTGCAGCTGCACGGCGTCCATTAACATTGTTTATCTAAAATGTCGTACCTATTGTAATATTATTCTTATCTGGATTGGATTAAGATCAATTTGATTTTACGGCTAGAAAAGCTGTAGCCATTTTTGCTCTTAAATAACTGCAGCAGTCCTTCCTGAGCAAGTTGAATAAACGAGCAAAGCTGGTATGAGTGACTTTGCGTCTTTGAACTTGATTAGCTGTAAGATGGACATTAAAATTCTGATTATTATCTTTACACACAGGTCTCATATCTAACAGAGGTTTATTCTTAAGACTATGTTTTAAATAGTCTAGACTACTAGAATCTGTACAGAGCATCAAAATTAAATATTTATTTTTTATCTATATATAGCTCTCATCTCAACTGTATAAGGTCATTCTACTTATAACAATCCTACTAATACTATAAATCCGAAAGTTTGTGTGTAAGTGTGTTTGTTCCCTCTTCACGCTTTAACGGCTAAACGGATTTGGATGAAATTTGGAATGTACCTAGGATTAACACATAGGCTACTTTTTAACTTGATAATAGCGGGCGAAGCCGCGGGGCACGGCTAGTTCGTTATAAACTAAGCCATCTTCAACAGATTCTTTTGAATACTAACAATATATAATTTGATTGATATGTTTTAAGCTTAATTTATTCCTCATTGACTAATTACTTCTCGCATACCACATACAAAATTAGGTTTAATTAGGACAAAAACCGAGCTAATCTCGCAGAAGCGCGCCTGTTTTCTCATCACGACGTTAACAAAACCACAACCCCTCTAAAAAGGGGTGGTTCTTCCTCAATCTACCCATCTGAACATGACTAAATGAGAATGCTTGGAGTAACATGTAGAAAACGGTACCTTTACTTGCGTATTTTGACAATACATTTTAAGAATGTATTTTTATGTATGTATCAAAGAAATTCGATGATATTTTTAGCTAGGTCAGAAACCAAAACATGTATATGCTTTTCTGCCTTTTAAGTAATTTGAAGATGTCGAAGGCAGTGTAATCATGCCTTCGATCATCTATAAATATATCGAAGCCATAAGACAGTTAACAGCTTTTAATCATAGTTATAGAGAAAACATTGTCGGCAACTGTTGGTGCTTATTTTGAGCCTCGGTAAACTATATTTAAAAACTGGATGAATTTAAAATACGAAATATTAGGTTATTTATTAAAATCTGAGGCATTTCGTACAGCTCTGTGTGGCTATGACATCTCAGTGCCGAGTTATTGTTAATTAAATGCATAAAGGTATGTAGGAGATTATGATCTAAAGGGCATAATTTTTAGGTCAGGTGTATAGGTTTTTTGGTCGAACGACGTCACGGGCATGCTTTTGTACCTGTAGAACCATGCATTGTAGTACGATGCATGGTTCTACAGGTACAAAAGCTATCCTATGGCATATTTATTCTGAAAATTCACGCGATGTATAAAACTTTACTTCGAGAACACGAAGATCTGTTCCTTATGTTTCGATGCGGACGTGTTGTGACTTCGGTAAATTAGTTCAGTAAATTTCGCGATGTTTCTTTAATAAGTTAGAAATTTACAATGTTTAAGTTTCTTTTGTATACGATATCTTTACTGTAGATATGAGCTGAGCGAATAACTCTATAATATAATCCTGTCTATCTTGCGTGCCATTGTATCCTTTATTATCACTTTATTATTTTGAATAAAAAGCGCATTAGTCATATTTGTTATAAATACATAAATATTTGTATTTAACTTCATTTTATGTTACCGATATTCTCTCTCATTTAATAAAATCAGTCTGAAATACAAGGCTGTGTAATTCGCATAATATATAGTGTGTTTAATTCCAAATGAAAAATAGTAGTAAGATTTGAGTTTTAGATTATTTGCAGGTGTCTAAACATGTTAAAATGTTGAACGGGATCAAGAGAAAATCTTAAATCTTAGAAATTACAAGACAAGCAGTCCATCTTCAATGTAAACTAAAATAGATTTGTACGACAATTTAACTCAAACAAACACTGGAATTTAATGCTAAGCGGAGACATTCACAAACATACGTAGAACTTGTCAACATGGAAACTTCCTCGAGTATGTTTACAAACAATAACATCAATATCTATTAAACTACGTCTACGCGTGACTCTCAAATGTATTAATTAATTCTATCTGAGTAAGTACATGTCTTTATGATGAATAGATTGTAAATACAGAAGTGACATTGACTATTAAAGAGATAACTAATGTGTTTTGATGTCTACTGGTGATATTTCCATTTGTAGTTACTACATAGGTTCTGAATATGTTGAACAGACTAAAAGTAAAAGCAGGTTAATTTGCATAACTCCAAGTCAAAACAACCATAAATGTAGGACCAATTCAAGCTTTATTCAGAAATTCAAGGGAAAAAAAAAGACTTTCACACTCACAGCCCCACCCAAGTTCGATGACTTGTGTCGTGGGTGCCGGAAACATTCACATCTCACACTCAATCACAATCAGAATCAGAAACAAATTTTCCTTAGTGAGAAAACTTGTGTTTCCACCGGGAATCGAACCTCGCTCCTTATAGATATGGTTAAGCAATCATTAGCATAAGTTTTATGTTGTACAGTTATACATTGGTTAAGTTACGATGGGACTGGCTTGCCATGTGGATAAAAGTCCCCAAATAATTATAGATTTAAAAAAAAACCCGATACCTCTGCTTAGAAGACGAAAGCTAACCCGACTAAGTAAACTGGCAGTTTAGCTAACTGTAAAGTAACTGTTGACACTTTACAACATTCTCGTTCACACACCACAGACAGATTAAAATTGACTAAATAGACAGGAGTGACAGCTCAAATGACCGCGTAACGTGAGCCCGAAAGCACCGCATCAACGCACTTGTGTCATAACACGTCAAAAGTGCAATTACTTCGTTCAGCACGCCACGTGGAAGTGCACAGCAATTATGCTCCGCTATCTTGGAGCTCCCTGTCATCCTTCATTCAAATTACTAACAAGAAGCGGTCTGATACATTCACTTCGAGTACAATTTGCTTGACGCTATCTTGAAATGCACTTCCGTGATTTCTAAATATACATTTTCTACATTGAGCACAATTACTTTTCAGCGCCAACGTCGCTTGGAGTATTTGAAATTGTAGGTAATTGTTTGACCATGGGATATCTGTTACTTTGTTGATCTTGAGTATGCGTCCTACACTTGTCCTACACTACACTAGCTGTTGAGGCGTTGGTTGTTGATCAAATGTTGAGATAATATCAATAATAATGTTTACATTCGATTGTTGAATACCAATACAATAATGGTATGCGTGTTGTAATATTACCTATTAACTCTTGTAACAATTATTTTGAATCAAATCAATGTTAATAATATTATTAAAATAGAATTCGCCTGTTATAAGTGAAACGAGCTGTCGAAAGCGGATTGCTGAAGGTGAGTAACAAAAAATAAAAAAATACAATTGTTTAATACCAGGTATGTATAATTGCTCTTGATCAATTGTTTACGGTAATACATTGTCGTTTGTGTGTAAGTATATTTGTTCCCTTTTCACGCTTTAACGGCGGCACGAATTTAGATGAAATTTGGTATGTACATAGCTTATTTCTTGCTTACTATATTATTATACTTGACAATAGCGGGCGAAGGCACGGCTAGTATTGTATAATTCCAATTTACGTGCCAACGAATCTACATCTATATCTCATCGTTTGAAAACTACATTGTAGAGTCACGTAATTTCTATCCCACTGACAATGATTTCGAAATTTTCGACCTTACATTTCCCCAGGGCACCGGGCATTCAGGGAATTTCGTCACCATATCAATTCGGACGCTCATTGAAAATTTCAGCAGCGCAACAAAGCGTGTTTAGCAGGAGGGTGACCCGAAACTGTCACAGTAAACATCCCCAAGCCATTTTCAAACCTACCCCGATCGATGTGAAGGGTCTAATTAAAATAGGAATATTGGTGTGGTCGTTGCCACAGTTCAGAAATTTGTGAAACGCATTTCAGAAGTGGGATAGTAAAGACTTGACTGGTACAGGTGGTACTTGTAGCATAATTAGATAGTAACGTACAAAAGCCTAAGAATATTCGAGTTCTATATAATGTACGTTAGACATATTACGTTATTCATAGTTTGATAGGGTCAAAAGAAACTGCATGATAGATGCATTACACTTCGTCATTAGGGTAGAAGCATATGGTCGATATCTTTTTAATCTTCTTATAAGTCGAATTTATTTCCATTACATTCGATTACGATAACATCTCGTGAGACCAATAGATACAAAATGAAGATATTTGCAGCTTGCATCTATTTAATTTATATTCATACCGCGAACTCGTTCGTAAAATATTTTTATACCATATTCTTCGTAACCCTAAAAGCCTAGCGCGTCGGGCGAGGCGTCAGAAAGTCAGGTTGTACTACATCCGAGTACCCATCGGATGGCGGAGCTCCCGCCATTAATATTGCACGGAATACTTGACCGTAATATGAAGACCTTATTTCTGTATGTGGGCACAGCAATAGGAACATATATCTGGCTACGATACGAGGTCAAAAGGGTTGCGAGTTCGTATAATATATATACGCGTGTTAGAATACGCTTTTTACTTTTGAAGAGTGTGAGTCGTATGGTTACAAAGAAATCATGCAAATATAATATTGCAAAGACCAGTAATAGCTGCTACACACTGAATGTAATTGGTTCAGTTATATTTGACGCAAAAAGGTACATATACATAACTTGCTATACAGACAATTAATAACTGAGTCTTATTTAAAAATGTATGAAACTCGGTAATAATACTAACGATTTCTTATATACCCCCATCCAAATTCTATTATCGGACATCGAGGCAGAGTCATAAGCGACACCGCTATATGGTAAATATTCCACAAATGCGGACGAAGCGTTTTGCCTTCACATTCATAATGCGAACTGCAAAAGAATGGAATTCCTTACGTACTCCATCGTCGACCGCATTGTTAGGATTATTTCGTCGAATTAGGCAGTGCCTGGTTAAATCAGCGGTTATAGCAATAGGGCTTGACACCATATGGCCATATGGTGTCAAGGCATGTGTATGGCAACTTTAAATACCGTCTCAAGCGGTACTTTTACATTCTAATACTTTAGTCCTGCCTAGCTACGCTGATGCTATAGTGACAAAAATCCCCATAGTAACGATTCAAATCATCGCCTATGTTTTTTACACAATGTATTTAAGAAGCAAATCTAAACATTCAATCCTTCATTACCATATCACCCATGGGCCGTGACCATACACGTATCATTATGTATGGCCATTGATATTTGTATGCTGGCCGGCACGTCCGTCGCTTTATGTGATACTATCTTGCGGCCCCCGGTTTTGATCGCGTTTTATCAAGCAGTCTTATTTTTTTCTATTGTGTAAAGTCCGCCTGGGGTAGAACACACCATTGCCAGACATTAAACAACCAAGTAGTAGTTTGTATGATTGAAGAGCAATGCTTTCAGTTACATTACAGGGCATAAGAGATTTATCATTTAATCTAACATCTTTAAACGAGCAATTCTTGTATAATTATATATGTGTAATCAGGATCTCGGAAACGGCTCCAACGATTATCATGAAAGTTACAGATTAGGGGTTTTTCGGCCCAAGGAATCGATTTATCAACGTTCCAGGTCCGAGAAATGTTCGGTTCCCAAGCTGCATTTGAAAAACCGGGTTTAAGAAACTATCAGCGCCATCTATTACGCCATTACCGATGTAAAATACTGTTTCTACTCGACACTAGATGGAGCTTTCTGAGGCTACAAATTCAAACACATTCTACCAAAAACAAAAAACCGAGCTAAGCTCGGTCATCGGGATATTATTTTTAATTACACATAAAGGAATTTTTACATGCTTTTATATACTTTTTTCCTAATTAAGGAGACTATCATCAACCCTACACGTTATTATTATTTATATATTTGACAATCTATCGATTGATAACGTTTATTCAGAGGCGTTCGCTTTTAGATACGACATCTCTAAATGTAATCAACTGTTCGGATGAAAGGATATTAATCATATCTCAAGGTGGAAGATAACTCATTCCACGGTGTAATAAACATAAATGCTTACACACTCACATCCCCACCCTAAATTCAAAGATTTGTGTCGTGGGTGCCGAGAACATTCAAATCGCACACACAGTCAGAACCAGAAACACCAATTTCCTTAGGGGAAAAACTTGTGTTTCCAGAAATCGAACCCGCTACCCGCTGCGTAAAAGGCAGACGCCGAAATTCTTTACAAACATACTAGCAATCATTTAGGACTATATTTTTACTAGTACTTGTATTATTGTAAGTCATGGCACATACCAGCTACGGTATCATTGTTTAGAGCTATTGCTTTATTTAGCTTCTTTTAAGTATAGCTTGGAATATTATCATTATCAGCAATGGTTATGTTAGTAAGGAAGGTTTGAATGGATTTACAATGGATGACAAAGTTGAACGAACAAGAAAGAAAACCAGTTCAAGGTACAATCAATATATTATAGGTATCATCAACTAAATAACTCGCAAAAAGCAATACTTATACGTACTGTTTGGTATAAGTTCAGTACAGTTTATAGCGTAGAAATAAAACACGTGAGTTATCCGGTAGGAAATGAAAAATGTACGGTAAACTCCGTCGAAGTTTATACTTGAAGCTTTACAACCGAGAGTGGAAGTTTTGCAACTTTAAGGGGTTTGAGAGCCAAGTTCGACATCCGATACATAAATTATATTTATTTTTTTTAAATTATATTAAATTTAATTTATTTTTGGTCGTAGAATTAGAATGATTTTATGTTGTGGCGACCCTTTAATGTTATCATTTTTACCTTTCAATTTACAAAGATTGCTAATTCATTATTAACCGATTCCGTATCACACTCATATTATAAAGGCGAAAGTTTGTGAGTGTGTTTGTATGTTTATTACTTCTTCACGCTCACGACCAATTTTGTATGGAGGTAGCTCACACCCTGGACTTAACACCTAGTCCTATATGAAAGTCTAATAAAATAGAATTTTAATCGCATACATTAAATAATCAAAGTAAAATTTCATTTACTAAAATCAGCCAATCCTGAACTTAAGTAACCAATGTCAGTAGCCTACATATCTTTATATATATAATTTTCTGTACGTGTGTATGTGGCTGAACTACTTCTAAACGGCTGGACCAATTTTGATGATTTTTGTGTATGTGTTTGGGTTCAAGAATGGTTTAGATTCACAATTTGATGCGATAAATAATGTTTTTTAATTAACGCGTGCGAAGCCGCAGGAAACAACTAGTAAATTATATTTTGTTAAATATAATTACATATTAAATTAGATAATTAGGCACCTCTATCTGTGTTTATAATTATGTTTATCTTTACATTAAATCTAAAAGAAATTAGTGTTTTTGCTGTGATAACTTATCAAATTATTATCGTAACGAAAATATAAATACGGGTGTTGTCCATAATTGTATGTTGTAATGTTTTAGAATTTTATTATTATCTACCAAAAGAAAATTATATCATTAAAAAATATATTATTCACGGGTACTTATTAAATAGACAGTATGTCTTGAACAGAAAACTGGAAGGTAAGTGTCATTTTATAATTCCGTCAGTCGGCACTGGGTCACCATTTAGTTAACTAAGCTCCTCAGAGACAACTTTAAGTTTGAACTCTTGTTTGCTCATGTCAAAATCTCTATTGTTTTGAATGTGTGGAGTACGCTGCCGTCATAATGAAAAAAGACGTAACTGCATGTTTTTTCAAAATTGAGTTATATACACTATCGGAACGAGGAAAAATAGACACATCATTAAAATATTCAAAAGCAACCTACTAAATCTTACTTTTAATTTAGACGCATCTGCTACAAGTCATAACATATGCTAAATAGCAAAGACGTTTTCTGATGTATATAACTCAATTTTGTCAAAAATATCAGTTACGTCTTTTTTCCTAATGACGGCAGTACGAGTATAGACTCGAAAACAGACTAAATGTAGCCGGAGCAGGTTAGTGTAACCTAGCCAGGTTCAATGGCAAATTAAGCGCATGAGTCTTAAGACACAGTTCTCCAACTACGCGTATAAAATACTTTATATGAAATATTAAATCAAATTAAAACGGGAATAAGCGTGACTTACGCTTCGCCCATGTCCAGACCCCCTATTACGTATCTTTGTTGCACGCGGTTTCAATTAAAATTAAGCAAAAATGAACCTAATTTCTTAGGAGTTTTGTCAATTTAGTATTGAAACCGTTTGCAACAAAGATAGGTAATCGGGGGGCTGATCGACAATTGTTTCGGCTCCATTCGGAAGCCTTCTTCAGGATGAGTGCGGAGCGCTCGCCGTCGCGTCCCACTTCGCTACCAAATGAAGCCGATTTAGACATTGACGACGCGTAACTCACGCAAATCCCGTTTTTATTCAAATTTAATATTTCAAAATGTGAGTGAGAGGTAAAATTTCAATAGTGATACATTTTAGAAAGAAAAAAATATCGCTTGAGGCGAGATTTGAACCCGCGGCCATAGGGTGTCATGCCCTATTGCTCTAACCGCTGAGCTAGTCAAGTCCCACCTGAAGCGATGAAATTAACCTTTCCTTAGGTAAATTTTCGTTTCCGTCAACACCGCATTAACCGTACTTGTTAATAATAAAATGCGAATCAAACCGCCAACGACAACTAATGACTTATTCATCAACCAACCGTCATCGAGTCATTGTATCAGCGTGATAAATAAGACACCCACAGTTATAAATATAACAACAATTGTAGGTAAATAACAACCGGCGAAACCGGTCCTCAGTACAGATCATAACAAAACATACCGTGCTGGTTTCACGATACGTGCAACATCCAATTCAACATCAAGACAATCTTAGTCCAAAAGATTGAAGAGTTTGATCACTGGCTCACAAGAACACAGTAAAAAAAAAAATGTCACATTCACAGTTCTTCGTTTTCGGAACACGTGAGTGAACGATTTCGGATGAACGAATGAACGTTTTCGGATCGCGCGTGCGTTTCTCCGGCTGGTTGGACCGCGACTGGCGAGGAAGGTACGCCTTGAATTCACGCGGTGAACATAGGGTTGTCATTGTGTTTGTTGAGAATGTTGAGATGCTTTGTTACAAATATATATGAAACAACAATAAATAGATGTAAGATAAAACTACAGTTGCATTATCAAGAACACGACTATAGTATATATAAAGACAACAAGATTACTGTAATTGTTCTTGATATTTGTATGCGAAGTATTGCGTTAACCGACTTCAAAGAAGGAGGAGGTTCTCAATTCGTCATAATCTTTTATTCTCATGTATGTTTACCGATTACTCGAAGACGCCTGCCCCCTGATTCAGAACGTTTCGGTAAATTACCGAATCGATACGATTGGATAACATTCTCTTTAAAAAAAAAAACATTTAATCGAACGATAACTAACCTAACTAAGAATTCTCAATTCGATCCTATATATATATTTTTTAAATTACTTTATTTATTTAACGGGTCCGCTAATTTTATTTTTTACACTTAAACTTTTGGGGGCTGAGTCACCCACGTCCGTAGGAGGATACCCTTTAAGTCTGACTCCCTACACGTGGTCCCCGGGTGGTGCTAATCAGGTGACATTTGAGAGGTGGTAGAGCATTTTGTGAGTTGCTCGCCTGGCTTGCTACCAAAGTAGCTTACCACCATCAAGTTGAAAGTCTGCCGCCAAGCAAAATACGGTGTTCCGGCAGTTATCCTTGAGAGCCAGCGTATTCCAGGTCTAGTGTGTTTACCAGCTTCGATCACATCGTCATTTACCATCAGGTGAGATAGTGGTCAAACACTAGCCTGTCACAAATAAAAAAAAAAATGCCGATAATATGTAATTTAGGATAGCAAATATAAGCTACCGTTTTTATGTTTTTTATTTGCCAAAGATATCTTCAGCCTTGCTGATCAATAAAATCACGTTTCTTTATCAAAAATGAAACTGAAAATAGACCTAATCAGCTTTAAGTTATAGTCTATTTCAGTAACATATAATTTATAACGAAGGGTGCCTTTGCCAGCCCTACGCGAAGCCCAGAATCAGTAACGTCTGAAACTGCCCGTACGCCACGCCCGAATGTTTTGATCGGAATAACCGTAACGTGTACACGGTGTAGTAAAGCTGAAATTGTATTGGGTAGCTTGTATTGCATGTACAGTACAGCTCGTATTGCGGCTGGTTTACCTTGTTTATGTACTACAAGTGTCTCGTATATTGCGGTTACTTACATTATATACAGAACCCTTGCAGTTTCGGTGATTGAGTTGTCCGTTTGTTATTTTAGTGACGTCATTCTCTCAAATATGTACGCCAATTTATGCAAAACATGACGGCCCGAAATTATAATTATAATATATCTTTTTGCATGCATTTTTGTGTGTATTTTTAAACAAATTAATAATCTTTGTCATTAAATCAATTTGTTCAATAATTTTACTCATGTTATAAACAGATTAATAATGTTTGTCTTTGTCTGAATATTCGTGCTGTTGTTGTGTGGAATTAAAGTGCTTAATTATGATCGAAAGTATTTTTTATTACTCGAATAAAGGAGGTTCTGAATTCGTCAGATTTATTTTTACTTGTAGCTAAGACCTCGTTTAGATCTCACCTGATGGAAAGCGACGATGCAGTCGAAGATGGGGCACGCTTGCTCAGCAAATACCTATTCAGTCTCTTCTTGCGAACGCTTTTATACGTATTTTACTCGATGATAGATCGATTTGGATTCTTATTTGATTTTTATTCTTTGATGTTTGAAAATGTACAGTGTCAAATTGGTCTAACATAAAAATGACCTCACCTGATGGTAAGAGATGTGATCGAGAGAGGTAAACTCGCTAGGCCTCGAATGAGTGGCCCTCAAGGACCACCTACACAAAAAGTGGACGTATCTGTGAGTCTGTTTGCGGCATTGTAGCTCCCAAACGGCTGGACCGATTTTGATATAGTTTTTTTTTTATTTGACTTCATCTCTTTCATTCATTATCTCGCCACAATCGCTACTTTCACTTTTCGATTACATTTCCATCCAAAGGTTGTCTGGAAGAGATCGCTCTTAGCGATAAGACATTGTACATATATTTTATAAGTTTCTCTGTATGCTGTATCTATCTTTTGATGTCAATAAAGAGTTCTTATATTGTATTGATCGAAGTGTTCTTAGTTATATTCGGTGAAAACCGGTGCAGCCGTTTTCCAGAGCGCCAGTGGTATACAACATTTTGATATTTCCACTTGTTATTCATATGTTCGAATGTATTCAGGTGCATATTGACATATTGACTGGCCGATCAACCACTAGTCCACGTAAGCATGTAGGTTAATGGCAGGATGTGTAATAATTACACATTTGCGTGCAATACGTAACGCACCAGCTCATATACAAAAGATATGGTTAATGTCAACGTATTCCTTAATCCAATTGCATACAGATAAATCGTTACAACAACACTGATATTAAAGATTACAACAGTTACGGAATCGTTTGTATTCTGCGTCGAGAATTTAGTTGAGTAGGTTAGATACCTAGCAGTAGGTAAATTACTTCATATTTTTCATCTATGAGATATCAGCATTCCTATAGAACTGCCCGTTGGCTCAATTGGGCGAGCGTTCGCCTTCTAAGCAGGGGTATCGGGTTCGATTCCTGGCGGGAACACAAGTTTTCTCCCCAAGGAAAATTTGTGTTTCTGGTTCTGGGTGTGATTGTTTGTGTCATGTGAATGTTTCCGGTACCCACGACACAAGTCATCGAACTAGTGTGGGGCTGTGAGTGTGAAAGCGTTTATTTATTTATTATATCAGTTACCAGTGCCGGATTAAGCAAGCGCGGGACCCGTAGCAAATTCTTTTTAAGAGCCCTTGATCCGCTTTAAACATACTTTTGCTTTTTTTAATAAATTTCTTCATCTTTAAGATTTTTTTTCCGATATCGCTTATGGTTATTGAGATATTATCATAAAGCTTGGACTCTTTTTTTGTTTACGTTTATTGTTAATAACAAATTAAAATTTAGATTTCGAGAAAAAAAAAAGATAAATACAACTTACAGATAAACTTATAAAGATAGGTACAATGGGCGGTCTTATCGCTAAAAGCTCTTGCAGACAACCTTTGGATGAAAATATAAACGAAAAGGGATGGTGGTGCAATAAAATGAATAAAATAAAATTAAAAATAATAGAAATACATTGTTTAAACTACATAAACAATACATGCCAATAATAATATCGACTATACTTACATAAAATATATAAATAATTACATATAAGTACCTATAATACATATTTAACATATATAATTAACATAAAGTAACGTTTATAGATTGGACAGATAAGTTTTTGACTTGAGTTTTAAATGACTTTTGAGTTTGCGCGGGTTTGGCATTCACAGGCAGTATTCCAGACACGCACGGCTTATATGGTAAATGAAGAGTTAAAATAGATACCACGTTAAAATTGATTAAAATCGTAAAGGTGAGTACACTCCGTGGTAAGACTGGTAAGTGCAGTTAAAATCTAGCTAATGACTCCCATTAACAGATGAAGAGGTTGAATCACAGTATGCGCGCATTAGTAGTATTAGCACCTGTGTACTGTACCAATGGGGATTATACCATATCTACATTACCTATAGCCGAAAGGATGACCTAATTTAAAGAACAAAGCCCCATTTTTTTTTTACCTGACTGCGCGATTCAATGGAGGGTGTATCAGCCTATGTATGTGTTTGTCCTTTGTGGCCCTCCACAGAACAATCTAGGTATTACGATTACAAGCAGTTATCGGTTACGGTTATTACGAAAGGCAGCAGTCCTAAGCTATGTCGGATCCCTTCAGGCGCTAGGCGGACGAGTTATTTCCCGTTTAAATTTGGGCCTAACGCTACTCGAAATTTCTTTCGCAGGCCGAAGCAAGGATAACTCAGGCAAATGACACAAACAAAAACAAACGCATGCACTCTCACAGCCCCACATTAAGTTCAAAGACTTGTATTGTGGGTGCCGGATACAATCACATTACACCCAGAAACAGAAGCACAAATATCCCTTGGGAAGGAATTTGTGCTCCCGCCGTGAATCGAACCCAGGACCCACGGCGCAGAGGGTGGGCACCTGTCCACTGCGCCAACTGGGTCGGCAAAAAATGTTTATATATAAAGATATTTTGTTTGTCATTGGGAGACGAACTTTGACTTGTGTTAAGTGGAGACTTTTAATTAACTCTTTATAATATACTAAAATTGCCATATTATATTGCGATAGTTGTTAGCCTTCCTACAAAAATAAAAAGAACTGCTCGCTAGACGACAACCTTGCTGATTGTTAACGATCTTCCGTCCATCGCTCTGTACTCCCGTGTCCGATATTCTATTCAGATCTAACCGCAGAGGTAAAGCGGGCTAATTCCTCAACTAGGTACCATGGCTACCATGTCCAACGTCATCGTCATCACATCCTCAATCGAAGCACCCAGTCACGAGGCTGGTCCGTGTGCGTCTCCAGTGGGTAATTGACGCTGTCCGGCGGTTGGCCTTGACGGCCTCTGACATGAAGCTTGGGATTATCGCCTCGTATCATACCTATACATAGCTGATTATAACTGGTCGAGATAGCACTCCAGTACTACACAAATCATTGGATTCCATAATGATATCTAAATATAGATAAGAGGATATAAGGAAGTTGAATGATGATCATTATCATCTAGTTGTAATCAATTTTGCCTATAATTATTTCTTAAACCTAAACTAAATATATGCAATTTATTTTTTATTAAAATTTTTCGTTATGTAATATTGCTAGCGGATTTATAACATTTCGATACGAGTATTACAGATTTTTATCATCAGGTGAGATTGTGGTCAAATGCTTGCCTATCGGGCATAAAAAAATACATCTATACAGATCACACTTACCTACAAGGCACCGAGCTTATAGATAACTCAAGTATTAAGCCTACTACTAGTGGGTAGCGCTTCCATCATTTTGCTTTAGCAATTGAACGATATCTTCCGCCAACATTCCAGGCGCATATAGACAAAGAACGGTCTACTACTATGTTAGAATAATATTTGTATCGATGCATTACTTTCTTCAATAATGATATCATTGTTGCATTACTCGTATCACAATATACACAACGGAAATTTAAATAACACCCTAACTTGTTCTCTCACTCACTTCAGATATAGAAAATTATCATCATAAGTAACAGTAACATGGGGAGACCTTTGCCCAGCAGTAGGGTAGTATAGGTTAACAAAAAACAGTATACGTTACATAACAATAAGGTTTATTATGTGTTATCGGAGGGTCGCTGTCAATACAGGCTCTTAGGAGACATGGTGCTAAGGGCAGAGAATCACAAAGGTACATATCGTAACACACTTAAATATTGTACCTCAAATCAAAATGTACCAAAAATATGTCATACGAATACCAACACAATATGCTTTACAACTACCATTAAACCCATAACATGACGCAAACATAATATATAATTATAATGAAGTAATTAATTTTAATCAATTAATGAAACATAATTTAGAAAAACCTAAGAATACATCATAATAATTATGTAATCACAAAACTAAAACTTAAAACTCGGCACTTCCAGAGACAGTAGTTCTGTGTGTAAACAAAGTTCAGTCGAACGAATACTTATAATTAGTAAACACTTTTTTTAACCTACCCTCATTTGCTCAGATTGTATAAATTATGTGTTTAATGCACCTACAAGACGCGAAATACTGTCTAAATACCTACATGTTCTAATTTAAGTGAATGTTACTTCTTTTTGAGAGAAATAAAACATCTTAAATCAGAAATTGTTCGTACTGAATGAAACTTTTTTACTTTACTTTGTTTATCCCTAATGACCGTCAGCATTCAAGATAATCATGTACAGTTGATTTCATTCTACGCAGCACCTAACTACATTAATTTCCAAAGGATTATCTAGCCGAGGGTCCATATCCAGCGGCTAAATATAGCTCAGAGAAGACCCCCACGCAACCTTGGAGCGCCCGCTAGGATTTGACGCCTCGACGCATTATCCAGCAAGTTAAGCCAATCAGGTTAGATTTTAACATGTGTGTGAGAATCTTCGTCATCAGGGCAGCAAATTATATAGCTCAATAAATAGATATACATAGAATATATATAATGAGTCTCCGATCGCCCGCCGCCTTTGTGTTCGTCTTTTCGTGTGTACCTAACATACAAATCTGTTGTATCTACGGGCCTATTGCCTATATTTCCAAATATATCTATAAAGGAAACACCCAAAGGCACCGAGCTTATAGATAACAAGTGCTCAAGCCCACTCCCAGTGGTTAGCGTTACCATCATGCTGGAGGCATTACCATTACCTCTCTGAATTGCAAAACGTTTTTATAAAATTATCCTAAATTTGAAGGTTTTTTCAATTGCTTACTTGTCGCATTTACTAGCTGGCAGGCAAAATTCCTGACACCAGGAATTTTCAGGCTGCCAGAAGGCATCCAACATGGCTTAACGACTGTTTTTTTAAGACTAACGACCGGGACCTCAAGCTTAGCTTAGCACGGTAACACTCAGTTGAAAATCCCACTAAACAGTCACCCATATCCAAGCGCTGCGCTATGAAATCGGTTAATAAAACTGCAGTACGAAGCGTAAATCCTATAGAAAAATAAATGGAGATACGTTAACCTGCAACGTTAGGAAATGGGAACACGGTAAGCTAGCTGGAGCTATTCTGTTGATACGAGTAGCAGTTTTCATCCGAATGGGAACGATCGTACCAGAGCACTATGCTCAGTCTTTTAACTATATACTTTGTGAACTTTACTTAGTAATTACTGCATATATATATATATATAAACATAAACGCTTTCACACTCACAGCCCCACACTAAGTTCAATGACTTGTGTCGTGGGTGCCGGAAACATTCACATCACAGACACAATCACAACCAGAACCAGAAACACAAATTTTCCTTGGGGAGAAAACTTGTGTTCCCGCCGGGAATCGAACCCGATACCCCTGTTTAGAAGGCAACCGCTCACCCAACTTAGCCAACGGGCAGTTCAAGTTATATATATATATATATATGGTTGATATACATCCTATTCGCTCAAAGCGATTCGTATCT
The DNA here is from genome assembly GCA_948107665.1 of Lomographa bimaculata. Lineage (NCBI taxonomy): Eukaryota > Metazoa > Arthropoda > Insecta > Lepidoptera > Geometridae > Lomographa > Lomographa bimaculata. The sequence continues at coordinate 8,991,147 of OX403610.1, read as the reverse complement.
ACGTTTATCATACGTACAACGAGGGAGTGGAACTCATTGCCTGCGTCTTTGTTTCCCGAACTGTACAATTTAGGTGTCTAAGTCTAGAGTGAATAGGTATCTTCTAGGCATATTACATATTCGGCCGCATCTCCACTTTCCATGAGGTGAGATAGTGGTTAATGCTTGCCTATATAGCATAAAAACTTAACTTTACGAACTTTAAATAATACGATGAAACAATTATCGTATGAATGATTTTTCCGACCAAAGCATGTAGCAATAAATCTATCCCCACAATCGCATATCTCCTCACTTATGTAAGCACTGTTTACATTTACACAAACAGCTGTTAACAAGGAGAACATGTGTATTAGTTAATTTAAACCGCTATGTTTGAAAACACGAAAACATTCGGTAAGTGTTTTGTAAACATACTGTTTGGTTTTACAAATTGGTCGGCAGGCACATGACCGCGTTACGTTTCCGCAACTGATCTTCATCAGATTCTTTTCGTTCCCACAGCTGGGATACGGGGCCCACGCTCATTGGTGGAGTCTAGGCTTAAATCCGCCATGCTAGCTTAGTGCGGATTGGCGGTTGACACATGTCCGCGATTTTTTTTTTCATCTCACCTTATTTTAAGTGGCGATGCGGTGACCGATGGTGCATGTTTGCCTATAAAATACATATTCACTCGAATTGAACACTCCAAGATTGTACTTATCTGGGAAAACAGACTCTGGCAAGGAGTTCCACTCCTTAGCAGTGCGCATGAGGAACGTGGAAGCAAAACGCATCGTGCGCATTTGAAGAATATCCACCATATAGGTATCGCAATGCAGTCTGTCTAATAGTTCTATGATGGAATGGGGATGGAAGAATTACGAGTAGATCGTGTAATTACATAGAACACTCTCCGAAATGTATCCAATAAAATACCGAGAGACTCGCTATCCTGACACTTGTTTTTCCTCACCGATACTTATAATAACTTGTGTTCCCGCCGGGAATCGAACCCGAAACCCCTGCTTAATCGAAGGCGACTGCAAACACAACTAAGCCAATGGGCAGTTAATTAATGTAGTTTCAAGCGAACGATTACATCTTAAAATGGCGAAACTATTTGCATTTATCATACTTTTAACGAGAACTTAAACCATCTAGATTCTAGACTCTGTTTTTGTCTATGGACTTTACAAAAAAAGAGGAGGTACTAAATTCGACTGTTTTTTTATGTGTGGTTACCTCACCTGTTCTTTCTACGTGAACCGAGTTTAGATTTATTTATTATTTTGTTTGAAAGCTGTTGTTTTCTTATTGGTCCCATTTAAATTTGATCAAGATCTGATCAGTAGTTTTTTAGTTATCGTCAATAATGCGTGTTTAATACATTTAATCTGATCAAGATTTTGTCGGTTTTTTTTAAGCTTTGATTGCGTTTAATTATTATTTATAAAAAGTTTCGTTATTTTTTATTCAAGTCAAAGTTATCGTTGGTGTAGTACTTATTAAACCAAATGAGGCTTGTTGGTAAGGCCATTCGCATTATTTGATGAATATATGCGCCTTCTAGGTAGCCCAATAAAATTTGTATCAAAACCGACAAAGGCTTTCGGCTATCTGCGTTTGAAGTCTAGTTTTAATGGCACGAAGGATCTAGTCATTCGATGTTAAACACATCATCAAACCAAATCGATTTTTAACCGCATACTTTTTTCACACACTCATTGCCTCCGTTCAATTAACTAACCCTCGGATCGCGGTGCGGGTTCGATGCCCGACGGAATTGTACCGACCTTTTCGGTCGTTGGCTTCCGCGCGAAATTCCTAGGTGTCAGTATTTGAACTGTTATTTATTCTGTGGTGTCAGTAATAACTACTACCAGTCATTGATGTTTCTTTTTACCTTTTTAAATTGTAATGATTTCGCTCACTGTCTACTCTATGATTCGTCTATTTTACGATGCTTCTTTATTAATATATCTAGTTCAATATGTTAAAGTAAGAGACAATGTATTATTGGTTTAGAGTGCCAGCTATAGACGTTCATTAAGGGTTCGCCAAACAACACACATCTAGCTCGAACGGTTGCCGTGCGGGGCCGCGGGCGCGGGTCGCCTCTCATAAAGCGGTGCCTGCGTCTTTTGTGGTGAAGCCTTTAGAAAATGTCCTCTAAAACACTACACATTATATTGCATGTACAAAGTTTTATAAAATTAACACATAAAAACACTTAAACGGTTTCACACTCACACCCCCACACTAAGTTCGATGACTTGTGTCGTGGGCACCGGAAACATTCACATCACACATACAATCACACCCCGAACCAGTAACACCAATTTCCATTGGGGAGAAAGCTTGTGTCCCCGCCAGGAATCGAACCCGATACGCGTTAAATGCGAACGCGAAACCCATTTCTTCCTGCAATACTTATAACAACAATTACTTTCCAAGTTATATACAACATTACATAACTTCACCCGATACATGGATCTTTGAATATTTTATTCTTACTCTATCCGGAGGGCGGATCGTATCGAACCACCTATTCATACATACTTAAACAACCCTGTTGTAGGAAGAAATTCTACATTCGTGAGAGAAACGGGGGTAACGCTTGAAAAAAGCATTGTCACATGGTATTTTAAAAATAGTATCTTCATAATCTCTAAACAAACACACGCATTCAAATTCCCATACTAGTTCAAAGACCTCCAAACATGTACATATCACACACACAAACACAACACAGAATCAGAAGCACAAATGAACCTTGAGAAGAAAAATTGTGTACCTGCCGGGAATCAAACCCAGGACCCGCGGCGCATTGACGAGACATGCCCGCTGTGCAAATAGGTATGACGTCAATAAAGAATGGGACTAGGATTGACGACAGATGACATGGTGTCTCACTCCCACTGCGCAGTTAGTCGCTTGTGGGAGTGAGATAAGTACATGTTATAAAACATTGATTTTAGGCAGAAATAAAATATAATGCATGAGACACCTGAGCACATTTGTTTCTATTAGTTATACAACAGATTTTGTTTTTTTTTTTATGGCCTATAGACAAGCATTTGACCACCTGATAGAAAGCGATGATCGTGGGTTCGGAAAACATTCACATCACACGCACAATCACAACCAAAATGAATTAAAGTGTTGATTTTGATAGTTGCCGTGAGTGTAGCATCTATCTACATTATCTTCTCTCTATCTTTACTGTAGATTTATCTGTATCAATTGTTTCTTGTGTTTTGTATTTGATCGAGATAAACGGGTGTTTATGAGCAGTCAGGTGCATGGGAATTTTCCTAATGATACTGAATTTTTAGATCTGGGTTTTACCCGAAACTACAATGAAAACTACAAATATTCCTTTATAGAACACAAATAACATAGTTCTTAACATGACAATAAAATAAAAATAATAATTGTTGTACAATAGGCGGCCTTATTCATTAAGCAATTTCGTACAGGTAACCTTTGTATGGACAGGACTATCTTTTGTAAAATCTGACATTTGTAGAATTTGGCGTTTATAGATTCTGCCATTTTTAGACTCATCTGGCATTTCCAGAATCTGACATAATAATAATAAACGCTTTCACACTCATATTCCCGCAACTAAGTTCTATGAATTGTGTCGTGGGTGCCGGAAACATTCACATCACATACACAATCACAACCAGAACCAGAAACACAAATCTTCCTTGGGGAGAAAACTTGTGTTCCCGCCGGGAACCCAACTAAGCGAACGGGGAGTTCGTCACTAAACCTATAGTAATAATAGACATATTTTTACTACTTATATAATAAAAGTAATATAACGGGACTTAGTCACGCTAAAACAAATTTTATTTACATTACATTAATGACACTATTTTAGCCCGTTAATAAATGCTTTCAAAGGAACATTAGCGTCAATAAAAAAATTCCTCAAAGTGTTGATGGTAATAAAAATCCTATTAACGTCTTGGCGTTAATGGAATATCTCACCCTTCCATCAAGGACGAAACGAATTATATTCACCAACTTATCACGTAATATTTTAAATAAACTAGATATAAGAAAAAAACAGAATCATTAAAATCCTACTAATATTATAAATCCGAAAGATTGTGTGTAAGTTTGTGTGTAAGTGTGTGTGCAATTGTGTAAGTATATTTGTTCCCTGTTCACACTTTAACCGCTGAACGGATTTGGATGGAATTTGGAATGTACATAGCTTATACCTAGGGTTAACACATAGGCTACTTTTTAACTTGATAATAGCGGGCGAAGCCGCGAGGCACGGCTAGTCTTATATATAAAAATCTCGTGTCACGGGGTTTGTGGTCGAAATCCACCGAAACGGCTCGACCGATTTTAACGTTTTTTCTATATTTGGTATGTATGACAATATGTCGTAAAGTATTTTATACCCTCCTCTCCAACCCCCATTTTTTAATCGTGATTTTAGTTTTTTTGCATTAACAATATACAAAAAAGGTTTTAGTATGGTATTAAAGTAGTAGGCGACCATAAACCTGAAAGAGGTAAAACACTATTTCTGAACGTGGCATTGCAACGCATACAGCTTACAGCTAGTAACGAATAATAATAAATAACCAATAAAAGTGACTAAATAAAAATACATCCAACGGATCTGGAAAATGGCTGCAACTATTTTCACCATATATACATATGGTAGAATTAATCAAAATCCTTTCTTAGCGGATGCCTACGTCATAACATCTACCTGCATGACACATTTCAGCCCGATCCATCCAGTGGTTTGGGCTGTGCGTTGATAGATCACTATGTCAGTCAGTCACCTTTGAGTTATATAATTTAGATATAGACAATTTTAGTGGTATTATTAGATATATATGTACTATACAGAGTTCCCATATACAAAGTGTCAACGCGTAGTTTTAACGCCTTGACATGACACAACATCGTCATTTCCTGCGCAATCATTCAATTGGCGGGAAAGAAAACATCAAGATGGCCGACCTTAAGAACTTGTATTCAAATTGAAAGATGCGAATTACGAGGGCTTTATGTAATAAATACCTACTCAAATAGGAAAAATACAGTAAGTCGTAGACACACGATAGAAGTGAAACTTTTGTATTACAGGGAAACATTTTAATTACTCGTCACAGTTTTTACCGTCACCACTTTTCGTAAGGTTGTGGATCAAAATTTCAATGTTTCACTTCAATATTATCAACAGATGGATTAATAATTAAACTCAAGCAAAGCTTAAAAAAACCGACTTCACCGCTTCATCTTCGGAACCTTGATCAAATTCTATGTATTAAACACGCATTGTTGACGATAACTCAAAAACTACTGATCACATCTTGATCAAATTTAAATGGGACCAATGGGAAAGAAGCAGCGATCAAACAAACAAAAAATTTCAAAATCGATTCACGTAGAAAGAAGATTTATGATGTAAAACACAAAATAAATAAAAATACAGTCGAATTGAGTATCTCCTCCTTTTTTTTGTGAAGTCGGTAGAAAATCAATGAATAATTTTTGACGCTTTCGTTTTATTGTTGTATTTAAACATATTTACGACGACATCTAGTAAATAATATAGAAATAAATAATATAAATACACTACATATAATATAGACATCGACATTCATACATGTTCTAAGGCTATAAACGTCATAATACACACACCTACCGATAACATATGTAAACATACAAGATAAGACAACCCAGCAAATTACAGTATCGCATCTCCAAACAACCAATATTTTATTAGAGCTGGATGGCGGTCGTCGCGTCTCGTTACTACGAAAATATACTATCAAAGTACCCACGTAGTAAAATCAATAAACTCGACTGAACTTGACTTGGAAAACACGTAACGCCATCTGTTGCGGAGTAGCGGAACTGCGGTGAGTTAAAGCGCTGCACGCTGGAACTGTTATGTAGTACCGCCGCTCGCCGCTAGGCAGCGAAGTGGTTCTTAATATTTTGTACGTTAACGGGAGAACCTTTTGACCCGAGAGATATTGAAAAATTCAGTCTGATCTAGGTTCAAAATCGGTAGCTACAATGCCACACTCAGATACAACCGTTAACGTTATTATAAATAAAGTTTATTATGGGGTGTTATCACCCCTCTTTGGGGTGTTATCTCCCTCTGCGTAGGAGATTCATTCACCACATTAGATATTACTCATTACATTAGAAAACTATGTAATTAACAATTAATTACTTTTTATTATATAAACTCCTTTCCGAGTCGTGTTTCTTGTGTAAGTACACATAAGTCTTTAGGTCGGCTCCATCGTCGACCGCATCGTCGCCGCTTCGCTTACCATCAGAGGAGATAGGGATAAAACGTTAGCATATCTTGAATAAGAAATAATCTACTCTTTCACACTAATATTAAAAGTGTGTAAATGTGTAATTATGTTTTTTTTTTCTTTACGCTGTAACGGGTGAACGGATTTAGATGAAATTTGAAATATACATAGCTTATACCTAGAATTAACACATAGGCTACTTTTTAACTAGATAAACGCGATCAAAGCCGCAGGGCACGGCTACTAAGCTTATAATTGATCACATGACACTAATATTACAAGGACGATAATTTGTGAGTGTTTTTATTACTTCTCTTCACGCTCAACTGGCTGGACCAATTTGTAAGAAATTTGGTGTGGAGGTAGCTGACACCCTGACACATAGGCTACCTTTTATCCCGGAATTCCCGAGAGTCCGACACTTACGCGCGTAAACCCACGGGGCGAAGCTAGCAGGTGCATTTTTTTTTTTTATCTTTTATTTATTGAATTTCCTTTATTTTCTGCCATTCTACCTCATTGCAATGCAATGGCATAACTTACGATACGTCCGCGGTCGCTTGCCATAATTACCATAAACCGTTTAAAATATATAAATAGTGTTAGCTAAGTGAAGGAAATAGGATTAACGTCGACATTTACGTCTACAGGAACTAATATTTTACTGTGATTACCCTTGCTTACAGTATTAGATAGTTATGCCGTCATTAAGAATAACGTAAACATATTCAATTAACTGTGTTCGTCATGATTTTGCAATTGAGATTATCTTATCATTATCAAACTTTCTAATTTCAATAATTATTTATTTCTACTGTTTATAATATGAGATGTTGTAATATATATCATCTATTTATATAAAATACAAAAAAATATCTACCTATGTCATTTATTCTCCGTTCTCGCACGAAACGTTTCGTTCGTTTATAGAACAGCAAAAGAATGGAACGCTTTGCCGTCATCTATTTCCCGAAAGGTACAATTTGGGTGTGTTCAAAAGTAAAGTGAATAGGTATTTACTGAGCAAGCGTGCTCCACCTTAGACTACATCGTCACTTTCCATCAGGTGTGATTGTAGTCAAACGTTTGCTTCGTCTTTAATATAAAAAAAATCTTTGAAACTATCCAACCGATGTGCCCCGAACCGGTTTCATTCGAAAGGCAATAATGCGAAGATGGATTTAGACCACTAAAACAATGTATTAAATGTTTTTTCTTTGATTCACGCCGGGTATCCGCTCGTATATAAATAAGGACCAGTCGCCGCATGTATGAAAGAACATCACATGCGATGGGCTCGAGCGATTATGCTGATTTTTTAAACAGACTTCAAAAAAAGGAGGTTCTTAATCGGACTGCTTTTTTTTTTTTTAGTGTTATTTATGCTCATTTTTAAAACCAACTTCAAAAAAAGGAGGTTCTTAATCGGACTGCTTTTATTTTTGAGTGTTATTTATGCTGATTTTTAAAACCAACTTCAAAAAAAGGAGGTTCTTAATCGGACTGCTTTTATTTTTGCGTGTTACCTCCGAACTTTTTTCTAGGTGAAGCGAGTTTGTTTTATTTAATTTAAAAGGATGTTGTGTCAAGGTCCCATATTATTATACAAATAGTCAAGGTCTGATAAAAAGGATTCCGGAGATAATGCGGTGAAAGCGGGTTTTTAAGCTTTTTGACAAGGTTTGATTAAACTGAATTATTAGTTATGCCGTGCAAAATGAAACGTTTGATTTAACTTTTGGACCAATTAACATTGCAATTATTTTAACAATAAACTGAACCATTCAAACAACATCTCCAAACATAAATTACCCGTGCTATAGTAATTACCACTTCCTCGTCAAGTCGAGAGTCAAGACTTTGTAATTGACAAGTTGAGAAAGCCCTTGTATTTTGAGGGATTTGGTTTGCATTTGTATATATATAAGCTACCGTTATACATGCTAAAGTTATACAATTTAACACTGGTGCTTCTGTGATCTGAAGACCTTGCGTATTTTTCAATATGGCTGAAATATATTTTTATTGATGTACCGGTATTTCGCCGCACGCACCTTCATCTTTTACTATAGCATATTTTCTTATGAACCACTTAATGACGACCTAGATGGCGCAGTGGACAGGTGTTCGCCCTCTGCGCTGTGGGTCCTGGGTTCGATTCCTGGCAGGAGCACAAATTCCTTCTCAAGGGATATTTGTGCTTCTGGTTCTGGGTGTAATGTGTGTGTGTGATGTGAATGTTTCCGGCACCCACGATACAAGTCTTTGAACTTAGTGTGGGGCTGTGAGAGTAAATGCGTTTTCTTTTAAATAAATAATAATATTGAATCATGTCCCATAACCTAAAACGCCTGTCAGCCTATTTTATTAAAATAAATGTTTTATTTAGTTATGATTTTTACCTATTCAAGATATTCTAATTTTACGACATAGACACCCTATATAAAACGTAGTAAACGAATTAAGACAAAATTCTTTAATATATAACAACAGTAAGGATTGTATGCTATTTTGACCAGGTAGCTCACCCACTAAGTATTAAAATTTCAGGCCAATAATGACGACAGCTATCAAATTTCCTAAGCGAAGCAGGCGCACCACACGCGATCGCACAAAGCGATAAAACAGTTGCCATTTCGGACGGTAACGTACAGACAGTAAAAAGTCTTCATCAACAACATAGTTCACAAATATATAGTTGATATCATTAGTAAATTAATAGTGGGCTAAGTTCACAAATATATATAGACAGATTTAATTTATTAAATAATAATTAAGTGTGCACTAAATATCACCGCAAACTCAAATAATGGCTGCTAGAAAAAAACCTACTACACTGTAAATTACTTTATTGACAATTGTAAACATCATTAAATTATACTTATATTCAATTGTGGGCTTACTGAAGACATAATTATATTTTAAGTGTGCGCTAAATGTGATATTTTGCTGCTATATCCAGCAGTGGACTTCTTGCGGATTAGATTATGATGATGATGATGATGAATGAAGCTATATAATGCGCAATAATCCAAGCCTGCGAGGGAACATAAAATTGACATGGCATGTTAACTAAATCTCAAATGTTGAGTATTTTATTTTACAGCACATAAATGCAACATTTTATAAATATAAACAATTTATTGTTATTTTTATATTTTTGATAGGTAAGCGTTTGACCAATGTCTCACCTGATAGAAAACGATAATGCGGCCGAAGATGTAGCATGACTCCCAAATTGACGATTGTTTGAATAAACCAAGTCAATGCTTGTTTGAAACTTAATGAATGGAGTCACATCACACGTATATGTATGTACTTGAGTTACTGGCATTATGTAGTGCGTAGTATTGAATGTCTGAATGAACGAGCGTTCACCTCGAGTGATTTACGTGACTGCAAATTGTACCGTGCATACATACCCATTGTACCTGCTGATTATTAATTGACAACTGGTTTGGGGCTGCTAGAAATATGGTAGATCCAGAGAATAGAAGACTAGAATTTTGAAAGACCTAATGAAATCTTTAAATTATTTATTTGTTATCTAAGCAAAATTGCAGTTAAAATGATCGAAATAGAGGTGAGTAGAGAGGTGGTAGAGCATTTTGTGAGTTGCTCGCCTGGCTTGCTACAAAGTAGCTTACCACCATCAAGTTGAAAGTCTGCCGCCAAGCCAAATACGGTGTTCCGACAGTTATCCTTGAGAGCCTGCGTATTCCAGGTCTAGTGTGTTTACCAGCTTCGATCACTTCGTCACTTACCATCAGGTGAGATAGTGGTCAAATACTAGCCTGTCACAAATAAAAAAAAAAATACAACGGTGAAATATATAATCAGGCTAATCTAAAACACAAGCTCGAGACTGAACAATTTTTTTTAAATCTGATTGTCTAGCTTAAGGCCGTTGTGGTGGTAAGTAGTGATGTGGTCGATATCTTATTTAGGTAGTACAAGGAGTACTACCATATTAAAATGTGGTAAAAGATATATCGGGCCAACCTAATTATGCAATTCAAGATATAAGAACTTTAAACTGCCCGTTGGGCGCGCGTTCGCCTTCAGCAGTTAACACAAGTTTTTCCCAAGGGAAGTTTGTGTTTCTGGATCTGGGTGTGATTGTGTGTGATGTGAATGTTTCCGGCACCCACGACACAAGTCATTGAAACTTAGTGTGAGATGCTAGTGTGACAGCGTTTGTTTTATGTTCACTTATTCAGTTAGTTCCTGATACAATTAGTTACTCTCCTTTACAACATGTACACATCCATATTTATTGAGTGATATAATGGTGTAATCTGGTATAATCTGGGAGTCTTCAAGTCAAGAGTGAATAGGTATCTTCTAGGCAAGCGTGCTACATCTTCGGCCGCATCATCACTTTCCATCAGGTGAGGTAGTGGTCAAAAGCTTGCCTATCGAGTATAAAAAAAAAAAAAACTCTACTACTCCTGAAGCTTATCCTTGACCTTGTGAAAGTAGGGCAATTTGAGGACACCTGTTTAGGAGCAAATGGACATCAAGAAGGCAATTTGTTTTCCGTCCTGCATACCGAAATGTATCTGCTAATCTCTTTAGGAATCACAAAATGTCTCAGAAAATCAGGGACACCTTTGTTACTGAAGACCAGCATTAAACGCTGAATTAAAAACTCTGCCTGACGTTTCCCTTTTTCGCGGTGTTTTACGATTATAATTAAACGCAAGCTTAAAAAAAAACCAACTTCACCGCTTATATATTGGTTTTGGCTGGATTTCGATAAAATGTATATAGGACCACCTCTGAAGTATAATCTACCAAACAAAAAAACATCAAAATCGATTCATAATTGGCGGAGATATCGCGTAAAATACATATATAAAAAAACATACAATCGAATTCTGAATCTCCTTTTTTGAAGTCGGTTGAAAATTATTTTGTAGACCCCTATAGTAATTTTTTTTTTACGTTCGTTAGGCTATCATAAGACCTCTTTGTCACCTGATGGAAGATGCGGCCGAAGATATTAATTGCCTAGATGGGCCTAGAAGTTTAGTTTAGATTCACTCTAGACTAGAAGAGACACAGATCGTACCGTTGATGCAAAAAAAATGCATAAAATGAGTTTCACTGCTTCGCTTACGCTTAAATTTCCTCAAGTAAATAAATATTAATGCCATTGGATCGATTCCGCCGCTTTTGGCACAGATTTGAATTATTTCGATATTGAGCAAAAGCGTTTCAGTTTCCGTCGCCCACGACACAAGTCATTACAACTTAGTGTGGGGCTGACATTGTGAAAGCGTTTAATTTACATACACTATGCGAACCATATCCTTTCCCACATATTTTTATTACCCCGTAGTCCCTAGATCCACCGGTTTAAGTAATTGGGATGCTGGAACACTAATTTGAGCAGGATGAAGGGTAATTACTAGGGATCCCGCCCATAATGCGGCTAACCGAGAGCTGCTCGTTGTTCAGTACTCAAAGGGAGTTGTTTCAGCAAAGTGTATCAGCAATTAAAGCGCGTTGATCAAGTTAAAAAGTAGTATAAGTGTTAATCCTAGCTATGACCATGTACTATGTAGATTCCAAATTTCATCCAAATCCGTTCATCCGTTACAGCGCGAAACCAAACATACTTACACACTAAATGGCTGTATATATTACGTTTACGATACAAAATGGTTTCGAAAAGAAACAAGTAAATACAATTTCGCACATATTGCGTAAATTACAACTACGTGAATTACGACGGTTACGCAAGGTACATGGCAATCTTTGATATTTTATGGTTTTATTCAAATTTCTTGAAAACGCCTCAAAAAATAATAAGCTGAAGAAATCATTCGTCCAGTAATTTCATATAGGCGTATTTACGCGTATATGAAATAACTTTCACAGTGTTTTGATATAAAATGGCGGAACGAAATGGTAACAAAAGTGCAAATTCATGGTATATGCATGAGATTTGATATTTTGATCTTTTATATTTATGAACATTATGAATATTATAAGAAGAAGGCATCAATTATCATATCACACAGATTACAACAAATATTTTTATTAATCTGCTTTTATAATGAATACCTTGTTACAAAAGCACGCGTTTTAGATGAAATTCTGGTATCGCCACCTTAAACGTAACCGCATCGGGGCGCACTAGTGGTTCAGTTACCCTAGTTAGTACATTTAATTAAATCAAAAGCGATAGTTTCTAGTTCACATACCCAAAGGTAAGAGGCTGCGTCCCGCTTTAAATGACTTACATACAGATAAGGAGTTAGTATCCTCAATTTATAGTTTATTAAAGTTATGAACATTAAACTCGTCTATTTGTATGTTACAATGGTTATAAATGGAGATAGCACCGAGGTCGCCGTGAGCAGGATCTTCATTTCCATCATATTTGTGCTATTGGTTTGTTTGTGTGATATCAATGCTTTCGGCACCCGCGATACAGTTTTCGAACTTTGGGGCTGTGAATTTTAGGTGATATCTATACTAATATTATAAAGCTGAAGAGTTTGTTTGTTTGTTTGAACGCGCTAATCTCAGGAACCACTGGTGCGATTTGAAAAATTTTTTCAGTGTTGGATAGTACATTTATCGAGGAAGGCTATATGCTATATTATATTTTCAAAAATTAGGGATCCTTACTAAAAGTCCAATAATCAAGCGGACGAAGTCGCGGGCACTGCTAGTTTTATTTATAAAGTGTGAGAGTACAGATTAAGGCAGCCAACTCACATAATAGTGTGATGTTAGCAACACGTATAAAACAAGAAACTTTTTTTTATATTTTGATCCATCATGATGATCAATACGGAAGAAGCCGGATGTCCAAGCTTCAGTGTTAATCAAAGTGAACAACATCGAGGAAATTAGGTAAAAGTTAAACGAGTTTTGCTAAAAATAACTATGCATTTGCTAAAATTAACAGATGGGCGTTTCAATCAACCACTCCAGTTGTTATTGGGGCTTGATTGCATTTGTACGAGTTACGTTATATTAATTTTTCTGATAAATTAACTTTTTTTATGATGAATAGGCAAGCATTTGACCACTACCTCACCTGATGGTGAGTGATGATGCGGCCCAAAATGTCGAGCCTTTAGCTTGGCATCTCACGTGGGGGAGACGGGGTGTCTCAGACAATATCACGTAATTTTTTTGCAAGATACAGTGTAGAATTGCGAGAAAACAGGGTTTAATGAAGTAAAAAAAACTACTGAAATATGGCTAAATCATATAGTTAGTAGGAGTCCGTCTTAAATAAACAGAATTGAACAAAATGTGTTTTAAATTAATTAAACGCAATCAAGCACATATAATATTATTTACATTAAATATACGCATTTTGAAAAATCTCACACGAGTTTAGGTAGGGGGTCAAGCGAAATCTCACGATCACCAAGGGGAGAGAGGGGGCCGAAAAATCTCCAAAATCATCTCGCGTAATTAATGAATAAAAAGACCTTTTGACGTGTTCGAAAATAAATATTATTAACCTAACAGAGATAAAAATAAAACTGTTACCACATTCCTCAAGCTTACGTGGTAACTATCAAATAATCCGCGCCCAAGCGCATGGCATGTTCTCGCGATTCTCTCGGCAAACCCTCCGTTTGGATGCGCGTGCGCCGGTGACGGTGACGTCACCGCGGAAGCTAAGGACGTGCGCCGTCCCCAGGTGACTAACCTGCCTATTGTCGTGGGCACTACCAGTATTGACGGTTTTGGAAGTTCGGCAGATTGGCGAATTAATTATATCTTATTATTATTATGAGTTTGTATGTTTGAGTTTGTAATGACGGGACTAGCAATTCGCTCTGATGGTAAGCGTCACGCTTGTCAATTATAGTTCAGTGCTACCCAGAGTTATGAACTTATATAGATCAAATCCTGCGCGGCAAAGCTGCGGTCGTCACCATGAGATATTAGATGTTAAATATCTTTAAGCCTTGTAATTTCATAAGAGTATTATTAAAATATTGTTTTTATTTTGCTTTATTATAATAGGAAAACTTACTACTAGCTGAAGATATAACGTTATAGACAGGCAAATTGAGAGTCATTTAAAAGTTTTCACATAATTAGTATCCTACTAATCCTATCCTACTAATATTATAAATCCGAAAGTTTGTGTGTAAGTATGTTTGTTCCCTCTTCACGCTTTAACGGCTGAACGGATTTGGATGAAATTTGGTATGTACATAGATTATACCTAGGATTAACACATAGGCTACTTTTTAACTTGATAATAGCGGGCGAAGCCGCGGGGCACGTCTAGTTTACCGTAATTTGAGCTTGAATCAATTCAGCTCTCTGCTGTCTAGCACAGAGAGCTGAATTGATTGCACAGTGCAAGTGACTCAACTTGATGATGTATACAGTTGTGTGGTTACAATACAGAGCTCTATCAGCACAAGCTAGATTGCTTCGTCCCGAACGTCACCATGTGAAACATGCGGTTTCACTCACGGGACTCGCTTGCCTAACTTCAACGCAAGTCAAAGCTCTAATGCCCTGTTTACATGAATCTAGAACTAGACAGTGTCTTAAACAATTTTAAAATATCCTTATTGAAAGTTAAAAATATAAGCAAATTACAAAGTGTATCTAATCGTTACTTTGACTTGTTGGACATGTCGACATGGTCGAGGGTGTAAATTAAAAAAAATACTACTTTACGCACTTTAAGTTGTAACCCTGTTATCTATTTATTTATTCAAGTCACAAATCAGATCATTAACTAAAAGAATGACAATTTATCTCAATGGTGTTAACCTGAAAATGTAGGATCAAGTCTAAAAATTACAGATACTCCACCAAACTTTTCAAAAGGGTGTTAAATGTACAAAGTATTTGATATCGTTTGGCTTTCATTTTTACACTAGAAGATCTCTATATGCTGGTTGACTGGCGATGAAATACGAGATCTTACTCCTTAACATATACATATAACGCGAATGACAAATAAAATTTATATGCAAAAAACGTGTACAGCTTTGTAATCCCGTGTATCACCAGCTTGAGAAAGTCTTTAACTGACGCAATATTTTGGTTAGCAACGAGTTAAAAATGACAAAAAAGCGGTCCATACGTTTTTGGTCAAGCACTACTCTACTCCTAGAGTACTGCCATTAGAGCTTAACTCTGCTGCGTCTCTACATTCCTATAGACGACATCAATTGACGGTATTTTGTCAAAGAGAAAAAATATCGGATAACGCTGGCTTCCTGAGACTGGCCTAGTGTAAACAAGGCATAGACAATTTCACTTAAACCGAGCCGAGTTCGCTTAGGACCGATATGCAGTTTTAATAAGGTGATTAGGTTCACGCCAGAAAACGGGTGTACTCTGTAAAGGTTTATTTAGGAAAGAGTATACGAATGTACTAAGTGGAAAATTGCTTTCATGTTTATGTAAGTGTACATGAAGGGAATTTAGTTCAGATGTGTGAATTTCATACTAAGACGTGTGTAAGGATGAGAAAGTAACCAATTTCCTAAAACTTATTTTTCTTAGGTAAATACAGGTTTTAAGACTTAGAAACGGCACTGCATTGACCTTTTTATACGTTATGATAATCTTGATCGCCAGAAATACATTTTATCCAAGGCCTAAGTAGAATGTAGAGGCAAAATTCTTCACTACAACAGATTAGCGCAAGTAAATAATAATAAAAACATAGTCTCTGTTAATTGGTAAGGTATCTTCTAGGCTAGCATATCACATCTTCGGCCGCATTAAGACGTTCCTTAAGGTGAGATAATGGTCATAAGTTTGCCTATATAGCATAAAAAAATTAGGAACATGTTGCGCTGACTCCATGTTATTATGAGGTGTGGGCCGGGATGTGGGAGAAAGGAGAATCACTGATAAAAAAATAAAGTGGGAGAAGGGCCGGGGGCCGAGATGTTGATGATGAATCGATAGGAGGAGTTAAATCACATACAGACTGAACTCCTCCTAAACGGCTGGACCAATTGTGAGTGAACGGTTTAAATTCAAGCAAAATGAATACACAACTAAATTCACGAAAAAAAATATGCAAAAAATATTATTTATATAAAGGACAGTAAGTAATACGTCATTTGGATTTGGAAAAGTACTAGGCAAATTAAACATGATGGAGGTAATAATTTAGTCAATAAGTACGGTATTGAAGTACTAGGCAACCATATACGAGAAGAGGTAAAATGTTTTACATGGCATTGCAACGCATGCCGGGTAAAGCTAATTATATATATAATATTTCACAGCACAGAATGATTAGAATGTTATTAGCAGCCACACCTTCAAAACACAATACCTTTATTAGTAAAAGGCAACAGCTGCCAAAACAACAGTCGGATATAAGACAGAAATACTTCCCTACGATCAGGCGTCACCGAAGATCACGACATTGCTCCGACAGCTGACTGTTGGCACCACGCCCGGTTGTGGCCGTAAAGATTATATCTTTCAAGTGCAGTTGGAAACAGAAGCTAGGATTTGTCGCGATTTAAGACGCTGACTGGACCTGAAAATGAGGCTTCAGCGGTCCATCGTTTTGCTTCAAACTACCAATTCTAGTTGAGACGAGAGAGACGAGAGATGGGCGTAAGACGCGTCGCGTCGCTCAAATTATATGAATATATGTTTTAAACGAAAATCCAACTACTTTTATTGAAAAATATAATCAAGTCTTCGTTTTATTAAAAAAATATCATAAATATTTGAGATAATTCGTTAAATTATTTTAGCTTTATTAAGGATTACATACATACATATAGTCACGCCTCTTTCCCATTAGGATAGGCAGAGACCACTTCTTTCCACCTGCTACGATCTGACACACATCTTTTGCTTCTCCTACATTCATGAGTATTTTCATACATGCTCGTTGGTATTTAAGGATAAGCTACTGAAACTTTCCGCAAAGGAAAGGAACTCCTTACTTGAGTCGGTGTTTCCTGATGAGTACAATATAGAGTCTTCAAGTCGCGAGTGAATAGGTATCTTCTAGGCAAGCTTAATCCATCGTTGATCACATCGTCGCTTACCATCAGGTGAGATAGTGGTCAAAAGTTTGCCTATCTTGAATATAAAAAAAAATGTTATTTTATAAGAATTGATTCCGCATTTCCGCCATAAAAGTTATCTGTTACGTGAAATGTTGTTACTTTCCTCAATAGAGTGTCACCTGGGAATAAAGGTTGGATAAAAATATGAGATCCTATTTGTCCAGAGGGATTTGTCAAAGTAATCCAACAAATGGCTAGGTCGTTTTATTGTTGAACGTTTACGGATAGCTAGTGGTGTCTAATGGATTGTATACAAGACATCTATATAAAAATTAATCCCTATTTTTTTATGCTGGATAGGCAAGCATTTGACCCCTATCTCATCTGATGGAAAGTGATAAAGCGGCAGAAGATGGAACATGCTGGTCTAGAAGGTACATATTCACTCTAGAGTTGAAGACACTTAGATTGTACCGTTCAATTTACTTTGGTCACGCCATCACTTGAGAACGATTTCATTATATTTTTTTTAATACTTCGTACAAGGTTCTTACGGAAGGAAATGTTAAGATAATTGAGCAGAAAATAGAAAAAATTAAATGGATTGCATAAAAATTAAAAAACCCTCATAGACAGGAATACGTCGCAGTACTAGGCAAACAGATAGTACATCATCAGGTGAGACAGTAGTCAAATGCCTATACTGAATAAAAAAAAAAAAAAGATGTAATAATTTAGTCAATAAGTTTTTAGAATAGTATTAAAGTACTAGGCAACCATAAAAGTGAAAAAGGTAAAATGTTTTTTTTTTACGTGGCAATAAATCGCATAGTATGAATAAAAAGATCCAACGTACAGCGTTTTCAATTTGAAAATAAAGTTGAACTGATTCTGACATTTTGTATTAAGAAAACTTTTATAAAAGGATTTCTAATTCAATTCATAAAATCAAGCTTGAAAAGAAACATTCATCTCGTGAAAACGATTCTTATTTTATATTTATAAAGGTTATTTCTTCGCTCTAATTAAGTCAAATTTTAATCACGAGATGAAAACTAATTAAATACACAAACTTTACCACTTTTAAAAGAGTTACGATTAGAGCTGTAACGAATAGTATATTCGCCGTATATTCGCCAGTATATGGCCGAATACCGAATTTTCGGCCTAATTAAATAAGTGATAAAAAAAAACACGTTCCAAATATCGCGTCAAATACAGGACTTAATTAATTCATATGATATTCATTAAAATGTAAGCTTAAAAAAACTGACTTCACCGCTTATATTTTATAAAAATATATATATATATATATTTAATAAGGGATATTTGTGCTTCTGGTTCTGGGTGTAATGTGTGTGTGATGTGAATGTTTCCGGCACCCACGATACAAGTCTTTGAACTTAGTGTGGGGCTGTGAGTGTGAATGTGTTTGTTTGTTTGTTGTTTATATATACATACTTCACAATGTATACAATTGTTTATTATAGTACATACCGATATTCCTATTATAGTCATAGCGATATTTGTACTGAAACACAAATAGAAACCAATCCCAAGTTGAAAGTGAATTGTAATTGAAACAGCTGGGAGCGCTCGTGCGTCACTTTTGGTTGATAACAGAATGGACTCTAGGACAACTGGACTGGACGTAGTTATTTAATGGGTATCGTGAACTGCCCGTTGGCTCAGTTGGGTAAGCGTTCGCCTTCTAAGCAGGGGTATCGGGTTCGATTCCTGGCGGGAACATAAGTTTTCTCCCCAAGGAAAATGTGTGTTTCTTTTTCTGGTTGTGATTGTGTGTGATGTGAATGTTTCCGGCACCCACGACACAAGTCATCGAACTTAGTGTGGGGCTGTGAGTGTGAAAGCGTTTATCTTTTTATCGTTTAATTAAGGAGGACTAGGTGGTCAAACTACTAGAAGTAGCCTACCACTATAGGTGTTCAATAGTAATCTGCTCACCGCAACCAGATATACCTACATACAATGTGTATAATTAGACTTCGACCGCGACATGCATCTGTTTTATGCGGCGTTTGTTACTGTGTTTCACAAAGAACCCGGATCCTTTGATCCGGTCTTGTCAATTCTTGTATGGGACTATCTTGACACATTATATCAATTAAAAAGTCCCGAGATATTACCTAAACTATGTGTTCGAATCGCGAAAGTTTAAAATTTTAAAAATTACATAATATCAAGTTGGTCCTTTAAAACAAATTTTCCAAATTGATCCAACCATCTTCAATTAAACAGGTAAAATATGTACAAATAATATTGTGACGAATTGAGAACCTCCTCCTTTTTATGAAGTCGGTAAAAAAAACCAATAATCTAATACCTTCTATATCTTAACCTTTTCATCTAGGTCTATTGAGAGTTGGAAGCTGTCTCATGGCTTTTAGTGAAAGATATCCAATCGCAGGTAACTCAATAAAATGTCTCTCAAATAGTGCACTCACCCTTGAGTGCCTTTCATATTACGGCTTTCAAAAGGCTTCGCAATATTGGATAAACTCAGTACTAAAGTTTAACTGAAATAATACGCTTGGGAAGTTTCAATGCATTTGAAATAATTAAACGCAAGCAAAGTTTTAAAAAAAACGACTTCACCGCTTTATCATCAGAAACTTGATCCACCAGCTTTCAAATAAAAAAAGAATCATCAAAATCGGCTCACAACGAAAGAAGTTGTGAGGTAACTTTTGAAGTCGGGGTAAACCAGAACATCGTCAAAGTACGCATTATTCGTCACAAAATAGACTATAAAACGATATCGGCTCACGTGGAGAGAAGTTATAAGGTAACACACATAAAAAAAAAAAAATATTGTCGACTTGACTACCTCCTCCTTTTTTGGGAAGTCGGTAAAAAGTTGAAATAAAAAGAGTTGGTTGTGACCGATCTAACTATCCTTCGTCATAGTTTATATTATTTTGGCTGGAGTGTCCGGCCACTTTACCTCATTTTCAGTTTCCCCCGATATTGTGTTTTTTATCCCCAATGACCCTGTAGGTCCTTAATTATAAACAGACATGTACCCTTTTTAAATTGATGGTAAAACAGAGACTAATACAGAAAGGTATAAATGGTAAAACTGTCGCCTATTACTATATGAACATGATATTATACTATATGAACCCTAAGACCAATTCTGACGTTATAAGGAAAAAAGTCGTATCTGCATTTTAGTCAAAATTGAGTTATATACATCATCGGAATCAGGAAAAATAGACACATCTATATATTTTTTTATATTGAAACGCAACCTTCTTACTTTTAATTTAGACGCATCTGCTACAAGTCATAACATATACTAAAAAGTAAAGACATGTTTGATATATACAACTTAATGACAAAACATCAATTTCTTACCTTATGACGGCAGTATTCATAACATTAAATTCTTTTACATCTTCATTATATGTATAGACAGTAATAAGCACCCAGAGAATTAGTGAAACTCACTTCGCGCGTCTTTGTTCCCTGCACAGTATAACTTAGGAGTCTTCAAGTCTAGAGTGAATGAGTATCTTCTAGGTAAGTATTAATAACTAAGTATGTATTAATTATCTATCTGACATTAAAGAAAATATATATCGGAATATAATAACGAGTTCAGGAGCTTCTATTCTTAAACCCCTAACAATACACTGTATTTCACCAACAGCATAAATTAATTAATTATACAATTTGTAATTTACACATAAAATTCGTAATTAGGTAGTGTAATGTAATCAAAAACCCGAAGTAGCCGAGACTGGGGATCAACGTTTCGATAACGTTTAATTAGAAAGTTTTATTATATTGTTGTTTAAAATTATCGAATTAATTTGGCTGCTGGCTGGTATGGTCCAGAGCAAATTGCCTATTTTCTAAAGTAAACTAATTTATTACATTATTTTTAAATACATCTTTAGAGCTCAACATAAGCCACCAAACGTATGCTTTATAGCTAACACAAGTAACCACTACCAGTGGGTAGCGTGACCGTCATATTGTCGGCATTGCCTCCCTAAATTGCAATGCTGATACGTGGAACCAAATATATATAAGTAGGTACCACCATTAAGTGTCCTTTACATGTATACAAACTTTTCATTGCTCTGACGAAGACGTTTGATTATTTGTGAAATTCTCTACCAAGTTTTATTTTTTATTAATTGCCAGTTTCTGAAATTTGCAGCCAACCACTCCAGAAGAATCTGAATGAACAAATCTTTTTTTTTTTTTTATGACAAATAGGCTAGCATTTGACCGCTTTCTCACCTGATGGAAAGCGACGATGCGGTCGACGGTGGGACATGCTTGCCTAGAAGGTACCTATTCACTCTTGACTTGAAGAGGCCTAAGTTATACTTATCGGGAAACAAGAACGAAGGCAGAGTATTCCACTCCTTTGCAGTTCGCATTATAAAAGTAGAGGCAAAACGCTTGGTTCTAATCTGAGGAATATCCACCATAAAAGGATGTCTTGTTTTAGTACGCCTGAACAGCGTTTGGCGCTTTTGAAGATGTACTGTGAGTTTCCAGGTGAACATTATCGTCATATAATGTTGCTTACCAAGTTACTACCGTGGAATCTCTGCTTAGTGATAAATCTCAATTTTAGCTGCCGTTCTCTCTACTTGAAGCTCGTCTGTATTACCGAGTTGTTGACAGCATTAGATGATACCTCACGTGGAACCTCAAGCCATATAAAGCTTTAACTTGCGAGATCCTTTCAGATAGGTTTCTCCGACATACATGATGCAAAGAATATCTTGCTAATAATATATTTAATATCGAAATACGGTACCTTATTTCACAACAAGTTGTTCTTATCTCAATAAGTTTCTAGTGCATGACACCTCACCTTACGCAAGGCGATGCCTTGTAATAAGTTTTACCTCACTGTTTTATGTAATTCTGACGTTTCTGCCACACATGTGCACATACATAACATATACGCTTTCACACTCACAGCCCCACACTAACCCCACACATTCACATCACATTTACAATCACAACCAGAACCAGAAACACAAATTTCCATTGGGGAGAAAACTTGTTCCCGCCGGAATTGAACCCGATACCCCCGATGCTTAGAAGGCGAACGAGCACACAACAAGCCAACTGGGTGATTTAGATTACGAATTTAATAAATTTATATATAAAGCCATTTTATATATAAAGTATATAAAATGGTCTAAATATCAAAAAAATACCTTTTGGCTAAGTCTAAAATCTCTTCGCTGAAATCAGTATACATAGGCATCAGTAATAAAACAAATGAGTCGAGAATTAAAACTCTTTACACCTGTTGTATCGTATTTCAGCAAATCGGCCATCGATTTACAAAGTGGTCAAATATTGCAACTATTACTTAATCTGTGGCAAAGGTAAAAGGGCAGAGCGGCTCACTGGACCTTTCAATACTTCACTCGAACAAAGATTGATTTGACCCTCTGTCTCGGCCCGACGTTATCCAACCCATCGGTCGTCCCTTTACGAAGGGACAAAGTATCTGGACATAAAGATTTGTACTTAAAATAATTGCTCAGAACGTTTTTTTATGCTTGTAAGAAAGGAGACAAGTGAGACGTTAGACTGATGATAAGTCAACGCCTGAAAATAAAATATGTCTTAGATACATTACACTTTTCAAAGCTTTTTTGAGTAAAGAGCGTTATTATGTTTAATACTATCACCATCGGGGTTATTTTAACGTTGCACACTTTGAAATATAAAGTAGATGTTTCAAAATTGAAGGAGCCTGGGCCAGCACCATGTACCATATACATACATATAGCTATACAATATAGTAACCGTTTTTGAATGTTTATTTTCTTTACTTTTATTTCGTTATAATGTACATTTAAAATATCTTGGTACATTGATAGCAACACAACACAGTTACAAATGGCGGATTGCAACAATATTGAACTGTCATTTTGACGTGTCATTGATCATTTATTGTAAACAACACATTATCAATTCTAAAATATTTGGGTTTTGTTATAATTATAATAGGACTATAGAATATGTTACTCGATTGAAACTCAGAACAGAGTGACATTCAGTATCTTATTGTCAGGACTGTCCCAAAAATAGGGTTACATATTTAAAAATAATAATTTGAGGGCACAGCTGTAATCTTCTGCAGATTAATTTATTTGTATTTTTAAGAGAATGCAATTTTATATAGTTCTGGTGCTGCATAGTGCTGGCCCAAAATGAAACATCTCCTTTGCATTTTTCTTTTGTGCTACTTGCCTAGCGCCTGCTCACTCTAAGATATTACACTTTATCGTTAATAAGACCTACGAATTATGCTATTATATAAAAAACTATATCACAACTTATTATAAGTATTGAAAATTTTAATGCGAATGGTTGCTAACCTATTTTAAATTGTTAAAGATCCTAAATGGTACTTCAAAATGGTGAAAGAAATCCGAACGTGATTTCCAAATACCTATTCAATGTTAACCAACTTGACACAGTTAGGCGACTTAATTTTTTTTACATTTTTCCCAATATGGCGTTTGGTACGCCATATTTGATAACTGTAATGTATATACAATCGCAAGAATAAGACGCATCGAATGACGTAAGAATATTTAAAGTCGGCCCACGGGTTTGGTCTCTTGAGAGCCGCAAATAAACAAAAATACATCCATACATAGGCCTATAGACACATTACCCTCCTTTGCTTCACGCAGTAGAATAATGACGTAGCTTGGTAACTGAATGTTCCTGGAATCTAAATGGAAAATCAATAAAAAGAAACCCAAACGAGCTATTTCGCGAATATCAACATAGAAAGCGGAAAAAGCTCAGACTTGCCAATTAAATATGATTATACCCTACAGCACACACCCACAAATAGCATTGAACAGAGCAACCTACGCTTTGGCGAGCCAATTGATTTTTCAATTTAAATTCCTGATTTGTACATGAAAAACGTTTTGACATGAAAAAGCTGCATTTCGGATAACGTGATAAAAGGTAAACCAGAGGGTCTATTCCGGGTATTGATTATCTTTACATCGACGTCGAAAGTGACGATTTTCTTTTCTTATAAACCATCGAATCAACTGAAATTTCAACCACTCGACTGTCGTATCGAAGTCGCATCAATTCGAACAATGGTAGTTTCACGACCAGAATAGCTACAATTCGGATTAAATTTAAGTACTATTGACGAGCTAATCGACTCTTAGGCTTAATTGATGTTGTGTACGACTTGAAACACGTCTAAAATTTCGACTTACTTTGTAGTCGACTAGTTTCGGACAAATTTGTTGTCCGAAACTAGTCAGTATGAAGGATCTGGTATCCAATTCAGTCGATTATATTATGTCACGCGCCGAGGCTCGAGCCGCTCGCCTCTGCGTATCGCGCGTCTGACTCATCCTGATGAAGGACAACAAATTTGTCCGAAACTAGTCGACTACAAAGTAAGTCGAAATTTTAGACGTGTTTCAAGCCGTACACAACATCAATTATGTGTAATACTCACGATAGTTTTAATTTTCAGACTCTTAGGCTTAGCCCACATTGCCAAATAAAATAGCGTAAGTAACTTTTAATCCACGTTAACAATTTATAACAAGGATAGCACAGTGGTAATGGAGGTCGACGGTCGATCATCGCAGTCAAAATTACCACGGGTTTGAATTTTTGTTCTTTTAAACGGGTCATATAGTAATTAAACACTTATAACAACACTATACATAAATACAATAACAATACATAATTATGACATCTTATTATGATTTAAATTGATACATTATGATTAATAAAGCATGTCGTCCTCCTCTGCTCTAAATTGTTGTGCCCAAAAGGGTCTCCAATGTACTGTCATTTATTTCTACCACTTATCTACATTTAGAGAATGCAATAAAGATTTGAATTTGAATTTAATCAAAATTGGTACAGTAGGTTGGATTTTTAAATAAAAAAAATCTATCAATCTATAAATCTGGTATCCAATTCGGTCGATTATAATTATTATTTTCGCTTGCATACCAGAGGTATATAAAAAAAGGCAACTGCTTTAGAGCAAATTGCAAAATCCGTTTTAGAGCATTTTTATTACAACAATGGAACACAAAGCGATAAGCATTGCCTTAAATCAACCAATATAGCCTAAAACGATCCGCTGCCACTAACCCCGTATTCAAAGGAGGTCTAATTGATAGAATCACGCGCCTCCATTCCCCACGCGTACGTACGCGAACTTGACCGAGTGAATCACCGGTCACCAATGTAGCATGTACCGGTTGATTCTGAATACGTTTAGTTCGGTGTTGGATGATATTTTGATCAGTCAATGAAAGTAGCTGCATCTTTTTTTATGCTGAATTGGCATTTGACTATCCCATGGAAAGTCATGATACGGTTGTAGCATGCTTGCCTAATTTATAACCTTGACATTGTCACATCTATACTTGGAGATGTTGATGCCTTCATTGAATAATTCTAGGCCTATTTACTATCTTTAACCACATTATCACTTTACCAACGGATGAAACAGATGAATAGTGGTAAAAAGCGAGACTATGAGAGAAAAAAACCATACTTATTAAAATTAGGAAGTAATTAAGTACAAAGTTCTTCTGTATTCAAATTTCGTGATTATTGCGCTTGTAACGTTACCAAAATATCGAATACTCAATGAAAAACCAAAAATGCATGGTAAATAACAATAATCATTTTGAGCAATTTTATAATAGTACAGTCCGTTGGCTTAGTAGAGAGAGCGGTCGCCTTCTTAGCACGGGTATCGGGTTCGATTCCTGACGAGAACATAAGTATTCAAGGGAAATTTGTGTTTCTGGTTGTGATTATGTGTGTGAATGTTTTCAACACCAACGATACAAATCATCGAACTCAGTGTGGGCTGTGAGTGTCAAAGCGTTTAAAAAAAAAAAACAAAGAATATGAGTACATGGCGTGATACAAAACAATAAAGTGCAATAACAATCAAATTAATAAAACCACTATTTAGAAAGGTTGAAACCTTTTTAAATAGTTATTTTATCATAAAAGAATATAAATACATTAAAAATCCTTCAAGTCTCAAAGGGTGTGGCTACCGTAGATAATACAACATCCTCGCAAGGTGCGACCTAATGGTTCAAGTAGCTGGTACACAGACATTTGCAAGGAACCGGTACCAGTGACTCACCGGTCAAGTTCGAATAAGCAAATTGATTCTAAGTAGTATCTTTGCTAGAGTAAAGTTGATTCATTTTATTTCTGTGATCAAAACTTGCATCAATATGTATTTTTTAATATATTGTTATGCCGAAAATAAAATATCATTCATAAAAATATAACATCTCATATCTAAATCAATATTTGAAAATGCATTATCGAGCAATTTGAAATGCGGCCCCTTTGACGTCCTTTTTTAATATCCACAATCGTCACAAATCACCGTCTAGGAAAGTTATCCGCCAGTTGCCAACAAGGAAAGATGACCAATTATTAATATCAAAAATGTGTAAACTGACGTCACGATTTAGTTTAGTGTTTGATTTGCTATTTTTGAATTTTCCATTAATTTTTTTCACTTGTTATTCGTTAATACTACTAATTAAAAATAATTTAAATAAGAAAATAGGAGGTAAAGAGCTGTTTATACATTTTAAATGTTATATAATGACAGTAGCTTATTTTTCATATTATTTTTTATTTTCAGTGTTATCATATATTTATCATGTACATATTTTAGCAGTTCAATTACATAATAGAATAGTTAAATATATATTAAGCTTCGCTATTTCTATTCTTCCATACCATTCCATTTCTCAGTTAAAATATGATTTCTTCTTTTCACGAAGACCCCGTTGAAGGGTGAATGTCAAAGTAGAAACGAATGTTTCCAGACTTCTTAGAAATTCTCTTCAGATGGCATTTTATCAAAGAATCCAACAGAAAGGGTTGAATAGAATTTCGTTTTATATACGTGGTCACAGAGTGCACAGGCAAGATTATTTGTAAAATATAAAAAACTCTGAGACCCTGATTATTGTCCAAACCCTTAGCCCATATAGTTCTACTTTCTTCTGAATGTTATATTTTCCGTAATAATTAAAAGATAATCTATACAATCTATTACTAAACACAGACTGTCCCGCATAGAACGAACATCGCCGCCCGCGCCTCGTAATATGCACTCCAACGTATTTACTGTCATTATGTTATTTACCTATATCATTGATGTTCAGTAAAGAAAATTTGTATGGTAAAGATATCCAGGTACATTGGTCCTAAGGACAGGCCATTGATCCAGGAGCATAACTATTTATAGTCCACGGCATGTGACTCGTCGATAAATTGCCAATTGTTGTTCAAAAGTTTTTATCTCCGCCGTGTTACATCAGTTGATGAACTGAATCGAAATGTAATATAAATGACATCATCGCTGTATATATGAAAAGACAGCGAACTGTCCTCGCTTTAGTGGACAGATGGCTTCAACTAGCAATTTGGAAGCTTGGGTTTTGGTTTCATTGTTTGTAACTTTGGTATATAGTGTATACATAAAAAACTAACCCTATTCTTTATTATAAAGATAAAACGTTCTATAAACTTCGTTCGTTTATATGTATAAAGATTATGTGCACTTTCGATAGACTATGTGTTTGTAATAATAATAATAAAAAACGCTTTCACACTCAAACCCACACACCAATTTGGAAGACGATGACTTGTATCGTAGATGCTTTCACATGACACGCACAATCACAACCAGTGTTTCTGGTTTTTCATTGGGGAGAAAACTTGTGTTCCCGCCGGGAATCGAAACCGATACCCCTGCTTAGAAGCGCACTCACCCAAATAAGACAACGGTTCAAAGGTAAATTGGTCATCTGACAATCATTTGACATACAATATGAATTTAGTCCGTCAGTTCAATTAAAGCGTACGCACACTGTCAACAGTTGTAGGTAATTAATAACAGCAGTGTATTACTTTAATACCTATATCTACAACAATATAACAAAGGTTTAAAACGTGTAAAAGCTACCGGAACTAAACAATATCAGTCTAAACCTATAGTAGAAATCTTCCAACTGAAATGTGCATTTCACAGTATTTTCAAAATATTTGGCCAAACTGTTTGTCAAAAATGCAGGGGCGAAGCAGACGATCTCTACTGTTATACGCTCTTTACTTTGAAACTTTAACTCTAAGATGTCTCATGAGTCCATACCGCAGATTATATCATAGTTTCTTCGCAACCCATACACTTTTATGAGCCACAAAACTCTTTATTATTACATATAATGTTGAAACACTAATCGCCAAGAGCGATCTATTCCAGAACAATATTATATTCAATTTGAAAATTAAAACTATCGTAAGCTATATTCACATACATACACGCACACACATATACACATATACACACACATACACACACAACCATCACTACACACACGCACACACACACTCACACACACACACACACACACTCACACACTCACACACACACGCACACACACACACACTCACACACACACACACACTCACACACACACGCACACACACACACACACACACACACTCACACACACACGCACATACATTTCCCTCACACACACCCACAACCTATTAATAAATATTGTTTACGCAAAATTAATGTTAGGTACATTAATTATTTACATATTTGTGACGTAATAAGATATAATAAGATTAATTATTGGGAGAAGCCACTGGCACCTGAAACACAGTGTTCTAACACTAGTTCAGGAGCCTATGGATTCATAAAATTTTATGTAAAAACTTATGTCAATAAATGTTTATTATATTTTATTATTAGTATTAGACATAATTTATGTTATATAGTTAGGACAAAAAAAAATGACCGAAACTAGTCGACTACAAACAAATTCGTAATTTTTACGTGTTTTAAGCCGTAACTATACAACATACATTAAGGGACTGGTATATGCCGTTGACCTTGCTCGAATGGGCGTCACCTATGAAAATGGCCCCGCACCGACCCCGCACCTCCTGAACATAATTACGAGCAGCGCGTATATTATTACGTATACCACGCGGCGTTCGCTGCTCTCTAAAATAGTTTAAGTAGAAATTATTTTTATTCCTGCTCTGGTTCCAATGACATTTGTGTTTCTGGTTCTGGGTGTGTTTGTGTATGACGATACAAGCCTTTGTACTTAGTGTGGGGCTGTAAGTGTGAATATGTTTGTTTATTTATTATTTCAACATTTTTGAGAAAATGTTTTTGTAATCATAAGCAAAGATAGCGTGGCGGTTTCTGCGTAGGGTTCCGTAGTATTTTACAAATTTTCTTCCGTAAAACGAACAATTTATGTCATTACATTAAACACACTATTATAAATCCAAAAGTAAAATAGCAATATTACAAAGGTCCTTGTTGGATTACTAGATGTACTTAAATAGGTATTTTCACAAGCTTTATATAACTTGCAATGTATGTTACTATGTTTGTTCGTGTGGAATCTTGCGATTCAATTTTGAGGCTAATATCTTCAAACGATTAACCTGCAATTTTGTATTCACGTTTAGTTGGGATGACAATTCATGGTCAGTTATGTGACGTCATTCTAAATCCTACATGGCGAACAACCAAAATGGCGGACAAGTTATTTTTGATGCACTCCTACAATATGGATATTAAATGAAAAGGCTTGCTGAGAATAACTCGAAAAATAAAGTGACGTCACTCTAAATTAAATATAGGACAACTAGAACCTTGTTTTTAAAGTAGCTTGTTTAGCTAAAATCTGATTTCATCTCCAATATGTTATAAGAAACACTTAATTTAATTATTGTGGGATCGATAATATTGGATCTTTTTGAACCAAACAAAAAACATGAACTGGTTTAAAATAAATATAAACACGCCTTTTTTATGCTATATAGGCAAGCATTTGACCACCATCTCACAAAATGAAGTTATAGCATGCTTTCCTAGAAGATACCTATTCACTCTAAGACTTGAAAACTCTTAGATTATACTTCGTTAAGGAAACAAAAACGCGGGCAATAAGTTCCACTTCTTCGCCGCCGTACGGATGATAAACGGAATCTTGCTCAACTTTGAAGCAGACATCTCAAGTATTTGAACTTAGTGTGAGTGGGCTGTAAGTGTGAATGTGTTTGTTTATTTATTATAATTATTATTTTTTAATTCATAATTTGTATGTTTGGCCACTATCTCACCAGATGGAAAGTGAAGAAGCGGTTGACAACAGAGCACGTTCCACTCCTTAGTGGTACACATGAGGAATGTATAATATAAAAAAATATATATTTCATAATGGAAGTCCTAGACACAAGTCACAGTCAAAGTCAAGTTTATTATTGCCCTTCATTACGTATAAATTTCTTTTCCTCCTTTGAAAATATTCTTGAAAATCTTCTACCCTCTTACAGTCACACCATCATTATGCGGCGACTTCAATACTTGTCTCTTTAAAAATGACTATCGCTCTTCTCACTTAAAATCCATTGTAAACTCAAGCAACATGCACATACTTCCTCTCAACTCTACCCACAACTTTCCAAATGCGACCCCATCCCTTCTTAATTTAATGATAGTTTCATCTTTGGTGCATGTTGCTAAGCACGGACAGTTATCTGCTGATGCTTTTTCTTATCACGACTTAATCTTTTTGTCCTATAAAGTTCGTCCTCCTAAACCTAAACCTACTATTATTCTGCAGCGCAACTTTAACGGCATGAATTTGCAGGCCTTTATCGCTGATGCTAAGGAAATTGATTGGACGCCTGTTGTGGAGGCGGAATCAACTGATGAGCAAGTGTCAAGTTTTAATACGATTATAACCCGACTTTATGATGTCCATGCTCCTTTTCGTCGTATTAAAATAAAACACCTACCCGCACCCTGGCTCAATGATGACATAAAACTGCTGATGCATAAAACATCTGTGGCGAAATCTAAGTACAAACTTCGTCCTACTGATTCAAATAAGGAAAAATATAATCAATCTCGAAATCGCTGCAATAGGGTGTGTAGAGATGCTTTAAGACGCAACATCCATAAAGCAGTTGACAACGAAGACCAAGCTAAGGTTTGGACTTTTCTTTGGTCACTTGGTATTGGCAAATCCCGTTAGGATTCAATACCCAAAGATTTGGATACTGATTCATTAAACTTAAATTTTTCCTTTTCATCTAATATTAAAGACGCCGATAAACTCACAAATTTACAAACTCTTTCTTCTATATCCACTTTTGACCATCCTTCTCTTCTCTTTAGTTCTTTCACCGCTTGTGATGTTAAGCAGAGCATTCTTTCTATCACTTCAAATGCAGTAGGAATCGATGGTATCAGCCGAAACATGATAATTCCGATCCTTGACATAATACTTCCTATCCTTTGCCTAATCTTTAACCACTCTATATCAAATGGGACGTTCCCATCGATGTGGAAAGAAGCGCAAATCATTCACCTTCCCAATAAACTCAATCCTCAATCATTTTCTGAGTACCGACCCATATCTATCCTTCCATTCCTCTCCAAAGTCCTAGAACGCCTTGTACACAAACAAATTCATTCTTTCCTCGTCTCCAACAATCTCTTGAATCCTATCCAAACAGGGTTTCGGCCTGGCCATAGCACAGTAACTGCCTAAGTTAAAATCACCGATGATATCCGATTCGGAATGGAAAATGGCCAGCTAACTGTATTAACACTGCTTGATTTCAGCAACGCGTTTAATACAGTGGATTTTGATATTCTCCTTGCACTACTCCGCTCGCTTAACATCTCCAACGGTGATCGACTGGTTTCATAGCTATCTCTTTGGTCACCGTCAGCGAGTTCGCTTAGGAGAGTCTCACTCTTCGTGGTGTAACACGACTGCCGGTGTACCGCAAGGCGGCGTCCTTTCTCCTTTACTCTTCGCATTATTTATTAATTCTATATCTCAAAATCTTTCTTCTTCTTACCACCTTTATGCGGACGATCTTCAAATATATTCACAAGCTGCTCTTAATAACCTTCATAAAGCCGTTGACTCCATTAATACTGACCTTGAAACAATATGCGCTTGGAGTGATGCTTTTGGCTTGAAAATTAATCCACTGAAAACACAAGTTTTAATTGTTGGCAGCTCTAGGACTATATGTAAGATTGATTGGTAGGCGTTGCCTCACGTAGTTTTTGATGGAGTCAACATTCCATACAGTCTAACTGTAAAAAATCTCGGGGTTATTTTTGATCAGTGTCTAACGTGGGGCCCTCAACTAGAGGCTGTTAGCCGTAAATGTATGCTGCCGCTGGATCGTTAAAACGACTCTGGAATTTTTTACCTACAGCTACTAAAGTTGCGCTTGCACAGTCTCTTCTTCATCCTATCATTGACTATGCTGACGCCTGCTATTTAGACCTTACCGAAGAACAGCTTAATAAACTTGAGCGACACCAAAATTTTTCAATCAGGTTCATATTTGGATTGCGTAAATATGACCACGTATCAGAATTTCGCTCAAAGCTCAAGTGGCTTCCCATCCGAGCTCGCCGGAATGCTCATATTCTGTCCCTTCTCTACAATATTCTTTTTAATCCTACTTCTCCCCGTTACCTAAAGGAACGTTTTCATTTTTTCACCCCATCTAACTCTCTAGCACTGAGGTCATCAGAGAACCTGAAGTTAAAAATTCCTCCACACGGTAGCTCTTTTTATGACAGTTCGTTCACTGTCGAAGCTGTTCGGCTGTGGAATGCTCTTCCAGTAGAAATAAGAAGGGCAAAGTCACTTAATATTTTTAAAAATAATGTCAAGGCTTACTATATTTCTTCATAAATCTTCTTGTTCCTTTTTGTTAGTTTTAGTGTTAGTGTTGCCCAAATTCATTCCTTTTTATTTTGCTTTTTTTTTTTTCTCCTTATTAAATAGACATAATTTAATTATATATATATATATGTATATGTATGTATTGTATATTTAAAAATATTTAGTATTTTATAATTATATAGTATCTGTTTACGTGTATGTACATTTATTATTTATATATCCTCTGTTTTAAATCACTGTTCTTCTATCTAATCTTTTATGAACGTAGAACGACGTCCTATTATATTGCGTTATTCCAAAGGTTGTCTGGAAGAGATCGCTTTCAGCGATAAGACCGCCTATTGTTACACTTATATAATGTTTTACTGTCATTCCTATTTGTGTTCTTTGTTATTTTAAGGTGTTCGATAAAGAATATATCTATCTATCTAATAGTATAGCACTAGAAATGATTAACAAAATAATATAACCACTATAATTTAATCATATTATGCCCTTTCCAAACTCATTAGTTACCTGTTTTTTTCACAATTTTCAGTTTGATTTTGTTTTTATAGAGAATCTACATTGTTATCAATAGCCAACGACGACTTATTAGCAGTGGCGCAAAAAAATATGCAACGATGCAAATATACAACGCGTGAAAATATGCAACAACAATTATTATTATAATATAATATGATTATAAATAATGACTTTATATTTTATGGGTAATGACTTTCAAAATAAGAAATCATTTGTATCTAAACATTCGTTTTGAGCTATGTATTACATTTCCCAGCGTACTTACTTTCGACCATATTACATACCAAATGAGATGGTGGTGTTTCATTGACAGCGAAGCAGAGATAATTACTAGTTGACAAAATTCTAAAACAACATGGCCAGAAGATCGTATATCGATGTAATGTGTTATAATATGACTTGATAAAACTATAATGGGTTAAATTTTTGATATCACCCAACGGTTACGGATCCCTAAAAACAACAAGGCCGGCAGAACGTTTTTAGACGAAATTTGCTATAATATGACTTGATGAAACTATAATGGGTTCAATTTTAGATGTCATTCGGTTACGGAACCCTAAAAAATGACGAAGCCAGCAGAAAGTTCGTAGACGGAAAGTACCCTGATATAATTAGTAGATAAAATTCTAAAGGGTTCGTTTTTTTTTTTTTTTTTTATGTTGAATAGGCAAGCATTTGACCACTATCTCACCTGATGGAAAGTGATGATGCGGCCGAAGGTGTTTCTAGATAGGTATCGGGTAACTTGGTTACGGAACTCTAAAAAATACGAGACTATCAGAAGTATCGTGGAGAGAATGTGCTTTAAAAAAAACTACAATAGTATGAAGGGTTCCATTTTAGAGGTCATTAGGTAAGGAACCCTAACAAATTACGTCGTCTGCAGAACGCTCACAGATGGGAAAGTTCCATAATTTATTTAGGATACCTTTGCACACTAAACATTTCATGGCTCTGGACTAAGTTCAAATCTGCGCTATCCAGAACCGTAACCGAGATGCCATCGCATCGCCATCCAGGTAGTCAGATTTCACTTGCACTATAGTTTTGACGTCTCGCTCGATTTACATATATATACGACCTACTTACTAACCTATACAACATAATACATATTAATACAAATATAAAATGAAAAAAACGTTTTGTTAATGATGCAATGTAACTTTTATTCTTTGTATTCTCCTTTTGAATTGTATTTTCAAATTGAGCTTTTTATGTCTTTTTGTTACCCATTTTGATTCAATATACAAGAAGATACTTTAAGCGAATTATTAGAGACAACTACTTAGAACTATAATTTTATTACAAGTATTTTTATATTATTAATGTTAAATACCTACACCATACAATACATAAGCTTGTATTTACACAAATATATCCTTCTGGCGCTTAATTATAAAATATCTTTTGGGTACTATTTCCAAAGAACGAGCTTAGGAGATTTTGCCGCGAAAAGTTGCACAGGTCCACTCAGCACGGCGGCTCGTCCCGCACTGATT
This sequence comes from Lomographa bimaculata, assembly GCA_948107665.1. Lineage (NCBI taxonomy): Eukaryota > Metazoa > Arthropoda > Insecta > Lepidoptera > Geometridae > Lomographa > Lomographa bimaculata. The sequence goes on along the minus strand of OX403610.1, from coordinate 8,956,012 downwards.
AAATGGGCGACCGAGGGGATACCATAGCGCTACGCATACCCGTGTGACGTTTAAAATGAATAAAAAAAATAAAAAACAATATTTGCAAAATATAGCGCCATGGTGTCATTAATGATGTATTCTACTATTTTTTTAAAATAATAAAAAAATCTTGTGATTAATACTTTAGGAGAAAAATGGTTATAAGTTTTAAAATAGAGGCGACTTTGACATTTTTTATTTTACATTTAATAAAAGTTTTATTAAATTTTGAGACCACAGTGTCATGCTTCATATGATGAAAAATGACATACATTTTTTTTGGAGTTTTCACTATTACGGTTTCAGAGTAAAACGGTTATAAAAACACGCGATTTAGATATATCGCCGCCTTAATATGATATCCAAACATGTATGAAGTGTATGGAGAGTCGCGTCTCTTTAGCTTACAAGGTCTATATAACATTGGGCAACTATAAAACGCAATCGACATGCTAAATAAAGACTGGTGGGTTAGGTCAATCGGTAAGTAAAACAAGGTAAATTGTAATTGATTATTTTTATTCATGGATATGGAAGGACGAGAATGGGATTGGTTTTCCTTAATTTAAGTGTAGATTGTACGGCTATTTTAACAGCTATCTGCACGTTCGTTAATAACCATGTGAATGGTATAAATTTATACGTGTTATAATTTTACGATTACATATTAGAAGACAGACAAACATAAACGCTTTCACACTGACAGACCCACGCTAAGTTCAATGACTTTTGCCGTGGATGCGGAAAACAAACACATCACATACACAATCACACCCAGATATAAAAACATAAATTTCCCTTTGGAAAAGTTGTTGTTTCCACCGGGAATCGAACCTGATACACGCAGCTTCATTTAAGCCAACGGGCAGTTCACACAGTCAGAATGATTGATAAAATTAACAATAGGAATTTTATATCTCAAACTTGACCATTCTTAAAATATTATTTAATAAGCACTCGGCAGTATTATGACACATCAAAGCAAAATGAATTAAAAAAAAGATGTTATTCATCCCTTCAAGATTTATCCCTGAGGGTAGATTTAAAAATGTATATAAATTCATTACACCGCGCGGGGCGCGAGAGCTCAATCGGACTCAGATGTTCACAGAAGACGGACGTGCCAGTACACGCGACAGTAAATAACCATTAAAGCTATTTATGGAACTGTTACAGATAGATTTATACTCATTGAGCATTCAATCGGTTTGTGAAATTGAATTGCCCAATGAACATCAAAGCTGAGATTGGCTTGTATTAGATCGAAACGTTTATTCGATAATAATCAAAATCGTATATTCACATAGGCCCCAAAGAGGTACTCATGAAATGGTTTAACTGCCAGATTTTCAAAATTACAGCCATCTCGAGAAAACCTGGCAAGAAACTCGGCGGCTATTTTTTTCATCATTTTTAAACATTCTTAAATAAGTACTAACCTAACCGCTACTTATCGAGCTGTGAACTTGGCACACCTGTATTATTTACAAGTAGAATCGTTAAATTCAGTCATTTTGAGGCGCCTTATCTACAATCAATGCCTTTAGAAAGTAGTAAGTGCATTTTTATGGAGCAACATGTCACAGCACCTATAAGGCAGAGGACCGTCAACTTTCCCGCGGCCTTTTAAGGCAAGCAAACTGGATCCAGAACTTTAAGCACCGTGCCGCAATAAATATCCTTAACTTTTTTAAAGCAACGTGTGAGAATTAATTATTGTCTGAAAGCGACATAGTTCAACAATGATGTTTATATTTGTGCAGTTTCATAAAATGTTACTACGCGTTTACGAACTGTCATAAAATATAGTGAATCAGAGCAAAAGCACGTATTGCTGAATTGTAGATCTCGAATATTCTAATTTGATGCGTCTCTAGGCATTTCGAATGTTTCCCAGACAGCAATATCACTTGCGATTTTGCGCCTTCGTGCCTTTGTCTACATTTAAGATTCGTGAACATTTGAAAGGTTTGCAATTTCCTTTTCATCCTTATTCCTTTCACTTGGTTCCATCGTTTAGTTGTCATGTAATCTTGTATATGTTCAAAAAAAGTGTTCTTTTGACACATGGTAGGGGCTAAAAAGTTATCTTCATTGTAAAACAAAAATTATGTAGGAAAAACGTTTTTTGCTGCTGTTTATTTTTTATCATCAAGGTACATTCTTCGCCCCTTTCGGTTTCAGGTACAAGCATTGCGTCATTATCTTTAAACACGTCATATAATTGTCTGTGAAACGTGAAAAGGTCACCGAGAAATATTTGCGGTTCTGTTATAATTACTGAGTATATAAACATAAACGCTTTCACACTATGTTCGATGACTGGTGTCGTGGGTGCCGTAAACATTCACATCACACACACAATCACAACCAGAAAGAGAAACACAAATTTTCCTTGTGAGAAAACTTATATAACTATATTTTAACACATTTCATGAGCATTGCAGAGACTTATCTAACCATCATCAGTTGCAATCGATATTTAACATATCAATCGATTAAGTAATCATGTACCGCCGAAAACTTTTGATAGCTGAAAAAATTGTGACGTCATCCTGAACATTCTTCATTTAATTCTATATGGGGCAGTAATACCTGCGGTCTGCACTGATATACCGCTTAGGGTGTTTAGTGCATCCTCTCTGCGACTATCCGACATTTTTAGGATCTCGGATTCTTTAGGTATCAGTGTAAAGCTTTATATTGCTGACATAACTATTCCAGTGATGTGTAACTGGGATATTAGAAGGTTGATAAGATGGATCTGATGCAATGTTGAACCTTGCGGCACCCTAACAGCTAAATGTACATATAATCCTAACAGCTAAATGTACATATAATTATTGTTTTTCGTTTATTTATTGTTATTGTTTTTAATTACGTATTGGTGTTCAATAAAGAAATATTGTATTGTATTGTAAATTTACATATAATTACCGTTACGCTAAGATCTAAATCATTTCATGCCTTAACAATTGTTAGGAACTGGACATTTACCATGTTAAATATCCCATTTCTTTCATATCGTCGATTACCATCAGGTGAGATGGTGATCAAAAGTTTGCATATCAAGATAAAAAGAAAAAAGAAGAAGTGATATGACTACGTCAGTTCAAAATCTTATATCTATGATCTTAATTTCCGAACAAGCAATGCATAAAGTCCCCCTAAAGTGCCCTTCAAAAACATTGAATCCCATTTCCGATTTTCATCTAAATTTAACTTGATCTTTAACAGAAATAACTAACAGTCTGACATTTAAACCAACGGTGTATCATTTAGAAAGGCTAGTAGCTAAGCTTGGTCATGAAATATCAAATTTCGCATATGTAGATACCTAAGATACAATGCGTAAGTTTAAGCTTGGTAGTCGGAGGTATCGCATGTCAACCGTTAAAAAAAAACGTCCACATGTTTTGTCACTAACCGATGTGATATTAGATTACGTGTTACTTTGTTATCAAACAGATCATTCCGCAAGTGTAAGTAGGTGGCGGAATTATAAGAAATCTTTTGAATTTTAGTATGTTGCACCGACGTAGTATGTTTCGTTCGCCTTCTGAGCAGGGGTATCTGGTTCGATTCCCGGCGGGATCACAAGATTTCTCCCTATAGAAAACTAGTGTTTCTGGTTCTGGTTGTTTGTGCGTGTGATGTGAATATTTCCGGCACCCACAACACAATTCAATGATCTTAGTGTGGGGCTGTGAGTATGAAAGCGTTAATGTTATGTTTTTTGTTCATGTTTCTTAGTCAATAAACCTTGAGATGTTATTAGGATATCCATCTAAGTACCGAACTGTTTACTTAAATAGAGTGAGTGTGGCTTGGTGGCGGAACTAATGCGACTTTGAATCCTAGGTAGCCTGGTTCTAATGTCGCTCGGTCCTCAGTCCTCACCAGTTACTAGTTTTTAATTAAGATAAATGGCAGCATTGTGTTCATCCGCGGTTTAGCCTGTACCGCCAACACCAATCTCTCTTAGCCTGTGCAATCATTGTATTATTGAAGATAAAACAGACGATTAATTATTGTTGGGTTTATCTAAGGCTTGATTTGAAGACGATTCTTTTACCGCCACATGGATGACTCGCTGTCATCATGAGTGACATTGTTATTCAAGAAGTTCGATTATCTTTATTTATTTATTTTATTTATTTGTGACAGGCTAGTGTTCGACCACTATCTCACCTGATGGTAAGTGACGATGTGATCGAAGCTGGTAAACACACTAGACCTGGAATACGCAGGCTCTCAAGGATAACTGCCGGAACACCGTATTTGGCTTGGCGGCAGACTTTCAACTTGATGGTGGTAAGCTACTTTGGTAGCAAGCCAGGCGAGCAACTCACACAATGCTCTACCACCTCTCAAATGTCACCTGATTAGCACCACCCGGGGACCACGTGTAGGGAGTCAGACTTAAGGGGTATCCTCCTACGGACGTGGGTGACTCAGCCCCCAAATCTCCGAACAAACATTATTAAAATTAACTGAAAATACATCAAAACACATCAGATCACCCCTCAAATTAACTACATTTATCACGACGGTAGAGCCGATACTTCGTCCCGAGACCTACCCCTCCTGCTGTGGATTAATCGTGAGTCTTCTGTTTTCAAGCCATTTTTCAATATTTAAAGTTATCAGATTGCATAATTTTTATATTACATATAATTAAGCAGTCATCCCTCAGCTACGCTAGCTCATATGACATTGCTAATCAGGCCACGTCATTATGCAGCGCTAGTTAGAAACAACCTATTACCTAGATTCTACATAAGCATGGTGCTGTTAGGTCCGTGAGTATGTCATGTCACCCATTAAACGGAGTATGTAATGGCTGTGTGCAACGATAAAACTGAATGTGTGATTTAATCGCTTGGACAAAAGTTGCTAATTATGTTATGTTGATGTACAAAAGTTAAGAAGAAAAAGTTCTAGAAGTTTACACGAGGGCAAGGTTATTTACATACAAAGAACTTCTTTTAAGTATAGCATACAGGCCGTGCCTAGGCGTCTTCGTCAGTTTTCGTGATGATAACAATGAATCAGAATGAAAAGCACCTCTTCTTATGATTTTGACTATCTGCAAAGTTTCATCAACATCGGGACAACCGTGAACACTTGAGTTACCTATAAGTTCGATGCCTTGTAGGTAAAAGGTCTACGCTGTATAGATATACTAGCCGTGCCCCGCGGCTACGCTCGCGTTTATCAAGTTGAAATTAAAAAAGCCTATGTGTTAATCCTATAGGTGTAAGCTATGCACATTCCAAATCCGTTCAGCCGTTGCATTAGAAATAAATTATATTGTTTTTATTGTATTTACGGTTCACTATTTTGGCGATAATGGCTTACACATAAAAGGTATATGCTGTCGCGGGCTTTTTGTAGGACTATTTAAGATAAACATTGCCATTACACATTATATGCGTGTAACTCTAACGATTTTTGCAGCGCACGCCAGAATAACTCGCAGATGGCAGATTTTTTTCTACTTACTTGACACTTATCGTTATATTGTGGACAATTCACACAATAACTTTATAAACTATGTGTTATTCTGATTTATAAGCTATATTATTATAAAGTTTCATTAAAATCCGTTCTGTAGTTTTTGCGTGGAAGAATAACAAACATTCGCGTTTATAATATTAGTGAGGATATAGTTTTAGGAAATATAGGCAATTGGCGTGTAGAAAGTACTACAAAGCACATATCTCAACCGTGAACAGGTTAATATGGAATTGAATAACAATAATTGCATTGAACCATAAACAAAGACTATCCAAATAAATATACCCATAGATTTTTTCTTTCAAATATAATAGATTTTCTTTCAAATAATCAAAATGGTACACATTATGATTTGAAATGTGTAAAAGTATGTGTGCAACCAGCGACTTGTGGAGCAACAAGTCGCTGTGTTACAACTAACAATAGATGTCTGTCTCTATGACACATTATTATATACATATACAAACTTACAATCAAGATCAATGACAAATCAACCTTAAAATCTTTAATCTAAAACTCTATCAAACTAAAGTAAGGTTTAAACTTTTACTATACTTAGTACTATACAGAATAACAATCAGCCTAGTCGGCGTATCAGATATCTTGATACCTTTATTAGGCATGTCTAGACTCTAGACGTCACGCCCGATCCACAACTTTGTCTGGCCTGAACTACAAGTTAGAATGTGTGACGAAGCTTAGTAGATTCTAATTCGACGATGTTGAAGTTTATTGGGATACTTGGGACTTGTTGGACCACTCAGTGGATGCCTTAATCAAAATGCCTTTAGAAATTGAATGTTATATAAGTTTGTATGGGTAGTTTCTAGAATGTGAATACTCTGATGTTGGTACAATTTAGGGTCGGCCACCAAAACAATGAAATTTTTATGTGTTTGTTAGACAAGCATTTGACCACAATCTAATGTGATGGAAAGTGACGATGCGGCCGAAGATGTAGCATGTTCATTTAATCAATTATAATATAACAGATGAACCGATTTCAATGCGGCTTATTTTAGATTCTATAGAAGCGATTGAAGCGTTAATCTACAATTCTAGATAGCGCACAATAACTTCGATACAACCATACTAGACTGATTAAAGGGGTAACGCATTAACTGTGTAGGTTCCTGCGGCAAAGCGGGGCGGGAGGGGTTTGCTGACGCACGCGAATCGCGGCGTCTCTCTAGCTGGAACCTATTCAGATACGTACTAGCCTAGTAAAGAAATTAATCAACAAAAACAAACGCATTCACACTCACAGCCCCACACTAAGTTCAAAGACTTGTATCGTGGACGCTGAAAACATTTACATCACGCGCACAATTACATCCAGAACCAGAAGCACAAATGTCCCTTGGAAAGGAATTTGTATTTCTGCCGGGAATCGAGATCCACGACGCAGAGGGAGACCTGCCCATCTGGGTTGTCAAAAATCACCTGAAAGTAATCAGGATCTGCAACTAAATAGATCTCGATAATTCCAGTTTCACTAAATGGCAAGTTTCGGCCGAGCAATTCAAATAATGCTGTACCGATAACGCCACTGTAGTCCCGCATATTCGGAATACCGACTCCGGATTCGGGGCCACGATCGGAAAACCGATTGACCGTACGGTATTATTAATTAAATACCTTTCCGGACAAACACTTGGACGGTTATGAAGGTATTGGAACTCGAGATGGACTTATATTTTAGAGATTAGCTTGTAAGATCTCTATCTTTATTAATCGTTCGAAGGAATTGAATTTTAATTTGTGTTAATTATTTTCGACACGTTTCAATTGCACACTGAATTAACGGAGTGCTCTCGTTTTGCAATAAGTACATATTGACAGTAAAAAATTTTATTTAATACCTAGAAAAAGCGACGGAATACTCCCGAACGATCTGTAAAACGGTTGATCAGATTTTCACCAAACATAGCCAAGAAAACTCAAGCACACGTCACCAAAATCGGGAAGACATTTCAAATTATTTATAATACAATACATACATCTTATTTTGCATTTATTTTCACCTGTCCCGCTATCTGTCGGTAGGTAATCAAATCTTGCAAGTTCCCGATGTCCGATTGGACTCGTGTATCTTCGGTGACTATATAATGATATGGAACCATGGAGCTGGTCTGACGGTAGAGACGGAAGCCACAGGAACTTCTGAACTTAACAAAATAAACCTATCGAGTTTGGGCTCATTAGTCAACAAGTTCTCTGGTTTTATAACTTTTTAGTCATTTTTTTATTTCAGCTGGTAAAAGCTTGAATTGAAAATCTTCTTAAAATATTGTTACATGCTTTTATTTAGTTTCACTTGTCGCAGTGTACGTCTGTATTCAAATCTCTCAAGTTAAATTTGACCCACTTTCCAGTTTTCTATTGAGGTGAAGTTTTGAATGCATATGTAAATAGGAATACAATGTAATATTATTTATACTGACCACTAGAGGACTAATTATATATTTTCGTTGAAGATAAAAATAGCTTTAACTTTAATCGAATCTTTACATAAATAATTCTTCTATATTATGTATATGACTGAACTTTGATTTCCGCTGTATCAATTTTGATTAAAAAAAAAATTGTGCGCGTTCAGGTGGTTTCAAGAATGGTCCGATCAATTCGATCCGATAAACAATGTTTTTTTTAATGTACGCGGTAGAAGCCGCGGGGACCAACTAGTACATTTATAATGAGTGACGGAGCAACAGATAGAAGCATTAATCGAAGGAGCAAAGTGTCATGTTCACTAATGGCTTTTCTCCGAAGCCCTTTATAAGATTAAATGCAATAATGTCTGACTGAAACTGAATTTATAACTTTTCTCATCTCGGATAGCACTTTTCCAAGTTTTCTGACGTCTTTCCTTCTTTACGGTCCTTTCGTATTAAGACACTATGTAAATTTTTTGAGCTAACAATAAGTCATATTCAGTAACAAAATAAATTAAGCTCTATGTTTGGACAATAATTACAAAACTTGATAATTTGAGAATATCTAAATAATTCAAAAATATGATTGGTGCAACTTTTCTCGATATAATTATTTTTCATAATTGTTTTGAAACTCGAGTATAGTTATATTATCATTAAAACTATCGTGAGTCGTATTCATGTTGATTTAGTTCCGCTTAAGTATATTTTCGAGTATAATTAGTCTATATATATTATTATTCTTTAGTCTTACACCCGACGCTAAAAAACATTTTTTTTTTAATTATTTCATGCATTATATAATTGAAATACCTAAATAAATAGAGCCCATATTTAATTGTATAGTTCTTATGCAAAACGTTTTTTTACGATTTATCGCTTCACCGAGATTATGAAACGTGTCTTTGATCTATGTTTATCTTTAATATTTGTGTATCGTCTTAAGATTGTGAATGTCATAAATTGTCTTTGATGAGCAGGAGCGCTCTTGTTTGGGAATACTAACTTAACAATTTTATTATCACACTGATACATACACACACATACAAACATCTATCTCACTAAATTGTTTAGTATTGTTATACCAACTAGAAGAGTAAATAATAATAGTACTTATCTAGGGAGATCTATAATTGGCTGTATTATATATATTTCATGTTTTGTATCATAAATAATCTTAATGCTGTTGGTCTTCTGAATAAATAAATAAATAATGATATCTATTTGTTGGAATTATATGGATGGTAATTATACTTATGTTATACATTAGAAAGTTTGTTTGTTATCTCTTTACGATGTAACGGCTGAACGGATTTGGACGAAATTTGGAATGTATATAGCATATACCTGGGGTAGTAAAAAATATAATTGATATGCAAGCAACGCTTAAAAAAACCGATTTCATCGCTTATATGTCTGGCAGAAATCGCTTAAAGCGATAAGACCGTCCATTGTAATGAGTGGATTATACTTCAGAGGTGGTCCCATACAAATTTTATCGAAATTGGTCAAGCGAAAACCGCATGATGTCGGATTTTTTAAGCTTTGCCTGCGTTTAAATTATTTTTATTTATCCTCCCTCTTCCTAAGGCAAAAAAACGAGGCTGAACTAGTAAGGTATAAGTTTACCTGATCAATATACTTTATTACACCATTGCGTAGACAATGTGGACATAATATTGCCATATGAAATGCAATCCAATAAGCCATCGTTTTCAAGGTTTTACGTATACAACAAAAATTTACATAGAGAAATGCTAAAAAATATGGCTCACATTTATGCTATTTTAAGTCCTATGCCATTGATATAAAAGCGTTTTCTCAGCGAGGAGTTGGAGTACGGATGTCCTTGACATTTATGGTAAATGATGGGAGTCAGACTCGATTAGTTTGCGGAGTACATTACTTGCTGTCATAATAATTGACATACTGCCAACTAGCTATTAACGGAAAGGCGATGTTTTTTATATTGTTTAGATAGTTAGCAGTAAAAAAGTTACTGCCCGTATATGCACCAAACATTGACCAAAGGTATAAAAAAATATTGCTCGTATTTGAACCAAACATTGACATAATTTAAACGTAATCAAAGTTTAAAAAACCGACTTCACAGCTTATGTTTTGGTTTTGGCTTGATCGATTTCGATAAAATTTATATGGGGCCACCTCTGAAGTATAATCTACCAAACAAACAAATAATTTTGAGAATCGGTCTACAAATGGGGGAGAAATCGGTGAAAAAAAAAATACATGCAGTCGAACATAGTACCTCCTTCTTTTTAGAAGTCAGTAAAAAAGGTATAACAAATGTATTGCCTGTTTTTTAACAACCATTGACAAAAGGTATAAAAAATGTGTTGCCCGTTATATAAAATATTGACAAAATGTAAAAACATTTATTGTCCTTAAATGAACCCATTGATCAAAGGTACCAAATGAGCACTATACAGTACTATAAATACAGCAATTATTGAGTATAGTATACAGTAATTATAATTAATGTATAATACATGTTATGTTTGAACTGCACGATGGCGTAGTTGGTGTGCGTCTGCCTTTTAAATAGCGGGCGTCGGGTTTGATTCCCAGTGAGCTGAGAACTAAAACTCAAAATCGTTTAGTTACATGGGCTCCAAAGTGGCACTCATGAAAGCTTATGACTCTACTGCCACACAAGTTACAAAGAACACAAGTTGTCTCACCAATTACCTTTCTCGCGCAAAGTCAAAACAGAGTTTCGACTTGAGGAAGTTTAAGTTTGAACTTTTGAACTCAAAGTGGACTCTAATATCACCTTCAAACTTTTAAGAGAAGAACTTATTAGCTCTCTATGTTCTTATATTACACTTGTTGTTCCACGCGGCTTCGCCCGCGAAAGTTAAAAAAGCATTATTTATCGCATCGAATTGTGAATCTAAACCATTATTGAATCCAACTGAACACAGAAAAAAATTCATCAAAATTGATCCAGCCGTTTCGGAGGAGTTTAGTTACATTCACACGTATAGAAGAATCTCACTATCTCATCTCATCTCACTAATTTTATAAAGGCGAAAGTTTGTGAGTGTGTTTGTAAGTTTGTTACTTTTCACGCTCTAACGGCTGGTCCAATTTTGATGAAATTTGGTAGCTGACTTTTATCACGGAATTTCTGCGGGTCCGGGTAAAACCGCGGGTGCGACCCGCGGTTTTACCCGGACCCGCAGATTATAAACATAAAGCTATTTATAAACATAAAGATAAACGACATCTGTCACTGTCAAAGTAAAAGAATAATTAACAATTCCACAGTTTAAGTGGCAAGTTCAACGACCCCTATAACAGAACTGACAGAACTAACTAACGCCTGCTTAGAGCCCGGTCGGCTATAATAAATATTTTCGGTTCCACGGCGGACGGAGATGTTTCCGCGAGCGGAGTATATTTAGAAACGTGCATCGTACGTGTGACATAACAGATGTATGGTATTGCCATCGGCAAGTGCATGATATATAATAAAATAAAAACGCTTTCACTTATAGTCCCACACTAAGATGACTTGTGTCGTGGGTGACGGAAACATTCACATCACACACACAATCACAACCAGAACTACAAATTTCCCTTGGGGAGAAAACTTGAATTCCCGGCGGGAATCGAACCTGAGCGTCCTTCTAAGCAGGGTGCTTAAAAGGCGAACGCTCATCCAACTAGCCAATAGGCAGTTCAATAGTGCGTAAGGTAGCTAGCCTATATATCGGTGTTCTATCGCTTACATTTTGGAGTGTCCTCAGGAATTACATGACATAATTCCTCCATGCCCTTTTTACAACAAGACAAAGTGTCAAATTATGGTTAAAATACCTGTAGTTCGGTCGAAGTGTTTCGCTTCAAAATATACACTCCATCGCGCAGACAGTCGTTGATCAGCTGATTTTGTAAGTTTTGTAACGATGAAACTATCAGCTCATCTAATCGTAATAAACTACAGAAAGAAGGAGTAATATAATTTTGTTTTAAGTTATGTATGATATGTAATAGATACTTTTTCACTCAAGAATAGAATAGAGTCATTATTTATTGGAAAACTGAAGCGACAAGAATTGCAAAACTCGTGTCGTGGGTGCTGGAACCATTCACATCACACACACAATAACAACCAGAACCACAAATTTTCCTTGCGGCGAAAACTTGTGTTCCCGCCGGGAATCGAACCCGATGCTTCGAAGGCGAACGAGCACCCAACAAAGCCAGCGAGCAGTTCTACTTACTCAAGCATATATAAGCTCCCTAGTCCCGCAGCCCCGACCAAAACGTAACCATCAAAGCGTACGTAATCCGTTACGTAAACGTATATTCATGATACGTGTGCGTATTGATTATTTTTTCAATTCGCCAGCGCGGCCATCGACGCGACTTGCGATGACCGTGCCAAATCTGCGTAAAATTGAATATGATAATGTGGGAAACTGATTTCGTATGCCATTCTTTCCATAGATGCTGTTAATATAGAAGACACTCTACATACTTAAACATAATCAATCATCAGCGATTAAAATTTATAATAATTGCAGTAATTATGGTTAATATTCTTACCTATTATTTATTTTAAATTGCTTATGAGTTTGTAATTGTAATATTATATTGATTTGTTCGACTCAAACTTATACAGTGTAAGATCTTTGAGAAGAGTACCTATGTGTCTAGCATAAAGGTCTATAACCACCTCCCTAAGAGAATTAAAGAACTTCCTATGAATATGTTTAAATCTGCTTTAAAAAATTGGTTGACTGAAAATGTTTTCTATAGTTTGAAAGAATATTTCCTTAAAAGTTTTTTGACATAGCATGAATTTAATATCTCTGACATTTTTGTAGTGTTCTTTATATTTAACAAACTAATTATAATTATTGTATCTTATTCACCGTAAATTCCAAATATCTATAGTCAAAATAATGAAAATTTGTATGGCTTGTATAGTCATATTTTGTGACATTGGACGCCCGAGATGGGTCAACTGTAATAACATTACCTGAAATAAGAACTCGCGAATACTAACACTACAGTTTTAGCCAATAAAGAATTATCTTATCTTATCAAAAAAAACAAAACTGTTTGAACTTGTTTAGTGCTAGTGTATTAGTGTAATGTAGTGTTTTATAAGTGCTGCTCAAAAAGAACACATGAACAAAGTGTCTTCGCCTTAATAGAGACAATAAGGAAAGTGTTAATGGACACATTCTTGGATATTTTGAATCTAGCAGAATAAGAAAAAGTTATACTTATTAGCCTATTCTTGGCTAGATTGTAACAAAAATAGGGAACACGCTATCGTGACCTATAATAGTAAAAAAATGTTATATGTTTATATATCAATACCTAATTACAATACCAACCTACATCATATTTTTTCTCTTTTTACATTCAAAGGTTGACTGGAAAAGATTGCATTTAAAAAACAATATTATTTTTTAAATGGCTAAAAAATAATATTGTTTTTTACTTCATTTAATGCAATAAATAGTTTTGTAAAGTAGTTTTTGTAAAATAAGAGTTACTTAAATAGTTTGAGAACATTAACCTCTAACCGCTGCAAAATAAAAATTGAAACGCAAGCAAAGCTTAAAAAAACCGACTTCATTGCTCATATTTCGGTTCTGGCTTGACCGATTTCGATAAAATTATGTGGGACCAACTCTGAAGTATAATCTACCAATAAAAAAAAAAGAATTTTTAGAATCAATCCACAAATGTAGAAGAAATTGGTGAACATGCATAAAAAATACAGTCGAATATAGTACCTCCTCCTTTTTTGAAGTCGGTAATATAGGATAATGGATGCAGTATGTATATATATATTATCATTATCATGTCAGTACCTACCTACTTCATCGAAAGAACAAACGTGTTTGGATGTCGCGTAATAAGCGCGAACGTATACTTAGTGTGTATATATATTCTGTGATAGGAATCGGCTTAATCTCAGCAGTTTTTACTACACCTTGATGGAATAATAATGAATTTTAATATCACATATACCTGAAAGGTATTGATTGGCTATTATTCATTATTTAACAGCTCAGATAACAGTTAAAAAAAAAATGACACGTCTATTATCATTTCGATAAATGTGGTACAGAATTAAACACGCAAAATTGAAATTTTTGTAAATGACTATTTGAGTAAATCTCACGTTATCACCAGTTACGTATACTATGTACACCGCCCGTTAAATACGCACGTATTTAGTTATTAATTAATGTCTTCCTTAAGCTTTGCTTGCATATAATTATGTATGAAATAATTTGATTGTTTTTTTAACAGTTACTTTTATTTTAAAATTATATGGTGTTATAAATGGTGCATGCCAAAACGCACAATGTATGTCAGATTAGTGCAGTAATTTTATTTCTTCTTGAGGTTACTATTTCGTTGACACAAAAAATATTCATACTAAAGTGTAGTAGGTATTATTGCTTATTATTATTTCTGATAATATTTAAATGCTATTTAAAATATTGTCATTAAATATAAATCTGTTGATCTTAAGGGGCCTGCGGAGGTTGATTTGCCCATACAATCATAATACCGAAATTATTTATAATTCAAGCATATCACCACCATACTGTGCTGTTATTCAGATTTAAAACGTATTAATCTAGGTTCCTGGATAGTTTTTATTCCAAATAATTACCTAAAACGAAATATAAACCAATTGATTTTCACACATTATTACGACATAAATATCGCATCTTTAAATTGTTCGTTTTGTATTAAAAACTAACACATTTCTTTTGTCATTACAACAGGAACATAGATTATCATTTCAAGGTACTATTAATGCAAAAAACAATGGCTAAACATTACATTTTCATTCATAATTTTTGGTATTACGGCACCTATCATAATTTGTTCGGTCGGTAGTGCTATCGCATCAATCATGGGCACAGTTTGCCAGTTAAACAGAGACAGCCTATAGATCGTTTCACAGACTACCCCGGCCTCTTAAGATTTAGAACAAAATACATTTTTTTACCTGTAAATCCTACCTAATTAAAAAATTACAATAACGACAAACAAAAACAGACTTATACATAGCACACATATAAACACAAGATAACAACAGATATATCCCAACTTTGACGCACACATCCGCTGTAAGCTGAAAACATTGATCATTTAATAATTCCCTGGTCATTTAGTGGTGAGTTATTCTACTTAGCAGTTAAGGTCAAAATCAAATTACCTATTAGTCTTAAGGCTAGATCGTAATTCCAATGGTGTTCCAAACGTAATTGGTACATGATTATAAGAAAAAAAAAAAAATGTGGTGAGTAACAAATGTATCATACGGAATTATACCTAATAAATGAATCTAATGATGTTTTTAGCTTAATAATTATAATGCATTGATAACAATTCAGTTTAAACATGATAAGAATATAAATTGGAAATGTATACACCTAATATCTCTTATGACGAACTAAAGAAGAAGAAATCTATATTAATGCAGTGATTTGGAACTTTGAATGAGAGAAGACTCTGCTTAAGAATGAGAGAGAGATCTCTAATGTTGTTTCTTATAAATCATCTATTTACTACGCTTTGCTGGCACACTATAAAGTCAAAATGGCTAGGTCAAATAATTTGAACAAAGGAAAATTTGTGCTTGTGTGTGATGGTGAATGTTTCCGGCACCCACATCACAAGTCATCGTAGTACTAAGTTTTATGACCCACACTAGTGGGGCTGTGTGTGTGAAAAAATATATGTTTACTATTTTAGTTAATTCAAACATTTCATAACATTTTCAATAGCCATCAGCGTAGGCCGATGGGCTGGTGCTGATATTAATTGTATTTCTGGTAATTAAATACATACATATTTTATCATTGTTGAGTCACTTTATTTAATTAATAGGTAGGTGTGCCTCAGACACAAAACATATATGATATTATTTAGGCTGTGACACACTCATGCAAGTTTTAAAAACTGTAGGTATTTTATTTTAATATAAACTTATATGTTTGATTAAATATCAGCGGTTATTGTGAAATATCGGTAGTATTTAAATTCTTAAAAATATATATATTTACTATAAATATTGAGACTGCAATTTGTACCCTATAATTTAGATAATTATGTTTTTCAATAATAATTAGTATAACTATGTGTAATAAACATTAAATTTAAGTTTTAAAATTTTAAGTGAGTTATGTAAGGTGTAACAATTAATAGTTGTCTATATATCTATTGGTTTATTTAACTAATAAATAAATTGTTTATTAAAAAAAATACTCTATTGAATTTATATAAATATATTAGTTTGTATTGTAACTGTTGCTACATACACCCTTCAAGGGTACATGTAAATAATTATAGTTTACTGTTTTGTAATTTTACATAGTGCATAAATATGAGTAAATAAATAAATATGATTATGCTGCAAATTTGAGGCTTGTTGTATAATTTATATCAACGATGCAGAACCTCACTAAGACTAGTCTTGTAACGTGTAACGTAGATATCTGCAAGCAAACTTGCTTTTTTTCTTTTTCAACATTGATAATGAGATTGTCCAATTTGACTAGGCTCCAACATATTTTACACTTGCAAGTAAAGTAACAATAATTACACAACAAATGATCATTACAACAAATAACAGTTATCATTGGTTGCAATCGCAGACACTGATGATTTGTTGAGCAATTGGTTATTATCTCAACATGTGGTTGTCAACACATCGGGGTGTTTAGTCTTAAATTAGACTATCTCTACAATAACATAACGGAACATCTATGTTTTATTTGAACACTACCTCACCTGTTTGTAAGTGGTCAAGGTATGTAAACTTCTAAGTAGGTTTTTGATAGTATTATTTTGGTTTATTATTTATTTATTTAATAGTTTAGCACAAAAGTGTACAAGGAATAGTTTAATGCTGTGAAGCATTATCTACCAGCCTTCCTGACCGAAAGTGTTTGTGCGTGCAGCTAAAAGATACGCGTATATAAAAATAATGAGTTTTTGAATAAACTAGATCAAATAATTTGAAAAATAAATAAGGAATTAAAAAATATATATATATTAAAATAAATACAATAATATACTACTTACATATTTAAATGTATGTATAACAAACACATAATCAGAATATATAAGATATAAATATTTTTTTTGGTTGTCATAATTTTTTTCAAACTAAAATAATATTTTATTGAGAACACAAGCTGTGTTCTGTGGCTTCGCCCCAGTAAATTAAACTTATAAGTAACCTATGTATCCTGGGGATAAGAAATGGATATTGCAAATTTCATTCAGATCTGTTCAGCCACTACAAAATGCAGAAAATCATACATATACAAACTTTCACATTTATAATATTAGTGTGGGTGGGATATGAGAGGATATTATTATATGTGTAGTGATCAATAGCATAATAGGAAGAAGAATGAGTGAGCTATCGCAGTTGCTTCTTGTACAGACTAGTGGGCAGTCCTAGTGTCAAGATTTTTCAGGCCACCTGAGACATCCAACATGACTAACAACTGTTTTACGGCTAGCAATCGGGACCAACAGCTTAACGAGGTCTCCGATGAGAGGTGATTATCCTAGTAACGATTTCTGAGGCTATTGCAATAATGAAAACGGGTGTCATACTAAATTTCGACAGTTTATTACTTCGACAAGTTGCTGACTTTGAAAAAATATAGTTCGACAAGTCATGAATAATAGTCAGTAGTGGTCTTTCTAAAGTGTGCGTTGTCGAAGTTAGTTTTGTCACTCTTCCTTGTCGAATATATGATCTGTCGAAGCAATGACTTGCTGAAATATATTTTTTCGCAGTAAGTAACTTGTCGAAGTAATGAACTGTCAATATGTAGTATGACACCCTATGAAAACTGTAGCATTTGAAATACGAAATATTCCATTATTAAACACATGAAAAGTTGTTTAATCTATTCTTAGTGCTAATAAGGATATCATTACTAGTATCAAACACACACATGTACACTCCAACCAGGACAATGGTTTACATATTAGGTGTGTGTGTCATACCCATAGGATATTAGATAGCTGCGAAACAATGCCTGCTGCATTTCTTAACAATAGCTCTACAATTACAAAATTAGTTTTATAGTTAGTTTGGGTAAGCCCCCTTTTATCTATATCTGTTGCGAGCAGTTTGTAATTAAATAAAGCAAAAATTAACCTTATTCATTAGGAATTTGGTCAATTTCAAATTGAAACCAATCATAGCAGAGATCTTTGGGGCAGGCCTAAATCCAGCAGCAGACTTCTTGTGGCTTTGATCATGACAATGATGATGACAACTGAGATATGTAATAAGTCTACAAATATGATACTGACTTGCAGAACATATGTGGGACAGTAAAATTAACTATATGAAAAAATAACATAATAAATAAATTCTTTCAGACACAGCCCCACACTAAGTTCAAAGACTTGTAGCTGCAAACATGTACATCACACACACAATCACACATTGAGAATGTTCCTTAAAATTTATTGTTTCCAGAGTTCCTGTTGGGCACACACAGACACACACACAGTGTAGAGGGCAACTTGCCGGTCTAACGTCAAATAGTGCCAAGAAAAATTAAAAAGGCAAATTCTAACACAATTTCTGCCAAAGATGCTGGCAGCCCGAAAAAGCGAACTCTAGTCAGTCAGCCTGCTTCAGTTCCCTTTTGCTCATAAGGGTTTTCAGTTATACCTATTTCGTTGCTTCATATTAAAGTAGAGAACATGTTCTAGAGTTACACCTGCCCATATAGCTCATCTATTCACTTTTCAAAGATTTTCGAGTTCTCAACATGAGATTAATATAACAAACATTAATGAGGTATTTATCACCTGAAACAATTGAAAACTCATACCAGTTACAGAGTAAATTTGAGAGTTTAGCAGGTTTAGTAGATATGCAACGGTGAGCACACTTTCTAGCGTATCTAGGCTGCAGGCATTTGCACAATTGTTAATAAAACCACAATGCAATAGAGATTAGCCTGATATGGTTTCATAACTAATCTACGCTTATCTGGCCATTTGTAATAAAATCAGATAAGTTGATAGGTTTGTTATTGCTACTTGTTTTCTATATATTTTGATCACCTAGACTCATAGATTAAAGACATTCAGGTAATGACTTTGCTACTTATAATTATAGTCTTGGTTTCAAGGTTAAAGCTGTACATAAACTTGTAATCAATTGGTTTTTTACACTTGCCTACACCTAAATAGATGTGTATTGTAAATGATATACTACAAATACAACATAAACATTGATAGCTTTTCTATGGTATCACCACAACGAATGACCAGGGAATCAGAAAGCAAACAGAGATGGACTTACCTTGAAGATGGGTCTGGGATGCCGAGGCTGCGAGGGGGCGGCGGCAGCGGTGGTAGCCGCTGGCGCCGGTGGCGCGGACGTCACATGGTCCGCCGGCAGAGATTCGGGGACAGTCTGAAGGGTCGGCCGCATAGTCGTCGACATTTTCACCAGATCACTAGTTCGAACACTTTAACACCTCGCTACCCGGCCCGCGCCGTTCGCATCCTCCGCTTCGGCCGCGCGCTCAGCCCGACCGACCGGCCCCCGCGCTCACCAGGACTCCGCAGCACCACCGCACGCGTAACAACAACGCCCATCTAACCGCATTTTCCACCAGAAAATAACATTGGGGAACCTTAAAACGATGGTCGTTGCAAGTAACGCGAACCTGATTCACTTTCACGTCTATGCTAACGATCTTCGAGATGGAATACGGAAATAGACACGCAAAAAACTATTAGAAAGCTTACGGTGTCTTCTCCTGACTGTCACATAAACACTATGAAGGAATTCGCAGTTTCAGTTGAATAACGGCTGGATAACTGGTTACGACAATGCCGTGGGCTCGGCCGAACGGTACGATGACGCACGGTGCCCAATAATACGTCCATTTATTAATAAAATCACTGTAGATATTCACTAAAGTCCGCTAAAAATCCTCACATTCTTGAATTCACTCTCAAGATGGCGGATTTTACCTACTCCTCGTAAATGGGCACAAGGCTGACACGAAAACATCAACCGGCTCTCTACCAATCTCTTTCTT
This sequence comes from Lomographa bimaculata, assembly GCA_948107665.1. Classification (NCBI taxonomy): domain Eukaryota; kingdom Metazoa; phylum Arthropoda; class Insecta; order Lepidoptera; family Geometridae; genus Lomographa; species Lomographa bimaculata. The sequence continues at coordinate 8,935,932 of OX403610.1, read as the reverse complement.
TTCCTACTTTAAGGAAGGAGACAGTGATATGTGAACTAAAATTTGAACGAGTTCACCGATGTTGAATGATACGTCACACAAAAATGCCGATAGAGCATGCGCAAAGTCGCAACTAAATAATTTTTGAACGCACTATTCGTTCATTCAATAGATTCTCAATTTACTCACAGACGTTAAAATTGTGATAAGAGTAAACCGACATTCAGCTTTGTAAAGCACTGCAGCTGGCGGCTGATCGTTTACATGCTACAAGTTGCTTTCCAATAGCGACTTTTGGTATGTCATAAAAAGCGCGCTACATAACTATTCCATGGATTATCTTATGACGCTGAACCTAAATCTGAAAAAAAAAATCTCTTTTTAACCGACTTCAAATAGGAGCAGGTTCTTTCCTCAGAACTTTTTTCTAAGTAAACCTACTTTGAAAATTATTTCATTATTTGATAGCAGCAGGCCTAGCATGGCGTAGGGATATAAATTTTATCCCCTGTTTTTATCCACTGACAAGGGACAAGATTGTCCTCTCCACCATATACAGCACGGAAGCTGTGGAAAGGGAAAGTATATCCCTATTTGACAATTGGCGTAGACATATATATTTCTCCCTTCATAACATGGGCGCAACGAAAAGTGGATAAAACTGCTCTGTTTGACATTTGGTAGATAGAAATGTACCTCGTTCGTAGGAAGTGGTGTTAATTTTGACGTAGCAAAGGGACATGGCGTTTCTCTCCTTATCCACCGTGGATAATATATCCACCTGTGCGTCCATGCTCGCTCCGAGGAAAAATATGACAGAGGGGAAAAGATTTTTATCTACTCCCCAGGGAAAAGTTTCCACCCGCCATGCTAGGCCTGCTGGTGCTTCCCATGTGGTCCAATTTAAATTTGATCAAAATCTGATCAATAGTTTCTGTGTTATCCTCAATAATACGTATTTAATTCATGTTAGCTGATCCAGGGTTCCGAAAATAAGGCATCAAAGTCGGTGTTTTTAAAGCTCTGGTTGCTTTTAAATTATTTTAATTTGTATGTACTTATTATTTCTAAAGCTTTGATACTTTACATCCCTAAAAAACGAAGTATATATAAATTATTTAACAAATGCTTTGGAGAAACGAATGAACGGACGGACAAAGTGCTGAACCACCAAAGTCTAGTAAGACATCTCGCTTCGTTTGATTATAATTGGAATAAAAAAAAACAAGTCCAGTAGTAGGAATCTGTTAAGTAATATTGATCGATCGATACACCCATAAAACAAATAATACATTCGAATGCAGCATTATATACTGTAGTAAGTAAATGCAACTTGTAGATGCGACCGGTAGCAACTTTCTGTTGTACCTCTTAATTTCTTAATACCACGTATGTTTGGCAGCTTCTGTCACTTACTTATTAAAAGCTTGCAACACTGGTTCTGCAATTTGGCACTTGGCTTGTGCTTGTGGCAATACTGACTGCCGCCATCTTTAGCAAAATGGCTGCCTTGTTGTTGGTGACTGTTGGGTGCTTGTTTGGATTTTAGTGTTTGTTTCTTTAATATTATGATTTCAACCAACTGTTTGTGTAAAATATTGTGCATTCGGATTCACCACTGATTTATTTATGTAAGTTTTATCCATGGATCTCATGTACGACCTGATAAAACTGGCAACGGAAATGCTGGATTCTCACCACAACGTGAGCGTTTTCTTTGCATTTGTAAAACACCATTATTTTCTATTTACTCGAACAACTTTACAGAAGCGTTGATAAATTTAATTTTATGAGCTTATCATTATTATTCTCAAGGTTTATGTATCGTTGGCGCACTTAATGCACATATATTTACATAAGACATGACCTTACTCTTTGTAGGCTACGTCGGACAACAAGAACAAGGAATCTATTGTTGCAAATTTGATGTTTTCCTCTAGTTCGTATGATCTTGCGTTTCTATCGCGCTAAATGTAAATAGATATGTTATTTTTGTAACAAGCGTCACGAAGGGCAGGTGAATGAACTTGTAATTTTTCAGTTTTTTAAAGTACTACGTACTTACATGGCTATGATAAAACTAGAAAGCTATGCTTTCTAAAGTAGGGCACAACATTAGATCAAATTTCCGAATGAGCCAAGCATTGAACTTAAAGAACATCGTCTGTAAGATTCAGTGACTCAGCTGATTATGTACAATGTTTAAATGTTATCACACTTAAAGCAGTTTTTGGATAAACATTACTCAGAAAAGCAGACATCCGTTTTGCTTACAGCTAGTTAATATTTATGTAAGGTTACAAGTTCGCTTATTCCCCCCCAGATTGTATTGCCTTGAGAGATAAATGAACGTACAAACAAATAACAGTAAAACATTATAATTCATACCATGACTGTATCTAAAGTAATTGAAAGTGGTATATCAGTTATCACTGAAATTTATTATTATTTACTAACAGTGTGATGTGGCTTCACATGCATTAATCTTGTTAAAAAGTAGCCTATGTTTTAATCCTAGGTATAAGCTACATATATTCTACATTTACCATTCAGTTTGAAGAGAAAACTAACATACTTACAAATAAAGAAAAGATACTGCTACACGATACTACCTGATTAAAAGGCGAATGCTCAACGAACAAGCCAACAGGCAGTTTTACCATTTTAGTTGAGATTGCATCAGTTAAGTTTATAGCAATTTGTTTTCAGTTGAATCTGTAGATCCTTGCTGGGCTGTACTCTTTGCCTACACTCTGGTTGCTACCTTTTGCTCTAGCCCTTTTCGGAAGCTCGGTTAGAGGGTTCAGTTAATGCGAGTTGAAGCTCTCTAGTGCATTCAGTGTCTCAGTTAATCACAAGTAACCAAATAAACACCTTGAAAGATGGTTGTAAAACAATCTGATGTTTGTCAATGTCTGTTACTAGGAGAATTCCTACTAAAACCTTTATGTTAAGTCAAACTGAAATTTGTTGAATGAAATTGAGTGTCGTATTACTGTACTATTCAATATTCCATGGTGCTATATTGTTTGGAGTCTTTGAGCATAGATAAAAAATACTTGAAGTTGTAGACCCTGAACACAGCCTCGTGTGATCATGTCTTGAATTTATTAAATATGTGGCATAACTGAAACAGTTTAAAAAATAAAAATAATAAACAATAGCTTACATACATATTAATATGTTCTTTTTCACAAGAGTTGTAGAAGCTCTATAGAATTTTATTTATTACTTGATTTAACCCTAGATCACTAAAAATTCTCACGGATTACTTGATCTTCACACCTTCGCTGTTCAAGTATGTTCCTGATACTCCCCCAGTCCGCCCAGCTCAGTAACTTCTTTATTCAGCTCACTGATGTCCCATGCACACGTGTCGCATTCACATGTAACTTATTTACAGAGATTTTGCAAAATATTAGTCTCACAGTCTGTTTAGCAATTAAGTGTGGTAAGATTTACAAGGAAATTCATAACAAGTTTGTGTGTAAGTGTGTAAGTATGTTTGTTCCCTCAGAACAGAGGCAGAATGGATTTAGATGAAATTTGGAATGTACATAGATTATACCTAGGATTAACACATAGGCTACTTTTTTACTTGATAATAGCGGGTGAAGCCGCGGGGCACGGCTCGTATATAATATATACAAGAATTGCTCGTTTAAAGGTATAAGATACTACAATTAGAGAAAATATTGCAGTTTAACTTTTGTTTGCTTGATATATGTTTTTTTTAATTTTGAAAGTCTGTATGACTAATATTTAGTGACTGTGTAACTCGAAAATAAGTTTAGTGATCTAGGGTTTACGTTTTATGGACTAAGAAAGGAAAAGTTCTTATTCCTAGATTACAAACTATTAGTATTACAAACTATAGGTGTGTCTTAAATTAATATTATTCACAATTGAGGTTACTATTTCATTTGAATAACCCAATTTTAGGACTGACTAGTCGGAACCTAAGGATAAGTAATGTATGTTTAAAGTTAAGTATGTTTTGCAAAACTATCATTCAATGGTATCATCTCGTTTTTCTATCACTATCATCACTGACTAATACTTTAACATGACATGGATAATTTTAATAATAAAATGCAAGCATTAAAAAAAAAAACAACTTCATCGCTTTATATTTGGAACGTTGATCAGATGTACTAACAAAGCATTATTGACAATATTTCAAAAACTTCTTATCAGATCTAGATCTAATTTAAATGGTCACATATAAATATTTTTTTTATTTGGTCCCATTTAAATATTTTTTCAAAGGAAATAAGTACCTTTCAAACAAAAAAAATATTTTCTAAATGTTTTCAAGTGGAAAAAAGTTATGAGGTACAAATTAAAAAAAAAGTGTACTTGAGTACCTCCTCCTTTTTTGTGAAGTTGATAGAAAACAGGGTGTGTCTTAAAGACACACGGTAGAAGTTAAACTTTTGTATTACAGGGAAACATTTTTTTACTGTGTTTACCTCTACTTTTCGTAGCCCTCCCATAAGAAGTTTCACTTGAACAATTTCTGCATTCCAATGGATCCATCATCGTCAATCTCTCATTTAAATCCTTAGAATGCTAAGAAGCTCATCTCTTGTTTCAGATACCAGATCAGGAAACCCAACAGTTACCCAAAGGAGAGTTATATATATTTAACTAGTTACTACTAGTAGACATAGGACCTTAGCATTAAGATATTCTACATAACATAGGTTAGATTTAGAGGTCAAGATGTGGCCCGCACCACAGTACTCGCATATTAATATGCAGCCCCACCAGACCAGAGGGAATGAACACCAAAACCAGCAGAATTTGAAGACTTTGGGCATGACTTCGGCTATATCACTAGCAGGTTTGTACATTGTTTCAATTTGGTTCTATTTTTATTTATATTAGATTTTGTTCTATTTTTATTAAATTATATATGCAAAGAAACACAATAAAGAGGATGTAAAAGGTTAACAGTTCTTTTGAACTGACTTTAATAAAGGAGGTTCTCAATTCGACTGTATGTTTTTTTTTTGTATTTACGTTACGCGATATCTCCGCCAATTAGGAATCGATTTTGATGATTTTTTGTTTGGTAGAGTGTACTTCAGAGGTGGTCCCATATAAATTTTATCGAAATCGGTTAAGCCAAAATCGAATATAAGCGATGAAGTCGGCTTTTTTAAGCTTTGCTTGCGTTTCAATCATTTGCAAAAAGAAAGATGAGCTGAAGCATGATAGCACCATCAAATCACCATCATAATTGGTGGTTCTGGATTAGAATTCTATGATGGTCTTGAGCTTCCAATGAGGGTAACATTACAATGTTACCCATACCATACCATAGTATGTATCTACAGTATATACAAACTATGTATATACAAACTATAGTAGGGCATTTTCTTGTGCTTGCCTGGCTTGGTAGCAAGGCAGAAATACATTCATCACAACCAGAACCGGAAACACAAATCTTCCTTTTTATTTTGTTTTCTATACTCACAGCCCCGCACTTAGTTTCATAACTTGTGTCACTTAGATGGTGAATGCACACCCAACTATGCCAACAGGTAGTTCAAAGACTTTGTTTTATATTTATGTTTTATATTTATGGATATTATAATCTTTAAATAGTCACAGGTAGCAAACCTCATGGTTTATATGTGCATTAAAAACAATCTCCATTACCAGGACCGAAGCCCATCGACATTGAAAAGACCAACGAGCTGAAAGATGCCCTGGAACCTTTCGGCGTGTTCGAGTCAGAGCAGGAGATGCATCATCGGATGGAGGTGCTTGGAGCCCTGCATCGTATAGTGCGGCAGTGGATACGAGATGAGTCCATGAGGAAGAATATGCCTCCACAAGTGGCTGACACTGTGGGGGGGAATATATATACCTTTGGATCTTACAGGCTTGGGGTAAGTTGCCATCGTGATCAGCCACAGCTGTTCTGAACCTGGATATCAGCAGTTTTTTTTTATGCTTGATAGGCAAGCATTTGAATACAATCTTACCTGATGGAAAGTGATGATGTAGCAGAAAATGCAGCATGCTTACCTAGAAGATAGCTATTAACTCTTGACTTGAAATCTCCCAGATTATACTGTTTGGGAAACAAAGACGAGGGCAATGAGTTCCACTACATCGCTGTACAAGTGAATAGGCAGTCGTGCTCTATGGTTGACCACATCGTTGCTTACGTTTGCCTAACGTTTATTTATAGGAGTTTTAATAGCGATTTGTATGAATGTGACTTATAAACAATAATATATAATCTGCAATGGTTTCCAGTGCTTAGTAATATAGAATATTATTTAAATACACGGTGATTTGTAAAATACCGGAATCCTCGCAAAAACTCGACCATTTGGCTGATTTTTTATATTGAGTTCGTAACTGTTAGCACTAAGTTTGTATGAAAGAAAAAGGTCCCTGGCCCGAAAAAAAACCTGTTTCACCTTGGGTGATACCGCGGGGCGCAACTAGTTGTACAAATAAATCGAACAGAACTGTAGCCGGAAACAATAAAACGTCTTTGTTTCCGTAACTGTCTACTTGGCGCTGGCTATTTTAAGTCGCCTAATTTGAGGGTAACATTAAAGGGTGATATCCGCCTCCGAAAATAGATGTTTTGTCAATGTTACAGAAGAAACTAGCTTGTTTTGGTGAAGATTTTTCTCAACTATTACAAGCTTTTATTTAGTTTCACCTGCCCCGTCATAAGTTGGTCTGTAATCAAATCTAACAAGCTGAATTAGACCCACTTCCCGATGTTCGTTTGGACTTAAATTTGGGGTACTTATGTATTTTGGTAACGATACAATTATATGGTAAAATGGAGCTGGTCTGATGGAAGATGGCCATAGGGACTTCTTCAACTAAACAAGATCCATTGAGTTTGGGCTCGTTTGATTCGTCTTGAGAAGTTCTCTGGACATAGAACTGTTTAGTCCTTTCTTAAAAATCTATTTTTAGAGATGGATATTTCACCCTCTAAGCGTGAAACATCCGCCTCTAAAAATAGATGTCAACGTAAAGGAACTAGCTTCCTTTGGTAAAGATATTTCTCAACTATTACAATAATTTATTTAGTTTCTCCTGTCCCGTTGTCTGTCGGTCGGTAATCAAATCTTGCAAGGTAAATTAGTCCCACTTCCCGATGTCCAGTTGGACTGAAATTTGATATACTTTTATATCTTCGGTGACAATACAATGATATGGTACTATCATATGAAGCATATCTGATGATGGAGACGGAATATCGCCATAGAAACCTGTGACCTAAACAAGATAAACCCATCGAGTTTGGGCTCGTTTGATTCGTTTTAATAAGTTCTCTGGTTATATAAACCTTTTATTCGTTTTTTTCTTTGCAACTTAATTGTGGAATTATTCGTGTTGCAATACGTAATTCGCACACCATCCGTTCGAACCCGCGTCGCAGTGTGTAGCAGCTTTTGAACTGCCCTTTAGCTTAGTTGGGTGCGCGTTCGACTTCTGAGCAGCGGGTAACGGGTTCGATTCCTGGTTGAAATTCAAGTTTGAATAGAAATGTGTGTTTCTGGTTCTGGGTGTAATTGTGCGCGTGATGTAAATGTTTCCGGCACCCATGACACAAGTCATCGAACTTGTTTGGGGCTGTGAGAGTGAAAGCGCTAATTATTATTATTTGAAACAGAAACTTGCGGATTTATAATATTAGTGTTATTTATCGAAATGTTGACTTTACAATGATTCATTGTTGTAGGAAAATAAATATGTATTCAGTTTGAGGAAATCCAAGAATACATTCTAAACCTATTAAGTGTACTTGTATAACATAATCATCATCATCGTAATCATTTATTCCGACAAACTTAACTTACGTAATTGTCACATGTTACAAGACAATAAAAAACCAGTAAACAGTGTAGTCTCAAATATTTGTAAAAATATAACTATAAGACGTGTAAACAATGTTTATCAATAAATGAGTATTTGAGTATTTGTTTCAATGATAAACTGATTGCGAAGAACGTGATTGTTATTCCATAGTTTTCCGGAAGAGGTCATCGGCTTTAGCTATGCACTTCACTTGGAAGTCAAGAGACTGTGAACCTAATACACACTTACCGGTCTAAAACATAACCCCTTTTGCTTCACCGTAGTCGGGTAAAAAATTACTAAGCTTTCTTTGACAAGTGTGCAAATTTGACAAATACTATCCTACTAATATCATAAATGCGAAAGTTTGTGTGTGTGTGTGTGTGTGTGTGTGTGTGAATGTTTCTTATCACGTATCTCAGTAACAATTTAACCGATTTTGATGAAACTTAAAATGGAGATAGTTGTTCCGGAATAACAAATAGGCTACTTTTAAGGCGGGCGAAGCCGCGGGGCGGCTAGTTTATAAAACTTTGACGTGCCTGCGTCAATGATGTTTGAAACATTGTGTTTGTTTCAGGTGCACCACCGCGGCGCCGATATCGACGCGTTGTGTGTGGCGCCGCGACACATTGACCGAAGCGACTACTTCCAGTCATTCTACGAACTACTTAAACACCAGCCCCAGGTGAGGCCATAAGGAAACCCTTAAAATTATGATCCCTCGCTTTAATTAGTAAAACTTCCTTGGCCAACCTAGAATACTGCCAATGTTGGCAGATCAAAAGACAATCGGTCCAGGTTGGGCTACATCGACCCAAGCACAAATCAATGCGAATGTGGAGCGTCACTGCAAACTATGGCTCATTTGTTATCATGCTCAGCAAGCTATAGTTTTTGTATACAAGAAGACTTTTTACAAAGCTAGAGCAAATGCTGTTTGTGTCTCCGAGTATTGGCAAAAAAAAGGTGTAAGTGTTGCCACCGACACGCTTAAAAGTAAATTATAGTAAATTCAATTCAATTTATTCATTAACAATTATTTTATCGTGTCTGAATTATAAATATAAGTATCATTAGCAATAATAAATAAATAACTATTGTGGAAATATAATTTTAAAACTATTTTCTATCCAATTATGCATTACATTATGATACCTTTAGATTCATACTATGTCAATTCTCAATATAATGTCAACAAATAGTAAAACGTAATAATAAACAATATTGGATTACATTTTGTTATATATCCCAATATTTTTTTAACTATTCATTTTAGAATATCAAAATAAATAATCACGAGAACTTTCAGATTTAAATTATTTTTTTTGATGAAATCTTCAACTGAATAATAGCATCCTTCTAGCAAAAGTTTCTTTAATTTTTGTTGAAATATAATTAAACTGTCAATCTTATACTATCTACGGGCCAAGGAAATATAGGCAATATTTCCTAAAACTAAATACATCAAAGAACTAAATTACCTACAAAACATCTAGCTTATGGGTAACTGTCAATTGATTTCAACTCCATTGGCAAACTATTAAAAAATTTCATAGCCTGGTACCCAGAAACATGCTTAGCAATATTTATTTCAAGATAAAAAAAAAGGTGAGATTGTATGTCTTTTCTTCTAGTCTCCAATATGCCTTTTTTTGATGAACTGTTTCCTATTTGTCTCGAAATTGTATAACGGATGTGAGAAGAACCATAACATACAGACTTCTCTCTTCCTTTTTCTTTCTTTCCATCCTCTTCCCTCTTTGCATCCTAACAGTCCCTTTAGGATGCAAAGATCCCTAAAATATTATTTGCCAGAATCCCACGGCGGTATGCGCATAATGGTACGTATATCTCGCTTCTGTAAAATTAATGTTCTTTTATGTTGTAATCGTGGCTATTACCCCAGCATCGAATACCGTACCTCAACGTATTCTAACTTTAATTAATACTTTAGTCCATCACGTATCCTATCTATATATTATATATTGTCTGTCGCCTCCAACTTAGACCTCGCACTTCCATTTTGCCTAATAGAGAAAAAAAGGTTAATTGTTTGTACCTATTTTCTTAATAACATTTTTTTACCTTGTACGAAATAGCAGAAATATGTTTTTTTTTACGTTTTCAACCCAACATTTAAAAATTACTAAAAACCGAAAGGACAAAATATTCAGTATAATAATCGAACCTATTCACAAAATTTCACGAGAATCGGTTGAGAAATGCGACCTGTAGAGGAGAACAAACGGAAATCCGGACAGACGAAAGCAATTTTGCTCAAGCTAAAACGGAGACGCTTCGTGCAACCGCACGGTCAAATAATAAAGTGAACCTGTATCTATTTTCCAGACGATGCGGTTTACACATGTTGCAATATTTCCCATTTATAATATTAATTAACCCAATTTGCAGGTAAAGGATCTGCGAGCGGTGGAAAATGCATTTGTGCCAGTGATCAAGATGAACTTTGACGGAATCGAGATCGACTTGCTGTTCGCCAGATTGGCGCTCAAAGAGATACCTGGTAAGTAGCTATTTTACCCGACTACGGCGAAACTACCGTTAATTTGGGCCGTAGTTCTTGCCGCTGCTGTTGGCCCCACACTAAGTTCAAACTTGTATCGTGGGTGCCGGAAACATTCACATCTCACACACATTATACCCAGAACCAGAAGCACAAATATCCCTTGGAAAGGAATTTGTGATTCTGCCGGGAATCGAACCCAGGACCCACGGCACAGAGGGCGGACACCTGTCCACTGCGCCAACTTGGTCATCTCGTTCAGACGCGACTCGATGTCTACCAGATCTTGGTATGATTGTAACGAAGTATTTTTTCTCTTTTTACAAGCTTTTATTTAGCTTGCACTGTATGTATGTTTGTTCTGGTGGAATCTTGCAACTCAATTTTGAAGCAGATATCTTTAACCGATTGAGCTGAAATTTTGTATTCACGTTTAGTTTGAATGACAATGCATTGTGTGACGTCATTCTAAGTCCAACATGGCGGAACACACAAAATGGCGGACACGTAATTTTTTATACACTCCTACAATATGGGTTTCAAATGATAGGGCTTGCTGAGAATAACTCGAAAAGTAAAGTGACGTCATTTTAAATCCAATATGGTGGACTTCTAAAAGCTTGTCTTTAAAAAAGTTTTTGACAAGTAACTTATTTATTTAAATTCCGCCTGAATAATCATAATACTCATTCAAAACCAAACTTCAGAGGTATTTCGATTTTTTTTTATGAGAATTGTATAATTCTTCTTTTCAAATTATTTACTCATTTGTTTCATAATGTTTAGGTAAATGTTTCACAAGCGGTTGAAAAACTCGTAAAACTCTTCTATTGTTTCAAACCTTCACAAATGATTGTTTGTTTCTCCAAGGATTTAACAAATTACATTCACAAGAGTTGCTCTTGCGTTGTATGAAGTTACGAAATCACATTACCTTTATTAATATTCTTTGGACCATTTTTAACACGCTTTTGTTAAGGACTTGAAAGAAAGCTTTTGTAAGAGTAGATCTACACGTCTATTGAGCTAGTCTAATCCAAAAATGAATCTCTCCAAGCTTGTTCATTGATCGAGCGAGCGAAGCGTCCCCGTTTCAGCTTGAGCAAAATTGCTTTCGTGTGTCCGGCGGATTTCCGGTTGTTCTCCTCTACAGGTCGCTTTTATCTACCGATTCTCGTGAAATTTTATGAGCAGGCTCGATAAGTGTATAGATTTTTGCTGTCGATTCAGTTTTTGTTAATTTTTCAAAATGGCGGATGTATGAGGGTTGAACACGTAAAAAAAATATAACAATCATTTCGATAATTAAACGCAAGCAAAGCTTAAAAAGACCGACTTCAACGTTTATATTTTTGTTTTGGCTGGATCGATTTCGATAACATTTATACGGGACCACATCTGAAGTATAATCTACCAAACAAAAATCATCAAAATCGATTCATAATTGGCGGAGATATCGTGTAACATACATACAAAAAATAAAAAAAACAGTCGAATTGAGAACCTCCTTTTTTGAAATCGGTAAGAAATATGCGAGATCTTCAGCACAGAGCCACTAGTAAATATTGAATTATTTTCAGACTCATTCGATCTCCGAGATGACATGCTTCTCAAGAACTTGGATGAGAAAAGCGTTCGTTCACTGAACGGATGTCGCGTCACGGACGAAATACTGCGCCTCGTGCCTAATATTGACAACTTCCGGCTGACGCTGCGAGCCATCAAACTGTGGGCCAAACGTAAGTGACTTATACTTTATACACAGTTCTAAACGTTACTTATGTTCAAACTAAGGACCGAACGGCTCAAACGTATTTAGTTTTACTCACTGAGTGCTTAAGAGGGTATATTCCTTTTGTCTTCTCTCTCGCTCGCACAATTCGATATTTTTAATAAATGAGATATTTTAAATAATTGAGGTTCTGCTCTATCTCGTTACTGGTGACCACAAAAACGCGCGAGCCGAGCGAGAGTAGCGAGCGTGCCTCGGCAGCGAACGGCGAAGCGCCAGGATATAGTTATGCACATTCGTTTTAGGCCACTTTATCATTATGCTCAATATTGTTATGCGGATTTTTTTATGCCTAGAACGTTATGCTTATCATATATGGCGTATTGATGCGTGAGCCAAAAGTTGTTATGCCACTTTAAATTATGACTTCAGATTTTATGCGAGCAAATTTTTTTTTTTTTTTTATTTCTGACAGGCTAGTGTTTGACCACTATTATACTATTTTTACCCGTATTAGTGTCTATAACGGGATATTTGCCTCAGTTATTTTATGATCACGGCGCTTGCAACAGTGTCGAAATAACAAACTCAAAACTAATGAAATGCAAGGTAAATATTCCCCATATTAAGTGTTATTTGAGACAAACATTTATAGTGAGAGATCATCGCTAACCATCAGGTGAGATGGTGGTCAAAAGATTGTCTAACCTGAATAATAAAAATAAAAAAAACATGGTAGCTTAAGAACTTATATAAAACGCAAGTAGTTAGTGATGGTAAGCGTCATGCCTGTCTAAAACATGTGTAGAACATAGTATGCTTATCTATAGATGGCTGTAATCTTGCGAATCTGGCAGTAGAGTCATTAAGTTTCATGAGTGCCATTTTGGGGCCCATGTGAATAAACTATTTTTAATTTCTATTCATACCATTCGGGAAATAAGTTTTACTATGTACAAATTATGAACCCAGAAATGACAGGTTTCAAGCAGTGGTGGCATTTGATTGTGTAGATTTTAGTTTAAATGTGTACATATATGTTGAATCACTATAATATTGGCTGCTTTTTTCATCGTTTCCATACACAACCGGGAAAATAGTCAGCAAAGAAAGTAAGTCCCAACGTCCAAAAAATATCACACATAACTAAGTCTCCATACCTTTCCCCAGGTCACGGCATCTATTCTAACACGCTGGGCTACCTCGGTGGCGTGTCGTGGGCCATGCTGGTGGCCCGCACTTGTCAGCTGTACCCTAACGCTCTGCCGGCCACGCTGGTCCACAAATTCTTCCTCGTGTTCAGTCAGTGGAAGTGGCCACAGCCTGTGCTATTGAAGCAACCCGATTCGGTCAATTTGAAGTTTCCTGTGTGGGATCCAAGAGTGAGTATATAGATAAATGTTTTATACTAATGAGAAAGGAGACAAGCATTATGCTATTGAGTTATGTATTATATTTTAAATTAGGGTTTTTTTTTAAATCTTTTAATCTTTAAATAAACTTTTACCATTACATAGTATCTACTCTACTCTACTTAGCAGTAGTTTAGGTCAAAATTAAATTACCTATTAGTCTTAAGGCTAGATCGTAATTCCAATGGTGTTCCAAATGTAATTGGTACATCATTACAAGAAAAAATATATATATATTACATAGTATCACTAGCCGTGCCCCACGGCTTCGCCCGCTAATATCAAGTTAAAAAGCAGCCTATGTGTTAATCCTAGGTAAAAGCTTTGTACATTCCAAATTTCATCGAAATCCGTTCAGCCGTTAAAGAGTGAAAAGCGAACAAACATACACACTAACTTTCGGATTTATAATATTAGTAGGATTACATTTTATATCAAAATAAATATTTGAAAATGCGATCAGGTTCGAGGAATTTAAAAAAAGGCCATTTTGACATTCGTTTTGTGGCATTTACAACCCAATCACAGTAGTTTCCGTCAAGGAAAGTTGACCAATAATTGACATCGAAAATGTGTGAAGTGACGTCACGAATTAGTTTAGCCAATAGCGCTTTGCTATTTTGAATTTCCGATGCATTTATATCACTTTTTATTCATCAATATTCCTAATAAGCATTTTCTAAATTGTTATCCAATTTGTCATTTTCAGGTGAATGTAGCAGACCGTTACCACTTGATGCCGATCATCACTCCGGCCTACCCGCAACAGAACTCTACGTTCAACGTATCACTCTCCACCAGGACTGTTATCATGGAGGAATTTAGACTTGGTATGTACATGTAAAGGAAGTCAGTTGAACAAATGATTTTACTATTAAAGTTTTCGTGAGAATTAAACATTATAATATTATTGAGTTACGGCTATCACTCACGTCATTTGATCGATATTGTCGACCTAGATTTCGAGCATGTACGTCTCGGCGTACTCGCGGCGTAAACTCATCCCGAAGAAGAGCATCGTACATGCTCGAAACCTAGGTCGACAATATCGATCAAATGACGTGAGTGATAGCCGTAATTCAATAATATTGGAACAAATGATTGTTAAATGTTTGATTTCAAGCTGTAATTAACATACAACATAACATAAACGCTTTCACACTCACAGCCCCACACTAAGCTCGATGACTTGTGTTGTGGATGCCGGACACATTCACATCACTCACACAATCACAACCCATTTCACTTTTGCCGGCGTTCGCCTTCTAAGGAGTACCGGGTTCGATTCCCGGCTTGAACACAAGTTTTGTCACAAGGAAAGTTTGTGTTTCTGGTACTGGTCGTGATTGTGTGTATGATGTGAATGTTTCCGGCATCCACGACACAAGTCATTGAACTTAGTGTGGGGCTGTGAGTGTGAACGCGTTTATGTTAATTTAGTAACAAGTCAATGTCTAATAATTCAAAAACCCGACTACCAAAAATGTTAACCTGCGTTTTGATAAACTACTCGAAAGGTTGGGATATTTGTTTTTATGTAACGTACTACTATTACGCGCAAAAAATCCGACATATATTTTATTTCTTCACTATTATAGGTCACGATAGCGTGTTCTCTATTTTTGTTACAATTTAGCCAATTGAGCTAATAAGTAACTTAAATTTAACTTATTCTGCTAGATTTAAAATATCCAAGAATGTGTCCATTAACACTTTTCTTATTGTCTCTATTAAGAGGCCGGGGAGTCGAAACGAGTCTATGGCTGTCTCTGTTCAACTGGCTAACTGTGCCCATGCTTGATGCGATAGCACTACCGACCGAACAAATTATGATAGGTGCCGTAATACCAAAAATTATGAATGAAAATGTAATGTTTAGCCATTGTTTTTTGCATTAATAGTACCTTGAAAAAATAATCTATGTTCCTGTTGTAAAGACAAAAGAAATGTGTTAGTTTTTAATACAAAACGAATAAGTTAAAAATGCGACATTTACGTCGTAATAATGTGTGATAATCAATTGGTTTATATTTCGTTTTAGGTAATTATTTTGGAAAAAAACTATCCAGGACCCTAGATTATTACGTTTTTAATCTGAATAACAGCACAGTATAGTGGTAATATGCTTGAATTATAAATAATTTCGGTATTACGATTGTATGGGCAAATCAACCACCGGAGGCCCCTTAAGGCGAAGACACTTGGATGTGTTCTTTTTGAGCAGCACTTATAAAACACTACATTACACTAATACATTAATACTAAACAAGTTCAAACGGTTTTGTTCTTTTGAGTCGTCTTGATATAATTTATTTTAAGACGAATATAATGATCCAGCCGTTTGGAAGATACGAGGCAATAAAGAAATTTACAAATATACATACTAAGATACACGTGAACACCATAACCCTTGGCAGTCGGTTAAAAATGGCTAAGAACTTATAGTCTAATATCCCAGTATAGAACATCATTAATGTAGTCCACTGAATACGCATTATTGAGGATAACTCAAAAACTACTAGTCAGATCTTGATCAAATTTAAATGGGACCACATGGAAAGTACCAGCTTTCAAATAAAAAAAATAAACATCAAAATCTTCTCACAACGAAAGAAGATATGAGGGATACATAAAAAAAATACAGTCCAATTGAGAACATATTTGCAGTCGGTAAATAAATGACGCCACTCTCGAGCATTGACTTTTGTAACATAGTATATTACCCAACAGTTATCTTCCAGGGCTAGCGATAACGGACGAGATAATGCTCAGCAAATGCGGATGGGAGAGGCTGTTCGAAGCGCCCAACTTCTTCTCCCGATACAAACACTTCATAGTACTGTTGGCGTCTTCAGCCACTGCGGACGATCAGCTGCAGTGGTGCGGACTCATCGAGAGCAGGATCCGACATCTTATCAGTAAGTACACTATATTTTATTAACTGAAACTTTGGTAGACGTTTGATAAAGATAAAGATCATTTTATTTGTTAAAACATGCGTTTACATACACATTTAAGGGAAAAAAAAAATGCATGTAGGTTGGTAATAATTGGATTGTGGCGGTACATGTCTTTGCCTGAAAAGGCGTACAAATTTGGTTTTGCCTAAACTGGCCATTGACAATAAAATATATATCATATTATATACGTTGGTTTTGGGTAGACATTATCAACACAACGTGTAGCTAACTGCAATGTTATACTCGTTGGCCGTAGTAGTTTCTATAAACTGTTTCGGTAGATGACGTCACACGTCCCTGTAAGTAAGTAACCTTAATAATAAGGAAAGGTTAATTTCGTCAATTCAGGCAGGGCTTGAGTAGCTCAGCGGTTAGAGTTAGGGCATGACACCCTATGGCTGCGGGTTCAAATCCCGCCGCAAGCGATAATTTTTCCTTTCTATGAAGTCGATCTTCTTGTAGGCGGACTTTGAAATTCTGAACCGCAACTTTTTTGTGTGATGAAAGGTGGTGGAAACACATTGCGATGAATAATTAAAATGTTTCCCTGTAACACGAAAGTGTCACTTCTATCGTGTCTTTACGAAACACCTTGTTTTTTTAAACATAAACGCTTTCACCCTAACATCCCTACTCTGAGTTCTACGACTAGTGTCGTGAGTGCTGGAAACATTCACATCACACACACTATCGCAACCAGAATCACAAATTTTCCTTGGGGGAGAAAAGTTGTGTTCTTGCCCGCAACACCCTTGCATAGAAACTAATAGAAAGTGAACGCGCATCCAACTAACCCGGGCAGTTCGATGCAACATTTTTTTTTAAATTAATTGCGAGACGCTCGCTTGATTGTATGCTTCACACTTTCTCATTACATTTCAGCGCTACCCAAAATTTAAGTAAATGTTAATGTTTAGAATCCTACTTGGCAATACACTGCGTTTGTCACCCGGAGATATTAGATGTTTAATATCTTTATGCTCTGTACTTTCACTGTGAACATTGTCCTTGAATACGGTAAAGTTATCTCACTACTGCTGGCTGTTGAATGACATAGCTTTCGATTTCATATATAAATATTTAATGTATATAATATAATGCGAGTTGAAAACCTCGCGTATTATTCGAACTGGCTGAAATGTGTTTTTGAAGTGAAAACTTCTTTAGCGGCGTTGTGTACTTTGGGATGGGTTAAAAATGTTAAACTCGCGTCAGGACACGTGACGTAAGACGAAGGAGAGGAAGTAATATCCCCCTCTCTTTCTACAGCGCGGCTAGTTTTCACTTCTGCCGGCACTCCCGGAGTGCAACCCGTTGTTTTTTTTTCGTTATCAACACTTACATTTCCGTCATTTTCAAAAAATGTCATAACCTGAATAAACAAAAAAGATCTATATACTTATCGACCTGCTAACAAAATTTCACGAGACTCGGTTGGAAATCCGACCTGTTGAGGAGAATAACCGGAAATCCGGATATACGAAAGCAATTTTGCCCAAACTGAAACTGAGACGCTTTGCGCTCACTCGGTCAATAATTTTATGTATAAATTTACATCCTACATAGTAAATAAAATGATGCATAGCAAGCTAACTTGTTTGTTTGTTTTTTGCAGCGAATCTGGAGCGCAACCAACACATAACGATAGCGCACGTGAACACGGAGTGCTACAACAGTGTTCCGCTACACACCAACAACGGACAACCGCTCGCACTGCCGCCCGGTAACTCATTCTTTCACGTACTAACAAACACTACTACATGCTTGTCGTATACACTAGTGAGCCTAGTGTCAGGAATTTTCAGGCCGCTTGAAGGCATCCATCATTGAATGAAATTTATTCACTACAATGGGATATTATACTGATCTTAGATCTAATTAATTTTTTTGTTAAAATTCAAAGGGGCACTCATGCAAGTTAATTACTCTACTGCCAGATTTGTAAAATTACAGCCATCTCGAGAAGAATCTGGAAGAAACTTATTTCCATATTTTTTTTAACACTAACACAGGAATTATATTAACCTCGGTATATCTATATTATGTAGTCGCCAGAAAGCGCTTGTGCAGTTTGCTTCCATGCATCTTTTTCTTTAATGTAGTCAATCGTTTTATAATAAGCTTTCTTTATTAATGCCCGTTTTATTACCGATTCAAACTTTCCCAGTGGTAATTCAGTTACAATTTTAGGAATTTTATTGTAAAATCTTACCCCATTTGCCATAAAAGATTTATTTGTTCTGCTAAATGCGCGCACCACTACTTTGTGCAAGATGTAAAGCGAAGGCATGGTAAGTATGCCTGTTTCTTTAAAGAAATCCCTGAGAGATTCACGCAAACCCATATCATAGATGGCACGAACCACCCTCTTTTGAAGAATAAAGATAGTTTCAACATCGGCAGCAGAGCCCCACAGTAAGATTCCGTAACTTATCAAACTATGAAAATATGCAAAGTATACCAGCCTTGCCGTCGCTACATGAGTCAATTGTCTAATTTTACGGATCGCAGAAGCAGCGGAACTCAAAAGACCTGCAAGCACATCAATATGAGGACCCCACTGCAGTTTTCAGTCCATATTCAGACCTAAGAAATCAGTTTTCTTTACATTGTCAAGATCTAATTTGTTGTTTTCAAGAGTAACATATGAATCTACCAAACGAATATTCGGAAGGGAAAACTTGATATATTTAGTTTTGCTGGCATTTAATAATAAGTTATTAGCAGCAAACCATTTTGAGACTAGATTTAATTCACAATCGACTTCATTTAATTCCAAGTCAATCAATAATTGCGAATAACACTTGCGCTGTTGTTTGAAGCAAGGCTTCTTCAAAGCCTACAGAATCGTCGCATAGTGGCGAGTTTTTCGGTCTTTTATCGGTTACATTTCGGAGAGTGTACCGCGGAATTGCACGATTTAATTCGGCCATCCACATTCTATCGCACGAAGCGATTTGCTTCCAAAGAACAATGGCGAACTCCCATACATCATTTTAGTTGAAGTAAAATAGCATCGTATATAGATAAAAAAATATCTTACGTAAGGCCGGTTGCCTTCAGAGCTTAATTTTAAAAGAATTGTCGTTTTAGAAGACCTAGTTATTAAGATATTAAACAAAACATATTTGTAGGTTATGGCTCAGCACACTTTGCCGATCTCTATTTGAATACGCCAACAGTCCTGATAGTCGTGAATTCATGATAAAAGCCCATTTCAAAGAGCCACCACTACGTTTAAACTTGAAATATATTATAACTTGACACTGGCTAAATGCACAAGATTGCGAAGCTAATATTAAAAGAATAAAGAAAAAAAAACAAACGTCAAAAGTGAAAACGTCATTCATACGACAGTTTGGTATTGCCATGACATTTGCTTTTTCCCCTTAATGTCGATGACTGCAATAGCAACCGCAGCTATTTTTAGAAAACCTGTGAATGACAGACGGATTCTAGACAGCTGATGGTTCATACATAAGTTACCATAGTATTTTTTGTTTTATGGATACATCATAAGCATTAGCATTACAGCTTAGGAATATAGAGATGCACTAGGGTAAGGCAATGGACATGGTAACATCTTATTATATAACCACAGCATTGACAACAACAGAAAAATGAAAAATGGTTGAAAGTAATCGTTTTGTTTCTTTTATTGTGTATTTTTTTACCTGGCTTCGTCTGCGTTTTCTGTTGTTTTAGTAAATCTTTGTAATTTATTTGAGTGAATTTCGTTAATTTCACATTTAAATACGATCAAACATAGGTCAACTAAAATTTCGCCATTGTTCTTTATTATGCGCATCAATATGGCATGCAATTCTTTGCCTGAGTCTGTGTTTCTCGATAAGTATAATGCGGGAGAGTGTAAGTCACGAGCGAACAGGTATCTTCTAGGCTAACATGCTCCATCGTCGATCGCATCAACTTACTATCAGGTGAGATAGTGGTCAAATGTTTGCCTATGTTAAATGAAAAAAACCCTGACTTATTTTATATACTAACAGTCGGTACCCGGCAAACGTTGCAAAGCCACGTAAAGGAAAAGTGTTTTACATATTTCATGTTTATGTTTGCCTAGTACTTGACCAAGTCTGTCCTGTCTGTGTACTGTCAAATATTTTAAAAAGCCGTTAAAAAGTCCTTAAAATTCTATAAGAAAGTGAATATATCTATAATATAAAAATGAATCGCAAAATGTGTTGGTAAGCGCATAACTCAACAACGCCTGGACCAATTTGGCCAAATCTTTTTTTAAAATGTTCGTTGAAGTTCAAGGATGGTTTTTACGGCGAGAAAAATTAGAATTATTGCTGGAAAAACCCTAAAAATAGCCCTTTTCTTTTTCCCATACAAATGCACCCGGGCGAAGCCGGGGCGGATCGCTAGTATTTTATAAATATATATTTCGTGATTTTATCCAATGTTTTAATTATTCTGCTATTCGGGGCGGAAACAAATCCAGTGAAACAAATATCATATACATCGGTCTAGCTATTGTTGTGTTATAAATAGTATAACTTATCTGACACTTTTTATATATAAAGATACAAGTTCGTTTGTTTTACCCGCGTAAGTCCGGACTCGCATGAATTCCAGGATAATAGTCAAATCAAAAGTCGTTTATTCACATGGGCCCCAAGGAGGCACTCATGAAAGTTAATGACTCAACTGCCAGATTTGCAAAATTACAGCCATCTCGAGAAGAACCTGGCAAGAAACTCGGTCTATGTCCTTTCCTATACTCTAGTCTATCTCTGTACCGAATTTCATCAATATTGGTTCTGTGGTTTAAGCTTAAGGGGCCTGCGGAGTTTGATTTGCCCATACAATCGTAATACCGAAATTATTTATTATTCAAGCATATTACCACCATACTGTGCTGTTATTCAGATAAAAACATATTAATTGATTAATATGTTTTTAATCTGGATCCTGAATAGTTTTTATTCCAAAATAATTACCTAAAACGAAATATAAACTAATTGATTTTCACACATTATTACGACGTAAGGTCGCATCTTTAACTTATTCGTTTTGTATTAAAAACTAATACATTTCTATTGTCATTACAACAGGAACATAGATTATAATTTCAAGGTACTATTCATGCAAAAAACAATGGCTAAACATTACATTTTCATTCATAATATTTGGTATTACGGCACCTATCATAATTTGTTCGGTCGGCAGTGCTATCGCATCAAGCATTGGCACAGTTTGCCAGTTAAACAGAGACAGCCTGTAGATCATTTCACGGACTCCCCGGCCTCTTAAAAGCGTTACAGACACAGAGTTAGTATCACATTTGTAATATTAAGTAGTATATAGATATATACATTTGACAATAGTGTGGCGCGCAAGTGTCGTCTTAATAAAGGCGGCACTTGCGCGTCACATTGATACAGATGTAATTACAGGTGCCGTCGTACAAGCAGAGCCTGCGCCGGCGGTCAACAAGGGTGAAAACGTGAGTCTGTAGTGTATACCACTGGTCATATACCCTTTTCAATTTATAGGCTAGCATTTAACCCACCATCTCAAGATGATGCCTGGGTAAAAAAAAAAAGGAAATTAAATTAGCTTGTCAGATTATCAAAAAATATTGGACAAGTATTATTTATTGAACGAGCGAAGCGAGATCTCTAAGTTGACTTGGGTCGTTCAGCACTTTGTCCGTCCGTCCGTCTAGCGGCATCTAGCGTCTAAACCATATAAGCGAATGACTTCAAATTCTCATATAATATGTAAAACTACGGCCCAAAGCCAGAAATGACATTAAAATTTACATTAATGAAAATATTAAGGGGGCTCCCATACATGTATATGGGGAGCAAAATTTTTTTTATTTTCTTATCTATCCCTGTGGGGTATCGTTGAAAAGAGCTTAACAACTAGAGTACCAAACCGGTTTAAAAAAAAAACTATGTTGGAAAATAACGATTTGGTAGGCCACCAAAGTCACTGTTTTAGACCTATTTTGTCCCGGAGTCTATCTCAAAAACGGCTTCACACTGAACGCTGAAACTTACGTACAATATCCATTATATCCAGGACTTGAATAACAAATACAGAAATCAAACAATTATTATATAGGAAAAAAGTAATAAGCAAGTAACCTCAAAAGTTTTTCTCTATGAAGCAAAATGTAGGCGCGAGATCTCAGTTTGGGGCGAACGACTAGTTTATCATATATCAATAGAAATTTACTTAAAGAGCGTCAAAGTTCGGGAGTGGCGGCTCGTGACGTCACGCCTCAGTAAAACGCGTACGGAGGCGTGACGTCTTCGTCGAAATCTTCGTAATTTTTTGTCGAAAGAAAAAATACGTGTCCAATATTTTTCTGATAATGTTAACGACGGACTATAATATAAATAAATATATTTTTTCTAGTGAATTAGTCGAGGGTGGTAAACACGCTAGGTCAAAAATGATAGGATCTGACTTCAAAGAGAACTGACTGAGATTTGGACTGTTAGCTTAGTTGGGTGCGCGTTTGCCTTATAAAAAAAAATAGTATCATTATAACCAGCTGGTTCGATTCTCGGTGGTTTCTCCCCGAGGGAAATTTGTGTTTCCGGTTTTGGTGTGTGATTGTGTTATGTGAATGTTCTCGGCACCCTCGATACAAGATATCGAACTTAGTGTTGTCTGTGAGTGTGAAAGCGTTTGTTTATTCAATTCGACTGGGTTTTTTTTTATTTACCTTGTACCTCTGAACTTTTTTTTCTAGGTGAGCCGTTTTTATGATTTTTTCGTTTTTTTTTTTTATTATTTAATCTGATCGATGTTTCCGAAGATAAGCGGTGAAGTCGGTTTTTTTAAGCTTTTCTTGCGTTTAAATTATTTTATGTATTGAAGGAAATCTATCTACTTGCACCTTCAATTGTTCTTATGATCTTTGGTTATGTTGCAGGGTGCTGTGGTCCCGAACCACTGTTCGATGTGGTTCATTGGGCTGGTGTTTGAGAAGAACATCGTGAACGTGGACCTCACGTTCGACATATCCTCGTTCACGGAAGCTGTGCACAATCAAGCCAAGAATACAAACATGCTGAGGGAAGCCATGACTATTGAGGTATTCAAATCATTATTGCATTATCTAAATTTGAAGGTGATAGAAATAAATGACAGTACTTTAGAGACCCTGTTGGGCACAACAATTTAGAGCAGAGGATAATGATATGCTTAATTTAAAATATATTAAATTAATGGATAGTAAAATGTATCTTAATTAGTTACTATTATTGTTGTTTTTGTGTATAGTATTGTTATTAGTATAGGTATTTATATATCTGAATTCGTTAATGTAAGTTAAAATAAAGGAGCCAGTCAAAAAGGTCTATAACAATACTAGCCTTGCCCCGCGGCATTACCCGCTATTATCAAGTTAAAAAGTAGCCTATGTATTAATCCTAGGTATAAGCTATGTATATTCCAAATTTCATTCAAATCCGTTCATCCGTTAAATCGTGAAGAGGGAACAATCATACTTACACATTTGTATGTAAATGCACACAAACTTTCAGATTTATAATATTAGTAAGATGTAATAATTATATTTTGTCGTAAAGATGTTTCTGGTACTTATATGCAAAGTAGATTTATTTCTTTTTAACCCTGTAACAGATAGGTTATTATCTATGGTCAGGCGAGCATGGGAAAATGCCCTATCACCATCACGATGATACCTTCACCGTAAGCTCAAGACCGTTATAAGACTCGAAACCGCGGCCATCGTACGACGGACGCAGATCGTACATTACAGTATATTCGAAGCTGCGACCGGCCGATCGGGTGCCGCCCACAACCACTGAGCTATCTCCGCTCCATTTATCCCCAGGCGCGGCACGTGCGACGCAAACAGCTGCACCAGTATCTGTCTCCCTCACTCCTCAAGCGGGAGCGCACCACCTCCGTCAACAAACGCAAGCACGAGCAGCCGCAGCAGCCGCCACACAAGAAGAACAAACGCCTCTCCGAGAGCAGCGTGAGTTAGCCCATCTCTGTCGCACTACAACAAGAGTTAAATCTGTCCCACTCTTTTCTCAAAGGCGATACATTCAAATTAACGCCGATCTAGTGGTATGGTTTTTTTATGCCTTTATCTACGGCCCAATATCCTATATTTCCTAAAACTAAACTAAAGCTATATACATCAAAAATATAAGTTACCTACAAGGCATTGAGCTTATAGGTAACTCAAGTGCTCAAGCCCACTACCGGTGGGTAGCGCTCCCACCGTGCTGGTGCTGGCAGCATTGCCTTTCTGAATTGATTATTTGTATAAAATTGGTTAATATATTATTTACAGTGTATGTATCGATGTGTAATATTAGTATAATATATTATTATACTAATATTACACATCGATACATACACTGTAGAGCGGTAGTCGCAATGGATCACCTTGAAATACACCGCTACAATTTCATTTGAAAGGTGCATTAGGTCCCCTTGTAATTTTTCTATTGTGCCGCGCGTTATGTAGTAAATTCTGTTTCATAATAAATAAAATAAACTAGCCATGCCCCACAGCCTCACCTCGATAATCAAAATAGAGATAAGTAGAAAGTATGTTTTGAAACTTCTAGGGCTTATCCGTTGCATTATTAGCAGGGATATTTATCCAGATAATCGCGGACACATCTTATTTCGATTCCGCTACATACGCTCATTTTCTCCTTTCCACCTTCCAGGCGGACGAAGTAAGTTGCCTCTCTTACAACGAAGACTCGAACTCGTCGAACGTATACGAAGTGTCGATCCAGAACGGTTCGGCGCCGGCGCCGCGGCTGGCCGACAAGGCGGCCGGCGCGCCGGAGGCGGCCGACCATCCCCCCTCCACGTCCAACTCCATCGCGTGCACGTAGCAGTACGAGGAGTGGCGGAACCGATTCATATTCGGGAACGCTCATGTCAAGCTGACCAAGCTCAGGCGCGTGTAGACAGTGTAGTGCGATGGACGCCGTGGATCCCCCCGAGGAACCCCCAGTGCAACGTTATATAGTGAAGGGGGTAGAGGGTCTCCTTGTGATACGCCCCGAGTGATTATATTGTGCCGCGCGTTCGGTAGTGAATGTGTTGTTGAATTATGATTAGTCCAATGATTCGCGGCGATTTATCGCGCCGTTTGGGATGATTTCCTTAAGCTGTGGAGAGATTTGTTTTAATGTCCATTGACGATGTTCGCTATAAATGACGGTAGGAAAGTATCAAAAGCAATAAGATGTTCGAAGCTCGAATGGTTAATGACGAAACTATTTGTATCATAGTTGACTGATCTAATTCTGTTGCTTCGACGATGTGACAATACTTAAATTGTTAAAATAAAAAATCGAAGCTTTTCGGATCCCAAGGCTTAACGCGATAGATCTGATAACTTCACCAAAAAAAATTATGACAATCGAACATGAAATGAACCAATTATATCTTATTCTAGATCACTATAATGATAAAATGTGTATAGTATGTTCACATTTATAAATTCAAATGATTACTAGACGTTGAAATTCTAAGCAATGTTGCAACAATAAAACCTTGCATTCGAAGAAGGCTTTACGAACACAATTGTATGACTCGATGCACAACGTAGCAATTATTATGACTTGAAGATATTTACAGAAAAAGTTAAAACATGTTCTGCAATTCGCAGGCTTGGCGATTGTAAAACACCGGCTTCGTCTTCTGTTTCTAATGAATTGGGACTCAGTTCGACGCTAGCTGCAAGCATAACTGTTTTCCAATGAGAGACATATTATAGAATATTCTAAATCTGAATATGTTTTATGCGGACAAGTGAAGATGTGATATAGACACTCATAGTTCTAAGGGATGTGATACAAACTCGTCGGGTGCGATTTATATTTCATTTGTGACATGATTTAGGCGGGTTATTGTCTAGATACGAATCGTTTTAGCACTATTGACCTGTCATACTAGAAGGTTGATATCGAAATGGTGTGTTTAATATAGAAATGGGCTATTTTTTATGTCTAAAGGTTCACACCAGGTAAGTATTGACAAATACCGAGACGCTTGCATGAGGCAACAATAGAAACAAAGCGATGGCAATGACTAGTTTTACGAGTATTTAAATGATTGTGGCATTCAAAGAAAGTGTTTATATTCTTCTTGCATGCATGTCATTTAAATTATTGTAGAGTGATGCTAATGTTGCATGTATAGTCGAAACCCACGGGACTAACTGTTGTTTTGTTATTATAAATAGAATTTATACATAAGATAAAATTTTTAAAACAGTTTTGAGACGAGAAAAATACCGACCATTGCATTTTGCATTTGTTTCATGTAACACACAAGTTAAGGCTAACTCTATCTAAGTCGTTAAAGACATCGGATACATAGCTTATGATTATCAATCATGTACCATGTATATTAATGACTTATTTATACTATTTTTTTATCTTGTCTCTTGACAAAGCCTGAGCAAATGGCTCGAAAGACTCGGTTAAATATATCTAGTATGACGGTAGTTACCAAAAAAAGTTTGTTCGTTTTGGACAACATCTGTTTTTGTTGCCTCGTGTAAGCAGGGTCTTAGGCTGAATACAGTCGTGCTGAGTTCTGCTGTGACTGGTAAAGCAAGCTGTAAAATGATCGTCATAATTTTGACAGTGACAGTTTATTATGACTATTATTGGTATTTAGTCAAATGTGTTTGAGATTGTTTGCGTTTTTCTACTTTAAAAAAAAAGCGGCAAGTCGCAACTATATTTTTTAAATAATATTATTAGCATTGATATTTGATACGGGATATGTACATTTTTATTTTGGTTTGCTGGCTATTTCGACCCTGTCTATGAACACACAGCTTTCTGAGGTGTGGAAATGTAAGAGCTGTTTATTTTTATATTCCTTCTCGCTCTCTCTCTGGTCTAAGCATCTCTCTCGCTCTCTATCTCTATTTAAAGGACATTGACCTGTAATATACAGCCGTGCGCCTGTCGCAGCATGATCACTGGCTATTTATGTTAAGTGTGGTGTTCACAACCTTTTCAAAATGCTTGTAATTCGCAAAAGGATATGTACAGTTTTATTTAGATGGATATTTCGGCACCGTTACAAGCGCCTTCAATCACGACTGATAAGCAAAATGTAAATGTTCTTTTAAAGTTTCTACCACTTTATTGGGGCATGACTCGACTATGAGTGAACCTTGACTCTTTTACTTGACTTTGACTGTGACCTGTGACTAGGACTTCTATTATGGAATATGTATATTTTAAATATTTGTATTACTTGACACTGGATATGTGCACAAGATCGCGTAGACAAAATTTTAAAAAACCCCGTATCAAATATAAAGTCTAATGAATGCGCTCTAAAACCAAATTGTTTTAAATAATGTTCAGTTGTGAAACAAATAACAATCTTAAACATATTTACACATCAGAATGGCATTCTATATGAAAATATATTTTTTTATTTAAATTCTTTATCTCTTTAGATTTGATGTGGCGCCGAGACAACCCTATTTCATCTTGGCTGAGTAAGTTAAATAATTATTAGTGTATAGTTGAAGCATTTCAGAATGTGTATTGAAAAAAAACAAAAGTTAAAAAAAAATTTATACAGGCTCACTTTTGGTCATGGACGGTCATACTGTTCGATGTTTAAGGTTGCTAACTTAATCGTTTCTTTTGATTATTATCAACAGACCTCTGTCTGAAAAAGATTTAAACATAAACGCTTTCACTCATACACTAAGTTCCATGTCTCGTGGACGCTACACACATTAAAGCAATAATTTGTCAAATATTCACGTCACTCATACAATTACACCTAGGACGAGGAACACAAATTTCCCTTCATAGAAAACTCGGAAATCGGTACCCGCTGCTGAATCTCGAATACTCCCAGATTATAACTTCGATTTACTACAATTTGGACTCTACTAGCTTATCATCACCAATAGTCTGAGATATAGAATAGAGTCTTTTCGCAAAGCAAGAAGATTTTTAGCAAATAATAAATTGGTAATTTAGTATTGAGTATGTTTTTATTTATATAAACTATCTTTTAACTAAAACAACGCGCCGTGAGCGTCGTGAACTCGCCTGATGATGGGAATCGGACATCCCCGAAACCTAGGTCGCAAGAGTATAACCTTAAATCGTGAGTCAAGCCGTTTCATTTATATAAAGTAAAAAACAACTCGTACTGATATTACAGTTTTATATCACACCTAGCGCCACAGAAGTAAGCGGATGAAACTTAAACTAATAATAGTGCGTTCCATTTCTAAAGAACTTAGATTATTTTTAAATGCCACATCCATTTAAAATTAACTAAACACTGTAAAAATCTATTAGTGAAGAGCGTTAATGTTTGACTGTAAGATCTATAAAGCTGCCATACGCGATACGCATTTGGTTCACTTACACCGGCGAGCAACGTTGCATGGGAGGAGACTGCGCCCGTACGCCGTGCGCTCGAACCAAATGCGTCCAATCTGTAGCAGTCAATACTTTCACGAGAAGTTTAATTCTATTGACGAGACATGACCCAAGGTGAGCTGTGGTAGCGATTTATACGAAGGTCCGTTAGATTGTAAGCGAGCGGGTGTTTTTTTTCAGGTCGCGGTCATCGCAGCGCCCCCCATGTAAGTCTCACGTAGCCGTAGGTAACCGACGAACGCCGTTTGCAAGGCCTAGGGGGAACTAAATACTACCTAGATGACAATCACAGGCGCATAGTAATTTGAGAACCGGAAGTTGATCAAAAGAAACGTTCAGTGCACGTCAGCAACTGTTTTTAACGATTAAATTGAAGTTTATATTGATACGTATCTAATTTTCAATGTTAAGTCGCTTGTTAAATACTTATAATCGTTGTTGTGCTCAGTTCGACGCGGCTCTGTGGAAGTGGAAATCTTTGTTTTTATATGAAGGCTTCGTCACAGAGGACGCATTAGTTTCAAACAGATCGGCATGCGGGGACACTGGAGGCGACCTCTCCCGTGTCCCCGCTCGCCATCCGTGAGCCAAGTGCGTCCTGTGTGGCTAAACTTTGAGGTAGTGATAGTTCGGTATCTCTAACTTAGATCGATGTTAAAGGATGTATAGTGTAATTTTTGTTAATTGTTCATATTATCGTTGATTTGTCGCTTGTAACTTCAGGCGATGTATTTGGTGTCTTTTCTATATAGCTATTCGATTTTTTTTTATGTATCAATATATCTAGCCCAGTGCAACTTCTGTTACAAGACGTATAAATCATTTTATAGTACAGGTGTCACAAATCTGCTTGGCATTTACCGCATACTCGTGAAAATATGATTTTGTTAGTCATAGCATTACAGTAGTGACAACGGGTATTTGCCTCTAAAATAAATTCTCCTACTGCTGATAAAAAGTACCGAATTCAACAATTTATAAATATCTAGAAAACGGCTGAAACGATTTTAATCAAAATTAGCTAAAACTACCCAATCAAGTCGCCTTTCTAAAAAAAAACGAATACAATACAAAATCGGTCCAGCCTTTTTGGAGCTACTAACTTATAACTTCTTTTTCTTTAACTAAACAGCCTTGTGAGGAAAACTTCAAATATGTCGTATATGATCAAACAGCTTAATCCATTTCGAACATTTGAAAATTAAATCTATTCACAACATACTTGGCGATGACTGTTTTTGAATATAGCAGGATATTGCTGTTTTTTAATCATATTAGCTTGCGCTTGGGTTAATCTGTGATTTCTAGGGATATTATTAAATTGAAAAAATCTGATGTTTGGTATAAGAATATCATAGAAAATGTTTTACGTTTGGTATATATAATACCATAGAAAATGCCACTTTTTGCAAGCTTTTCACGATTTGTTGTTGTCGTTTCAGCAAATTGTTATTTATGTTACTTGCGTAGAACATAATCCGCCGCTTCTTTACCAATTATGGTGCCGACAAAACTACATTTTGACAAAAATATGGAAATTACTTGTTTTGTTCTTTTCAACCGACTTCAAAAAAGGAGGTGACCTCAATTCGACTATGTTTTTTTTTATGTATGCTACGCGCTAATTATGAGTCGATTTTGATATTTTTTTTCGTTTGGTAGATTATGCTTCAGAAGTGGTCTCATATACATTTTATTGAAATCGATCATACCAAAACAGAAATATAAGCGGTGAAGTGTTTTTTTAAGCTTTGCTTGCGTTTCAATTATATCCGTCGTCACTACGTATATATAGGTATTTCGAGCGAACAATTTCTTTTAACGATTTTTCCCTATCCTCTACAGTAAACTAAAATTATGATTATTTCTTAGATTTTATACAATCTCCGATGCTAATTATACAGGGATTTCTATTGAGAAGGTCTGAATGTTTTGTATCTTTTGTAGTCATTATCATCATCATCATCATCTGCGGTTAGTAATCATTGTGTAACCTTGCAAACGTGCGGATAGTACAAAGTAGAAGAAATAACAAATTATTAAGTTAAATATGTGTTTTGTAAAACCTATCCTTGCCACCGATAATCTCAATCTCTAACAAGATATCATATAAATTAAATTAATTCATTTAAATATTACTTTGTAAACAATTTCATAGTGTTTTTGCGATTAGTCAAGAAAATAATTGCAAAATATTCTTATTAAAAATTTGCAATTAGATTTCTTTTGCTTATCAAACCATTTTCAGGGTAATTTAGAGTTATTTATTTATTTTGCCCACATTATGATTATACAGAGGATTTTCGCAAACAACGTTGATTTGTTAGTTTGTAAAGAAACGATTATTCCAGCTAGGTGATAAGACTCTTGTAGAATGTATTAAGGACCTTCAACTTGTATATAGCCAATAATGATTATATATGAAAATATATATCGAAAAAAAATTAAATAAAATTGACAAAAATGAATAAAAATTGAAGATTACTGTTGTTTTGTTTGTTTCGACCCTACCTCTACTTATAATAATCCTACAAATATTATAAATCCGAAAGTTTGTGTGTAAGTATGTTTGTTCCCTCTTCACGCTTTAACCGCTGAACGGATTTGGATGAAATTTGGAATGTACATAGCTTATACCTAGGATTAATGCATAGGCTATTTTTTTAACTTGAAAATAGCGGGCGAAGCCCCGAGGCACGGCTAGTTATAAATATGTAGCCTACAAGGGATTTTTTCTAAATATTTTTTTTGTGGTAAAGACTTGGAGCATAGTAACTATAGAGACATGGAGAGATGGATGCAACTGGGGGAGGCTTTTATTGCTGATAGCGAATCTCACACTAAAAGATAATTTACGTTTAGTCACAAAATGTCCAGTGGTCGCGAAATAAAACTAAATAATAAGAAGAGTAGGTAGATGAATAGTTAATTATGTGCCTAGTTACGTAAAAAAGAAATATGATTTGTGTGCTAAGTAAAATGGCTTTTCAAAGTCATTTTAACACTTATGGGAACTACCCACTGGTAGTGGGCTAGAGCACTTGAGTTATCTCGGTGGCTTTTAGGTAATTTAGGTCTTTGCTGTATACATTTTTAGGAATATTGTTGTTATTAATAAGTACCTGGATGACCGAGCTTTGCTCGTTAAACGACGTTTTCTAAAAATGAAACCTAGCTAGATCGATTTATTGCCCCCGAAATTCCATGCATACTAAATTTCATGAAAATCGTCGGAGCCGTTTCAGATTATATATATACAAAAATCGCTCTTTAAAGGTATTATATAGATAATGTTGTTGTACATTATGTAATTTCAATACCAATTATAATCACTGGCAATTTTTTTTATTTAAATCATTGGTTAGCATCGACTTCTATCTCACCTGATGGTAAGTGGTGATTTACTTATTCGTTTAGTATACAACCTTCTATTTAGTAATCGGTTAACATTATATTCACATTTCTTTTAGTTAATAAATTACGAAAGTATATTTGAACGCGCCACGGGCAGAGAGTGGCTTTTTATTAGAAAATTATAAGCCTCTAGATTTGCTCTCTAAATATACTGACTCGGTTAGTTGGGCAGGTCACAATAAACGAGTTACACTGTGACTCCTTGGGAATATTTTTTCCCACCGAGTCCCACTGTTACGCTAGTGTGATTCGACGGGAGTTATTTTCAAAAATAATGTCGCAACCAGTGTAACTGAAAAATATATCCCAACGACTAACGGCGTAATTCGTTTGGTGTGACTGGTTGGGAACCCACCGTTGGGAATTTGTCGAAATACAGCAAGAAACGGGTAAGGAAACTTAGTGAACACTGACGTATAGTGACTGTGACCTAGATAGCGCCTAGATTAGTAATATGACGAATTGTCAACATATCCACTGATTTGTGCTCTGCTTCATTAAAAACAATAAACGAGTAATACTTTAATTGTTTTTAAATCAAACTTTTACCAGTTATAAATAAAGTACTCGCCAAGACGATTCAAATGAGACCAAACTCGATGGGGTTGTGTCGTTTCATTAGAGAGTTCCTATGACCACCCTCCAGCTCCATCATCAGACCCTGGTTACCATTGAAAGACAAACTACTCGTCAAGTCGATTCAAATGAGCCCGAACTCGAGGTTGTGTCGTTTCATTGCGAAGTTTCTTTGGCCATCCAGCTCCATCATCAGATCAGCACCATGTCGTCATAATATTGCATTGTCACGCGATTTACACATGTATGCAAAATTTCAGCTCAATCGGTAACCGGGGAGTGGATCAAATTTAATTTGCAAGATTTGATGACAAACAACGGGACAGGTGAAACTAAATAAAAGCTTGTACACAATAGAAGGTATCTATAAATATTTTATTAAAATATAACAGGAACATGATATTTTTAAATAAAACCAGCAGAGGTCAACTAACTGGAACTGTATTGCATATTGACGAACACTGCTTATTCAGATGTTAGGCAATACAGATATTTGCCCCTCTGAAGTTGGAATTGAATCTATTGCCAGATTCGCAAAATTACAGCCATCTCGAGAAGAACCTGGCAAGAAACTCGGCGATGCATTATTTTTTTCATTCATTTAAAAAAAAAAAAACATTCTTAATTTCTAATACATAATTTTCTTAACCTAGGTGTTTCTAGGTTAATGTCAAAATCCCCATTACAAATACTTTGACAGAAAACTTGTGTTTCCACCGGAATTAGAACCCGTTATTCTCTACTTGGAAGGCGAACGTGCAAACTACGCCAACAGGCACTTTGAAATTAGTATCTGCGACACTATTTTCACTTCAGACGGGCAAACAGTAACGCCTATGTTATAATAAATACATAATTATATGGGAACTGAACAATAATACGTGAATGTTTCATTCTTTAGTAGCTTTATCCCAATATAATAAAAATATGCATAATTTTATTTTCATGCTTTCAGATGATGATTAAGTGATTTCGTATAATTATAGGTCACGAAATCAGTCTAGCCCAGGGATCGGCAACCTTTCGAGTCGGAAGAGTCATAAATTACAATTTATATAATTTATACAGAGCCACAAAAAAAATTGTCACGGGGAGGGGTACGGTATTTGTCACGGGGGAGGGGTACGGTAAAAAGCGAGAACAGCACGTACACAGTAGCACAAGTGGCTGAGATATATAAATGGTGCCTAATCCTCGTTTATCGATTCTGAACGATTTTTAAATGTTTATTTTTTTTAAGAAAATAAGTAATATTTGCGTATGGAACTAAAGAGTCGCAGCTTCACAACCGCAGAAGAGAAGCAAAGAACCGCAAGAGCCGCATGTGGCTCGCGAGCCTCAGGTTGCCGACCACTGATCTAGCCCCATTATAGTAGTCCTGAGACTAGTACTGCCCATAGTCTATACGACAAATAAGTAGTATAGTATGAAAAATGAAAATGAAAAATCTTTTTATTTGGACAAAAAAAAACTTAACTAATTTGTAACATTCCATGTACTTATAACTAGCTATAGTAATAGTAGGAACACTATTGTGTTACAACACAGCATCTTATATTATAACTTGGCTTATACAGGTGGTTCATAAATAAACTAAGCTGATCAGATATTTGGTGTACATGGATCAACCCTAACGCCTAACTAGGTTGCCCTGTGTGTAGGAAAGTATGCATCTATCTATTTATCTATAGTATGCATCTTAATACTTTGAACCTACTATGCACTGTAATAACTTTTTATTCGTCAAAATTCTTAATAAATTAGATTTAAATAAAGAAATATATTTATAGTTGTAACTTTATACCTATTCATCAGGAAAGTATGCATCTATCTATCTATCTATCTATAGTATGCATCTTAATACTTTGAACCTACTATGAACTTTTATAACTTTTTATTCGTCAAAATTCTTAATAATTTAGATTTAAATAAAGAAATATATTTATAGTTGTAACTTTATACCTATTCCTCAAAAAATATATTTGACCTAAACTTCAATCACGCATATTACCTATCAACAACATGATTCATCAAGGCCAGTGCATGGATGCGCTTCAGTTTAGTAGGATTTTCAACTGCTATCACCGAGCTTCGGAGGGTACGATCGATACGATCGATACGATCTCGGTAGTTAGTCGTAAGACAACAATCATGTTGAGCCATATCGGATGCCGAAAGTCTAAACGGCAAGCAACGATGTTGATGATGAACACAGCTGATTTCATGCCGTCATTCTGATGGATCTAAACCAAACAGTCGGGCTGGTTGGAAACCTTCGCCAGATCTGCTGTTTACTTCCGTCCCAGCCATAGATAGA
Organism: Lomographa bimaculata; assembly: GCA_948107665.1. Classification (NCBI taxonomy): domain Eukaryota; kingdom Metazoa; phylum Arthropoda; class Insecta; order Lepidoptera; family Geometridae; genus Lomographa; species Lomographa bimaculata. The sequence goes on along the minus strand of OX403610.1, from coordinate 8,900,748 downwards.
TCCAATTAAACTATGAAGCATTTCAAAGCGTCACATATTTAGCGTCGATGTGATCGGAGCAGATGGCTGTTTCGGCTGCAACAAAAACAACATGTTACAAGGGCAATTTATTCTGAATTTGTTTTATAGGAATGGCAGCTAAGAAAGCCAGCTGGCAGAAAAGCTCTAAATTAACACCCCTCCTCTTCATTAAACAGAAAGCAATCTGGCAGAAGAGCATTAACTACTCCCCCCTTTTTCTTAACACAGATCCCTCTGGCAGAAAACCTGTCTAATCTTACCCCAAAATACAACGCTCTGGCAGATAAGTTATTGATAATTTCCCCCTAAACACAGATCTATCTGGCAGAAATGCTTTGGCAATTTTTTTCCTGGCACACAGCGCTCTGGCAGAATTGCTTTGGCTAATCTTCCCAACACAAGGCCATCTGGCAGATAAGCTTTAGCTGATCTGCCCTTGGGGATAAAAACTGTATTCAGTCACAAGAGCCCTACAACAGAATACCTTTGCTAATCTCCACTATACCTGCGTTCCTTCCACACATTAGTTTAATAGAATAGAATTCATTTATTGTCATACAGAAAAAATACATTGTGACAGTGCATGGACTGTTACATGACATTCTTAAATGTTATTTTAAACATGTTGATATTTAGAGAAAATAAAATTACATACTAACCAATTTTCTAGGTATCGATAAATAGTAATAATCTTTTATATATTTTTTTTAGCGTATTTTATATCTGTCTCCCTCCACACTCTAACATCATTCAAGGTCAGGAATAAATTTGATTGATTGAGCGAAGCGTGATCTCTAAGTTGGATGATTTAGCACTTTGTCCGTACATCAGTCTGTCAAAACCATCTACCGTCTAAACCATACAAGGAAATAACATCAAATTCTCAGAGAATATGTAAAGCAAAAACCCAAACCCAAATGACAATTAAAATCACATAAATGAAAAAATAATAAGGGGCATACACGTCACGGTCAAAATCATTTTGATCGCCACTGACGTGTAGCTTTTAAACTTTCGCGATTCGAACACATAATTTATGTAATATCTTAGGACTTAATCGCGCTAAAAAACTACCCTCGAGAAGACTCGAGACCATGGCCAATGCAACTTGGCCGAAACGTCGAGGTAAATAAAAATAGTTTTTAGCGCGATTAAGTCCCGAGATATTACCTAAACGAAAAGTTTAACAAGTTTTGTTCCGGCATCACTGCTCTATCTTCGGAACCTTTACCAGATTTAATGCATTTAACACGCATTATTCACGATAACTCAAAAACGTCTGATCAGATCTTTATCAAATTTAAATAAGACCAACGGGAAAGCGACAGCTTTCAAACAAAAAAATATTTTCAAACCACCTCAACATTTAATTAATTCGTGTGACATCACACTAGGTAGGGGGGAGTATCACAAATGCGACGAGCTGGGACTAGGACGGGGGAGGGGTCAAAAAATTATAAAATTCGTGTGACGTAATTTATGGATGGCCCCCAATAGAGAGTTTTTGTATCGTATAGTGTAGCATGTATGACCTGTTGGTGCGTCTGCAGGTCGAGTAGATGGCTCTGCACGTCGACGCTGAGTTCCTGCAGCGGCACGGGCTGCGTGTGCCACAGCACCGCGCCGTGCTTGTATAGTATAGTTTGTATAGTATAGTGTAGCATGTATGACCTGTTGGTGCGTCTGCAGGTCGAGTAGATGGCTCTGCACGTCGACGCTGAGTTCCTGCAGCGGCACGGGCTGCGTGTGCCACAGCACCGCGCCGTGCTTGTATAGTATAGTTTGTATAGTATAGTGTAGCATGTATGACCTGTTGGTGCGTCTGCAGGTCGAGTAGATGGCTCTGCACGTCGACGCTGAGTTCCTGCAGCGGCACGGGCTGCGTGTGCCACAGCACCGCGCCGTGCTTGTATAGTATAGTTTGTATAGTATAGTGTAGCATGTATGACCTGTTGGTGCGTCTGCAGGTCGAGTAGATGGCTCTGCACGTCGACGCTGAGTTCCTGCAGCGGCACGGGCTGCGTGTGCCACAGCACCGCGCCGTGCTTGTATAGTATAGTTTGTATAGTATAGTGTAGCATGTATGACCTGTTGGTGCGTCTGCAGGTCGAGTAGATGGCTCTGCACGTCGACGCTGAGTTCCTGCAGCGGCACGGGCTGCGTGTGCCACAGCACCGCGCCGTGCTTGCAGGCGCGCCCGCGCCGCTTGTGGGCCGCCAGGTGCACCTGTACGTACGTACACACTTGTATTGTACTTGTGGAACTGCGCGTTGGCTCGGTTGGGTTAGCGTTTGCCTTCTAAGCAGGGGTGTCGGGTTTGATTCCCGGCGGGAATACAAATTTTCTCTTCGAGGAAAATTATTTTTCTAAATTTGTGTTTTTGGTTCTGATTGTGATTGTGTGTGTGATGTGAATGTTTCCGGCACCCCCGACTCGAGTCATCCGACTTAGAGTGGGGCTGTGAGTGTGAAAGCGTTTATATTATGTTTATATAGTCGGTCATATAGCCAGTCGGCGCAGTGGACACCCGCCCTCTGCGCCGTAGGTCCTGGGCTCGATTCCCGGCTGGAGCACATTCTTTCCCGAAGGATATTTGTGCTTCTGGTTCTAAGTGTAATTCACATCACATGTTTCCTGCAGCTACGATATGAGTCTTTGAACTTAGCGTGGGGCTGTGAGTGTGAATGCGTTTGTTTTTTGTTTTTTAGATAGTTTCGATTCCGATTAATTATTTTATCAAGTAAAACGAGAACAAGTCAATGTCCTAAATATTCTAAAAACCCGATTGCGACAAAAGTGAACATATTGTTCATATAATCTCCTTTTAAGTTCCCTCAGTTTGATACCCCACCACTTCCCTTCCTTTCCAGGGGTGAAGGAAAGGGGTGTGTGGGGCTCGAACCCACTAAAAACCCCCCCGTGAGCAGTCCCTCGCCGAGGTGGGGCAAGATAGGGTCGCGTTAGCAGTCACTATCTTGCCCCGGCGGTAGGCCCAATGGGGCCACTGCGCCCATGGATGGGTGACCTTGCTCACCAAGGCCATCTCCAGACGTGTGGGGCCGTGCAAGCCGGTAGAGAGCCCCCTGACTCTCCACCAGTGATGCCACTTCAGAGGAGAGAGGAGGCGGGCGAACTGCCTCCTCCTCCCCTCGTACGTCTACGTCGGAGCGAGTCAGATCGGGGGTCGACCTCTCTGGCCCACTCCCGGCCTCCTTCTGCGCTATCACCGCTTCGCAGAAGGAGACCACCTCTTTTTTTTTTCTTGTGGGGGAAAATGCTTGCCACTTCCTAGCAGTCACTATCTTGCCCCGGCGGTAGGCCCGAATTCAAACCGGGCCACTGCGCCCATAGAGGGGTGGCCTTGCTCACCAAGGCCATCCCCCAGACGTGTGGGGCCGTGCAAGCCGATGGAGAGGAGAAGGAGACCACCGCCTGCTGAGCACCTCGCTAACCAGAGTTGATCATTACTAATCAGTGCTGTACCTTCCTAACCAGCATTGGACCTTCCTAACTACGTTCGTACCTTCTTGACGTGCGTGTTGACCATGGACCGCAGGTGGAAGAGCGCGGGACACAGCGGGCAGCGCCGCGCGGGCGGCGAGTGCGCGCACAGGCTGTGCTGGTTGCGTCGGTTCACGGACACGAACCCGCGACCGCACTCCTGACGGCAAGCGGAACGTGCCCAACGTTACAGCTGAGTGGAACATGCTCTTTATTCATTCAGTGTTTTTTTTTTTTTAATCTGACTTCGCTTTCTTTTGTATTCAGCTAGTGTCAAGTATATTTCAAGTGTATTTCATATTAAAAGTCGTAGGTCAAGTAAAAGAGTCAAAGTCCAGTCGCAGTCAAGTCGTGCCCTAGTAAAATGGTAGATGGATAATTCTTTTAAAGACACAAAATTTGACGACCCAGTTGGCGCAGTGGATAGGTGTGCGCCCTCTGCGCCGTGGGTCCTGGGTTCGATTTCCGGCAGGAGCACTAATTCCTTCCCAAGGGATATTTGTGCTTCTGGTTCTGGGTGTAATGTGTGTGTGATGTGAATGTTTCCGGCACCCACGATACAAGTCTTTGAACTTAGTGTGGGGCTGTAAGGAGGTTCTCAATTTGACTGTTATTACTGTTTTTTTTGTATGTATGTTACGCGATATCTCCGCCAATTATGAATAGATTTTAATGATTTTTTTTGTTTCGTAGAGTATACTTCATAGGTGATCCCATATTTTTTTTTTATCGAAATCGGTCAAGCCGAACCCAAATATAGGCAATGAAGTCGGTTTTTTAAGCTTCGCTTGCGTTTCAATTATTAGTATATTGACTTGTTTATAATTCTTTTTTATTATATACATATTATTATATAATTGAGAGACGAGACTAGCAAGTCGCTCGAATGACGGAAAGCGTCACGCTTGCCCACTACAAAAAAAAAAAAAAAACAACGGGTTGCACTCCGCGAGTGCCGGCAGAAGTGAAAACTTGAACATTAACGTTGTAAACAGCAGGAGCAGGCATACATTTTCGCCGCGCGGTAGAAAGAGAGGGGGATATTACTTCCTCTCCTTCGTCTTACGATTATTCCGTCTTACGAATTTTCGATCAGGTCGCGTGTCCACGCGAGGTTAACATTTTTTACCCATCCCAAAAAAGTGCACAACGCCGCTAAAGAAGTTTTCTCTCAAAAATGATATAGTATTTTAAAAGATCAAAACAAACAAAAAAAACAAACGCATTCACACTCACAGCCCCACACTAAGTTCAAATACTTGTATCGTGGGTGCCGGAAACATTCACATTACACACACACACTACACCCAGAACCAGAAGCACAAATATCCCTTGGGAAGGAATTTGTGCTCCTGCCGGGAATCGAACCCAGGACCCACGGCGCAGAGGGCGGACACCTGTCCACTGCGCCAACTGGGTCGCCAAGATCTATTCAATTCTACACTATGTAATGGTAGTAGCCATATTACCAACCTCACAAGTATACGGACGATCGTTGTTATGCAGCCGCTGGTGCCACAACAACGCCCGTTCGTCGACGAAGTCTTTCCCGCAGGTGTGGCAAACGCAGCGTTTGCTCTTGTCTCGCTTGTCTGTTTGCTTGTCCGTCTCGCTTGATTGATCCGATTTTATTCTATAATTGTTTAAGATAAGATAAGGTAAGATAATTATTTATTGGCAAAAACTGTAGTGTTAGTATTCGCGAGTTCTTATTGCAGGTAATATTATTACAGTTTATCCATCTCGGGCGTCCAATGTCACAATATATGATTATACAGACCATACAAATTTTCATTATTTAGTGATATTTGGAATTTATGATGAATAAGCTACAATAATTATAATTAGTTTGTGAAATATAAAGAACACTACAAAAATGTCAAAGACAATAATATAATCTGGGAGTCTTCAAGTCAAGAGTGAATAGGTATCTTCTAGGCAAGCGTGCTACATATTCGGCCCCATCTTCACTTTCCATCAGGTGAGATAGTGGTCAAATGCTAGCCTCCTCATAACTTGAAGACTGACAGATTATACCGTTCCGGAAACAAAGACGCGGGCAATGAGTTCCACTCCCTCACAGTACGGATGATGAACGTAGAAGCGAAACGCTTCGAGCGAGCTGGAGGTATGTCAACCATGAAATGATGACTTACTCGATTATATCCACTTCTGGCTGACTGTACAAAAAATAAAATATTGGAATGATTATAATGTAAGCAATTAACGAGATGTCAAGAAATCCTACTAATATTATAAATCCGAAAGTTGGTGTGTAAGTGTGTAAGTATGTTTGTTCCCTCTTCACGCTTTAACGGCTGAACGGATTTGGATAAAATTTGGAATGTACATAGATTATACCTAGGATTAACACATAGGCTACTTTTCAACTTGATAATAGCGGACGAAGCCCCGGGGCACGGCTAGTTTAGCAATATGCTAGTCCACTAGTCCTCACAAAAAATAAAAGCTAGAGATCTTACCTGTATAGACTGACATTAATCTCTACTTATCTTCCGTTTCCTAGATCATTTAATGACAGCTTTTAGAATATCTTAAGGTTTATTTGAGACTAGCTGATCTGCCCGGCGTCGCCGTCGCCCGGGTAAAAATAAGAGCAAATGACACTCACAAATAACGTGGCTTTCTATTGGTAAAACAATTTCATAATCGGTTCAGTAGACCCAGAGATTACTAAAAACTCACAAACTTTACCTCTTTATAACATTAGTATAGATCAGGGGTCGGCAACCTGCGGCTCGCGAGCCACATGCGGTTCTTTGGATGTGAAGCTGTGGCTCTTTAGTTCCATACGCAAATATTATTTATTTAAAAAAAACATTTAAAAAAAGTGAGATTGTGGTCAAATACTTGCGTATCGGGCATAAGAAAAAAACTCGCCTGTTGGTAAGTGATGTAAACACGCTAGTGATGTAAACAGTCGAGTATGATAAACACGCTAGAAAAATAATGGTTTTAACTCACAGGTTGCCTGTAAGAAATTGCTTAATGTGATAAGGCCGCCCATTGTACAACAATAATTGCTTTTCGTTTATTTATTGTTATTGTTTTTAATTAGTTATTGGTGTTCAATAAAGAAATATTTTATTGTATTGTATTTTTTGCGGTTCTGGCGACCGATTTTTCTGAATGAGGTTTATTGAAGACTGCGTTTTTGGGATAACACAAGAATGCCACCACCATGGATTTCATCACGATGTTACCTTCATTCGAAACTACAACCTCTAATAGAAGGCCGGCTTCAACATTTTTTTTATTTTTTATGACAGATGGGTAAGCACTTGGCCGCTATCTCACCTGATGGAAAGTGACGATGCGGCCGAAGATGAAGCATGCTTACCTAGAAGGTACCTATTCACTCAAGACTTGAAGACTCCCAGATTATACTGTTCGGGGAACAAGGAAGCGGGCAGTGAGTTCCACAACTTCGCCGTACGGATAACAAATGTTGAAGCAAAACGGCCGGATTTGAGGTATGTCAACCATATATGAATGACGCTGGTTTGTTTGTCTTGTGGTCCGACTATAGAAAGGGCTAGGGGGAATCAACATACCCTTTCTTGTTCTTCCAATAAGCCTCATGTTTCTGTATGTGACTCTCGAGGCTGCTCCGCCCTTTGTACATCCGTCCGCAGTAGAAGCAAGCGTACTTGGGTGCAGGCTCGCTCTCTGTCACTGACACAGGCTCGGGCTGCGCCTGTGGCCAAATGTTTGTGATACTAAATAATTTATACGCTTGAAAAAACCGACTTAACCGCTTTCTTCGGAACTCTTGATAAGATTAAACGAATTAAGTACGCATTATTGAGGATAACTCAAAAATTACTGGTCAGATCTTGACCAAATTTAAATGGGACCACATGGGAAGCACCAGCTTTCGAATAAAACAAGAATTTTCCAAATCGGTTCAGGCTTTTGAGTAATCGATGAACTTACATAATAAAAGGATTCCGACGAATTGAGAACCTCCTCCTTTTTTGAAGTCGGTTAAAAAAGAAAACGTTAAACAACGACGAATACACAACCCAAAGTGAATTCTTAGGAGTCGTCTTGGTGCTGTGGTATTATTACCAACTTGTTAGTTGATTGAATTTCATCACCAGTGGCGACCCAGTTGGTGCAATGGGGAGGTAGCTTTCTGCCCTATGCGCTATGCGGGCCTCGGTTTGATTCCCAACTTAGGCATCAGGCAGATTGTTTTCGCACCCTTAGTTCGGTGACTTGTTTCGCGGGTGCCGGAAACATTCACATCACACACACAATCACAACCAGAAACAGAAACACAAACTTTCCTTGGGGAGAAAACTTGTGTTCCCGCCGGGAATCGAAACCGATACCCCTACTTAGAAAGCGAATGCTCACCAAACTAAGCCAATGGGCAGTTCAGATCAATTATCAAGAAGAATACAAAATAAAGATACCATTTCCACATTTCCTTCGTCATGTAGTTTCATATGAGCCACCAGGGTTTCGCTCTTCTTATACACGGCATTACAGACGGCACACTGATAGTCACCTTTGTGGAGTTTCAGGTGTTCTTCATATATCTCTTTGTTTTCCGATGTCACTTTGCACAGCTGCAAACATCACAGACCATGAACAAAGATAATTATTATTTATAGCCATGCTGCCAAAGGATAACAGTTCTTTTATATAATAGCTGTATAGGAAAAGTATTTCACCTCTTTCATGTTTATGGTTGCCTAGTACTTTAATACCATACCAAAAATTGTATGACTAAATAAATTATTACATCTTTTATGTTTTTGTTTGCCTAGTACTTTGGTAACTCACCTAAGATCCTTACAAAATGTATTAAATAACTTTTTTAATTAAAAAAATCAAAAACCCAACTGCTAAATAATTAACTTATGTAATGCACTAACTAAATTACAAAAAAAAGACGTGTGGCACTCGGTGTGTGAATGTGTAAGTATGTTTGTTCCCTCTTCACGCTCTAACGGCTCACCGATTTGGATGAAATTTTTAATGTTACATTCCAAATTTTGTCATTTTCATTATCTTCAAAAAAGAAAAATGTTTGATTCTGTTTGTCTGTGAAAAATCCATAAAAAAAAGTGGCACTCGGGGACTGCCACGGTAAAGCTATTGCATAGCATTTTTGATCAACTTATGCAATTATAATTATTTATTTATTTTATTTATGCAGTATTTTTTTTCCTGCCACCTAGAGGCGAGTTGCTGAACTAAAGAGACAAGCGTGATATTTAAAAAAAGTCATTAAAGTTCTTTAGGCAAGTTATTAAAGCTATTCATCGATAGATGGCAAAACTAAAAAGTATCACCGCTGTGCCGGTCGGAGTGGGGGGTGTTAGGTTATTTTCGTTACGGAATTTCTGGATTCGGTCTCCACGCTCAAGGCCCGCGATAGAAGCTATGCAATAGCTTAAAATGTTTATAAAATCGTTTATTGCGGGAAACATGGTAAAATTATGTGAATAAATGTTACACATATGTTACGCTATGCCAGAAACTGGCACGCAAAAAATCTATTGAAATTGCATTGATTGCCAATTTATTATTTTTAATTAAATTTGAATACATGATTTATATATATTTTTGTAATCTCTTTTTAATTTCCTTCATTTTTATAAACTTCTCGATAGGTTTACTTAAAAAAATATATTAACGACTAACAATTTAGCGACAAAAATCTGCTATTTTCATTTTCACTTATCTAAGAATAGTTGGGTCTTAAAACTAATCCACCTAATCGACAGAAATTTGTACAGAAAATTGGAAAATTTCAGAAAAGTTAGTGACAATGTTTAATAAATGTGAATTTACCAGACATTAGTTTATAAACATTTCTTTAGTAGCAAAAAAAAAACTAAAACATAAAAAAAATTTAAAAAAAAATTTACATGAACACTGTCTTAGTAAAAGTACTAAGCAAACATAAACATGAAGGAGATAATAATACGTAAAGTCAAGTAAAGTACTAGGCAATCATAAATGTGAAAGAGTTAAAATGCTTTTTTTCTTTTCCTGGCATTGCAATGCATGCTGGGTATAGCTTATAAAATGTACACAAATTTGACATACATACCTTACAATAGTAGACATCAATATTATGTACATTTTTCATATGGACCTTTAACTTAGATATAAATCTATACTTTATAGGACACCTACTGCAAGTTAAATATGCCATAGGATCTCTCTTCTTCCTCTCTTTTTTCTCATTTATAATCATAATCATTTCTTCATCTGGATCACTTTCAGATTTTATCGGATTAAGCGTACCATCAGAACCTAAATTAAAATATGAAGTCTTATCATTTTCGACGACTAAAATCAAATTATCTTCTTGTATAATATCAGTTCTTTCCATGGACTCTTTCTTCACTATTACGTCAGCTATTTCGATTTGTTCATTGATATCTTCAGTTTTTTTTCCTATACCATCTAGATTGATGTCTAAGGGCCGTATGTCTGTTTTGTAGTCCGATAGCGGAATGCAAAGAAGTTTTTCTGTATCCTCACTGGTAATTTCAACGTGTTCTATATTGCTTAGTAGCTCTTCTGTATAGTGTGTAATGATTTCCATACTTCGCTTGGCTTGAAGATTAAACTTGTGTGCTACAGTGGCGGCTTGAAAGCAGTCTGTGCAGATGTTGTGATCCTCATCGCCTTGGAACTGAAATATAAGTCTTATTTACATGCAGCCAATTGGGCACAACCTCCAGGACAACCATAACATGAACAGGGTAAAGGCAGATCAACAAATTTCATGAAGACACCAGTCGATCGGTACTCCATCAAACACAAACACTACCCTCAATTTGAGAGCAACAGAGTTCACATTGGAACAGAATACTGGAAGATATTGTTGCTGCTACCACAATAAATGGATTTGAAAACAAGCTTGACAACTGGTTGTGAATTAATAGACAATTTTTGCTAGGAGAGTGAACAGTTATTACTTTCAACACTGTGTGATATAGATGCATTCTGCTGCTCGTCTATTAATAAATATTAGGTAAGACATAAATCATGGAAGCTGCTAGAAATTCTATGGTGAAAATGTATGTAAATCAATCTGTTTGTTTGTGAGGGAACAATTTTCAGTCTTATTTCTTGTGGTAGGGCCTGTGTTGATGCGCAACTTGGGATGTATTGTGCATGTCCCCTTGCCAGCACCTACCCTATTCACTTGTGTTTAGTTTGTAAAATTTTTTTTTTTTCATAAATAATAAAAAAAAACAGATATAATAAAAAAAAATATAATAGGCAAGCATTTGACCATTATCTCACCTGACGGAAGGTAAAGATGCAGCCGAAGATGTAGCATGCTTTCCTCTTGACTTGAAGACTCCCAGATTATACCATTTTGGGAACAAAGAGTGGCAATGAGTTCCACTCTATTGCAGTAAGGATGATAAACTTAGAAGCGAAAAGTTTCATACATTACGTAAAATGCAGGCATGGAGCTTGTGTATGACTTTTTTTTTTTAATGTTGATAGACAAGCATTTGGCTAGTGTCTCACCTGATTGAAAGTAAAGCAATGTTGCGGTCGAAGATGCAGCATACCTTTCTAAGTGATACCTATTCACTCTTGATTTGAAGACTGCCCGATTATAATGCTCAGGAAACAAAATTGAGGGTATGGAACTCATTGTTCGGGAATTAGTTCCACTCCCATGCAGTACTGATGATAAACATAGAAGCAAAACACTTTGAGCGAGCTAGAGGTATGTCAACCATGAATGGATGACGTTTGACTGTTTGTCTTGTTGTTAGATGGTAACTTTATATATTCTGATTGTGTTAATTATACATACATATGTAAGTAGTATATTGTATTTATTTAAATATATATATTTTTTATTCTTTATTTTTCAAATTATTTTATTTAGTTTAAGCTGAAATCTCATTATTTATATTATATACACAATATATGTTTTAGGTGCACGCCCAAAACACTTTTTTCACACACTCAGGAAAGCTGGTAGATAATGCTTCATAGCATTAAGCTATTCCTTGTACACTGTTTTGAGCTAAACTATAAAATAAACAAACTTTGTTAATGTTTTATTGATTTTAATTATGACTTGGCTAACAACTGAAATAAATTTACCTGAAATTGGCACACTGCCTCTAAAGCATCAGCTACGCAGTATTCCATTCCCTCCTTGCCTATTACGGTAAATATACTCTCGTATGTTTTTTCATTTAACGGGCAGAGGCATACCAAACACAATTCACTGAGAGAGCCGTTCGCAAGATGTTTTACAACATTCTTCGTAGCCGTACTCGTGTAGTCTATAAACTCTTTGCTATCAGCCATTTCCAAATAGATTTGTACAGTTTTTCCTGCGAAAGGTAACAGTAGTTACGTAAAATCATTTTTACAGTAGTAATTCGCAAATTCAGCCACTCTTCTGAAATTACCACTGAAAAACTTGAAAAGCGTAAAAAGCTGCGTTCAATTTTAGATCGGCAAGAATCCAAAGAGAATATAACTAGGGGTCATGAACATGAGTATCAGAAATATTACATTGAATAAAAGTTATAACCACTATTCCGTTTGAACGGGTGCAGTGCCCCAAGCAAACAGACCGGCTATGTATTCCCTAACTTAGTTGCGATCGGTATATGTCAATACAGAATTATGCAAAAAAGTGTTTGACAGTTTGTCAGGTATTTAGAGTCTAAACCATATAAGCGTATAAGCGTTAAAATTCCCAGAAAATATATTATCTAGATGTGAGTTATGATGACCCATTACCAAATATGGTAATTAAAATGGAAAATTAAATGGGTGACTGTTGAAATGTTATAGATACATTTCTTTTCGAAGATCTTTGTACAAAATTGTGAAGGATGTAAATGATATAAATTTAAATTTTAAGTCGGTACAAGCACCTGAGGGCAGCGCGAAGTGCGACCATCATTACACTTTTGGTCGCTGCAATAGCCAGTTGCGAGAAGCGAGAACCCATATTCCCTATCTTTGAAGTAAGCAAATAGCCTTGTTTCTTAGGAATTTTATCGGTTACAAACTGATAAGTCTGATTGCAATAGAGATATGTTACAATGGAACAGACCGCAAAGCCCTAATGTATTTCTTTTGGGATCACTTTCCATCGGGTGAGATAGAGGCCAAATGCTTACCTATCTGTAGAAAAAGCTGTTTCAATATTAACCCTTATAAAACTGAAAACACAAAAAATTCTGTATCATTAAAACTGCCCTCCTATTACGTATCTTTGTTGCACGCGGTTACTATTTGAATTAAGCAAAAATGAACCTTATTTCTTAAGAGTTTGGTCAATTTCGTATTGAAACCGTTTGCAACCGAGATAGGTAATAGGGGGTCAGATCGCATTAGCGATATAGGTCAGTTTCATGGCGGTTATGGATACAGCGATTACTTACGAAACTTAATTTTGGAACGTAGCCCTTGCAAAAATATCGAACGTCAGATTTGACATATGACAAGCTGAACAAACCGAAAGAAAGCAAACTGGAATTTGGAATCCATTATCTTCGTTTTTTCTAATATATTTACAATTATTTACTGATTGTGATATCGTCTAAAAATCTACATAAAAAAATGTACTCTATTAACCTTTAGTAAATGTGTTAATTGCAGACGAATATTGTTGTTAATATATTTGCGAATATTGTTGGTAATTTTTCATCGAAGTGCTAAGTACCAGTCGCAGCTACCACCAGTTCAATAAATTGTTTACGCTAATTATCTCAAATATACTCAAAATTACGGCTGATAATGAAGCGCAAACATGCATTTGAACTTTATTTTATAATTTCCATTAAGAGCGACAAAGATACGGTCACAGTTTAGCGTAAAAAGTAGCAAGAATCTACTGTGTAGTGTAATTCCTTGATATTGGTGTAATTGGATGCTCATATTTAGTATATCAAAGAGTAAGTATATATATTTATATTTTATCTACATTAATCTCACTAACATTATAAATCCGAAAGCTTGTGCGTATTTTCTTTAAGCTGCAATGCCTGAATGGATTTGTACAAAATTTGGAATTTACATAACCCAGGATAAATACTTAGGATACTTTCTTACTTGAGTAACACTGGGAATAGCTAGAGAATAAAATATTTTTTTTACTAAATGTATACATACCATATTAATTTTCTTGCACCTCAATACTTAAATGTGGAATATAGGTACATGGAAATTAAAAAAGAGGTAAAGTATGAACATTCTATCTTTTTTTTTACCAATATTTGGTCTTGCTTGACATTGGAAAATTTTTGGCGGCACCAAAGCAATAAAATAAAAAAAATAATTGAGTAGAAATTATAGATTACAATTTTTAAATCACCTCTTAAATATTTTATTTAATAATTTATAGGTGATTAATTACTAATTAGAAATTTCAATAAACAAAAAGTGATAAAGTGATAAATATATATGAGAAATCTAAATTAGCCAAACATACACTTTTAATAATGTGTGGGACACTCAGGCACTCATGTCCATCTAGCAAAAATTAGGGTAAGGGATCACTCACTGTGCGAATGTGGATTAGATGAGGGCAATACTGATCATATATTTTTTTACTGTTCTTAAGTTCAACCATCTCAGTATGAAGAACTTCCTCCTAAAAAAAACCTATTTCTTTTAAGTCTCTTCTTACTGTAGCAAACACTCCTCTTTTAAATATTCTCAATAAATATATAGTTAACCACAAGATAAAATTATAAACACTTTTTTAATACTTATAGTCATATTCATATGAGCTTTCTATATTCTATACCTTCTCTCCATTACTCACCTATTAGCTAACTTTGTACTAGAAGTTGTATTAGTAACTTGAAGTTACCGGGAATTTTTGTAAGTAATATTTGAATTGTTTTAAACTGTTCTCCTACCTATTCACATTATTGGCAGAATTATGGTGCGACAGACCTATAGTCATAGTCTTATTATTTACAGGAAAATGGCATCAAACAATACCATTCAAGAAATCTCTCCCCCTACATCCATCAAAGAAGAATACACCCTACACATAGAAGAAGAAAACATTGAATTAAAAATAGAAGCAGAAGATATAGCCGAAAGAACAGACGAACAGACTCCATATGAAGAAACAGAACTACAGATTAAAGATGAGCTGACTGTCTGTATAGAACAGGAAGATTCACAAAGTAGTGTCGATAGCAAATGTATAAAGAGGGAGAGAGAAGAAGAAACTGAAATTATCCTACCTACACCTCTAGATGAAGTCGATGTGAAATCAGAAAACCAAGATATGGGGCAAGATGAGAATCGTATGCCTTTGTTTGATTACCGGAATTACGATGATAGTATGGACAGCAGCGAAGCAGCAGCACTAAGTCATGTTGAAGCGTGTTTGAGTGATGGTTTCAATGTTAAGATAGAAAATGATGTGTATGATGTAAGTATATAGGAGACCACTACTTTTTAGATACTGAGAAAACCTTTTTAAAATCCCTTAGGATCATAAAAAATATTATATTCAACAAGCGACTCGCCCCAGGATTTAATGAATTAATTAACATTTCTTTCATACATTCCTTATCCTGGTAGTTACGAACACTTATCTCAAGTGATGATCATACATGCGTCAATTTATTTAGTTTCAAAATCAATTATGTAAGAATGTCCCACAAAAGTAATCAATCAACTAATCAAAAATATTTTGACCCTTTGTATATAAAAGATTGGTATCTTATATCTAACTCTTAAATTTCATTTTCGTCCTGGATCAAAGTTTAGTAGGTGGTTAGCTTGTTTTGGTTAAGAAGTAGATGAACAGATGAAGTGTTAAACCAATTGAAGTAACTTCTACCACCAAAATTCGGCAAGTTTTGGTTCATGCTTGGTCAGATTTCTGATTTTATATCTTCTTAAGGCAATATGTCCAGGACAGATCGACTTGACAGCATTCTCTTAACATATCATAAAATGTATGTATGCTATTATTAAAATATTTTGAAACCATAACAATTTGATTTCAGGTAAACCAAAAAGACTTCCCAAGAATAATCAAAGATGAGAACGAACTCACCGTCACAGAAACTCACCTCATTTCCAACAAGTTAATAAACACGACCTCAACAATCACTAACACTCATGATGGCATCATAGAATCGCAGACGACTAAGACCCTGATCATGGAAATCCACCCTATGACCCAAGAGAACCAAGCTCTGAAAATGGGGAACCCTGAAGAAATCTTACCTACATCCAACGCAATCTACGACGAAATGGGTTACGAACAACCATTCCAACTGAACTCGATCACGGGAAACTATCTATCGCTGGAGCAAGAAGCGTATGGCTTGCTGAAGACGAAGAAAAAAACTGCAGCGCTAGAAAAAACATATTTGTGCCCGAAGTGCCCGAAAACTTTCCGTAGCAACAGTCTTAAGAACAGGCATCTGAAAGTCCACCTAACCATCGAAAATCGGGCGAAAGGCATTCTCAGAGGCATAAAAACTCGTAAGGAAAACAAAAAGAAACTTCTAGGAGAATACGAACCGAATGCTACATACGTTTCGCAAGAACCTTTAAACAAAACCGTGAAAAAACAACAAATCAAAATAAAGAAAGATGTTAGCGAAAGGATAAAGAAAGAGGAGAAAGTGAGCATCAAGAAAGAAGAAAAAGAAGGTTACAAATGCACGTGCGGGCAATCGTTTCAAAGGCGAAGTCGGATGGAAACTTGTCTACGCTCGCACACTGAGTACGCCAGCTCGAGTGCTTACGCATGTCCGACCTGCGACCAAAAATTCAAGTCCAAAGAGTTACTAACATTCCATCGACAAAGGCAACATCGAAAGAGGTTCCCCTGCAAGTTCTGCCCCACAGATTACAACACCCAAAAAGAACTGTTCAAACATTTGCGGATACATCAAAAAGTTCAACTGATGGAGTTCAAAGTGATAACGGAAGTCGCGAAAGGCAACGAGGACCTGCAATGTTTGCTGTGCACGATAACGTGTTCGAAACTCTCAGACCTGAAGTCTCACATAATGGAAGGCCATAAAGAACCCTATAACTGTCCACATTGCGAACAAAGCTTCACGAAAATAGTCGACATCGCCAACCATATCAAGAAGAACCATCCTGACATGGGGAGTCAGTCTGTTCTCGACGTTCTAGAAGCTTTTTCTAAGCTGGTCAAAGCGTGGAAATGTGAAACATGCGGGAAACAGTTTCATAAAGCGGACAAGCTGGCTCTGCATCAAGTCGAAGAGCACGCTCCCGATATGAAGAACGAACAACATTTTCAATGCGGAGACTGTCAGAGGGTTTTCGTTAGCAAAGGCGGATTGAATTCTCACATGAGAATGCACCACAGACCGGAACCTGCAGAGGAACCGAAGCCAGTGGAAGAAGGAGTGTTATGCTTGGAATGTCGGAAGGTCTGCCAAGATATGAACGCCCTTACATCTCACATGCGTCTTCATTCCTTGGAAAGAAAGTACCCGTGCAAATACTGCGATTTTCGATTCGCCACGCCGCAGAAAAGAAAAGCGCACGCGGAAATTCACACGGGTGATATGAAATACGTCTGCTTCATCTGCGAATATCAATGCACCTCGGAGAACAGACTTAAGCACCACAAGATCTCCGTAAAACATTTAAGCATGAAAGAGTACCTTCTGACGGGCAAACCTCTGATCGAAGAAGAGCAATCCTCGTCTCGAAAACTGAAGATCAAAGAGACGTTGAGGAAAAAAGAGTGGGGGGTTAAAAAGAGAAAGAAAGAACGGCGGGACGAGGACAGCGATATTGCTTGCGATATCTGCGGGGAGAAATTCGATAGCGATGAAGCGATGCAGGACCATAAACAGACTCATCCGTTTATAGAGTTCCCCAATGATGACAAGCCTAGTAGGATATTCTTTAAGTAGGTTTAATTGAGCCATTCTTGCCTAGTTTTACGAATTTTGCAGCAAATCAAATAAGTGTAGAAACATGCAAGTTGCAATTGAATTGTAGATGTCAATTCTTCCCAAATTTTACAAAGAAAATTTGCGCTGTTACTTTTTTGTTTCCATCTCTATCGCACATTTCTATTTATAAATACATAAAATGACTGTAACTGTAAATGCTGTTGTTATATTTGGTCAATCCAGTATAAATATAACAGATGTTTGAGAGTTTTGTGAAAAAAGATATCAAAAAGAGAATCAGTACCAAGACTATTGAAGGCGGATAAAACATGGGGTCCAAGATATGTCAAATTCGACGTATACATTAAACGGCACATTAATTCCAATTAAGTAATTAAAAATTAGATTGACTTTAAGTTGTAATATGTTTTGAGTGCTCGAGTTCCGAACTAGTAATTCCGACGGCGCGTTCGTTTTGGGTCAAAATGTTCACTATGCTCCTTTCAAGAACGTAAAAAAAAACGGACGCCCCCCTAGGAGCCCCCTTAAATTTGTAAAGCGAATTTTGTAGGACCTAATTCTACAAATTTCGCTTCTCATAACGCAAACTACACGCACATAAATACAGCAATGGTCCGACAATGACGCCAATACATCGTGTAAATATTAGTTGACTGTGACAGTTTGCAATGAGATGCACACACAAACAAACAAAAAACAAAACAAATTTGCATGCTTCACCCATGATTGGATGAGGTTACGTCCGTGGCGTGTTGAAATTCTTTCATGTTTTATCCGCATCACTAAGACCAAGACAAAACTAAATTTTTTTTTTAAATTTTGTCAACCTTTTTTATATCTTGTACTTACTAGTTTCTTTTTATGACAATATTCTAAATAATAACGTAAACGCAAGCAAAGCTAAAAAAAATCAATTTCGATGAAATTTTTATTGGACAAACTGAAAAAAAAAACATAATTTGCGGAATGATCGCGTAAAATTCATACAAAAAAAAACAGACAGTTGAGTACCTCCTCCTTTTTTGAAGGCTGTTAAAAATCGCACACAACGCGGCCCAATATAGGTCCTTAAACTACAAAGCTATCTTGTCTATGTTGTATATGTTATAATATTCTATATTAAAATATTACGTATTTTATTAAAAACGCGCAGGCGCGGTTGTGAATAAGTTGACTGAGATCAAATATATACACTGCTATTAATATCTTCATTAAAGTATATATTATTATGTAAGTAAAGATCTAAAACTATTGTACCTATATAAAAGAGAATTAACAAGAGATATTGTATCATAATATATCGTTATTAATTTACTTGTACCTATATATTATAACATAGGTAAAAGTATTTCCTCATAGACTACGAGTTGGGTATAGGGATGTTAGCTGTTTCTTAAAATGCTTTAAAAGCTTATTTAAACCGGACAGTTCAAGCAAAGTAAAAGGTTGTTCAAAAACCGTCCAATTGCGATTAGGACTCGCGCACGAAGGGTTCTGTACCATTATCTATATAAAAAAATCACGTCTGTTGTATGGGAGCTCTGATATTTGTTTTTAAAGTGATTATATAACTAGATATTCTGTGAATATTTCAAGCGTCTACCTGTTGCCGTTATCAATATCGAGCAAAACAATCACGTTTGTTGTATGGTGACCCCTTAAATATTGTTTTTAATCTGTTTTTTAGTATTTGTTGTTATAGCGGCTACAGAAATACATCATATGTGAAAATTGCAACTGTCTAACTATCACGGTACATGAGATACAGCCTGGTGACAACCGACAAACGACTTTAATAGCATTTACAAAAGATTTCGTGTTCGGGGAGAACGACTAGTTATATATTATGCTAAATCATCATCTAGAAACCGCAAAAATCAGCCATCATCCCTATTTACTTAAACTGTTGAATGTGAACGTGAACCCTAATATAAACCACATAATTTTCTTTATATTAGGTACCAGTTGTGTCCCGTTGATTCGCCCGCCTTCATGATGATTATTGTCATGAATCAGGATAATAAGTAGCCTATGTATGTTGGAAAACATAACTTAATAACGTTCACATTGGATGGATAAAACACCCAGGTATAAAACCCCTGGGCCAACATCTCAATCGGTTTCAGAGACAACCCATTTCCTCGCCCTGTATGATATTATACTCGCAGCATCCGCACGGTGATATTATAGATTTTATAGTGCATTATAGTATAATGATTTATGTGTTGTTTAGTAATAACTTATGATACCTAATGATACGTAGGTGTGTAATCTACCCAACTTCGAGAGCGGATGGTGTGCTCACGATGACGTTTACACTGGAGAGGAGGCGAGGGTTTGGAGTGGATAAGGTGGATGTTCCACTGCGGAAGCGCCTCCATCAATCCGGGATAGTACTTCCGACCGAGCCGGGTGATCTTGGCTCGGGGACAACTGTCCGATGTTACCAACTTGGAAGTTGTACACAAGCGTTAAGTCGGGCTGTGATTGGCGGAGCTAGTTGGTGGTCTGTCTACGTAGGCATGCCGCTGTAAGCCAGATGGTGTTCAGTATCTTCTATAATTCTACATAAAAATAAGCGGAGTTGTGAAATAATTATTGGATACTTTTTGATTTTACTTTTAGGAATATATATGCTACTTTTTATCCTGATCGTAATTCACGCGGGGCACAGGAATTTTCATAGAAGACCATCACGTTCCAATACATATATATATAAGTATATCGTCTCAGTAATTCGTTTTGTTGATGACCTGTGTTAAAAACTAGTCTCGATAATTATATATTTAGTTGTAAGCTAAGATGGTGCCTAGTGTTTTGTAATTAGCGAACTGGGCAATGTGGAATATTGTTTAATTAAAATGTTTGCACTGATGCTTGAGTTTCTTTTTACCCGACTGCGCAACGCAAAGGAGCTGTGTTTATCAGCCTGTGTTTTTTCCTTTGTGGCATTCTAGAGATTGAACGCGTGGGTGATTTTGATGATTTAAGAATCACCAAAATCACCCATGCGTTAGTTCTTGAGTGACACTGGCTCGATTAAAATAATTTTCATTTTCATTTATTACTCACACGATTATAACAACGTTTTTATTTAATTTTGAGAGACGAAACGAACAGTCTCGCTAGATAGGCCCTGTTCCTCTAAGTTCAACTAGGTTCAACTGGTTGAACTTATTGGACAAAAACTTCCAATCGTTTCAACCTAGATATTTTTTATAACAGTAGAACATATTAAAGATTATTATTAGATTATTTTAGATTTACAGCCTAAGACAAGACGATGTTCTAAATTTTTCTGTACCGCCTCTGTGAATTGCGGCAGGGAGATATTCAAAATATTATTATCTAGATCGTTCGATACACTATTTATCCCCCCATGTACCCCACCATGCCGATAACGAACATACATAGTATATCGAGTTTCTTATACAAGAATCGACAAAACCTATTTTGGATCTTTTCTACCATGAGGCTATACTTGGCCTCGTGGGGATTCCATATCATGGCGCCCGTTTCGAGATGACTCCGTACGAGCGCATTATATAAAATTTTAATAATATAACTATTATTAAAAATAGATTCACGTAAGCGTTAATCTATTTATTTTAATCGTGCCAGTGTCACTCAAGACATGACGGTATTTCAAATTCAATATGGCGGCCTGCAGACGCCATGACCCGTTTCGAATTTACTGACGCGCGCCGTTCCAGCTTTTGGCACAGCTGCATGCCTAATTTATATTTGACCTCTTTTCCTTTCCTTCATCTACCAAAATTTAAAATTGACTACAATGCGACAATGATCTCTTGGGACTCGGTCAGAATCGGAACTAACGCCGCCATCTTGTGAAATGGAAAATCTATCTAATAACGAGCAATTCTTGGAATCTCGGACGATTTTCATGAAATTTAGTATGCAGGGGTTTCGGGGGCGATAAATCGATCTAGCTAGGTTTCATTTTTAGAAAACGTCGTTTGAACGAGCAAAACTCGGTCGTCCAGGTACTAATGAATGATAACCACAAAAATATTAAAATTGTATTTATTATCACATACTACGACAATCATTTCTCCGATACGAAACTTACATTAAAATTCATAACATATATAACAAATTACCACAATTTAACCAGAATCATCAAAACAAAACCGGTAATTATTAAACAAAATCAAAAAATAAAAATGTGTACCATTTCCATACATTTTACACAACAAATAAACACAATTTAAAGAGCATTTAAGGAAATTTAAATCAGAATTGTTTCTTTTTCTTCTATGTATATATAAATAATGTTTGATATACATAGACAAATTTAATTGTAAAGGAGAAATATACACCCTAGTACAACATAAATTAATTGTGAATCCCACATCAACTTAAAAAAGTTTGCTTATAATTAACACTAGGATAATTACTTATAATTATGTTGTTACAAGAATAGTATAACTTTTTATTTCGGATCCGCAAACTGTGTGCATTTAACCAATACATATATATATATTTTTTACTTGTTCTATTCACTAGTCACAATCAAAGTCAAGTAAAAGAGAAAAGAGTCATGGTCCAATCATAGTAACAAACAAAAATATATAGATCAACTACTAGAATGTTCACAAAAACAGCGAAGGTAACAGAGCATTTGTTGTTCGCGCTCGGTTCGTCCGTCTACTAAAATTATACTATTGCTGTAACAACACCATAAATCGAACATTCCTTCGAACATGTACTGACTTTTAATTAACTAAGATGTTAAAAACGCAGCCCTTACTGTACCCCTTATTGATAAAACGTTCAATAAACCATCTTTAGTTAAATGTTTCGTTTTTACTGGTGAGATTTAACATGAGTAAAAATAAAGAGATATCGACAATTGTCAGACATTCTGCCGCCAATCAGTAGTGTGCAAACATTTCTGGGTTCCCACAAGGTGTACGGACGACATAGTGAAGGTCGCAGGAAGACGCTAGGTGTAGGCCGCTAACAACCGTTCTTTTTGGAGAACTTTGGGGAGGCCTATATCAGTGGACTTCTTGCGGCTGAGATGATGATGATGACTACTGTGTTATTGAAGGGCAATTTTCTAGTGAAATTACAGGGCTTGTAAGAAGTTTAACATATATCTGAGGGTGACGAGAACAGTGCTCTGCCGCGCGATTTTTGAGTTCAAAAATATCTGGGTGGGACTGCACTGTAATGGGCGTGACGGTTACTATCAAATACCTATTCCACTAAGTCTAACTATAAGTTCAACCAGTTGAACTTATTGGACAAAAAAGTCCAATTATATCAACTTTGTGATACTTAAAAATAATTATGTAACAGTTGAAATAAATGGACATTTTATGTCCACTAAGTTCAACGATCGGAATCGGAAATTTAAATTACTGCATCAGTAATATGAATAAGGATATAAAATAATAAACAGGAAGTTTTTCTGGCCGTGGACTAAATTATAAGCGAAATTTTTTTAAGTCGTTTTTCCTCATTGCCCCCTTTACGACACCCTAACCCAAAATTTTTGTGATGAATGATTTATGATTTAAATAGTAAGTTGAAGTAATAGGATCAATATTGTCCAGTAAGTTCTACTGTTATAAAATATATCAAAGTTGAAATAATTGGACGTTTTTTGTCCAATAAGTTCAACCAGTTGAACCTAGTTGAACTTAGAGGAACAGGGCCTATCTAGCGAGACTGTTTCGTCTCTCAATTATATAAAAAACAATAAAATGTAACTAATAAAGCTTTATCGAACGTTTATCTTTCACGAAGGCGGTAAGGTGCAAAGGTTTGGGTCGACACAGTTTTTATCACAAAGTATAAATAAATATAAATACTTTATCTGCTACGTTAGTCTATTCCAACTTTTATTTAGCTAACATTCCTGAAGTGTGTCGAAACCAAACTTCTATAGTTTGACAAGGCGACGCAATTTGTATAATCTTGGTCATTTTTTACAAGCTTTTATTTAGTTTCACCTGTCCCGATGTTTGTCATCTAATCTTGCAAAGTGGTCATAGGAACTCTGTAATGAAACGACACAGCCCCATCGAGTTTCGGCTCGTTTGATTTGTCTTGACAAGTTCTCTGGTTATATAACTTTTAGTCCTTTTACAACTTGTAAAAGCTTGATTTTAAAAACTTTTTTAAGTGTGACTTATTTCTTTTATATTTGGCTTGGCAATTTATGTTTATTTTTACATTTAGCCAGTGTTAAGTAAAAAATATTTTAAGCTTTCAAAACTACTCCTAGTCAAAGTCAAACTCAATTTAAAGAGTCACGGTCCAGTCGTAGTGGAATTACGTATCTCTTGATGCATATCAGTGTTCTGGCATTTTAGACTTCAGGCAATACAAAGGAGCTTGGGCTATCAAAATGTTAATTCCGGGATAAAAAGTAGCCTGTGTCCTTGCCCAAACTAGTCTATCTCTGTACCAAATTTCATCAAAATCGGTTCAGTTAGGCGTGAAAGCGTAACAGAGACAGAGTTATTTTCGCATCCTACTAATATTATAAATGCGAAAGTTTGTGTGGAGTCTAGTTCTATATAGACCGCAAAAATCTTAAAAGAGAGGAGGACTGCTGAGTTTTGTTAACAGATAAGAAATAAACATAAATACTACACAAAAAAATATATAATTGTTGTTTATAAATTTTGTTATAGTATTTAAACTAAATAACGAGGGCAAAGCCGCGGGGCACAACAAGTTTATAACATTAGTAGAGATGGTATTTTAGAGCGTTTGTGGGACAGTACAGACGCGTCGCCTAATCCAACTAAAACAAGCTTACATACAGCTTTTAAAAGCCGAAACTGATGCTCCAAGGCTGTGCCATGCTGGCGGCTGGCTTGCGGACCACTAACACATTGTTCCCTTTGTGTAGAGTCATCTGCAACGACGTCTGTTTGTCTCCTTGGATCAACTTGGCCGTTTTGGGGGCAGTTTTTATACCGGCGATGACGATGCGCTCGACCCACGAACGGGTGGGGTATGTCGCCTTGTCGCTTGCGAATCTGTGGAAGTGTCAATGTTAAAATTTGATAAACCGTGAATGAATTTTTTTTTTTTTTTTATTAATTACCAACATGAAAGTTTAACATAATATTCAAAATCATGCATCTGTAAACCTCGTAAAGATTTGTCTAGATGCAAGGTCCTCTACAATAATATAAGCTTAGCAATAACAAATCAATAACAATATACACGTGTAAAGTGAGTTATTTCTAATTATCCTTATTATTGAGTAAATTGAAATCGTTTTTTGACTACCCAGGTGGCGCAGTGGACAGGTGTCTGCCCTCTGCGCCGTGGGTCCTGGGTTCTTATATCTGGTATATTTGTGCTTCTGGTTCTGATTGTGATTGTGTGCGTGATGTGAATGTTTCCGGCACCCACGATACAAGTCTTTGAACTTAGTGTGGGGCTGTGAGTGTGAATGCGTTTGTTTTGTTTTTTGTTTGTTTATTCCCATGGGCCCCAAAGAGGCACTCATGAAAGTTAATGACTCTACTGCCAGATTCGAAAAATTACAGCCATCTCGAGAAGAACCTGGCAAGAAACTCGGTGGCGCATTTCATTCATGTTTTTAACCACTCTTTAAGGACTAATACAGGACTTATATAAAACTAGGTGTATCTATATTATGTAGTATTGTGTATCTATTCTATTTCTAAATGATTTCTATTCTAATACTAATCACACACTAAGTATGATGACTGAAACATTCACATCACACACCCAATTACAACCAGAACCAGAAACAATTTTTTCCTTGGGGAGAAAACTTGTGTTCCCGCCGGGAATCGAACCCAATACTCGATGTTTAAAAGGCGAACAGTACGCCACCAAACTAAGCCAAAGGGCAGTTCAAATTATGGATATATGGATGGCATTTGACAGTTTGTGTTGTTGTTAGATGGTAAAACGGGCATAGAGGATTTAAGTAGTATAATTCCTGCGCACACTCTCCAAAATGTAAGCGGTAGAACACCGATAGGCTCGCGACCTTACGTCGGTGACCGAGGCTCTGCAATTTGTACTCGAGTAGCTTATTAAACTGACTTACTTGTAAGTAAGTAGCGCGGGCTCGTAGCGTAGTTTGGCGTAAATGTATTTGTTCTGTTTGTATTCGTAAGTTTCTCCATCGTCGATGTAAAGAGAGCCCGCCGCGAACCCCTGGAAGGAAAAACATAAATATAATAAATTATTTTAATAACTTTGTAACTTGTATGTGGGCCCCAAACTCGGCATAACCTGTATCTTGGGTGCCCGAGTGGTGTCCTGAAACGTTCAATCCAGAATTCAATACAGTAATGTTTACACTCTACAGCTTACTTCATATACACTCATAACTTGACTCTCCACACCGCGGTCGTCGCGTTCGCTGAAGGGAGCGTAGATACTCATGTGCTGGTCCAAGGCCACGACGAGCGTGTAGGGGTCGTCGGAGTGCCGCACGATCGCTGAGGGGAGCGTAGATACTCACGTGCAGGTCCAAGGCCACGACGAGCGTGTAGGGGTCGTCGGAGCGGCGCACGTTCGCTGAGGGGAGCGTAGATACTCATGTGCTGGTCCAAGGCCACGACGAGCGTGTAGGGGTCGTCGGAGTGCCGCACGATCGCTGAGGGGAGCGTAGATACTCACGTGCTGGTCCAAGGCCACGACGAGCGTGTAGGGGTCGTCGGAGTGCCGCACGATCGCTGAGGGGAGCGTAGATACTCACGTGCAGGTCCAAGGCCACGACGAGCGTGTAGGGGTCGTCGGAGCGGCGCACGTTCGCTGAGGGGAGCGTAGATACTCATGTGCTGGTCCAAGGCCACGACGAGCGTGTAGGGGTCGTCGGAGTGCCGCACGATCGCTGAGGGGAGCGTAGATACTCACGTGCTGGTCCAAGGCCACGACGAGCGTGTAGGGGTCGTCGGCCATCAGGGCAGATGAGCGGCGCACGCGCTCCTTGCGCGGGATTATGGTACCTCCGCGCTGGTACACCGGGATCTGAGGGGAACGGACGTATATTTTATGCTATAAATAAATAAAATAAAAATAAAATGCCCAACGCTTAATAGGGAATTTGCATGGAGGTAAGTTAAATTTGCGCTTTCTCCGGTTGTCTCCAAATTGAATTTATTTTATTTGTCAGAATTTAGGTCGATTAAAGATTTAACGTTTGGAGTGTTCTATATACATTCTTACCGACTAGGCATGCAAACATTATGGTAAAAATAAAATAATGTCGAATAAGAAATAATTAAAATGTACGTATCCAATTAATTAAAACAAACAACGTAGGCATCACAAAAATTCGAATTGATATTATAATGTCCTATAATACAAGTAAAAAATGTCATCAATTTGATTTCAAATAATACATATATAATCAATTATAATTAAAATTAAAAGACTTTTTAGGGTTAGCCGAGTTTAATATAAAACTCGGCTAACCCTAAAAAGTCTTTTATGATCTTAATTTATTAAGATAATGAAACATCTATTAAAAATAAAAAAGTATTAATAAAAAAAATTGGAAATATTTGTGCGTCACTTAAATTGTATATATAATTGTGAGTGTCTAAAGTGTATACATAATAGTGCGACTCTGAAGTGCATATAAAATTGTGCTTCTCTGATGTGTATACAAAATTGTGCGACTCTGAAGTGTATATAAAATTGTGCGACTCTGAAGTGCATATAAAATTGTGCTTCTCTGATGTGTATAAATAATTGTGCGACTTCGAAGTGTATATAAAATTGTGCGACTCTGAAGTGTATATAAAATTGTGCGACTCTGAAGTGTATATAAAATTGTGCGACTTCGAAGTGTATATAAAATTGTGTGACTCTGAAGTGTATATAATTGTGCGACTCTGAAGTGTATATAAAATTGTGCGACTTCGAAGTGTATATAAAATTGGCGATTCTGAAGTGTATATAAAATTGTGCGACTCTGAAGTGTATGTATAATTGCGTGTCTCTGAAGTGTATATATAATTGTGCGTGTGTGAAGTGTATATATAATTGCGTGTCTCAGAAGTGTATATATAATTGTGCGTCTCTGAAGTGCATTTATATAATCTTTATTGTACCTACCAACATGGTTAAATAGTCTATCTTTTTAAATTTATAAACTATGGTGCAAATAAAGATGTTACCTTGGAAATGGTGACTTCCTGATTGAAATATCCAGCGGCGGGTATCGAACGGTAGGTGTCGACGTCGTACCAGAGAGTGTTGGTGCTGGCGCCGGGTAGGTACACGCCGACAGAGCTCACCCCCGGCTCCACCACCGGACGTACCAGCAGCTTATCGCCTGACGAACATCACTCTTATATTATAAATGCGAAAGTTTAAGAGTATGTTTGTTACTTCTTCACGCTCAAACGGCCGGACCAATTTTGATGAAATTCGGTATGGAAGTACCCGACACCCGGATTAACACATAGGCTACTTTTTATCCCGGAGTTCTCGCGAGTAATACCGCGGGGCGCAGCTAGTTAGAGATAAACTACGATAGCATTGCGCGCCCCTCTTATATGCAAAACGTTTTAATTATATTTAATGTTTGTGATGCCGAGTCCACACGTTTACCAAATCTCGTCAAGCTTCTACAAATTCAAACGTGTAGATAGGATATTTGGCTTGGCTTGCAAATCTTTGCAATTGCGATCTGAGCTAACTGAGTTTTGTCCAAGCGTTGTAGAACTTTAAAGTTTGCGGCAAACGTCCACATGATGAGCATGTGTGCGTGCTAAGACGGTTTACCAACCGGAGATATAGTAGTCAAACGCTAGCCGATCTAAGATAAAAGACCCCAATCCAGTCCAGTCCAGTAATCCAGGTCTAGACTCTACGGGGCAAGATAGTGACTGCTAGCGCTACCCAATCTTGCCTCACCTGGGCGTAGGACTACCAACGGGGGGGTTTAATAGGTACGAGCCCACAAATCCCCTTTCCTTGAATCCTAATCCTTAAAAGCCTACTTTCCTTAATTTAAGCGCAAGCAAAGCTTAAAAAAACCGTCTTTATCACTATCTTCAGAACCCTTAAA
This sequence comes from Lomographa bimaculata, assembly GCA_948107665.1. NCBI lineage: Eukaryota > Metazoa > Arthropoda > Insecta > Lepidoptera > Geometridae > Lomographa > Lomographa bimaculata. The sequence goes on along the minus strand of OX403610.1, from coordinate 8,872,254 downwards.
CATTAAACGCTTTCACACTCACAGCCCCACACTAAGTTCGATAACTTGTGTCGTGGATAACATTCACATCACACACACAATCACAACCAGAACCAGAAACACAAATATTCCTTGGGGATAAAACTAGTGTTTCAGTCGGGAATCGAACCCGATACCCCCTGCTTAGAAGGCGAACGCCACCCAGCTAAGCCAACGAGCAGTCTATGATCCTTGATCAGGTTAAATTTATTAAAAACGCATTATTGAATTAACCCAAAACTACTGGTCAAGTCTTGATCAAATTTAAATGGGACCACATGGAAAGCACCAGCTGTCATATAAAAAAAAAGAATCATCGAAATCGGTTCACCAAGAAACAAGTTCTAAGGTAATGTAATACACATAATAAAACACAGTCGAATTGAGTCCTTTTGTGAAGTCGGTTAAAAATACAATCTCACCGAGTAGGTACTGATCGTCGATGGTGTAAGTTTCCTCTTCTTTAGGGTACTCTTGGAACAAAGGTCGCATCACCGGCAGTCCATCTATTGAGTGTTCGTAGAACATTGTGTACCTGTAAAAGAAATAACAATATTATACTGCTCGTTAGTTTAGTTGGGTGATTTCTAAGCATGGGTATCGGGTTCGATTTCTGGTAGAAATACAGGTTTTCTCCTCAAGAAGAATAAGTATTTCTGGTTCCAGTGATTGTGTGTATGAAGTGAATGTTTCCGGCACCCACGACACAAGTCATCGAACTAAGTGTGGGGCTGTCAGTGTGAAAGCGTTTGTAGCGTCTATGTTAAAGGTTAATTTAAAACAAAAATTTCAAATTATTTCCAATTGACAGGTGCATGCAAGTAAAGCCACGAGCAACATATATATTTGATATCCAACACGATATTATAAAAAAAACTTAACAGTTTTTATAAGTAAAAAAAATAGTTTAAAATTTACTTGAAAATCGTAAAACAGAATTTACAATAGTACTACGAAACACGTCGCATTGGTGGAATAATGTACCACAAGGTTTTTGGTATGTAAAAAATGACCCTGCATAAGGTGAAGTATAACTCACCAGTAGTCGACGAGCGCGTATCTCCTACGGTTGGCGTCCCTCAGCAGCGCCATGGTAGCGGAGTCGTAGAGCCAGGGCTCGCGCCGCTTGGTCTCTATGTGCGAGTGTGCTCGGAAAAACGCCCCGAAAGCGCCCGCCTGTGGCCACCAACACGGCACTCTTTATATACAATGGTCAAAGACGACGCAACAAATAAGATACATATTAAACAGTACCGAGTTATAGGTCTAACCCGGCACCGAGTCGTATTAAATGGTATCTCTGAGTCATATAAAATGACACCACCGACTGATATTAAATGGTACTACCGAGTCGTATGACCTGGCACCACCGACTCATATTAAATGGTAACACTGAGTCATATAACCTAGCACCACCGACTCATATTAAATGGTACCACCGAGTCATATTAAATGGTACCACTGAGTCATATAACCTGGCAGCTCCGACTTATATACCTGGCACAACCTGGCACCACCGACTCATATTTAATGGTACCACGAATCATATAACCTGACACCATCGACTCATATTAAATGGTACCACGAATCATATAACCTGGCACCATCGACTTATATTAAATGGTACCACCGAGTCATATAACCTGGTAGAACCGAGTTAAATTACCTGGTACCATCGAGTCATGAGCTCGGCCTCTGGATACTTGAAGAATCCGCCAACGTCTGCGCCGCAGTGCGAAATGCCGGCGGCAGATAGAGACAGGCACATCGGCACTATGACGGCTAAATGTCCCCATTCCGCCATGTTGTCGCCGGTCCAGACTGCCGCGTATCTGTCAAAAACAATGCATATTTATCATTTACCCAAATCCGTCAATTATCTTTGTTAACATTTTTAAATTTCGAATTCTTTTGTTAATCCAAAATTGCAAAACAGTAAAATAATTGTAGGATATTAGAATGTCTATATTTATTTATAAATCACTGCAAGGGATCAAGCCACTAGAGTGAATAAGTGCTACACAGATAACATCATTACAATAGGTGCCGTGACCAGGATTCTTTCTTCATTCAAACATCGACTAGCGCGAGTCTCTGAATATTATTAGCAGTGACTGTCACAATTAGTGCCGTGATCAGGACTCCCTTGATTCAAGAATCGTCTAGCAGTTATTATAAGCAGTGACCTCCGACTATAATAAGCAGTGACTATCCCATTGCAAAACAAAATATTCTAACTCAATATCATATAATAATAACTCAATTTTCTGACTCAATAATTACTTACCTCTGAGTACCAGCGAAGGCAGCTCTCGACAGTATAAAAGGTCGGTACTTAGCGTCAGTTCTCTGTACTAGCCCTTCATGAGACGCTCGGATATTGGATAGACCATACTCGTTGTGAACGTGTCTGAAATTATAAATAGTACCATGTATAAACTGCGTTGCCTTAGTAGGGTGCGAGTTCACCTTCTAAGCAGTGGGTATCGGGTTCGATTCCTGGTGGAAACAGAAGTTTTCTCCTCAAAGGAAATTTGTGTTTTTTTTATTCTGGGTGGGATATGTAAAAGTTTTCGGTGCCCACGATACAAGTCTTTGAACTTAATGTGGGGCTGTGAGTGTAAATGAGTTTGAATGCGTTTATCTACGTATCTTAATTAATAATTAGAAATTCTAAATCTTCATATTTATTCTTGGTGGAAACAAGCCTACTGTCCTCTCACCTGTGTTCCCAGTAAGAAGCGATCCCTTCGACTCCCTTTTCAGGCGGCTTGTAATGGCGACAGTCCTTGGGCATCGTGATCTCTGGTCCGTTGAATACCTAAGTACCAACAATCACACTAATATTATAAATTTGAACGTTTGTGCGTTTCTTCCCTCTTCACCCTGCAATGATTGAACAAAGAACAATGGCGAACTCCCATACATCATTTTAGTTGAAGTAAAATAGCATCGTATATAGATAAAAAAATATCTTACGTAAGGCCGGTTGCCTTCTGAGCTTAATTTTAAAAGAATTGTCGTTATAGAAGGCCTAGTTATTAAGATATTAAACAAAACATATTTGTAGGTTATGGCTCAGCACACTTTGCCGATCTCTTTTTGAATACGCCAACAGTTCTGACAGTCGTGAATTCGTGATAAAAGCCCATTCCAAAGAGCCACCACTACGTTTAAACTTGAAATATATTATTACGTGACACTGACTAAATGCACAAGATTGCGAAGCTAATATTAAAAGAAAAAAGAAAAAAAAAAACAAACGTCAAAAGTGAAAACGTCATTCATTCGACAGTTTGTTATTGCCATGACATTTGCTTTTCCCCCTTAAATGTCGATGACTGCAATAGCAACCGCAGCTATTTTTAGAAAACCTGTGAATGACAGACGGATTCTAGACAGCTGATGGTTCATACATAAGTTACCATAGTATTTTTTGTTTTATGGATACATCATAAGTATTAGCATTACGGCTTACGAATATAGAGATGCACTAGGGTAAGGCAATGGACATGGTAACATCTTATTATATAACCACAGCATAGACAAAAACAGAAAAATGAAAAATGGTTGAAAGTAATCTTTTTGTTTCTTTTAATGTGTATTTTTTTTACCTGGCTTCGTCTGCCTTTTCTGTTGTTTTAGTAAATCTTTGTAATTTATTTGAGTGAATTTCGTTAATTTAACATTTAAATACGATCAAACATAGGCCAACTAAAATTTCGCCATTGTTCTTTAGGTAAAATTTATATAGGTAACTAGTTGCTCCCCGCGGTTTCAGTCGCATAAATAAAAAAAACATTATTGGCGACTACATAATACAGATATACCTAGGTTAATATAATTCCTGTATTAGTTAAATAAAGTTTAAAAAATTAATGATAAAATGCGCCGCCGAGTTTCTTGCCAGGTTCTTCTAGAGATGGCTGAAATTTTGCGAATCTGGCAGTAGAGTCATTAACTTTCATGAGTGCATCTTTGGACGATTTAATATTTTGAAATTTGGTGGTCCGTGACCTAAAACTTACACTGGGTTCGTTCATATCATTCCATATGTGGACATCCTTGCTGGTCCCGGGGAAGTTGTCAAAGCTGTACCGCTCAGAGTAGTAGTGAGACACCGCAGGGTCGAAGAAATCCGGGTAAGACGATGCGCCCGGCCAGCACCAACCTACAGACAAAGTAAAAGTTTTTCACCAAATTTATTATTTAAAAATTGTGGTCCATTCGTCAAGATTCTTATTTCAGAATTAATAAACTACTGCAATTATAATATTTACTAATATTTAGCTACTTATTAAAAACTTTTTAAAAACAAGCTTTAAGAAGTCCGCCATATTGGATTTAGAGAGACGTCACTTTATTTTTCGTGTTATCCTCAGCAAGCACTTTCATTTGATACCCATATTGTAGGAATGCATTAAAAATTTCTTGTCTGCCATTTTGGCAGTTCCGCCATGTTGGATTTAGAATGACGTCACACAGCTAATCATGCATTGTCATCCAAACTAAACGTGAATACAACATTTCAACTCAATCGGTCGAAGATTTCTGCTTCAAAATTTAGTTAGCGCGTTTGATTAATGTGCTAAGAGAGGACAACGTCTGTCGGGTCAGCTAGTCCTGTATAAATGTCTGCATTTCTAATGTGACAAATGTCCTACCTTCATACACCTTCCCGTCTTTATCCTTGACGTAGTACCCGTTTTCGAGAAAATCTTCGTGTAAGAAGTATCCAGCTTCCCGCTTCGTGTGCGGGTCTATAATGACCACCAGTTTGCGTCCCTTGGCGGTCAGGTTGGCGACCATTTCAGTAGGGTGGGAGAACTTCTCCGGGTCCCAAGTGAAGTACCTGTAAAAAAAGGAATTAACATAGCCCGTTGGTTTGGCTGAGTGCGCGTTCACCTTCTAAGCAGCGGGTATCGGGTTCGATTCCCGCTGGAAACACGAGTTATCTCCCCAATGCAAATTTGTATTTCTTGGTGAAATAGGCTCGATGCCTGAAAAATTCTATTCATTACGTCATTAATTCCGTCGCAGTACGGATGATAAACGCAGAAGCAGATAGCTCCGAGCGAACTGGAGGTATGTCAACCATAAATGGAAAATGTTTGACAATTCGTGTAGTTGTTAGATGGTAAAACGGACATGGTCTTTAAGTCGCGAGTGAATAGTCATCTTCTAGGCAAACGTGCTCCATCGTCGACAGCATTATCGCTTACCATCAGGTGAGATAGTGGTCAAATGTTTGCCATAAAGAATTAAAAAAAAATGGGGAAATCGATTCGTGTTATTCCTCCGCACGCTCTCCAAAATGTAAAGGATAAAAAACCGATAGGCTCGCTATCTTACGTCGATGAACGAGACTCAACAGTTTTGACTCGACTAGTTTACTATCGCCAATGAGTCTTGTGAATTTCAGAGCTTCAAACTGGAACTTGGCAGAGCCATCCCGAAGGTGACCACAGTACTCCATACATGATCAGACTTGAGCTTGGTACAGATTTCGTCGCACATACTCACTTCTTGCGGTCGGTGTACTCTATGTCGAGCCACAAGACGTCCATGGGTATGTCGTGTTCGTCGCACATACTCACTTCTTGCGGTCGGTGTACTCTATGTCGAGCCACAAGACGTCCATGGGTATGTCGTGTTCGTCGCACATACTCACTTCTTGCGGTCGGTGTACTCTATGTCGAGCCACAAGACGCCCATGGGTATGTCGTGTTCGTCGCACATACTCACTTCTTGCGGTCGGTGTACTCTATGTCGAGCCACAAGACGTCCATGGGTATGTCGTGATCGTCGAACATACTCACTTCTTGCGGTCGGTGTACTCTATGTCGAGCTACAAGACGTCCATGGGTATGTCGTGGTCGTCGAACATACTCACTTCTTGCGGTCGGTGTACTCTATGTCGAGCCACAAGACGTCCATGGGTATGTCGTGTTCGTCGCACATACTCACTTCTTGCGGTCGGTGTACTCTATGTCGAGCCACAAGACGTCCATGGGTATGTCGTGTTCGTCGAACATACTCACTTCTTGCGGTCGGTGTACTCTATGTCGAGCCACAAGACGTCCATGGGTATGTCGTGTACGTCGAACATACTCACTTCTTGCGGTCGGTGTACTCTATGTCGAGCCACAAGACGTCCATAGGTATGTCGTGTTCGTCGAACCCGTCGTCCACGGCGCGTACGTCCGCCTCGTCTACGTAGTTCCAGCGGGACTGGTGGTACGCCAGCGAAAATTTCTAGAACGAAACATGATATCACGCATTACGCAAACATAAAAAAAAGTCATGTGTTTATCTACCTATGTATGTATGTTTGTTCTTTTGTGATCTAGAGATCAAATAATCAAAATTTTGCGAATGTCACTAAAGATACAATAATCAAAATCTTGCGAATGTCACTAAAATAATAATAAAGATACAATAATCAAAATATGGCGACAACCAGACGACTTTCATTTATTTTTAACAACTAGCCGTGCCCCGCGGCTTCGCCCACTATTATCAAGTTAAAAAGCAGCCTATGTGTTAATCCTAGGTATAAGCTATATACATTCCAAATTTCATCCAAATTCGTTCAGCCGTTAAAGTGTGAAGAGGGAACAAACATACATCCACACACAAATTTTCGGATTTATAATATTAGTAGGATAAAAGAAAACAAGGTGTGTTCTCAAGACACACGGTAGAAGTGAAACTTTTGTATTACAGGGAAACATTTTAATTATTCATCACAGTGTTTAACCCCACCACTTTTCGTCACACAAAAGGTTGCGGATCAGAATTTCAAAGCCTATAAGTTTCACTTCAATAATTAAATTAGAAACACAAAAGAACATTTGTTTTTCTGATTCTGATTGTGTCTGTGATATGAATGTTTCCGGCACTCACGACACAAGTCATCGAACTTAGTGTGGGGCTGTGAGTGTGAAAGAGTTTATGTAATTGTATGGTATACTTACGGGCGGTAGAGGCGCGGGCCCGGTGAGCGCTGTGTACTGACGGAATACATCGCTGGGTTTGTCACCGAGCAGAACGAATATGTCTACAATCCCGGATTCACTCATAAACCTGCAAATGAATAACATATATTTATATCATAAATTATATTTATTTGACGACCCAGTTGCAGGGGACAGGTCTCCGCCCTCTGAACCGTGGGTCCTGGATTCCCGGCAGGAGCACAAATTCTTTCCCAAGGGATATTTATGCTTCTGGTTCTGGGTGTAATGTGCGTGTGATGAGAATGTTACAAGTACAATTATTGTCATAACATTATTTTTAGGGTTCCGTACCCAAAGAGTAAGAACGGGATCCTATAACTGAGACTTCGCTGTCCATCCGTCCGTGCGTCCGTCCGTCTGTCACCAGGCTGAATCTCAAGAACGGTGATAGCTAGAAAGTTGACATTTTCACAGATAAAGTATTTCTATTGCCGTTATAACAACAAATACTAAAAATAAAATAAAATAATTATTTCTATACAACAAACTTGATTTTTTTTAGATAATGGTACGGAACCCTTTTTGCGCGAGTCCGACTCGCACTTGGTCGGTTTTATTTATTAAAACAATAGTTTGGCGTAGATTGCCGCAAAGCATGCAGTAACACGCGTCTTGACTAAAATGGGTCTTGAAAACGTAAAAAAAACATATACTATAAAATTCAGTACGCAAGGTCTTCAGGTCACAGAACCACTAGAAAAAAAGGTATCCTCACCTGGCGTCGACCTTCCGCTTCTGGCCGCCGGTGACGAGGTTGACGAGCGAGGAGACGACGGTCCCGTCCGCGTAGTTGACGACGTCAACCCACGTCTCGGCAGAGTTGTGCCAGAACACGCCGGCGCTGCGGGCGGTGCTGTCGGCGAACGATCAAACTCATATACAATTTGTAGTCAGGTTAGATAGTGGAAAAAGACAAGCCATTAATTTTTTTTTTAAATAGGGGTTTTTTTCTATGGGGATAAAGGTCCAATGGTTATTTTGGTTTAGGGGGAAGTGTTCAATTTGTTATTTTTTGATAGTGAAGCGAGATCTCTAAGTTGACTTGGACAATTCAGCACTTTGTACGTCCGTCCGTCTGTCAGAGGCATCTGGCGTCTAAACCATATAAGCGAATGACTTCAAATTCTCATAGAATATGTACAACTATGGCCCACAGTCAGAAATGGCAATGAAAATGATATACATGATGAACATATTAATTTACCCATACATGTAACGAGGGAACAAAGTTTTTTTTTTCTACCTTTTTTTATAATCCGTTGAAAAAGGCTTGGCAAGTATAGTACGAAACGAAACCGGCTGTGGAGGAAAAGTTCAACCGGTTATTTTGGCTGTGGGAGAAAAGGTCAACCGGCTGTTTTGGCAGTAGGGGGATATGTCAAATGGTTATTTTATCTGTGGGGACAAGGCTAGCTGTGGGGGTAAAGGTTATTATGGCTATGGTGGAAAAGGTCAACTAGTTACTTTTGTCTGTGGAGAAAAAGGTCAACCGATTATATTAATAAACCGATTATAAATTGTTTATTGATTCTGAATTTTTCAAATATAAGCTGAAATAAATAAATTGAATTCATTTGTCAGTGGGAAAATATACAACTGGTTATTTTATCTGTAAGAGAAAAGGTCATTCTGGCCGTGGTGGAAAAGGTCAACTGGTTATTTTATCAGTGGGGAAAAAGGTCAACCGGTTATTTTATCTGTGGGGAAAAAGGTCAACCGGTTATTTTGTATGTCAGTAAAAAAGGTAGCTATGTTCATTTATCTGTGGAAAGAAAAGTCAACTGTTGATTTTTATAAATTGTTTTTTGATATGTTGTCATTATATAATTTGTAATAGAATTTTTCAAATTTAATATGGATCAATAATCTGAAATAAATAAATTAAATTAATTTGTCAGTGGGAAAATATATAACCGGTTATTTTATCTGTAAGAGAAAAGGTCATTCTGGCCGTGGTGGAAAAGGTCAACTGGTTATTTTATCAGTGGGGAAAAAGGTCAACCGGTTATTTTATCAGTGGGGGAAAAGGTCAACCGGTTATTTTGTATGTCAGTGAAAAAGGCAACTATGTTCATTTATCTATGGAAAGAAAAGTCAACTGTTGATTTTTATAAATTGTTTTTTGATATGTTGTCATTATATAATTTGTAATAGAATTTTTCAAATTTAATATGGATCAATAATCTGAAATAAATAAATTAAATTAATTTGTCAGTGGGAAAATATATAACCGGTTATTTTATCTGTAAGAGAAAAGGTCATTCTGGCCGTGGTGGAAAAGGTCAACTGGTTATTTTATCAGTGGGGAAAAAGGTCAACCGGTTATTTTATCAGTGGGGGAAAAGGTCAACCGGTTATTTTGTATGTCAGTGAAAAAGGCAACTATGTTCATTTATCTATGGAAAGAAAAGTCAACTGTTGATTTTTATGAGAAATAAGTTATTAGCCGTGTACTAGTTATTTAATCTGTTGTGACTAACCCGTGTGAGTACATGACCGGCACAGCGCCGTATATGGCCATGCGACTGTCCAGCTCGTACTCGAAAACATCGAGGTTGTAAAGTCGGTACGGTTCGCCCGAAGTTGTAGTTTTAAGATGGAATCTATCCGTGTGCTCCGGTATACCTGGAATGGAAATATATGGGTCAGTTTTTGAAACAAAACTTCTTAAATCTTTTAAATTCTGATCTGCAAAATTTTTGTGTTACAAAAATTGGTGGAGGTTTACTACCCCCAGTGTTTATTACAGTGTGATGAACAGTTAAAATGTTTCCCTGTAATACAAAAATGTCACTTCTACCGTGTCTTTACGACTCGCCTTGTTATTTTTTAAATTAGTATTGAGACCTAGTTTTATCATTAATTGAAGTGAAATTCTCATAGGAAAGGCTTTGAAATTCGGATCCGCAACCTTTTTGTGTGACGAAAAGTGGTGGGTGTATTCGCTCTAAGCTCGTAATTCTAGGAAAATGAAAAATAAAAATCTATTGGGAGACTTCCTACTCAATTGAAAAAAAAATGCCACCAAGGAATATCTAAAAACAACAAAATCAACAATAAAAAAACAACAACACCTAGCGGCTTTTGCGCGAACTTGTATTTTTTTAATAGGTCTAACTACACTTCCACCACGTTTGGCTAACCCTCTACCAAACACCCTGTATATTTTAATTATTAAAATTATATTTACCGTATACTTGGTCGGCATCAGGGAAGGAGACGTCAAGAGAGACGGCCTCGTTTCCGCGAGGTTTGCTGTCGTGGTGGGATTTGAAGTTCTCGCCCCAAGTGCCTTCTTCATCCTGACAAATAATCATTAAAATATTTATAAATTGTATCAATTTATATACTCAAAGACATATATGGCAAATAGAAATTAAAATTAAAAAGTGACAAAAAGGGTACACGTGGTTTAAACAACATTTTTTTTTTTATTTCTACCAAAAACCGTCCCCAACTCAGCATAATGCCGGTTTCAAAAACCAGCGCTGGTCTTCCGTTGGGAACGGCAGGTGACGTCGCGCAAGAAATAATAACAGCTGTGAAAGGAAAACAAACACTCACAATTTGTTATTTAAGTAAAGTGTAACAGGCAACATTATTCAAATACATAAACGCGACGCAGTGAAGTGGATAGTGTGACAACATTGATTACACCTAACATATAAATTTTGTTTGCACAATGTACACCGTGAAGTTTAAAGGTCGAAAGATATCATATAAATGAATAAATATTTCAACACAATTGAATATAAAATAAAATAATACCAGCCAAGTGCGAGTTGGACTCGCGCACGAAGGGTTCCGTACCATTATCTACAAAAAATCAAGTTTATTGTATGGGAGCCCGCTTAAATATTTATTTTATTTTTAGTATTTGTTGTTATAGCGGCAATAGAAATACATCATCTGTGAAAGTTTCAACTGTCTAGCTATCACCGTTTTTAAGATACAGCCTGGTGACAGGCGGACGGACGGACGGACAGCGAAGTCTCAGTAATAGGGTCCCGTTTTTACTCTTTGGGTACGGATCCCTAAAAATGAGAATGCGAGCATGTGCGAGCAATTTTAAACGCGTTCATTTTGACGTTCTTTCTATGACATCCAGAATCCAATCATCATCATTCCGCCGAGGAAAGTTGACCGCCAGCTGCCGTCAAGGAATGTCATGCAAACTTAATATACAACAGCGATGTACAACTTTATCTACGGACCAATTGCCTATATTTCCTAAAACTAAACTAAATACATCTATACAGCAAACACCAAGTTACCTACAAGGCTCCGACCTTATAGGTAACTCAAGGTCGACATCAGAAATGTGTGAACTGACGTCACAAATCAGTTTAGCCAATAGCGTGCGTTTAGCTTATTTGAATTTCCAATGTATTTTTATCACTTTCTATTCATTAAAATCCATAATTAAAAGCCATTTAAATAGAAAAAAATACAGGTACAGTGTATTTTATATATACAGGTTATATTTAACCTATACACAAAAAAATAAACAAAAGCAATCACACTCACAGCCCGACACTAAATTCAAAGACTTGTACAGTGCCGGAAACATTCACATCACACAAACATTACACCCATAGCACAAATATCCCTTGGGGAGGAATTTGAGCTCCTGCCGGGAATCGAACCCAGGACCCACGGCGCAGAGGGCGTACACCTGTCCACTGCGCCAACTGTGTCTTCAACCAACCTATACTTAAATCCCAAGCATATTCTCTACCAATCCAATACAATAATATATGTATTATGCATAATTATATATGCCTTTATTAATTAGACATTAACGTCACTGCTGATAATAATAACGATCAAATGTCATAATTACACGTTTAAACGTCGATTTAATTATATTTATTGATGCGACCTCTCTAGAGTGTGTGACCTCACGTAGATCATTAAACTTGGCGATAGGGAATTAATAAACATGTGTATAAAACTAAGTCGGTGTTTATGATCCGTACTGCGAATTAGTGATAATTAAACGCAAGCAAAGCTAAGAAAACCGACTTCACCGCTTTATCATCGGAACCTGGATCTGATTTAATGTATAAACACGCATTATTGACTATAACTCAAAAACTAGAGATCAGACCTTGATCAAAATTTCAATGGGACTACATAAAAAGCACCAGCTTTCAATTAAAAAAAGAATCACCAAAATCGGCTCCCAACGAAAGAAGTTACGAGGTAACTTTTGAAGTCGGGTAAACGAGAACATCGTCAAAGTACGCATTATTCGTCACAAAATAGGCATTATTGACGATATTTCAAGAACTACTGATCAGATCTTGATCAAATTTAAATGGGACCAATTAGAAAGCAACATCATTCAAACAAAAAAAAATTTTTCGAAATCGGCTCACGGAGAGAAGTTATGACGTAACAAACATAAAAAAAAATACAGTCGACTTGAGTACCTCCTCCTTTTTTGGGAAGTCGGTAAAAAAACATTGTCTGCGGTTTTCGGGTACGATCTGGGTGCTTTTTTAAATTCAAGATAGGCATACTTTTGACCAACATCTCACCTGATGGTAAGCAACGATGTAGTCAACGATGGAACAAAAGCTTGCCTAGAAGATTGTTTTTTTCCTCATTGTTTTGTTGATTCATACCTGTGTGTGTATGTCTGTGCCGTGACGTCACCAAACGGCTCCAGCGGAAGACCAGCGCTGGTGTACAGGCAGTATTATGCGAGTTGGAGCCGATTTGTGACAAACTTTTTTGTTTCTGCATTTTGTGTCTTTTATGTTTTGTCACAAATATATTATTTCTATTTATATTCTAATAATACAAAGATGACGCGGTTTGAGCATGACTCTTACTGACAAGTAAGAGAGGCATGGTGATCGACTATGGCTGGTTTTATGGAACATTTTCAGGTGAGATTGTGGTCAAACGCTAGCTTAGTCTCAAATAAAAAAAATAAAAAAAAAAAACATATAGTCTTCGCGCCTACATTTTGCCTCATAGAGAAAATCTCTTGAGGTTACTTGATTATAACTTTTTTTCTATATAATAATTGTTTGATTTCTGTATTTGTTGTTCATGTACAGAGTATAACGGATGTTATACGTAAGTTACAGCGTTCAGTGTGAAGTCGTTTTTGAGAAAGACCCCGGGACAAAATAGGTCTAAAAATAGTGACTTTGGTGGCCTACCAAATCGTTATTTTCCGGTTCTATTCTCCTATCCGGTTAAACCGGTTTCGTACTTTACTTTTCAAGCACTTTTAAACGATACCCCACAAGGGTAAATAAAAGAAAAAAAATATTTTGCTCCCCACTTACATGTATGTATGTAGGCAGCCCCCTTAATATTTATACATTTATATAATTTTAAATGTCATTTCTGTCTTTGGGCTGTAGTTTTACATATTCTATGAGAATTTGAAGTCATTCGCTTATATCATTATATGGTTTAGACACTAGATGCCTCTGACAGGCAGACGGACGGACGGACAGACGGACAAAGTGCAGAACGACCAAGTCAACTTAGAAATCTCGCTTCGCTCGATCAACTAATTTATGTATTACTTGACATTGGCTAAATGAAAATAGATCGCGGAGCCAAAGCAAAAAAAAACTGATAAGACATTTGTGCTTTTGGCGATTGTGTGTGTGATTGTGAATGTTTCCGGCACCCGTGGCACAAGTCATCAAACTTAGTGTGAAGCTGTGAGTGTGATTTCGTTTATGTCATGTTGAAAATAAGTTCTTAGATATAAGTTTATGTTATGTTATATTCGGCTTAAAACACGAAAATTTTTGACTTACTTTGTAGTCAACTAGTTTCGGACAAATTAGTTGTCCTTCATCAGGATGAGTCAGACGCGCGATACGCAGAGGCCCGAGCCGCACGCCTCTGCGTATCGCGCGTCTGACTCATCCTGATGAAGGACAACTAATTTGTCCGAAACTAGTTGACTACAAAGTAAGTCAAAAATTTTCGTGTTTTAAGCCGAATATAACATAACATAATGTGTAATACTCACGATAGTTTTAACATTAAGATATAAGTTTGTTCAAACGCAATGTTTATCGTTTATGTAATGAATACAATCCAATAACCAGACAATAAGTGCATAGGCTCTTAGATAAAGATGTCGATATCTGTCACGTAGAAGATAAATCTCAAGATCATTGACACTGTATTGTGAGTAGGTGACCGGGGCAACGTTAAATATTTATATTAAGAAACTTTTCCGGGTGCTTTTTTTATGCTGGATAAGCAAGACACTATCTCACCTCTGTGAAGTTAGCGACAAATTTGGGAAAAATGCTGGTTTTGTGATATCAAAGGATTGTACCGGAAGTGTACCTGTTTGTACCATTTTCGAAATTAGGGTACAAACGGTGGGGTGCGAGATATTAGGGTGCAAAAATTTAGGCAAAGAAAATTATTTTTTCATACTTTCGCTGGATCGTGCTTATTAATTATTATGTCAAATGATTGCAGGCAACATGGGCTTGTTGGCACCAAGTCAATGATCGTTTGAACCTCAACGGTTGCGAAGATTTAGGGGCTCAAAAATAAGGGTTTCAATTAAATATTTTAGCACTTTCGTTTAACTGGAGGCAAACTGCACAAGCTCTTTCTAGCGACTACCATAATAACGCCTAGGTAATTAAAATGATATATTAGAGAGATTAAGAATGTTTAAAAAAAAAATGAAAAAAAAAAAATGTGCCGCCCAGTTTCTTACCAGGTTTTTCACGAGATGGCTGTAATTTTGCGAATCTAGCAATAGAATCATTACCATTCATGAGTGCCCCTTTGGGGCCCATGTGAATAAACGATTTTGATTTTGATTTATATAAGAAACTTTTCTGGGTGCTTTTTTTATGCTGGATAGGCAAGAGAGTATGTTGAGATCTCACCTGATGGAAAGAGAGAGAGAGAAATTAAGAACACTAGTTTAATTAATTATTTATATGATAATAATGGCGCTTGCAACAGTACCGAATTAAGGCTCGAAAAAAAACTAAATCCTACTAATATTATAAATCCGAAAGTTTGTTTGTAAGTGTGTAAGTATGTTTGTTCCCCCTTCACGCTTTAACGGCTGAACGGATTTGCATGAAATTTGGAATGTATATAGATGATACCTAGGATTAACACATAGGCTACTTTTCAACATGATAATAGCGGGCGAAGCCGCGGGGCACGGCTAGTAATAATATATAGAAGCAAAACTCACCGTATGCGGCACAGAATTCCCCTCCTCATCTTGCACCGGCTCCTTCTTAGCTCGCAGCGGTTCCACCAGTAACTGGCCGTTGCCGTTCAGCACCACCGACACAGATCCAGCCTTATCGTAGAATTCAAGCTGGAATGGGTTGGTGTAGATGACCACCTTGTGACCTTGAGAGTTCATCACCGTGACATGAGCCTTGTCTGAAGATATGAGGGTTAACCTGCAAAATTTACACAATAAATGGATTTAAAACTCATTGCCTTCGTCTTTGTTCCCCGAACGGTACAATCTGGGTGTCTTCAAGTCGAGAGTGAATAGGTACCTTCTAGGCAAGCATGCTACATCTTCGGCCGCATCATCGCTTTCCATCCGGTGAGATTGTAGCCAAATGCTTGCCTATCAGGCATAAAAAAAAAACACGCTTGAATTGGTTGTGAATTAATAAACAAACTTTGTTAGAAAAGTGAACTGCTATGACTTTCAACACTGTGTGATATAGACATATCAGCATTCTGCTGCTCGTCATTCGATAAATAAATAATCATAATTTAACCGACTTCAAAAGAAGGAGGAGGTTCTCAGTTTGACTGTATTTTTTTATGGGTGTTAACTCAGCATTGTTTTTCCTGGTGAATTGATTTTGATGAAATTTTTATTTGTAAGCTGGTGCTTCCCATGTCCCATTTAAATTGTTTTTTTTTTCGCTGGTTAGGCAAGCATTTGATCACTATCTCACCTGATGGAAAGTAACGATGCGGCCGAGATGGGACATGTTTGCCTAGAAGGTACCTATTTACACCCAGATTGTACTGTTCAGGGAACAAAGACCCAGGCAATGAGTTCCACTCCTTCGCTGTAAGGATGATAAACGTAGAAGAATAACACTTCGAGCAAACTGGAGGTATGTCAACCGTTAATGGATGACATTTGACAGTTTGTCTTGTTTTTAGATGGTAAAAAGGGCAAGATCTGACCAGTAGTTTTTTAGTTATCCTCAATAATGTTTAATTTTGTTAATTTATCATTAATTGAGGGTTCCAAAGATAAAAGTGTTGAAATCCAAAACGAAAACAAATATCCCTTGGGAAGGAATTTGTGCTTCCGCCAGGAATCGAACCCAGGACCCACGGCGCAGAGGACAAAGACCTGTCCACTGCGTCATCAAAACACACTGATGAATAATTTAAATGTTTCCCTGTAATACAAAAGTTTCACTTCTATCATGTGTCTTTACGACAAAACCTGTTTTTTTTTATGATATTTAAACCAAGTTAACAAGCAATTACCATTAGGGCAGTGGTTGTTTGATCTTGATAAAGCTTGTTAGTTACAAATGTAGTACAACACTGCCTACAGCTTTGTGGGGGTTTTTTAAAAAATGTCATTGAATAAGAATATTTTTATAATCATAAAAATATTCTTATTCAATGATATTTTTGAAAAAACCCCCAACGAAACAATCAATTTTGACCATTTTAAGGGTTCAAGTCACCTTTTAAACAATAATTGTAACGCAACAAAGTTTAAAAATACGACTTCATTGCTTATATTTCGGTTATGGCTTGACCGATTTCGATAAAATGTATATGGGACCACCTCTACCAAACAAAAAAAACAACCAGTCGAATTGAGAACCTCCGAATCTGTAAGCAAAGCGGATGTCCTGTGACTAGGTGGACCGACAATATACGTAGGGCTGCTGGTAGAGGCCTATGTCCAACAGTGGACTGAGATAGGCTGAGTATGATGATGATAAATAAGAACTCACTTGTCACACTTAGGCTCTCCATTCAAAGCCAGTTGAGTCCTGTACCTCGGGTACAGCGGATTAGCTTCGTCAATCTCGACACGGAATGTGCCATCTTCTAATGCTGACAGTTTGAGAGCATAGTGCCACTGCAATACAAAAACAAAATTAACTGTATTGCATTAAAGTTTCATCTTTGCTGTTTGATTGAGCTATTGAAAATTCTTTATTGCCCAAACAAAAATAAGTTGTAGGTACAAAGGCGAACTTAATGCTATGAAGCATTATCTTCCAGTTAACCTCAGTGTATCATGTAGATTTTAAGTGTAAATGCTATGGAGAAGTAAGTTCTATTTATTATTTAAACATTTATGGAATTATAAGTATATTAAATATTTTTTGATTAAGTCTAAAAGTATTTTACATTATTAAACATATATAAAATAGATACAGACACTTTGTTCCCTATTTCATTTAAAGCGAGACGCTAACAGCGCATCATGGGAACACAGAAAAGATTATTACTTCCTCATTTCTAAACTTAATATTAGTATTAAGTACAATAATGTTTTACATTAGTATTGCCGCACCATCGTCAGCCCTTCATTCCCAGAGATGGGAAACCATTTTTCTCACAGTGAGAGTCTCGGACATAAATCACCATGATGCTCCAGTTGATCGCATAAACACAAACAAGGAATTTCTGCTCCTGCCAAGAATCGAACCCAGGACCCAAGGCGCAGTATGTACTAGAATTTGATGACATTAGACATGCCAGTTTCTTTAAATTTCCTTATTATTTCATTAGTGTGTACAAACTTTGCAAGTAACTTGAGACAATCATTAACCCTTGGTCCATCGCATGGGGTCTTTGCAAGCCTAGGTCTAACAAACACATAAAATTTTTACATACACACTGCTTTTCATTTCCTGAGCAATAGAGTGGTTCACAATTGGAACAGATTACAGGAACATGTTGTTTCTGCTACCACAATAAATGGATATAAAAACAAGCTTGACAATTGGTTGCGAATTAATATACAAACTTTGTTAGACAAGTGAACTGTTATGACTTTCAACACTGTGTGATATAGACATATCAGCATTCTGCTGCTTGTCTATAAATAAATAAATATAAAGTTATCCCTGCGTCTCTACACTTTAGGTACCCTCCGATTTTGAACTATAGTGGGCCTTGTATCTTTTTTTATATGAATACACAGAGAGAAATTTATATTCCTAGTTTTAGATTAATAAGTAAATAAATTTAAAGCAGTAAAGGAATGTTTGATTTATTACATGTTTTTTATTGACATTGAAAAAGTTAACAAAAAAACGTTAAGTTAATGTATAAGCGATAATCAAACCATATGATATTACGTCTCAAAAAACCAATATGCCACAATTAATATGCATTGTCAATCACATTTTTTATAATGAAAATACCATGATTTTACAACTATATTTCTAAGTAATTTTTAAACTTTCACGATTCGAACACATAGTTTAGGTAATATCTCGGGACTTAATTTCGTAAAAAAAATATTTTTATATTTCTCATGCTGACACCCGCATTCTCCAGTCTTCTCGAGACCATGGCCAATGCAACTTGGCCGAAACGTCGAGGTAAATAAAAATAGTTTTTTAGCGCGATTAAGTCCCGAGATATTACCTAAACTATATATTTCTAAGTATAACTGCCCATTGGCTAAGTTGGGCAAGTGTTCGCCTGATTACCAAGGGTATCAGGTTTGATTTCCGGCAGGAACGCAAATCTTCCCTTAAAGAAATTTGTGTTTCAAGTTCTGGGTGTGATTGTGTGTGCGATATGAATTTTTCCTGCACCCACGACACAAGTCATCGACTTAGTATAGTAAAAGTGTGAAAGCGTTTTATCAAGGTTATGTCTAGACATAGCAACACAAAAGCTATACTAGTTAAACATTTGTAATGACATAGTTAATATTTTAATTAATATGTGGCTAGACAATCAACAACTGAAAATGTATATGAAACTTGGCTCAACCCCAAGGATTATATTACAAGACATTTTATGCCAAAAATGATTGTAGCTTACCTCAACTGTCTCCTTTTCTGTAGCTGGGTCAACAGTTAAGACTTCAGCAGATAGGACGTTTTTGTTCACTATCACCGAGTCTACATTGAGAAAGTACTGAGATTTCTCAGGCTTGAAGTTACGCAGTCTTTTGCAGAAACCCGCCTGATCACAGGTTTTAAAATTATTCCTATCTACTGCATCAGTGACAGTAACAGCCAATGCAACCACCAGAAGAAGGCCCACGGTCTTCATGCTGCAAAACAACAAATAAAATATATGGAAACAATCTAAAAAGGATATGTGGAAACAAAGGCCGGTTTTAAGCATCGATCAAAATGAACACGGAAAATACAATCCGTACCTGGCTGATTATGCAAATTAAAACTAGCACACAATTCACCAGATAATTCTAAATCATAGCCGATAACTAAAACGGCAAATTAGGAGAGATTTTTTATCTTAAAACGCCGAATTTGTGATAAAACCACACGCTCGACGTGGAGAATTCCTGTTCGGCATTCCACTTCGACACGATTTTGGGGATGCCAGCTTATAATTTAATTAAATATTTCTTAGGATTAGTCTACATACCCGATAGTACGTATCCGATACATTTTGCCGAAGTTTATGAAATATTTTTATTTAAGGATATTAGAATTTTTTTTTTTTTTTTTGGAATTTAGGAATAATTTAATATTTTTATTCAGAACTGTCTGTAACCTCTTCTACGTCGTAAGTTCCCTTAGAGTATTTCTTAAAATCCTTTCTACACCTTCTAGTGCTCCATTGTAATATTACTAAATTAGCTACCCTAAGAATGGCATGTCTCTATCACTTCGGTTCTGGTTTAGGCTATGTTTGTTATCAGTCAGCCAAATGACGACGCGACGATGTGATGGTTTTATATATTATGAATAATCAATTATCACTAAAAAGGAATTAAAAATCAAAGCATTTACCATATACAGTATATAATAAAACAAGCTTGACAATTGCGTGCGAATTAATATACAAACTTTGTTAGAAAAGTGAACTGATATGTCTTGCAGCACTGTGTGATATAGTCATATCAGCAATCTGCTGCTCGTCAATAAACAAATTAATAAAATAAAGAATTAAAGTGTCCTATACGAGTATTATGGCATTGAGGAAAATGTCCATTGATTGTAACTTTAAGTGATAAAGACTTTGATCCGCAGGGTAAACTGCTTTGGCCTCAAGGTTGGTGACCTTAACTGTGGTTAGTTAATTTATGCATAGAGTCGAAGATGTTAACTTCGAGTCTGTGACCTTGACCTAGAGTCAATATCCCTTGCTTTAGGTAGGCCATCATGGGTTCGTAAACCAGTACTCATACTGAATTTAAGTCATCAATACTAGCCTAAGGCAAAGTCACCAAGTTAATTGGTGACTTAGCTAAGCGCTATATCGCTTCGCTAAGCGAAGAGGATTGTTAGATTATTTGTAAGTAGTGACCAAATCGCCTGAGAAATATGAGCGAAGCAGGCATGCCACGGCCAGCGAGCACCAGCAACACTTTCTATAATTATTATTATTTATGTTACGGATTCAGGTAATTTAGGTCTAAAGAAAAAATCGAAAATGACCTGATTATCCCATATTATTTTGATACTATCAATATATCTTTGGATACCTGTTTGTATAGAACATATTATATATATTCCTCACGCTTACCATCACCGAGATAAGTGTGGAAAAAACTTAGTGTGCAGGTATTTAAGTATTTCAAGATAGAAGTTGTTCAAACTAAAGACCATTGTCTTCGATGATTCTATCGGATTCCGAAATAAAAATGTATTCATAATATGGATACAATATATGATCTGTAATTTATAAGTGTCCTGCGCCCCCTTCTCGACACCTGCTGGATTTACTACAACCTTCCTAATAACTTATATATAATGTAACTAAACAGCTAAGCGAACGCTATCGCGAAAGTAAAATAGCAACGTCCTCGAGTTGTTAACATCTGTATTATTAGAATAGAAAAGAATAGAAATCATTTATTGTTAAATATTTAAACAATCATATTATGGTACACAAAAGAAAAAAAATACATGCAAGAAATATTTAGCAATTGGAATATGTTTTATTTAGCTACGTGTTTTAAATTCCTTAAGTATAGACACTGCTCAATATTTTTTGCTTCTGGTAACCAATCCACAAAATGTCATCTACATATTGACGAGAAAATAGTTCGAGTTCAAATCGATTAATCGACTATGTATATATATATATATATATCTAATAAAAAAAAATGGTTGTCTGTAAAGTCGGTTTACGGTTTACGGACAATAATTTTACGTGAACGTCATAAGATGAACGCTTAGGCCGATCGTGCCTCTCTATCGCTTGTTCCGCGCTCTCGCTTGCACGCTCCGGCTCAGGCGATTCGTAACACTTTTTCGTGCGTGCAGCCGGTGTTCATGCCGTTATCACGTCAACAAAATCCGCGAAATCACTGTAGCCTAGCGGCTACCTTGATTTCGAGGATTTTTTAGGTCTTAGCCTAGACCATAGAAAAGAATATACTCTACCCAAGATCCGAGGCCTAGACCAACACTAGTTATTAGAAATGTCAATGTCAGGAAATATTAGCAAGATTATTCGGAAATGTCACCGGCATTTTCCAACGGAATTCGCAAAATTCCATGTTCCACATTTCTGGTTTCTTCAAATTATTCAAAACAAACCCGTTTTCTATCGGTAGTAAAAATGACTTCCCGACCAGACTGGCATATGGAAAAAAATAAACTTTTAAAAATACGTACCACAGAAGAGAGAAGAAAATTGTACAAATCGAAAGATTTCATATCCCTGGATTCTATCATGCGTTGGTCCATTTATGCGACTACAAATAAAGCAGTTGAGCTCAGGAAGCCCACCCTGGATGACATTAATGTGTATAATAAGATTAAGATTAATCGTAGCCTTAATGACAAGCTATCAGGGAAGGTATCGATTTGGCAGGGTGACATCACTAAGTTGGAGGTAAAACTCTTTTTATATGCATAATTGGGATAGTGGCGCATGTTTTTCTTAAACGGTTTTCTTCAGAACTGCCCCTACCGAATTAGGGGCAAAATCTTTGTAGAGGTCAAGGTCAGTGACCTTGAAGGTCAATGACCCCCAGCATCATTAAATTATAAATTCAGACAATAATTGCAGCTGAACCAGAAACACAAATTTCCCTTACAGAGAAATCTTGTGTTTCCATCGAGAATTGAACTCAATACCCTCTGCTTAGAAGACTTAATATTAGAACACACCTGACAAAGCCATCGGGGGGATTCTATCAATTCTGGCTAATTTGTGTAGTAAAGTATCATTATTTATTATGTATGTAGAATTTTCAATTATATATTATATTCATTATTTGATTTTCAGGTTGATGCAATAGTTAACGCTGCTAACTCTAGACTGATAGCTGGTGGTGGTGTGGATGGAGCAATACATCGAGCTGCTGGGCCTCTTCTGCAGGTATAACAAGATTTGTTTGTATATACATACTATTAATATTCTCTTCATATTGTAAAGTCCCAATTTGCAACTAAAATAGGGTGTGGGTATAACCTACCCACTCAAGCTGAACTGCATGTGGTGCCCCTGCCATTCAACGAACAGATTACCAGGTACTACATTGTATAGGGTGTGTAACTTACCAAGACGCAAGTGTGTCATGCTTGTCTTCTTAATTGTACAGAAAAGAATCGTGCTCCAACAGTTGGAATTGTGTATAATACATGTGGAAAATTGTAAATGTTCCTACATTCACAGCCTTGAACCAAGTTCCGGTCTATCCAAATCCCACTATCCTTTTCACTTCCCAAGTTCCCGCAAATATAAAAATTATAGTTTGTATGTTTGTTACTTAATCACATCAATATTTTTTATTTAGATCAAAAACAGTTTGATCCTATTTCTAATTTGTAGCACGGGTGATATAGCCTGCACTGACATCCCTCTTGGGGTGTATTTTGCATTTCCCCCTGATGGCAACTACCCAAGCCATCCCAGCCTGTTTATGTAGCGTAGGATGGTTCTGGGTTGCCGACTAAGCTGTTCCAAAGTAGTTATTTTAGATCATGATAATGATCTATGCAAATGTAAAGGTGGTGTCGAATGTGTACAAGCAGTAATAGTTGATGCATGAGTTTTTGATGTGTATAGCTGAAAAATCCATCACATTCTAAGAGTTCTTTTTCTAATTTCCTCTGTAGCCTTGCATTGGAGTAGTACATGCTCTACAGTCTCATCTTTCTCCATGCAGCCTCTGCACAGAGGACTGTATGTACTACCAATTTTATATAGGTGATAATTTAAGTCTCAGTGTCCTGTTATAAGACCTGTCATGAGGTGCAGGTCGAATCTTGATAATTTGAATAAGGTGTTTGTCAACTTGTTATTTAGGGACAGAAGTATTGTTTATGTTGATCTTTTTTTGTTTGATGACGAAGTCTGTGCCTGACTTCCGCGGCAGTAGGTTTGCATAGTCTCACTGCATCCTCATTTGTATGTTTTCTGGCTCCTTCTCTGGCAAGTGTTTGCCTTGACGTTTCCTCGGCATGTACTGTGGCTTTTAGTCCATTGTACTGTAATGCTGTCTGATAGGTTTTGCAAGGCCTCATGACATTTAGATATAACCTTTGACCTCGAGTCTTTAGTTTTCTGAATTTGTTAATGATAGCTGCACTGTCTGTAGTAAACAAAGGAAGCTCGCAAGTGCGATCTCTTTGCTCTTTGTGCGATATCTGTGGTAAGAATCTTCGTTGCAGCCATCAAAAGTCCTATGGCTTCTGCTTGCATAACTGTGATTGATTTATTTAAGGGTTGGGATACTCGGGTGAGAACATTCCACATCCTGCCCCTTGCTTATTTTTGCACCATTGGTGAAAATATTGTAGGTTGTGTGAGTTTTCTATAATGATTCCTTAAGCAAATTGTCATCCATAGAAAGCTTGTACATATTTTTGTCGACGCGTATACTAGCTATTTTGTCTGTACCTTGGGTAGCTTCTGGGATGATTCTTATTGCTTTGTCTAAAATTTTACGGCACGTTGTAGGCCCATTTACTTTCCATTGATCCTAATAATATCTAATTCTTTGACTATAAGCTATTTCCTAATACCCAAGTCTTCGACTATAACACCTACAGCCCCTCACTAAGTTCGATGACTTGTGTTGTGGTTACCGGAAACATTCGCATCACACACACAATCACAATCAGAACCAGAACCACAAATTTTCCTTCGGGAGAAAATCTGTGTTCCCGCCGGAAATCGAACGCAATAGAAGGCGAACGCCACCCAACTAAGCCAACAGGCTGTTCAATTGTACCAACTGTCTAAGAGTTGCAATAGATACACTAGATTGAAACACTTTTACTCATAACCCCACATCAAGTTCGATTACTTGTGTTGTGGGTTCCAGAAACATTCACATCACACACAATGTCACACCCAGAAACATAATTTTTTCTTGGGAGAAAACTTGTGTTTCCGCATGTAATTGAACCTTAGAGGGTGTATGTGCACCCAATTAAACCACCAAGTTATTAATGTCATATATTTTGTGTATATTTCAGGATGAATGTAGTACCCTTGGAGGGTGTCCTACGGGAGAAGCCAAGATAACATGTGGATATGATTTGCCAGCAAAATGTAAGGACTTACCCTCTTTTTTTTATGGCGAGAAGGGAAACCCACTAATCGTGTTAGCTGTCTCCATCTAGACCCGGTGGTACACCCAGGTGCAAACCAAGCCACTTACCCCATGGAGGGGTGACCTTAATCACCAAAGCCACCCACCCCCCAGTCATACCCACTAAAAATCCCCCTGTGAGCAGTCTCTCGCCTAGGTGGGTCAAGATAGGGTTGCGCTAGCAGTTACTATCTTGCCCCTGCGGTAGGCCCAGATGCAAAACTCCACTGTGCCATTGCGCCAATGGAGACAATCGACGACATCATCTTGCTCACCAAGGCCACCCCCCAGACGTGTGGGGCCGTGCAAGCCAGTGGAGAGGCTCACCCCAATTCTATTCAAACCCAATCAGTTCTAATCGATGTTCAGATATATTTATAATTTGATTTATTTATTTTCCTAAACAAAAGATTAAAAAATTTTTTACATAAAATGCAACTTAAAATCTTGGATGGATTTGTCCAGGGTCATGGTCCTCTTACATATTAATTATTTACTAAGAATTAAAACTATCGTGAGTATTACATATAATTTATGTTGTGTATGGCTTAAAAGCGCCAAGGCTATCCAAAACTGGTCCACAACAAAGTAAATTGTAATTTTTACGTGTTTTAAGCCTTACACACATATTTTTCTTAAATTACTGAGCATAAGAGGCAACACTTTTTTTTAGTCACACTCACAGCCCCTCACTAAGTTAGAAGACTTGTGTCGTGGTTGCCAGTAACATTCACATAGCAGCCAGTACCAGAACCAAAAATCCCTTGGCAAGAAAACTTATGTTTCCACGAGGCATCGAACCCAATACTTGCTGCCTAAAAGGCGAACGCATAACCAACTAAGCCAAGGGGCTTCAATCAAACGTAAATTTAAATTCCAGATGTTATTCACACAGTCGGCCCGCAAGATGGTTCAGAATCCAAACTCCGCTCATGCTACAAGAAATGCTATGAGAACCAGAGTGAAAACCGGCTCACAACGATCGCATTCCCATGCATTTCAACTGGCATTTATGGCTTCCCCAATCGCATGGCAGCTCACATCGCCTTGCAGACAGCGAGGTTGGAGTTGGAGAAAAGCTCCTATTTAGACAGAGTTGTGTTTTGTACGTTCTTACCTATTGATATAGAGATTTATGAAACGCTGATGCAGATATACTTCCCGGTTCATGAGTGGCATTTCAACGATGGAGCGTCTATTACTGAATAAATATTACTTTTTATTGGGTTCCATATAAATAAAATTAAACATTATAGGATAACTGTGTCTGTCTGTGTCAAAGACACTTTCTCGGGAACAGATTTAGATTTCTATTTGAGGTCACATGTGTATGGAATACTTGCATGTTTTTATAGTTATTTATATACCTACTTGTGTGATAGATAGTGCTCTGGTCTGTACTAGAAATAAATGATTTTGGGATAATAATAAAAATAAAATGTTTGATTTTCACCGCTGATGTCTACGAAACCCAAACCAATAAAATTAAATATTAAACCAATAATTAAATAAGATCTTCTAGAAATGACGCGATATCCTCTGAAACAAAAATAATCATCAAAATCAGTTTAGTAGGCGTTATATTATGGCAAAAAAACGCGCCTTCAGATTTAGTAGGTACGAAACAAAGTGATTACATTATCTTTGGTAAGTACATGTACATTATCTTTGGTTGGTACATGTACAAAAAAAGTGTATCTATCGTTCAAAATTACTAACATTTAGACCGATCGTCCAACCAACTATTGGTTGGACGATCGGAATTCTAGTCCTAGCATACTAACCGTAATACTCGACCACGTCATCACTTACGATGCGACCCCTTTTTACATATCTAGGTAGTAACAGTTTCAAGGTGCTGCAGTCAAAATAAGTTGACATTAATAGAAGAGAGCGTCATTTTCTTTACTAGCATTATAATCTCGTGTGATATATAGGTATATATTTCATTTAAATGTATAAATATATCTTAGTTTTCTTTAGTGTGGTTGGTATTGCGGTAGCGAGTGAACATTTGGTTGGCTGGCCCTTTTAAACTGAGTGATTACAATATCTTTGGTTGTCGTGCTGCCGTGTTATTGTTACCTACTGTCAATATCAGATACGAATCGCCTTGTCAAAGTTGTCACTAGTTGTCAGTCGTGTTTTTACGGAACAATTTTCCCAAACAAAGATTACGATTTCTATGCACAAATAAATGAAACTCCATTCAAAGTAGCTTTAATATCTCAATTCAGAAGTCTCATGCAGTGTGGACCTGATGTGCAATGTCTACGAGCGCTTTAGAAAGCGAAGACTTGGAGAATGTGCCATTGGTCCGTATGGAGGATGTGCAACCTTCTCGGACTTATGAGCTGATATCGAGACGGAGAAGCGAAGAGGTGCTAGGGACTTGTGTTATAGAAGATATTGAATACGACAACGAGTGTATAGTGAATGACGACGATGACTCGAACATTGGGAGTATGGTCTCGATACAAAGTGAGGAAATTAATGACGACAGTAGTGAAGCGGAGATGATCGTACCTGAGCCCTTAGAAGCACCTATAGTAGTAAGTAATCCAATACAGGATCAGTGGTAAAAGTATGTCGGATTTGTGCAGCGAAAGTGAAAAAATGGCGTTTTTAATTTTATATTTTTTGAGTGTAATAATGGTGGATTATTAACCGTTAATACTTAGTGATCATGCATGAGCGTAGGCAAATCATAGAAAGTTGATAATCATGCTTTTGGCTTTGCCCCAAACCTCCATTAAAAGTTCTAGTAAAGTCTCTACTAGGCTTGACTTGATAATGATTGGACTATGATCCTTTTACTTGACTATGATTTTGTTTGTGACTAAAATTTCTATTATAAAATATGGTAATACACTTGAATTTTTTTATTACTTGACACTGGCTTAATGCATAAAGATTGCAGAGCCAAAATAAAACAAACGAAATAAGAATATCTCTACATAATGGCAATATATCTCTTAATAACAAGCTGGATAAGCAGCTTGTTCATAAAGGTATACATTGTAGTGGCTGACACAATATCTTCTGGTAGTTTGTGCTAGTTGTGGTCTACTATGTTACTACGAATATTCACCCCAATATGATAATAATTATTTTGGATATCTCTTTGTGATAGTTTTCTTGACGCAGTGGGCAGGTCTCCACCTCCTGCACTGTTGGTCCTGGGTTTGATTCCCAAACAGAAGCACAAATTCCTTCCTAAGGGACATTTGTGCTAACATTTCGTTTGTAATTGTGTGTTGATGTAAATGTTACCAGCACCCACAATACAAGTCTTTGAACTTAGTGTGGGGTTGTGAGTGTGAGTGCGTTTGTTTTGTTAAAGAAATAAAATTGATTTCAGCAATTTAAATTAGAAAAGCGGCCGCGATCCAGTTGGCCTACTCTAGAAATCCTTCCAGGAGGTGTTATTAAAAAGCCTGAAAAATCAAAAGATGCTTCTGAAACACCTGATGACTCCACAGCTGAGTGCCCTAGTTCCTTCGGCAGGGATAAGACGATGACCGAAGAGATGATGTACGCTTGTGCAAAGTGTTCTCAAAGATTTAAATTCCTGTTCTGTTTGGTGAAACACGTGAAATGGCACGAAGACGAAGCAAAGAAGCTTATGCGAGCACAAGACATTGCTAAAGCCAAAACAAGTAAGATTTTTTATTTATTCCATCTACAATCAGTAACCACTTTAAGCAGATGTTTAAATGTAAACAAACACTTTTACCCTCACGCAACATTAGGTTTGATGACAATTACAACCAGAACCAGTGACACAAATTTTATTTGGGGAGAAAACTTGTGTGCAGAGAATTTAACCTGATAGACCCCTGCTTAGAAGGCGACTACGCTACCAGACAGTGTTTCAATTAGCGTCCGACCGAAAACTGGTTTTTCAGCCATAACCGAAACCGAACTCTCGGCCTTGCTCTCTGTTTCGGCCGAAACCGAAACTTATGAAAAATTATTTATAAATACGATTATTTACTGAAATTTAAAAAAACAAAACTGACTTCACCGTTTTATCTTCGGAACCATGATCAGATTTGATGTATTGCACACGCATTATTGACTATAACAACTCGAAAACTAGAAATCAGATCTTGATCAAATTTCAATGGAACCACATGGTAAGCACCAGATTTAAATAATAAATAATCATCTAAATCCGTTCTCAACGAAAGAAGATATGAGGTAAATTTTGAAGAGAGAACATCAAAAATTTTGTCCACTGACGATATTTCAAGAACTACTGATCAGATCTTAATCAAATTTAAATGGGACCAATTGGAAAGCAACATCTTTTAAACTAAAATAAAAATATTTAAAGAGTTTGAAATTATTATTCATTAAAAAATATTTTGTTCTAAATGCCTTGGGCCATTGTCTCACTTCTTAGTAAATGTTTTAGTAATGTAACATAATTTTTTCAGAAACTGAGTCTCGTGATTATGTCTGCAAGCACGCAAATAAACGTAAGATGGTGATTTGCATGAAAACCCCTAAAAAGAGGTCTCCAAAGAAGCTGAAATCACCATCATAGCTCATAAGTTTGTTATGATTTTAAGAGGTTTGTTTTGTGTTGATATTATACATTTTATACAGTTACGATATTTAATGAAATGTAAAAATAATAATTGTTAGTCATCATAAGAGATATGTCTTCACTACAATTTTAAGAGAAAGAGTTAAGTATAGCTTGTGGCCTTCGTTACAATCTTAAGCCAAAGAGTTATAGCGTGTGGCTTAAGTTACAATATGCTGTCATAGAGATATGGCTTGTGGCCTTGTTACAATCTTAAGCAAGAGAGTTATAGCTTGCAGCCTTCTTTACCATACATATGTACACATATGTTAGATTGTCCATAATTTTGTAAATTGTTCGTAATAGGTACTAGATGATTTTTTATTTGTGAACTTAATTTTTTTATTAGTTTTGGCTTTGCAGTCTTTGTCCATTAAGCTAGTGTCAATTGATGAATATTTCCGAGTATAATTGAATATTACACATGAATGCCTGAAGAATCGCAAGGTTTGCAAAATAACACAAAATCGACAACGCCATTTTTCACTTTCATAACTCCAAGTTGTGCATGCTCAACTTGATTTTTGTCTGTGTCACACACGTTCTCGCGCGTAGATGCGATTTGGCGCGAAGCGTGGCGATTGTCATTTGTCACGACATTGCATTTTGGCGGGATATTCGAGTGATACGGCTAGGGCTCAACTGTAGGTTTATAATACTTAATCTATGGTGAAACTTTTTTATCAACATAAAACAAAGCTCTCTAGATGATAAGGTTGTGGTAATAAGGTGATCCTCTTATCGCAAATTGTTCATAGCGAATTGAATGGCTATGCCTGGTGCCTTAATTGGTACACCACTAACAAAATTATTATTATTTTATAATATATAATATTAAATGTTGATATATGTATAATTAAGCAAAAATATATTGATAGTTGAATGTTTTTACATAGTGTGTGAGAGTTGTTAGTTTATTTGATTTCATTTTTTAAATGAATCTTTGTTTGGAAGTATACAGTATACTTTGTTGTTTTTGCTGTGTATAGATATTATTTTTGACATCGGAACCCATATCAAAGATTAGTAAAAAGGTTGACATTTACCACGTAAGCTTATCTCTCCAAAGAATAATGCTGTAAACGTCTTTGTGAATGTATACATGGCGCTACCACGTATCAAATGCATGTTTGCGAGATTAGGATATCGACAAAAAATTACATAATTCTAGAAACGAAGTACTGATCTTAAACATTTGGTACTACTGAAAGTAGTCAAAAGATTTTTATCATTGTTAGAATAGCAAAGCACGTCCGTTCATTTCGGCAGCCTAGCGAAGTATGATTAGTTGGGCGACAGATCTAACACTACAAGCAAGCTTCTTAAAATACGCACATTTAAAACGGTTAGTGGAGAAAGAGGGATATGTTTCCGTAGTTTAACGTCGTACAAAGTAAAAAGTCTGTTTTATTAACCCCCGACTTAGACAGAGCCACCTGTGTGGGGCGATAAGTTCAACGTGTGTACTATGCATCTCTATAGCATCGTAGCTCCAAAACGGCTGAAACGGTTTTTTTTTTTTTAGAAATATGACTTGATCAATATGTTGCATGAAAATCGTTGCGGCAGTTTATCAAAAAGGTCGTCGGGGGTATTTTCAAAATACTAATTTTGTAACCTGTGTTAAATTCAGCCGTAGTAAAAAATACGTACAAATATTATATTCTTGGAGAATCTTAATTCAAATATATTTTATGGCTTACAAGAGAGCTACAAATGCTATAGACTAAAGTATGAAGTGTTTTATTGACCACACGTTTGTTGTACATTGTCCGGGAGTGCCGTTAAATGCACAAATGTATAACTATCAGTAACATTTCAATACAATATCACTTATGTCATAAGCCAGGCTAAACAAATTTAAGATGTTTTCACAAACGAAAAGCGCCTCGCCGAGCCGCCTAGGATTCCGTCCTAATTGCCAATAAAATTATGAATGTTTAAACTATTCGAATTTTTGTAGTCATCTATATTATTTAAAAAAAAAAATTGACGACATATGGTATCCATTAAGTGCTATTAGAAGGTCATCTTGTCTGATTTTGACGGTTGGCAAAATATATACGTTTTGGTCAGCGGAAAATGTATAGTCTGAGAGTGAGTGCTCCTTAGATATACTTGCGATCAACGAAAACAATTAAAGCAGCAATCACTTCTGGGCTTTAAAAAAACACCCTATCTAAGCCTTTGTTTCTCTCCAAAAGTGGAAGAAAGAAGTAGTCTAAGAAGCCGTCTTCTTTCTTCCACCTTCCGCCCCAGATTGTAGGGTAAATCATATTATTGCTGATGCAAACAATACTATCGTTTACTTGAACATATATACCGCGTATCGTTAAATTACTTGCCTATGGTAGCGCATAACTATGTTCCTGGGGTAGTGGAGCGGCGCGGGAGGGTGAGGGCTGTGAAAAATTCGCGTGACGTCAGCAAGCACTTCCCCTGCAACTCCACCGCGAACACACCCCTCCTACTACTGCAGAACACACCCCTCCTACTACTGCCGAACACACCCCTCCTACTACTGCCGAAAACACCCCTCCTACTACTGCCGAACACACCCCTCCTACTACTGCCGAACACACCCTCCTAATACTGCCGAACACATCCCTTCTACTACTGCCAAACACACCCTTCCTACTGCTGCCGAACACACCCCTTCAATTACTGCCGAAAACTCCTGCCGCATCGCTTTACTAACGTAGTAACTAGTAACCACGGACCTGAAAATATACAAACGCAATGCCGCATATAGTGAAGTGAAGCACCTGCAAATTTCGAAACAATATTACTAAAATATACGCACACAAATACACTAAAGGCCCGACAATCGGCTCCAGTACACTTAGTAACTATTTAGTTGTCTGTGACAGTTTGCAGCGAGATGCAATGTACACACACGGACATTTGCATGCTGAGGATGAGAACGTCCAATTTCTTTCAAGTCCGTGCTAGCAATGCGCTACACCTGTAACATAATGCCCCGCCCTTTCAAAGAATAAAAGTGTAAGAATAAGTTAGTGGCTTTAAGATTAAGTCTATGTTAGTATCTTTGTATATTTTATGGCTCGTCATTTTGTTTGTTTCAAAGGGGCCACCACTGTTAGTCAATTAAAGTTGATACAAATAAAATCTATCGTATGTTGTAAATTTTAAAATGTTTTATTGATTTTTATTGTAATTAAACTTACTGATTTATAAATTAACGCATTTTCACTGTTACTTTAAGCTTTGTACTTTGAAACCCTGGCCATGCCGGTAGGTAGGAGCCTCTGTAATTGCCGTAACTCTCTTCTTTTTGTGTCTAACTTTTCTTTGTCCGTTATTTGTGTCAATTCAGGGGTTGATGACGTATAGTTGCTGCTACCAATTCTAGCTTCCATGTTGAATAACGTATCTTCTAAATTACAAATTTTCTTTTTTATTTTATCCGCCGCGGATAAGAGCGTCGCGACGGCGTCTTCACTAATAATTTCAACGTATATTTCGGTATCTATATCCAAAACGGCACTCGCGTATTTCTTTTTTGGATTACCCTCAAATTCAACACTGTTTGATCGAGTTAAATGAGTAAATACTTTACTGTTTGCTTTAATATCCTCTATCAGTTGATTATTTCCACTGACTATACCAACTGATGGTCGAAGTTTATTAGACATGCCATATAGTCCTCTCACCTGTCTGACTAGGTACACACAACTCAAAAACTTCTCTACCTTCTTTTCAGTATTTTCATCGAACCATTCAATAAAATCATTGGCAATGGGAAAGTTGAAATAATCCTCCGATTCATCAGCAAAATTATAGATGATATTTTTTTCGAATGCGGGTATTTTGGGTATGACTTCCTCTGTCAAATAAACCATGAAAGGAGATAGACATCTTAGAGAAGCGTTCAAAACAGCTGAGAGAGTGTGAGCGTGCCCGTAGCCAATTTTAACGTTGCTGCTATCGAAACCTGCTTTCGTAGCTTCTAAGTAAACGTCGCAGAATTCATGATAAATTAAACGCCGCAACGCTTTAGTCGCAACGTGGAAATCGTTGGCGTCCATCGACGTGTTCACCGTTTCTATCATGTTAGCCATTCTGCTAAGGATCCATTTATCGAAGTATGTCAGATCTTCTCTAGTTATATCACCTTTGATTGTTTTTAATTTAGCAAACTGCAGCTGCATGTATTTAATGCTCTGCCAGATCTTGTTGCAGAAGAGTTTGTTGGCGTTACACATAGCTACATCGAAGCTGATGAAATGTGATTTAATGTCTTGAGATAGAAGTGTGAATCTCAAAGCATCTACTCCGCATTGCGGGATACCATTGGTATTTGAATAGTTCGATTTGTGATACGCCAAAGCCTTCCGCATTTCTTCATCGCTCAGGATGCCATCGTATCTCATATCTTCGCTTTTCTTTTTCAATCCTTGCATCGTGATACCTTTGATAACATCGATTGGATCTATAACATTGCCTCGGCTTTTGGACATTTTTGCTCCTTTGCTGTCACAAATAATGCCGTGCAACAAAACATTGTGAAAAGGTAGTTTGCCTGTCAATTCTAGTCCGAGAATGACCATTTTGTGCACCCAAAAACCTAAAATATCATGTCCGGTCGCCATCAAACTCAGCGGGTAGAATGCTCGATAATCATCGACATTTTTGTCCATTGGTTCATATTCGGGCCATCCTAAAGCTGCGAAGGGATAAATTCCTGAAGAGAACCAAGTATCAAGAACATCTGAATCTCTTTCTGTCGTGATTTCTTCGGGCATACATCGGAGGATCTTTGAAGCCTGTTCTTTAGCTGATAGTGCATCAGTGGCGGCTACCCAAACAATATCGTTGTCAACTGTACATTTGTAAGCGGGAATCTGATGTCCCCACCACAGCTGTCTCGAAATACACCAGTCTCTGTCGTCTCCCGTCCAATTGAGCCAGTAGTTTACGAACTTATCTGGCTCTATTTTGAGCTTTTCTGTCCTTACTAGTTCAGCAGCTTGTTCGTTCAGTTTACTGCATTTTAGGAACCATTGCTCTTTGGGAATATAGTCAATAACATCTCCTGATCTACTGCAGATAGGTAAAGTCATTGCATGTGGTTTAATATTCTTTAGCATACCTGATCTTTCAAGTATATCGACTACTAATTGTCTGCAGTCGTATCTTTTGACATGATCAAACTGTTCTGAGTTCTGTATGAGTCCATCTTCGTTTAATATTTCTAGAAGGGAGAGTTTATGTTTTTTAGCGACTGTGTAGTCTACTTTGCTGTGAGCCGGAGTGATTTTCACTGCGCCTGTTCCGAATTTCATGTCGACAAATTCATCGGCTATTATCGGCAAGGGGCAGTTTCTGAATGGATGGTTGGCTTGCTTGCCTATTAGATGCTTGTACCTGAAAGTGTATACAAATCAGATGAAATTATGACATCAAGAAGGATCTGATTATAAGAATAGTTAACGGAAACTTCAGAGTTTACAGCAATAAGCTGGTTAAAGGACCAATCTGGGATCGCGATTTCGAATCCTACGACGGGCTTCAATTTCCATTGTCCTAGGGCATTTTCTCGTGCTCACCAGGCTAGCCACCCCGTACCCAAATTCTGCCGTAGTTCACCACCCTCAAGTAGACAAGCAAGTTCCGGCAGCTTGGGAGCCTGTCGCTCTAGAATGTGTTTACCATCTTTGGCTACGTCAGTTACCATCAAGTGCGATTGTTGTCAAAATCAAGCTCTAATACATCACAGATAAAAAAAATCCTAGCTAGTTTTGTTGGTTTCATTTGCAATTCCACCACAAGTTTGCAGCGTAAAATGACATAGCAATATATAGTCAAGTAATGTAAACTTAGCTCCCAGAAGAAAGACATCGAAACCTGTTCGGAGTATTTTTCTTCGACAATAATATGGAAGTGAGTAAATGATAATAATGAACATCTCTCACGATATTTCAGAGTCCGCCTGGGGCAGTACCACATGACATTCAACCGCCAAGCAGTAGTGTGCACAGTGCAACAGTGTAACATTACTGTATTCCCTATAGAAGGGCAATGTTTCTAGTGTAATTACAGGGCTAAAGAGATTTAACATCTAATATCTCGGGGTGACGAGAGAAGTGCTTTGCCTTGCAGTAATAAATTCAAAACTTTAGGTGACACTGAACTGTAATGGGCATTTGTGACGCTTCCCATCAGGTAAACGACTTATTGTCTCGTCTCTCAACGACAAAGTACCGGGATGACCGAGATTTGCTCGTTTTTTTTTTTGATAATAAAATACATAAAACTAGATCAATTTATCGCCCCCGAAACCCCCTGCATACTAAATTTCATGAAAATCGTAGGAGCTTTTTCCGAGATTTAGATTATATACATATTGCATATATACAAGAATTGCTCGTTTAAAGGTATTAGATAAAAACAGGGTGAGTCGTAAAGACACACGATAGAAGTAACATTTTTGTAGTATCGGGAACCATTTTAATTATTCATCATAGTGTTTTTCGTCACACAAAAAGGTTGCGGATCAGAATTTCATTGACCTTAATAAATGTCACCTTCCCCTGATTTTTTGGTATAGGGGCAGCGCATATCTGAGTAGGTTGCTGCCGTGGAGCGGTGCGGGAAGGTGCAGCAAACAATTCATGTGACGTTAGCAAGACTCACCACTACTGCAGGAATCTACTGAGTTATGGGCTACCAACAATATTCAGCCGCATAATCGACAGCTAGTACGAGAGTGTGTCTGTGTAGAACATTTCTGTTTTTATTTTAGCCTTGGGCATAGACAGAGAATTCGTTTCTCCATCTACGAACCTGATTGAGTAACGTAAGTAATATTTTTACGGAACTTCAGTTGTACCTTTCATCCTCTGGATGCACAGCTATCGCCATATCGCCAAGCATGGTCTCCGGCATTGTAGTAGACACTACAATCTCGTCATCGTGTCCCATCACCATATAGGAAAAGTCATACAACAATCCAAATTTAATTGGTTTATCATAACCTGGCACATTTAGCTCCGTAGGGCCTGTTAAATTGACATTGTCTACTTCTATATCTGAGACGGTTGATTTTAGAGCGTTACACCAGTTGACCAAAGCCTTCTTTCGGTATATGAGACCTCTTTGAAACAATTTTATGAAGGCAGAATTGACTGCATCTGTGTGCTTTGGGTCCATGGTGAATGTTTGCCGAGACCAGTCGAGCGAACATCCCATTGTACGTAGTTGTTGACAGATTGTGTCTCCTTGGCATTCCCGCCATTTTAACACTTCCTTGATGAATTTTTCTCGGCCTAGGTCGTGACGGGTCATGTTTTGCTTGGTTTTTATGTATTTTTCTACAACACCCTAAAAATTGTGGTGAATTAATTTACTGTTAAATTTATACATATATACATACATATTCTTTGAAATCCTGTTAGACAATTAATCCTCTACAAAGGGGATTTTTGGACTCTTTGTCTACAAGTCCCTTTGCAGCTGGAAGGGGATCAATGGACAAAAAGCCCAGATTTCACCAACACAATTTATTGAACATTTTCGTTCTTTTTGTCCTAATTTAAATAACAATTGTAAAGAGTCGTGTGAAGTGACTTAGTGTGAAGTCTGGCATTATACAACTGTCTCATCTGATGGACGGTGAGCAGTTGAAAATAAAGCATGTTGGCCTAGAGGTTACCTATTCCCTTTAGACTTCTAGTATATTACATAATTTGCTGAAATCAAATCAAAAAACAAAATTTTTTTCAACGCTTTCACACTCACAGCCCCACACTAAGTTAGATGACTTGTGGTGCCAGAAACATTAACATCACACAATTACACCCAGGACCAAAAACACAAATTTCCCTTTTGGTGAAAACTTGTTTCAACTGGGAACCAAAACCTGATACCCGTTGTTTACGTGTAAGAGAAACATGCATACAAGTTAGCTAACTGGGAGTATCTATTAAAAATATTAGTTTAGATGAAAAATAGAGTGATTACCTGTGTAGCTATCCCAGCATGGTCAGTTCCAGGCAGCCATAGCACATTATATCCCATAGACCTTTTTCTTCTTACTATAACATCCTGTACTGTGCATGCTAGGGCATGTCCTACAATGAAAACATTTTGATTACTACACAATTGATTTTTATATCACAATAGGTTTTATATCATTAACCTTTCGACCCTGTACGCCAAGGCAGAAAGTACAAAAAATAATAGTGTTGCCAACAATCAAAGTATCAGATTTAGGGGACTTGTTTTTTATATGCACATATTTATGGAATATTCTATTTTGAGAAATATTGAATAAAAATACCAGTAATCATTTTCAAATAAATTTGTTGTTATTTTAGTGGGGCACGTTTCTTGTCAACTATAAACATCATTGGCGTACAAATTCAAAGAGTTTTGCTTCTACGTTTATCTTACATAATGCAAAGGAGTCAAACTCATTGTCCTCATCTTTGTTCCCTGAATGGTATAATCTGGGAGTCTTATAGGTATCCAAAAAACTTCTAGGCACTTAGTTACATCTTCGGCAGTATCATTGCCTTCCATCGGATCAGATAGTGGTCGAACGCTTGCTAAAATTATAGCATAGAAATGGCAAATATCCGAGCAAGGTACATACTCCATACTAACCTAAATGTAGCTTCCCAGTTACATTTGGCGGGGGCAGAACCATGCTGAACGTGGGCTTCGAAGACCGCACTTCAGCCTTAAACTTCTCTTTTGCCTCCCATACATGATACTTCCCCTTTTCGACTATTTCTGGCTTGTAAGCTGGCGCCGGCAGTTCCGACTTTAAAATTATTTGAGTAGTACTGGATATCAATCTCCGGTGTGATTGGAGGCAAAGACATGCGAGATTTTGACGAGGTAGCATGATTTCCAAATCAGATCACAGGATCATATAACTACAAAAACAATTTAAAATTATAAACAAAAAACATTTTCTTCAGGGAATTCTTAAAGAAAAGAATTGACATACGAATTTCGAGTCGAGCAGCAGCTGATTGTCAAAAATTTGACAATCGGCTGATCAATTTGACAATCGGGTGAGTAGCCAAGTGTAACCAGTTTCAAATTGTTGATCCTGCCATCAAATTAACTATAAATTTGAAACTGACTAAAATTGCGCTATAAATTCAGATTATTGGTAAACAAGGCAATATACTAAAAAAATAATGATAAAACCCGACGTAAAAATTGCTTAAAACGTGCTTTTGGCGGTAGTCACATTGATTTTTGATTAATGCCATATCTTTAGTGACTCTCGCACGAATGAAACAAATAGTAGAGTCATCAAAATCTACCCATGCCTCTAAAAAGCTACAGAGGAACATACATACATAGGCTGATAAATCTCCTTCGAGTCGCGCATTCGGATAAAAAGGTAATGGTATTGGTGAAAACTATACTCTGTTCCAAAATCTTAGATATTTTATGTAAACAAAGGGGATAACTGTGCAAAAAATATCTTTTATAATGGAAGTTTACTATATTTGACCAAAAAAATATTTAATAATTTGTATCTAGTCGTAATCTGATCAATTATAAAATAAAATTTGTTTTGTACTATTTAATTTAACGTTTTATTTGTTCTATACAATGTTATGATAAAGTAAACATTTTTTGATAGGAAAAAATATTATTATACTGGTAAGACTGTAGAGGTTCTAAACATTTCTGCCGCCGTCATTTACCGTTTCATTCGTTTTGGTTTTCTAGAACTCGAATGTGCTTCACCCTGCGTTTGTGCAATTATGCTTTGTTGTTAAACTTGTTGGTTATTGTTATTAGTGTTTATCTTGTTGTTGTTACATTTTTCGTTAAGTTTGATCAATTACTTTCGGAAATTTGATCGCAAAATGGAGCCTCAGCCGGGTCCCTCGCGGGCCTTGTCAACAACAGAAAATCTGTCGCCAGTCAAAAAGCGGCCGCGGAAATCTATGAGTGCCACTGAAAAAGTCATGGTATTGAATGCGTACAAAGAGACATACAAGAAGTGGCCTGAGGGCGAATATTGGTCACTAACAGGCTGTGCAAGTTGAAGCAAGATTCCGTTTTGGTGATGGATAACGCCCCATACCACAGCCGAAAAGTGGAGTTATTACAAATTGTTAAAGAACACAAATTACATTTTAGTAAATATGTGGTGGATGAGTTAGCAGCCCAGTATGGTGTCACCATTCTACGACTGCCTCCTTACCATTGTGAACTCAACCCGATTGAGCTAGTGTGGGCCCAGGTTAAGGGGTATGTCGCACGAAATAACAAGACATTTAAGATGAATGAGGTGAAGCAATTATTAGAAGAAGGTTTGATAGAGGTGACACCGCAGAAATGGGCTGACTGTATTAGCCACACAATAAAAGTGGAAGATGAAATGTGCCAACTCAACCACATAATTGATGATGTAAGCGATAGATTTATCATAAATGTCAACGAATCGGGCTCTGAATCAGACAGCTTTTCAGAATTATCAGAATAGTTTATGAGGAGTCTGGTCAATTCATAAAAATTAAGTAATATAATTCAATGTTTTATTTACACCTTCCTACAACTCTCTTACTTTTCAGAATTTCAATTCAATTCCAATGAAAAAAATAAAAGGTTTTATTTAACTTGTTATCATTGTGCCGCGCGAGAGCAAAGCCGGGGGAAAAAGAAACAAAAATATTTTTCATAAGTGAAAAATGTTTTCGGCAACTGGCATGTCATTTTGACAGTGACTTTTCGTGACATTTCTTTGTTTACATAAAATATCTAAGATTTTGGAACCGAGTATACTAAGGCTTCATTCTCATTCATCACTTTCCATCAGGTGAGATAGTAGCCAAATGCTCGCATTTTTAGCATTAAAAAAAAAATCTAAAAGCATTTTTAGCATTAAAAATCTTTCTCTTCTACTGTGTTACTGATATGTTTACTTATACGAAACGATCGTTGGTTGGGACCACTTGTGGGCTTTGGTTTCGCCGATGATGTTTGGCTCGGGGATCAGATCTTAAATTTTTCTGCGTCTGCAACATAAACATTTTTTAATTTTCATTTTTAACTCTAAATATGTATATTTTTTTCAAGAATTTGGTATACCGTTTTATATGACTGTATATATTTAATTATTAGTGCTAAGAATGCTGCTAAAATTGCAGATTCCTGTAAAGTTGGCATTCAGTTTGTCTTTCGTTACGTTACATTCTACTCTGAGGGACACTAAAGGGGAAGAATCCATTAATTTTATCTGAGATTATAGATATAATAACGCAAGTATAGCCGCATTATATTATTTAACATTATAAAGTTTTAATTTAATTTATATGTTAGCAATTTAAAGTACCTAATCTGAAAAATAATGATTAACATAGCTGATTAACATGAGCATGAAACTTCTTACGTGAATTACGAAATCAGGAACGTATCTGTCAAACTTCGACCTTCATGTTTACCTACTTAAGGAAAAATATTTTATTTCTGTAAATCATCAATTAATTATTACTTATTCCTGTATTAGTACAGAAGTGCGTTTCTTGCGTAACATCACTGTGTTCGCTGTTGCCCTTTATCTCATCGAAAAACAAAGATAAACAATAATTTATAGCCTTTGACTCGCTGTTCAGTTATCGTGTTATTTATCGCATTACAAAATGCATTATCTACCCACAATTATTGTCATTAAATCCGGTACCTTGGCAGTTTAGATAAGAGCGCTCATTTTTTATGTAAAAATGTCCTTTTTAAGCTACGTGAGTCCGTTTCGACTGTACAGAGAGTATTTGATAAAACCGGTCCAAGCTTTTGTTTTAAGGCAATATTCCGGTTACAAACAAAAGACAGATGCTGGAATAAGTAGTGTAAAGGAGCTACTGTACAGAGCGGCTATAGTGACCGTGTTTTTGATCGCTATTTTATGGGTTTCTATATTTATGTATGTTATTTTCTACTACACATATATGCCTAATGTAACCCATGTGCGACCAGTGCATTTACAATTCAAGTAAGTGATGATTTTCATTCATAAATATATATTTTTTGTAACACTTTGTTTAACAATTATTGATATCAAAGAAGGTACAACAGAACTAATGTTTGCCTATATAGTATGTATTCTATATCCATCCTTTTTGAGAATTCAATTCTAGTAAAGACTTTCCCGCCTTTTATAACCTAACATGGCAAAAAATTTCCATTGGTCAGCTATAATATATTTAATGTTGCTTGAGTGTTCGCCTTTTAAGCAGCAAAGGACCTATGGCGCAGACAGCAGACCAGCCGACTGTACCAACTGGGTTGTTTAGAGTCAAGTCAAATGTAACTTAATTTCAGATCATGCGAAGAACAAATGGGTATATGTTCTTTCCCATCGGCTCATGTGCAGCTCACGAAGCGAACTCATATGTTGATGTCGGCTCAGCCTTACAGGATCAAGCTTATACTAGAAATGCCCGAGTCTCAAATCAACAAGGACTTAGGTAAGTAACTGTATAGCATTAGTCAAATTAGGCAGATTTAACGTACATTAGGCTCTCATTACTTAAGCGCTCATCAATCCGGCACTTAGACTCAGGTGACACACTCTATAATCCGGCAGTTCACACAGGCAAATGCCGAATTGCTCTGTAATTCAGTATTTGGCTGTGTGAATGTAACGTTAAAGGTATTGTCATTATTGATTAAGTAAAAAAAAAAAAAAAAAAAAAAACATTGTTGCCAATTTTATTTTTATGATTTAACTAGCCATACCTGCAGCTTTACTCATGTTGATCGAGTTGAAATGTGTTAATCCTAGGGATAAGCTATGTACATTTCAAATTTTATCCAAATCCGTTCTGCAGGGGGATATCTGGTACCGGTGTAGAGAGAGGAGGGGATGTACAAAGGACCCAGGAGATGCATAGTTTTCGAATTATGATTTTTTTTGTAAGAATTCCCACTCTCAAAGAAAACGACTCTTGTAAAACATAAAAAAAATCAATATTTTTAACTGACTTCAAAAAGGTGTTTCTCAATTCGAGTGTATTTTTTTTTCCCCCAATTATGAATCGATTTCGATGATTCTTTTTTGTTTGATAGATCATACTTTAGAGGTGGTCTCATATAAATTTTATCGAAATTGATTTAGAGCTTATTGAGAAAAATCAATAAAAAACAAAATATTTGCTTGCGCTTTAATCATTATTTAACACAATTATCTTGATCTGGCAATTCGCCTGATTTTTAAGTTATTTTTTTGTTTGGTTTAGACTTTAGACCTCTGTCAGACAGACAAACAAAGTGCTTAAGCATCTAAGTCCTCTAAGTTGACTTAGTTACTCGCTTTGATTGGTCAATTAGTGTGATGACAGTGTATATATGAATTTTCAGGTATGTTCATGGTATGCGCACAGATGAGAGCCAAGCGTGGTGTCCTCGTCACCTCCTCTTGTCGATCGGCCATGTTAAGACATAGGTATGTACCTCTTAAAATCTGGAATAGATAGAAAACAGTAACATAAAAGTATGTCACTGTCAAAGTCATAATCCAGTCATAGACAAGTCATGCCCTAATAAAGTGACTTTACAAGAACTTCTATTAGAATTTTTGTAAATTAGCTAGCATAGCAAGAACACAAGACAGAGATAGCATACATTTTAGTGTTGTCACGCTAGTTTATCAATTAAAATATGAACAGCAGAAGCAGAAAGGCGCGTGTTTTTAGTTAAAACCAATAACATACTCGACTACGCCTGCATAGACATCTAAGTTCTGACTAACTTGACAGCACCGCAGTATGCTTTCTCTGTCTTATGTTCCTAATTTGTAAAAGACAGGAATAGTTTTTTAATTTAGTGTGTGACGTCATATCGCTCCAGACTAGAGACTAATATATCCTTGGTTATATTATCTTTGCTCCGAACTAAGAAAGAGCATCAAGATGTGGAGCGTCGGAAGCGGCGCTAAAATTAAATGAAAATATAATAAAACAATATGTTTAACTACCCCTGGCTTAGTTGGTCGCGCGTCTACCTATATCGGGTTCGATTCCCGGTGGGAACAGAAGTTTTCTTCACAAGGGTTTGTGTTTCTGGTTCTGTATTTGTGGGTGATGACAATCTCACCTGACGGAAAGTGATGATGCGGCCGAAGATGTAGCATGCTTGATTAGAAGGTACCTATTCACTCTTGACTTGAAGACTCCCAGATTATACTGTTCAGGGAACAAAAACGAGGGCAATGAGTTCCACTCCTTCGCAGCACGGATGATAAACGTAGAAGCGAAACGCTTAGAGCGAACTGGAAGTATATCAACCGTATATGGATGACGTTCGACTGAGTTTGACAGTTTGTCTTGTTGTTAGATGGTAAACAGGCATGCGGGGAATTAACTCGTGTAATTCCTGCGCACACTCACCAAAGTGTAAACGTTACGTTACGAACGGATTTACACTCACAGCCCAACACTAAGTTCTAAGACTTGTATAGTGGGTGCTGGAAATATTTACGTATCACAATCGCACCCATTTCTTGGCATCGTACCTTAACTATAATGTAGTACACTTACGTCATAGGTCTGAATTGCACCACGTGATTCGAACAGCCGCGCAGTCTCCGCTCCTGTTGTCAGGAGTCAATGAGGAGAAGCAGCAACTTCAGGTGGAACTCTTCAGCGATTTCGAGGATGACCAGGTAATATATGGTTAGAAATCTACCGACCACCAAGAAGCATACCCTCGGCGAACCTATAAAAGAGCGAGCTAACAGTGTTGCGCCCCATTTGCCTGTGTGCGCTCGTACTGTACGGTTGTCTCTTCGTCCACGTCACTCTTTTCAATTATTGCCAAATTATTATTTATAATCGGTTAAATTATTTAAATATAAGTAAATCAAGAAGTTTTGTTATAATTTTTGTGTTTTTTAATTAAATTGATAAATATTTCTAAGAATATCTACATTACGAAAAATATTCGGCCGCGATCATCAAGAAGGCGACGCTTAATTAGAATTATTCATTAACATGAGTGCCTCTTTGGGGTCCATGTGAATAAATATTTATTAAAATTTAGAATCAGGATAGATAAAATACTAGTTTTACAATATTTTCCATTACTAAAGAAGCAGTTCCCTTATAGCAAGCTTC
The DNA here is from genome assembly GCA_948107665.1 of Lomographa bimaculata. Taxonomy (NCBI): domain Eukaryota; kingdom Metazoa; phylum Arthropoda; class Insecta; order Lepidoptera; family Geometridae; genus Lomographa; species Lomographa bimaculata. The sequence continues at coordinate 8,827,776 of OX403610.1, read as the reverse complement.
CTAATAACTATGGTATTTTGCAATCCTGAGTTGATCACAGTCATAAATATCCTATCAATTGACCGTTGGCTTAGTTTAGTGCGCGTTCGCCTTCCAAGCAGGGTAATCGGGTTTGATTCCCAGCGGGAACACAAGTTGGGGAGAACCCCAAGAAAATTTGTAGTTCTGATTCCGATTGTGTGTGTGATGTGAATGTTTCCGGCACCCACGACAAAGTCATCGAACTCAGTGTGGCGCTGTGAGAAAAAAACAGTGTGTGTCGTAAAGACACACGATAGAAGTGGAATTATGTATTATAGGGAAACATTTTAATTATTCATCAGTGTTTACCCCCACTTTTCGTCACACAAAAAGGTTGCGGATCAAAATATTAAAGCGCTCGCACAAGAAGTTTCACTTAAATAAATGTAATAGTTAAAAAAAACTAAAAATCACGCTTTATAAAAAATAAATGTTTTGTCATTGGTCCTCGATAAGTCTACGAAGTTTAAATGAAATCTGACGGTTTTTCAAAATCTAGTCCCAAGGAGTCGGTTACAAACATAGTATATAAGGGAAGCTTATAAAAAGCGTGTACTAAAAAGTGTGTGTGTGTGTGTAGTTATGTACGCATGTAAGTAGTTATACTTCTTTAGCGTTACAATGCCAGCACTCTTTGTTTGTGAAAAAAAAGACATTAAATGACTATCTTGAATATAGTAATTAGTTCTCTTGAAAATTTTAGAGAAATTTACCTACCAACCAACTTCATGGTGTCGCTTTTAGATATCGGTGTGCGCACGCATCGTAACATTTTTTCCCAAACGTGCCAAAAGAAATAGATATCACTTCAAAAAAATTGTGACTAACCTCGCTTACGTTTCGTACATCTGTGGATGTGGGTTCATTGGGAGCGGATGGTGTACTATCACGATGACGGTTACACCTAGGAGAAGAGGCGAGGGTAAGAAGGAGGATAAGGTGGGTGTTCCACTGGGAAAGCGCCTCCATCAATCCGGGTAGTACTTCCGACCGAGCCATGCGCGTGATCTTGGCTCGGGGACAGCTGTCTAGAGTTTCCAACTTGGAAGTTGTATATTTGCGTTAACTCCGTGTAAATATCGATTCCGATCTTGGTCTCGGGCTGCGATTGGCTGAGCTAGTTGGTGGACTTAGCAGTTCTGCCACGGTGAGGCAGATGGCATAAAAAAAATGGGAGTGATCCGACAAAGAACTAAAGTTATCTACGTAGCCCACAGGATTAGCAAGCTGAAGTGGCAGTGGGCTGGTCTTATTTGCCGTAGAACTGATAACCGATGGGGTAGACGTGTTCTGGAGTGGGACCGCAACTCGGCAAACGTTTGCGAGGACGCCCTCTGGCTAGGTGGAGCAACGACATAGGTAAAGTGTAGGATGGCAGCGGTTAGAAAAGAAGAGCTGAAGATCGAGCTCAGTGCATTGGGAGAGGCCTATGTCCGGCAGTGGATCAATAGAGGCTGGTGATGACGATGGCGCTTAATGACTCATCCGGTAAATCCGTGAGCGTTGTTGCAGAGTGCTTTGCAGGACGCGTACGTGGAGCTGCAGTCTGGGTTCGTGCAGGTGTACGTACAGTGAGGTGGTATTGTTGCAGAGCTTGCCGGTGACGGATGCGTACGTGGAGCTACAGTCTCGGTTCGTGCAGCTGTACGTACAGTGAGGTGGTATTGTTGCAGAGCTTGCCGGTGACGGATGCGTACGTGGAGCTACAGTCTCGGTTCGTGCAGCTGTACGTACAGTGAGGTGGTATTGTTGCAGAGCTTGCCGGTGACGGATGCGTACGTGGAGCTACAGTCTCGGTTCGTGCAGCTGTACGTACAGTGAGGTGGTATTGTTGCAGAGCTTGCCGGTGACGGATGCGTACGTGGAGCTACAGTCTCGGTTCGTGCAGCTGTACGTACAGTGAGGTGGTATTGTTGCAGAGCTTGCCAGTGACGGATGCGTACGTGGAGCTACAGTCTCGGTTCGTGCAGCTGTACGTACAGTGAGGTGGTATTGTTGCAGAGCTTGCCGGTGACGGACGCGTACGTGGAGCTGCAGTCTCGGTTCGTGCAGGTGTACGTACAGTGAGGTGGTATTGTTGCAGAGCTTGCCGGTGACGGACGCGTACGTGGAGCTGCAGTCTCGGTTCGTGCAGGTGTACGTACAGTGAGGTGGTATTGTTGCAGAGCTTGCCGGTGACGGACGCGTACGTGGAGCTGCAGTCTCGGTTCGTGCAGGTGTACGTACAGTGAGGTGGTATTGTTGCAGAGCTTGCCGGTGACGGACGCGTACGTGGAGCTGCAGTCTCGGTTCGTGCAGGTGTACGTACAGTGAGGTGGTATTGTTGCAGAGCTTGCCGGTGACGGACGCGTACGTGGAGCTGCAGTCTCGGTTCGTGCAGGTGTACGTACAGTGAGGTGGTATTGTTGCAGAGCTTGCCGGTGACGGACGCGTACGTGGAGCTGCAGTCTCGGTTCGTGCAGGTGTACGTACAGTGAGGTGGTATTGTTGCAGAGCTTGCCGGTGACGGACGCGTACGTGGAGCTGCAGTCTCGGTTCGTGCAGGTGTACGTACAGTGAGGTGGTATTGTTGCAGAGCTTGCCGGTGACGGACGCGTACGTGGAGCTGCAGTCTCGGTTCGTGCAGGTGTACGTACAGTGAGGTGGTATTGTTGCAGAGCTTGCCGGTGACGGACGCGTACGTGGAGCTGCAGTCTCGGTTCGTGCAGGTGTACGTACAGTGAGGTGGTATTGTTGCAGAGCTTGCCGGTGACGGACGCGTACGTGGAGCTGCAGTCTCGGTTCGTGCAGGTGTACGTACAGTGAGGTGGTATTGTTGCAGAGCTTGCCGGTGACGGACGCGTACGTGGAGCTGCAGTCTCGGTTCGTGCAGGTGTACGCGTGTGAGCTGCACATTCAGGCGCACTTCTACGGCCTGCGCTACCTCATGTTCCACTGGCCCAACGTCTCCGCCGTCATCGGTAACGTATTCATATAAGTATGGTGACACTGTGAGCTGAAGACCTCGCAAATTTTTCGAAATGGCTGACATACATTTTTATTACGTTTTCAATCCCCCATATCTCCGCCATTTTAAATTATTTTTATTCAAAAACTGAATCGACAAAACAAATATATATAATTATAGAACGTGCTCACAAGATTTCACGAGAATCGGTTGAGAAATGCGACCTGTAGAGGAGAACAAACGGAAATCCGGACAGACGAACGCAATAAGCCCAGGCTAAAAGGGTGAAGCTTCGCGCGAAGTAATACTTTAAATGTTTATTAAAATCAACTTTTTATCAGTTGTAAATAAAAAGGACTAATCTGAAACCTTTAAACGAGCAATTCTTGTGTATGTAAAAGCTGAATCTCGGAAACAGCTCCAACGATTTTCATGAAATTTAGCATGCAGGGGGGTTTTGGAGGCCATAAATTGATCTAGCTAGGTCTCATTTTTAGATAACGTCGTTTTATCCGTGTTTTCAGACAATAAAAAACTGCTACAATGCCCTTAGAATACGAAGGACTATCTACAAGGCTATAATAGCTCAGTTGGGAAATCGGGCGGTCCCGAAACCAGAAGACCCCGGTTCAAGTCCAGATGATTATTTTTCAAATTTTTTTTTTTTTTTTAAAACAATATATATAGCAACGCTCGGTCATCCAGGTACTTAGTTATATATAACCTGAGAACTTTTCGAGACGAATTAAATGAGCCATACTCGATGGGTTTATCTTGTTTAATTCAGAAGTTCCTGTAATTAGACAAGCTCCTTGATTACATATCATTGTTAAAAATAGCCTGTGTGAATCCTAGATACGTAACGTTCCAAATTGTTTCAGCCGTTACAGAGTGTCGACGAAATAAACATGAAGAGCACACTAACACACAAAGTTTCGCATTTGTGTGAATATTTCCGGCACTTACGATATCATATTAATAAATTCGTTGTTCCAGGTATAAGCACGAACCTGTTCTTCGTGTCTCTGGTGTTCATCCTCAGCTGGTACCACTTGCAGGACGGATTACCCGACTTTGTTAAAGTGAGTGACTTTTTTTGAAGTGAAAAGTTCTTTTGGCGCGGAACAAAAATCATGGAACTTGCGTCATCGTCACCGAACACTTTCCATGAGCTATATGTATAATTATGTATACTGTGTGTATATGTGTACTTTTTGGTTGAACAAAAAGCGTGAAACTCGCGTCATCGTCACCGCACGCTTCCCATATATCGCTATATGTATACTGTGTATATAATATATATTATATATAGTTTTCACTTCTATCGGCAGTTCCCAAAGACTGCCCCGCATGTTTTTTTTATGTCGGCTCCGCAATTTCGTGCATATTTAGCCAGTGACAAGTAATAAAAAAAAAATCAAGTATAATAATTTATTTTATAATAAATGTCCTAGTCACAGTCAAAATGAAGTAAAAGAGTCAAGGTCCGTCATAGTCAAATCATGCCCTAGTAAAGTGGTAGAAATTTTACTAGAACTTTTAATGGGATTTTGAAGCGAAAGCAAAAATCACGTTTTTCATTTTCGGTATATAGCGCAGTCGGTTCATAAATTTTTTATTTGTTTTTCAGAACAAATTCAAAACGGAAGTGAAAGATGAAAATGATGACAAAGGTTTCGTTGGAAAAGTGAAATTGGAGAGAGAAGGTATATATATACAGCCATATTATATGTAGAATATTGTAATACTAGCTATATCCGGCGTCCGTTGCAATGCCACGTAAAGAAAAAAAGCATTTTAGGGAGTTTCCATTAATTACTCGAGGCGTATAGGGGGGGAAGGGGGGTCGAGCCGAACCTCACCCAATCTCACGTGGGGGAGAGGTGTGTCTCGGCAAATATCACATTTTTTTTTGCACATTTTAGCGACCTAACTATTTTGACTCTGACTTACATACAAGTTTTCAAATAGGAATGTTTGTGCGAATTCATCCTGAATTGTTCACCAAAGCCTCGGATATATTCCCACGCAACACTAGGCGTGGAGAAAGGCTAGTATTAAATGTAGTACCGAGAACCACATTATTACAAAAAAACTGCTACCCAATGTGTATAACAGTTTATAATAAAATCCCACATGCAATAAGAGACCTACCTATAGGAATGTTTAGAAAAAAACTGAAGTCGTGGTTACTTGACAAGACTTTTTACCGTCTGAAAGATTTTTTTCAATACTAAATTAGATTGACATCGTAATGTTATATTAAAATCAATAACTGTATTTCTACTTAACTCGTTATTATTATTTTTGACATTTTATTTTAATTATTTTATTGACATTTAATATAATATATTTAATTTTATTTAATATTGTCATTATATTAATTTAACATGTAATTTCACATGCCAAAACATGGCAAAATAGAAGGACGATTCAACCATGAAGACCAATATGTGTACTCTATTTTGTGTGAAATATACTCATTTCATTTCATTTCATTGCAAGAGACAGTGTAAAATTGCGAGAAAACTGGGTTTAATGAAGTAAAAAAAAGTACTGAATTATGGCTAAATAATATAATTAGTAGGGGTTAGTCTTTATTAAAAATAAAAATTGAACAAAATGTGTGTTAATTAAATTCAACGCAATCAAGCACATATTAACTTATTTACATTAAATATACGAATTTCGAAAAATCTCACGTGATTACCTCCGTCATGTTTATGTTTTGTTAGTACTTACCAAAACCGAATGACGTTTTCCTGTCTAAGAGATTTTTTTTTTGTTTATAATTATTTTTATGTGGTAAAACATTTTTTCTTACTATTACGTTTATAAACTCCTGTCTGGTAAATTCACATTCATCAAACGCGCGAAATAAAAAACGTTAGGCTGTCTGAAATTTTCCAATTTTCTTAATTCTTCTTTCCTTAAGATCCTTCTACAAAGTTAGTAGAAAAGTAAGCATTTGAAAACTTAAAAAAGGATACATTTATACATAAACAGGGTGTCCGGTAATTAATAGCTGCAGGTTCTTATGGAGGACACCTCGGCCACACAGATAAAAAAAAAAACCATAAGCAGCCACGAAAAAATATGTTTTTTGTATAATGTTTGGGATCTGATACCCTTGCTTACATTATTGGGTAGGTAGTAAGGCAAAATGTAATAATAACAAATAGTGTTTCAGATCATAACTGTTTCTTTCTTTTCAAAGTTTTCGATTTTTCAATGACTAAGTTCGAGCACCTGTGGTATAAAAAAAAGCATAAAGACCTAGGTGGCACACAATTTTAAAAACATGCTACTTCATGTAGTTTCTTCCCTGTATACATAGATTATTGTTTTATTTAGTCCTGTGGTGAGCCGCGTGACAAATTGGATTTTCATGCTAACATATAATACAATATTTCTCTTCCAGATTCTGCTTTGTTCTTCGAAGGAGACACGCTCCTCGAGGAGTTCCGTCAGATAGAAGAACTTAAAAAGACCTAACAGACTGAAACTTAATTTTAAGACTATATTACCAAAAAAGCTATAAATATTTATCTAGCATTTGATGCAGTTTAAGCTCTCGTAAGGGCTGTTAAAAAAACAGGTTGAGTGCCTTTTGAAATCTCCAGAAGCTTTTGGAAAAGAACCGATTTCATATTATGTATAACGAAATTGGTAAATGTCAAAAGGATTTTTTTTTACCTTGGACGGCATATGAATGTAGTCAACAGCTTCTTTTCACATTGTACGTCATATGGAATGTAGTCATGAGTTTTTTTACCTTGGACGGCATATGAATAAATGTAGTCTTGAGTTTTTTTTACATTGGACGGCATATCAAAGTTCTCAACAGGTTTATTTACCTTGGACAGTATGTCAAAGTAGTCAACATGTTTATTTACCATGGACGGCATATGAAAAAATATAAAAAAAAATTCGCACTCTACGGAAGCTTTTTTTTTAAAAAGCTATTTGAATATGTGAAAAAACCGAGTCTTTTCGCATAAACATAATTGAAGTTCGCGAAAGTTTTAAAAAAAAACTATTTGAATAGTTATGAAAATTTAGATTATCTGTTCTATGTTCGGCTGGTTTTGTTGCTAACTGTACTTACCTATATCTAACTTTTGTATATAAAATAAAGTGCTGTAAGGAGGCTGATTATTTCGATGTATTTATTGTATTCATTCCGATAATATTAGCGATTTTCTATGCATTTAACCAAAGATAATGTAATCATAATATATTAATAAAGAATGGTATAATGAAGAAAATATAGGAGATAGAGGGTATAACACCCATCTTTTTTATCGGGGGATAAAAATAGCTTGTTCACCCATCTTTTTCATCGGGGGATAAGTTTGTAGCGTGTCTGTCAGTGGCATCGTAGCTCCTAGATGGCTGAACCGATTTTGATTTTTTTAAATGAAAATGTGACTTGATCGAGTATGTTCTTAGCTATGTTGAAGCAACATTGCACACAAAGTTAGTGCAGCCATTTTCCAAATAGAGCGTCACACGCTCACAATGATAGTTATAATATCCAAAAGATTAGCCATAAGGCTCTTTAGCGCACATATCCTATAAAAACACTATTTATGTTTGGGGTTATTTGGAACTAAATGGGAAATACATAATTTATAGGGCATTGGGAACTAAATAATTTAAAAACTGCTTATTTCTTTATAAAAAGACTTACGAAATACATAGTTTTCTTGAAATAATGTAAATATTTGTTAATAACCATGACAGTTCAAAAAACTTAGAAATAAAACAAAACAAATAATTTATTAACATTAGTATGTAACTACTTATATCTTTATGTAAAACTGTGTGATAAAAATACCCAGTAAATAAATGTGATAGATTTTTAATCGATGTAATTTTTATTCAAATAATAAAATATTGATGTTGTGATTTATTTCTTTCATTATGTAGCTATAGAGCTTAGTCGCAGAAATCTGATTTGATAAAGACATGTTTATCATCATGGCATCCCACAAACGATTACCGGCATTAGTAGGAGCGAGATGCCATATCAGCTGTTGTCATTATCGGTTAAAAAGGTGGACCAAACAGTGACGTTCAAAGAAAAAATTTATCCCTCAGCCTCGCGGGGGAGGGTATCTGATATTACAACATGTATGTTCCCTGAATTTTTGTAGTTTTCGAGTTATATTTTTTTAATTAAATGTATTTTATTCAATAAAATAATCAGTTTGCTAACAGTATTATCATAGTAGAATATATTTCTACTATGGTAATATACAAGTTACACAAAATCACGTTTTTAATTTTGTATGATTTGCCTTCACTTAAGCACATTTGCTAACTATTCAAGGTTAATAATCCACCATTATTACACATTAACACTCGAAGAATCACGACACGGTTTTGGAAAAGTATACAAAACCAACAATGCCATTTTTCACTTCCGCGGAAAACCTCAACATACATATTGGTATTGTATTGATAGCCCAGTAAATTCAACTGGTGGTCTCAAAGTTGCCAGTCTCAAATAAAACAAATGTAAGACGATGTTGTATAAGATTTATTCGTCATTTAAAAGTGATTCAGAGATACATACCCTTAGAGATTAACATTATGCGTATACAACCATACAGTACTAGATATTAGTATATATATCGTATCTTCTGTTAAGTGTTAAGCCGATCTGTAACGTTGCTGACATTTAAAGTAATTTGAAATATTCATTGATATTGTAAAACATAGTCATTCTAAAATAAGTTTTCATCAGAATATACACGCGGTGTAAAGAGGTTACAATACGACACGTGTCTAAGCCTAAATCATATATTGAAAAAATATATATAGATATCGATTGACAAAACACAAGGTACGTATTCGTAGAAGTGAATATGTTAGGGGTATCCATTATTTACGTAAGGTGATTTTGGAGATTTTTCGACCCCCTCCCTCTCGCCCCTCTGTGAGATGCGTGAGTACCCTAAACTCACGTGAGATTTTTCGAAATGCGTATAATTTTAATGTTAATATGTGCATGTGCGTGATGGCGTTGAATTTATTTAACACACGTTTTGTTCAGTTCTTTTTATTTAAGATTAAACCCTACTAACTATATGATTTAGTAGTTTATTTTTACTTCATTAAACCTAGTTTCGCAATTTAACACTGCATCTTGCAAAAAATAAAATTACGTGATATTTGCTGAGACCCCTCGAATTATTTGAGCTGCTAAGAATTAGTTGTATTCAGTAAATATCGATAAAAGATAATTTTAACATTAATTAGATAAAATAATAATACTCTTGAGGATATAATTGAAATCAAGAGACATGATTGGTAAAAGATTTCACGATATAATAATTTTTAAAACTTTTGTAACTCTAATATTGTTTTTACACCGGCTCTAAATAAGATAAACTTATATTTTGTTACTAAGAACATTTTCTAAATATTTGAAATACCTTTTTTAATTAAATAATAAAAATAGTTATCACGCAAAAAGAAATTTATGACTTATAGCTTAACCGAGACAATAATACGTGGTTCTGATCAATCTGATGTCTTTTTTATATTCGATAGGCAAGCATTTGGCCACTATCTTACCTGATGGAAAGCGACGATGCAGCCGAAGATGTAGTATGCCTGTCTAGAAGACTATTCACTGTCGACTTGAAGACTCCCAGATTATACCGTTCAGGGAACAAAGACGCAGGCAAAAGTTCCACTCCTTCGCAGTACGGATGATAAACGTAGAAGCAAAACGCTTCGAGTGAACTGTAGGTATATATGTCAACTATAAATGGATTACGTGTTCAGCTCAGGGTAAAATGATTGTGTATATGACTTAATAAAAATATTTAAAGCATAATCCACGGTCTCCAGCGATTTGATACCCATAGCATTTTAGTGTCAAAATATTGAATTTTCAGATACCTCATTTATAGTTACTGTAAACTTGTGATATTTTTATATTTGACAGATCCTTAGTATGAAATATCTTATACCAGTTCATGATGACCGCTAACATATTCGTTGTAACTGTTGCAGCGGTTTCCGTTATAGATCGGCCCGAATCTATTTATTAAGGAGACCAGCGTATAATAAATCCGAATTTAATTTCCTGATAACATATCCTAGAGAACGCTTAATCTCGCCATCTAAGTATGACACATCTTACGTCCCTAAATACGACTTGGTACAGTCGGCAGCATTGACATTAACCAACAACAATTTTGATTTTAAAATTTTTCCTTCCCAATTGTTTTATTTGGTACAGTCATCAACAACTCGTCTCAAACATTTGCATTTATATGCGTCTTAAAGAAATACCCTATTTCCTCACAAGTTTAAAACTACATAGGAAAATAATTCATCAACCTCGAAAAATAATGTGTTTATTAACTAAAATTACACGTCCCATTTATTTACAACCAAATTTTTTTTATCATTAACAATATTACCGAAACGTACGTTTGCCTCTCGCAGTTGGAAATTTGGGATACCCAACGCACACTAGCTTCAAAAATAAAATAAAAACTTTTGCTCCGTAATCATTTTGTACGAACTTCACAGTGGCGATGATTTGTCGTGCTACTGTAAATCACATTTCAAACGTTAATTGCAGTTTGATATAAATAAGCACATCCGTTTTATCAACATAGGTATCTCGGTTATAATTCTTTCGTTCGTTAATTTAGAATACATTCATACAGAAATGGATCCTAAATTAGCAATTTGATAGTGCCGAAATTGCACACGCTATATAAGAACCGCCAATTTTGACATTAGTTTTACTAAGAAGTTTTTATTGCTATTCGTGTCGCCACACTGAAATATTAAACATATAATTTAGTGAACATTCAACAAAATTAACAGTTCTTTTAAATGAGGCGTAAACTAAACAGGTAAGTGCCGACTATATTATTTTAAACACTATTTTGTGAATGTATTGTATTGTTTACTTTTTCATAATTTCCATTCAAAGATAGCGTTCTATTTCACTCGTGTAGTAATTATTTTATAATATCTATGTATTTATCATGACTTTTGTGATGTTATTAGTTTCTATTGTCTATAATAAATCTACATTACATGTTAGTAAAAGAAAAGAAGAGACAAATTTGAGTCTCGAGTTTAGACTCCTATTACTTACTTCTGTTGCGAGCGGTTACTATTCGAATTAAGTAAAAATTTTCCTTATTTCTTAGGCGTTATGTCGATTGTGAATCGAAACCGATCGCGACAGATAGGTAATAGGGAGATCAGTTATTATTTCACATGACCATCATGACCCAACACTATTGGTGTTGCCTTGGTATACTTTCGAAATTACATTCAGTTGTGTCAGTTTGGTTACCTCAGTACTCTGCGGTGCACGAATTTAATGATCTGTGGTTACATTATAGATATTTATGTATCTTGCAAATCTGTGCTATCCTTGAGATTCATCATTCCAAAACACGCATTAATAGCACCACATTGGCAGGTGTATAACTGTATACACGAAATACAAAGTACTTATGATATGTACATATTTAAGTAAAAAAATAAGCATCTTTGTGTTGTACTTTCGTGATGTACAGTCAAACAAAAGTAGAAAACTAGTATAGTTTTTTAAAGCAGCTAAACTATATTTAAATGATAGATAACTACGCTGTTTTTTCAATTTGATTGTTGGTTATGCGCAGCTTTTTAAAACATCTTAAATAATTACATCTATTTTTTGTAGATGTTTAGCTGTTTTATAAATATGGACATTCGATAGATCTACTTTTGTCGCTGACTGTACATTTTTGAACATAAAACCACGAGTAATTTGTTATTGCGAGTGTTTTTTTCTATAGTTAATTATTATAAGCACGTGAACAGGCCAAGAAATATTTATTTTGTAATAATCTTTTTTCTTGCATATAATAAATTTTACAAGCTATAGAAACCTTCGAAGCTTCAAAAAGACTGATCGAAAGGGATCCGATTGTAACTGATATATGGAATATGGTGCTGACGATGGAGGTAGAAGGTACATACTTGTGTAGTATAGTTATGACAGGTACAATGAAGTCCAAGTTCACCAAATTTCATATAAGGACCGGAAGATTGCGATTAGACATTTTATTAAACATTTGATTTTAACAGTTCAATAGAGCTGTCAAAATCAAATGTCATCAAAGATGAATAACAAAAAGGATTTAACCGAAGGCGAACTTAAAAGGGACCGATATTGTCTTGAAGAGCTACACCTGAAACCTAAAACTTAGCAGTCCTCCTCGCTTTTGAGTTTAATTGCTGTGTCCAGCAACCACAGAGTCTATAAAGAACTGTACTTTTAAAAACATCTGTATTTTCCTATTATATTGCAATAAATGAAATGTAAGTTTTGATCTCAAAATCACATCAATTACTGTCGTGATAACAGGGGCGTATCAAAGTCTTGTCGGGGGCGAAAATACTAACACAAAAATGCTTGAAAATGTTTGAGCTTTTCATCAACCGAAGAGCGTTATTCCGATAGCTGTTTCAATTGTTTAAAATAATTATATTTAATCGGAATATAAGCCTACCGGCAAAAAATGTGATTTATTTAAATTGTAACAAAATATATATTCTGCGCAAATGATTTCTGAAATAATCAACAAAAGTTTATTTATAAAAATAACAAAAAAGGCATATCTACAGTTGATGGAAACTTAACAATTATAAAACTAATAACAAAAAATATTACAATTCCTTTTTTATATAACACACTTTTTAAATTCATATTAGCAGTACATTCCCAACGCGGTAGGATATTTTACATTTTAATTTTATTTTTCTTATACCATACTCAATAATTTTTTTGACACGAAATATTTTATAATACTCGCAATCCTACTAATAATATAATATTATTATTATTATCCAGTTAAGTAGACACAATACATCTATACTATAAGGTATAGCCAATCTGGCTTAAACTTTATTATTCCCTTAGAAAAAAATACGAGAATTATAATATAAATAGTTATATATGTACAAAAAGATTCAGAGTTGTAATTATACATAGGTAGTAAATAAGTATATGCATATAAAATGTTATTAAGATATAGAAAACTAAATTTTATTTAGTAATGAAAAATATATAGATAAGTTGGTCGTTTATGGTCAGTGTTCAGCAATTTCACTTATTTATTTTTAAAGAATATTTTAAAAAATAATTATTAAATCATAACTTATCATGTATTCATACGACCAGATATAACGCATTTTTATGAATAGGTCCGAATCTTTTTATTTCCATTTATTCATACATTTTATTCAAAATGTATCAGTATTAAACAGATGTACGTAAAAATGTATATTGATATATTTAATACGATACTTATAATGGTTTATATACGCCGACATAAATAACAGGATATGCCCACACCCCCCAATTCTTCAAATCCTAGATTCGGACCTGGACTATCACACGTACTTTTAGGGTCTTTTCCACAAACTGCTGCTGTCTTTTCCACAAACTTTTCGATTGTTCTTTTTCAGCAATGTTCCAAAATAATATTACTTATAACTTGTATAAGTAATATTATTTTGAAATATTGCTGCCGCTGCTTAATACTAGTAAATTTTGGCGCTAACTATATAAAACTAATTGAGCCCCGCTGCTTCGCCCGCTGATGATGATGATGATGATGATTAAAGTAGCCTATATATGACCTAATTCAGAGTATAAGCTCCCTACATTCTAAATTTCATTAACGGTTAAGTAGTTACGGAGATACGTGGTAACAAACATTCACACACCAACTTTCGCATTTATAATATTAGTAGGGTTATACTTGTCAAAATGCTAGCCTATTAGATTAAATAGAGTTGCTGCGTTCTCCTATTCTGGCAGGATGTCGTTCTAGATCTCCGGCCTGATACTCATAGACATTAGAAAATATAACAATTCAACAACTTGTAACCAATATAATTTATACCACGTTGTGTATTGGACGGGATATAATTTTCATTTTTTGTTCAAATCCGTGAAAAGTTATTTTTATTTAAATCAATACATGTTTAGTTTTTGTACCAAATCGGGGTAATTTATAGTGGGATTGGATTAATTTTACATCATCTCATAAAGTATTAAAGTTTTCTTTAATAAAACCTAATTTATAATACGTAAGACTTAGTCATTACTTAATAATTATGTTAATTGCTGCATTAGTGTTAAATATTATTAAAATATAAATGTTACTAATAAAATCTTGCAAAAAAAATGGTTGTCTGTAAAGGTGGTTTACGGACGATAATTTTGACGTGATAACGTCATACGACGAACGCTTGGCCGATCGTGCCTCTCTATCGCTTGTTCCGCGCTCTCGCTCGCACGCTCGGCTCAGGCGGAACGTGACAATGAGTCATACTTTTTCGTGCGTGCAGCCTTCATCGATTTATAAGATGCTATCACATCAAAAAAGTTTTAACGCCAAATTAATTCACTTCAATTCAAAGCTTTCATTTTCAGCAATTTGTGGAAACAGCCCTTGTATCCAGGTTACCTTGTTAGTCCTTTTTTATATTATTTTAATTATTTATTCAATATAAGCACAATATATAAATAGATCCACCATTAAGCCCTCTATAACTTATGTATTATATATAACTTAGACGCGTGACATTTGTACGACCGCAAAAACTCGCGAGGAATTTTAAAACCTAGGTATTATATTTTAAATTAAAGAATGGTAAATATAATGTTTTTACTTCTATGAATTTTAAGAATACATTATTATATATAATTACTTAATAAATACCAGATATTCATTAAAATATGAGAGTAGTTTTATAACAAGCATTATAATCCGTCAAGAAAGTATATTACATGATTTATTATATGCTTCTGAAGCAAATAATTTCAAACACTTGAAATAAAATAAATAAATAAATATTTCTTTAACATTTATATGTATTTGAATTAAGTTTCAATGCATGTTCGTATTTTTATTACATAGTAACGTTATATTGTTATTTGTTTTAAAATATCTTATTTACGTTTCTAACGTTCTTGACGGACTAATTAGATTTTCGGCATTGAGAGACTGCGAAAGTGCAAGAGAGAACATTATATAGAGAAGCTTTTTTTCCCTTCTGCTAGTACATCGCCCTCTCTCTTTCTCTCATTAACATGTTATATAATAATATGTATGATGTACACAGAAAAAGATAATTTTGTATAATTTTTTACTGTTTTTTTTTTAACATTACTTAATAATAGTAATATTTTTACGTATGTATATAATTATAATAAACCTAAGTTAATATTACGTTAATTTAAATTACAACCATATTAAAACATATATAGGATTTTAGTTTTTTTTGTTTATGCAATATTAATGTAATCTGACAAGAAAGATTGAATACGTATGACATTGACATTGCAGTACTGAACTTCTTTTTATTTGGTTTTGCACGACATGTGCATTTAGCTGACAGATAGTATAATATAGGTAGATTATTTGTTAATGAAAAACAAGTCCAAACAAGTGAAAGAGTCATGGTCCAGTCATAGTCAATACCCTAGGGAGCATTAGTATGATGGAAACTTTATAAAAAAACTAATTTAGTTTTGGACCGGTTATTAAAATTAAATAGCTAATAAGCTAAAAACCATTACAAAACCATAGCAATTAAAATTCGTGTTTTTATTCATACATATTTCCTACAAATTTGCCTAATACAACCATAAACCAACCAAAATATGCGTTAAGTATATCCACCGCTATTCATATATTGTGCTTGTACCTTTTCTAGAAACATGTAGAAACTTCTAGAAAGTCGTAGGATGTTCTCGAAGTAGTTCGAAGGCATTCAGCTGGCTGTGGACGCGTAGCGAGACAAGTCTGGCAACACCATGCCCACCGCCTGGAAGAATTGAGCGATCTGACGTCAGCTTGGTAACTGGGCTGTTCGGTAGGCGGAGCATGTTAGTAGGAGAGTTAATATTTATATATTCTAGAATGTTCTAGAACGTTGTACAAGGTTCTCGAAGAAACCAGAAACAATTGAGCGACCTGACGTCGGCAGTCGACAGTCGTCAGCTTGGTAACTGGGCTGTTCGGTAGGCGGAGCATGTTAGTAGGAGAGTTAATATTTATATACTCTAGAATGTTCTAGAACGTTGTACAAGGTTCTCGAAGAAACAAGAAACAATTGAGCGATCTGACGTCAGTAACTGGGCTGTTCGGTAGGCGGAGCATGTTAGTAGGAGAGTTAATATTTATATACTCTAGAATGTTCTAGAACGTTGTACAAGGTTCTCGAAGAAACAAGAAACAATTGAGCGATCTGACGTCAGTAACTGGGCTGTTCGGAAGGCGGAGCATGTTAGTAGGAGAGTTAATATTTATATACTCTAGAATGTTCTAGAACGTTGTACAGGGTTCTCGAAGAAACAAGAAACAATTGAGCGATCTGACGTCAGCTTGGTAACTGGGCTGTTCGGTAGGCGGAGCATGTTAGTAGGAGAGTTAATATTTATATACTCTAGAATGTTCTAGAACGTTGTACAAGGTTCTCGAAGAAACCAGAAACAATTGAGCGACCTGACGTCAGCTTGGTAACTGGGCTGTTCGGTAGGCGGAGCATGTTAGTAGGAGAGTTAATATTTATTTACTCTAGAATGTTCTAGAACGTTGTACAAGGTTCTCGAAGAAACAAGAACCAATTGAGCGATCTGACGTAAGTAACTGGGCTGTTCGGTAGGCGGAGCATGTTAGTAGGAGAGTTAATATTTATATACTCTAGAATGTTCTAGAATGTTGTACAAGGTTCTCGAAAAAACAAGAAACAATTGAACGATCTGACGTCAGCTTGGTAACTGGGCTGTTCGGTAGGCGGAGCATGTTAGTAGGAGAGTTAATATTTATTTACTCTAGAATGTTCTAGAACGTTGTAAAAGGTTCTCGAAAAAAACAAGAAACAATTGAACGATCTGACGTCAGCTTGGTAACTGGGCTGTTCGGTAGGCGGAGCATGTTAGTAGGAGAGTTAATATTTATTTACTCTAGAATGTTCTAGAACGTTGTACAAGGTTCTCGAAAAAAACAAGAAACAATTGAACGATCTGACGTCAGCTTGGTAACTGGGCTGTTCGGTAGCCGGAGCATGTTTGCAGGAGAGTTAATATTTATTTACTCTAGAATGTTCTAGAACGTTGTACAAGGTTCTCGAAGAAACCAGAAACAATTGAGCGATCTGACGTCAGCCTGGTAACTGGGTTGTTCGGAAGGCGGAGCATGTTAGTAGGAGAGTTAATATTTATTTACTCTAGAATGTTCTAGAACGTTGTACAAGGTTCTCGAAGAAACAAGAAGCAATTGAGCGACCTGACGTTAGCTTTGTAATTGGGCTGTTCGGTAGGCGGAGCATGTTTGTATGAGAGTTAATATTTATATATTCTAGAATGTTCTAGATTTCTAGAACGTTGTACAAGGTTCTCGAAGAAACCAGAAACAGTTGAGAGATCTGACGTTGGTTTGGTAATCTAACTGCTCGGTGGAGTATGTTAGTATGTTATATTATAATCGTAATTACACAAGTAATTGAACTGCCCGTTGGCTCAGTTGTATGAGCGTTCGCCTTCTAAGCAGGGGTATCGGGTTCGATTCCCGGCGGGAACACAAGGAAAAATTATGTTTCTGGTTCTGGTTGTGATTGTGTGTGTGATGTGAATGTTTTCGGCGCCCACGACACAAGTCATCGAACTTAGTGTTGGGCTGTAAGTGTGAAAGCGTTTAATGCTGACCCGTTCATCATCGCTCTTGTATCGTCCGCTGTAGTCCAGGAGTAAAAACATTTCAGGTGATGTAGTATTACAAGCATCTCAACTCGTTCACTCGTCGCTCTAGTAATTTCCAGGTTGTTTCCAGGTGTATATACGTTCCAGACGTTGGAGTATTACTACTGTCTCACCTTGATGTCGACCCGTTTGTCATCGCTCTTGTATCGTCCGCTGTAGTCCAGGAGTATATACATTCCAGGTGATGTAGTATTACAAGCATCTGACCTCGTTCACTCGTCGCTCTAGTAACATCCAGGCTGTTTCCAGGTGTATATACGTTCCAGGCGTATGAGTATTACTACTGTCTCACCTCAATGTCGACCCGTTCATCATCGCTCTTGTATCGTCCGCTGTAGTCCAGAAGTATATACATTCCAGGTGATGTAGTATAACAAGCATCTCACCTCGTTTACTCGTCGCTCTAGTAACTTCCAGGTTGTTTCCACGTGTATGTACGTTCCAGATGTAGGAGTATTACTACTGTCTCACCTCGATGTCGACCCGTTTGTCATCGCTCTTGTATCGTGCGCTGTAGTCCAGGAGTATATACGTTCCAGGTGATTAAGTACTCGTTTACGCTGTAATATACTTCCAGGTGTTTTCCAGATGTAAGAACGATCTAGGTGCAAGAGTATTACAAGCATTTTACCTCAATGTCGACCCGTTCTTCGTCGCTCTGTACCGGCCGCTGTAGTCCAGGAGTATGTATCTCACCTCGTTACGACTCAAGTAACTTCCAGCTAGTTTCCAGGTGTATATATATATTCCAGGTGCTGGAGTGTTACAAGTGTCTTAACTGACGCAGTGTGTAGTGAATTTTCAAGGCTATATATAGGTAGATAAATAAGATATTATCTATAATAAAGATTCTAAGAATATCTTCCCTTTCGGTGGTTGATTGAGGGTATTGACCTCGCGGTTGGTGCTCCCAATGCATTGTATATCAACAGCTGTGGCGTACATTGACCCCGCGGACGGTCACTGCTCCTAATACATTGTAAATTCATAGCTGTAGTTCCGTACATACCTCGTGGTCGAATATTGCGCAAATCATAGGTAAAGGTTTTTTTTTAATGCTCGCTTAACTCAGTTGTTTGGACATACACGTCATGAATAACCCTGTTAGTTTTGAAAAGGTAATAATAAACAATCCTATTGACATTTTTAACGTGTTCTTGTTGTTATGTGAATGTTTCCGACACCCACGACACAAGTCATCGAACTTAGTGTGGGGCTGTGAGTGTGAATGTGTAATTTCGTACATTCCAGCTGCTGGAATGTGTCTCACCTCATTGTCGACTCGCTCGTCATCGCTCTGGTACTGTACGTCTAGGTCCGACGAGTTGACGCTGTTTTCCCAGTCTTCAGACGAGTCTATCGACGAGTTGTCCAACTCCATTTCCGCTACAAAGTTGTCTGGAATACAATATTTAAGGATTTACGATAAATTATTCTTAAAAAGTAAAATATACATATGTCACCGGACGATTGTGAACCGTTCGTTTCTAACGTTAACGCTTCACACTCACAGCCCCACACTAAGTTCGATGACTTGTGTCGTGGGTGCCGGAAACATTCACATCACACGCACAATCACACAGGAACCAGAATCACAAATTTTCTTTGCGGAGAAAACTTGTGTTTTCACCGTGAATCGAACCCGATAACCCTGCTTAGAAAGCGAATGCACACTCAACTAAGCCCTCGGGCAGTTGTGGTGTCTTGTAATAAAATCAGAATATAAACGGCAGCGAGATTGATAAATATGAACTCTCGAAAAAAATTGCAATACAAAACTCCAATAGAAGTTCTAGTAAAGCTTGTTTCACATTACTGGGGCACGACTTAACTATTACTGGACCATGACTCTTTTAATTGACTTTGACTGTGGACTAGGACACTGTATAAGTTGTAACTTCTTAATCTACTGCGCTGTATAAGTTGTAACTTTTTATTCTACTGCACTGTATAAGTTGTAACTTCTTAAGCTTCTGCACTGTATAAGTTGTAACTTTTTAATATCCTACACTGTATAAGTTGTAACTTCTTAATATCCTACACTGTATAAATTGTAACTTCTTAATCTACTGCGCTGTATAAGTTGTAACTTTTTATTAAAATCAAAAATCAAAATCAAAATCGTTTATTCACATGGGCCCCAAAGAGGCACTCATGAAAGTTAATGAATCTATTGCCAGATTCGCAAAATTACAGCCATCTCGAGAAGAACCTGGCAAGAAACTCGGCGGCGCATATTTTTTCAATCATTTTTTTTTTAAACATTCTTAATCTCTAATACATAAGTTTCTTAACCTAGGTGTTATTATGGTAGTCGCTAGAAAGAGCCTGTGCAGTTTGCCTCCATGCATCCTTGTCATTAATATAGTCTGTGGTTTTATAGTAGGCTTTCTTAATTAATGCCCGTTTTATTACAGATTTGAACTTTCCCAGTGGTAATTCAGTTACGATTTTAGGAATTCTATTGTAAAATCTAACACCATTTGCCATAAAAGATTTATTCGTTTTGCTTAATCTAAATGCGCGCACTGTAATTTTATGCTTATATCTAGTATTAAGATTGTGTGCGTCGCTTCTTAATTTATATTTACTAATATTTTTGCGAACATGCATTATATTTTCAAAGATGTAAAGCGAAGGCATGGTAAGTATGCCTGTTTCTTTAAAGAATTCCCTGAGCGATTCGCGTGGACCCATATCATATATTGCACGAACCGCTCTCTTTTGTAGATTAAAAATAGTTTCAACATCGGCAGCAGATCCCCATAGCAAGATTCCGTAACTCATCAAACTATGAAAATATGCAAAGTAAACCAGCCTTGCCGTCGCTACATCAGTCAGCTGTCTAATTTTACGGACCGCAAAAGCAGCGGAACTCAAGCGACCTGCAAGCACATCAATATGAGGACCCCACTGCAGTTTTGAGTCCATAGTCAGACCTAAGAAAACAGTTTTCTTTACAAGATCTAATTTGTTGTTTTCAAGTGTAACATTTGCATCTACCAAAGGAACATTAGGAAGGGAAAACTTGATACATTTGGTTTTGCTAGCATTTAACAATAAGTTATTAGCAGCAAACCATTTCGATACTAGATCTAATTCATAATTTACTTCATTTAATTCTACGTCTTTCATATTTGTTTTAAAAATAAGTGACGTGTCATCAGCAAACAAGACAATATCTAATGCTAGCGAAGTTGTCATATAAGGTAAATCATTAATATACACTAAAAATAGGAAGGGTCCCAATATTGAACCTTGAGGCACGCCAATCTTAACTGTAGACCCGTCAGATGTCACACCATTAACGCCTACTTTTTGTTGCCTACCCGATAAATATGAATCTAACAAATCAAGAGCATATTCTCCTGCACTGTATAAGTTGTAACTTCTTAAGCTTCTGCACTGTATAAGTTGTAACTTCTTAATATCCTACACTGTATAAGTTGTAACTTCTTAATATCCTACACTGTAGAAGTTGAACTTCTTAATATCCTACACTGTATAAGTTTTAACTTAATATCCTACACTGTATAAGTTGTAACTTCTTAATATCCTACACTGTATAAGTTGTAACTTCTTAAGCCCCTGCACTGTATAAGTTGTAACTTCTTAATATCCTAGACTGTATTAGTTGTAAATTCCTAATCTGCACTGCATATGTGTAGAGGCTGATGGAGAGTTCACGTTCACACTATGGAGAGGAGGTTAAGGAGTGGATAAGGAGGATGTTCCACTGCGGAAGCGCGTCCATCAATCCGGGAGGTACTTCCGACCAAGCCGGGTGATATTGGCTCGAGAACAGCTGTCCGATGTTCCCAACTTGGAAGTTGTATAGTTAAGTTTTGTCAGTTAAAATAACGCGATGCAGGCCTCGGGCTGTGATTGGCCACGCTAGGTGTAGCGGAAGAAGTTCTGCCAGATGGCGCTGTATGTAGCAGAGGTCATGTACGGGACTCGATATACAAAGCGGCCAAGGCGCGCGCCCGGACGCTCGCTCTGTACGCGCGCCTCGGCCGCCTCTGCTCTAGTTTTTCGTGTCGAACATTGTCACTGTACAAATACGTGCGCCCTATATCCACTCAATACCTATATTTTGTTACACTAGTCTATACAAAACGTCGACAGCGCGGGGGAAGTGTCGAAAAGATATTTACTTCGTTAGGCGCCATACGTTTTATCTTCACAGCGCCCTGGCCGCGCGTAGGGATGTGATATTAATGTGAAAGAATCGATTAATAATAGATTTTTCTTTATTAAAAATTAATCGATTTGTAAAAAATCGATTTTAATAAAATAATCGATTTCTGCGACATGAACTATTTTTTTTTGTATTATTTAAAAGTAAATGCTTTCATATTCCAATAATAAACCTAAGAGATTCAAATTAACAATTTATCATATTAAAATCAAATAAAATTTTATGAATAAAAAATTAACCAATGCAACATAAAAAATCAAAGGCAATGTTCCTATAAAATTTCAAGGTAAGGAATTAGGAAACTAAATAGCATTATTGATACAAATTTTAGTATTATTATATAATCTATAAATATTTATATAATCTATAAAATTCGATCGATAGATCGATTAATAAAACTATAAAAATCTATAATAAAAAATCGATTATAAGAAATTAATAATCGATTTAAATAAAAATCGATTATTTTTTAACATCCCTAGCCGCGCGCCTGAGACGCCTTGTGTCAAGTTTCTATATGGTTGTAACTCACCGACGAGCATGGGATGGTGTCGCTGCGGCGGCGCGGCCGGCAGGCGCAGCGCGGTGGCGTTGATGGCGAGCGCCGAGGCGCCGTGCACGCGACTCGACACTTCCGGGAGGGACTCTGTAAACCGGAGCACGGGGTGCTCCTGCCGGACCGGAACACACGCGTTAGAAGAACTTAGATAGGTAGAACACTCTTTGTATAATTAAACGCAAGCTTAAAAAAACCGACTTCATCACGAAGTACTGGCTTGAGGCACTTGAGACAATTGAATGTATAGCTAAGAGACTAATAAACTGCAAAGAGCTGACTGATGCGAAGGTTCAAAGCCTAGAACACTGTCGCAGGGATGCAGGTAGTCTGTCGGTCTTATTATACATAGATACAGTTCGGAGAGTGTGCCAAGGAATTGCATGATCTAATTCCCCCATCCCTATTTTAAAATCGGACAACCAGACAATTCAAGTTTCCTTGGGGTTCAATGGTTGATATTCCAAGGCGAGGAAGCGTTTTTCTTTCACATTTATCATATGCACTGCTAAGGAATTAAACTCTTAGCCCGAGTCTGTGTTACAATCTAGGAGTTTTTAAATCAGATGAATAGGTATCTTCTAGGCAAGCATGCTCCATCTTCGACCACATCGTCACCATCCATCATGTGACATAGTGGTCAAATGCTTGCCTATCGAGAATAATAAAAAACTCATTTCAAACAGCAAAATACGTTTAACAGTGGGAACAATCAAACTCAATCTTTCAGATTTATAACATTACCATTAGTAATGTTAGTGTTAGGTTAGGGCATAGTGTCCGGGGCAAGATAGTGACTACTAGCGTGAACCTATCTTGCCCCACCTCGGCGAGGGACTGCTTACGGGGGGTTTTTAGTGGGTTCGAGCCCCACAGTCCCCTTTCCTTCACCTCTGAGAAGGAAAGGAAGGCATATTCCCACCACAAAAAATAAAAAAAAAAGGTCATAGTGCTTTGCACATTTTATCAACACACAGCCTAAAGGTAAAAGAGTCGAGACTTTTTGAGGATAGCTATATTTTATATTGTAGGAGAATTAGTACTCTCCCACAGAACTATTGAGAGGAATTCCAACGCAGACGAAGTTGCAGACAAC
This sequence comes from Lomographa bimaculata, assembly GCA_948107665.1. NCBI lineage: Eukaryota > Metazoa > Arthropoda > Insecta > Lepidoptera > Geometridae > Lomographa > Lomographa bimaculata. The sequence continues at coordinate 8,804,149 of OX403610.1, read as the reverse complement.
AGCCAGTCTTAGAATATTCTGACTTACAGGATGTGGCTGATCACAGATGGGATTATCTCGTAGGTCTACCATTTCCAGAGAATTAGGCAGCATTGATGTCACATCTTCCGGGAGGACAAAGATCTGAAAAAAATATAGTATTTGGTGATTTTCAAACTCCACTGTTAAAATTTTTTTCAAAGCATTTCAGAAGTAGAAAAGTTACAGTTATATAGCACAAATGAATTAGAAATTTTCCTTGGGAAAGAAACTTGTGTTTCCACTGGGAATCAAACACAATACTTAGGGCTTAGAAGGCACACCAACTAAAACAGCGGAAAGTAAATTTTTATATTTATGTAGAACGCACACTATGAAAAATGAATGTAACTTACCTGATTGTTATTTAGCTGCAGAAACATGAGCTCATTGCATCTGAGGACAGTCTCGGGGAACTCTTGAAGCTGATTGTTACGTAAGTTACAGTGCACAAGGCCTTCCATCTGATGCATCGTATTTGGCATTGTCTCTATCAGGTTGTTCTCTAACGTAAGCCATCTGAAAGGTTAAGATGTGATACATAATTTATGTTGGTACTAGCTTCGCTTGCGTCAATATAAGTCATATTTACTCTTCTGTGCACCATAAAACTCTGCGTTTCATTTCCTGAGCAACAGGTTCACAATTGGAACAGATTACCGGAAGATGTTGTTTCTGCTACCACAATAAATGGATATAAAAACAAGCTTGACAATTGGTTGCGAATTAATTAACAAACTATGTTAGAAAAGTAAACTGTTACGACTTTCAACACTGTCTGATATAGACGTATCAGCATACTGCTGTTCGTCTATATATAAATGATTATTAGCAAAACAAATGTGAAAATAAGATAATTGAATATTTTGTCACCACAATTGTTCTCGTAATGAGCAAGATATCAAATAACAACTTGAGACATTGTATTTTTGTATTCAAGGTAAGCAAATTTTGATCCCTATGTCACTTGATGGTAAGTGACTATGCGGTCGACAAACTTGTACCATGTGTTTATATCGCAGTACTTACCTTAGTTTTGTCAAATTGGTCATCTCTTGTGGTATTGTTTTTAATTCATTGCCCCTGGCGCCAAAAGTGTCCAACTTTTCTAACTTCCCGATCTCCTTCGGTATCTCCTGCAGCCCTATCCTATTACACCAGAAGGCTTCGAGGTTCTCCAAGTCGCCTATTTCAGGAATTAGTTGTTTCAACGGGTTGTAACTAAGATTCAAGTTCACCAAGTTTTTCAAACAACCTATCTCTGCTGGCAACGATATGATGTTGTTGTAATCGAGAGTAAGCGTCGTCAAGTTCGTTAGCTGCGCTATTTCAACGGGAACGGTCATTATTTTATTCCTATGTAAGTAAAGATGTTCGACTTCCAAGCAGGTGTACAGTAAAGCTGGTATTTCTGATATTTCAAACGCATTTAAACACAACCGAGACTTTTTCTTGGCGACGGCTTGTTCTATAAGGGCTAGTATGTGATTTTCACGGAGAAATTTTAATATTGCACTCATTTTGAAGCTATTTTTGGTTACATTGCATCTAGATTATTGCGTTTTTTGTGTTTATTGGGAAAAAATAAATGTCAAAATCAGGTGACAGCGGAATGCACTGATTTGATTGATCCTATGTTCCATTCCAATGTTATGATTAGAAGCATTTGAAAGAGCTACAATATAATATTATTTGAACTACTCGGCTCTCAATATTTAATTCAAATGATAAGGATGCAGAATTGCAGATTTTAATAGGTTTATTTATAGGGAACCTATTACGTAACTGTGTTGCGAGTAGTTTCTATTTGAATTAATCAAAACTGAACCTTATTTCTTAGAAGATTTGTCAATTTGGAATTGAAACCGTACGCAACAGACATAGGTAATGTGGGTCATGCTCGGGTATAGAGTATATTCTTTTCTATGCTAGACAGAGGATAAACAAGAGAGAAAACAAACCTACTGGCTAGCTACAAAATTCTTGGGATAAACAGTAGCATGCAGTGTTGTCACATCAAGGATTTTGTAGCTGAATAACCGTAGGTTTGTTTAGCTACAATATTCTTGGTCAAAACGCGTTATACAAAGCCAAGTGGTAATATTATCTATGTTTAGCTTCGAAACGTTTGTTTTTTGTAGATTTAATTCTGCAATAAATCTTAAAATACAGCTATTTTTTTTTTTTTTTAATTATTTCATGACCATGGATGCATAGTCCTTCAGTCGAAATATTAAACAATTTCTATTCTTCATAATAAAAGTCTTAGTCACAAGTCACAGTCAAAGTCAAGTAGTCAGTCATAGTCAAGTCATGCCCTAGTAAAGTGGTAGAAACTTTACTAGAACTTCTATTGGAATTTTGGAGCGAAGGCGAAAATCACGCTTTTCAACTTTGTATGACTTGCCTACACTTATGCACATTTACTAAGTATTAACGGTTAATAATCCACCATTATTACACATTAACACTCGAAGAATCACAGGTTTTGGAAAATTATACAAAATCAACAACGCCATTTTTTCAAGTTCGCGGCAAAACTCCATACACCTATGTGCAAGCAGTAAATAGCCAGTGTCAAATGATAAATATTTTGCAAGTTAGGTATTTATTTAACCTTATACACCTATGTGCAAGCAGTAAATAACCAGTGTCAAGTACCTAATAAATATTTTGCAAGTTAGGTATTTATTTTATAAAACCAGTCCTAGTCACCAGTCACAGTCAAAGTCAAATAAGAGTCATGGTCCCGTCACACTCAAATCAAGGCCTAGTAAAGTGGTAGAAACTTTACCAGAACTTTTATTGTAGTTTTGGAATGAAAACGAAATCACGTTTATCAACTTTGTATGATTTGCCTACACGTTCAAGTGCGTGCGAACTAATGGCGCAAAAGTAAAAAAAAGTTTTTTTTACTTTCGCGCCAAAACTCTCCCTCGAAAAGATTGAAATCTGTCAAATTGTTACTGCCATGATTATATTGTTTAATGAAATTATGATCAATACAGAACTTTATATTTAAGTTTATGTAATTTAGGATTAACGTTCTATGATAATAATAAAAAATAATGTGCTAGTAGGTTTTCACGTAACCAGGAACGTAACGAAAGTATTGATTTTCAGCGCCAAATGTAAATAGGTAGGGTTGGCTAAATCGATAGAGTCAACAATAAACTAAATATAAAGAGGTGATAAACATATATGAATAGTGACCGTCAATTACCTACGTATTGTGTCGAAGTTATTAAGTAACTCAGGGAATTGATTCATTTTATGGTATGGCATTAATTGCTAAGACAATAATTTTTGGATGTTTATTTTTCTACTTTACTCAAGGTAAGTGGAAATATAATTCTGGAGATTAGTTTACATTATTTTATTACAATTTGTTTAATCTTTTTAGTAGTCTAAAGGCAAATTGTTTATATTTTGTATTAGGTGTTCATTTAAGGACAATACGTACTGCTGTTCTTATATTAATATTGTATGCTTATATTATTATTATTTGTATTGCTATGATCAAATAGTAATGAAAACAAGGCTCTATTTAATTGCAGTAATATAAATTCTATTATACTAAATATTTACAACTAGTAGTGCCCTACAGCTTCGCTCGCGTCGATCAAGTTAAAAAGTAGCCTATGTGTTAATCCTAGGTAGCTAGCTATATTGTCCATTCCAAATTTCATTCAAATCCGTTCAGCCGTTACTACGGGAAGAAGGAACAACACACAAACTTTCGGATTTATAATATTAGTATTTCTGTCCAATTCATATTGCACATATTTTTATAAATGATTCAAATTAAAAATTCTCAGCATTTTATAATTCTCTAAACATCAGCGTATTATTATAATAAGTCACTTTTATATATTAGAATATCGGTGCACCCTTTTTACTGTAATCGAGCCAAAAAGTTGTTTTTTTCTGCACCACCTCGGATGACTGCCAGAAAATGTTGTATTAGCACTAAGTCCTCCGCGTACAGCTACATTAAGCAAAATAATAAAAAAATATATATAAAAGAAGGTCCTATACAAGAGTTCAAAATTTTATTAAATCCGTTCCATTACCGAGATAAACGTCGCGTCGGTCGTTTCAAACAAATTAATTATAATGTACACACTTACAAAGTTTCGGATTTATAGTATTGGTGTGATATATTTGTTATTGTCTGTAAAATTGTATTTCAACGGATACATAAACGCTCTTACGCTCACACACAGCCCCCATACTAAATTCGATAACTACCTGGAACCAGAAACACAAATTTGCCTTGGGGAGAAAACTTGTGTTCCCGCTGGGAATCGAACCCTATTCTAATTTTTTCATATATTTTTTAACACTCTTAAAGGCTAATAATACAAAAACTATATCTATAATATGTAGTCGCCAGAAAGCGCTTGTGCAGTTTGCCTCCATACATCCTTGTTAATGTCAATGTAGTCAAAGTAATTCAATACAATAAAATATATTTGATTTCTACCGACTTCAAAAAAGAAGGAGTTGCTATGTTCGGCTGCACACATGTAAAAATTACAATAACATATTAATTATAGTTATTTACATGCACCCTGGAAGGGCGTAGCAACAAGTAGGTATATACAGTGTTTGAAATATATATATATATATATATATATATATATATATATATATATATTAACATGCACATCTTAAATCTAAACTTAACTAGGTATTAATTACCTATGTATGTACTTCACGAGGTGGTCCCATATACATTTTATCGAAAGTGAACAAGCCAAAACCAAAATATAAGCGTTGAAGTCGGTTTTTTAAAGCTTTGCTTACGTTTAAATAATTGATAAAATAATCTTTTCAGCATCTCAACCGAACAAAACAACGCACCGCTCGCGCAAGTTGTCAATTAACGAAGGTGTCTACAATGATCAGAAGTCATCCTACAGATCCTTCCAGCCTGTCTTCCTTAAACACCACAAGTCTCTCTACCCTAGGAACGAGGACAGGGACTACGATATCACGTCCTACGACACCGAGTATGGCGGCGTAGTTTCTAATTTTACATCGTCTATTTATGATGATAACCCTCAGCTGTATCCAAATCCAGAATTTGTGGCGAGAAGTAATCAAGGTTCGTATGTGATATCACTTATCGTACTACTCGAATATCACTTATAATTTTGAATAATTTTATTTTATCATCAATTTTTTTTTGACGTGATAACGTCTTATAAATCGATGAACACCAGCTGCACGCACAAAAAAGTGTCACGTTCCGCCTGAGCCGAGCGTGCAAGCGAGAGCGTGGAACAAGCGATAGAGAGGCACGATCGAACTGAGCGTTATCTTATGACGTTATTACGTAAAATTATTGTCCGTAAACCGACTTTACAGTTTATTTTTAAATAATTATATTGTACTATCCGTGCCCCGCGACTTCGCCTGCTTTTATCAACTTAAGAAGTAGGCTATGTGTTAATCCTAGGTATAATCTATGTACATTCCAAATTTCATCCAAATCCGTTCAGCCGTTAAAGCGTGAAGAGGGAACAAACACACTTACACACTTGCACACAAACTTTCGGATTAATGATATTAGTAGGATAATTTATTATTGCTGGATTGTATTTTGCTCAGCAATTAAGTCTCGCTTTACAACGAGGTAACGTAGCCAGCATTTTTGGCACACTATTACATAGTTTTACATATTCTCTGAGAATTTGAAGTTATTTACTTGTATGGTTTAGAAGCTAGATGCCTCCGACCGACGGACGGACGGAAGGACAAAGTTCCCAATCATACCAGTCGACTTGAGTCCGTGCATAATTGGTCGTAAAATATAGGGATACTAGCCGTGCCCCGCGTCTTCGCCCGCTATTATCAAGTTAAAAAGTAGCCTATGTGTTAATCCTAGGTATAATCTATGTATATTCCAAATTTCATCCAAATCCGTTCAGCCGTTAAAGCGTGAAGAGGGAACAAACATACTTACACACTTACACACAAACTTTCGGATTTATAATATCAGTAGGATTGTACGACCATTAATGCACGGCCTAATAATTTACGGCCAATAATTCGCAACCGTTATTCCGTGACATGACTTACAATTATCAGGTTGCGTATACGGGCCTTACATTATTGGATGTGAAATAACAACACGGACCGATATTGTACAGCCGATAATACGCAGCCAAGAAAACGCATCTAATGTTTGAATTCAATGTACACGTAATATCAAGTCGTGCAATACTGGCCGCACAATACAGGTCGGAAAATGGGTGCCTATTGACTCGCATAATTTTCCAGTTCCTAGTTTTATTGGGCATACAATATCGACACGGAGTGATTTTACGCAGCCAGTATTGCACGCACAGTATAGCACACCCTGATATTTGGAAGTCATATACATAAATTATTGGCTGTACATTATCGATGCGGACCGATTTTGTACAGGCAATAATTGGCAAAACGGGTATGCCCGGCCTGATATTTCGAATCCATGTATTTGGATTATCAGGGTATGCATTATTGGCTGTACAAAATCGGGCCGTAAAATATCGGGTCGTACATTATCGCCTCCCGTCGACTTAGAGATCTCGCTTCTCGATTAAACTCAATTATTTGCTGACTAATTCGGGTATGCAACGAGGTACAGCAAGTCTTTTTTTGGTAGGTACAGCGCAATTCACACCAAAGCCGCCGACCCGCCGACAAAGAGGCCGACCTATAAATAATAATAATGTCGGCAACATGAGCCAGCGCGTGCTATCCGCCGACATGTTGACGGCATGTCGGCGATGCGGCAATGAGTGAATTTTGGTCTGTATTGCGCTTAACATAATTATTTTTTCTGTTTCAGTAGTAAATAAGGAGACAGATAATAAAATAGCAGATCTAGACGCGGACATACCCGATGACTCTTTAGCTGATGCTGATCTGAAGGAACATAACATTATAGACAGCGTTACGTATCTTTACGGATTCAACAACTGCCACGGGGTTAGAAACGAATGGATGATTTTGGTAATTTTTGAATTTTATTGAAGTGGAACTTTTTAAGGGAGGGTTACTAAATAGGGAATGTTCCTCTACGATCCACTTAACAAATCCATCAATGGATTAATGATTTGAATTGATGATTTTGGTAATAGTTAAATTTAATTGAAGTGGAACTTTTTAAGGGAGGGTTACTAAATAGGGAATGTTCCTCTACGATCCACTTAACAAATCCATCAATGGATTAATGATTTGAATTGATGATTTTGGTAATAGTTAAATTTAATTGAAGTGGAACTTTTTAAGGGAGGGTTACTAAATAGGGAATGTTCCACTACGATCCACTTAACAAATCCATCAATGGATTAATTATTTGAATGGATGATTTTGGTAATGGTTGAATTTATTGTAGTGGTTTTTTTTTTATGGGAGGGTTAAAAATAAGGAGTGTTCCACAACGATCCAATTAACTCATCCATCGATGGATTTGATTCTACATTGTGTTCCACTGTGATCCATGAATTTCTGATTCGCAACCTTTTGTGTGACGAAAACTGGTGGGGGTTAACACTGTGATATATAATTAAAAATTTCCCTGTAATACAAAAGTTTCACTTCTATCGTGTGTCTTTACGACACACCCTGTTTTTGCTTTGTTATCTACTTGATCACTGTTAGATCAATGTTTTTCTTATAAACAAAAATTCTGCAAGTTCCTAAACAAGAATCCTGTTGCGAACATTAGTATAAAAATTGATAAAATTTAATAATTTTGAGCCGTCAACGATGAAATGAACAACTTTGTGTGGGTAAACCACCTCGCTTACTTGTCTTCTTGTGCTGAGTAGTTTGATGATAGTGGTCAAACGTTTGCATACTTATAAATCAGCTACTTGTTAAAAACTATTTTAAAAACAAGCTTTTAGAACTATATTGATAAATGTAGAGAGGAAAAATTGTCGCTTGAGGCGGAGTTTCAACCCGGCCATAGGGTGTCAGCCCTATTGCTCGAGATGATTGCCGATGGCTTGAGTAGCTCACCGGTTAGACCGCTGAGCTACTCAAGCCCTGTCTGAAGCGACGAAATTATCCTTTAACGTCTATAAGAAAAGGATAATTTCGTCGCTTCAGACAGGGCAAATGTCAAACAGAACAGTTTTATCCACTTTTCGTTGCGCCCATGCTATGAAGGGAGAGATATATATGTCTACGACAAATGTCAAACAGGGATATACTTTCCCTTTCCACTGCTGCCATGCTGTGTATGGTGGAGAGGACAATCTTGTCCCTTGTCAGTGGATAAAAATAGGGGATACAATTTTTATCCCTACGCAATGCTAGGCCTGCAGCGGCGATGTCCTAGACTCTGAAGCCTAGCATCTATCACCTCCTCCTTTTTTGAAGTCGGTTAAATATTCCCCAACAGATTTTTATAACTAGCGGCATCGCCGTGGTCCTCCTGGTAGGATGCGTGATGTGGCTAATGTGGAGCTCCCCCGCGGCGGAGTTCCGTCGTAGCAGCAAACTCTACCCCATCAACGTGAACCTCTGCTGCTGCCTGTGTGCCTGCACCCTTATATACATACAGGCGGTCATGGTCAGTTTTGCATATTATTATTACTAAACTTCATTTTACACTTGGCGCGGTGAACAGGTCTCCGTCCTCTGCGCCGTGGGTCTTGGGTTCGATTCCCGGCAGGAGCAAAAAATCCTTCTTTAGGGATATTTGTGATTCTGGTTCTGGGTGTACGTAAACATAATATGTGTAACCATTTTAGTCTTCGGCGTGACGTCACGAGCCTTCACTCCCGGACTTTGACGCTCTTTATCTTTGTGAATTTCTATTGATTTGTTATATAAAAAAATATGCGACTATGTTCAATATTTTTTGATAATATATCTGAAATAAATAAATAAAATTAATTAATAAAAAATATCTAAAATTTTAGTACGTTAATCTCTTTTTTTTACCCAGGCGTCATCCCTATTACACAATTTATATTTATAGGGAGTATCCAGCCCCTCGCAATGCGAACGCATAGCCCTCCTTCTCCATTACACGCACATCTCGTGCGCGATGTGGATAGTAGCGCTCGCAGCGGCGGTCGCCGAGTACTGCGCATGTGACTCCATGTTGCCTCTGAAGTACAACTACCTACTAGCCTATGGCGTCCCCGCTGTAGTGGTTATGGTAAGTTCCACGTGCTTTTTTTTTTTGACGTGATAATGTCTTATAGATCGATGAACACCGGCTGCACGCACGAAAAAGTGTCACGTTTCGCCTGAGCCTGAGCGCATAGTAGAAATATATAAGTAAGTTGTCTTCATAGAGTGGTACCAAACGCGGCTTGTATGTGTGCACGGCCGTACGCACGTGCCTCAGCACGCACACTATGATAACAAACAGGCCGGTGAAACCAACACGAGCCGGGGCCGCCCACGCGCTCGTCGACGAAATTATTTATTAGAATGAGGATATATTTTACTTAAACTTCGAATAATAAAGCATTCAAAACATGCCGTAACCGGAGGAAATATTTTTTAGTATCAAATTTGTGACTTTTAAAAATAAACATACTGTCAATACATTAACTATACCTTAGTCTTCATGTACACGTCGAGAAAAACGACGAAACCATTGATTTATTTATTTCGGCACTATTGATGCTAGTTTTTAGTAAGAAGACGTAATTAGTGGCAGGGCGAAGTCATATATACCTAGTAAAAGTGTAACCCACTTTACGTGTTTATTCAATTTATGTAGGTTTTTAGAGTGAAAACTTCTATAGGCGCGTTGAGCACTTTTTGGGTGAACAAAAATCATGGAACTCGCGTCATCGTCACCGACGGCCAATATTTGTTGAGCTCTACGCGCGATACATATTGCTCACGATCGGGGATCAACTTATAATGGTTTTATGTATACTGTGTATATATACATTACATATAGTTTTCACTTCTATCGGCAGTCCTCAAAGACTGCCCCGCATGTTTTTTTTGTAATATATATAAGATAAACACGCGCCCACTCAGCAGAGCGCCCCCACAGCTCTATGCAGTAAAATAAGAAGAGCGAACCTCTTGCTTCGGTAATGTTGAGGCTAACATACAAAGCATGCCCTCTAGTTTTCCACGTAGGATGTCGCGATGTCGCTTTCAGATTAACGGTGGTATACAGAGCAAAATGATTTAGTTAATTATTATTTTACAATAAATGTTTGTATCAATATCCGATATTTCGGCACTATTGCAAGCACCATGATGTTACTCCGGGATCATGGCGCTTGCAACAGTGCCGAAATATCGGAAACTCAAAACAAACGAAATACATGATAAATATCCCGTTATTGATACAAACATTTATAGTGAAAGTGACCATGGTAGCTTAAAAACTAACATATTATTTTACAGTTCAATTATGCACTGTCAATGGAGCATTACGAAATAAAGCACTACTGCTGGATGTCGATAGAAAAAGGAATGGTAATGGGCTTCATGGTGCCCGCCATGATTCTGATCCTCATCAACACAACAATCATCATCCTCGGCCTCCAGAGCGTAAATAAAAAGCAAGCAGAAATGCTGACAGCTAAAATTCAGGAACTAGTCGATCATCATATAGCCAACTGGCCTAAAAACGAGCAGCCAGATGACAAAAATGGTAGTATAGATACGTTGGATAACATCTATACACCGGGCAGTAGTCGAAAGAACACAGATAGTTCAGAAACTTTGGATAAGGAGAATTATTTGAGCGAGGACGAGTGCCAGTTTCCTAATTTGGCGAATGTGGAAAATGGGATGGAGGTGGGTTATTAACATTTATATTGATCGAGCGAAGCGAGATCTCTTAGTTGACTTGGGTGGTTCAGCTTTGTCCATCCATCTGTCTGTCAAAGGCATCTAGCGTCTAAAACATACAAATGAATAACTTCAAATTATCAGATTATATGTAAAGCTATGGCCCAAATTGAAATGAAAATAACAAGGCGACGTATGTGTCGTGTCCCCTTATTAGTGAGCAGGAACCATTTTTTTTTTTTTTATTTACCCTTGATATCGTTGAATCTGTGCAGATAGAGTATAAAACTGTTTAAAAAAAAATGTAACAAAATAACGATTTGGTAGGCCACCAAAGTCACTGTTTGTAGACCTATTTTGTCTTAAGACTATTTCAAAAACGGATACATATATAAACTTGCAACTTACGTATAATATTAAAAAAAATGATTTTAGCAATTAACCTTAAAGTTTTTCTTTGTTAGGCAAAATACAATCTAAATAAAACCTTTGATTTACAATCTGAGAAATTGAAGTTATTCGCTTGTAAGTATGGTTTAAACGCTGACAAACGGAGGGATGGACGGACGGACAATGTGTTGAACCATTTTTTAATTCAAGATATGTAAACTTTTGACCACAATCTCACCTGATGGTAAGCGACGATGTGATCAACGATGGAGCAAGCTTGCCTAGAAGGTACCTATTCACTCGCGACTTGAAGACTCCCCTACTGTATTTTTTTCTTTTTTTAACTTATAAGAGAAAAAAAATACACGTCCAATAGTTTTTGATAATCTTTTTTTTCTTTTTAGCATCTACAAACTAATAAGATTTCTTTTTACCCAGGCAGGAGAATAGAATTTCAATTAATTTGAATTCCTATTCTCCATCATCACAACTTTTTAAAACAATTTCCAGCAAACGTTCCAATCGAAGACCCTCCAAGACAAGGGTCTACTGAACCTCCTCTACATGGACACAATGTCGTGGAAGTTCACGTGGAACACCGAGGGGAACGAGCTGAAGACCTACCTCAACCTGTGTTTGGTTCTGGAGCCGTTCTTCGCTGTTAACTGGGTTATGGGTGTAGTGGCCATAGAGAACGCGGCCCATTGGTCCACGCCCGCTGTCTATCTAGTGCTGGTGCTTGCTATGGTGAGAGCCTTTTTTTTTTACAGATTTTCCAAAAAAGGAGGAGGTACTCAAGTCGACTATATACTTTTTTTTTCCCTCATTACTTCGTTCCACGTGAACCGATTTTGAAATTTATTTTTTTGTTTGACAGATATTGTTTTCGAATTGGTCCCATTCATCGAGATAGGAAACAAACCTACGTTTATTACTTTAGCTACAACATCCTTGGTCCCATTTTAATTTGATCATGAATTGACTAGTAGTTTTTGATTTATCCTCAATAATGCGTATTCTGTGGACTACATTGACGATGTTCTCGTTTTTAACCGACTTCAAAAGTTACCTCGTAACTTCTTTCTTTGTGCGCCGATTTTGATGATTATTTTTTATTTGAAAGCTGGTGTTTTTCATGTGGTCCCATTGAAATTTGATCAAGATCTGATCTCTAGTTTTTGAGTTATAGTCAATAATGCGTATTTATACATTAAATCTGATCAAGGTTCCGATGATAAAGCGGTGAAGTCGGTTTTTTTAAGCTTTGCTTGCGTTTAATTATTTTATTTGTATTACCTCATAACTATCTACTATCTTTCCATTTGGTTCCATTTAAATCTGATCAAGATCTGACCAGTAGTTTTAGAGTTATCCTCTATAATGCGTATTTAATTGATTTAATCTGATCAAGGGTTTCGAAGATAAAGCGGTAAAGTCGGTTTTTTAAGCTTTGCTTGCGTTTAAATTATAAAGTAATAATGCTAAAATAATCGATTAAAAAAAAAATTATACCTAATACTGTTATGAATAAAATATTAAAGCACCTTAAATCCCTGATAATGTTAGGGAGCAACACGATGACGGGGCTTCAGCGCCCGGGAAAAAAAAATAAACATAATGGATTAATTAATGATATTTGAAATAAAATGTATTTGTTTCTTACCCCAGTACATCTACCTGACGGCGACGATCTGCACGACGCTGCCGATCGTGCGACAGAAGAGCGTCACGCCGCCATGTTGCGACAGCGTCGTCTCAGAACCGTCACTCACTAGAACGAGGTACGAACACACTTTGACCTACCCGTTCAGTTTTTTTTTTGCTAGATAGGCAAGCATTTGACCATATCCTATATTACCTGATGGAAAGTGGAGATGTAACATACTTGCTTGGAAGGTACCAATTCATTCTATTCTTGAAGACAACCAGATTGTACCGTTCAGGGAACAAAGACGCGGGCAATGAGTTCCACTCCTTCGCAGTACGGATGATAAACGTTGAAGCAAAACGCTTCGAGCGAACTGGAGGTATGTCAACCGTATATGCATGACGTTTGACAGTTTGTCTTGTTGTTAGATGGTAAAACGGGCATGGGGGAAATAAACTAAGTAAGGTTTGGTTTCTCCCTTTTCCTAAACTTCACGCAGTTTCCCCTTCGCCCCTTTATCACGCAAACTTACCATCACAGAGCTTTCTATCCCAGGACCACGGACAGCATCCCACTGCTGGACCCAACGATCCAGCAGCCCAACGTGACCCCAGCACCGGCGGATACCATCAGCACGATAAGCATATAACTAGACGCAACGAGGTTTTAGCTCTTTACCTTTTCAGAAAGAAAAAATAAAGTAGATGACTATAACACATAGGTACCTACGTAGAACATTGCATACTGTATTCCAGATTGAAGGACCATGTTTCCAGTGTAATTAAATGACTAAAGATATTTAAAATCTAGTATCTCAGTGTTTTGCCGCGCAAGATTTTGACCTATATATGAATAAGTTCAAAAATCTCTGAGGCAAAGTGACGGGCAAGCATGACGCTTACCATCAGGCGAGCGTCTAGCTTGCTTTATGTAATTGAGAGACGAGACGATCGAGTGAACTGCCCGTTGGCTTAGTTGGGTGAGCGTTCGCCTTCTAAGCAGGGGTTTCGATATATATCGGGTACGATTCCCGGTGGGAGTTTTCAAGTTTGAAGTTTTCTTCCGAAGGAAAATTTGTGTTTCTGGTTCTGGTTGTAATTGTGTTTGACGTGAATGTGAACACCCACGACACAAGTCATCGAACTTAGCGTGGAGCTGTGAGTGGGAAAGCGAAAAATGTGTTATGTTAAGTTTAGTGCCACACAAAGTTTTAACTATATAGGTCAAAATCTTGCTCGACAAAGCACTGCGCTGATCACCCTCAGATATCAGACCCCCTATTACGTATCTTTGTTGCACGCGGTTTCAATTAAAATTAAGCAAAAATGAACCTTATTTCTTAGGAGTTTTGTCAATTTAGTATTGAAACCGTTTGCAACAAAGATAGGTAATCGGGGGTCAGACCCCCTATAACCTATCTCAGTTGCAAACGGTATCAATACTAAATCGACTAAACTCCTAAGAAATAAGGTTCATTTTTGCTTAATTCAAGTAGAAACCGCGTGCAACAAAGATACGTAATACTGGGGCTGATGTTAAATCTCTTTATACCCTATAGTTTCACTGGAAACAATGCCGTACAATAGTGCATACAGTATTGTTCGTACTACTGCTGGCTGTTCAATGTATGGCAATGGTATGGTACCCCTAGGCGGAATCTACAAAGAAGTCCTACCACTATGATAGTATTTACAACTCCTTAACATAGGTACCTACGTAGCAGATTACATTACTGGATTTCAGATTGAAAGGCCATGTTTCCAGTGAATTATATGTATTTTAATATCTGATATCTCAGGGTGACGAGATGAAATTAATTCCTTCTTTTATCTCTAATAACTTTGTTCCCCGATCAGTATAGGTACAATAATGCTATATTACCCGAGTTTTCAACAGTAAATATGGCAAGATGTCTAATTTCTTATTAATATTGACTGTATTGTCTTCGCCACAAAGGACGCACCTATCTCGAATGATCTTCGTCAAAGGTACAGCGCCAGCGTCACGTCGATCTGTTCGAATCAAATGCGTCAAGTGTGGCCTTAAGTCAGAGATATTGAAGATAGCGTTCAGTTGTAGACGAATCCTGATGTCAGTAGGTACGCTTCAGGGGGTTTTAACAACACTGATAGTTTCGGATGATCGGGCCATCGAATTACAATGTAATTTTCTTGGCGGCCTACATTTTACCTTGTTTGTCAGCCTACGACTGTGGCTCGGTTTGATCTTTGATCAAAAATCGAGCTACACTAAAGGTGAGGCTAATCGAGCGTCGTTTTGTGATTTGTGAGTCGCGCTCTTTGAGTCGCTTAGTTTCCGACAATCGTTTTCATATGTAAGTCAGATAAGTGCCTCACGACGACTCAAAATGAGTTGTCTGATGTAGTTGAAAGTAAATAATATGACTCAAAAAACGCGACTAATGCACAGCTCATACAATTACGCTCGTTCGGCCTAAGTCTTAGGCCTTAGACTCGACGAACAGCGGACAGCGGGGGCTATACAGTATGTTATTAATTTTGCGACAATATCCTTAGTCGCTACCGCTGCCGCCTCGCTACCCGCTGTGGTCGAGTCCAAGGCCTTAGGGTGCCTGTCCGGGGCGAAGAAGCGAGGCAGTATAAGGAGCAGGGTTGGGTACTGTGCATTGCCATAGTAGAAATATATTTTCTACTATGGCATTATCGAGTGTCGACAAGTCCCGCTACCTCGCTCCGCTTCTTCGCTCCGCGTATAATTTATGAATTTTTAATAATTGGGGGGGGGGGAGTTGAGCCCCTTAGTCCCCCTGGATCCGCTACTGACTCTATTGGTTAATATAAATAAGCTCCTCTCCTCTCCAGTGGACGGGCAGCCTTGTGGTCCTGAAATTCCAGAATGATCTGTACAAGTTTTAGCCCAACACTTTACGTGTTTACATATCTCTTCCATAGTAATTAGTAACTAAAATATTCTATCTTATAGGAAATTCATTCTAAAGTTTTAACTCTAATGTTGCCTATGTAGATTTAGAATAATTAAAATGTAGTATTATGCAACACGGTTGGATTTTCTTTGTGGAAAGTGAGGTAGATATATGTATAATAATCGATCTACTAAAAAATATAGATACAGCCTGGAACATGAGTGAAGCCGGATAACGGATACCACCACACTAATTATTATTAAAAAATATATAGCTTACGATTCGTTTCTTTGTGATATAAAAAACGGGACATGTCGTAAGGACACACGATAGAAGTGAAACTTTTGTATTACAGGGAAACATTGTAATTATTCATCACAGTGTTTACCCCCACCACTTTTCGTCACACAAAAAGGTTGCAGAACAGAATTTCAAAGCCCTTCCATAAATTTCACTTCTAAACTAAACTTGTCAAAAAGTTACGGATACTAAACAAACTTTAACAAACATATACATTTTGAATGTTTCCGACACCCACGGTACAAGTCATTGAACTTATTGTGGGGGCCTGACTGTGAATGGGTTTGTTTAAAAAACAAAAAAAAACCTGCTAAAAAAATGCTAATAGTAGAGTGGTATCCGCTTTATCGGTTCCACTATCCGTATATTGTATCTGTTTTTAATAGATCGATGTATACAATAAGCAATATTATAAAATCACGAAATTGTACAATATCCGCACAAAGTATTAAAATTGCAAAAGAAAATAAACGAAAATTTTAAAGCAAATAAAGTTAATAGATTTTGGACTTTTGTACTATACTAGGGATTTAAGTTTGATTCTACGATTCTGTACTGCCCAGATATGATAGAAATTTCGGCGAATCATAACTATGTTCGGTTGTAACATCAGTTTGTGACTAATGGGTCATAGAGAAACAATAATCTGCTACATACATACATTCACATTATTGTCAAAATGGTACGGTATGTAGAAAAAGTCGCAAAACACCCTTTGAATGGGAAATCTAGACCCTTAATAAGGGTTAGTAGCAACTTGTTTTTGAAATGATAACGTCTTATAAATCGATGAATGAACACCGGCTGCACACGAAAAAGTGTCACGTTCCGCCTGAGCCTGAGCTTGCACGCGAGAGCGCGGAACAAGCGATAGAGAGGCACGATCGGCCAAGCGTTTGTCTTATGACGTTATCACGCAAAATTATCGTCCGTAAACCGACTTTACAGACAACCATTTATTGGGTTCATACCCAGTAATTGTCAAACACTGGTTTCTAAAAGCCTTTTGTGGTTGTGCGAGGTATGTCTGTGTTCTATAAAAACAGCGAATATTTCGTATATTCCCAGTCTCTCCCACATGGATTTATGTGGTACCTACATTATTAACGGGTTATCTTATGGTAACTAGGATTGCGCAGACACTCATCAAATCATTATTACAATGATGACGAATGAATGATGATGAATGGTATACTTATTCGATAACAGACTTCGCTTAACATTAACTTAGACAATTTTTCGATACTATTTGAGATTTGTAATCCAGATTAGTCAGCAACTCAGCATTGATACACAAACTAGGTTGTTCCTATGTTATAGCGTATCAAAATCACAATAGCAATTCTTAACTGGTTGGTTCAAGAGAAAAAAATATCTAGGCTAATTGCTGGAATGCGCGTCCGCCTTCCTTATAAGGGGCAGGGGTATTGGGTTTCAATTCTTCGTGGGAACATAAGTTTTCTCCCCTAGGGAAATTCTGGTTATGAATGTGATGTGAATGTTTCCGGCACCCACGACACTAGTCATTAAGCTTAGTGTGGGGCTGTGAGTTTGAAAGCGTTTATGTTTATGGAAAAAAATAACTGTTTTTACAAGCTTTTAGTTACTTTGTTTTTTGACGATGTGTATGTAAATCTTTATTTTTATCTAAGTTAAATTTGAAATTTATTTCCAGTTCCCGATTAAGCTGAAATTTTGCAAACTTATGTTAATCGGATGAAAGTGTAGTATTATAACATGGAGCTGATATGATAATGGAGCCGGAAGGTGGCCATGGGAACTCTATAATAGAACGACGCAACCTCATCGAGTTTGGGCTCGTTTGATTCGTCTTGACGAGTTTAAGTTATTTTTTATTAACTAATAAAAGCTTTCAAAAACCTTTAAGTGTTACAACTGATGAATAAAAATTCGTTTATTAACAAAAGTACTTCTTACACAACTTCAATGGATGTCACCCCTAACAACTCTATGTTCTAACAAGATCACAAGGATTTTGTACACGCTTTATATTTCCTCTAAGAACAACCAGTTAAGACTATCGGACTTAACTAGACGAATAGGAAGAACCCATTATGTTACCTAATAATGTACGATGCAAGAATGAACTATTTCAAATTTGTGATTGTTGATTGATAGTGTGCAGAACTGTTGAATTGAGAATTTTAATAAATGTTTGAACAACTGATGTTGGTGTTTTATTTCATCCGAGTTGTATACTTGCTTCTGTTCGCGACTTCGTCGTAAAAAGTCCCATCTCATGTCTTATTACAGGTTATAAAGGTGGCGTTTACCTAAAATTATCTGTGTGCCAATTTTCATCCAAATCAGGTGGCGTTTACCTAATTCACCTGGGTTAATTCACCCAAGGGCATTATGTATACTATTATATACTGGTGTGATAATCTGGTGTGACAACGAGACGGTATCGTAGTCTTCTAATGATTGACAATTATACCTATATAATTTTGCATAGGTAATTTTTATTGTGATTAAAAACTGAATTCAGACAATTTTATCCAGATTTTCACATTCATTGTATAAGTATTAGTTCCAAAATTCGCTACTGAAACTGAAGATATCTCTTGGATTATTTAACCCCGCCTTACCGTGTCCACCATCAGTCATCTTGCAGACAGGCTTTGTAACCCTCGGCAACTGGCGGGTTTAGGAATGTCCTACATTTAATGATTACCGACCTATCTCTCTACATATCCTTTAAATGAATTACCCAAAGAAAAGAGTCATTAACCCTTTGGTGAATAACATCTATTTCCTTAACAATGGAAACTCGGTATCATGATTCGTATCCCCTATAAATAAACATGACATCACTACAGGAAAAGGTATACAATAAAACGACCAATTCACTTATATCGAGTGTATTCCTGGATAAATTGGTTACAAAATACTTAACCAACGGCAACTCACAAGCATCGCGTCAGCTAGTGGCGAACGAAATCATACGCGATTGTATACAACCGTTCTTTATATTACAATCTAAGTAGTACAAAAAGCCGACCGGCGATTTAACCTGCATTAAAATGAAATTTTGAGCTTAACTTACTCTTTAGTTATAGGAAAAAATAGATATAATAATAATTAGTATAATTTAAATTATTACATTAGATTCCTTACGCTAGAGGCTGTCCGTTGTTGACGCTAAGTGAGACAGCAAGCTAAGGAAATATATAAGAGAACCCATGCGTAGGCCCGGCGCAAACTGACTTAATGCGTGGGGACGACCGTCCTGTCAGGTTGGCCGTGTCGCGGGTAAATGCGGTTACTGACGGTCGGTGGCACGCAGTTTTTCCTCGACGGCTTCCTGCGACGCCTCGGACGAGTCGGTCGCTTGAATGTACTTCTGCACGCCGACCAGCGACTTCTTGAGCGCGTCGAAGGAGCTGCAACAAACAAAACAGGTTATTGTATACGAAAATAGCACATTTTTGTTTCTTGTAGCCCGATTATAGGCTGTTCCCAGGAGATGGTCGGAAACGCCCTTTTGGAGATGGAATTCCTCGGGATTATGGAGCATAAGAGATAACACATAAGTCTGAGGCTGAGTGCATTGCAGTACCACGCACGACTTAATATCAGTTCCGAATGGCATATGTTATAGGTAGGCGAGACGCTAACTATCAGCCATATGACCTGCTTGTGTAATGACGACATAAGTAAGAAAGGCGTAAGGGACATTCAGAGACAGTTTTAAAGTCTATAGCCATACTTCGCAAAATTAAAACGGGTTTAATCATAACTTGTGATTTTATGAGTGTTTAAGTGTAATAATAATATAATAATAAAGCGTAATAAAGGTGGATTAATTATTTGTTTACGTCCACGTTTAGACAAATCAGAAAAAGAGTGCACAACTCCAATAGAAGTAGTCTCTACCACTATACTAGGGCATGACTCATGACTCTTTTACTTAACTTTGACTGAGACAAGGATTCAATAAAAAAAAAAAAAAAATCAGCAAAAAAAAAATTAGTATACTTGAAATATATTCAAAACACACCGCACAAATGCCGCGGAGCCAAAATAAGTAGATCAGTTTATATCTGAATCGAGTAAAATGAATCTTATTTCTTTTAATTGTTGATTTCGAATTGAAACTGCCGCGCAGAATTTTGACCTGTATAAGTTCAAAGCTCTGGGTTAAATCAAAATCCTTTATTCACATGGGCCCCAAAGAGGCACTCATGAAAGTTAATGACTCTGCTGCCAGATTCGTAATAGAAAACGAAGAACTTTTATAACATCGACTAAATCATCATATACATAGATATATGTATCTATAGTTCCATATTTATATTTACCTAGTCATTGTAACCTTGTCTGTTAACCTCCCTATGTCACTGGACAAATTCTATTTGTGTGGCTATAAATCTGTTTTTTCCTCAACTCAAAATAACTCATGTTATTCTATGATTTTATAACATTGCAAAGCTAAATTAGACTTGACTATGGCTGGACTTGACTCTTTCACTTGAATTTGACTTGTGAGTTTTGATATGAAATACACTTGCAATATATTATTACTTGAGAGACTTTTGAGAGGTGGTAGAGCATTTTGTGAGTTGCTCGCCTGGCTTGCTACCAAAGTAGCTTACCGCCATCAAGTTGAAAGTCTGCCGCCAAGCCAAATACGGTGTTCCGGCAGTTATCCTTGAGAGCCTGCGTATTCCAGGTCTAGTGTGTTTACCAGCTTCGATCACATCGTCACTTACCATCAGGTGAGATAGTGGTCAAACACTAGCCTGTCACAAATAAAAAAAAAAAAAAACTTGACACTGGCTAAATGCACAAGAAAGTTGGCTTAAAATAATAATAACATAAACGCTTTCACACTCACAGCCCGACACTAAGTTCGATGACTTGTGTCGTGGATGGTGGAAACATTCACATCACATCACACACACACACACTCACTCCCAGAACCACAAATTTACTTGCGGAGACAACTTGTGTTCCCGCCGGGAATCAAACCCGATGCCCTTGCTTAGAAGGCGAATGCCAAACTCACTAAGCCAACGGGCGGTTAAAAATCGCTTGATCTAGCAACACTGGAAGCTATAATGTAGGTCAACATATAACAATGAAACACATCCGATGTTTCAAGGTGACCACAGACTATATAGCTGGACTTGAATTACACATACTTTATTACTAGGTTTTTAAGAACAATTTGTAAAGTGCTTTTTAACCGATTTCAAAAAAAGGTCGAGGTTCTCAATTCGACTGTATATTTTTGTGTGAGTTACCTCAGATTTTTTTCTACGCACACCGATTTTGATGATTATTTTTTTAAAAAGCATACTCGATGAACATTATTTTATCTTTATTCCCCGAACAGTACATTCTGGGAGTCAAGTCTAATAGGTATCTTCTAGGCAAGCATGTTACTTCTTCGGCCGCATCGTCACTTTCCATCAGGTGAGAGTGGTCAAATGCTTGCCTAACACCTTTTCACCGAGTACGATCCTGGACTACAGATCTCATAGGAACTGTTAGATATAAGCAATTTACGACCATTTAAAATTTTATCCATATCCATCCATTCGAAAAGAAGTCTAAACGATTCAACGTGAATGAGTAACAAACATAGTAACTCACAAACATACACTCCAAACTTTCGCATTTATAACATAACTAGCCGTGCTTAACGGTTTCGCCCGCGTTTATCAAGTTAAAAAGTAGTTTTTTTTTTTGTTTTTTGTGGGGCGGAAAATGCCTGGCATTTCCTTTCCTTCCCAGGGATGAAGGAAAGGGGTATGTGGGGCTCGAACCCACTAAAAACCCCCCCGTGAGCAGACCCTCGCCGAGGTGGGGCAAGATAGGGTCGCGCTAGCAGTCACTATCTTGGAGGGGTGACCTTGCTCACCAAGGCCACCCCTCAGACGTGTGGGGCCGTGCAAGTCAGTGGAGAGATGCCCTGTCTCTCCACCTGTGACCCCACTACAGAGGAGAGAGGAGGCGTGCGAATTGCCTCCTTCTTCCCCCCGTCCGTCTGCGCCGGAGCGGGTCAGATCGAGGATCGACCTCTCTGGCCCGCTCCGCGGCCTCCTTCTGCTTCATCATCATTTATGTCTTAACCCTAAGTATAAGCTATGTACATTCCAAATTTCATCCAAATCAGTTAGCCGTTACAGCGTGAAGTGAAAACAAACACACACACACACACACAAACTTTCGGATTTATAATATTAGTGTGATTATATTATAATAAGATTACTTAATCCCTACTAATATTATATAAGTAATAATAAGTTCAAATCTGTAATAAAACGGGCATTAATTGCTTACTATAAAACGATCGACTATATTAATGACAAGGATGCATGGAGGCAAACTGCACAAGCTCTTTCTAGCGACTACCATAATAACACCTAGGTTAATAAAATTATGTATTAGATATTAAGAAAGTTAAAAAAAAAATATGAAAAAATGCGCCGCCGAGTTTCTTGCCAGGTTCTTCTCGAGATGACTGTTTAACTTTCTTGAGTGCCTCTTTGGGGCCCAATACACGATTTTAATTATAAATGTGAATGTAAGTTTGTCTGGTACGCTTTCACGCGAAAACTACTCAACCGATCATCATGAAACTTTGCACACATATTCTTGGAGGTATTAGAAGTAACATACCCAACGGGTAAAAACGGGACCCTATTACAGACTTCGCTGTCCGTCCGTCCGTCTGTCACCAGGCTGTATCTCAAGAACGGTGATAGCTAGACAGTTGAAATTTTCACAGATGATGTATTTCTATTGCCGCTATAACAACAAATGCTAAAAATAAAATAAAATAAATATTTAAGGGGGGCTCCCATACAACAAACTTGATTTTTTATAGATAATGGTACGGAACCCTTCGTGCGCGAGTCCGACTCGCACTTGGCCGGTTTTATTAATAAATTTTTTACGAAAGATTAAATTGTTTTAATGGTTTCAATGCGATCGAAGCCGCGGGTAATAGCTAGTAACAAATAATCCAGTTATTTTCGTTGTGTAACCTTCACCGTACCTTCATAAAAACAATGAATCTGATAATATGTCTTTAAGTACCTACCGATTACGATACCTTATCTATTATAGTTATCGCTAACCACTTGTTGCGCTGATAACGCAAACATCGCCTTATATGGAAATGCGTTCCGTAGGAATTTATTTTTATACAAGATGCGCCCCGCGGGAACTCCAGTATAAAAAGTAGCCTATGAATTAAGCCAGGGAGTCAGCAACCTCCATACACGATCGGACTTGTTCTTGATACAGATTGAGAATCTGCCCCGGGGTGAAATACTGTCTGACATCAGCAAGCAGCTGAAAAACGGCGATGCCGTCGAAGATGAAGCACTCACCTAGAGTATAACATCTTCTTCTTGACCTTGGCGGTGTCTGGGCACCACGACATGAGGAACAGCTTCTGTTTCTTGCTCGCCTCCGACGTGCCTTGGCACTGGTGCGTGTATTCGAAGTCGAAAAGCCCGTATCTGGAACGGAACAGGTGGTAAGATTACAACAACAAAACAAACAAACGCATTCACACTCACAGCCCCACACTAAGTTCAAAGACTTGTATCGTGGGTGCCGGAAACATTCACATCACACACACAAATCAGAAGCACATCCCTTGGGAAGGAATTTGTGCTCCTGCCGGGAATCGAACCCAGGAACCACGGCGCAGAGGGCGGAGACTTCGCCAACTGTCCACTGCGCCAACTGGATCGTCAAAATGATTATTATAAGATTACGGAGACGGATAACGGAGAAGATTGCGGCGTGATAGAAGATGTAGTAATAAGACTGAGAGGGGTGCTTAGATGGTTTAGACATGTAGATAAAATGGACGAGGCACATTTATAAAGCGAGTGTGAATGAGCAAATTGGTGAGGATCGATCTAGGAGACCGGGCGGTGCAGGCGGATTTCCGACTACGATTTCTGGACGATTAGACGCCTGGACGCCGAATTGGCAAAAGAGGCGGCGATCGTCCAGAAATTGCTTGCCGCCCTCACGCACCCAGATGTGGATGCAGCGAAGCTGTGACTACCATCTGCGACACGGATATGCCAAGGTCCACCGTCCCGACCACCGGGAGGTATATATTGGGGGGCCATCTACTTATACTACTATATTGGAAGCTAATGGAACCATATGGGGAGCTCGGAGATCACCGATCTCCGAGCTCCCCATATGGTATACCTCCCGTTATACCCCTAAAAAATCCGTAAATTTTTTATGATTTTACCTCTGAACTTTTTCCAAGTAAATCGATTATGATGATACTTTTTTTTATTTCAAAGCTGGTGCTTCCCACGCTTTCTCCCATTTAAATTTGATATCAAGATCTGACAAGTAATTTATAAGTTATCATAAGTAATGCGTATTTAATTCATTTAATCTGATCAAGGGTTCCGAAGATAAGGCGAAAGGCGGTTTTTAGGGTAAAACGGGACCCTATTACTAAGATTCCGCTGTCCGTCCGTCCGTCTGTCACCAGGCTGTATCTCATAAACCGTGATAGTTAGACAGTTGAAATTGTCACAGATGATGGATTTCTGTTGCCGCTATAACAACAAATACTATAAAACAGAATAAAAATAATATTTAAGGGGGCTCCCATACAACAAAAGTGTTTTTTTTTCTTCGTGCGTAAGTCCGACTCGTATTTGGCCGGTTTTTTTGAAGCTTGGCTTGCGTTTAAATTATCTTGTATTTATTTATGTTATGTTTTGTTTATAGTGCCAAATAAACGAATTTAATTTCAAATGATATTTCACCCACCTGCATTCTCCGGTCCCGGCCTTCTGCAGATCTTCAAGGAAGGCCTCGTACTCCGCATTGCGCTCGCCCACAGTCTCCACGTCTATTTGTTTCTCATCGCGGATGTAGAACACTACATAGCGGTGCTTTTTGTCCTTCTTAATCTCCTCGTAGGTCGTTTTGCAAGCGTCGGAAACTGTCACACCTGACGCCTGAGGGAAGAAAAGTTGGAAAATTAATAACAAACGCTTTCACACTCACAGCCTCACACTAAGTTCGATGACTCTTGCCGTAGGTGCCGGAAACATTCATATCGCACACACAATCACAACCAGAATTAGGAACACAATTTTTCCTTGGGGAGAAACTGTGTGTTACTGCCGGGATTCGAACCCGATGCTTTGAGAGCGGAAGCTCACCCAACTGAGCCATTGGGGAGGTTCTTCCCCCATTTTGTTCAACCTCTTCCTCTAATCTCACTTGAGATTTTATGTGAATGTTTCCGGCACCCACAACGCGTGCATGAAACATTCACATCACACACTATAACAAACAGAACGACAAATTTTTCCTTGGGAAGAAAATTACTACTTATTTTACAGAGAAACCTAAACAACAGGATACATAAATTATATCAGATCATATATAGAGAAAATGCGCAATTCCATGGTAGTAACTATCGATAAATCTGTGACACGACAAGCATTCGTATTTGATTTTATGACGGCATTTCAGCGAACGCCACATTCCGTCGGTGGAATGTCTTTCAGGTCTCGATAGACGTCTTTTGAATACCCTAACTCGCATAATTGAGACGCCAGTGTACCCTTTCGAAATATGTCTGCAGAACTTAATAACGGTAAGAGGTCGTAGGCAAATATTATACCTAGTCGATGTAAGAATTACGAGTAAAGACGAAATTCGGAGAAAAATTTACTATTCAATAACGTATTGCAGCACTTGGCTAAACAATACATAGACCATTTCCCCAAAAAGATCATCTGTAACAAACATAAACGACATGTACACTCACAGCCCCACACTAACAACAAAGCCTTGTAACATGGGTGCAGGAAACTCTCACATCACAGGCAAAAGCACACCCAGATATGTAACAAATTCCCTCGAGGAGAGAGCTTGTGTTTCCAAAGGGAATGGTTCCCTCGATAAGCAGCTTAGTAGTAGTTCAAAGTAGATTTATTCCGAGGAAAAACAAATCGTCAAACAATTATTTGACTGGGTTTTCTCCAAATATTCTTCTAGAAAAAAGTCACTCCATATGACTTTATTTGGCGTTGCGTAAAGACGGTACGCGATGAGTTTAGTCATTACTAATTCCAGAGCACAATCATGTTATGAGCAAAGATCGTTAATCCTACACACAACATGGGACACGCCAAGAATTAGCCAACGCTCATAATTAATCTATTAGTCATAAATAACATCCCATGAATGTAAAGTAATGTTATTTCCTTCTTCCAACAGATTTTTAAAACTTAACCGTATATCGAAGGATAGAAAATCACTGCCCACGTCTTTGTGCAGATCGCTTTTAGAATTATCGTCTTTAAAAATGTCTTTATGAGACATCTTCGATGAAATTATTTCTTTCGCTTTCCACCAGATGAGATAGTGTTCAAATGCTAACAGTAATGAAACACTAGATGTGAAAAGATAAACGAGGTATAAATATCGTGATCATATTATAGCCAGGCTCGTCTCGAGATGGTTGTAAATATTCGAATTAGACTGATGACTGACCCCTACTAGAAAAATAAACTTGCAGTTTGAAATAAGTACATACATATCAAGGGAATTCGTTGATTGTACGGTAGTGAAGGTAGAGTTTCCGTGAGTGAATCTCAGCGGAGTTGCTCTTGAAATTTGATCGTGATTTGGGATTTGAAACCGTGTTTCTTGGCGCTTTCAAGAGTATCGAGTGAATGGTGCATGGTCCACTGGCTAGCTAGAAAGTTAGTCTTCATATTTAGTGTTCTGATCGCAGTCTATTTAATAGTTCGAACGATCAAAATAAGCAAGTATTCATTTATATGCAAGACATTGAATCAGGTATTTAATCCTAATGTTATAACTAAAAATCAATTGTTCAATTTACAATTTTTGACAGCTTCATTTGTAAAACAGGTACCTAGTCTCATCTATAGTTTGATGATGGATGCCCGTGAGCTGGAGTTTTACTCTAGTCGTTTTGCAGATGGTACCGTCCAACAATACATTTCCAATAGTAACCTGGTCGTCATCTCTAGAACTCGTCTTTCCATTAGATATTTCAAATGTTAAACACTGCACGGCGTTTCAGCAATTTCAATTAAACCCCGTGCTTCCCAATTATTATATCATCGATCCAATAATAAACCAACGATATTATTGTTCCGTCTATTTTCCACCAGGCAACAAGCCAAGATTTTTACTGTTGATTGAAATAACTCTTTAAAAACACTTACATTGTGTTTTAACATTTATTGGGGAACCTGCTAAATCGTGTTTCATACAACAATGAATATGATTCAGGTCTTTAAAACGTGGAAAATTGAGAGATAAGTCAGCTTCAAAAGACATTACTTCAGGAGAATAACGATCATTCCCCGAGTCGAGTCTCCAGATCTGGGCCAGAACAATATATTCTGGATATTGTGTAGTAATATAATGATATGTCAGGTCAATGTGGGCAAGTTGTAGTGGCAGCTGGCGTCTCACTTCGTGCTATTTCAGATTTCACAAGGTCGATGCAATTTCGTAATCAGCGTGAATGCACTTCATTAGTCCAACCGCTACATTTGACGGCGGTGTTTAGTGTAACATTAATTTTAGAGCAAGGGATTAGATGAACATTTGTATTTAAATTTCTATCGTTTTTATAAGTTGTGCTCTATCTGTGAGCATGCATAATAATATATACAAAGATAGTAACGTTCTAAATTGTAGAGGTTCCTATCGAGGACAAAGAGTTTTTGCCGGTAAGGCAAGGTACTTGCCGAGCTACTGCCGCCTGCTTAGTTGCCGTTTTCATGTTTACATGCACACCGACAAAAGTAGATGGCAAAAGCAGCCTTACCACGAGGTAGCGTGTCGGCTCCTACCATAGTTTAACATTTAAAAGTTACTTTGTTTGAAGATATCCCTCTACACAGACGATCTAGTTCTGGCCACTCAAGCTCTTGGGTTTGATGATGCATTGGATGCAAACCCCCGACGACCGCTTCATGTCAGTGGAGAAGCATCGAAGCTTCCATGAACAACCTTGGCAGGTGTGAAAAATCTTAACAGCCGCAGCCTCCGAACTCTTACGTTTTATAAGAGCTACTTGGACAGGCAGGGTTGACCAGATCGAAATGTAATATGGTACTGCAGGCCCAGCGCAAACAATGTCTGTCCTGTCTCTCAGACTTTAACTGTAAAGTCGTTTCAGTGCACTGATGTAAGATGCTGTAACTTTAGGTCCAAATTCATAACATATATTCATACTAATCGTCGCGTCGGTATCTCGTAAACCGAGATTACTGTATAATCGGAACCCACGACAGTTTCTTGACGCCAAAAATTAACTCATGCTGATCTCCCATTGAACAATACAAAGGTCAATGTGCAGACTTATCAACTGCAGAGTTTATTTTCATTGTTTTGACTGTTTCGTATTCAGGGTGAACGTATCACTGACTCATCCGGTATGCGTTATCTGACACTTATCAAAGGCCATGACGCTGACGGTGGAAAACATTCAGTGATAATGAATTTCTTCATACAGAACCGTGGGATTTCTTTTGTAAATGGTAAGAGTTGTAATAGTTGTTTCATGTTCTTCATCTTAAGATTTTAAACAAATGGCTTCTCTATTTTCTTAACAGAATGAAATTCTAAAAACAGGACCAATAGATGTACTTATTATCTTTATAACGGTTGTATATTTCAAGTTATTGATTGCTAATATTTATGCACGTATATGGAATACCATTGGGCTTTAAACTTTTTGGTTTTGAATGGAATTCAATTAATTTCTGCATAATTAGAATAAGTTTCGAGTACATATATTATTTATTGTCATCCTACTAATATTATAAATCCGAAAGTTTGTGTGTAAGTATGTTTGTTCCCTCTTCACGCTTTAACGGCTGAACGGATTTGGATGAAATTTGGAATGTACATAGATTATACCTAGGATTAACACATAGGCTACTTTTTAACTTGATAATAGCGGGCGAAGCCGCGGGGCACGGCTAGTTACAAATATAAAAAGAAGTTTGTTAATGTATAAAGAAAATTAAACAAAAAAGCAAAAAACGGCATTGACGACCTACTCAGTAAGCTTGATGTAGAAAAAAAAATATGAGGTAATATGAAATTGGCTGTGCTTGATCAAATATTTTTATTTGCCCGATTGCAGATAAGTTTATCACAGTAATACTTTAAATCCGAAAGTTTGTTCTTGTTCACGCTTTTAAATTTGGAGTGTACGTAGCTTATACCTAGTTTTAACACATAGGCTACGTTTTAAGTAATAAATGCGGGCGAAGCCGCGGGGCACGGCTAGTTGTGACATAATTATAAACTTTTACCAAAATAATTTGAGTACAATAAGTTATATAATAGCTATATGCATACGTAACCATTTTTGAGCACCAAGTATTTAATAGAACGAACTCGAAGCAGGATCAAACAGACAACTAATTGTAACTGTAGAATCTCTTTTGACATGAGAATGTTCCTATCCCAAAACGTATAGCAAATGAATCAACAGTCGCACATTGTTTTTATACAAAGCCAACGTGTCGAAGTTTTGTTTTGCATAGATGTGTTTGAACAGGTGGGAGGCAGAATTGAATGAATAATAAAACATTCAATGTAGATGTAGAAATGCTCCATTGCCTCTTGGCAGGCCTGAAACTGGGTCTGTTCTAATTGGTTGTTTTGTCTTGGGCTTGGCCCCATCTTGATTTGCCGTCGGATTAATGTAGCTCGACGTTGCTTCCAGCAATAAAGACAGGTAGAAAGTTGGATATGAGTCATATTAAATGCTAGCAAGCAAAATTTGCTGCAGATGTTTAAACTGAATTTATTAGCTTGAGAATAAGTATGATTACTTTCTATAGTAATTACTTAATTAGCAGAAAAGTGAATGAGTATTCACTCGCGACTTGAAGACTCCCATATTCAAGAAATACCGACTCAGGGAAGGAGTTCCATTGCAGTTCGCAAATCAAATGTGAAAGCAAAACGTTTCGTACGCATTCGTGGAATATGTACCTTATACCGGTGTCACCTAGCAGTTTGTCTGCTTGTCCGGTGATAGAATGGGGATAGGGGAACTAGATCGTTCTATTCCTTGGGACACTCTTCGATAAAATACCGAGAGAGTGGCTACAATTTCGACGATGTCCAAAGCTGTGAAGCTTTTTTTCTGGTTCTGGTTGTAATGTGTGAGTGATGTAAATGTTTCCGGCACCCACGATACAAGTCTTTGAACTTAGTGTGGGGCTGTGAGTGCGTTTGTGAAGCTTTGCATCAGTCAACTGCTCATTTCGTTGCGTCCATTTCTTGGTTTCCTCAGAAAGACGATGCATATTTTTGTCTTTAGATTCACGTTTCAAAAGTGTAGATAATTTACCCCCCGAGCCGTCCCAAGTCTCCAGCAAGACGCCTAAAGTCGATTGTCTCCCGCACGCCACGGAAATAGTCGCCGGTATTCGACGGAACGGTGAGACATTGGCCGTTAGCGTCGCTATTTATAACCAATACATGAACTCTGCACACGTGCTTTTTAAATTATTGAGCGGTCTGGTATTGATTTTTTCTATATGACAGCTTTGGTGTTTTCGGATTTCTTGCCATGGGGCGAAAGCTAGAGTAGATTATGTATTACTAGCCGTGCCCTGCGGCTTCGCCCGCTATTATCTTGATAATAAAGTACAAAGGATCACAAATCCTTCACTAGTTGGATTGGATCACCTAGGATTAACACATAGGCTACTTTTTAGCTTGCTAAACGGCTACTTTTTAGCTTGCTAAAATGTAGCCTATGTGTTAATCCTAGGTATAATCTATGTACATTCCAAATTTCATCCAAATCCGTTCAGCCGTTAAACCGCGAAGAGGGAACAAACATACTTACACACAAAGTTTGGATTTATAATATTAGTAGGATAGTAGGATATAAGCGCATTTGAAAGCTTTATGAAAAATGTATTGGTGTAATTTGTATCAGTTGTTATCCAATCCAACTAGTGAAGGATTTGTGATCCTTTGTACTTTCGTAGGACAACACAATGATTAGAACAATATAAGGGGGATAATGATTGTACAGTGATGGATATAGAACTGCCTATAAAACGTTTGAGGGTGACATTGATTTTGAAAAACTAAATTTAAAGGTATACAAAAATAACGACTCATTTTGAACATATTTTTGTAGAAGCAAAGTTCAGCCTAAGTACGACACAAGACAAAATAATTATCATCTTTGACGTAGGAATAGATTCAAGATATTTCAAGATCATCAGAATTCTAGTTCCGTTATCAGAAAACTGATCATAATAGAAAGTACCAAAGATGTATATACAATAATGATGATTATATTTTATTATTTTTATATTATACAAATTTTTATACCAAAAATAATACAGAAAAATAAAAATAGGTATCTTAAACATTAATCATAGCGCCATCTAGTGATTTATCTTATTCTCGTTGCATAATTCTTTTG
This sequence comes from Lomographa bimaculata, assembly GCA_948107665.1. Classification (NCBI taxonomy): domain Eukaryota; kingdom Metazoa; phylum Arthropoda; class Insecta; order Lepidoptera; family Geometridae; genus Lomographa; species Lomographa bimaculata. Next base: position 8,772,622 of record OX403610.1, on the reverse strand, counting down.
AAGAAAAAGATCGCGTAGGTGAAACAGACAAATGAATATTTTTGCAGATAGTGACTCGAGACAGTAATACACATTTTGAATTAAAACGCGGTCTCACGATCAACGTCATTTTTACGCGACTGTCCAATTTAACAAGTGTAAAAATAAATTTTCAGATTAATTATGGAGGCCAATTGCGGCACCTTGCTTTTATTTAACTTATTTGTTTACAAAACGGCTGGGACTCGCGGCAGTTTTGACAAATTTTCAGGCTATTTCGGGCATGTAAGATACCCATCATCGGGGAAGTGGCCGATCGCAACGTTCGCGACGGGACGCCTCTCCGCGTGCACCTTATTTAACTTGCTACGTTCCTACGTCTGTCTTTCCAGTTGAAAACTCTGTAATAATGTTTAAGTACTTGCTAGGATCTTAGTATGTTCGATAGAGCTGCTCTAATGTAGCCAGAAAGTCTTAATTACTAGAACAGTATATGAGTGTTAACTATTAGGTCTCATTTTAATACGCTAACATGGTTATAGAAATACTTTCTACTATAAAAAAACCAGGATGTGCGTAAAGACACACGACAGAAGTTAAAGTCTTGTATTACATGGAAACATTTTAATTAATCATCAGTGTTTATCCCCAACACTTTTCGTCACATAAAAAGTAGGCGGATCAGATTCTCAAAGCCCTCCCTCAAAGCTCCATAAGAAGGTCACTTCAAACACCAGCCAACATAAATTCTTAGCGTCTATACAGATATAGAATCCAAACGTGATATGCCATTACGATAACAGTAGGCACAAAGGATGATGAAAGCTGTTATACAAATGTCAGCGCGGTCGCAAATTTTGGCTCCGAGGTGGTAAGTAACTTATGCGGTAAGGAGTAATGTGACGAAGCAGCTAACTTCGGACAACCATTGATTCTCATTAAGTTAATTGCATATGAGATAGGTAAACCTTTTTAATCCATTGTTTACATCAATACATAGCCTTAAAAAAATATTTATCAAAACATTAGATTTCTATCAAAATAAATATTTTAAATCTATCATGTTCGGGCAAAACGTGACCATTTTGACGTTATTTCTGTGTCCAATCATGGCTGCCTTAGTGGAAACAATGGAATGTTGACCAATGATTGACATGATAAATGAGTGAGCTGACGTCACGAATCAGTTTAGCCAATAGCAAAACAAACGCTACTGGCTAAACTGATCACCTCACACAGTTTTGATCTCCCTATTCCATTTTGAATTTTCCACGCGTTTATATCACTTTTCATTCATTAAAATCTTTAATTAATAGGATTCCATTAAAATAATAGTTATTAACTGTAATTCTATAGCTACAAAGTTTTTAAAAACATTCCTGAACCTTTATTTAAATCTCATACTTATTACATTGTTGTTAGGTCATCAACAAACAATTATGCAATCTATCTACTCAAATATATTTTTTGTTGTTTCTAAGCATCATTCTGTACGTCCGGCAAGTTAAGAGTTAATAGTCTTCAATTTTCAAACAGAACGGAAGAGTCCTTTCCAAAAGTTATAAATATATCAAAAATGACTAAATCAATTATGACGCTTTGTTTTTTTACGTGTACAAAATACGAATGGAGAAATGTATGTATGTTTCCAGTATTGTATGAATCACGCGGTCTATCTATTGTTCCGTTTACGGCTGGAAATGGTAGCTATGAATCTTGACGAGAAATTAAATGTTGATTGTTAGAATATGGTACCAAGATATCGTTAAACGATTCATTCATAATTTCATGTCGGTACACCATTTAAAATAATATGACTGATGTGAATGTTTCCGGTAGCCACGATACGAGTAATCGAACTTAAGGATTATTCCAACCAGCTATAATTTTATATATTTGTTATTTAATCAATGGTTGCGTCTTTCAAGACTAATTATTAGAGATAAGCGAGGTTGTGTGATTATGACAGCTTTTGTTATGGGGTCGTCCAATAATCACATGATGTTTTTAGCAACTTTTTAACCCCCTCTTCCCCCATGGTGAAACGTGGTTGTAGACTACCCCTTCCCCCTACCCAAAATCACTTGTATTTCTTTGGTATAGTCTCTTAAAATATTATTTTTAAATACAGGTTCCCAAGTATAATCTAATTTAATTCTGGAAAATGAAACACCGTGAAAAAAATGTCCAGAATGACATCAATATTGCTGTGGTGGTTTCTGATCCGACTCATAAAAATAATATAAAGTGGTAAACATTAAAAAAACATATTTTTCTGCTGGTACATTCATACATTTAGTCATCAAGAAATCGCGCGTTGAAAGAAAAAAATAAATACACGTAATATCTCACTACACTAGGGGGAGGGCCCTAGTGATATTTAGTGTTTTTTTCGAACCCTTACCCTTTTGAGACTCACGTGATTAATGGACGACCCCTATTCCGATTAGTTATTCCATTATAATCTGCCGTGGTGGCATAAATGACGCCAAATGTCAGTAATGCATGCAATAAACATTGCACCGTTTGGTGTGAAAAACCTTACAACGACTGTTACAGAAGATAAGTTGACCGTCAAATAGGTTGACAGAAGGACCAGATAAGATCACACAACAGATTAGCCTTTCCCATATTTACTTTGCGTTGACCTTTTGACCCCGCGGGGGTGCCGTCATATTGAGCAAACGAAAGCTAGCATCAGGACAAGTGAAGGCGTATATACTTTTTTGATAGTAGGGCATTTTCTAATACCCACTTTACAAGATCACTATATCAATAGTTCAGTCGTTTCACCATTCACCAATGTTCTATGAATTCGACGCCTAGCACATTATTTTCAAATACGAAATCTCCATTGTGGCAAAGGTGGTATCCTAATAGAATTTTTGCGCATTCCTTATAGATAATTCATTGGTATTGTATATTGATATGCGTTAATCCAAGTTTCTGAATAACAGATATGGCAGTGGCACTGTAACGATAGCAGGTTAGATATAGATAGCTCTTGCTATCTCATCGAGTGACGTAAGTCCAACGAAAATACTCCTCCGATATAATTTACTGTAGACAGAAGCAAGGTTATTTTTGTTTTGACATACGCTTTAATATTTAGTATGTTTAGAGGCAGCCAAGATGCCAAAGCTCGACTTCAGCTTGGATAATGGTCGTATGAATGGTTATAAATGACCTCAAGTAACGCGTATTTGAGACCGTAGTGAACTTTAGCCTGCTAAGGATGTCCAGTCCCGGTTCTACTAATCAATAAGAGCCCTCGGTAGAATTATTTGCAAATTAGGCGTGTCTACTACACGCTAATTGTCCACTGTCCATGACCGATTCTGCTACATATTATTTCTCATGAAAGAGGCAACGATTACTAACAAACAGCGTAACAACTTCACGTGCGAGTGTCTACTATAACTATACGACCGATTTTGCAAATAATTCTACGGAGATTCTTAATTTTACCGAGAGCTCTTATCGATAAGAAGAACCGGGACTGGACATACCTAGCAGGCTGTTACAGTACACCATGTCTTTTTCTATTAGTTTGATTTTTATCAGAAATAAGAAGCTGTAAGCAAAAGCAGTCGTAGCGAGTACAGAAATTGGGCATGTCCCTATGTTTATTAGAAATTTTACCTTTTAAAAAATAAGCAACTGTTATTTGGTTTCGACTTCCATCCAGTAACTTCAACCCCATGAGAAACAATGAGCCATCGCTTGGTGATGTAGGGTAAAATACGTCAAGTTTCTTTTGCTGAAGCATCAAATTCCAGTAGTCTAAATTTAGTAAGCAATAAAATCGTGTAACTATTCAGTGACAAGTCGCATCGGCAATCAGAAGCGTCTGGAACATTTCCATAGGGTTTTCAACCATTTGTTACGATACAGAACGTACCTACGTTCATATCGAACTGGTTGAATTGCTGGCATTATCATTCAACTTGGACTAGAATGACTCATAAACCGGACGCGATTTTTAGTCGGATGACGAGAATTCGCTGTCGTTAATCATTCGGTCAATATGGTAGTGAGTCAACGGTGTGTATTGTCACTTGTCATTGATTTAACTGTGACATGAGGGTGAATTCTCGGATTTGTATTTATGTAAAGATGCAGGCTGCTTATATATTATTATACTGAAATATATGCAGCCAAAATTTACGCTTTCACGACCACAGCTCCAAAACAACTTCGATGAGTTGCATCTCTTCCTAGGTGCCTTGAATTTTGTGCAGGTTGAAAATGCGTTAGCACTCCAAATTACAGTAATAAGCCCATTTTCAAAGATATAAGAAGCAGTGATTTCCGTTAGGCTTGGGTTTCGACTACTCACGTAATGTGATGATGTGTTTGAATTTGGAACCGTGGCCTTATTAGAATAAAGCTAGCATAGCTGCTATTACAGTTTAGGAATTTGGCGACAGATTTTATAGTGAAACTTTTTATAGGCTTTCCTGATACACAACCTTTTTGTGTGACAAAAAGTGATAGGGGGGTAAACACTGTGATACATCATTAAAATGTTTCCTTGTATACAAAATTTTCACTTCTATCGTGTCATTAGGACACACCCTGTTTTTTTAATTTTGTGCGAACCCGACTCTTGCCTAACCTGTTATCCTACTAATATTATAAATCCGAATGTTTGTGTGTAAGTGTGTAAGTATGTTTGTTCCCTCTTCACGCTTTAAGGGCTGAACGGATTTGGATGAAATTTGAAATGTACATAGCTTATACCTAGGATTAACACATAGGCTACTTTTTAACTTGATAATAGCGGGCGAAGCCGCGGGGCACGGCTAGTGTTAGTATATTCCGTCATACAACACATTCGATGTTTTCCTCAAGGAACCTGTATATTATATAAATAACAATTATAGCAATTAAAAATCTTTTCGGAGTGCTCTTTGGGGGCCATTATATAAATATTTATTATTTTTAATTTGTTAATAATTTCAACTTTTTCATCTAATTGCTATTACGTTTAAACAGATAATCAGTTCTGAACTTAAAGTGGTAAGTTCGAGACAGACAGGGAACGTGGGCTTAGTGATTGGGTCCCCTTTGCACCATGTATGCGGAGTTGCGAAGAGTTGGAATGCCAGTTTCAAGCATGTTGACTCATCATTTGTTGATGAGCACATGATTGATGTCATCATAGTAATCGACAAGCAGCGTCCGTAAGCAATTACGATCTGCGACGGTAATCCTTTGTAGTACCAGTTGAACGACCGTCGTCGTCTAAATATGCGTCACGAATGACTCAGGTGTGCATTTCTATAGACGAGTGACGCCTAGGGCAAAAGCTATGTTAAGGCTCTCAATCAAGTTTCGGGCGCATTTATAAGCGACTTTTAAAAAGGGAAAGGTAAACTCGCCATTTGAGTGTAGACAACGAGCATTTCGCTCGCCTATTACAGTTCAGTACCATCCAGAGTTTTGAAGTTAAGTCAAAATTTTTTATTGTGTTGTTGTCAAAATTTGTCAAAAAATGCGTTCGACACCCGGAGATTTAGATGTTAAATCTCTTTAAGCTCTGTAATTTCACTGGAAACACTGCCCTTCAATTCTAAACACAGTAACGGTTGCACACTACTGCTTGGCAGTCCAATGTCTGCCCCAGGCAGACTCAGTAAAAACACCTACTACTACAATTTTAAAATTTCAGCAGACATACAAAAACTGAGTTTTGCTTTTCTTAGGTTCTCAATCAATCAAAATCATTTATTCACATGGGCCCCAAAGAGGCACTCATCAAAGTTAATGATTCTACTGCCAGATTCACAAAATTATAGCTTCTCACAATATCTTTAAGCTTCGCTTCGTTATTTTTAAAAAGGGTTGTCTCGGTATCATGTTGGTCCTACTTAAGGGTCATTAACGAGACTGACAAACTGCCCCTTGGTTTAGTTGGGTGAGTGTCTACCTTCTAAACAGGGGGTATCAAGTTTAATTCCCAATGGTAACACAATTTTTTTCCCTAAGGGAAATATGTGTTTCTGGTTCTTGGTGTGACTGTGAGTGTGATGTGAATGTTTCCCGCACCCACGACTCAAGTCATCAAAGTTAGTGTGTAGCTGTGAGTGTGAAAGTATTTATGTTATGTACTTTAGTATAGGGTATACTTTAGCACCATGGGTGTCATCACAACGTTACCTTCAACGAAAGTTATATCCCGTCATAGATAGACCAAATCGACACCTAACATAATTTAAAATAGGTATTCTAAGATTAATATTTATAGCAGAAATACCTACACAATGAGACCACATTCATTGATAACAATAATTAATAGGTACATAATAAATCAAATTTAATTACCATAAGCAATAGAGCCACAAATGGTTGCATCCAAATGTGTTACCGATTCTCTACAATGTGTCTTATGTAATATGTATATGTTTTATATGAAATGCAAATGTTTATTTACATAATGTAGTTTGGTAATGGGCTTCAGTACTTCAGTTACATATAAGCTAGACGGCTTGTAAATATGTAGGATTGTAGGAAATATGGGCAATTGTTGAAATAATTTTGTAGTTTTATGGGATTTTTTTAAATATTGTCTATGTTATGAAGGTAGTAAATATAGTCATATTGTCACCCCGCCTTTATGTCTAAAAATTTTATCGGCAAACCGGTATATTCCCAGTCGTCCCCCCATAGATTGCCACCAGGTGGCAATGGGGAATAAAATTCCCAGTTGCCGCTGGGTGGCGACTGAGAAGTTATTGCCCCCACTTCAAAGCGCTGTACACTGCTGCGTGGATGCGCAAGAGCAGTAAAACTTACTTTTGCTCTTATCTGTTACGCATAAGAGTGATGCGCTTTGACATATTTATATCATACAAATAAATAAAAGATCGTTAAATTTATAAATGTCCCTCATCTACTGTGATATTGTTTTTATCTAAGACTAGTTAGCATGTTACATCTTCAGCTGCATCTTCACTTTCCATCAGGTGAGACAGTGGTTGAATACTTGCTTATAGAGTAAATAAGAAGACAATTTATTTTTAAAAAACCCTTGTCACAATTGTAGTGATAAGTGTGACGTCATGAACACTGGAGGGACATCAAAACTTTTCCTTACAGAGAACCTTTACCCTTAGCTTTTATTCAATTGCATATGTCAATGTATTAACATAAGCAATTGAATATAGATCAATGCATATTCTCTACCACAACAGAGAACTAGGAGTACTTCTACCACTATCTTATTCATGATTAACCCACCTTGTGTTATCTGTGATGGGGCATTACCTCACCATTGTTAGACATAAAACCGCCAGGAGTAATGTACAAACATTACTGTATTTCCAATTAAAGGGAAATATTTCCAGTGACTTGGCCAACTCAGTGGTGACGAGGGCAGTGCCTTGGCTACAAGATTTTGATCTATATTCAAAACTCTGGGTGGCACACACTAAACTGTAATGGGCAAGCATGATGCTTAACATCAGGCGAGCATGTCTCGTCAGTCACTTACTTTTTAAAAATCATGTTAATTATGGGTATTTAAGCTATTTTAATTTGAAATTACATCCAAATTCATCTGAATGTGAATATAACAAACATTAACTCACATTTGCGTAAATTGAACTGCCCATTGACTTATTTACTTGTATGTTTGCCTTCTGAACAGAGGGTATCGGTTTGAATCCCTGGAAATATAAGTTTTCTCCGCAACGGTACATTTTTGTCTCTGGTTATAGACACGCATATGTGTGTGATGTGAATGTTTCCAGCACCCATGACCCAAGTAATTGAGTACCCACACTAGTTGTGTGTAAGTTCCATAAATTTTCACATTTCTAACATTAGTGTGAGGCCATCTCTTTTACATAGTTCTACAGTTTCGTGTTCAGGGAAAGTCTATAACATCTAATTACAGCGAGATGATTCATAGCACACATGACTCAAGCAAGTTTTTATGATTCAAACATAAAAGGAAATCTCAAAGTAACCATGTCGTACTAAGGAATGAATAGGTCATTACAATTAGAGGAAAATAGTGGTACAGTTCTAAAATAGATATTATTCATATATAACATTGGATATGTGACATTTCACACAGCTGTATAGTAAAATGAATATAATTTATGTAAAGTACATATAATCATTAGTGCTACAAAATTATTGGTGGTTTGATGAATAAGAGGATATTATTGAGTTTGGGTGTGAACAAATTTCCTGCCTTATACACATCTCATTGAAGTGATTTTCCTATGACAGGATGCATTATTACAAAGTATTTGACTATTTATATATTAGTAAAATGCACTGGATTAAGTGCTCTTAGATTCTGAAGTATTGACACACAATTCTAATAAGGAAAATTACAAGAAGTTATCATGTAATTTTTCACACTTGATAATGATATATGCTGAGAGCAATGACTCAGCAACTGCAACTATTCTTATTGCAATGGCATAAGGTGCACTTTCGCGTTTCAAGATCTCTTTCGTGTATAAGCTGCTAGATTTTTAGGCCGATTAGACAGATGACCTTGGCAGTGACAGGTTAATAACTTCTGTTGATCTCTACACTGACATTTGAACAAGCTGCTGCACCCAGCAGCGCCTTTCCTACCCCAAAATAGGCATAAAATGTGTGACAGACTGTCCCGCGGCCGCTATGCCATATATGGTCAAACAGAAGTGCGATTGCGCGACGGTGCATACCCATAGAGTTCGATGCCCCCGAAAGCTTCATACGTCTGATAAGAGACTCCCACCGACAGCTACCCCACGACGCTCACAAAAACATGCAACGTCACGAAGGAAGAAATAGTCAAAAAAGGCGTTGCAAGAATAACCTTTCGATCGTACGTGAAATCCAATACCGGATCGTCCAGCTAAGTAAATTCACCGGCTGACGCCCCGCGATTCGACCGGTCTCCACAGACATAGCCGAAAACACAACACGTGGCGGAGAATCACTGAACGGTGACAGTAATTTTTAGGAAAAGGCGTGCAAACTCAGCGACGAGCAGTGCGAATGCGAAATATGGCGGCACCGGTAACAGGAGATTCGTTTTCCATGGAATTGCGACATTTTATCTAAATGTTTTTCACTCACGTAGAAGTACAACACAACACAGCCGTTTAACACTAAATTTTATTTTCTCCACTTACCATTTTTTGATGTTAAAAACGTAAAAATTCCACCACTTATTTCACCGATACCACGACAACGGCGACCGGAACGACACTGTTCGGAATGTTGGCTATGCTTTTTTGCGACAGCCAATCAACGCATGCGTCAAAATGGTTGCCGGAATTTCAACACTTCTTTATTTCGAAATAAAAATTAAGTTTGTTCTAAACCGAGTCCGAATGTTTATTTGAAGCTTAATTTATAGAAAACTAATTTTATAATTATATTTATTTCATTCAAATTAAATTCTGTAGAGCGCAAAGAGCACAGGTGTTGACAACTTTCAGAATATTAAGAAACTGCAGCTACGTTCAGAATTGTGATAATTTTATAAAATTCGCAGGAAATAATGTTATATCTTTATAAGTCACAGCAGTCCCCACGAGATTAGATACGTGAATACAACATCACACCTTCCTTTGTAAAATGATAAAAATAATTTTATTCACGCAACGTCAAGAAGTGAGTCACTAATGACAAGTAGAGCTCACCAATCAGAAAATAGTATTCTTCTAATGCCCATATAGGGACCGGCGGAAACAGCAGCAAAGTCACAGATTACAAATTAGTATTTAGGCGCGCGAATGGAAATTATTTAAATGTTTTGATAACTTACGTCAAGAATTATTACTTTTTGTTGCGTACATTATTGACTATGAAGTGTAGGTACATAATTATTTTGAGAAGATACTGCATCGCTCTTCTTCTTTGCAGATGCAAATATAGAAGAGCGGTGCAGTATCTTTATTATAGCAAATTTTTTATTTATAAATCTTTATTGTAAGAACCTAAATGTCTATAATATAGCAAACGCTATAAAAATATTTAGAGACATTTAGGTATCCTATATATTTAATTTTCAACCGACTTCAAAAATGGAGGATTTTTTTGTATGTTACTCGAAATCTCCGCCAATTATGAATCGATTTTGATGTTTTTTTTTCTTTTGTAGTAAAATTTATATGGGACCACCTCTGAAATATAAGTATTTCAGAGGTGGTCCCATATAAATTTTATCGAAATCGGTCAAGCCAAAACACAGATATAAGCGGTGAAGTCGGTTTTTTTAAAAGCTTTGCTTGCGTTTAATTGTGATGTCTGTTTCCGTGATTAGCAGAATAAATTAATTAAAGATTCACACAAGAAATTCCAAATTTTTGTTTCCATCACATGTAAAATATTTGAAAAAAATATCCTAGAACAGCTACTCTCCCACTTTATTAAAATTACATGATCACCAGTTTGGATTTACAAAATATCGATCAACCAAAGATATCGGTGCTTGAAGGGGCTTGAGGCTTGAGAGGGATCGCATGATGCAATTGGAGTATTTTGTGATCTCTCCAAAGCATTCGACTGCGTGGACCATAAAACGCTTATAGCAAATTAAACCGTGGGACTGCTTTTGATTTGTTAGATTCATATTTATCGGGTAGGCACCAAAAAGTATGCGTTAATGGTGTAACATCTGACGGGTCTACAGTTAAAATTGGCGTGCCTCAAGGTTCAATATTAGGACCCTTCTTATTATTATTAAATACTTTATTTATAAGCGCTTTATAGCGACTACATAATATAGATATACCTAGGTTATTATACTTCATGTATAAGTGTTTAAGAATCATGTAAAAAAAAAATGAAAATAATGCGCCGCCGAGTTTATTGCCAGATTCTTCTCGAAATGGCTGTATTTTTTTCGAATCTGACAGTAAAGTCATTAACTTCCATGAGAGCCTCTTTGGGGCCCATGTGAATAAACGATTTTGATTTTGATGTCAACAAGAACGGTGACACTGCAAGAAAACTTCTGCATAGTACTTTTTTACCTACTATGACTATTATATTACTGACTAGCCGTGCGCCGCGGCTTCGCCCGCTATTATCAAGTTATAAAGTAGCCTATGTGTTAATCCTAGTTATAATCTAAGTACATTCCAAATTTCATCCGAATCCGTCCAGCCGTTAAAGTGTGAAGAGGGAACAAACATACTTACACACAAACTTTCGGATTTATAATATTAGTAGGATTTGCCACTCCCACTGCAACGTCACTGAATGGTAGCAAAGTGACAATACTTATGCTTGTTTTTTGAAAAGTGGTTGTGTTTTTTAGTTTTACAAAAAAATCATTTTTGTCGTGAGTCTCTACGACACCCTGTTTTTTAGAGGAATTCTACAAGCCAAACTTCTGTGTAGGCATCAGGTAAAGGCCGGGAATTATACTTCAGCGTAGCAACCGTATCTCGATCGCATGAGCGAAGCGAAAGCGTACATTTTGATACATGTAACTAATTGATAAAAAGTTGCCATGTTTTACGGTGTATATCTATTTAATTATCAAATTACATCGAAATGCAAAACCGTTCTATAGATACTTCGTTTCAAACATACACATTCGCATGTGATACTCACTTCTAGATAATAAAATATATTTATTGTGTATGTATATAACAATTATTGTGTTTGAAATGAGGTCTTATAAGGTATTTCTGTAAAGGCTGGACTGGGACTGAAGACTAACCTTTTTATAGACTCCAACCTCTTTACAATAAATAACAACAATATGATTTTTACCAGCCCGAAACTCGGGCAAATTGCGTGCCACAGTAACAATAGTATAATAAGTAAGTGGTCATCGCAACTTAACATGAAGCTGTCCAGATATGGAAACAAATTCTCAAATATTACGTGCTTACCGTGAGTTTCCACCGAGACACAAACAATTAACGTACAAGTTGCGTAACAAGTCGCTTGAATCAGAATCTGTCAAACTAATAGCGTGCGGAAAATCGTGGAACTAACGTTGCTTCACAGTAAAATGACACTGTTTGTTTACAAGCAGCGCTCTCGCCATGTGCCAACTTATCTTGGGAGATATTTGTTTTGTTGCGGTAGCGTTCACATTGCACAAAACTGTGTAGAAAAGTGTTTTCAACATGTTTTTTGTAATGTTTCACCATTGGAGACTTAAGTGCTTTACGTGATTTATCACCGCACGCTAACTGACATGAAGCTGTCCTTATATGGGCATAAATAATATCAAGCCTCGTAGTGGATGTGCTTGATAATAATAATAGTATAATAGTAATCTGACTGCGGCGTACAGAGAAAGGGATATTTTTGTTTTTGGTTTTGGGAGTGATATGAATGTCTCCTGCAGCCGCGAATCTTGAATTCTGAAGGAAATAATTCTTCTCTAATTTGACTTAGTTCAGGATTTTGTCCGTCCGTCTGTCAGAGGCATGTAGCGTCTAAAACATACAAATGAATAACTTCGAATTCTAAAAGTATATGTACAGCTATGGCCCAACGCCAAAAACATTTTAAATGTGAGCCGTTTTTGAGATAGATCCCGGGACAAAATAGACAAAAACAGTACGTTTTTAGACCTATTTTGTCCCGGGGTCCATCTCAAAAACGGCATCACAGATTTTTTTCGACCAGTTGTAATAAATTACCATTATTTTTGAGGAATTTTGATGTTTGTAATAATACAACCACACATTTCTTTAACAATATTTATTTCTTACGCGTTCCCGGTATATTTATGATACCTCTTATAAGCCGTATATAAGTTAGTCAACGTCATTTGCCCTACAGAGCCCGCCAGAGCGCGTTTTAAGAACGCCATCGCGTAAGTAGAGTCACTCGCTTGTATGAGCACCGCTACAGAATTTTCTAGATGCTGTCGGACCATTTTGGAAGGTGCGTTTAGTTCCAGCGACGTGCAGATGTCGGCCACTGTGTAGGCGGCGATGCGGGATACTTGCTTCTTGCGTTTTGTTATTGCGTGAGTTAATCTGTCAAACAAAAAAAAAATTGATATTTGTTTTTTTTAATGTATTTAGCTTAACTAATGACGACCCAGTTGGCGCTGTGAGCAAGTGTCTGCCCTCTGCGCCGCCCGTAGGTCCTGGGTTTGATTCCCGGCGGGAGCACACTTTTCCTTATCACATTCGGGCTTCTGGTTCTGGGTGTTATTGTGTGTGCGATATGTGAATGTTTCCGGCACCCACGGTACATGTCTCTGAACTAAGTGTGGGGATGTGAGTGTGAATGCGTTTGTTTTGTTTGTTTTTCTTAAATGGTTACATTACATGGCTACTTACATTTTTTTATAATTTTGGCTTCGCAATCTTATTCATTTAGCCAGTGTCAAGTAATCATACATACATTTCAAGTGTATTTCATATCAAAACTCACAGTCAAAGTCAAGCAAAAGAGTCAAGGTCCAGTCATAGTCAAGTCATGCCCTAGTAAAGTGGTAGAAACTTTACTAGAACTTCTATTGGAGTTTTGGAAAAATCACGTTTTTCAACTTTGTAAGATTTGCCTACACTTATGCACGTTTACTAAGTATTAAAGGTTAATAATCCACCATTATTACACATTAACATTAGAAGAATCACAGGTTTTAACTTGATAAACGCGGACGAACATCTAGTTACTTGTAAATAACGAAATCACTGCAAAATTGAACTGTATATATGTAGGTATATTTTAAGTCATAAATAATAGTTAATAGCCCTTATACTGCATTACCGCGATTTTTTTCTGCCCCTTCTCGGTTGTCTGGCAGAAATTGCTGTATTAGTATTAAGTTCTCCGTGTAAATATTTATTGTGCAAAAGAATAAATAAATATACTTACTTTTCAATAGAATGTGCGATTTCAGCTAGTTTCTCTTCTATATGTTTGTCTTGTTGTACGCGAGACGTGGCTCGCTCGCATAGAGTAGAAGTGAGCGCCCTATAGCACTGCATATAACTGGGCCACCTGAGAATATACATAGAATTTTCAAAATAAATTTATTGTAACTTTTTAACTTTCGCGATTCGAACACATAGTTTAGGTATTGAACTACCCGTTGGCTTAGTTAGGTGAGCATTCGCCTTCTAAGCAGGGGCATCGGGTTCGATTCCCAGCGGGAACACAGGTTTTCTTCCCGAGGAAAATTTGTGTTTCTGGTTGTGATTGTAATACGAATGTTTCCGGCACCCACGGCGCAAGTCGTCGAACTTAGTGTGGGGCTGTAAGTGTGAAAGCGTTTATGTTATGTTAGGTAACAACTCGGTCTTGTGTGTCATGACAATAATGTCTCACAAGACCAATTGCGGGTAGTTGGAGACAATACTCGCACTTTCTCACGCTACTCGCATTCTTCAGTCTTCTCGAGACCATGGGCCACGCAACTTGGCCGTATCATCGAGGTAAATGAAAATAGTTTTAGCTCGATTAAATCCCGACATATTAGCTGAGCTATATATTTATTGCCCATAACTACAAATCCGAAAGTTTGTGTGTAAGTATGTTTGTTCCCTCTTCACGCTTTAACGGCTGAACGGATTTGGATGAAATTTGGAATATACATAGCTTATACCTAGGATTAACACATAGGCTACTTTTTAACTTGATAATAGCGGGCGAAGCTGCGGGGCACGGCTAGTTTACAAATAAATAATAGTCATAATTGAATAAATCTTACCTGTCTTCCAAAAGTTCTTCCCTAGAAACGAGCAAACTGTTCAATATGGCAACACAGCCCCCATAAAGCTTGAAGAAAGACTGCCATGTGACTTCGCACTTTAAATCCACAGAGCCAGAGCCCAGAATGTAATGCACGAAGTGTAGCAGCTCGAAAATGTTATCCATAAACTTATAGTCAAGAGTAATCTGAAATAAATAAATTCGAATTTCAAAGTTAATCCACATGGGCCCCAAAAAGGCCCTCATGAAAGTTAATAACTCTACTGACAGATTCGCAAAATTACAGTCCTCTAGAAGAACCTCGGAGATGTTTTTTTTTTTTAAACAGTAATAGTATTAAACATTAAAAAGAACAAACATTAAATAGGCAAGCATGTCACATTTTCGGCCGCATCATCACTTTACATCAGGTGAGATAGTGGTCAAATGCTTGCATATTCAAAATTAAAAAAAAAACTAGCTTTTAAAAGTAACTATCTGTTGGCTTACTTGGGTGCGCGTGTATAAAGCATATTCTAAGTATTGAGTTCGGTTCCCGATCGGAACACAAGTTTTCTCCCAATGGAATATTTGTTTCTGGTTCTGGTTGTGATTGTGTGTGTGATGTGAATGTTTCCGGCAGCCACGATACAAGTCTTCAAACTTAGTTTGGGTGTGCAAGCGTTTCTTATATTCGCAAAGAATTCGGCGACGAATTTTATTTTTATTCGTAATATAGAAGAAAATAAAATAAATTTATTTTAATTAGCTTTACATTTTACACAAAAAGAATACAAAAGTAACATAAAAAACCAACTACCTTTTTCCCGGCAAAAACCGCATCTTCCAAAATTTCTAAATCTACCCTCAAAATATCGCATACGTCGTCATGTACTTTAACAATTCTCACTTCCTTCTCCTCGCTGTATATCCCCAATTTCATCTTTTTACTGGCAACATGCGGGGAGTCGTAGTGTTGCCTTATCCAGAACTTCAAGTTCCTGCAGTTTTGGAACATTTGCTTCGTCATTGTGCCTAATTTTGGACCTATAGTGTTGGCTTTCAGGCACTGGCTCCATATGTGCTTGGACACTAAGTGGTTTGTTAAGTCGGTTTTGGTGTCGTCTTTTATTATTTCAGCTGGTTTCTGTAAATAAATATAGCATTTGAACTGCCCGTTGGTTTAGTTGGGTGAGCGTTCGCGTCTGAAGCAGGGGGGTATCTTGTCTGTAAAACTACCCTCAATTTAGACTTAATTACTAATTTTCGTTGGTGGGTCCATATTGGCTCGCATAAAATCTGAAGTCATAATTTATAGCGGCATAACAACTTTTGGCCCACGTATCAATACGCCACATGATGATAAGCATAACGTTTTAGGTATAAAAATGAATTATGCAAACAAATAGTTATGCAAAAATAAACGGTATGCCATAACATTATTATGTCAAATCATGAATATGCCAAAACTTGTTATGCGAAACATTTTCGGCCAAATTAAACTAGGAACTGGAACATTATGCGAGTCAATAGGCACCCTTCGTTGATGCAATGGACAGGTCTCCGCCCTCTGCGCCATGGGTCCTGGATTCGATTCCCGGCAGGAGCACTAATTCCTTCCCAAGGGATATTTGTGCATCTGGTTCTGGGTGTAATGTGTGTATGATGTGAATGTTTCGGCACCCACGATACAAGTATTTGAACTTAGTGTGGGGCTGTGAGAGTGAATGCGTTTGTTTGTTGATATTTTACCTACATTAAACAAAACTCCCAAACTGCAAATTAGCAGCTTTTCTTTTGTAAACGAAAATCCAATCAAGATTATACAAAGTTATGCAAAAATATGCCTTACCCTCATAACAACAAGGCTTCCCAAATCACTTATCAATCCAGCAAATCCTTGCACCGACACCAATTCGCAGACAAACTTGAGCGCTACCCCCAAATCATCCAAATACGAACAATTTTGATCCCTTTGTAGAACTACCCGCAATCTGGAGTTAATACTTTTCCATATTTGAGTGAGAAGTTTGTCTTTTTCTTTGAACATTGGGTGTGTGTCAAGATTCTTTCTGTAGCGTAGAATAACGTTTATTAAGTGTACGGACGATTCTACATGCTGTGGCTTGGAGTTAGGATTTGATATTGCTTGTATCTGTAAAGTACAAAGTAAAATGTGTTATAACAGAAGAGAATAAGATACTATTTAGTATGAGATGACGCACTGATTTCATGACGTTGTGATTTTTGAATCAGGCAAAAATTATCTCTATTTCTGAGGAATAGAAACACAGTTTTCATAAAAGTAATAAACCTTACAAAGAGAAACACAAAAGCGTTTGCAAGGTAGCCATATACGACATGAGTCCACACGAATCCTTTAGAGAACTCACACACACAGCCCCACACTAAGTTCAAATACTTGTATCGTGGGTGCCGGAAACATTCACATCACACACGCATTACACCCAGAACCAGAAGCACAAATATCCCTTGGGTAGGAATTTGTGCTCCTGCCGGGAATCGAACCCAGGACCCTTGGCGCAGAGGGCGGACACTTGTCCACTGCGCCAACTGGATCGACAATTATTTAAAGAAATTTATTTTCTTCCCCCGCCATCGCTATACTTGGAAAACATGATGCATGTTCAGAAAAACATCAACGAATATAAATTAAGAAATGATGTACACAGTTCTAGATATAAGTATAATATAGCGGTATAGTATAACCCTTCTAAATATGCACGCCTTTTCACAAAAACAAAACATACATTTGACTCTTAATCGTTTGACAAATTTGGTAGAGGGGCATTCGCATTTTAAATGGTTCTCCTCTACACGAGTTTTTAATAAACAAAACAAATAATATTTTATGGCAAAGGGGGTAAAGTTTTATAACAAAACTAGCGAACCTACGCCGTCTTTGCACGGGTATAATTTAGAAAAAAGAGAGATGAATATGTGTATGTTGACTATGTGAATGAAGTTTGACGCAAACAGGCGGCTGAATTTAAATATTTTTTAGCTCAAAAATACTTACTGCATTCTGGACGAAGAATTCCAATCCAGTACCAAGGCAATCGAAATTAGCACCATCCATTATCTGCGTCGTCTCACAAAACCTTGACAATGTAAGCGTATACGCAGCAATCGCATTCAGTGCTGCCATGTTACCGTCACTTTCTACCCCATCTTCAATGTTGCCAGCCGTAATTAATAAACTACTATCAGAAAAGTCAATATTTCTAAACGTTTGTAACAGATTATCGTGCAGTTTTTCTTGTAGATTCGCTAGTATTGATCTAAACGCGCTAACTGTTATAGCTTTTTTCTGCTTCACGATTAGTGGTAGTAATATGCAAGTTGTTTGGAACGCTGGGTCGTTGAATGATTCCATGGTAGTTTTCCTTTTTCTTGATATAATAATTTCTACTAACTTTTTTACCAATTCGCTGTCGATTTTTACTCTTTTGACGGCTTTTTCTACCGTACTCTTTAGTAGTAATAATGGGTTTGACGTTTTGATTTTTAATGTCAGCAAATCCATTAAATTTGTGTCATCAAATGAAAATATGTACTCTACACTGAATATTTGATACAAATCAGGCGCATGTAGACTCAATTCAAACATATTCTGCAGAATCAAGTCTATAGACTTCCGTAATTTTTTCGACTGGCAACATTTCTTCACTATTAACAGAACAAAGATGGCCGTCAATTGGTAGTTTTCTTCCAAATACGGTAGCCGTAGATATTTAAATATTTCTACCATATTTTTTACTTTATCCTCGTCTGTTATATTAATTCCATTGAGATAATCTTGAACGTTAACTTCTTTAGCAAAAGAAGCGATCTGGAACTTTCCACTTTTGTTGAGTTGTACGGCTAGAGTTTCGCAGTTTTCCATGCTCTGTGCTATATTCTTCGACACTTGCAACACCAACGCGTTTAACAGAGGCCTATTATTTGTTATGGCAGCATCGCTGAACATTTCCGGTTGTTTTTCTGATTCTATATATATTTTGAGGAGAGATTTTGCTGCACTTTTGTATTGATTGTTGTCTAGATTTTGAAATATAGCTCTTGGTATGTGTTTTTCGTTTTCTAACATATTAGGATTTGAATTTAGTTGAGTTTTTAAATGTGATTTCACTTCGATAACTGCGTTGCTGTGTTCTGGGCCATCTTTTAACGGACATGTTTCCGTTTCGATTGCCATTACTTTGATAAGTAGTAGATTGTTCTGTAAAAATTATAATAATTATACAACAATCTATTTTATTATATGATAATAATCTTACTAGCTTATTAATATTATAAATGCGAAAGTTTGTATGTTTGTTCTTCACGCTTTAACGGCTGAACGGATTTGGATGAAATTTGGAATGTGTAGAATAGATAGCTTATACCTAGGATTAACACAGGCTACTTTTTAACTTAATAATAGTGGGCGAAGCCGCGGCGCACGGCTAGTAAAACATAAACACTTTCATACTCACAGCATAATAATACAATGAATGACGTTTGACAGTTTGTCTATAGCAATAAAGGTTTTCGCTTGACCGATTTCGATAAAATTTATACGGGACCACCTCTGACGTATACTCCACCAAACAAAAAAAGAATCATTAAAATCGAATCACAATTGGCGGAGATATCGCGTATCATAAAAAAAAAACATACAGTCGAATTGAGAACCTTTTTTGAAGTCGGTTGAAAAATAAGACTAATAATTAAATTTCATGCATATTTATTTGTGAATTATACAATAAGTCCTTACCAGTAACGATATGCTTTCCTCCTCCACCACCATTTTGGCCAGTTCTGTCCACTCTTCACCGTCCAAGCAAGGCAGCAACTGGCTCATGCCAAACACCTCGACATTGCCTGTACTAAAGTCGGTGTTAAGCTTCCAGTTGCTATACTTCTTATTGAGAAGCTTCAGTTGAGAGTGAGCGAGACAGACTGAGAGGAACGAGTGGAGGAGTGATGGATGCTATAATTAAGAAAGGTATTATAGAGTTTTACTTGTGTTAAGTTACCTATTAAAAATAGCTTACTAAAAAAAGACCAAGACAAAGGTGAAGAAGAGATGAAAAGATTGAACATGACGCTGGCAAATGCACGAACTGTGCGAAGCCAAACACCCGAAGGTGGGGAAAAGAAAAAAAGTTTTGCCGCGAAAGTGAAAAAATTGCGTTTTTGATTTTGTATAATGTTCCTAAACCTGCGATTCTTCGAGTGTTCATGTGTAATAATGGTGGATTATTAACCGTTAATACTTAGTAAACGTGCATTAGTGTAGGCAAATCATACAAAGTTGAAAAACATGATTTTAGCCTTCGCTCCAAAACTTCCAATAGAAGTTCTAGTTCCTACCACTTGACTAGGGCATGACTTGAATATGACTGGACCTTGACTCTTTTATTTGACTTTGAATGTGACTTATGACTAGGACTTTTAATATGAAATACACTTGAAATATATTAATACTTGACACTGGCTAAATGCATAAGATTGCGAAGCTAAAATTAAAAAAAAAAAGCTATTAAAGCAGTTAATAATTTGGTTTATCAAGATAGGCAAACTTTTGACCGACATCTCACCTGATGTTAAGCGACGATGTTGTCGACGATGGAGCAAGCTTATATAATATATATATTTTCAGTCAGACTTACATTGTTCTTTAGCAAATACTGCCCAAATCTCTTGAGTGTCTCTTCCTCGAATCTAGTGAACGCTTTCCAAAAATCTTCGGCTATGTTCTGGGGTACAGTATGATCCGCCATTTTGTTGTTACGCAGGAACGAACACGAAATGGCGGACAGGACTTCCGCTATGGTGATAGTCGATGGACCTGGAAAATTATGTTAGCAAAATTGTAACTAATTCCATCATAAAGATAATAATTCTTGATTATTGCCTATAAATTTAGTAAAAAAATTGGAACTAATTCCTTAACAATTTAACGACCCAGTTGGTGCAGTGGACAGGCCCTCTGCGCCGTGGGTCCTGGGATCGATTCCCGGCAGAAGCCTATTTCTTCTTCCCAGGGAGATTTGTGCTTCTGGTTCTGGGTGTGATATGTTAATGTTTCCGGCACCCACGATCTTTGAACTTGTGTAGTGTGAATACTTTTTAATTCATTTGTTTTTTTTTATGCTAAATAAGAAAGTGATGATGCGGCCGAAGATGCGACATGCCCGCCTAGAAGATACCAATAGGTATCTTGATTTGAAGACTGCCAGATTATACCCCCTATCTTGCATAAAAAAAATACATACAGTCGAACATAAATAAATAATAAATAATACTTACTAACAAATCCTTCTTCTAACAGCAACAGGCAGTGTACCTCAAAATCTTTCTGCAGAGTTTCTAACATCTCCTTATTTTGTCTAAACATCAAGTCCGCTGTCAATTTACCAAACAATTCAACACATTCTTTAGGAAATACGTCATTACCAGTGACGGATTTAGTTTTTAATTTCTCACTAGCACTTTCATCTTTTGTTTCTGAGTTGCCATCCAAAATTGATTTCACTGATGGTAGCATTCGACTCAAAAACTGCGTCCCACGGCTTAATTTGAAAAGTATCTCCAATAAACAATTCAACATGTCTACATATGAATCTATTACGTTTGTACTCTTTTTGCTTGCCATAATAGGAGGAACAATTTCTACCATTTTCTGCTCGATTAAAATTGGATCTAGCTTTAATGCTGTTATTATTATTTGCAGGGTAGCGTTGTCAAGTTTCCCATGTAGCTTCAGCTGTCCCATCATTACGACTTGCAAGAAAGACATGAAGTTCTTCTTCATCTCAACTTTGGAAATCTTTTCACCAAACGTATCAGTCAGACGAATACTTATATCAACTTCATTCTTTAAAATAATTCTCAACATATCCAAGAACAGATTCCTCTTTATTTTTACATCGTTCTCTTCAAATATAATCGGTTTAATCTCCATGGATGGAACGATGTAATCCTGTCTCATTGCTAGAACATTAGTCACCATGATGACGAACGCGAAGATAATCTGACTCTCCTTACTAAAGCAGCTAACAAATACATCGATAAAGTTTTCCAGAAATTTTGGATCCATTTCTGATCTATCATTAGGGAAGTCGAAGAAAACGCTCATTATTTTTAGCACAGACTGAATATTATCACCTTTCTCTGCGATTAAGTCTTCAATATTGTCTTTTCTTATTAACGTTTGGAGATAGCTAATGAAGGATGTTTTTTTATGTATCGGGAAGAGTATGCTCTGACAAACGTTAACGACTGTGTCATGTCTCTCTGTATTTAAATGACTAAAGACAGTCTCCAAATGTTCACCTTTCAAGAACTTAGTTATGAATTCTAGTTTCTTTTTGGATTCTTTGTAATACTTCGCTATGTTGATAAGTAACTTCTCGCTGTGTGCGAAGTCTTTCTCATCATTTTTCAAGTGTTTAAGTAAAGTGATAGTGATTTTTAAATAGTCGTCTATTTGCTGGCATAATTGCGTTGATATCTTTGGATTTTCCAAGAATGATATTATATGCTGTGTATCATTGGTCTGGATGTTTTTTTTAACGTATTGGGCTACAACCTGAAATGAGTTACGTCTATGCATTAAATTAATTGAATCTACAATATTTTTTTCTTTGAAAACCTGGAGTTTGTCCACTATCTCACCTGATGGTAATTTAAATGGCTAAGTATGGTATAAAAGCTAGCTTTGCTGGAATGACTAGCTTATATAACTACCAAAATATAATTGTTAGTGAATTTAGTCACCCATTTATGGTTGAAATACTGTTAATTTTTACGTCTTCCTTCATTTATAGAACAGCAAAAGAATGGAATACTATGCCATCATCTTCATTTCCTGATAATCATAATTATAATCATAATCATTTATTTGCTTAAAATGTAGGTTAGTAAGGTGGAAATGGTTAGTATAGTACCAGATACATTTTGCCGTGTCACGGCGTGCAAATTTTAAACATTTCAATTCTATTAAATTATATAATAATTACAAAATTCAATTCCATTAAATAATGTCACAATTAATACTATGTCAATTTATATTAAATATTAAAAATTATAGATTCAATGCCATATAATAGTTTTTACAATGTCAAGCAGTTAAATTAATATTATTTAGATTTCAAGAATTCCGTTATCGAATAGTAACACTTTTCTAATAATAATGTTTTTAGTTTCCTTATTAATGTGTAGGTAGGCATTGCTTTAATATCACTAACAAGGGCGTTGTAAACGCGACCACTACAAATACAAATTGGGTTTGTTGAAAAGTGCATAGGTATTTACTATGCAAGAGTGCTTCACCTTAGATTACATCCTCTCTTTCAATCAGGTGTGATAATAGTAAAAAAAAAAAAAAATTATAATTCCTGGTAGGATAAAGTTTGATCACTATCTTACTAATTGAAAGATTTTCAACTTAATGATCGTCTACAATCAATTAGCAACCCAGGGAAGCGTATTGTTATCTGCACTGCTCATGCCCATCTTGTTAACATTTGAAATTGCTACTCCCCAGATCACAAAATAATTTCATTTTGTAATCCCTGAACTTGTCTGGTACTATGGTAGCTAGCCTAGAGTATAAAAAAATCCCTAACATAATGGATTGCAGTGATGTTGTAAACATCACGAAAAGCTAAATCGTCTAGTAGATCGATTTTATTTATATAGCATTAGCCATGCTAAATTTAATTTCTAAATTTATCACTATAGTTCTGCCTAGCATGGCTAATGCTATATAAATAAAATCGATTGATTTGGGTAGACTGATTAGACAGTTAGATTTGGGTGACTCGTTGGCCGTAGTAGTTTCTATAAACTGTTTCGGTAGATGACGTCACACGTCCCCGTAAGACGTTAATAATAAGGAAAGATTAATTTCGTCGCTTCAGGCGGGGCTTGAGTACTCAGCGGTTAGAGCAATAGGGCATGAGACCCTATGGCGGCGGGTTCAAATCCCGCCTCAAGCGATAATTTTTCCTTTCTAAATTTATCACCTCTAGTAGATGTTGAAGCTTCCACATGGTCCGAGCCCATCTCCAATATTACAAAGTTATCATGAAATCTAGTAATTACTACACAAATCAGTGTATCTACCTGAACAAGTCTCCCCTTCAGTTCACCTGTCATTTCATCCACATTCAACCATTCTAGAACCTTCTGAAGGTCAGTAGAAGTAAGTCTGTTTGCCTTTGTCAGACTATAGAGCCATTCTGCAATGATACGCTCCTTGGGTGCAGCAGAGAAGTGGTGTGAAGCGACGACGTTCCTGGCCAAGCAGAGGCGCTTTGGAAGAGGTGTCTCATCATCATCTAGTCGCCTCTTCAATTCTGCAAATTTGAAAAATATCTTTATAATAAGCATTTACTGACATAGACTTGACCTATGACCAAAATCTACCTAATAGTACATATACAGAAGTTTCTTCACTAAAACATTTAAATTAATAGAATCCCTTGATACAATGCAATAAAGTGCAATTCAGCTTGCACTATCTGGCTGCCTGTTATATTTATAGTTTAACTGTGTAGCCACATGGACGACTCGAAAAACATGGAGTGAGCCAGGCCTGTAAGGAAGCTGAAATTTGGCAGTTAAGTAGTCATTACGTCCTTCAAGAATCACCAACTGGCCACTGATAGTGCCTTATGTTGTGGCGAATGTGGGAGAATGAAACTGACGTTACACTATGAGGCCACAATTGAAATACAAGCCAGGATTACACAAGCATTCCAATGAAACAGAGTCAACATCATGTGCACCTACAACATTTCACAATTGTGCATATATAAATGAGTTGGGATCATCAGGCAGGGGTAAATGCACAATGAGGCATTGTCTAATCCGCAGCGCACTAACTGGCATGGGCTTACTAACTGCTAGAGAAATATTACAAATCGCTGAAGGCAGACAAGAGTGCACAGACCCTCGAGTTCATCACTGATAATGCAGCTATTATATATGCACTCAGAAGACCTACCACAAGATCAAAGGTAGTAGCGGAATTTCACTACAAACACTGTTCTGCCCACTTTACGACATTCAGACCAATACTGCACCGAAATTAATTAAAATACGAGGAAAAATACACTTTTTATTAAAGGGTTTGCACCTTATTACCCTATACAATTAACATAGTACATTGACTACATTTTTACACAGAATTTGGAGTCGCCAACTTTCCAACATAACCCTTCTCTAAATACCTGAAGCGATTCGTCCATCCAATATCAGATGGACGGTGTTCCATTTTAGGCAGTTATTGTTTTAAGGTAAAAGAAACAAAGAATTTATATAGTGGGTAAAAACTTTTTTGAGGTTATAAGAAATATAGAAGGTTATCTTAGATGCTTACCATTTAGTGGATTAAGTGACATTCTTACTAAATGTGTGGTGGATAATTGTACACCAAATAATTACACTGTAAATACAAATAAATTACATTGAACACGAAGAACGAGCATGGTCAATCTTGTTGTTATTGTAATGCGTTTTGTTTGACGGTTCTTAATGTCAACAACAAGCAAATATCTAAATGGTTAAGATCATTGTATAAAATTAACATACAAGTAATTTATACAATAAATTTGGATTATATAATAACAAACTATAATATTCTTACAAAGTGTTTTATTTGTAAGTTCAAATTATTGCTTTGATGTTTAATTTAATGGACTAATCCTATACAGTGAACAAAACGCCTTGCATATCTGTTTAATCGTCACAAAAAATGGCGGCAAATTAAAAAATCTTCAGATGATAACGCCACTATAATTGGAAATTAATTTATAAGCTTAAACAAATTAACGCTGTATATGTTTTTTTTACATTTTTAACCCCCATTTCCTCTTTTGCTCGCTCAGACAATTAGGTTTATTGTTAGAAAATTCGTGGGTAAGTTGTAGTCTTTTTAATGATGGTATTAAAAGTGTAAAGATAATAATATGTAATTTATTATCTCTTTAGTCCTCAGAATACAGAAAGAACCTTTGGTAATGGATCGTACAAATTAATTGCAATGCACAAAATTAGCCTTAGTCACAATCGGAATGGCGTTCGTGTCACGCGTAAAGAACTTGCGTTTACTTTCATCATTGGCTTTCTGTTGTAAATCTTTACAAAGTTGCACATTAACACTCGAAGAATCACAGGTTTTGGAAAATTATACAAAATCAATAATTGTAGATATCATTTTCCAAAACCTGTGATTCTTCTAGTGTTAATGTGTAATAATGGTGGATATTGACCGTAAATACTTATTAAACGAGTATAAGTGTAGGCAAGTCATACAAATTACATACATTTCCGTACTGGCGAGGGATAAACATTTTATCCCACGTAAGGTACGGGAAGCTATCGAGATCAGTCGCTACCCCAATTTCAACCGTGATCGTGGATGGATACTACCACCGGCTTGGAAAACCGTTATTGACACTCCTTTCACCAATACCACAGTACCGGACTATCGCGGTATAGACATTACTAGTGCAGTGTGCCTACAGCCCAACTTAACGGTATACCGGCTCAGTGATGACTCATCGGAGGATGACTCGACGACAACAGCCGAGCAACCCCTCGCACCCCCACCCGCACTCTTGGCGCCAGCCGCGCCGCCTGCGCCGGCCCCCAGCGCTCGTCAGGTGCGCGCGGAGAGGCGACGCGAACGTTGCGATCGGCCACCTCCCAGATGATGGGCATCGTACATGCCCGAAACTAGTCGGAAAATCCGACAAAACCGCCGCGAGTACCAGCCGGTTAGTAAACATTAATAATAAAGTCATACAAAGTTGAATAAACGTGATTTTTGCATTCGCTCCAAAACTCTAATAGAAGTTGTAGTAAAGTTTCTACCACTTTACTAAGGCATGACTTGACTATGACTGGGCCTTGACCTTTTACTTGACTTTGACTGTGACTTGTGACTAGGACTTTTAATATGAAATACACTTAAAATATATTATTACTTGACACTGGCTTAAGGCATAAGATTGCGAGGCCAAAATTAAAAGAAAAAAAAGCTTAACAAAGTAAGCGCGCTTCGATGCGAGGACATTTGTTTGGCAAGATTCGCAGCCGATATACACCACAGAATAGAGTATAGAATTTCTGTACGAATACTTATTTCAATTTAAGTAGCTATACGCCTTAATTGGCAAAACACGAGAATACCTACATAATCCTACTAATCCTACTAATATTATAAATCCGAAAGTTTGTGTGTAAGTGTGTAAGTATGTTTGTTCCCTCTTCACGCTTTAACGGCTGAACGGATTTGGATGAAATTTAAAATGTACATAGATTATACCTAGGATTAACACATAGGCTACTTTTTAACTTAATAATAGCGGGCGAAGTCGCGGGGCACGGCTAGTAAAGGTATAAGTAAAGGTCGTGATACTCATTACGACCTATATTTTTTATTATGTTTTAGCAAATAAAGTTTTCCTTTTTTTATATATATATAAGTAACACTAATCCTAGGATATTCTATTATACCTACTGTAGCACATATGAGCCATAGAGGCGTAGGCAGGTACTCAGAATATCCAGAATATGGTAGTTATGAAAGGTCGTTAACAATATTTTAAAATAGCGGTGACATAGAAGCTTAAAATTATATCTACTGAACTTCTATCTACGTATAAAAAAAATGACGTATGTTTTTTTTTCGTTATGCTAGCATTTGACCACTATCTCACCTGATGGAATGATGCGGCCGAAGATGTAGCATGTCTGCCTAGAAGATACCTATTCACCCTTGACTTGAATGTCCCAGATTATACCGTTCGGGGAACCAAGACGCGGGCAATGGGCGAGGTAAGTACTATTTCTGTAGGCTTAACTGAGAAAAATATTAAAAAAAAAAACAACGGATTGCACTTCAGGAGTCCCGGCAGAAGTGAAAACTCGCCGCGCGGTAGAAAGAGAAGAGGATATTACTTCCTCTCCTTCGTCTTACGAATTTTCCGTCTTACGAATTTTCGATCAGGTCACGTGTCCTGACGCGAGTTTAAAATTTTTTACCCATCCCAAAAAAGTGCACAACGCCGCTAAAGAAGTTTTCACATCAATATTTTTTTTAAACGCAATAACTATGACGTTAACCCAAAAACCTGCTTAATGTAAAAGCAACTAATAAAAATAAACTAAAAAATGTACTCTGAACGAAATGTACTAAATATTCGTAACTCAGTTTCCTTGAGAAAAAATCGAATTGTAATCGCTTCATCCGCGTAGATATGCTCCCCAGCTTAGATGCGACGCCTAGGTTCACCCTTACAAAAATAAGTAATATGACCCAAGAGAGTTAGAAAAAAGTTTGCACGAATGTTTGAAACTCACTAAGCAACTGTTATGCCATTGATCATAATGTAAGGTGAACGTCTAAAAATAACAAATGAATGAATAAAACATTTTCATTCATAAAATATGACCGCCATTTCGAAAGCATACCAAAATTAATCCCGTCACGGCCATGCTGCGCCGACGATATATAGGCCAAAGAAAATGCCGCATGCGCGAAACAATCGACTTTTCCCACAAAAAAATGACGTCACAAAATGTCTGCCATTTGATTCAAGACGCTCAGTGTTAAAGTAGATTCTCCTCACAGTTTTTTGTAACTCTAAATTGTATGCCAAAGTCGGTAATTAAATGAAATACATGATTTTTATTTATTTATTTCGCGTTAATGGTATAGGAAGTTGAGTTGTGAGTTAGGAATACGGTAGTTAAGGTGACGCAAAATGGTTTGCCTTGTTAGAAATTATTTACTGGCGGCATTCGACGTGTCTACGATGACGCTGATGAAAATATCGTGTCTACGTGAGTATTGAAGCTGTAGTAAATTTTTTAATTCGTTTTTTTATATCTATTAGCTGTTTTACTTATTTTTTTATAATTTTTCCTTACCTATTTGAGTGCTGTAAAACGCATATACTATTTAATTAATATTATTATATACATCTTATTCAGTTTTATGCCTTTTGCTGTTATGATTTATGACATTATTGCTTGCTTCATTTTTTAGACGGTGCTACGTAATTTCCGAAAGAAAATCCTATATAATGTTAAAGAACTTTATGAATTATTTTGTTCATTACATTATAATTTTCTACGTCTTATTATGTTTAATGATTTGTATATATTTTTATTGTGAATTATGACATTGTTACTTATAGGCTTTATTTTTTAGGCGCTACTACGAGGTATCCAACAGTTTTCCATATATTTTTTATTGTTTTTAGTGAGATATAAGAACTTCAATATTTTTTACAGTAGAAAAGAGATGCACATATCTACAGTTTTGGCGTTATTATAATAATAACATGGAATCTCCTTGCTTTAATTTTTGTAAAATATTTTGTGTAATTTTTCGCATTAACAAAAAAAATGTAGTTCGATGTGTAGGCCCTACTCTGATTGGCAAAATAAAGGGTTATTTAATGTTTGTAATTAGTATACTATTAATTACTCATCGGATAATGTAGTTTTTTTTAAAGTACTTAAGGTAAAGGTCGTTTTTTTATTTTTTACATTTTTTATTTCTATTTACATAATGTATAGTAGAATTTTCTACTGAAACTACTGGTAATGTCAAGCATCGGTAGTGTTAGGCCCGCGGGGGTATAAAAATATTATATAACTTTATCAAAAAATAACTATCACAATAATATTATACAAACAAAGCTTAAAAAATCCACTTCACCGCTTATGTTATGTATGTTTATTGTATTTTCTATATTATTATATTTATACAAAACACCGACGTCCAATTTCATTGCTTTACTCCTCTCCATCCAGAGGTTGTCAGGAAGAGACCGCTCTTAGCGATAAGGCCGCCTGTTGTTACACTTATATAATATAATAGCCTTCATTCGGACATGACAATGTTTCTTTATTATTCATAAATTGTTCTTTTTTTTCACTTTTGCATGTCCGTTTGCCAGGTGGCAAAGGCCTCCTCCAATCTTCTCCATTCTGGCCTTTCTATGGCCACTTTACCCCATGTTATTCCCGCGACTTGTCTGATGTCGTCGTCGCACTGTTGCACTTATATAAATTACTAGCGATCCGCCCCGGCTTCGCCCGGGTGTGATAAATGAAGAACCGCTCGACCGATTTTGTGCAAACTTCACATAAACCATCTACTAAATAGTCCGAACAAAGCCTAAACTTTTGGTTTGGATAGGTGAGCCCGTTCTTGAGTTATACGATTACAACGAAAAGTGGCATTGATTTTTATATATAGAGATATAGATATAGATAGATAGATTATTCCTTGTCATGTATTTGTTAAGTTGTTCAATAAAGAGTTTATCTATGTATCTATCTATCTATATTTTGTTTTTTGTTGAAAATAGTGCTAAATAAACTTTGATAAAATTTATAGGGACCACGTCTGAAGTATGATCGACCAAACAAAAAAAGAATCATCATAATCGATTCATAATTGGCGTAATGATCTCATAACATACATAAAAAAAACATGCTGTCGAATTAAGAACCCCCTCCTATTTTGGAGTCGGTTAAAAAGCGAAAGTTTGTAAGTGTGTTTGTTACTTCTTCACGCTTAAATAGCTGGAGCAATTTTTGATGAAATTTGGTATGGAGGTAGCTGACGCCTTAGATTAACACATAGGCTACTTTTTTTTTATACCGGAATATCCGCGTGTCCGGGACTTATGCGACTTTTTTTTATGTTGAATAGGCAAGCGTTTGACCACTATCTTACCTGAAGGAAAGTGATGATACGGCCGAAGATGTGACATGCTTGCCTAGAAGATACCTATTCACTCGAAACTTGAATACTCCCAGATTATACCGTTCGGGGAACAAAGACGCAGGCAATGAGTTCCACTCCTTTGCTGTACGGATGAAAAAGAATTTTTTACGTAAAACCGCGTAACGCAGCTAGTCGAACATAAATATGTAATGTATTCCGACCTCCTTGATATCCTTGACTCTGTCTGTCTGTCTGTTACGCTTTCACGCTAAAACTACTGAACCGATTTAAACGAAATTTGGTACACAGATAGTCTAGAGCCTGAGAAAGGACATAGGCTACTTTTTAACCCCGAATTGGCTGGTCCGGGACTAACGCGGGCAAAGCCGCGGGGCGCAGGGTTTTTTTGCTAAGTGTGTCTATAAGACGAACGAAGAGAAGAGTTATCTATCTATCTATTATATGTGTTAATCCTAGGTAAAAGCTATGTTCATTCCAATTTTCATCCAAATCCGTTCAGCCGTTACAGCGTGAAGAGAAAATTAACATACAATTCAATACAATACAATACAATACAAAAACTCTTTATTGACACCAAAAGATAAATACAAATTACACAGAAACTTATAAGGATAGGTACAATGGGTGGTCTTATCGCTAAGAGCGATCTCTTCCAGACAACCTTTGGATGGAAATATAAACGAAAAGACAATGTAGGGATGGTGGTGCGATAAAATGAATGAAATAGATTTAAAAATAATAGAAATACTTTGTTTAAACTACATAAACAATACATACCAATAATAATATCAGAATATACTAACATATATACACACTAGCTTTTGCCCGCGGCTTCGCTCGCGTTAAGAAGTATTATTTTAAATTGACAAAGTTTCATACAAACTTTCATCCCCTATTTTATCCCCTTGGGGGTAGAATTAATCAAAATCCTTTCTTAGCGGATGCCTACGTCATAACATCTACCTACATGCAAAATTTCAGCCCGATCCGTCCAGTGGTTTGGGCTGTGCGTTGATAGATCACTATGTCAGTCAGTCACCTTTGAGTTATATATATTTAGATTAACACACTTATGCACTAACTTTCGGATTTATGATATTAGTGTGACTAGCGACCCGCCCGGCTTCGCACGGGCGCAAGAAAAGCTTATAAAACCCGACTTCACCTTTTATGTTTGGAGCCCTTGATCAGTTTAAATGAAATAAATTTATACGCATTATTGAAGATAACTCAAAAACCGACTTCACCTTTTAGATTTGGTGCCCTTGATCAGTTTAAATGAATTAAATACGCATTATTGAAGATAACTCAAAAACTGTTGGTTAAATCTTGATCACATTTAAATGGGACCACATGGGAAGTTTCAAATAAAATAAGATTATCAAAATCCGTTCACCTACCAAGAAGCTATGAGGTAATACACATAAAAAATACAGAAGAATTGAGAACCTCCTCCTTTTTTAAATCGGTTAAAAAAAGGCGCCACACAGGTCCTATTTTATTCTTTTTTGTTTTTGACCCGGGTCAAATCTTTTAAAGATACCCGGCTACTTTTGAGGAGCAACCGGGTTATGTGAGATTTTCACTCACTAAAACCTCCTTGGTGGCCAGCCTCAGTGGATATACAGGGATATTACAGGGATCCAAGATCTCGCTAAACGCCACTGGAACCCCTACACCAAAAAACTATCTTACATAAAAAAACCTTTCAAGTTTCTGCCCCTGTTCGGTAGATCCGGGGCTTTATTACCACCTACCATAGAAAGAATATATTATATCAAAATACCTAAAGAACATAATGGCTTTAGCCTGGTTCTAATTTTGTAATGTGAGCCATTTGTCGCGCTCTAAATATCAAGCCCTTTTGTCATTAGGGTCTCCTGAAGTACAAAATTCGGCTTATCATTAATTTACAGTTTTCGACGTTGAAGTTGAAGGTTAGGTGTCATATAATGTTACTAAACTGTGCCCTGCGTCCTTGCCCGAAAGGCGTCTAGACTAAATAGTAACTAGTGGTTGCCCTCTGAATTTCGAGTTATTTTGAAAGTGTGTGAAAATCTCCTATGAGTGCTGTGAAATTCTTCTACGAAAAAAGAAACTAGATGAATAATAGGTACCAGCTCCAACCTGAAACAAAGTTTAGTAGACATGTGACGTTGGTTATAACGCATCAAATTGCATCTAGCTATAACATAATTTAACCTAATTAATGTTACTTGAAATGTAACTTTGGTAAAATGATTTTAGGTGAAATGAACCAAAGGTGTAATATAGTTTGTTTAATTGACGTTTTATTGTTCTGTGAGTCGTCACAGGAGAAATGTAACAAATGTGTTACGGAAATGCATAGTAAACCCAGCTCCGCCATTTTAAAAAAATATCCGAAAACGAATGAATAAATAAATATTTAATAATAATAATAATATTGATACAAAATAATCTTTATTTATATCTTATATATTCTGTGTATGTGTTAGACATAAATATGTAAGAAATATATTATATTTATTCTGATAATAAAATTAATTTCGATCAATGACTTTTTGTATTAGGTTAGTAGTTTAGTTAAATCTGTATTTTCTTTATTATCGTTATATAATTAATTTTTTTTTCTGATGTATGTTTATTTTATTCTTAATTTATTTTCCAAATCTCATTATTTGTTTATTGTTTAGTTCTAAACTATTGAATAATTAATAATCGAATATGCTCACCAAATTTCACGAGAATCAGTTGAGAAATGCGACCTGTAGAGGAAAACAACCGGAAATCCGCCGGACATACAAAAGCAATTTTGCCCAAGCTGAAACGGAGATGCTTCGCTCGCGATTCGCACTCGCTAGGTTAAGTTTCCTAGTCGACGTCTTGTTTAGGTATAATGTTTCCAATGGCATCTCGCTTTTAAGGTAACTCGATCATAAATGAATAATTCTATGTATGGACACGTCTGGACTACTTGCATTACCGCATACCACAAGTGCATTTCTGAGCACAATTAATATAAATATAGTCAATATGTTTTGTTATATTATAATATTAATAATTATAGTCCACTAGTTGAGCCGGCGAACTTCATACCGCCAATTGTCTGTGGTCAAATATTCAGAAACATCTCCTGTTTGACAGGTACGAACAGTTTGTATGGGAAAATAAAATACTACTTTTTACTAATTTTATTGCAATTTCTTTATATTTTCTCACCTTTTAAACCCTCCCTGAACTTCCACAAATATTTCAAGATCAAAATTAACCAAATCGGTCCAGCCATTCTCGAGTTTTAGCGAGACTAACGAACATCAATTCATTTTTATATATTAGAATATTAAAATACCTTATAGTGTACTTTCTCAGATTTTTTAATATTTTACGCTCGAAAGGGCAGGCTGTTGTAATTAGCGATACAACCTAACCTTTTTAAAGATCTTTTTACACACAGTTATACAATGCATATTTTTCTATTCTATTATATTGTAGTGTATTCACCTACCTACTTATACAGGGGGAACCAAAGCATGCCCCGTAAAAAAGTACCCTGAATAATGAAGTTTGATACAATACAATACAATAACTCTTTATTGACACCAAAAGATAAATACAACTTACAGAGAAATTTATAAAATAAATAATGGGCGGTCTTATCGCTAAGAGCGATCTCTTCCAGACAACCTTTGGATGGAAATATAAACGAACAGTGAAAGTAGGGATGGTGGCGCGATAAAATGAATGAATAATAATAATACTAATATTTTTAACTAAATAAACAATACATACTATTAAAAATAACAGAATACCTAATTTAATAAACTTACATAAAATAAATAAATAATTACATACACATAAGTACCTGTAATACATATCATTTAACCTATACAATTCACATACAGTAATGTTTAGATATTGGACTGATAAAATTGTTATTACTCAAGGCCAACATTTTAATATTTTTAGAAATAAATTGTAGAAAATAAACACTGTATTTTTGACCGAAGCGAGGTCTCTAAGTTGATTTGGGTGGTTCAGTACTTTTTCCACCGGTCCCTGCGTCCGTCTGTCAGAAGTAAAACATGTTACATAGCGTTTTTTTTTAACGTATTGACATTTTGAACTCAGTTAAATATATTGTTTAAGTTTGGTTATGAACTTTTGTATTGTCTGTTAAATTATTTATTTAATATATGGTTAGAAATATAGCAGACAGACGGACGTTGCTGGCGCAAGCGATGATAATATAACCAGTAAATTGTATAAAATTATATAGCCTTTTGGAATGCTAAGTAATAGGGCCCTATTTGGTACGGATCCCCAAAAACGAATGCAGTATACTCCAAATGGTTATATCAAATTGAATGTTCCGTTCATGATATTACTAATTTACTACCCTCCAAGGGTTCTAAAATAAACAAGGCCAGAATTTTACAACCCACTTGAAAGAAATGAATCCAAAGTCAATAAGTTTATTTCGATAACGTTTGTAGGTAATCCTGCAATAAAACCTACATTTTATTTACGAATGAAAAAAACAACTTTATGGAATATTGTACATACTTTCTGTATTTTATTGAAACTTTAAGTAGTATAACTGGTATTATGTTTGAATTTGGAATGAACTGCCTGTTGGCGTAGTTTACTTGTCTGCTCACTAAGCAGCGGGTATCAAATTCGATTCTCTGTGGGAACACAAGATTTTTCCCCAAAGTAATTTTGTGTTTCTGTTTCTGGATGTGTGTGTGTGTGTGATGTGATTGTATTAATTACCAAGAATTCCCAAATTCGAAGTAAAAATGAAATAAAATTAGTAATAAAGCTGTTTATCAAAAAATTGGTTGCCTGTAAAGTCGGTATACGGGCGAAAGTTTTACGTGACAACTCGGGCATGGTTAGCCCGCCTAAGAGCGAGAGAGACAGACAACGCGTCCCTCTCACTCGCTCTCATTGTGAGCGCATAACGTGAGCGGAGCGTAACGCAGTTTCTTGAAGTGTCACACGGCAAACCAATTTATAAGACGTTGTCACGTCAAAATACTAAATGACTGAGAAGCTGCTTTAAATGCTCGATGTCAATAAATATAATATAATTGTCTGAAATACACAATGAGAATATCTATGAGCTGCGAGATCTCAGTTCGGGGCGAACGACTAGTAGTATAGAGAAGCATGAACGAATAAATAAACTATTACCTACTAAAGGTATATAGTAATTAGTTTCATTTGGTTTAGGTTACGCCTCGGCAGGACAGGCAAAGTGGTATAACACCTAAGATGGCTCAGAGAGGAGTTAAAACCTTGTGGAATTCCTCTCATGTAACGTGATTTCAACTTTGGTTTCAGCGTGCTGTTACTTTGCACTTTCAAAAACAAAGTTGGTTTACGAGAACTTGGTCACGGCCCAGATAGCAAAGTTACAGTATCTGGGAACTGAAAGCATCCGCTTTATTAAATATTCTACGAAGTTGTTTGTATTGTTTTGTTACCTTATCATCACAACGTTATATCGTTGGGGATTTTTGCTACGAAAGTGAAAAATGGCGTCGTAGACTACGTTTTTCAACCTTGTGGGATTTGCCTACTATCATGCACGTTCACGGACTATTAACAGTTAATAATCCACCATAATACACATAAGCACCCGAAGAAACACGAATTCTGGATAATATTTTTTTACTTTCGCGCCAAATCTCCTACTGGACTCTTTTATTTTTATGTTTTTTTTTAATTAATATTATTTTAATTTTTATTTCAGACAAAGTCCATAACATTATTTCAAATTCATTACAAAATATATGTCACTATTAAAAGATTAAATTAATTACATAAAATGAATAAATAATAAATAAAAACACATACATTATTATTATATTAACTATTATATTAACTATACTTCAGCTTGGACCCAGACTGCTCAACAGCTGCGAATCCAATAAAATTTTTGACTCGGCAAACTATTTGCATTTAGCCAGTTAGTCCAAGATCCCAGGGCCACCAGACGTCACGTATTTTCTGACGAAGGAAATGCGGACGATTGAGTAGTGTTAGTATGTACTGACTAAGAACGCATGCCAACCTGCTAGCATGCTTAGACGGCCAATTTTCAGGTATCAGGTAATCAAGGTACATAAAAACATTACTTTTATTTACACATTAAAAAAAAACAGTCGGCTTGAGTACATCCTCCTATTTTGTGAAGTAAAAAAATCAAAATAAACTTCATATTTAACACAAAAACTACAAATGTAGAATAAAGAAACATCCAAGATTAACCCTCTATTACAGTCACGATCGCAAAGCTCTGTAGGTATTAATATTGCAGTTGCCAGTTGCTTCCATTGTTTGTTCTGGTCTGCGTGTGACGGGAGGTCGGGAAGTCGTTATTGTTGCATTAAATATGGAAACCAATGCTTATCTGTCCGCTTACAAGGTTTGGATTTTGTATTAATATTGTATGCTGACCTTTACCGTGACTTTCTTGCTGAGAGAATTTAGAATTAAAGTAGACTTGCGATTTCATTTCGGTCTCATTTCCTATTCGCGTTTTTAATTTGTCGTTTTATTCAGATTCAGATTGTTTATTGCCTCCATATATACAGTACAAGATGTTACATTCCAAAAGATAGGTACAATGTTTCATATGGACCCTGTCGGGCGCAGCAACTTAAGAGAGAATATAACATGTTATTTAGTGGCATCAGTTATATTAGACGTTGTTAGGCATCAGCGGAGTCGTAGCCTACGGGACCGTTTTGTGAATAGTTGGCTGAAAACGTTTAGAAATAATAGTTACTGCAATTGCCCATATTGCTACCAGAAAATAATTTAGTATCTGACAAAAAAAATACTTCACATAAAAAACGTTGGGGACTTTGATGAATTGCCCGTTGACTATTCCCACTACAACATAACGTGAGTACAACCGGAACTAAAGCAACATATAGACGAAATAAGTCATCAAACTTAGTGTGAGGCTGTGAGAGAGAAAGCGATTTCGTTCACAAAAAAGTGGTAGCATAGAGATTGGAGACAAACCTACGTATTCCTTGAGCGTTAGTTAGCTAAGCGAATATAAAAAAAAACATTAACACTATGAAAAAATACCAAGTATTAGGATGTTCTTCGCCTTTCACAGATTTTCGACTTATCGCTTCATTAAAAATGGTAAAAAATGTAATCATCGTAAATGGAACAAAATCTTCGTCCTTAGTTCTGCCTAATATGACATTTGCTATAAAAACGAAAATCAAATGACACGTTCTTTTCTATTCAGTTATTGATATAAAATAATAAATCCATATTCCCAATTTATTTCGGTCACGTGCGAGCGACTCGCGGCCGGGTTTCATTATGGCAACACTAACTAGAAACCAGTGGAGCGGTGTTTTGGAGCCGAGCGTGCGGGATATGCGGGAAGGTAGTGGTTGTATTTTCTTCGCGTGTGGGAATACATTTGTTGAATTTAAAATTGAAGTGGTCGACTTACACTTACCTAATTCCCTATGACCTATGCTTAGCTAAACCTTTACAAAATGTTGTAGAGCGCCTAGCTAAAACGACGCGTGGTTAATATACAGTAGGTCTATTCTACGATTGTTCGAATTGTTGCCACGTTGATACGACTGTCGATTGGTTGAAATTTCAGTTCATTCGATGTTCGTAACAAAAGAAAATCGTTCGTATTCGACGTCGATGTAAAGATAATCTATGCTCGGAATAGACCCCCTGGTATATGTTACCCGCCCTCAAAAAGAGGAGATTATAAATTCGACTGTATATTTTTCTATGTGTTACTCTAGAACTTTTTTCTAGGTAAATCGATTTTGATGATTCTTTTTTATTAGAAAGCTCGTGCTTCCCATGTGTTCTCATTTAAATTTGATTAAGATCTGACCAGTAGTTTTTGACTTATCTTCAATAATACGTATTTAATTAATTTAATCTGATCGAGGGTTCCGTAGATAAAGCAGTGAAGTCGGTTTTTTAGGGTTCCATACCCAAAGGGTAAAAACGGGACCCTGATTACTGAGACTTCGCTGTCCGTCCGTCCGTC
This sequence comes from Lomographa bimaculata, assembly GCA_948107665.1. NCBI lineage: Eukaryota > Metazoa > Arthropoda > Insecta > Lepidoptera > Geometridae > Lomographa > Lomographa bimaculata. The sequence goes on along the minus strand of OX403610.1, from coordinate 8,734,187 downwards.
CGTCCGTCCGTGTGTCACCAGGCTGTATCTCAAGAACGGTGATAGCTAGACAGTTGACATTTTCACAGATGATGTATTTCTATTGCCGCTATTATATAACAACAAATACTAAAAATAAAATAAAACAAATAATTATTAATTCCCATGCAACAAACTTGATTTTTCATAGATATTGGTACGGAACCCTTCTCGACGACGACTCGCACTTGGCCGGTTTTTATAAGCTTTTCTTGCGTTTAAAAAATTTTTCGCTCAGCGTTTGTATTTCAGAGAGGTACCTAATATCGCCAGCATCTCTACCTACTGCCCCCCAATTATGTATCTTGTATCTACTCATTACGTATCTTTGTTGCACGCGGTTTCTATTTGAATTAAGTAAAAATGAACCTTATTTCTTAGGAGTTTTGTCAATTTAGTATTGAAACCGTTTGCAACAGAGATAGGTAATAGGGGTCTGGTGTGTTTGAGCATTTGAGTTACCAATAAGTTCGATGGCTTGTAATCATGGAATAATTGGAGTTAGGTACAAAAAAAAATATCTATATGCTGATGCAGGGTCTAAAACTTTGTTTAATAAGCTTAGCTAGACTAGATATTTTAGGCTAAGCTCTATCTATACTTATATAACAATAATAATCTTCTAATATATAAAATTCTCGTGTCACAGTTTTCGTTGCCATACTCCTCCGAAACGGCTTGACCGATTTTGATGAAATTTTTTGTGCTTATCCGGTATCTATGAGAATCGGCCAACATCTATTTTTCATCATCATCATCATCATCACTTTTCATCATTATCAACGCGGGTGAAACCGCGGGGCGCAGCTAGTATAATCTATACAAAGATTACAAAAGGGGATTAAAACAAATAGTGCTCAAATATTTTGTAAACCGCTTGCCAAAGGAAAAGTGCCCAGAATACTGGCTACGTTTCCACGTTGAATAGCAATGACAAGGATGCATGGAGGCAAACTGCACAGGCTCTTTCTAGCGACTACCATAATAACACCTAGGTTAAGAAAATTATGTATTAGAAATTAAGAATGTTATAAAAAAAAATGAATGAAAAAAAATGCGCCGCCGAGTTTTTTGCCAGGTTCTTCTCGAGATGGCTGTAATTTTGCGAATCTGGCAATAGATTAATTAACTTTCATGAGTGCCTCTTTGGGGCCCATGTGAATAAACGATTTTGATTTTGATTGATTTTTTTGATTTTGATGCTAATTTTAGGTGCTAAATAAGAGCCAGCATTCTGGCATTCATCTATACTAATATTATAAAGCTGAAGAGTTTGTTTGTTTGTTTGTTTGAACGCGCTAATCTCAGGAACCGCTGATCCGATTTGAAAAATTCGTTCAGTGTTGGATAGTACATTTATCGAGGAAGGCTATAGGCTATATTATATTTTCAAAAAAATTAGGGTCCTTACTAAAAGTCCAATAATCACGCGAAGTCGCGGGCACTGCTAGTTCGACTTATATTATTTTCTCGGTGGTTTAGACAGCCGCAAACACAAGAAAGAGAAAGAAAATTGTACGTCAAAGTGTTCACTCTTCTTCTTCTTAGTTATGGCTTCGCAATCTTGTGCATTTAGCCAGTGTCAAGTGATAATATAATATTTCAAGTGTATTTCATATTATAAGTCCTAGTCACAAGTCACAGTCAAAGTCAAGTAAAAGAGTCAAGGTCCAGTCATAGTAAAGTCATGCCCTAGTAAAGTGGTGGAAACTTTACTAGAACTTCTATTGGAGTTTTGGAGCGAAGGCAAAAATCACGTTTTTCAACTTTGTATGATTTGCGTACACTTATGCACGTTCACTGAGTATTAACGGTTAATAATCCACCATTATTACACATTAACACTCGAAAAATCACAGGTTATGGAAAAATTTACAAAATCAACAACGCCATTTTTTCACTCATGTCAAAAAACCAAGTGTTCACTCTTCTGTGGCCGCAAAGTATTTGAACAGAGTATATATATATTTTTCCCTTTTATGCAGATATTTCAAATTTCAGAGTGCCTGTAAAAGGTATACCCACCTACTCTGCAAACTGTGTCGCGAAATACTCAGGGATAATAAACATCCTCGTATCGTAAATCATCCCTCGTGTTACCCCTGTTTTAACGTTTTAGGGTTTGTATCCCCATAATAAATAAGGTTCACCTAAAAAGTTTTGGACATTTCAGGAAATCCAGTGTTTTTTTAACCGACTTCAAATAAGGAGGTTCTCAATTCGACTGTATTTTTTTTATGTGTATCTCATAACTTCGTTCCAGGTGAACGATCGAAAAATTTCGATTTCGAAATTTTGATTTTTTTTCAAAGAGATTGCTTTCCAATTGGTCCCATTTGAATTTGATCAAGATCTGATCAGTAGTTCTTGAGATGTCGTCAATAATGCGTGTTTAGTACATCTAATCTGATCAACGTTCCGAAGATAAAGGCGTGAAGTCGATTTTTTTAAGGCTTTGCTCGCGTTTAATTATTGTACTAAAACTTGTAAACACTGAACATAAAAGTAGGTCGTATTATTAATTGTCAACCGACTTAAAAATAGCAGGTTCTCAATTAGACTGTAGGTATGTTCTTTTTTCTATGTATGTTACGACCAAACAAAAAAGAATTTTGAGAATCGGTCCACAAATGGAGGAGAATTCGGTAAACATACATAAAAAAAATACATACAGTCGAACATACAACCTCCTCCTTTTTTGAAGTCGGTTAAAAAAGCATATTTCAGCCATTTCAAAAAATACGCGAGGGTTTCAGCTCACAGAGCGTATAGTAGGTAGATAAGGGATGTTAAAGTTCACAACATGGGTAAACATAAATCACCCCACGCATCCCTGTTCTGTGCCTCGCGTTACATTATCTCTCGAAGGGCTGAGTCATCGATGCTGGAACGATGTTATTTGGATTTATAATCTGTAAAGGTTTTGTGTGGGTAGTGATGCTAATTTTTAAATTTGGCTTCGCAATCTTGTGCATTTAGCCAGTGTCAAGTAATAATACATTTTAAGTGTATTTCATATTATAAGTCTTAGTCACAAGTCAAAGTCATGTAAAAGAGTCAAGTCCAGTCATAGTCAAGTCATGCCCTAGTAAAGTGGTAGAAACCTTATTAGAAGTTTCTATTGGAGTTTTGGAGCAAAAGCGAAAATCGCGTTTTTCAATGTTGTATGACTTGCCTACATTTATGCACATTTACTAAGTACATATTAAAGATTAATAATCCACCATTATTGCACATTAACACTCGAAGAATCACAGGTTTTAGAAAATTATACATAATCAACAACGCCATTTTTTCACTTTCGCGGCAAAACTCCTTCGTGATGCTAATTTTACCAAAAAGAACACTGTTTAAAAACTAACAATAGAACTAAGAACCAACAAATCACACTCATTCTACTAATATTACAAATGCGATAGTTTGTGTGTGTGTGTGTGTGTGTTTGTTGCCTCTTGGGGGCAAACTGCACAAGCGCTTTCTAGAGACTACATATAGGCATAATTATATAGGGTTAAGGAACGATTAAAAAAAATATGAATAAAAAAATGCGCCGCCGAGTTTCTTGCCAGGTTCTTCTCGAGATGGCTGTAATTTTGCGGATCTGGCAGTAGAGTCATTAACTTTCATGAATGCCTCTTTGGAGCCCATTTGATTTGACCTTCACGTTTTAACAGCTGAACGGATTTCGATAAAATTGTAAAGGAATGTATATAGCTTATCCCGAGGATTAACACATAGGCTACTTTTTTACTTGATAATAGCGAGCGAAGCCTCGGGGCACGTCTAGTATTATAAATGCAAAAGTTTGTGGGTGTGTTTGTTGCCTTTTCACGCTTTAACAGCTGAACAGATTTAAATGAAATTTGGAATGTACATAGCTCATACTAAGGATCAACAGATAGGCTACTTTTTTACTTAATAATAGCAAGCGAAGCCGCGGGGCACGGCTAGTATACAGACGAGAGTTTGTGATTGTATTTGTACTCGTATGTTTGTTACTTCTTCACGCTTAAACGGCTGGACCAATTTTGATGAAATTCGGTATTAGATCTTAGATAAACTCTTTATTGAACACCTCAATTAAGACAAATCAGAAAATAATTATTTAGCCAAAAAGTGTAACAATAGGCGGTCTTATCGCTAAAAGCGATTCTCGTCCAGACAACCTTTGGGATAGATGATACCCTGGATTAGCACATAGGCGCTTTTTAACCCGAAACTCTCGCGGGTCCGGGACTTACGAAAGTAAAACCACTGGGCGCAGCAGCTAAGTAGGTCCCATATAAGATTTAAATACATGCTAAATATATTTTTTACATGTTTATAGCTATTAAATTACACCGAAAGCATTATTTTTATATTTAAATATATAATTTATTGCATACCATAAGATAATTATGTTACAATAACCTAAAAACTAAATTAAAACTAACTAAAAATAAATATAACTAGATATAAATATGTACAAAAACTTAATCTAATAGACCGCTACCAGTAGGCAAAGTACCCAAAATGCTGGCAGCATTGCCACGGTGAAAGGCAACGCTCAATCACAGTAAAAAAAAAATGTATATAAAATAAATAATTATTATTAAATATAATAATATTTATATATTTTTAATTAGTATTATCAATAGTTAAAACAGAACAGTGGCTAAGCAGGGATAACGAGTTAGACTTCCGGGGCGGGAACACAAGTGCTCTCCCCAAGGAAAATTTGTGTCTCTGATTCTGTGATTGCGTGTGATTTGCATATATCATCAATCACGGTCCTGGGTTCGCTTCCCGGCAAGAGCACAGAGCACGGAATAAGTTCTGTCTGTATTTTTTTTTTCAACATGTACTATCTTCAGGCCAGTTACCTATATTTCCTATAACTAAATTTGTATGTTATGTGAATGTTTCCGGCACCCAATAAACAAGACTTTGATCTTGGTGTAGGCTGTGAGTGTGAAAACGTACAATGTCTTTGTTTCATGCTCAAAAAACTCTTTTTGCATTCCCAACTCAAGTGATTTAACTTTCAAAGTACAAGTAATTAATTAAACTAATTCAAACTTAGCACTTGAACGCGAGCCGTCAATATTACCTCTTCAGTGCTGCCAGCTTCGCGGTTACGACTCCCTGGCGGGTAATTATTTTTTTATACTGGCTACATTCTTTTATTACTAGGCTCAAATATACGCAGGAGCTGTTAAAATTCTTCTTAAAAATTCAATTAGTGAAACTGTTAAAAAGAATGCCGAGAGACGTCAGGCATTTTCTACCGACTTCACAAATAATTAAACGTAAGAAAGCTTAAAAAAACCGACTTCAACGCTTATATTTTGGTTTTGGCTTGATCGAATTTGATAACATAATGAATTTATATGGGACCTCTGAAGTATAAATAATCTACCAAATAAAAAAAAAAATATTTGAGAATCGTTCCACAAATGGAGGAGAAATCAGTGAATATACATAAAAAAATACATACAGTCGAACATAGAACCTCATCTTTATTTGAAGTCGGTTAAAAAGGAGGAGGTACTCAATTCGACTGTATTTTTTTTATGTGTGTTATCTCGTCAGCTTTCCACGTGAACCGATTTTGAAAGATTTTGTTCGAAATTGGTTCGAAGCTGTTGCTTTCCCATTGGTCCCATCTTGATCAAGATCATCAGTAGTTTTTGAGTTATCGTCAATAATGCGTGTTTAATACATTTAATCTGATCAAGGTTCCGAAGATAAAGCGGTTAAGTCGGTATTTTTTAGCTTTGCTGGCGTTTCAATTATTAGTGGTAGGTAAGTATAGTAAACGAAACTCCTTTCATAAACTTATTGACCGGTAAAAAAATTGGCATATAAACGCTTTCACATTCACAGCCCCACACTAACTTTACTGATTTGTGCCATAAATGGCAGTACAGCCATTAAATATTAAAGGTTTCGTGAGATTTTGATAATTCGATTTGAATATTGTTTTTTTTTATATTATTAAAATACGACTATCACTCACGTCATTTGATCGATATTGTCGACCTATGTTTCGAGCATGTACGATACTCTTCTTCGGGATGAGTTTACGCCGCGAGATCACAACCTAGGTCAACAATATTGATCAAATGACGTAAGTGATAGCCGTATTATATTTATACAACCATTTACTTTTTTAGTGCCTCTTTGTGTCCATGTGAATAACCGATTTAGAATGTTGAACTTTAATTTTGACTTTGGATAGTTGATCGAGCGAAGCAAGATCTCTAAGTTAACTTGGGTCGTTCAGCACTTTGTCCGTCCGTCCGTCCGTCTGTCAGAGGGATCTAGCGTCTAAACCATAAAAGCGAATGAGTTCAAATTCTCATAGAATATGTAAAACTACAGCCTAAAGCCAGAAATGATATTAAAATTTTTAAAAATGAAAATGTTAAGGGGGCTCCTATACATGTAAGTGGGGAGCAAAATATTTTTTATTTTTCATCTACCTTTGTGGCGTATCATTGAAATGGGCTTGACAAGAAGAGTACGTAACAGGCTTAAAAAAAAATCTATGTTGAAAAATAACGATTTAGTAGGCCACCAAAGTCACTGTTTTTAGACCTATTTTGTCTCGGGGTCTATCTCAAAAACGGCTTCACACTGAACGCTGAAATTTACGTATAATATCCGTTATATCCTGTACTTGAACAACAAATAAAAAAATCAAAGAATGATTATATAGAAAATAAGTTATAAGCAAGTAACCTTAAAAGTTTTTCTGTATGGGGCAAAATGTAGGCGCTAGATCTCAGTTCTAATTACCAGTTATTATAATTAGATATAGTGATATAATTGAACACTACCGTTTTAACTCTTTTCTCATTTTAATTCTAAATGGAATCCATTCAACACACTACAAATAGCTTTTTAAATTGCTTCCATTTTCGTTCACACCCCGCTATTATGGGTATTGGAATGTTGCCATATAAATTCAGTGACGTCCTTCGAAATAAATCTGCCCACGATATTCAGCCCCCCGATTACCTATCTTTGTTGCAAACGGTTTCAATACTAAATTGACAAAACTCCTAAGAAATAAGGTTCATTTTTGCTTAATTTTAATTGAAACCGCGTGCAACAAAGATACGTAATAGGGGGTCAGATACAATATTAGAGCATTATTATTTATGCTATAGCTATTCCAGTTTCAACTTGATTATAAGGTTGAGTTATTTGACAATGACATTTAGGGACAGCTTTTGAGTATCTACATGGAGTTTTTGCCGCGAAAGTGAAAAAATAGCGGTGTTAATTTTGTATAATTTTCCGAAACCTGTATTTTTTCGAGAGTTAATGTGTAATAGTGGTGGATAGCCGTTAATACTTAGTAAACGTGCATAATTGTAGGCAAATAACAAGTTCTAATAAAGTTTCTACCACTTTACCTAGTCAAAAGTCGCAGTCAAAACCAAATAAAACAGTCGAGGTCCAGTCATAATCAAGTCATGCCCTATGACTTGATTATGACTGACATACTTGACCCTATGACATAATTTTGTATAATTTTCCGAAACCTGTATTTTTTCGAGAGTTAATGTGTAATAGTGGTGGATAGCCGTTAATACTTAGTAAACGTGCATAATTGTAGGCAAATAACAAGTTCTAATAAAGTTTCTACCACTTTACCTAGTCAAAAGTCGCAGTCAAAACCAAATAAAACAGTCGAGGTCCAGTCATAATCAAGTCATGCCCTATGACTTGATTATGACTGGACCTCGACTGTTTTATTTGGTTTTGACTGCGACTTTTGACTAGGGCTTTCAATATGAAATATATTATGACTTGACACTGACTAAATGCACAAGATTGCGAAGCCAATATCTATATAGGCACTCGATATCCGCAAAGGGTTTTGCCGCGAAAGTAAAAAAATGGCGTCAATTTTGTATTATTTTCCAAAATTTGTGTTTCTTCGAGTTTAACACTGAGTGTAAGAGAGACGATAATGTACGACCCGATATTTCACGGCCCGATTTTGTAAAGTCAAAAATGCACACCTGATAATTCGTGCATCCCCGGGTCGCCACTTATTGCTTGTACAAAATCGGTCCGTATCGATAATGTACGGCCAATAAAGTAAAACCAATAATCCGTGTACGTGGCTTCCAAATATCAGGGTGTGCAATACTGGCTGCGTAAAATCAGTCTGTGCCGATATTGTACGGCCAGTATTGCACAGCCAATAATTAGAAGCCAACCATAGAAAAGTACATACTCTCTATGCGATGTCTCGTTTGTTTAGGCGAGTTGCTTGAAAGAGTTGACATAGACTATTAAAAAGTTTTAACCTAAGAACATTAAAAACATTTGCGGTTTGAACAAAACAAACCGCAAGCCGAGCGAGCGTGCCGCGGCAGCGGCCGGCGAAGCGCTCAACACTTAGTTAAAAAAAAATGAAATAAAATAAACAAAATAGTCTAACGCTTTTCTTTTGAATATTAACTATAATTGGGGTATAATTTGGGAGTCTTCAAGTCAAGAGTGAATATATTTCTTCTATATAAGCATTCACTTTCCATCAGGCGAGATAGTGGTTAAATGTTTGTCCATAATGCATTAAATAAAAATGAAAAGACAGTTTGTATGAAAACTTTAAACAGTCATATCTTGCCCTCTTGAAATTACTGGATCATCCAAACCATGCTTTGACTTAGACATTTGTATGTACACGAGTTATCAGCTCGTGCTAATATTTTCCGACCTGTATTGTATGGCCAGTATTGCACGACCTGATTTATCGTGTACATTAATTTCAAATTTTGTTTGTCACGGAATACAGGTTTCGAATTATTGGTCGTATATTATCAGGCCGTGCATTATTGGTTGTTCAATATAGGGACTAGGTTTCCCTATCGGGAGACAATAATGTACGATCCGATATTTCACGTCCTGATTTTGTACAGCCAATTAAATACACCCATATAATCAATGTACATGGATTAGAAATATCTGTCCGTGCATTCCCGGGTCGTCAATTATTGCCTGAACAAAATCGGTCCGTATCGATAATGTACGGCCAATAATTGACAGTCCATAATTCATGTACATGGGTTCTAAATATCAGTGTGTGCAATACTGGCTGCGTAAAATCACTCCGAGTCGATATTGTACGGCCAGTACTGCACAGCCAATAATTGGAAGCTAACCATAGACAAACATATACTCTCTATGCGATGCCTTGTTTGTTTAGGCGAGTTGCTAGGAAGAGTTGGCACAGATTATTAAAAAGTTCTAACCTAAGAACATTTGCTTCTCTGTGGTTTTTATAAAAGGGTTGCAAGCCTAGGTTAAATAAACAGTTTATTAAAATAAACACCTTAGTTAATATAAACAGTTTTATGAAAACTTTAAACAGTCATATCTTGCCTTCTTGAAATTACTGGATCATCCAAACGGTGTTTTGACTTTGACATTTGTATGTACACGAATTATCGACCGTGCAATATTGGCTGAACGGCCAGTATTGCCGACCTGATTCTTTGTGTACATTGAATTCAAATATTGGTTGGGTTTTCCTGGCTGCGTATTATTGTACAAAATCGGTTCATGTTGTTATTCCATATCCAATAATGTACGGCCCGTATTGCACAACCTGTTAATTAGAAGCAATGTCACGAAATACTGGTTGCGAATTTTTGGCCGTACTTTATCACGCCGTGCATTATTAGTCGTTTTATATAGGGACTCATGTGTAATTATGGTGGATTATTAGCTGTAAATAGTTTGTGAGCGTGCTAAGCGTAGGCATATCATACAAAAACGATTGGTGATTTTCGCGTTCACCTTAACGGAGCACCTTATTCTCGAAAAATCGTAATGTTTAAAAAATAATATAAAGTCTACTTTCGCGACAAACGAAATTTTTAATTTCGTGGTTCGAACGCAATGGTTTCTGAATACACATTTTAATATATTACGTGTCTCGAAAGGGGTATCTAAAACCCTTAACAAATGAGGTTAATTGATCGAGCGAAACGAGATCTCTAAGTTGACTTGGTCATTCAGTACTTTGTACGTCCTTTCGTCTGTCAGAAACTTCTAGCGACTAAATCATTTTCTTATATGCCCTTGTGGGGTATCATTTAAAAGGGCCTGAAAAGTAGAGTACGAAACCGGTTTAAAAAAAATATATGTTGGAAAATAATGATTTGGTAGGCCACCAAAGACACTGTTTTTAGACATATTTTGTCCCGGGGTCTATCTCAAAAACGGCTTTACCCTGAACGATGATACTTACGTATATCCTTTATATCCAGTACTTGAAAAACAAATACAGAAATTAAACAATTATTCAAAATAAACTATTAAGAATTTAACCTGAAAAGTTTTTCTCTATAAGGTAAAATGTAGGCGCGAGATCTCAGTTCAGGGCGAACGACTAGTTAAAACTTAATTTAAATAGAAACTACTCGCAACCAATGATTAGTGAATGATTTCAAAATAGCGTGAACATCTATAGATCCGTAAAAGAGTGTTGTCAGACCTTAGTATCGACAAATGGTGCTGTACTATTCTAAAATCCCCAGATTACACAGTCGAGAAATCCCGGATTGAAATCCCTCAGGTATATACTCTTTAAATTATTTTTGTGCTGTAGAACGCAAATCCTTTTATTCCTTATAAAATTTCGTCGTAAAGGGTTTCTGTCAACACGTCCACCCTGCGTCTACGTGAGCCTGTCGCAGAAAATATTTAAATCCATCCCTCTATAAATCACCGTATTTTTCCGTCGTTATGTATAAAAAGGATTTTTTTATGTTGCCTTATTTTGCGCATAGAGACAATAAGAAATTTTGTACAAGCAATAATTGGCGACCCGGGAGTGCACGAATTAACAGGTGTGCATTTTTGACTGTACAATATCGGGTGGTGAAATATCGGGTCGTACATTATCGTCTCCCTTACACTCGAGTGTTAAACTCGAAGAAACACAAATTTTGGAAAATAATACAAAATTGATGCCATTTTTTTACTTTCGCGGCAAAACCCTTTGCGGAGTTCGAGTACCTATATAGATATTGGCTTCGCAATCTTGTGCATTTAGTCAGTGTCAAGTCATAATATATTTCATATTGAAAGCCCTAGTCAAAAGTCGCAGTCAAAACCAAGTAAAACAGTCGAGGTACAAAATTTCATCGTAAAGGGTTTCTGTCAACACGTCCACCCTGCGTCTACGTGAGCCCGTCGCAGAAAATATTTAATTCCATCCCTCTATAAATCACCGTATTTTTCCGTCGTTATGTATAAAAAGGATTTCTTTATGTTGCCATATTTTGCGCATAGAGACAATAAGAAAAGTGTTAAAATGACACATTCTTGGATATTTTGAATCTAGTAGAATAAGCATAAGATTAATTTAATTACTTTAAGTTACTTATTAGCCTAAAATTAAGTAGGTACTTATAATAAATCTGTTATCAAGTTCTTATATACTCGCATAATATAATTAACGGAAATGTGTAAGTAAATTTGAATAATTAAACGTAAAGCTTAAAAAAAACCGTCTTCACCGCTTTATCTTCGGAACCCTGATCAGATTAAATGTATTAAACACGCATTATTGACGATAGCTCAAAAACTACAGATCAAATCATGATCAAATTGAAATGGGATCAATGCCAGAAAGCACCAGCTTGAAAACAAAAAAAAACATCTAAATCGGTTCTCATGGAGAGAATATACGAGGCAACACACACAACTTGAAAAAAATTTTTCGAATTGAGCACGTCCTCCTTTTTTGTAAAGTCGGTAAACAGGCGATTCTTAACTACTTATTTACTTTTCTACCGAATTCACAAAAAAGGATGAGATACTCAATTCGACTGTATTTTAACCTACTTCAAAAAAGACATGAGAGATACAAAACATTTTAAAACTCAAATTAAAGTGTACAATCGGCGGTTTTATCTAAAAGCGATAAAACCGCCGATTACAGCTTCCAGACAACCTATGGATGGAGAAGATTTTAATAATTCGGTGAAACGGGGGTGTAAATACAAGTCATGAGAAAATAAAATATATATTAAGGTATATCTATACTAATACTAATACACTAATACACTAATAATAATATAATAATTAATAATCTATCTATACTTCTATACTAATATTATAAAGAGGTAAAGTTTGTTTGTTTGTTTGTTTGTTTGTATGTAAAAGGTAATCTCTGAAACTACTGATCCGATTCCAAAAATTCTTTCACTAATAGATAGCTACACTATCAGTGTCATAGGCTATGTTTTGTTGGGATAGAAGTTAGTTATCAGTCCGAAATAATAATATTCGTAAGACAAGTCGGAGAAAAATTTGCTAACTTTCCGCTTTATCGGCGTACGCTGACTAAACAGTTAGACATAGGTGAATACAATGTATGGCAAAAATGTTGGCCTTCATGAGTTTTACAAAAAAGTCCACGACAGCATATATCTAACATGTATGTATAGCTCAGAAAAAATACTTTTCTTTGTTAAAAATCTGAAAAAAAAGCGGCCTATGTTTAGTTGGCTTTTTGAGACATAAGACAAAAAAATAGCGGCGTCTATTTCGTTGCCTTTTTTTAAGTATTTAATATTAATCCTTATCAAAAAAACCTATTTCATCGGCTTACGTAGTTCACGTAGATGCAATTTGCTCTTCACTGCATATAATTTGGACCTATAGTCTAGGAGAAATCGTTAAGTTTATTTGAGTGTGAAAACGGTGGATCACAGAATGTAACAGTTACTGCGTAATCCGGCATACTTCTATGTTTTTAACCGACTTACATAAGAAGGAGGATATAAATTCGACTGTTTTTTTTTGGGTTAGTCGGTTATAACTTATCATTGAACTTTGAACTGCCCGCTGGTTAGTTAGGTGGGCGTTTGCCTTTAAAGCACCGGGTTTGATTCCCGGTGGGAACACAGGTGTTTTTCCACGGGAATTTGTGTTTCTGGTTTTGAGTATGTTGTCAATGTTGTGTGAATCTTGGATGTTTACAGCCCCACGATACAAGTCATTGAACTTAGTGTGGGGTTGTGAATGTGAAAGCGTTTATGGGTATGTTTTTTAATATTTACTACCCGGCCGACGCCGGGCGGGCCGTTCCTGAACTTTGAACTGCTCGCTGGCGTAGATAGGTGCGCGTTCGCCTTCAAAGCAGCGGGTTCGATTCCCGGTGGTAATTTACCTAGAAGATTTCTCTCCACGGGAAATTTGTGTTCCTGGTTTTGAGTATGTTGTGAATGCTTTGTGAATCTTGGATGTTTACGGCCCCACGCTACAAGTCACTGAACTTAGTGTGGGGCTGTGAACGTGGAAGTGTTTATGTGTAGATTTTTTAATCGGGCGACGCAGGGTGGGGAATCTTTGAACTTTGAACTACCCACTGGGTAGATGAGTGCGCGTTCGTCTTCAAAGCAGCGGATTCGAATCTCGGTGGGAACACAATAACAAAAGTTTTTTCCCCACGGGAAGTTTATGTTTCTGGTTCTGGGTATGACGTGAATGTTGTGTGTGTGGTGTTAATTGTTAACGGCCCCACGACACAACTTATAGTACTTTTAGAGTGGGGCTGTGAGTGTGAAAGCGTTTATGTGTAAGCTTTTGTTTACCCGGGCGACGCCGGGCGGGTCAGCTAGTATATTATATACATACTTTAAGAAAATAAATTCTATAAGGCAATAGTAATACATACATAATGTTTATAATATAAATACATATGTACAAAATATTATAATAAAGTAAGGATATTTGTTACAGCTTGAATCATATTATCCTACTATCCTACTAATATTATAAATCCGAAAGTTTGTGTGTAAGTGTGTAAACATGTTTATTCCCTCTTCACGCTTTAACGGCTGAACGGATTTAGATGAAATTTGGAATGTACATAGATTATACCTAGGATTAACACATAGGCTACTTTTTAACTTGATAATAGCGGACGAAGCCGCGGGGCACGGCTAGCGATATATAAGTAGCAGAACAGTTTGACACAGAAAAGTTAGTGGGAGAGAAATACATTTTTAACTTGAATTGGCATTTGCGGGATAAGAAGAAGTAAACCAATTACAAGTCGGTATATCCAAAGTAAACGGCGGTAAAGGGCAGCCCGAGATTTGTTAACGGTTTCCTACAAAAACCTTGCGTTTTCCTCAACCAAATTGTGTGTGGTAACTACTTGTAACAAACACAGTAGGTAGATTTATAAAATGATGCAATTTTCTTGATGTAGGTTAGGTATGGGCACGCTCCGCAGATATCCATTTCCGCGACTAACGAATCTAGGGATGGGATAGCGTCATTTATCGATATCGATAGATACAGAAGTACCTATTCTATTTGTAATAGAAACAATTTGAATGTTTTATTAAAAATAGAATAGAATAGAATTAATTTATTGTTATACAGAAAAATTACATCAATTAAGAATGTCGTGTAACAGTGCATGGACTTGTCAAACATATTGATATTAAGAGAAAAACATTTACATACTAAACAATTTTAGAGGTATGTAAGTACATCCGAAAATAATACATATATGTTATTTTATGTCTGTCTCCCTTCAGACTCTAACATCACTCAAGCTCAGGAAAAAACAAGAGAATAAGAACTCGATTTTAACTTCATCATCATCCACAGCCCTTTTGATCCCACTGTTGAGTATAGGCCTCTCTCATATTCTGCCATTCGCCTTGGATCTGCCCTCCTAGCCATAAACCAAAACGCATGTTACAGACCTTAAAACTTGTACACGTAAGGTTTAAAATTTCTTGACTTGTTATTTAGCCACACCGAGATTGCAAAGTTAAGGGCAAGCAATTTTAAAGTCTGTTACATTGGGAAAGCATTTATTTTGATAGAAAAGAGACGAAACCTTTTGGTTTTTGGCTAGGGAGGCTGTGCTAGTCTTGACCAGGTACCTACTACCCGCAATGTTAACAATCGTCAACTTATCTTGTCGCTTAACATCCGACGCTGCGTTTGCCTTATCTTGGCCAACACTCTGTTGACACCATGCTTTACTTGTCTTGTTTGATTTTATCTTACCCGTACTTAATCTATCCGATCCTAAATATATTAACTAGTCATAATATGTAAAAATAAAGCCTTACATAACAAATTATTTTTTTTCTTGTAAAATTCTTTCTCGTCACTCTCAGGAAACGTTTAATTGTAAAGTACAATGAATTTGATCGTTTTAATAATATTATTATCTCTATTTATCTATTCAAGAACTCATCCGTTCCATTTTGTTGTTTAATCACTATTGAGTGGCCATCAGATACAGCTGTTAGGGAAAAGAGATCAATTATTGTATCTACTCTACCTATAATTATTATTGTAAATATTCTTTCTATATATTTTCTTCACATTAATACATTTTTTCCTGGGGTAATAGATGATTTCTATATTATCCCTAGTGTTACTGAATCATACATAACATGAGAATAAGTTGAAAACTGTTTATAATGTTATGTTATGTCTATAATTATTAGAGTTTGTATGTTTATTATTGCTATCGAGTATATTATCATTGCTTTCAATCGCGTAAGATTGTGGTAAAATTATTGCCTATAGAGCATTAAAACAATAAGGCATTAAGGTTTAACTACCCAGTCGGGTTGGTACGAAGGTCTCCTGGATCCTGGGTTCAATTCCCGACAGGACCACCTATTCCATCCCAAGGAACAATTGTGTTTTTTATGTTCTGTGTGTGTGTGATATATGTAAATGTCACTTACGATACAAGTCTTTGAACTTAGTGTGGGTGAGTGTGAATGTGATTGTTTGTTGGTTATATTTGTTTGACTTTTTCTTAATCGTTATCGAATGACTATCGACAACCGTTATTTCCCCACCCTAATCAAATCAACGTCGGACCATTATGTGCATCTGTGCCAGTTCCACGAACCATCCGACCCATCCGCGACAGTCCAATATAATTTTATTTACCACACAGTTTCGTGTTATTTGCCTGTATATTAGTTACTTCCTTCGCCATTTTGTCTCTTTGTTTGCCGGAGATTTTGGCGGGACTTAATTACTTTTTTTTCGAGGTTATTCTTGAGACTGGAGTAATGATTGTTGAAGATTGATGTTGTTTTTGGCAGTGTTGGTGATATGCTCAGCGCAGAGTCTTCAGTTGGACAGCCAAGCGTCGACGCGGAGGCCGAGGGTGACGAAGTATAGCAAGACAACAGTCGCACCTGGAGGATCTACGGTAAGTTATGCTTAGACTTCTAAACTATAACTGCGTTGGCAAATTTGGTAGAGTAGGGAAGTTAAAAATATGCTTATTTTATAAAGATCTAGCTATACCCGGCATGCGTTGCTATGCCATGTTAAAAATAAGTGTTTTAGCTCTTTCTCGTTTATAGAAGCCTGGTACTTTAATACCATACTAAAACTTTTTGAATATTGTTCAGACAAAAATACTAAAATCGCGATAAAAAAAATGAGGTGGGGTGGGAGAAGGGTGAAAAATACTTAACTACCTATTATCATATCTACCAAATATACATTAAAATTCATTAAAATCTGTCGTGCCGTTTTGGAAGAGTACGACCACAAACACGGTGACACGATATATTTGTGTATTAGATTATTTTGAAGTGTTTTTTTTTATAGGAAGGCATTGAAATTCTGATCCGCAACCTTTTTGCGACGAAAAGTGGTGGTTGGGGTAAACACTGTGATGAATAATTAAAATGTTGCTCTGTATACCAAAAGTTTAATTTCCATCGTGTGTTATTACGACATACCCTGTTTTTATAATGAAATCTCCATATGTATATTTTTTTAAATCTACATCCCTACTAGGTTATCATAAATCCAAAAGTCTGTGTGTGCGTGAATAATAATCTAAAATTAATACGTCAGTTAACTGTGAAACGGCTGGACTCATTTGGTGACATTTGGTTTGTAGAGTCTAGGCCCTGAAATAAGACATAATATACCTCTTCATGATCATCGCGGGTAAAGCCGCGGGGCAAAACTAAAAGTATTCTCATATGTAATATATGTATAGAGGTTTACATAGTATGCAATATTGTTGGATATATTAAGTATCTAATCTGGTATAAAATATTTATTTTACTTATTACACAAAAATACCTGGCATATTCTATTTTCAAACGTGAAAAGTTTCGAACCACAGATTTTTAAGAACCTGCCTGAATATTTGAATATATAAAGGTACTTCACCTTTCTCTCTCTCTCTCAGTTTTGATATAAATTTTAAATTAGTTGTTACCCTCGTACGAGACTTTGGCTTCGCACGGTTTGCGCTAAAAATAGTTTTCATAAAAGAAAATCCTTAGAAAAAATACTTCATTTGCTGAGAAAAAAACTATTAAATCCGAACGCAATTCGCATGGGTTTATTTTGTGAGATTTTAAGGAGTTTTATTGTAAGTATTGATGTGATATTATTCTAATTTATTCGCAGTTTACGACTCAACAAATGTCAATGTACTAAAAACCCGACTTCGAAAAATGCGAACCTACTTTTTATGTAATTTTATGTAATCCACTTTTTTATTACATTTTATTTTTTTTAACACCAATTTTATTTATTAGTTACTTTATAGTGATTTTGTAAGAATACTGATTACATGATTATGTTTTAAAAAGATTTTTATTATATTTATTTTTTTTCAAGTCAAGAGTGAATAGGTACCTTCTAGGCAAGCATGTTACATCTTCGGCCGCATCATCGCTTTCCATAAGGTGAGATTGTGGGCAAACACTTGCCGATCGAAAAAATCTGGAATTTTATTGAAAAATCCCGGAATTTTCGGTCGTATGGTCTCTAATCCAATCGTACCCCCGAAAACAATAAACGGATCGTCCCATCACTAATTCATACAGCTTCGTACCTTTACGGTCTTTAGTGTTACGGTTTTCGGTGCTTTGGGTCTTTAGGGCGGCATAATAGGTGCTTTGAATTAACTGGAGTTAAACTTTGAAGATAACAAACGAAATTAGACATACATAAGTTCATAATTAACGTTTTGTGAGCCGAGTTTTCGTTTTACGTAAACGTGAGGGTTTATTCCTTTTGTCTTCTCTCTCGCTCGCACATTTCGATAATTTTAATAAATACAATAAACTACGTTTGTTTAACTATGTGTGTGTAATGTGAATGTTTCCGGCACCCACGATACAAGTCTTTGAACTTAGTGTGGGGGCTGTGAGTGTGAAAGCGTTTATGTGTTTTGTTTTTAAAAATGTTTTCAACCAACTATATGGACATTAATACAATGAATGTTTTGATCTACCTTTCGTTTTTCATATATTTAAGTTAAGGTGACGAGTATAGAGAAACAACGAAAAAGATGTGTGTTTGCTAACGTTTTCTGACATTACCATATGATGTACCAGGTCTGAAATTATTTAATCTTGTATTTCATATCCTCAATTAGAGCAAGATGTTTCAAAATGCTTGTTGTTAATAGTGGGAACTATTTTAAAATATTTTTGAAAACTATTACTTCAGCACTCTGAGCTTGTATTTTTCATAGGCGTAAGAAGTTAATTTTGAATGAAACTTGAGGTAAGTTGTTCGAAATATAAGGACCTTTTGCTTGATGTTCCGTTTTTTTCTGTGAGTAATAGAATAAGAAAGATATGAATATAAATACTTTTGGAGCCTGCTGAAAAGTATTCTTGCAGAAATATACGTTGCTCGCATATTTTGACTAGGCACTACCCAAAGATTATTGAACCAACTGTGGCACTAGTGTTAGGCAATGCGACGTTGCATGCCCGCCTCGCTCGCAACCGGCCGGCCGGCGGCGGCGTTAGGTCCGCGTGCCGTGCGCTACGTTGCCAGACGCTACGTTGTTGTTTCTAGTTTCATACCGCGTGCGGGTGTAACAAAAAAAAATGTGTTATTATGATTTGCGAGAAAGATACTAGTGAGAAACTTTGTGTTGTGAGTTACGCTTGAGTGAACTTATACGATTTATTCAAAGATTTTTTATGCGACACGGACGCTTTATACCGCTTTAGTACCCAAGTGTGATGAAAAAATAAAAATGGGAAACAAGAGAGGGCAAAAACCCAAATTATCATTGAAGTTGATGCGAAAACGCATATCGCGTCTTGCGATTGCTGGAAGAAGATCAAGAGTGCAGGAAAACCAGCAGATTCCTGATACTGCAGATTCCGCAGAGTAAGTACCTATCTACCTAAACCTTTTTGGGTCGGCACAACACCCCAGCCAAGTGTCCACGTTTTATAATTATATACCTTTACTTACTCTAAACAAATTCTCACTCTAATTACATATTGTCTATCTACATACATTTTCATTGGAATTGAAGGTACAGAGTAGTACTGTAACAGAGACTTATTGTCACAGTTTATACCTATCTACTTACTGTGGTATCGGTTTTGTCATGGGAATAGTCACAAGTGTATTGTTATTAATTACAATACATTGTTGTGTATTTTGTTTTATTTTTATGTTTATCGTGAATAATTTGAATGTTACCTACCATGTATGAAGTCATCTGCAATAAAATATAATCGGATCACTTTATTATGTCAATTAGGTATAAGTAAATAGAGATTACTATTGCAAGATTTGTTTTTAATTAAAATAAACAATCCTATTATATCTAGTAAAGGTTTCAGAGCTTTTTAACATATTTATATACATATTAATTTTATATTTTTTGTTACATTATTTTTTGAGTTAAGGGTTTTTTACCCGACTGCGGCGAGCCAAAAAAAGAGGGTTTTGTGTTTGACCTGCATGTATGTATGTTTGTATGTTCTTCTCTATGTTCGCTCGTAACTACTAAACGGCTGAATCAATTTTGATGAATGATATGTAGTTAGACTCGTCTTTATTGCGCGAGTGACAATGGGTAGGTATATTAAAAATATAAAAAATCGAAAGGCGGATTTCTGGCGCCAAAAACTATGTTTAAAAAAAAATAATTTCATCTATACCAATCTAATGGGGTATCAAAATGAAGGGTTCAAAAAAGTGATTACAAAAATATATATCAGTTATATGTTTAAACGTAATTTGGAATGAGAAATAATGAAAAAACATTTTTTTTCACAGTTAATTCGTTATTTAAAACTCTAAGAAGCCGTTTAGTACTAGCAGTCGGGCTTAAGTTTTTAACTTTTGTCTTGATTTATAAAAATTTATCTTGCAAACCATTCAAATAATATAATTACTTATATATAAGCTGTACAGTGCTAAAAAATATTTTTTTCAGGCAACTTGAAACCCCTGCACCGGCGACGGCGACGGCACAGAGTGATGCACAGAGCAGTGTTAGTGCAGTCACTTGTAACATGTAAGACAGTTAATTTAATAACATTTATGAAAAATATTCTCGTTAGTTAGGGTCGCAATTTATCAAAGTCCTCACCCTCCGCATTTCAAGTTTCTAGAGTTATAGTTTAGAGGTTTAGGTTGTGCATTGTTTGTTTTTATTTCTGGGCATAGCTTTTTATGGTATAGATGTATAGCATAAAACTGTTTTTTTATTTACAGAGCCAAGGAAAACAGTTATGGAAGAAGAATAATAAACGTATCTCAGTTTTTTAATCAACTTCAAAAAATCTCATCTCATGGTCCTCTAAATTGTGGCTTAGCATCAGCAGAAATAGTATCTGAAACTCAAGTTGGCCTTATTTCACTTTTTAAATTAAAGTGCAAAATGTGCAATTTAACTTTTTTAGTCAAAAGTGATAATGCACTTGATGAAATGGACATAAATACCGGCGCAGTAGCTGGTGCAGTTGCTATTGGGTGCGGATACACCCAACTTACAGAAATATCTGCTGCCATTGGACTAAATCCTATGAGTAAAAAAGTGTTTTCAAACAAACTTGAAATTATAAATGAAAAATGGGAAACTGAGTTACTTAAATCAATGAGTGAAGCTGCCGAAGAAGAGCGTTGCTTGGCTATCAAAGAGGGAAGGGTGAATTCCAACGGCATTGCTATTATAGATGTTATAGCAGATGGCTGTTATGGTAAAAGATCGTATAAAAAAAATTATTCGTCACTGTCAGGAGCAGCTGCCATAATAGGGAAAAGATCAAATAAAATATTGTATTTGGCCATAAAAAATAAATATTGTTGTATCTGTGCGGTAGCAGAGAATAAAAATCAACAAGCAAAGGACCACACTTGCTATAAAAATTATTCAGGTCAGTTATTAATTATTTTTATTTCACTTTTAGGTTTCATTTTGTTCCAATATGTACAATTTAACTTTCTTTTGCTCTGAAATGTTAACTAAATAATTAAAATTATATATTTTTAAACATAGTTATGTAATAACGATATTAAATATCTTCATACCGCATGCTCGACAATGTCAAATTACATATCACATTATCTCAGCGTAAAACAAGTACACTAGTATGATGCGCGATCTGATCTAAAAAAATGACGTCGATTCTGAAGACACTTAAAAATTCTTAAAATATTTAGACTATTTTTGCCTCTATTTGATTTGTCTAGTTAAGTAGAGACGGCTATAGTCTAAATATTCCTCTATATTTCATTTAGTGCCTTCATAATCGATATCATTGCACGTGTAATACATTTTTTATAACTTTTAGGTTCATCTACGGGAATGGAATCTGAGATCTTAACGGAAGGCTTTAAAAAAAGTTTGGAGATGCACAATCTGATTTATGGGAGATTGATATCAGATGGAGATGCGAATACTTATTCGAAAATACTACAATCACGACCATATGACAATTTGACTGTAGAGAAAGTAGAATGTCGCAACCACTTGCTCAGAAATTTTTGCAACAAGTTGGCTGTCGTATCTACTGACACAAAGTTTGTCTTAAAGTATAGAAAATATATAACAAAGAAAAGAATTTTATCTACAAGAAAAGTCATCACAGAAGCAATAAAAAAATATAAAAACACAGATAATGTTACAAGCTTGTATAATGACATAATTGCTGCACCTGATCACGCATTCGGCCATCACTACAAGTGCAAAGAATATTTTTGCTCCAAAACTAATGACGTCGGCGAAGATATTGATGTAGATAAAGAGATGTTCTCTAACAGTATTTGGCAGAGAATTAAACTGATTACGACTCAACTTGCAGCCCATGCAAGGAGTTTAATTTTGGACGTTGACAGCAACGCAGTAGAGCGTTATCATAGCATTGTAGCAAAATTTGTAGGTGGCAAGCGCGTGAACTTTAGCCAACGAAACCAATACCAAATGCGATGCAATGCCGCAGCATTATCGTTTAATACTGAAAAACCATTATCTTTACTACACAAATCTGTAGTAGGAAGAAGTCCGCACAACGAAATTAAGAGGCTCGAGGAGAAAAAGTTGAAAAGCCGGCAGCTAGCTCGAAAATATTTAAGAAAAAAGAAAAGGTTGTTTAACATTCAAGACACAAGAAATTATGGTGACGATTGCTCCAAACCAGACATGGATGATGACATGATGGAGGAATCTAAGAGAGTATTTCTACAAAATTTACAAAAAAGTAGCGAAGAAAGGAAAGAAATTACAGAAAAAACTGTTTTACAAAGCGGAAGTAGCGAGTGGCTAGAGTTGCGTCGTAACCTTTTAACGGCGTCTAATTTCGGACGTGTAATTAAGCGGCGAATGGATGTTAGCTGCCACAATATGGTCAAAGATATTTTATATAAAAAATCAATCGACAATGTGCCATCT
The DNA here is from genome assembly GCA_948107665.1 of Lomographa bimaculata. Taxonomy (NCBI): domain Eukaryota; kingdom Metazoa; phylum Arthropoda; class Insecta; order Lepidoptera; family Geometridae; genus Lomographa; species Lomographa bimaculata. Next base: position 8,711,473 of record OX403610.1, on the reverse strand, counting down.
ATAAAACACGGGAAAGATAATGAAAATCTCGCTCTCGAGCAGCTGTCCAAGCAAGAAAATGTTGAGATTCTGCCATGCGGATTGTATATAGATATAGATGTGCCATATTTAGGCGCTACGCCAGATGGCATAATAAGTGAGGACACAATAGTAGAGGTCAAGTGCCCTAAAACATCATTCAATATTGGAGTCGATAAAGCCGTAGAAGCAAATAAACTTCCCTTTTATAAAAAAAATAAAGATGGTCTTAAAATAAACAAAGACCACTATTGGTATTTCCAAATTCAGGGCCAGCTCCACATCACCAGGAGAGAGAAATGTCTTTTTGGTGTTTGGTCGGGGAGTCATTTTCCAGTCAGAACAGAAATAATTAAAAGGGACGACGAATTCTGGTCAAATAAAATGGAAAAAAAACTTAAAGATTTTTATCATGATTGCTTGTTACCAGAATTGATTGACCCGCGACACACACGAAAAATGCAGATAAGAGACCCAGATTACATATCTGAGGCCATTCAGAAGAGAAATGAATCAAAAAAATTGACCAAAAAAAGGAAGATGGCCTTAGAGCCAGACCAACCTTCCACGAGCACAACTCTGGCGACAGTCAAGAAAATAAAAAAATTGTGATACGTGGTGCTGAAAAATAAATATCGGGCGAGGTGGCGGTCTTTTTGAATAAAAAAATGTACAAACTTCGCTTGGTTTTTTAATTCTCTTTTTATTATGTGTCGAGTTTTTTTTTTATGTAATTGAGTGACGAGACGAGCGGGACGTTCGCCTGGTGGTAAGCATCACGCCTGCCCATAACAGTAGCAGTGCCAGAATTGTGAACTTGCGAACAAAATCGTGCGCCGCACTGCACTGCGCTCGTCACCCTGAGATATAAGATGTCAAATCTCTTCATGCCCAGTAATTTCTCTGGTAACATTGCCCTTCAAACCGAAACACAGTAATGCTTGCACACTACTGCTTGGCGGTAGAATAACTGGCAAAGGTGTGGTACTGCCCCAAGTAGACTCTGCAAAAGAGTCCTACCACTACTAGCTAGATAAAATAAGTAACTTTGTAGGTGCCTGCATAACTCTCAAAAGAGTACGATGTGATTTCTCTGAATTTGCATTACTCTATGACAAAATCCGAACTGCGTCTGCGCCATCTGTTTATATAGTAGACAGCGTGACGGATCGTAGGCCAATGCGCCGCCTATTTGGTTCATCTAGAATTGAACAGATGGCGCGCATGGCATAGTTACATTTGTAGTGTTATTTATTCTGTGGCCAAATTGCCACAAATTTTTCTCATTACCCGTCGCCTTAAACGGAGAAAGCGTATAAATCACATTGAAATTCGGGAACTATTTTATTTCTCATCTTATTGAAGGATATGATAGCGAAAAGAAGTTTGAAACATCTTTTTTTTAATGTCCATAGAGTTAGTTGAAAACATTTTCAAAAACACACGTACATAATAGTTTATATTAAAAATATCGAATTGTGCGAGTGAGAGAGAAGACAAAAGGAAAAAACTCTCTTAAGAATTTTCTAGTCGTATTTAACAAGATATATTTCGGGGATTTTGCGACAGAACTGCATAACTTAGCTCCCTTCCTTTATCGGACAACAAGGCGTACTAAAACGAGTACCTATAGAGACATCCTTTCATGGTGGACATTACACCGATTCAAACAAAGAACACCCCTGCCGGCCTCAAAGTTTTGCCGCGAAAGTGAAAAAATGGCGATGTTTTTTTTTTTTTTTTTCGTTTTGGCTTCGCAATCTTATGCATTTAGCCAGTGTCAAGTGATAATATATTTCAAGTGTATTTCATATTATAGGTCCTAGTCACAAGTCACAGTCAAAGTCAAGTAAAAGAGTCAAGGTCCAGTCGTAGTCAAGTCATGCCCTAGTAAAGTGGTAGAAACTTTACTAGAACTTCTATTGGAGTTTTGGAGCGAAGGTGAAAATCACGTTTTTCAACTTTCTATGATTTGCCTACACTTATGCACGTTCACTAAGTATTAACGGTTAATAATCCACCATTATTACACATTAACACTCGAAGAATCACAGGTTTTGGAAAATTTTACTAAATCAACAACGCCATTTTTTCACTTTCGCGGCTTTCTCCAATGGCGTTGTTGATTTTAGAATATTTTTTCAAACTTGTGATTCTTCAAGTGTTCATGTGTAGTAATGGTGGATTATTTACAGTTTCTGAACGACTGAACGTGCACGAGTGTAGACGATTTAAGACAAATCATACAAAGTTGAAAATCGCGATCTTTGCTTTCGCTCCAAAACTCCAATAGAAGTTCTAATAAAGTTATTACCACTATACTAGGGAATGACTTGACTCTTTTACTAGACTTTGACTGTTACTTGTGACTAGGACATATTACGAAATCTACTTGAAATAGTTTACAACTTGACACTGGCTAAATGCACTAGATTACGGAGCCAAAATAAATAGAAATAAAAAAACATTCTGCCTTCGTTCTTGTTTCCTGTTAAGTACAATTTAGGTCCTTCCCGCCGAAGAAAGTATCGTCGCTTTATAGAAAAAAAAATAAGCAATTAACCTCAAAAGTTTTTCTCAATTAGGCAAAATATAGGCGCGAGATCTCAGTTCGGCGCGAACGACTAGTATGGATTTTTTTTGTTAATTCATTTTCTGGATTATATTTTTTTTTTTTTATTAATTTCGAAAATTACGCGAGGTTTTCAGCCCTCTAGTTATTAAGCAGCAAGGCTTTGGGTCTTTATAGTACGGTATAATAGGTGCTTTGGATTAATTGGAGTTAAACTTTGAAGTTAACAAACGAAATTAGACTCGCATTAGCTCATGATTTACGTGTTATGTTACCTTGTCGAGTTTTCCTTTTAGGTAAAGTTTTATATAACAACACAAACTGTCAAACGGCATCCATAAAATATAACAAGACAAACTGTCAAACGTCATCCATATAATAATATGGAACTGCTCGTTGGCTTATGACTGGACCTTGACTCTTTTACTTGGCTTTGACTGTGACTTGTGACTAATTTTAATATGAAATACCTACACTTGAAATATATTATTATTTGACACTGGCTAAATGCACATGATTGCGAAGCCAAAATTCAAACAAAAAAAACCCCGGAATAGTATAATAATTTGCAAGCTTTTATTTAACTTGCAATGTAGGTATGTTTGTTTGATCTTGCAATTCAACTTTAAAGCAGATATCTTCTTTGATTGATCTAAAATTTTGTATTCACGTTTAGTTTGGATGACAATGTACGTCTTGTGTCGTCATTCTAAATCCAACATGGCGGAATACCCAAAATGGCGGACAACTTATTTTTAATACATTACTAAAATATGGGTATCAAATGAAAGTGCTTGCTGAGAATAGCTTGAAAAATAAAGTGACGTCACACTAAATCCAATATGGCGGACTTCTAAAAGCTAATTTTTAAATACGTTATTAATAAGTAGGTTATTTATCCCGATTCTGATTTAAGCTGACAAAGCCGGAGGACAGCAAGTTCAATATAAAATCAATCCAATTCCAGGAGCCAGCTGGAACCGAGCGTAACCTGGAGACTGCGACGTACAGGTTGCTGGGGGGTGGTGGGGAGACCTGCATCCTGCTGACTGTCGACGCACTGCTGGATATATCCTACATGACGAAGCTCAACGAAAGGGCGGTGAGTTCCCACATATCTATGGTTCCCACGTCTCTTTCAAGTCACTGTTCTTAGACCTTAAAAGGCCAAGGCCATAACAAAGGATGTACAAAGGCGAGCTTAACCCACAGAGTTTTCTTCCAGAAAACCATTTAAGTAGGATATTATTTTTATAAAACTGAGTAGGTTGTTGTGAACATATATAAATATAATAATAATACTACATTTTTACTTAGTGTGGGGCTGAGAGCGTGAATAAAAAAAAAATTGATGATTTCTTACAGGATGCAAACACGTTTGTTCCCAACAACGCGCAAGTGACAGGCGTATGTAAAGACGGCGACGCTGAGACTCTCGTTCTGACGTTCAAGGAGTTTGTACTGGAATGGTACTTCGCTAAGGTACATTTAGAGCCCTATATTCATTAAATGTTTAGGAAAACGTAAAAAGGAATCTTTGTGAATATACACGGCACTTTGAATTAACGCTCCATACTCCACAGTGGGTCTGGTATCGACAATGCAACACAAAAAAATATATTTTAAAAAAACTTTTTTTTATTTTTTTTTTCACATTCTTAGTTTACTACTCTACTTAGCAGTTTAGGTCAAATTTACATTACTTATTAGTCTTAAGGCTAGATCGTAATTCCAATGGTGAACCAAACGTAATTGGTACGTCATAATAAATAATAAAAAAACAGTTATAACTCGAATTCGAAAGTTCGAGTCAAAAATTCGAGAAAAAAAATTCGAGTCGGAACTCGAACAATAACAGCTGTTTTAGTTGTATTGTTTTTTATTTTTGAGTTTACGTGTTGGATAATTGGTTTTAATCGTAGCTCGGCAATTTTCATAGGTAGTTATGGATTTTTTTTAAAAAAATGTTGTTTTTTATTTTTTTTTGTGTTGCATTGTCGACACCCGATCCCCATGTGGAGTATGGAGCGCTAATTCAAAGTAACCTTGTATATATCTAAGTATAAAATATTTTTAGTATTTTCTAGTTTTAGTGTGAAAAAATGTCGTAGTCGATTTTGCATTATTTTTCGAAACTTAGGATTCTTCAAGTGATTACATATTTAAAACTGAAATTTACGTATATAATCTTCTGTAATATCATCTACTTGAACAAAAAATGGTAGTCTGTAAAGTCGGTTTACGGACGATAATTTCACTTGTCTGTAAAGTCGGTTTACGGACGATAATTTCACTTGTCTGTAAAGTCGGTTTACGGACGATAATTTTGCTTGTCTGTAAAGTCGGTTTACGGACGATAAAATTACTTGTCTGTAAAGACGGTTTACGGACTATAATTTTACTTGTATGTAAAGTCGGTTTACGGACGATAATTTTACAGGTCTGTAAAGTCGGTTTACGGACGATAATTTTACGTGATAACGTCATAAGAACGATTAGGCCGATCGTGCCTCTCTATCGCTTGTTCTGCGCTCTCGTTCGCACGCTCGGCTCAGGCGGAACGTGACAATGAGTCATGCTTTTTCGTGCGTGCAGCCGGCGCGGCGTTCATCGATTTATTAGACGTTATCACGTCAATACTCAAAAATGAAGTATCAATTATCATTAAGAAAGAAAGATATAAGCCTCAAAAGTTTTAGAATCTAATGCTGCCAAGGTTTCAGTTCCGGGCAAACTAATAGTAATTATAGTGATTAATTTTTCAATTTTTTATTTTTTTTGCCTAACATGGCTAATGCTATATAAATAACATCAATTAATAGTAATTATGTTTCGTAAAAATTGTAATACATTAATTATGACATGATGGACGGACGTTCTGAACCTTAATATCCAAGTTGTATGAAATAAATATATATAATACATTATCTAAGAACTACTAACTACTGGCCAATTTCCTATATATTTATTTATATTTCCTAAAACTAAACTAGGATGAGAAAGAGTGAACCATACTTTTACTTCCAGCTACCTCTCTGAATAAATAAATAAATTGATTTTGATTTGATTCGATATCTGGAATTGTAAATTGGGCCATTGATATTATCACGTCCCTATATACCTAATTAGGTGTTAAATCTCAAGAAAACAAGCGTATAGCAGTTTCATATGACATTTTTGTTAAAAGTTCAGGGTGGCACTATAGATTTTTCCAGAATTTCTGGGCCAGAACTGACGCTATTAGGCACGCAATAATGGCATACTAGGTAATTAGTTACGTTGATGATGTTATAGAGTCCCCTCAATGCCATGACCTGATTGGTACAGTTGCCTTAACTCCGTTTGGTGCATCGCGACAGATTTTCTTCATGAAGTTGAAACTGTGGTAGACCACGGCTGTTATACTGGTAGATTTGTAGTACTGTACTGTTTCTGTGATTTGTTTATTTTGGATACAAAGTAATTGTTTTTGAATAAATTAAATGAAGAGTAAAAGCTAGCCAGGCGAGAATAAAACACAGTAAATACTTATAAAGGACGTGACGGTTACTTTTCCACGCTTCCCCTTCTTGGTATCAGCATATCCCGTCTCTCCTTTACTTATCCAGACGCTACTCGTAGGATGAGAAAGAGTGAACCATACTTTTACTTCCAGCCACCTCCCTGATCGCACAATGTTATTTCCTATTGGTTTTTAGCGCTTCGGAAAGCACCTTAAGCTGTCCCGGTTGTGAGTAGTAAGACAAAAGTTGTTATGCCATGTCAGATGTCTTCAGGCGGATCGAGCAATCCTGACACTAGGACTGTCCACTAGTCCATACGATTTGCAAATAAGCAATGGTAACTTTCTGGTTATGGATATTTGTTACAATAGTGGTGTTTAAAAAGATTTTAAGCTATTGAATAGCTTCTATCGCGGGCCTTGAGCGTGGAGACCGAATCCAGAAATTCCGTAACGAAAATAACCTAACACTCCGACCGGCACAGCGGTGATACTTTTTAGTTTTGCCATCTATCGATGAATAGCAGAACTTTTAATGACTTTTTTGAAATATCACGCTTGTCTCTTTAGTTCAGCAACTCGCCTCTAGGTGGCAGGAAAAAAAATACTGCATAAATAAAATAAATAATTATAATTGCATAAGTTGATAAAAAATGCTATGCAATAGCTTTACCGCGGCAGTCCCTGAGTGCCACGCGTCTTTTTGTTTCGTATAGGTACGTGATTCCCTTGTACAGAATATGTGGAGTAACCCAGTTTCATATCTATCCCAGACACCTGGAGGCGAGCGCTGGTATGCAGAAAGCCTGAAACTGTCCTACAACTCCAGCGCAAGAATCCTGGAGCATGCAGCAAAACAAGGACGCAGAGTGTCACTCAGCACTGACTCGAGAATTCTACTCTTCCCCACTCCAGTAGGAAAGTCGTTCTTCTGTCCCACTGAAACTGTGATAAATCTCACAGAAGATGACGTCAGGTAAGATCAAAATTCCTTATTAGTTAATTATTAGAAAAGTTCCACTTCGGAATTCTTAACATCTAAATAATATTAATTAAATCACTTGACCTTTTAAGGTCTATTATGGCATTGGATAGATAAATTTTAGTAACGTTTAACATAAATTAACATGGAAGAAGTTTTGACATTGTATTATAGAATCTTAATTGAATATTTGTTTAATTGTTGAAACATTATTTGAAATGTTTTAAATTTGCACGCCGTGATACGGATAAACGTATCTTGTGCTCCCATTTAAATTTGATCAAGATCTGACCAGTAGTTTAAGAGTTATCCTCAAATCTTAATACGCATTGTATTCAACTAATTTAATCTGATCAAAGGTTCTAAGATAAAGCGGGAAAGTCAGTTTTTAATCGAATTCACATAAATGGAGGAGGTTCTAAATTCGACTGTATTTTTTTTATGTGTCCTCATTATTTCTTACTGGGTGAACCGATTTTGTTTTTTTTTATAGAAGCTGGTGCTTCCTAAGTGGGGAATGGGACTACCCATTTAAAATTGACCAAGATATGATCAGTAGTTTTTTTAATTACCCTCAATAATGCGTAACTAAGACTCCGCTGTCCATCCGTCTGTCTATTCGTCTGTCACCATGCTATATCTCTTGAACCCTGATAGTCAGACAGTTGACATTTTCACAGATGATGTATTTCTGTTGCCGCTATAACAACAAATACTAAAAAACAGAATAAAGTAATTATTTAAGGGGGCTCCTATGCAACAAACGCATATTTTGCCGTTTTTATATATGATGGGACGGAACCCTTCAGCGCGAATCCGACTCGCACTTGGCCGGTTTTTTTAATTTAGCCTTGCGTTTAAATGATGATTTCCGGCACAGTTCCCCAGACGGTCACCGCGCCAAGCTGTACCTGCGACAGATGCGGCTGCAGCCGTTTATGTTCAAGCGGTCGGGCGAGTTCGGGCCGCCGTGGCACTGCTCGGAGGGCGGGCGGCCGCGCTCGGAGGCGGCGCCCGTCGCCGTGGGCGCCGCCCTCGCGCTCGCCACCGCCGCCACGCTCGTGGGGTACGCCGTGTGGCGCTACTTGAAGGTCAAGAAAGTGCAGTACGATACTATGGAGTAGGGTGCGAATGGGGTGCTGTTTATTTAACACCACTTTTTTTTATTTCTTTTTTATTGAAACTAAGTTTTCAAAGCGCCTCTGTGACCTGCTGGCACCTTTATCGGGGTACGCTTTGTGTTGGTATTTGAAGGTCAAGCAAGTGCAGTATGATACTATGGAGTAGGGTGCTATTTATTTAACACCACATTTTTATTATAGATTCTTTCTTATATCTTTTTTATTGAAACTGTAGGTTTTCAAAGCTCCTCTGTGGCCTGCTCGCACCTTTATCGGGGTACGCTTTGTGTTGGTATTTGAAGGTCAAGATAGTGCAGTATGATACGATGGGGTAGGGTGCGAATGGGGTGCTGTTTAATTAACAGTTTTTTTTTTAGTAATCATTGTTTTAGATCACATTTCTTTTTTTTTTTGTTTTTTTCTTATTTCAAATTCAAATTCAAATGTTTATTGCAATTTCTAATAGCATATTATGATGTTATAAGTTTACAGTTAATTAAAGACCCTGTCGGGCACAACAATATTGAAGCTGAGCTGAGGATGACGTCTTATTTTTTTAAAGTATTTATTTATTTCTTTTTTATTGGGACTATATTTTCAATGCGCCTCTATGGCGGTAAGCGCTCTAGTTACTTCTGGCATGCCCGTGGGGTACGCTTTGAATTTATTTTTATTGGGAACTATAGATTTTGGATTCCCCTTGATGATAAGCGCTCTTGGTACTGGGTACACTTTGTGTTGGTATTTAAAGATCAAGAAAGTGCTGTATGATACGATGGTGTAGGGTGCGAATGGGGTGGTGTTTATGTTTAACCCCGCTTTAGTAATCATTGTCTAAAGTTTTCCTCATTATTTCTTTTTTATTAGGACTGTAGTGGCACTAGATTTTCAAAGCGCCTCTGTGGCGGTAAGCGTCTCTAAGTACTGTTGACATATTTATGGAGTACGTTTAGTGTTGGTATTTGAAGATCAAGAAAGTGCAGTATGATACTAATGGAGTAGGGTGCGAAAGGGGTGCTGTTTATTTAACACCAATTTTTTTATTTTTGTTTTTTATTATTTATTGGAGACTATAGATTTTTGAAGCGTCCCTTTACCGGAAGCGCTCTTGGTAATGGGTACTCTTTGTGTTGGTATTTGAAGATCATTATTTATTTATTTTATTTATTTATTAGGGCTGTAGATTTTTGAAGCGCCACAGTGGCGTTAGGCGCTCTAGCTAATGCTGGCACGTTTGTGGGTTACGCTGTGTGTTGGTATTTGAAGTTTAAGAAAGTGCAGCATGATAAGATGGCGTAGGGTTCAACTGGGGTACTTTCTGTTTATATAGTGCCCTCATGTTATCCACGGCTATAAGCCTCAAAATATATATTAATCTGGGGTTCTGGAGCCATTTTGCGTCATTTTCATTCTATTTTGGATCTCAGTGAAGGGAAAATCGGATACGATGGAGTAGGAGAGGATACTATGATTAATTTTTTTAAAGTATTTTTTAACGAATAAACTTTTTTCTTGTTATATTTTATTCATTAATTTTATTGGGGATTCTAAAATTATTTTGAGACTTTTTGTATCTTGTCTGTCTAGAAGTATGATATCTGAGGCTAGAAGTATGATATCTGCGACTAGGAGTATGATGTCATGATGGAGCTAGGCTTTAACTGGTCTGAGATAGTTTCTTTTGATTTCTTGTTTGATGCTTTTCTGCATAACTATTTCTCGAGGTTTCTTTAATCCATTCCATATGTCCCAAAAAATATCTGGTGTATAAAATTAAAACAGTATCCATAGATATTTACGTTTTCATCGGTCTTAAATAGCAATTGTACTCGTTTTTTGTTTGTAACTCTAAATATCATTCATTTTCTAACGACTTCACAAAAAAGGAGGACGTACTCAAATATGTGTGTTACCTAATAACTTCTTTCCATGTGAACCGATTTTGTTTTTTTTTTGTTTGAAAGCTGTTGCTTTCTCATTGGGCTCTGATGAAGATCTGATTATTAGTTCTTGAGCTATCGTCAATAATGCGTGTTTAATACAATTAATCTGATCAAGGTTCCGAAGATAAAGCGGTGAAGTCGGTTTTTAAGCTTTGCTTGCGTTTAATTATTTATTGAAGTTAAGTCATCAGATTATTAAATATCTCAAAGAAATGAATGATTTTTTTTTTTTTTTTTTTTATACTAATATCTACGGGCCAATTGCCTATATTTCCTAAAACTAAACTAAAACTATATACAGCAAAGAGCCAAGTTACCTACAAGCCATCGAGCCTATAGGTAACTCAAGTGCTCAAGCCCACTACCAGTGGGTAGCGTTCCCATCATGCTGGCTGCATTGCCTCTCTGAATTGCAATGCTAATACGTTGAGCCAAATAAGTGCCAGCATTTTGGTCACGCGTCGCCTCAACCAGGCGCTCTGATAGAATTTTGAAAATAGAATGAGCTCCCGGTCCCCACGGACCCAGTGTCTCAACACCAAACGGCTCAAATATGTAACCACTGCCGAGGTTTCCATATTTTCGCCGTTTGCGCTGCTCTGCCGAAGTTGCCGCGACGCCAACCCCATTCTGTGATTCAGGAAGATGTGACGGAGCTAAAGTATCGACACAAGTTGCATCCCACACTAAAGGCCGTCCCATCTTCCATGGAATTAAAGTCATTCCGTCAGGTCTTTTACCATCGTCACGCATCGAAATTTAATGAATGATTGTTGCCAATATCGACGTAATTGGGTATAGCAGACCAAAGACGTCAAATGAGAGTTGAAGTATTCCACTAATTTCATGTCATATTAACATTAGGGATGTTCGCATGTTATCGATAAAATACATTAGTAATAAAAAAATGCGTATAAGTGTTTTTGTTTCATGAAAGAAGTAAATAATATTTATTAAAATGCTGCAGTAAATCAATATGTTTGCATTGAAATATCTGCGTTTACGTGTATATTTATGGAAAATCTGCTTCTGTCTTTACAGAGAATTATATTTAATTGTTGTTGAATGTTGAATAATATGTACGAAATATTTAACCCCATATTAACCAATAGGATTAAATGTTTGAACGTTTGAAATTCGGTTAAGAAAATTGGCTTACAATTATTCGAAATACTACTATAAGCCGATTTGAAATTAATTTTGGAGTGAAAGCATAGGCATAGTTAAATTAGTTATTAGTGTCATATCGTACATATCAGATGATAATAATGACATTATTTATCAACAATCATTGTATATTAATTAATGATAATTTATTTGAGATTGTTTGCGGTGTAGCGGACATTATAATAAAAGAAGATATTACGTGTACAAGCAATAACTACGTTTTTATTGGATGCCGTCGTAAAGACACATGGCTGAAATTTCGATGTTGTATTGTGCGCAAAACTTGGTCAATACTAGTGTTTTTGTACGTAGTAATAAGGATTATAATTGTTGATGTTAGAAAGTGTTACTTCTCTCCTTAATCTATATGAATAAAACAAAGTCGAGTTAGTGACATCATTTACAACTCAAGAGCCGTTTTTATGATCTTTTATTTGTTGGATTTGTCTCCACCCCGAATAGCAGAGAGACTATTAAAACATCGGAAAAATCACTTAATTTTACTTATGAAAAAATATATTCTCATACATTTTACGGGTTTTATGACAATATTTCTATAACGGATTGTTTTTTTAATATACGCAGGCAAAGCCGCGGTGAACAACTAGTTTGACATAATTAGACTTTCTTTAGATTGTAATTGTAATGTTTAAGATAACATTACTTCTCATATTATATTGAAACTACCTCTTCTTAACTTCCATAATATAGCATATTTTGATAACTATTTTCACATTGTTTACAGATTCTTCCTACTCTGTTAAATAGTTTTAATAATAAAGTTTCACACACTCAACATTTTTGTGAAAATTAGTTATTATGTAATAGTTAAGAAACGGCATTTACTTACGCCATTTGATCGAAATTGTTTACCTAAGTTTCGAGCATGTATGTTCTTCGGGATGAGTTCACGCCGGGGTATCGATAAATCGATAAACTTGTATAGTAATAATATCGATATAATATTATCGATATTAAAATATTTATCGATATTTAATTTATTCAATCTAAGACACTAGTTGCCAAGTTTTGCTAATTAAGAAACGCTGTGTGTAAAGCTTTCGTATAATTATTATTAGAGAGACTTCTATTAATTGTTTGAACATGTTATTGTACCTTATACTCATCAATTACAACTAACATAATATTTTTTCATGTAAGTTAGAGATTCTCATGCGTTTTGTGATTAGTGTTTTATTGTAAGTTTATGTTATAATTTAGGGTTAAAAGTAGTTTTAAGTTAGGTTTATAGTCCCTGATTTATTCTCGGCTTGCTTAACGCTGTATATAAAATTAGCTTTCATTTTGCAGTTATAAAGAGCTGTCAACAGCTATGATTTTAAGTCCCAATTCATGTAAAGATTTTCGATATATTTATTCATAATAATGCCATGGCTTATAATATATCATAATGTAAATATTTCTTGACTATACGTAAGCCACTTTTCGATAATTACTATTTGAATAGCACCATATCTTTTCTCTTGAGGTCTTATAGTAAATCTTACATTAATTTAAAAGAATCTAATATTTCTGAAACTTTTTCTAGTAGATTGAGAATATAATTCTATTTTCCTAATGTTTTGTAATCCCGTAGCTGTTTCCTCAATAGTTTGGTAGCATAAAGTACATATCGGTGCATTTATATTTAAAAATAATGTTGTACTAAAATTATTATATGCCATACGATTTGTCTTCCAGTAACATTGATCTTATAACAATAGCGTAACGTATTGTAGCTTATTATTATATACATAATTATTGATAATGATTGTGAAGTGAGGTGGTTATGTCATTTGTAAAAAAAAGTAGCAACTCAGAAAAGAACCCTTCCTTGTATAGTTCCTACGTACCTTTCCGCAGTTATCTATAAAACATTATAAGTAGTAATAAAAAAAGTACTTACATAATAACACCAATTCTCGATTTACTGAATGACATTACCCTTTCACTTGTTTATATCTAAGTGACATATCTCAAAATTATTGTAATTTAGTGCGATCATTTATTGAATTGTCTTTATGAATAAATGACGTCAAAATTATGCTATGCGTGCACTTATTTCTATACTTCCAATATACATAAATAAATAATTCAACAGCAAAAAAACAGCAGTTGCAAGATAGACCTGATAGTATTTTAAATATATTTAAAATCCTTTAAATATATTTAAAATACTATAGTCTCGCTGTGCAACGAGGTAACGCAGCCAGCATTTTGGGCACACTGCCGACCAATGACTTTTTGTATTAGGTTAGTAGTTTAGTTAAATCTGTATTTTCTTTATTTATAAACCATTGATGACTTGTATTTTTTACCCAACTAAGCTTATTATAAATATATGTACATGTAATACTAAAAAAAAAAATTGGATAAAAAAAATCCTTTAAAATTAATTTGAAACAATTTAGATTAAATTCGGGAAATCATACTCAACTACCACAACCTTTTATGTTTGTAGGTATCATATAATCTTTAAGGTATTTGTTTACTTTCAGGTACTTAAATAAAAAGTGAAATTTTAAACATATTGTAAACTGAATCTCAAACGTTTATTTGCCAGAATACATGTCAAAACGTTGAAATAATATGCACTATGAATTTAGCCTTCATGCTAATATTAAAACATTTTTTTTCTCATAACTTTATAAGTTCCTAAATAGTATTAAAACAATTATATAAGAGCCAGTCAATAAAATTTTTCTAAAAAATATTTCCTTCTTAAATTGCAACTTATTCTATTAGGCAATTATTATTATCTCAGTGCTTTATTATCTTAAATTAATTATTAGCAATAATATAATCAAATGACTTGTTATATTGATATAAACATTTCAAGTATCAATTTTAAAGCATAATAATTATTTTAAATTTACATCGCTATCAATATCGATGACTTGACAAGTTACACGGTACACCACTAATTTTAATATCTGTCATCACATAACACGGAACACATACAAGGGTTTTTTTGCCGCGAAAGTGAAAAAAAGGCGTTGTTGATTTTGTATAATTTTCCGAAACCTTGGATTCTTCGAGTTCATGTTTAATAACGGTGGATTATTTACCGTTAATACTAAGAAAACGTGCATAAGTGTAGGCAAATGATACCAAGTTGAAAAACGTGATTTTCGCCTCCCATAGAAATTCTATTAAAGTTTCTACCACTTTACTATATTTTTACTTGACACTGGCTAAATGCAAAAGATTGTGAAGCCAAAATGAAAGGAAAAAGAATACATACAAATATACATACGATACAGACTTACGAGGTTTCTAGTAGTTTCTACGGATTTATCAGAAAAGTCTAGGCGGAATATCATCCATCATCCAAGGATTTTGTAGCTAAAACTGTAGATTTGTTTCCTCATTTGATGCCATCATCTGAATAATACCCATCGAGATAGGAAATAAACCTACGGTTTTTAAAATTCTTGATAACACCTTTGTTTGTCTCAGTTTTGCCAGTAAACGGAAAGCTTACAAAACTTTACAAAACTTTTTTTTTTCTTAATTTTGGCTTTGCAATCTTGTGCATTTAGCCAGTGTCAAGTAATAATATATTTCAAGTGTATGTATTTCATAATAAAAGTCCTGGTCACTAGTCACAGTCAAAGTTAAGTAAAAGAGTCAAGGTCCAGTCATAGTCAAGTCATCCCCTAGTAAAGTGGTAGAAAATTTAGTAGAACTTCTGTTGGAGTGTTGGAGCGAAGGCGAAAATCACATTTTACAACTTTGTATGACTTGCCTACACTTATGCATGTTCAGTAAGTATTAACGGTTAATAATCCACCATTATTACACATTAACACTCGATTAATCACAGGTTTTAGAAAATTATACAAAATCAACAACGCCATTTTTTCACGTTCGCGGCAAAACTCCTATTACAAAACTTGTCCATCGCCCTTACGATCATCTCATAATTGTACATTGGTATCAGCGCCATCTAGTGAATCCGGTGTAAATAACTTAGTATTAGAAATACAAGCTAGCTGTGATATAGAAAGTTGTTCAGCCAGGAACAAGGTGACACTAGTGTACTCAAGTGTACATATTAATAGAAACTTAGACAGCGTGAATTTTCTACCCAAAGCTTATATAGATAACACTTAAACACTATTTCATTTCACTAAAAAATACCAAGGCACATAGAATAAGTATCTTCTAGGCAAGCATGTCACATCTTTGGCCGTATCATCATTTTCCATCAGGTGAGATAAAGGTCAAATGCTTGCTTATTCTGCATTAAGAAAAATACATAAAACATCGGAAGAACAGCCTATTACCATCATCTTTGTTGCTTTTGAACGTGATCATCGAAACGAACGTATCGAGCAAGTTTTTTACAAGCTTTCACTTGTCCCTTTTGGGCTCGTTTAATTCGTCGTAACAAGTAATGATAAGTGAGAACTTATCATTAATAATAAAAAAATAAATAATCAGACATGATTATTTAACTTTTTAGTTGATTTACATTTATTAACAACTTGTAAAAGATCGATTTTAAATGTGTTAAAGTATTCCTTGTTTAAGTAATAATATTAATATTTGAATGTTTTTAACTAGGCTTAGTTGGGCGCGCATTGGATTGCAAGCATCGGGGTATCGGGTTCGATTTCCGGTGGGAACACAAGTTTTCTTCCCAAGGGAAATGTTTGTTTCTGGTTGTTATGGTGTGTGTAATGTGAGTTCCGGCATCCACGATACAAGTTATTTATAAGAAATGTTTTTGATAAAAGAACATTCATTTTCGACAATAATTAATTAAAAGGTTAAAAAAACTATATGCTCACTATACTGAAGTCATAAGAAAAAAAGACGTAACTGACATTTTAAGCATAATTGAGTTATAGGTATACATCATCGGAATCAGGAAAAATAGACACATCT
Organism: Lomographa bimaculata; assembly: GCA_948107665.1. NCBI lineage: Eukaryota > Metazoa > Arthropoda > Insecta > Lepidoptera > Geometridae > Lomographa > Lomographa bimaculata. Next base: position 8,695,275 of record OX403610.1, on the reverse strand, counting down.
AGATCTAGATGCGTCTATTTTTCTTGATTCCGATAATGTATATAACTCAATTTTGACAAAAATGCAGATACGTCTTTTTTCCTTAAGACGGCAGTATACCACTGACTCGAAGGCGTCACGAGCGATCATATTCAGTACGTTATGTCAAATCTATTTGTGACTTTGACAGGTTGACACTTTTCATTTCACGGCACGTCACTTTTCAGTCGAGCGTGTCACCTGCTATATTGTTACAGGTTACGTTTTAATTTTAAATTACAGTCATCGAGATAGGAAACAAACCTACAGTTTGTAAAAGCTGCAGATTCCTTGCTTACAGTAGAAATATGGTGGTACTGAACTGTAACGGGCCTGAGTTATGCTTACTGTCAGGCGAGCAACGCTTTTTTACCGACTTCATAAAAGGAGGAGGTACTATGTTCGACTATGTATTAGTAGATTATACTTCAGAGGTGGTCTCATATATTTTTTTTTCGAAATCGATGAAGCCAAAACCAAAATATAAGCGGTGAAGTCGGTTTTATTAAGCTTTGCTTACGTTTAAATTATTTTATTTTATTTAGATGTACAAAACAAGTTACAATCAATAACAGAAGTTGTAAACTTTTAAACTTTCGCGATTCGAACACATACTTTAGGTAATATCTCGGGACTTAATCGCGCTAAAAAACTATTTTTATTTACCTCGACGTTTCGGCCAAGGTGCATTGGCCATGGTCTCGAGAAGACAACCATTTGACTTTTTGACTCAATTCTCGAGACCATGGCCAATGCAACTTGGCCGAAACGTCGAGGTAATTAAAAATAGTCTTTTAGCGCGATTAAGTCGCAAGATATTATCTAAACTAGAAGTTATAAATCTGAATTGGGTTTTTAACTGGATTGCAAATCAAAACATGTACATTCTGCAAAATGGAATAAGAAAGCCGAACTAAGTAGGTTAATGATTACTATGGTGGTGTTGGAGCTTAAAATACAAGGTGCTTGATAAATACACACAAACAACAATTAAACTTTGATGTTTAGTTGGCCACTGTGTAACAATATTAGGACCGCTAACGCGGATTAAATGGTAGGAGAACTCGAAAACAGCTACCAGAAACAGCTGCATCGGAGGCATCCAACATGGGGTGGGGTGTCATACTAAATTTCGATAATTCATTACTTCGACAAGTTACTTACTGCGAAAAAATGTATTTCGACAAGTCATTGCTTCTACAGATCATATATTCGAAAAGGAATAGTCCGACAGAACTAACTTCGTAGGTATGTTTCAGTCGAAATAATTATCTGCCGAACAAGTGCACGCCGGAGCAGGGTTTGTCGAAGTGGTGGTCATTCTAAAGCGTGCGTTGTCGAAGTTAGTTTTGTCGGACTATTCCTTGTCGAATATATGATCTGTCGAAGCAATTACTTGTCGAAATATATTTTGTCGAAGTAAGCAACTTGTCGAAGTAATGAACAGACGAAATTTAGTATGAGACCCATGGGGCGGATATCTTTTATAGTTTTAGAATAAGTACACAAATAATAAGTAACACGATTAAATATTTCTTAACTTGAAATGTTGTTCTGCCAGTTTATTCAGCCTTTTATTACAAGCGGATTGAAGTAGATGTTATTTTTATAAATCTGCAGCGAACCTGCCCGTACTGTATACAAGTGTATAAAAATAAATTATTGTTCTGTGTTAGTCTCACAAAAACTCGAAAACGACTGATATGACTGTTTTTTTTTGTTGTTTTTGTAATTGACAGAGCAAGGTTTGTAAGTCTTTTTTAAATCCACTAGAAATTGTACCCGGGGTGAAGCCGGCGCTAATCACTAGTATTATATAAATACTAGCCGTGGTCCGCGGATTCCCACTATTATCAAGTTAAAAAGTAGCCTATGTGTTAATCCAAGGTATAATCTATATACATTCCAAATTTCATCCAAATCCGTACAGCAGTTAAAGCGTGAAGAGAGATCAAATATACTTACACACAAACTTTCGGATTTATGATATTAGTAGGACATGTGTAACGAATTAAGAGGTCAGGTTTTGTTGGTCCACTGTTTACCCTTACAAAACTTCTCATTAATGTTACTTTAAACCTAATTAGGGTAGTTTCCAGTTCTCCTTGCACATCTGACACGTACTGACAGATTTATTGCCACAAAAAATATGCCTTCTAGGGCGCGATGTAGCTTTTTAACGCCAGCATAGCATGGACCTGCCTCATGTCAATTATGCAGCAGGTCCATGAAATCATTTCAGTAATAATAAAAACATAAACGCTTTCACACTCACAGTTCGTTTTTAGGGTGCCGTACCCAAAGGGTTAAAAACGGGACCCTATTACTGAGACGCTGTCCGTCCGTCCGTCCGTCTGTCACCAGGCTGTATGTCAGGAACGGTGATAGCTAGACAGTTGAAATTTTCAGTTGAAGTAAGTGTGTGTGTTGTGAATGTTTCCGGCACCCACGACACAAGTCATCGAACTTAATGTGGGGCTGTGAGTGTGAAAGTGTAAAAAATATACAAAAACAATAAAAAAAATACATACATATAGTGTAAAAATAATAATATATAAGTAAAAAATACATACATACATATACTACCCGGGGTAGTATATTTTAATATCGACAAGCTACACAACATTCATATTAATCCCATTTGCATATATGGGGCTAAATTCTAAAATTGGGTAATAGCGGGTAGATTCAGCATATGCTGTGCGTATATTTTCACGTGCTCACAGCGCTGATTTATTTCGGTCAAAATGTTATGCTTCAATAAGGTCTTATCCACACTATCCTTTCGCCACCCTTCGCAATCAATTTAAAAAGTGTGTTCGTTGCTTTAATGAGGTGTCAGGTTTACGAAAAAACAGAAAAATAACAACGACAACATTTCTAAAATACGTTTTTGTTGTAAATATGCGAGAAGGTATGCGCGTAAATGTGTTCCGATACATTTTGTACAGGTTTTTTGGGATAATTTGTCATGTTTTTTTGGGTTATTCATACAATTTAAATTTTTACGCAAAACTTTTTTACAGTCTTCCTCTATCACTTCTTTTTGGTCTTCTCTTCCCCTGTTCTCTGACTAAATCCAAATCAAGCCCATAAAATTTTAAAAATGGTGGAATTTTGCCGCATAAGTGAAAAATAACGCTGTTGATTTTGTAATAATCTCCGATAAATAATATGTTCGAGTTTAATACATATCATTCTTCATTTTGTATTAATCTCCGATAAATAATATAAACGAGATAAAAATAATAATTAAATAGTTTCATGAATGTTTCATACCTCCAGTTCGCTCGAAGCGTTTTGTTTCTACGTTCATCATCCGTACAGCGAAGGAGTGGAACTCATTGCGTGCGTCTTTGTTCCCTCAACAGTACAATCCGGGTGTGTCCAAGTTTAGAGTGAATAGCTATCTTCTAGGCAAGCATGTTCCATCTTTGGCCGCATCGTCACTTTCCATCAGGTGAGATAGCGGTTAAATGTATGTAATGTAGTATAAAAAAAATGTTAGAAGACGCTGCGTCTCGAACAGTGTAAACTTCATCGGGAACCAGAGGCTTCAGAATCGAAATTGTATAATCTACATTAATGCCAATTATTGTTTTGATTGATTTATTTATATCCGACTTCAATCGCAAATACCTTCGAAACTCTTTATCATATCTTGATCCATTTATAATGGGCGTCTTCGACATAATTGAAACGCAAGCAAAGCTTAAAAAAGCGGCTTCATCGCTTATATATCGGTTTTGGCTTGACCGATTTCGATACAATTTATATGGGACCTCTGAAGTATACAACAAAAAAAATCATCAAAATCGATTCATAATTGGCGGAGATATCCCGTAAAATACATCCAAAAAAATAAAACCATATAGTCGAACGAACTTCCTTTTTTGAAGTCGGTTGAAAAAAGGGGGTTTGCAGTTTTTATCTGTGTGATTATCTGTGGTACTTGTCGTACCCAAACGACTGGACTGATTTTAATATAGTTTTTTGTTTGAAAGGTGACATTGTCGAAAGTGTTGTTTGGTGAAAATCGGTGCAACTGTTTTCCATGTAATGTCGGGGGAAGATTGTTGATTTTACCATTCGTCTAAAACCTGTGATTCTTCGAATGTTAATGTGTAATGATGGTGGAATATTTCGTGCAGTGTAGGTCGAGCGGTTCGCGTTTTTTTTTGGTCACCAGTAACATATTGGTGCTAATTCTGTTGAGCACCGAACTAACCTAAACTAAACTAAAAATAAACTAATTTTAAGCACCGAACTAACCTAAACTAAACTAAAAATGAACTAATTTTAGTCAAAGAATACCTAAACGCTATTCTGATTTTACGTTGAACCTAATTTAAAAGTTGAAATGACAGGACTAAAATTGAATTTGACAGCAACCAAATTGAATTGTATTCACAAGATCCGCAATCACATATTCCTCCATTATAGACTTTGTAGGTCAGTATTTGCTTCATTAATTGCACGTGTTATTCTTTCAAGTATAAGATCACATTAAAAATAATCCAGATCCTTTTCATACAGACTAATTTGAGTTTAAAATTTTTATTTTTAGTCTTAATTTGACGTAAAACATGTACACCAGAATAAGAATTTGGTCATTTTCACTAAACTAACTTAGTCCTGTCAAACTTAATTTTAGTCTAATCTTGCATTTTCTGAATAGGTTTTGGACTAAAGCAGGACTAAAACTAATTTTAGGCTAGTTTAGTCTAATTCTGGACAACAGAATCGGCACCATTATCTTTGCCAGTAACCTAATAAACGCTCCTCCTCGCTTTGCCCGTCGTCGCACCTAAATATGACTTAGCCAACAATTCCAATATTATGCTAATAGTATGCCTAAAAACATTAGGCCAACAAATAGTTATGCAAAAAAAACGGTATGCCCTAACATTATTATGCCAAATCATGAATATGCCAAAACTTGTTATGCGAAACATTTTCGGCCAAATTAAACTAGCAACTGGAAAATTATGCGGGTCAATAGGCACCCAGGACCAACAAATCATATAAAGTTGAAAAACATTATTTTGGTTTTTTCTACCAACTTCACAAAAAAGGAGGACGTACTCAAGTCGACTGTTTGTGTATTTTTTTTTGTTTTTTTGAAGTTTACCTGATTACTTTTTTCCACGTGAACCGATTTAGATTTTTTTTAGTTTGAAGGATGTTGCTTTCTAATTGGTCTCATTTATATTTGATCAAGATCTGTAGTTCTTGAAATATCGTCAATAATGCGTGTTTAGTATATCTAATCACGCTAATTAATAATAAAATATATTTATTTATATTATAATTGTCATATATCATTATTTATAATTCAGTAGGTATATTATAATTTACATTTTTATTTTTAATCTTGCATCTTTCTGAATTTTGTTATGTTAAAACACCGACGTCCAACTATGTTGCGTTATTCCTCTCCATCCAAAGGTTGTCTGGAAGAGATCGCTTTTAGCGATAAGACCGCCGATTGTTACACTTATTATGTAAGTAATAATTTTTTATTCTGTTTTGTCACAAATATGGTGTTCAATAAAGAGTTTATCTATCTATCTAATCTGATCCAAATATAAAGTGGTGAAGTCGTTTTTTTAAGCTTTGCTTGCATTTAATTATCACTCAAAAACTCTTATAGAAGTAAAGATTCTACCCCTTTAATAGGGCATGGAATGATTATGATAGGACTATGACTTTTTACTTGACTTTGACTGTGACTCGTGACTAGACCTAGTTGTATGATGAATATAGTTAATAGAAATTTTAAATATTTATTATTACTTTACGCTGGCAAAATGAGCAAAGTCTGCTAAGCCAAATATAAAACAACTAATACATTGAAAAGTTTTTTTTAAATCAAGCTTTTGCCAGTTGTAAATAAAAAAAACTAAAGCTATATATCCAGAGAACTTTTTAAGACGGAGTTTTGCCGCGAAAGTGAAAAAATGGCGTTGTTGATCTTGTAAAATTTTCCAAAACCTGTGATTCTTCGAGTGTTAATGTGTAATAATGGTGGATAACCGTTAATACTTAGTGAACGTGCATAAGTGTAGGCAAATCATACAAAGTTGAAAAACGTGATTTTCACCTTCGCTCCAAAACTCCAATAGAAGTTCTAGTAAAGTTTCTACCACTTTGCTAGGGCATGTCTTGATTACGACTGGACCTTGACTCTTTTACTTGACTTTGACTGTGACTTGTGACTAGGACCTATAATATGAAATACACTTGAAATATATTATCACTTGACACTGGCTTAATGCACAAGATTGCGAAGCCAAAATTAAGGAAAAAAAAAAACTTTTTAAGACGAATCAAACGAGCCCAAACTCGATATGTTTATCTTGTTTAGTTCAGAAGTTCCTATGGCCATCTTCTGTCTCCATCATCAGACCAGCTCCATGATACCATATCATAGTATTGTCACAGAAGATAAGTACATCAAATTTGAGTCCAATCAGGACATCGGGAAGTGGTTTCTAATTAGCTTGCAAGATTTGATTAGACAGGTGAAACATTAGAGCTTGTAAAAAAATTTAAACCTTAACACGCTTTATCGAATGGTTGTTAGTTGTTGGTTGTTATAAAATAACAAGCATATGATCATAATTGAGTGCACAGCGGTTCCAGCGATCCCTTGACGACCAATTAAATTTATTAGACCAAATTGCAGGGGAGGAGTATCGTTACAAATTGCCTACACTTATGTACCTTACTTTAGTAGCTGTTAGGTATGATCTAAGTGCCTACAAGCCTAGAGTTATTTAATATCTTCTAGGCGAACATGTTACATCTTCGGTCGCATCTTCATTTTCCATCAGGTGAGATAGTGGTCAAACGCATCCAGCATAAAAAAAGCCAGCCAAGTGCGAGTCGGCCTCGCGCTCCGAGGGTTCCGTACAAATCTGTAATAGGTATATAAGTAAAAGATATGGTATTTTTATTGCTAAATGAAATTATTATATGATGTAACTAAAAATGTATGCTTTTCGCAATTTTTCCTTTATCTGTGCTATAAGACGTTGCTTCGTATTAAATTTCAAGATTCTGAGTTGACCCTGTAGGTTTTGAACCCGTTGGCTTAAAAGTTTGATTTTTTCACAGCTCCAAGGGACAGTAGACCTGATTATTCGATATGAATTTCAGCTTGATACCTCCACTCGTTCCTGAGAAAAAGGGTCTTGACAGACAGACAGACGGACAACAAAGTGATACTATAAGGATTTCGTTTTTTCCTTTTGAGGTACGGAACCCTAAAAGGCGTATATAGGGAAGGTTATGTGACTACCTAACATATAGATATACTTTTGTTAAGATAATTCCTGTCCTAGTCATTTAAGAATGTTTGATATAATTTAAAGCTAAAAGCAAGCTTAAAAAACCAGACTTCACCGCTTTATCTTCGGAACCTTGATACGCATTATTGACGATAACTCAAAAACTACTGATCAGATCTTGGTCAAATTTTAATGGGGGCCAATCGGGAAGCAACAGATTTCAAACAAAAAAAAATAAGTTCACGTGGAACGAAGCAGAGACACATATAAAAAAATATAGTCGAATTGAGTACCTCCTCCTTCTTTGTGAAGTCGGTAGAAAAATCCGACTGCACCGCTTTGTCTTCGGAATCCTTGATCAGATTATATAATTACACATTATTGAGGATAACTCAAAAACTACTGGTCAGATCTTATTAAAAATTTAATGGGACTACATGGGAAGCACCAGCTTTCAAATATAAAAATAATCATCAAAATCGGTCAGATCTTGGTCAAATTTAAATGGGACCAAATGGGAAGCACCAGCTTTCAAATAAAAATCATCAAAATCTGTTCATCTAGAAATAAGTTATGAAGTAACAGTTAAAAAATACAGTCCAATTGAGAACCTCCTCCTATTTTTAAGTCAGTTAATAATTAAACGCAAGCAAAGCTTAAAAAAACCGACTTCACCGCTTTATCTTCGTAACTTTGATGAGATTAGATGTAAAAAAACACGCATTATTGAAGGTACTACTGATCAGATCTTGATCAAATTTAAATGAAAACAATTGGAAATAAACATTTTTTTTTAATCTGTTCACTTGGAATGAAATTATGGGATACACATAAAAAAAATACAGTCGACTTGAGTACCTCTTCCTTTTTTGTGAAGTCTGTAGAAAAAAGAATCCAAGGGATGATAAACAAACAACGTAATAAACCGTAATTTTCTGCCCAATTTCCGATTCGTTTCACCCCACTGTGCGACGCGTAATCATTCATAATGTCGGATAATCCCCAATGATTTGATTCTACCCCTCCGGGGATGAAAAAGGGTGAAAGGTGAGAGCGTTGATTTTACACTAAATTTTGTATTCTTTTTCTACCGACTTCACAATAAGGAGGAGGTACTTAATTCGACTGTTTTTTTTATAAGTGTTACCTTATTTCTTTTTTCCACGTGAACCGATTATGTTTTTTACCGACTTTCCAAAAAAGGAGGAGGAACTCAAGTCGAATATTTTTTTTTTGTTACCTCATTACTTCTGTCCACGTGAGCCGATTTCGAAAAACATTTTTAGTTTAAAAGATGTTGCTTTCTTATTGGTTTTGAGGTTTTGGTTTTGAGTTATCGTCAATAATGCGTGTTTAGTACATCTAATCTGATCAAGGTTCCGAAGATGAAGCGGTGAAGTCGGGTTTTTTAAGCTTTGCTTGCGTTTAATTATAGCATATTGACTTTAAATTCGTATCTTATGTACTTACCTACTGACAAAAGTACCTACACTTGACAACCTCACCTATCACACCCAAAATGCAATCTAAATTCAACCTTCAGCACTTGCTTTAAAAGTTATTCTAGCTAAAAGCTCATTTAGCAGATATAAAGCTCAGGTTACACTATTCACACGTCTTATGAAATTGATGACGCTATGTGAAACCGCCTTATCACGGTGTTCCGTTACTTGTCGGTATGTCAATTTAACTTACTGAATAAACTTAAACAACACACGCACAACTTCGCAATAAGTTCGAAAAATGTGCGGTGCCGAAAATAAACAAACGCTTTCACTCACAGCCCCATACTACGTTCCATGACTTGTGTCGTGGGTGCCGGAAACATTCACATCACACACACAATCACATCCAGAACCGGAAACACTTAAGAATTGAATCCGGTAACACCGGAAAAGACCAAATAAAGACGCACTCACATCGAATTTAAAAATTACTGTTTTTAGGGTTCTGTACTCAAAGGGTAAAACGGGACCCTATTGTCTTAGTAATAGGGTCCCGTTTTACCCTGTGAGTACGCTGTCCGTCTATCCGTCTGTCACCAGGCTGTATCTAGTGAACCGTGACAATTAGACAGTTGAAATTTTCGCAGATGATGTATTTCTGTTGCCGCTATTACAACAAATACTAAAAAATAGAATATAATAAATATTTAAGGGGGCAATTTTGGCAACGCTAGTTCAACTTCCCACTTTTCGTCACACTAAAAGGTTTTGTATCAGAATTTCAAAGCCGTTCCATAAGAAGTTTCTAGAATAACTTTTTTCTTCTTATCAATATAATCATGTCCCGAACACAAACGGATTATTCCGAACGTTTGGAATCTCATAATCCTCGGATTAACGCACATTTGCGCTATTTCGCATTTATAAAAGCCAGGTAAAATTATAATGCTGCCTATTAGTATTGTATTTTTAACCGACTTCAAAACAAAGAAGAGATTCTCAATTCGTCGCAGCCTTTTTTACCGTTTCACAAAAAAGGAGGAGGTACTCAAGTTGATTGTATTTTTTCTTTATGTATGATTCCTCATAACTTCGTTCCACGTGAACCGATTTTGATTTTTCTTTGTTTGAAAGGTCCAATTGGTCCCATTTGAATTTGATCAAGAACTGATCAGTAGTTCTTGAAATATAGTCAATAATGCGTGTTAAGTACATCTAATCTGATCAAAGTTCCGAAGATAAAGCGGTGAAGTCGGTCTTTTTAAGCTTTGCTTGCCGTTAATTATTTTATGTATGTTCCTCGATTACTCGGAGTCAATTGTCATCCATATATTCAAATTCAAATTTTCAAATTCAAATTCAAATTAATTTATCGATTGCGAATACAAATGTAAACAGGTGATGACAAAAGTGAAAAAACGATGGGCCGCCGTATCCGGCCTTTCGGCATGCAATACAATTTAAAACTTTTTTTTTTTTTTTTTATTTGTGACAGGCTAGTGTTTGACCACTATCTCACCTGATGGTAAGTGACGATGTGATCGAAGCTGGTAAACACACTAGACCTGGAATACGCAGGCTCTCAAGGATAACTGCCGGAACACCGTATTTGGCTTGGCGGCAGACTTTCAACTTGATGGTGGTAAGCTACTTTGGTAGCAAGCCAGGCGAGCATCTCACATAATGCTCTACCACCTCTCAAATGTCATCTGATTAGCACCACCCGGAGACCACGTGTAGGGAGTCAGACTTAAGGGGTATCCTCCTACGGACGTGGGTGACTCAGCCCCCAAAAATTACTTATCTAATTAGGATATATATTATGTAAGTAATTAGGATGTTTATTTAATTACAGTTTATCTTTTAAATATTCCTCTATACTGTAATAAGCCTTATCAAGTAAAAGGCATTTTACTTTAGACTTAAATATATTAAAAGATGGTTGACATACCTCCAGTTCGCTCGAAACGTTTCGCTTCTACGCTTATCATCGGTACTGCGAAGCAGTGGTACTCATTACCCGAGTCTTTGTTCCCCGAACGGTAAAATCTGGGAGCCTTCAAGTCATGAATGAAGACATCTTCTAGGCAAGCACGCTACATTTTCGGCCACATCTTCAGTTTCCATCAGGTGAGATAGTGGTCAAATGCTTGCCTATACTTTTATAACAATAATAAGACGTCCTCCTCTGCTCTAATATTGTTGTGCCCGACAGGGTCTCTAATGAACTGTAAACTTTTAAAACCATGTGCTGACTATTAGAGATTGCAATAAACATTTGAATTTGAATTTTAATATACATCCAGCGTAAATAAAATTCTGAGGTTCATATAAATCCTTGCAAAGCTAGGCTTCGTTTTTTAAGCTATTGCATAGCTTCTATCGCGGGCCTTGAGCGTGGAGACCTAATCCAGAAATTCCGTAACGAAAAAACCTAACGCCCCCCACGACTTCACAAAAAGTTTTCGGTTACGTTGAGTTGCGAACTCCGTACAGATGCATTCGATTCTATATTGATAATACCAATAGGCTACTGAGTCTTCTAACTATTACATCGAAATAAGCGTATAGGTTTTGACGTTTACGTTTTTAAAGTAAACGTCAAGATCTATATGCTTGTTTCGAAGTTATAGTTAGAAGACTCGGTAGCCGATTGGTACTGGATGCTGAATCGTATGCATCGGTACGGAGTTCGCATCTCAACGTGACCGAAAACTTTTTGTGAAGAAAAATGAAACTGAAAAATAAAAAATGCTATGCAATAGCTTTACCGCGGCAGTCCCCGAGTGCCACACGTCTTTTTTCAACACACGCCTCACCCGCGCCCAATTTTTTTTCGGATAACGACGAGAAGGCGTGACACGGTTAATCCTCAGTTGCCCGTATTCTAACAACGGGATAATAGTTAAGTTTGGACGTAATGGTTTAGTTTAGGGGGCAAATGAACTGCTCCATTGTCATTTGTGTGATTTGACACGCAATGGGTTCAGTTTTTCACACTTGGCGGTTGATATGAGTTGCGTTGTAGCTTGGATTGTGATGTACAGTCGAATTTGAACGAATTCTACACAGAACACAATGTCTTAGAGCATTTCTTAGTAATACTTTTTTTTCTTCTTCCTCATTTGTGTGCTTGCTTCGCACGTTGTGTGCATTTGCATGTGTCATGTTCAAAGCTTTTTTTTTCTTTTTATTTTGGCTTTGCAATATTGTGCATTTAGCCAGTGTCAAGTAATAATATATTTCAAGTGTATTATACATTATAAGTACAAGTCACTGTTACAGTCAAAGTCAAGTAAAAGAGTCAAGGTACAGTCTAAGTCAAGTCATGCACTAGTAAAATGGTAGAAACTTTACTAGAACTTCTATTGTAGTTTTGGAGCGAAGGCGAAAATCACGCTATTCAACTTGGCTTCATTTGCCTATACGTATGCACATTTACTAAGTATTAACGGTTAATAATCCACCATTATTACACATGAACACTCGAAGAATCAAAGGTTTTGGAAAATTATACAAAATCAAAAATGCAATTTTTGCAGTAAAACTTTACATGTTTAAAGTTATGTTATAATACTTTGACATTATATGATACAAAACTGGCATTTAATATTGAAGTAAGACTGCTGTAAGAGGTTGTGTAGTGAGCTGAATAAACTCTAACCTTATTGACCTTATAATTAGGATCACTTCTTTCTTTATCGAATAAAAATATTATCCTTGTTCATTAAAGATTACAAATACAATAAAGACGCGTCTTATAGAAAAGCCTCCTTCTTTTTGAAGTAAGTTGAATTTTTCACAGTCAACTAGACTCAACCACACCGTCTCTACTGCCCGCCTACTAGTTTATTTATAGTATATACAATAAGCAAATAACTATCTCGATGACCTTATTTGTCTGTACTGTTACTTGACATAATTATGAATTCAAAGACTTTATACGTATTTAAAAATACACGGGATGTGTCGTAAAGACACACGATAAAAATGAACCTTTTATATTACAGAGAAATATTTTAATTATTCATCACAGTGCAACACAGTGTTTACCACCACCACTTTTCACAAAACAAAAAGGTTGCGGATTAGAATTTCAAAGCCCTTCTATGGAAGAAGTTTCACAAGAAAAAAGTTATAAGATAAAATAAATATTTCATTTGCATAAATAAGGTTGTCCAACAGACGACAGTAACAGCGTAATCATCATTATCTCATATTCTGCCTTTGCAGGCATGTAAATCTTCTATAAATTCAATTGACAATTAAAAATAAATAAATAATTAACCTCAAAAGTTTTCAAAATATATACGCGAGGTTCAGGGCGAACTACTCTAGTCATACAAATCAAATTCCGCTTCAAATCCAAGTTGCAACACTTCTCCTCTCAACCCGGCAGCCATTTTGTCACCACTCGAAGCGGATTTTATCCTATTTTATTGTATCCTATTTCATTTTATTCTATTCCGGCGCATTGTACAAGTTGCGCTTTTCATCTCCTGCTGTTAACGTGCACGGATGAATGAATGAATATTTTTTGTGGTGCTTGACATTGATGTTTTGATAATAAGGTGGCAAAATTATCCGAATGATTTGACACATGTTTATTAAATGCAAGAGATTGCAATATAGGTAATGACATCATTTATTTTTAGTAGACAAATCTACGAGCCAATTGCCTATATTCCCTAAAACTATATACAGCAAAGAACTAAGTTACATACAAGACATCGAGCTTATAGGTAACTCAAGTGCTCAAGCCCACTACCAGTGGGTAGAGTTTCCATCATGCTGGCGGCATTGCCTCTCTGAATTGCAATGCTAATACGTTGAGCCAAATAATTGCAGGTATAAAGGTATATAGGTTAAATTAAATCAAATCAAATCAATAATTTATTTGCTATACAAATTTAGGAGTTTTGGCGCGAAGGTGAAAAAAACGGCGTTGTTGATTGTGTATGACGATCCAGTTGGCGCAGTGGACAGGTCTCCGCCCTCTGCGCCGTGGGCCTAGGTTCGATTTCACGGCAGAGCAGAAATTCCTACCCTAGGGATATTTGTGCTTCTGGTTCTGGGTGTAATGTGTGTGTGATGTGAATGCTTCCGGCACCCACGATACAAGTCTTTGAACTTAGTGTGGGGGCTGTGAGTGTGAATGCGTTTGTTTGTTTGTTTGTATAATTTTCGTTAATACTTAGTAAACATTAGAATTTTTTAAACTTTCGCGAACTTCAATCATGTTTATGTGAGAAAACCGGGTCTTTTCGCGCTTTTATTTTCAAAATAGCATTATTTTGAAAATAATGTTTCTTTTTATTTTCTTTTCTTTTTTCTTTTGTTTTTCTAAGTCACTGGACCGACACACAACACTAACAATATCCTCGGATACGTTCGACGATAAATCGCGTCGCGAACACTTTATCAGAACCGGATTCCACGATGACGACAACTTAAAACCATCTTCACGATTGAAATTCGGATATTTTTTAATTTCGATAGCCTCCCGAACTAGCCTCTGATAGTAATGTCGTTCGGTGCAGATGATTTTCGGGTCGTGTAGTTCGATCCAGTGGTTTGGTCCTGATTCCAATATATGTTCAGCGATCGCAGATTTATTTGTTTGGCGATTTTTCACAGCTGCAATATGTTCTTTGACCCGTTCCGAAACGTCGAGGTTAGTCAAAATAATACTATTTTGAAAATAAAAGCGCGAAAAGAGCCGGTTTTCTCACATAAACATGTTAGTAAACATTTTCAACTCGGTATTATTTGCCTATACTTATGCAAAGTATAGGCAAATAATACCGAGTTGAAAATGTGATTATCGGCTTCGCTCCAAAACTCCAATAAGTAGAAATTCTAGTAAAGTTTCTACCACTTTACTATCACAACCAGAACCAGTTGTGATTGTGTGTGTGATGTGAATGTTTCCGACACCCACGACACAAGTCATGTACTTAATATAAAGCTGTGAGTTTTCAAATATTATTTAATTTCCTGGAGGCAAACTGCACAAGCGTTTTCTGGCGACTACATAATATAGATATAAAATATACATACCTAATTAACATAATTATTCCTGTATTAGTCTTTAAGAGTGTTTTAAAAAATTAATGAAAAAATACGCCGCCGAGTTTCTTGCCAGGTTCTTCTCGAGATGGCTGTAATTTTGCGAATCTGGCAATATCCTTTCATGAGTGTCTCTTTGGGGCCCATGTGAATAAACGATTTTAAATTGAAGTTTAAACTCGAATTTTTTTTTATTATTTTTTTAATGATTTTTTAATATTTATTATCATAAAACATTTCTAATCATATATTACA
This sequence comes from Lomographa bimaculata, assembly GCA_948107665.1. Taxonomy (NCBI): domain Eukaryota; kingdom Metazoa; phylum Arthropoda; class Insecta; order Lepidoptera; family Geometridae; genus Lomographa; species Lomographa bimaculata. The sequence goes on along the minus strand of OX403610.1, from coordinate 8,680,196 downwards.
TTAAATAAACTAAAAACTAAATTAAAATTAACCATAAAAACTATAATCCTACTAATATTATAAATCCGAAAGTTTGTTTGTAAGTGTGTAAGTATGTTTGTTCCCTCTTCACGCTTTAACGGCTGATCGGATTTGGATGAAATTTGGAATGTACATAGCTTATACCTAGGATTAAAACATAGTCTACTTTTTAACTTGATAATAGCGGGCGAAGCCGCGGGGCACGGCTAGTTAGATATAAATATGTACAAAACTATTTGATTATTGACGCATTTATTGATTTGATTTTGTATTAGGCACTTATCTAATTGTCCCATTCCCAAACATCAGTGGATACTGGATATATCTAAATCCAATCTAAGAATGTTTGCTACACATTCTTGGATCACCAAGATCTGATATGGTATTGTCCTTACTCAAGCACAGGATAATCTTACAAAAAAGTGCTACCATCCGCATACGTATTATGGAGGATACCTTATTGTATACACGAGTCAAGAGGTGACAACTGACGTAAAACAGATATAGAGCGTAGGCCGTTTCTCAGCCTATCGGCTACCAAGATGATAAGTACTAATAGAGACTTCCTTAGGTTTTTTTGACGTGAGTGAAAAAATGGCGTTGTTGATTTTGTAAAATTTTCCAAAACCTGTGATTCTTCGAGTGTTAATGTGTAATAATGGTGGATTATTAGCCGTTGATACTAAGTGAACGTGTATAAGTGTAGGCAAATCATACAAAGTTGAAAAACGTGATTTTCGCCTTCGCTCCAAAACTCCAATAGAAGTTCTAGTAAAGTTTCCACCACTTTACAAGGGCATGACTTTACTATGACTGGACCTTGACTCTTTTACTTGACTTTGACTGTGACTTGTGACTAGGACTTATAATATGAAATACACTTGAAATATTATATTATCACTTGACACTGGCTAAATGCACAAGATTGCGAAGCCATAACTTTACTAAGAAGAAGAAGACTTCCTTATCTACTTGTAGTTCGTGGTGATAACTGCAGAAAGAAGATTATTATTACTCAGTTTACTCATACCTAAAAACATTGTTATTATATAACTGTATAAAATTGCTGGTAGATATAATAAATAAAGAATCACAGATATTTGATATTTTATTCTAGTTTTAAATGTTTTTGTTTAGATTTAGTTCTTAAATCAAAACAAACGTATTCACACTCACAGCCCCACACTAAGTTCAAAGACTTGTATCGTGGGTGCCGGAAACATTTACATATCACACACACAAATAACTCTAAAAAAGGTTGACTCTCTGATGAACTCACCAGTTGGTTTCTCCAGGTGGCCACCTCAAGAAACCAAATCCGTGACCTCACTATAGGTGCAGCCGGTGTAAGGCATCACAACCCTAATAAAAACACCTATAGGACGATGCTGAATAACTTGTAACCAAATATTACCAGTAGATGGCGTGTGATGATGCATTCGGTTTAAAATACAACTCACCAGTCTAGGCCACGGGCAATTAATAAATAATCTTGCCATTGGAGAAGAGAAATGGATGTTCAATCGCGCTTTTTTTCTTACGAATATATTGACGAAAAATTAATGAATGCAGAATAAAAAAATAATAATTGAAACCGATTTCAATCGCAAATATCGCCGAAACTCTTGTCAGATTTGGTCAAATTAAAATGGGACCACCTGGAAAGTATTCCATTTATACAAAAAAAAAACTCGAATCGAAATCTCGAACATACATAAAATAAAAAGATTCCAATGAAATGAGATACTCCTCCTCTTTTGAAGTCGGTTAAAAAATATAAATATGCACGGTAAGTAAGATTTCCTAAAGCGATATCCTAAAGCATATTGAGCAGCTTGCTAAATGAGGCCCTATATAATCACTGCAATGTAAGACACATTACTGTCCCCTCTAGAAGTAAGTACCTATCGCTCAAAAAGTTGAATAAAAGCCATTTTCACACGATCGAGCCCGATGACAGCTGTAAAGATCTGGCGATAGGATTTTGAGGAAGAATTTCAAGAAAATAATAACACCTGCAAAACAACAGTTTTCAAAGAGAACCAAAGATATAATTTAAACGTAAGCAAAGCTTAAAAAAACCGACTTCACAGCTTATATATTTGGTTTTGGCTTGATTGATTTCGATAAAATGTATATGGACCACCTCATTTACCAAACAATAAAAGTCCACAAATGGGGAAGAAATCGGTGAACAAACATAAAAAAATACATACAGTCGAACATAGTACCTCCTCCTTTTTTGAAATCGGTAAAAATTACACTCACTTTATGAATGGGAAAGTTTGGTGTAAGAGTGTCACCGAACAAAAACTTAAACGGAATCATTTGTGCAAAAATATAATTTACCCAAAAATATAATTTACCCAATTGGGTAAATTATATTTTCCCCTCAAGCCAATTGGCTTGAGGGGACCGGGAGCTCATTCTATTTTCAAAATCTATCAGAGCGCCTGGTTGAGGCGACGCGTGATCAAAATGCTGGTACTTATTTGGCTCAACGTATTGTTAGCATTGCAATTCAGAGAGGCAATGCCGTATACTTATTTATTTTTGGATTTTACGTGTTGAATAGTTGGCTTTAATCATAGCTTGGCACTTTATCTATATAATAATATCAAACAATATTTTTTATTTATTTATTTTGGGTTGCATTGTCGATACCCGCCTGCGGAGTATGGAGCGTTAATTCAAAGTAACCTTGCATAAATAAAAACTCAAATAATTAATAAGATTTTAATAAGAAACATATATTACATTAAACTAAAAACGAAATTAAAATTAACCAAAAAAAATATAATTAGATAACAAATAATTGATTGTAAGCATAAATCGCACTACCATAGAATCAGTTTTGTAATAATATAACGCCTTTTTTTTTATATCGCAGCAAAACATTTTTCTTAACGTTTATCTTTTTACTCGACTGCCAAGGAAGGGTTATGTTTTTCGCGCGTAATTATCTTGTATTGTATAATGTTTGTAAATATCTTTATTACTTCGTATCTTCCAAACGGCTGGACGAATAAAACATAATTAAATGCAAGCAAAGCTTACAAAACCGACTTCAAAGTGTTGAAGTCGGTTACTTTGGTTTTGGCTGGATCGATTTCGATATAATTTATATGGGACCACCTTTTGAAGTATAATCTACCAAACAAAAAAAACCTACAAAATCGATGCATAATTGGCTAAGATATCGCGTAACATACATACAAAAAAAAGCATATTGTCGAATTGAAAACCTCCCTTTATTGAAGTCTGTTAAAAGTGGCGGATTTTTGGCGCAAAATAATAATACGGTATCTTCTAGGTATACATGCTTCATCTTCGGCTGCATCGTCGCTTTCCATCGCATGAGGTGAGATAGCGGCCATAAGCTTACCTTTCTGGAATAAAAAAAGTTAATAAAAAATTAAGCAAACCTATCGAATAGAGTATTAAAATAAAGGATATTAAAAGGGGATTAAATAAAATTACTTAAAAAAAAGGTTCACTTTTTTTGCAGTCGAGTTTTTTAAATTTTTAGAACATTTGACTTGTTAGGGAAACATTTTTTATTCACATTTTACAATATCCGCTCGTTCCTGTAACATAACACCTTATCACACCTGAGTTTATCTCGTCCCTGATTGGTCAATGTACTCGCGAGGGTGCGCGCGTTTCGCTCCCATTGGCTGCGAGGAACGGGGGTGGCACAAGAGGTTTCGTATTACAACCCTTAATAAGTACGTTTACAATGATTTAGGGATTTCGCAGTGAATTATAAGGTAACTATGGTTAGTAGAATTTAATTAATTTTAATTGTTTTCACACACACAGTACAGCTGCTATCAACATATACTATAGTGATAAAGAATTGTACAGAATCAGATATAGGTTTGAACCCGTTGGCTTAGTTGGGTGGCGTTCGCCTTCTAAACAGGGGTATCGGGTTCAATTCCCGGAGGGAACACAAGTTTTCTCCCCATGGAAAATTTGTGTTTATGGTTCTGGTTGTGATTGTATGTGAGATGTTAATGTTTTCGTCCCCCACGAGTCAAGTCATCGAACTTAATGTGGGCCTGTGAGTGTGAAAGCGTTTGTTTATATTTATAGGTAGTACTAGCTAATACGTTATTCTCTTGTATATCGAACTGCCCGTTCGCTGGGTGGGTAAGCAGGTTCGATTCCCGATGGGAACACAATGATTGTGTGTGTGATGTGAATGTTTCCGGCACCCACGACACAAGTCATCGAACTTAAATTAAATCTAAAGCTAAAATAAAACTTAAAGAAGGAGAAATAGTGTCTCATGAGTTTTGCAGCGAAAGTGAAAAAATGGCGTTGTTGATTTTGTAAAATTTTCCAAAACCTGTGATTCTTCGAGTGTTAATGTGTAATAATGGTGGATTATTAACCGTTAATACTTAGTGAACGTGCATAAGTGTAGGCAAATCATACAAAGTTGAAAAACGTGATTTTCACCTTCGCTCCAAAACTCCAATAGAAGTTCTAGTAAAGTTTCTACCACTTTACTAGGGCATGACTTGACTACGACTGGACCTTGACTCTTTTACTTGACTTTCACTGTGACTTGTGAGTAGGACCTATAATATGAAATACACTTGAAATATATTATCACTTGACACTGGCTAAATGCATAAGATTGCGAAGCCAAAACTAAGGAAAAAAAAATTGTGTCCCACGTCTCCATAAAACGTTAGTTGTAATAATTAAACGCAAGCAAAGCTTAAAAAAACCGTCTTCACCGCTTTATCTTCGGAACCTTGATCAGATTTCATGTATTAAACACGCATTATTGACGATAACTCAAAAACTAGAGATCAAATCTTAATCAAATTTTAATGGGACAACATGAAAAGCACCAGCTTTCAAATGAAAAAATAATCATCAAAATCGGCTCACAACGAAAGAAGTTATGAGGTAACTTTTTAAGTCGGTTAAAAACGAGAACATCGTCAAAGTAGTCTACAGAATACGCATTATTGACGATATTTCAAGAACTACTTATCAGATCTTAATAAATGGGACCAATTGGAAAGAAACATATTTCAAAATAAGAAAAAAAAATTTGAAATCAGTTCATGTGACAACATGTTAAGTGGTAAAACACATTAAAAAAAATGCAGTCGACTTAAGTACCTCCTCGTTTTTTGTGAAGTCGGTAGAAAACTGTACCTACTTGAAATATAAGCCTAAAACCTATAAGCTCGATTTGTTTATATGAACACAACACCGCGGCGGCTTTGTCGCCGATTCTAAGGCGTATTAGTTATTGTTTGTTATTTATAATAATATAGTTATGGTGCGACTGACTGGGCGGTCTGCCATGTTGGTAACATAGGCGCCTTTTTGGCGGGCTATTATTTGGTAAGCGGTAACTAGAGTCAAAGTATTACGTGTTACCTCATAACTTCAAACAAAACTTCAAAATCGGCTTTCCACGTGAACCGATTTTGAAGTTTTGTTTGAAAGCTGTTTTCCCATTAGTCCCATTGAAATTTGATCAAGATCTGATCACTATTTTTTTAGTTGTCTCTGCCGAGTTGCCGCGGCGCCAACCCCATTGTTTCAGGATGTGTCGGAGCTAAAGTGTCGACAAGTTACATCCCACACTAACGACCGCATCGTATGTTTAGTTTGTTATTATGTCATCATGTTTATTACGCCACATACCAAAGGAAAAACAAACAGGTATATTCGAGAATTATTATTACAGACTATATATGGGTCAGCAAGTTAGCTTTTGCGCATTTGATCATATTCTCTTTGAAATATGATAAGTTCATTGAACTTAAATATATTGTAGATAGATTTTTATAAATAGCAAGCAATAGCATAGGCAGCACTAGTTAATTTAGAATGGAAAAAATATCACTTGAGGTGGGGAACCTGTGGCGATTAATAATAAGGAAAGAATAATTTCATCGATTCGGGCAGGGCTTGGGTAGCTCAGCTGTTAGAGTAGAGTAATGGTAATGGTAGAGTAATAGGGCATGAGGACGCGGGTTCAATCCCCGCCTTAACCTTGTTGTTGCCCATTTGTGGACTGATTCTCGAAATTATTTTTTGTTTGGTAGATTAAACTTCAGAGGTGGTTCCATATAAATTTTATCGAAATTAATCAAGCCAAAACCAAAATATAAGCGGTGAAGTCGGTTGTTCTATCGACTTCACAAAAAAGGAGGAGGTGCTCTAGTCGACTGTGTTTTTTTTTATTGTTACCTCATGATTTCTTTCCACGTGAACCGAAATAGTTTTTTTTTTGTTTGAATGATATTGCTTTCTAATTAGTCCCATTTAAATTTTATCAAGATCTGATCAGTAGTTCTAATTAATAATGTTCTAGTTCTAGTTATAATAATGCTTGTTTAGTACATCTAATCTGATCAAAGTTCCGAAGATAAAGCGGTGAAGTCGGTTTGTTTTAAGCTTTGCTTGCATTTAATTATTTAAGCTTTGCTTACGTTTAAATTATTTCCTTTCTAAATTCATTGATATACCTATATAGTTAAATTGCAAATATTGTAAGCTAATGGAAACCTTGGCAGTGGTTACATATTTGAGCCGTTTGGTGTTGAGACAATGGGTCCGTGGGGACCGGGAGCTCATTCTATTTTCAACAATCTATCAGAGCGCCTGGTTAAGGCGACGCGTGATCAAAATGCTGGTACTAATATGTCTCAACGCAAGCATTGCAATTCAGAAAGGCAATGTCGCCAGCATGGGAACGCTACCCACTGGTAGTGGGCTTGAGCACTTGAGTTACATTAGCTCGATGCCTTGTAACTTAGGTCTTTGTAGGTTTATAGTTTTAGATTAGTTCTAGGAAATATAGGCAATTGGCCCGTATGATCTAGATTTAGGCTGAATCACCCACGTCCGTAGGAGGATACCCCTTAAGTCTGACTCCCTACACGTGGTCCCCGGGTGGTGCTAATCAGGTGACATTTGAGAGGTGGTAGAGCATTTTGTGAGTTGCTCGCCTGGCTTGCTACCAAAGTAGCTTACCGCCATCAAGTTGAAAGTCTACCGCCAAGCCAAATACGGTGTTCCGGCAGTTATCCTTGAGAGCCTGCGTATTCCAGGTCTAGTGTGTTTACCAGCTTCAATCACATCGTCACTTACCATCAGGTGAGATAGTGGTCAAACATTAGCCTGTCACAAATAAAAAAAAAAAAAAAAAAAATAGCACTGAGGAGGGTCATACATTATTTTTATTCCTCAATTGGTATTATTAACTTTCATAATATTGTGATGATTTTAATAAACTACAATAATAAGCGGTGTCGTCACACAATGTCCGGCAAAACCGCTTCTACAGGCAAAAAGTGTATACTCTTGAAGGACCGTGGGAATGCTACTGCGGTAGCAAAATAATACGACAGATTAGCAAAAATAACACAAACTAAGTTTATTTATTGAAGACTAGTTGACCCGGCGAACTTCATACCGCCAATTGTCTGTGGTCAAATATTCAGAAACATCTCCTGTTTGACAGGTACGTACAGTTTGTATGGGAAAATAAAATACTACTTTTTATAAATTTTATTGCAATTTCTTTATATTTTCTCACCTTTTAAACCTTCCCTGAACTTCCACAAATATTTCAAGATCAAAATTAACCAAATCGATCCAGCCATTCTCGAGTTTTAGCGAGACTAACGAACAGCAATTCATTTTTATATATAAGAAGACTAGCTATAAACATACGCTTTCACACTCACAGCCCCACAATAAGTTCAATGACTTGTCTATTGAGTTATTTTCTTTCATTGATATAATATAAAATTCCACCTTAATTTTTCCTAGACGAGGGTGCCCGGCGGCGTCGCCCGGGTAAACAAAAACCGGAAACATTCACATCACACACACATTACACCCAGAACCAGAAGCACATATCCCTTGATCTTGATATTCCTTGAAAACTATATACAGCAAAGAACTAATTTACCTACAAGTCATCGAGCTTATAGGTAACTCAAGTGCTCAAGCCCACTATCAGTGGGTAGCGTTCCCATCATGCTGGCGGCATTGCCTCTCTGAATTGCAATGCTAATACGTTGAATAACTTGAGTCTTCGCTGTATAGATGTATATAATTTTAGTTTAATTTTAGGAAATATAGGCAATTGGCCCATAAATAACTAACACATAATAATAATAGGGTATAATTTAGACGGCCACCAAAAATTCTAAACGGTTACCAAAATGGATAAATGGTCACCAAATTACATTTCCTAAAATAAAATTTCCTGTAAACCGAATTGGATAACAGTAGGTTAAGGTTATTTTTTAGGGTCCCGTTTTTACCCTTTGGGTACGGCAAAGGGTAAAAACGGGACCCTATTACTGAGACTTCGCTGTCCGTCCGTCTGTCACCAAGCTGTATCTCAAGAACCGTGATAGCTAGACAGTAAAAATTTTCACAGATGATGTATTTCCATTGCCGCTATAACAACAAATACTAAAAATATAATAAAATTAATATTTAAGGGGGCGTCCCATACAATAAACTTGATTTTTTATAGATAATGGTACGGAACCCTTCGAGCGCGAGTCCGACTCGCACTTTATTTTGGTATAATTAATACAAAATATTTAAAATACGAAAAACATGATTTATTTCATAATATTTTAGGAAACGTAATTTGGTGAACAACTATCCATTTTGGTAACCGTTTAGAATTTTTTTATAAACATAAACGCTTTCACACTCACAGCCCCACAATAAGTTCAATTACTTGTCTAATGAGTTATTTTCTTTCTTTTATAATAAAATCCCAACTTTATTCTTTATAGGAACATCAAGTTTTTCTAGGGATATAGCTCTAGGTTACCTATAAGTCTTGTAGGTAACCTAGATCTTTGTCTTTTTTGTTTTTTTCTTTCCTTTTTGTATTTTCTTTTTTTTTGTCTTTAGTTTTAGTTGAACTTCTATTGGAGTTTTGGAGCGATGGAGAAAATCACGTTTTACAACTTTGTATGATTTGCCTACATTTATGCACGTTTACTAAGTATTTACGGTTAATAATCCACCATTATTACATATTAGCCTCGAAGAATAACAGGTTTTGGAAAATTCTACAAAATCAACAACGCCACTTTTTCACTTTCGCGGGAAAAATAACCAGGTCCATGTTTAGATACAATATGATTAAAATAAACTCAAATTAATCTATGACCTGGCTTATTTAGTAGAAGTTGATATAATGACTTGTAGCTGAGGAAGTTGATCCTTTTCTACCGACTTCACAAAAAAGGAGGATGTACTCAAGTCGACAGCATTATTTTACCTCATAACTTTTAACTAATTTTTTTTATGTTTGAAGGATGTTGCTTTCCAATCGGTCCCATTTAAATTTGATCAAGATCTGATCAGTAATAGCGATAATTCTGCCAATTATAAATCGATTTTGATTATTTTTTTGTTTGGTAGATTATATTTCATACTTGGTCCCATTTAAATTTTATCGAAATCGATCAAGCCAAAACCAAAATATAAGCGTTGAAGTCGGTTTTAGCTTTGCTTGATAACAAAAATGCTAACCGCAAGTTACAGTTTCTTATATTAAAACTAGCTATTGCCCGCGGCTTCGCTTGCGTTAAGAAGTATTATTATAAAATTGACAAACTTTCATCCCCTATTTTATCCCCTTGGGGGTAGAATTAATCAAAATCCTTTCTTAGCGGATGCCTACGTCATAACATCTACCTGCATGCCAAATTTCAGCCCGATCCGTCCAGTGGTTTGGGCTGTGCGTTGATAGATCACTATGTCAGTCAGTCAGTCAGTCACCTTTGAGTTATATATATTTAGATATATATTTAGATTTATGTACCTACTCGATGTAATTAAACACAAGCTAAGCTTAAAAAAACCGACTTCACTGCTTTATCTTCGGAACTTTGATCAGATTAAACACGCATTATTGAAGATATTTCAAGAACTGCTGATCAGATTTTGATCAAATTTATATGGGAGCAATTGAAAAGCAACACTTTTCAAACAAAAAAAAATGGTGTATTCGGTTTTTTTTAAGCTTTGCTTGCGTTTAATTATTTGTAGTCGGTTGAAAATAGGAGTTAGTGACGCGAAAGTGAAAAAATTAAGTACATTGTCGATTTTGTATTATTTTCGAAAACTTGTTCTTCGCTTCGTTTGTTAATGTGTAATCAAGGTGGATTATTATCCATTAAACGTGTATGAGTGTAGGCAAATCATACAAATCTGAAAAACGTGATTTTCGCTTTCGCTCCAAAACTCCAATAGAAGTCCTAGTAAAGTTTTAACCACTCTACTAAAACATGACTTGACTATGACTGGACCAAAACTTATTACTTGACTTTGGTCTTTGACTATAACTGGTGACAAGGACTGATTTTTTTTCAAACCTAGCTTATACCTGACACTGGCTAAATGCACATAGCTAGCGGAGCCAAATAAAAAAAAAAACAAATAACAGGTCTGTTTATCAATGGTAAATTCCAGAAATATACACCATTGTGCAATAAGCGTCATGTATCTGAATCGGTGGTTTTACCAAGAATGAGGTGGGAACTAAACACCAGCCATACACACAAACAGTACCACGAATCTGCGTGGTAGCTGTCACTACTATCTATACATATACTAGCCGTGGCCCACGGCTTTGCCCGCGTTTATCAAGCTAAAAACTAGCCTGTGTTAATCTAAATAAGCTATGTACATTGCAAATTTCATCTATATCTGTTCAGCCGTTACAGCGTGAAGAGAGAACAAGCATACTTATTCACTTAAACACAAACTTTCGGATTTTCGATTCCCCGAGGCAACGCAAGTTTTCTCCCGAAAGGAAAAAAAATCCAGGCATTTTCTCCCACAAAAAAAAGGTGTAAAATATTTAAATATAAGGCGCGTAGCTACGATGACGTGACGTTCTTTGCGGGATAATGAATGACAGATAGGTAAGCATATAGTTTAAACTCTTCTGAATGCTATATTTTCCATAATTATAGTCTAAATAATGTCTAAATATCTAAATTATATCTATCTAATCTAATATCTTTAAACGAGCAATTCTTGTATATATAATTATATGACTGTGTAATCTGGATCTCGGAAACGGCTCCAACGATTTTCATGAAAGTTACAGATGAGGGGTTTTTCGGCCCAAGGAATCGATTTATCAACGTTCCATGACCGAGAAATGCTCGGTTCCCAAACTGCATTTGAAAAACCTGGTTTAAGAAACTATCAGCGCCATCTATTACGCCATGACCGATGTAAAAAACTGTTTCTACTCGACACTAGAAGGAGCTTTCTGAGGCTACAAATTCAAACACATTCTACCAAAAACATAACACCGGTCATCCGGATATTACAATCTATAATTGATAGTCCTGCGAAGATAGGCAGCGCCGTGGTCGGGCCTCGTAACATCCACGCCAACGCCAGATGACACTTGACATCTTAAGCTGGCTTCCGACGGTGCGTGATACTTCTCTACTCGGGTAGAGTATATTCTTTTCTATGCTGCTGATGGATTCGGAGCAGCCCGCACAGACGCACCATGGGAAGAGTATCATCCGAGGTACCGCAGACACGTCCGGCGCGGTGCGTCCGATCCACGGCGAGTCGCTAACTTAAAAGGACTATACATTTTGGAATGATTAAATGGCTTCGAATCTCAAGACACACAGACTGACACGCACCGTTGGAAGATCCTTGTGTGCAGTGCGTGGCTAGATCCGTGGTCGTCAGCCGTGCGTGTAAAATAGGATATAGGTACGTGCCTTCACGAAGCCAACCTTTTTTTTAATCGAGCGAAGCGAGATCTCCTTGTTGACTTAAGTAGTTCAGCACTTTGTACGTCCGTCCGTCCGTCTGTCAGAGGCCTAAAGCGTCTAAAGCATATAAGCGAATACTTTCAAATTTTCAGAGAATGTGTAAATCTGTGCCCCAAAACCAAAATTGACATTTAAAATAATATAAATAAAAAATTTAAGGGGTATACGGTTATATACTATTGTTATATTGCTAGCCTACTAATATTATAAATCCGAAAGTTTGTGTGCAAGTGTGTAAGTATGTTTGTTCTCTCTTTACGCTTTAACAGCTGAACGGATTTGGATGAAATTTGGAATGTACATAGCTAATACCTAGATTAACAAATAGCGTATTTTTAAACTTGTAATAGCGGGCGAAGCCGAGGGGCACTGCTAGTAATTATAAGTATAATTATATTATATAAAAGTAATATGATAATATAATTATTATTATTCGTAAGTGGGACGCATAATATTTGTTTTATTTTTTCTGCCCGTGAGGGATTTTGTTGAAAGGAGCTCTGCAAGTATAAAGAACGAAACCGTATTAACAAAAAATCTATGTAAGAAAATAAGTAACAATTTGGTAGGACATCAAAGTTACTGTTTTTAGACTTATTTTATCCCGGGTTCTACCGCAAACGGCTACATATATAACGCTGAAACTAACATTAATATCCGTTATAACCTTAAATTAAACATTAAATACAGATATCAAACGATTAATGTTAAAATAATAAAAAATAATATACTACGTAAAAAAAAAAATGTTAAGAAAAAAGTTATTAAGCAATTCTGTCGTAAGAAAGACGTAAATATATTTTTGTCAAAATTGAGTTATAAACATTAGAAATGTCTTTACTATTTAGTATATGTTATGACTTGTAGCAGATGCGTCTAAATTAAAAGTAAAAAGTAGGTTGCGTTTGAAATACAATTTTAAAATATATTTTAAAATAAAAAAATAATTGCGTTTATTTTTCCTGATGGCCATAATGAACACTATTTTGTCAAAAATGCAGTTACGTATTTTTTCGTCATGACGGCAAAATTAACCTCAAAGTTTTTCTCAATTAGGTGAAATGTTAACGCGAGATCTCTGTTCTGGGCGAACTCGCATCATTCGTTCGAACGACTCGTATCCTCACGGTCATTTTAGTGCCAACCCGTAAAACTAACAAAACAAAAAAAACAATGGACCACAAAAGAGACCCGCCTTCAGAGGTCACATTAAAAAAATAAAATGAAAATTTAAATCTTGGACTTGGAACACCCGGCTTCGCGCCAAGTCCCGCCCACAAGCGCCGTCTCGCTCTGCCGCTATCTGTCTCTGTCTAGAGCTTTGTAATGGGAATCCTTCTATACTCCTATTTGTTATTTGACGCCGCGACGTCGTTGTGTGAGGGTGTACTATTGAATAGATATTTTTATCGAAGACATTTGATTCTTGAATGAATTTTGATATAAGTGCTGTGTTGGTGAATTAATTGTGATTTAAGGGTGGTTTTAATGGTGAGTTAATAATAATACCGTATTTATCTACACTATTTTAGTGATATAAGAAAAAAAAAACTTGGTTATTTTAGTCCTGGACACAGAAGTTATTTTTGCAATAAATAAAATAAAGAGATTTTTCTAAAAATATATTCAACTTTTTTTTTATTTCTGATATGATTGCATTTTGTCCCTATATATCTCACCTGATGGTAAATGATGATGTGGTTGTAGATGATAAACACGCTAGACCTGGAATTACTGTAATCATTAATTTACTTACAGTTTTTTAATGATATATTTATATAGTGACGATTAAAAACAATTGAGAAATATATATAATTCGCTAGTGTTAAAAAGCTGTTTTTCTATAGTCCATATATTCTCTAGGGTAAAAAAAAATATTTATTATATTATTCCATAAATTTGTTAACAATTTCAATTGTCTATATTTTTAAGTGTTTATAATAAATTTCAGTTTGTTTAGTTTTTATTATTTGCATAGCGGTTAGATTTCTAGAGAAAAAAAAAAATTTTTTTTTCAAATTTTTCCTAATTGAACTCAATATAATAATAATTAACTCAATGGTTTATAATTTTATATTATGCCTTAGGTTTAATAAAAATATTGTAATTATGTTACCCATTGCAGTTACTTTTCCAATAATAAAAAAAACTATTTTGTAAGTAATATATGAACTGCACGTTTTGGCTAAGTTGGGTGAACGTTCGCCTTCTAAGCAGAGGGGTTCGATTCCCGGCGGGAACACAAGTTTTCTCCCCAAGGAAAATTTGTGTTTCAGGTTCTGGTTGTGATTGTGTGTGTGTGATGTGTATGTTCCCGGCAACCACGACACAATTCATTGAACTTAGTGTGGGGCTGTGGGTGTATATATATATATAATCTGAATATCGTAAACGGCTCCAACGATTTTCATGAAATTTAGTATGCAGGGGGTTTCGGGGGCGATACATCGATCTAGCTATAAGGTTTCAGATTTAGAAAACGTCATTTACCAATAAAAAAACCGACCCAAAGCTCGGTCATCCAGGTACTATTTTATCGTCATTATTTCTCGGTGTTTTTAATCAAAATCAAAATCGTTTATTCACATGGGCCCCAAAGAGGCACTCGTGAAAGTTAATGATTCTATTGCCAGATTCGCAAAATTACAACCATCTCGAGAAGAACCTGGCAAGCAACTCGGCGGCGCATTTTTTTTTCATTAATTTTTTTAAAAACTTTCTTAATCTCTAATACATAATTTTATTAACCTAGGTGTTATTATGGTAGTCGCTAGAAAGAGCTTGTGCAGTTTGCCATTCTCAATAAGTTTGATGTTTAGTTTTTTTTTTTCCTTAGTTTTAGCTTCGCAACCTTGTGCATTTAGCCAGTGTCAAGTGATAATATATTTCAAGTGTATTTCTTATTATAGGTCCTAGTCACAAGTCACAGTCAAAGTCAAGTAAAAGAGTCAAGGTCCGGTCGTAGTCAAGTCATGCCCTAGTAAAGTGGTAGAAACTTTACTAGAACTGCTATTGGAGTTTTGGAGCGAAGGTGAAAATCACGTTTTTCAACTTTGTATGACTTGCCTACAGTTATGCTCATTTACTAAGTATTAACGGTTAATAATCCACCATTATTACACATTAACACTCGAAGAATCACAGGTTTTGGAAAATTTTACAAAATCAACAACGCCATTTTTTCACTTTCGCGGCAAAACCTGATGTTTAGTTTCTTCAGTTCATCTAGTTCTTTTTTTCTAATTTTCGTTTGTTTTTCCAACCTTCATTTGCTTTTTTCCATTCTAAATTAATTTTTACCGATCTTTACTTATTTATCTACATTTTGACTAACTTTTGTTGATCGAGCAAAGCGAGATCTCTATGTTGGCTTGGTTCGTTCAGCACTTTGTCCGTCCGTCCGCCTGTCAGCCAGGGGTCGGCAATCTTTTGAGTGGAAGAGTCAAAAATTACAATTTACAAGATTTCAAAGTTTTATAGAGCCACAGATTTTTTTCTTGTGTACTCCTTAATGCCAACAATAATACCTACTGTACTATGAGTATCTTATAGAAAACACTATGCACGTATACCTACCTAATTATCCCATAATTTACTTGTTTCTACTGTATTAATGTACATTAATACAGTAGTACTTTTTGCTAACTTTGAAGGCTTGTTAATGGCTCGATATAAATGGCGCCTAATCCTCGTTAATCGAATATTTTCAAATTCTCAGAGAATATGTAAAAATTGGGCCAAAGTCAGAAATGGCATTTAAAATTATATAAATGAACAATTGAAGTGAGCATTCATACACGTAAGCGGGGACAATAATATTTTTTATTTTTTTATCTATCTTATTGGGGTAAAAAATATCCCACTGAGAATGATCCGATGTATAAATGTATCCCACTAAGATACATTTTTAATGCACCTAAAGAAGTTTGCACTTCAAAAACATACATTCGAATTAAGAACCTCCTTTTTGGAAGTGAAGGGACAACGTAATAATTATATTTAAAAATGTGCTATGCCGCGCAGGATTTTGACTATTTTTTACTTCTTTCTAGCGACTACCATAATAACACCTAGGTTAATAAAATTATGTATTAGAGATTAAGAATGTTTAAAAAAAAAATGAATGAAAAAAAAATGCGCCGCCGAGTTTCTTGCCAGGTTCTTCTCGAGATGGCTGTAATTTTGCGAATCTGGCAATAGATTCATTAACTTTCATGAGTGCCTCTTTGGGGCCCATGTGAATAAACGATTTTGATTTTGATTTTGAAAAATATCTGGTTAACAATTAACTGTAATGAGCAAGCGTGACGTACCATCAGGCGAGTGACTTGCTCGTCAAGTCTCTGAACAATATATATTTTTTTTATAAATAAACGCTAAACGCTTTCACACTCGCAGCCCCACACTAAGTTTGACATGTGTTATGTGTGTAACATTCACATCACACACACAATCACAACCAGGACCAGAAACACACATTTTCTTTGGGGTGAAAACGTGTGTTCCCGCCGGGTATCGAACCCGAAGCCTCTGGTTAGAAGGCGAACATCTCACCTAACTAAGCCAATGGGCAGTTTAAAAAAGCATAAAAGAAAAGTCTTGTTATCCTATACAACTAATATTATAAATCCGAAAGTTTGTGTGTAAATGTATAAGTGTGTAAGCAAGTTTGTTATCTTTCCACGCTTTAACATTATTATCCGTTAATACTTAGTAAACGTGCATAAGTGTAGGCAAATCATACCAAGTTGAGAAACGTGATTTTCACCTTCGCTCCAAAACTCCAATAGAAGTTCTAGTAAAGTTTCTACCACTTTACTTAATAACTGAACAACCGAAGTTGTGCCCCGTGGTTTTGGCCACGTTAATCTGGATAATTAACAACCTATATGATTCCAAGGCCTACCAAATTTCATCAAAATCCGTCCAGCCGTTACAGATATTCATCAAGTTCATTCAAAGTTCACTTTCCAACATTTTGACACAAACACAAGCAAATCATTTGAATTTAACTGTTTATAACTTTTTCTACCGACTTCACAAAAAAGGAGAATGTACTCAATTCGACTGTTTTTTATGTGTGTGTTTACCTCATAGCTTCTTTCCACTTGAAACGATTTTGATATATTTTTTTGTTTGAAAGCTGTGCTTTACTTTCCGATTGGTCCCATATAAATAACTCTGATCTGTTGTTGAAGATGCTTTTGAAATATCGTCAATAATGCGTGCTTAATACATTTAATTTGACCAAGGTTCCGAAGATAAATCGGTGAAGTCGGTTTTCTTAAGCTTGGCTTGCGTTTAATTATTATTCTTAATAATAAGTGTTTTTGTATTTGTTGTTCAAAATTATAATTTAACGGATATTATATTAAGAAAGCTTACCATAAGACCACAGACTATATTAATGACAAGGATGCATGGAGGCAAACTGCACAGGCTCTTTCTAGCGACTACCATAATAACACCTAGGTTAAGAAAATTATGTATTAGAAATTAAGAATGTTTTTAAAAAAATTAATGAAAAAAAATGCGCCGCCGAGTTCCTTGCCAGGTTCTTCTCGAGATGGCTGTAATTTTGCGAATCTGGCAATAGATTCATTAACTTTCATGAGTGCCTCTTTGGGGTCCATATGAATAAACGATTTTGATTTTGATTGATTTTGATATGCAAGCTTTAAACACGTGACAGTTTTAAAGATGGAACAGGGGACGCGGTTTTGAAACAGTGACTGATGTCCTACCAAATTGTTATTTTCCAACATGGATTAAAGAAAAAAGGTTTCATACTGTTTTCGCCAATTTTTTTCAACGATACCCCCGATCGATGGGCAGAATAAAAAAAAATTCTGTGAGATTTTAAAGGTATTTTGCTTGTAGGAACTACCAAGTCAACTGAGAGATCTTGCTGTGCTCGATCAATTACTTTTCAGGCAATCAAAATTCAAAATCGTTTACCCACATGGGCCCCAAAAAGACAGCCATGAAAGTTAATTACTCTACTGCCAGATTCGCAAAATTATATAACACTAACACAGGAATTATATTGACCTAGGTATATCTATATTATGTAGTCGCCAGAAAGCGCTTGTGCAATTTGCCTCCATGCATCCTTGTCATTAATGTAGTCAATCGTTTTATAATAAGCTTTCTTAATTAATGTCCGTTTCATGACAGATTGAAACTTTCTCAGTTACAATTTAAGGAATGTAATTGTAAAATCGAACCCCATTTGCCATAAAAGATTTATTCGTTTTATTAATCTAAATGCATCCGTACTGCGAAGGAGTGGAACTCATTGCACTCGTCTTTGTTCCCCGGACGGTATAGCCTAGGAGACTACATCTTCGGCCGCATCATCACTTTCCATCGGGTGAGATTGTGGTGTGCGGAAATACTATATATTATAAAAAAGAAAAAAATGCGCGCACCACTACTTTATGCATATACTTATACCCCGCGGCTTCGCCCGCTATTGTCAAGTTAAAAAGTAGCCTATGTGTTCATCTTTGGTATAATCTAAGTACATTCCAAATTACATCCAAATCCGTTCAGCCGTTAAAGCGTGAAGAGGGAACAAACATACTTAAACACACACACAAACTTTCGGATTTATAATATTAGTAGGATATATTTGTAGGAGTAGTAGGATAGGATGAGTATTAAGATTATGTGCGTCGATTCCTAATTTATAATTAGCAATATTTTTTCGGACATTTTTCAATTAGTCATCGCAAGGCCTCAGTCCAGGGCGAACTGCTAGTTTTTTTTTTTTTTTATTATTTGTGACAGTCTAGTGTTTGACCACTATCTCACCTGATGGTAAGTGGCGATGTGATCGAAGCTGGTAAACACACTAGACCTGGAATACGCAGGCTCTCAAGGATAACTGCCGGAACACCGTTTAATTGTATATTAATGGTGAAGCCAAGAGTCAACAGTGTTTTTATTCTAGCAAATCGTGTTTTCGATTCCGAAATCCGGTGTCAAACTCATGTTATGACAACATAGCTCTGCGTATTTTTACTTGCTTCGTTCAGTCATTTTAAATTGTTATTATTTGACATGTAACGGATATCGGTCTACCTGAGTAACCTAAATATAGACAGAGTTCGTCCCTAACTGAAACCTCGCCTATATTTTGCATAATAGAGATAAACTTTTGAGGTTAAATCTTTTTCTATCGACTTCACAAATAATTAAACGCAGCAAAGCTTAAAAAACCGAAATAACCGCTTTATCTTCTGAACTTTGATCAGATTATCCTACTAATATTATAAATCCGAAAGTTTGTGTGTAAGTGTGTAAGTATGTTTGTTCCCTCTTCACGCTTTAACGGCTAAATGGATTTGGATGAAATTTGGAATGTACATAGATTATACCTAGGATTAACACATAGGCTACTTTTTAACTTGATAATAGCGGGCGAAGCCGCGGGGCACGGCTAGTATGTACTAAACACGCGTTATTGAAGATATTTTAAGATCAAATCTTGATAAAATTTAAATGGGACCAATTGGAAAGCAACATCTTTCAAATTAAAAAATAATCATTAAAATTGGCTCACAACGAAAGAAGCTATGAGGTAACTTTTGAAGTCGGTTAAAAACGAGAGCATCGTCAATGTAGTGCACAGAATACGCATTATTGACGATATTTCAATAACTACTGATCCGATCTTGATCAAATTTAAATGGGACCAATTGGAAAGCAGCATATTTAAAAAAAAAATTTCATCATCTGTTCAAGAGAAACGAAGTTATGAGATTAAAAAAAAATACAGTCGACTTGAGTCGAGAACACGGTAGAAAAGGAGGAGGTACTCAATTCGACTGTATTTTTTATGTGTGTTACCTCATATATTCTTTCCCCGTGAAGTGTTGAAGATTTTATTTTTGTTTAAAAGCTGGTGCTGTCTCATTGGTCCCATTTAAATTTGGTCAAGATCTGATCAGTAATTCTTGAGTTATCGTCAATAATGCGTGTTTAATACATTAAATTTGATGAAGGCTCCGAAGATAAAGCGGTGAAGTCGGTTTTTTTAAGCTTTGCTTACGTTTAATTATTACTAGCTTATATTTAGTTTCATCTGTCCTGTTATCTGTCGGTCTGTAACCAAATCTTGCAAGCTAAATCAAAATCAGCTCAGCCTAGAACTACTATATTCCACAGACATAGCACGTGCAAAGCAATCCTTTTTTGTAACCTTAAAAAAATGTGGCATCAAAACATTGTTTTTTTTTTACAGATTTGACATAACCCGTCAAACCTTCAAGACATTGTGATGAAATCCACTAACATGGAGTCATGCTCTGACCGCCTGAGTCCATCTAGCGACATGACCAGCGAATCAGAAACCTCTCTCCCACCCTTCCCTTACGAAAATCAAAACAATTTCTACACGCCAGAAGAAAAACAATACTTTTCCTGCAACAAACAAAAGAATAGAGAAGAAAGAAACACCAAAGAGGTCTACCTTCAAGAAAGCAACAAGATCGCCTTCGAAAACTATCTCACACCGCAGAGAAACAAGAAATATTTGAATTTCGAACTCAAACTCCCGCCAACTAACGAGAACTTTTTTTCTCAAATTGAAGGCGAGCGCAACTTTTTCAGCGAAGATTTAAAAAGTTGCCAGAACAATGAAAACAACCCAAACTTATCGGAGATAAAAATTAACACCCAATTTGAAAATAATACAAATGCCGGGAACAATGAGAGATTAAATCAGTCTTATTTTTCTGAAAATGAAGGCAATAATAACATGAGGAGATATTTGAATTTCAATTCGGAACAAATACAGTGTGTCTGCGAAGCGTTGCAACAGAAGGGGGATATAGAAAAATTGGCAGCGTTTTTGTGGAGTTTGCCGACTACAGAACTGCTAAGAGGGAATGAAACTGTTCTCAGGTAAACAAATAATTAGTTTTCTGTTAATAAATATAATTATTAAAAATGTTAATATAAGAATCAATCAAAACCAAAAATGTTTAATACATCAAAGACGTGCTCATGACAGATTGTTTTTTTTGGCTCCGCAATCTATGTGCATTTGTGTGTGCACCTATTGGTACGACATCGCACTCCGTTGGTACATCGTTATACTTGCCGTATAATTTATTTGATTATGAAAGCTCATGAAATTCTAGGGGTAGTTTTTTACCAAATGTCGCAGCAAATGTTTTTTTTTTTAAAACAGCTTCACACTGAAAGACGAAACTTACGTATTATATCCTTTATATCCTGTACAACAAATCAAACAATATAAGCACTTAACCTCAAATTAGGTTTTCTCTGTTAGGCAAAATATAGGCGCGAGATCTCAGATCGGAGCGAACGACTATTAAAAAAATAAATGTATTATATATATATATATATATAATAATAAACCATATAGGTGGTTTATCGGGTTCGATCCCCGGCGGGAGCACAAGTTTGCTCCCCATGAAAAATTCGTGTTTTTGGTTCTGATTGTAATTGTGCGTAATGTGCATGTTCCCAGCACCTACGATAAATCATCGAACCTAGTGTGAGGCTGTGAGTGTGAAATCATTATTATTTATTTTACGCAGGGCTCGAGCTCTAGTAGCCTACCATCGAGGTGTGTTTCAAGAACTATACGCCATATTGGAGGCGCATTCTTTCCCACCCCGACACCACACAGCGTTACAAAACTTATGGTACAAAGCACACTATAAAGAAGCGGAGAAGGTTCGCGGTAGGGCTCTTGGTAAGTACATCTACTTATTGGAGAACGTATGGTTCATAGCAATATCTATAGTGTATAAGTATAAAGTGTTTTTTTAAGTCTCGTGTCTATTTATCGCTGTCTTGACGCGCGTGATGTCATACATGAGTTCCGCCTGAAAACCAGTACTGGGTAGGTAGGAGGATTCTGCCCACCTACTTACCTAGTTATATGCTGAGTCGGAACTCATTCGTGACATCACGCGGCGTTATATTGTTTATTTTTGTATTTTGTTAAGTGCTTTGTCTTGTTGTTTTATGTTAATGTCGCATCTTGTCTCGAATAAATGTATTTTCTTTCTTTCTTTCAATATTATTGTTTAAGAGCTTATATTTTAAATACCATACAATTTAAATGTTTAAATTCTAAATTTAACTGCAATATGAGTTTCTCACTGCCTAAAATAAGTTATGTATTATTATTTATTTATTCACATTCTTTTTAACCCATTGAATGCCGATATTTGTGACAGAGCCGAAGTGGTTTGCCACCATACATTTGTCTATCTACAGATATACAAGGTTACTTTGAAATAGCGCTCCATACACAGGGGGGTCGGGTATCGACAATGCAACACATAAAAAAATAAAAATAAAACCTTTTTTAAATTTTTTTTTTTATGAGTTTGTAAAGTGCCGAGCTACGATTACAACCAATTATCCAACACAAACTCAAAAATATAAAGCAATACAACTAAAACAGCTGTTATTGCTTGCATGCACAAATATGTTAACGCAGGTGACGCTGCGTGGCACCACTATCATCAATGCGTGCGCGTCGGGGCGAGTGTCGGGTCAATGCCCATCCGCGTGCAGTCGAGCCTAGTATTATTATACACTGCGCTTTCATTAACCAATTTCAATAAGTGAACAAGACCTAATCAGTTTTTTCAAAACAAACAAACACTTTTACACTCACAGCATTACCTACACTAAGTTCGAAGAGTCATGGTCATTCATAACCTACGAATTTCCGAGTCACATTGACAGCCGAGTCACACTTAGAACAAGAATTTACGTGTTGTATAATTAGTTGTAATCGTAGCTTGGCACTTTAAAAACATATAAAAAATAAATAAAAAAAAGTTTTTTTTATATTTTTTTTGTGTTGCATTGTCGATACCCTACCCCCTGTGGAGTATGGAGCGCTAATTCAAAGTAACCTTGTATACGTACTTGGCATCAGTGAAAAAAAATCAGTATAATTTTTTGACAGTTTTTTTATAATAAATAATTTAGTCAGAAACTAATAGACTGACGATCTTACTGTAAATCTTTTTCTTCTTTTTAATAGGTGCAGTGGACAAGTACAGACTACGGAAGAAATACCCTCTACCTAAAACGATATGGGACGGCGAAGAAACAGTGTACTGCTTCAAGGAGAAAAGTAGAAACGCGCTAAAAGACTGCTATTACAGAAACCGGTGAGTCATTTCTTATATACTACTAGTGTTTCGCCCCGGCTTCGCCCGTGTGCCACCCCTGCAACGCCATCTGCCGGACTGATTTGTGAATCTAAACCATCCAGGGCGCTACCCAAACGCATACAAAAATATTTATTCAAATCGGTCCAGCCGTTTAGGAGGAGTTCAGTGATATACACACGTACAGTAGAATTATATATACAAGGTTACTTTGAATTAGCGCTCCATACTCCACAGGGGGGATAGGGTATCAACAAAGCAACACAAAAAAAATAAAAAAGATTTTTTTTTTTGATAAGTGCTGAGCTACTATTAAAACCAATGAATGAATGAATGTTTATTTCTTTTTTAACACGTTTTCTTAAATTAACCTTACACTAAAGATACAGAGTAAAGTGTTTTCCGAACTAAAAACTATAAATATTTAATTGTTCCACTTTTTTAAGCTAATCTTATTAAGTAGATATTCCAAAATAAAAGCGATCTCTAATTTAAATTGCAAATCAACGAGTAGATTGTAAGATTTAGTTCTACCCTCCGTAGTAGTTCTCACTGTATGACGGCAGGGCAGGCATTCCTCGTCCAACAACTCGACGTTTACAGTATATGTGCGTAATTAAGATCAATCTGTTTGTTGACAACGTTTACCAATATAATAGTTACTTATCATTAATTGCAAAAAAAAAGATATAAACTAGGATAATCAACAATTATCCAACTCTTATTCTAATCTTAGTATTATTTTTTATTTTTGAGTTTACGTGTTGGCAAATTGGTTGTATTCGTGGTTGTATTCGGCACTTTTCAAACTTATTAAAAAACAATTTTTTTTTTGTGTTGCATTGTCGATACCCGACCCCCCTGTGGAGTATGGAGCGCTAATTCAAAGTAACCTTGTATCTTTACACATTTTAATATACTTAGATGACATGTTGTCAGGGTGACTTGTCATGTTTTTGTAATTCTTTCAACATTTTACTGCTAAACCACAAAAAAAAGATCATCGTCGCTAACTCATAAAATCATAAAAATCGATCTAGCCGTTTCAGAGGAATAACACGAGATTTTTACACATTAAAAGATTAAATTATTAATTAAACGCATCGTTTTTTTATGTCTTTTTATGTTTTTGTTCCGTATAGATACCCGACCCCGGATGAGAAGCGCGCTCTGGCCCAGAAGACCGGCCTCTCACTGACCCAAGTGTCCAACTGGTTCAAGAACAGAAGACAGAGGGATCGGACCCCTCAGCAGCCGAACAGACCGTAAGTTCTTTTTTTATGATTACTACACACAGGGCAACCTAGTTAGGAATTAGGGTTTATCCATGTACACAACAAATATCTGATCAGCATAGTTCATTTATGAACCACCTGTATAAGTCAAGTTATAATATAAGATGCTGTGACAGACAATAGTTTTTCTGTTAACTATTACTATAGCTAGTTATAAGTACATAGAGTGTTACAAATTAGTTAAGTTTTTGTCCAAATAAAAAGATTTTTCATTCATTTTTATATGATTGATAGGCAAGCATTTGACCACTATCTCAACTTTAACAACGGCCTTTGCCAAGCGGGCAAAAAAACTTATTATAAAACTCAAGTGGGAGAGAGCGTTGCAGTGCCAGACACGACACTTAGCCCTGTTATTCAAATTTCGGGCGCCGGGCAATGCCGCTCGGTCGTAAGTGTTATACCCATAGGCAGGCGTGTTACCATCAAGTAAACGTCTTGCTTGTCTCCATCCTTCGGTGTCTGTTTCAAAAGCCACAAAGAGAATATAAATACTAATTTAAATATGTCATAACTTTAATATTAATTAGTATATCAAATGCAATCTAACTAGTGTCCCTAATGGTTTTATTTTATGCTTTCGAAATAAATTTCAGAATATATTATTTGCCTATTTTTTATTTTGGCTTCGCAATCTTGTGCATTTAGCCAGTGTCAAGTTATAAAATATGTTATAAAAGTCCTGGTCACAAGTCACAGTCGAAAGTCAAGTAAAAGAGTCCGGTCCAGTCATAGTCAACTCATGCCCTAGTAAAGTGGTAGAAACTTTACTAGAACTTCTATTGGAGTATTGGAGTACATTCCAAATTTCAACCAAATCCGGAACAAACATACTTACACACTTACACATTTACACATAAACTTTCGGATTTATAATATTATTATGATTATTATTACCTATATGAAACCAAAAAAATCCAAAATTTACCTTAAGCAAAATATTGGTTACAGAAGTAAACCATTTTTATATTTTTCCTATTCATAGCTCGTCGACCGCATCATCGCTTACCATCATTCGAGACTCTTTTACTCTTTAACTCTAAATTCATGGTTTTCTAAGGAAGGGACATCTGTGATCTGCCCTAATCATCCCCTAATGAGTGATTAATGTGCATACCCCGGACCACTGGCCGATGGGTGTCGGACACGTGTATCGGCAAAGTATTAACAATAGGCCTTAGGTATCTGTCACACACGTGTCTGTCGGCCTCTTTTGTAAGGTTTTTTTTTTAATTTAAAATTTGGCTTCGCATACTGTATTTAGCCAAAGTAATAAATATTTCTAGTTTTGTCAATCATATCACACTAATATTATTAAGGCGAAAGTTTGCGAGTGTGTTTGTATGCGTGTGACTTCTTCACGCTCTAAAAACTAGACCAATTTTGATGAAACTTGGTAGGGAGGTAGCTGACACATTAAACTTAGGCTATTTTTTATCTCGGAATTCTTGCGGGTTTTTAAAGCTGGTTTTTTTTTTACTAGATAGGTAAGCATTTTACGACTATCTCTATCTGATGAAGCCTATTGTTTACTAAGTAATATTATAAATCCGAAAGCTTGTGTGTAAATGTGTATGTATGTTTGTTTTATCTTCAACCACATGACATTTGGAATTTACATAGCTTATACCTAGGATTAACACATAGCTACTTTTTAACTTGATAAACGCGGTCGAAGCCGCGGGGCACTGCTAGTTGTTTATAAAATACTAGCTGTGCCCCGCGGCTTCGCCCGCTATTATCAAGTTAAAAAGTAGCCTATGTGTTAATCTTAGATATAAGCTATGTACATTCCAAATTTCATCCAAATCCATTCAGCCGTTAAAGCGTGAAGAGGGAACAAACATACTTACACACACACACTTACACACAAACTTTCGGATTTATAATAGTAGTAGGATTAATCGTACAGCCATAGAGTCACAGTGTCACAGTCCAGTAAAAAAAGTCATGGGGAAAACTAGTGTTCCCGCCGGGAATCGAACCCGATACCCCTGCTTAGAAGACGAAATCGCACCCAACAAACCAACGGGCAGTTCAACAATGCGTTTTGTTTGAATTTGTTTATTATCTATGCATTTTTTTAAGGGAAACAATTAAACTTTAACATTATTAACTCCATACTCATCTCTCCACATTCGACAGCAAAACTTAATTAAAAAAATCAAATAACCACCAACAAAAAGCAACGTTTCCAAAATCAATGCTACCGATAAGCTTAAGCCTTGAGATGAAAAAAAAAACAAACGGACCTCTGTTACTCCTTGGAACAAAGGGCTCTTGAGTTGAAACAATAAATTGTTAAAATTGTTTGGTTGGCGAGCGAACGAGTAAGGCGACACCGACGCCCGTCTATATTTATTTACCTACGTTATGTATATTCGAAGTGTCTGATAATTTTTATTATGTTTACTAGCCGTGCCCCGCGGCTTCTCTCACGTTGATCAAGTTTAAAATAAGCTGTGTTAATCCTAGATATAAGCTATGTACTCGTACATTCAAAATTTCTTGCAAATCCGTTCAGCCGTTACAGCGTGAAGAGAGAACAAACACACTTATGCACAATTTTAGTATGATCTTCCTTTGTGTAGAGTTTTAGAGATAAAACGCGTGGACAGATTTGGATGGTTCTTTCTTACGTTAGTCAATTTGTTTTTCTTGCAACTGTCACTAAATACAGTAACCATTCAATAATCAATTAATATTTCAGAGAAATGCTGGTTCCTGCACAATACGCTGGTCCCCAAGGAGGCCTGGCCCAGGCTTTGTTGCCAAACGCGTACTATCACCAACTTCAAGATCCCGCGCATTTCATTCATGGAGGCGCGCCTTAGCTGATGTTGCCATTTGAGAATAAATGTTGTAATGTTTAGGGATGTGTTGCCATTATTTTAACTGCAAAAATGTCAAATCACAAGCCAGTACTTATGAATTGATGCAATACGAGTCAAAGTTGGTTTTTTGACGTGAGTGAAAAAATGGCGTTGTAGATTTTGTAAAATTTTCCGAAACCTGTGATTCTTCGAGTGTTAATGTGTAATAATGGTGGATTATTAACCGTTGATACTAAGTGAACGTGCATAAGTGTAGGCAAATCATACAAAGTTGAAAAACGTGATTTTCGCCTTCGCTCCAAAACTCCAATAGAAGTTCTAGTAAAGTTTCCACCACTTTACTAGGGCATGACTTTACTATGACTGGACCTTGACTCTTTTACTTGACTTTGACTGTGACTTGTGACTAGGACTTATAATATGAAAAACACTTTAAATATTTTATTATCACTTGACACTGGCTAAATGCACAAGATTGCGAAGCCATAACTAAGAAGAAGAAGAAGAGTCAAAGTTCTATTATAACCATAGATTAAAAAATAGCGATGGTTGCAGTGATCGACTTGAGTTTATCTGTGGGAGAATGTAAAGTGCCGCCATCTACGGAAATATTCAATTTGGGTTCAGAAAACTTTCAGATGTTTAGAAAAAGTCATGCTTGTCACAGTGTAAAATTATGTGTAGTATGAACCTAAAAATATAATGTAAAAAATATGGTAGGGTGAAAAATATAGTTGGATGAATATAGCATAGGATGTAAAGATCAAAGCTCAAAATAATTACAGTATATTAATATTATTAATTTTAAAAGAAGCTTTCTAGAGGAGTTTTGATTCGTTCTCAGGCTGAAGTGAAATTTAGAAATTAAATTAGATTTTAGTAAGTAAAACAATGCAGCTATTATAAAAGACATTATTACCTATTAGAAAATTGACATGGTCTTATAATTTTAAAGTGTTTTTTGTGATAATTAATGGTTTTTCAATGTATGAGAGCTAGATAACTAAGAACCCAATTAACTTCTTACTTAGCTCGTTACATAGAAGTCAACTATAGTCCAACTACTTCTAAAAAGTCACTATGCCTTTGACTTGCAGCGACATCTAGTTGACATTTCAGTAGCTTCTTTCTGTAATAAGGCTTCTGAAATTCTGAACATTATACTAGACGACGCTACAGAACAAATATTTTTGTTTTATAGGATTTTGTACCTTATAAGTAAATAAGGAACCCTTATAGGTTCACTTGGTCGTCAGATTGTCTGTCTGTCAAGATATTTTTTTCTTAAGGACAGATGAATGTATCATGTTAAAATTAATATCAATTACGTAAGTCGTACTCGTCCTTTGGAATCAAGATAAGTCAAAGTTATAAAAAAACAGGATGTGTCGCAAACACTGTAGTGAAACTTTGTATTACAGTAAAACATTTTAGTTATTCATCACAGTGTTTACCCCCAGCAAAGATAGAATTTCAAAGGCCATAAAAAGTTTCACTTCAAAATACGGTCATTTATGCCGCATATTTAGGTTTCTTTTTCACGCGCAAATAAATCAAAACTTACTGGGTAATTCCTGTAGACCTAGAATTTGGCAAAAGGCACAAAGTCTCACAGCATAAGTAACGGAAACAATTCAAAATTGATAATTTGTCGTTAAAAGTAGTAAAGTAAAGACTAACAAAACGGGTTTTTTTTTCAATAATCTATTCCTGTGATGTATAAATAATTTATCAACATACAAGTTTAAACGGAACCTTCTGTGCGCAAATCAGACTCGCACTTGTCCAGTTTAATTTATTTTTTATCTGTTCCTAGATCAGCTCCAGATAAGGAAGCGTTTTACTACCATTCAACTTGTTAAAAATTCAAAATCCCATATTCACATGGGCCCCAAAGAGGCACTCATAAAAGTTAATGACTACTGTCAGATTCACAAAATGACAAGAAAATAATTATTTGGTATTCCCGAACCGTGGACTATAGTTGCATATTTCTTACTAATTTTATAGACCTTATCAAAATATTTTATTAGCTCACTCTGGTGTTGTTTATTTTATAGTTTTATCTTCTTTATTAATTAGGAATATTTTTTGATTATAAATCTATTTTCATACATGTTGATGGCACTAAATGTCCATTATTTATAAAATATTTGAATGTTTCTTCCAATAGTACCTCATTGTGTTATTTTGTGTCCTTTCAATGCATAGATGCTTATTGTTTTGCATTTTTATGTATATACCTGGTGCTGTTTATTATTCATACCAGTTTATAATATTCTAGTCTGAATTAAAAATGTTTAAAAACAAAAAAATACTTTTATTTGTATATATTTTTAAGTAAACGCTGAAAGTTACAAAGTTTGCTCTCCAGATTTTATTTTCGCTAGATTTTCTAAGTTATCGTATATTTTCCCTTTAAAATAAAATGTAGTGGATAAAATATATAATTACCTAAAGCAAATGGCAATTTTAAAACATGATTGTCAACCTCATTCGAGTTGAAGAGTCGGATAATCGGTATTATTTTTTTATTTAAAATCGATTACATGATAAGAATCGAGACTAATCATACCAATACATTAGAAGGAATAACCAAAACTGCAGCAATTATTGCTATTAAATACATGCATTGTGTTTATATTAATACCATGATTTTTATTTTGTTTTCTTTACCAATCAAGAATTCGGCACGGTTTTATATTATTATTTTGTCAATCGCTTTACATAAAATTATCCTTTTATAGGCAAGAAAGGTAAAAAAAACGAATATTGATAAATAATACTTTTTAGTTCCTCGTAGATTTTTCTTCCTTAGTGTACACACAGGTAACGCAATAACATGATTTCTATTTATATATCTAAAAAGACTCAATTTTCTTTAACAGGTGAAATAATGAGGCGTTACCCTGTCAGAGATAAAATAGAAGCAATTGTAAAAACAAAGTAAATCCTCTACTCAAAATTTATGTCTGTACAGGCACTATGGCCGGCGGTAGCTAGAAGTGATTACAAACAATAATGCAACTACGAACTTTCACTGTTAGGATTTAAGTGTGATACTGCATAAATTATGTATGAGAATATCATAATTTATCATAATCATAATATTTTTTTAGCCATGGTATTTGAAGCATCATTCCAAAAGTTAACCCAGAACTCAATGAGTACGTACAATGATTGCAATGAAGTATTATTACATTCCTCTACACTCTACACAATATTATTATGATAATTATAACTCTGCTTAAATTCTAGAGTTACATATAAATACCGTATAATATACCGTATAATATCAATACCGTAACACCTTATCCTTCAAAATTGCCTTAAACATGGATTAAAAGTCATTATGAATGAAAATGCCGGTTTAAGTTTTGCTAAACTAATCGATCGTTTTTATTATCTTGCTATTTTTGTTTAACGGTTTTTGTAGTACGACACTAGTACTGTCAATGTTTTTTTTTTCTTTCACATGTGTCAGCAGTGTCAGCACTGTCCATGCACTGTCAGCTGATGATTTTTGACAACTAATCATCAAAAACTAATACAATCGCATAAAAATAAATAAATTGCGTCTTTTGCGAAATTTCTATTGATTTCACGGCGTTTATTTCCAATAGCCATAAAACAAACCATATTCAACAATCAATACAATTTGTGAATCGATTAACATCAAACCTAAACTATTCCTTTTGTGATGCAACAGTGAGAGGTCAACAAAAGATGACTGATTCAAAATCATTCGTAAACTACTCGTGCCAGCGATGCCTCCAGCCATTGAAGCTCGACGAATCTCTCCACAACCTCGGCGAACACACCATCGCGGATTTGACACTTCAAATCCGTCGCAACAATGAAGTAGACCTGGAACTACAATCTTCAAATTTAGAACACTATGTCCCGCCTTTTCGTATGACAGAGTCAGGAAATGGCGCGAACGGCTTCATGGTCATCTCTGACGGATGGGAAACTACATCCCTAGGGCATCAATTACACGTAAAAGCTACATTATTCGACTTGCTATCAAACAATTCAGATGTTGATCATCCCCTTTGTGATGAATGCACAGATACCCTTCTAGAACTTATGGACAATCAGCTGAGACAGACTGAAGCTGAGTGGAAGGATTATAACGACTATTTAAAGAAATTAGAAGATGACAAAGAGGATTTAAATTTGGAAGGCTTAGAAAAAGAGTTAGATGATTGGAAACAAGAACAAACTAGACTTCTGCATGAGCTATCTGCTTTACAAAAGGAAGAAAGGGCTATGAAAGATGAGATAGATATACAGGAGAAGGAGAAGGAGAGATTGGAGAAAGAACAAGATGTTTATTGGAAAGAATATACGAGATATAGGAAAGACTTGATGGTTACGGAAGATCAGATGAAGTTCTATGAATGCCAGCTTTCGTACACACAATCGCAGTTAGAGAAATTGAAGAAAACTAACGTCTTCAAAGCAACCTTTCACATATCAGATTCTGGACAGTTTGGTATTATTAACAATTTCCGCCTCGGTCGCTTACCCTCTGCTCCCGTGGACTGGTCAGAAATAAATGCCGCTTGGGGCCAAACAGTGCTCCTTCTATCTTCGTTAGCGAGGAAGATAAATTTCAGTTTTCAGCGCTACAAACTTGTTCCATATGGAAATCACTCATACATAGAAGTTTTGGAAGATCAGAAGGTTCTCCCGTTGTACGGATCAGGGGGATTTCGTTTCTTATGGGATACTAAATTCGATGCGGCAATGGTAGCATTCTTAGATTGCCTTCAGCAGTTTAAGGAACAAGTGGAGAAGGGAAATACGGGCTTCTGTTTGCCGTATCGAATAGATAAAGGCAAGATTGAAGATACTGCATCTCCGCCTCATGCATATTCCATTAAAATTCAATTCAACTCGGAGGAGCATTGGACGAAAGCACTGAAATATATGTTGACGAACTTAAAATGGGCACTCACATGGATTTCCTCACAATTTAGTGAAGATCAACCAGAAAGCCAGTGAAATAATGAAGTTCAAACACTTATTTCAATATTGTAATTATCCTGTCTAAATTTGGATGGTTTAATGACACTATCACGCTGACATTATAAATTGGAAAGTTTGTTTGTGTGAGTTCTGTGAGTATGAGTCAAAATTTGTAATGTAGAAAACACCGTTAATAAGACATAGGCTAAAGCTTGAGTTTTCAACCGACTTTAAAAAGGAGGTTCTCAATTCGACTGTTTTTTTTTATATATGTTACATGATATCTCCACCAATTATGAATCCATTTTGTTTTTTTTTTTTGGTAGATTATACTTCAGAGGTCCCATATAAAATTTATTGAAATCGGTCAAGCCAAAACCAAAATACAAGCGGTTGAAGTTGATTTTTTTTATGAAATGACTGATGTACTGTCGTCAACGTCAACTCAAGAATACTTTATAACTTTAGCATACAATATGTATATAGATATCTTCTAGGCAAGCATGTCACATCTTCGGTTGCATCATCACTTTCTATCAGGTGATCTTTTGTATTCAAGGAAACCCTTTTGTGCAATAGCACTAAACGTTTCTTCATCGGATACCATTATAGAACCACTAAATAAACGCTGGCAAGGGGTATATGCAGAGATATGGAACTAAACCCAACTAGAACCAATTGAAACCATTGTTACAACCCACGAGTTGTAAGAAGAGGATTCAGACGCCAGTGTGACTACGAGTAATTTCTTTTACTCTTGGTTACACTAAAAGAGATTTTACTTGTATGTATAGTAGGTATGTAAGTGCCCGAACGTAGAGCAATGGAACAATTCCGTGAAACAGTAACAGCTTAGTTTGAAAATCCAGCTTTCTGGACCAACACTGGAACACATAGATTGGTAGCACCCCATGCATTTATCCTTCTAAAGCTCACAGCCCCACGCTCGATGATTTGTCTTGTGGGTGCCGGAAACATTTACATCAAAACGAGAACCAGAAATAAATTATCTTTGGGGAGAAAACTTTTTTCCGTTCCCGCCTGGAATCGAACCTGATACCCCTGCTTAGAA
This sequence comes from Lomographa bimaculata, assembly GCA_948107665.1. Lineage (NCBI taxonomy): Eukaryota > Metazoa > Arthropoda > Insecta > Lepidoptera > Geometridae > Lomographa > Lomographa bimaculata. Next base: position 8,646,998 of record OX403610.1, on the reverse strand, counting down.
GACAAATCTGTACCCAACTAAGCCAACCGGCAGTCTATGACTTTATTAGTACTTCTTATTGTACCTTGGGTCCGAATTGAATAATTCAGCCTGTGGCCACCCCAATGGCTTTACAGCTATATTATTTCTATGTATTATCAAATCAAATCGTTTATTTGCTAGAATACATGTACATAAGATAGATCAGGTGGGATAGTGGTCAAATGCTTGCCTATCTATCATAAAAAAAAAAAAAAACAAGATCCTAATGTAATAAGTGACACAATATATTCAGTCTGCAAGCAAATGTGCAAAATGGTAATGCTACGTCTACTATAATATCTAGACTAATTTACTTAGAAAAAACTTATCGTAGAAACTGTTTACTTAGTGATTTTGTATATAAGTCATAATATTATTATAGTCATAAGTTATTCATACACATTTCATGTAATAAATGTTAATATAATAATGTAAATTGTGATTAAATTGCTGTGATTATTTTTATAATGATTATCTTTACAAAATTTTTTTTATGCTAAATTTAGTTTAGGCAAGCATTTGACCACTATCTCACCTGATGGAAAGTGATGATGCGGTCGAAGATGTGACATGCTTGCCTAGAAGATACCAATTCACTCTTGATTTGAAGACTCCCAGATTATACCACTCAGGGAACAATGAAGCAGGCAATGAGTTCCACTCCTTCGCTGTACGGATGATGAACTAGAAGCAAACCGCTTCGAGTGAACTGGAAGGAAATGGACTGAAGTTGCTAAAAGATGTAAAAAAAAACAGGGTATGTTGTAAAGACACGAGATAAAAGTGAAACTTTTGTATTACAGGGAAATATTTTTATTATTTATCACAGAGTTTAACCTCCGCCACTTTTCGTCACACATATGAAGTTTCACTTGTACATACCTATATTGTAAAGAATCTAAATCATACATAGTGATAATATATAATTATTGAAGTTATTCGCTTATGTGGTTTAGACGCAAGCGTCTCTGACAGAAGAACGGACGGACGGACAAAGTGCTGAATTACCATCAACTTGCAGATCTCGCTTTGCTGGAGACGATCGAACATTAATTTGAAACTAGCAGTGCCCCGCGGCTTCGCCCGCGTTAATTAAGTTGAAAAGTAGCTTAGGTGTTATTCTGGAACCTACATTACATACAAACTTCATCAAAATCAGTTTATTCGTTAAAGAGATACGTGGTAACAAACATTCGAAACAAAACTTTCGTATTTATTATCATCCTAGTGTTAACGTGTTCCTAAAGGCCGACGTAGTTCGTAAGGATTATCATAGATGGCGCTGTTTACATCCCTAAGGGAAATTTATAAATACATTTCCTGATTTCTTCCTTTTCATGGACATGTAGTACATGAATTTCACGTGCACACGTTTCATGAGATAATTAAGTTTAACAAACCAGCAAAAAAAAAAAAGATTGTATTACATGTTGTTACATGAAGTTATTCGCGCACTCATTTATATAAATGTTATTTTGAAACATCGATGTTTCAGCAGAGTTTTGCATCGGCCGCGACCGTGTAGGCAAATAAGTCCCTCTTTAGTAGAACAACATAAATTTAAGTCTCGAAAATTTAAAAAGTTAATTTAAGTTCTAATTTGCAAATATAAATTCATCCACCAATAGCTTTCCGCGTGTCAAAATAAGAATTAATACCTTTCATTAATAGAATCTCATACAGGTATCTAAATTGTTTTGAAAATTATAATAAAATAACACACAATTAAATATCATACTAAAGTAGTAAAGAAAAAAAAAGACGCGTGGCACTTGGGGACTGCCGCGGTAAAGTTATTTCATTTTTATCAACGTATGCAATTATAATTATTTATTTATTTTATTTATACAGTATTTTTTTCCTGCCACCTAGAGGCGAGTTGCTGAACTAAAAAAAAGCGTGATATTTCAAAAAAGTTATTAAAAGTTCTCTATTCATCGATAGATGGCAAAACTAAAAAGTATCACCGCTGTGCCAGTCGGAGTGGGTATGTTAGGTTGTTTTCGTTACGGAATTTCTAAATTCGGTCTCCACGCTCAAGGCCCGCGATAGAAGCTATGCAATAGCTTAAATTACAGTTGACTTAAGTACCTCTTCCTTTTTTGGGAAGTCGGTAAAAAATATTATCAAAAAATGTATGTAACATAATTTAGCGCCATCTAGTACTTTGTAAGAGCACTACATATTAGTTGTAATCACTGCAGGCACTGTAGATAAACTTACACATCCTGTAAAATTGTATGGTTCTGACTTGAACACTACTTTCTTTTTGCCTGGTATCATAGATGTCGTTACTAGTATATTCTAACCTCTATGGATTATAAAGTATTGTCGCTTTTTTTGCCGCGAAAGTAAAAAAAAGGCGTTGTCGATTTTGTTTTATTTTCTTAAACTTAGATTATTAACCGTCAATAGTTCGTGAACGTACATGAGTGTAAATCATACAAAATAAAAAATAGTGATTTTCGTTTTCACTCCAAAACTCCCTGAGTTCTAGTAAAGTTTCTACCACTTTACTAGAGCATGACTTGACTTACACTGCATCATGACTATTCATGACTCTTTTAATTGCCTTTGACTGTAACTAGGTCTAGGATTACTCGTAATTATAAATAAAATTGTATGGTTATGAATTTAACATATTATTTTATTTCTTGACACTAGATAAATGCAAAAATGTTGCGGCGGTAAAATTAATTGAAAAAAAAAATCAGTCACAAGGAATTTCCTTCTCCGGAGTCTTCTAGACTGTCACCGTTAATAACAATACTATTCATTTCTAGAACTTTCCTCCTCATCTTACAAAGCAACACTTTCATAGATCTATGTTTCTCACTAAGATGATTATTGACTTGGGTCAGTGTTTCTATTCTTGTATCTCTTTCTTTTAATTTCTGGTCCCTTTCTTTCAGCGTGTTTTCTTTTAGCTGGAGTTGTTTCTTGGTGTCGCTCAGTTGTTTCTTGGTGTCGCTCAGTTGTTTCTTCGTGTCACTCAGTTGTTTTTTGAGTTGTGCTGTGGATGGTGAGTCGATAGCGTCGAAGCCATCCGAGTCGATGTCTAGAAGATCGGAGGGGGTATGGCAGCTTAACCCTAGAGGCTGAAGAAAAGAGTTCTATTAGATTCGCTTACACTCACAGCCCCACACTAATTTCACTGTTTTGAACAAAACCTTTATGAACGTAGAGTGACGTCCTATTACGTTGCGTAATTACTCTCCATCTAAAGATTGTCTGGAAGAGATTGGTGTCAGATAGGACTGCCTATTTTTACACTAACATAATTATTTACTATTATTCCTATTTATTTTCTGTTCTTTGTTATTTTAAGATGTTCTTTAAAGAGTATATTCATGTATATCTATTTGTCTAATTTCGATTACTAGTGTCGTGGTTCGGACATTCACATCACACACAATCACAGCTAGAACTAGACTTAAATTTCCCCTGGGGAGAAAGCGTGTGTTCCCACCGGGATTCGAAACCGGCACCCCAAAATATTTTATATAAGGCACTCATGTCACTAACTACGCCAGCGAGCAGTTCAATATAGAGAATGAGGTTTTTATTGTGATTTATCATCACCTGCTGTTTCGGTAGCTATCCTCGAGAACCAGTTATCCTAGGCCTGGCGTGATAAGTAGTTATAAACACTGAACACATCGTTTTCCGTGTGGTACTGCCCCAGGCGGACTGCAAAATCTTCCTTCCACTATACACATACGATATCAGAAGTCATATTCCCTGTACCACTACAACTTAGTGAGGGGCTGTGAGTGTGAAAGCGTGAGCGTAAATGTTTATTAAACTTACGTCTTTATAGTCTGGGTCTGAGCTTGAGCCTGGATCTTCGATTTCGTGGACTTCTTCCAAGGTCTCGGTCTTCAATATTGTTAGGTCAGGAATACTGGCCAACTCCGACTCAGTCTGGGAATTAAATGTTCAAATAACTGATAAATATGTGTAATTGACGAACCCTGCGCCTTATGGATACTACCTATAATTCGTTAAAATTTCGGCAAAATTTAAACGTTACGTATCCGTAGTTAGATTGATAGTGTCGGACATTGAATAGTGTCCCTGGTTAGATTGTAAAATGACGGTGTATTTAGTCCTCCAATCCATCTGGAGGATGTGTTAAAAACGGTTTTTATTTATTATATAAGTATAAGTTTCTAAAATTGAAACCTAGCTAGATCGATTTATCGGCCCCGAAACCCCCTGCATACAAAATTTCATGAACATCGTTGGAGCCGTTTCCGAGATCGATACAGAGAGAATAGAAAACGTCGTTTTATCCGTATTTTCAGCCGAGCAAAGCTCGATCATCCGGGTAGTATACAAGGTTACTTTGAATTAGCGCCCCATACTCCACAGGGGGGTCGGGTATCGACAATGCAACAAAAAAAATACATATATACAAGAATTGCTCGTTTAAAAGTATCAGATTAGATTCATAGATGATAAGTAGTTTAGACCTATCCCGAATTAACTAGCGTATTTATTTACCATCTTCTACAACATGAATACTTACCATCAGGTTATATAGACATCAAGTAGATTATCAAAAAAAAAAAAAAGTGACTGCTAGCGCGACCCTCACCTCTTCTTGCCCCACCTCGGCGAGGGACTGCTCACGGGGGGGTTTTTAGTGGGTTCGAGCCCCACATACCCCTTTCCTTCATCCCTGGGAAGGTAAGGAAATGCCAGGCATTTTCCACCCCATAAAAAAAAAGATTATCAAAATGACCTACCTTTGGAAAATACCGAACAGTCGTTGTCAATGCTTCATCTAATTTAAATCCAAGAACGCCTCCACCTACGAAATTAGTCCCACCAGTGGGCAACTCATTCAGATTAATAAAAAACTTCTCTCTATCAAATGCAACAGCCCCTGTAGCATCACCATTTTTAGCCAACTCAAAGGGATGCCTTGCTTTGAAACCGCGGACCCAATCGATTCCAGCCATTCTATTCGCCACCCACGACGCCGGCATGGAGTTTATGTTGTTTATTCTAGCCATCTGATACGCTATTCTTCGACAATCCACTCCTGTCATACCGTAGAATTTATTTCCGCAATCAGATATATACTCCAGTAAGCTGGTCTCCTGTCCAGTGGTAAAGATTTTGTTCACTCCGTAATTTGGTTCCATAGACGTCGAGCTGTTCTTTAAATATTTCTTCACGTATCTGTTGAGGGTCGGGTACGCCACCTTGCTGTCTTTTGCTGCTCTCCGAATGCTGTGTCCGTGGAGGAGATGCTGTTCCACTGCGCGTTTCATCACTTCTTTTGATGTTGTGCCCTTTATTCTGAATTCCTTTCCTTTTGGAACTCGTCCCATCCTGGAATTAAAGCACACTAACATGTATTGATCAGCAAATACCAAGAAGTTCGCTCCAACTGAGACCTGCTGTTCACACAGGCATAAAGCTTTGTCTTAGACTCAGACTTAAAGCTTTCTCCATCGTCGACCACATCGTCGCTTACCATCAGCTGAGATGGTGGTCAAAAGTTTGCCTATCTTGAATAAATAAAAACCTCGCGCCTACATTTTGTATAATAGAGAAAAACTTTTTTTTAATTGAATGCAAGATAGGTAAGCATTAAACCGCTATCTCACCTGATGGAAAGTGATGATACGGCCGATAATATAGGATGCTTACCTTGAAGATACTTTCGAGGTTAATTGCTTACAACTTTTTTCTTTATAATTATTGTTGTTTGTGTTTGTTGCTCTTCTTCTAGTACATTTACGTAATTTTCATAATTTTCGTAATTTTCGTACAAGTTACGTAATTTTCATCATTCAGCTTTAAAATAAAAACAGTGACTTTGATGACCCAACAACCAAACTGTTGTTGCCTTGTGTACACTGCGATACATAAGGCACCCATGTCACTAACTTCGCCAGCGAGCAGTTCAATATGGAGAATGAGGTTTTTATCGTGATTCATCATCACCTGATTTCGGTAGCTATCCTCGAGAACCAGTTATCCTAGGCCTGGCGGGCTGGCGTGTTGTATAAACACTTGAACACACCGCTTTCCATGTGGTACTGACCCAGGCGGACTGCCAAATCTTCCTTCCACTATACACATCGGGAAAATATAGGTCTAAAAACAGTGACTTTGATGACCTAATAACCCAAATTTTCACCAATTAATTTTTAAACTGTCATATTGTAAGTACTCTATTATCACAGTTCTTACATATTTATAGCTGAAACTGAAAACAGCATATAATACGCGTTACATCCTCTACTTAAACAACAAATTCAAAAATAAATCAATTACTTCATTTCAGTAAGTGTGCTAAGGATCTGAACGATCTAGTTCCCCCATCCCCGTTCTATCATCGGAACACCGCTATATGGTGGATATTCCACAAATGCGTATTAAGCGTTTTGCCTCCACATTCATTGTGCGAACCTCAAAGGAATGGAACTCGTTACCTGAGTCGGTGTTTCCTGATGAGTACAATATGGGAGTCTTCAAGTCACGAGTGAATAGGTATCTTCTAGGCAAGATTGCTCCATCGTCGACCACATCGTCGCTTACCATCAGGTGAGATTATGGTCAAAAGCTTGCCTATATTGAATAAAAAAAATTACAATTAAAAATAGTTATACGCAGCGCAGCTAACCTCAAAAGGTTTTCTCTATTAGGCAACATGCGGGCGCGAGGTCTCAGTTCAGGGCGACCTACTGGTAGTAATAAAGGTAACATTTATAATATGCTATACTTTAGCTAACAACAGAAAAAAGGAGCGTAGGATGGGTGTAGGAAAGAAGCACAAATGTCATTTGTAAAAACAATTGAGCACCTGTCAGGAATTGAACTCAGGACCCACGACGCAGAATGCAGATACTTGCCCACCGCGGCAACTGGTTGGTCAAACAGTGAAGAAAATGAGATGGTAGGTACTCAGTGAACCAAGGTCCATTGACCACCTAGAGACACTTCCATAGAATACCTTATTACGGTCTTGGAAAGTAATTACAAGAATGTTGCTTTTTTAATGCATAATAGGCAAGTATTTGACCATCATCTCACCTGATGGAAAGTGACGAAGCTGCCGAAGACGTAACATGCTTGCATAGAAGATACTTTCGAGGTTAATTGCTTAAAACTTTTTTCTTAATAATAATTTTATTGTTGTTATTCACTCTAGTGTTAAAGACACCCAGATTATAGGGTTGGGGTACGAGATATATTCCTTTCTAATACCAAAAACTAATTCCAATGGTATTTGTATATTTTAAGCGAAACGCTTCGAGTGAACTGGAGGTATGTCGACCATAAGTGGGTAACATCTATAGATTCAAGAGCTTCTAACTGGCTGTACTCCATATTATATACATGCTATTTTTTAAATATCATCAGCAAATATCAGCTCCACGAATAAAAACAACTCTAACCTCCAAATAAATTAAACATCAAAGTAAGAATATACACTCGTTTGTATACTATTTTCAAAGATACTTTGTGGTTATTATTTGTGAAGCTGATAAATAGTACTTATATAATAATATGTAAATATACTTGATAAAGAAAAATCTGCTTACGTTTATATTCCGCAACAATGACACTTCTTTATTTATGTGAAGTACAAAATACGTCGCACACGGGTTAAAGGAGCTCGCTCGTCGATAGTGACTGACAGATACTAGACTTGAGTGAAAGAGAAAGTATATGTTGTCCATTCGCTCGCTTCTCGCGAACACACCGCGCGCGATTCGTCACAAAGTGGCACGAGCTGGCAACGTCGCTTTGGGAAGGTGGTTCGCTGTGTCATATTCTTATTTAAATTGGTTCGTTGTTGCCCAAAGAGGTTAAATAACTGAGAGGAGGAATTTTGCCGCGAAAGTGAAATAATGGTCTCGTCGATTTTGTATGTTTTTCCAAAACTTGTGATGTGATGAAGTACCTAAGTATTTATGTGTTATCTCACTGGCAATAATGGTGGATTATTGACCGTTAATAGTTTGTGAATATGTACGAGTGTAGGCAAATTGTAAAAAGTTGATAAACGTCATTTTCGTTTCAATTCCAAAATTGCAATAGAAGTTCTAATAAAGGTTATACTACTTTATAAGGGCGTGACTGTGACTGGACGATAACTCTCTTACTTGACTTGGACTGGTGACTAAGACTGATTTCATGAAAATACTTGAAAAATATTTATAACACGACACTGGCTAAATGCAAATAGTTTGCTAAGCCAAAACAAAAAAGAAACTTTATTGATACACATTATTTTAAATGTAGATAGAGATAGAACTCTTTTTTACTAATCCTACTAATATTAACTATACCTAAATTCAAAAGATTGTGTGTATATGTTTGTTCTCTCTTCGCGCTTTAACGGTTGAACGGATTTAAATGAAAAATTTAGAATGAACATAGCTTATACCTAGGATTAATACATAGGCTACTTTTTAACTTGATAATAGCGGACGAAGCCGCAGGCCACGGCTAGTTTATTATAATATTAATGATACCATTTATTACCTTATATTATTATATAACTTATATTAATCATTATTAAATTAGAATACTCGAAGAATCACAAATATTGGAAAATAATACAAAATCTACAACGCCATTTTTTTTTCATTTCGCGCCAAATCTCCCTGTAATGTTGTTAACATTCATGATTAGTTTAGAGTTCCTAGGGCGTTAAATGTGAATGTGCCGTAGAGTCATGGACCGCTTAAATTAGGTGGCACGCACACAAGTCGCCTCAGTAACAATCGCGCTAGCGTTCGAGTCATACGTAAAGTCGGAGCTTGCAAAATATTTATTAAAATAAACTGTAATAATGCCGTCCTGTGCTTTTATAAAATGTACAAATAGCTCAAAAACGAAGAACAAACTCCACGGCATTACTTTCCACACGTAAGTACGTAAGAACCTAAAATTCTACATATTCGTATTGTTTTTGAATTGCCATTTGCAGAAAGGGACAGATAGATACGATTCGTAAGAGTGCGACAAGAAAGCGAACGTATTGAAAGTTTTAATGTAGAGTCTGCAAAAAAATCGTCATACATAACAAATATTATTCGATTTGAGCATTTTTTTTTTTCATAAAACTAACGCTTTCACACTCACAGCCCCACACTAAGTTCGATGACTTGTGTCGTGCTTTGAAATTTTCTTACAACCATTTCATTTTATAAAATCTGTCGCCAAAATCACTAAAAATATGTTCCGACAGATATCCTTGTGAACTAATCAATCTTGGTCTTACGTAATTACCATCCCCGACCACATCATCACTTACCATTGTTCACATGGGCCCCAAAGAGGCACTCATGGAAGTTAACGGTTCCATTCACACAATCACACTAATATTATAAAGGCGAAAGTTTGTAAGTGTGTTTGTATGTTTGTGATCTCTTCACATTCAAACGGCTGTACCAATTTTGATGAAATTTGATTTGGAGGTAGCTGGCATCCTGGATAAACACATAGGCAACCTTTTATTCCTGAATTCATACGCGAATAAACCCACAGTGCCCAGCTAGAAATGTTATAATTTTCAAATCATGGAAAAAAAAAACATTTCTTTCAGGTAAATTATCCCATAAAAACTACAAAATTACAATAGAACGTTAAAAAAAAACAAATAACAAATAAATTAAATTACAAAAATAATACATTGTGTTCATTTTTATTAATAGGTTTCCTCACGACGAACTGTGGAGACTAAAATGGCTGCAAATTGTCAGGAAACAGAGGCAAGAGCCAGATTGGCTGCCCACCAATAATAGTCGCATATGCTCGAAACATTTCAAACCAGAAGACATGTATACCACCAATAATGGATATAAAAAAGTTTCAAAAAGCGCAGTGCCTTATTTTAAGGTAGGTTCTTTTTTCTTCCGACTTTTGTACGTTGCAGGCGCGTACCGCGGGTCCTGGGTTCGATTCCCGGCAGGAGCACAAATTCCTTCCCAAGGGATATTTGTGCTTCTGGTTCTGGGTGTAATGTGTGTGTGATGTGAATGTTTCCGGCACCAACGATACAAGTCTTTGAACTTCGTGTGGGGCTGTGAGTGTGAAAGCGTTTGTTTGTATTCCTTCTATACAAGCTGTAGACCTTTTTAAAGCGGGTTGATGTGTTATTGAAGTAAAAACTTCTTAAGCGGTAATTTGCACTTTTTTTGGTATGGGTAATTAATGTTAAACTCGCGTCACGACACGTGACCTGATCGAAAATTCGTAAGACGAAGGAGAGGAAGTAATATCCTCTTTCTACCGCGCGGCGGAAAATGTTCAAGTTTTCACTTCTGCCGGCACTCCCTGAGTGCAACCCGTTTTTTTTTTATCTGTGGTAGTCCAACATTTGAGCACTATCTCATCTGATGTAAAGTGACGATGCGGTCGACGATGGAGCACGCTTGCCTATTCACTCTCGAATTGAAGACTCCAAGACTGTACTTATCTGGGAACACAGACTCTGGCACAGACACTGGCCTCACTGAGCGTCATTCGTATGAGAATATTTTTTATTATGAGAAAAAATATATAATTAAATTGCAAAAATATTAAGTATAAAATATAAACGCATTCATTCACACTCACAGCCCCACACTAAGTTCAAAGACTTGTATCGTGGTTGCCGGAAACATACACATCACACACACATTACACCCAGACCAGAAGCACAAATGTCCCTTGGGAAGGAATTTGTGCTCCTGCGAGGAATCGAACCCAAGACCCGCGGCGCTGAGGGCGACACCTGTCCGCTGCGTCAACTGGGTCGTCGGAAATATATGTTTTTATTTCTTCAATAGTTATTTGCTGACGTTACCTACATGACTTCTGTTTTCCAGGAATAAAGGCACAAACATACGATTACATTAGCTACAAAATCCTTGTAGCCAACAGTTCGGGTTGAGTATATGTATATTCTTCTTTAACCGACTTCAAAAAAGGAGGAGGTTCTATGTTCGACTGTATGTATTTTTTTTAATACATGTTCACCGATTTCTCCCCCATTTGTGGACCGATTCTCAAAATTCTTTTTTTGTTTGGTAGATTATACTTCAGAGGTGGTCTCATATAATTTTTATCGATCGATCCGAAGCCAAAACTAAAATGTAAGCGGTGACCACGGTTTTTTAAGCTTTTTTGTCTAAGCTTTCATTGTTGTCTATGAACTTCGTGCCATGCACGCAATGAAAAACCATTTTTATTTATTTATATATTCAAACTTACAGGCATACCCAATTCACTCACCCCAGTCCTTAACTAAAGAAAGTTTATGAATTAAAATATACTTAATTAAATCAAACAATCACAAGTATCATAGTAATCCAAAGAAGCTTACCACCATCAAGTTGAAAGTCTGCCGCCAAGCCAAATACGGTGTTCCGGCAGTTATCCTTGAGAGCTTGCGTATTCCAGGTCTAGTGTGTTTACCAGCTTCGATCACATCGTCACTTACCATCAGGTGAGATAGTGGGCAAACACTAGCCTGTCACAAATAAAAAAAAAAAAAAAAAACTACAGAACCGATTTAAATGAAATTTGGTGTGGAGGTAGCTGACACCTTGGATTAACATATAGGCTACTTATTAACCCGAAATTTTTGCGGTTTTACCCGCGTAAGTATCCGCGGTTCCGGTACTTACGCGGGTAAAACCGCGGGGCTCAGCTAGTAAAGAAATAAACCTAAGTTACGATTTGTAAATGCGAGCTCAGTCATAGTAGCCATTCCGGAGCTGTCGGTAGTCATCACAATACCTATTCTGTGGTCGTTGCTTTTTTTATTTTTCTTTTATATTTGACTTCACAATCTATGTGCATTTAACCAACTTTAAGTAATAAAATAGTTCAAGTTATTTAGATTCAAGTTTTTGGGGTTCCGTACCCAAAGGGTAAAAACGGGACCCTATTACTGAGACTTCGCTGTCCGTCCGTCCGTCCGTCTGTCGCCAGGCTGTATCTCAAGAACGGTGATAGCTAGACAGTTGAAATTTTCACAGATGATGTATTTCTATTGCCGCTATAACAACAAAGACTAAAAATGAAATAAAATAAATATTTAAGGGGGGCTCCCATACAACAAACTTGATTTTTTATAGATAATGGTACGGAACCCTTCGTGCGCGAGTCCGACTCGCACTTGGTCGGTTTTTATAACTACCGGAACCATAAACACATTTTCCTAGAAAAAGTGTGTTCTCGCTGGGAATCGAACCCAATACCCCTGCTTAGAAGGCGAACGCGCACCCAACTAAACCAACGGGCTATTCAGTATCTAATGAATGCGCGAGCTAGCGATGGCCATTTGGACGCCAGTGTTGCCAGTTGTGTGTTTCATGTTTTAGACATTTCCATTCAAAATTCAAAATCGTTTATTCACATGGGCCCCAAAGAAGCGCTTATGAAAGTTAATGACTCTATTGCCAGATTGGTAAAATTACAGCCATCTCGAGAAGAACCTGGCAAGAAACTCGGCGGCGAATTATTTATTATTATACTAGCCGTGCCCCGCGGCTTCGCCCGCTATTATCAAGTTAAAAAGTAGCCTGTGTGTTAATCCTAGGTATAATCTATGTACATTCAAAATGTCATCCAAATCCGTTCAGCCGTTAAAGCATGAAGAGGGAACAAACATACTTACACACTTACACACAAACTTTCGGATTTATAATATTAGTAGGATTTAAAACACTCTTAAACAGGAATTATATAAACTTACGTATATCTATATTATGTAGTCGCCAGAAAGCGCTTGTGCAATTTGCCTCCATGCATCCTTGTCATTAATGTATTCATTCGTTTTATATTAAGCTTTCTTAGTAAATGCCCGTTTTATTACTGATTTAAACTATCCCTGTGGTGTTAGTTGTGTGTTCCATGTTTTTGACGTAAATACAATTTTCAGGCACCCTTCGGCACCTGCGGGTGCTCCAATTATAAAACAGCAGTGAAAGTAGAGCCCTTAGACGAGCCTGGTGCAAGCGCCGTCGAATATAGTCAAGAAGTAAGCCTGGCAACATCTTATAATGACTTCTTCTTTTGGAGAGTTTTGCCGCGAACGTGAAAAAATGGCGTTGTTGATTTTGAATAATTTTCCAAAACCTGTGATTCTTCGAATGTTAATGTGTAATAATGGTGGTCTATTAATTGTTATTTAGTAAATGTTCATAAGTGTAGGCAAGTCATACAAAGTTGAAAAACGTGATTTTCGCCTTCGCTCCAAAACTCCAATAGAAGTTCTAGTAAAGTTTCTACCACTTTACTAGGGCATGACTTGACTATGACTGACTACTTGACTTTGACTGTGACTTGTGACTAAGACTTTTATTATAAAAAATAGAAATTGATAATATTTGTTTAATATTTCGACTGAAGGACTATGCATCCATGGTCATGAAATAATAATAAAAAAAAAAACTACTTCTTTTCCTTCGTCTTGTCGATGATCCAAAATGTCGTCAGACTTTTTAACCGACTTCAAAAAAAAGTGGGGTTCTCAATTCTACTGTATTTTTTATGTGTGTTAACTTTAACTTTTTTCTAGGAGAACCGATTTTGACAATTTATATGGGCCGAACTTCCTCGGGACGAATATGGCATAAGTCGATATATTTTTCATTTTAAAGCTGTTTCTTCCCATTTACCCCTTAAATTTGATCAAGATCTGACCAATAGTTTTTGAGTTATCCTCAATAATGCATATTTAATTCATTTAATATGATCAAGGATTCCGAGGTTATAGCGGTGAAGTCGGTTTTTTAAGCTTTGCTTGCGTTTAAATTATTTATGATCAATATGGCAAGCATTTTACCTGATGGAAAGCGACGATGCGGCTAAACAGGCGTGCCGAAAATGTACCTCAACAAAAAAAATTAAAAAAATCAACATGAAAGATAATTTGAACCGTGTACATAGAAACTCTTCTAACCCTTTTCTCCCTTTTCTTTCTCCAGGACCCTTTGGAAGCCCGCTGCCCTTCCCCCTCGGGTCTCTCAGACATCGGCTCCGAAGACTTAGAAGGCGCTCTCGAGACCCCCCTCGTGTCACAACTCAAGCGACAACTGAGGAACTTGAAGAAAGAACTGGAACATAAAGATCAAATAATAAAAGAAATAATTAAACGACGAGACGAAACTTTAAAAGAAAAAGACGACATGATAGAATCGCTTAAAAGACACAATGGTCGGCTTAAAGAGAAAAACAAATTTACGAAGTTATTGCTCGCGAAAATGAAAAAAAAAATTACAAGCCTTAAGGTGAAGTAGGCTCCAAATTGGACGATTCATCCTCACGAATATTAAAGATTTGACCTTCAAAAACGGTCGATTAACAGCATTTTTTTATGTGTAATAAAGGTTCACAAAATATTTTATTCGGATATGTTCAGCGATACACGATTGAATAAATTTGGCTCTATAGAAAAAATATTTAAACTTTACTAAAAAACACCAAATTTCCCGTTCCCGTCAGTAGAATGCATCAACTTTATTCTGTTTCTATAAAAGATATTTTTTACAAAATATATTGGGAGCAATCCCGACAAACATTCAAACCTCGTTATGAACTATTTTTTTTGTAAAAGGTAAGATTAATTTTAAAAAATATATGAAAGCGCGCACGCTGACTATGCAGGCAATTCTACAAGGCTACAGTTTGGCTCCAGTCCGCCAATTCGATACCAAGTCGCCATAATCAAAAATCCATCAAAGATGAGTCTGGTGAGAATGATCCTGCACCAGATGTTGTACTGGCTATCCTACTAATATTATAAATCCGAAAGTTTGTGTGTAAGTGTGTAAGTATGTTTGTTCCCTCTTCACGCTTTAACGGCTGAACGGATTTGGATGAAATTTGGAATGTACATAGATTATACCTAGGATTAACACATAGGTTACTTTTTAACTTGATAATAGCGGGCGAAGCCGCGGGGCACGGCTAGTGAAATAATAAAATTCAACAATTTCAGAAATGTAACTTTTTATTGGGGCCTTTGAAATTCTAATCCACAACCTTTTTTTTTATTTGAAATAAGCAAACTTTTGACGATGTGGTCGACGATGGAGCAAGCTTGCCTAGAAGATACCTACCTATTCACTCGCGACTTGAAGACTCCCATATTGTACTCATCAGGAAACACCGACTCAGGTAAGGAATTCCATTCCTTTGCGGTTCGCACAATGTATGTGGAGGCAAAACGCTTAGTGCGCATTTGTGAAATGTCCACCATATAGCGGAGTCGCTTAGCAGTTTGTCTGCTTGTCTTTTTGTATAACGAAAAGTGTTGGGGGTAAAAACTGTGATGAATAATGCTTCCATGAATTCTTGTCATTTGTTTTATAAGCTTTCTTCATTAAAAAAAACTGATTAAAGCTTGAAATATATGCTAGATACGAGTAATACTCATAATCTTAGCAGTTATCTCGCTGGCGAGACAACTATTGGAACTAGTATAGCCTAGGGCCTAGGCCAGTGGTCGGCAACCTTTTGAGTCGGAAGAGCCAAAAATTACAATTTACTAAATTTCAAAGTTTTATAGAGCCACAATTTTTTTTCTTGGCAACAATAATCCTTAATTCCATCAATAATACCTACTGTACGATGAGTATAGAAAACGCTATGCACGCTTTATACCTACCTAGTCATCCCATAATTTATTTGTTTCAACTGTGTAAAAGTATTTATTTGCTACGTTTGGAGGCTTGTTAACGGCTCAAAAGAAATGGTGCCTAAGTCTCGTAAATTGATTCAGGACGTTTTTTAAATGACGCTAACTTAAGTTCATTTTTTTAAATGACTTTTTTTAATAAATAATATTTGCGTATGGAACTAAAGAACCGCAGCTTCACATTCAAAGAGCCGCATGTGGCTCGCGAGCCGCATGTTGCCGACCCCTGGCCTAGGCTACAGAGTGAGTGAGCGAGTGCGGCGAGCAATTACTTGATGCTGTTTTATATTTGATAGTTGATGTTGCTGTCACAAAATAGTGGAGAGAAAGTACTCGCCGGGAATGCGAACGGCCAGCGATCAACTATTAATATACGTGTGTATTTTATTGTCACGGAATCTATCTTTTGTTCGTTACTTGAGCGACAAAATAGTTGCTAGCTAATAGCTTGCTGGCCGGCGCGGCGGCGGCGGGCGGCGAAACAAGTGCCTAAGCGTCCAGTGTGGCCGTGTGGCGCAGCCTGAACATAGGCGACAAAACGAAATGTAAGCGACAATCACGCCGGCCGCCTCAGTACGCATTTGACCTCGCTACCGATAACGCGTCTACCATGCCGTACTGTGTAGTGAAAGGATGCAAGAATTACTCAGCAAAAGTGAAAAAAACGGATGGAATATCATATTTCCGGTGAGTATATTAATTACCAGTACAATCAAGCATTTATTTTATTGCCAAACACGATATTCAATCAATTATTCAATAAAAAATATGACTACTATGAGCCTTGTTAAGAATAGTAACAGTCGAGTATTCAGCAGAAGGAAAGAGACAAACAGCGTTTTAACATGACCCAGTCGCCGATGAATGCGGAACAATCATTTTACAAACGAATGGAGTCGCTTGTTTATTTATTTTTTTGTACTTGTAATAAGTTAATTTCAAAATCACAGTCATTATAATTACTAATGTAAGCACTTTTATCTAAAGAATAATTATAATTCACAAGAAGTATGATTCGGATCTTTGGCCGCATTATCACTTTCCATCAGGTGAGATAGTGGTCAAATGCTTGCCCATTTAGAATAAAAATAAAGATTCTATATTCACCTTAATAATAACAATGATTGTCAGGTAATAAAAAAAATGTAAAGGCATTAGGTATGTCAAGAATAAATTAAAGAATATTTAAATAGTTATTATTAAATAGACAGTAACAGTAAAAATATAATAGAAGTAAATTAGTTATTATCAAAATGATTATTACTTGAGTTTTATTGACAAAATATATTCGATTTTTCTAATATTTTTTAATGTGTTTAACCACCAGATATCTTTTTTTCAGATTTCCTCGAGATCCAATACGTTGTGCAACTTGGTCAAAAATAATAGGGGCATACCAAAATGTCGAGTCTTTCCAACCAAAACAGGCCACCAACATTTGTTCTGACCATTTCAAAGACTCCGATATGTACATAACGAATAAATGCACAAGAAGAAGATTATTAAAAACAGCCTTACCTGATTTGCAAGTAAGACGTTTTATTTTGAACTAGCTGTGCCCCGCGGCTTCCCCCGCTTTAGTTAAGTTATAAAGTAGCATACACGGAAAAAAAAGGATTAGGTACTTGAATTTAGAAAAATGAAAAATCTTGGAATATTTGTTACTTTTAAGTAAACGTGTTTTTATATAAGCAATATATTATAGTTTCAAGACTATATACCAATAAAATAATTTACTTGATTTAGTAACTAGAATCAAAGAACAATATTGTAAACTGAAAAACAATATCTTGGTTCCAATAACTCAAAATTCCTTATGTGGACATATTAAATTGCTTACTCTGATGCATTTAATATCTTAACGTGACGACGTACTTTTTCACATATATGTGTTAATCCTGACTATAAGCTGTATACGTGAAGACAAAAACAAAGATACCTTTGCACACATTTACACACAAACTTTCGAATTTATAATATTAATAATGTGAAGTGTGATTAATATTAATGTGAAATAGCGCAGCAATTAGATAGACATATTATAATATAGTTAAAGATAAAAGGAGTAATAGTACCTAGTGTACCTAGTGTTTAAACAATGATAGTTTTTAGTTATTTTATTTTAATTTTAATTCATAATTGCGAGGAACTTATCCTTGAACTACATTAAGTGCATTTTTACAGATTAAAGATGACGTATCCAAGATCCCAGAAGCTCACGAAGAAACAGTGTCAGTAAAAGAAAATAAAAATGTGGTAAGTAGATGTGTAAGTAGTGTTGTAGTAGTATAGGATTTCAATTTAAATTATCTATTCAAAAATGTACGGACGCATTAACACATACACAAAACGGTGACGGATAATATCCTTTTTTTTATGACGGATAGGTAAGCATTGGCCGCTATCTGACCTGATGGCGATGCGGCCGATGATGAAACATGCTTACCTAGAAGATACCTATTCACTCTAGACTTGAAGACTCCCAGATTATAATGTTCGGGGAACAAGGAAACCGCCATGCCTTAGAACCAATAATTTGAAGGTATGTGCTTTTAAGTGTTTTAATGAGTGGCGACGAGCTTACACCCTGTAAAGTTACTGTTTAGATTTATTAAGATTTCCTTGTCGTCTTTCTTATATAAATTATATACAGTTTTATTTTGACTGTAATATGTATAATATGACTTGTCCAGTATAACAATTCTGTTATAAGGCTATTAAATAATTCTAATTCCAAATCTTCTATGCAAACTGTGGCATTATGTTAAATGTAACGTTTGGATAAAACTAAAAGTTACTTTAATAACAATAAATTAAAACTAACCAACAATAACTATAACTAGATATAAATATGTAAAAAACTTAATCTGATAGACCGCTGCCAGTTGGCAAAGTACCCAAATTGCTGGCAGCATTGCCACGTTGAATGGCAATCTCTGTCCAAAATATTTGCCAGCATTTTGGTCACGAATTGCTTCGACCAAACGCCCTGATAATTCTTTGAAGATTGTATGTGCTTCCGTCCCCACGGCCCCTACGTCTTAGCTCCAAAAGGCACAAATATAATAATACAACTACGTTTGGATGACCTCCTTTATGGTATCCTCACATATCTGTGCACTGAGTAAGAATCTGACGATATCCACTTTGGGTTATATTATACAGACAATAGAAATGTGATCGTAGACCTGAAGGATCTTCAAGAATCATGTGATCAGATGTTTTCTACTCTGAACCAGCCAGACAGCGCCAGCGCATGGAACTATATCTTTCGTTCTAAGAAATCTTCCAAAACACCGAATGCAAGATACCATTATTAGCAACCATGTCTTCAAGTGAATAGGTACCTTGGTAGGCAAGCATGTTCCATCTTCAGCTGTATCGTCACTTTCCACCAGGTGAGAAAGTGGTGAACTTGCTTTAAAACATAAAAAGATAAACAATAAAAACATTAACACAAACATGAAACGTTTGTTGTCCCGAATTAGAAAATCGTAACAAGTTCTAGGAAGTTGCATTTGATATTTTTATAAGTTCGAGTTTGAAAAGTTTTATAAGTTCAATAAAAAAAAAGCTACTCCATTACTATGTTCCGTTACTATCGCTTAAAACTTTTAGGTGAAAATAGTGCGTTCGTCAGTCGATGCTGTGTACGCAGATAATTGTTGCAAGCGAAAGTAAGCTGTGTGTTAATGTTGATATGACATAATATATTAAATTATAATTTTTTTTTTATAATCACACACATCTATCCCCGTGTGTATAGGTGAAGTTAGTGTTAGAGCCGAGGTTCATTTGTTTGTAGGTATTATTGTAGCTGCTACACACTAGACGCCTTCCGTGCAGCGGTGCCTCCGATTAGTTCCCGCATGGCGTCCGTTCGCACCGAATACGTCCAGTGTGAGCAAATATAATACCTAGTTCCTTTTACCCATTTTGCACTTTTACAATACAAGTGTCTCTGAGACCTCGCGTATTCTTCGAAATGGTTAAAATATGTTAATTAACGTTTCCAACACTCTTATCTCTACCATTTAAAAAAAAAATATCGAAAAAAAAACTATATAATTAGAGAACCTACTCACAAAATTTCATGAGGATCGGTTGAGAAATGCGACTTGTAGAGGAGAACATCCGGACATCCGGACATACGAAAGCAATTTTGCCCAACCTGAAACGGAGACGTTTCACTCGTGCTACGTGCTCGCTCGATCAATTAATATATCGATGATTCTGTACCGAAATTCCGAAGCCAAAGGTATTTTTTTTTAACAGGATAAGGCGGAGACTTCTTCTGAATTACTGATTGTGAAAATTGAAAAGTTCGACGAGCCCTGCACATGCTCTCCTGGCGCCACCAATCCTGAAGTGAGTATTTAGAATAATCAGCCAGTTTCTTCCAAATCCGTTCAGCCGTTAAAGCGTGAAGAGGGAACAAACATACTTACACAAACTTGCACTCAAACTTTCGGATTTATAATATTAGTAGGAATTAGTAGGATTAGTGTGATACAATTCGTTCAGAATTTATCATCTGAAGCACAAGTGCCACGGACTTGAAATAAAGACGGACGTACTCGTAGTCTCATTCAACCAGCATGGGAGAAGCATGCATATGTACGTGTGTGCATGCATCTCGCTGCAAACTGTCACAGACAACTTAATTTATTACCGATATTATGGCGCCGATCGTCGGACCTTCTTAAGTGTATTTGATTTTGTGTGCGTGTAGCTCGAGTTATGACAAGCGAAACCCGTTTTTTATGCGGCGTTACATCTTTAATTTTTACATATCCGTGGTCCTTGCATAGTTATTTTATTATGTACTTCTCTTATCTACTAATGAAGAAAGACTGCGAAGCCAAACTTACAAAAAAACAATGCTGTAGTGGGGTACACACTTCATCCAGTTGTGTTAACTTCTGTGATTGTAGTGCACTAGTGTGCGGTTTTATATCATATTTGTTTTTCTGCAGTTACCTACCCTATAGTAGGGACTAGCAGGCGACGATTTTAGTTCCCGCCCATTTCCCGCCATAGAGCAGGAAACTAGCTCGCGAGCAAATTCATGCTCTGTGGTTCCCGCGCAAACGATCTACCATTTCATTTCCAAACCTAAGATTTTACCTAGTGGTGCCCCCACCATATAGACTACAAACGTTCAAGGCAATTGCCGTGATTTCTATTCAAGTCTTGCACTTACAAGTCCAGCGTTAAATCGTCGTCGCTAATCGTGTTTTGTGATAAAATGCCTTCCTGTGTCTTTAGATACTGCACAAACTACACAGGCACTGTGAGAGACAAGAAAAATGTTTCATTTCACGCGTAAGTACTGTGATTATTATGTGTATGAAATAGATAGCAATTTAATCAACTGCTGTCACTATGAAGTGGATGAGCGAGATGGATAGATCGTCATGCGTAGACTTCTCCGTCTACGTCGTCTCGTGTTGAGAGTGAAAGAGATAACAGTTTAATGGCGGTCGGCACGCCGCGCCGTGGCGGCCGCCATGTCATGTACGGAGAGGGGAAACTGGGGTTAATTTGGCCATGCATACTTTGAGTAAAAATGTATTGCTATTTTTTACCATTATAAAATTCGTATAAAAATAATTTTATTGGATTTATAGTATGTATGTATTTACATTTATGTATTTGTGTGGAACAGTTAATACATAGCTGATATTATTATATTATGTATGGTCGGTCCTTAGGAAACTGATTAAACATTTTGCTGAAAATAATCACAATCTGTCTTTGCTTTCTACATTAGAAACTCCGCAAAGACTCAAAATAAACTCTAATATAATTATGTTTATATTCATTTTAGTGTACCTAAAGGTGGCCCTATGGAACAAAAATGGTTATTCATTATTAGGAAACAAAGACAGGAGTACGATTGGATGCCTAATAAATACTCAACTGTGTGCTCGGAACATTTTCTCGCAGAAGATGTATATGTAACAAAAAAAAACACGAGAAGATTGAAGGACACAGCAGTTCCTGTAATTAAGGTGAAATAAAATAAACAGCAATGGCTAAATAAGTGTAACAAATATAAAAATAAAATAATGATTTTATTTTTATATTTGTTACACTTATTTTCTAGATTATTATTCCTTGTCATGTATTTGTTAAGGTGTTCAATAAAGTGTTTATCTATCTATCTATTATCAGGTACCTCTTGGGACATCATTTACACCATAGAGACCAACGTTTTTTTTTAGTTCAACTATTGCAAATTCTGTTTTATGATTTTATATATATTCTTTATCACCCCTGTTAAGTCTAAAGTGTCAAGTGCTTGTGTCGTTTAGCAATTTAGTAGGTTGAACAGCTCGTTGGCTTAGGTGGGTGAGATTCCCGGCTGGAACACAAGTTTTCTCCCCAAGGAAACTTTGTGTTTCTGGGTCTGGTAGTGTTTATGTGTGTGATGTGAATGTTTCAGGCACCATGACAAGTCATCGAACTTAATGTGGGGCTGTGAGTGTGAAAGCGTTAGTTACCTATTGCTGTTTCTTTTTAGCAAGAAGAACTTTACCGGATTCACCAGCAAGTAATATCGTCAAAAACTAGTTTGGAGCAAGTGAAGGAGTCTAATGAAGATTCCATTTCTGTGACGCCGAGGGTAACTAACGTATTTAAAGAAACAATTTTCTCTAGACAAACGCAAACTGCAAGTAAAACACGGGCCACAACACATCCATTTATGGTTGACATACCTACTGTTCGCTCGAAGCGTTTCGCTTTTACGTTTTTTATTCGTACTGCGAAGGAGTGGAACTCATAGCCCGTGTCTTTATTCCCCAAAGGGTATATAAGAGTCAAGGGGGTATCTGAGAGTCTTCAAGTCAAGAGTGAATAGGTATCTTCTAGGCAAGGATGCTACATCTTCGGCCGCATCATCGCTTTCTATCGGGTGAGATTGTGGTCAAATGCCTGTTTATCGAGCATAATAAAACATCTATTAATGAGAAACTAGTGTCAGTTTTGCCTTACACTCCTCTCTGCAACTTCACATCGCGCCGTTTTACGTATCTCTATTATTGCGATCGGTTCCAATAGAAATTGACAAAACTCTTGAGAAATAAGGTTCATTTTTGCGTAATTCAAATAGAAACCGATTGCAACAAAGATACGTACTTGTGCTCTAGTCTCCATATTTTACACTTTCATGATTAATCAAAATACAGATTTAGCTAAACTACTTACCTAATACAAAAAGTCATTGGTCGGCAGTGTGCCCAAAATGCTGGCTGCGTTACCTCGTTGCACAGCGAGACTTAATTGCTGTGCAAAATACAAACCGGCATTTTGGTCACGTGTCGACTCTTTCAGTCTCCCAGCCAAATCTTAATAAATACACATTTTCTTTATTTTTACACTTATATTTTGAAGAGGTAAAGTTTGTTTGTTTGTAACTATTGGAACTACTTATCCGTTTCTGGAAATTATTTCACTAATAGATAGCTAAATAATCCTTAAGTGTGTTAGTCTGTGTTTTATTGTGATTTTGTATGTAGTATAAAATATTTGTAAGACATTTCGGCAAAAATAAGCTAATTGGTCGCTTTATCGGCGTTTTATTTAAACAGTTTAACATAAGCGAATACTTTTTTTTTAATTTTGGCTTCGCATTTTTGTTCATTAGCCAGTGTCAATTAATAATATATTTCAAGTGTATTTCTTGTTAAAAGTCCTAGTCACAAGTCACAATCAAAGTCAAGTACAAGAGTCAAGGTCCAGTTATAGTCAAGTCATGCCCTAGTAAAGTGGTAGAAACTTTACTAGAACTTCTATTGGAGTTTGGAGCGAAGGCGAAAATCTCGTTTGTTAACTTTGCATGACTTTGCTACACTTATGCACATTTACTAAGTATTAACGGTTTATAATTCACCATTATTACACATTGACACTCGAAGAGTCACAGGTTTTGGAAAATAATAAAAATCAGCAACGTCATTTTTTCACTTACGCGGCAAAACTCTAATTTGACATTTGACATAGTCAGTTTAGTGTTGCGGCCACAGACATCTAAATAATAAGGCACTAGAAGTCATATTATACCCGCGTGACCTTGACGCCGCAATCGTGACTAATGAGCCACCAGCGCGCGAGTTTATTCATCAGTATTGAACGGAACGCCGGACGCGAAACAACCTGCGAAAATGGTGTGTTGCAGCATATCCAAGTGCGGAAACTCTTCCACAACATGCAATTATAATAATAAAAGGATTACATTTCACCGGTAAGTCATTGAATATCATTATAATGCTGTTTTTTTAATAGACGAACACATTATTCCTAACGAGAATCATGGTTTATTCGTTTTATCGTCACTTTACATACCATCGCTGCATAAGTTCTTCAACATCAGGAGCGGTACATGTGAACATAGCAATGAAATGTGATACTTACGATGTTGTTGTGTTTGCAAAGCTTACACGGTGCAGCCGCAGATGTTGGTCGTGAGATAGCGATGCGGCTGCACGATTTTACTTCTTTAAAGTTATGTATAAAATTGTTATTGTTATATTTTGATAAAAATTATCAAAATTAAAATAGTTTATTCACATGGCGCTAAAGTAATCCGTAGTTTGTTTCCTATCTCGATGGTTTTATCATACAAAGTATATTGTTTGCAAAGACAATTACCAGTAAAATAATAAGTTTCTACTAACCCATGGACTGTAAGTTGTCTGAATAAAGAAATTTGAATTTGAAATTTACAGCTGGTTTCTGTATTGTCTACCATCACGTTTTTTTTTTTAATAAGTTAATAGGCTGTATTTCATTTAACGACAAAGGTCAACATTTATCTTTTGACCTTTTTTAAATAAGCAAGTCTATAATACCATAGTAGAAATATATAAGTAAGTTGTCTTCATAGAGTGGTAACAAACGCGGCTTGTATGCGTGCACGGCCGTACGCACGTGCCTCAGCACGCACACTATGACAATAAACAGAACGGCGAAGACGACACGAGCCGGGGTCGCCCCCGCGCTCGTCGACGCGGTCGACGACATTTCGCCGTATTCGAGCCATTCGCCACGGGCCGCGCCGCGCAGACGGATGTCGCGTGCCGCGTGCTGAATTGCGTGCGCGCGTTTATATTTTGTAAACAGATAGGTAAAGTTCATATACCTACTTATAGTGTAACCTACTTTACGTGTTTATTCAATTTGTGTAGGTTTTTAAAGTGAAAACTTCTATAGGCGCGTTGAGCACTTTTTGGGTGAACAAAAATCATGGAACTCGCGTCATCGTCACCGACGGCCAATATTATTGATTTATTGAAGCCTACTTAGCTATATTAGTTTTCCTTTTAACTTCGTTATATATACTACTACCGTGATTTCTTTTCACATATGCAAAACAATATTTTTTTCAAGATTTTTTTTGACTCTGTCGGCGGCTAATATGCAAATGAAATCGTATCTATTTTACCACCACATTTTATACTATTTTAATGTACCTAACTTGTTGGTTTGTTAAAATATACATTTTACCTATAGGTACCTTTAAAAGTCGGAGATAGTGACAACCCTGCGTATTCGGCTAGAGTAGGCATTTGAATCTCCTACGGGCCTCGAGTCATCTTACTGATATATTTCTACTATGATAATACTTAATATAAATTTTTCACGCAACATTATTTATTTATTTATTTATTTATTTATTAGTGATATTATTAAAGGAAAGTGATTGAAGATCGGAGAAGTTAATTTTAGACATTTGCCGAGTACTGCCTACTATAATGGCTTGGCATTTGTCGGGGTTTACCTTTATGCCATATTTAGTTGACCATGTTTGAAGTCGAGACAAATCATCGTTGAGAACTTGGATTGCGTTAGGTAGTTCGTCTATTGAGGAATGGCTATATAGTTGAAGGTCGTCAGCATACATATGAAAATTACTGTGAAAGTTTGGAGATAAAAGGTTAATGAAAAGAGAAAATAAAAGCGGGGACAAGATTCCACCTTGTGGTACGCCAGCATCTACATCACTCCATTCTGAGAGATCTTGACCGGTTTGGATAGCTTGTCGACGACATTTGATGTAAGCAGAAAACCATTGGGTAGCAGTAGAGGAAAATTTCAGACTTGGTAGAATGGCTAAGAGTAAGTCTTGATCCACTGCATTGAAAGCGTTGCTAAAATCAATCAGAACCAACACAGTTAACAACATTATCCATACATCAATACAGATAAATAAAATTAAAGCGTCTGTTTGGAATGTCAAAATAAGAAACTGTTTGCATTATTTGAAAGTATATATGGAACCTTTTTTATGCTAAATAGGCAAGCATTTGACCACTATCTCACCTTATGGAAAGTGATGAATCTATACAACATATTTATAATTGTCTGTTTGTTCCGGCTTATCTCGGAAGTTGCTGGACTGATTTTAATCGGAATTTTACTGGCAGATAGCTGATCTTATCTTAGTAACACAAACTTCTTTATTTTGTAAAAATTAATAGGGTTCCGTAAAAAAAATCAATGCTAATATTTTATTATCGCGCGCGTCTTAAGCAGGTCAAATTCTCCTCCTAAGTTAAAAATAATATGAATATGATACCATCGAATAGGAAACAAACCTACGGCTTGTAAACGTAGTTTTGTTTCCCATCTCGATGGTTTTATCCTATTTAAAAATTACTTTAGCTACAACATCCTTGAATAAAACTAAATTTCATTCGGACGAAGTCACGGACAGCAATCAGTTTAGATCAGGCAACCCTAATTTTTTTGCATAACTTTTTACACGCGATATGGGGATGGTATTTTGGTATCGGTTTCATCTTGGTACACGATGAGGTAGGGTTGTCGATAACCTGCGCCGCCGAGTTTCTTGCCAGGTTCTTCTCGAGATGGCTGTAATTTTGCGAATCTGGCAATAGAATCATTAATTTTCATGAATGCCTCCTTGGAGCCCATGTGAATAAACGATTTTGATTTTGATTTTTAGCCGGGCCCACGGTTTATTTATTTATGATTTAACATAAGTTAATGTTCTATTTTTTTGTTTTAGTTTCCCTCAAGATCCTGTTATAAAAGATAAATGGATATCTGCGACCGGGAAAACAAATTGGTTCCCTACAAGTTTTAGCAGAGTTTGTTCGGTTCATTTTAGTAATGAAGATTTTATTTCTGGTACAAAGAGGCGCACCTTGAACAAGTTAGCCGTACCTACTGTTAATATATGGAAACTTATCACTGGAAATGTAAGGTTTTACAATTTAATGTTGTCTACTTCCTACTATCCTATCCTTCCTACTAATATTGTAAATCCGAAAGTTTGTGATTGTATTTGAGTGTTTGTTACCAGTAGGTCTATTCTGGTCGTCAAAATACGATTGTTGGAATTGATGCGACGTCGAAACGACGGTCGATTGGTTGAAATTTCAGTTGATCCGATGTTCATAACAAAAGAAAATCGTTCGATTTCGACGTCGATGTGACGCCCGGAATAGGTATCTCCGTAACTACTAACCTAATTTTAATGACATTTGGAATGTAGGTTGCTTATATTCTGGATTAAAACATAGGCTACTTTAATCATCATCATCATCATCATCATCATCAGCGGTCGAAGCCGCGGGGCACGGCTAGTAACATGATAAATCCGAAAGTTTATGTGTGTGTGAATGTTTATTATCGCCTATCTCCGTAACTACTTAACCAATTTAGATGAAATTAGAAATTTAGATATTATAGTTTCTGCAATAACACATACGCTAATGTAATAACCCGACTTTAAAAAAGAAGGAGGTTCTCATTTCGACTGTATGTTGTTGTTTTTTTTATGTATGTTACCTAAAATTCTTTCTGGGTGAACCTATTAAAAAAAACGTATAAACGTATAAACGACGAGCAAAAAGACTCATTGGCGATAATAAGCTAGTCGAGTCTAAATTGCGGAGTCTCAGTCACCGACGTAAGGTCGCTAGTCTATCGGTATTCTATCGTCTACATTTTGGAGAGTGTGCGCAGGAATTACATGAGTTAATTCCACCATGCCCGTTTTACCATCAAACAACAAGACAAACTGTCAAACGTCATCCATTTATGGTTGACATACCTCCAGTTCGCTCGAAGCGTTTCGCTTCTACGTACATCATCCGTACGGCGAAGGAGTGGAACTCATTACCTGTGTCTTTGTTTCCCGAAGGGTATAATTTGGGAGTGTTCAAGTCAAGAGTGAACAGGTATCTTCTAGATAAACATGTCACATCTTCGGCCGCATCATCACTTTCCATCAGGTGAGATAGTGGTCAAATGTTAATCTATAAATCATAAAAAAAAAAAAAAGTTTAATACATTAAATCTGATCAAGGTTCCGAAGATAAAGCGATAAAGTCAGTTTTTTTAAGCTTTGCTTGCGTTTAATTGTTTTGTATTGTAACTTGTGTTTCAGTCCTCAGATGATCGGCATTTGACTTCTACATGTAAACCAGCAGATCCCTGTGGGTCATCGACCGATTCGCACAAACGCCCTTTTCAATCTGTAGATGTAAGATTTTATCATATATTTGCTCACAATTGTTCCACATTTTCTAAAGATATATATAACGACGATAAAAATGTTAAATGGGTAGTTGAACATAAAGCGGAATGACGAATGTAAAATCACGAAATCTTATATATAAAAATGAATTGCTGTTCGTTAGTCTCGCTAAAACTCGAGAATGGCTGGACCGATTTGGCTAATTTTGATCTTGAAATATTTGTGGAAGTTCAGGGAAGGTTTAAAGGGTGAGAAAATATAAAGAAATCGCAATAAAATTAGTAAAAAGTAGTATTTTATCTTCCCATACAAACTGTTCGTACCTATCAAACAGAAGATGTTTCTGAATATTTGACCACAGACAATTGGCGGTATGAAGTTCGCCGGGTCAACTAGTGTTTAATATTTTTCTCATGTAAGTGACGTTTTGTCTTTTTTTGAGAAATAAATTTCTTTAAACCTATATAGGTTTTTTGACGTGAGGGAAAAAATGGTGTTGTTGATTTTGTAAAATTTTCCAAAACCTGTGATTCTTCGAGTGTTAATGTGTTATAATGGTGGATTATTAACCGTTGATACTAAGTGAACGTGCATAAGTGTAGGCAAATCATAAAAAGTTGAAAAACGTGATTTTCGCCTTCGCTCCAAAACTCCAATAGAAGTTCTAGTAAAGTTTCCACCACTTTACTAGGGCATGACTTTACTATGACTGGACCTTGACTCTTTTACTTGACTTTGACTGTGACTTGTGACTAGGACTTATAATATGAAATACACTTGAAATATTATATTATCACTTGACACTGGCTAAATGCACAAGATTGCGAAGCCATAACTAAGAAGAAGAAGAAGAAGAAGAAGAACCTATATAACCGTTGAAGGTTTGTGGTTTATTTTATTTTCGGATACAACTTGGATTGTAGCACTATAGAATGTTTAATTTTGTCACGCGATATACACATGTATGCAAAATTTCAGCTCAATCGGTAACCGGGAAGTGGATCAAATTTAATTTGCAAGATTTAATGACAAACATGGACAGGTGAAACTAAACAAAAGCTTGTAATAAAGTCTCAGAATACAGAGTTCTTTCTGTATTCTGAGACTTTATTACAAGCTTTTGTTAATAAAGTATCTATCGTTGCGATGCCGCTTAAAAATTTGATTTTGGTTGACACGTTACATTTATATTGGATTGTATTTAAAATCGTTGCTTGCGGTAATGAGGTTTCATATACTACGTACCTACTAGAAAAGACGCCGCGCCATGACTAGCTTAATGCCAACACTCGTTGTGGTCCATGGACTAGAACTCGCTTAGTCTGTGCCGGGCTGCCGTCGATGCTTTACGTGTGTTGTTAAAAGTAGCTATTTAAATAATGCCTTCATGTGTACTAAGGTACTGTTCAAACCACTCAAGAAAGTCAAATAAAAGTCATGGAGTGACTTTTCACCGGTAAGTTTACTGTATTCTCGATAAAACGTATTTATTGTAATTAGATTTTGTCCGTTCGAACTTTGTCTCGCTCGACGCGTCATCGTGGCGGCCATGTTCAGGCGAATTTCATAGAGTAAAAAGTTATGCGTGCAGATGTCACAAACAACAGTATTAAAGAATTTCAGGGAGTTTTGCCGCGAAACATGGCGTTGTTGATTTTTCTATATTTTTCCAAAACCTTCGAGTGTTAATGTGTAACAATGGTGGATTGTTAACCTTTAATACTTAGTTAACGTGCATAAGTGTAGGCAAATAATACAAAGTTGAAAAACGTGATTTTTGCTCTCTCTCCAAAGCTCCAATAGAAGTTCTGGTAAAGTTTTTACCACTTTACTAGGGCATGACTTGACTATGACTGGACCTTGACTCTTTTACTTGACTCTGACTCTGACTTTTTACTATTGATTTGAAATACATAATTACTTGTCACTGGCTAAATGCATAAGATTGCGAAGCAAAAAAAAAACAATTTCAGACTTCCAATCCAAGGTCTCGGTGTCAATAGCTATATTTAATAGACTTCTAAACTATTGACACTCCTCTAAGCTCAATCAAAAGTATCTTGGTGGTGGAGTATCCTATTTGGCGTGTTCTTATGGACCTAATGTTTGCAGAAAAAAAACCCATGAGTTATTTTATGAAAGGCACAATTTATCCGACTACGGAAAGCGATCAATGGGGTATTTTGAGGTAAAAATTGTATGGGCTTTGAAATTCTGATCCGCAACCTTTTTTGTGTGACGAAACACTTCGTCACACAAAAATGTAATACAAAAGTTTCGTATTGTGTGTCTTTACGACACCTGTGACCACGTGTCTGCACGCCCTGTTTTTTTAAATGACGTATTATTATCATATGATGCATTTGGATTTAAAGGTTTCCTCGGCCGGGACATGAGATGCGAGAGGAATGGATTAAATTTGTGCGAATAAATCGCAGCGAAAGAACGTGGCTACCTTCTGAGCATACAAACATATGTTCCTTGCATTTTAACGATGACGACAAATACACTACAAAAAAAGGGCGACTTTACTTAAAAAAAACTGCAATACCATGTGATGAGGTAAGATTTGTTGTTAGAAAATAAAATAATATATGTTTATTTTTATTGTATAAAACTGTGTAAAATAATTCTTATATTATATTATTAATAGTAATTAACAGTCCTTTCATTTCGGGCGTACAATAATATCTTAATTTACACATTAAGCTTAATATTAGTTCAATTAGTTAAAAAAATATTTATTTACATTTTAATCTTAGTAGTTATATATAGTAGTTATAAAGACATAGATACTAATTATAATTGCGATTAAAAGAATAAAAAATGTACACATGTTATTATTCTATATTCTACAACTTTTAAAATTTAATTTGCAATAACAATAATGTTCACAAATATTTATATTAAAACTTGGTTGCAAAACATTGATTTACCTCGGTTTGTATTCCGTACGAGAATACAGCCAAATACCTAGGCATGACACTAGACGTTAAGCTTCGCTGGAAAGCACATGTCAAAAAGAAACGCGATGAGCTAGAGCGCTACAGAAAAATGAATTGGCTACTTGGGAAGTTTTCTTCATTGTCAGTCTACAATAAATTACTTTTGTACAAGCAAGTCCTCATGCCAATATGGACGTACGGTATTCAGCTGTGGGGCTGTACCAAACATAGCAACATCCAGATGATACAAAGATTCCAAAACTGTACTGAGGGGCATTGTTAATGCACCATGGTACATTAGAAATGACGATCTTCATCGGGACCTAAAAGTGGAACTCGTCGCTAGTGTTATAAAGAAGCTTATGAGCAAAGACTTCATCACCATGTAAATGTTGAGGCAATCCAGCTCCTCGACAACACAGACTTAGTGAGAAGACTCAAAAGAACTAAACCTTTTGAGCTAGTGTAGTGATGTGACAGTGTAATATAGTGAGTGCTATTAACAAAGAACACAAGAACAAAGTGTCTTCCCGATAATAGAGACAGTAAGAAAAGTGTTATTGGACACATTCTTAATATACTACTTAACAGTTTAGGTCAAAATTAAATTACCTATTAGTCTTAAGGCTAGATCGTAATTCCAATGGTGTTCCAAACGTAATTGGTACATCATAATAAGAAAAAAAAAACCTCGGTTTGTACTAACCTTTTTTTTCAGCTGCTACATAACGTAACCGATTCAGATTCAATTTTCATTACTCCGAGAAAAAAAAACTGGATAATTCTCAATGGATTCGACATCCGAAATCATAATAAACTGCACAACGACTTTAACCAGACACGACGAACAACCGTATTTTTATTTTTTTAATACCTATTAATACAATTTGAAATAAGTATGAATTCTAATATTTTTTGTAGGTACAAAAGCTGTGTCTCTTCTGGTATCTTTAATCTATAGAGAGGACATGTTGATAATAGTTGATAATACTACGTTGGCGTAAGCGCCACGCCACGCCATGCAGTTCTTCTTGGCTCTTACGACGATGTTTAGCGAGAAAAATATCCTACTAATATTATAAATCCGAAAGTTTGTGTGTAAGTATGTTTGTTCCCTCTTCACGCTTTAATGGCTGAACGGATTTGGATGAAATTTGGAATGTACATAGCTTATACCTAGGATTAACACATAGGCTATTTTTTAACTTGATAATAGCACGGCTAGTACTCTATAAGCGGTCTAGCCATAGTAGAAATAAATTTCTAGGTTGGAGTTTTGCCGCGAAAGTGAAACGATGGCGTTGTTGATTTTGTATAATTTTCCAAAACCTGTGATTCTTTGAGTGTCAATGTGTAATAATGGTGCATTATTAACCGTTAATACTTAGTAAACGTGCATAAGTGTAGGCAAATTATACAAAGTTGAAAAACGTGATATTTGCCTTCGCTCCAAAACTCCAATAGAAGTTCTAGTAAAATTGTACCACTTTACTAGGGCATGACTATGACTATGACTGGACCTCTCTCTTTTACTTGCCTTTGACTAAGACTTGTGACTAGGACTTTTAAAACGAAATACACTTGAAATATATTATTACTTGACACTGGCTAAATGCAAAAGATTGCGAAGCCAAATATAAAAAAAACGTACTATGGGGTAGCGCTGCGCATGTTTTCGACTGACTTCACAAAAAAGGAGGTTGTACTCAAGTCGACTGTATTATTTTTATGTGTGTTATCTTGTAACTTATTAGACGTAAGTCATTATTTCCTATTCTGTTATCTATCTATCTTCTTTCCACGTGAAACAATTTTATTTTTTTTTTGTTTAAAGGATTTTGCTTCCCATTGGTCCCATTTAAATTTGATCAAGATCTGAAGAGAATATAATAGAATAGAATTATTTATTCGCCTTAAAACAAAGATTGTTACACTGTGCAAGTCATATTGTTAGTACAATGAATATCCACTACAATGTATATGTAACATCTTAAATAACAATAAACTGATATAAATTATATTTATAATAATTTTGACACTTAACTAAAAATTGATAATATAGTATGTAAATAAATAAATGTCAAAAAATTTGTTAATTACATTCCATAGTTAAAAATAAATAATTGCAGGAGCATGTCATTAATTGTCATTAATTAATTAATATTAAATCTGATCAGTAGTTCTTGAAATATCTTCAATAATGCGTGTTTAGTACATCTAATCTGATCAAAAGTCCGAAGATAAAGCGAAGACGTCGGTTTTTTTAAGCTTTGCTTGCATTTAATTATATTAGGTTAGAACTAGTTAGAAGCTCTTGAATCTATTGGCCGGCGAGCCAAAAGACTCATTGGCGACAGCTAATCGAGTCCAGTTGCAAAGTCTCGGTCACCGACGTAAGGTGGCACGCTTATCGGTATTCTATCGCTTACATGGAGAGTGTGCACAGGAATTACATGAGTTAATTCCCCCATGCCCTTTATACCATCTATCAACAAGACAAACTATCAAACGTCATCCATTTATGGTCGACTTACCTCCAGTTCGCTCAAAGCGTTTCGCTTTTACGTTCATCATCCGTACAGTAGCCCTAGCACGAATAATTCTTTGTCTCGTAACGTTAACGTATCGAGCTTACCGTACGAAAACGGAGCATTACGATAGTCGGTAGCACAAAGCACTTGTCATCTACTATCGAGAATTCGAAAGTATTACGTAAGTGACGTCATTCTGCGTAAAAAGTGGTGGGCTCCATTTAATGAAAACCACGAAAAAAGACCGAAATGTTATGAAAAAAAAATTAAATTGTTTATGCATAATGCTAAAAATATGAATTTGACACCTATCCATTGTCAATCTGAATTGTCATTTTAATGTTTTTTGACTGCAATCGTCGCTAAGGACGGTCTCTAAGGAAGTTGAATGCCTCTTTGGTCAGCCGGAAGTAGTTTTGAAAGTTGTTTTTTGAAAGATTGAACGCATTATATTCATTATTGTTTGCCCGGCTTCCAATTTCTCTCTTAAAACCAATTTTAACAACAATTTATTTAATAACTTAATGAAAACCAAGTAGGTAAAAAATTAAATATCCTTAAACCATAGGTATCATTATTAATCTTTTATATATTTGCTTATTTCTCGCATCTTTGATGAGCCTTCCTGCTAAATAATAATGCAAAGAGCTCCGTAGCATTTTATTTAATTGAAGAAAAACCATTCTAAATCGTTTCTAACACCTGACGAATGTTTTCTCACCGACAAATTCTAAGTGAATAATGTTTCGTACGTTCTCGATAGCTTTACGATAGCCAGCCTTCGAGCTAATGTCAAAATAAGGTTCGTGCTCGCAATTTTCATACGAAATGTCTCAAGTAACGTTAACGTGACGATACGAAGGCGATAGGAGAGTTGTCAAAAGCGTTCGTGCTGCCGAATTTAGTTCAATTTACGCACTGTAGAGGCGCTAATAAAATTTCATATAAATTGTTGACGTTTACGATACGAAAACTTTCTCGCAAGTTGTTCGTGCTAGGGCCACTGTGAAGGAGTGGAACTCATTGCCTGCGTCTTTGTTCCCCGAACGGTATAATCTGGGAGTCTTCAGTCTCGAGTGAATAGGTATCTTCCAGGCAAGCATGTCACATTTTGGGCCGCATCATCACTTTCTATCAGGTGAGATAGCGGTCAAATGCTTGCCTATTCCGCATAAAAAAAGACGGCATAATTAGTGTTTAGATATCTAAGTCAGTCCACGGCGGCGCCCTCGCCGCGCAGGCCTCCGCTGTCATTATGCAGGATTTTTTGTTTTGAATTGCTTTTCTAGTACGTAGTACCTTCTCATTACAAAATAGGTATGGTTGGCGAAACAGTTGGCGCAGTGGACAGGCGTCTGCTCTCTGCGCCGTGGGTACTGGGTTCGATTCACGGCAGGAGCACTAATTCCTTCCCAAGGGATATTTGTGCTTCTGGTTCTGGGTGTAATGTGTGTGTGATGTGAATGTTTCCGGCTCCCACGATACAAGTCTTCGAACTTAGTGTGGGGCTGTGAGTGTGGGGCTGTGGGTGTGAATGCTTTTGTTTTGTTTGTTTGTCGTTGCGATGCTGCTTTAAACTTTGATTTTGGTTTACACGTTAATATTTGCGCGCATCTATTGGATTGGATTCAATATCCAATCCAATGGATGGTTGCGGCAAATATTATTCATGTCCCAATAACCGCCATTCGCATTTTCTTTTCCTAACCGCCACCATTGGTGCCAGATTAAAGTGGATGTTGGGAATAAATTTCCTTCAAAGAACATAGTAAATTATATTCTACTTTTTTAACAGGCCAAACCGGGGACTTCTGCTGATCCTGCTTTAGTAACCGTGAAGATTGAATACTTAGACGAGCCCGGTACAAGCTCTGCATGTCCAAACGTAAGTGTATGAAAAAATATGTTCCGGCAGCTATCCTTAAGATTCATTCTTGGACTAGCGCTTTCATTGCTTTATGTACGCTGTGTTCCGCTATGAGACAATCCTACTAATATTATAAATTCGAAAGTTTGTGTGTAAGTATGTAAGTATGTTTTTTGCCTCTTCACGCTTTAACAGCTGAACGGATTTGGATGAAATTTGGAATGTACATAGATTATACTTAGGATTAACACATAGGCTACTTTTTAACTTGATAATAGCGGGCGAAGCCGCGGGGCACCGCTTGTCACTTAATAATATAAAAAAACAAATTTCAACCATTTCGAAAAATACTCATGGTCTTCAGCACACAGAACCACTAGTCCTATTTATTTGACTCTTTAATCGGATATAATTGCAAAATATCATATTTTTAGGGAGCTTGCTTCTAATATAAATCTCCCTTCTCCAGGACCCTCTGGAGACACGCTGCCCTTCCCCCTCGGGTCTCTCAGACATCGGCTCCGATGACTTGGAAGGCGCTCTCGAGACCCCCCTCGTGTCACAACTCAAGCGACAACTGAAGCAAATGCAGAAACAACTCAAACTTAAAGATGAGATAATCGAAGAAAAAAACATCAAAATAAAAGCAAAAGATAATGAGATCACAGAATTAAAAGTCAAAATAGAAGCCATAGAAAGATCGAACGGTCGTCTCAGTGAGAAAAACAGGACGATGAAGCTAATACTCGCTAAAATGAAAAGAAAACTGTTAGGAAATAATCAGAATAGTGCTGAGAAAAGTAATAAAGAAATTTTTGACGCAGATGATCCTACAGTCGATGCAGTATAGCTTAACTACGACAACATCGCTTCCAAAATGCAAAACGTTTGAATAGAGTCCCTATATTGTACGACCAATAATGCACAGCCTGATAATGTAACCAGTATTCCGTGAAATGGCTTTCAATTATCAGGTTGTGCAATGCGGGCCGTACATTATTCGATGTGAAATAATAACATGGACCGATTTTGTACAGACAATAATACGCAGCCAGGAAAACGCAACCAATATTTGAATTGAATGTACACGAAATATCAGTTCATGCAACGGAAAATATTAGCACGAGCTGATAATGTACAGCCAATAATGCACGGCCGATAATTCATGTATATACAAATGTCAAAGCCAAAGCTTCGTTTGGATGATCCAGTAATTTCAAGAGGGCAAGATATGACTGTTTAAAGTTTTCATACAAACTATTTATATTCGAAAGAAAAGCGTGAGAATATTTTGTTCATTTTTATTTCATATATTTTTCTTTAAAAAAAATTGTTTTATCGCAGTTCAAACCTAACCTAACCTAACCTAGACTTGTAACCACTTTTATAAAGACCACAGGGAAGCAAATGTTCTTGGGTTAGAACTTTTTAATAGTTTGTGCCAACTCGCCTAAACAAACGAGGCATCGCATAGATAGTATATGTTTGTCTATGGTTGGCTTCCAATTATTGGCTGTGCAATACTGGCCGTACAATATCGACACAGAGTGATTATACACAACCAGTATTGCAAGCACAGTATTGCACACTCTGATATTTGGAAGCCATATACATGAATTATTGGCTATACATTATTATTGGCCGTACATTATCGACACAGACCGGTTTTGTACAGGTAATAATTGGCAACTCGGGAATGCACGGCATGATATTACGAATACAAGCGCCATCAACTCACAATGCGTGTGCGTGCTGAGACGGCTGTCAAACATAAACAAATCCAAGGATTTGTTGCTCGACTAGCGACGTCGTTGATCTATTATTATTAGCTAATGTATATATGTACTAAAACAAATAAAGAATTTTATAAGTGATTTATTTTTTTAATTTTGGCTCCGTAATCTTGTGCATTTAGCCTTTGTTAGTAATCTGAAAGTCTGTGTGTAAGGATGTTTGTTCCCTCTTCACGCTTCAACGTAGTATATAGATCATACCTAGGATTAACACATAGGCTACTTTTTAATTTGATACTAGCGGGCGAAGCCGCAGGGCACGGCTAGTATAATATATACAAGTGTAAAAAACTAATAACGGACTTCAATCGCAAATATCGCCGACACTTTTCATCAGATCTTGATCCAAATATATTATTATAATGTAACCAAATAGACCCTTTCGAACAAAACAATATAATTCTCCAAATCGATTAATAAATCGAGAAATAGACCGAGTTCAGAGGTAACATAGATAAAAAAATTATTCCAAAGAATTGAGAACCTCCTCCATTTTTTGAAGTCGGTTATAATGTAGCCCTAGTCAGATACTTCTCGAGATCGCTGTAATTTTGCGAATCTGGCAATAGAATCATTAACTTTCATGAGTGCCTCTTTGGGGCCCATTTGAA
Organism: Lomographa bimaculata; assembly: GCA_948107665.1. Taxonomy (NCBI): domain Eukaryota; kingdom Metazoa; phylum Arthropoda; class Insecta; order Lepidoptera; family Geometridae; genus Lomographa; species Lomographa bimaculata. The sequence goes on along the minus strand of OX403610.1, from coordinate 8,609,058 downwards.
TAAACGATTTTGATTTTGATTTTGACAAGTCACAGTCAATGTGCATGTCCGCAAGGAAAAACTGTTGAGACGAGGCATAGTCAAGTGATACCCTATTTAGTGATAAAAACTTTACTAGAAGTTTTGGAGCGAAAGCGAAGGTCACATTCACTAAGTAGTAAGTTGTAACGACTAATAATCCACCATTATTACACATCAAGAACACACAGTTGAAGAAAAACAAGTTCTGGAAAACCGTAATTAAGGCGAGACCTTCAAAATTTTAGTGTATTTTGACTCCTTGCAGCTTACAATCGACGCAATTATGGATATTGATTTTTACATAAACAGTAGTTGAACATATAATCTATTAAATGTCTAACTTTAAAACACGCCTGGTAAAAGTTTTCTCTATAGAAAAATTTGCCAAAGTAGCACCTTCGATTCTCTTTGTTTGCTTGATATTGGAAAACAATAACTTATTAGACGCTAACACTTAGCCACAAGAAAGGTATTCAACCATGGTAAACTATCTCTAAGAAAGAAAAAAATCATATTCAATGGTTTTTGTATAAATGGCCAAAAACAAAATTGGCACTTACGCTATATCCTTCTCTGTTAAACACGTCCGGAAGTGATAGCGTTATTACTTTCTTTTTTTGCATTCAGTCGGTCCGTGACCTTTGCCCACAACGAACCTATGCTCTGTGTTCCTAGCTCCCGGTTCACAGAATACGTAAAAGAAAATCCAATCGAAATAAAAAGTAATATAAAATTGATAATATTTCTAAGTGGTTTTTGTAAGAGGTACCTACTTATAGGCTGGTGCCTGATGCCGTACTGTGTTATATTTAGGTTTAATAAAAGCTGAGAACATATAGGTAACGGTGGTTTTACTATGGGTAATAAACACTGCCCGAAAAATAAAAATAAAGCTAATTTGAAGCGCTTGAGGAAACATGCCGCTGAGATTAGAGAGAAAAAACGTAAGTACTCGTACATATCATATTACCTATATACCTAGATAGAATATATGGCATATAGGTATCTTTGTAAATGAAAAAAAAAAGACGTGTGACACTCGGGAACTGCCGCGGTAAAGCTATTGCATAGCATTTTTTATCAACTTATGCAATTATAATTATTTATTTATTTTATTTATGCAGTATTTTTTTCCCTGCCACCTAGAGGCGAGTTGCTGAACTAAGGAGACAAGCGTGATATTTCAAAAAAGTCATTAAAAGTTCTGCTATTCATCGATAGATGGCAAAACTAAAAAGTATCACCGCTGTGCCGGTCGGATCCAGAAATTCCGTACGAAAATAACCTAACACCCCCCGTGTTAGGTTATTTTCGTACGGAATTTCTGGATTCGGTCTCCACGCTCAAGGCCCGCGATAGAAGCTATGCAATAGCTTAAAAGATATACCTTGATTCTTAGTTACTGATACAACAAGAAAATTGTCAATAGCTCGTCAGTCTCTTGCCTGTCATGTTTAGTGTGGGGTGCTACGGAAGCATGTAATGGTAAAAAATGGTAACAAGAAATGGGTACATCCAGTTCGCTCGAAGCGCTTCGCCATTTTTTTCACTTTCGCTGCAATAAAAACTACACATTGCTCATTTTGGCACGTATTTCGTGCTGCCACCACTGGTTATTTATCTATGCACTGGTTTTCGAGACCGAGTTACCGCATGCCGGTGAGGTGTTTAGTAAACATTGGAGAATAATATAATTCTGGCAACGTCGCATTTGTTACGTCTCTTCGCGCGTCGCGTCGCGTGGTCAATATCTCAATAGGCGCGCCCCCCGCCGCCGCGCGTCCGTCGAAATCACGAGGTCACGGTCGGTCGTTGTTCGTGATACGAGTTATCATGAGTTATGCTATAAACTCTTAAGTGATACGATAATAAATAGTTGAAAACAGTATTTTATTGAAATGAAACTTCTTATAGGAAGGGTTTTGAAATTCTGATTTTCAACTTTTATTCATCACAGTATTAACCCCACCATTTTCGTCACACAAAAACATTGCGGATCAGAATTTCAAAGCACTCCCATAGAAAGTTTCATTTAAATGTTTTCTGTTTAAATGGTATTTTCCGCTGCCCGTAACGTTGACCACGTATTTCTTTCAACCCGACTAACACTCGAGCTCGAACAATATAGTATACACTGGAATTACTGGAAACAAGCTCTGCGTAGGTATAGGTACACGTAGTTTGTGCAGCACATAGCCGAGTGTTTCCCAATTGCCAAATAATGCGTAGTAGAGATTGTCTAAGCTGAAATGACGGGCACCACCTTCGAATTTACGCACACAAAGCGTGGTCGGATTTATCACCCGACTAGTCGACCGTCTTGTACACGTGCAGATCCATTGTTCACTGAACAATCGACGCTCCCATACAGAGGAAGTGTCGTCATTAATATTTGCACTCACACATCTAAATAAACTAATTAAGTAGTGGGGCGCGTCATTTCAGCTTGGACGAGCACTACAATATTAACAAATTGCTATAGAATTCAACGATACCCTTCAACAGTAACTGTTACTGACTACTGTGCCCTCAGAATACAGAAAGAACACTGTGCCATGCATCGAGATAAGAAAAAAACCTACGGTTTGTAAAAGTGCCATGTATCAAAGCGCGCGACGAGCCGCGACGTTGCCAGCTTGGTTGCGGATCGCCGCAACCGAGGAGGGACATCCACCGCGCTGGTCCACCACTCGTTGCCACCTTTATGTGCAAAAGCGTAAGAGGGATAAAAAAAGTGCTCGGATTAAGGCCAGTGAGCAAAATACGCTTCTTTTAAAAAAAAGTTGAGTCCTATCAATACGTTCTTGCAAGCACAAAAAAATATATGTTAGATTTGATCATATTTGTCGTATACCTATTGAGTCCGAAACTTGATATCGTAAAACTTTCTTGATAAAAAAAAATTGTGAATTTACCTCTAAGAATTTACTTCTGGCAATTGCAACTCTTGTATTTCTCAATATTAGTTGTCAAATTTAATATATGTGACGTATCATATTATATAGCAAATTCCTATTGCTTTTATTTTTTGGTTTTTATTTATTTGTAATTTATTTAATTATTTTATCTCATGTAACTCGAGCGCACCGCTGCGACACATCGCGTCGTCAATAGTCGTCATTCCTTTTCTCCCTCATTTCAATGCAGTACGACAGTGACCGCTGCGGCGCGCTGCTAGATGGTTGTGTGTCGCTTTGTTCCGCGCTCGTTTATCTCCAACTAAAATTTATTTCAAGAATCTGGTGTAATAAAAAAATGGGAAATAAATCTAAGAAACGGAAGGCAGCAAAGAGGTGTTTCTCTCTGAGACAAAAACATATGATGGAAGTTGTAAAGTAAGTACCAACCAGATTTTACTAGATTTGCCTACTTTTTTTAAGTTTGATAGCTACTACAAAAAAGTTCTCATTTGTACTCATTATGCAGAAGCACGGTAAATAAGAGTACCTGCATATTGTGACATAAATGCTCAGACTCCGAGCAAATTGAAGTAAAACCATCGAGATAGGAAACAAACCTACGGTTTGTAAATACAACATCCTTGAGTAAAACAAAGTCACTTTCACTAATCAATTTCGATAATCATCTTGTTCAGATTTACTTAGGGGGCGTCCATAAATTACGTGAGGTATTTTTTTTAATTTTCTGTCCCTTCCCCCCCCCCCCCCCCCTGGTGAGATGTCGTGAGATTTTATTCTACCCCCCTCCCCCATCCCCCAATCTCACGTGAGATTTTTCAAAATGTGGGTTTCTTACGTAAACGCGTTGGATTGTTATTGTAAAAAGAAGAAAAAATTTGCTTCGTGCTTTTATTTACAACTAGTTAAGGCTAGTAAGTAATCAATATTGCTGAGAGTTTAATTATAAGTGTAATAAAAATTTTACAATAGAATACCTAAATCGTTAAACTACTGTGATTAAAAAAAGAATATCTACTCTAATTCAGTCCATGGAGAATCATGCGCGGCTACACTGTACCGTACATTCAGATTAAATTGAGCTATTTGGTATAAAACAAATATTGTTTGACAGTCAGTAGATGTATAACGTCGAAGTATGAATAAATTACTTTCTTTCGAACGAATTAGTGAATGATCTTGAAGCGTAATCGTAATACGATTAAGATCATTACTAACTTACTTAATCGTAACTATTACGCTTAAGATTAAATCTTAAGCATGTACTCTGGATTAAATGGACCAAAATAGTATATATTTTTTTTGTTTCAATCAGAAAAAAAATTGCGTGATATTTGCCGAGACCCCCATTTATTTATTTATTATATATTTATTGTATTTTTATATATTTATAATAATGTTATATGATATTATACATACCTATATGTGTATATATATAAATATTTATATTTTAACTGTTTTAGATCCGCCACCTCTGGGTTGTGACTGAAAATCAGCGCCTATTGGCAATAATGCTGAGTCACGACCCTTTTTGCACTTTTTTTTTACTTATGCCTAATTACCTTTATAAGCTGTTTTTTATTGTCTATTTCATGTTTTTGTTGTTTGTTTATCTTATCCTTAGTGCCAAATAAATGTATTTCATTCATTCATTCATTCACTCTCTCCAACGTGAGATTAGATGAGATTTGACTCGACCCCCTCCCCCTCTTAATCACCTCACGTAGTTTATGGACGCCCCCTTAGGTAGGTACATTCTGCAATCGCTTCTCAATACGGGGAAAGCGTACACTTGTATTTATCGCAGTACATGCATATTCATTGGTGCTTCGAAGCGACATTGTAACAGGAGCCGGATTCAAGCCAGCAATGGTTTTGTTATATGGCAATCGCACCATTTTTTCGCTTGCCTCATTACTGAAATAATAGTTTTGTTCTTTATAGTAAAAGAAAACGGTTGGAGAACAGGCACAGTGATGACGAAGAGATGCTGGAAGATCCAACGAAGGGTGCTTTTCACGAGTAAGTTTTTGATAACAGTAGGTATGTATAGTTGATTCTCCGCGAGCGCGAGGAATGTCACTTAGAGAACAAGAAACATTTTTAGGAAGAAATTATATTTCGGCTTCTAAAGAAGAATGTCAAGAAAGAGAACATCCGATTTTCCGAATTAGTTGTCAAAATTAACCTATTTAAAAATTTAACTTTTTCGATCAAAATGCAACTAACCAAAGAACAATGGCGAAATTTTAGAAGGCCTATGTTTGATCGTATTTAAATGTGAAATTAACGAAATTCACTCAAATAAATTACAAAGATTTACTAAAACAACAGAAAAGGCAGACGAAGCCAGGTAAAAAAATACACATTAAAAGAAACAAAACGATTACTTTCAACCATTTTAAATTTTTCTGTTTTTGTCTATGCTGTGGTTATATATATAACAAGGATGTTGTAGCAAACCGTAGGTTTGTTTCCTATCTCGATGATATATAATAAGATGTTACCATGTCCATTGCCTTACCCTAGTGCATCTCTATATTCCTAAGCCGTAATGCTAATGCTTATGATGTATCCATAAAACAAAAAATACTATGGTAACTTATGTATGAACCATCAGCTGTCTAGAATCCGTCTGTTTTCTAAAAATTGCTGCGGTTGCTATTGCAGTCATCGACATTTAAGGGGAAAAGCAAATGACATGACAATACCAAACTGTCGTATGAATGACGTTTTCACTTTTGACGTTTGTTTTTTTTTTTCATTTTTCTTTTAATATTAGCTTCGCAATCTTGTGCATTTAGCCAGTGTCAAGTAATAATATATTTCAAGTTTAAACGTAGTGGTGGCTCTTTGGAATGGGCTTTTATCACGAATTCACGACTGTCAGAACTGTTGGCGTATTCAAAAAGAGATCGGCAAAGTGTGCTGAGCCATAACCTACAAATATGTTTTGTTTAATATCTCTATAACTAGGCCTTCTAAAACGACAATTCTTTTAAAATTAAGCTCAGAAGGCAACGGGCCTTATGTAAGATATTTTTTATCTATATACGATGCTATTTTACTTCAACTAAAATGATGTATGGGAGTTCGCCATTGTTCTTTCTGCCTTGGCGCTTTTGTACAGAATGAAATGGAAAGCGATGCGTTCGAGTACACAAATTCTGGCTATGATATTTGACAAGCAGTAGGATCTGTAAGATCCCGGAAATATTGTTTTTTTTCGCGACAGCAGCCTGAAAATAGCCTCCGTTAAACCATAGTATTTCTACTATGGTTAAACTCTGGAACTGTTTCCCTCGAACGGGCGTACGTCATACCGTTTTACCGGTTTCATATTCATATTGTAGCCTTTCACCGCCACGAATTATCCACAATTGCATATTTATTCCTCAATAGCTCATTGCTTCAACAATAGGGGTAGAATTAGAACGGCTCTAACCCCCAGTCACCGTCTTACTGTGTAGACACGGACTCTCCTAAGGCGAGTTTCCAAAATGCATAGGTATTAAACTCATTCTATTTAAACACATTCGTTTGTCAGACCCATAGGGTCTGACAAACGTTTTTTACTTTACATGCCAAATAAATCTACAAAAAATTACGAGAAAAACTGTATTTTTGCTATTTACATATCTTAAAAAATGGCTGAGATATTAAATATCAAAGTGCGTATTTCCGGCCGAAGGTTTTTAAAAACGCGTGCGGGGGCGTTCACTAGCCGCTGACGTCACACCCCCAGTCATTGATCATTCATCAACAGGCGCGCTCTCGTTCGCACGCCGCTGCGCAGTAATAAACAAAATTATTAAGTTCTCCGTGTAAACATGGAAAAAAAATACTGTATAGTGCCTCATTGCTTCAATTCAACAGTTAAAACACCCGATAAACTCCTTTTTTATGTGCCTGAGGACCCAAAAATGAGGAAAAAGTGGATGACAGCTATAAAAAGAGTTGATACAATAGGCCCTAAAACTAAAGCGCACTGCTGTGAAGACCATTTCGATGTAAGTATTTGTTAATAATAAGTTTATTATTCTTCTCTACTTATCCTTGCCACATTTGACCTACTTAACCTACCTACTTTTCTACTTTTGATTGCTTAAATAGGTATCTTGAGTTCTACCTAGTACCTACCTACCTATGTAAATACTGACGAAATACTAACTTATTAGAAGATATATAAAGTGCTCGCATACTGAAAGGCTCCATAATTTTGATTATGAATAATTAGTTATGTTCTCACTGAATGGTTAAAATATAGGTAGGTATATATTTTGTGCACTTTTCTTGTGGTGGGCAAAAAATGTTAAACTCGCTTCAGGACACGTGACCGTCAGGACACTTCCAAAATTCGTAAGACGGAGTAATGACGTATTCGTATGTTCATGTTTTGTTTTTCACTTCTGCCGGCACTCCCGGAGTGCAACCCGATGTTTTTTTTAATAAGCAGCGCAGTGCAGCATTTCTCAACGGACTGTATTGGCGGGCCGCAAAATATGTATATGGAAATATTTTCTTCCTACTATAAATAAGTCAATGTTTTGTCAGAAGTATCAAACTCGCGGCCCGCATTTATCCTAAGTTTTCGTTTTTTTAACGATAGACTACCTTTTAAGTGACGCAACGTAAATTAAACACGGTTTTTAATTCACGGTTTTATTTGAGTTTATTATTTGTTTTTGTTTTAGGTGGAAAATGACATGGAAAACTATGTTAAGTATAAACTAGTTGGAGGCAAACTTAAACTCAAGAAAGGCGTAGTGCCTCATAGGTTTACTTGTCAAAAACAATCAGTTGAAAAACCTAAGCGCTCTGTTATAAAAAAACTTAAAATTCCAAAACTGACAACTTCCTCAAGTGAATGTATTGCGTCTACTTCACATGACGTTGAAGAAATATATATTATGGATTCCATTCCTCGAGTTCAAGATATTGTAAATGACCCCTTAAAAGATGTGACAAGAGATGAAAATCTAAGTAGTACCAAAGAAGATAATTTAAAAACGAAAAACAAAAAAAATCAAGTTGTGGGAGAGATATCGACGCGGGATGAGCGAGGGAAACAATCGCATAGATGGTATGTCCAAGAGTAATTTATTAACGTAGAAAAGTACTATTATTACATTTTATAGACGCAGTCTACCGAACTCCTGAAGGAATATAGTCCCAACGGGGTGGAATCAATAGTTCACTCAGGGGCTGATAGGGCGTTTAATATTAGTTCATTCAATTAATAGTCCCAACTAGGTGGAAGCTAAAGTATGCAGAACCAATATGAGAGGAAGTATTACAATTGCAAACTGCGCGCCGGGAGGCACCAGATGTCCGCGAACACGTTGTAGTATCGGCACACGTTGCGTATGTTTACTTGAACTTACGGCAGGTGGCGTTACAAAGTAAATTTAAAAAACAAAGTTTATCATAAAAGTACTGAGACCGATAATAAATATTTCATTTGACAGCTATGGATAAACAACAAAACAAAATTAAGAAACAAAATCCGCTTAAAAATAAACCCTTGACTTCCAGTTTTGAAGAAAAATCTTTGATATCAACAGATACTCACAGTGATTACGATGTATTAGATGAAACAAACATTACTAATTCTGAGGCTAAATTCGATAACGAATCTTTCAAATCATACATGCAAAAAGCCTCTCTTTTATGTGTATCTCGGGAGCCTCAGATGCTTTTAGGCATCCCAAAACAATGGTATTGTTGCATTCAGCTTTTAAGTGAATGTTGCAAATGGTCACCAAGAGATGTGATGGTAGTCTTAAAAAAGGTCCGCGTATATCAATCCAACGCGTCACTTACGCTTGATTTTGGTATCAAGCGGTTCTGTTGGAATTATTTTTAGAAAAAATATTCCAAAAATTTCATCTTGTATGAAAAGTCTTGTATTTTTTCCAAAATCAACGCAAGTTGCGTCTAATATACCAATGCCATTTCGAAAGAGATACAGCAATGTCAAAAGTATTATAGATTGTCTGGAAATACAAATAGAAAAACCGACTAATGCTGCAAAGCAAGCACTAACATGGTCAGAATATAAATCATGTAATACCATGAAATACTTGATATTCATAACACCGGATGGTCTTATTAATTTTCAAGAGCATCTGACTCCGTCATTTTTGAGGACTGTGAATTTCTAAATTTGCTACCTAAAAATAGTGCGGTTATGGCTGATCGAGGTTTTAAGAATGTGGCTCATCTTTTGCAGCAAAAAGAATGCACCTTGATACGCCCACCTATTGTCAGCGCTAAGATAACTCCGACAAAAAGTGAAGTACTAGAAACAAAAAAATTGCAGCTTTGCGTATACATGTCGAGAGAGCCATTGGCAGATTAAGGAACTTTGGATTCTTAATGCCACATGCTACTGTAGATCTTAAACACGTTGATTTATTAGACTACGTAATGATGACTGCCTGCGGCATACTTAATTTACATTAGTCACTGTTTAATTTTAAAGAATGTGTTTGCATACAAATATGCCACTTTATTTCTGAGTATCAGTTGGGACTCCTGTTTTAATAAGTTTTTCAAAAACACACTCCTTCCAAAACTTGCTAATTTTAGCAAAAAGATCCTTACAGTAGCTTTTATCGTATAAAACTTCGTAAACATCTACTTCTTTTGAAATCTCAAAGTCTGCATGTGCAACACAAAAAAGTCCTTTTTCTTTTCCTGTTAAGAGCATCTGTGCTAAATATTGCTTACCTAATGATCCATCTTTGTAATATTTATTAACCGTTGCAGCTTTTGATGGACACTTTATTTCTATAACGTGAGTCTCAGTTACTCCGTCTGGCGATGCTCCAAAAAATGGATAACTTGCACTGAGATAAAGTCCAGAGGGTTTATCGAAATATTTTTTTTTATTTCCACTTCTTTTCTCACAATTTCCTCCAAGGCTTTCCCTCTTTTCATCGCATCACTTTCAATCAAAAGCTTAGCTCCAAATATTTCCTCAACAAGAGTTCCATTTTGTGTGCGGCATTGAGCAGCTTCATGAGCTTTCGATGCAGTAACTCGTCCATACCGCATTTCAAACCAAAGGTCTGAACTGGCTTGCGCCTTAGTTGCTGATTCGACGAGTTGGCATCTCTCATCGGTCATTTTAGTTATGCAATAATTTAGAAAAGATTCAGAACTTAAATTTTCATTGCCTTCTATAAAAGTACATATAAGGTTATGCATAGATAATTTTTGTACCTCTGTTTCATTTTTAAAGTAGGCTGAAAGCTGATAATCAAGCCCAAGATCATTTATTTTTTGCACAATTTTGTCAATGAAGTCGTCGTTGTTAGGTATTTCTGTGAGCTTATTATTTTGAGCAAAATCCTTGGCCTTGATAAACTTCAATGTAGTTCCAATACATGTAAACAATAATATAACAATATAATATTTTACATCTCTTTTAATCACCTGAAAGAGTTGACTTCTTCCAGTAACATTTAACTGAAGTTGGCGAAGGCTCCTCCGTTCTGCGGTGAAGCCACATTAAAAATGCAGAATGTTTACATCCGCCTTTGCTAGCCGCGCAGTCTTCACAGGATATGCTTATTATCTCCTCTTCTCGTTGCATTGCAAAACACAGTGGTAGGGTTTTAAACGCACTTTGTGTTCAGGAGTTATTCGGCACTTGACGGTACATACGTCTCCATCTCTTTTTAACTGTATATACCCTATGGCATCATCTCCGTAGCTCTCTATTCCTGACCTAGAACCACATAACAATTTGAATTAAAAAAAACTTCAAAACGTACGTTTTTAATGTACTATAAGAACGGATTAGCCAAGATTTTGATAAAACATGTCTATGAACAACTGTTAAAAAAACAACATTCAAATAAATAAAAAAAAAACGCATTGTAATCGGTTTACCCGTTTATGAGCTACGGTACTAAAGACAGAAATACAGACATACAGACACACAGACAGACACACATAGCGGTCAAACTTATAACACACCTCTTTTTGGGTCGGGCGTTAATAAACAACCAATAAAAATGATAAGTAAAACTTTTGCGGCCCGCAAGTTGATCAGCACTGATTTCTTAACTATTTTTTATTTTTATTTAAAAAATCTAATGCAGACGTTGTATAAAATTAATCAAAAATATCTGGGTTAGTATAAAAATATAATAATAGGTATTTGCCTACTTAGCAAACTGATAACTACGTAAGTAACTACTAGGACTTATTCATATTCATATTCTTTATTGCAAACATATACAGTTACATTAAAACTAGGTACATGTACCCTGCAAGGGTGTAGCAAAAATAAACTGGTAACTTAGTTGAAAAAAAATTACAAGTTCACTAAACATTAATGCCTATTTCTATAGTCTTAAAATTATTATAAAAAATTACAAAAGTAAGTATATAAAGTAAGTATAAAGTAATCAACTCCAGCAGAAATTTAATATTTTTCGTTCAGCGTGGAACCGAAAAGCTTTTGTCTTCGATAAAGTCTTTAACAGTGTAATAGAATTTTTTAATCAGCAGTTGTTTTAGTTCGGTTTGAAATTTATTTAAATTATTTTCTTGTCTTACCTAGTAGTACCTACTTATATCTGTAAATGGGTAAATAGTACTAAATAGTGACATTTCCTCTAAGTTTATATTAATAAAACACATACAATAATCATCGACAACCTCGAGATGTTGATTGCGAGTACCTACCTAGTATTTTTTTATCGCCGCCCACAGCGATATATATAAGTACTTTACGTTTATATCGATCGCGATGGCGGCCCATAATAGGTACTAAATGAAACACACACACACACATTCAGTTAGGTTTAAGTTTGAACAAATACTTACCCAAGAGTATCTAATGCTTACTTCGAACATACATACCTTTTCATCTTTATTCCACGAATTTCGGCAGCCGTATAATCCTGATTCTTCATGAAATATTGTGCCACCATCAAACTATCCACTCTTGGCAGATTGTCCGACTGACCTTTTAGAAATCCTTCTTCCATTCTACACACTTTAGTTTCACTTTAGTGTAAGTAATCGGATATGAAAGATAATTTATATTATTTTTTTTAAATACAAGATTAGACTCGAAGACGATCGAAACAAAATGAAACGAGACGCGCGTAATCACCGGACCGAGCGCGCCTCGCCGCGTCGCCGTGTCGCGGTCGCGGGCCGAACGGGGGTGTGACGTCATAGCATGAGCGCGCGTAATCTTACAAATTCAAGAAAAGGCTTAAACTTCTCGTCGTTATAACTTCGGAAATACTGCATGCATTGAAGTGAAATAAAAAGTAATTTTATATACATGATCTACGCTCTGATGTTAGGTGTATTTGATAGTAATATTTTGACCCTTTTGTGTTCTCCAATGCAGAAGTAATTGTATTAGGTTTTTATCAGATTTTACAGTTGTAGTATTTTTATTTTAGGATGAGAAACAGGCTAGACCGGAAAGAAGATGACTGCACTAGGGGTGACGCTATTCCGAGGACAAGTGCAAAAGATAATTCAGAAATGGTAGGTAGATAATTTTTTTAGCACCAAATAACCAGCTCTGCGTTTATATCTTGAGTTTATTTTAGTAAATCTATTTTTTTCATAGGAGAATGAACCTTAGATACTGCACCTGATGAATTGATGGAATTCTCAAACCCAAATGTAAATATTTTTCATAGTTGACCATTATATTTTTCTTTGAGTTTTGTTCAAATTAGACATATTAATATCATTTTTATTTTAGCCGGATTTCAATGTTGATGGCAGACGAAATTGATTACCGTTATTTCTGGAGTCAGCTTATGTCTATAAGTGCACACAGCGATAAGTTCGGCTGCAAATTAAACTATCATAAAATAGAAAATGAAAGACAAGTGGGGTTATATCTACATTTTTCTTGAAATATTTGCTTTGTGGATCAAGTTTCTTACTGGAAACCTCTAGTTTTGAAGAACAATCTAGTATTTATGTTAATTCTGGAGCGGTAGCTAATGCAATAATTACAGGAATTGGTCTATCGAACTTAAACAAGATCATAGCATCTTTAGATCTACCAGCAATGTCCTTTCGGTTATATAGTAAAAAACTCGATACCATTTCTGAAATGTGGAAGGTTCCTGATGAAGAAACTATGATAAAAGCTGCCAAAGTGGAAACTGAAGCTGCAAAGTCACGGGGGGATATCAATAACGCAGATATTGCAATGATACCTGTCCAAGCAGATGCTTGTTGGGGTAAACGCTCTTACAAAAACAAATATTCGGCTCTTTCTGGTGTTGCGGCTATTATAGGAGATTATAGTGGTAAAGTGCTACACATAGAGGTTCGCAATAAATATTGTGTAATTTGTGCCCAAACGAGTAAACAAGGCCTGCCCGCACAAACCCACAAGTGTACAAAAAATCATTCAGCCTCATCTACAATTTAACAGCATTGTTGCTGAGATGGTGGGCGATCAAACCAGGTGTAAAAAAAAAAAATATTATAGAAAAAGACGACAAACTTTTGCAACCAAGTTATGAAAAATTAACTTATCAGTATTTTATATGTCACCGGAACGGATTGATCCAAGACTTTCGAGAACAATGGAGATTAGAGACCCTATTTATATAAAAAAGCAAGGAAAATAAATTAAGTAAGACGTTGAAAAAGAACTTATGGAAAGTGAGAAAAAAATGCAAAATAGAGAAAAGAAAAAAGTTGGAGACAAGGAATCAGAAGGAAAAAATAATAATCTGAAAGAGAAAGAAGAAGAGAATGATAATGAAAAGGTTAATTAATTAATAATTGTACAAGAAAACAATGAAATAAGCGATGATGAAGAATTCTTGTGCAAACGGAGAAAGATTTTGTGTGAAAGGAAAAAAAAACACTGAGTTTTAAAATCATTATTTATTTATGCGATTAAATAAATTAAACATATATTTTTCTGAAAATAGCTTTTTTATTAAAAATTTAACTTGTCAGAGAAATTATCTTTTTTTTCTCAGTTAAAACCTCTTGTGATAATAATATACAATGTGTAACAAAAAGGTGTATTAATACTCAAGCCACGTATCTACATGTATGAAGTCTAACAGGAACTTTTGAATTCGCGGTAGCAGCATGAATATTGTTTGAATTAAAGTTTCTAAAAAATTATGTCATTTGCAACCCTTTTTCATCAGCTACCGTTTTAAGCATAGAAAAGAATATTTTCTACGTTGTAAGCTACAAAGTCTTTGGAGATAGACGTCTGACAGTAGGGTTGTCAAACATATTTGAAAATTATATTTATATTGTACTGTTTTTACAAATAAACGCCTTCTTTATTTTCTCGTGGAACTATAATTGGAAAAGTGTTTGATAGTATTCTCAATACGCATTTAAATCACACTTTTTTGAAGACAGGCAGTAGCCGTCTTCAAAAAAGGAGGAGGTTCTCAATTCGACTGTATTTTTAACCGACTTAAAAAAACGAGGACGTTCTCAATTAAGGTAGTCTACATTTTTTTTGAGTTATCCTCAATAATGCGTATTTAATCATCTGATCAAGGGTTCCGAAGATAGAGCGGTGAAGTCAGTTTTTTAAGCTTTGCTTGCTTTTAAAGTTATTGATGTCCTGTTCATATTGCTCTTGATTTCCAGATAGAAGTAGACCCGTCTCACTTCGTATCAAATACTGGTATATTGGAACAACCCTCAAGCTCAGGTGGACAAGCTACTTCCACAAGCCACGAGCCAGCTACTGGTACCAGTGGGCAAGCTTCTTTCCACGCAGAAGAGACTTTACTATTTGTTATAAAGGTGGGATAAGTGATTACACTAGAAAATATAAGTTTTAGGAAATGATTAATAGAGATAATTAATTATTAACTACTCGTTCGCGCCGAACTGAGATCTCGCGCCTACATTTTGTCTAATAGAGAACAAATTTTGAGGTTACTTGCTTATGACTTTTCTTCTATATAATGATTGATTGATTTCTGTATTTGTTGTTCAAGTACAGGATATAACTTACATAACGGATATTATACGTAAGTTTCAGGGTTCAATGTGAAGCCGTTTTTGAGATAGACCCCGGGACAAAATAGGTCTAAAAACAGTGACTTTGGTAGCCTAGAAAGTCGTTATTTTCCAACATGGATTTTTTTTAAAAACGGTTTCGTACTCTACTTGTCAAGTCCTTTTCAACGATACCCCACAAGGGTAGATAAAAAAATTATAAATTTTTTGCTCCCACTTACATGTATAGGGACCCCTTTTAATATTTTCATTTATATAATTTTAAATGTCATTTCTGGCTTTGGGCCGTAGTTTTACACATTCTATGAGAATTTGGAGTCATTCGCTTATATAGTTTAGATGCTAGATGCCTCTGACAGACGGACGGACGGACAAAGTGCTGAACGACCCGAGTCAATAGAGATCTTCGTTCGATCAAAAAACATAAATACTTACACATAGGCTGATAAACAAATGCATGACCCTCTTTTGCGTCACGCAGTGTTATTCGACTTCGAAGACGCGTGGTCCGAATCTCGGATCGAAATTTTGCCAAAATTATAATTTTTTTTTTTTTCAGAATGAACCTGATACTCCTGAGCATGACGCTTATGAAGCTCCTTCACCAGAAGCTGAAGGTTCAGAAATGCCAGAAGAGGAGCCCTTAGTGTCCTGCTTAACGAGAGACTCCACCATTGAACAAACTATTGAAAACGTAAGTTCTAACAAACAAACAAATCTTTCACATTCACAGCCCCTCACTAAGTTCCATGAATTGTGTCGTGGGTGGTGGAAACATTTTTATACCAAAAGCGAGCTCCATTGTCGACCACATCATCGCTTACCATCAGATGAGATAGTGGTCAAATGTTTATCTATACTGAATAAAAAAAAAGCTGGTACCTTTTTTGGCTCAACGTATTAGCATTGCAATTCAGATAGGCAATGCCGCGAGCATTATGGGAACGCTAACCACTGGTAGTAGGCTTGAACAGTTGAGTTACCTATAAGGTATAATCTGGGAGCCTTAATTTCAAGTCTGAAAAGGTATCTTTCCATCCTTTCCATTAGGTGAGATAGTGGTCAAATGCTTGTCAGTTTCTTGCCAGGGTCTTCTATGGCTGTAATTTTGCGAATCTAGCAGTAAAATAACTAACTTTCATGAGTGCCTCTTTGGGGCCCATGTGAATAAACGATTTTGATTCTGATTTAAAAATAAAAAAATACCGTTTAATAATTCCAATCTTTCAGGACCCACTGCAATCATGCCCCGGACAAATCCAACAAGCCCCAGACCCCTCAAACGACTCAAATGACCCGTCAAGAGCCCCCGAAGAACTCAGAAGTGCCCTCGATCCCCTAATAATTCACTTGAAAGAACAATTCGAACAAGTTATTAGAAAACGACTGAAAGAAAACGAAGCGAGTAGAAAGAAACTAGAGGAATGCCACAAAGTGATTAGACTGAAAGAAGAAACATGTAAAAGACATATAAATGTAATTAATTCACTAAAACAACAAGTACAGAGACTTTTGAATGAAAATCTAAGTTTAAAAGCAAAGCTTTCGGATTTAACGGAATAGTTCTAGTGGCTAAAGATCTCGTGTATTTTAGAAATGACTCAAATATGTTTTTACCGACTTCCCAAAAAAGGACGAGGTACTCAAGTCGACTGCATTTTTTATGTGTTTTACCTCATATCTCCTCTCCACGTGAGCCGATTTCGAAAATTTTAGTTTGAAAGATGTTGCTTTCTAATTGGTCCCATTTAAATTTGATCAAGATCTGATCAGTAGTTCTTGAAATATTGTCTCAATAACGTATATTTTGTGAATAATGCGTACTTTGACGATGTTCTCGTCGTTTTTTTCAAAAGTTACCTCATAACTTCTTTCGTTGTGAGTTGATTTTGATGATTCTTTTTTTATTTGAAAGCTGGTGCTTCTTATGTGGTCCTATTGAAATTTGATCAAGATCTGATGTCTAGTTTTTGAGTTATCGTCAATAATGCGTGTGCAATACATTAAATCTGATCAAGGTTCCGAAGATAAAGCAGTGAATTCGGTTTTTTTAAGCTTTGCTTGCATTTAATTATTTGTATGTATGTAACGCGATATCTCCGCCAGTTATGAATCGATTTTGATGTTTTTTTTTTGTTTGGTAGATTATACCTAGTTCAGAGGTGGTCCCATATAATTTATTTCGATCGTTTCAGCCAAAACCAAAATATAAACGTTGAAGTCGGGTTTTTTAAGCTTTGCTTGCGCTTCAATTATTACGTATTCAACTCCCATATCTATCCGCCATTTTTTTTTTCCAAAAACAGAATAGGCAATAAATCCATTTAATTATTGAGCCTGCCACATAATTTAAGAAAAATCGGGTGAGAATTGCGACCGTAGAGGAGATAATTAAACGCAAGCAAAGCTTAAAAAACCGACTTCACCGCTTATATTTAGGTTTTGACCGGATCAATTTCGATAAAGTTTATATGGGACCACCCCTGAAGTATAATCTACCGAACAAAAAAAAATCATCAAAATCGATTCATAATTGGCGGGACGCGTAACATACATAAAAAACAACATACAGTCGAATTGAGAACCTCCTTTTTTGAAGTCGGTTGAACAGCCGGACATCCGGACATCAAGCTGAGACGTACGCGCTAGCTGTCAATACATTTCCGATGAAGAAGTGACTGTAGTGAGATAATTTTAAAATAAATGAGGTTAAGTCTTTAATAAGAACTTTATTGTTTACCAATTTTTCCACCACTCTAGAGCATTTTTTATGCTAGGCAAGCATTTGACCACTATCTCACCTGATGGAAAGCGACGATGCGGCCGAAGATGAAGTATGCTTACCTAGGAGATACCTATTCACTCTAGATTTGAAGACTCAGATTATACTGTCCGGGGAACGAAGTCGAGGGCAGTGAGTTCCACTCCTTCGCTGTACGCATGATAAATGTAGAAGCAAAACGCTTCGATCGGATATGAGGTATGTCAACTGTAAATGGAAGACGTTGGTCAGTTCGTCTTGTGGTCGTGGTGAGACGTGTACTCACTATAAGTTACTAAGTAATAAAGTTACTAAATAAATAGATAGTACTTACCAGCAGAAACTTCTTAGGTTGTTTTGCCGCGAAAGTGAAAAAATGGCGTTGTTGATTTTGTATAATTTTCCAAAACCTGTGATTCTTCGAATGTTAATGCGTGATAATGGTGGATTATTAACCTTTTATACTTAGTAAATGTGCATAAGTGTAGGCAAATCATACAAAGTTGAAAAACGTGATTTTAGCTCTCGCTCCAAAACTCCAATAGAAGTTCCAGTAAAGTTTCTACCACTTTACTAGGGCATGACTTGAATATGACTGGACCTTGACTCTTTTACTTGACTTTGACTCTGACTTTTGACTAGGACTTTTAATATGAAATACACTTGAAATATATTATTATTTGACACTGGCTAAATGCACAAGATTGCGAAGCAAAAATTATAAAAAAATGTCTCATGTTTTTTTTGACTCCTCAATTTTGTGCACTTAGCCAGTGTCAAGTAATTTAAAGTTTTAAAGTATAATTGAGTATTTAATTAAAAAACGCATTCACATCCCCACACAGCTAACACTCTTGTGTCGTGGGTGCCGGAAAAAATCACAACTTGAACCAGATACACAAATTTTCCTTGAGGAGAAATCTTGTGTTCCCGCCGGGAATCGAACCCGATACCCCTGCTGAGAAGGCGAACGCCATCCAACGAGCAGTAAATATAGTCCAAGTCATAAGTCACAGTCGACTAAAAAAGTCATGGTCCGGGCATAATCAAGTTATGTCCCAGAAAAGTAGTGGAGACTTCGCTTGAACTTCTATTTGAGTTTAGAGCGAAAGAGAAAATCACGTTTGGAACTTTGTATGATTTGCCTACACTTATGCACGTTAACGATCTACAAATACAGTGAAAACAGTATGTGTACTATTTATCAGTTAACAAGTCATACTTACAAAAAGATTTTTTAAACCAAGCTTTTACATGTTGTAAATAAAGAGGACTAAAAGTTATATAACCAGAGAACTTGTCAAGACGAATCAAACGAGCCGAAACTCGATGGGGTTGCGTCGTTTCATTACAGAGTTCCTATGACCACCTTCCAGCTCCATCATCAGACCATGGTTACCATTGAAAGACAAACTCGTCAAGACGATTAAAATGAGCGCAAACTCGATGAGGTCGTGTCGTTTCATTGCGAAGTTCCTTTGAACACCTTCCAGCTCCATCATCAGATCAGCACCATGTCATCATAGTATTGCATTGTCACACGATTTGACATGTATGCACAATTTCAGCTTAATCAGTAACCGGGAAGTGGATCAAATTTAATTTGTAAGATTTAATGAAAGACATCGGAACAGGTGAAACTATATAAAAGCTTGTAACGACTTCACCGCTTTATCTTCGGAACTTTGATTTACGTATTAAACGTATTATATATTGACAATAATTCAAAAACTAGTGATGAAATCTTGATCAAATTTAAATTGGGACCATATGGAAAGCACCAGCTATAAAATAAAAAAATATCATCAAAATCGGATCACAAAGAAAGAAGTTATGACTTTTAAAAAATGAGAACATCATCAATGTAGTCCACAGAATACGCATTGTTGAGGATAACTCAAAAACAACTAGTCAAATCTTGATCAAATTTAAATGGGACCAATCGGAAAGCAACATCTATCAAACAAAAACAAATTTCATAATCGGTTCACGTGGAACGAAGAGATGAGGTAACACACATAAAAAAAAAAGACGTGTGGCACTCGGGGACTGCCGCGGTAAAGCTATTGCATAGCATTTTTTATTTTTCAGTTTAATTTTTCAAAAAAAGTTTTCTGTTACGTTGAGATGCGCACTCCGTACTGATGCATACGATTCAGTACCCAATACCAATCGGCTACCGAGTCTTCTAACTGTAACTTCGAAATAAGCATATAGATCTTGACGTTTACTTTAAAAACGTAAACGTCAAAATACGCTTATTTCGGAGTTATAGTTAGAAGACTCAGTAGCCGATTGGCATTGGATGCTGAATCGAATGCATCAGTACGAAGTTCGCATCTCAACGTGACCGAAAACTTTTTGTGAAGTCGCTAGAGTGGGGGGCGTTAGGTTTTTTCGTTACGGAATTTCTGGATTAGGTCTCCACGCTCAAGGCCCGCGATAGAAGCTATGCAATAGCTTAATAAACTCGATAAATCAAAAGATTTTGAAAATAATACTGTATCAACTACGAAATTTTTTCACTTTCGCACCAAAAACCTTATTAACTAGGAGGTTATTGGTCAACCGCTGCGAACGCTCGATTATCTCGCTTTCGGCTTTCGCATTGCGAACCTCGTTTCGCTTGTCGTCAACAGTTCCAAACTAGTAACAGTGACTGCTCTAAATACTTACCCAAAGCAAACCTTCGAAACAAACTGAGACTATTTGTCGTTGATATCCATCACCGCACGCCATCCGTTTGAATCTAATGCGTCGTATGTAGCAGCTATCGTTATTAAAATTGATTTTCCAGTTTTTGTTTTTATTTATTATAGACAAGCGTTTGACCACTATCTCACCCGATGGTAAGCGTTGATGTGGTCGACGATGGAGTACGCTTGCTAGAAGATACCTATTCACTCGACTTGAAGACTCCCATATTGCACCTATTAGGAAATACCGACTCAGGCAAGGTGTGTTCCATTCCTTTGCGGTTCGCATAATAAATGTAGAAGCAAAACGCTTTGTTCTCATTTGTGGAATATCTACCACATACCGGTGTTGATTAGCAGTTTGTCTGGTTGTTCGATGATAGAATGGGGATGGGGGAACTAGATCGTGTAATTCCTTGGCACATTCTCCGAAATGTATCCAATAAAATACCGAGAGACCAGCTACTTTGCGACGATGTCCCAAGCTCTGAAGCCTTACATCGGCCAACTGCTCGCTGTCAATGAGCCTCTTGGCTCTTCGCTCGATGACATTATTGACGATATTTCAAGAACTACTGATCTTGATCAAATTTTAATGGGACCAATTGGAAAGCAACATCTTTCAAACTTAAAAGAAAAATTCGAAATCGGTTCACGTGGAAAGAAGTTATGAAGTAACAAACATAAAAAAAAATACATTCGACTTGAGTACCTCCTCCTTTTTTGTGAGGTCGGTAAAAAAGGTCTAAAACGTTTTATAACCAGAGCACTTGTCAAGACGAATAAAACGAGCCAAAACTCGATGTGTCTACCTTGTTTAGTTCAGAACTTCCTATGGCCATCTTCCGTCT
The DNA here is from genome assembly GCA_948107665.1 of Lomographa bimaculata. Lineage (NCBI taxonomy): Eukaryota > Metazoa > Arthropoda > Insecta > Lepidoptera > Geometridae > Lomographa > Lomographa bimaculata. The sequence goes on along the minus strand of OX403610.1, from coordinate 8,587,805 downwards.
CCACCAGACCAGCTCCATGGTACCATATTATTGTATTGTCACCGAGGATACATAAATATACAAAATTCGAGTCCAATCGGATATCGAGAAGTGGTTATAATTTAGCTTGCAAAATTTTATTACAGACCGACAGATGATGGAACAGTTGAAACTAAATAAAAGTTTGTAACTAAGTCTTAATAGTTTAGGATCAAAAAGACAACACAATAAAAACTACTTATAAATAGGAACATATTTATTTTAGTTTAATGTTCGCGTATTAATTAAAATAAAAAAAACGTTGAGTTTGCTAATCGTGTCCGTAAAGTTAATCCACGTCCATATCATCATCACTTGAGGATAATTCATATTTAATTTTATAAGTATCATTTAACGTAGCGGATTTATCTTCATTAATATCATAAGGATCACTTAAAGTTGAAAATTTATCGTTATTGCTAGCATTAGGATCATTTGACGTAGCGGATTTATCTTTATTGCTATCATTAGCATCATTTGAGGAGGCAGATTTACCTACATTAGTATCATTAGGATCATTTAACGAAGCAATTTTAACTTTATCTACATTAGTATCATTACGATCATTTGACGTAGCGGATTTATCTTTATTGCTATCATTAGGATCATTTAACGTAGCGAATTCATCTTTAATGGCATCAGTAGCATTTTTTAAGGGAGCGGGTTCATCTTTATAGGTATTATTTTCACTACTTTTGTTTTTCTCACTTCCACGACTAATTACAACAAATTTTTTCTTCATTTTAGCGAGTATCAACTTTACATTTGTATATTTCACTTTGAGCCGATTGTTGGCATCTGTCACTGAATTTATTTCGACGTCTTTTGCTTTCAATTGTTGGTCTTTGGCTTTTAATTGTTGGTCTTTAGCTTTTAATTGTTGGTCTTTTGCCCTCAATTGTTGGTCTTTTAATTTGAGTTGTTTCTTCATTTCCTTCAGTTGTAGCTTGAGTTGTGTCACGAGAGGAGTGTCGAGAGCGTTTTCTAATTCATCGGAGCCGATGTCTGAGAGACCCGAGGGGGAAGGGCAGTATCTCAGTAGAGGGTCCTTAGGAAGAAAGATTTCGTTAGATGACATAGGCTAGCAAATAACATGCGCGATTTTGGATTACATGCACAATCTGAACTGCTCGTTGGCTTAGTTGGGTGAGCGTTCGGCTTCTATCGGGTTCGATTCCCGTCGGGAACATAAGTTTTCCCTTCAAGGAAAATTTGCGTTTCTGGTTCTGGTTGTGCGTGTGATGTTAATATTTCCAGCACCCACGAAACACTTAGTGTGGGGCTGTGAGTGTAAAAGCGTTTATGTAATGTCATAAACGCATTTTGCCGCTTACGCCTTTCGTCATATAGGTACACGGTTCGTGACAAAATCGCGAACTCGGCTCTTCACATACTCGGTTCGTCTCGAACGTAGTTCTTCACAAACGCATTTAGTCACAATTTAACAACAAGCTCAAATTATGATGAATATCAGACAATTAATTTAAATAAATTAAATATAATTTCTATGTATGGTGCGTGTAGTGATGAACTAAATTGGTGAAGAATATTAACAGTCAGTCAATATAAACAAAAGAATTAAATAAATACAATAGGTATACTTATGCATTTTCTGTGTAAATACAGCTTATTGTATATATTTTTGGATACATTTATCTCAAAAGATAAATTCGTGACGAACCTCTTAGTCAATATGGGTGGGGCACAACTCATCTATAGGTAAAAAATCTTTGATCATAACTAAAGGTCAGGGTCATAAAGCTTACCTTTAGGTCATCCCCGGCAGTGCTGGTGCTAGGTTCTTCATCTAAAGTTTCAGTCTTAACTATTGAGATGTCAGGAAAGGAAGTATTTACGGAGGTATCGAAAGACGTCTGCAATTACAAAAAAAAAAAATATAAGATAGTGCCAGAGCAGTGTAACACGTGAGAGTTTAAATCCTATGCTCCCCGGTTCGACTCCCGCACCAAAGACTATTTATGGTGAAAAAAAACATCATGAGGAAAATCCGTCTGGGGCAGTATCACACCATCGCCAGACAATCAACTGCTAGCAGTGGTGACCAAACATTACAGTATTTCCGATCTAGAAGCACAAATATCCCTTAAAAAGGAATTTGTGCTCCTGCCGGGAATCAAACCCAGGACCCACGGCGCAGAAGGCGGACACCTGTCCTCTGGACTCGGAAGTGCAAGACTGGTATTAATCACGACAAATATAAACTCTTCTAGTCAATATGGGTGGGGCACAACTCATCTACAGGTAAAAATCTTAGGTCATAACTAAAGGTCAAGGTCATCAAGCTTACCTTTAGATCATCTCCGACAGTGCTGGTGCTAGGTTCTTCATCTAAAGTTTCAGTCTTCACTATTGAGATCTCAGGAAACTCAGGAAAGGAAGTATTTACGGAGGTATCGATAGACGTCTGTAATTACAATAAAATAAATATAAGTTAGTGCTATAGTATAGTAACACGTGAGAGTTTAAATCCTATGCTACCCGGTTCGACTCCCGCACCAAAGACTAATTGAACTAATAACACGGTGAAGAAAAACATCATGGGGGAACCTAAGTAGTGGTAAGACTTTGCAGAATCCGCCTGGGCAGTACCACACCATCGCCAGACAATCAACTGCTAGCAGTAGTGACCAAACAATACAGTATTTCCGACTGAAGGGCATTCCAAAAATTACAGGGCTAAACCATAAAAAAACAGATATCACAAAAACGAAATTCTAAGATGGAACGTCATCCGGCCTATGTCAGACTCCCTATCAGAGAAGTCCCTGAGCCCAGCAGTGGGCACGAAATGAGCTGATGGCGATGAGTATAAGGTTCACTAATTACCATGACTCGATATCACGATAATTTTCGAGGCTAAGCATGGTTTTCACGCTATGATAGCTCAGTTCTTGCACTACTGCCTAATCCTATGGGGCAAGGAGCACCTGACGCTAAATGTGCATTTCACAGTAGGTGCACATAGTAAAGGTTTTTGATTCAAATGCAACTTATCACGTCGGGGTCAGGAAGGCGAGGTAATTACGTTTGTGAGTGACCGAAGCGACCCGAAGCGGGTTGAAGCGAGATGCCCTATGCGTAGAGTCATATAAAATAGTGATGAGGTAACGACTAGTAGCAAAGTTATATCGATAACATCGGCTACAAATTATCGTCGTTTGTAATACGAAGATATTGCAAATCATCGTTTATCTTATTGATCGTGTACATTAAAAACGAATTTAAAACTCATCATGACGAGTAGGGATAGTTTACATCACTGTCATAATTAATTTTGAGTAATTAATTGTTTTAACCCTGAAACGGTAACACATTTAGATAAGCGTAAATATGGTAACAGGAGACAGATCAACCACGTTAAACATTTTTTTTTAAATGAATCCACAATTTGTATAAAAAATATTTTTATTATTAATTAGACAAACACAACCTTTCTTCCTGAAATAAAGGAGTATTTAAACAAAGCTAATTTCACAAAATAAAATAAAAAAAGACTTTGACAAAATCCGAGCAATTTTCTCTCCGATGTTCGGGTCAAGCGAGCCTTTTACATTATGTGAAAAAAAGATACTTTTTTGTCATTTTTCCAGGAGTGTAAGCCATTGCTTGCAGCTAGCTTGCTTCTGTAATTTACACATACGTACACACGTAAACATTAACAGGGGTGCCACCCCTGTTAATGATAGAGATACAGTACACGTCTCTATAACGACTTTCTTCCACTGCGAAAGCACAACGATCACTACATACGTAATGACAAAAGTACGACTACTTTTAATTTCATTTATTCCAAAACAATTACATTGTATGGGAAATAATTGTTTTACAAAATCTATACATTTCAAAGGGTTTTTTTTATATATATATTTATAGATATATATAGGAATTATTTAAAAAATCTCTGCATACTTTTCTTGAGCATGCCTAACATATCGATAGCAACACGAGACGCATGATATTATGTTATTTACTCAGATATGTTGTATTACATAAATTGTATGAGTTAAATGACCAAACATACTGGTAGCACTCTCCTGTGTGAGGGACCTGGCTCATTATGATGGTACACAAGCAAATCCGACTCATCATTCTGTGATACCTGAAAAAAAGTCAGTTTATTCAGTCAGTTTTTTTTTTCAACTACATATGTCTACGGGCCGATTGCCTATATTTCCTAAAACTAAACTAAAACTATATACAGTAAGGAACTAAGATACCTACAAGACGTCGAGCTTATAGGTTACTCAAGTACTCAAGCCCACTACCAGTGAGTAGCGTTCTCATCATGCTGGTGGCATTTATTAGTCTTTTATTTGTTTTTTTAATCATACGTCACGTCAATCTTAACTAGAATTATAAATCCGAAAGTTTCAGTGTAAATGAGTATGTTTGTTTTCTCTTCACGCTTCAACGGCTGAACGGATTTGGATGAAATTTGGAATGTACATAGCTTATACCTAGGATACTTTTTAACTTGATAAATGCGGGTGAAGCCGAGGGGAGCGGCTAGTATAAAATTGATAAACTTAAGTTGAGAATGTCGATAAAGACTTTTAGATTAACAACTTAAACAAACGCTTTCACAATAACAGCCCCACACTAAGTTTGATGACTTGTGTGGTAGATGCCGGAAACATTAACATCACACACACAATCATAACCAGAACCAGAAACACAAATTTTCCTTGGGGAGAAACCTTGTATTCCCGCCGGGAATCGAACCCGATACCCCTGCTAAGAAGGCGAACGCCACCCAACTAAGCCAACGGGCAGTTCAAAACATAAATTGATGTCTTATTAACAAGTGTATAATGTGAATGCACACTCACAGCCCTGCACTAAAATGGACAACTGATATCGTGGGTGTCAAAGTTTTTTCTAATTGGTCCCATTTAAATTAATCTTTCTAAATCTACGGGCCAATTGCCTATATTTCCTAAAACTAAACTAAAACCATGTACAGCAAAGTACTAAGTTACCTACAAGACATCGAGCTTATAGGTAACTCAAGTGCTCAAGCCCACTACCAGTGAGTAGCGTTCTCATCATGCTGGCGGCATTGCCTCTCTGAATTGCAATGCTAATACGTTGAGCCAAATAAGTGCCAGCATTTTGATTACGCGTCGCTTCAACCAGGCGCTCTGATAGAATTTTTAAGTTTAATGTTATGAGTACCGGACACACATTTACATCATCACAATCACAACCAGAACCAGAAATACAAATTTCCCTTGGGGAGAAAACTTGTGTTACCACCGGGAATAAAACCCGAGGCTTAGGAGGTTGGCGATCTAAGCCAACAGGCAGTTCAAATATATTAATAATTTAACAACAAGCACAGCTTAAGAAAACCGACTTCACCGCTTATAGTAATTTGTTTTTCTTTTCAAAAAGCAAAAAAATAATGGGATCATCTCTGAAGAAAGACGGAAGTTTAAGGCAGGGCTTGAGTAGCTCAGCGGTTCAATAGGGCATGACACCCTATGGCCGCGGGTTTAAACCCCGCCTCAAACAATAATTGTTCCCTTCTATATCCTACTAATATTATAAACGCGGAAGTATGTAAGAATGTATGGATGTCTGGATGTATGTTTGTTACTCTTTCACGCAAAAACTACTGAATGGATTTTGACGTAACTTTACAATACTATAGCTTACACATCAGATAACACATAGGCTATAATCTATAAAGATATAGTGTGGATTATCCAAAATATACCGATAAGTGCCAAATAAGAAGGAATATAACTGCCATGTGCAAGCTATTCTGGCGTGCGCCGCAAAAACCGTTCGAGTTACACGTATAAATAACTAGCCGTGCCCCGCGGCTTCGCCCGCTATTATCAAGTTAAAAAGTAGCCTATGTGTTAATCCTAGGTATAATCTATGTACATTCCAAATTTCATCCAAATCTGTTCAGCCGTTAAAGCGTGAAGAGGGAACAAACATACTTACACACTTACACACAAACTTTCGGATTTATAATATTAGTAGGATGTACCTATAATAATGGAAATGTTTATTCTAAATAGTCCTTCAAAAAAGCCCGCGACAGTATATATCTATCTTTTATGTGCAAGCAATTATCGCCAAAATAGTGAACCATAAATACAAAAGTTTCATGATTTTTATTTAATCATAATCATAATAATCATAATCATTTATTTGCTTTTAACATGGTATAAGGATGTTACATTTGAGATGAGCCACATGTTAAGCTAATTAATATCTAGCATGCAAATAGGTACATATTTATCTATTGAATTTATATTGTATTTTCATTATATATTAAAACATATTCAATGATTATATATTTGTTGGATTTGTCTACGTCCCGAATAGCAGAATGATATAAAAACATTGAAAAATGTACAAAACAATAAAAAACTTTCTATCATCATTATCACAATTTTCTATCACCACGCGAGTGAAACCGCGGGGCGCAGCTAGTTTATAAAAACGCTTTCACACTCACAGCCCCACACTAAGTTCAATGACTTGTGCCGTGGGTGCCGGAAACATTCACATCACAGACACAATCACAACCATAACCAGAAACACAAATTTTCCTTGGGGAGAAAACTTGTGTTCCCGCCGGGAATCGAACCCGATACCCCTGCTTAGAAGGCAAACGCTCACCCAACTTAGCCAACGGGCAGTTCAATATAGTATTCTATTTCATACTATATGGTACTCACCAAAATCGGTAAAAATAGCGTCGGTACTGCCGAATCGAATAAACGGCGATTTTTCTTTGAACTATCAAAACTGTCCGGGGTAAAGTGCCTCGAACAGACCAAACTGTGTCTTTGTGGAAACCAGTTCTCCCTTCGAGTAGCCTTGAGCCACTTTTCGCTTATTTCTGCTATTTTTGGAAATCTACAAGACATTCAATAATCAATTTAAGAGCGTTTATTCCGATTTGCTTCTCTCTCGCTCACACAATTCGATATCTATAATATTTACTTATATACTAATTGTTTGCGCCGAACTGAGATCTCGCGCCTACATTTGGCCCTATATAGAAAAACTTTTGAGGTTAATTGCTTATAACTTTTTTTCTACATAATAATTGTTTGGTTTCTGTATTTGTTGTTCAAGTATTAAATATAACGGATATTATACGTAAGTTTCAACGTTCAGTGTGAAGCCGTTTTTGAGATCGACTCCGGGACAAAATAGGTCGAAAAGCAGTGACTGTGGTGGCCTACCAAATCGTTATTTTTAACATAGAATTTTTTTAAAACCGATTTCGTACTGTATTCGTCATGCCTTTATCAACGATACCCCACAAGGATAGATAAAAAATAAAAAATAATTTGCATATATTATATAATTAATATAATTTTAGCATATAATTTTAAATATAATTTCTAGCTTTGGGCCGTAGTTTCACATATTCTATGGCAATTTAAAGTCATTCGCTTATATGGTTGAGACGCTAGATGCCTCTGGCAGACGGACGGACGGACAAAGTGCTGAACGACCCAAGTCAAGAGTTAGAGTTAGAGATCTCGCTTCACTCGGTCGTAAACTATCGATATTCGATAAGTTTTAGATTACGCCATCAGCTCTATGAAGCCAATGATGTTATACATAAACTGAGGTATAAAACAATCAAATCGAATCAAAATTTTCCGAGAATACATGTGATAGTCTTAACAGATAAAACACAGTAAAATGTATTATTGCTTATAACTGCTGGAAGAAACGAGAAGGCACTATATAAAACTACATTAATCAGAGCGGGACGGCAAGAAAAATAAAGACTGTTAGCCACGTTTGGTTTTTCTCTTATTACTACAAAATTAGGCTTACTTGTGAAATGAAATTCCATCCTTGGTGCAGCTAGATGTACTAGAGTTCTTCCCGCACCATTTTATTGAACAACTCGGCATATTTCAAACAATTTTTGACTCTTACTAACGTTACGTGTCGAATGCTTGAAACACAAACTCGGACTGACAGTACTAGCGCCGCGCTGGCGGGAAATGATGCTTCATATGGCAGCATGTTGATGCGAGAGGGGATATAATACAATCAGTACAACTAGATATAATTTTATTATCCGCTCGGTGCAGAGGCTACACACAGTCAGCAGTGTGTAGTCCGTTAAAAAAAAAAATTGTCTGGGTATAATCCGCGATGAGAATGGGATAAGACCCTTTGGAACTGAGACGCGCCAGCTGTAGCGTCGGCAAATTCGCGTCGAAGCTCGCATATGTTTTCGGTGTTCTAAAGCAGCGTTTTCCATTTGATGGATCGCGACCCGGTACCGGGCCATGAAAATAAAATACTGGGTCGCAGCATTTCTTTGTTTCAAATTAAATAACATTTATTAGGACTGATTTTCAAGAATAGTGTTGTTTTTTCGTGTGCGACGTCACCTGCCGTTCTCAACGGAAGACCAGCGCTGGTTTTTTAAACCAGCATTATGCTGAGTTAAGGACGGTTTGTGGTAAAAAAGTAAAAAAAAACTATTTGTACCCTTTTGTCAATTGAATTTTTTTGCCACAAATAAATATGTAAATATGTCTTTATGTCTAATATTTTCATCCAATCGACAGCAACAAAGCATGGATAAGAAACCCATTTCCATTCAACTTAGACTGGTTATCTTGTCGGCAAGAATACACAAAATTTGCTAATCAAGCATAACTTTTTTAATACCTTTTTCACAGCCTATAGATGTTAGGCTGGGTTTTTAAACATTAGTTAACCTGAAAAATAAATGTAGAAACTGTCTTAAAGTGGAGCCTCCTAAATAGCCGATATCGAAATATAGTGAAAAATATAATGTACTTCTATTAACAATAAATGTGTATAATTTTACATAATAAAATGTGTATAATAATAAATTTACTTTCACTCGTGTGGTACAAAATCGCTGCTGATGAGTAGCCTCTATCCGTCCTCAGGGTGCCAGCTAACTGTATGCCAAAATTAATCAAGATCGGCCCAGCAATTTTATTGTGAAAAAGTAACAAACAAACAGACAGACAGTGTTACTATCTAATTTATAGCAATGTAATTACTTTTCTTTTACTGATTGCTATCGATAAAATCAGCATTTGACCTGACTACATCACTGAGTAGCGTAGATTGTTCGAGAACGAAATAGTTAACCCGGTCAATCCAAAATTAACTTTATTTCAATCTGATAAGGTCGATTTTAGCTAGACACTCTATTAATTTTTTAGTAAAATTAAATAAACTCGATTTTTATTAGAATTTAAATAAAATAAACCTCCATTTATAAGATTCTTTCTTCTACTATCATTTTTGCACTCCAAAATTGGAACAATACGGCATAGTTACGGAAAAAAAAAATCGCAATATTAGCAACTCGACGCGTTGTCAAAACACGACTGGGATTAAATAAGCGTAACAACGCTTATTCGTGACACTTATTTTCATAACTCTTATGTATCGAGAGATCATCTAAAAATCTTTTTTTATAATTAATATTAAGAACTTTTTTGCTAACGCGATTCTCGATTTGCTTTGACAAGGTTCCATTCCATTCTCATCGCGCGCGGAATATAATTATAGTTTGGGTACAGATAAATAGGAGTCACACAGCCTGCTGTATGCAGTGACGCGGAGCGCGACGTTGCCGCTTCGTGCTTCGGACGATTGATTTTGATATGTAAGCAAACGAAGTGTAAAGCAGGCGCTTCCACAAAGATCACATTGCCGGTCGGAGTGGGGTTAGGTTATTTTCGTTACGGAATTTCTGGATCCGGTCTCCACGCTCAAGGCCCGCGATAGAAGCTTCAAGATTGTTCAACAGGACAAGAAGACTATTGTTCGAAAAGTTAAAAGATTTGATGGTTCCAAAAGGGTTGCCCGATAATATTTTTATATTAGAAGATGGAAATTAGAAAGAACATTGTAATATTGTGTTCTTTGGTGTCTAATTCATAGCGAGGCCAGGTTATTACAAGTCACTTGTGTGAGCAGGGGCTCACATACTTTAAGGGGCAGGTATACGTCAATGCGAGCATCTTTTTTAACCACAGCCAATTATCCCCCTTACACCTTTGCACATAAATGTGTATATTGCATTAACTACAACATCGTGGCGTATACGCAAGGTCACGCGTGGCATTTTTTAATTCTTTTATGGTTTTATTCAAATTTCGTGAAAACGCGCCTAAATAAAAAAAATAAGCTGAAGAAATCATTCGTCTAGTAAATATGCGTATATGAAATAACTTTCACAGTGTTTTGATATAAAATGGCGAAACGAAATGGTTACAAAAATACATATTGATGTTATTTGCATGAGATTTGATATATTTGTAAAACTGTTATAAAAACACACGTTTTAGATGAAATTCTGGTATCGCTACCGCAACGCAAGCAAAGCTTAAAATAATTAAACGCAAGCAAAGCTTAAAAAACCGACTTCACCGCCTTATCATCGGAACCTTGATCAGATTTAATGTATAAACACGCAATATTGACTATAACTCAAAAACTAGGGATCAGACCTTGATTAAATTTCAATGGGACTACATAAAAAGCACCAGCTTTCAAATAAAAAAATTATCATCAAAATCGGCTCACAACGAAAGAAGTTTTGAGGTAACTTTTGAAGTCGGGTAAACGAGAACATCGTCAAAGTACGCATTATTCGTCACAAAATAGGCATTATTGACGATATTTCAAGAACTACTGATCAGATCTTGATCAAATTTAAATGGGATTAATTAGAAAGCAACATCTTTTAAAAAATAAAAATTTCGTAATTGACTCACGTGGAGAGAAGTTATAAGGTAACACACATAAAAACTAAAAATACAGTCGACTTGAGTTCCTTCCTTCTTTTTTGGGAAGTCAGTAAATAACCGACTTAGCCGCTTTATCTACAGAACCAATGATCAGATGAAATAAAATAAATACGCATAACTCAAAAACTATTGGTCATATCCTGATCAAATTTTAATGGTAAGTATCGTATAGTATAAAATAGAAATATAATACTTTATTGAGCATAAATATGTTTAACATAATTTAAGTTAATAAATAACGCAAGCAAAGCTTAAAAATACCGACTTGACCGCTTTATCTTCGGAACACTTGATAAGATCACTTAAATGAATTAAATACGCATTAACAACAGATAACTCAAAAAGTCCTAAAAAAAACGTGATCAGAACGTGATCAAATTTTAATGAGAAAAAATCAGAATCACCAGATTTTAAATAAAAAGAAAAATGAAAATCTTTCACCCAGAAATTTTTTAAGGTAACAAAAAAAACACAGCTTATTGACAACCCGCTCTTATTTTTGAAGTCGGTTAAAAATACAAGTATGCCAATAGAAAGCCAAAATGACGTACATACCATAATAGGCAAAAACTGAGTTGGTACTGCTGTACTTAGTAACCGGCGGCGTTTGTTTTTTGTAGAATCAAAGCACTGAGGACTAAAGTGTTTTGAACATATCACATTGTGTTTTGATGGGAACCACTCCTCTTTTTGAGTCGCGTTTATCCACTTTTCCTTTATTTCTGGGATGTCTGGAAATCTAAAAGAAAAACACAAACTTTAAAAAAAAACAACAACCTACTTCTAATTTAATAACATTGAAACCGCACCGAAAGATAAACAAAAAAAAAATAATTTTTAAATCGGTGCGATATTGGCCTAGAAATCGGTGAACATACTTACTTAAAAAAAATACATAGAACCTCCTCCATTTTTCGTCGATTAACAAATTCAAAACGAAGATTTCTTAAATACGTGTTAAACAAAAAAAAAACTTTTTTAAATCGGTGCGATATTGCCCAAGAAATAGGTGAACATACTTACTTAAAAAAAATACATAGAACCTCCTCCATTTTTCGTCGATTAACAAATTCAAAACGAAGATTTCTTAAATACGTGTTAAGTAAATTTAGAGTCAAAATTGAACATCGATAATATTCGATAAGTTATTATCCGAGCTAACGAAACTAACACTAATTACTCGCCAGCGATAAATCGAGAGGGATAAAACGAGACAGAGCTATACAAAACTGCTTATAACAGAACAGGATGGAACGAGAGACATCAACGGGTTCACGCATATTTTTTTTATGTTCGTTTATAATTTTGAAATCCGTACAGCGAAGGAGTGGACCCATTACCTGCGTCTTTGTTCCCCGAGTGGTATAATATGGAAGTCTTCAAGTCAAGAGTGAATAGGTATCTTCTAGACAAACATGTCACATCTTCGGCCGCATCATCACTTTCCATTACTGCCGTCGTAAGGAAAAAATAGATATTTGTATTTTTGTCAAAATTGAGTTATATATATCATCGGTATCAGGAAAAATAGACGTATCTATTAGTATTTTTTATTTTAAAAGGCTACCTACTAAATCTTACTTTTAATTTTTATATTTATATTTTTTTATATATAAATATATAAATAGACGCATCTGCTACAAAACATAGACACAAGACGTTTTTGACATTTGTGATACCTAACTCAATATTGTCAAAAATGGCAATACGTCTTTTTTCCTTATGACGGCAGATCAGGTGAGATACATTCTAAGTTTTCGCTAATTATTATAAGAAAACAACTCACTTATGGAATGATATGCCATCTTTTGCATAGCCGGATGTCTTACTATTCTTCCCACACGATTTCACAGAACAGTAACTCATTTTAAAATATATGTTTTTCTACAGCAGGGTCCGTCGTACTGCTTCGAAATCCAAAGCCAAACTGACGTACTCGTAGTTGCTGGCAGTGGATTTAAACTTCTAATGCGCGTACGAGGTAGGGTTACCATCCGTCCGGGATTCTCCGGATTTGGTCTAGTTTAGAGGGAGTCCGGGGTCCGTCCGGAAGGGGTTTTCAAAAAGTTTCCGGGTTACAACCGGACACTCGAACGGACGGGAATCGAATTATTTATATAAAAAGAATAAATTATAACAAGTCTTAGTTAAAAAATCATTCGTAATCATATTTTATTGACATTGTATAGGAAGCAAACTGTTTCAATGAATAAAAATCTAAACAATTATTTAATTTTAAGTGTCCGGAAAATAATCTCAATTTCACCCAAATGTCCGGGGTTTTTGAAGTTTTTATCCGACGCGCGGCGTCAGCAAATTGGGTCAACCCTAGTACGAGGGTGAGTCAACAGCGGTTTTTTTTAAATTAATTACGTACTTAGTGTCCGTGCCCTTTTTTACCGACTTCCCAAAAAAGGAGGAGGTACTCAAATCGAATGTATTTTTTTATTTTTTTTATATGTGTTACCTCATAACTTCTCTCCACGTGAGCCGATTTCGAAAATTTTTTTTTACTATGAAAGATGTTGCTTTTTAAATGGTCCCGTTTAAATTTAATCAAGATCTGATCAGTAGTTCTTGAAATATCGTCAATAATGTTTATTTTGTGACGAATAATGCGTACTTTGACGATGTTCCGGTTTACCCGACTTCAAAAGTTACCTCACAACTTCTTTCGTTGTGAGCCGATTTTGATGATTCTTTTTTTATTTGAAAGCTGGTGGATCAAGGTTCCGATGATAAAGCGGTGAAGTCGGTTTTTTTAAGCTTTGCTTGCGTTTAATTATTTATCGACTTCACAAAAAAGGTACTACTCAAGTCGATTGTATTTTTTTCTTGTGTTTCCTCATAACTTTTTTTTGGAATATGTTGCTTTCTAATTGGTCCCATTTAAATTTGATCAAGATCTGATCAGTTGTTCTTGAAATATGGTCAATAATTCGTATTCTGTGGACTACATTGCCGATGTTCTCGTTTTTAACCGACTTCAAAGTTATGAGCCGATTTTGATGATTATTTTTTTATTTGAAAGCTGGTGCTTTTCATGTGGTCCGATTGAAATTTGATCAAGATCTGATATCTAGTTTTTGAGTTATCGTCAATAATGCGTGTTTTATACATTCAATCTGATCAAGGTTCCGAAGATAAAGCGATGAAGTAGGTAAGGTACACCTTGTCAACAGGGTTTGGTTTATAATCTTTGAATATTATACGTACGTAGTTTGGGTACGTCATAAATAAATAGTAGCATAGTAGAAATATATATATTTCTACTATGATAGTAGTCACACTGCTTTCTGTATGCAGTGACGCGAATGCGACGTTGCCGCTCCGTGCTTTGGTCGATTGAGTCTTTTGTATGGAAGCAGCAAGCAGATGACAATATACCAAGTGTAGGGCAGCTGCTTCGGTGTGATTACCATTACAGGCGATTATATATCCTATGCCATTGATAATAGGGTTATTGATATGATATATTATATTATTATATCTTCTATATATATATATATATATATATAAAAGAAAGTCGTGTTAGTTACTCCACTTATAACTCAAGAACGGCTGAACCGATTTAGCTGAAAATTGGCAGGGAGGTAGTTTAGAGCCAGGAGAAGGACATAGGATACTTTTTAAGAACGTACATTTCTTTAAATTTTTTTTTTACATTTCGACATGCTTTCCATTTTCTCATACGTCACTCGGATTTGGTAAAGTACTAGGCAAACATAAACATGAAGGTTGTAATAATATAGTCACGTGACATTGTAACGCATGCCGTGTATGGCTTCCTAAATATGCACATTCATTGACTGTTAGGCGGAACGAAGGTCGCCGGGACAGCTAGTATTTGATAATTGAAATGGGGCGCTTTTAACGGAATAAAAATATAGCGGTAAAGCAAGGTCGTACTTAGATTTTTAAAGTTTAATGAATTAGATACATATGTTCGTAGGTATACATATATTTACCCTCTAAACGATACATTTTCGTCCTACGATATAATGCGTTGTGACCATTTTTAGGTGTTATTTTGTGCATCCGATCTTCAACAAAAATAAAATAAATGGAATTAAGTTTATAATCACAGATTATTCAGTATTTGTTAATAATCAACACTCCGGGTAGAGAATATTATTTTAGTTCTATGATCAATACCTACGAATAAATAACTACAAATAAAATTATAAGACAGGAAATCTTATTGAGAACAAATTCCACACAAAAAGTAGCCTTACTTTTTTTTTTTTTTTTTTTTTCCTTAGTTTTGGCTTCGCAATCTTGTGCATTTAGCCAGTGTTAAGTGATAATATATTTCAAGTGTATTTCATATTATAGGTCCTAGTCACAAGTCACAGTCAAAGTCAAGTAAAAGAGTCAAGATCCAGTCGTAGTCAAGTCATGCCCTAGTAAAGTGGTAGAAACTTTACTAGAACTTCTATCGCTCTTAGCGATAAGACCGCCCATTGTACCTTTATTTTGTAAGTTTCTCTGTAAGCTGTATTTATCTTTTGGTGTCAATAAAGAGTTATTGTATTGTATTGTATTGTTCTATTGGAGTTTTGGAGCGAAGGTGAAAATCACGTTTTTCAACTTTGTATGATTTGCCTACACTTATGCACGTTCACTAAGTATTAACGGTTAATAATACACATTAACACTCGAAGAATCACAGGTTTTGGAAAATTTTACAAAATCAACAACGCCATTTTTTCACTTTCGCGGCAAAACTACCTAGCCTTACTTCAAACCAAAATGAACGCGACGTAGGTATAATTCAAAGCTCGGAACAATAACAAAGCATGGAAGCCGGGCTAAAATAAGAAATGAAATAATATATTTATCTTTCGTTCACTTACGATGTTAATAGTGCGTAGGAAAGAGACATACAATGCCGTTCTTTTTCGTTATCATGCAGGTCGTCACAAGTATATTTTTGGATAGTGATGAGCTTATCATCGACATTGTCGTGTCGATGTCGATGAAAAACACGTATTTAATTTTATTAAAAAAAACAAATACCCGGCTGTTCATCATATGACTTCATCATATTTATATGTTGTAGGAAGTTAAATAAACAACTTTTACTTTACCATAGGCCAGGGGTCGGCAACCTGCGGCTCGCGAGCCACATGCGGCTCTTTGGATGTGAAGCTGTGGCTCTTTGGTTCCATACGCAAATATTATTTATTGAAAAAAAAAACATATTAAAAAAGGTTCTGAATTGATTCACGATGATTAGGTACCGTTTCTATCGAGCCATGAATTAGCCTCCGAAGGTAGCAAAAAAGTACATTTACACTTGAAACAAGCAAATAACGGAATGATTAGGTAGGTATAATGCGTGCATAGCGTTTTATATACGATACTCATAGTACAGCCTACTGTACTAAGTTTTGTAAATTGTAATTTTTGACTCTTTCGACTCAAAAGGTTGCCGACCCCTGCCATAGGCCATAGACATAACACCAGTTTATTTTAAACTACAATCATTTATTAATGTTTTTTTTTTATACTAAATAGGCAAGCATTTGACCACTATCTCATCAGATGGAAAGTGATGATGGGTTCGAAGATGTGACAGGCTTGTCTAGAAGATACCTATTCACTCTTGATTTGAAGACTCTCAGATTATAACCCTCAGGGAACAATGACGCAGGCAATGAGTTCCACTCCTTCGCTGTACGGATGATGAACGGAGAAGCAAACCGCTTCGAGCTAACTTCAGGTATGTCAGCCATAAATGGATGACGTTTGACAGTTTGTCTGGTTGTTAGATGGTAAAATGGGCATGGTGGAATTAACTCATGTAATTCCTGCGCACACTCTCCAAAATACAAACGATAGAATACCGATAGACTTGACAATGGGTGTGACATCGTGGGTGCCGGAAACATTTACATATCACTCACAATTACACCCAGAACCAGAAGCACAAATCTCCCTTGAGAAGGAAGACTGTGCTTCTGCCAGGAATCGAACCTAGGACCCACGGCACAGAGGGCAGAGACTTGCCCACCGCGCTAACTGGGTCGTCACTGGACGATGTACTTAACTTGTGCAAAAGTGTAAAGGGGGTAATTGGCTGTGGTTAAAAAATGTGCACGCATACCTTAAAACTACCAGATGTACAGGGAGACAAATTTTCCAATATATTTTGTACTTCTTCCTCTTCTGTTTGTGCTTTTTCGTTGGGCTAAATTACTAATTCGTTTAACAACGAATGAATGATGCGACTACAATTCTATATAACGTAATAATCACTTTTGTCGTGATAACGTCTTATAAATCGATGAACACCGGCTGCACGCACGAAAAAGTGTCACGTTCCGCCTGAGCCTGAGCGTGCAAGCGAGAGCGCGGAACAAGCGATAGAGAGGCACGATCGGCCTAAGCGTTCGTCTTATGACGTTCTCACGTAAAATTATGGACCGTAAACCGACTTTAAAGACAACCATTTTTTTTAAATAAAGCTTCATGGATATCTTCATGGATACATTACCTTTAAATTAGGCAGGGCTGTCTTTTTTATCCGCTTAAATCCTTTGTTTGTTTTATACATGTCATCTTGAAAAAAATGCTCGGAACAAATAACACTTGATTCGTTTGGTTTGTAATACTGATCCTGACGGTTTCGTGCAATGATACACCTCCATTCCTCCCGTCGAATTGGATTTTGTGGAAAACTAAAATGACCAAAACATTCTAAACTGATAAAATTTTCAAGAATGAAAAATTTGGTTAAAAAACGTGTGTATTACTGTGTATGTATGTATGTACGTATGTTAGAAGTTATACTTCTTTACCGTATAAAACACGTGCTGTATTAGATTCATATACATTTGAATAACGTTTTTTTTTGTCCAATGGACTATCTACGAGCCTATATTTCCTAAAACTATGTACAGCAAAGAACTAAGTTACTCTCATCATTTTTCCTAAACGCTCCAAAAGAAGTATAACTTTAAAAACAATAAAAAATGTTAACATCGCCATGATTACTCCATAATTATATTTTCCTACCGACCCTGTTCTAAGCCAACAGTTTGACCCACTTAAAACTACGCACAGCGCGTGCGAGAGTGACAGAGATAGTTGCGAAATTTTTATCATTAGAAATTAAGATTACTTAAAATTGATACTTACTGAAAGTATGAAACTCCATCTTTTTTTTGAACTCTTAACGTGCTGTTTTTGCACTTTTTAACGGCACACTTAGGCATCGTGACGAACGACGCGCTCAAAGAGCGCCTATCGAAGACTGAGAGCGAAACAAGGCATTTCGTTGATTTATGCCTTATTTTCAAGGTGCCATTTTGATAGCGACGATCGTGTATCTGGATCATATATACTCCAAGCGTTAACGCTATGAACTTAAAGCTGAATTTCCAGTGCCGCAGACGGTCACAAAATTTTACGAGCTCTCGACACTATCGCGGAGCAACAGAGCAGAGGGTATATATGATCAGGCTACGCGAGTAAAAGAGATGACAGGTGTTTATCTAGTGTTCTCGAACAGAAACATTTGAAAGCGAACATGTTTAATAGCGTTAGCAAAACAGACCGCCACGCCACGCCGATTTCCAGTGCCGCGTGTCACGTGATTATTCTTAAGTAAGGTCCGTCACTTCTATTAATTTTACGCCTACCTTTATCCGTCACTTACATTTCATTGGGCGTGAAATGGTCGGAACACACGCGGTTGTACATATTCGAGACACATTCTTCATCTCATCTCGCTGCTCGTACTATTTTTATCAATTGTTTATGTAAATATAACATCTTTTGGAAATCTATAATATTATTCAGTATACATATTATTCAGTATTAAAAATATGATACATATTCGATTAAACACACACAAAAAGAGGCCCTATTAATACACGTATTTGCTACGCTTTAACATTTTCGACACTTTTAAAGTTTTAGTAAAATTACACATTATGTTATCCGATATTTATATCCGACTTGACTGAGTCGGCGTGACTGAGTCACGCGCCGAGCCGTTCGCCTCCGCGTATCGCGCGTCTGACTCATCCTGATGAAGGACAACTAAATTGTCCGAAACTAGTCGACATTTGTTACGTGTTTTAAGCCGAATATAACATTGAAACATAATTTTCGACACTTTTTTTCTTGTATTTGTGGTGTCGCATTCTTGTGCATTTAACCAGTATCAAGTAATAATGTATTTCAAGTGTATTTCATATTAAAAGTCCTAGTCACAGGTTACAGTAAGAGTCAAGGTCCAGTCATAGTCAAGTCATGCCCTAGTAAAGAGGTAGAAACTTAACTAGAACTTCTATTGGAGTTTTGGAGCGAAGGCGAAAATCACGTTTTTCAACTTTGTATGATTTGCCTACACTTATATACACGTTTACTAAGTATTAACGGTTAATACTCCACCATTATCACACGTTAACACTCGAATAATCACAGGTTTTAGAATATTATACAAAATCAACAACGCCATTTTTCACTCGACAAAAAACTCTCTTTATGAATGAAACTTTTTAAATATAAAAAAAAAAAACTGTCAATTTAATGAGATCTATTATTTAAAAAAGACTAATAATGTGATTGTGAGTGATTTTCGCCTTCGCTCCAAAACTCCAATAGAAGTTCTAGTAAAGTTTCTACCACTTTACTAGGGCATGACTTGACTATGACTGACTACTCGACTTTGACTGTGACTTGTGTCTAAGACTTTTATTATGAAAAATAGAAATTGTTAATATTTGTTTAATATTTCGACTGAAGGACTATGCATCCATGGTCATGAAATAATGAAAAAAAAAAAACACAGTAGTGACGTGTTGTGTCCTCTCTATAAGTAGTAATATTATCTCAATGATTATTAGTGCTAATTTTTAGTGAACATAGGTCGTTGGTAATGAAACTAGTTTGCTGTCGGTACATCTGCTTACAGTTCGGCAAATGCCGAACATTGTCGAACTAAGATAGCTTTCCTTGTCGCGCTTAGTACATGCGTATACTTCTGTCACGTACCACCGCCCGTAATATAAGTTTTATGCAATATGCGCCTATATTTTCAAAAGCATAAGCGGCAAAATTAGCTTTGGTTAAAAAAGGTGCTCGCATTGACGTATATCTGCCCCTTTATATATCTTACCGTACAAATGGGGACAGCATGCGCCTTAAGTTTCGTATATCCTTTGTTAGACGTATAGAAATCGTCGTTTTGAAAATGTACCGAACATATGCGAGATCTTTTGCTAGGCTTCCACTCATTTTCTTGTCTCTCCAATCGAACAGCTTCCGTCCATACCTGTCTTTGGTATTGATCTCTTGGGAAACTAGAAAATTAATTATAATTTATAATTATTATGTTATTTCATTTATTTCAAAACAATTACATTGTATAGGAAATGTGTCACAAAATCTGTACATAAAAAAAATGGAGTAATTTATATTTTTTAATTTAATAATTTAAACGCAAGCTTAAAAAACCGACTTCACCGCTTGATCAGATTAAATAAATTAAATACGCATTATTGAGAATAACTCAAAAATTAGTCAGATCTTGATCAAATTTCAAAAAAAAACTACATTGTCAAACTGGTCCCGTAAAAAACTTTCCAGTGGTATTTTTTTTTTATAATGCTTTTAAAATGTACCATGATTTGATTTATTTGGCATAAACTACTTATACCTATAAAAATAAAGTAGATTGCATTTCTTCTAAATTAAATTATATATAGAATAATAAAAAATAATAAATAATCAAAGATATGCGCGTGTTCAAAAAATATTTTTAGGTTGGTATTATTTGGTATAGAACCATTCCCAATAACAACAAGAAAATGTAAGTATCTACATATGCATTTAAAAATAACAAAAGTACGTACTTACACGTGAAAACTGATTCCAATATTCTTTTTGTGTAAATGTGATCTGTTGATGCACCATTTCACGACACAAGAAGGCATTTTTCAATACTTAAAACGGTTATAACGCAAATGTTTGCTGACCTCCGCCATTAACGGCTCCGTACGTACTAAACTCGTTCCAGGCGCAATTGGCAAGCTGCGAGGCGCAATTCGGTCGTTTATCTAGAATCGGGTCGCAATGGCGGCGGCAAAGAGCGAGATAGATATTTAGCCATCCCGCTCTATACGAATTACGAATAGATATGTTTTTTTTTCTTTCGGCTTCGCATTCTTGTGCATTAGCCAGAGTCAAGTAATAATATATTTCATATATATTTCGTGTTGAAAGTCCTAGTCACAAGTCAAGTAAAAGAGTCAGTCATAGTCAGGTCATGCCCTAGTAAAGTGGTAGAAACGTTACTAGAACTTCTATTGGAGTTTTGGAGCGAAGGCGAAAATCACGTTTTTCAACTTTGTATGATTTGCCTACACTTATGCACGTTGACTAAGTATTAACAGTTAATAATCCACCTTTATTACACATTAACACTCAAGAATCACAGGTTTTAGAAAATTATACAAAATCAACAACATCATTTTTTGACTTTCGCGGCAAAACTCCATATAGGTAGATATGGTTAAAATCGCGGCGCTTCAAACCGAATAAATACAGTGAATCTCAGATAATACAGAAGTTAGTATATTAATACTACTTTAAAAACTAACTAATCTACATAAGATGAAGAAGACAACACAAAAAAGAGCCATATAAAAAAAAATCTGGAGTATCTGTAGACAAACGCACGGCAAGATTTTTAGGGTTACGTGCTGCCCAAAGGGTAAAACGGGACCCTATTACTAAGACTCCGCTGTCCGTCCGTCTGTCTGACCCTCTGAACAGGCTGTATCTCATGAACCGTGATAGATAGACAGTTGAAATTCACAGTTGATGTATTTCTGTTGCCGCTATAGCAACAAATACTAAAAAACAGAATAAAATAAATATTTAAGGGGGCTCCCATACAACAAACGTGATTTTTTTGCTCGTTTTGATCGATATTGATAACGACAACAGGTAGACGCTTGAAATATTCACAGAATATTTAGTTATATGTATATTCACTTTAAAAATAAATAATTAAATAAAAACAAAACAAATATTTAAGGCTCCCCATAAATATTTGTTTTATTATAGTACATCCCATAAAATAGACATGATTTTTTAGCCGTTTTTGGTACGGAACCATTCGTGCGCTAGTCCGACTCGCACTTGGCCGGTTTTTATATGATACAAGCTGAACCCAATTCTATAGTTAGGAACATTACCCGTACATCTGTGTCACGTACATGACGGCGCGAGCGCCCGACTTTTGCGAAAAACAATTTTGAAGTCGGTTAATAATTAGGCTTGTCAAAAATCAAAAACTTACCAAATTGGGCTTGGTTTCATTGATTCCATCCCATACTGAATGCACGTTAGACGTTGAAGGTTGCACATAATTCTGTCAAAAAAGTGTTTAAAAGTTATAATCTATCTATAAATATATATAACTCAAAGGTGACTGACTGACTGACATAGTGATCTATCAACGCACAGCCCAAACCACTGGACGGATCGGGCTGAAATTTGGCATGCAGGTAGATGTTATGACGTAGGCATCCGCTAAGAAAGGATTTTGATTAATTCTACCCCCAAGGGGATAAAATAGGGGATGAAAGATTGTTGTACTTCTTAACGCGAGCGAAGCCGCGGGCAAAAGCTAGTCTATATATATAAAAGAAAGTCGTGTTAGTTAACACTATTTATAACTCAAGAACGGCTGAACCAGGAGACGGACATAGGATACTTTTTAGGAACGTCACCTTTTTTTGTACAGATGTATCAAAATCATTTTCTCATACGTCACTCGGATTTGGTAAAGTACTAGGCAAACATAAACATGAAGGAGGTAATAACAGTCACGTGGCATTGTAACGCATGCCGGGTATGGCTTCCTAAACATGCACATACATTGGCCTCGATTCTGATGTCACACACTAAATTAAATTTAAACTATTCCTGTCTTTTACAAAATAGGAACACAAGACAGAGATAGCATACTGCTGTGCTGTCAAGTTAGTCAGAACTTAGATGTCTGTACACGCTTAGTCGAGTATGTAATTGATGTTCCTAAAAACTCGCACCTTTCTGCTTCTGCTGTTCATATTTTAATTGATAAACTAGCGTGACAGCACTAAAATGTATGCTATCTCTGTCTTGTTTTTCTATTTTGTAAGAGACAGGGATAGTTAAAATTTAATTTAGTGAGTGTATTGAGTGAGTGTTTTGATATAAAATAGCGGAGCAAATTCATTACAAAAATACGAATGGATGTTATTTGCATGACATTTGATCATTTTTCCTTTATATTTTTTTAACGTTATGAATATTCTAAGAAGACATCATTTATCGTATCACGCAGATAACGACGAACATTTTTATTTATCTGGTTTTATTATGAATGCCGAGTAAAACGGTTAAAAAGCAACAAAGTCGCGCGTTTTAGAACACACTAGCCGTGCCTCGCGGCTTCGCCCGCTATTATCAAGTTAAAAAGTAGCCTATGTGTTAATCCTAGGTATAATCTATGTACATTCCAAATTTCATCCAAATCCGTTCAGCCGTTAAGGCGTGAAGAGGGAACAAACATACTTACACACTTACACACAAATTTTCGGATTTATAATATTAGTAGGATTTTGATATCACCCCTTAACACGAAGTATTACTATCCAAAAATCCGAGATGTCGTTTTTTTTTTTAAGCACCTATCTAAGGTCACTAGGGTTTTTAAGACGAATTTAACGATACCTTAACTGTCGAAATCCATCCAGCCATTTGGAAGACACTATATAGGTAATAAATGAATACATAACCCTTCCTTGGCAGTCGGGTAAAAAAGCAAATATCATCAGTTTGTCACCTATTAGATTTTTAACCGACTTCAAAAAAGGGGGAGGTTCTATGTTCGACTGTATGTATTTTAAAAAAATAATTTCAATGCAAGCAAGGCTCAAATAATTAAAAAAAACTTATAAGTACTAAATTGATATATATGCCAAATTTCGAGTTAATCTGACGTTTTAAAGGGGGTCAAAATCATTTAAAATAGTCAAATATTTTCCGTTACAATTTTTTTTTTTTTTTTATGATTTATAGATAAACATTTGACCACTATCTCACCTGATGGAAAGTGATGATGCGGCCGAAGATGTGACATGTTTATCTAGAAGATACATGTTCACTCTTGACTTGAAGACTCCCAAATTATACCCCTCGGGAAACAAAGACACAGGTAATGAGTTACACTCCTTCGCCGTACGGATGAACGTAGAAGCGAAACGCTTCGAGCGAACTTGAGGTATGTCAACCATAAATGGATGACGTTTGACAGTTTGTCTTGTTGTTAGATGGTAAAACGGGCATGGGGGGATTAACTCATGTAATTCCTGCGCACACTCTCCAAAATGTACATACATGTCAAACTAATAAAATCGTGATAATAATCCGACTTCACCGCTTTGTCTTCGGGACCCATGATCAGATTAAAAATGAATTGAATACTCATAATTGATGATAACTCAAAAATGGTCAGATTTTGATCAAATTTAAATGGAACCACATGGGCAACACCAGCTTCAAAATCGGTTCACATAGAAAACGTTCTGAGGTAACACTCATAAAAAAAACAGTCGAATGTAAAACCTCCTCCTTTTTTGAAGTCAGTTAAAAAAATACTCATCAAAATCAGGTCACCTAGAAAAAGTTCTGAGGTGACACATAAAAAACAGTCGAATGGAAAACCTCCTTTTTTGAAGTCAGTTAAAAAATACTCATCAAAATCAGTTCACCTAGAAAAAGTTCTGAGGTGACACATAAAAAACAGTCGAATGGAAAACCTCATTTTTTGAAGTCAGTTAAAAAATACTCATCAAAATCGGTTCACCTAGAACAACTTCTGAGGTAGCACTCATAAAAAATCAGTCGAATGGAAAACCTCCTTTTTTGAAGTCGGTTAAAAAGTACTCATCAAAATCGGTTCACCTAGAAAAAGTTCTGAGGTGACACATAAAAAACATTCGAATAGAAAGACTAACTTTTTTACCGACTTCCCAAAAAAGGAGGAGGTACTCAAGTCGACTGTAATTTTTTTTTTTATGTGTTTTACCTCATAACTTCTCTCCACGTGAGCCGATTTCGAAAATTTTTTTTAGTTTGAAAGGTTTTACTTTCTAATTAGTCCCATTTAAATTTGATCAAGATCTGATCAGTAGTTCTTGAAATATCGTCAATAATGCCTGTTTTGTGAGTAATAATGCGTACTTTGACGATGTTCTCGTTTACCCGACTTCAAAGTTACCTCATAACTTCTTTCGTTGAGAGCCGATTTTGATGATTCTTTTTTTATTTGAAAGCTGGTGCTTTTCATGTGGTCCCATTGAAATTTGATCAAGATCGGATTTCTAGTTTTTGAGTTATAGTCAATAATGCGTGTTTAATACATTAAATCTGACCAAGGTTCCGATGATAAAGCGGTGAAGTCGGTTTTTTAAGCTTTGCTTGTGTTTAATTGGTGTGGCCCGGGTGGTGCTAATCAGGTGACATTTGAGAGGTGGTAGAGCATTTTGTGAGTTGCTCGCCTGGCTTGCTACCAAAGTAGCTTACCACCATCAAGTTGAAAGTCTGCCGCCAAGCCAAATACGGTGTTCCGGCAGTAATCCTTGAGAGCCTGCGTATTCCAGGTCTAGTGTGTTTACCAGCTTCGATCACATCGTTACTTACCATCAGGTGAGATAGTGGTCAAACACTAGCCTGTTACAAATAAAAAAAAAAAAAAAAATTTAAGTCGGTTAAACACTCACGATCACCACGGTTCGTAGTTTCAACGTTGGAACGGACTGATCGAAGAGCCGACGAGCATTCTTGTGTGGTTGTTTGCAAGCCGACTCAAAATGATCCGAGCATACGGAACTGTTTTTTGTCGGGAACCAGTTTGGACCTCTTCCCGTAGCATTTATCCATTTCTCTTTTATTATCGGATCCCTCGGAAAACTGAAATTGAGAAAAAAAAGACGTGTGGCACTCGGGGACTGCCGCGGTAAAGCTATTGCATAGCATTTTTTATCAACTTATGCAATTATAATTATTTATGCATATTTTTTCCTTTGTTTTTTTTTCTTTGATATTAATTCAAGTTACACTTTTTGAGCGTGGTGACCGATGAGAAAACAAATTTTTGTTTTTAAATATTATTAAATCAAATTACATATCCATGTAGGATTTTTCTGCTTGCCGTTGACGAAATTCCCTTTGACGTTCAGCATTTGTTTTTGGTGCTTTTTTTCTTTTTTTTTCATTTTTCTTCAAATCTTTCTGACGATGATAATATGCCCTTTGACGTTCACAATTTCTTTTTCTTTTTAGCTCTTGCTTTTCTTCTCTATAAAAAGAAAATATCTAGGTATAAATAATTAGGTATTAATAGTGTAATTATTTACACACCAAAACAATTATTCATTCAAAAAATTTGAACAAAAATAACGATATTAAGAGTTTGATCATCGAATTTCGCGCGATGTACATTTATATAGATATAATGGTGCCGATTCTGTTGTCCAGAATTAGACTAAACTAGCCTACAATTTGTTTTAGTCCTGCTTTAGTCCAAAACCTATTCAGAAAATGCAAGATTAGACTAAAATTAAGTTTGACAGGACTTAGTTAGTTTAGTTACTCTATTTAGTGAAAATGACCAAATTCTATACATGTTTTACGTCAAATTAAGACTAAAAATAGAAATTTTAAACTCAAATTAGTCTGTATGAAAAAGGTCTGGATTATTTTTAATGTGATCTTATACTTGAAAGAATAACACGTGCAATTAATGAAGCAAATACTGACCTACAAAGTCTATAATGGAGGAATATGTGATTGCGGCTCTTGTGAATACAATTCAATTTGGTTGCTGTCAAATCAATTTTAGTCCTGTCATTTCAACTTTTAAATTAAGTTCAACGTAAAATCAGAATAGCGTTTAGGTATTCTTTGACTAAAATTAGTTTATTTTTAGTTTAGTTTAGGTTAGTTCGGTGCTCAACAGAATTAGCACCAATATCATATATTTCTCTGCGCGGTATTAATGTGTATTACCTATACATAAAAAACAAAGGTACTAAATAGTACACGTGCTTGGTTTAATGGTTTCTGTTATATACATAATGAAGAATGAATTTACACATATATATATATATATATATACATACGTATTGAGAATATAAATAGAGAATTTAAACTATACGTGTGTGTGTGTATAAAAGAGGGCGGCTACTTTTAATATCGCTCATTTTAATATCAAAAATTTTGGCTATCTTTATAGCAGTATTATATATAAATTATCAAAACAAAAATAATACTGCATTTGTGATAATAATAATAAAATGTATGTATGTACGTACTCACTCATTTTCTTTCACTATTCTTTCATGACACTCTTCTTTAATAAATGGAACCACACTTTGTTTACTCATATTTAAAACACTTTGTACACAAATTATACGAGTACAGATATTCACTGTTGTACATAGATGATAAATACCTATATACTTTCTCACAAACAGCTGATTACGTATTCGTCCGATTTCGGAGCAGCTCGTCTTGATACGTGCAAGCTTCGTAGAGTCGTACCATGAAGTAAATTCAAAGAGGAGGTGCCCGAAACGCCGAAACTCTAAGAAGGCATGAGTCGGGGCGAAGAGGGGGATTACGCATGCGCAGTAACGCCGATACAACCAATGCCACCTAGAGGCGAGTTGCTGAACTAAAGTGCCAAGCGTGATATTTCAAAAAAGTAATTAAAAGTTCTGCTATTCATCGATAGATGGCAAAACTAAAAAGTATCACCGCTCTGTGCCGGTCGGAGTGAGGGGTGTTATGTTATTTTCGTTACGGAATTTCTGGATTCGGTCTCCACGCTCAAGGCACGCGATAGAAGCTATGCAATAGCTTAAAATACGATTCTAAATAATACATAAATAAAAATAATATATCTTTGAAAAACTTAAATAAGAAAGCTATTGGAAGTCCGCCATATTACATATAGAGTGACGTCACTTTATTTTTCGAGTTATTCTCAGCAAGGCCTTTCATTTGATACCCTTAGTTAATTATTGTAGGAGTGCATTAAAATAAACATGTCCGCCATTTTGGTTCAGCCTTATATTCAGTTTATAATAATTTGTTTTCTTTTTAATATATATAATTTAATAACGTAATCACTCTTTTCTCTTATTGAGTGTGTTACTTTTCAGACACTGATATTGACAACAAGAGATTGGATTACTTTTAGTCACATGACAATTTAAAAGTTATTTTAAAATGTGTTAGTTTCGTATCTTTAAAAAGTAGTATAAGCCTAAATTGTATTAATTTTTAGTGATTGGATATTTTTAATAAATTCAGTCAGCTTTTAAATTATTTAAAACTATTTATTTCCAATGAGTTCAACAATTACTTTTTGAACTCGATTCCACAGATAGGGTGAAACGAAACGTAATGGGGCCGGCCGTTCTTTAGTGGTTTTTATTTCTATTTAGTCTGTGGACCGAAACTGGTCTTTCTTCGGTGGTTTTAATTGCTATTAAATCTGTGGACTACTACAGCTGAGATTTGTCTATGGGCGTGACGCCCATCCATGACGCTGACTTAAGAATTAGGTGGCTGATGTCGCATTAGAAGCTCACGCACACACGGTAAATAAAATAAAAACAGTAGAGCAGAGGCCGTACCACACGATTGAATGTATTCTGTTAGCTTCGATGTGTTTATTATCCACTGCGGTTTTAGAACTTATCGTTCGAATGGTCGTTAGTACAGAGCAAATAACGTAAACTGTTACATACAACATCTCGACTAGCGTTCAGCCACATAATAAAAAAATCAAGCAAAAGCAAGAAATTAATCTACATATAATTGTATTCGAAGATTTAGTAAAAAAAAACATATAATTCTCAGTACTTACCCATGGTAAGTGATTCCATTTAACTTCAAGTTGTTAGTGTCACTTCTATTTTTACAAATTACTACGGAACAACACGGCATTTTTATAAAATATACAGCCAACGAGGACGTCCGAACTTCAACTGAAAGCAATCATTACTGCCGCGAGCGGTGTGTTCTGTTTTTGCGTATATTGCTGTGCCATCGGCCCCGCCCCCTTTTCATATCTCCCTTTAGTTTCTGTGATCTATATTGTGACGTTATAGTACGCAATAGACAAAATAACTCAAGATTGTGCCTGCATACAGCTAAAACGACTTTCATGCAAAAAAGTATGTTTTGCATGGCTCCAGTCATCTATAATAAATTACCAAAAACAATGAAAGAACTGCCATCAGCATTGTTACATCACATTGAAAGTGTTGAGACACTAGGCCCGTGGGGACCGGGAGCTCATTCTATTTACAAAAAAATTTTCGAGCGCCTGGTCGATGCGACGAGTGATCAAAATGCTGGCACTTATTTGGCTCAACGTGTTAGCATTGCAATTCAGAGAGACAATGCCGCCAGCATGATGGGAACGCTACCCACTGGTAGTGGGCTTGAGCACTTGAGTTACCTATAAGCTCGATGCCTTGTAGGTAACTTAGTTCTTTGCTGTATATAGTTTTAGGAAATATAGGCAATTGGCTCGTAGATACTTAGTGGTCTTTGTTAGAAGGACATAAACAGGCATTACAAAAATGATAAAAGAAAATTTAACGTAAATAAAACGAATAATACAAAGTTGACTTTTTATTTCTTTACTTGTAAATCAATACAAAATTATTATTTAGTGGTACCTTCAAATATTTGTCACTTGCAACACATTATGAGGGTAGATTCGGCGCATGCTCGTAGTCTTACTAGGACAAAAAAGTACGATAACGAGAAATATCTAAAATTAAATTAAAAATTTCATTCTTGTTCATAATAGTGTAAGGCACAATATATACATGGAATAACATGCTTTTTTTTTTTTCAAAATACCCCCGAAACTATCTTTCGGTTCGGCTCGATCTGTTTACCTCTCAAACAAAAAAAAAACGAAATCAAAATCAGTCCAGCCGTTTGGGAGTTACGATGCCACAGACACATATATACACACTACAAAGTTATATAACACCCCTCTTTCACCGGCGGTTAAAAACGAACTTTGCCCAGAAGTGGGACAGTACGTGTAAACAAAAAAAATGTTCTTTATGATAGTTGACAACTTCAAATAAAACTGTGATAAAGTTCTTATATATTCGCTTTATAGGTAAGCATGCTACATCTTCGGCCGCATCATCACTTTCCATCAGGTGAGATAGCGGTCAAATTCTTACCCATCTAGAATATAAAAAAGAAGGTATTAACAAATAATTAAAACCGACTTCACCGCTTTATCTTCGGTACCTTGATCAGATTTAATGTATATTTAATACATTATACACACATTATTGACGATAACTCAAAAATGATCAGATCTTGATCAAATTTAAATGGGACTAATTGGAAAGCAACAGCTTTCAAATAAAACGTCGAAATCGGTTCACGTGGAAAGAAATTATGAGGTAACATACATAAAAAAAACAGTCGAATTGAGTACCTCCTTTTTATTACGAACAAGTGAGTAGTTCTTGTTTACTTGTTTTTTTTTAATGCTCGATATTCAATTGTTTGGTTATAAATAACGGTTATTGGTTATTTTCACGCGATCCTTCTAAGCTGCAGACACCTGGTTCGAATCCAAATGCATTTCTTCCCAAGGCAATGTGTTTCTGTGTCCGAGTGATTTTTTTATTATGATAGACAAACATTTGACCACAATCTCACCTGATGGAAAGTGAAGATGCGGCCGAAAATGTAGCATGCTTGCCTAGACGATACCTATTCACTCTTGATGTAAGAGCATAACACATCTTTCCACTTTTCAAAACATGTGAATTGATGTGAACACTTTAAAACATTTTTTCTACGCGCAATTGGTTAAATTGGTAGAAGCCTCAAGTAATTAAAAAAAAAAAAATAGAAATTAGAAATAAAAAAAAATATCTTTCCTCTTTTAAAAACATGTGAATTGATGTGAACACTTTAAAACATATTTTCTACGCGCAATTGGTTAAATTGTTAGAAGCCTCAAGTAATTTAAAAAAAATTATAAAAAAATAGAAATCAGAAAAAAAAACTTATTTAGATTTTTTTTTTAGTTTATTCAAAGTTTAAAACATAATTCTCTTCATTTTAGTAAATATTAATTTCATTGTCCTATTTTTATTATATAGAATACGATGCATGTGTGTCAATTCTTTTATTTTCAAATTCTTTCTTTTTAAAACATTATTTCTCTCCGACAACTTCTCTCTCATACATTTTATTTTCGCATTTCTGTCTTGAGTTATATTTTTAATTATCGTATCCTTTACTTCTAGTTGTTTATTCATGTCGATCAGTTGTTTGTCGTACTGTTCCTTGATGGTCCTCAGTTGTTTATCGAACTGTTCATTGATGTCGGCTAGTTGTTGTTCTTGTTGTTCTTTCAAGTTGTTTAGTTGTTGGAGATGTTTTATGGGAGGTTTGAGATGTTCTGTTTGTTCTAAGCCGTTGTTTAGTATACTGGATGGTGATTGGTGAAACGTATCCATGGAATTCTGAAACAATTTATATACATTATTACTTGTGGTTCTTTGAGCTGAGACCTCGCGTATTTTTCACAAGCCCCGTACCTCCGAAATTTTGAAAAATTTCTTAATAATTCAAACTCAAGCAAAGCTTAAAAAAAACGCTTATGTATCGGTTTTGGCTTGACCGATTTCGATAAAATTTATACGGGACCACCTCTGAAGTATACTCTACAAAACAAAAAAAATCATCAATACGATTCATAATTGGCGGAGATCATCATAAAGTCATCGAACTTGGTGTGGAGCTGTGATTGTTTAAGCGTTTACTTGCAGTGGAGTCAGCGTCTAAGGCAGCCAAGACCTACTTATCGATTACAGCTCTGATCTTATAAGAAGGTTAATTAAAGGTCGTCTGGAAGAGATCGCTCTTAGCAATAAGACCGCTCATTGTACCTATTTATTAGTAATTTCTTTTCTGTACTTTTTATTATTGGTGTCAATAAAGAGTTATTGTATTGTAAGAAGCAGGCGTCCGATTCCAGACTGGAACACAAGTTTTCTCCCCAAGAGAAATCTGCGTTTCCATTTCTGGGTATGATAGTGTGACGTGAATGTTTCCGGCACCCACGACACAAGTGATTTGCACTCAGTGTGGGGCTGTGAGTGTGAAAGCGTTGTTAAAATGACGACACAGTGGGAAGGTCTCTGCTCTCTGCATCGTATGTACTGGGTTCGAGTCCCGGTTCCCAAGGGAAATTTGTGCTTCTGGTTCTGGTTGTGATTGTGCATGTGATGTTAATGTTGCCGGCACCCACGACACAAGTCATCGAACTTAATGTGAGGCTGTGAGTGTGAAAGTGTTTAGATAGATAGATAATACTTTATTGACACACTTCATAAGATGAGATAAAACAAGGGTAACAAACAAGCTTATACGTAAAGGGTCAAAACAGGCGGCCTTATCACTAATAGAAATCTCTACCAGGCAACCTTCGGACGGAGAGAACTATAGAAGTCATAAACGGGGTTTAATAAATGGGTGAATGGAATACCTAACTTAATAAATAAGGAAGTTTATGTTATGATTTTCGCCTTCGCTCCAAAACTCCAATAGAAGTTCTAGTGAAGTTTCTACTACGTAACTAGGGCATGACTTGGCTCTTTTACTTGACTTTGACTGCGACTTGTGATTAGGACGTTTAATACGAAATACACTTTAAATATATTATTTTGGGGGCTGAGTCACCCACGTCCGTAGGAGGATACCCCTTAAGTCTGACTCCCTACACGTGGTCCCCGGGTGGTGCTAATCGGGTGACATTTGAGAGGTGGTAGAGCATTTTGTGAGTTGCTCGCCTGGCTTGCTACCAAAGTAGCTTACCACCATCAAGTTGAAAGTCTGCCGCCAAGCCAAATACGGTGTTCCGGCAGTTATCCTTGAGAGCCTGCGTATTCCAGGTCTAGTGTGTTTACCAGCTTCGATCACATCGTCACTTACCATCAGGTGAGATAGTGGTCAAACACTAGCCTGTCACAAATAAAAAAATAAAAACTTGACACTGGCTAAATGCACAAGATTGCGAAGCGAAAATTAAAAGAAAAAAAGAACTTACTCCTGGAATTTTTGCAACACTGCCGGCGACAGGATTTGCTCGAGTTTCAGTCTTCACTAGAGTTATATCAGTAGGATCAGACCACGGTACAAACTGAAATTATATATAGAGAATTATTATTATTATCATCATACTAATATTATAAATCTGAAAGTTTGTATGTAAGTATGTTTGTTCCCTTTTCACGCTTTAATGGTTGAACGGATTTGGATGAAATTTGGAATGTATATAGCTTATACCTAGGATTAACACATAGGCTACTTATTAACTTGATAATAGCGGACGAAGCCGCGGAGCACGGCTAGTTATTATTAAAGAAGTTTAAAGCAATTAACTTCGAAAGATTTTCTCCAAGATCCCAGTTCAGTTGATTTTGTTTATATAGCACTAGCTGCGCCCCGCGGCTTTGCCCGCGTAAGTCCCGGACCAGCCAGAATTCGGGGTTAAAAAGTAGCCTATGTCCTTTCTCAGGCTCGAGACTATCTAAATTTCGTTTAAATCGGTTCAGTAGTTTTAGCGTGAAAGCGTAACAGACAGACAGACAGAGTTACTTTCGCATTTATAATATTATAGTAAGGATTAGCAATGCTAGGCAGAACTATATTGATAAATTTTATAAATAGTAGCTCAGCGGTTAGAGCCATAGGGCATAACATCCATGGCCGTGGGTTCAAACCCCGCCTCAAGCGATAATTTTTCCTTTCTAAATTTATCAATATTAGTTCAGTTCAGGGTAAATAACTTCAGTTAGATAATGTAGAAATTTGCATGGTATTTTTTACCGACTTCCCAAAAAAGGAGGAGGTACTCAAGTCGAATGTTTTTATTTTTTTTTGTTTGTTACCTCGTAACTTGTCTCAACGTGAGCCGATTTCGAATTTTTTTTTAGTTTGAAAGATTTTGCTTTCTAATTTGTCCCATTCAAATTTGATCAAGATCTAATCAGTAGTTCTTGAAATATCGTCAATAATGCCTATTTTGTGACGAATAATGCGTACTTTGTTGAAATTTGATCAAAGTTTGATCTCTGGGGGCGTCCATAAATTACGTGAGGTGTTTAAGGGGGGGAGGGGGTCGAGTCAAATCTCATCTAATCTCACGTTGGAGAGAGAGGGGGTCTCGGCAAATATCACGCAATTTTTTTTCTGATTGAAACAAAATGGTCCATTTAATCCAGATTGTACATGCTTAAGATTTAATCTTAAGCATAATCGTAATACAATTAAGATCATTCACTAATTCGTTCGAAAGAAAATAATTTCATTCATACTTCGACGTTATACACCTACTGACTGTCAAACCACCATATTTGTTTTATACCAAATAGCTCAATTTAATCTGAATTTACGGTACAGTGTAACCCGTCCTTTGTTTTCACGCCACTGTCAGAGCGTTCGGCCAAAACACGAAATGCCTAAATAGTCTGTCTTGAGACTGCGCATGATTCTCCATGGCCTGAATTAGAGTAGATATTCTTTTTTTAATCACAGTAGTTACGATTTAAGTATTCTTTTGTTTAATTTTTATTACACTATAAACTCTCAGCAATATTGATTACTAGTCTTAACTAGTCGTAAATAAAAACACCAAGCAATTTTTATTTTCTTTTTACAATAACAATCCAAGCGTTTACGTAAGAAACCCACATTTTGAAAAATCTCACGTGAGATTGGGGGATGGGGGAGGGGGTTGAATAAAATCTCACGACATCTCACCAGAGGGGGCGGGGGGGACAGAAAATTAAAAAAAACACCTCACGTAATTTATGGACGCCCCCTCTAGTTTTTGAGTTATAGTCAATAATGCGTGTTTATACATTAAATTTGATCAAGGTGCCGAAGATAAAGCGGTGAAGTCGGTTTTTTTAAGCTATGCTTGCGTTTAATTATTTTATATATTATAGGTCACAATAGCGTGTTCCCTATTTTGTAATTCCCAATCTCACGTGGTGACTCACATTAAATACACGTATTTGGAGGAGGGAACCGAGCAACATCTTACCAAGGGGAGACCAAGGGGGTCGAAAAATCGGCAAAATCACCTCATGTAATAAATAAATAATAAAAATAAATAAAATTCTTTTATTTCAGACATGGTCCATATACAAAAATTAATAATAAAAATGTTAGTCTTACACACCTTACAAAAACTATGTTAGTAAAAAATTTCATTTATTACTTCATTACATTACATTAATGGATACCCCCTACTTATAAGTTTTTTTCTGTAGGCGCAAGATCTCAGTTTAGGGCGAACGATTTGTTAAATAAATAGAGAAACTTACATGGTAATGTGTGCTGCTAGAACTTTCGGATTTGATTTGATGCTTATTTAATAATTTAACAACAGGTTCCATCTGAAAAATAATTTTATTAATTAAATAGAGATCAATTATTTATCTGGTGTATTTTGTTCTACGTGTGCCTTCTAATCAGCTTGCATCAGGTTCGATTCCCAGTGGGAAAATAGTTTTCTCTCCAAGGATTCGTTTCTAGTTGTGAGTGTGATTGTGTGTGTGATGTGAATGATTCCGACTCACGTCACGAGTCTTTGAACTTAGTGCAGGAGAGTGAAAGCGTTTGTGTTTAGAACCGACTTCGAAAATAGGAGAATGTTTTTTTTTATTCAAATATGTTTATCACTTTTAACTTCATAAATAAAATGCTTTCCATATGACCTTTCATTCCCCATTGCACCATCTTAATGCACCCCTGGCAAAAAATATTGATAACATAATTATTATATTAAATGTTCTACTCTAATACCAATTTTCATCACGCTATAATTAAAAAAAATAACTTTCATACATTTAAAAAAAATAACTTTCATACATACGTTATCACCCCATTTAACCCTCTTAGGGGTAGAATTTCCAAAAATCCTTTCTTAGTACACCACTACGTATTAGGACAAATGTACCCTCCAAATTTCAAGTCTCTACGACCAGCGGATTAGGCTCTGCGTTGTCTCTTAGTCAGTCAGTCAGTGAGAATTAGTATATCGGGAAGATTCTTAGAGTATTAGATTTAGATTGATTTGTAAGACATATGTATCCTCCAATTTTCAAGTCTCTACGACCAGCGGATAGGTTTCTACGCTGTCTCTAAGTCAGTCAGTCAGTCAGTCAGTGAGTGAGATTCAGTATATCAGGAAGATTTTTAGAGTATTAGATTCAGATTGATTTGTAATTTCATCAAAATCAATGAAGTATAGTTTGGTTTTGAAATCAAAGTATCTGTGAAAAATATGTCATCCAAGAAAGCGGTTATTTTGCTTTTCTGCTAGTTTTCAGTGGTGTTTACGATCACTAGAAGTTCTAATGATCTGCCTACCTTCTGGCTTTATCATTAGATGATGACAAGGAAGGTAGGCACCTTGATCATTGCGAACCAGAAGTAAGTAAAGTACCGGAAGTAATGGTGTTTACGATAACTAGAAGTTCTAATGACCTGCCTACCTTCTGGCTTTATCATTAGATGATGACAAGGAAGGTAGGCACCTTGATAATTGCGAACCGGAAGTAAGTAAAGTACCGGAAGTAATGGTGTTTACGATAACTAGAAGTTCTAATGACCTGCCTACCTTCTGGCTTTATCATTAGATGATGACAAGGAAGGTAGGCACCTTGATCATTGCGAACCGGAAGTAAGTAAAGTACCGGAAGTAATGGTGTTTACGTTCACTAGAAGTTTTAATGACCTGCCTACCTTCTGGCTTTATCATTAGATGATGACAAGGAAGGTAGGCACCTTGATCATTGCGAACCGGAAGTAAGTAAAGTACCGGAAGTAATGGTGTTTACGATCACTAGAAGTTCTAATGACCTGCCTACCTTCTGGCTTTATCATTAGATGATGACAAGGAAGGTAGGCACCTTGATCATTGCGAACCGGAAGTAAGTAAAGTACCGGAAGTAATGGTGTTTACGATCACTAGAAGTTCTAATGACCTGCCTACCTTCTGGCTTTATCATTAGATGATGACAAAGGAAGGTAGGCACCTTGATTATTACGAACCGGAAGTAACAACAAAACTGTCAAACGTCATCCATTTGAATGACTAAATGGATGACGTTTGACAGTTTGGTTGTTAGAAAAAGGGCATGGAGGAATTATTTTATTTATTTATTTATAGACGAGCAGCCTGATACATACTGACTTCATAAGAAAAAAGACATAACTGTCATTTTTGAGTTATATACATCAGAAATCTCTTTACCATATAGTATATATTATGACTTGTAGCAGATTCATCTAAATTAATTAAAAGTAAGATACCAGGTTTTATTTGAATATTTTAAAATAAAAATATAATAGAAGGTGCTTCTATTTTTTCTGATGCCAATGATTATACATAAATCAATTTTAGCAAAAATGCAGATATGTCTTTTGTCAAGCTTGTTTATAAATTCAATTATTGTGGTAGCACTGCCAGTAATACTCAGGAAATGACAAGCAGTGTTTGTTTGATAGCGCACGGATGAGTAATGACTGGTGTCTCCACGAAAGTCTTTGGTCTGCCTTTTAGCCTTTAATTAAGTCATGCAAAAAGAAAAAAAAATTACCTTTAGAGGCTTAACTGTGGTTTTCAAAGTCTCGTCTATGTAGAGCTTACTGCCCCAAACATTAGGTTCACCCAACGGCTTCAGATTCTTCAATTCCTGGTAAAACATAATTTCATCGAATGTGTAACGTTTTAGATTACCAACATTCCCTCTCTCTAACATCTCATTCTTATGTCTGGCTTCGAAACCCCTCATCCAATCCTTGCTAGCCATTTCTTTTAGCACCCAAGCCCTAGGCATAGGAGATATATTGTTTATTCTAGCCATGTGGTACGCTATTCGTTGATAGTCTGCACTGGTCATCCCGTAGAACGCATTTGAGCAGTCTATGATGTAATCTCGTAATGCTACTTCCTGCTCTGCAGTAAATATTTTGTGTACGGTGTAGAATGACTGAATCGCTACAGAGTAGTGTATAGTATCTAATACTGATTTACTTTGCCTAGTGATCTCGCCTAGTTCACGAATATGTCTGCCATAGTCTACTTTGTTTAAGACGTGTTCGGTTGATGTTGGTTGAGATTTTTCTGGTTGTTTCACTGTTTCTTCTTTAATCGGAGGTTTATTAACTAGTTTTTTTTTATTAGAGAGTGATTTTGCTTTATTAATGTAAGTTTTGTTTGGAGACAATGACGATAGAATTTTAGGTCGCTTTTTGGATGGCATTATTTCTATTAACCTGCAAATAAACAGTAATATTATAAAGAATTTTACATAATTTTATATATATTTTGTCATAAATAGCCAAGCATTTACGTACGTAGTCAACCACTATCTCACTTATTTATGTCCATGAGAGACGTGTAAGTAGCTCGCCTGATGGTAAAGGTCACACTTGCCCATTACAGTTTAGGGCCAACGAGAGAGTTAGGGTGTTGTAAAGGGAAAAACGTCTTAGAAAAAATTCGCTTATTATTTAGGCTAGGGCAGTCAATAGGTATGACGACGAGCGAAGCAAGGAGTGTTAAGGTTTCTTGTGATCACAACACGTGATCCGAACGAGTGTAGCAAGCGTGCGGCGAAGCACCAGAAAAACTTTCTGTATATTATTTTATATGCTCAATCGTACATACAGTAATGTTTGCACACTACTGCTAGCGTTTGAATGTCTGGCAACAGTGTGGTCCTGCCCCAGGCACTCTGTGAAAGAGCCCTGCCACTACAATATATTAGATATTTTATTATTATATATTTGTATATAACTGTATACAATGTTCTTATATTAGTAGTGAAACAACATTCATCCCATTTGGGGATACAATATTGTCTTAGTTTTAATATTTAGCTCGCAACAGTTATTTGAATTTAGAATAATGTTACCCATCGGGCCTTAGGAAGTGCAAATATCAGATATTTTATTATTATATATTTGTATATAATAAATTCAATGTTCTTATATTAGTAGTGAAACAACATTCATCCCATTTGGGGATACAATATTGTCTTAGTTTTAATATTTAGCGTGCCACAGCTATTTGAATAATGATATCAGTCGGGCCTTAGGAAGTGCAAATATCGTTAATCAAAAATAGTTGAAATTATACTTAAAAGAATAGTAATAGTATTTATTATTATTTTTGTCTTATTTATATAATTATTGTTCTATTTGTCTGTTACACTTGTTTGTAAAAAATTAATTCGCTGGGTTGGGATTCACTCATTGTTTTAATTACGCTCGACTAACAACTGAAAAAATACAATTGAAAGCAAACATTTTAATATTTATTATGTATCTTTAAGATCGGTTCTGTTGTTTTAGCTGTATAAAATGTTTACTTTGCAAAACTTTTTTTTTGGCAATTTTTATTTTTTTACTTTTACTTTACTTTAATATACATTTTCTTCTTAACATAGGTAATGATGATTATTACAATAATAAAAAACATAATGTAATACTCACTTAAGTTGTAACACAGCTTAGATACTGATTTGCCATGCAATATGACTAGACTGGAGTAGGTTATATTCAAAACGATCCGAATAACAAATAACCCAAAACAACACACTTCCAGGGGTGATTCGCCCTCCCCGCCAATAATTTTACTACTATATTGGTATTTAAAACCTTTATAATTGACCAATGATGATGGAAACATATAAAACATTCATAATAACTATAATTATACTTTTCTACGGTCAGAACATGCCTAGAACACCAGATGTTGAGTTTATTATGGGTATTCGTTTACTTATTGTAGTACCGAGTCTTTTTCTCAATTGTAACGACTTACAACTAGTTACAACCAAGGATTATCCGTCTTGGGTCTTCATTGATGTTTCAAATTGTTTACAATTCATTTCATTGTATTTTCGTCTCGAAAAAAATAATTTCCAAGTTCTACTCATAGACTAAATAATATTTAGTCTATGCTTCTTCTACTCTTCTTTGTAGAGTTTATAGATAAAGTAAAGACTTTGTAAACACTACGTTTTAGTAGAGTTTACATTTACAAACCGTATAGGTACCTATGTAGGTTTGTTTCCTATCTCGATGTAGTAGAGTTCTTCATAATAAATAATATTAAACTAAAGCTCTTTCGGCCAATATTTCCTAAAACTAAACTAAAAATATGTATAGCAAAGAACTAAGTTACCTACAAGACATCGAGCTTATAGGTAACTCAAGTGCTCAAGCCCACTACCAGTGGGTAGCATTCTCATCGTGCTGGCGGCATTGCCTCTCTGAATTGCAATGCTATAGCAACGATGCTAATAGAATTGCTATTAGCATCGTTGAGCCAAATAAGTGCCAGCATTTTGATCACGCGTCGCGTCGCTTCTACCAGGCTCTTTGGATTACATTATCTTTGGTAGATTTCAAAGAGTATACAATACGTACAAAGGGCTCTACCCGATCTACCGTCTTGCCGATTTCGGCAAATCGAAACATCTAAATAATACTATCGATTATTAGACGCCGATAAATCGATTTTAAAATGATCTAATTTATGTCATTCATCCGTAATTCGCTAGTATTCATTTAAATTTCATGCCGAAGTAATAATTTTGTATATAAAATTAAGACATAATATTGTTGTCTTCGCTATGCTCATTTGCCTTTTGTCGTCTAATAACTAGTCGTCTGCGCCGAACTGAGATAGACCCCGGGACAAAATAGGTCTAAAAACAGTGAATTTGGTCGTCTACCAAACTGTTATTTTCCAACGAAACCGGTTTCGTTAAGTTCTTTTCAAAGATACCCCATAAATGTAGAAAAAATAAAATTTTGCTCCCCGCTTACAAATTATGGGCATGGTATAAGATTCCAACGACTATCAGAGAACTCCCAACACATTATTTCAAAATTTAACTGCATAATTGGCTTACCAGCTGCTGTTTCTAGGATAATAAATGAATTTTGGACTGTAAAGAATTCATAATAATATAGGTGGTATAGGGGAAAAATAAAACAAAGTAATATCAAACATAGGCGTGTTTATTCTCCGCTAAACGGAGGATTTGAACAGACTCCAACTTTTCGAAATGTATCCCTACAACTGACTATCTTGAGCTGCTCGGTATGACTCTAACGTCAGAGCTCATTTTTGGAACTTTCATCGATTCAAAAGCCCACCTAGCTGCAAAAAAACTTGGAATCCTTTCAAAGGTGAGACGGTACTTCACACCGGACAGTTGCTCAATTTGCATCAAGCACAAGTCCGTTCATGTATGGAGTACTGCTCTCATCTTTGGGACGGTTCAGCTAGATACCAGCTTGAGGCTCTAGACTACATTGAGCGTAGAGCCAAGAGACTTGGTTGCGAGCAGCTTAACGAATTAAAAGCTTCAGAGCTTGGGTCATCTCCGCATGGCAGCTTGTCTCTTGGTTTTTTATCGGATTCATTTCGGAGAGTGTACCAAGGAAATGCACGATCTAGTTCCCCCATCCCCGTTCTATCATCGGACAAGCAGACAAACTGCTAATCGACACCGCTTTATGGTAGACATTCCACAAATGCGCACGAAACGTTTTGCTTCCACATTCAATCAAACTGCAAAGGAATGGAACTCCTTGCCCGAGTCGGTGTTTCCTGATGAGTACAATATGGGAGTCTTCAAGTCGCGAGTGAATGGGTATCTACTAGGCAAGCTTGCTCCATCGTCGACCACATCGTCGCTTACCATCAGGTGAGAGTGAGCTACATGGAAAAATATCGATAATAAACGATATTTTTATATTTATTACTGAGTATAATATTAACAAACAAACAAACGCATTCACACTCACAGGCTACAGCAAAGTGAAAAATGGTGATGTTGATTTGTATAATTTTCCAAAACCTGTGATTCATCGAGTGTTCATGTGTAATAATGGTGGATTATTAACCGTTAATACTTAGTAAACGTTCATAAGTGTAGGCAAATCATATAACGTTGTAAAACGTGATTTTCGCCTTCGCTCCAAAACTCCAATAGAAGTTCTAGTAAAGTTTTTACCACTTTACTAGGACATGACTTGACTATGACTTACTACTTGACTTTGACTGTGACTTGTGACTAGGACTTCTATAATGAAATATAGAATTTGTTTTTTTTTTTTTATTATTTCGACTGAAGGACTATGCATCCATAGTCATGAAAAATGTAAAAAAAGAACAGGCAGCTTTTACAAAAAGTGACACTTTACAAGATGACAGCGTTAGTTCCAACTATCACCGAGTGCCAAGAGAAATATCTCTCTGTGGTCTGTAGGGATGTGAGATTAATGTAAAAGAATAGATTAATTAATAATCGATTTTTCTTTATTAAAAATTAATCGATTTGTAAAAAATCGATTTTAATAAAAATAATCGATTTCTGCGTAAATATAGTTTTTTTTGTATTATATAAAATTACATGCTTTCATATTCCAATAATAAACCTAAGAGATTCAAATTAACAATTTATCATATCAAAAATCAAATAAAATTATTTGAATAAAAAATAACCAACTCAAAACTAATAATCAAAGGCAATGTTACTATAAAATTTAAGGTAAGGAATTAGGAAACTAAATATACTCCATAAATATTTCGATTAACTAAAAATCGATTAATAAAACTATAAAAATCAATAATAAAAAATCGATTATAAGAAAATAATAATCGATTTCAATAAAAATCGATTATTTTTTAACATCTCTAGTGATCTGTGAGAAATATATTGTGGACAGTGGATGTTGTGATTGTTATGAAGTCGCTGTCTGGGTCATATGGCTTGTTGTATTCCTGGTTGTTCAAGCCGAATAAATCTTTGCCCGAAACAAAATGTAATTGGAAAGAAGCATAATGCGGATAAGGTATCTTTTCATCGGTAAGTACATTTACAAATTAAAGTAACCATGTAGACGTTGAAATTGGATTTTCCTACTTGCCTTTTTTTATCGAAATCTGATTCCCTGGAGATTTCGTCCCTAGGTTGCTGATAGAGGCATTACAGTAAGATAACATACATTATGTAGACTACACTTCCCAAGACAAATCTCTGTCAACAAACAAGGTGTTAAGACCTCTTGGAAGTCCTAGAGTAATGACTACATAGTGTTTTATGACTTTTTATGACAACGTAGACCGGCGACAGGCTCCGCCCATGCTATATGAATGCATCTATTAGTACATTGTTTAGTTGTCTTCTTCTTATCGGTCATACTCCTCATATATGGTTCCCGCCAAATGCTTGGATGCATTTGCTAGATCCCCAGTTGTAGTTGAGTTAGGACACAAAGAATAATAACAATAGGGTAATGGACATTGTTTACACATAGTAAGTTCGATGACTTGTGTTGTGGGTGCTGGAAACATTCACATCACTCACACAATCTGGGTGTCTTCAAGTCTAAAGTGAAGAAGATACCTAATCTTCTAGTCAGGCATGTCACATCTTCGGCCGTATCTTCACTTTCCATCAGGTGAGATAGTGGTCAAATGCTTGCCTATCTATCATAAAAAAATAAATCTTGCCCAGAACCATAATACAAATTTCATGGAGAAAACTTGTGTTTGTTGTTGGAAATCGAACCTGATACCCATAGCTTAGAAAGCAAATGTGCACCCAACTTAAGTAACATCAAGTTAAAATTGTTGTACCTTATTTTTATAGGTTCCCCATGTATAATATCGAATTGACTAAACTATGGATTAAAAATATAAAAGAGAATTGTGCTGGCTGGGAACCACCACGGGACTTACGGATATGTTCATTACATTTCGATAACACTAGTTATCGTCATGGAGCAAAAACGTTCCTACACTTATATGCTGTGCCGACAATATTTAAACGTGTTTCAAGTCAACAGGTAAGTCTGTTTATGCTATGTTTAAATTGTCAGCATGTATGAATTATCACAATAATATTATAAATCCGAAAGTTTGTGTCTAAGTGTGTAAATGCATATGTGTAATTATGTTTGTTTTCTCTTCACGCTTAATGCCTGAACGGATTTGAATGGAATTTGGAATTGTTTGATTAAAAAGTAGTTAGTATTACACATATGAAAGATTTACATGTGAGCTACAAACGTGAATGAAATCGTATCTAATCTAATAGGATTAACGCATAGGCTACTTTTTGACTTGATAAATGCAGGCGAAGCTGTGGGGCACAGCTAGTAATAATTAAAGAAGTAAATCGGTATAAGGATTGGTGCCACTGATATTCTTTACCTGCGGAAGACAGAAACTACTACAAGTAGATTCAGTCCCACGCGGGCAGCCACGACGATTATTATAACATGTAATATCATGATATTACATGATATAATAGGAATTACATGATATAATTTCTCCATGCCCTTTTTACCATCAAACAACAAGACAAACTGTCAAACATCATCCATTTATGGTTGACATACCTCCAGTTTGCTGGAAGCGTTTCGCTTCTACGTTCATCATCTGTACTGCGAAGGAGTGGAA
Organism: Lomographa bimaculata; assembly: GCA_948107665.1. Lineage (NCBI taxonomy): Eukaryota > Metazoa > Arthropoda > Insecta > Lepidoptera > Geometridae > Lomographa > Lomographa bimaculata. The sequence goes on along the minus strand of OX403610.1, from coordinate 8,543,336 downwards.
CTCATTGCCTGCATCTTTGTTCCCTCAACGGTTTAAAGTCTAGAGTGAATAGGTACCTTCTAGGCAAGCATGTTCGATATTCGGCCGCATTGTCACTTTCTATCAAGTGAGATAGAGTTCAAATGCTTGGTCTATCTAGCATAAAAAAAGATCACAAAAGAAATATGAGCCTAAATTGATATACATGACCATTTCAACGCAACAGAGTCAACATCATGCACACTTAGATCTTCACTACTGGAACAATTGTGCCAGCGACCCACTCAGATATATTATAAAGGGGTGCCTATTGACTCGCATAATTTTCCAGTTCCTAGTTTAATTTGGCTGAGATGTTTCGCATAACAAGTTTTGGCATATTTATGATTTGGCATAATAATGTTAGGGCATACCGTTTATTTTTGCATAACTATTTGTTGGCCTAATGGTTTTTAGGCATAATATTTGAATTGTTGGCTAAGTCATATATAGGTGCGACGACGAGCGTAGCGAGGAGGAGCGTTTGGTTACTGGTGGGGTTACTGGAAAATTTTTATGCCTAAAACGTTATGCTTATCATCATGTGGCGTATTGATTCGTGAGCCAAAAGTTGTTATGCCACTTTAAATTATGAATTCAGATTTTATGCGAGCCAATATGGACCCATTATAAAGGAGTTGGGGTGACTGGGCTGACAGGCAGGGGGACAATGGACACAATACACCCCTAGCCTAGCAGGACGTCAGTGCAAGCCTTATTACCCCCACTTAGAATTAAAATTAGAACATATAAATAATAATCCATTTATGTTACATGCTTTTCAGATCGAGCATAATGCAACTGGCATAGACAAAGTAAAAGTTGAAAGCTTGGATGAAACAGCAAATGGAAATCAAAGTACATACATTACTCCGGACAAAATAGATGTAAGTATCATAGTCATTCATTCACTTTCACGAGTGCCTCTTTGGGGCCTGAGGCTATAAATTTTACTTTGGCGAGTACCATAGTCATTAACTTTCAAAACCGAATCTTTAGACACAAGTCAAATAAAACAACAAAATTAAAATTATTTCGTCATATGTGCGCCAAAGAGGGACTCATGTAAGTGAAACTGTAATTGCCAGATTCACAAAACTACATTAATTTCGAAAAGAACCTGGCAATAAAAAATTTGGTCTTTTTCATGCTCGATTGGCAAGCATTAGACCACAATCTCACCTCTTATATCTATTCACTGTTGACTTAAAGACTCCCAGATTTCACCGCAATGTCCAAAATGTAAACGTTATATTATATGCTTGCCTAACCTTGTAAATCAGTTGTGGTGGACCAGGATTATTTATTATACAACGTGTTTCAGATTAACCAGTACGCTGCCAGAAAAGGTAAAGTTCACCCGCACCCCCCGGTTAGTAAAAGTATAGTCCAGCTCGGCACTGGAAGTGTGAATCCAGCTTCGACTGACGTTGCTGAATTAACTTTAGTTACGACTATGGCTAAACTGGAGAATGATCAAGGCACGTCGATCAATTCAGATAATACAGTTGTGAGTACCGCTAGTAATGCCTATATATAAATGCCTTGAACCCTTTTGCCTCGTGCAGGGTTCGGCAACCTTTTGAGTCGGAAGAGTAAAAAATTTGAATTTACAAAATTTCAAAGTTTTATAGAGCCACAATTTTTTTCTTGTCAACAATAATCCTTGATGCCAACAATAATACCTACTGTACTATAAGTATTGTATAGAAAATGCTATGCACGTGTTATACCTACCTAATCATCCCATAATTTACTTGTTTCAACTGTATAAATGTACTTTTTGCTACCTTTGGAGGCTTGTTAATGGCTCGATAGAAATGGTGCCTAATCCTCGTTAATCGATACAGAACGTTTTTTAAATGATTTTTTTAAAATAAATAATATTTGCGTATGGAACTAAAGAGCCGTAGCTTCACATCCAAAGAGCCGCAGGTGGCTCGCGAGCCGCAGGTTGCCAACCCCTGGCCTAGTGTAACTTGTTTCCAAGGTGTGCTTAGTGTTCCATTTCGCCATTCTCGCATGAGAAACCTACTCCATGTTCCTTTCACTCGCACTCTTTACCGTTGAAATGTTTTTATTATCCGGTCAACAAAATCATTCGACAAATTGGTGAAGTCTAATTTCAACGACTATTGACTTGTTCACAAGTTCTTTATCATAGATAAATAAGTTACTTGTTAAAAACTTCTTTAAAGACAAACTTTTAAGTTCTTTATCATAGATAAATAACTTACTTGTTAAAAACTTCTTTAAAGACAAACTTTTAGAAGTCCGCCATAATGGATTTAAAGTGACGTCACTTTATTTTTCGAGTTATTCTCAGCAAGCCCTTTCATTTGATACCCATATTGTAGTAGTGCATTAAACATTTCTTGTTGTTTATTATGTTTATATTACATTGTAATATATTTATAATACATTTTGGGTGTTCCGCTATGTTGAATTTTAGAATGACGTCACACAGCTTACCATGCATTGTCATCCAAACTAAACGTGACCACAAAATTTCAGCTCAATCGGTTGAAGATATCTGCTTTAAAATTGAGATGCTAGATTCCATCCAAACATACATAACAAGTTAAATAAAAGCATACATTGCAAGTTAAATAAAAGCTTGTAAAAAGGTGTTCGCGTCTCCTGAGGCTCCTGAGGCGCCTTAAACGACATAGCGTGCAAATTGATTCTTCGAGTGTTAATGTGTAATACTGGTGGATTATTAACCGTTAATACTTAGTAAACGTGCGTAAGTGTAGGCAAATGATATCAAGTTGAAAAACGTGATTTTCGCCTTCGCTCCAAAACTACAATAGAAGTTCTAGTAAAGTTTCTACTACACTTCTGTAAATACACTTGAAATATATTATTACGTGACACTGGCTAAATGCACAAGATTGTAAAGCCAAAAATAAAGAAAAAAAAAACAAGACTAAACTGTCAAACGTCATCCATATATGGTTGACAAAAAAGTAGAATTAGTAACTTGAAGTTACCGGGCATATTTTATAAATAATTTTTAATTTGTTTTAACTGCACTTCTACCTATACGCGATATTGGCAGAATTATGGTGCGACAGCCCTATAGTCGCCATTTAAAGAAGAAGTTGAAGTTGACATACCTCCGTTCATCCGTACAGCAAAGAGTGTAACTCATAGCCTGTGTCATTGTTCCCCGAGGGGTTCCGTATAATCTGGGAGTCTAAAAGTCAATAGTGAATAGGTATCTACTAGGCAAGCATGTCACATCTTCGGCCGCATCATCACTTTCCATTAGGAGTTAGGAGAGATAGTATTCAAATGCTTGCCTATTTAGCATAGTAAATATATATATATACTAGCTTTTGCGGCTTCGCTCGCGTTAAGAAGTATTATTTTAAAATTGACAAACTTTCATCCCCTATTTTATCCCCTTGGGGGTAGAATTAATCAAAATCCTTTCTTAGCGGATGCCTACGTCATAACATCTACCTGCATGCCAAATTTCAGCCCGATCCGTCCAGTGGTTTGGGCTGTGCGTTGATAGATCACTATGTCAGTCAGTCAGTCAGTCACCTTTGAGTTATATATATTTATAGATTTATGTATTTCAGATTAATCCTGCTTCGAGTGACATTGCCGATATAACTTTAGTGAAGACTGAATTGACAGAACAGTCGAATGGCAGTCAAAGTACATCTAATGTCTCGGATAATGTAGATGTAAGTACCATATTTTAGACATAACTTTTTTTTTATGTACTATAAAGAAAGAAAGAAAGAAAGAAAATAGATTTATTCGGGACAACACGCGATGTATCATTATGTACATAAAACAATAAGAAAACACATAAAAAAATACAAAAAACAAACAATATAACGCCGCGTGATGTCACGAAAGAGGGCCCCGACTCAGCATATAACTAGGTAAGTAGGTGGGCAGAACCCTCCTACCTACCCAGTAACTGGTTTTCAGGTGGAACCCATGCATGACATCACGCGCATCAGGACAGATTTAGACACGAACTTAAAAAAATACTTAAATTTACACTATAGACACACACATTAATATAACTAAATATATAAATAAATAAACAAAGATACATTAAACACTAATACTAACACAATATAGTACTATAGACCCTTGGTTGTTCCCACTTTCCCAGCCAGCACAATTCTCTCTTATATTTTTAATCCATAGTTTAGTCAATTCGATATTTATACATGGGGAACCTATAAAAACATGGTTCAACAATTTTAACTGGACGTTACCTAAGTTGGGTGCACATTCACTTTCTAAGCAATGGGTATCGGTTCGATTTCCAACAACAAACACAAGTTTTCTCCGTGAAATTTGTGTTTCTGGTTCTGGGCAAGATTTATTTTTTTATTATAGATAGGCAAGCATTTGACCACAATCTCACCTGATGGAAAGCGATGATGCGGCCGAAGATGTAGCACGCTTGCCTAGAAGGTACCTATTCACTCTTGACTTGAAGACTCCCAGATTATACTGTTCGGGGAACAAAGATGAAGGCAATGAGTTCCACTCCTTCGCTGTACGGATGATAAACGTATTCCTCTTGGTAATGTGCTATCTACTACGGGCCAAATGCCTATATTTCCTAAAGCTAAACTAAAATTATATACAGAATACAGCAAAGACTCAAGTCACCTTCAAGACATTGAGCTTATAGGTTTATATAGTGCTCAAGCCCACTACCAGTGGGTAGCGTTCCCATCGTGCTGGCGGCATTGTCTCTGAATTGCAATGTCCATGTCCTAGTCACAAGTCACAGTCAAGTAAAAGACTCAAGGGCCAGTCATAGTCATGTCATGCCGTAGTAAAGTGGTAGAAACTTTACTAGAACTTCTATTGGAGTTTTGGAGCGAAGGCGAAAATCACGTTTTTCAACTTTGTATGACTTGCCTACACTTATGCACATTTACTAAGTATTAACGGTTAATAATCCACCAGTATTACACATTAACACTCGAAGAAGGTTTTGGAAAATTATACAAAATCAACAACGCCATTTTTAGGGTTCCGTACCCAAAGGGTAAAACCGGGACCCTATTACTGAGAATTCGCTGTCCGTCTTAACTAAACTAGAGATCAGATCTTGAACACATTTCAATGGGACCACATGAAAAGCACCAGCTTTCAAATAAAAAAATAATCGTCAAAATCGGTTCACAACGAAAGAAGTTATGAGGTATCTTTTGAAGTTGGTTAAAACGAGAACAACGTCAATGTAGTCCACAGAATACGCTTTATTGACGATATTTCAAGAACTACTAATCAGATCTTGGTCAAATTTAAATGGGACCAATTGGAAAGCAACATCTATCAAACTATATATCTATCCATTTATGGTCGACATACCTCCAGTTCGCTCAAAGCGTTTTGCTTCTACATTCATCATCCGTACAGCGAAGGAGTGGAACTCATTGCCAGCGTCTTTGTTCCCCGAACAGTATAATCTGGGAGTCTTCAAGTCTCGAGTGAATAGGTATCTACTAGGCAAGCATGGCACACCATCGGCCGCATCATCACTTTCCATCAGGTGAGATAGTGGTCAAATGCTTACATATTCAAAATAAAAAAACTAAAAAGATTTTTTTGAAATCGGTTCACGTTTCGTCATCGGTTTAAATTTGGTTGCAGGTCGAGCCTCCGCCTGCCGCTGCCGATGTATCTTCAGTGGAAACTGACACCTTGTCCGAGCTGGAGAAAAGCGGCCAAGTTACCATTAAGACTTATGATTTAGATGTAAGTATCACACTATATATTATATAGGCGAATGTTTGCGAGTGTGTTTTTATGATTTATGCCAAATTCGTCCCGAATTTTTGGCCCACGCCATTAAAAATTTATTCGTCCCGCACGATAATATTTGTGCATATTCGTCCCGCATACCAAAATTATTGTAGATGTTTGTTACTTCTTCACGGTCAAACGGCTGGCTCAATTTTGATGAAATATGGTATGAAGGCACCCTGGATTAAAGGTTACTTTTTATTTCGGAATTCCCGCGGGTCCAGAACTTACGCGTGTAAAATCGCGGAGCGCGGCTAGTATAAACATAAACGCTTTCACACTCACAGCCCCGGCACGTTCGATGACTTGTGTCGTGGATGCCGGAAACATTTACTGAACTGCCCGTTAGCTCAGTTGGGTGAGCGTTCGCCTTCTAAGCAGGGGTATCGGGTTCGATTCCCGGCGGGAACACAAGTTTTCTCCCCAAGGAAAATTGGTGTTTCTGGTTCTGTTTGTGATTGTATGTGTGTGAAGTGAATGTTTCTGGCACCCACGACACAAGTCATCGAGCTTTGTGTGGGGCTGTAAGTGTGAAAACGTTTATGTTTATATTTACATAACACACCCAATCACAACCAGAAGCATAATTTTACCTTTGCGAGAAAACTTGTGTTCCCGCCGGGAATCGAACCCGATACTTAAAAGGCGACCGCGAACTAAGGCAATACTATGTGTTAATGTACTATCTGTTGAACAAAGCTGTGTTAATCCAGGGTGTCAGCTACCTCCGTACTAAATTTCATCAAAATTGGTCCCGCCGTTTGAGCGTGAACAACAAACAAACACACTCAGAAACAAACAAACACTATTACATACTTTCACCTTTATAATATTAGTGTGTTATGTATTTTACAGGAATTCCTCAAACATTACCAACCCAACGTCATATCATCCCTCGAAAACTCAAAATCAACCCCAGAATCGATTTCAACCCTCAAGGAAAAAATAAAACTACTAAAAAACCGACTCGCCGAAAAGGAAGAACGCCACAAACAAGTTGTGAAACTATTGCACCACACGAGGGCAGCCCTAGACAAACGTCAGAGCGAGACAAAAAACCAGCTGAGAGAAAAGGACAGGCAGATGTACCACAACGCGCTCACTCTATCATCTAAACATGAAAATATGATCAAAGAGAAAGAGATAGCGATAAACATATTAACTAATAAAATAAAAGATAGAGATGTTAAAATCGCTTCATTGGAAGCATCTAATGTTCTTTTACAGAAGAAACAAAGAAAAATTAAACAGGTTCTAGCTAGGATGAAGAAGAATATGTCGATTTATAAAAGAAAATGTGTTTTTGATATTAAATCTGGACTGGATTTGGATCTACAATAATAGAGATGATGCCTGGATAAAAAAAAACAGATAACATATAATTGAAACGTTTTAAACGCAAGCAAAGCTTTCGTTTCAAGCGTTCTTCTAAAAGAAATGAAATGAAATACATTTATTTGGCACTAAGGACCAACTTCACAGCTTTTATTTTGTTGATTTTCTCAAAAACAATCAATTTCGATGAATTTAGTACCTCCTCAGAATTATAATCTACCAATCAAATAATTAAACGCAAGCAAAGCTTTAAAAAGCCGACTTCACCGCATTATCTTCGGAACTTTGATCAGATTAGATGTACTAAACACGCATTGTTGAAGATATTTCAAGAACTACTGATTAGATCTTGATAAAATTTAAATGTGGTTCCATTTAAATTTGATCAAGATCTAATCAGTAGTTCTTGAAATATCTTCAATAATGCGTGTTGGAAAACCACATCTTCCAAACAAAAAAATATAAATTCCCCGAACGGTATAATCTGGGAGTCTTCAAGTTACTACCACGAATTTTACTGCACCTTCTCGGATGGCTGGTATAAAATGCTGTTTTAGCATTAAGTCCTCCGTGTACAGCTAAATTGTGCAAAATAGTCAATAAATAAAATGAATTTGGAGAAATAGTCTAGGAGATATCAATATGAGAGACAGCGCTGTAAAATGCGACGGGTTCTGTATAACAGATACTGCGTCATCCGGCACATAATGCTTGTAAGATTGACGTCTGGATCTAAAAACAACTTAGAGGCCAGGGACTCTTTGAACGAGTCTATAGGCTGTCTCTGTTTAACTGGCAAACTGTGCCCATGCTTGATGCGATAGCACTACCGACAGAACAAATTATGATAGGTGCCGTAATACCAAAAATTATGAATGAAAATGTAATGTTTAGCCATTGTTTTTTGCATGAATAGTATCTTGAAATGATAATATATGTTCCTGTTGTAATGACAAAAGAAATGTGTTAGTTTTTAAAACAAACGAATAAGTTAAAGATGCGACATTTACGTCGTAATAATGTATGAAAATCAATTGGTTTATATTTCGTTTTAGCTAATTATTTTGGAATAAAAACTATCCAGGAACCTAGATTAATACGTTTTTAATCTGAATAACAGCACAGTATGGTGGTAATATGCTTGAATTATACATAATTTCGATTGTATGGGCAAATCAACCTCCGTAAGCCCCTTAATTAGGGACCATATTGGCACCCTAACATATAGGAACATAGGTATTATGAATTAAATTTTTTTAAGTGTTTTGTTTGTGATTATTATTGAAAAACTATATTATTAAGTAAATGTGTATTAAAAGGTTTAAACATAATTAAGTTTACAAAAGTGCGGTAGTACACGAAATATTTTCGTAATATTTTGTTTTATTTTCACCACTAGTATCCCACACTCTTACGATAAAAGGTAGGATAATCCTACTAATATTATAAATCCGAAAGTTTGTGTGTAAGTATGTTTGTTCCCTCTTCACGCTTTAACGCCTGAACGGATTTGGATGAAATTTGGAATGTACATAGATAATACCTAGGATTAACACATAGGCTACTTTTTAACTTGATAATAGCGGGCGAAGCCGCGGGGTACGGCTAGTCTAGAATAATCCTGTTATCTCCAATCCAAATTTCTTACAAATTCAGCCGTTGCTCTGTGACGGACAAACCAACAAATTATTATCTTTTTTTTTTCTATTTTTTTTATTTGGTTCACAAATTGTATGCAACACTTAAGCTTAGATAGGTAAACAACATCTAAATATATATAACTCAAAGGTGACTGACTGACTGACATAGTGATCTATCAACGCACAGCCCAAACCACTGGACGGATCGGGCTGAAATTTGGCATGCAGGTAGATGTTATGACGTAGGCATCCGCTAAGGAAGGATTTTGATTAATTCTACCCCCAAGGGGATACAATAGGGGATCTATACCTAATTAATTATAATACTTCTTAACGCGAGCAAAGCCGTGGGCAAAAGCTAGTATTATATAATTTGCAAGCAGTGTCCATTCTTACAGTGAACACAGCATGCATAAACGATAGTGTTAAATATCTAAAGAAAGATTTAATTTTGACAGTGACTTACAATAATAAGCAAAGTATTTTTAGGAAATAGTTAACACTTGAAATTGTGTACAGCTTTCAAAGATCAAAAAAACATTAATAGGCAAAACTACACAGTTGATTCATTTCAAATTTGACTATTCACAAAACTACTATATTAATTAAATTACAATTTTTGCAAAGTGGACCTTGGCTAAAGAACCATCAAACAAATCCAAAGATTGACGGATTCCATTGTTGTTGGACAACATTAGGTACAGAGGAGAGTGTTGTCTTACATCAGTACGGCAATTAGGTAGCCTAAAATATTTCCGGTTATTTAAACGACTACTCGGACGTGGAATTACTATGTCTATGGCCATAAGAACATCTGGGCATGAAACTTGTCCGCTAATTACCTTGCACAAAATCAAAATCAAAATCAAATCAAAAACAATATATCCGATATCTTTCGCCGAACGTAAAGAGGCTGAAGTTTAAAATTGGTTAATCTTGACTGATAGGACTTTTAATAATAATTTTAATATCTTAAGGGGTAAAAGGATAAAGCCTATGCTTTACTTTGATATAATTGGATTTAAATAATTATTTACCTATGCCTACTGTGTGAATGTTTCCGGCACCCACGACACAAGTCATCGAACTTGGTGTGGAGCTGTGAGTGTGAAAGCGTTTATGTTTATATCTTAGAATGTAAGAACAATCATTAAGCAACATAACAAACACAAAAATCCGTTTGACCATAGAAAAGAAAATATTCTAAATAGAGGAACTTTTTATAATAGTCGAGTGTTAACTATGTGTAATAATGGTGGATTATTAACCGTTAATATTTAGTAAACGTGCATGAGTGTAGCTAAATCATATAAAGTTGAAAAACGTGAATTTCGTCTTCGTCCCTAAACTCCAATACAAGTTTTAGTAAAGTATCTACCACTTTACTAGGGCATGACTAGACTATGACTGGATCTTGACTATTTTACTTGACTTTGACAGTTACCTCAGAACTTTTTTCTAGCTTTAGGAAACTATTTTGATGACCGAATGAAAATCACCATCTTTAAAGAAAAAACATCAAAATCGGCGCACAAAGAAAGAAGTTATGAGGTAACTTTTGAAGTCGGTAAAAACGAGAACATCGTCAATGTAGTCCACAGAATACGCATTATTGAGGATAACTCAAAAACTACTAGTCAGATCTTGATCAAATTTAAATGGGACCAATTGGAAAGCAACATCTATCAAACAAAAAAAAATTCAAAATCGGTTCTCGTGGAAAGAAGTTTTGAGGTAACACATTTAAAAAAAATACAGCCGACTTGAGTACATCCTCCTTTTTTGTAGTCGGTAAAAAATTCATTCAAATCGGTCCAGCCGTTTAGGAGTTCAGTGACATACACACGTACAGTAAAAATATATATTTACGATATAGCTACACATAACTTGCAGTTAGGTAGTAGTCATTTCACAGTGAACGCATTTGTTACAGTATTTGTTCAGTATTATTAATTATAACGTTGCATTATTAAAAACAAAAATGTTCTACCGATTAGGAGTCTCAAGTCTCCTGTTTTCTTCACAAAATAATGCGGAGGATAAAATGGAGGATCCCCTACGTGCCTTCAACTAAACAGTGAGGATTAGACATGTCTAAGAGAGTACTCTGCATATTATCGCGGATTTTGACATCACTTTTTAGATAACTAGAACTGTGTAGTACTTTATAATTGTTTGATTCTGTATTTGTTATCATCAGGAATATATGGTACTGTTATCCGAGGGTTTGAAGATTGGTTTTTAAAAAAAGAATAAAATTTTAACACTTTATAATTTGGTAATTTATAACAATTATGATTTTAAAAGGACGAGTATTTCGGACAGAGAGCTAGGATCGACTGGACTTGCTTATAATTAAAATGACGATCTGCTAATATAAAGGTGCTGGAGATGGACCTTTTATGCTTTATCGCATACAAGCGAGAGGGTATAACAGTACGTAAGAGTAACGGATATTATACGTAAGTTTCAGCTTTGAATGTGAAGTTGTTTTTGAGATAGAGCCCGGGACAAAATAGGTCTAAAATCAGTGACGTTATTGTCCTAACAAATTGTTATTTTCTAACATAGATATGTTTTAAAACGGTTTCTAACTATAATTGTTAAGTTCTTTTCTTCCACAAGGGCAAAAACAATTATTTAACGCACCGCTTTATCTTCGGAACCTTGATCAGATTTAATGTATTAAACACGCATTATTGACGACAATTACTCAAAAACTAGAGTTTAGATCTTGGTCAAATTTCAATGGGACCACATGAAAAGCACCAGCTTTCAAATAAAAAAAAAAACATCAAAATCGGCTCACAACGAAAGAAGACGTAACTTTTGAAGTCGGTTAAAAACGAGAACATCGTCAATGTAGTCCACAGAATACGCATTATATTGACGATATTTCAAGAACTACTGATCAGGTCTTGATCAAATTTAAATGGGACCAATAATTGGAAAGCAAAATACTTCAATCTAAAAAAAAAATTTCGAAATCGGTTCACGTAGAAAGAAGTTATGAGGACGTAAAAAAATACAGTCGACTTGAGTACCTCCTCCTTTTTTGTGAACTCGGTAAAAATTTAAACATGTTTTGGATAGCCCCTTCATATTTTCATTTAATATAGGTAATATAAATGCAATTTTTGACTTTGGGCCATATAGCCTTGCACATTCTCTGAGAAATTAAAGTTATTGCTTGCATAGCTTAGACGCTAAATGTCTCTGACGACGGAACGGACGGACAAAGTGCTGAGCAGCACAAGTCAACTTACAGATGTCGTTTCTCTCGGTCAATGATTTTAATTTTAACTTCTACGTTCGTAAATAACATGCAAATATGATGAAAACAAAACGTGAAGTCGATCCAAACTTGTAATGAGTTTCTGCGGTGCGAAAGTGTGCCGCTACCTACACTCATTAAGTTTGATTTTATTTACTAATAGGTAATTAAAATGTGGGCACTGGGTGCACACGAATTTACGACGAATTAATGATTTATTAATCCATTTTTTAGGGTTCCGTACCTCAAAAAGAAAAGACGTAACCCTTATAGGATCACATTATTGTCCGTCTGTCTGTCTATCAAGACCCTTTTTCTCAGAAACGCGTGGAGGTAGCAAGCTGAAATTCTTATCAAATAGGTACTCAGGTCTACTGTCCCTTGGAGCTATGAAAAAATCAAAATGCTGGCACTTATAAGGCTCAACTTATTAGCATTGCAATTCAGAGAGGCAATGCCGTCAGCATGATGGAAACGCTACCCACTGGTATTGGGCTTGAGCACTTGAGTTACCTATAAGCACGATGTCTTATAGGTAACTTAGTTCTTTGCTATATATAGTATTCGTTTAGTATTAGGAAATATAGGCAATTGGCCTATAGATAGCATTAATAATTAGAAAAAAAAGAAGAAAATAAAACGAAGCCAAAATCAAAGAAAAAAAAACATACTTCAACATTTACAACATTTTCGAGTGGCGTTTGTTTTATTCCCCCTTTTTTAGTCTAAATACTTAAATTATTATACAATTGTAGGTACCTAATAGGTCTAGCCTACTTACTGAAGGAATTAGTTTCTTTTGATAGACTAGAGACAAAGCGTTTTGGTTTTTGGCTAGAGGGCTGTTCAGATATATAAAACAAGTTACCGAAATGTAAACAAAGTTTGTTTACAATTTGTGTACTTTTTTTCGTCACTTTTGGGGGCTGAGTCACCCACGTCCGTAGGAGGATACCCCTTAAGTCTGACTCCCTACACGTGGTCCCCGGGTGGTGCTTATCAGGTGACATGTGAGAGGTGGTAGAGCATTTTGTGAGTTGCTCGCCTGGCTTGCTACCAAAGTAGCTTACCACCATCAAGTTGAAAGTCTGCCGCCAAGCCAAATACGGTGTTCCGGCAGTTATCCTTGAGAGCCTGCGTATTCCAAGTCTAGTGTGTTTACCAGCTTCGATCACATCGTCACTTACCATCAGGTGAGATAGTGGTCAAACACTAGCCTGTCACTAATAAAAAAAAAAAAAAACTCTATCATAAAAAAAGATAAATCAGTCTTACGAAAAAATAACCGTACATTTTTGTTCAGATATTCAAGCTTTTTATTTTGTTGATGCTGGATAGACTTGTTGACTCTAGACTTGAAGAAACCCAGATTGTAACGTTCAGGGAATTTTACCGAGGTCAGAAACTAGAGGTTCGTGGGAGGAGGCCTATTTATATTATTCCTATGCCTATTTATATTATATTGTTTCTCAATAAAGGAGGCCTATATATATTCGTGCTCAAGAGAGCTCTCTCGAGCACGAATATATATAGGCCTCCTTTATTGAGAAACAAAAAGATTGAAATAACCAGCCAGTGGTAAGGTACACTGAGGATTCCGTAGGCCTCCTCTGTTTTTCCCTGTCGGATGAGGAATGTGACCATACTTAATTTCTCAAGATAATTCAGTTTCATGGTATTATCGCTTTACATCGTTGAAAATATTATGCATGTTCGCAAAAATATTGGTAAATATAAATTAAGAAGCGACGCACACAATCTTAATACTAGATATAAGCATAAAATTACAGTGCGCGCATTTAGATTAAGCAAAACGAATAAATCTTTTATGGCAAATAGGGTTAGATTTTACAATAGAATTCCTAAAATCGGAACTGAATTACCACTGGGAAAGTTCAAATCTGTAATAAAACGGGCATTAATTAAGAAAGCTTACTATAAGACCACAGACTATATTAATGACAAGGATGCATGGAGGCAAACTGCACAAGCGCTTTCTAGCGACTACCATAATAACACCTAGGTTAAGAAAATTATGTATTAGAAATTAAAATTTTTTTTTTTTTTTATTTGTGACAGGCTAGTGTTTGACCACTATCTCACCTGATGGTAAGTGACGATGTGATCGAAGCTGGTAAACACACTAGACCTGGAATACGCTGGCTCTAATGTTTTTTTCAAAAAATGAATGAAAAAAAAATGCGCCGCCGAGTTTCTTGCCAGGTTCTTCTCGAGATGGTTGTAATTTTGCGAATCTGGCAATAGATTCATTAACTTTCATGAGTGCCTCTTTGGGGCCTATGTGAATAAACGATTTTGATTTTGATTTAGATTTTTATCTACCGACTTCACAAAAAAGGAGAAATGACAAATTTGTGTTTCTGGTTCTGGTTGTTATGTGTGGTTGATGTGGGGCCGTAATCATTAACACCACACACTGTATTCACCAATGTCTAACTGTTTAGTCAGCGTACGCCGATAAAGCGGCCAGTTAGCAAATTTTTCTCCGACTGGTCTTACGAATATTATTTTTTCGAACTGATACCTCACTTTTATCCCAACAAAATATAGCCTATGACACTCAAGGATAGTGTAGCTATCTATTAGTGAAAGAATTTTCATAATCGGATCAGTAGTTTCCGAGATTACCTTTTACAAACAAACAAACAAACTTTACCTCTTCATAATATTATGTTGGAAAATAGTAATTTGGTAAGACATCAAAGTCAGTGATTTTAGACCTATTTAACCTTGACGTCTATCTCAAAAACTGATTCATATTTAAAGGTAAAACTATTATTAGTATAGATTATAGAATAAAAAACTAAACTAAATTTAAATACACATATAAAGACCCAAATTACCTAGAAAACTCAAGTGGAGTTACCTATAAGCTCGATGTCTTCTCTGCCAAGCTCTCAAGCCCACTACTATTACTAAAATACTGAACCCTAATACAAATTATAGTCGAGCCTTGTCCCAAATGAACTATGATGAAACCGAATTTTCAGCGATTTTGAAAGCGCTGCAGAGAATGGAAACTTTCAGCGTTTACTGTAACGAACCTTGTTTGGAGTCTATTTCAGTCGATAATACATTTTTCACGAAAGCGATTGAAAATGCAGTTGGTTCATTAGAGTTTTGTTTTGTTTGTTTGTTTGTTTCCTTGCTTTTGAAAAGTTTTTCGAATATTTAAACCTGGTAGAACAAACGCATTAAACTGATTTTGTTTAAATAGCATTAGCCATGCTAGGCAGAACTATATTGATAAATTTAGAAAGGAAAAATTATCGCTTGATCGGGTTTGAACCCGCGGCCATAGGGTGTCATGCCCTATTGCTCCAACCGCTGAGCTACTAAAGCTCTGCCTGAAGTGACGAAATTATCCTTTCCTTATAACGTCTTACGGGGACGTGTCTATCGAAAATCTACCGAAAATCCCATTTGTGCAATAGGTATAAGGTTGTCATTTAATTTTTCTCAGGAATGAGGCTTTTCGCTAATCCTACTAATATTATAAATCCGAAAGTTTGTGTGTAAGTGTGTAAGTATGTTTGTTCCCTCTTCACGCTTTAACGGCTGAACGGATTTGGATGAAATTTGGAATGTACATAGATTATACCTAGGATTAACACATAGGCTACTTTTTAACTGGATAATAGCGGGCGAAGCCGCGGGGCACGGCTAGTAGCCCATATGCCGAAACGACTATCAGGTCAATGAATTATTATTATTATAAATCCTACTAATTACTAATTATATTATAAATGTGAAAGTAAGTGTGTGTGAATGTTTGTTACCGCGTATCTCCGTAACGAATTAACCGATTTTGATGAAATTTAGAACGTATAAAGTTTAGATTACAGTATAACACAAATGCTACTTTTCTACCGACTTCACAAAAAAGAAGGAGGTACTCAAGTCGACTGTATTTTCTTTTTTATGTGTCTTACCTCATAGCTTCGTTCCACGTGAACCGATGTCGAAAATTCTTTTTTTGTTTGAAAGATGTTGTTCTAATTGGTCCCATTAAAATTTTATCAAGATCTGTGCAGAAGTACATGCAATATCGTCAATAATGCGTGTGTCTAATCTGATCGAAGTTCCGAAGATAAAGCGGTGAAGTCGGTTTTTTAAAGCTTTGCTTGCGTTTAATTATTAATTTAACTAACGTGGTCGAAGCCGCGGCGCGGATTCTTGTCTCGTGTCTCCCCTGATGGCTTCCCTCGGGGAGAAATAGGATTCTTTTAGTCCTGGTGTCTCCCCATGGCGGGGGAGATATTAGGGACTTACTTTTTAATCATATAATTCCGGTCTCGTGTCATGTTAAATAAAATATTCTTACTTTCTAAACACATAACCCTCTTTTCTGCTTCATCGTAGTCGGGTATTAGTTCTAGCATTCACATTAAATGTACAATAATTAATCTTTGTCTAAGTGACAGTCCATTTAAATAACTCTTTGTAAAACTCAAAGGGATTCTAAAGCTTTCTCGATTAGTTTATCTAGTTACATCTAGACTAGACCTTTGTCTAGAACGCTTTGTCTATTACATTCGAGATACTTTGAACTGCCCAATGGCTTAGTTGGGTGAGCGTTCGCCTTCTAAGCAGAGGTATCGGGTTCGATTCCCGGTGGTAACACAAGTTTTCTACCCAAGGAAAATTTGTGTTTCTGGTTCTGGATGTGATATCTGTGTGTGTGATCCGACACCCACGACACAAGTCATCGAACTTAGTGTGAGGCTGTGAGTGAGAAAGTGTCAAAAACTGTTATAATTATAATAAAACGCAAGCAAAGCTTAAAAAAAACCGACTTCACCGCTTTATGTTCGGAACTTTGATCAGATTAGATGTACTAAACACGCATTATTGACGATATCTCAAGATACTGATCAGATCTTGATCAAATTTAATGGGACCAATAAGAAAGCAACATCAATATATTTTTTTTTCAAAATCGTTTAACATTAATTAGAAGTTATGAAGAACGAAGTTATACACATAAAAAAAATACAGTAGACTTGAGTAACTCCAAATTTTTTGTGAAGTCGGTTTAAAAAACCAGTTACTGGGTAGGTAGGAGGGTCCTGCCCACCTACTTACCTAGTTATATGCTGAGTCGGAACTCATTCGTGACATCACGCGGCGTTATATTGTTTGTTTTATGTATTTTTTTATGTGTTTTCTTGTTGTTTTATGTACATAATGTAACGTCACGTGTTGTCCCGAATAAATCTATTTTCTTTCTTTCTTTCTTTTTCTTTAAAAAAGATATGTGTGTATATTTTACATCCCGACGGATAAAAACGCATCAAATGAAATTTATAACTAACGGGTTCATCTGTGTGTCTGTTTGTGGTTTTGAAAACCTAAACGGCTGGATCGATTTTGATGTAGTGATTTTGTGGTGAATTGTTTGGAAGTGTTCATAGCTATGTTTGGTGAAAATCGGTGCAGCTTTCTAGATAATAAGTTCATTTCAATAATAAACGTCGGGGGATTTTCAATATTTTGATTTATATTCTAACTAATGAAACAATCAATTCCGATAATTATTTTATTTATTTATATGTTATTTATTAAGCTATTGCATAGCTTCTATCGCGGGCCTTGAGCGTGGAGACCGAATCCAGAAATTCCGTAACGAAAATAACCTAACACCCCCCACTCCGACCGGCACAGCAGTGATACTTTTTAGTTTTTGCCATCTATCCATGAATAGCAGAACTTTTAATGACTTTTTTGAAATATCACGCTTGTCTCTTTAGTTCTGTAACTCGCCTCTAGGTGGCAGGAAAAAAATACTGCATGAACAAAATAAACAAATAATTATAATTGCATAAGTTGATGAAAAATGCTATGCAATAGTTTTACCGCGGCAGTCCCCGAGTGCCACACGTCTTTTTATATTTTTTATATATTTATTATAGTATTGTACATATATACATTTTTATATATTTACTGTTTTAGATCTGCCACGTCTGGGTTGTGACTGAAAATCAGCGCCTAGTGTTACACTTGGCAAAAATGCTGAGTCACGAACCTTTTGGCACTTTTTCTTTTTGTTATGTTTTATGACCTTTGTTAGCTGTTTTTATTGTCTATTGTATGTTTGTTTGTCTTGTCCATAGTGCCAAATAAATTTATTTCATTTCATTGAAATAATCCTTCTTTTACCTCATTACAGTCAGGTAATAATAAACAGGAAGTAATAGAATCAGTCATCTTGAAAGTTCTGAGGTAACATACAAAAAAAATATAGAACAACATAACAAACAATAACAGTCGACTTAAGAAGCTCCTCTTTTTAAAAGATCGGTTATAGCATCGATAAAGAATACGTATAATGCCGCGGGACGCGACTAGATGGAACACAATTACTTTGAAAACATAATCCCTGTTGAAAAATATTCTCTCGAGAAGCTAACGTACTGAGAATGGCATTTATAAATGTATTGTTTTGGGAACATTTGCCACTTTCTATAAAAACATGTGAGATATAGACAACACAGTTTGTCTGTACACCATTGTTCTTTGGGGATATTTGTGAATCTAATTCGTTGAATAAACCAGTATCATAACCATAGGTCTATTCTGGTCGTCAAAATACGATGGTTCGAATTGATGCGACGTCGATACGACAGTCGATTGGTTGAAATTTCAGTTCATTCGATGTTCGTAACAAAAGAAAATCGTTCGTATTCGACCGCGATGAAATTCCCGGCATAGACCCCCAGTTTAATTTGGGGAAAAAGTTTTTTCGCATTACAGTATGTATAAACTTGTAATACAATCTCTTTGGCTATACTATTTATATCTGGCTGGTTTTGGTATCATTAAAAGTTTACATTTTATAATTTCGAACAACTGATGAGATTAAAGCAAGAAGTTGTGAGAAAGCGGCCGGAATTAATCAACAGAAGGGGTGTGGTTTTTTTACCGACTTCCCGAAAAAGGAGGAGGTACTCAAGTCGACTGTACATTTTTTTAAATGTGTTTTACCTCATAACTTCTCTCCACGTGAGCCGATTTCGAATATTTTTTTTAGTTTGTAAGATGTAGCTTTCTAATTGGTCCCATTTAAATTCGATCAGGATCTGATCAGTAGTTTTGGAAATATCGTCCTTAATGCCTATTTTTTACGCCTACTTTGACGATGTTCTCGTTTAACCGACTTCAAAGGTTACCTCATAATTTCTTTCGTTGTGAGTCGATTTTGATGATTCTTTTTTTATTTGAAAGCTGGTGATTTTCTTGTGGTTCCATTGAAATTTGATCAAGACCTGATCTCTTGTTTTTGAGATATAGTCAATAATGCGTGTTTAATACATTCAATCTGATCAAGGTTCCGAAGATAAAGCGGTGAAGTCGGTTTTTTAAGCTTTGCTTGCGTTTAATTATTCATCATGATAACCTCTCACATCTTTAGCCACTCAGCAAAAATTAAGAGAGTTTGGCTGGGAGGTGTTAATGCATCCGTCGTATAGTCCTGACCTTGCACCTTCAGATTTCCACCTGTTTCGGTCTCTTCAGAATTCTTTAGGCATTGTCAGGTTAACATCACGAGAGGTCTGCCAAAACCACATGTCGCGGTATTTTGATCAGAAGCCCCAAAATTTCTATAGCAATGGGATCATGTCCCTGCCTACAAGATAGCAAAAAAATATCGAACAAAATGGTACCTACATACTTTAGTTAAATGTAAATAAACTATATTAAAAAATTATTAAAATTTTCTTAAAAAATGCGAAGAAACTTTTCCCCCAACCTATTATATATATACTAGCTGACCCGCCCGTTGTCGCCCCACAAAAGCTTACAGATAAACGCTTTCACACTCACAGCACTGGGGCCGTAAACATTAACACCACACACAAAATTCACGTCATACCCAGAACCAGAAACACAAACTTCCCGTGGGGAAAATGCTTGCGTTCCCACCGAGTTTCGAAACCGCTGCTTTGAAGACAAACGTGCACCCTTCTACGCCAGTATAGTTTAAAGTTCAAAGATGACCTGTCCGGCCTCGGCCAATTAAAAAATATTAAAAACATACCCGTAAACGCTTTCACATTCACAGCCCCTCACTAAAAATAAAACGAATTCACACTCACAGCCCCACACTAAATTCAAAGACTTGTATCGTGGGTGCCGGAAACATCCAAAATTTCCATCATCAATTTCCAAATCCAAAACATCCAACATTCACAACATACTCAAAACCAGAAACACGCTTTTTTGTAAAACTCACAAAGACCAAAATTTTTGCCATTCATTGTATTCACCTATGTCTGACTGTTTAGTCAGCGTACGCCGATAAAGCGGTCAGTTACCAAATTTTTCTACAACTTGACTTAAGATACTATTTTTCGAACTGATAACTAACTTATCCCAACAAAACATAGCCTATGATACACAGGGATAGTGTAGCTACCTATTAGTGCTCCTCTCCATCGCCTTGCACGGCCCCACACGTCTGGGGGATGGCCTTGGTGAGAAAGGTCACCCCTCCATGGGCGCAGTGGCCCGGTTTGTATTCGGGCTTACCGCCGGGGCAAGATAGTGACTGCTAGCGCGACCCTATCTTGCCCCACCTCGGCGAGGGACTGCTCACGGGGGGGTTTTTAGTGGGTTCGAGCCCCACACACAAAGGAAAGGAAGTAGAAGGCATTTTCCGAGGATCAGTAGTTTCAGAGATTACCTTGTGCATACGTGAGGGTACTAGCGGTACTACTCCGTATTTATCTCTAAGTTATTGGATTTTTCATTACCTCACTTGTTGGCAAATGATAATTTGGACAAGAATTACTTTTTGTGAGCGAAGTCAGGCTACACCGCTAGTTGATACAAATATGTCCCCGGCCCAGACGACAGTGAATAATTCAAAGCCGACTGCATACAAATGGAGTCGGTCAGTTCTCAGCATAAATGTGACCGTTTCTGGATATATCGCTGAATATTTTAGTGACGTGGCGAATTTAGTGGTGGGGGTTCAAGGGGCTCAAGCCCTCCTAAATTCATCCATTCTTCCGTGACAAATCCTGTTACCATACACGAAGCCCAGGGATTGACAAGCGAGTCGGTAATCACGGTACAGACGAAGGGGAAGCTGAAATTGCACGAAAGCGTTCGCGTTAGTTTTTTTTCTTTTAATTTTGCTTTCGCAATCTTGTACATTTAGCCAATGGCAAGTAATAATATAAGTGTATTTCATAGTAAAAGTCCAAGTCACAAGTTACAGTCAAAGTCAAGGTCAAGTCATGTCCTAGTAAAGTGGTAGAACTTTACTAGAACTTCTACTGGAGTTTTGGAGCGAAAGCAAAAATCACTTTTAAGAATTTTAGTTTTAAAATTTGCCTACACTTATGCACGTTACAAAATCAACAACGCCATTTTTTCACTTTCGCGGCAAAACTCCTCAAAAAGCCTTTCATTTGATACCTGTAGGTAGGAGTAATTAAAAAAAAAGATCATCTGACAAAAAAATTATCTCAGTTCTTCCTGAGGCAGCAAAATCTACCTTCAGCTGGGTCAAGCCCCTCCCAAACGACAATCCTGACTCCACCACTGTTAGTGAGGTTTGACGATTTTATTTCAAGCTAGACTTCATCTAAAGGTTTGTAATTAGCCTCGCACCAAAATCTCGGCTTTGTTAATCAAACTGTCATTAACTTCTCTCTCTAATTACATCTAGAATTTTGGCTAAGTTGGGTTTTGTTTTTAAATATCTTTATTATCTCATAATAATTAAACTAATTTAACACATAATATAATAATTATGTAATAACTATCATAATATATATGTTTTCTTAAATACATAAATAAATACTAAAATTATTTTATACAGACTAAGGCGTATTTTTTAAATTGTTTTATATTTAAATTGTTGTTATATTTATTTTAATTTTAGGTACAAATATGGTATCATAATAAGTAAAATTTATGCTATGAAAGGAACTTAAACATTTTTAGATACATGGCTACTTTTTGTTTTTATGTTTATTTCAAGCAAAAATATACATTAAAATAAAATGTTTTAATAAGAGTAGATACATATTATGTCATTAACATCATTCACTTTCAATTATTACCTAAGTTCTTCGCTTAGGATATGCTATATATGTTGCTATATATTATTGATCGAACAAAGCGAGATCTCTAAGTTGACTTGGATGGTTCAGCACTTTGTCCGTCCGACTTACCGTCCTTCCGTCTGTCCGTCTGTCAGAGGCATCTAGCGTCTAAACCATACAAGCGAATCTCTCAAATTCTCATAGAATATGTAAAGCTCAGACCTACCTAAGACCAAAAATGACAATTCAAATCCCGTACACGTAAACGGGGAGCAAAACATTTTTTTTCTACCCTTGTGGGGTAAAGTTGATAAGAACTTTGCAAGTAGAGTATGAAACCGGTATTTAAAAAAAACTATGTTGGAAAATAACAAATTGGTAGGCCACCAAAGTCACTTTTTTCAGACCTATTTAGTCCCGGGGTCTATCTTAAAAAAAATCTTCGCATTTAAAGTTGAAACTTACGTATAATATCTGTTATATCCTGTACTTGAACAGCAAATACAGAAATCTAACAATTAATTTAAAAAAAGTTATAAGCAAATAATTTTGCTCAATTCAAACTGCCCGTTGGCTAAGTTGGGTGAGCGTTCGCCTTCTAAGCAGGGGTATCGGGTTCGATTCCCGGCGGTAACACAAGTTTTCTCCCCAAGGCAAATTTGTGTTTCTGGTTCTGCTTGTGATTGTGTGTGTGATGTGTATGTTTCCGGCACCCACGACACAAGTCATTGAACTTAGTGTGGGGCTGTGAGTGTGAAAGCGTTTATGTTTATGTTTTTAATTAAGCAAAAGGTAGGCGCGAGATAACAGTTCGAAGCGAACGACTGTGTATCAATAGACTAAAAGCTCAAATAATTAAACGCAAGCAAAGCTTAAAAAACCGACTTCATCGCTTTATCTTCGGGACCTTGATCAGATTTAATGTATTAAACACAGGCTATATAACTGTATATCTATTCTGGTCGTCAAAATACGATTGTTCGAATTGATGCGACGTCGAAACGACAGTCGATTGGTTGAAATTTCAGTTAATTCGATGTTCATAACAAAAGAAAATCGTTCGATTTCGACGTCGGTCTTTGAACTACGATTGTTCGAGTTGATGCGAAGTCGATCGATTGAAAATTCAGTCCATACGATTATTTATAATATTATTATAAGAAAATCGTTCGATATCGATGTCAATGTAAAAATAATAGATATCCGGAATAGATGTTGTGTTTAGTACTTTTTTATTTAAACTTGGTAAAAGCTTGATTTAGATAATTAAACGCAAGCAAAGCTTTAAAAAACCGACTTCACCGCTTTATCTTCGAAACCTTGATCAGATTTTATGTATTAAACACGCATTATTGACTATAACTCAAAAACTAGAGATCAGATCTTGATCAAATTTCAATAGGACCAAATGAAAAGCACCAGCTTTCAAAAAAAAAAAAAAAACATCTAAATCGGCTCACAACGAAAGAAGTTATGAGGTAACTTTTGAGTCGATTAAACGAAAACATCGTCAAAGTAGTCCACACAAAATAGGCATTATTGACGATATTTCAAGAACTATTGATCAGATCTTGATCAAATGTAAATGGGACCAATTAGAAAGCAACATCTTTCAAACTAAAAAAATCGAAATCGGCTCACGTGGAGAGAAGTCATGAGGGTTAATAAAAAAAAAAATACAGTCGACTTGAGTACCTTCTCCTTTTTTGAGAAGTCGGTAAAAATAAGTAGGTATTTATGCATATACCTACCCCATTGTTTCTTCTGGCACACCGCGGCCGCTGCCACGGCTCGCTCGCTTTACACGAATATAGCGCGTTTTCTGGTCACCAGTCAAAGTCAAAGACAATTATTTTTTTTTTCCGTAATTAACTCCTTAATTACATTTTAGAGACTCATTGGCGATGATAAGCTTATTGAGTCCAAATTGCGAAGTCTCGGTCACCGACGTAAGGTCGCAAGCCTATCGGTATTCTATCGGTTACATTTCGGCGAATGTGCGCAGGAATTACACGAATTAATTCCCCCATGCCCGTTTTACCATCTAACAAAAAGACAAACTGGCAAACGTCATCCATTTATGGTAGATATTCCTCCGGTTCGCTCAAAGCGTTTTGCTTCTAAATTTGTCATCCGTACTGCGAAGGAGTGGAATTCATTGCCCGCGTCTTTGTTCCCTGAACGGTAGATATAATCTGGGAGTCTTCAAGTCAAGAGTGAATAGGTATCTTCTAGGCAAGCGTGCTGCATCTTCGGCCGCATCATCACTTTCCATCAGGTGAGATAGTGGTCAAATGCTTGCCTATCGAGTTAAAAAAAAAAGAGAGTTATATAGAAATTATATATGTAAAACCTATATATTATATAATACCTACAATGTTGTTATTCGTAAACAAGTCCACGGAACCGCTTACCTGACTACCTGTGCGATTGTTTTCGTAGGTCTCTTATAGTTTGTATCTACCTAAGACCGTTTCTACCTGCGCAGTCTCCTATAGTTTGTATCTACCTAAGACCGTTTCTACCTGCGCAGTCTCTTATAGTTTGTATCTACCTAAGGAAATGTTATCTTCATATTATAATATAATATACATATTATAAATATGTTAATAATGTGCACATAATATGTAAGAGGACCGTGCGCCTGGACCAATCTATCCAAGGTTTTAAGGTGCATTTCATGTAATAACTTGTTAAATCTTAAATTTAAGGCAATAAATAAAATAATTACGTTTACATTTTGGAGAGTATGCTCAGGAGCTACATGTTATAATTCCTCCATGCCCTTTTTACCATAGAAAATAATATATTCTACCCGCTTTTTACCATCAAACAACAAGACAAACTGTCAAGCGTCATCCATTTATGGTTGACATACCAACAGTTGTTAAAAAGGCGCAGCTTTTGCACTCTCTGAACTGAGACCAAACACCTCGTTCAAATGACTTGTTTCAGGTTCCTTTACTTCGTTCTCGCTTGTAGCTTTGTTATTGTGATCTCTCACAAAAGCGAACAAAGGACACGGGATATGACGTCATCCGCCCACTATTTGTAGTCGTTATAAGTTCCTGTGTTTTGTGCAAATAGAAAAGAGACTACGCGAGGTACAGGAACATTCTACTGTACTAATTATCTGCGAGCATTTCGCTAACGGTAGCTTGTTTGTAATTAATATTTACAGAAATATAAAAGAAACCGAATAAAACTACATTGTAGTTACACTGTAGTTAGTTGTTCTGTTCTGTTGTACGTTTTGCTTACTAGATACCTAATAACTTTTGAAGTTGATAGTTTATAACTTTTCTTTTTTACCGACTTCCCAAAAAAGGAGGAGGTACTCTAGTCGACTGTATTTATTTATGTGTGTCCTACCTCATAACATTTTTGCACGTGAACCGATTTCGAATTTTTTTTTTGTTAGAAAGATGGTGCTTTCCAATTGATCCGTCAATGGATCAGTCTTGAAATATCGTCAATAATGCGTGTTTAGTACATTCTGATCAAAGTTTCGAAGATAAAGCGGTGAAGTCGGTTTTTTAAGCTTTGCTTGCGTTTAATTTTTTGATCGTGCGAAACGAGATCTCTAAGTTGAGGCATCTAGCGTCTAAACCATATAAGCGAATGACTTTAAATTCTCATAGAATATGTAAAACTAAGCCTGAAATTACATTTAAAATTATATAAATAAAAATATTAAGGGGGCTTCCATACATGCAAGTGGGGAGCAAAAAATTTTTTTTTTTTTTATCATCCTTTGTTCAGCAATTATTGCTGAAAAAGCCTTAACAAGTAGAGTACGAAACCGGTTGTGAAAAAATCTATGTTGGAATAAACGATTTGGTAGGTCACCAAAGTCACTGTTTTTAGACCTATTTTGTCTCGTGTACTATATTAAAAACGGCTTCAAACTGAACGCTCAAACTTACGTATTATTTCCGTTATATCCTGTATTTGAACAAAAAATACAAAAATCATATTAATATCTTAATATATAATTCTTCTGTACGTGTGTTTGTCACCTAACTCCTAATGGCTGGACCGATTTGGATGAAATTGTGTGTGTGTATATATCTACAGGATCCTGGATGGTTTGAAAACACAATTGGACCCGGTAGGTGGCGCTGCTGTCGATTGCTGGATGATTTCGGTCAGATAAGCCCCGGCACAAAATAGGTCTAAAAACAGTGACATTGGTGGCCTACCAAATTGCTATTTTCGAATACAGTGTTTTTTTAATCGGTTTCGTGCTTTACTGCCATAGCTCTTTTCGAAGATACCACATTTAGGGCAGATAAAAAAACAACACATTTCTTGAAATATGTTGAGTATTAAAAACACAAAAGAATATGTTAAAAAAAACTCACCAAAAACATAAAAGCTATTTAAAAGTTGTGGCAAAATTTCTCAAATAAGTCGTTTAAATTCATAACTCGAATAACAACAAATCGGGATACTGAAATGAGTACCTATATTCAGATACCCCCGGGTATTAGCGGGGATGAAACATTTTTTTTAGACGTCACTGTTTGGTCTGCTTTGACTACTTTTTATCAGGAACTTCGCGAGCGAACCCGGGCGCGGTTACTATGTCCATTAGTACTTAAATCAATGGTTGTTGTTGTTGGTAACGATTGTTTAAACGTTTTCGACGATTCCAACATACATTTTACGACTTCACGATTTAATACCTCTCTCTCGTAAGTCTCGTACAAAACGTTAGACTAGTCACAGCTTCCGGCTTCTGTTGTTCAAGGTGGAACAAAAACAATGCCATACTCTGAATTGTCAGCCATTTTTATAGAAAAGCTACTTTTTAAAAACAAGCTTTTAGAACTCCGCCATATTGGATTTAGAGTGACGTCACTTTATTTTTCGAGTTATTCTCAGAAAGCCCATTTTTATTTAGGATTCGCAGTCATTTAGACAGTGTCGAGTAATAATATACTTCAAGTGTATTTCATATAAAAATTCCTTATCACAGTCAAAGTCAAGTAAAAGAGTCAAGGTCCGATCATAGTCAAGCCATAGTAAAGTGGTAGAGACTTTACTGAAACTTCTATTGGAGTTTTGGAGCGAAGGCGAAAATCAGGTTTTTTTAACTTGGTGTCATTTGCCTACACTTATGCACGTTTTCTAGGTATTAACGGTTAATAATCCACCATTATTACACAGGGACACTCGAAGAATCACAGGTTTTGGAAAATTACAAAACAACAACGCCATTTTTTCACTTTCGCGGCAAAACTCCTCAGCAAGCCTTTTCATTTGATATCTACATTGTAAGAATCAATCGGCTCACAACGAAAGAAGTTATGAGGTAACTTTTGAAGTCGAGTAAACGAGAACATCGTCAAAGTAGTCTAAAAAATAGGCGTTATTGACGATATTTCAAGAACTACTGATCAGATCTTGATTAAATTTAAATGGGAATAATTAGAAAGCAACATCTTTCAAACTAAAAAAAAAAAATTCGAAATCGGCTAAAATAAAAAAAATACAGTTGACTTGAGTACCTCCTCCTTTTTTGGGAAGTCGGTAGAAAATCCGGCTTTACTGCTTATATTTTGTTGATTTTCTCAAAAACCGCTTAATCTTTTTCATTTTAATTTATATGGGTCCGCATCGCATAAACGTGGAAGAGGTAAATGCTTTTTAAGGTTCCGTACCCAAAGGGTAAACGATTACTAAGACTCCGCTGTCCGTCCTTCTGTCTGTCCGTCTGTCACCAGCCTGTATCTCATGAACCGTTATAGTTGGACAATAGAAACTTTCACAGATGATGTATGTCTGTTGCCACTATAACAATAAATACTAAAAAACAGAATAAAAAAATATTTGAGGGGGCTTCCGTACAACAAACGTGATTTTTTTGCTCGTTTTTGATCTTTATTGATAACTGCAACAGATAAATACTTAAAATATTCACAGAGTATTTAGTTATATATTCACTTTAAAAAGATATAATTAAATTGAAATTAAACAAATATTTAAGGGCATATTGCATATTCCATACGACAAACGTGATTTTTTGGCGTTTTTATAGATAATGGTACGGATCCCTACGTGCGCGTGTCCGAATCGCACTTGGCCGGTTTTTTCTTTACGTGGAATAGCAACGCATGCTGGGTATAGCTGTATATTCACCCCTGTATACGGGCTAAAGTAATCAAGTTTGTAAGGGTTTTCCTGAAAATAAATGCTTTTATATTCACAGCCCCACAAGTTCTTGTGGGCATGTTTAGATAAGTGGATTAATATTTTATTAAAGTCATAACCAGTGGTGGATTCAGGATTGTCGCTGGGTGGGGGGAGGGGGGGCTTGACCCAGTTGATGTTGTTGGTTCTGTTGCTGCTGCAGCATTAAACATAAGTTCTTAAAAGGGTAGTTTAAAGAAAACATAATTTTGCTCCCTAATTACGGGTTCCATTCATTTTCATTTATATCAATTTATTTTCCTGGCTTTGGGCCATACGTTTACATATTCTCTGAGAATTTGAAGTAACTCCCATGTATAGTTTAGACTCTAGATGCTTCTGACAGACGGACGGACGGACAAAGTAATGAACCATCTAAGTCAATTTAATGAAGCTATACTTTATACCAGGAACCAACCGCCAGCCAACCTAGTAAACATAAACACTTTCACACTCACAGCCCCACACTATGTTCGATGACTTGTCCTGTGTATGCCGCAAACATTCACGTCACACACACAATCACAACCAGAACCAGAAACATAAACTTTCCTTGGGGAGAAAACTTGTGCCCGCCGGGAATAGAACCCGATACCCCTGCTTAGAAGGCGAACGCGCATCCAATTAAATCAACGGGCAGTTCAGTGTTCGGTATTTTTTTTTGTAGTATTTTCAAAAATCTATCAGAGCACCTGGTTGAGGCGACGCGTGATCAAAATGTTGGCACTTATTTGGCTCAACGTATTAGCATTTCAATTCAGAGAGGCAATGCCGCCAGCATGATGGGAACGCTACCCACTGGTAGGGGGCTTGAGCACTTAAGTTACCTATAAGCTCGATGTCTTGTAGGTAAATAAGTTCTTTGCTGTATATAGTTTTCGTTTAGTTTTAGGAAATATAGGCAATTGGCCCGTAGATAGTACAATATATCAAAGGAAAAAAACTAGAGTAGGTATATCTATATATGTAATTCCACATTGTACATAATTCCTATTTTTTTTATTACTGACTAAGCAAACGTTTGACCACAATCACACCTGATGGAAAGTGACGATGTAGTCTAAGGTGGAGCACGCTTGCTTAGTAAATACCTATTCACTTTACTTTTGAACACACCCAAATTGTACCTTTCGGGAAACACAGACGACGGCAAAGCGTTCCATTCTTTTGCTGTTCTATAAATGAACGAAGACGCGAAACGTTTCGTGCGAATGAACGGTATCTCAACCATAAATGGGTGACGCGACGCCGTTCTTCTAGATGTAAGGTGGAAAAAAGGTGAAGCGGGAACAAGGTTGTGTAGTTCCTGAGCACATTCACCGTAATGTATTTTATAGAATACTGACTATAGCAACTTTACGCCGATGTTCAAGACTTTGCAATCTGGCTTCAATTAAACTTCCTTGCAGTAGATATATTATTTGTTTACTCCTGAAGGGCAATTCTCGTAAATATGTTACAAATCGAATGACACTTGAAAGTATCGAAACTGAATTTTGAATTGACCAAAAATCGGTATTCTGCTCCCATAAAATCTTAATCAAATTTGAGTCTAGTCTCGATTTAGTCAAGTTTCAGTCAATTCAACAATCTACTTATGGCCACAGAAAAAATGTGACAGTAGATCGAAAAAAAGACTGTTTTCTATGTCAATATTACACACATTTTTGAAATTGATGAAGTTGTGGTGTCAATATTAAAGAAAACCAAAACAAAAAAAAAATTGAAATTGAAAAGTCAATCGATTTGTCAAATACATACATTTAGTGATGCCAGTCGTACAAAATTACCCCATAAAGGTGCTTATTACGATAAAAAATATTTTCTATGAATAATTATTTTGGTATTGTATTTATAATTATATTATGTATATATATATATAACTAGCTGACCCAGCAAACGTTGTTTTGCCTTATTTTTTATATCATGCTGAATAAAAAAAATGTGTTGGACCACTCGTAACATTTAGGGGTATAAAAAATAGATGTTGACCGATTCTCAGACCTACCCGATATGCACACAAAATTTCATAAAAATCGGTCGAGCCGTTTCGGAGGAGTAAGTAACATTGTGACACGAGAATTTTATATATAAGATAATTATATTTGTAATTATCACAGATCACAATATAAATGCTTTTTTCTCTATAGTCATGCCCTAGTAAAGTGGTAGAAACTTTAATAGAACTTCTATAAGAGTTTTGGAGCGAAGGCGAAAATCACGTTTTTCAACTTAGTATTATTTGCCTACACTGGTTTATAATACCAACGGTTAATAATCCACTATTATTACACATTAACACTCGAAGAATAACAGTTTTTGGAATACAGGTTTTGGAAAAATGTAAAAAATCAACAACACCATTTTTTCATTTTCGCGGCAAAACTTGTAAATGCTTACTTACATCGTTCGAATGGCCCGGCAACAATTAAAAAGTCATCGAAAAGTGATCCTTTTAGCCACGTCTTGAAAAAGACAGGGTCGTTAGTGATTGTTTAATAATCCTATCCTAATTAGATTTTTTAAAATCTAGATAAAGTGAATAATGACTAACTAGGAGTAGAAGAGAAACTTCCTCCACCTTACTAATAAGTCGTCAAGCCACTAATAATCACTCAATAAAAACACAAATAACCTAAATTTTAATTGTTTAATATATTGACCATACCAACTGCGCGGTTTCACCCGCGTTTATGATGCTGAAAATATAAAGAAATCTTTGAATTATTCCAGTTCTAGAACACATGTACACAAAAATTCAGCCAGATCCGTTAAGTAGTTTTTGCGTGAAAGAATAACAAACATCCATACAGACTTTCACATTTATATTATAAAGACTCACAACACAGGTCGCCCTAGTGTGGGATTCAGGGATGTTTATTGTAATAAATGAACTATTAGAATAAGCATCCATAATTGGTTTATTTCATATCTTAATGACATGTATGTCTTGTAATATAGGAGGGTAGTTAAAATTTTACTTACAACAAACAAACAAACCAAAAACGCATTCACACTCATAGCCCCATACTAAGTTCAAAGACTTGTATCGTGGGTGCCGGAAACATTCACATCACACACATATTACACCCAGAACCAGAAGCACAAATATCCCTTGGGAGTTTGTGCTTCTGCCGGGAATCGAACCCAGGACCCACGGCGTAGAGGGCGGACACCTGTCCACTGCGCCAACTGGGTCGTCGACTTACAGCACGAGTGTAAATCTTTTACGTGTGTTATACGTTATAGTAATCAGAGATGAAACGTAATTATTATTGTTTATGTTGTGCTGCATAATCAAAAGTTTATACTACAGTGAATTGTAAACAAACAAAAAATAAAAAAATATGTTAGAACGAGCAGTTACAGTTATTTTTATTTTGGTTTGGTTCCGTAATTGTGTAGTTGTAATCAGAAAAAGAAAACTGCCAACACAGCCATGATAATTGTAGCCATTATTTACAACATGAATTGTTCGTCTAACATATTGTGCCCTTTTATATTTAGCTATCTAAATAATGATGTTATACAACAACAGTGGCTCAGTGCACTTAAAATATCATCAATAAATAATATATCCTATGTTCTAAAAAAAATACACATATATTATGGTTCGAAATGGCAGAAATATGGGAAATTTCAAAGTTTATACTGGCAGCACTTATTTGTCTTCGCGCGTACATAATTTAAAACTTATTAATTTTAAACTTAAAACTTCGTTTTTAAAGAAAAATAGAGTGAAGCATTGTACAGTTCATCGGAAAAAATGCCGCCTCACATTTCTCCAAGGCAGCTTGAGCTACTCCTGGATTTCATAGGCGCACCGTTCCTTGAGAGAGTGCAAAGAAAGGAGGGAAGCGCACTCTCCAAAAATATTAAAAACTGAATTTGCTGGCGCTCAAAAACCGCCATAAGAGTGGAAGAAAGTAAGTTATGATAATAAAATTTAGTAATATGCTATGCTTTATCTTCATTGTATTTTGTACTAGCTGAAACTCGGTCAACACAACTTGAAAATTATTTATGTAATAACACTGTCAGTGACGTGAGATCGTCATTCATCTACGTCCATGAGGACTGTGTTATACACAAATAAAAAACATTTAGTAAAACTATACAAATCGTTTATTTTACAAATTTCTATTATTCCACAGCATTAGCACAACATCTTTGTGGACTGCTCTTCCCTTTGTAAGTGATTGATTGGGATGTCCCGAGCAAGCGTGGAAGTGGAAGGCACAGCAGCGGGTGCCAATATTTATTCTTCATGCTGTTGCTGCAGTTGCACCCGCAGCTCTTCATCACACTCGCGGTCCAAGAGTCGGGGTACTCCGAAGCGAGAGTGGATCGCAGGATGCAGCAACTACCGTGCTACTAATAGGCATCTGTGTCACAAATAAAAAACACAAAGGTTAAAAAGTACTTTTGTATTGGATTTTAAAATTATAAACATTAAAATATTAAGGGGCATTATTATATTAATATTAATACACATCATTGAAGAGCAAAATATTTTGTTTTTTTTATCTACCCTTGTGTAACATTTAACAATCTTAACTTCTATCATAACATTGAGTTGAGAGAGAGAGTATCTCTTGCGGCAATAGTAAGCCTCTTGCGTGAGATCTCAGTTCGGCACGAACGACTAGTAACTTAGAAGTCATAATTTGAACTGCGCACTGGCATAGTAAATTGGCCTTCTTAGCTTGGGTGTTAAATTTTTTGGGGGAAACACAATTTTTCCATCAGGAATATTTGTGTTTCTGGATGTTAATAAATGAATAATGTTTCTGACATGAGCAATACAAGTCTTCAAAGTTAGTTAAATAACTTACTTTCTCCTAACACTTTCCCTCTCCTGTCTCGTAAGTGAAAATAAACATATTTTCTAAATATGCTCGGGTGATTAAGAGCATTTGTCGCATATCCAACAGCCCTTGATACACTGGGCTGTGATACAGCATGTGACATGATCTGTCCGACCAGTTTGGTAAGATCCCTTTGCATCTTTGCAAAGGGATCTTACCAAACTGGTAGGGTAAATGCAAGGGAAATCAAAACCTAGAACAATCACACATATTACAACATAGCAATAATATTAGAGAATCGATATGCTTTAGGTGCACCTCCAGTATCCTTAAATTAATCAAGAATATAAGAATATTGTCTTACCTTAGCCGAAGCATCTAAGCCTATCTCCCATTCGCTTTTGAGTAATGTGTGGCTTTAGCCCCGCGATGATTTCTCTTACCAGCGTCCTCATGAGCCTATAAGTCTTTATAAACTCACAGTGGCTGAGGGAAAACGCATCGGCAGCAAGGCGCAAATGTAACAGCGAATGCGTTTTAGACGCTTTTCTCTAGCTGATGCTCTGTCAGCTTGTTGTTCGTGCCACAAATATTGCCAACGTAGGCCGTATGAATTAATTATCTTTGCAAACTAAATATAAATGATGAAAGCAATACTATTTTTATCTGTTTAGAGGTATCTTGTACCGAACTCATAACAATCAATTGTCAGTCATTTCAAACTCAATTTTGACATTTCTTATGGTACGAGAATACCATCGGTCAATTATCAGTCTATTTTTATTAACAGCAGAATACCGTTTTTGCTTAAATCAAGTTTCAGTCACAATTCAATCTAGCTAGCGCGACACACCAATATTTGTAGGTTAACAGAATACCGTTTTTGACAGAACGAGATCGATACTAGATCCCAACTTGAATTTGACTGTTTTAAAATTACCAGAATTGCCCTTCTGAAAATGTACGTACATCGGGACAGACCCATATCACGTTATATACGCCAGGGTGTACATCTTGGACTAACTTCGGCTGATTTATTACGTACAGCACTTTCGTACTTCTCAGTTTGTACGCTTTTCCTTAAGAAATATGGGTTCGTGTGTCTAATGCTTACTTCTACCATACTTGTTTTGTAATAATAATAAACGCATTTACATTTACAGCCCTGCACTAAGTTCGATGAATTGTGCCGTGGATCGGAAACATTCACTTCACACACACAAGCGGATCCAGAAATACATATTTTCCTTGGGGAGAATACTTGTGTCAAATGCTTGCCTATTCAACATAAAAAACAAAACGATTTTTTATGTACAAGCGTATTACAGACGGGTATACTTAGGTATATATATATATAAATTTAATGTCACAGTGTTTGTTACCATACTCTGAAACGGCTGAACCGATTTTGATGAAATTTTATCGTCACGGTTGGTAGGTCTGAGAATAGGTTGTTATATATTTTTCATCCCCCTAAGTGATAAGGGTGGCCTACACCAAAACATTTTTTTTTATTTTCGGACAGATTTTTTTTTAATGATTCAGAATTGGAAAATCCATAAAACCCTAACTTTCACCCTTCTACAATCAACCCCTATTTTTTATTGAACTAAAAAAATATTTCTTAGAGATATTGTATATAGCAAAACAACGTTTGCCGGGTCAGTTATTATATATATATATTCATAATAATAATCGAGGAAAGCGAGATGGGTAGTTCAGCACTTTGTCCGTCCGTCTGTCAGAGACATCTAGCTTCTAAACATACCTACAAGCGAATAACTTCAATTTCTCAAATAATATGTAAGCTGTGGCCCAAAAATGGTAATTAATATTATATAAATAAAAATATTATGGGATATCGTTGAAAAGAGTTTAGAATTGAAAAATAAATTGTAAAAAAATTAATAACTACATAAATAAAAAAATAAAAATCAAACAGAATTTTTTGAAGTGAAAACTTTTTTAACGGCGTTTTGCACATTTTGGGATGGGTAATAAATGTTAAAAGCGCGTCAGGACACGTGACCTGATCGAAAATTCGTAAGACGAAGGAGAGGAAGTACCTAATAATATCTCTTTCTACCGCGCGGCGAAAATGTATGCCTGTTCCTGCTGTTTACAACGTTAATGTTCAAGTCTTCACTTCTGCCGGCACTCCCGGAGTGCAACCCGTTGTTTTTTTTCCTCTTTTCAACGATACTATTATGAATAGAAACTAAAAGTATGCAATTTTTTGAGATATAGTTTAACGAACAACGAACGAACAAACGAACACACTCACACTCACAGCCCCACACTTAGTTCAAAGACTTGTATCGTGGGTGCCGGAAACATTCACATCACACACACATTACACCCAGAGCAAGAAGCACAAATATCCCTTGGGAAGGAATTTGTGCTCCTGCTGGGAATCGAAGTAGTCTAGTTGTCTCGTTTTTTTCCGTTTAGGCGCGAGATCTCAGTTCTGGTAGAACGACTAGTTATATTAAAAAAAGTGAGGCATCTAAAAATAAACTTTTACGGCGTTGTCGTCCGATTTTCCATTACATAAAATATACGACATTTTTACACCATTTTTACGACTTAAAACGAATTGACGACCACTAATTCAATTTGTTTCCTTTGAAAGTCTGTTAGATGTTTTTAACAACTGAAATGTCAATGAAATCTTTCTTTTATTGAAAATTTCTTACTTACGAAGTATATATAGTCAAAGTTATAAATGACAAAAATACCTTTAAACGAGCAATTCTTGTATATATATTTGTGTAATCTGGATCTCGGAAACGGCTCCAACGATTTTCATAAAAGTTACAGATTAGGGGTTTTTCGGCCCAAGGAATCGATTTATCAAGGTTCCAGGTCCGAGAAATGCTCGGTTCCCAAACTGCATTTGAAAAAAACCGGGTTTAAGAAACTATCAGCGCCATCTATTACTCCATGACCGATGTAAAAAACTGTTTCTACTCGACACTAGATGGAGCTTTCTGAGGCTACAAATTCAAACACATTTTACCAAAAACAATCATCATTCTACCAAAAATTGTCATCCGTATATTTGTATATAATAAGTATGTGTAATCTGAATCTCGGAAACGGCTCCAACGTTTTTCATGAAATTTTGTATGCAGGGGGTTTCGGGGGTGATAAATCGATCTAGCTAGGTTTCAATTTTAGAAAACGTCGTTTTAGCCGTGTTTTCAGCCGAGCAAAGCTCGGTCATCCGGTACAATACTCTTTATTGCCTACCAACAAATTAAAAACAATGACAAAAAATATTACAATCATTGTAGCTGTACAATGGGCGGCCTTATCGCTTAAAGCGATCTCTTCCAGATAACCTTTGGATGGACAGTAACAGAAGAATGGATAGACGGTGGTGTATAATAAAAAAAGTCTGTCTGTCTGTCACCAGGCTGTATATCATGAACCGTGAGTTAGACAGTTGAAATTTTCACAGATGATGTATTTCTATTGCCGCTATAACAACAAATACTAAAAAATAGAGTAAAATAAATATTTAAGGGGGGTCCCATACAACAAACGTCATTATTTTGCTCGATATTGATAACGGCAAGAGGTAGATAAACGCTTAAAATATTCACAGAATATTTAGTTACATAATTACTTTAAAAATAAATAATTTAATTTAAATAAAACATATATTAAAGGGGTACTCCCATACAACAAACGTGATTTTATTGCCATTTTTATAGATAACTAGCCGTGCCCCGCGGCTTCGCCCGCTATTATCAGTTCAAAAGTAGCCTATGTGTTAATCCTAGGTATAATCTATGTATATTCCAAATTTCATCCAAATCCGTTCAGCCGTTAAAGCGTGAAGAGGGAACAAACATACTTACACACTTACACACAAACTTTCGGATTTATAATATTAGTAGGATGGCCTCAATAATAACTCGCGCACGAAGAGTTCCGTACCCTTCCTGCGAGAGTCCGAGTCGCACTTGGCCGGATTTTATTTAATTTAATATAGCACTGCCACATCATACGTATTAAAATTAAACTTAAAATTAATTGGTACAACAAGGGAATTTTCTGATATATATGGCAATTTCGGCGTGCCTATCATTTGCCAAATGTACTCACACAGCATGATAAAATAAATAAATGAAAATAATAATAGATAAAAATGCAAAGTGAAATGAAATGAAATGATATACATTTATTTGGCACTAAGGATAAGATAAACAAACAACAAAAACATGAAATACAGTAAAAAACAGCTTATAAAGGTAATTAGTCATAAGTAAAAAAAGTGCCAAAAGGGTCGTGACTCCGAATTATTGCCAATAGGCGCTGATTTTCAGTCACAACCCAGAGGTGGCGGATCTAAAACAGTAATTATATAAAAAATATATATATGTATAATATCATATTACATTATTTTAAATATATAAAAATATAATAAATATATAATAAATAAAATAAGTCTAAATAATATAAAATATACACATTCATATACACAAGTATATACATTTACATATGCATAAAATGAAGAACAAACAAGCAAAGATAAAAAAAAAATTGAAAAAAAACAAAACAAAATTTTGAGCAAACTACAATTAAAAAAAATAAAATAAATAAGTGATTCCTTTAAATGCTGCCACATATGCATCTTACAGCTGATTATTAAATTACTAAAATGAAGTTAATGACGTATATATTAGACCACCTGGCAGGCATTATCTGCCAATTAGCTAAGAAGTTAACCAGGATACCTTTAGTCAAGGAATTAGTGTTGCCATTAATGACTCCTTGTGTCTGAGAGATAAATCTCCCGACTAAATGCGGTAACTCTCATAATTATTAAAGTTAAGAGTAGTTAAACGGAACTGCAGTCTGTTGGTCTGTAGTATTAATTACTACAGAGAATGTTCTGTCTAGTCCAGGGGTCGGCAACCTTTTGAGTCGCAAGAGTCAAAAATTACAATTTACAAAATTTCAAAGTTTTATAGAGCCACATTTTTTTTTCTAGCCAACGATATTCAATAATAATACCTACTGTACTATGAATATCGTATAGAACACGCTATGCACGCGTTATACCTACCTAATCATCCCATAATTTGCGTCTTTCAACTGTATAAATGTACTTTTTTGCTACTTTTGGAGGCTTGTTAATGGCTCGATAGAAATGGTGCCTAATGCTCGTTAATCGATTCAGAACGTTTTTTTTAATAAATAATATTTGCGTATGGAACTAAAGAGCTGCAGCTTCACATCCAAAGAGCCGCATGTGGCTCGCGAGCTGCAGGTTGCAGACCCCTGGTCTAGTCGGATGAAATACTTCTTTGTACAAACGGATACATCAAAATGAGTGAATCAAGTCTCGAGTGAAAAGGTATCTTCTAGGCAAGCATAGCATTAATCGGACGAACACATTCACTCTCACAGCCCCACACTAAGTTCAAAGACTTGTATCGTGGGTGCCGGAGACATTCATGGTCGCATCATCACTTTCCATAAGGTGAGATAGTGGTCAAATGCTTGCCTATTCTGCAAAAAAAAATTTTTCACCAAATTTTAAAATAAAAATAGTAAGTATATTCAAATGGGTTCCAAAGAGGCACTCAACGGCTCTAACGAATTTCATTAAATCTAGTATGCAGAGGGTTTCGGGGGCTATCGCCCCCGATCGATCTAGCTGGGTTTCATTTTTAGAAAACGTCGTTTTAACCGAGCAAAGCTCGGTCATCTTGGTACTGTTTATTTATTTTGCACAAAACAATACACAACAAAACACACCACAACAAAATATAAAGTGCCAAAAGGTTATGACTCAGCAATTTTGCTATGCTGGATAGGCAAGCATTGGACTGCTATCTTGCCTGATGGATAGTGACGATGCGGCCGCATATGGAACATGTTTGCCTATAAGGTAAAATTTACTTTAGACTTGATACTCAGATTGTACCGTACAGGGAACAAAGACGAAGGCAATGAGTTCCACTCCTTCGTTGTACGGATTACATAGGTAAAAGCGAAACGCTTCGAGCGAACTGGAGGTATGTCAACCATAAATGGAAGACGTTTGACAATTTGTCTTGTTGTTAGATGCTAAAAAGGGCTTGGAGGATTATCATGTAATTCCTAAGCACACTCTCTAAAATGTAAGCGATAGAATACCGATAGGCTTGCTACGTTACGTTCGGTAACCAAGATGCTGATGACTCAACCCAGATGTTCTTCCCTTTGCAATACGTAACCGTAAAATCAAACACTGACAATACAGAAGCTATCACGTTTCCTATCTTTTTAATTAAATAAAACCTTCATCATTTTCGATTCGTCCCACTCGCGCGTTTCCAATCAGTGCTCTGAGTCCCAATTCAAGATGGTGCACGCGTTTGTCCATATAGCATTAATTAAAGAGATTCTTATGCAAATATATCTTGTACCATATTATTTTGATCTTAGTGACATCAGAGTAAGTAATCTATATATATAAAAGAAAGTCGTGTTAGTTACACTATTTATAACTCAAGAACGGCTGAACTGATTTGGCTGAAAATTGGAGGAAGCTTAGAACCAGGAGACGGACATAGGATACTTTTTAAGAACGTCACATGTTTTTTTTAATAGGTGTATAAAAATCATTTTCTCATACGTCACTCGGATTTGGTAAAGTACTAGGCAAACATAAACAAGAAGGAGGTAATAATATAGTCACGTGGCATTGTAACGCATGCCGGGTATGGCTTCCTAAACATGTACATTGACTGTTAGGCGGAACGAAGGTTGCCGGGACGGCTAGTATTTTACATTAGACCATTTTTACCAACTTTAATCTAGTTTCATCTGCCCCGTGGTCTATCTGTCAGTCTGTAGTCAAATCTTGCAAGCTAAATTAGACCCACTTCCCTATGTCCGATTGGACTCAAATTTGGTGTATCTATCTTCGATGTTAATAGAATTATATGGTACAATGGAGCTGGTCTGATGGAGACGGAAGACGTCCATGAGGACTTCTGAACTAAACAAGATAAACCCATCGAGCTTGGGCTCGTTTGATTCGTCTTGACAAGTTCTCTGGTTATATAACTTTTTAGTCCTTTTTAATTAATAACTGGTAAAAGGTTGATTTTGAACAACTTTTTAAAGTTTTACATGTTTAAGGTTCCTTAACTCGAACTGACCGTGGTAAGCAGCGGGTACCGAGTTCGATACCCTTTGGAAACACAAGATTACTCCTCAAGAGAAAATAGTGTTTCCGGTTCTTGACCGTTTGTCTTTTGTCTGTCTATATATCAAAACATTTGTTTTTTTATCTCCAAGGGACCGTAAACTTAAGTTTTATAAATTTCAACTTGATACCTTCAC
This sequence comes from Lomographa bimaculata, assembly GCA_948107665.1. NCBI lineage: Eukaryota > Metazoa > Arthropoda > Insecta > Lepidoptera > Geometridae > Lomographa > Lomographa bimaculata. The sequence continues at coordinate 8,502,847 of OX403610.1, read as the reverse complement.
GCATTTCAAAGTAAAAGGGCTAATAATAGTGCAATATTGGCAGACAAAAAGATAGATAAATAACGAAACGATAAGGCTACCTTTTTCCTTTTGAGATACAGAACCCTAAAAACAAAATAGTTCTTTTGGACAACGTCTACAAATGCCTTTGACAATCGTCTTAAGTCATAATCTTAAACATCACATTCCACACTAACTGTGTATGTTTGTTAAATTTTCACGCTCAAACGGCTAGACTAATTTTGATGAAATTTGATATCGAGGTAGCTGACACCCTGGATTAACAGATAGGCTACTTTTTATCCCGTAAGTCCTGCGGGCTCGGAAATTTCGCGGGAAAAACCGCGGGGCGCAGCTACCGCTTTCACATTTAGTTCAAAGACTTGTATTCTGGGTGCCGGACACATCACACACAATCACACCTAGAATAAGAAACACAAATTTCCCTTTGGAAGAAAATTTGTTTCTATTGAGAATCGAACTAGGAACACTCTGTTTAAAAGACAAATTCGCACCAACGCCAGCGGGCAGTTCGCAGATTTACTATTTTTTTTTAGGAGAAATGGCAATTGAGAAGAACGGATACAACGTCGGATCTGGTATGTAGATAAATAATAATTAATATTTTAATACATATTGGCCGTGATTTTGATGTCACACACTAAATTAAATTTAAATTATTCCTGTCTTTTACAAAATAGGAACACAAGACAGAGATAGCATATTTTAGTGCTGTCAAGTTAGTCAGAACTTAGATGTCTATGCAAGCTTAGACGAATATTTAATTGGTGTTGACTAAAAACAAGTGCCTTTTTGCTTCTGCTGTTCATATTTTAATTGATAAACTAGCTTGACAGTACTAAAATGTATGCTATCTCTGTCTTGTGTTTCTATTTTGTAAGAGACAGGGATAGTTTAGATTTAATTTAGTGAGTGTACATCAGAATCGAGGCCAATATCAACTCAAAAATAGCACAAATAGGAGAAACTGGTCCTATGAGGCACAGGGAATCCTAGTATGAGGTCAGTTTAAACCAAACAGTAATTGCAGTGCAAGGAGCTTCACCTTTCCTATAATTAATACCTAGACACTTTTTTACTGTATTACTGTATATCATCCATCTAGCACAGGTGTCGGTAACCTTTTGAATCGGAAGAGTCAAAAGTTTTATAGAGCCACAATTTTTTTCTTGCCAACAATAATCCGGCCTTAATGCCAACTATAAATAAATACCTACTGTACTATGAGTATCGTATAGAAAACGCTATGCACGCGTAATACCTACCTAATCATCCTATAATTTAATTGTTTTTACTGTATAAATGTACTTTTTTGCTACCTTGTAGGCTTGTTAATGGCTCGATAGGAATGGTGTCTCATCCTCATTAATCGATTCAGAACCTTTTTTTAAATAGATAATATTTGCGTATGGAACTAAAGAGTCGCAGCTTCCCTTTCAAAGAGCCGCAGGTTGTCGACCCCTAATCTAGCCCATAGTTATAATAATATATAAATAATTAATGAATGCAAGTAAAGGCAAGCATAAAACGGCATCAATGTTTAACGTAAGAGATGTCCGTCGTATGTTTGGACACGCCTGATATGTTATTATACCAAAGGGCCTCTTAGCTTTGGCTACGGCTCCGATAATGCCTTACAAAGGACATTGACCTGTAAGATGCAATAAATACCTGGATAATAATTAATAACTAGTCGTTCGCGCCGAACTGAGATCTCGCGTCTGCATTTTGCCTTATAGAGAAAAACTTTTGAAGTTACTTGCCTGTAACTTTTTTCTCTATATAATTTTTTTTTATTTCTGTATTGTCCAAGTACAAGATATAACGGATATTATACGTAAGTTTCAGCGTTCAGTGTGAAGCCGTTGTCGAGATACACCCCGGGACAAAATAGGTCTAAAAACAGTGACCTTTGTGGTACCAAATCGTTATTCTCCAACATAGATTTTTTTTAAACTGGTTTCGTATTTTACTTATCAAGCCCTTTTCAACGATAACATGTTAGAACTAAATAACATGCTAGATCTTCGGCGCCATCGTCATTTTCATTCATCCACCTGATTCAGAACCATACGATAACTTAGTTGTATTTTTAAGAGAAAATTATCCAATCGTATCGATTTGATAAGTTACCGATAAGTTCTGAAAGAGACAGGTGAGGTAGTGGTCAAATGCTTGCCTATCTAAAATAAAAAAAAAACATTATGCTCACTACTTATTGTAACTAAATATCTTTTTAACAGGACAAGAGGATTGTTTTAAATGATTTGGTAAGATATACATATTTAATATTACACTAATATTATAAATCCGAAAGTTTGTAAGTGTGTGTGTAAGTATGTTTGTTCCCTCTTACGCTTTAATGGCTGAACAGATTTGGATGAAATTTGGAATGTACATATATTATAGCTAGGATTAACACATAGGCTACTTTTTAACTTAATAATAGCGGGTGAAGCCGCGAGGCACGGCTAGTATTACATAATTCTATGCCGGCAGCATAAATGGAACGCTACCCACTGGTAGTGGGCTTGAGCACTTGAGTTACCTATAAGCTCGATATCTTGTAGGTAAAGGTTTAGTTTTAAGAAATATAGGCAACTGGCCCGAAAATTTACGTAGCTTGTTGTTAAAAAATCTAACAGAGGATACCCTAATAAAAAAAAAATTATATTTAAGAAATATTTTTATAACATTTAAACAAAATATGTACCTTCAACGCCGGCTCTAAACCAGCGCAATTAAATGTATTTTTCTAAAAAAAAAAACGATCTCTAAGAATAATAATTTTAAACTTAAACTGCTTTTTTTAGTTCACTCATTTTATGGGCGTAATATCCTACTTCCTACTAATATTATAAATGAGTGAGAAAGTTGGTGTGTTTGTGCGACCACGTATCTCCGATAAGACCGCCCATTGTACTACCACGATGATGGTAATATTTGATTTGTCATTGTTTTTTTTAATATGTTGATATACAATAAAGTGTATTGTATTGTATCTCCGTAACGGATAAATCGATTTTGATGAAATTTTGAATATATATAGTTTTGGTTCCGGAATAACACATAGGCTTTTTTTAACTTAATTAACGCGAAGGAAGCCGCGTGGCACGGCTATTGAAAACTAAAAATTCAAACCAGCTTCTTCTTCCGCTGCAGTCGTTTTATTTATTGTACCTATATTTCAGGAAGCAAAGCTCACAAAGACTGGCAAGGTGATATAAATACAAATAATAATTATTATAAATAAATTATGTTTAAAGGAGGCGAAATAACGTGACCCAAAATAATTAGAAGTATGCGGAAAACTTGCAAAAGATTTGCAAGATCTCTTTGAAACTTTTCCAAAACCTGAGATCCTTTGAGTGTTAGTATATTTTTTTTTATTTTAGATAGGCAAGCATTTAACCGCTATCTCACCTGATGGAAAGTGATGATGCGGCCAAAGATAGACCATGCTTGCCTAGAGATACCTATTCACTCTAGACTTGAAGACACCCAGACTATACTGTTCAGGGAACAAAGACGCCGGCAATGAGTTCCACTCCTTAGAACTGGAGGTATGTCAACCATAAATGGATGACGTTTGACAGTTTGTCTTGTTGTTTGATGGTAAAAAGGGCATGGAGGAATTATATGATGTAATTCCTGAGCACACTCTCCAAAATGTAAGCGATGGAATACCGATAGGCTTGCTACCTTTAATGTGTAATAATGGTGGATAATCTACCGTAAGTACTTAGTAAACGTGCATAAGTATAGGCAAAACATACAAAGTTGAAAATCTTGATATCACTTTCGCTCAAAAACTCCAATAGCAGTTTTAGTAAAGTTTCTACCACTTTACTAGGGCATGATTTTGATGTTTTTTTTTGTTTGGTAGTTATACTTCAGAGGTGGTCCCATATATATTTTATTGAAATCGATCAATCAAAATCAAAATCTTTTATTCACATGGGCCTCATAGAGGCACTTATTAAAAGTTAATGACTCTAGTGCCAGATTCGCAAAATTACAGTCATCTCAAGAAGGTCCTGGCATGAAACTGGGCGACACATTTTTTCATATTTTTTTTTTTTTAATTTCTTAATCTCTAATACATAATTATATAATCCTAGGTGTATCTATATTATGTAGTCGCTAGAAAGCGCTTGTGCAGTTTGCCTCATGTAGTCAATCGTTTTATAATAAGCTTTCTTAATTAATGCTCGTTTTATTACTGAATTGAACTTTCCCAGTGGTAAGTCAGTTACAATTTTAGACACAAGTCACAACATAGTGTGGGGCTGTGAGTGTGAAAGCGTTTTATGTTTGTGTTTATGTTTATATTTATATGTTTATGTTTCAGTGGCCAGAATTTATAGCAAAATTGAAAGAAGATCAAGTAAGTTTCTTTGGTTATGGTATATAGAGCTCTGAACTATATGAAATCCTCGTTGCGATGAATCACACTAATATTATAAAGCCGAAAATTTGCGTGTAAGTGTACGTTTGTTTTCTCTTCACGCTGCTGTAACAGCCGAACGGATTTGGATGAAATTTGGAATGTACGCAGCTTATACCCAGAATTAATACAAAGGCTATATTTTATTTTGATAAATGCGGGCGAAGCCACGGGGCACGGCTAGTAAGTAATAAAATAAGTAATTGTACCTCTCGCGAAACACAGAAGACGGCAAAGCGTACCATTCTTTTGCTAAAATAACGTAGACGCGAAACGTATTCGTGCGAATGAGAAAAACCGACTTTACCGCTTTATCTTCGGAACCTTGATCAGATTCAACGTATTAAACACGCATTATTGACAATAACTCAAACCTTAGTAATCAGATCTTGACTAAATTTAAATGGGACCACATGGAAAGCACCAGCTTTCAAATAAAAAAATAATCATCAAAATCGGTGCACAAAGAAAGAAGTTTTCGTCAATGTAGTCCACAGAATACGCATTATTGAGGATAACTCAAAAACTACTAATCAGATCAAATTTAAATGGGACCAAATGGAAAGCAACATCTATCAAACAAAAAAAAAATTCTAAATCGTTTCACGTGGAACGAAGTTATGAGGTAATACACATAAAAAAAATACAGTCAACTGGAGTACCTCCTCCTTTTTTGGGAGGTCGGTAAAAAGGAAATAATGTACTGTAGTTATTACTTTGTTGGCTATTTATTTTAGATCATTTACTTTACAGTCGCGAAGTAAAGGCGGAGTCGACGAAAATGTGAGTACTAACTAACTTCATAAAAGGAGACGTTCGTTTTTTTATGCATGTATCTATCGACACCGGGGTGCATTTGTGGAATGTGTACCATATAGCGGTGTCGCTTGGCTGTTTGTCTGCTTGTCCGATGACAGAACGGGGATGGGGGAATTAGATCGTGCAGTTCCTTGACACATTCTCCGAGATACGAAAACCCGAAAAACGAATATTTTGTAAGTAGGCAGAAATGGCTAATTGAATCAATTGTTTAATGATATTCATGCTAATTTTAAATAATGAAAAACTCTCTTTATAATCATTACCTGTTGCAAGTTTAAGTTTGCCTTGTACTTTACCAAGTCCAAAAGACATAGTCCTGTCCAAAAAAACAACGGGTTGCACTCCGACAGTGCCGGCAGAAGTGAAAACTTGAACATTAACGTTGTAAACAGCAGGAGCAGGCATACATTTTCGCCGCGTGGTAGAAAGAGAAGGGGATATTACTTCCTCTCCTTCGTTTTACGTATTTTCCGTCTTACGAATTTTCGATCAGGTCACGTGTCCTGACGCGAGTTTAAAATTTTTTACCTATCCCAAACATGTGCATAACGCCGCTAAAGAAGTTTTCACTTCAAAAAACAGACCGTTACAGAGAAACATTTTAATTATTTATCACGGGTCCATATTGGCTCGCATAAAATCTGAAGTCATAATTTAAAGTGGCATAACAACTTTTGGCCCACGCGTCAATACGCCACATGATGATAAGCATAAAGTTTTAGGCATAAACATTTTCCGCATAAAAATATTAAGCATATTAATAAATTGGCCTATAACGAATGTGCATAACTATATCCTGGCGCTTCGCCGGCCGCTGCCGGCTCGTGCGTTTTTGTGGTCACCAGTAACCTAACGCTCCTCCTCGTTTCGCTCGTCGTCGCACCTATATATGATAAGTCATATATAGGCTACGGCCAACAATTCTAATATTATGCAAATATTATGCCTAAAAACATTAGGCCGACAAATAAATAGTTATGCAAAAATAAACGATATGCGGTAACATTATTATGTCAAATCATGAATATGCCAAAACTTGTTATGCGAAACATTTTCGGCTAAATTAAACTAGGAACTGGAAAATTATGGGAGTCAATAGGCACCCATTTATCACAGTGTTTACCTACACCAATTTTAGTTACACAAAAAGGTTGCGAATCGGAATTTTAAATCTTCTCATAAGAAGTTTCACTTTATAACCATTTGCAACTTTTTCATTTGTTTTTTATAAGGGTACCTTTATTACCTTACGCAGAACAATTTCATCTTAAGTGGCATTCGCAGCTCGGTCCGCCTGGTCGATCGTAACAGATTTACAACGTTAAGCAATGTTCTTGTACAGTCAGACCAGAGGTTGAATGAGTGACCGTTTAGTGGGATTTTCATCGTGCTTCGTTGTTAGTCTTAAGATGGCGATATCAGAATTTCATATAAAATGCGTGTTTTTGTAACCGTTTTACTCGGCATTCATAATAAAACCAGAAAAATAAAAATATAACGTACTTGTATACTTACTAGTACTTACTCATTTAATTTTGATTCCAGTGGGAAGAGAACGCTCTAAAATGGGCTGTAAGTAAAACAATATTAGAAAGCTTCGTTAAAAACTTTATAAACCATTTCACACTCACAACCTCACACTAATACTTACTAGATTTGTGTCGCGGTTGCCGGAAACATTCACATCACGCAATCACAATTATAATAAACTAGTATAACCTGGGAGTCTTCTAAAGCGAATCTTCTATAGGCAACCATGCTACATCGCTCACATCTTCACTTTCCATCAGATGGGATGGTGGTCAAATGCTTGTCTATCTATTAGTCTGCATAACATAAAAAACACTCAGAAACAGAAACACATATTTCCCTTGGGAAGAAATGCATTTGGAATCGAACCCGGTGCCTGCTGCTTAGAAGGCTCACGTGCAAGCAACCGGGTCAACGGTCAACATTAAATGATTTGCCAAACAAGTCAATGCAGTAAAAAATCAAAAAACCCGACTGCGAAAAATGTGACATTAGAAAATGATAGTCCAGGCGTCTCAATATATTATAGGTACGCTATTTGATAATTTGTGTTAAAATAGTAATATAAACGTTATATTATGATATTTTTTTACCAACTTCCCAGTCAACTGTTTTTTTTTGTGTGTTACCTCATAACTTCTTTGGTTGTGAGCCGATTTTGATGTTTTTTTTTATTTCAAAACTGGTGCTTTCCTTGTGGTCCCATTTAAATTTGGTCAAGATCTGATTTCTAGTTTTTGAGTTATTGTCAATAATGCGGGTTTAATACGTTAAATCTGATCGAGGTTCCGAAGATAAAGCGGTAGAGTCGTTCTTAAGTTGTGGCGTGACCAAGATTAATAGGGATTTTTTATAATTTTAATCTTTATACATATAAATTACAGGAATGGGCGGAAAATGTAGATAAATCGTCAGTAAGTAATAAATAATATAATATTTCATTTACATCTGATAGGCTAGCTTTTGAACAATATTTACTTTCTGGTAAGTGATGCTGTGGCTGTCATGGATAGCTGCCAGAACATAATCATTACATCATAAAATAATGAGAGGGCATACTCACGGTTTTAAACAACTTTATCCACGTTTTATTTATTTGTTATATTAATAAAAATTAATTTGAGTAAGCTTATGTTTACAATTTGTTATTTAAAAATCTGTTGAATATTTTTTTTTAAATATCTGTAATACACAATCCTATCCTACTAATATTATAAATCCGAAAGTTTGTGTGTAAGTGTGTAAGTGTGTAAGTATGTTTGTTCCCTATTCACGCTTTAACGGCTGAACGGATTTGGATAAAATTTGGAATGTACATAGATTATACCTAAGATTAACACATGGGCTACTTTTTAGCTTGATAATAGCGGGCGAAGCCGCGGGGCACGGCTAGTAATAATGTATCTCATCGATCAATTTCGTATTTTTATTATGATAACGGTTAAAAAAACATTATTTTTAACCGACTTCAAAAGAGGATGTTCTCAATTTGACTGTACGTATTTTTTTGTATGTATGTTACGCGATTTCTCTGCCAATTATGAATCGATTTTGATGATTTTTTTTGTTTGGTATAGTATACTTCCCATAAAAATTTTAAAATATAGTCCCATAAAAATTTTATCGAAAGCGGTCTAGCCAAAACCGAAATATAAGCGGTAAACATTTAAATGATGATTTGTTATTTTTTTATAATTAGCACATTATTATATTTAACAGAAACATCAGCAACTGAGGTCAAAGGAAATTCCTGAAACGAAAAGGGTAACATCCAAATTATTATTTTAAAACCATATTATATACGATTAAATATTTTATTATAAGCTTTTATTTTAGTTTAATCTGTCCCGATGTTTGTCATTAAATCTTGCAAATAATATTTGATCCACTCCCCGGTTACCGATTGAGCTGAAATGTTGCATACATGTGTAAATCGCGTGACAATGCAATATTACGATGATATGTGCTGATCTGATGATGGAGCTGGAAGGTGGTCAAAAGAACTTTGCAATGAAACGACACAACCTCATCGAGTTTTGGCTCATTTGAATCGTCTTGACGAGTAGTTTGTCTTTTAATGGTAACCAGGGTCTGATGATGGAGCTAGAAGGTGGTCAGAGCAACTCTGTAATGAAACGACGCAACCCCATCGAGTTTCGGTTTTCGTTTGATTCGTCTTGGCGAGTACTTTACTTTTAGATGGTTACCAGGGTCTGATCTGATGATAGAGCTGGAAGGTGGTCATAGGAACTCAGTAAACTAACGACGCAACCCCATCGAGTCTCGGCTCGTTTTTTTTTTTTTTTAATTTTATGTATAATTGGTTAAAGCTTGATTTAATAAAACTTTTTAAGGTTTTACTTGTTATAAGATATGACCCGGCAAACGTTGTTTTGCCATATATATACATAATTTCTAGTAAATATTGTTTTAGTTCAATAAAAAAATAGGGGTTGATAGTAGAAGAGTGAACATTTAGATTTGCTTGTATTTTTCAATGCTGAAACATAAAAAAATAAATCCAAAAAAAAAATAACAAAAAATAAAAATAAAAATTTGGTTGGACCACCCTGAACATTTAGGGGTATGAAAAATAGGTGTTAACCGATTCTCAGACCTACCCGATATGCACACAAAATTTCATAAAAAACGGTCGAGCCGTTTCGGAGGAGTTTGGTAATAAACACCTCGACACGAGAATTTTATATGCTAGAGATTTAAAATAAACTTTTTAGGGTATAACTTGTTAAAAGATATATTCCGAATCATTTTGGGGGCTGAGTCACCCACGTCCGTAGGAGGATGGATACCCCTTAAGTCTGACTCCCTACACGTGGTCCCCGGGTGGTGCTAATCAGGTGACATTTGAGAGGTGGTAGAGCATTTTGTGAGTTGCTCGCCTGGCTTGCTACCAAAGTAGCTTACCACCATCAAGTTGAAAGTCTGCCGCCAAGCCAAATACGGTGTTCCGGCAGTTATCCTTGAGAGCCTGCGTATTCTAGGTCTAGTGTGTTTACCAGCTTCGATCACATCGTCACTTACCATCAGGTGAGATAGTGGTCAAACACTAGCCTGTCACAAATAAAAAAAAAAAAAATTTCTTCGTTTTTCATTGGGGTAGTCAGATACTACGTTTCTTCACCTGCTACGACACTGACACACATCTGTCGCGTTTTTTTTTCAGTATAATTATGCATACATTTGACCACTACAAGCCCCCTAGCCAAAAACTAAAACGCTTCGTCTCTATTCTTTGGCTAGAACGGCTGATGGTAAGTGATGATACGATCGACGCATGAAATGAAATGAGTATATTTTACACAAAATAGAGTATACATATTGGTCTTCATGGTTGAATCGTCCTTCTATTTTGCCATGTGGTGGCATGACAAATTACATGTAAAATTAATATAATAATATTATATGAATATAAAATTAAATTAAGTTTATGTATAGTTAAATGTCAAAAAAAGAATTAACAATACAATGTTAAAAATAATAATAACGAATAAAGTACAAATACAGTTATTGATTTTAATATAATATTAAGATGTTAATCGAATTTAGTATTCAAAAAATCTTTCAGACAGTAAAAAGTCTTGATCTCATGAGTATATTTGCCTAGAAGATCACTCGGGACTTAAAGACTTCCGCCTTTTACGTATCGGGAAACACAGACTTAGGACTTTCTTCTTTCTTGTCTGATATAAGTGTTTCCGGCACACACGACACAAGTTTTCGAACTTTGTGTGGGGCTGTGAGTGTGAAAGCGTTTAGATGTCAATTTCCTAAAAGTATAAAGTAATTGTTACAATATTTCTTGTCCTTCCAGTCTATATTGCGAGTGGCAGAGCCTAAGGCCAAACCAAGTCCTGGGGTAAGTATTTCCATATTTTATTCCTGTTGAGTAACACGAAAATTTAACATTGTGACACATTTAGATTTTTATCCATTGAATCATGCATTTTAAGTGCACCTTTAATTTAAATTGTCTTACTCTTAGATACTGCTAATACCTAAGTAGGTAAATGAAATTGATGCATTTGTTTAGTAGTAAAATTAACATTTATTGGGAGTAGGTAAGTATCTAACATTCTCTAATTCATGAACAGCTGTGACCTCTCGTGACCTCTCGTCACATGTTAGTTCAATGATTGCGTAGAATTTTAGCAGCTGTCTAAAAGTTGTCATAGTTTACTTGACAGTTACTTTCTAAACTGTTTGCGCCACAATTTACTCACCAGTTTTTTTAAGATAAAAAATATACATTTTTTTTATTAAGCTCTGTTGTTGATTCTAAACCACCTCCTGCAGGATTGTGCACTACTTACCAATGACGGTATATATAATACTAGCCGTGTCGCGCGGCTTCGCCCGCTATTATCCAGTTAAAAAGTAGCCTATGTGTTAATCCTAGGTATAATCTATGTACATTCCAAATTTCATCCAAATCCGTTCAGCCGTTAAAGCGTGAAGAAGGAACAAACATACTTACAAACTTACACAAAAACTTTCGGATTTATAATATAAGTAGGATTTGATAAGATATTCTTATATTCACAATGTTTATATTATTTTCAGATGGAAATGTATTGGCCAAATTATAGTGATGAAAATAGCAAGGTGACTGATATTTATTTTATTAATCATAGCCCAGATATATTATATCGTCCTTATGTTTAAATTTCAGCTAATAGTGTGGGCGTGATTGAGTAGGTACCAAAGATCCAAACTTTCACATTTATGTTTGGTTTATGTATGAGAGCTAGGTTGCATGATGGGAACGCTACCCACTGATAGTGGGCTTGAGTTGCTTATAGGCTCGATGTCCTGTAGGTAACTTAGTTCTTTGGTGAACATAGTTTTAGTTTAGTTTTAGGAAATATAGGTAATTGGCCCGTAGATAGAAAGACTTGCATGAGAGGCAAACATTTGAACATCATATCATCTGATAAAAAGTGACGATGCTGTCGAAGATGTAACATGCGTAATCAAGATCATATTTTTGCTTTTAACATGGTTTGTTTATTGTTATAATTAGACATAAGCTAATTAATATCTAGCATCCAAATACATATCTTATATATATAAAAGAAAGTCGTGTTAGTTACTCCACTTATAACTCAAGAACGGCTGAACCGATTTAGCTGAAAATTGGCAGGGAGGTAGTTTAGAGCCAGGAGAAGGACATAGGATACTTTTTAGGAACGTCACATTTTTTTTTATTATAGGTGTTAAAAAATAATTTTCTCATACGTCACTCAGATTTGTTAAAGTACTAGGCAAACATAAACATGAAGGAGGTTATAATATAGTCACGTGCCATTGTAACGCATACCGGGTATGGCTTCCTAATTATGCACATTCATTGACTGTAAGGCGGAACGAAGGTCGCCGGGACAGCTAGTTATAATATAAAAATCAATGCCACTTTTTTTTGTTATTTTATAACTCAAGAACGGGCTCACTTATCCAAACCAAACGTTTAGGCTTTGTTCGGACTATTTAGTAGATGGTTTATGTGAAGTTTGCACAAAATCGGTCGAGCGGTTCTTCATTTATCACACCCGGGCGAAGCCGGGGCGGATCGCTAGTTATATATAGTTTCAAACTTAGGTCATTGCTGTATATAGTTTTAAGAAATATAGGTAATTGACTCGTAGATATTAGTATCAGGGTTCATTTATATTGATTTTTTTATGATATTGTATATATTTTAAAACATAGGTATTTAATTATTGTTAAAAATTTAAGTTTCCTAGAAGATACCTATTCAAGACTCCCAGATGAGATCCCTTCCTTTGCTGTACGAATGATGCAACGTTTTTGTAAAATAAATGGAGACTGAATAGCCCCAGAATACAATACCATAACTTAATTGAGGGCAAACGTAACCGTAGTAAGCATTTGTTGCTATGGCCTTAGATGCTACATTACTCAAAACTGACATATTATAGCAGTATTTTGCAATTTTGTTATTTGTGTTACTGATATAACTTTTTCAGTTAAAATGGGAATCTATAGTTACTCCTTAAAGTTTATTTCATGTGCTATGTGGATAGTAATACCATTACTTTGTATATCCATTGCAAGATGTGCCATTTTATGGTTTTTAAATTGGATCAACTTTGTTTTCTCTATATTAACATGCAGATTTATATTTATTAGCCAATTTCTTACATTCTCCAGTGTATAGCTAATTTCACTTTCGAAATTTACGTTTCCGACATGATTGATGACATGAAAATTGTGGCGTCACCAGCAAACATTACGCAAGTATGTTTGGTGACGAGGGGTAGCTTGTTTACGTAAATGAGAAATAGAAGTGGCCCAAGCATACTTCCCTGAGGTACCCCTCGGTTGACATTTTTAAACTCTTGAATGTATATTTTCCATGGTTTCAGTTTTTTTGTTGTATACTTTTAGTATTGTTGACTGTTTCCGGTTTTTTTAAATTGAATTTAGTTATGAAAGGGGATTCAACGTATTCCAATCGCATCCAGTTTGTTAAGCAAGATGTTATAACTATCGCAATCAAAAGCCTTTGAAAGATCTAGACAAAGTGCTTTGCCTGTTTTCTTTATATTAATTTGCTCCCAAACTTCTTTAAGCATTTTATGTAAAGTCATACACGTACTTTCCCCTTTGCGGAACCTTAATTGACTGTCATTTCATAGATAGTTTGAGTCAAGAAATGTGATAATTCTAGTACAGATAGCTTTTTCGAAAATTTAAAAACTGGGAAGGATAGCTTTAGGTCTGTAGTTTCCTATTTCTTTCTTGGAACCTGTTTTGTATGAAGCTGTTACAAGCACCTTATTTTAGATCTGTAGGAAACACCCAGATTCTATTGATAAAGTTATAATGTGTGTTATAGGTTCTACAGTGAAATGTATAGTGTTTTATGAAGTGTACTGAGATATCATCATGTCCTGTTGCTCTCTTATTTTTTAGCGGTTATACAATTATTTTGATTTCCTGGATTGTGGCTGGACGCATGAAAATACCTTTTGGTTGACTTTTATTGTTACTGTCATTATCACTGAGTTTATGAAGGTTAATAAAGTAATTATTTATTGCTGATGCTATGGAGGATAGTTCTACTAGTTCTTGATTATCTATGCAAAGACTTTCTATGGTTGTTTTGATTTTGTTTCTTTGTGATGTGTGTTGATTTATATATTATAAATACCTCACGTAGCTTTACTCTTATTAGCGCTCTTGTTAATGTTTGAATTTTTTTTCGATGTAAATATTGCTCTTTTTAGTATCTTACAATATTTCTTGTATTTCATACAACTTTTTTTGCTTTTGTTATTATGTATTTGTAAGAAAAACTTCCTCTTGTTTTTGCTCGTATTTTTTATTTGTCTAGTTTTCCAATTGGTATTTTACTAAATGATCCCTTGATTTGTTGTAAAGGATGCATAATTTATAAATCAATGTATATAAATTAACGAACTCATGATATGCCTTGTTTGGATCTGAATGGCTTAACACAGTGGAGAAATTTGTTTGGGCTAAATATTTCTAAAAATGTATCATCATTTCTTCGTCAAACTAACCAATATTTATCATGGAAGCTACGATTTGTTGCAACACTGATCATCTGGGCTGTGTGGTAGGAAATACCAACATTCAAGACTTTTGCATTTTCTAATGTTTGTTAGTATATTGTCTATACATGTTTGAGAGTTAACAGTGATTCGTGTTGCTTCTGTGTATATTTTATAAAATACATTACGGTGAATGTGCTCAGGAACTGTGTAGTTCCTGAGCACATTCACCGTAATGTATTTGTGTAACCTTGTTCTCGCTTCACCTTTTTTCCACCTTACGTTTTTACATTACATTTGGCGTCTTCGTTCATTTATAGAACAGCAAAAGAATGGAACGCTTTGCCGTCGTCTGTGTTTCCCGAAAGGTACAATTTAGATGTGTTCAAAAGTAAAGTGAATAGGTATTTACTAAGCAAGCGTGCTCCACCTTAGACTACATCGTCATTTTTCATCAGATGTGACTGTGGTCAAACGTTTTCTTAATTTGTAATAAAAAAAAAATGAACGCTTTGAGCGAACTAGCAGAATGTCAAACATAAATTGATGACTTTTGATACCTAAGTTGTCTTGTTGTTAGATGGTAAAAAGGGCATGGACGAATTAATTTATATAATGTTGTAGATGGTAGAATGAATGGTAGATGGTACAATTTACGTATATATATTTAAAAAAAAAAACAATTTAGTTAGTCTCACAAAACCTCGAGAACGGCTGAACCGATTTGCCTAATTTTGGTTGTAAAGTATTTGTAGAAGTATAAGGTAGGTTTGACAGACAAGAACAGAAAAAAAAGATAAGACAAGAAAAAAGAAAATAAAGAAATTGCAAGGAAAATGATAAAAACAACAATTTTATTTTCCCATTCAAACTGTTTATATTTGTCAAAGATTACACACAATTATTTCTGAACGCACTATAAATATTTGACCACAGACAAATTTGACATATATGTGTGAAACAAACCGTAGGTTTGTTTCCTATCTCGATGGTGTGAAGTAAGTACGCGGAAACTTTTACCATGCCAAAGAGAATACGTTATTTAAAGCTTTCTTCCGATTTTTAAAAAATAATATACTTACTCGTAAATTACTGTAAAGAAACAGGCATACTTACCATGCCTTCGCCTTATATCTTCGAAAATATTATGCATGTTCGCAAAACTATTGGTATAAATTAAGAAGCGACGCACACAATCTTAATACTAGATATAAGCATAAAATTACAGTGCCCGCATTTAGATTAAGCAAAATGAATAAATCTTTTATGGCAAAAGGGTTAGATTTTACAATAGAATTACTAAAATCGTAACTGAATTACCACTGGGAAAGTTAAAATCTGTAATAAAACGGGCATTAATTAGGAAAGCTTACTATAAAACGATCGACTATATTAATGACAAGGATGCATGGAGGCAAACTGCACAAGCGCTTTCTAGCGACTACCATAATAACACCTAGGTTAAGAAAATTATGTATTAGAGATTAAGAATGTTTTTGAAAAAAGTTAACGAATAAAAATGCGCCGCCGAGTTTCTTGCCAGGTTCTTCTCGAGATGGCTGTAATTTTGCGAATCTGGCAATAGAATAATTAACTTTCATGAGTGCCTCCTTGAGGCCCATGTGAATAAACGATTTTGATTTTGAGTTCAGACTATTTTTATAGGCGGTGCAAAGTTCGCCGGGTCAGCTAGTTTATAATAAAAACGAAATCTGTTATTTTCTATTTCACAGGAAGAAAAGTCCGATACGGACAATATGGAACCTCAACAATCAGAACCAAATGGACCACCTGAAATGGCACCTCAACGAAGAAAACCGCCTCTAAGTCCAGAGCAAACAGAGGAATCAAAATTTCTAAGTATGACTCAACCTCCTCAGCCAAATCAGCTACCGAAAATGCCTGAGCTAATTATGCCACCTCAGATGTCTCGGCAAAATATGCCACCTCAGATGTCTCGGCAAAATATGCCACCTCAGATGCCACCTGGGATGCGTCAATCAGAATTTGGAATTATGCCACCTGGGATGCGTCAATCACCAAACGAAAATATGCCCCCTCAGATGCCTGAATCACCATTTGGAAATAATATGCCACCTGGGATGCGTCAATCACCATATGGAAATATGCCACCTCAGATGTCTCAATCACCATATGGAAATATGCCACCTCAGATGTCTCAATCACCATATGAAAATATGCCACCTCAGATGCCTCAATCACCATATGAAAATATGCCACCTCAGATGCCTCAATCACCATATGAAAATATGCCACCTCAGATGCCTCAATCACCATATAGAAATATGCCACCTCAGATGCCTCAATCACCATATGAAAATATGCCACCTCAGATGCCTCAATCACCATATGAAAATATGCCACCTCAGATGCCTCAACCGCCATTTGGAAATAATATGCCACCTGGGATGCGACAATATGAAAATATGTCACCGTCTCCGCAAGACCCTAAGCTATATCGTTCACCTCAATCACCATATAGAAATATGCCACCTCAGATGCCTCAATCACCATATGGAAATATGCCACCTCAGATGCCTCAATCACCATATGGAAATATGCCACCTCAGATGCCTCAATCACCATATGGTAATATGGCACCTCAGATGCCGCAATCACCATATGAAAATATAGCACCTCAGATACCTCAATTTCCATTCCATAATATGATACCGCCTCATCAAAATCAGTCGTCTCAAAATCCACAGAAAGGTCCATTACATCCATTGAATATCTTGAAAGAAAAACATATACGCGACTTGCTACCACATTCAAACAGGCCACCTAACGAATCCCCAGTAAAACCGCAGTATTTGCCAACATATTTACACCACTACCCTCATCCGTCTCAATACGAACAATATAATTTGCGGCCACTGGGATCTCAAACGGAAGCACCGTTTTACCAACTAGGTTAGATCACTGTTTAATTTGAATGTAATATACGGCTTAAAACACGTATAAAAATGTCGCCTTACTTTCTATCGACTAGTCTCAGAGAAATCAGTCGTCTTTCATCAGGAGGCCTATCGCGCGTCTGACCCATCCTGATAAAGGACAACCAATTTATCCGAAACTAGTCGACAAAAAAGTAGGTAAATCGTTTTTTTTACGTACTTTAAATGGTAAATACTGTAATCTACACCTCAGAAGAGATTTAAAATTAAACGATTCACAATACACTTCACTGAATTTATTCAAATATTCACAATAAAACACAGTACCGACCTTTTGTCACGACGACGGCTCGTTCCCAACTGACAACTCAAGATGGCAGACCGAAAAACCCGGACTCGAGCTTGTCTATGGTAGACCGATTATTTATTTGACAGTGCCGACAAGTAATGGTGTGACACTGACAGTCACACCATATAGCTTGTCTGTTTACAAATATATTTTCAACGACATTTGGATATAGACCTAACAATCGCGTAACAATACCAATACAAATACAAAATGTATTTATTTATCAAACCTAGTCACAACATGTATTACTCACGATCCCCGCACTAGGACAAGCTGTACCGGGGTACAATAAACATAAAAACATATTCAAACATAACATAAGTACATATTAAAATAAACATATTAAAATATATATTAAGAAAAAAAAAAATACTTCGTCAACAATAATTTATGCTAGTAATTGAGAGCATTATGTATAAGGAACCGAACCAGATTACCAAACTACCTACTTGTTACACCGGCGCTGCGTTCGTTCGACAATAACACTGAATGTTAATTACTACCTTCTTCTTTTTCTGAGAATCTTTCACCTGGCCATCAAGAACCCTGGCTGACCTTTAAGTCTTTAAATATACTCCGTACTCAGGTCAGTCGGAGAAAGGATAACATGGTCAAGTGGGGATACTCAGATGACAACAATATAACCTGTCTGTGCGCATCTTATTGCATGCCCTGCGTGACCTGTTACCTGCTCGCAACAAGAGCTAATGGACGCTGCACCAAATGCAGTTCGGGTGGCTGAGTTCTGGGCCTCAGCTATTTAACAGTTTGCCATCGACACGCTAAGAAGAAGAATTACTACCTACTCAATAATAAGGATAACTAGAAAAAATCTGACTTTACACGTGCATATTGTTACTGATTCGTTATTGCTAAGCTTATATTATTGTAGAGAATCTTGCATCTAGACAAATCTTTACGAGGTTAACAGGTGCATGATTTTGAATATTTTGTTAAACTTTCATATTGGTAATAAATAAATATACAATTTTGTTTATATACAGGTCACCCGGGGGTAATCTGTATATAAACAAGATTGTATATTTATTTATTACCTAATTGTAACACTCAGGGCTCAGGCGCTGCGTTCGTTCGACAATAACACGGAATGTTAATTACCTACTCAATAATAATGATAACTAGAAAAAAGCTCACTTTACACGTGCATATTGTTACTGATTCGTTATTGCTAAGCATATCTATATTATTGTAGAGGAACTTGCATCTAGACAAATCTTTACGAGGTTTACAGGTGCATGATTTTGAAGATTTTGTTAAACTTTCATACTGTTGGGAAAAGGGGGAGGAAAAGCGTGACTGACTCACCGATGTCTTGGTATTTTGTGAATGCTTCGATAGGTCGCGGTTCCTTGGTAGCCAGTCTGTTCTCCCAACACTTCGTGATGATTTTCTTGATGAGTTTCCTTGGGTTTGCTTCAAGGAACAATGGAGCTTGTAATGGCGGCCGGTCTCGAGCGTGAGCGCAAGGCGCACGCGAGGGAAATTAGGCAGTGCACTTATTTTCCACGTCCAGCGTTCACGAGAACTTGCGGCGAAACCGTTTTGGGGTAAAATATGGCCAAATACAGTAGATCGGCGGTTATTTTTAGGTGCCAATGCGCAGCGATGCGCATTGGCCGGAATCGTGAAGCAGAAGAAAAAGTTTCGTTCACAACTGTCAGTCACTCATTTTTAAGCGGGAATAAAAAGGGTAGGTCACGTGGGGAAAGAATACCTCCGATTCGTTTATAAAGTGTTATGGGTGCGTTCTAGATTTATCACATACCTATTGGTAATAAATAAATATACAATTTTGTTTGTATACAGGTTACCCCCGGGGGTAATCTGTATATAAACAAGATTAACGTTTTATTTTTTATTATTATATTTATTTTATTATTTTTACAGTTACAATTCAAAATGGTATTTAAATTTATCGCCAACTATTAAATTCTAATTAGAGAAAAGTGTTTATGAGTATGTGGCTTTGTTTCGATTAAAAAAAATAATAATACAGTCAACTTGAGTTGACTGTATTATTATTATTTTTTTATGTGTGTTACCTCATAAATTCTATCCAAGTGAGCCGATTTCAAATTTTTTTACTTGGTCCCATTAAAATTTGATCAATATCTGATTAGTAAAAGTTACGATAACTTCTTTCGTTGCGAGCCGATTTTGGTGTTTTCTTTTATTTGAAAGCTGGTGCTTTTCATGTGGTCCCATTGAAATTTTTTCAAGATCTGATCTCTAGTTTTTATTTGAAAGCTGGTGCTTTTCATGTGGTCCCATTGAAATTTTATCAAGATCTGATATTTAGTTTTTGAATTATGGTCAATAATGCGTGTTAAATACATTAAATCTGATCAAGGTTCCGAAGATAAAGCGGTGAAGTCGTTTTTTAAAGCTTTGCTTGCGTTTAATTATTTATATTTTTCCTAACGTCGCATATAACATTGAAACATAATATGTAATGCTCACGATTTTAACTTTTAAAAGGTCAGAGAAATCAGCTGCCTCAAGGGTCACAGGGAAATATGCAATTTAATAGACCACAGGGTGCTTATCCAAATCGAGGAATAAATCCATATATGTCATATCAAACGAAACAAGGAACTGTGCCGCCTCTATTTGGACACTGGCCACCTCCAGAACAACAAGTACCTACTCCGGAGTATATTAAAGAGGCACATAAACCGGAATATTATACTAAGGATGCAGACCAGGTGATTATTCATATACTTTTCATATATATACATGTATAATATTACATGATATACAATACAATACCATATTTCTTTATTGAACACCAATAAGTAGTTAAAAACAATAACAATAAATAACCGAAATACAATAATTGTTGTACAATGGACGGCCTTATCACATTAAGCAATTTCTTACAGACAACCTTTGGATGGACAGGATAGTAGAATTATTTTGCTGTAGGTGGTATTCTCAACTCATGCAGTATAAACCAAATGAAATACTGTATACCGTCATTGTTAAGTTTTTTTTTCTGTTAATTTTGGGTTCGCAATCTTGTGCACTTAGCCAGTGTCAAGTAATAATATAACATATCAAGTGTATTTCATATTAATAATCTAAGTCACAAGTCAGTCAAAGTCAAGTAAAAGAGTCAAGGTCCAGTCGTAGTCAAGTCATGCCCTAGTAAAGTGGTAGAAACTTTACTAGAACTTCTATTGGAGTTTTGGAGCGAAGGCGAAAATCAGGTTTTTCAACTTTGTATGATTTGCTTACACTTATGCACGTTTAATAAGTATTATCGGTTAATATTCCACCATTATTACACATTAAAACTCAAAGAATTACAGGTTCTAGTAAATTATACAAAATCAACAACGCCATTTTTTCACTTTCGCGGCAGAACTTCCTCGTTTTTCAATACAATTATGTGTATTCAGTGTCATTGCAAAAACAAGATGTCCACCAGCACAAAATGGCGGATTATAGATTTTTACGAAACCTTAATACATATATCATATGAAAGGGTTTGACTAGTAGAATATTTGATTTATTGAAATTTTTCAAAATGTCTAAAATACTGGGTTTGAAAACGGAAAAATGAAACAAAATTCATACTTCTCGAATAATACGCGAGGTTTTCATTAATTGTATCTCAACCATTTTAAAAATGTCAGAAAACTGATTCGACAAGACAAAAAACCATAAAATTATCGAAACTGCACCTAAAAACCTTTCCCTTGGGGAGACATTTTATTCTCACAACTGGGAATAGGAGCCGAAGACCGCAGCGTAAAGAAGATAGAAGTGAAACCGACTACACTTCCTATGAACAGTTGCTTAGATAGATAGATAACTCTATATTGACACACCTTTAAAAAAAACTCAATTAAATATAACTAAATATATAATTATATTAGCTGATCCGGCAAACGTTGTTTTGCTATATACATTTATTTCTAGGAAATATTTTTTTAGTTCAATAAAAAAATAGGGGTTGATCGTAGAAGGGTGAACATTTAGGGTTGTATTTATTTTTAAATGATGAATCATAAAAAAGATTGTCGGAAATGTTTTTTTTAAGGGTGGCCCCTTATCACTTAGGGGGATGAAAAATAGATAACAACCTATTCTCAGACCTACCAAGTGTGAATATAAATCGGTTCAGCCGTTTCGGAGAAGTATGGTAACTAACACTGTGACACGAAGTATTTTTATATATAGATAGATAACTCAAGTGAAAATCCATTAAATTAAACAAATTGAAGTGTACCATCGGCAGTCTAATCGTTAACAGCGATCTTTTCCAGACAACCTTTAGGTGGAGGAGATTTTGAATAGATAAATGGAATGGGCAATGAGCTGAAACCCAGCACAAACTAGGTCTATGTCCAGCACTGTTGGAGTTGTTTAATGATCACGGAGTGAAAATAAATAAATATCTAATTTTCATTAATTAATTTTGAGGAAGCCTTGCTGCTTACAAAGCTAATAATTTTCTGGTTTAGCATAGTACAATGGCCACTTAAAGGTCGTCACGTTTTATATGTACTAACCGTGCCCCGCGGCTTCGCCCACTATCTCACTATCCCACTAGGTAGAACACGTCCCCGTAAGTCGTTCATAATAAGGAAAGGTTAATTTCGTAGCTCCAGGTAGGGCTTGAGTAGCTCAGCGGTTAGAGCAATAGGGCATGACACCCTATGGCCGTAGGTTCAAACCCCGCCTCAAGCGATAATTTTTCCTTTCTAAATTTATCATTATTATTAAGTTAATAATTAAACGCAAGCAAAGCTTAAATAAACCGACTTAGCCGCTTTATCTTCGGAACTTCGATCAGATTAGATGTACTAAAAACGCATTATTGATGATATTTCAAGAACTACTTATCAGATCTTGATCAAATTTAAATGGGACCAATTGGAAAGCAACATCTATCAAACAAAAAAAAAATGGTTCACGTTTTGTTTGAAAGCTGGTGCTTTCCCATTGGTCCCATTTCAATTTGATCAAGATCTGATCTCTAGTTTTTGAGTCATAGTCAATAATGCGTGTTTATACATTTAATCTGATCAAGGTTCCGATGATAAAGCGGTGAAGTCGGTTTTTTAAAGCTTTGCTTGCGTTTAATTATGTATATAATACAACATCTTGTAAAACACAGTCTAACAATAAAACATATCATGATTCTGATTTTGATTCGTTTCCAATGTTCGAATCGGCTAATTATTGTGACGCCAACAATATTAATGTACCCAATAACTCTTTAATAACTTTCCGGTGCACCTGGGTTATTGACCCTTATCAAGCATGAGTGATAAACAGTGTATATATTAAATATATATTAAATTGTGTATTCAGGCTGACATGGAAGCACAAGTGGCGCATGAAGTATTAAATGTAAGTAATTTGTATTAATAGTGCAGTTATTTAAGTATTATTTTAAACCCAGTCTAGAAAAAACCCGGTTTTAACTGACCAAATTTTTTTTTATATATATTTTTTTATGTGTATGTTACGCGATATCTCCGCCAATTAGCATTGCAATTCAGAGAGGCAATGCCGTCAGCATGACGGGAACGCTATCCACTGGTAGGCTTGAGCACTCGAGTTACCTATATGCTCGATGTCTTGTAGGTAACTTAGTTCTTTGCTGTATATAGTTTTAGTTTAGTTTTAGGAAATATAGGCAATTGGCCCGTAGATAGAACATTATTAATCGATTTTGATGATTTTTCTTGTTTGGTAGATTATACTTCAGAGGTGGTCCCATATAAATTTTATCGAAATCGATCAAGCCAAAACCAAAATATAAGCGGTGAAGTCGGGTTTTTAAGCTTTGCTTGCATTTAAATTATCTCATAAAAACATTATTGAAGTTCGCAAAAGTTTAAAAAATTCTTTAGTCGTTCAAAAATTCTAAGAAGCTGGGTATCCTTGCTAAGGTCAGGCAGTACTTCACACGGGGGCAGATTCTCATTTTATATCAAGCTTAAGTTCGATCGTGTATGGAGTACTGCGGCCACCTTTGGGATGGATCCGCTAAGTACCAGCTAGAAGCTCTTGAGTCTAATGACCGGCGAGCCAAAAGACTTATTGGCGATAGTAAGCTAGTTGAGTCAAAACTGCAAAGTTTTTGTCACCGACGTAAGGTAGCAAGCCTATCGGTATTCTATCGCTTACATTTTGTTGAGTGTGCTTCGGAATTACATGATATAATTCCTCCTTGCCCTTTTTACCATCAAACAACAAGACAAACTGTCAAACGTCATCCATTTATGGTTGACATACCTCCAGTTTGCTCGAATAGTTTTGCTTCTACGTTTATCACCCGTACAGCGAAGTGGAACTCATTTCCTGCGTCTTTGTTCCCTGAACGGTACAATCTGGGTGTCTTCAAGTATAGAGTGAATAGGTACCTTCTAGGCAAGCATGTTCTAAAGCGGTCAAATGCTTGCCTATGTAGCATAAAAAAAAGTCGTCTAGTTGCTGTAGCAGATCCAGAAGGGCTCAAGAAGGGCTCAGATCTAAAGGGCTAAAGCTCCCCCCAAAAGCACGAATATAACCGCGGGTGGTGGGGCAGCAGCAACAAAACCTACCCTCAGCAGGGTCAAGCCTCTTCCAAACCACTAGTATTAATAGAGTAACCTTGTATATCTCTAGCTAGTGAATTGTTATTCTTTATCTACAACCTGTAACTAAAAGGTGTAGTAATACTTGGTAGTGGGTATGAGTATCGTGCCAGGAATCGTCTGCCAGAGAACGAAAGTCGAAATAGGAGATTTATTTTTCCATACAATTTTTTTTAAATATTTTTTTCTAATATTTTTGACAACCCTACGGTTACGTCTATGGCGCGAGACTTTGACCTTCGTTATGGCCACCACTATCAGAAGTCTGGCTCCAAAAACTGTGTGATATAGAACGTTAGCTGATGAAATAGGGTTGCAAATGTCTTTTTTTTTTTCAAACTTTAATTCATCGTAACTAATATTTATGCTGCTGCCGCGTGCTAGATGCGTAGCTTGAGTATTATTACACCTTTTTGTTATACAATATATATATATATACATATATATATATAAATTTGTTTTCTGCGTTAGTCCTTTAAAAACTGGAGATGTCCGTTATTGTCAAGGTAAAGTTTGTCTTGAGATCTATCTACGGGCCAATTGCCTAGTCCTAGTTTGTAACGTTTGTTTGTTTTTTTTATACATTGGAAATTGCACCCGCGCGAACCCGGGGCGGATCGCTAGTGAGTAATAAATATCTCAAACCATATACCATATTTACAGACCAGCTAAAGCTCTCAATCAGCTCCCAAGTTTTTCCAAGACTATCGTATACTGGGTAATTTATAAAATACCAAATATTTCTGGTTTTCTGAGAGATTCCTCAGTCTCCGACTCTTGCTCTAACCCTTATCACATTTAGATAGATAAATTCTATATTTGCACACCAAAAAGGAACACTAACAATAAAATCTTAATTTTAACATAGGAGCACAAAGGGCGGTCTTATCGCTTAACGCGATTTCTTCCAGACAACCAATGGGAGATGATAAAAATATTACAAACGTTTACGGTTACGGGACGGTGCTGCCTCAACACTTATTTAAATAAATTTATGACACATACTTTTTAATATTAGATACGTAATATACCTACAAAAACCTACATAAATAATAATAATGTATTATAAACATATACATACATTTAGTTATACGACTTTGTGCTGAATTTATTTATTTAATAGTTTAGCACAAATCGGTGTACAAGGACTGGCTTAATGCTATGAAGCATTATCTACCAGCTTTCCTGAGCGTGTGAGAAAAGTGTTTGGGCGTGCAGCTACAAGATACGCATATATAAAAATAATGAGATTTTGAATGCTATATTTTCCGTTATAATTAAGAAGATGTATTATCGTTAGTTGCAGGTTCAAATGAGGTAACTAACAAAACATGTATGTTTTAAAATTCATTTGGAATATCATCAAAATTTCAGTAGCCACGAAAGACTTTACTCAATGTTCCAATAGGATTCTGATATTTTACATTTTTTTTTTATTGATCTATCTACGTGCCAATTGCCTATATTTCCTAAAACTAAACTAAAAATATGTAAAAATAAATCACCCTGTATATTTAATGACGGTTAAAAAATAACACGGCTGCACTAGTTTTAGCCGGCTAAAGCGAGGCAAGCGAAGCAAGGAGCGTTAGGTTACTGTTGACCATAACGCGCAAGCTGGTTCGAGCGAAGCAAGCATGCCTTATGTAGCGGCCGGCGCGGCGCCAGTAAGGGTCGTATGGAAAAAAGACGTAATATATCTTTGTCAAAATTGCGAAAATAGATCCGACTAAATTAAAAGTAAGATTTAGTAGGTTCCGTTTGAATGTTTTAAAATAAAAAAAGACGTGTGGCACTCGGGGACTGCCGCGGTAAAGCTATTGCATAGCATTTTTTATTTTTCAGTTTCATTTTCCTTGACATATAGATCTTGACGTTTACTTTAAAAACGTAAACGTCAAAACCTATACGCTTATTTCGAAGTTATAGTTAGAAGACTCAGTAGCCGATTGGTATTGGATACTGAATCGAATGCATCTGTACGGAGTTCGCAACTCAACGTAACCGAAAACTTTTTGTGAAGTCGTGGGAGGCGTTAGGTTTTTTCGTTACGAAATTTCTGGATTAGGTCTCCACGCTCAAGGCCCGCGATAGAAGCTATGCAATAGCTTAAAAAAAGAAAAGTGGCACAGGGGGGTTGCCGTGGTAAAGCTATTGCATAGCATTTTTTATCAACTTATGCAATTATAATTATTTTATTATTTTACTGCCACCTAGAGGCGAGTTGCTGAACTAAAGAGACAAGCGTGATATTTAAAAAAAGTCATTAAAAATTCTGCTATTCATCGATAGATGGCAAAACTAAAAAGTATCACCGCTGTGCCGGTCGGAGTGGGGGTGTTAGGTTATTTTCGTTACGGAATTTCTGGATTCGGTCTCCACGCTCAAGGCCCGCGATAGAAGCTATGCAATAGCTTAATAATATTAGATGCGTTTATTTTTTCTGATTCTGATGATGTAATAGAACTCAATTTTGTCAAATATGCAGTTACGTCTTTTTTTATTATGACAGCAGTATACAAAACGGCAGCGCAGGGAGAGAAGTCGCGGGCGCGCTACTCGTACGCTTTGTATGTCAAGGTCCCTTACGCGCCATACATTTTGCCTTAACAGCGCCCGCGCCCGGGGCGTTTTGTATATAAAGAAAGAAAGAAAGAAAAGTCATGTCCTTAAGACTAAATGCTTGATTAATCACACCATAATAATATTATAAACTACCTGCGCCCCGCGGTTTTACACACGTAAGTCTCGGACCCGTGGGAATTCTAGGATAAAAAGTAGGCTATGTGTTAATCCAGGGTGTCAACTACCTCCATACCAAATTTCATCAAAATTAGTCCAGCCGTATGAGCGTAAAGAAGTAACAAACATACAAACACACAAAGTTTCACCTTTATAATATTAGTTTATTTATAACTAGCTGTGCTCCGCAGCTTCACCCGCTATTGTCAAGTTAAAAAGCCTTTGTGTTAATCCTAGGTATAAGCTATGTTCATTCCAAATTTAATCCAAATCCGTTCAGCCGTTAAAGCGTGAAGAGGGAACAAACATACTTACACACTTACACATAAACTTTCGGATTTATAATATTAGTAAGATGTTAGTTTAAGTGTGTTACCTCAGAACTTTTTTCCAGGTGAACCGATTTTGATTTTTTTTTGTTTGAAAGCTGGCGCTTCCCATTTGGTCCCATTTAAAGTTGATCAAGATCTGACCAGTAGTTTTTGAGTTATTTTTATTATTGCGTATTTTATTCATTTAATCTGACCAAAGGTTCCAAAGATAAAGCGATAAAATCGGCTTTTTTAAGCTTTACTTGCGTTTAAATTATTTTTTATGTATAATAACATTTGTTTATTATTTTTAATATTTCAAAGAATAGAATTTACTACTTTTTTGGTTACCTTTTACATAGTTGTAGCCTCAAAAATTATAATAATTTTTAATTTTATAAATATATTTATATGTAACTATTGTATTTATGTATATATATCATTAAGTTTTTTTTTTTTTTCTTATAATATTTTTTTTTGCATTTGGCCACCACCTGATCGAAAGTGTCGAAGCGGTCAAATATGTTGCTTGCCTAGAAGATACCTATTCACTCTAGACTTGAAGACTCTCAGATTATACCGTTAAAAATGTTCATAGTTAATGGTCAATAATAGCTGCTAGACATATCACCCCCGGTCCGTGCGAACCAAATGCGTGTGTGGCAGGTTTTATTATTATGCTGTGTTTTTAACCTTCATTTTTTTTCAGTACAACATAAACAGAAATAAAGAAGAGAAGAAGAAACGAGAAAAACTTAGGAAAAAACAGGCATTAGCGAGGGCTTTAGCGTAGGTTATCTCACTTGTAATATTACTAGTCGTGCCCCGCGGGTTCACAGCGTTATTTAAGTTAAAAAGTTATTATAGTTTCATTCTGAGTATAAGCTATGTACATTGGAAATTTCAGACAAATCAGTATTTTATTAATTACTACTTAAATACCAATTTCCATCAGTGTAACTTCATAAATCAAACACCTTTGACATGAAATTTCATCCCCCTCATACTTTTACTTGACTTTAACGATAGACTTGGACTATATTTATTAAATATTTAATTATACCTACTAAAAATATTTATCACTTGACACTGGCAGAATGCAAATACATTGCAGAGCCAAAACTAAAAAAAAATACATATTTCATACTTATATTTTTCATTACAAACAAAATGTACCTCTTTATTATAATACAAGTAATAAGTATACAGGGTAATTTGAAAAAAAAAAACAGCCATTGAGACTAACAACTTTCGTGGTACGGCTGTACAAAATCGAAATCGTTTATTCATATGGGCCCCAAAGAGGCACTCGTGAAAGTTAATGACTCTACAGCCAGATTCGCAAAATTACAGCTATCGCAAATTCTATTTTATGATTTATGAAATTAATTTTTAATATGTAATATATATTCTCTTTAAATAGACATTTTTCTATTATTTGTATTTGTATGTATTGTATATTTAAAAATATTTAGTATTTTAAATCATTTAGTATCTGTTTACGTGTATGAAGATTAATAATTTATATATCTTCAGCTTTTTAATCAGTGTTCTGAACTTTTATGAACGTAGAACGACGTCCTATTACATTGCGTTATTCCTGTCCATCCAAAGGTTGTCTGGGAGAGATCGCTCTCAGCGATAAGACCCTATTGTTACACTTATGTAATTATTTACTGTCATTCCTATTTGTGTTCTTTGTTATATAAGGGTGTTCAATAAAGAGTATATATATCTAAATGAGCCAAAAGTTAGAAAATAATCAGGGTCTGCGAACTTTCTGGTATTATGCAAATAACCCTGTATATTTTTATATCTCTTATATATAAAAATGAATTGCTGTTAGTTAGTCTCGCTAAAACTCGAGAATGGCTGGACCGATTTGGCTAATTTTGATCTTGAAATATTTGTGGAAGTTCAGGGAAGGTTTAAAAGGTGAGAAAATATAAAGAAATTGCAATAAAATCAGTAAAAAGTAGTATTTTATTTTCCCATACAAACTGTTCGTACCTGTCAAACAGGAGATGTTTCTGAATATTTGACCACAGACAATTGGCGGTATGAAGTTCGCCGGGTCAACTAGTCTATATATATAAAAGAAAGTCGTGTTAGTTACTCCACTTATAACTCAAGAACGGCTGAACCGATTTAGCTGAAAATTGGCAGGGAGGTAGTTTAGAGCCAGGAGAAGGACATAGGATACTTTTTAGGAACGCCACATGTTTTTTTAATTTTTTTATTAAATAGGTGTATAAAAATCATTCTCTCATACGTCACTCAGATTTGGTAAAGTACTAGGCAAACATAACAACTAAGGAGGTAATAATATAGTCACGTGGCATTGTATGCCGGGTATGGCTTCCTAAACATGCACATTCATTGACTGTTAGGCGGAACCATCGAGATAGGAAACAAACCTACGGTATTACTTTAGCTACAACATCCTTGGGCGGAACGAAGGTCGCCGGGACCGCTAGTAGAATATAAATATACAGCTTTATATATTTTTTGTTATAGTGAAAAACATGAGGAGCGATAACCTTCAAAGTGACAGTGACGTAACGTGAGTATCTGTCACATCAACATCAGAATATCAAGATTTTCGCAGTATTTTGTTTGATTATATCGGTTTAAATGATAATATTGATGTTTTATTTCTAGTAGCCCCGCTTTCTTGTTCGCCCCGAACTGAGTCCTTGCGCCTACATTTTGCCAAATAAAAAACCCTTCGAGGTTAATTTATTTTAATCTTTTTCTTAATTGTTTAATTTATGTTTTTATTGTTTAAGTGCAGGATTTACCGGATATTATATGTAAGTTTTGACGTGTAGCTATTATTGAGATAGAAAATAAATACAAAATAGGTATGAAAATAATGACTTTGGTGTACTATCAAATTGTTATTTGCCAACATTGATTTTTGACGTGATAACGTCTTATAAATCGATGAACACCGGCTGCACGCAAGTGTCACGTTCCGCCTGAGCCTGAGCGTGCAAGCGAGAGCGCGGAACAAGCGATAGAGAGGCACGATCGACCTAAGCGTTCTTCTCATGACGTTATCACGTAAAATTATCGTCCGTAAACCGACTTTACAGACAACCATTTTTTTTATAACGGTTTCGTACTTTATCTGCTCTTTTCTACGATACTTTCTACGGCAGAAACCGCATTCTCAGGTGTATGAGTACCTCCTTAATTTTATCATTAATTGCATATTTTGGATTTTACAAGTTTTAAAATATTCTCTGAGAATTCGAAGTTATTCGCTTGTATGATTTAGACGCTAAATGCCTCTGACAGAGGGACGGACGGATAAATTGCTGAACCACTCAAGTCAACTTAGAATTTAAGATCTTGTAAACACAGTCTGACAATAAAGCATATTATGATTCTGATTCTGATTAGAGACGTTGCTTCGTTCGGTCAATTATAATATTGAAAACCGCTACAGAAACTTCAATGATGATTATTTATTTATTTAATTATGCACACGTCATGTACAATAGTTAAGTTAAATAAAAAAGGACTAAAAAGTTATATAACCAGAGAACTTGTCAAGACGAATCAAACGAGCCCAAAGTCGATGGATTTATCTTGTTTAGTTTAGAAGTTTCTATGGCCATCTTTCGTTTCCACGTTGAACCAGCTTCATGGTACAATATCATTGTACTGTCACCGAAGACACATAAGTGTAGAGTCCAATCGGACATCGGGAAAAGGGTCTAATTTAGCTTGCAAGATTTGATTACAGATCGACAGATAACGGGATAGGAGAAAATAATACAAGGTTGTAAAAAGATTTCCAGCTGGTTTCAGCTTCGTTCGGAAGCCTTCTTCAGGATGAGGAGCAGAGCGCTCGCCGTCGCGTCCCATCTCGCATTTCGCTCTTCCTCTTAGTCGTTCACTCTTGACAGAGTGGTCGTGGTTGATGAAGCTGCATTTTCATTGGCTAAATCGGACATCGCATTTTGCTACTCATCCTTTAGAAGGCTTCCGAATGAAGCCGAAACAATTGTCAATCTAGAGATCGCCAACGCGTAATTCACGCCACATCCTTTTTTATTTCAATGTAATATTTGAACTATGTGAGAGATATGACGAAGATAAGATATTATGTATGACCATTAACAAAAGTCAAAGCTGATAATCTAAGTTTTAATTTTAAGTAATATTCAAAATAACAAACGTTACATATTATTTTGTTATACATTTGTTTTGTCGTAAGGACATGATTGAATATACAAAACGATAAAATTACCTCTTGACATGAAGGAAGTAAGCTGCCAGCAGGGCGATCCGCTTGGGCCTGCTATTTATAGCTGAGCGATTCAGTGATCATTATTAGTATACAATCAGTAAAAGAAAGGTGTAGTAATACTTGGTGATGTGTATATGTAGCATGCCAGGAAAGTCGAAATCGGGGATATTTTTTCCCATACAAAAAATATTTCTTTCAAATATTTTTGACAACCATACACATCTGTGGCACGTGACCTTGGCCTTTGTAATGGCAACCACTAGGTCCAAAGACTATGATGAAGAACGGAAGCTGAATAGGGTTGCAAATTACATAGTTTTTTAGAAACTATAACTCATCAAAACTCAATATTCATGCTGCTGCCGTAAATTCAGAAGTTCCTGTTGGACTCCATACATGTAGCTGTAGATGCGTGGCTTGAATATTGTTACACCTTTTTACTTAATTTTACTTTATTATTTATGTTCAATATTAATTATAATACAGATTTAGCTAAACTACTAACCTAATACAAAAAGTCATTGGTCGGCAGTGTGCCCAAAATGCTGGCTGCGTTACCTCGTTGCACAGTGAGACTTAATTGCTGTGCAAAATACAAACCGGCATTTTGGTCACGTGTCGACTCTGTATTTTGATTAATCCTGAATATTAAATAAAATAGTTAACTTTTTTAATTATAATATTAAAGCATATATCTAATATTTTTAAACCTACAAAAATTATTACTTTTATACAAAACACCGACGTCCAATTGTATTGCTTTACTCATCTCCATCTAAATGTTGTCGGTCCGCAGATAAGACCGCCTATTGTTATACTTATTTTCTAGGTTATTATTTCTTGTCATGCATTTGTTAAGGTGTTCAATACAGAGTTTATTTATCTATCATTAAACGTCGTTATTAAAATTTTTGATAACGGAACCCTAGGAGGCGAAATATAATTCAATATTAATCTTAGATCATTCCCTTTGTTATGATGTTAATAAATAAATTAAGCCAAGACCAGAATGACCTTGACTCCTCATTAAAAAAAATCAGTCATGTTTTTTATTTCATTTATTTACACTATTTTATTTATACTACCAGTTAACCAAAAGTGAAAAGCGGAAGCTGTAGGCATGGATCAAAAATTAAAAAAAGTACTGTACGGATGATGAACGTAGAAACGAAACGCTTCGAGCGAACTGGAAGTATTTCGACCATAAAATGATAACGTTTGATAGTTAGTCTGGTTGTTAGATGGTAAAAGGGACATGGTGGAATTAACTCATGTAATTCCTGCGCACACTCTTCAAAATGTAAACGAATATCGATAGACTTGCGACTATAGGTCTGTGACCGAGGCTCTGCAATATGGACTCAATTACCTTATTTATAGCTAATGAGTCGTTTTGCTCGTTGGTTAATAGACTCAATTTTAAACCCTTTCAAATACCAAAAATACAGC
Organism: Lomographa bimaculata; assembly: GCA_948107665.1. Taxonomy (NCBI): domain Eukaryota; kingdom Metazoa; phylum Arthropoda; class Insecta; order Lepidoptera; family Geometridae; genus Lomographa; species Lomographa bimaculata. The sequence continues at coordinate 8,469,827 of OX403610.1, read as the reverse complement.
AATGTCTGCACACTATTGCTAACTTTTGAATTTCTAGCAATGTGGTACTGCCCCACATTGCTAGAAATCGCCTGCGGACTCGGCAAAACAATTCTACGCCTGCAATAATACACTATACCTACCATTATACAATCACAATCACATTATATAATCACGCTTACTGTTCAGTACATATATTCAACCCCGTAGTCTATGAATTCGTGCCTATGATTTATTGTGATTGTCTGTGCCCAGTGCCAAATAAACTATCAACAAGAGAAGACGTTTTCCTTTTACAATTTCAACCGTTCCTCACAAAATTGAACCTTAAGCGACTAAACACTTACTATAATATAATCACAACAAACCTTACAAGAACATAATGTATTTTAGTAATAAATGCAGTTATTTTAATACCTACAGAACCCAAATGTACCAAAAAATGTTCGGAAGCAATTTGAAGAAATGGGACGTATGCTATCACCACAAATTGCACAAGGAGTAAGTAACATTTTTTAAACAAAATTTAAGTAAATTTTAGGTTTTTCCCTTTGTTAAGGGCTGGGTATACGTCAATGCGATGTCCAGTGCCACCCAGTTATGATTTTTTTTTTTTTTTATTTGTGTCAGGCTAGTGTTTGCCCACTATCTCACCTGATGGTAAGTGACGATGTGATCGAAGCTGGTAAACACACTAGACCTGGAATACGCAGGCTCTCAAGGATAACTGCCGGAACACCGTATTTGGCTTGGCAGACTTTCAACTTGATGGTGGTAAGCTACTTTGGTAGCAAGCCAGGCGAGCAACTCACAAAATGCTCTACCGCCTCTCAAATGGCACCTGATTAGCACCACCCGGGGACCACGTGTAGGGAGTCAGACTTAAGGGGTATCCTCCTACGGACGTGGGTGACTCAGCCCTCATTTAAATAGTTCTAAATCCTGCACGACAATGCATTGCGCTGGTCACCCCGAGATATTACATGTTAAATCGGGAGTTTTGCCGCGAAAGTGAAAAAATGGCGTTGTTGATTTTGTATAATTTTCCAAAATCTGTGATTCTTCGAGTGTTAATGTGTAATAATGGTGGATTATTAACCGTTAATACTTAGTAAATGTGCATAAGTGTAGGCAAGTCATACAAAGTTGAAAAACGTCATTTTCGCCTTCGCTCCAAAACTCCAATAGAAGTTCTAATAAAGTTTCTACCAATTTACTAGGGCATGACTTGACTATGACTGACTACTTGACTTTGACTGTGACTTGTGACTACGACTTTTATTATAAAAAATAGAAATTGATAATATTTGTTTAATATTTCGACTGAAGGACTATGCATCCATGGTCATGAAATAATAATAAAAAAAAAACATGTTAAATCTTTATTCGCGGTAATTTCACTGGAATAATTGAAACGCATGTAAAGCCTAAAAAACCTACTTCACTGCTTCTATTTCAACCCTTGATCAGATGCAATGAATTGAATACGCATTATTGAGCATAACCCAAAAACTGCTCAGATCTTGATCAAATTTAAGCAGGACCACATAAACCGATTATCCAAATCGGTTCAGGCGTCTTCTAGTAATCGGTGAACCTACATAAAATAAAAGCTTACGACGAATTGAGAACCTCCTTCTTTTTTGAAGTCTGTTAAAACAGCCCTTCAATCCGAAATACAGCAATGTTTACACATTTTTTTGTTGTTTTTATGATAGATAGGCAAGCATTTGAGAACCATCTCACTTGATGAAAAGTGAAGATGCGGCCGAAGATGTAATATGCGTATTTATTATTAGCGGTAGAATGTCTGGCAATGGTGTACTGCCTCGGGCAGATAAAAGAGACCTACCGCCACTAAATGAATAAATGAATGAATGAAATGATAAATACCTTACCTTAAAAATACAATCCTACTAATATTATAAATCCGAAAGTTGTGTGGAAGTGTGTAAGTATGTTTGTTTCTTCTTCACGCTTTAACGGCTGAACGGATTTGGAAGCAATTTAGAATGTACATAGATTATACCTAGTATTAACACGTAGGCTACTTTTTAACTTGATAATAGCGGGCGAAGCCGCGGGGCACGGCTAGTATACACATAATAGTGTCTTTTGTGACTTATATAATTTTGTATTTAAATACTTTCAGAATAAAAATAAACCACCACAAAATGTTCCGGAGCAATTCCTAAAGAAGCTAAGAGTGCCACTACCGCCGAATAAACATAGAGTAAGTAACACTTTATTAAAAAAACATTTAAAAAATTGTTAACTACCCGTTGGGTTAGTTGGGAGCGCATTCGCCTTCTAAGCAGCGGTACTGGGTTCGAATCCCTGTGGAAACGCAAGTTTTCTCCCCAAGGGAAATTAATGATTTTGTTTCTGGGTGTGATTGTGTGTGATGTGATTATTTCCGGCACCCAAGACACAGATCTTCGAACTTAGTGCTGTGAGTGTAAAAGCGATTATTTATTTATATGAAAAAAACAACTGGCTTTAAAAAGCAAAAGAAGTTTCTACTCTGAATTTTTGGACTACCCAGTTGGCGCAGTGGACAGTTCTTCGCTCTCTGCGCCGTGGGTCCTGGGTTCGATTCCCGGCAGGAGCAAAATTCCTTCCCTAGGGATATTTGTGCTTCTGGTTCTGGGTGTAGTGTGTGTGTGATGTGAATGTTTCCGTCACCCATGATACAATTCTTTGAACTTTGGCTGTAAGTGTGAATGCGTTTGTTTGTTTAAATTGATTTAAGAGAGTTCAACAAACATTATATATATGTAAATATAATTCTTTTGTATGTGTGTTTGTGACTGAACACCTCATAATCAGCTGGAAGGAATTTGAAATATTTTTTGGGTGTGTTCAGCAGGCCTACCATGAACGTTTGAACCTGCCAAGTTCCGGGCAGTTCATTTATTGGATCGATATTTGTCCTGCTAAAATGTGTACTTACCACGAACATACAATTGCTGAACTGTTTTGACCTACTTCGAGCATCACAGAGTGATTTATCAAATCTAATACAAAATTTAGATTGGGCTCGTTTGATTACTTTTGACAAATTCTCTGGTTATATAACTTTATAGTACTTTTTATTTACAATCGGCAAAAGATTTTGCAATACTTTTTTAAGGTATTAAGGTACTTGTTATTATTTTATTTTCTTTCTTTTCCTTCAATTAACTATGTGGTGTGTGTTCAAAAGTTGTTTGATTCAATATATCAATCTATTGCGATTGTTGTGCACAAGAAATGATTATATAGTTATTATTTATGTGTGTTATTTTCAGGGCATAGAAAATAAAAACGTAAGTACTGCGTTCAAATGTAGTTAGTAAAGTAATTATTGTTAATAGCTAATGATTAAAAAAAAAGGTCTCATTTTTATGCTAATTAGGCAAACCTTTGACCACTATCTCGCCTGATGGAAAGTGATGATGCGGTATGCTTCTACGTTCATCATCTGTACAGCGAAGGAGTGGAATTCATTGCCTGCGTCATTGTTCCTCCAGGGGTATATAATCTAAGAGTCTTCAAGTCAAGTGTGAATCGGTATCTTCTAGGCAAGCATGTCACATCTTCGGCTGCTTAATCACTTTCCTTCAGGTGAGATAGAGGTCAAAATGCTTGCATAAAAAAAAAAGTTTTTATTAGTTTTGGCTCCGCAAACTATGTGCATTTAGCCAGTCTCAAGTAGCAAATATATTTTAAATTATCTAGTTATTTAATAAAACCAGTCCTAGTCAAAGTCGAGTACAAGAGTCATGGTCCAGTCATAGTCAAGTTAGGTATAGAAACAAAAAAAAAACTAAAAACATTACTAAAACTTCTATTGGAGTTTTGGAGCGAAAGCGACAATAACGTCTTACAACTTTGTATGGTTTGCCTACAATTATGCACGTTTACGAAAATTTTACGTACAATTAATAGTTAATCCACCATTATTACACATTAAAACTCGAAGAATTATAAGTTTTGGAGAATAATACAGTATCGTTAGTATAAAGTAGTCGTAATTTTTTCACTTTCGCGCCAAAACTCCAGTGTCATTGTCAAAGTATTGTTTAGGTTTTTGCCGCGAAAGTGAAAAAATGGCGTTGTTGATTTTGTAAAATTTTCCAAAACCTGTGATTCTTCGAGTGTTCATGTGTAATAATGGTGGATTATTAACCGTTAATACTTAGTGAACGTGCATAAGTGTAGGCAAATCATACAAAGTTGAAAAACGTGATTTTCACCTTCGCTCCAAAACTCCAATAGAAGTTCTAGTAAAGTTTCTACCACTTTACTAGGGCATGACTTGACTACGACTGGACCTTGACTCTTTTACTTGACTTTGACTGTGACTTGTGACTAGGACCTATAATATGAAATACACTTGAAATATATTATCACTTGACACTGGCTAAATGCATAGGATTGCGAAGCCAAAACTAAGGAAAAAAAAAAGTATTGTTTAAAAAGTCACAATATTTTTTTCAGCCAGTTACTACTGAACATCCTTTGGCTAAGTACAAGCTACCACAATACGTACGTATTTAATTAACACCCTTATTTCCATAGTAATTTAAAATATCATTCATCGACGGAAGCCAGATCTCTTAGTTGACTTGGGTGATTTAGCACTTAGTCCGTCCGTCCGCCTGTCAGAGGCATCCAGCGTCAAAACTATACAAGTGAATAACTTCGAATTCTCAGATAATATATAAAGCTATGGCCCAAAACCAGAAATGGCAATTAAAGTGATTTAAATTAAAATACTCCACACTTATACTTAAGTGGGGAGATTTTTTTTTGTTTTTTATCTACACTTGAGGGGTATCATTGAAAAGAACTTTGCAAGAAGAGTACCAAACTAGTAAAAAATAAAAAAACTATGTTGAAAAACGACAATTTGGTAGGCCACCAAAGTCACTTTTTTTAGACCTATTTTGTCCCGGGGTCTATTTCAAAAACGGCTACACATTTAAAGCTGAAACTTACGTATAATATCCATTATATCCTGTACTTGAACAACAAACACAGAAATCAAACAATTATTTCAAAGAAAAAAAGTTATAAGCAATTAACCTAAAAACTTTTACTCTTTTAGGAAAAATGTAGGCGCGAGATCTCAGTTTATCGCAAACGACGAGTTTATACCTTACCCAATTTTCCTTTTACTATCTCTAAATATAATTCTTCTGTACTGGTGTATGTAAATCTTCCTAAACGGCTGGACCGATTTTGATGATTGTTTTGTGTGTGTTCAAGTGGATTTAAGTTCGATTTAAAATCGAAAAATTCATGAACAAAAACTTCTCGTGAACAGGAATTAAATACATCACTTGGATTTGGTAAAGTACTAGGCAAACATAAACATGAAGGAGATAACGGTTTAATCAATAAGTTTTCGGTATGGCATTAAAGTACTAGGCTATAAACGTGAAAGAGGTAAAATTACGCATGCCGGGTATAGTATCTTTATATTTTCTACCGACTTCACTAAACAGGAGGAGGTACTCAAGTGGACTGGATTTTTTTTTATGTTTGTCACTTCATAACTTCGTTCCATGAGAACGGATTTGGATTTTTTTTTGTTTCAAAGGTGTTGCTTTCTAATTGGTCATATTTAAATTTGATCAAGATCTGATCAGTGGTTCTTGAAATATCTTCAATAATGCGTGTTTAGTACATCTAATTTGATCAAAGTTCCGAAGATAAAGCGGTGAAGTCGGTTTTTTAAAGTGTTGCTTGCATTTAATTATACTGTATAATAAATCGTGACCAAATCCAGCATTCCACCACTTCGAAACTGGTTGACTAGTATCTATATATTCAAGTATAAATAACCGTGACCAAATCCAGCATTCCACCTCTTCGATAGTTGTTGAAACCTTCGCTTAACTTCACTTCCTTATTAGAAAGTGAATAACTAATTCCACCGTACAATAGGACAAGAGTCCTTATCCCTTTCTATTATCGAAAACTTTAAGACGTCAAAGTACTGTAACCAAAAATCCGATAACTGATACTGTGTATCGATACTAGTATTAACAGAGTATCGATAAATATGTATCGTATAGATATTATGTTATTTTTTTAGATAGACAAGTCGGTCGCGCCGAACTGAGATTATCATTTTGCCTCATAGAGAAAATCTTTTGAGGTTACTAGCTTATAACTTTTTGTATACATAATAACTCTTTGATTTCTGTATTTGTTGATTAAGTACAAGTACATAATGGGTATTATACGCAAGTTTCAGCGTTCAGTGTGAAGCCGTTTTTGAGATAGACCCCGGGACAAAATAGGTCTAAAATTAGTGACTTTGGTGGCCTACTAAATCGTTATTTTCCAACATAGATTTTTTTTTTATCGGTTTTGTACTATACCTGTCAAGTCGTCTTTAACGATTCCCCACAAGGGCAGATAAAAAATAAAAAATATTTTGCTCCCCACTTACAAACCCTTAATATTTTCATTTATATAATTTTAAATGTAATTTCTGGCTTTGGGCCGTAGTTTTACATATTCTATGAGAATTTGAAGTCATTCGCTTATATGGTTTAGGCGCTAGATGCCTCTGTATACGGACGGACGGACGGACAAAGTGCTGAACAACCCAAGTCAACTTAGAGATCTCACTTCGATCGATCAACAAGCATCATCTCACCTGACGGAAAGTGAAGATGCGGCCAAAGATGACTATGTTTGCCTAGAAGATACCTATTCACTCTGGACTCCACGATTATACCGTTCAGGAATCAAATACGCGGGCAAGGAGATCCACTCTTATTTGTTCTTACTTATTTGTGATGGTTTTGTTTAGAGCATGTATGAAAAGACTCATGAATGTAGGAAAAGCAATAGATGTGTGTCAGGATCGTAGCAGGTGGAAAGAAGTGGTCTCTGCCTACCCCAATGGGAAAGAGGCGTGACTAAATATATCTATGTTGTTTATAAATAATATTTCAAGCTTTTAACAGATTTCAAAAAAAGGCTCAATTCGACTGTATTTTTATGTGTCTAGATGTTAGCTCGTATTTTTTTCTTAATGAACCGATTTTAATGGTTCTTTTTTTATTTAAAAGCTGGTGCTTCCCATGTGGTCCTTCAAGATTTAAACAGTAGATTATAAGTTATCCTCAATATTGCGTATTATTTTAATATAATTAATCTGATCAAGGATTCCGAAGATAAAGCGGCGGAGCCGATTTTTAAGCTTTGCTTGCGTTTGAATTAGTACCTGGATGACAGAGCCGTCATACTAAAATAATGAAAATCGTTGGAGCCGTCCGAGATTCACATTATATATATACATAAAAGCTGACCCAGCAAACGTTGCTTTGCCATATACATTATTTCATGCTTAATCATAAAAAAATAAAAACAAAAAATGTTATCCAAAAAATAAAAATAAATTATTGGTTTGGACCACCTAACATTTAGGGGTATGAAAAATAGATGTTCTCAGACCTACCCGATATGCACACAAAATTTCATAAACATCGGTCGAGTCGTTTTGGAGGAGTTTGGTAACAAACACCGCGACACGAGAATTTTATATATTAGATATACAAGAATTGGTCGTTTACAGGTATTAGACATACCAACTAGTATTATCACAATATTAGATATTAATATCAAAGTATCTATCGGATACTTGCAGGTATCATCCCTGGTACTAACTTGCTTAATATCATCTAAGATTAAAGTTTTGTTAAGACGGTCTTTGTATTGACTAGTTGAGATGGAAATCTGGGTTGGATAGCTTAATTATTATAGTAAAGTTTGAGGTGGTTGAGGACTTGTGTCGTTCCATAACGTATATATGGGAGTCTTCAAGTCTAGACCTAATACCACTGTTCTGGCACTTAGAACAGTGCATAAATATCAAAGTTCTAAATAAACAATTGAAACGCGAGCAAAGCTTAAATAATTAAACGCAAGCAAAGCTTAAAAAAACCGGTTTAATCGCTTTATCTTCGGAACCTTGATCAGATTTAACGTATTAAACACGCATTATTGACTAAAACTCAAAAACTACAGATCACAATTTCAATGGGACCAGAGTAACCGCTTTCGAATAAAAAAATAATCATCAAAATCGGCTCACAACGAAAGATGTTATGAGGTAACTTTTGAAGTCGCTTAAACGAGAACATCGTCAAAGAAGTCCACAATATAGGCATTATTGACGATATTTCAAGAACTACTGATCAGATCTTAATCAAATTTAAATAGGACCAATTAGAAAGCAACATGTTTCAATCCAAAAAAAAAAAAATTCGACATTGGCACACGTGGAGAGAAGTTATGAGGTTAACATACATAAAAAAAAATACAGTCGATTTGAGTACCTCCTCCTTGTTTGGGAAGTCGGTAAAAACCGACTTTATCGCTTATATTTCGGCTTTGACTTGACCGATTTCGATAAAATGTATATGGGACCACCTCTAAAGTATACTCTACCAAACAAAAAAAAACATCAAAATCGATTCATAATTGGCGGAGTTATCGCGTTACATAGGTACATACAAAAAAAAACATACAGTCGAATTGAGAACCTCTTTTTCTTAAGTCGCTTGATGATCATAAATGAATGACGTTTGACGAACAGTCAAACCTCATTCATTTATGGTTGACATAACTCCAGTTTCATATCCGTATACAGCGAATGAGTTTGTTCCTCGAACGGTACAATCTAGGTGTCTTCAAGTCTAAAGTGAATAGGTATCTTCTAGGTGAGCATGCTACATCTTTGGCCGCATAATCACTTTTCATCTGTTGAGCCAGCGACCAAATGCTTACCTGTATGGCGTGGTTAGTTACCATTAGATAGTAGCAATAAAGTAAGTTTTAAAATAATGTTTTCAATATTACAGGATGATTTTTCGTCTCCAATACGATGGGTGAAATTCAATTCGGTAATTTTTAGATTATATTATAATTAAAAGAAATATGACTATAAATGTACTTACAAATAAACAAATACATATACATGAAACAACTTAGTGTGGGACTGTGAGTGTGAAAGCGTTTATGTATATGATTTTCCTGTTTTGTTATATCACAAGTTTATATTTTAAAGTAGTTTTTAACCGAGTTCAAAAATAGAAGGAATTGGAAATTTGTCGTTTTGTTCGAAAGGGTACACGTTCTAGTTGGTCCCATTATAATTCGATCAAGATCTGATGAAGAGTTTCGGATATATTTGCGATTGAAGTCGGTTATTCGTTTTTTAAACTCGAGTATATTATGTATAGAAAGTGTAAAATTTTGTGTTTATTATTTATTCCACATTCACGATCGAAAAATTACTTTCAGGATGAAATTACTGACGGATTGGCCAGAGTTACGGTAAATATATACCTTGCCCGCCTCCTCTCTCCTCCTCTATAGTGGGATCGCTGGTGGAGAGTAAGAGAACCTCTCCATCGGCTTGCACGGCCCCAAACGTCTGGATCTATGTGGGGCTTGAACCTACTAAAAAGCCCCCGTGCGCAGTCCCTCGCCGAGGTGGTAAGTTGGGGTCGCGCTAGCAGTCACATCTTGCTCGGGCGATAGGCCCGGATACAAACTAGGCCACCTTACTCACCAAGGCTGGGTTGTGCCACTGCGCCCATGGAGAGGTGACCTTACTCAAGGTCAAGGACAGGTAGCTTTGGTGAGTAAGGTGGCTCAGTTTGTATCCGGGCCTATCGCCCGAGCAAGATGTGACTGCTAGCGCGAACCTATCTTACCCCACCTCGGCGAGGGACTGCGCACGGGGGGTTTTAGTATGTACAAGCCCCACAGACCCCTTTCCTTCACCCCTTGGAAGGAAAGGAAGAGCCATTTTCAAGCCCACATAAAAAAAGATACCTTAAATACGTTTATGTATGTTACATACATATAATATACAGATTTATAATAACGGGCCAATTACCTGTATTTCCTTAAACTAAACTAAAACTATATACAGCAACGACCTAAGTTACCTACAAGACATCGAGTTTATAGGTAAGTGCTCAAGCCCACTGTCAGTGGGTAGCGTAATAAAATTAAGATATAGATGAATATATATTTATGATTGAATATAATATATTGTGGAATTTTTAGGGCGTGCAGTCTTTTATGATAAACCGCCGCTTGTTGATACAGTTAGAATTTTATAATAGGAAATAATATATATAAAAGAAAGTCGTGTTAGTTACTCCACTTATAACTCAAGAACGGCTGAACCGATTTAGCTGAAAATTGGCAGGGAGGTAGTTTAGAGCCAGGAGAAGGACATAGGATACTTTTTAAGAACGTACATTTCTTTAAATATTTTTTTTACATTTCGACATGCTTTCCATTTTCTCATATGTCACTCGGATTTGGTAAAGTACTCGGCAAACATAAACATGAAGGTTGTAATAATATAGTCACGTGACATTGTAACGCATGCCGGGTATGGCTTCCTAAATATGCAGATTCATTGACTGTTAGGCGGAACGAAGGTCGCCGGGACAGCTAGTAGGAAAATAAAATTAGGAAAAAGCATATCACCAAGTAATGGACAATCATTATTATAAAATCTTTAAATCTAATATGCCGGTTTTTAATAAACTATCTTATACCATTGTTTAAATTGACAATTTGTATTTAAAAATGACAAAAAGAACGAAGAAATGCAGAGTTTAAATTGTCAAATATGTCTTGTATTTGATTTAAGTGAAAAGCGATAAGACCGCTTATTGTACGACTATTTATGTATGTACTACGTTTGTCATTTGTTTTTTTATTTGTAGGTTTACAATAAATCGTTTTGTATTGTTTGCGACCTTTTTTGGCAACAAATGATGTTTTTTTTAATTATTTTTCAGGATCCAGAAACCGGTCTTAACAAAGAATACACAATAGATGTGAGATAATAATGTTCCTTTTACATGCCATTCAAAACAGTAATTGTATGAGATTTTTGAGAGACGAGACGAGCAATTTACTCGCCTGATGGTAAGTGTCAGCACTGGGAACAGTCTTGAAATATCAAGTCCTTAATAAAAAAACAACAACAAGGCAAACTGTCAAACGACATTTATTTATGGTTGATATACCTCCAGTTCGCTCGAGGCGTTTTGCTTATTATCCGTACAGCGAAGGAGTTGCCTGCGTCTTTGTTCTTCGAACGGCACAATCTGGTGTCTTCAAGTCTAGAGTGAATATGTACCTTCTAGATAAGCACGTTACATCTTCGGCCGCATCTTCACTTTCGATCAGATGAGATAGCTAAGAGGCTAATTAACAATGACGCTTTAGTTGAAGCCAGATTGCAGAGTCTTGAACATCGGCATAAAGTTGCAAGACTGTCAGTATTCTATAAAATTACACATTACGGTGAATGTGCTCAGGAACTACACAACCTTGTTCCCGCTTCACATTTTTTCCGCCTTACATCCAGACGGACGGCGTCGCGTCACCCATTTATGGTTGAAATACCGTTCATTCGCACAAAACGTTTCGCGTCTTCGTTCGTTTATAGAACAGCAAAAGAATGTAACGCTTTGCCGTCATCTGTGTTTCCCGAAAGGTACAATTTGGGTGTGTTCAAAAGTAAAGTGAATAGGTATTTACTGAGCAAGCGTGCTCCACCTTAGACTACATCGTCACTTTCCATCAGGTGTGATTGTGGTCAAACGTTTGCTTAGTCTGTAATAAAAAAAATAATAAAAAAAGATAGTGGTCAAAGGATTGTGTATCTAGCTTAAAAAATATAATGTTTCAAACAATAATTCAAAGACACACACTTACACGTGTGCGTGTACGTGTGCATCATGTATTTATATTTAACATAACATAAACGCATTTACACTTACTAAGTTCGATGATTTTTCTCGTGCCGGAAATACAATATTAAGCTTATTATCTCTCATTCAAAATCAAAATCGTTGATTCACATGGGCCCCAAAGAGACACTCATGAAAGTTAATGACTCTATTGGCAGATTCGCAAAATTACAGCCATCTCGAGATGAACCTGGCAAGAAACTCTGCGGCGCATTTTTCTTAATAATTCTTAAACATATTCATATATTCCATACGCGTCAACGAGAACGAGAAATAGCACTATTATAAATAAAAATAAAAATAAATGTGATATATAATAAATTCATATAAGTATTCAATATAAAAATTCATAGGTATCAATAATAAAAAAAAATAGATTATGTAATTACAATTTCCGACAGTTAAACGTTTATTTTATATTAATATATATATACATGTATTGTAATAGCCTATGTATAGCCTATGTATTATGATAAAGTGACTGAACAATTTGAATTCACAGGAAGTGGTCTATGTCCCAATCATAGACGAGAATGTCGAGAGGCTTGGATTTACAGTAAGTTTTCTTTCTATGTCTTTTCATGCAACCTTGACTAGACTTGGGTTAGACGAGCAAGGGACAAGTCGAGGGGACCTTCGGAGGTGGGTGCGGCGGCGTTTTGGGTCGCTTACCTTCCGATTGGTGCAGATGCTTTCCGGACATGGATGTTTCGGAAGTACCTGTACCAAATCGCGAGACGGGAGCCGACCTCAGCCTGCCACGAATGTGGGGCGCCGGAGGACATGGCGCTCCACACGCTGGAGGTGTGTGCCGTATGGGGCCCTCAGCGGCGCACCCTTTCAGCGCTCATAGGCGGAGCTCTCTCCCTGCCGAGCGTGGTAAACGCCATGCTCGGCAGCCAGAGGTCGTGGCAGGCCGTGGTCTCCTTCTGTGAAGTGGTGATGAAGCAGAAGGAGGCCGCGGAGCGGGCCAGAGAGGTCGATCCCCGATCTGACCCGCTCCGGCGCAGACGGACGGAGGCTAGCTTGTCGCGCGGCCTGAGCGTTCTGTAAATATAAAATGTGTGGCGCCTTAGGGACTTGATATACATCGGTGCTGCCGACATTTTGTCTAGGCTCTAGTGAAACAAAATATATTATGTGTATGTGTGATGTGAATGTTTCCGGCACCCACGACACAAGTCATCGAACTTAGTGTGGGGCTGTGAGTGTGAAAGCGTATATGTGTGAAAGCGTATATACGGGCGCGCGTATGTATACAGTGGCAACAGCAGCGGCCGAGACGCGCGTAGAGGGCGCGCGCTGTGTTCGGGCCATGGGCGCTTTGTATATCAAGTTCCTTTTTACAAGTGGTATAATCTGAGCCACCCAAGCCCAGCTCACCTTCACGTGGAGCCCTACAGGTCAACTAACGAAACTTACGTGACCCAAAAAAAAAAAAACTGGAGGATTGATGTCAAGCAGGCGGCCGTTAAAAAACCTCTTGTTCGAATATTTCTCTACTATTCTATTGCCAACAACAAAAACAAAAAAAAAACAAAACAACGCACACTCACAGCCCCACACTAAGTTCGAAAACTTGTATCGCGGGTGCCGGAAACATTTATTATCACACACAAATTACACCCAGAACCAGAAGCACAAATATCCCTTGGGAAGGAACAATATATCCCTTCTCCTGCCGGGAATCGAACCCAGAACCCACGGCGCAGAGGGCGGACACCTGTCCACTGCGCCAACTGCAAAATAATGTCGTGAATGAGTTACAAACATCCATGCAAACATCCAAACTTTAGCAGTCTTATTGTTAAGCATTATATAGTCGAGCCCCGCGGCGTCACCCGCGTCTATTATGTAAAAAAAGTAGGCTATGTGTTAATCCTTAGTATAATATTTTTTTTTTCAGACGCAGCGTCCGCAAGTACTGACTACGGAAAAAATCATACTGCGATCGCCGATTGATATTGAAGCTGCACAGGTTTAGCATTTTTTAAGAATTACCCCGCATTAAAGATAAAATAAAAAAAGCTTTCACACTCACAACCCCATACTAAGTTCGATGACTGTCGTGGGTGCCAGAAACACATCACACACAATCACAGCCACAACCAGAAACTCAAATTTCCCTTTGGGAGAAAACTTGTGTTTCCGCTGGGCATCGTACCCTAGATGAACCGATACTGATGATTATTTTATTTAAAATTTGGTGCTTCCGGTGTCCATTTAAACTTGATCAATATTTGGCCAGTAGTTTTTGAACTATCCTTAATAATGCGTTATTTATTTGATTTACTCTGATCAAGGGTTCAAAAGATAAAGCGGTGAAGTCGGTTTTTCTACCGACTTCACAAAAAAGGAGGAGGTACTCACGTCGAATGTTTTTTTTATGTGTCTTACCTCATATCTTCGTTCCACGTGAACAGATTTTGAATTTTTTTTTTGTTTAAAAGATATATTGGCCCCATTTAAATTTGATCAAGATCTTATCAATATTTTCAATAATGCGTGTTTAGTACATCTAATCTGATCAAAGTTCCGAAGATAAAGCGGTGAAGTCGGTTTTTTTAACCTTTAAATTATATGACGAATTATTCACAGCACGCGGATGTACAAGATTGGCTGGCGAAAGAGACTTTAGATGCCGCTAATGGTACTGGTTTTATGACCACTCAGGACAAACGAGTAAGTTAGATTTTTACTCTTTGGTCCAATTATTTGGAACTTAGTTACTCTTTGGTCCAATTATTTTGAACTAAGTTACTCTTTGGTCCAATTATTTGGAATTTAGTTACTCTTTGGCCCAATTATTTTGAACTTAGTTACTCTTCGGACCAATTATTTGGAATTAAGTTACTCTTCGGTCCAATTATTTGGAATTTAGTTAATCTTTATATATTACTTTTGGTCAAAACTCAGTTACACTTTGGTGTAATTATTTGGAACTTATTACTCTGTGGCCCAATTATTGGGAACTAAGTAACTATTTGGTCCAATTATTTGGAATTAAGTAATTCTTTGATCTAATTATTTGGAACTTAGTTACTATTCGGAAAAAATATTAAGCATAACAAAAACATGTATTCTACTCAACGTTACTTTAATTTCGGGCCTTGAAGAAATATAACATCTAATATTTTAATGTAATTATTAAAAAAACAGCAGCTAGCGTATCTCACTATATACATAATCTAGGGCAGTGAGTTTAACCAAAGCCTTGTATGGAATCTAGCACTTAAAAATTATAACGCCAACATAGATTTCATAAAGATCTTACCTATACCGAGACCAAAACGCTGAGGTAGGATTTAAAACAGTGACAACTCAATCGGAAGCTTACCTCCATTACCACTGAGTTGAAATCGCTATAAATACTGTTTAAAAAAAACTAAAACATTCCAAATGTTATATTGCTAACTCGTTTTATAAAATACAGGATTGAAAACACTCTTGTTCCCAAAAAATCTCGTATTTCGTAGCGCTACGACCGTAGCAGATGTAGCAAGCTTTCGTAGCGCCCGTAGAATTGCTAACGTCGTTGCTAAAGTGTAGCGTCGTAGATAAGAATTTAAGGTCGTAGACACAATGCTACAAAGTAAAACAAAAACTCACTCTACTCTTAATACAAAACTTTCTTATATTAAGAAGAAAATTGAATCAAAATATTGTAGTATCGAAATTTGAAATTTTTAATGTATGTAGAGGAGACTACTACTTATCTTTTTGTGATCAGTTTGAATTCGAAATCAACAAAATTCCGAAGAAATAAGGTTCATTTTTATTTAATTAAAATAGAAACTGGTACCAACAGGGGATAGGTATTATGCTAGGAATATATATTTACATAGGTAGTCGAATGTCAATACAATAACTTAAACGGCTTTCAAGTAAATTTACAAAGCTGTGGTATTTTTTTATAATATTGTTAGCGCTAATTTTGTTTTTATAGCGTTAGCCATTTAGGCAGAACTAAAGGAGTCAAATTAGAAAAGAAAAAATACCGCTTGAGGCGGGGATTAAGCCCCCGGCTATAGGTTTCATGCCCTAATACTCTAACCGCTGATCGTCATTACTCTTTAATAATAAAAATATGTTCATCGAATTAAACACCTTTCAAGGTTTTATCGTATTTAATAATATTTCAAACATAATTTTTATTCTTGACTTTTCAAATAAGTCTCTTTCCCTGTGACCATTGCACAAACGTTGCAAGGTTTTAAATATCAGAAATAAAAATAATGTAAACTCTACACAACAGAACTCGTTAAATTTATTGAATAACAATCGAGATATCTTAGAAAACATAATATGTTTCCTAAGATATCTCGTATTGGTATATTTTTTTACAAAATTATTTTTAAAAAATATACCCAAAATAGGTAGGAAATAGGACCATTCGAATGGCTTTATGTGCATACAACCTTATTTCAAAGAAAGAAGTTTCTCGGAAGCCATTCGGATGCAGTTACGATTTTCGTGGCCTCGTAGACGTGGCGTAGCAGATGTAGCACGCGTCGTAGCACTTGTAGATTTATTTTTACAGATAGATTTTTTATTTCTTTTCTAAATAGTTTAAAAATTGTTTTGATTTTCAGTGTGAAAGCGATGGTTGTCGAGCTAGGGTAAGATATAATATATTTATTGGAAAATATAATTTTAAAACGATCAACACATGGTTTATGTTTTTGTGGAGTAGGTTAGCGATTGACCGATCCTCACGTAATGTTAAATAACGATTCGGTTGAGTATGGAGTACGATTGTTAACAAGATAAGGTAAGGTTATTAACGTATATTCAGTGCCGACTTAAAAACTCAGGAGACAGACTCTGGCAATGATAAAGTGATTCTTCCGTACGTGAGTATGTTAAACAGCTGAACCCATTTTGATGAATTTTGCTGTGTGTGTTTAGATGGATTCAAGAATGGTTTATATTCAAGCAAAATAAATATATATATACAATACTAGCTGCGCCCCGCGGTTTTACCCGCGCAAGTTCCGGACCCGCGGGAATAAAAATCCGGGATAAAAAGAAGCATATGTTCTTTCCTAAGCTCTTGACTATCTGTGTACCAAATTTCATTTAAATCGCTTCAGTAGATTTGGCGTGAAAACGCGACAGACAGACAGACAGAGCTACTTTCGCATTTATAATATTAGTAAATTAGTAATATATATATGCACTAAAAATTTTGGACATGATTACTTCACTCGGTTTTGGTAAAGTACTAGGCAAACATAAACATGATGGAGGTAATAATTTAGTCAGTAAGTTTTTAGTATGGTATTTAAGCAGATAAATGCTTTTTTTTACGTGGCATTGCAACGCATGCTTGGTAGTTTTATAAAATCAAATGCCTTAACCTATTGTTATGCTGTCGCCAGAAAGCTTAGGGACTTGACTTACAAAGCGCCCCAGGCGTGCGGCCAAAGCGCTGTGAAGATAAAATGTATGGCGTCTAAGGAACTTGATATACAAAGGGGCCAGGGCGCGCGGCCAAACCGGCGTGCGCCCCCGCGCTGTTTAAGTTTTTGTATAGGCTCTTAAGCTGACAGGACGCGCGTATTTATTTATTCAGCGGCAGCAGCAGCGGCCGAGGCGCACGTACAGGGTGCGCGCTCGGGGCGCGCCTGGGTCGCTTTGTATATCAAGTCCCTTATACAGTTTGACTGCAGGCATCCTTATTTTCTTATTAATTAATTTTTAACACATAAATTTTGATTCCAGTGCCGCAATAGTGGCTGCCAATCCACTGTAAGTGTGCTACCAAATAATTATGTTACCAAACTGGAATAAGTCATAAGAATTGTAATTATAACGGGAATAAGTCAAGATATGTAATTATGTTACCAAACGGGAATAAGTCATAAGAATTGTAATTATAACGGGAATAAGTCAAGATATGTAATTATGTTACCAAACGGGAATAAGTCATAAGAATTGTAATTATAACGGGAATAAGTCAAGATATGTAATTATGTTACCAAACGGGAATAAGTCATAAGAAACGTAATAATGCTAGTTACATGTTTGTTTCAGTGTATTGGAGATACCTGTAGTGCTGGGGTAAGTCAAAGAAAAAAAAATGATTTTCCTAAATAATCTTTTCTCTAACATATAAAAATCTCACAGTGTTTGTGGTCAAACTGCTTCAAAACTGCTTGACCGATTTTAATGATTTTTTATGTATATTTGGTAGGTATGAGAATAGGTCGTAAAGTATTATCACCCCCATTTCCCTCATGAGTGAGATAGAGTTATGTAACATTTGACATTTGATTATGAAATTGGTTTTGTTCCATTTTTATTCCAATTGATAATATTATTTTTAACAAGTAGGGACATACAAAGCGCCGACTCCTCCTCCACCGTTTTCTATATTCCGTCTTAATAAAAAAAGAAATTACTGCATTTTTGACAAAATTAAGTTGAGACGCAGACTATTATTTTTATTTAAAAATATTCAAACGCAACCTACTGAATCTTACTTTTAATTTAGACGCTACAAGTCATAACATATGGGAGTCACCCACGTCCGTAGGAGGATACCCCTTAAATGGGGGCTGAGCCACCCACGTCCGTAGGAGGATACCCCTTAAATGGGGGCTGAGCCACCCACGTCCGTAGGAGGATACCCCTTAAGTCTGACTCCCTACACGTGGTCCCCGGGTGGTGCTAATCAGGTGACATTTGAGAGGTGGTAGAGCATTTTGTGAGTTGCTCGCCTGGCTTGCTACCAAAGTAGCTTACCACCATCAAGTTGAAAGTCTGCCGCCAAGCCAAATACGGTGTTCCGGCAGTTATCCTTGAGAGCCTGCGTATTCCAGGTCTAGTGTGTTTACCAGCTTCGATCACATCGTCACTTACCATCAGGTGAGATAGTGGTCAAACACTAGCCTGTCACAAATAAAAAAAAAAAATAAAAAAAAACATATACTAAATAGCAAAGACATTTCTGATGTATAATTAATGAATATATAATTAATAATATATATACTTAATAAATAATGTAATATATGACAATTAAATTTATTTTCATTATTCTTAAATTCACATTGTGAGATATTTTTATTATTATATTATTAATGTACTACTGTACCTACGTATAGTTAATTTTTGACGTATATATATAATATGAATAAATGAATATGAATATATAACAAAAAATTGGCAAAAAAAAAGATACCTACGTCTTTTTTCCTTATGACGGCAGTACAGAACGCGCGTCTCGGGCGCTTTGTATATCATGTTCCTTAAAAGACCAACTTACTTAAGTTTTAAAATATAGTGTATCGAACGATCTAGATATTTTTAATGTCTCTGCCGCAATTCACAGAGGCGGTAGAAAAATATTTAAGTTAGATGTTTTATTTGATATATTTTTAACTAAATTAAAAAAAGGAGGCTATAAATTAGATTGTATGTTTTTTTGACGTGATAATGTCCTATAAATCGATGAACACCGGCTGAACTCACGAAAAAGTGTCACGTTCCGCCTGAGCCTGAGTGTGCAAGCGAGAGCGCGGAACAAGCGATAGAGAGGCACGATTGGCCCAAGCGTTCGTCTTATGACGTTACCACGTAAAATTATCGTCCGTAAACCGACTTTACAGACAACCATATTTGTGTGTATGTTACGCGATATCACCGCCAATTATGAACCTATTTTGATGACTCTTTTGGCAGGTTGTTTGGTAGATTATACTTCAGAGGTGGTCCCATATAAATTTTATCGAAATCGGTTCAGCCAAAACCAAAATATAAGCGGTGAAGTCGGTTTTTTAAGCGTTGCTTGCGTTTAATTATACTATTAACTAAATTTATAAATTTTATTATTATGTATAAAAAATCTTCATACATCGTCTTGGCTTATAAGTCCAGGAAAATTAAGGGTTTCACCTCGGAATGAGAGATAGATAGCTGTAACCTTGTATAAACCTTTATTTTGACACCCTAAAACTTGTCTCAAAACCTACTTATCGTAGGGTGTCCGCAACTACAGATATTCCAAGGTCAAAGGTCAAAAAATGAGGCAAGATCTGATCAGTAGTTCTTGAAATATCGTCAATAATACGAATTCCGTGGACTACATTGACGATGTTCTCGTTTTTAACCTACTTCAAAAGTTACTTCATAACTTCTTTCGTTGTGAGCTGATTTTGATGATTATTTTTATTTGTACTGGTGCTTTTCATGTGGTCCCATTGAAATTTGATCAAGATCTGATCAGTAGTTGTTGAAATATTGTCAATAATGCGTGTTTAGTACATCTAATCTGATCAAAGTTCCTAAGATAAAGCGGTGAAGTCGGTTTTTTAAGCTTTGCTTGCATTTAATTATTGTTTAATTGTGTGTAATAAATGAATAATATATGGTATTATTGGTTACAGTGTGAAGGTCCAAGCTGCAGCGCTTTTGTATGTACAATTAATATAATATTCATGTTTGCCCGCGTTTGTTAAGTTAAAAAGTAGCCGATGTATTATTTCGGAACCTAAACTATTTTATCAATTTCTATTTTATCATTCTAAATTTTATCAATTTAATGACCTTAGGAAATATGCCGATGGAGTCGGTTTTTAGTTTTAATAATATTACTATAATGTAGGTAATCTTCTTCAGCTTAGCGTTTGTCCCGGCTTGTGCCAGGGTCCGCTTTCCGACTAAGTCTTCTCCACTTCGCTCGGTTGTTAGCATCCTCGGTATTTAGACTGTTGGCTCTCATGTCATCTTTCACAACGTCAAGCCATCGTCGTTTGGGCCGGCCCTTGGGTCTAGCGCCTGACACCGCGAGGTCTAAGCATTGCCTACCAACATACTCCACCGGCTTTCTTAAAACGTGTCCCATCCACCGCAGACGATGTAATATAATATAATAATATACATTTTGGTGAGTGTGCATATTATTATGAATTATATGAGTAAATTCCCCCATGCCCTTTTTACCACCTAACAACAAGACAAACTGTCATCCATTTATGGTTGACATACCTCCAGTTCGCTCGAAGCGTTTCAGTTCTACGTTTATCATCCGTACAGCGAAAGAGTGGAACTCATTGTCTACGTCTTTGTTCCCCGAAGTCTTCAAGTCAAGAGTGAATAGCTATCTTCGGGGCAAGCATGATCTTTGGCTGCATCTTCACTTCTATATATATATATATATATCTAGATAGTGGTAAAATGCTTGCCTGTCTAGAACAAGAAAAAAGTATGATTCCCAACAACATAAGTATTTTCAGTTGAGTTAAATCCTGCTGTAATATGTAATGCCTCCAATGTGTATCTGATGTTTAATATTTGAACTGCCTGCTGTTAAGTTGAGTGTGCGTCCTCCTTCTACGCAGCGGGTATAGGGTTCAATTCCTAACGGGACCAACGGATGCAAAAGATTTATCCCAAAAGGAAATGTATGTTTCGGCTTCCGGCTGTATTTGTGAATGTTTCCGGCACCAACGACACAAGTCATCGGACTTAGTGTGACGCTGTGAGTGTGAAATCATGTATGTTTTTAATCGTATGTATATTATTTCAGTGCAAAGGTTCCGGATGTTTCGCCATGGTAATTTGATGCTTCATTATTATAATATCCAATAATTTTCAGATAAATCCAATTTGCATAATATGTATAATATTAAGCCCTAGGCTATTTGATTAATGGGAAGCGACATAATATATCGTTGTCCACCGGTTGTCGTCAACCCTACCTCATCCCATACCCATACCCTCATACCCAACTTCACCGCTTTATCTTCGGCACCTTGATATAAAAAAAACGTATTGTACACGCATTATTGACAATAACTCAAAAACTAGAGATTAGATCTAGATAAAATTTCAATGGGACCACACAAAAAGCACCAGCTTGCAAATAAAAAAATAATCATCAAAATCGGTTCACAACGAAATAAGCTATGAGGTAACTTTTGAAGTCGGGTAAACGAGAACATCGTCAAAATACGGATTATTCGTCACAAAATAGACATTATTGACTATATTTCAAGAAGTACTGATCAGATCTTGGTCAAATTTTAATGGGACCAATTGGAAAGCAACATCTTTCAAACTAAAATAAAATTTTCGAAATCGGTTCACGTGGAAAGAAGTTATGAAGTAACAAACATAAAAAAAAATACAGTCGACTAGAGTACCTCCTCCCTTTTTGGGAAGTCGGTAAAAATCAAGGTAGCCGGATCCAGGTTTAGGGCTGGCAACCCAATTTTTTTATAGAAGGCATACCGGTGCTATCGGTAATTCTTTTCATTTTCTACTGACGGACTCAAGTCGACTGTTTTTAAGGGATTGTGGTTTTGGAGTGGTTTTAAGCCTGTTAACGAATTTCTACCGTTATGTAATTAGCTACCCACCACGGCTTAATCATGCTAGCTGTTGCCCGTGACCTCATTTGCTGATGATGATAATCTTTATTAATTTTAATGATGGCGATTTTAGTGAGCGTTGATGATTCCTGATGAGTACAATATGGGAGTCTTCAAGCCACGAGTGAATAGGTATCTTCTAGGCAAGCTTGCTCCATCGTCGTCCACATCGTCGCTTACCATCAGGTGAGATAGTGGTCAAAAGTTTGCCTATCGAATAAAAAAAAAAAGACGTCGATATTTGTCAATGATTTTTATGGTTGACATTACTAGTTCGCTCGAAGAGATTCGCTTCTAATAATAATTGTATCTGCCGTATTGCGAACGAATGGAACTCATTGCTTTCGTCTTTGTTCCCTAAACGGTATACTCTTTAAGCCAAGAGTGAATAGGTATCTTATACGCAAGCTTGCCACATCTTCGGCTGCATCGTCAAATTCTATCAGGTGAGACAGTGGTCAAATGCCTATGGAGCATAAAAACGAATAGAGTTGCACTATCAGTTGTACAAAAATGTTATTACTTGTGTTTGCTAATTTGCCTCAATTTAGTTTTTTATAAGTGCCTGTGTTTTTTTCAGTGCCTTGGTGAAAAGTGTACTGCCATTGTAAGTTCTGATACTATCTGTAACCTGATACTATGTGTATAACTGCTTACATTTTTTTGGGGCCTACGTAAATACGTTATTAATGGTAGGTATTTGAATTATGTTTCAGTACCTACATTGACATTTAGTTTAAATAACACTAATATTATTAATCTAAAAGTTTATGTGTAAATGCGTATGTTGGTTTTCTCTTCACGCTGTAACGGCTGAACGGATTTGAATTAGATTTGAAATGTGCACAGCTTACAACCGGAATTAACAGGTTACTTTTTAATTTAATAAACGCGGGCGAAGACGCGGGGCACTGCTAATTTGTATTAAAGGAATACGAGAGGGAATATAACATAGTATACCGGTCATTGCCCGTGGACCACCTGCAGTCCACCTGGCTGTACCAGGGGCAATTTTTATCCCGTGGTCCACCTCAAGATTACTGGGTGTTCCATGGGTTTATATAGACAGGTATACATACATAATATATACAATTCAGTTCTTCATCCTGATACTTGATAATAGCTTTTCATTTTCTTTTACAACAACAAAGTGTTGCCCATAAGCTTCGCCTCACCTTTTTTTAATAGGATTGAATGCAAACATAGGAGCGCCTGCTTCAATGCATATTGTTTGGAAGGATGCGCAGACGGGCTGCGATTAGTTGCCGTTAAAATCAACTTATTTGTTGCGGCGATTTGCACATAGGCGACTAGAGCTATAGAGAAAGAACAACGTATATAATATATATAATATGTAATTATAATATATATGCAATAAGAACAACGTATATAATATAAGAAACATACACATCTTACACACATAAATACACCACAGATATATACACAAATACACATTAAATGACAAATATTATTATAGGAGGTTTTTTATGCGGAATAGACAAGCATTTGACCACTATCTCACCTGATGGAAGGTTAAGAGGTTAATTTTGGGGATCTGAACTTCCAGAAAGAGCCTTTAGAATCATAATTTTAAATTAGAAAATAATCCAACCATGGATTTCATCATAAAAACGCTAACGGCATTAGAACCTACGATTGACAGTAAATCTCACTTACCAAAGTAAGCTGTCATAGTTAGAAAATTCCTGAAAACTACTTATTTGTTATACTCATACTCATAATATGTTTATTTCCAAATCAAGTGTTACATAGGTCTTATTTGAAGTAGTTAGAACTTAAACTTAGTCATACACCATTTTATTTATTATTTCATTATATTTCTTTATTCAGACAGAATTTGCATATTAAGAATAAAATATGTTTTTATTTATATAATAATAAATTTGGCTACATCAAATCTTATTTTGCCTTATCTGTTTGCCAATTGACAAAACCTTTTTTTTGTGGAGGGTTTGTTCCTTCCTTTACAGGGGTTAATGAAAAACCTCCCCAATCTCTTCCATTCTCTCCAGGCCTGGGTCCATCTGTTCCTAGTCATCATACATCATTAGCATAATACAAATAGCAACAATTATATAATAGCTATTTGTATTATGCTAATAAGAAAAAAGTATCAACAATTAGTCATATTTATACCTGTAGCAAATAGTGATACGTATCTATAGATATAAGCTAAGAATTACAACACCATTGACAAGTTCTCAGTCAAGTTTATATCTGCTTGAAAATGTTTTGTTGAGTAAATTTTTAAAATATTGTCATATTTATTTTCAACATTTTGTGTCTCGTCTGCCGCGTACTTGTTTCGATAAGTGCTTGCATTTTCCACTGTACGTAGCACGTACATACTCTATTGCATTGTTTTGCTCGTCTGTACGTGTATACGCATATTGAAATATGTTTATTGGATTTCAGTGCGACGGCATGGCATGTGACTCAAGAGTGAGTATGGGGTTTGATTAGTATTTAAGGTGATACGAGATCCAAAGTCGTTTTAAAACGTTTTGACTTCATGGAATACTAGTTTTCCGAACTGAAAATCTATGTACGCTACTTGGATTTTTTTAATAATAGGAACTTGAAATATAATACCCAGTTTGCGCAGTGGACAGGTGTCTGCCCTCTGCGTCGTGGGTCCTGGGTTCGATTCCCGGCAGTAGCACAAATTTGGAATATTTGTGCTTCTGGTTCTGGGTGTAATGTGTGTGTGATGTGAATGTTGCCGGCACCCACGATACAAGAGAACTTAGTGTGGGGCTGTGAGTGTGAATGCGTCTGCGTCTGCTCTCAATATATTTACTATTGATTTAAGGAAGCCGAAACACGATTGGCAAAACTTAGTTCAATACAAAAAAATCGCAGTTTTCTCAAAATATAAATAAATTTTCATATTCATCTGGATTTTTCTATATGTGGTTAAGATAATGAAATAAACCTTTTTTCTACGTATTCTTTATTGATCGAGCGAAACGAGATCTCTACGTTGACTTGGGTCGTTCAGTACTTTGTCCGTCCGTCCGTCCGTCAGAGGGAACTAGCGCCTAAACCATATAAGCGAATGACTTCAAATTCTCATACAATATGTAATACTACGGACCAAAGCTAGAAACGACATATAAAATTAAAAAAATATTTTATTAATTTTTATTTTTAAATGTCATTTAAAATTTAAATGATAATATTAAAGGGGCTTATTAACTTTGAGCCGATTTAAATTTGATTAAGATCTGATCAGTTTTTGAGTTATCGTCAATAATGCATGTTTGATACATTTAATCCGATTAAGGTTCCGAAGATAAAGCGCTGTAGTCGGTTTTTAAAGCTTTGCTTGCGTTTAAATTATTAAAGTACCGCTAATCACACGCTAAATAAAGAATTGATAAAATTCTGAGTCTTAAACCTTTTCAATATAGTTTTTTTTTTTTTTTTAACCAGATATAATTTATTTATTGCAATCTATAAAGCATATATTACATATTGCATATATTATTTATAGTATTAGTACAAAGAATTAGCTAACGTAGCACCCCATATCGCCCAGTTGGAGCGTCGTTCTGCGAATTTACGTCGATTTATACTGTTCTGTAAATTGGATTAAAGACTTATAAAATACTAGCTAACCCGGCAAACGTTGTTTTGCCATATATTAGAAAATTAAAATGGCCAGTAAAAAATAGGGGTTGATTGTAGAAGTGAAAAATAGGGTCGTATGTATTTTTTAACGCTGAATCATAAAAAAAAAACAAAAAATTTGTCCAAAAAAAAAAATGTTAAGAGTGAACCACCCTTATCACTTAGGGGTATAAAAAATAATTAGTAGCCGATTCTCAGACCCACTGAATATGCATATAAAATTTGGTAAAAATCAGTAAAGCCGTTTCGGAGGAGTAAGGTAACTAACATTGTGACACGAGAATTTTATATATAAGATAATTAATATAATTTACTTGTTGCAGTGCCGGGGAAGCGAATGTGAATCCACGGTGAGCGCTGTTCACATAAATAAAAAAAACATTTTACAATTTCACAAAAAAAAAACACTTTTTTGAACTGCTCGTTGGCTAACTGGGTGGCGTTTGCCTCCTCAGTAAGGATATCGGGTTCGATTCCCGGCTGAAACACAAGTTCTCTCCAAATTCACGTTTTATCCACACGTCTGAGGGTGGCCTTTGTCAACATGGTCTCTAATACATGGGCGCAGTGGCCCGGTTCACATACGTCACATTATGAAAGTCCACTTAAATACTACTACTATGTATATCATTCAAAATAAAAATATAATCTATTTAGGATTTTTTTTATTCTCGATAAGCAAGCATTTGACCACTATCTCGCCTGATGGAAAGTGACGATGTGGTCGAAGATGGAGCATGCTTGCATATACGATAACTATTCACTCGAGATTTAAAAACTCCCAGATTCTACTTATCGGGAAACACCGACTCGGGCAAGTTCCATTCCTTAGCAGTAATATAATAAATGTGGAAGCAAAACGCTTAGTACGGACCCTTGGAGTATCAACCATAAACCGCTGTCGCGTGGCTGATTGTCTGGTTGTCCGATGGTAAAAGGGGATGGAGGAATAATATCATGCAATTCCGTGGCACACTGTCCGAAATGTATCCTATAAAAGACCGATAGACTTACGACATGCGACGATGTTCTAGGTTTTGAAGCTTCGCATCAGTCAGTTCTTAGCAGTTTATTAGTCTCTTAGCTCTGCGTTCAATAGTCTCAAGTGCTTCAAGGTATTTTAATTATCTTCAGAACTGTAACTTTTTTAACCATACGGAAAGATTGATATTAGTATTTTAAAAGATCCAACTTTCAAAAATAATTGTATTGAGAAAAAAATCACCAACCGCCTCGCCGGGGCAGGATAGGGACTGTTAGCGGTACCCTATCTTGCCTCTATTATATAAAAGGTTCACATTTTTTCCAGTCAGGTTTATTAAATTTTTAGTACATTGACTTGTTTCTTATATACCCAATGCAATAATTTGACCACAATCTCACCTGATGGAAAGTGATGATGCTGCCAAAGATTTAGCAAGCTTGTCTAGAAGGTACCTATTCACTCTTGACTTAAAGACTCCCAATTTTACTCTTTACTGCTCCAAAAAAAAGGTGTAAAGGGTGGACTTATCGCTAATATATTATTATTTCTACAGTGTGAGCGGTTCTCCTGCTCAAGTACAATAAACGGAGCTGATTCACTCGGTGGTGGTACTTGGAACGAGCACTACCCCGAATATGGAGTCCGTGAAAGTGAATACAAAGCTCCACCTAAGAGTAACAATAACAAATATAAAATTAAGAAAAACCGCGGGAGACAGATTGATCTTAATCAAGAGAGAATACCTAATTATGCTGGGATAGAAGGTTATTAAAATAAAATTAAAAATGTCCTGACACATGATTAGTAAAACCATCTATATACAAACTTAATTAACCTACTACCCTCATGCAAAAAGTCGTTAAGTTGTAGATTATTAAAATGTTTTGGTACAAACTCACGTTTGAACTATTAAATTAAAATTAAAACGGGAATTAGCGTGACTGTGCGAGGTGGGACGCGACGGCGAGCGCTCCGTACTGATCCTGAAGAAGGCTTCCGAATGAAGCCGAAGCAATTGTCGATCTAGACATCGACTATGCGTAATTACCGTGACTCACGCGATGTCGATGTTTAGATCGAACAAGGCTTCCAAATAAAGCCGAAACAATAGTCGATCACATCGACTACACGTAATAACCGTGACTCGCGCGTTGTTGATCTTTAGTTCGAACAAGGCTTCCAAATAAAGCCGAAACAATTGTCGATCTAGACATCAGCTATGCGTAATTACCGTGACTCGCGCATTGTCGATCTTTAGTTCTAAGAAGGTTTCCGAATGAAGCCGAAACAATTGTCGATCTAGACATCAGTTACGCGTAATTACCGTGACTCGCGCATTGTCGATCTTTAGTTCGAAGAAGGCTTCCGAATGAAGCTGAAACAATTGTCGATCTAGACATCAGCTACGCGTAATTACCGTGACTCGCGCATTGTCGATGTTTAGATCGAAGAAGGCTTCCGAATGAAGCCGAAACAATTGTCGATCTAGACATCAGCTACGCGTAATTACCGTGACTCGCTCATTGTGGATGTTTAGTTCGAAGAAGGCTTCCGAATGAAGCCGAAACAATTGTCGATCTAGACATCAGCTACGCGTAATTACCGTGACTCGCGCGTTGTCGATGTTTAGATCGAAGAAGGCTTCCGAATGAAGCTGAAACAATTGTCAATCTAGACATCAGCTACGCGTAATTACCGTGACTCGCGCATTGTCGATGTTTAGATCGAAGAAGGCTTCCGAATGAAGCTGAAACAATTGTCAATCTAGACATCAGCTACGCGTAATTATCGCGACTCGCGCATTGTCGATGTTTAGATCGAAGAAGGTTTCCGTATGATGCCAAAATTTGTCGATCTAGACATCGATTATACGCGTAATTACCGTGACTCGCGCGTTGTCGATTTTTAGATCGTGTCGATCTATACATCTACTACGCGTGAGTCACGCTAATTCCCGTTTTAATTTTGATTTAATAGTTAATAATTAAATCATTTAATTAAATGCAATTTGTGATTATCTGACTATTATTTAATGCCTATATGTTGACCCGACTGCCAAGGAAGTTATTTCATTTGCGCGTATCGTGTATGTATGTTTGTAAATTTCAAAATTATCTCGTATCTTCCAAACGGTTGGATGAATTTCAACACTTATACGTTAGTTTCATCTCAAAAATCCAAGTGTCTTGAGAAAGTTTGAAAAAAAAAACAACCCAAATGGCGGATTTTCGGCACTAAATTGGAATTCGTTTTTTTTTAACCAATATCTATTAGCCCTACCGCTTAGGTTGATTAATTGTGTTGTGGCTATCGGAAACATTTACATCATACACACAATCACACCCAGAACCAGAAACACACATTTCTCTTGAGGATAAAACTTGTGTTTTCATCAGGAATCGGATCATACCTGTTTCATAAAAGGCGAACGCGCCCAACTTAGCCAACGGGCTGTTAAAACTAACATACTTACAAGCATAGGCAGATAAAACATAAACATAAACGCTTTCACACTTACAGCCCCACACTAAGTCCGATGACTTGTATCGTGGGTGCCGGAAACATTCACATCACACACACAATCACAACCAGAACAAGAAACACAAATTATCCATGGAGTGAAAACTTGTGTTCCCGCCGGGAATTGAACCCGATACCCCTGCTTAGTAGCCGGACACTGACCCAATTTAGCCAATGGGCAGTTCTACATAAACATTCTTTGGGTCGCGCAGCAGGGTAAAGATATGAAGCAAATTGTAAAGCCGAGTCTTAAGCTGGCAATTTGCAAGAACTATCAAAGGTAGTAAAGTTAAGTATAAGCTTATAACTTAAGTTAGTGTTCTCGCTTCTTTTGCAATAAATTATACTTACTTAAATACTTATTCGCCAAGTGTTGCCAAGTTTTCAGATTCCTATGAAAGATAGAATAATTTAAACGTGAGCAAAGCTTAAAAAAACCGACTTCACCGTTGATATTTTGGTTTTGACTTGATCAATTTGGATAAAATTTATATGGGATCTTTGAAGTATGGGACCATCTCTGAAGAATTAAAAAAAAATATAATGAAAAAAAATGCACCGCCGTTTCTTGCCAGGTTCTTATCGAGATGGCTGTAATTTTGAGAATCTGGCACGGTCATTCACTTTCATGAGTGCCTCTTTGGGGCCCATGTGAATAAACTATTTTGATTAACTAGCTACGTTCATAATCCGTACAGCGAAGGAGTGGAACTCATTGCCTGCGTCTTTGTTCCCTGAACAGTATAATCTGGGAGTCTTCAAGTCTACAGTGAATAGGTACCTTCTAGGCAAGCATGTTCCATCTTTGGCCGCATCGTCACTTTCCATCAGGTGAGATAGCGGTCAAATGCTTGTCTATCCAGAATAAAAAAAAAAAAACCTACCCATAGGTATTAAACCAAATATAAAAATGTCTATATATTTTTGTAAAATAATATCCACATTGATATGCGGATCTTCTTATAACGATGCCTAACTTAGGCTACTTAGATTTTCCGATATTCAAAAGCTCGGAGAATTAAGCCTTTTAGCACTTCAGAACTATCGACCTACAAACTTTATACCCTACAAGCTGATCGCTGTAAGAGTTCACATGGTAATGTTCTTAATTGACTTAACATAATAACTGGGTTGAGAGGTGGTAGAGCATTTTGTGAGGCTTGCTACCAAAGTAGCTTACCACCATCAAGTTGAAACTCTGTCGCCAAGCCAAATACGGTGTTCCGGCAGTTATCCTTGAGAGCCTGCGTATTCCAGGTCTAGTGTGTTTACCAGCTTCGATTCACGCTTCAAACACTAGCATGTCGCAAATAAAAAAAAAATTACATAAACGCTTTCACACTCACAGCCCCGCACTAAGTTCGATGACTTGTGTCGTGGGTGCCGGTAACGTTCACATCACACACACAATCACAACCAGAACCAGAATTACAAATTTTCCTTGGGGAGAAAGTTTCAGCCGGAAATCGAATCCGATACCTTAGAAAGCGAACGCCACCTAACTAAGCCAAAGATCAGTTTATGAGCAGTTCTTTTGTTTAACAGTGTATGTTGTATATGACTAGAGGCTGTGTTGGACAGTGACCTCTCAAGTCTGTTTTTGCATAGTTTAAAACGAAATAATAGTTTATTTACTGGCTCTGTGAGCTGAAGACTTCGCATATTTCTCGAAATGGCTGAAATGTATTTTTTACTTTTTCAACCCCCATTTCAAAAACTGAATCGACAAATTTTTTTTGTATAATTATCAAACCTGCTTATAAAATTTCACGAGAATCGGTTGAGAATTGCAGTCTGTAGAAGAAAACAGCCAAAAATCCGCCGGACATGCGAAAACAATTTTGCTTAAGCTGAAACGGAGACGCTTCGCTTGGTCAAATATATGTTACATTGAAGTCATTATATTTTGTAAAAAGAGCACATTTTGGAAAGGAAATATATAATTCGGAAAGTTCGAACCCACGGCTATATAGGTGTCTAGCCAGAATCAGAATCAGAATCAGAATCAGAAACAATTTTATATATATATTATTATAAATTTAGTCATATAAAAGTATCAACAGTAAATGTCCATTTCAGACGTACAATAACATTCAGTGGAACAATTTTGTTCCTATAGAAAATTACAACGATTTTTTATTTTTTATATTTACAAAAGAAGTATAATCTAACATTGCCAAATTGCTTTAGCCGCTAAGCTATCTATGCTCTGCTTTATAACAAACGATAAACGAAACAGCAAGTCTTTTTTTTATATTTTTTTTTATTCAATATAGACAAGCATTTGACCACTATCTCACCTGATGGTAAGCGATGATGGTAAGTCTAGTCGAAGGCAGGTTTAACGTCGATCCCAGTCATAATAACGACTAGATCCGGTTGAATCTAGTACTGGATACAGGTGAATACGGTTAAGTTAAATACTGGATTCGAATGTATACTGCTGGAACCGTCTGAAATTTGTATATTCAGGTTGAATCCGGTTAAGCCATGAACTTGATTCGAATTTATTCAGCTGGAACTGTTCAGCCACAAAATAGTGATAATTAATGTAAAAGTAAAAAGTTAAAATTGTTTTTTTCATAAATTATTGTACATTTTACAAATTGCGGCCCTAGTTACCAAACTGGGTGTGACTAACACCCGTATCTTGGTAATTAGTTCCTTCCTAAGGTGAACATTTTATTTAGTACTTCTTATCTAGGTCGTTAAAACATTAAATGAAAAATTAGATAAACAAACAAGACAAAATTTAAATCAAGCGTTATTTTGAAATTATAAGAACATATTTTTACAGTACATATAGTCTGGAAGCTAGTGGATGCCAGTTTCCATTTTCGGCTGTTATTTCGTTGTTAAACATAATCCAACCTAGCCTTTTGTTATGGAACTGGCCATTGTTAATGTACACGTATAATGTACTAGTTATATATCGTGAATATCGTCGCAAGGATCGATAAAGACTCAGTGTTTTATTGCATACATTTCGGAGAGAATTTAACGGAGTTACACACGCTTTCCATGCCTAAGTGTACGGCCTGAGTGCACGCTCTATTCGAGCGTCGGGCGGGGCGGGGCGTGCAGCGTTCATGTTAAACACGTGCTACCTGTAGTGGCCGTCCTGAGTGCCGGCCGAGAGGAGCCTGGGCAGCAGCGGGCTTGTTTGCGTCGAGCGGGGAGTCGCGTGCAAGTTCATACCAGTTAGTGTTTTGCAGCGGTGATACGAGCGTTCTTGAAGGATGTCGTTTGAAGAAATAATTTCAGAAATACAAAATAAACCTGAAATATGGTTATCTTCGCATTCTTTAAATATGAAATGTATCTTCATTCACCCTTAATGTTTCAAATAACGTAGAAAACTCTCCAAATTATTTTCTTTGCTTCACAATGTTACTAGGAACTTGTCTTGACTCATAATTAAATTTTAGCCACAAATTTTCTTCTAAATACATATCAATAATATCTTACGACGCAGACGCCATGATCGACACAAACGACCGCCACCACAAACGCTGAGCGTGCACTGAGGCCACTTAAAGAACGCGCTTTCGACCGCTCTTCCCCGCCCCGCCCGACGCTCGAATAGAGCGTGCACTCAGGCCGTACACTAAGTTTCTCAACTCATTTCCATATCAAAATACCTGACCGAAATCAGACTGAAATTTAAATTTGGAATTTGAATTATATCATCGAACAAACAAACGGGTAACCGCTATTTACTCGACTACGGCAAAGCAAAAGGGAAGGTTATGTTTTTGACCGGTATGTGTGTATTGATCCACTTTACAAGATGAGATAAAAAAAAGGTAACAAACAAGCTTATACGTAAAGTATCACAACAGGCGGCCTTATCACTCATAGCGATCTCTGCCAGGCAATCTTCGGATGAAGAGAACTATAGAATGTAATAGATGGTATAATAGATAAATGGGTGTATGAAATACCTGTGTATGTATGTTTATCTGTTCCCTCATAACTTCTAAACTACTAATATAAATTATAATTCGTTTTATCCAGCCAAATTCGATTAAAATTTAATCGAAAAAGTGAATCGATTCTTTCACGTGCAGTCAGATTGACTACCCTTCTATTTTTGAACAGCTAGATGGCGGTCGACCGTTGAGGAGCGAAGTCACTAGACACCGCATGAGTGCTACCAGACCACATTACTTATCTCTGTTGCAAACGGTTTTAATTCGAATACGACATAACTTTAAAGAAATAAGGTTCATTTTTTCTTTTCATATAAAAACTGCTCGCAACAAATATATGTAATAAGGGGTAATTGGGTACTATTATTTATTCTGTGAAAACCAGTCTATAGTTATTATAAAAGCCATGGAGAAGGCGGTGACTTTTCAACCGTCTTAAAAAGTAAGAGGTTTTGTATTCGTCACATATGTTTATTTATGTACATAACGTCATTGAGTAGTGTCAATGTAATAATGAGATTATTGCAATAAGGGGTTTAGAATTAACAACAAAGTAGTTTTTTTTAATCTGATTTATTTTTTCTTTTCAACTGGTTAATAAACTATAGAAAACAGTTTATTAATCTTGCAGGGAGTGGTATAGAATCGACAACTGGGCAGAATTTTTTTTCCAAACCTTTTTTTTTCATTTTTACTTGTCGTTAGTGTGGCTTAGACAGTTTGGTAGTAACTGTCAAATAAACTATAGCAGCTCTGTTTTTCTATAAGTACAAAAACACTGATTAAAGTCAGCATTTTAATCCACTTATTGCGTGTCTATCAAAAGTAATCGAGCACAAAATACGTACTTCGTTTTGTATCGCCGAAGTGAGGTGAAGCGACTCGATGCAAGGAAATTAAACTGTTACACTGCGAGACCTTTACAAGCAACGATTTTAATTTGTCTTTATTAAAATAAAAGATAGCGCGACTCGAAGGCGGATAAGGTTTGTCACATAAATCCTGTAATAAATCCTGTATTAGTTATTTAAAAGTGTTTTAAACAAAATGCGCCACCGAGTTTCTTGCCACGTTCTTCTCGAGATGTCTGTAAATTTGCGAATCTGGCAGTAGAGTCATTTACTTTCATGAGTGCCTCTTTGTGGATCATGTAAATGAATGATTTCATTTTGAAACAAAACCAAATCAAAATTGGTCTAGCTATTTGGAAGCTACGATGCCACAGCAGACACACACACATATAGCGGTCAAAATTATTCACTACTTCAAAAGTTACCTCATAATTTCTTTCGTTGTGAGCCGATTTTGATGATTATTTTTTTATTGAATTTTGAATTGAAATTTGGCCAAGATCTGATCAGTAGTTCTTGAAATATCGTCAATAATGCGTGTTTAGTACATCTAATCTGATCAAAGTACCGAAGATAAAGCGGTGAAGTCGGTTTTCTTAAGCTTTGCTGGCGTTTGATTATGTTTTGTAGATTCAGTTTTTGAAATCTTTTAAAAAAGGTTGAGATATGGGGGATGGAAACGTAAAAACCATATTTCAGTCTTTTCGAAAAATACGCGAGAGCTGACATACTGCTACTACTTTATATTACTTTATTTATTTATTATTAATCGTCCCTTCTAAACGTCCCCTTTCACGGCTCGTCAAAGTGAGCGTCAATCACCAGAACACGCTCTTTACCTAGTTGCCTACATACTACATGCTTGCCTACAAACTACCTACAGTTGTTTACAATTTCACCGTTAATTAAATAACATTTGTTGTGGCTTAAAGCGTGTAAATCGTCGAATAATTAGGAACACTTAAGATATAAATTATGAAAATAATACAATACTTGTAACGCAACACTTTCTATCTCTTCAAATATTTTTGGAACGAAAGTTCCTTATCGCGCGTTGCAAAAGGGGGGTAGACGGAAAAAATTAAGCCAAAAGTTGTAACAACACTTTTTGCTATAGTTGTAAGCCATACCACGTTCTCGTCCGATCACCGAAGTTAAGCAACGTCGGGCGCGGTCAGTACTTGGATGGGTGACCGCCTGGGAATACCGCGTGATGTTGGTTTTTACATGTTTCTTTTAATTTTGAAACGAAAGTTCCTTATCGCGCTTTGCGAAAGGGAGCTAGACGGAAATTGAACTTCGTTCCATCCGGGTGTTCCTTGACACCTCTCAAGTTTTTTTTGTACTGTTCTGCTGCTATAGTATATGTCTTGTATAAGTAAGTGTTTAACTTCAATATTTAATAATCTTAAATCGTACACCCCCGTTACATCGTTCTAATCAAAATCCACTTCATCCAAAGGTTGTCTGGAAGAGATCACTGTTAGCGATTAGACTGCCGTTCGTACACTTTAATCTATTGAATTTATTTATTTTTACGTGTGTTTTTTGTAAGGTGTGTCAGTAAAGAGTTATCTATCTATAGAATAGAATAGAATAGAAATCATTTTATTGCTAAATATTAAATTAAATTGATTCTATCATTTTCTCATATATTTTATTTAGTTTATTAGGTTGTTTATTTGACTAAAGACTTTTTTTTCTTTGACAAAATGGCGGCAATACACTTTTCTATGCTTGGACGCTAGAGAGGTGACGATGGCTCAAGGTGTTGGATTGTCGTCAACGCGAGGAACGCTACCAACTGTTAGTAGGCTTGAGCACTTGAGTTACCTATAAGCTCGATGCCTTGTAGATAACATTGGAATTTGCTGTATAGATGTACATCGTTTTATAGTTTAGATTTAGGAAATATCGATTGGGCTATAGATAGAAACTCAAACAAAAAAATTATATTCATATTCATTTATTCATATTTTCCATGCACGTCAACGAGAAAGAGAAATAGCACTATTATTTCATTTCATTTCATTTCATTTATTATACACACAATTATAACATCATTACAGCCTAAGCCAAGACGATGTTATAAGGAAATACATAGCACTTAATTTAATATACATATATATAGTTTGTAATAAAATATACCTAATTTTCTAGAACTTTCTGTACCGCCTCTGTGAATTGCGGCAGGGAGACATTAAAAATATCTTGATCGTTCGATACACTATTTATAATTCGTATTGCCCGAGACAAAGGTGAAAACTTAAGTAAGTTGGTCCTCGGTGTGGGCACCTCGAGCGTGGGCGTAGGACGGCGCGCGCCTCCCGCCCCCGCCGGCGCGCGCAGCCGCAGCGCCGCCAGCACCTCCGGGTGGTGCAGGAGGCCGCGCAGCACGCGGAACACGTACCGCGCCAGCGCCACGTCGCGCCGCACGCTCAGCCGACTGTACCCCACCATGCCGATAACGAACAGGCTCGGGTACATGAGCGGGTAGAACGGGTACACACCGAATTCCTTCTTATACAAAAATCGACAAAACTTATTTTGGATCTTTTCTACCATGAGGCTATACTTAGCTTCGTTGGGATTCCAGATCATGGCGCTCGTTTCGAGATGACTCCTGACGAGCGCATTATATAAAATTTTAATAATATCGATATTATTGAAATCCTTCCCTTCCCGAAGTATAAAACCTAGGTTCCGGAAGGATTTGCCGCATATATCGATAATATGCTCGCGAAACATCAGTTCGGGTACCATTTTGATGCCTAGGTCCCGCACCTCGTTGACTCGCGGCATCACGACCGAGTCCATCTCGTAAACGTGGTGCAGTGGAGTACGTGCGCGGCTAAAAGTCATTATGGCACATTTGTTGACGTTAAAATTTAACTTATTCGTTTTACTCCACTGCACCACATTATCGATATCCCGCTGCAGTCGTTGACAATCCGAAGTGCCCTCCACTGACAAAAACAGCTTCAAGTCGTCTGCGAACAGCAAACACCTCGACTCCTCCACAACAGACGGCAGATCGTTAATCATAAGGATAAATTCTAACGGCCCGAGGTTGCTACCCTGACTCACGCCCGAAAGCGTTAGATAGGGTGTCGACTCGTATCCCGCGTAATCCACATATTGCCGGCGGTTGCCGAGGTAACTCGCGAAAAACTTAAGAAGGTGTGGTGTGAACCCTAACCCGGCGAACTTAGCCAGAAGAATATCATTGTCGACCATATCGAATGCGCGGCTAAAATCGAAATATGCGGTGTCTACCTGCCCAGATGCATCTATTGCTGGAGCTAAGTACGTCATAAATGACATCAGGTTACTTCCTGTACTTCGACTCGGCCGGAAACCATGCTGAGCGTCAGTCAGCTGTGCACTCACTTGGGTATAAATACATTTGTGCAGCGCCGACTCAAACACCTTTGCGAACGCCGACAGCACAGCCACCGGTCGGTAGCCGCTTACGTCAGAACCCGAGCTCGCTTTCGGTACCGGGATTACTCTGGTTAATTTCCAACGATCCGGGTATGAGCCCACCATTAAAAATAAATTAAAAATATGCAGTAAGGGTTCCTCAAATACTGAGCTACAATCCCTAACCATGTAGGGTGGTATACCATCTGGGCCCGCTGACTGCTTGGGCTTCAGGCGGCGGAGCACAGCACGCAGCTCGCGTAGGCCGAGCTGGCCGACGTGTACGCGAGCTGCGCCCGCGCCCGCGCCGCCCGCGCTCTCCGCCGCCGCCGGGTCCAGGATCGGTCGTTCCGCTCGGTACACAGAATGAAAGTAAGAAGCGAAGCATTCTGCGCAATCTTTTTCACTTAATTCTTGTCCATTGTTCGTGATCCGATTTTTAGCTCGTTTGACTCGCTTGCCCCTGATGTAATTCCAAAATGATTTAGGGTCATTTTTAACGTTCGCCTGAATTTTGTTCTGGTAAGCTCTATAGGTTGTATATAATTTAATTTTGACTTTAGCTCGATAATCTGAAAAGCTCTCATAATCACTCTGCGATCCGGTCGCTTTGTATAATTTGTGGTACCGCCACTTTGTCCTAATATCGCTTATGAGATCGGGAGTAAACCAGTTTGGATAGTTATAGGTAGATTTAGTATTATGTAATTTATGTATTTTCTTAGGAGTGCATTCACCGATGGCTTCGTTAACTACTTTATACAAAAAAGTTAACGCCTCATCAGGGTCCTGTATATCATACAAAGCATCCCAATCTATACTATAGAAATTACTGTATAATCTATAAAAATCCGTTTTATTAAAATTCCAACTTTGCTTCCTATTTGACATGTCATCTTGCCCACCTTGCTTCGATGATCCCGTTGACAACGGTTGTCGGCGCAAGCGCATCGCCGCGCTTACCATCAGTGGCGGGTGATGAACGTCAACATCAACTAATGGTTCGTCCGACTGTTTTACCACCAAGTCACTCGCACAAAACGTTGTTAATACTAAGTCTAGTGCACGATCATTTACATTAAAAATATTGTTTACCTGCCGAAATCCACAGAAGGCGATCACATATTCTAAATAACATTGAACTTCTACTGATGTAGAAGGCATATTAAAGTCACCAAACACAAGAACATTAGAATATTTGACACATACGTTTTCTAGAATCTGAAATAAATGCATGTATTCGTTTGAATCACATTTTGGTGGAATATAAACCACACAACATAAAAATAAACAATTATTTCTTCGGTGTACTGTCGCGCAAACAATCTCAAATAAGGCAGAGTTTACATTGGCGATCGAAACACGTTGCAGTTCTAGGCGTGGCGATGCCGCTAGAAATACACCACCCTGTTTGCGACCATCAGTTCGGTCGCATCTAAGAATTTTAAACTGGGGTGGAATAACTTCCCCGTCGTAAATAGACTCATTAAGACCCGATTCCGTGATGGCAAAAAGGTCACAAGTCGATGTCAATATGTTAGTACAGAATGTTAGTGTTTTCGTCCGCAGTCCTCGAACATTCTGGTAAAATACATGAATGTCTATAGATTTTCTAGTCATTCTTCGTTGGCTTCCGAAAGTTGCGAAACCACACCCATTCATTAAACTGACTATTTACAGGCCAGCTGTCCGCACAGTTGATTTTATCAAAAAGCAACTCGGGTACTCCGACCATAAATGACGAATAGTCTCGTTTGGTCTTAAGAATTATTTTTTCAACCTTTACATCGCTGGTTCCACAGATCTTCGTGACATGTTCCAATATGGCTTTCTCAGAAGTGTCGGTGTGGAGTGACCATACGTGCAAAAATTTCTTTTTTTGTATTGCCTGAAATGTAGAAATTTGCACATTTTCTCCTGATAGGATAGAATGCTTTTTTGCCTTCTTTGAGTTACTTACAACCTTCCACTCTTCAGACTCATTAGTCTCCTTCTCTCGCATTGCAGGAGGTGCGATGGCGATCGATAACACGCCGTCATTTTGCTTCGGTTGTGTAGACGCTGCCTTAGTAGTTCGCTTTATGGCCCGGCGCTCGCGTTCCGATACCGGTTTAGGTAAACCCGGCGCTATAGCATTCTCACTGTTTGTCTCACTCGCACTCAAGGTAGTTGAAGCAATGCCCGAATCTTCTGTCTTGCTTCTCATTGCTTCCATTGATGATAAATTTGCAAGTAGCTTTTCAATCATAGAAGAAAGATCTCCAATTATAATTATAATCCTACTAATATTATAAATCCGAAAGTTTGTGTGTAAGTGTGTAAGTATGTTTGTTCCCTCTTCACGCTTTAACGGCTGAACGGATTTGGATGAAATTTGGAATGTACATAGATTATACCTAGGATTAGCACATAGGCTACTTTTTAATTTAACTTGATAATAGCAGGCGAAGCCGCGGGGCACGGCTAGTTAAAAATAAAAACAAATGTCATATATAATAAATTCATAGGCATTAAAAATTTAAATTAGATAAATATATTATATTGTTACAATTTCCGACAATTACACATTTATTTTAGTCACATTCACATATTCAGCGTAGCTATAAAACGGGATATCATATTCTCTATTGACCTTCAGACATTCAACTCTTGACATAAATAATATACAGATACTCACCAATATAAAAAAAAACTGTTTCTTTATGGTTCTTTTTGCTATTCCAAATGTATTCTTTATTATAATAAAGGAGCAAGGCTATGTATTTTAACGATAAGCATATCATCCTTAACATTTTTATCAGTATTAAATTAATACATTTTATTGCCTGAGGCTCTCTGTCGGGTAAGGCCGGGAGCTCGAGATTTCAATATAAATCTTTTATCTTATAATTTCAGAATGTACAAATAATTATTTTCTTTTAGGAGGCCTTCCTTGGGGCAAAAAGTTGTCTAGAAAATAATGCTTTCTTTTTTTTACACGAATGACATAATAATTCTACTGTCTTCGGAAGGTTGTGAGAACCGTTCGTTTTACCTCAAGTTAATTTATAACCGAAAAACATAAAGACAAAGTTAATTAATTGATTTATTATTATTTATATAGTGTTTATCCCGATAAGGTTGTTAGGCTTCAAGCAGGATGCAAGCACGCTGCGAAAGCCGTGCAGATTCCCCGAGGGTAGTAGCCCTCGGCGCCCAGCTGTGGTAAGAGTATTATAACCCTAAGACCCCTTTACTGACGCCAAGACAGGCGCAGATGAATTACTCTGACTAAAGGCCGCGTCTGGTTTCATCATATTGGTTGGAAGGTGTGCGTCACAACCGACAGATGGTGACAGCAGAGCGGAGCAAGTGTATAAAAGAGCGATTTCCTACCCGCGTGATTCACATCGTCCGGTACACAGACCACAATCAGACTAAACAGTCCTCGCCGGCGAGGACGTAGATTCTCTCGTCATGTCTCTCCAAATTCTAGTCAAAATCGATCTAATCAAACTTTTCGCATTCATAGGGCCCATTATCCACGGTACTCTCATGTACCGGGGCGTTTCTCTCCCGTTCTCCCTGTCCTGGCAACGGTCCAAGCCGAGGCTCGCAGCTCCTAGGTGGCCCTTGTGCTAGTTGCCTACACCCTCTCTTTT
Organism: Lomographa bimaculata; assembly: GCA_948107665.1. Lineage (NCBI taxonomy): Eukaryota > Metazoa > Arthropoda > Insecta > Lepidoptera > Geometridae > Lomographa > Lomographa bimaculata. Next base: position 8,428,677 of record OX403610.1, on the reverse strand, counting down.
GCGGCTGAGCGCCTTTCGCGCTCGCCCCCCCGCCCGGTGACGCTGCAGAGGCTACACACAGCCAGCAGCATGTAGTCCGTACTAAAAAAAAAAAAAAACCGCGTGATTCACTCTCGTTCTAGCGTTCGGCGAGTCAACAGCTCCTGAGGATGCCTCGTGTAGAGGCGAAACACGCGTTGAACAGGGTTTGGCGAGAGCAGAAGCTTCAGCGGAGTTCCCACAATACTAACACTAACTTTCGCAGCGTGCGGGCGGAACTGCCCGTTAGCTTAGTTGTGTGAGCATTAGCCTTCTGAGCTGGGGTATCGGGTTCGATTCCCGGCGGGAGCACAAGTCTTCTCCCCAAGGAAAATTTGTGTTTCTGGTTCTGGTTATGATTGTGTGTGTGATGTGAATGTTTCCAGCACTCACGACACAAGTTATCAGTGCAGGGCTGTGAGTGTGAAAGCGTTTATGTCTAATATTGAAAGTGAAATATCTTTATATAATTTTTCTGTACGTGTTTTTAAGTCCTTCTATACGGCTGGACCAATTTGATAACATTTTCCGTGTGTTCACTGTGGATTGTACTCAATAAATGATTTTTTAATTTATATATTTAATTAACGGGTCCGCTACTAATCATATATTTCTATTAGTAACATTATGTAATAAAATCCGTGTCTGAATTCAAACAATCTACCCTCATTTAAACTTCAGTCCAATCTAGTAATATCTAAATGAAACTGGTTAAATTCTAGTTCAAACTGACAATAACCAGTCTGAGCCGGTTCGTTGTCAGCAGTTTGCACGACGTTAATTCTATTGTTAACCGCTAGACGGTCTACCTACTGTTTCTACTGAGAGTTTACCTAACACTAGCTATTTACTCATAAGCTTGGTGTCTTGTGCCTAAATTAGTTCTTTGGTGTATACAGTTTTGATTTAGTTTTAGGAAATATAGGCAATTGGCCCGTAGATACCAGAAAACAAGAATATAATTCACATAAAAGGATATTATTTTTTAACTTGAGTTTTTAATAAATCTTGAGTTGAGCACGTTTGATATTCACATGTAAAGCATTCCACAGACGCACGGCTTCTATGGTGAAAGATTAATCAAAGAAGACGTACCATAGCGAGCTGGGGTACGTGCGTATCTATGAAGATCATATACTTATTTGTTTGTACTATGCTCGTACTGTGCGCTGGCATTTTGAGACGCAAATTTTCCGATACCTTAACAACAGGGAATTAGAGGAGTCAAAGAACTTGAAGTTTTTAGATACCTATTCACTCTAGACTTGAAGATACCCACGTTGTACCATTTAGAAAACAAAGACGCACCGGAGGATTCTATGATTATTTTGTAAAAATAGCCATAATCCGGCCAAATCCGTAGGTAAAATAAAATTAACGATTTTTTAAAATTAAATACTGACTTCATTCGTAAATATCTCCGAAACTCTTCATCAGACCCCCTATTACCTATCTTTGTTGCAAACGGTTTCAATACTAAATTGACAAAACTCCTAAGAAATAAGGTTCATTTTTGCTTAATTCTAATAGAAACCGCGTGCAACAAATATACGTAATAGGGGGTCAGATCTTGATCGAATTTAAACTGGACCAACTAAAACGTATATATTTTTGAACGAAATAATAATCCGACGAATTGAGAACCTCCTCCTTTTAAGCTATTGCATAGCTTCTATCGCGGGCCTTGAGCGTGCAGACCGAATCCAGACATTCCGTAACGAAAATAACCTAACACCCCCCACTTAGTTTTGCCATCTGTCGATGAATAGCAGAACTTTTAATGACTTTTTTGAAATATCACGCTTGTCTCTTTAGTTCAGCAACTCGCCTCTAGGTGGCAGGAAAAAAAATACTGCATAAATAAAATAAATAAATAATTATAATTGCATAAGTTGATAAAAAATTATATGCAATAGCTTTACCGCGGCAGTCCCCGAGTGCCACACGTCTTTTTTTAGATCGGTAACTGAAATAAACAAGTGACATTATCAACAATTTGATAATACTCCAACATCATCTGGTAAACGTTTGCACCGACATTCAACATAGCCAAGAACACTCTCGATAAGGACACGGACCTAAAGTCTCATCATCATCACCAGCGCCACTGAGCCCGATCTTCGGCTCTTCTTTTCCAGTCGTTACCAGCAGCCCTACGTATATCGTCGCTCCACCTAGTCACAGGACGTCCTCTGCTACGCTTACCGATTCGTGGTCTCCACTCCAGAACTCGTCTACTCCAACGGTTGTCAGTTCTGCGGCATATGTGACCAGCCCACTGCCACTTCAGCTTGCCAATCCTTTTTTTTATGTACGATAGGCAAGCGTTAGACCACAATCTCACCTGATGGAAAACGATGATGCGGCCGAAGATGTAGCACGCTTGCCTAGAAGGTACCTGTTTACTCTTGACTTGAAGACTCCCAAATTATACTGTTCGGGGAACAAAGACGAGGGCAATGAGTTCCACTCCTTCGCTGTACGGATGATAAACGTAGAAGCGAAACGCTTCGAGTAAACTGGAGGTATGTCAACCATACCTATATGGATGACGTTTGACAGTTTGTCTTCTTGTTAGATGGTAAAACCGGCATGGGGGAATTAGCTCGTGTAAATCCTGCGCACACTCTCCAAAGTGTAAACGGTAGAACACCGATAGACTTGCGACCTTACGTCGGGTCCTTTGAGCTATGTTGATGACTTTCGTTCTCTAGTGAATTACTTCGTTTCAGATTCGATCCCTTAGAGATACACCGATCATAGCTTTTTCCATAGTTCGCTGAGCGACTTTGAATTGGTGTACTAGTCCTGCCATATTAAATTTAAATATTAAAACCACTTGCGTATCCTACGCACATGTCAACTCAAAAATATTTAATTTTAAAACATGTTACGTATACGCCTCGTTTTGAAAGCCATCCCAACAATGTGCATTCCTCTGTACGTCCCTACTCCCTGTTATGAAACCCTTTGTGGTCAAAAAACCTATATGGTGTCAATTTTAGAGGTGACACTACCATACCTACTTTCTAAAAAGAAAACAGAAATGTGTAAGCAAGTCAATATAATAATACTAAAACATCAAAATCTCGACTGCGTAGATATTGAGTACCTATACAATTTTTTTAATGCTAAATAGACATTTGTTCACCACCTCACCGGATAAAAAATGAAACTGCGGCCGAAGATGTAGCATGCTTGCCTAGAAGATTCCTATTCACTTTACACTTGAAGACTCCCAGGTTATACCGTTCAGGAAACACAGATGCGGGCAATGAGTTCCACTCCCTTGCCGTACGTAGATTTATTTATTTATTTATTTATTCTTTTGCACAATACATATGTACACGGAGGACTTAATGCTAATACAGCATTTTCTGCCAGTCAACCGAAAAGGTGCAGAAAAATTCGTGGTAGTGCAGTATAAGGGGTTAATATCTATTATTTATGATTTAAAATATACCAACATATATACACATAACATACAACAAATATACCAAAATATAAATATATAATATTATCGTACAAAAATAAAATATAAGATAAAAAGTACATAAATACAAAAACTGTATATACTTAGTAAGTATCTTATGACGACAACATAGTAAACGAACTAAACACAAAACATTATGTTGTTATAGTGATGATGATACCATTAAGAGTGGAGCGTTTTAAAGAAATGCGCTTGAGTTATATGATAGTAGATGATGAACGTAGAAGCGAATTAAGAGAATTAAGCGCTTTAATCGAACTGGAGATATGACAACCATAAATGGATAGCATTTGACAGTTTCGTTAAGACCTATTACATATTATATACGATTTTTTTCCATCTTTATCTACGGGCCAATTGTCTATATTTCCTAAAACTAAACTCAAACTATATACAGAAAAGACCTAAGTTACCTACAAGACATCGAGCTTATAGGTGATTCAAGTACTCAAGCCCACTACCAGTGGGTAACGTTCTCACCATGCTGGCGGCATTACCTCTTTGAGGTATCGGGTTCGATTCCTGGTGGGAGCACAAGTTTTCTCCCCAAGGAAAGTTTGTGTTTCTGGTTCTGGTTGTGATTGTGTGTGTGATGTGAATGTTTCCGGCATCCACGACACAAGTCATCGAACTTAGTGTGGGGCTGTGAGTGTGAAAGCGTTTATTTATTTATTATTTATGAGTGTCACTTCTAGATATTAAATATAAATCGAGTTCAGTTGATTCAAGAGATCTCGCATTTTAACATTGTTTGTTTAGGATGTAAAACTGAAAATAAAGTGGATTGGATTGTAGCTCGGAATTCCATGTTTGAAAAGCTTTAGTGGTGATCACAGAAATCACACTAATATTATAAAGCCGAAAGTTTGTGTCTATGCGCGTAAGTATGTTTGTTTCCACTTCACGCTGTAACGGCTGAAAGAATTTGGATAAAGTTTGGAGTGTACATACTTTTTAACTTGATAAACGCAATATGACCCATCTCAAGATAAAAATGGTTCAGCAATTATTATTTTTTTAATTTAATTAAAACGGTACATGCTTACACTAATTACAATAATTAAAGGATTGTTATTTCATAAATCATACATAAAAATTCAGATACCTAATGTTAATTATTCACAATAAAAATCAAAAAAATAAAATAATATATGTCAAATATGCACAGAATTTAAAAATGAAATACCAATCATAATATAATTAATTAATGGCCTCGATTCTGATGTCACACACTAAATTAAATTTAAACTATTCCTGTCTTTTACAAAATAGGAACACAAGACAGAGATAGCATACTGTTGTGTTGTCAAGTTAGTCAGAACTTAAATGTCTATGCAAGCTTAGTCGAGTATGTTATTGGTGTTGACTAAAAACACGCGCCATTCTGCTGTTCATATTTTAAATGATAAACTAGCTTGACAGCTCTAAAATGTATGCTATCTCTGTCTTGTGTTTCTATTTTGTAAGAGACAGGGATAGTTTAAATTTAATTTAGTGAGTGTACATCAGAATCGAGGCCAATGTCAGCTAAAAATGTCAATAATACTAAAATATGATGTCAAGTACACACAGTTCAATAAACATGCATTATAAATTTTAATATACATACTTGCTTATACCCTACATTACAGGGTGAATGTCTTTAGTTTCTAAGTTTAGTCTTATGACCTAATGTACATGTAATGCATATGAATAAATAAATAAATAATAATCAATATAAATATTATTAGATTTATGTACATCTTTCACAAAATTTCAAACACTCGGACAATATCGTCTTCCATCCATCCACAAATAGGTCGCAGCAATGTGCACGGCTTGGTCCCGGTTGGGACCCAGATGAAATATTTCGGTCACATCCTGGACGGGAGGTGGGCCTTCGGGGCCCATTCTTCCCAGTTGGCCCCGGGAGTCATGGGTGCCGTAAAATATACGAATGCTACCCACTGGTAGTGGGCTTGAGCACTTGAGTTACCTAAGCTCTTGATCTTATAGGTAACTAAGGTCCTTGCTGTATATAGTTTTAGTTTAGTTTTAGGAAAAATAGCCAATTGGGCCATAGATAGGCTACATTGAAAAAAAAAGTTAAGTTGCACATAGAGTGTGGCTTAATGAATAGAATCAGATAGAAGACATGATAATGGTCCAGAAAATTTAAAAAAATGCCTAGTAAGAGTCTCACTGTTTCCGAGATAATCGTCACTTTAGGAAATTGTTAAAAACTACAAACAATTCTATAATATATTTGTTTAGTAGAAATTTACCTATTTACCTACAAGTAATATTTTAATCGGAGGAAAAAGCAAAGATTTTTGTTGATAATAACATTTAAATAAAGATTGAAGGATGATGAACGTAGGAGCGAAACGCTTCGAACTGGAAGTATGTTATAAATTGATGACGTTTGATAGTTTGTTCTTAGATGGTATAATTAAACGCAGGCAAAGCTTAAAAAAACCGACTTCATCGCTTATTTTTTGGTTCCTCAGAAGAATAATCTACCAAACAAAAAAAAAACATCGAAATCGATTCATAATAATTGGCAGAGATATCGCGTCAAATACATACAAGATAAAAAGCATACAGTCGAATTGAGGACTTCCTTTTTTGAAGTTGGTTGAAATGGGCATGGGGGAATTATATAACTAATAATATAACTCATGCAATTCCTGTGCACACTCTCCAAAATGTAAGCGATAGAATACCCATAAGCTTGCCACCTTACGTCGGTGACCGAGACTATGCAACCTAGACTCGACTAGCTTATTGTCGCCAATGAGTCTTTCGGCTCGCAGGTCAATAGATTCAAGAGCTTCTAACTGGTACTTGGCGAATCTATCCCAGAGTTGACCACAAAGTACTAAAATTTACTTCAATATATTCCTATGAAGAAATACTTATGTTTTATCTGCGTTCCCTACTTACATATTCTTGTTTATTATAATTTCATGTCATCCACCAAAATCCATTACATCAAACTCAATGTTTATTTGATGATAGGAGAAATGAAAATAAACATTTCCGTGGTGTTATGATACTGAATTGATATTATTTGTTTGTACGAGAACGGAGTTGGCTTTAGTTCAAGATGGCAGCATGAGTAAATTATTTGTTTTGAGGAATATAGATTATTCATGAGATTTGTGTATAGGAAACTAGCTGACCCGACAGACGTTGTCATGTCTTATAATTCATCAAACGCGCTAACTGTCAAATGCATTCCAAGTAAAAATCGTTGTTAAGTTTTCTGAAGGGCTTTTTTTCTATTAAATTTGGCTCTGCAATCTTGTGCATTTAGCCAGTGTCAAGTCATAATATATTTCAAGTTTATTTCATATTAAAAGTCCTAGTCACAAGTCACAGTCAAATAAAACAGTCAAGGTCCAGTCATAGCCAAGACATACTCTAGTAAAATGGTAGAAACTTTACTAGAACTTCTATTGGGGTGTTGGAGCGAAGGCGAAAATCACGTTTTTCTACTTTGTATGATTAGTCTACATATATGCACGTTTACTAATTATTAACGGTTAATAATCCACCATTATTACACATTAACACTCGAAGAAAAACAGGCTTTTTTTATTACATGACACTGGCTAAATGCCCAAGATTGCGGAGCCAAAACTAAAGTTTTCTGACATTTTCTGCGCAATTTCCTTTATTTTTCTTTCCGTAAGAACCTTCTACAAACTATTAAAAAACGTAGAAAAAAAATCAATAAAGTCGTGCCCCGCGGCTTCGCTCGCTATTATCAAGATAAAAAGTAGTCCTTGTTCTAATCCTATGTATACGCTATGTACATTCCTAACTTCATCCAAATTCGCGCAGCTATTATATATAAGCGTGAAGAGGGAACAAACATACACACTTACAAACTTTCAGATTTATCTTATACCTTTAATTAATTAATTTAAACATAAGTAAAGCTTAAAAAAACCGACTTCTCCGGTTATATCTGACTTAAATATTTGGTTTTGGTTAAATAATGGGGGAGAAATCGGTGAACATACATAAAAAAAACATATAATCGAACATAGGAGAGGAGGTATCCTCCTTTTTTGAAGTCGTTAAAAACGAGCAATTCTTGTATATACATATACATAATCTAAAATAAAAAAAATAGTATGCACGGGGTTTCGGGGGCGAGGTTTCATATTCAGAAAACGTCGTTCAGGTCAAAGCTCGATCATCCAGGTAGTGATATTAGTATGATGTATTAGACATTTATATGTTTTTTTTTTATTTGTGACAGGCTAGTGTTTGACCACTATCTCACCTGATGGTAAGTGACGATGTGATCGAAGCTGGTAAACACACTAGACCTGGAATACGCAGGCTCTCAAGGATAACTGCCGGAACACCGTATTTGGCTTGGCGGCATACTTTCAACTTGATGGTGGTAAGCTACTTTGGTAGCAAGCCAGGCGAGCAACTCACAAAATGCTCTACCACCTCTCAAATGTCACCTGATTAGCACCACCCGGGGACCACGACCCACGACCACAAAAAATATTTTGACCTAAACTCCTAAGTAGAGTACCTAGTAGTCTAGAATGTGTTCAATAACACTTTTCTTACTGCCTCTATTAAAGGTACTTTTTGTGCACTTTGTTCTTAAGTTCTTCGTCAATATGTTATGGCAAAAAAGTTGTAGTGTTTGTAGTGTGTATCATTATACCTGTGTGCTTGTCTGTGGCATTCTAGTTCCCAAACGGTTGAACGGATTTTGATTTTGGTATTTTGATTAGAAGATCGTGAGTATCGAGATTGATCGAGTGTTCTTAGCGGTGTCGTTTACTTTATTCAACTAGGTTAATAAATTCACCTAGGAGCATTAAATAAACTATTTGTACACTTGTATCACTCGTCTTAGATATTGTACATAACAATTCACATTTAATATTAAGTAAAATTTATTCGTGACATCCACTTGAAGCCCCCCTTTGGAACACTATTACATATGGACCACCCTGGTGGTCCAAAGTTACTCGATGTTACTCTTTGACCCCCTGAGTACAAAACCTTTGCAGACGACATCAAGGAGTCTATGTTTGGTGAAAATCGGTGGAGCTGTTTTCATATATATTTTTTTTGCTGTACGTGTATGTCAGAAACGACGATCTCCACAGGGACCTAAACATAAAGATCGTTGAAAAAGTAATAAATAACGCAGAAGCTCACCAACATAGACTTCATCATCATGTGAATGTCAAGGCAATCCAGCTCCTTGACGTAACAGACTTAGTGAGAACACTCAAAAGAACTAAACCATTTGAACTAGTGTCATGTTAGTTAGTATATAAGAGATCAGTGTAATATAAGAGAAGATTGCGGCGTGGTAGAAGAAAGGGATGCTTAGATTTGGACATGTAGAGAGAATGGACGAAAATACATTGACGAAGCAGATTTATAAGGCGAGTGTGAATGGGCAACTTGGTAAGGATCGATCTAGGCGAACGTATCACGACCAGGTCGGAAACGTTTTAATGAAAGGTCAGGTCAAAAGTACCCGCAACCAACGAGCATGTATAAAAAGACTCAAGACTCATTAATGTAGGAAAAGCAAAAGTGTGTCAGAATCGTAGCAGGTGGATAGATGTGGTCTCTGCCTACCCCAATGGGAAAGAGGCGTGACTATATGTATTTATATATAATGAGAGTGCTGCAAAAGAACACATTAACAAAGTGTTTAACCCTAAAATAGAGACAGTTGTAAGTGTTAATGGACACATTCTTAGTAACATCAATGTAGCAGTTTATGTTTTAAAGTTATAATACTGATTAGCCATAGTTTGGTTAGATTGTAATTATAATAGAGTACATTGTCAGAAGTTCTATAGAATTAAAAATAAAGTATGTATGTGATTGAACTCCATCTAAACGGCCGGACGGAATTTGATAATTCTTATGTGTGTTTTGGTGGATTCAAAAATGGGCTAGACATCGAAAAATGTATGAAAAAAATCTCATGGACTGGAGGAATACATCTCTCGAATTTGATAAAGTACAAGGCAAACATGAACATGAAGGAGGTAATCATTTTGTCAATAAGTTTTGACGTGATAACGTCTTATAAATCGATAAACACCAGCTGCACGCACGAAAAAGTGTCACGTTCCGCCTGAGCCTGAGCGTGCAAGCGAGAGCGCGGAACAAGCGATAGAGAGGCACGATCGGCCTAAGCGTTCGTCATATGACGTTATCACGTAAAACTATCGTCCGTAAACCGACTTGCAGACAACAAATTCTTTTTACTATGGTATTAATGTACTAGGTAACAATAAACGTGAAAGAGGTAAAGCGTTTTTTTTTCTTTACGTGGCTAGTTTTAATACACCTAAAATCAATTGAAAATATTCCATTTTTAAATTGATACCATCTGTTTGCTCCGTTGGAAGCCAGAAGTCTTGGCTTCAGTTCAAAACGTTTTTACGTAGACATTGGAAACAATAGGTTTCTAAAGAAACATCAGCTCTGCCCCCCGATTACCTATCTTTGTTGCAAACGGTTTCAATACTAAATTGACAAAACTCCTAAGAAATAAGGTTCATTTTTGCTTAATTTTAATTGAAACCGCGTGCAACAAAGATACGTAATAGGGGGTCTGATCGTTTTGTACGACAAAGATCTCTTAGTCGGAATTAACGCCGCCATCTTGAAGTGTCACTTTTTTTTGGCTTCGAAATTTTGTGTATTTGGCCAGTGTCAAGTGATGAAATATTTCAAGTGGAACATATTTCATAACACAGTCAAAGTCAAGTAAGAGTCAAGGTCCAGTCATAGTTAATTCATGCCCTAATAAAGAGGTAAAAATTTTACTAAATCTTCTATGAGAGTTTGGGAGCAAAAGCCAAAATCCAAAATTTGTTCGTAGCCAAAGTCACGTTTTTCAATTTTTATTGCCTACACTCACGCACGCGAACAAAGTACCTATTAAAAATGTTTTTTTTTAGAAAACATACAAATTCAACTAATCAATTTTTTCACTTTCGTGTCATATATGATATATTATTCTAGGGTATATATAGGTTTACCAGGTGGGAGGAAATCTGTGTATCACTGACAAAAATCCTTACTTTGCAATAATGGTGAAGGCAATTCACAGTTTTTATTAAATCGGAGCAAACTACTTTTAAGGGTTTTTTTTATGTTGTATAGGCAAGCATTTGACTACTATCTCACCTGACGGAAAGTGAAAATGCGCGAAGGTGTGACATGCTTGCCTAGAAGATACCTATTCACTCGAGACTTGAAGACTCCCAGATTATACCTTTCGGGGAACAAAGACGCAGGCAATGAGTTCCACTCCTTCGCTGTACGGATGATGAACGTAGAAGCAAAACGCTTTGATCGAACTAGAGGTATGTCGACCATAAATGGATGACGTTTAATAGTTTGTCTTGTTGTTAGATGGTAAAAAGGGAATGGGGGAAGGCTGTGTGTGTATCTATATATTTATATAGTACTATATTTTGTTATAGTAAAGTTTTAATATAGTTTTAGAAGTATAGGCAATTAGCTCATTAAAAGCACACTAATATTATAAATGTCAAAGTTTGCGTGTAAGTGCGTAAATGTGTAAGTATGTTTGTTTTCACTTCACGTGGTAAAGAACAAACGGATTTGGCTGAAATTCAAAATGTAGGTAGACGGGCGAAGCCGCGGGGATCTGCTAGTAGGAGATATTTTTTAACGTAAATGAAGACTTGGAAGAAAAACGAATAAGTTAAGAAAAACGAATCTTAATAGCAACCGACATAATTTAAAACTTAGATATCCTCTTAACAAAACAGCGTTATTGAATAACAGCATACTATTCATGGCCCCTTAAATCTATAACCATTAACCTAATTAAATACTTATTTCAAAATCTTTTAATATATTAAAGTCTAAAGTAAAATGCCTTTTACTTGATAAGGCTTACAGTATAGAGGAATATTTAAAAGATAAACTGTAATTATATAAACATCCTAATTACTTTCATAATCTATATCCTAATTATATAAGTTTTAAATTGTATTGCATGCCGAAAGGCCGGATACGGCGACCCATTGTTTCTTTTTTCACTTTTGTCATCACCTATTTACATCTGTATTCGCAATCAATAAATTAATTTGAATATCAAAGAAAACAAATTATTTCTTAGATAAAACGGTAAAACTCTAAACGGGGAATGTCTAGTTAAGAAAATCTATTATATATACAGCCGAGTTACCTTCCACGGTAACTTTTATTCAAGTTATCTTTAAAAGTCATGAAAATATTTGGTCTTCTAATAAATGTTTTGGTCTGATAAATATCAAGGTTTAACTCTGAAATTACCTACGACATTTAACCTAAATGCGAAATGTCAGTATAAAAACGGCACGTGGGAGTTTACTAGAAACATTTAAATAATATAAAATGTTATCAAATTAAATTCAAACAAAACAAAATAATACTGATTCATACAGAGATAATTGTTAATTTTCACTTTGAACTTATATTTTGTTCTTTATCTTCTATATTTATATTAAAATTGTAACAGGCCGATGTATGTACATTAACGATATTGAAGATAATTAAACGCAAGCAAAGCTTAAAAAAACGACTTCACCGCTTTATCTTCGGAACCTTGATCAGATTTAATGTATTAAACACGCATTATTGACGATAATTCAAAAACTAGAGATCAGATCTTGATCAAATTTCAATGGGACCGCATAAAAAGCACCAGCTTCCAAATGAAAAAATAGTCATCAATATCGGCTTACAACGAAAGAAGTTATGAGGTAACTTTTGAAGTCGGTTAAAGGAGAACATCGTCAATGTCATCCACAGAATACGCATTATTGACGATATTTCAAGAACTACTGATCAGATCTTGATTAATTTTAAATGGGACCAATTGGAAAGCAACATCTTTCAAATAAAAAAAATTTCGAAATCGGTTCACGTGAAAAGAAGTTATGAGGTAAAACACATAAAAAAAACAAAAAACTGTCGACTTGATTACCTCCTCCTTTTTTGTGAAGTCGGTAAAAAAACGAATATGGGGGGTTCGAGCAACAGAAGCCAAAACAAAAATTTTTAGAATTCGTGTCTATCTGACTGTTTGAGATCTTTGGGAAGGCCTATATCCAGCAGTTCTTGTGGCTGAGGTGATGATGATGATGCTCTCTATCTGGAGATAACGGTCAAAAGCTTGCCTATCCAGCATAAAAAAATACAATTCTTCCAAATCATTATTCGCCTGTTTATTGAGAAATTTATACTATTATGCAAAATTCTGGATGATGTTTTTGCTCAATCACGCCAAAACTTCTTACGGATTTGGATGGAATTTGGCACACAGATAGTTTACTACCGGGGTTAACACATAAGACGGGCTTTTACCTACTACGCAGACAAAGTCAAGGGCAGAAGCTAGTGAATATGAATAAACTTATATTACTCACGCCGAGATTCGTATCGTACTTAGTGGTGTTGGAGTTAAGGCATGTAGGCGTATAAGTATAATATTAATAATTAAGCATGCTTGATGTTTAATAAAACCGACTTCACCGTTTTATCTTCGGATCTCTTGATCTCAGAGTACTTGTAACAAGTTTAATTGAGTCATGCTAGCTCGTGAATTACACGAGTTACTAATTTTAGAATGACGTAATTTCCAGAGTTTATCTTTGAAGTTCGTTTATTATGCCATGCTAGGCAGAACTATAGTAGTAAAGAACAATGGCGAACTCCCATACATCATTTTAGTTGAAGTAAAATAGCATGGTATATAGATAAAAAAATATCTTACGTAAGGCCGGTTGCCTTCTGAGCTTAATTTTAAAAGAATTGTCGTTTTAGAAGGCCTAGTTATTAAGATATTAAACAAAACATATTTGTAGGTTATGACTCAGCACACTTTGCCGATCTCTTTTTGAATACGCCAACAGTTCTGACAGTCGTGAATTCGTGATAAAAGCCCATTCCAAAGAGCCACCACTACGTTTAAACTTGAAATATATTATTACATGACACTGGCTAAATGCACAAGATTGCGAAGCTAATATTAAAAGAAAAAAGAAAAAAAAAACAAACGTCAAAAGTGAAAAATTCATTCATACGCAAGGATGTTGTAGCTAACAAACCGTAGGTTTGTTTCCTATCTCGATGTTCATACGACAGTTTGGTATTGCCATGACATTTGCTTTTTCCCCTTAAATGTCGATGACTGCAATAGCAACCGCAGCTATTTTTAGAAAACCTGTGAATGACAGACGGATTCTAGACAGCTGATGGTTCATACATAAGTTACCATAGTATTTTTTATTTTATGGATACATCATAAGCATTAGCATTTCGGCTTAGGAATATAGAGATGCACTAGGGTAAGGCAATGGACATGGTAATATCTTATTATATAACCACAGCATAGACAAAAACAGAAAAATGAAAAATGGTTGAAAGTAATCGTTTTGTTTCTTTTAATGTGTATTTTTTAACCTGGCTTCGTCTGCCTTTTCTGTTGTTTTAGTAAATCTTTGTAATTTATTTGATTGAATTTCGTTAATTTCACATTTAAATACGATCAAACATAGGCCAACTAAAATTTCGCCATTGTTCTTTAGATAGGAAACTTTTTCGCTTGAGGTGTGGATTAATTTTATTTTCAGTTCATAGTTTTCAGTTACAGTATATCAGTACGATTCCAACGAATAATGATTCTAATGTAGCAGATTTTTGTACACATTATTTGTTAGGTGTATTTAAAGCTTAGTTGAAAATGTTATAAAATTCAGACCCATTAGGCATAATTTAGGATTTGCTAAAATCCATTTAAAAACTTATACATGAATTAAATATGCTGGTTTTGTATAACTTTGGACATTGTTGATCGAACCAAGCGAACAAAAAAACAAACAAACGCATTCACACTCACAGCCCACACTAAGTTCAAAGACTTGTATCGTGGGTGCCGGAAACATTCACATCACACATATATTACACCCAGAACCAGAAACACAAATATCCCTTGGGAAGGAATTTGTGCTCCTGCTGGGAATCGAACCCAGGCGCAGCCCCATCGCGCAGAGCGCGGAGACCTGTCCACTTCGCCATCTGGGTCGTCAAATCGATATCTCTAATTTGACTTGGGTGGCTGAACACTTCGTCCGTCCGTCCGTCTGTCAGAGGCATCTAGCGTCTTAACCATACAAGCGAATAACTTCAAATTAAAAAATGGCAATTTACATGATATGAATGGAAATGTTAATAAGGAGAAAACAATTTTTATTTTTTTATTTACCATTGAAAAGAATTCTGCCAGAAGATAAAGAAACAGTTAAAAAAAAATTTGGTAAAACACCAAAGTCACTATTTTTAGACCTATTTCGTCCCGGATCCATCTCAAAAACGGCTTCACATTTAAAGCTGAAACTTACGTATAACATCCGTTATATCCTGTACTTGAACAACAAATACAGAAATCAAACAATTATTTTGAAGAAAAAAGTTACAAGCAATTTGCCTCAAAAGGTTTTCTCTATGAGGCAAGATAGGGTCGCGCTAGCAGTCACTATCTTGCCCCGGCGGTAGGCCCGAGTACAAACCGGGCCACTGCGCCCATGTAGGGGTGACCTTGCTCACCAAGGCCACCCCTCAGACTTGTGGGGCCGTGCAAGCCAGTGGAGAGCT
Organism: Lomographa bimaculata; assembly: GCA_948107665.1. Taxonomy (NCBI): domain Eukaryota; kingdom Metazoa; phylum Arthropoda; class Insecta; order Lepidoptera; family Geometridae; genus Lomographa; species Lomographa bimaculata. The sequence goes on along the minus strand of OX403610.1, from coordinate 8,413,502 downwards.
CCCTGACTCTCCACTGGTGACCCCACTACAGAGGAGGAGAGAGGAGGCGGGCGAACAGCCTCCTCCTCCCCCTATCGATCCCCCTTCTGACCCGATCCGTCTCAGACGGATCGGGTCAGAAAGGGGATCGACCTTTCTGGCCCGCTCCGCGGCCTCCTTCTGCGCCAACACCGCTTCGCAGAAGGAGACCACCGCCTGCCACAATCTCTCACTGCCGAGCATGGCGACTACCACGCTCGGCAGGGAGAGACCTCCGCCATGTGAAAGGGTTTAAGCTTAATTTATAGTTATATCTACTGATTATGACGATTTAAGAATACATTACCTTAATTATGTTATAATATAGTATAACAAACAGACTATCATCAAAGTTTTTATAGTTTTCGCAGGTTGATCGCACCCTAATGGCCGCCGGAATGTGATTGCATAATTAATTTATACAAACGAGTTCGCCATCCACAAGTTACTATAGACATTGTCATTTATAATGTACATCCTTCCTTACTAATATTATAAATGCGAAAGTAACTCTGTCTGTCTGTCTGTTACGCTTTCACGCTAAAACTACTGAACCGATTTAAACGAAATTTGGTACACAGATAGTCTAGAGCCTGAGAAAGGACATAGGCTACTTTTTAACCCCGAATTCTGGCTGGTCCGGGACTTACGCGGGTAAAGCCGCGGGGCGCAGCTAGTAATAAATATATGTGAGCTTATTGTGTGTTTTAAATAATTACATTCATAAAATAATTTAAACGTAAGCAAAGCTTAAAAAAACTGATTTAACCGCTTATACTTTGGTTTTGGCTTGATCAATTTCGATAAAATTTATATGGGACCTCTGAAGTAAAGTCTACCAAAAAAAAAAAAATTTTGAGAATCGGTCCACAAATGGGGGAAAAATCGGTGAACATACATAAAAAAAATAATACATATAGTCGAACATAGTACCTTCTCTTTTTTAGAAATCGGTAATTATTGGGAAACAGCTAGTCATATCATCTGATCGAAATTGGCGACCTAGGAGTCGAGCATGTACCATGCACATTATTCAGGTATACCATAGTATTAAAGATTGCTATGAGATATACAAAATTTAAAAAAAAATTGGTTGTCTGTAAAGTCGGTTAACGGATGATAATTTTGCGTGATAACGTCATAAGACGAACGCTTAAGCCGATCGTGCCTCTCTATCGCTTGTTCCGCGCTCTCGCTTGCACGCTCAGGCTCGGGCGGAACGTAACATTTTTTCGTGCGGTGTTCATAGATTTATAAGACGTTATCACGTCATAAACGATATACATAGAATATACAGGGTAATTTGTAACATTTGAGAGGCAATCAATCAAAGAGAGGCAATGATCGGACGATTGAACTCAAGCTTGATGGCCGTGTCCGACTGGGGCGATGCCAACTTACTCGTAGTTCGATTCTATGCGTCAAAATCACAGGCGTGTCTCTTCTCCGCCAAACGGAGACCATTCCATCTATCTCCGACCTTCCAAGGTGTACAATTAAACATTTTTAAAGATACCTTCCTGTCTTAAATTGGGTATCTCACGCTCCAAATAACAATGGTGAATATCTACATATTATGTCTGTCTAGAGCTATGGCATGATATGCATAATACTTTGCTGAAATATAAATGACCCAAGCGTTAAGCGACAAGCGATCGATTGCAAATGGAATTGCTTCTCTGCTCATGCTATTTATGAGAGGCACGTAAGTAGTTTGGTTGACGGAAAGCGTCATACATTTGCAATGATAAACAGAGCTATAGAGATTGGAGACACGAAAGTCTTTTGCCTGATGGATAAGCGTCATACATCTGTAATCTCAAACAGAGCTATATACATATTCAATATGAAAAATGAAAAATGAAAAATATTTTTATTTGGACAAAAACTTAACTAATTTGTAACACTCCATGTACTTATAACTATCTATAGTAATATTAGGAACACTATTGTGTGTCAACACAGCATCTTATATTATAACTTGGCTCATACAGGTGGTTCATAAATAAACTATGCTGATCAGATATTTGTTGTGTACATGGATAAACCCTAACTCCTAACTAGGTTGCCCTGTGTGTAGGATATCAGTGCTCTCCCGCCATCTCACAAATAGGTACTTTATAGTAGTGTGTGTAAGTCTCGGAACTAAATAAAATGCCTTTTATTTGGCACTAGCCGTGCCCCGCGGCTTTGCCCGCTGTTATCCAGACAAAAAGTAGCCTATGTGTTAATCCTAGGTAGAAGCTATGTACATTCCAAATTTCATCCAAATGAGTTCAGCCCTTAAAGCGTGAAGAGGGTACAAACATACTTACACACTTAAACACACATTTCTCATTTATAATATTAGTAGGATTAATACTGTAAATGAAATAATTGTTAAACATTTATTTATTTCAACTTATCACTATAACTAATTGTACGTGCTATTAATTAGTTATGAAATATTATAACTATTGCGAGTTGTTCACTTTAGTCGCACAAATTAATTGTTAATGTATAAATTCAAATATTTAAAATTCCATACTTATTTAATCTATTAAACATATTTTAATTTTTAATCTAAACTAGAGATATAAGAAAGCGCTTTCTAGAGAAAGCGCTATCGATTGATTTATTGTATCTTTAATAAGATGCAATTAGGCATACATATTTTGGAATATAGTTTATATCAGTACGTACTAGCCATTTATTTAATTAAATGACGTTCGTCTCCCCCCACTCTATGACATACGAAAACATTTAACCCAAAGCTCAAACGCCCAAGCTGAAACGGAGATGCTTTGCTCGGGCTGCTCGCTATGTCTACTATTTTATTAATATCGTAATTAAAATGAATGTTTATGTCTACTTTTCATCCAAATATAACAAATAATTTCGGACAATAATTAAAAAAAAATCTGATCACTTTAATCTCACTTCACACCAATAATATTGTTATAATAATATTGTAGAGGACCTTGCATCTAGACAAATCTTTACGAGGTTTACAGATGCATGTTTTTTTTTTAATATATTGTTAAACTTTCATATTGATAATAAAAAAATAAAAATAAAAATATTGGTAGACTATATGTTTATACACACAGGTGTTTGTCTATTTGTTTCTACTTCACGCTTAAACGGCTAGACTAATTTTGATAAAATTTGTTATGGAGGTAGCTGACACTCTGAATTAACTCAAAGGCTACTTTTTATCCCGGGATTCCAGCGGGAGTATTATAGAAGCGAAACTTTGTGAATGTGTTTTTATGTTTGTTACTTCTTCACGCTCAAACGGCAGAGCCAATTTTGGCGATATTTGGTTTGGAGACTGGTCCGACCGGCTTGATCCAAGACATACAGGTAAAACCGCGGGTTGCAGCTAGTGTGCTACAAATCGTAAATAATATTCCACTCGCTATATCTCATGTTTTGCACCAGCGCAGCTTAGCACTAGGTATCGGGCGGAGGCGATAATCGCTCTATTGTTTACGTGTAAAGGCCTAGTCTATGTGTAAAGGCCTAGGCTATGTGTAAAGGCCTCGTCTGCGATATCCTTTGAGGCTTCGATAGCCCTTTCAGCTCTTTGTTATATGGAAACTGGGGGATGGAGAATGTAGATATTCTGTTGGTACATTAATTATTACTAGTATATTATTATAGAACATTAGATGACCCGCCAGTTGCGCCCGGGTAAAAAAACATACACAAGCGCTTTCACACTCACAGCCTCACACTAAGTTCGATGACTTGTGTCGTCAATGCCGGAAACATTCACATCAAACACAAAATCACAACCAGAACCAGAAACACAAATTTTCCTTGTGAAGAAAACTTGTGTTCCCACCGGGAATAGAACCCGATACCCCCTGCTTAGAAGGCGAACGATCACCCAACTAAGCCAACGAGCACATACTGTGTTTGTGTTTGTTTCTTCTTCGCGGTAAAGCGGCTGGACCAATTTTGGTGAAATTTCATATAGCTGACACCCTGGATTAACACTGGGTTACTTTTAATTCCTGCGGGTTCGGGACTAACACGGGTAGAATCGCGGGGCTCAGCTAGTTGTAACACAATTTGTAAGCCAAATGTACGCCATGTGTACGCCAAATCTTGTAAATGACCCAGTTTCCTAAGTTCAGTCAAATCGGGAGTTTGCTTATAAGTTCCGATGACAGAATAATATTACGTTACTTAATAGTATGGTAACAGCCAACTGATCTAATACTGGAGATGGAAGTACAGTCAGCAACAAAACCAGCTGAAAAATGCAATTTTTAACCAAATTCATAAAAAGGTTCTGAATTCGAAGGTTACATTTTCTCGTGGAGCGCAGTGGAATAAATGTACTGGCTTATATTATTTTAATTAAAAGTCAGAAAAAGTGCTCGTGGAACGTTGTCCACAATTTCGTGGAGCGCAGTTGCATAACCCATTTTTTTGTGTGTTTTACCTCAGGATTATTTTCTAGGTGAATTGATTTTTGATGATTCTTTTTTTATTTGAAAGCTGACCCCCTATTACGTATCTTTGTTGCACGCGGTTTCAATTAAAATTAAGCAAAAATGAACCTTATTTCATAGGAGTTTTGTCAATTTAGTATTGAAACCGTTTGCAACAAAGATAGGTAATCGGGGGGCCGGTGCTTCCCATGTGGTCTCCATTTAAATTTGATCAAGACCTGACGTGTCTGATCGGATATGATCTTTGAGTTAATTTAATTAATTTAATCTGATCAAGGGTTCCGAGGGTGAGATGAACCGGTGAAGTCCGCAAGCTTTACTTGCGTTTAAATTATGTTGCTGTCTGTACAAGCTTATTAACGTCACTTGTATGTGTGCGTCAAATCTTGTAAGTTAATTTTGACGCCGGAAACTGCTGTGAATTGTTCAATCGAGTTTATAGTTGTACGCTTGTCAAATATCTAAGACAATAGATAAGTCGTTCGCCCCGAACTGAGACCTCATGCCTACATTTCGCCTGATAGGAAAAATGAGGGTAATCCTACTAATATTACAAATCCGAAAGTTTGTATGTTTGTTCTTTCTTCACGCTTTAACGGCTGTACGGATTTGGAGTGTACAAAGCTTATACCTAGGATTAACACACAGGCTACATTTTAACTTGATACGATACAATACAATACAATATTTCTTTATTGAACACCAATAAGTAATAAAACAATAACAATAAATAAACGAAAAAATAATTGTTGTACAATGGGCGGCCTTATCACATTAAGCAATTTCTTACAGGCAACCTTTGGATGGACGGGATAGTAGAAATAGTGGAAATAATATATAATAGCGGGTGAAGCCGCGGGGCACGACTAGTTTCTTATAAATGTAATTTTTAACATATATATCCATTCATCATATATTATCTAATCTAATACTTTAAACGATCAATTCCTGTATATATATATATATATATATATATATATATATATATGTGTTATCTGGATCTCGGAAACGGCTCCAACGATTTTAATGAAAGTTACAGATTAGGGGCTTTTCGGCCCAAGGAATCGATTTATCAACGTTCCAGGTCCGAGAAATGCTCGGTTCCCAAACTGCATTTTAAAAACCGGGTTTAAGAAACTATCAACACCATCTATAACGCCATGACCAATGTAAAAAACTGTTTCTACTCGACACTAGATGGAGCTTTCTGAGGCTACAAATTCAAACACATTCTACCAAAAACAAAAAACCGAGCAAAGCTCGGTCATCCGGATATTACATATATTATAAGATAAGAGGTATAGTATAAGAGGGTAATTTTTTATAGTGTACCTAATATAATTGAAATATGTAAGATATAAAAAGGTTAAAGATGGTTTAGACGATCTTTAATGTTTGGCAAAGTTCCCAAAATGCTTGCTGCATTACCACGCTGTATAGCAAGGCTTATCCTTTAACCCAAATACAACCCAGCATTTTGGTCATGTGCCGAATCAATCAGTCTAGTAGACAAATCCTTGAAAATTTGTAATGCACCCGGTCCCCGTGGGCGGTCCCAACCCCAAACGGCAAAAATATAAAACCTTCGCCAAGTTTTGAATACTTGCGCCATTTGAGAGATTCAGCTGCCATAGCCGCGCCACTAGCTTGTAGCGTGGTTTCAGGAAGATGGGATGGCGCCACAGTGTCAACACACGTGGCATCCCACACTAAAGGCCGACCCATCTTCCAAAGAACGAGTGTATATACCATTTAGTCTATAGCCGTCGTCACGCATCAAGCCAGTTGGCTCTAAAACAGCCGCGACGTTTGCACTTCCAAAGGCCCGACGTATGACATTTAAAGCACTGTGACGAGCTATACCACCAGTACTCTTGCTACAAGACAAACCATGGTGACTGAGGCGGTCCTCTTGCTCATCACATGTGCAACGGTGGGGAACAACATTGAAATTAAACATTAAGTACTTTTATGCCACTTCCAGTTGCATTAGCTCTGTGTAATTTGCTACGCGTTCCATGCGACAACCAAATGGAGTTTGTTTACAATTGTGTGCAAAGAATCTCAAAGTACCTTCACCCAGTCTGTTTTTATTATATTTCTACTTACTAAAAATTTCAAATATGTTATGAACTAAAAATAATGTACGCTATGTCCAGTAATATTTAAAGTTAAGTTTTAATGTTTCTCATAAAAGTGAATTAATTTTTTTGAGAAATAAATATAACTTAAACCTCAAATATTGGATGAAAATAAATTTGAAACCTTTTGCAAGCTGGCTTCTTAGTCATTGCTTCTGTAAGGAGTTTAAGATTGTTTTGTAAATATATAGATTAGATATTATTATATTATAGTACATACAGAAATCATCATTTGCACGTCAGCTTAGGCAAGCATGTTCCATCTTCGGCCGCATCGTCACTTTCCATCAGGTGAGACAGCGGGCAAATGTTTGCCTATCTAGCAAAAAAAAAGCTTGCAGACTGAATATTTCTTTTACTGGCAGCCCCAATCTAGTTTCAATGCCAGACACATTCACATCACACACATTATCACAGCCAGAACCAGGAACACAAATTTTCCTTGGGGAGAAAACTTGTGTTACCGCCGGGAATTAAACCCGATACCCTTGGTTTAAAGGCGAACGCTCACCCAACTAAGGCAACAGGCAGTTCATAATGTGTCACTACTTACATTAAGATCTTAAATACATGTATTCTAGCAAATAAACGAATAGATTTGCTAAGTATTTTTTAACCGACTTCAATAAAGGAGATTCTCAATTCGACTGTATGTTTTTTTTTTCTCCGCAAATCTCCGCAAATTGTGAATCGATTTTGATGATTCTTTTTTTGTTTGGTAAAGTATACTTCAAAGGTAATAATAATATATAATTCCATATACATTTTATCGAAATCGGTCCAGCCAAAACCGAATCATCACCAAGTCGGTTTTTTAAGTTTTGCTTGCGTTTCAATTATTCTTGTGTGTGATATGAAAATGTTTCCGGCACCCACGATATCTGCAGGAAATATTTTTATCACACATACGATGAAACCCAGAACTAGAAGGATAAAACGATGAATGGAAGGGACAAAGGATTATGCTCTGAGAGAGTCGGACATCGAACCCAGAGCTCTCCGCGCATATGACAGAGACTTGCCCACTGCGCTGACTGGGTTGATGAATCGAATTTCGTGAAAATTTCCCAAAAAAATAAGCTGATCCTTCATCTAGTAAGTACTACACGTATAAAACACTGTTTTTACCGACATTAAAACAAGACAATGTTAAAATTTAAAAAACCCGACTGTGAAAAATGTGAACCTACTTTTTATGTAATCCACTTTTAATTTCCTTCATTTTGATCTCTTCTCGGTAGGTTTGGTTATTTTATTAATTCGCTCTAAGCATAATCATCCGCCATTTTAACGAAACGACTTCACTGTCGAAATCCATCCAGCCGTTCGTAAGATACGAAGTAGTAAAGCAATTTACAAATATATATACAAATACATACAGGATACTTACGCCCGAAAAGTGTAACCATTCTTTGGCGGGTAAAAATAAAAATGTACGTAAATAATTTTGACCAAGCTTACTGTTTGCAAGAAAAATAATGAGTCCATCGACCGGCAAGCAAAAAGGCTTATTGGCGATGATAAGCTAGTCGAGTCCAGGTTGCAGTCTCGGTCATCGACGTAAGGTCGCAAGCTTATCGGTATTCTACCGCTTGCATTGGAGAGTGTGCGCAGGAATAACATGATTTAATTCCCCATTGCCCTTTTTACCACCTAACAACAAGACAGACTGTCAAACGTCATCCATATATGGTTGACATACCTCCGGTTCGCTAGAAACGTTTCGCTTCTACGTTTATCATCCGTACTGTGAAGGTCTGGAACTCATTACCCGAGTCTTTGTTCCCCGAATCTGGGAGTCTTCAAGTCAAGAGTGAATAGGTATCTTCGGCCGCATCTTAACTTTCCATTAGGTAAGATAGTGATCAAATGCTTACCTATCGAGCATAAAAAAACACATACAAGTGTTACGCGATTATTAGGTCTATATCCAAATGTCGTTGAAAATATATTTGTAAACAGACAAGTTATATGGTGTGACTGTCAGTGTCACACCATTACTTGTCGGCACTGTCAAATAAATAATCGGTCTACCATAGACAAGCTCGAGTCGGGGCTTTTCGGTCTGCCATCTTGAGTTGTCAGTTGGGAACGAGCCGTCGTCGTGACAAAAGGTCGGTACTGTGTTTTTATTGTTAATATTTGAATAAATTCAGTGAAGTGTATTGTGAATCGTTTAATTTTGAATCTCTTCTGAGGTGTAGATTACATCTCAGAAGTGGGATAACGTGGATAAATTTTCGCGTAAGAAACCACGCCACCCAGCTCGACAAGTCATTCATTATAATTACCTTGTTTTTTTTTAAGAAAAAAATTAACGATTCTCAAAATATGTGGATAATGTGATGAAATAGTGAAGCATGAGTAGAATCCAACCTATATTTTTGTATTCTTTTGCGTAATTTAACCGATGAATCCAGATTACATCGGGAACAATTTATCACAAAAATATACTTATGCCTTCAATCAAGTTTAAAAGGAGGTTGAGAAAAGGCACTCATTGATCTCTTTCCTATGAAAAATCGTATGATGCAAACAGATTTAAAAGACATACCCCACGATTGAAAATATTCGAGCTACCTTCATTTAATTATTTTATTGCAATCGACACAGATTTTTTTTATCTTACGTTAATTCACAAAAATACACGTGTTAGTTCAATCGAGCCTAAAGGGCAGTTAAGAAAAATGCATATATTGATATTTTTAACGTCCATTGTATGTGAATATCTATTAACATTCTGAATATGAGTTTCAGAAAATGAGCGACAAAAACCCCGATGCGAATGTTCGACGTGAGCAAAGCCTGGCTCGCGCCTCAGATAGGCCACACTATGGTCGGAAGCCGCTAAGCTGCGACCGCCGAGGCAGCTCTCGACGCAGCCGCAGTCGCACTCGCCGCGACGACAATACCCCGCGAAGGCGACAAACGCGAAGCCGTAGCCGAGCACGGACCCTACATGATGGTCGTCGACATCGAAGCAGAAGCCTCAGCAGTATGCGGTCACTGCAACAGCGAGAACGCAAGTTGTCTCAGGAGCGGGAAAGGTTGAAGGTACTTGAACATGAGGTACGTAGAGAGCGTGATCGGTTGAACGAGCGCGAGAGAGCATATCACAGGTCAATTACACCTAGGCCCGGACCTAGCAGCGAACACGTGCAAAACACATATACACGCAGTTCTCGCGATCGATCATTACTTACACCGACAAAGAGAAGACTACCCTCCGATATCGATGACGATACCATGTCAAAGAAACCTAGACTAAGTACAGATCTGTTTGAGGAATTGTTGAATGTGTTAAGGTCAAAGGCAGGGGATCGTGAATCGTTTCCGAGCTCAACTTTAAATAATGTGATCCCTGAGTTTGATCCAATGTTGAAGGAACAAACGATCAACATTTGGCTCGATAAGGTAGATGAATGTACGGAAATTTACAATTGGAGCGACAAGCAAACGGTTCATTATGCCCTGCCTAAGCTAACTGGGCTTGCTAAAACCTGGTACCAGGGCTTACCTTCTATTAAGCATACTTGGGTAGAATGGAAAGCCATGCTACGTGAATCATTCCCAGCGACTGAAAATTATGCTGAGTTATTAACTGACATGCTTAACAGACGGGTTCGTCCTGGGGAATCTTTTGAGTTGTATTACTTTGGAAAGATTAATCTTTTGAATAGATGTAAGATATTTGGAAAGCAAGCAGTAGATTGCCTACTCTATGGAATTGATGATAGAGGAGTACGCGTAGGTGCTCAAGCGGCCAAGTTTGATAGGCCGGAAGATGTACTCGAGTTCTTTAAGACCATCAAGTCACAAAACCGTAGCCAAGTAGAGTATAGTAGGGATTCAAATCGGGATAAGCGGCAAAATCCTTTTAATTCAAGCAACAATGTACCCAAGGTGCCTGACAGCAATACCCCTAAGAACAATAATAGTCATAGAGGTCCGGTTAGATGTTTCAACTGTCAAGGTATAGGACATCCTAGTTTTAGGTGCCCGAAACCATTAATAAAATGCACTCATTGTAATTACATTGGCCACGAAATGTCACGTTGTCCGAAACTGAAAGACACCACCAAGGATAAGCAGGTTCTCGAAGTATCAACGTCTGAAAACACGAATGACAAATACAGACAAGTCATTACTCTAAATGGTATTACGACTGTATGTCAAGTAGATATGGGCAGTGAAGCCACATTAGTTCGCAAGAGCGACGCCCTGAACTTAAAACTAGAGTGGGAACAGGTAGACGGACCCTACTTAAGAGGATTGGGTAATGTGCCATACCTACCTCTTGGTCGCACATTAACCAATATAGAAGTACAGGGCATTTTAGAAAAGAACGTCGAAGTGCTTATCGTCGACGACCATTTAATTAACTGCAACGTATTATTAGGACATACCTTTACAGAAAGACCCACAGTTAAAATCACTAAGACCCCAACGGACGTTAGATTCGAACGAACGGAACACGAACTAGATTTAAAGTTACAACTACGCGTGATAGCCGATATCTTCATTGACGTGGGAGAAATGAGATCAGTAGCGGTTGACTCTGATACAGCATGTGATGGTTACATTTATGTCAATGGTTCAGTAAGGGGAAATATAGGTCAAGAACATTATCTCTTACCAGGGGAGTACCAAATCCAGGGTACACGTTGTCACCTGCTGATTCAAAATGTAAGCAGTAATCCTGTACAACTGAAGAACAGCACTCTAATTACTCGCGCTCGATTTATAGGATCCAGTAGAAGCATCATGAAAGTGTCAAATATTGTCAACCCTATTGAACTTGTTGCTCCTAGATGCGGTGAACAACTGTCAGGTGAACAGAAACGTGAATGTTATAACCTGATTGACAAATACAAGGATTGTTTCTCTACGGGACTACAAGATTTGGGGTTTACAACTGCAACGGAAATGGAAATCCATCTCAAGGACTCGTCGCCAGTCGTCTATAGGCCATATCGTATGGCCTACTCTGAACGCAAACTAGTCCAAGATATGGTGGACGATATGGTTAATCATGGCATTGTTCGTGAGTCAAACTCTCCATATGCAAGCCCAATTATATTAGTCAAAAAGAAATCAGGGGAGAAGCGTCTCTGTGTGGATTACAGAGCATTAAACAGCCGCACTAAAAGAGACCATTATCCTCTTCCAAGGATAGACGATTTGTTGGATCAACTCTCTGGCAACTCCTTGTTCACATCCTTGGACTTGGCCTCAGGGTACCATCAAATCCCCATTGCTGAGCAGTCTCGAGAAAAAACTGCGTTTGTCACGCCAGATGGCCAATTTGAATATAACCGCGTCCCGTTTGGCCTGGCCAATGCTCCAGCGGTGTTTCAAAGGGCGATTCACAAGATCCTAAGTAAATCTAAAGTCGGCTTTGTCGTCATTTACATGGATGACATTTTAATACCATCCAAATCATTTGAAGAAGGCCTAGAAAGACTGGAAGAGGTACTTACTCTTTTACGCGAGGCTGGTTTAACTTTGAAAATGGAGAAGTGTCATTTCTTTCAAGAAAAGATTGATTTTCTTGGATTTGAAATAGACAAGAATGGCATCAAGCCTGGAATCCTAAAAACGGAGGCAGTAGCTAAATTTCCAACTCCGCAAAATCAGCACGAAGTAAGGAGATTCCTCGGACTGGCTAGTTTTTTCAGAAGGTTCGTAAAAGGGTTTGCACTTTTAGTCAGGCCCCTGACGAGTCTTTTGAAGAAAGATACACCATGGCAATGGGGTGATGTGGAGAGTAAATCCTTCGATACCATCAAAAGGTTACTCTCTGAACGACCCATACTAGCATTATATGATCATGAGGCAGACACTCAACTTCACACAGACGCTAGTAAATTTGGCCTTGGAGGTATCTTACTTCAAAGGAAAGGATCAGATCCCTGGCAACCAGTGGCTTATTTTAGTCGCCAGACTCAGGCCGATGAAATGAAACTACATTCATTCGAACTTGAAACGCTCGCCGTTATCTGTGCGTTGAACAAGTTTCGTTCGTATCTCATCGGGATAAAGTTTACTATAGTGACGGATTGTAACGCTCTAAGGTCTACCTTTACCAAGAGGGATCTTATACCACGAATATCCAGATGGTGGATACAATTTCTAGAATTCGATTGCGAAATCGAATACCGTCCGGGTGAGAGGATGTCTCACGTAGACGCACTCAGTAGGGGACCTGTGCCAGCGGAACTGGAACAGATTCACACGCTCGACATACTGTCAGTTAATACGGAAGACTGGATTTCCACTGTGCAATCTTCTGATGAAGAAATCAAGCGCATCAAGGAGGTATTAGAAGATCCAGAGACTCATAAGATCGCTAGGATGTTGAAAGAATATACGATCAAGAACGGCAGAGTTTTTCGAAAGCTACCAGACGAAACGACTAGATGGGTAGTACCGAGGAACGTACGTTGGCAACTCTTAAAGGCCAATCACGATGACGTAGGTCATTTCGGGTTTGATAAAACACTAGACCGAGTACGGTCTCAATTTTGGTTTCCCAAAATGCGCAAGTTTATTAAGAAATATGTTGCAGCGTGCCTCGAATGCGCACATCACAAACTGCCAGCGGGAGCCAAAGAAGGACTGCTCCACCCGATTCCAAAGGTAGAAATTCCGTTTCATACCCTACATGCGGACCATCTCGGACCGTTTCCACGTAGCAAACGAGGCTGCACATATATACTCGTTGTTGTGGATGCATTCACCAAGTATGTCTGTCTAACGCCTGTGCGAAGTACTAAAACCAGAGAAAGTATAAAAGCACTTCGAACTCTTTTTAGCTACTTTGGTTCGCCTACACGCTTAATAACCGACAGAGGCACCAGCTTCACCAGTAAAAAGTTTAAAGCATTTATGCAATCAGTTGGTGCAAAACACATACTCAACGCCGTAGCCACACCCCGGGCAAACGGTCAAGTGGAACGGTATAACCGAACCATCTTAACCGCACTTAGCTCTATGGCTCATGGCAAGAATAAGAATACATGGGATGATATCCTCCCCGATGTTCAGCTGGGGATCAACACCACTGTTCATGAGGTGACGAAGAGGACACCTACCGAACTATTACTCGGCAGGACTGTAGCTAACCCAGCTTTAGGGTTACTGAACGACATAACCGATGACATAAATAATAATTCAAGCAAAGAAACGATTAAAGATATAAGAACAGAAGCCAGTGAGAAGATTAAACGAAAACAAGAAATGATGAAAGAAAAATACGACAAACAAAGAAAGAAGTGTCAGAATTATGCGGAGGGTGATCTTGTGAGAATAGCGAGGGCTATAGTTACGGGGCCAGGTCAATCTAAAAAGCTAGAGGCTAAATGCAAGGGGCCTTATCGAATTAAAAAGGTTTTGCCAAATGATAGGTTTCTCGTAGAAGACACACCATTAACTAGAAAGGGGGCGAGATATGAAACGATCGTAGCAATAGATAAGATATTTCCCTGGCTTAGCTTCACTGCTGCTTGCTCTTCCAGTGAAAACACTGATGATGAAAGTGACCACAATTAATCTCCTAAGTTGTTATTAGATTACAAAATACTTTTTACGTAAGATAAGATGTACGATACGATATAACTATTATAAATAGATACTTATACGATAATTATCATAGTAATAATAGAATGATTGTGGACACCACGTGATCGATTATTATTTAAAGTTCATACACGTTATCGAATGAGTGATATGAGAAATGATTTGAGTAGTATTGTGGCGTTACCTTAATGCAAGAGGAATATTATATATGTATAATCCAGTGAGGGTGTCATTGAATCGGACAGGATTGGCGTATAAACTAGCCGCCCATGAGCGATTCGAGACATCGCAGTTGTGTGGTATGGCAGTGAAGGAAGTAACTCTCACACCACACAGCTATATCTTAAGAGTGAGGGTGCCTTCGAGCCGGGCAGGATTGGCGTCTGAACTCGTCGCCCATGAGTGGCTCGAAGCATCGCAGTCAGCAATGTGACTGTGAAGGAAGCAGCTTTCACATTGCTCGACTATAGCATAATAGTGAGGGTGTCTTCGAGCCGGGCAGGATTGGCGTATGAATTCGCCGCCCATGAGTGGCTCGAAACATCGCAGTCAGCAATGTGACGGTGAAGGAAGTAGCTTTCACATTACTCGGCTATAGTATATTTAGAGATTGATTGATGATTGATGATTTGAGATTGTCAGATAGAAATACATCTAAGTGAATTAAAATCCACTAACGAAGCTTATGATTTGAGAGTCATGTATATTAAAGAAACTAGATTTATCACTACAAACTAAAGTGTTATAGTAGATTTATTGATGTTAAAATATGTAAACATAAAATTACTAAGTACATATAATAAAAATAAAAAAACATTCATGTAAACTTAGAACGAAGAGACTCGTTCCTATAGGATGGCCGACTGTTACGCGATTATTAGGTCTATATCCAAATGTCGTTGAAAATATATTTGTAAACAGACAAGTTATATGGTGTGACTGTCAGTGTCACACCATTACTTGTCGGCACTGTCAAATAAATAATCGGTCTACCATAGACAAGCTCGAGTCGGGGCTTTTCGGTCTGCCATCTTGAGTTGTCAGTTGGGAACGAGCCGTCGTCGTGACAAAAGGTCGGTACTGTGTTTTTATTGTTAATATTTGAATAAATTCAGTGAAGTGTATTGTGAATCGTTTAATTTTGAATCTCTTCTGAGGTGTAGATTACACAAGATACGTGCGAAAAATATAACCCTACATTGCGGGTAAAAATAAAAATGTACATAAATAATTTTGACCAAGTTAACTGTTTGCAACAAGGCAAGAAAAATAATAAATAACTAGATAAACACGAGAATATCATCAAATAATCCATCACAAAAATAACTTTTCACGAGTGTTGCGGATTACCGAGATATTTTCGGATTAATCCACTCAGCTGAGATTCAATAACCAATAACCCGATAGGAATCCATTATTCATAAGTATATTATCATTTACAGAATAAGTAATTTTCCAGCGCGCGAAACGCTCTAGGGTTGAGTATCTAAATGGTGTACATAGGAACCTATAACTATAAGGGACTTGATAAACAAATCGCCACAGGCGCACGGCCGAGCAGTGAGCGCGCGCCTGCGACGTTTTTGTATAGGATCTATTGTAACAATAATTAAACGCAAGCAAGTTTAAAAACACCGACTTCTTGTATTAAACACGCATTATTGACTATAACTCAAAAACTAGAAATCAGACCTTGATCAAATTTCAATGGAACCACATGAAAAGCACCAGCTTTCAAATAAAAAAAGAATCATCAAAATCAACTCACAACGAAAGAAGTTATGAGGTAACTTTTGAAGTCGGGTAAACGAGAACATCGTCAAAAAGACGATATTTCAAGAACTACTGATCAGATCTTGATCAAATTTTAATGGGACCAATTAGAAAGCAACTTCTTTGAAACTAAAAAAAAATTTTCGAAATCGGCTCTCGTGGAGAGAAATTATGAGGAAACACACATAAAAAAAATACAGTCGACTTGAGTACCTCCTCCTTTTTTGGGAACGCGCCAAACGAAGTATGACTTCAAAAACATTTCATGTCAAAATATTTTATAAAGCAATTTGAAACGCAGCCGTTTGACCTATTTAAATGTTTCCGGCACCCACGAACCAAGCCCTTGAACTTAGTGTAGGGCTGTGAGTGTGAAAGTGTTCTTCTTTTATAGATCTTGTAGGATAATTTTATTGTTTGTCCTATAATCCGTGTCTGTGTATAGAGATACGGAACCCTTTCAGCGTTTTACACAATACTATAAAAAAAAATGATTGTATATCAAAACATATACAAACTTATAACTACAAAAATAAAGCGCATAGCGCTAGCGAAGCGTCTCCGTTTTAGCTTGGGCAAAATTGCTTTTGTATGTCCGGCGGATTTCCGGTTGTTACCCTATTCAGGTCGCTTTCTTCAACCGATTATCGTGAAATTTTGTACGCAAGTTTGACAAGTTTAAAGTTTATTTTTGTCAATTCAGTTATTGAAAATTTCACAAAATGGCGGAATTATGGAGGTTGAAAAATTATAAAATCCATTTAGAAAAATACGCGAGCTTTTCAGCTCACAGAGCCACTAGTTTTATAAGGCAGCACAATGGGCGGTCTTATCGCTTTCAGCGATTTTTATGCGCCGCGTCTGTAAACAGACGATCGGTGTTTATGTAAAGAGACTAGTATTTTCGTTGGAGAGCCGTAATGGTCGGTATCAAACGAAATGAAGCTATTATTTGGAGTAGTTGCTCAACTTTTCAGTTCGTTTCATCCCATTAGACGTCGAGTTTTTCGAGGAAAATAGAATTTAGGCCAAGGATATTAAGGAACTTCTTTTTAGGGTTCCGTACCCAAAGTGTAAAATGGGACCCAATTACTAAGACTCCGCTGTACGTCCGTCTGTCTGACCGTCTGTCACCAGGCTGTATCTCATGAACTGTGATAGTTAGACAGTTGAAATTTTCACCGATAATGTATCTCCGTTGCTGTTATAACAACAAATACTAAAAAACATAATAAAATAAATATTTAAGGGAGCTGCCATACAACAAACGTAATTTTTTTGCACGATATTGATAATGGCAAAAGGTCACAGAATATTTAGTTATATATTCAGTTTAAAAATAAATAATTAAATTAAGAAAAAACAAATAATTAATCCCATACAACAAACGTGTTTTTTTTGCAATTTTTATAGATAATGGTACGGAACCCTTCGTGCGCGAGTCCGACTCGCACTTAGCCGGTTTTTTTGTATATTATGGCAGATAGGCAACCGTTTGACCTCTATCTCATCATCGAAAGTGAAAATGCGGCCGCGATGTACCATGCTTGTCTAGTCTAGTAATATATTCTTGTCTATATTCACTCTAGACTTGAAGACACACAGATTGTACCGTACGGGAAACAAAGACACAGGCAATGAGTTCCACTCCTTCGCTGTACGGATGATAAACGTAGAAGCAAAACGCTAATTAGAGGTATGTCAACCATAAATGTTGACGTTTGACAGTTTGTCTTGTTGTTAGGTAGTATAGAGGCCATGGAGGAATTATGTAATGTAATTCCTGAGCACACTCTCCAAAATGAAAGCGATAGAATACCGATAGGCTAGCTACCTTACGTCGGTGACCGAGACATAGCTAGCTTGCTATCGCCAGTAAGTCTTTTGTCTCGCCGATTGATAGATTCAAGAGCTTCTAGCTGTTACTTAGCGGATCCATCCCAGAGGTGGCTGTTGTACTCCATACTCGATCGAACTTGAATTTGATATAAATTGAGAAGCTGCCCCGGTGTAAAGTACTGCCTGACTTCAGCGAGGATACCTTCTTCTTAGCAGTTAGAGATTCGACGATAAGGTAACGCCAAGGTGCTCAAGCTTGTTAGCTAACGTTATTGGCACATCTTGGAAGGTCGAAAACAAAGTCAAAATCAAAATCATTTATTCACTGCCAGACCAGCTCTATGGTACCATATCATTGTATTTTCACCATATCATTGTATCTTTACAAGTACACCAAATTTGAGCCTCGGACTCGGCATCGGACATCGGGAAGTGGGTCTAATTTTTTATTTTTTTATTATTATTATTATTCATTTATTGATCAGACAATTTACAGTCCATTGTGTTAGTAGAATCATTATAATTATGTTATCTTAATATTTAATTTAATTTAATAGTTGCATAATAAATCCATTGAAATAATCACTATAAATATACATTAATAAAAATAAATCATAAACAATTTTATCACAATTAATGTCAAAAGTAGTGTCAAAAGTATCATTATAAAAAAGTCAAATGTTACATAATTTCTGCATAATTACCGAATCGAGTTTGTCAGCAATAGTTTTAAGGATACTGTTATTACTACCCCGAATTCTGCCCAGTAAGGAGGCCGTTCTCTTCCGCATGATGGCGTGGAAACCGTCAACCCGCGCCTCCGTAAACATGGTTGATGCACTACAGAAACGAGGTAGTCCTAACAGCATCCTAAAAACATTGTTATACTATAATTTAGCTTGCAAGATTTGATAACAGACCGACAGACAACAGGACAGGTGAAACTAAATAAAAGCCTATAATAATATGCATATTCCTAAATTCAAAATCTAAAAACACGTCACCTCCAAATTCTCTTACATTTCCCATTCCCCCCGGTCCACATAAATCCATATTCAATCCGGCGGCCGCCATGAAATTGTTGAAGTATGATTCCCAAGTTACCATAACTAAGTTAGGCTGCGTAACTTAAGCATTACTCACTTGAACGAAATATGTATATTTTTGCACTGTATTTAAGTAGTATTCTCTCTTTTCTTTTGAAATTATGCGCATGTTATGTGCATTTTATATTAGAGGCGTGTCTCTTCTCCGCCAAAAGGAGACCTTTTCATACAAGTTTCTTGCCAGGTTCTTCTCGAGATGGCTGTAATTTTGCAAATCTGGCAGTAAAATCATTAACTATCATGAGTGCCTCTTTGGAACCCCAAAGAGACACTTTTCACAAAATTTAATGACATGTAAATTTAAAACGATATTGATATTAATTCATCGACTTGTATCGAGGTGTGCCGGAAACATTTACATCACACAAACTCAATAACACCTAGAACCAGAAGCTCAAACATCCTTTGGAAAGGAAAAATGTTTTGCTCCTACCTTATTTTAGTACAAGCCGTGCCCTGTGGCTTCACCCGCTATTATCAAGTTAAAAAGTAGCTTATGTGTTAATCCTAGGTATAATCTATGTACATTCCAAATTTCATCCAAATCCGTTCAGCCGTTAAAGCGTGAAGAAGGAAACAAAAATACTTACACACAAACTTTCGGATTTATAATATGGCTTGTGTTTAAACACCGCCCAAAAAAGTACCTATCTTACTACCAAAAAAATTCTAACCGGTTACCAAAATGGATAAATGGTCACCAAATTACGTTGGATAACGGTCACCAAATAACGTTTCCTAAAATAATATGAACTAAATATTTTTTTTTGTATTATAAACATTTTTGTATTCAATTTAAAAAATAACCTTAACCTACTGTTATCCGATTCGGATCTGTCACAGGAAATTTTATTTTAGGAAACGTAATTTGGTGCCCATTTATCCATTTTGGTAACCGGTTAGAATTTTTGGTGGCCGTCTAAATTATTTATACCCTTTATAATATTAGTAGGATACTTTCTTATTGATCGCATAAGTTTATATAATAACAAATCCACGTTGTTCTAATGCTAGATATTAATAGCAGCTGTAAAACAGAGACGAGTAAATACATTAATTTTTATTCGTCTGTGGTCTCCAGCTCCGAAGTGATTTCTTCCTCCACATTGCATCCATACAATGGGTACTACAGTTTTAGCGGCTGGAGGGTCTACCACAATAGGTATGCATAATCTTTTTTAATGTTTTAACCAAGTGATTATATTTATACATCGCTAAGAGTAATATTGCAGTCATAAAAGCTTACGCCGCTTTCTACGGGTCAATGGTGCTAATTCTGTTGAGCACTGAACTAACCTAAACTAAACTAAAAATAAACTAATTTTAGTCAAAGAATACCTAAACGCTATTCTGATTTTACGTTGAACTTAATTTAAAAGTTGAAATGACAGGACTAAAATAGATTTTGACAGCAACCAAATTGAATTGTATTCACAGCCGCAATCACATATTCCTCCATTATAGACTTTGAAGGTCAGTATTTGCTTTATTAATTGCACGTGTTATTTTTTCAAGTATAAGATCACATTAAAAATAATCCAGACCTTTTTCATACAGACTAATTTGAGTTTAAAATTTCTATTTTTAGTCCTAATTTGACGTAAAACATGTACATCAGAATAAGAATTTGGTCATTTTCACTAAATAGAGTAACTAAACTAACTTAGTCCTGTCAAACTTAATTTTAGTCTAATATTGCATTTTCTGAATAGGTTTTGGACTAAAGCAGGACTAAAACTAATTTTAGGCTAGTTTAGTCTAATTCTGGACAACAGAATCGGCACCAATATTTCCTATAACTAAACTAAATCTATATACATCTACAATACAATACAACACAAAACAAAACACTTTATTGTATTGATTTTATTTATATAGCACTAGCGATCCGCCCCGGCTTCGCCCGGGTGTGATAAATGAAAAACCGCTCGACCGATTTTGTGCAAACTTCACATAAACCATCTACTAAATAGTCCGAACAAAGCCTAAACATTTGGTTTGAATAGGTGAGCCCTTTCTTTAGTTATAAAATAACAACGAAAAGTGGCATTGTTTTTTTTATATATATAGATAGAAGATAGATTAGCCATGCTAGGCAGAACTATAGAGATAAATTTAGAAAGGAAAAATTATCGCTTGAGGCAGGATTTGAACCCGCGGCCATAGGGTGTCATGCCCTATGGCCGCGGGTTCAAATACTGTCGTCATAATGAAAAAACCCAACCAAGTGCGAGTGGACTCGCGCACGAACAGTTCCGTACCATTATCATTATCATTATTATTTTAATTAATTATATTTAAAGAGAACATAAAACTAAATATTCTGTGAATAGTTAAAGCATCTACCTGTCACCGTTATTAGTATCAAGCAAGAAACGGTAAAAAAATCAAGTTTGTTGTATGGGATAATATAATATAATATTTATTTTATTTTATTTTCAGTATTTGTTGTTATAGCGACAATAAAAATAACATCATCTGTAAAAATTTCAACTGTCTAGCTATCACCGTTCTTGAGATACAGCCTGGTGACAGACGGACGGACGGACAGCGAAGTCTCAGTAATAGGGTCCCGTTTTTACCCTTTGGGTACGGAGCCCTAAAAAGGCGTAAGTATATTTAAGTCAAAATTTAGTTATATACATCAGAAATGTCTTTGCTATTTAGTATATAGGTATTATGTATGTAATGACTTGCAAGAGATGCGTCTAAATTAAAAATAAGATTTGTTAGGTTGGTGTAATGTATATAACTCAATTTGGATAAAAATGCGGTTACGTCTTTTTTCATTATGACGGCAGAATAGAGCCTATTTCGTATGCATTTGATCATATATTTACGTTAAGATATTGCTAAAAATAAATTATCATTCATAAAAACATGCTTCATAGCAACGTTCTTTCTATGACATTCACAATCCAATCACAACTGCCGTCAAAGAAAGATGACCAATCACGGACATCGAAATTGTCTGAACTGACGTCATGGATGATTTTTTTATGTACTATGGGATTTCATAGTACATAAAAAAATCAATATAAAACTTAACTACAAAATAATATAGGTACAACAAAGAAGAGTTTGTTCTCGATAAAATAAAATATCTTTAAATATTGTTTAATTTATTCTACTTATAGCATGCTAAGTAAAACTTTTCCCAAAGACATTTTTTTTTTCTATTAATTTTGGCTTCGCAATCTTGTGCATTTAGCCAGTGTCAAGTAATAGTAATATATTTCAAGTTTATTTCATATAAAAGCCCTAGTCACAAGTCACAGTCAAAGTCATGTAAAAGAGTCAAGCCCAGTTATAGTCAAGTCATGCCCTAGTAAAGTAGTAGAAACTTTACTAGAACTTCTAGTGGAGTTTTGGAGCGAAGGCGAAAATCTCATTTTTCAACTTTGTGTGATTTGCCTACACTTAAGCACAATTTCTAAGTATAAACGGTTAATAATCTACCATTATAACACATTAACACTCGAAGAATCACAGGTTTTAGAAAATTATACAAAATCAACAACGCCAATTTCTCACTTTCGCGGCAAAACTCCCCGAAGACATTAAATATCCATATTTAACATTAATGTTTTTCAAAATTTTCCGTTGTTTTCTATTACAAAATATTAAAAAGGATATATGAGTATAATAACGAAAGCTTTCACAATACAGGAAGTGGCATAAAAATCAATACTTTCTGCGTAAACAGAGGTATTTGATGAAATAAATTTAGTTTGTTTTTTTCCTCCTACTTTGATGTTGGGAGTAGCATGGGTAACATAGTACCTGCAGTAGAAAGATTTATATGTATTGTGCAGTGTAAATGTGCAAATGTGTATGTATGTTTGTTTTATCTTCACGCTGTAACAGCTGAACGGATTAAGATGAGATTTGGAATTTACATAGCTTATAGCTAGGATTAACACATAGGCTTCTTTTTACCGACTTACCTACCTCATAATTTCACTCCACATGAGCCGATTTCGAAATTTTTTTTTAGTTTGAAAGATGTTGCTTTCTAATTGGTCCCATTTAAATTTGATCAGTAGTTTTAAAAATATAAATAATGCCTATTTTTTGACGATGCTTACTTTGACGATGTTGTCGTTTACCCGACTTCAAAAATTACCTCATAACTTCTTTCGTTGATTTTGATGATTCTTTTTTATTTGAAAGCTGGTGCTTTTCATGTGGTCCCATTGAAATTTGATCAAGATCTGATCTCTAGTTTTTGAGTTATAGTCAATAATGCTTGTATACATTAAATCTGATCAAGGTTCCGATGATAAAGCGGTGAAGTCGGTTTTTTTAAGCTTTGCTTGTGTTTAATTATTAATTTGATGAACGCAGGCGAAACTGCGGGGCACGGCTAGTTTATTATGAATGAACACTACCTTAAATATAGTCGGAAGAAAAACCAACGATGTCCAGGACTTAGTATACTTAAGTCCGAAACCTAGTCTAGCATTTTATTCCGACAATATTACGTAAATGACTGAAACTAATGACGAATGTTGTCTTACATTATAAGAATGAATAACTGTTACGAGTACGATAGTTTTATACTAAGACTAGCTGACCCGGCAAAGGTTTTTTTTTTTTTTTCGAACTGACTACTTGCTGCTGGCTGTGTGTAGCCTCTGCAGCGTCACCGGGCGGGAGGGCGAGCGCGAAAGGCGCTCCGCCGCAAAAAAGAGGGTGTAGGCAACTAGCGCAATGGCCACCTAGGAGGTGCGAGCCTCGGCTTGGACCGTTGCCAGGACAGGGGGAACGGGAGAGAAACGCCCCGGTACATGAGAGTACCTTTGATAATGTGCGCTATGAATGCGGGCAAACGTTGTTTTGCTATATACATTATTTCTAGGAAAAATTTTTTTAATTAATAAAAAAAAAAAAATTGATCGTAGAAGGGTGAAAATTTAGGGTTGTCTGTATTTTTCAATGCTGAATCAAAACAAAAATAAGCTTCAAAATAAAAACAAAATGCTGTCCGAATAATAAAAAATGTTTTTTTTTGGTTGGGCCATTCTTATCATTTAGGGGGATGAAAAATAGATAACAACCTATAATATATATGATATAATATATATGATGATAACAACCTATAATATATATGAATAGATTCATCGAAATCGGTTCAGCTGTTTCGGAAGAGTATGTTAACAAACACTGTGACACGAATTTTTTCTATATATACAATATAGATAGTTAAAAAAAGTACATGTACACAAATACTTAAAAAATGTTTTAAAAATCAAGCTATTACCAGTTGTTACAAAATAAAATATGCAACAAGAGAACTTGTGCAACAAGATTAATCAAACGAGACCCAAACATGATGGGTTTACTTGTTCAAAAGTTCAAATAACCAACTTCTGTCACCTTCGTTAGACCAGTTCCATGGTACCATATCATTGTATTGTCACGTAAGATATATAAGTGCATCAAATTTGAGTCCAATAAATCCAATAAAGAAAGCAGATAAAACTAAATAAAAGCTTGCAATATGTATATATAAAAAAATAGTAAGATGGAGACGTAATCCCAAAGGGATATTAAATATGTATATAATATTACTGCACTGTGTAATAAAAAGAAATGTTTAAAATGAGTACTAACACATTTTTACACATTTAGGCACTTACACACGTACATGTAATCACTAATATATTTACACACACACGAATATATTTTATACTAGAGACTACTAGAAGACCCGCAAACTACTACTTTTTTCCGGCTCTACTACCATCTTAGCTCGAGCAAGGGATATGCTGAAAACCAGCCATGCGTAAGCTATTTATTTAATATATTTAAACGAGCAATTCTTGTATATATATATATATATATATATATATACATATACTGTGTAATCAGGATCTCGGAAACGGCTCCAACGATTTTCATGAAAGTTACAGATTAGGGGTTTTTCGGCCCAAGGAATCGATTTCCTTTTTCCGAGAAATGCTCGGTTCCCAAACTGCACTTGGAAAACCGGGTTTGAGAAACTATCGGCGCCATTTATTACGCCATGACCGATGTAAAAAACTGTTTCTACTCGACACTAGATGGAGCTTTCTGAGGCTACAAATTCTACCAAAAACAAAAAACCGAGCAAAGCTCGGTCATCCGGATATTATATTTAATGCCAACCACTATTGTTTTTGTATATAACTATGTATGTAACTATTTTATAATTATGTAACTTTATCTTATTTATCTGTATAATTTAATTGTTTTTTATCATTGTATGAACACAGGAATACGTTATATTGTATTGTAGAATATAAGAAAAAAAATGTTTTCTTGTTTCTGGCAATAAATACTTTTTTTTTCTTATTTAGGTATGGAAATGTAATAAGTGAAGTTTAGTTACCTACTGTTCTCCACTGTGGCATCAAATAAGCCTGTGGCGTTTTGTTTTAATTAAGAGCTCAGAAGTTTCCAGAGGAGAGAAAATTTGACAATGTAAGGCTTTTGAGAAGTCTATTTATCATCATAACGTGTGGGGCTTGTGTAATACATGCCTTTAACAAAATAAGCTAATAAGAAGCGAAAAGCTTAATAAATGCTTAACGAAGCGAGATCTCTAAGTTGTCTTGGGTCGTTCAGTACTTCGTCCATCCGTCCGTCTGTCAGAAGCGTCTAGCGTCTAAACCATAAAAGCGAATGACTTCAAATTCTCATAGAATATTTAAAACTACGGCTCAAATCTGGAAATGACATTTAAAATTATATAAATGAAAATATTAAGGGGGCTTCCATACATGTAAGTGGTGAGCAAAATATTGTACATTTTTAAGCTATTGCATATTAAGCTATTGCATAGCTTCTATCGCGGGCCTTGAGCGTGGAGACCTAATCCAGAAATTCCGTAACGAAAAAACCTAACACCCCCCCACTCTAGCGACTTCACAAAAAGTTTTCGGTTACGTTGAGATGCGAACTCCGTACTGATGCATTCGATTCAGTATCTAATACCAATCGGCTACTGAGTCTTCTAAATATAACTTCGAAATAAGCGTATAAGTCTTGACGTTTACGTTTTTAAAGTAAACGTGAAGACGTATATGCTTATTTCGAAATTATAGTTAGAAGACCCGGTAGCCGATTGGTATTGGACACTGAATCGTAAGCCGATACGGAGTTCGCATCTCAACGTGACCGAAAACTTTTTGTGAAGAAAAATTAAACTGAAAAATAAAAAATGATATGCAATAGCTTTACCGCGGCAGTCCCCGAGTGCCACACGTCTTTTTTTATATACCCTTGTGGGGTATTGTTGAAACTGGCTTGACTAGTAAAGTAAGAAAACGGTGTAAAAAAAAAACTAGGATTTAAATAGGACGCAGCACCAGCGGTCGAACACGCGGGGGCAACCGTCCGGGCCGCGCTCCCTTGCCGCTTTGAATATCAAGTCCCTAAATAAAATCTTCCTAAATATGAACTCAGCAAAACGACTACTTATCATGAAAATATAAGGTAATTTAAAGTAACGTGAGGATTACAGACACGTGTAAAGCGAGGCAAATCCTCGGTAACGTACCACGCATTATCCAAGTATTTTGTACACGTTCCTCCGAATATGTTTGTTTTTCACTCCAAAGTCATAGAGGGTGGGCGTCTACAGATTGAGCGTTTTAAACGCTCGTGCAAGATGAACGGAACGGAATTTTATTTTCTTAACATTAAAGCTGTTTTACTATTTCATGGTAAAACAATTAATTTATTCCTAACCTAATTCTAATTATTCTAATTTCATGGTTAAATTTAGATAATTTAGGTATCCAAGCACTGGTTTTTTTTTTGTGGGGGGAGGGGGGGGTAAAATGCCTTGCACTTCCCTTCCTTCCTAGGGGTATGTGGGGCTCGAACCCACCAAAAACAGCAAAAATATCATATCTGTTTTATGGGAGCCGCCTTTAAATATTTGTTTTATTTCAATTTAATTATTAAGCTATTGCATAGCTTCTATCGCGGGCCTTGAGCGTGGAGACGGAATCCAGAAAATCCGTAACGAAAATAACCTAACACCCCCCACTCCGACTGGCACAGCGGTGATACTTTTTAGTTTTGCCATCTATCGATGTATAGCAGAACTTTTAATGACTTGTTTGAAATATCACGCTTGTCTCTTTAGTTCAGCAACTCGCCTCTAGGTGGCAGGAAAAAAATACTGCATAAATAAAATAAATAAATAATTATAATTGCAATAGCTTTACTGCGGCAGTCCCCGAGTGCCACACGTCATTTTTTATCGTCATTCTGCTGTGTTTTATTTGGGAATTAAAGCCGCGATATACGCGAATGACACCACCTTGTATTCGATTTTATTTAAATAAAGAGTCGGGTATATCCGAAACAAAAATTATAATTGCATAAGTTGATAAAAAATGATATGCAATAGCTTTACCGCGGCAGTCCCCGAGTGGCACACGTCTTTTTTTTGTTTTTAAAGTGAATATAATAACTAAATATTCTATGAATATTTCAAGTCTACCTGTTGCCGTTATAAATATCGAGCAAAAACGAGCAACAAAATCACGTTTTTTTTGGACATTTGTTTTTAGTTTTGTTTTGGGAAATATGGGCAATTGGACCGTAGCGTAGTTTGAATATGGATAAAAAAAACTTACGTTTTAAATTTCAAAGTTTCTTTGGGGACCTAATGACCATAGTCTTGAAATTTTACTTAAATATTGTTTTATTTATATAAATAATGTGCTACTGGTCATAGCCCGCGGTTCATGCGTAAATATAAAGTGCCTAAATAACAAGTTTTTTACCGGCCGTTACAGAGATATCTCGACTCAAACTTATTATTCCCACATGTAATACACAAAACCACACACACACTCTCGGTTTCTTTCTGGGTGTGATCTTCTTAGCGTTACGATGGCAACTTTTAAATAGCTGAGGCCCAGAACTCGGAAACCCGAACCTAGAGTGTGATGCATTTTCCTGTGAAGTTTTTTTTTTTCCTTAGTTTTGGCTTCGCAATCTTGTGCATTGTCAAGTGTTAATATATTTCAAGTGTATTTCATAGTATAGGTCCTAGTCATAAGGCACAGTCAAAGTCAAGTAAAAGAGTCAAGGTCCAGTCGTAGTCAAGTCATGCCCTAGTAAAGTGGTAGAAATTTTACTAGAACTTCTATTGGAGTTTTGGAGCGAAGGTGAAAATCACGTTTTTAAACTTTGTATGATTTGCCTACACTTATGCACGTTCACTAAGTATTAACAGTTAATAATCCACCATTATTACACATTAACACTCGAAGAATCACAGGTTTTGGAAAATTTTACAAAATCAACAACGCCATTTTTTCACTTTCGCGGCAAAACTCCCTGTGAAGATTTTACCTGACTTTCTATTACGGTTTAAAAAAAAGAAAAAACCCTTATACTTTGAAAGAACAGAGAGACGGCAAGCTACTAAATAGGCAGAGACAAAATAAGTTTTTGTAGAGAGTGCTCGATGGGTAAGATTTGGTAGTTACATGAAAATAAATGCGGATGGAAAGTAGCCAATTGGTCCATCCGTCCATCCATCTGTCAAGGACATTTAGCGTTTTAATCATACAAGCGTATGGTTTAGACGCTAAATGTTACCGTTAACCACGATACAAGTATACAAACTTAGTGTTGGGCGGTGAGACTGAGGGCGTTTATAAAAAAAAAAAATATCACGTAATATGCATGCAGTGCTAAAATCTAAATCTCGATGTTGCTTAGCCGGAGTCGGGTAAAAAAGGAAAGATAGACTCATTGGCGATAGTAAGCTAATCGAGTCCAGGTTGCAAAGTCTCGTTCACCGACGTAAGGTGGCAAGCTTATCGGTATTCTATCGCTTACATTTTGGAGAGTCTGCACAGGAATTACATGAGTTAATTCCCCCATGCCCTTTTTACCATCTAACAACAAGAAAAACTATCAAACGTCATCCATTTATGGTCGACATACATCTAGTTCGCTCAAAGCGTTTTGCTTCTACGTTCATCATCCGTACAGCAAAGGAGTGGAACTCATTGCCTGCGTCTTAAAGGTATAATCTGGGAGTCTTCAAGTCTCGAGTGAATAGGTATCTTCTAGGCAAGCATGTCACATCTTCGGCCGCATCATCACTTTTTAGTGGATAAATGCTTGACTATTCAACATAAAAAAAAAGATAGGCTCCCGTTAAACTGACGTAAAGCATATAATGATAGCCCGGGCTTAACTACTCTAAGTTTTTGTAATAAATAATGTAGGAGAAAAGAAAAACATGGCTGCGCGAAAGTACCGCCTCAATGCTATGAAAATTTTCCGACAAGACGCGAAGGAGGGGGGGGAGTAATCAACAGTGTCAAAGGAAATATCTCCCTCCAGCCAGTCTGCTCTGAAACGCCGTAGCGTCACGACGTCTCCACTCACTGAAACCGCGAACGAAAAAAAATTACGTGCGCTATAAAAACGAATGTGTTCGAATTATACAGTTTCCCGTGTCGTTAAATTTTCACCGTAAACGTGTGTTTGTTTTTTTTTTGTTTATATCGTGTTGTTTTTATTGTTTTTTATTTTTGGTGTGTTTTGATGGAGAGGTTGATCCTGGAGGTGTGATTGCGGTGAGTTATTCGATTTTTGAATTTTCTGTTTTATTTATTGTTTTGTTACTTATGGTCTTGATTATGTAGGAATGAGTATGTTATGCCAAATGTAAGGTTTTCCTTATCTGGAGCAGACGTCCTTTATTTATGGGGTTGTTGAACTGTACCCTAACGTAGGTTTATTTACTAGACAGCTCAAACAGTCTCTATAAACTTTTAATTAAGATTTATATTGCTTTGATTTCAAATTTTTATGTTTGGATTATGAATTAGACTGGTTATTATTATTATTTTTCCAGGACTTTTCATAAATTTAAATATGGATTTATGACATTGATGTCTATATATATCTTTAGTCAAAATTAGAAACCACAAAATAATCCAGGTACTCAATTATAATTTTACAAACGCATTAAACTGAAAAAAAGAATATTTTTTTATGTATTACATTACACAAAATAAACTATATATCCAAATAATTTGAAGATCAGAACTTCTTATAACGTAACATAAGGTTTAATTTTAATGTGATTTTATAAAAATATTTTGTGTCTCATTATAAATGAGCCCAAAGTAAAATAAAATATTCCAATTTTATATTCTACTAGTTGACTCGGTTTATTAATTACGGGTATACGTGGTAACAAACACACACAAACTTTCGCATTTATAATATTGACCAGGATAATATCAACTGTTAAATGCAGGTCGGTATTCTTCAAAGGTTTTATAATAAGCCGCAGATACCGACGGACAATACAAGATAATTAAAAGTAAAACTGGTCAAACATTACACAAAATAAACTATATATCCAAATAATTTGAAGATCAGAACTTCTTATAACGTAACATAAGGTTTAATTTTAATGTGATTTTATAAAAATATTTTGTGTCTCATTATAAATGAGCCCAAAGTAAAATAAAATATTCCAATTTTATATTCTACTAGTTGACCCGGCGAACTTCATACCGCCAATTGTCTGTGGTCAAATATTCAGAAACATCTCCTGTTTGACAGGTACGAACAGTTTGTATGGGAAAATAAAATACTACTTTTTACTAATTTTATTGCAATTTCTTTGTATTTTCTCACCTTTTAAACCTTCCCTGAACTTCCACAAATATTTCAAGATCAAAATTAGCAAAATCGGTCCAGCCATTCTCGAGTTTTAGCGAGACTAACGAACAGCAATTAATTTGTATATATAAGAAAGATTTACCTAATACTATGTAGAAGTCTATCTTCTAAGTTTTATATAGATTTAGTATAATGATCGGATATTACTTAATTATTTCTTAAATTAAAACATTACTAGCCATCACCCGCGTTATTTAAAAAATAGCCTATGTGTTATTCCGGAACATAAACTATTTACATTCAAAATTTCATCAAAATCGGTTTATTAATTACGGGTATACGTGGTAACAAACACACACAAACTTTCGCATTTATAATATTGACCAGGATAATATCAACTGTTAAATGCAGGTCGGTATTCTTCAAAGGTTTTATAATAAGCCGCAGATACCGACGGACAATACAAGATAATTAAAAGTAAAACTGGTCAACTTACTAAAAAATAACTTTTTACTTTTACACTTTTTCGTTAATATAAGAACTATTGGAATAATATAAAAACTGTATCATAGATTAAAAAAAAAAAATAATCTATCGGATTGCGTAAGAAAATATTTTTGAAATAGAATTTGTATTAATTGGGTTCTTCAAATATCGATATCCCGAAAAATAGAGATATCAAAAAAATTCAATCAGGTTTTTCGTTTTTTTTCGAGAATCTATCGAATATTCACCTAAATAAGTTGTAATATTTTGATTTTCGTGTATCGATGACGTCTCGGAAACTAAGCCCGATTTAAAAAAAATCCTATCATAAGCTAAAAAGCTTATAATGAGTTTAAATTTAGATAATAATGCTTGCCTATCGTCATAAAAAAAAAAACAATTCGTATTTTATAATACAAATTGAAAAAATGCGCCGCCGCGTTTCTTGCCAGGTTCTTCTCGAGATGGCTGTAATTTTGCCAATCTGGCGGAAGAGTCATTAACTTTCATGATTTTTTTTGATTGTCATTAACTTTCATGATTTTTTTTGATGATTTTTCGATTTGATTTGATTTGTCAACTTCGTAGTACGGATGATAAACGTAGAAGCGGAACGCTTATAGCGAACTGGAGGTATGTTTTTTTATCTTTTTATATTTATAAGCGGACCAACCTGCTACGGCAGGCGCCTCTTACGCGCGCGCTGACCACTCTCAACCTCATTGCCTCACAACTTGATATATTTTGTTGTACTCTGAGTGAATTCACAAAGGTAGCTTTAAGAGTTTTATGTTATGTTAAGTATCTAAAGAATTAAGAAACTACACTATTGCATTGGGTTTTTCCTGTAATAATAGATGTAAGATGGAGAAATAAATAAATAAATAACGAACACGAGTGTATAGGTACAATCAATATTAGAACACGTGTATCACTCCACTCTGAGTAATTCCCATGTTCCTTCAATCGACAATGCTCAAGCTGAGGAAAGCTTAGTTTCAAATGAGAGAAACAACTTGAACGTTTAAGCTAATATTCAAGACTAGCCGTGCCCCGCGGCTTCACCCGCTAATATCAAGTCAAAAAGTAGCCTATGTGTTAATCCTAGGCATAAGCTATGTAAATTCCAAATTTCATCCAAATCCGTTCAGCCATTAAAGCGTGAAGAGGGAACAAACACACTCACACTTTTACAAACAGACTTACACACAAACTTTCGGATTTATAATATTAGTAGGATAAGTTTGTAGTTAATAAGTTGTTTGACTGTGTAATTGTATCAAAATCAAAATCATTTATTCACATGGGCCCCAAAGAGGCACTCATGAATGTTAATGACCCTACTGCCAGATTCGCAAAATTTCAGCCATCGAGAAGAACCTGGCAAGAAACGCGGCGGCGCATTTTTTTATTAATTTTTTTTAATCATTATTAATCTCTAATACATAATTATATTAACCTAGGTGTATCTATATTATGTAGTCGCTAGAAAGCGCTTGTGCAGTTTGCCTCCATGCATCCTTAGATTATATTATGTTATTTATTTATTTTATTTTATTCGGAAAACAAATAGTGATTCTATAGTGATTCGATATCTATAGATATAATAATATGCTAAGCATTAAGACTAAACACTATTATGCATCCGTATTCCTACTAGCCGTGTCCCGCGGCTTCGCCCGCTATTATCAAGATAAAAGTAGCCAATGTGTTAATCCTAGGTATATTCTATGTACATTCCAAATTGCATCCAAATCCGTTCAGCCGTTTGACGGCCCAGCTGGCGCAGTGGACGGGTGTCTGCCCTCTGCGCCGTGGGTCCTGGGTTCGATTCCCGGCTGGAGCACAAATTCCTTCCCAAGGGATATTTGTGCTTCTGGTTCTGGGTGTAACGTGTGTGTGATGTGAATGTTTCCGGCACCCACGACACAAGTCTTTGAACTTAGTGTGGGGCTGTGAGTGTGAATGCGTTTGATTGATTGTTTGATTGTTAAAGCGTGAAGAGGGAACAAACATACTTACACACAAACTTTCGGATTTATAATATTAGTAGGATTCACTACCCGCGTCTTAGTTCCCCGAATGATATAATCGGGGAGTCTTCAAGTCAAGAGTAAATCCGCCGCATCATCACTTGCCTATCAAGCATAAAATAATTAAAAAAATTAAGCAATGCTTAAGAACCCGTATAAATTTTTATGTCTTTCTCGCTCGCACGATTCACTGATTTTGAGATATAAAACTGACGGTGTGAGTTATTGTAAATGTTGTCAATATAATCCCTTAATAATAATATCACGGATCTTATAAACTGATATTCGTTTTCTTAGCTTTTGGATTGGCGGAGAAAATCGATGTCAAATTGATTTTATATTTTTTTCACTCTTTCTTCGTCTAATTAATAGGTATTTAAACGAAAATTAATTTAAAGTATCCGTTACATAATTATTTAGTAAAGTTATTGACAACATTTTCCATAACTCGCTCCATAATTTTTATTTCTCAAAATGAATGAATTGTGCGAGCGAGACAGACATAAAAATGTATACGGGTTCTTAAAAAAAACCGACTCCACCGCTTTATCTTCGGAACTTTCATCAGATTAAATGTACTAAATACGCATTATTGATATATTTCAATAACTACTGATCAGATCTTAATATAATTTAAATGGGACCAATTGGAAAGCAACATCTTACAAACAAAAAATCTAAATCGGTTCACGCGGAACGTGGTTATGAGGTAAAACACAAAAAAAAAAGTCAACTTCTACTACCGAACATCTAGACAGACGGCAATGCGGCATCCGCTAATGGTAAAAATACCGACCATTCGCACGAAGCGTTTCGCTTCCACTTTCATTATGAGAACTGCCAAGGAGTGGAACGCCCTGCCGTCTACTGTGTTTCCCGAAAAGTAAAATATGGAGTTGTTCAAGAAGAGAGTGAATAGGTTTTTACTGAGCAAGCGTGCTCCATCTTCGACCGCATCGTCGCTTTCCATCAGGTGAGATTGTGGTCAAACGATAGCTTAGTCTCAAATAAAAAATAAAAAATAAAAAAAAAAAACTTGAGTACCTCCTTTTTTGTGAAGTCGGTAGAAAAATATATATTTTGAAGTGAAACTTTCTATGGGAGGCTTTGAAATTCTGATCCGCAACCTTTTTGTGTGACGAAAAGTGGTGGGGGTAAACACTGTGCTGAATAATAAAAATGTTTCCCTGTAATACAAAAGTTTCACTTCTATCGTGTCTTTTTTTAATCGACTTCAAAAAAGGAGGAGGTTCTATGTTCGACTGTATGTATTTTTTTATGTATGTTCACCGGTTTCTCCCCCATTTGTGGAGCGATTCTTAAATTTTTTTTTTTTTGGTAGATTATACTTCAGACGTGGTCCTCCCATATATATTTTCAAAACCAAAATATAAGCGGTGAAGTCGGATTTTAAAGCTTTGCTTATGTTTTTAAATTATATTATTCAAGATAGGCAAACTTTTGACTACCATCTCACCTGATGTTAAGCGACGATATGGTCGACGATGGAGCAAGCTTGCTTAGAAGATTCACTCATGTAAAATGAATACTCCCATATTGTACCCATCAGGAAACACACCCTGTTTTCAACCGACTTCAAAAAAGGAGGTTCTCAATTCGACTGTTTTTTTAATTTTATTTTTTGTATGTTACGCGATGTCTCCGCCAATTATGAATCGAATTTGATGATTTTTTTTTGTTTGGTAGAGGATACTTCAGAGGTGGTCTCATATACATTTTATCGAAATCGGTCAAGCCGAAACCGAAATATAAGCGATGAAGTCGGTTTTTTAAAGCTTTTCTTGCGTTTCAAAGATTTTATTAGTAGGTATCATAAATACTTCGAGAGCGTTTAAATACAAATTATCAATTAATTAATTAATTTTAATTTTATAATAGGATCTAAAATCTGAACACAATAATATAAACATTTTAATAGTATAAAAAACTTAAAAAACATTCAACCAATTTTTATATCATAATGATATACTTGATATACATAGCGCCCTGTACGCGCGCCTTTGGCGCTTTATGTATTTTGTTACACAACTAGACATAGACATAATCGCTTTAACACTTACAGCCCTACACTAAATTCGATGACTTGTGTCGTGGGTGCTGGAAACATTCACATTACACACAATCACAACCAGAACCAACAATTTTCCTTGAGGAGAAAACTTGTGTTCCCGCCGGAAAATGAACACTACAGCCTATCGGTCGCGCGCCCTGACCGCTTTGGTTTTTTTTTTTTTTAAGTCCCTTAGGCGCCCTACATTTTATCATCGCTCGGGCTGCACGCTTTGGGCGCAAGTCTCTGACAACCAATACCAGACCAATGATAGTAGATGGAGATGAGGCGATGACCTCACTCAGATCTTATCAGATGTTTATCATACGTTTATGGTACCTCCTGCATGCGATCAATCAGCATATCACAATGTACATATTGTGAACGGGCTTCTTAGTAAAAAAGGTTTCTATGAGCCTCTATAAGTCTTGCGTTTTTTATCCGACTGCGCGAATAAGGGTGTGTTTATCATATTAAAAGGGTAATCCAGAATGTCTCCTAATTCGAGTGTTTTTGTAACTGTTTTACTCGGCAATCATAACACATTCTGGTAAATTAAAATATTCATCGGAATAATCATACGTAAAACAGAATATTCATAACATTTATAAATGTATGAGAGAAATTTAAAGTTACAGTCACGCGCCGAGGCCCGAGCCGCTCGCCTCCGTGTATCGCGCGTCTGACTCATCCTGATGAAGGACAACTAATTAGTCCGAAACTAGTCGACTACAAAGTAAGTCGACATTTTTGCGTATTTTAAGCCAGATATAACATTGAAACATAATGTATGAGAGAAAAATATCAAGTCTCATGCAATTAGATATTTTTTTCTTTTTGAAACCATTTTGTTTCGTCATTTTCTATCAGAACCTTGTGAACGTTGTATCATAATAATATACGTATATTAACTAGACGAATTATTTCTTCAGCTGTTTTTTAAACTGATTTCCACGAAATTTTAACCGAACCATAAAAAGGAGAGGATAGAAAACAGTCTGAAAATGTATATTAAGTAATATAATTTATATATTATATTACACATTGAGTGTTTTTTTTTATTTGTGACAGTCTAGTTTTTGACCATTATCTCACCTGATAGTAAGTGACGATGTGATCGAAGCTGGTAAACACACTAGACCTGGAATACGCAGGCTCTCAAGGATAAATCTCTGTAAGTCGATCATATCTTTGCAAAATATCATAACGTTTAAGAAGCCTGCTCCGCGCGATTGTTAAGACTCAGTCGGCGCGGGGAGCAAGTGTCTGCCCTCTGTGCCGTGGTTCCTGGGTTTGATTCCTGGCAGAATCATAATTTTCATTCCCAAGGGAGATTTGTACTTCTGGTTCTAGATGTGATTGTGTGTGATATGTAAATGTGTCCCACGATACAAGACTTTCAACTTAATGTGGGGCTGTGAGTGTGAAAGCGTTTGTTTGTATCAACCTTAACATGCACACATGTAAGGAACTTGTACGTTCACTGTCTTCACTGCTCCTGTGTAACGTTGATGCAACATTTGAAAGGAGTGTCCGGTGTGTCATAGTAATGATTCCTTCGATTAGCTCATTCCTATTTTAGAATTGGCGAGTTATTTTAAACAGCAGTTAGTTATTTTAGTTTTAACGGTCGGTTTACTCAACGTTCAAGGGAATTTTAAATACGGCTGGTTATTTTACGTTAACGATAATTAAAGTGTAAACTAACTCTGTTTATGTTTGAGCAACTCGTTTATATATCTGAACTGTTACTTTTGTAGCTTCCAGTAGGGACGTACCGACAGTACCAGACATACAGTCATATGGAAAAATTAAGATATATAAAACTTAGTGTGGAGCTGTATGAAAACATCGAGAATCGAACCTGATACCCGCTCTTTAGAAGGTAGACGCGCAACCAACTGTAATTTTTTTTGTGGTGGGAAAATACCCTCCACTTCGCTTCCTTCCCAGGGGAGAAGGAAAGGGGTGTGTGGGGCTCTATGTTTTTTCTTTGCCACAAATCAAACCAAAATCGTTTATTCCTATGGGCCCCAAAGAGGCACTCATGAAATTTAATGACTCTACATAATAAACATAGTTTTAATATTTTTGCATTATTATGTCTTTTTTTGCCACAAATCAAATCAAAATCGTTTATTCACATAGGCCCAAAAAGGCACTCATGAAAGTTAATGACTCTACATAATATACATAGTTTAAATGTTTATGGATTATTATGTTTTTTTCTTTGCCACAAATCAAATCAAAATTGTTTATTCACATGGCCCCAAAGAGGCACTCATGAAAGTTAATAACTCCACATAATATACATAAATAAAAATTATATCTGTCTTTAAGATTCGCGCACAAAACATAGCCCTTGGCAGTCGGGTAAACTTCATCCTAAAAATGCGGACTAACCCGAGAGGCACAGCTAATAAAGTAAATGAGCAAATGTATACGCTACTAAGACCTACAATCTCGTTATCTGTACTATAATCAAGTACATCCTGGACAAGGTCATTACCAAAGAGAGCATAATTAGGGACTTACCTACTTCCAGAAATGGGGTCGTCACTACCCGCTAGGGATTTTGGGTTCTGTCTTTCGATAACGAAAGCCTTTTGATCTAATTAGATTATTTAATATTTATAAGTGTTTTCACAAAAAATTTTCATCGACTAATGGCTCTGTGCCTCTCGTAGCTGAAGACGTTCGCTTATTTTACGAAATGGCTAAACTTTAATTTTTTTTACGTTTTAAACCCCCGTATCTCCGCCATTTTGCAAAATTTTATGCGAAAAAATCTATGTAATTATCAAACCTGCTCAAAAAATTTCATGAGAATCGGTTAAGAAATGCGACCTGTCTCTACAGAAATGAACAAACGGAAATCCGCCGGACATACGAAAGCAATTTCGCCCAACCAAAATGGAGACGCTTCGCTTGGTAAAAAAAAAAATATGGACGGAAAGTATTATTTCTTAGCTTTTTGCGATTGTTATTTATTGAATTAAATATTTTTTAATTAATTTTGTCGCGTATAATGATGTATAATGTAAAAACCACGCGATAAAATTCGTTAATAGTTGATTAATTAAAAAATGGTTGTCCATAAATTTGGTTTATGGACGATAATTTTACGTGATAACGTCATAAGACGAACGCTTGGCCGATCGTGCCTCACTATCGCTTGTTCCGCGCTCTCGCTTGCACGCTCAGGCTCAGGCGGAACGTGACACTTTTTCGTGCGTTTTATAAGACGTTATCACGTCGAAAAAAATATGATATTGACTTTAAGTTTACATTTCCTGTTAGTATTCTAATTAATCAGACTTTTAATAGGTAAGAAATACCTATTAAAAGTCTGATTCCTACTTACTAATAATAATACATTATCATTTTATTGGTGAGTGCAGCCTGCGGCCGCGATTCCGCAAGCCGTTCCGGTCGAACCGAAAGCGTACGGTGTGTGGCAGCAATAAGAATTACACATTGTTATTCTATCCTACTAATATTATAAATCCGAAAGTTTGTGTGTAAGTGTCTAAGTATGTTTGTTCCCTCTTCACGCTAAACGGCTGGACGGAATTGGATGAAATTTATAATGTACATAGCTTATACCTAGGATTAACACATAGGCTACTTTTTAACTTGATAATAGCGGGCGAAGCCGCGGAGCACGAGTTTAAAAAACTAATAACCGAATTCAATCACAAAATTCTTCGAAACATTAACAAAAAATTTTTTGCGATTATTTGACTGATTTTGATGTGCTCTAAATTATTGTACCCAACAGGGTTTTATGTGCTGTAATTTATTTGTTTTTACATTGAGAGAATGCAATAAAGATTTAGATTAAATTTGAATTTGAAACTATTCATCGGATCTTAATCAAGTTATAATGGGACCAACTAGAACGTATACTTACCCTTTAGAACAAAACAATAATTTTCCAAATCGGTTTATAACATTTTGCGGTGTTATAACATACATAGAAAAAAAGATTCCAGCAAATTGAGATCCACCTAGGTTTTGAAATCGGTGAAAGAAAAAATGCGTGCGTAAGATACACTATATATAATTTAAGTATGTAGGAAAAATCCAAACCGAATCTCATATCTAACGATTGAATCATATATTTGTTTTGTACCTAAATATGGTACTTACTAAGTTTTACTTATTAGCGTCAACATGTTATTGATAACATCTGGTTACTTGGTTACTTCTATCTATCCTGAATATGATCCTGAAATTCCCGCTGGTCCGTTGTTACGCGGGTAAAACCGCGGGCGCTTGTGTCATTGGTAAGTAGTGTCATAATCCTGTAGGGGGTGGTTTAGAATCGACACCTGAGTAAAAAAAAAATTTCATATTTTTCAGATTTTTTTTCAGCCCAAAAAAAAATAGTTTTTTTTTTTGTGGCGCAGACAGTTTAGAAGTGAGTTCAAGTAAATATGGCAACTCTTAGACAGCTGCTAAATTAATAGCACTTGTACTCGTAGCAGTCATAACTGCTAAGTGCTACGGAATAATTGGAATAACATGTGACGAGAAGTCACGAAAGGTACCAGCTGTCAAACATAAAAGAATGGAGGAAAAAAAATTGAGTAAATTTTTTTTTTAAACTTTACATATTTTAATTTTTTTTCCGCTCAGTTGTCGATTCTAAACCACCTCTTGCAGGAATGTGCACTACATAGCAAAGAAGGTATATACGTAGGTATATTTTTATCTGAAGTTGTTGAATTGCCAACGATTGTACGGAACTCTAGTAGCTTTAGGTTGGACTCGCACTTGTTATAAAGATTTTCTTTGGACGTCCTCGAAACTAAGTGGGTTTCGGTTGTTGGTGTAAAAATCCGAGATTCTTTTTGCAAAAGGTTACTTAGTTGTTTAAGAAAAAAAAACTTAATACAGTTAAAATATAGTACATACTTAGTTATAGCCAAACAAAACTGCTTTAAAAACTAACTAGAAGCTTAGGAGTTATACTAACGTTTATGTCAAACGCTTTCACACTCACAGCCCCACACCAAGTTCGATGACTTGTGTCGTGGGTGCCGGAAACATTCACATCACACACACAATCACAAACAGAATCAGAAACACAAATTTTCCTCGGGGAGAAAATTTGTGTTCCCACCGGGATTCGAACCCGATACCCCTGCTTAGAAGGAGAACGCTCAATCAACTAAGGCAACGGGCAGTTCGAAGTGACGTGTGTGACGTATGTTTTTGGCTCTCACGATACAAGTCTTTGAACTAAGTGAGGGTTGTATGTGTGAATGTGTTGGTTTTAAGCTGATTCGTGAGATGGTTTACGTCTGTTATATCTTGTTAAGTATTGATGCATTGGACAACTTGCTATATTTTCTGTAAAATAATTATATGAACACTATATCTGAAGTAAATTATAGTACCTAATTAGCCACGGTTTTATTACTTACCAATATCTTGAACTGCCTCTTGGCTTAGTTGGGTGCTCGTTGGCCTTCTAAGCAGGGGTATCGGGTTCGATTCCCGGCGAGAACACAGGTTTTCTTCCCAAGGAAATCTGTATTTCTGGTTCGGGTGTGATTGTGATGTGCTTGTTTCCAGAACACACGACACAAGCCATCGAACTTTGTGTGAAAGCGTTTATGTTATATAAAATATGGGACCAACGAGAAAGTGTATAAGTAAATAACAAAAAGGCCATCTAAATTGATTCTCCCAGTAAGCTATACCCGAAAGAGCCAATAAGAGCAGTCAAATTAAGAACTTCCTCTTTGTTAGGTAAAGTCGGATAAATTGATATAGCTGATCCTTGTGACTAAGCTAATAATTTTTATTAATTTAATAAATAAAGCTAAATTGACGGTAATATGATTTATTACTATCAAAATTTGCGAATTCCGATAGTACTCCAACTTCCAGGAATTTGATTATAATATGTACTACGTTCATCAAAAGTTTCGTCAAGTCTGACGTTATTATTTAGTCTTTGGATTAATGTAATATGCCTTGAAGTCTTAATATAATTTATATAAAATATGTTACATTATTTATATAGCATTAGCCATGCTCGGCAGAACTATAGTGATAAATTTAGAAAGGAAAAATTATCGCTTGAGGCGGGATTTGAACCCGCGGCCATAGGGTGTCATGCCCTATTGCTCTAACCGCTGAGCTACTCAAGTCCCGCCTGAAGCGATGAAATTAACCTTTCCTTATAATTAACGTCTTACGGGGACGTGTGACGTCATCTACCGAATTAGTTTATAGAAACTACTACGGCCAACGAGTCTAACATTGCAGTTAGCTACACGTTGTGTTGATAACGTCTACCCAAATCAATTGATTTTATTTATATAGCATTAGTCATGCTCGGCAGAACTATAGTGATAAATTTAGAAAGGAAAAATTATCGCTTGAGGCGGGATTTGAACCCGCGGCCATAGGGTGTCATGCCCTATTGCTCTAACCGCTGAGCTACTCAAGTCCCGCCTGAAGCGACGAAATTAACCTTTCCTTATTATTAACGTTTTACGGGGATGTGTGACGTCATCTACCGAATTAGTTCATAGAAACTACTACGGCCAACGAGTCTAACATTGCAGTTAGCTACACGTTGTGTTGATAACGTCTACCCAAATCAATTGATTTTATTTATATAGCATTAGCCATGCTCGGCAGAACTATAGTGATAAATTTAGAAAGGAAAAATTATCGCGAGCAATAGGGTATTACACCCTATGGCCGCGGGTTCAAATCTCGTCTCAAGCGATAATTTTTCCTTTCTAAATTTATAACTATATGTTACATTAATATTAGGATATCTAAAAAAGGTAAATCTTCTGATAATCTTTCATAACGTCTTAGTAAAAGTAAGGATTTTTACTAGGTGTGATGCTTTCCTGAATTGTCCTTTGGTTTAGTTGCGTGCGCGTTCACCTTCTAAGTAACGGGTATCGGGCTCGATTCCCGATGGGAAAACGTTTTTTGACCGATATTGAATTTTTCTGGATCTGGTTGTAATGTGAATGTTTATGGCAGCCACGACAGAATTCATCGAACTTAGTGTGGGGTTGTGAGACATATATGTATGTATACGTTGCCGGGCTTTTATACAATAAGAATTTGATACGTGCTGGGTTTTAATAAAGACGATTTTTTTTTTAAAACAAACGCATTCACACTCAAGCCCCACACTAAGTTCTAAGACTTGTATCGTGGGTGCCGGAAACATTTACATCACAAAAACATTACACCCAGAACCAGAAGCACAAATATCCCTTGGGAAGGAGTTTGTGCTCCTGCCGGAAATCGAACCCATGACCCACGACGCAGAGGGCAGACACCTGTCCACTGCGCCAACTGGGTCGTCGAAGTTAGTATATTATTATTATTATTAGTTCCATATACTAATAATTATAATAAGCAGCGGATGGTTGCTCATCTGATGAAGTAGGAGCAAATGCAAAAAAAGTTTTTCTGCCGGGTGACCTATTAAGGTAAGGTGTGTGTGTGTGTGTGTATAACAAAAAAATATAATGGAAGGTACATCAATATCATTCACCATCTGGAAAGAAAATGTATGACTTATTTTACTATTTATCCCGGAAATCCCGCAGGTCCGGGTCTAACGCGGGTAAAACTGCGGGGCGCAGCTAGTTATAACTAAAAAGCAATGTTAGTAGCCTAAAAAGTTTATTGAATTATAAATCCCTTCTATTAATAAAGCTTAACCTAAATCTCGCAAACGCCATTCGTAAAACAACAAATATTCTGATGTGTGCTGGTGTGCAACGTATATGCAGTAGCACAACTTTATCTTATCTCAAGGGAGCAAAGATGAAAGCACTGGACGCGTCACGTGATATTAAGGTACTACGCGAAGTAATTGACCGTGTAATTGAAGTGTCTCCGTTTTAGCTTGGGTAAATTGATTTCGTATTTCCAGATGTCTGGATTTTCGGTTGTTCTCCTATGCAGGTCGATTCTCGTAAAATTTTGTGAGCAGGTTCAATACTTATATATATAGAATTTTGTTGCTTATTACAGTTTTAAGATATTTTTCAAAATTTATAAATTTATAAAAAGAAACATTTCACCCATTTCTATAAATACGCGTGTGGCAACCTCCGCCACATGTACAGCGCCATCTGCATCACTGTGGCAGAACCACCTAGTGATCGGAGAAACAGACCACCGACCAGCGCGACCAATCACAGCCCGAGGCCTGCATCGCGCAAGCGATATTAACATAGGCTAAACGCTTGTGTACAACTTCCAAGTTGGGAACATCGGACAGTTGTCCCCGAGCCAAGATCACCCGGCTCGGTCGGAAGTACTTCCCGGATTGATGGAGGCGCTTCCGCAGTGGAACATCCACCTTATCCACTCCTTACCCTCGCCTCCTCTCCGACGTGTGAAAGTCATCGTGGGCACAACATCCGCTCATGATGACACACTTCCACACGCGAGTTCTTCAAAGAGCCACTAGAGTGATATATACGTATAATTATATTTATATAAATATAAAATAATAGTTAACCTATATATAAATCTCTCGCGTGTTAAGTAGTAACGAGCTAAATATTCGACCAAATATTTTTTATGACCAAATATTCTACACAAATTTGAGACTTTTGCTACTGACGTTATCTGTAGTGTTAACGAAGCCCCTTTTGACCTGAAAACGGTCTCGACAACTTTGAGTTTAAATAGGGGAAAGAAGCTATTGGGGTGGGTTTAGAATGGGGGAGACTTTATTCATATGGGAGTGTTGCGTAGACCGTGTAAATAGGTTTGAGAGAAAGGATTTTACTTCAAATAGAGTTTGGTAGACTTGTCGTGACTTTATTAATTTATTAATTTTGTTGTAAATAATTAGAAGAATATTCCTATAACACTGCCTTATTAGAAATAATTGAAACGCAAGCAAAGCTTGAAAAAACGACTTCAACGCTTATATTTTGGTTTCGGCTTGATTGATTTCTACAAAATGTATATGGGACCACATCTGAAGTATAATCTACCATACAAAAAAAACATCAAAATAGATTCATAATTTGTACCCTTTTGTCAATTTAAATTTTATTTTTCTTTTTGCCACAAATAAAATATGTCTTTATTTTATGTCTTTAATTGGACGAATTATGGCGTCACATAAATAAAAAAAAATCAACATGCTGTCGAATTGAGAACCTCCTTTTTTGAAGTCGGTTGAAAATCAAAGCAGTGTTTCGACATCCAAATAGCACCTACCTGCGTAGGTTAACTAAAACGACGACAGTGGGCACCACCGACGAAAGTGGGCTCCACTGTCGTCGTCAGAACAGAGGAACAGAGGAGCTCTCGGAGCTTGCCAGTTTTTAAAAGGGAAAGGTACCTGTATCCTATTACAGGCAGAACGTGGCTTGGAAGTTGTTAAGGAAAATATTGTTAAATGGTATATTGTTATGTATTGTTTATTTTTGAAAATATAATCGTGATCACATGTGAGTATTGCTCTGTTTTATTAATACCATCAATTTTGATACCTTCCTAGTTGACGCATTTATATTTAAAGTTATAAACGTTGGTATAAAGCTTGATTTGCTAACAATTATTTAATTTAAAAGCAAGCAAAGCTAAAAATACCTA
This sequence comes from Lomographa bimaculata, assembly GCA_948107665.1. NCBI lineage: Eukaryota > Metazoa > Arthropoda > Insecta > Lepidoptera > Geometridae > Lomographa > Lomographa bimaculata. The sequence goes on along the minus strand of OX403610.1, from coordinate 8,368,742 downwards.
AACACTTGGAACCCTTATTCAAATTAAATGAAATAAAAACACATTATTGAGGATAACTCAAAAACTACTAGGTAGTCAGAGCAAGATCAAATATAAATGGGGCCACATGGAATGCACCAGTTATCAAATAAAAAAATAATCATCAAAATCGGCTCACAACGAAAGAAGTTCTAAGACCCAGAAAACAAAAAAAATACAGTGATAAATTTAGAAAGGAAAAATTATCGCTTGAGGCGGGATTTGAACCCGCGGCCATAGGGTCTCATGCCCTATTGCTCTAACCTAGCATGGCTAATGCTATATAAATAAAATCAAAAAAAATACAGTCAAATTGAGAACCTCCTCCTTTTTTTTGAACTCGGTTAAAAAGTCGGATATACCGCGTTCTGGTTTAATTTTTCTTTTAATTACTGCGAACGATTTTCAGTATTTAAAACTCCCAATCTCTTCTATACTTTATTTTTACTTTTCTGTGATTTCGCTGATTGCGAGGTGTCGAACTTCTTGTTAATTTTATGACCAGTGTAAGTAAAACTTTTGTTTTAAAGAGTTTTAGGATAAATTTGAGTTTGAGGTGGGTCTAGGTTTACTGGTGGTTTGTTAGTTCGTAGAACCTTTGAGTCTATGTATCGGATTTAATAAAGAACAAATTATTTGAAATGGTTCTAAATATTTGATGTTCGTTGAAAATTAAAACTATCACTATTACACATAACGAGTCTGAACTGCCCGTTGGGTGAGCGTTTGCCTTCTAAGCAGGAGTATCGGGTTCGATTCCCGGGAACACAAGTTTTCTCTCCAAGGAACATTTGTGTTTCTGGTTCTGGTTGTGATTGTGTCTGTAATGCGAATGCATCCGGAACCTACGACACAAGTCATAGAATATTTAATAATAATGTTAAAACATTTCATCATTATCCGTTCAGCCGTTTAGTAGTTCAGTCACATACACATGTACAGAGAAATTATATTTTTTATTTTTTGCTTCCACGTTTATCATCCATACAGTGAGGGAGTGGAACTCATTGCTGCGTCTTTGTTTCCCGAACAGTACAATCTGGGTGTCTTCAAGTCTAGAGTGAATAGGTATCTAGGCAAGCATGTTACATCTTCAGCCGCATCTTCACTTCCATCAGGTGAAATAGTGATCAAATGCTTGCCTACCTAGCATAAAATATGTATCTTATATATAAAATTCTCGTGTCACAATGTTAGTTACCTTACTCCTCCGAAATGGCTCAACCGATTTTTATGAAATTTTGTGTGCATATCGGGTAGGTCTGAGAATCGGTCAACATCTATTTTTTATACCCCTAAATGTTACGAGTGGTCCAACACATTTTTTTTATTCAGCATGAAAAAATATATATATACATATATAAAAAGAGAATCGACACAAAACCGGGATTTAACTAAGAGGGGTTCAGTACCATCAATTACGTCCACGGTACTCGAATAAATCAAACCGCTCATAGATTAACCAACATTTTATCTCTCGAAAAAGTAAGAACCTCGTTAAAATTAAAATCGTATTTTCAGAAGGAAACCGAGTTTATTTACTCAAGGGAAATATGAAATACTGTATCATGAATAAAGGAATTTGTATTTAAAGGAAGAACAGTTGTTTGCCAAATTTTGGGGAATATGAATAAGAAAATTTTATTATTACTATTCTCTTTATTTATTGCTTTCTTTAACTTTATTTAGGTGAAGATTTATTTTAACAATATTTGTATAAAAGTAAACAATAAAATGCTATGAAATAACAAAAAAACTGTAAAAAATCCTAAACCTAGTATGCCACCAGAAGCGGGGCAGGGCTCAAGCTACCGTTAGGTCAGTTCTGCTGAGTGAACCTCCTGAAAATGCGTGTCGTGTCCAAGAATACTGCCTTCTGAATCTGACCCCTTGATCCAACCATTTAGCGAAAGTCTCTTAAGGTAGTGATCGAAACTTATTATTATTATTATTGTCTGTACCACGGTGTGGCCCGTGCCAATTCGCCCTTGCCACGCATTCTCTCTTCACTTAACGCTCTCATGTCAGCCAAACCTAAGATTGATCTGTTTGTGGACAGGTGGCTGGACATACTCAAAGTGTGTCTACAATTTTGTGAGGAGACTGTTTCATAGTAATTATAATTATATTTATGTGACTTATTGTATTGTATAAATTAATTAATCAAAATTAAACTGTATACATTTGGTTGATATATTTGTTTTTTATTATTATTTTTTATTCTCAATGTGACTATTTTATAATTTGACTATCCATTTTGACATTTGTATTACAGGACGAACTTCTGATTTAACATTGTTTTTTTATCATTTTTCTTTATTTATTTTTTTATTTGTTATTAATTTAATTTGTATCATCTTATTGTCATTGTTATATTCTATTTTATTTTTATTTAATTGTATTAATTTGATTTCGATAATGTAATTGGTGTTTGCCGTTTTTATTGAAATAAACAAATTGAAATTGAAATTATCAATTTATTTCAGGAATTATACATAAAATCACAATATACAAAAATCTAATATAAAAAATCACAAACCGTAGGTTAGTTTCGATGTATATATCAAAATAATTTAAATAAATATTCAAATGTCATAAATCAAATAAACAAACCAAAACTGTACATAAATATAAAACAAACATAATAGTAGTAATTATAATTATTTAATAGACTTTTTTATTGACATCAAAACTAGCTTTTATTCAAATAATTATGATAAATCATATAATTAAAATAATTATGATGACATGGGTATGTTTAGGCAAGTTGAGGTTGGTTTTGGTAGGTTAATAACCTGCACGTTGGATTAGTTGAGTGAGCGTTCGCCTTCTAAGCAGGGGTATCGGGTTCGATTCCCGACGGTAACACATTTTTTCTACCCAAGGAAAATGTTTGTTTCTTATTCTGGGTGTGATTGTGTGTGTGTTGTGAATATTTCCGGCACCAGGACATAAGTTATCGAACTTAGTGTGCGGCTGTAAGTGTGAAAGAGTTTATGTTTATGTTTATATAATCGTGTACATGAACAGATTTTGATAATGTAATCTTGACTCAACAGTACAACCTTTTTGGGTACGATAGTTTTAACAGTATGTAAGTTAATTTTAATTTTTTGCTAAATAGGCTAGCATTAAATCCCATCTGATGGAAAGTGATGATGATGCCGAAGATGTGACATGCTTGCCTCGAAGATATTTATTCACTCTTGACTTGAAGACTCCCAGATTATACCGTAAAGACGAGGGCAATGAGTTCCACTCTGTACGGATGATAAACGTAGAACGCTATACGTTAGGAGCTTTTCATCTCAACCAGAAATGACGTTTGACAGTTTTTCTTGTTAAATGATAATGGTGGGCACAGCAAAGTATAGTTAAAATATCGACATCAATTAGTATTACTTTATGAGCATGATATACGAAGCGCCTCGGGCGCGCCATGTACTGTACTGCCCTCATAAGGAAAAAAGACGTAGGTATATTTTTGTCAAAATTGAGTTATAAACATCAGTAATGTCTTTTCTATTTAGTATATGTTATGACTTGTAGCAGATACGTCTAAATTAAAAGTAAGAATCAATGGGTTGCGTTTGTATATTTTCTACCGACTTCACAAAAAAGGAAGAGGTATTCAAGTCTACTGTTTTTTTTTAATGTGTATTATTGTGTATTATTACCTCATAACTTCTTTCTACATGAACCGATTTTGGTTTTTTTTGTTTAAAATATGTTTTTTTTCATTTAAATTTGCTCAAGATCTGATCAGTAGTTTTTCGATCGTCATTAATGCATGTTTAGTACATCTAATATGATCAAAGTTCCGAAGGTAAAGCGGTGAAGTCAATTATTATAAAATAAAAAAATATTAGTTGATGCGTCTATTTTTCATGATACCAATAAAGTATATGACTCAATTGTGACAAAAATGCAGTTACGTCTTTTTTCATTATGACGGCAAAATACAAAACGGCAGCGCGGGGGGAGGAGTCGCGGGCGTGCGCCTGCCGCTCGGCCGCGCGCTTCGTATGTCTAGGTCCCTTACGCGCCATACATTTTACCTTCACATCACCCGGAGCGCGCGCCTCAAGCGCTTTGTATGTCATTTCCCTTAGTAACCCCATTTAAAGTTCAGTATACTAAAGCTAATTGTGATAAAATATTCAAACTAATTACTTTATGATCGAAATATAAAGGTCCAGCATTGCCTATGATTATAATAAAGGAACATTTATTAATATTTGAAATAGCTGTCAAGGTTAGTATACAAAATCGTACAAAGAGCTTTTGATAAAAACATTATATGGGCATGAGGTTAATATATAGGTCAAGGTTTTTTAAATCTTTATAGCTAAACATATTTTAAGTCCTAGCCGAGTTTGGAGCCCTCAACATAATGTTACATGAGCCTATAGCTATTGTTAGTTAATATGTGTATAGGATACAACCAGTAGATAATATCCTCGATACAGCCAGGTTAACTGGAAGAAAATGCTTTTTAGCATTAAGTTCGCCTATGTACCTGTTTGTGCAATAAAGAATAGACCCTGAAACCCTGAAAAAAAAAAAAAAAGAAACGCATTCACACTCACAGCCCCACACTAAGTTCAAAGACTTGTATCGTGAGTACCGGAAACATTCACATCACACACACATTACACCCAGAACCAGAAGCACAAATATCCCTTGGGAAGGAATTTGTGCTCCTGCCGGGAATCGAACCCAGGGCCCACAGCCCAGAGGGCGGACATCTGTACACTGCGCCAACTGGGTCGTCAAACTGGGTCGTGGAACCCCCTGCATACTACATTTCATGAAAATCGTTGCTGCCGTTTCCGAGGTTCAGGTAATATATATACATATACAAGGTTACTTTGAATTAGCGCTCCATACTCCACAGGGGGATAGGGTATCGACAATGCAACACAAATTTTTTTTTTTTTTTTTTATAAGTTTGTAAAGTGCCGAGCTGCGATTAAAACCAATTATCCAACACGTAAACTCAAAAATAATAGAACTAAAACAGCTGTTATTGTTCGCATGTACCAATATGTTAACGCAGGTGACGCTGCTGTTATCTGGTTGTTATCGTAGCACGGCACTTAACAAACTTATCAAGAAAAAATTAAAAAAAGAAATTTTTTTTTGTAATATTTTTTTTGTGTTGCATTGCCGATACCCGATCCCCCTGTGAAGTATGGAGCGCTAATTCAAAGTAACCTTGTATAATACATACAAGAACTGCATGTTTAAAGGTATAAGATAGAATAGATGTGTCACATACTGTACCTACTTAGTTTTAAGAGTGATCTGAAATGAATAATAAATATTATATTAACAAAATAACATATTCTGAAATTACACCTTGAAAATTATTTTCTTATTTATATGCTTATTAATCGGGAATTATTTAAAATAAAAAAATTTGTTGAAAATTCAAAATAGCAAAAACGCACGCTATTGGCTAAATTTATTCATGACGTCAGTTCACACATTTTTGATGTCAATGATTGGTCAATATTCCTTACCGGCAGCTGTGATTGGGTCGTGGAGATCACAGAAAAACGTCAAAATGGCCGCGTTTAAAATTGCTGTACCGAATTTTATATTCAAATATTGAAAGTAAAAAATAATATTCAAAAAAATGCGCTTTATAAATAAAATAAACATTTATATTTTTGTATTGTAATCGGTCGTCGATAAGTCTACGAAGTTTAAATGAAATCTGACAGAAGTGGGTCAAAATCAAGACCAAAGAAGTTGGTTACAAACAAACATACATACAGGTGAAGCTAATAAAAGCGTGCTAAAAATCTCATGTCACGGTGTTTGTGGTCAAACTCCTCCGAAACGGACCGACCGATTATTTTTTTTGTATATTTGGTAGTTATGAGAATAGGTCGTATTTTTCAACTCCCCCCATTTTTTTTATTATGATTTTAGTATTTTTACATGAACAATATCGCAACAAGTTTTTAGTATAGTATTAAAGTACTAGACGACTATAAACGTGAAAGAGGTTAAACACTTTCTAAGTGGCATTGCAACGCATGCCGGGTACAGCTAGTACTGGTATAAAACAATTGTCTTTATTAAAAGGGTAGCGAAGATAAAGAGATGTTTTACGGCTGTCGGGATGCTTATATTTTTTGCCCTGAGTAACTTTTTAGGGATCCGTAGGAAAATAATTCCTCGATAATTGAGAAAAATTGTAATTTTTTTTTTTTTTTTTGTGACAGGCTAGTGTTTGACCACTATCTCACCTGATGGTAAGTGACGATGTGATCGAAGCTGGTAAACACACTAGACCTGGAATACGCAGGCTCTCAAGGATAGCTGCCGGAACACCGTATTTGGCTTGGCGGCAGACTTTCAACTTGATGGTGGTAAGCTACTTTGGTAGCAAAATATTTTTGTAATACAAAGTATTTTTGCATCACGGTGGTATTTCTTTTTTAGTCTCTTCTTTACTCGAGTACTTCGGACGCCGTTTTGTTTTTTTTTGTATAAAAAAAACTTGAGAGGTGTCAAGGGACACCCGGATGGAACGAAGTTCAATTTCCGTCTAGCCCCCTTTCGCAACGCGCGATAAGGAACTTTCGTTCCAAAATGAAAAGAAACATGCAAAAACCAACATCACGCGGTGTTCCCAGGCGGTCACCCATCCAAGTACTGACCGCGCCCGACGTTGCTTTACTTCGGTGATCGGACGAGAACGTGGTATGGCTTACAACTATAGCAAAAAGTGTCGTTACAACTTTTGGACTTAATTTTTCCGTCTAGCCCCCTTTCGCAACGCGCGATAAGGAACTTTCGTTCCAAAAATCCTGGAACGCGCGGTATTGAGATGAAATACCTTTAATATTACAATCGGTTGCTTGGACTGTAAGAAAACAAACGCACACATGTTACTAGCAGACCCGTTATTTCAATAAATTAATTAAAAAACGTTATTTATCGAGTTGTGCACCTAAATCATTCTTGAGTCGACTTGAACACACACAAAAAAAAACATAATTGGTTCAGTTACATACAAACGTACAGAAGAACTATATATATAAAGATATATATACATATACACACATACGGTGCTGAATCAGAAGAATAACCCTCGTCTGTGCTTTTCCGTAGTCGTATAAAAAGAACACTTCGTAAGACGACCCAGTTGGCCAGGTCTCTGTCCTCTCCGCCTTGGGTCCTGGTTCGATTCCCGGCAGTAGCACGTTTTCCTTCCCAAGGAACATATATGCTTCTGCTTCTGTGTGATTGTGTGTGTGAGATGTAAATATTTCCAGCATCCACGATACAAGTCTTTTAGTGAATTCACACTCGAATGCGTTAAAACATATTTTAAATGGGTAATTGTTATTTCAAATTCTAGATAGGCAATTGCCCATTATCTCACCTGGGAGTCATCAAGTCAAGAGTGAATAGGTATCTTCTAGGCAAGCATGCTACATCTTCGGCCACATCATCACTTTCCATCAAGCAAGATAGTGTTCAAATGATTGCCTATCAAGTATAAAAAAAACGTAATGGTAAACGACGACGAGGCAATCGACGATGAAGCAAGTTTGCCTAGAAGATGTCTATTTATTCCGTAGAATTAAATTTGTTGATAACTTTAATTCTACGGAACCATTAAAAACATAATTAATTCATTCTTCTCAGCTTGAAGTTGAGTTTGACCTTCCAACCTCCGCAAAAAGCGAAAACAATGTTCTAGTCACTTAGTTTCGCATTTTGTAATTACATAAAAAAGTCTAATTAGACTAAATCTTGTAATTTTCGTAATTTGCCGCTATTCTTTCAAATTAGAGTTTGGATGAAAAGGATTTTCAAGATTTATATTTTCATAAGGTTTCCAGGTCTTGGGGGATGTCTCCTTTATAGGGTAAAAGTTAAGGTTTATTTCGTTTTTATTAAAAGGTAATTAATAGGGATTTTTTATTTCTTAAAAAAGCTTTTTCTTCTCGAACTCGACATTCTAACTCTTTTACTCAATTAAAAACATAAATTTGATAAATGAAGCACAGAAAAACAGTCGACGTAATTTTTTTACGTATAACTTTTTGATGATTAAAAAAATTTACGTATTTTTATATGCTGTATAGGCAAGCATTTGACCACTATCTCACTTGATGGAAAGTGACGATGCCGCCGAAGATGGAACATGCTTGCCTAGAAGCTGATATCATAGATATCATCCGCTGGGCTTTTACTAGCGCCAATGTTCTAGCCTTTCTCGAACCGAATGGTTTGATGCGTGACAATGGTAAAACTCCCGACGGCATAAGATGGTAAAATCCATGGAAGATGGGAAGGACTATAGAGTGGAATGCAACTTGTGTCGACACTAGCTCCGGTCACATCTTACTGAAACACAGAATGGGGTTGGCGCCGCGGCAACTTCGGCAGAGCACCGCAAACGGCAAAAAAATTGAAACTTCGGCAGTGGTTACATATTTGAGCCGTTTGGTGTTGAGACACTGGACCCGTGGGTACCGGGAGCTCATTCTATTTTTATATGTAAATGTAACAGAGTGCCTGGTTGAGGCGACGCGTCCAAATTATGGTAATTAATTGGCTCAACGTATTGTACGCTAGCATGAAAAGACCGATACCCACTATTAGTGGGTTTGAGCATTTTAGTTACCTTTAAGCTCGGTGGCTTATAGGTGACTAAAGATTTAAGAAATGTAGGCCATTGGTCCGTAGCCGCAGGTTGGAAAAAAACACTTATAAAATAGGTAGGTATAATATTCTTTTCCATTAAAATTAATTTATTTCAATTATAATGTAAAGTTATACAGGTGTTATTGCCTACTAGCGTAATAGGGTCATTAAGTTAAGATTTAATAGCAAAACAAGCAGAATTTTATTAAGCTTAGAAAATGCGCATAAACTTACAAAGTAGAAGCGAGTTTTTGTTATTTACGCCGGACCCCTATATTTTGTTTATGCCGGAGATTATAGTAATTTTAAATTTTCTTCATTTTCTTCAGTATCGACAAATCTTGATCAAATAATTTGGTAGTATTGTATAATTAATTGCAAGGATTTTGAGGTATTATTGAGTTATATTGTTTTTGAATTATGTTTGTTTTTTTTTTATCATGTGAAGCTTACATAAGCTTGTATTTTCCTATAGCCATAAGCTTATACCCCCGTGTATAGACTATTTTTAACTCGAAATTTTATTATGTTCTCAAAGTTTACTTAACCTCTTTATAATGTCCACTGAAGTATTACATATAATTTATAAATGATTGCGACCTAGGTTTCGGTGTCCGATCCCCGTCACCAGGCGAGTTCTCTACGGTCACGGCGCTCTCTGAAGTATTATTTATCTATGACTATCAATGTGGTTTAACAAAAACACGCACATTTTGAGCTATAAAATTAAAATTAAAACGGGAATTAGCGTGACTTACGCGTTGTCGATGTCTAGATCGACAATTGTTTCGGCTTCATTCGGAAGCCTTCTTTAGGATAATTGCGGAGCGCTCGTCGTTGCGTCCCACCTCGCACTGCGAGCAGCAGCACGAAGAGCGTGGGAGAACGTGGTTTCAATGTGTTCTTTGCTTTTCTCTAGGATATATATATATTTTTTTATTTGTGACAGGCTAGTGTTTGACCACTATCTCACCTGATGGTCAGTGACGATATAATCGAAGCTGGTCAACACACTAGACCTGGAATACGCAGGCTCTTAAGGATAACTGCCGGAACACCGTATTTGGCTTGGCGGCAGACTTTCAACTTGATGGTGGTAAGCTACTTTGGTAGCAAGCCAGGCGAGCAACTCACAAAATGCTCTACCACCTCTCAAACGCGGTGGTCTGTCTTTTGAGTGTATTAATCTCGTTTTGCCAAGTACCCTGCTCATTTCTTCGTTAGCCTTGTGGTGTACCCATGTTTGGTTTAGTTCACCGTCGTACATTTTAACGTAATAATATTTATTTTTGATTGGCAATATAGTATTAATTGTAACGTTTAAATTTTCACGATTCGAACACAGTTGTAATGTCTCGGGACCTTATCGCGGTTAAAACTATTTTTATTTACCACGAAACTATGACCAACGCAACTTGGCCGAAACGTATAAAAATTACGTATTTATAAATAAAAATAGTTTTTAATTAAGTCCCGATTATATAAACTATGAAAAATTAATTGCTTAATTGATAGAGCGGGCACGTAGCGCGAGCGATGTATCTCCATTTTAGCTTGGGAAAGTTGCTTTCGTATGTCCGGCGGATATCCGGTTGTTCTCCTCTACAGGTCCCATTTCTCATCAGATTCTTGTGAAATTTTGTGAGCAGGTTTGATAATTATGTTGATTTTTTTTGGTGATTCAGTTTTTGGATTCTTTTCAAAATGGCGGAGATATGGTAAACGTAAAAATAAACATATTTCAGCCATTTAAAAAATAAGCGAGGTCCTCAGCTCACATAGCCACTATTTTTTATTTGTTTATTGTACATTAAATTACCCTCAGATTTAAAAAAATTAAACCCGTTAACCGCATTCAAAAAGCGACTTTATCGGCTTGTACTAACAGACGAGTCACTATTTTAAAGTTAGCTGTTTTAATGTAGGTACCTAGTCAAACTTTGGGAGCTTCAACTTTACTACTTCTGAGAAATGCATCGGATGTGCTTGAGTAAGCCCTCTCTAGTCTAATACACAAGGGCGAGGGAGATACATAACTACCTACCTACCGACTCAACTGAACGCGGTGCCGAGAGGCACCGATTTCTGCAAAGCCCAACTGAACACGGTTCCAATTGGAACCAAAACGGTGTGGTCGGTCCGTATCTCTGATTTTTCGTCATAATTTAAGTTTGGCCGTGTGTGCACTCCTTTAACTTATGGGGAAATTAAGATTAATAATGTAGCAGTATTTTCCATCGCTAAAATGTCAAAGTAAAATGAAACTATTAGACATTTTCAAACAATGAAAATGAGAAAGTCGTTTGAGTGCAAGGAAAGATAAGTGTTTTAAAAAAAAAATACAAAATTGCCGTAAAAAGTTATTTTATTGAGTGTTATACTAATATTCATTCCTTGTTTTAAGCTGTATCTATTTACGTAATGGGTTTTTATGAAAAACGCATGTAAAGTAATAAATATCTTCTTCGAGTAACAACATTGACGAAAATTGCGTGAGTTATGATTTTTTGTCAAGTAATAACTATCGTATTTTTTTATATTTGCTCTAACTGCTACTGAAATACGACGTGGTAGGTATTAATCATTAGATTTATGTGCATATTGCTATACTTAATTATTTGCATTTACGCGTAATCACCGTATTATGCCGGCGCGGCAGAATCCTTTGCTGTCGCCAAAATGGACTCGCCCAGGCTCTCGGTGCACTGCTGGCTCGAGTTCAAGGGGTAATCGCCAATTTCTATGTTATGATATGTATTTTATACATTGGAAAAAACATTGTTTTAGCATTTATGTAATTTAAACAATTTCGTTATTTGTAGAATATGTAGAATGATGGTTTTGCCTTTTATATAAATAATGGACTCGCCCGACGCGGGGCGACGATGCTTTCGCGCGCTAATTCAGCCATTTGTTTTGTGTAAATATTATGACAGTGTTATTATTTGGCGCACTTTTCTGACAACAAGAGGATCTTTTCTCTATGTTCATTTTGTTTTTTTACTGAGAAAGTCAAAAGGCAAATAACAATTGTCACTCAAAAGTGACTATGGTAACGAGGCGTTTTTTTTTTCTTTCCAATCAGAGTTTCCGATATTACAACAAGTTTTTCTGAGAAAGGTGTTTATTTTTTTATGAAATTGTGAAGGTAAGGAACGGCTTATTATAGCAATACTTTTGTTTATCACCTGCATGTTATAAATGAATTACAATGAACGCATATTTACAGCGCGCGTTTTGATAAATTAATGCGCCGCGCGGGAAATTTACTCAATCGTTCCTTAATTTTTTAAGGTAATTAATCATTTGCACAATGACATAAATTAATATGCAATCAAAAGCATAGTTAAAATACATCATTTTAACAACAAAAAAAATATATGTTATCGATCGCTATTTACGACAAAAAATAAAGATATCAGAAGAACTCCTCATTTTTCCCTGTGACAAACTTCTAACGTGTTTAATTCAATCAATTACTTTGTAACACACTTAAAATAAACACTTGAGATGAAGCAGTAATCTTTTACGAGCCCATAATGGTCATTTGTTTAGCAAACAAACCATTCTAAGTGGTACTAACACTCGAATTTCTGCCGACGGGCGCGCGCTAGGAGAGGTCCGCCATAGATTGTCGAGTTCATGTTCAATTTGCCGCGTATTTCCTAAAAACGTGTTCAAGCCACTGGCTACTAAGCTACTGCGCTGGACGGGGTGATCAGTGATTGATTCGGTTGAACTTTGGTTTGTTATTTAATTTTTTTACTAGATAGTGACGACGAACGTATTATAAGTTCTTTTAATTAATGTTCTCATGGAAGTGATGTATATCTTATATGAGAATAAATATCTTTAAACCATAAACCATATTAAAGACTTATTGTTATTCTCTTTATTTATTATCTTTTCTTTAGCAAAGATTTTTTTACTATATTTTTTTGTACAATATTACAAAAAAAAATCTGTAAAAAACCTAAACCTAGTAAGCCACCAGTAGCGGGGCAGAGCCCAAGCTACTGGTAGGTCAGTGCTGCTGAGTGAGGAACCTCCTGACACTGCGTGCCGTGTCCAGGAGTACTGCCTACTGAATCTGACTCTTGATCCAACCATTTAGCGAAAACCTCTTGAGGTGTTCATCGAGGCTTTTCACTATTATCCCACTACTATTATTGTTTATATTTTTTAGCCGGATAATGCCGTAAATCTCATCTCTACGAGGCCTATTCAACCATGTTTAGTATTATCCGTCGCGTGCAGTAAAGTTACATAAAGTGCACTCGCCTCCCATTTACGGTGAATGTATGCTTTGCCAGACGCCAATTACTGAGACATATGACTGGAATATGTAGGTCATACGTCGTGCCTTTGTACCTATAATTGGCTGTTAGAAATATCGAGGGTTGAATCGAGTCCTTGAAGAGGTTTCTACATAGCCATTTTGAAAGGAGCTAATTACGTAACAGTGTTTACAGGTTCAACATATTGACTGACGTACAAGTTATTGGTATTCTCTCCCTTTTCCGTTCTTAGATGAAAATAAACAAGTAATATGTTTGAAAGTATTTTAAAATTAAGCTTTTGACAAAAAGAGCATAAAAGTCATATAACCAGACAACAATGTGTGTGAGTGTGATGTGAATGTTTCCGGCCCCCACGATACAAGTTTATGAACTTAGTGTGGGGCTGTGAGTGTACAAAAAAAAAATTATATGGACAAATCAAACGAGCTTAAATTCGATGGGTTTATCTTGTTTAGTTCAGAAGTTCCTATAGCCATCTTCCGTCTCCATCATGAGATCAGCTCCATGGTACCATATCATTGTATTGTCACCAAAGATATATAAGTACACCAAATTTAATTTAATCGGACATCGGGAAGGGGGTCTAAATTTAACTTTTTTTTTTATTATTCAAGATAGGCAAACGTTTGATCGCCATCTCACCTGATGGTAAGTGACGATGCGGTCGACGATGGAGCAAGTTTGCCTAGAAGATGCCTATTCACTCCCGACTTAAAGACTCCCATATTGTATTTATCAGGGAACACAGACTCAGGTAAGGAATTCCATTCTTTTGCAGTTCGCCTTATGAATGTGGAGGCAAAACGCTTCGTCCGCATTTGTGGAATATCTACCATATAGCGGTGTCGCTTAAGAGTCTGTCTCGATGTCCGATGATAGAATGGGGATGGGGGAATTAGATTGTGTATTTCCGTTGCACACTCTCCGAAATGTATCCGATATGATACCGAGAGACTCGCCACCATGCGACGACGCCCTAAGCTCTGAAGTTTTGCATCAGTCAACTGGTCGACTTGCAAGATTTGATTACAGACCAATAGACAACGGGACAGAAAACTAATTAAAAGCTTACTGAGACAATAATACACATTGTCCCGATAACTTAAACAGTGAGCAAAGCTTAAAAAACCTTTGGAATTCGTTATCAGATGCATTATTGAGGATAACTCAAAAACTGTATGGGAAGCACCAGCTTTCAAATATTGAGTTGAGTTAGCTTTCAAGTTGAGTCCAGATTGCAGAGCCTCGGTCACAGACGTATGGTCGCAAGTCTATCTGTATTCTATCGTTTGCATTTTGGAGAGTGTGCGCAGGAATTACATGAGTTAATTCCACCATGTCTATTTTACCATCTGACAACCAGACAAACTGTCAAACGTCATTCATTTATGGTTGACATACCTCCGGTTCGCTCGAAGCGTTTTGCTTCTACGTTCATCATCCGTACAGCGAAGGAGTGGAATTGCCTGCGTCATTGTTCCCCGAGGGGTATAATCTGGGAGTCTTAAAGTCAAGAGTGAATAGGTATCTTTTAGGCAAGCATGTCACATCTTCGGCCGCATCGTCACTTTCTATCAGGTGAGATAGTAGTCAAATGGTTGCCTATTTTGCTTAAAAAAAAGTCATAAAATCAATTCAACCGCAAAAAAGTTTTGAGCATTTTCCTTTTTTTTTTGAAGTCGATGAAAAACACAAATTTAAGCATTACCCAGCTTTGCTGCTTTCCGTCGACACATCGTGTCACAGAATTAAGGGTTCCTCATTACATCGAGGATTAAAGTACTCACAAGTTTGTTCGAAGTGTTTAATCCGACTTATTTTGCAAATATTTTGTTGGGTACGAGTAGGGTGGGTATATTTTCTGACTTTTGAAGGATATCCTTTCGTGAATTATAAAATGAAAGCAGGTTGTAAGTAGTTATGTATCTCAGATTAGATTAGTTTTGTGTATAAAGAACCGAATTCGATGATTTTTTTATTTGATAGCTGATGATTTCCATGTGGTCCCATTTAAATTTAATCAAAATCTGATTAGTCGTTTTTAAGTTACCCTCAATAATGCGTATTTAATTCGTTTAATCTGTTCTAAAGATAAATCGGTAAAGCTATGTTTGCGTTCAAATAATTATATAACCTAGCGGTAAACCTCTATTTTATCTGATGACTGAACTGCCCGATGGCTTAGTTGGGTGTGCGTTCGCCTTCTTCTGCTTGGAATCGGGTTCTATTCCGGGCGTGAACACAAGTTTTCTCCCCAGGAAACATTGCGTTTGTGCTTCTGTTTGTGATTGTGTGCGTGATATTATTTTTACTGGCACAAACGACACAAATCTTCGAACTAAGTGTGAAACGGTGAGTGTAAAGGAGTTAATGTCTATAATGACTGATGATTGTATCTGACGGTGGTAAGCACTCTAGTCTAGAATGGCTGCTTAATTAATCAAACATAACATAACCGAGGTGTCTAAAAAAACTATGTATACATGCTTTCACAAAACTTCAATCTCAGCACCGCCGTCATCATTGAAATCGATCAAGATTCATACATATGAGGGAAGTAGTGTATCTTGCTTATGTGAAGAACTAAAACGGACAAAAACTATGAAGTATCTTGGTGTACTGGTGGATGAGAAGCTTTCTTTTAAGATGCATATAGATAATTTATCTGGACGCGTTAGAAAAGTTGTCAATATTATGAGGCAACTTCGTGATGTGGCCAATTACGATACCCTTAAGTTGGTATACTACGCATTGTGCCAGTCACTCCTTATGTACTGCATCGTTTGTTGGGGATCTGCAGCTAAAACTGTAATAATACAGGCTGAAAGAGCTCAACGCTCTGTGCTTAAAGTAATGCTTACAAAACCTCGTAGATATCCAACGGATGATCTATACAGAGAAAGTGGTGTGCTCAATGTCCGTCAGCTATTTATGTTTAAAACATTTCTTTTAGCTCATAAATCAGTATTAGCATCCGAAAACTACGAAAGTTTAATAAAACGAAGTGTTTTTAGACTTCCAAATCTATCAACTGCCACAAAATTTGCCCAACGCTTTGGAGAGTTTCTAAAAATTCAAATATATAATAATATCGTCAAAAAATGTGAAACAAATATAAAAGAATTGTCATTGCGTCAAGCTAAAACACATGTTAAAGAATGGTTATTATCACTAAATTACGAAGACAATGAAAAACTGTTAGTTATTCTAAAATAAATGGGATAATACGTTAAGTTATAACTTTATAAGAATGTATTTAAACTTTATAATTGTATGTTTATTAAATAAGTAGCTATATTAAGTTGTTAATGGTAAAAATAGTAATAAGCTGTAAACCGAGGTATAAATATCACTTTGTGTAAATATTAAACAGGTCATCACGATACAGGCGTTGCCTAGTGTGAGGGCCACCAGGTACATCTTGTTTTGAACTATTGATTCATCTCTGCATAAAACCTTTTGTTTTTACGCATGTTAGTTACTAACATAGGGAAATAGTCGTAAGTTGTTTTTTTTGCAGCAAATAAATATTTTTCAGTTTTTTATTTTTCATAATTTCTGTAACATTATCTATGAATTTGTAGACAAATTTGTTATAAACGTAACATAAACGCATTCACACTCACAGCCCCACACTAGGTTCGATAATTTGTGTTGTGGGTCCTGGAAACATTCACATCTCACAAACTCACAACCAGACTCTGAAACACAAATTTCCCTTGTGAAGAAAACTTGTGTTTCAGCTTGCCTGCCCTGCGTAGAAAGCACACGCCACCCAACTAAGCCAACAACCAAAAGTAAAATTGTAATTAGGATGGAACTTGAAGCCTGCCGGTGCATAAATATGAAACGTTAATTAGTTCAAAGAAGAAACGTGGAAATATACAGAATGCAGAAGTAATAGTGTGCATTTTTAATTACTGCTTATTTTTATTTCGACTTTAGTGGAAAACCCTGGGGATCTCTTTTAAAATATTCATCTCTTGAATAACTCATGCACACTTAACAAGGTTCTATTAAGACTATCACAACAAATTCTGATAAATAAAAATATTCGTGGAAATCTGTATGATATGACCGATGATTCCTTCTTCTCAGAATATTCATAACTTTTAGATATGCAAGAAAAAAATATATTAAAACTAGTTGACCCGGCGTACTTCATACCGCCTATTGTCTGTGGTCAAATATTCAGAAACATCTCCTGTTTGAAAGGTACGAACAGTTTGTATGGGAAAATAAAATACTACTCTTTACAAATTTTATTGCAATTTTGTTTATATTTTCTCACCTTTTAAACCTTCCCTGAACTTCCACAAATATTTCAAGAACAAAATTAGCCAAATCGGTCCAGCCATTCTCGAGTTTTAGCGAGACTAACGAACAGCAATTCATTTTTATATAAAAGAAAGAAGAATACATGCAAATTAATGTAATTTTCCTTTTTGAAACCATTTATTCATGTCCTAAAATTTTCTATCTGACGAACACCCTATTAAACGACAAAGTTGGCCAGATGAGGGATAGATCACTTTAATGGACCTTTAGACGTTGAATAAACATTAAATGACTGGCTTTTGATGGATCCACATCAGATTCACGATAAATAATTTCTTTTATGAGAAGAGGTTCATTAAGGGATGAAATTAGATGAAACAAAGAAAGATTTGAAACATTTACTTTGATGCTCTACAATTAACTCTACAGCTATACCATTTCGCTTAGACTAGCCATCAATATTATGTGGTTGGATTCTATTACAGAGTCCGCCTGGGGTCACATCATTACCAGACATTTACCGCAAGTAGCACAGTGCAATTACAGTATTTCAGACTGAAGGGCTTAAAGAGGTTTTTTTATGCAAAATAGGCAAGCATTTGACTACTATCTCACCTGATGGAATGGCTTAGAAAATACCTTGAATAGGTATTTTCTCTTGACTTGAAGACTCCCAGATAGACTCTCCTCGGGGAACAATGACGCAGGCAATTAATTCCATTCTTTTGTGTACGGATGATGAACGTAGAAGCAAAACGCTTCGAGCGAACTGGAGGTATGTCAACCGTAAATGGATGACGTTTGACAGTTTGTCTGGTTGTTAGATGGTAAAATGGGCATGGTGGAATTAACTCATGTAATTCCTGCGCACACTCTTCAAAATGCAAACGATAGAATACCGTTAGACTTGCGACCATAGACTGACCGAGGCTCTGCAATCTGGACTCAACCAGCTTATTATCGCCAATGAGTATTTTTGCTCGTCGTTTAACATCCGATATCTTGGGGTGAAGAGCGCAGTGCATTGCCGCGCAGGATTTTGACCTATATAAGTTCATAGCTCTGGGTGGGAATGAGCAAGCGTGACGGTTGCCCATTAAAGTTTAGTCCGACAAAGAGTAGGCGTTAATGGTGTGACATCTGACGGGTCTACAGTTAAAATTGGCGTGCCTCAAGGTTAAATATTAGGACCTGTCCTATTTATGGTATATATAAATGATTTTCCTTATATGACAACTAGGTCAGCTTGGGAAGCACAGTTATGCCTAATTTTATTATTACGGTGTGGAAAATACTCATAAAAGATTGTAAAATCAAACTGTGTGAATGTGTGTGTTCAAGACGGTTGTTTTTAGGGTTCCGTACCCAAAGGGTAAAACGGGACCCTATTATTAAGAATCCGCAGTCCGTCCGTCTATCACCATTCTGTATCTCATGAACCGTGATAGTTAGACAATTAAAATTTTCACAGATGATGTATTAAATTAATGTTGCCTCTATAACAACAAATACTAAAATAACAGAATAAAATAAATCTTTAAGAGGCCATACAACAAACCGGATATTTTTTGCTCGTTTTTGATCTTGATCGAATTGATAACGGCATAAAAAAAACGGGAACCGGTAGACGCTTGAAATATTAACAAAATATTTAGTTATATATTCATTTTAAAAATAAATAATTAAATTAAAATTAAACAAAAATTTAAGGGGGGCTCCCATACAACAAACGTAATTTTTTTGCTCGATTTTTATAGATAATGGTACGGAACTTTTTATTCGCGAGTCGACTCGCACTTGGCCGGTTTTATTTTATAACAACCTGACAGGCTCACACAAGAGTACAACTTGTTATTTTCGGTAAAAATATGACTTATTATTATCAGCAAATTAGTAACGGAGACTGAAAGATAGAAGTTTCTGAAATTCTACACCGTCTCGAAGCTCTCAAAATTACACAAACTTTCAGTCTTTATGGACTTAAGCTCGTATGAACAAACTCCTACTTGCATAACTTAGCCAACAATTTTCATCGCTGTTTGTTGGACAAGAGGACTGAATAACCTTTAAATTACGGTTTAGAGTGCGTAATAAAAACCACATTAAGGACTTTTTTAAACTACTTCATATAATCGAAGCGTTTTACTTCTACGTTTCTACCAATGAGTTCCACTCTTTCGCAGTACGGATGATAATCCGTACTAGTAGTGGAACTCGTTGCCCTCGTCTTTGTGCCCCGAACGGTATAATCTGAGAGTCTTTAAGTCAAGATCGAGCGAATAGGTGCTTTTTAGGCAAGCATGCTACTTCTTCGGCTGTATCATCACTTTCGATGACACGACACAAAAATTAAAATCTAAAAGTAAACAAAATAAGAATGTTTCAAAATGTTCTGTAAGCTAAGGCTCTAACGTAACAAATATATATGAATCGAATTGAAAACCTCATCTTTTTGAAGTCGGTTACAAAATTAATTAGCGAGACAATTTCGAGAAAGTACAAACAAAGTACTAAGTTACCTACATAACTTCTAAAATCTGCATAAATTATTCTCCTTTTTTTTATACATTTGACCACAAAAAAGTAGTCGAAGAATAATTATGTGAGTAATATGCCAAATATATTAAAATAATAATATGTTAAAGTAATACCTACTTCAATAATAATTTGACTGGAATACTACTACTTAACTGATATAATAACTGCTATATATAATACTGCTATTATTGGATAATTATTTGTTTTTAAAGTTTACTCACATTTATATATCACCCGCAGGTTTGCCTGGAAATCAGCGTCGAGTTTTGTGCTTGACTTTTGTGCTGAGGCAAACCCATTTCGGCATGCATAATATATGTATAATATATAAATATTATATAATTAATTAATTATTAGTTCATAAGTGTTTCAGTGTTACTGTTATTTTTTTGCTACGTTTCGAAATAAATTATTTTTCTTTCTTTCTTCTTTCTTTCTATAAAAAGAATGGAACGCTTTGCCGCCGTCTGTGTTTCCCGAAGGGTACAATTTGGGTGTGTTCAAAAGTAAAGTGAATAGGTATTTACTAAGCCAGCGTGCTCCACCTTAGACTACATCGTCACTTTCCATCAGGTGTGATTGTGGTCAAACGTTTACTTAGTCTGTAACAAAAGAAAAAACTGGAATATCCGCTCTTTGTTTTCCTGTTTATTTGCATAATAACATTAACCCTAATTTCTGACAGCACTAATTTTTACGACATAATGATATTAATTGCAAAATTTACTTATTATTAAAGCTCAAAAATTCTTCTCACCATGTGTAACTGAAGACGGGAACCGGCCGTTCAGGAAGACTTAGAAAGAGGTGGCGCGACGACTCAATTGCATTGCATTTCGATCGATGAGAAGAGGCACATGTTTGAGATGTGTGGAAGAAAATGGGGGTGAAAAACCTTTTTCCAGCAGTATGTACAGATTAACAAAACAAAACCTATAGAATCTGATCTAAACTAAGAAAAATTATGCAGACTAACTTTATGACAATTGATGATTTTATGACATTATGCAAATTTATTATGAAAGATTTTACAATAGATTTCCTAAAATTGTAACTGAATTACCCAGTAGAAAGTTCAAATCTGTAATAAAACGGGCATTAATTAAGATAGCTTACTATAAAACGATCGACTATATTAATGACAAGGATGCATGGAGGCAAACTGCACAAGCGCTTTCTAGCGACTACATAATATAGATATACCTAGTTTTATATAATTATGTGTTAGAGTTATGAAAAGATTAAAAAAAAAATATGAAAAAAATGCACTGCCGAGTTTCTTGCCAGGTTACTATCGAAATGGCTGTAGAATCATTAACTTTCATGAGTGCCTCTTTGGGGCCCATGTGAATAAACGATTTTGACTTGAACAGATCACCACTCGTACCGGTTTTTACGAAACGCTTTCTTCAAAATGAGTCTCCTCGCCGCGTCCGTGTCGTTACGGATTTAAAGGAGCATTTAAGCTTGAAGTCGTCTGCCACCCTTAGGTCTTTGCAACTCAGCGGTTATGAAAAGCGCTTCGTTAGTTCAACAGTCTGTCGTTTAATTTTGTAAAAGAGGTCGTGTTTATGAAACAAGCGAATAGATAGATAGATACATACATACAAGGTACTGAGAGAGCATTCCAGGAAACTGATCAAACACGCAAGTGTATGCAATCCCCGAAAACACTTCCTGCCGAAGCGCATAACTAGAGTGTGGAATATGCTACCAGAGACAGTGATAAGTGCTCCCTCAATAAACTCTTTTAAAAATAGATTGGACAAACATTTAAAAAAAAAGTGCACAAAAGTGATATACACGTATCAGCTTAATAAGCTGCTCAGTGTATCAACAATAATAATAATGAATACAGTTACCGATAAGGGGCCATCCAGAAATTACGTCACACGAATTTCATGATTTTTTTACCCCTCCGTCGTAACATAGCTGGTCACATTTATGAGACTCCCCCCCTTACCTAGTGTCACATATTTTGCGATTTAATATTTAGAAATGTATGAAATGTTGAGGTGGATTTTGAAAAAAATTGAAACATTTAAAATCCTGTGTTCTGCCAATAAATGTCATAGGTTGAGTTAAGAATACGCATAGGATGAATAAAGAATAAAAAAATATATAAATTGCTATCGGTTAAGTTAAGAATACAAATCGGTTGAGTTAAGAAAAAAATAGCCGTAGGATGAGACGTCATAGGATGAGTACGGAACAACCCATTAATTATTTATGTTGCCAAGTGAATGCTAGCCAGCGAGTTTTATTGCGCCTGCGCTGCGCTGCACACATAAATCTTTAATAAATAAAAAAAAATACCGACTTCAAAAAAGGAGGAGGTACTAAGTTCGACTTTATGTATTTTTTTATGTTTGTCCATAGATTTCTCCCCCGTTTGTGGACCGATTCTTAAAATTCTTTTTTTGTTTGGTAGATTATACTTCAGATGTAGTCCTATATAAATTTTATCGATATCGATCAAGCCAAAACCAAAATATAAGCGGTGAAATCGGTTTGTTTAAGCTTTGCTTAAGTTTAAATTATTTTTTGTAATAAAATAAATTGTACAAGTTTTAAGGCGAAAAAAAAACTGAATATAAAAAATATTTATAAATCATAATATTTAATATGATACAGTCCTTCAATATTTTTAGTATACCTATTGATAAAAAACTCGTTTATGGAAAATAAAAAGAAGTCAAAGTATCGCTCATAAAAAAAAATACACTCGAATTGCTTTCAGTAAACCTATTTTCTTGACAAAATCGAAGTTCCCGCGGCGGCGCCAACCCCATTCTGTGTTCCAGGAAGATGTAACGGAGCTAAAGTGTCGACACAAGTTGCATCCCACACTAAAGGCTGTCTTTATGTTAACCATCATTATTTTGCTAACGTTACCAAATAACATTAAAATGAACGTTAATTACCGTTATTTTCACAATAATAGCTGAATAACGGTAATATAAATTATCGTTACCCCTAGGTAACGATATAGGTACGATACCTATATTGTAACAATAATATAACGTTAACAATGAATAGCAATTAACAATAAAATAACGTTTTGAAGTGAAAAGTATCATTATCGCATCTGAGAATAGTTACCTAATTAATAACTTAAGCTAGCATTGTTTGGAGTCTGCACTTAACGACGAACGTAACGCGAATCGCGACAAAGCAGCAAACAAAAATTGATTTGTTTTTTGAAATATGGGTCAAAGGAAATAATGTTATCAATTATCGTTACATTTACCGATAAAATTACGTTTAACGTTATATAAATATATCGGTAACACGCCTATTGATTAACGGTAAACCGTAAAACGTTACATGTAGTAATAACGCTACCGTGTTTGATTACGGTAACGTTACCACCATTTTACCGGTATTTCAAGCCGGTATTTCAATTTTAGGTATCGTCATAACTTTGTTCAAAACAATTAAAACTAATAATTACCGACATATTCTTTGTTAGGTATAATGAAACGGATAGACTTGACATCTGAAACGCGAGTTCGTTATAAACAGGCTGGAGGGGTAGTTTAACCCTTGTTACCCTTGTTAGCCACTATGAAAGGGCTATGACTCTACCTTGGTAAAGTAAAGGTAGGTTGCAACAGTAAGCGGGAACGAGAGAGTTGGCTATCATTTTTTTAAGCTTGTAAGAAAATGTACAAGCAAGACACTTGTCTGATGGTAGACGCACCAGCCTTCTGCAGTGCCACGCGGAACTTTTTAATTATTTTTTTTATTACTGACTATGCAAACGTTTGACCACAATCACACCCGATGGAAAGTGACGATGTACTCTAAGGTGGAGCACGCTTGCCTAGTAAATACCTATTCACTTTACTATTGAACACACCCAAATTGTAACTTTCGGGAAACAGACGACGGCAAAGCGTTCAATTCCTTTGCTGTTCTATAAATGAACGTAATGATGTAAATGATCATAACAGCATTGCTGTCCAACACTCCTCTCCCTGAAACTTATGGTTACCAAGCTGGATTTCCCTGCACGTGGTGACCCTGTCAATCAACTAAAAAAGGACCGTTAAACGATAAGAGCAAAAATTTTCAAGAAGAGTTGACTTCAGGCAGGCAGCCGGTCAAAAATTCATTGCAAATCATTTACATGCTGGTTTCACAAGTGAGATCATATCGGGCTGACTCAGTGGAAAATGGATTTCAAACAATTTTAATACAAACAAGTGTGTGCTCCGCGGCTTCGTTCGCTTCAATTCCCCATTTTAACATCTAAAAACAAGATAAACTGTCAAATATCATACATTTGTGGTTGACGTATTACGCCTCCAGCTCGCTCTAAGCGTTTCGCTTCTACGTTTATCATCTTACTGCTAGGGAGTGGAAATCATTGTCTTTATTGTTATGTAATAGAAAACATTTTTTGTTTTAACAAAGCGGGATTTTATTATTTTATCGCTTACCAAGTATAAATTGACGTGGCTCTGATCTATACGTTTATCTCTATCTAATGTAAGGCGAATAAACGGCACAACCGATGTGTTACACCTCCTGCTAAAATAGATTTGTGTAAAGTCTTATTCCTATCAGGCGAAGCTTAAAAAAACCTCACTGCTTATATTTTGGTTTTGGCTTGATCGATTTCGATGAAGTTTATGCGGGACCACCTCTATAATCTACCAAACAAAAAGAATCATCAATTGGCGGAATTATCGCGTAACATACATACAAAAAAAAACATACGGTTGAATTGAGAACCTCCTTTTTCAAGACGGTTGATTAAAGTACAAATATACAGACACACTTTCTAATTTATAATACTTGCTTGCTTGTCGTATATACTAGGGAGCAGTCCTAGTGTCAGGATTATTGACAGAACGATTGTTGTCTTACGACTAACAACCGTGACCAGCTTAGCGTGACCTCAAATACTGATACTCAGTTGAAAATCTTACTGTCAACCCATTCAAGCATTAATTTATAATGCTAGTGTAATAGTACCTCCCCTGAGATGGGTAAGTCCATTATCTAAGTTCCCTATAACCTTTGCAAACGACCCCTATCTGTTACTTACCTACCCTTAAACTACTCTTTGTGTTTAAGTTTAGCCCTTTTCGGTAAATTCATTTCCCTTCCCTCAGTTTATCTCAAAGGACATGTTTGTTAGTGGTAAATAGTTTTTTAATAGTTTTTAATAGTTTGAAAATGAAGTAGATTATTTATATATATATGTATATATAATAGCTGCGCCCCGCCGTTTACCCGGGACCCGCGAGGATTCCGGGGTAAAATTTTCTTACATAAGAATCTGAGTCACCCACGTCCGTAGGAGGTTACCCCTTAAGTCTGACTCCCTCCACGTGGTCCCCGGGTGGTGCTTAT
This sequence comes from Lomographa bimaculata, assembly GCA_948107665.1. Lineage (NCBI taxonomy): Eukaryota > Metazoa > Arthropoda > Insecta > Lepidoptera > Geometridae > Lomographa > Lomographa bimaculata. The sequence continues at coordinate 8,343,570 of OX403610.1, read as the reverse complement.
CAGGTGACATTTGAGAGGTGGTAGAGCATTTTGTGAGTTGCTCGCCTGGCTTGCTACCAAAGTAGCTTACCACCATCAAGTTGAAAGTCTGCCGCCAAGCCAAATACGGTGTTCCGGCAGTTATCCTTGAGAGCCTGCGTATTCCAGGTTTAGTGAGTTTACCAGCTTCGATCACATCGTCACTTACCATCAGGTGAGATAGTGGTCAAACACTAGCCTGTCACAAGTGCAACAGTTCAACCAAATTTTTTTTTTTTTTTTTATTTGTGACAGGCTAGTATTTGACCACTATCTCACCTGATGGTAAGTGACGATGTGATCGAAGCTGGTAAACACACTAGACCTGGAATACGCAGGCTCTCAAGGATAACTGCCGGAACACCGTATTTGGCTTGGCGGCAGACTTTCAACTTGATGGTGGTAAGCTACTTTGGTAGCAAGCCAGGCGAGCAACTCACAAAATGCTCTACCACCTCTCAAATGTCACCTGATTAGCACCACCCGGGGACCACGTGTAGGGAGTCAGACTTAAGGGGTATCCTCCTACGGACGTGGGTGACTCAGCCCAAAAAGTCAAATTCAGGACCTAAGGAGCAGACACAGCTGAATGCCAACTAGGTCATCAAATATCCTATTGTCATCATATATATATATATATATTATTGTCATATAAATAAATAAAAATAAATAAATAGACTTTCTTTTCTTACTTATTCATAGTACAATTTCAATTTCAATATTAATGTGCATACAAAATTATGTATAATTTTAGTGCATTTAAAAAAGAACAATAAGAATTAATATGGTTAAGTAGTATAATTAATTATATTTTCATTTAAAATAACAACATACATAGTATTTAAAATCAATTATGTTATTAAATTTAAATACAAAAAGGTCATTAAAGCGTATACAGTTAAAAAAGTTAATGAAATAACCCACCCCTGACTGTACCCGGTGCAAAGGTGGTTTCATATTATCAGTTTAAAAAACAATACTAAGATTCCTTACACAACGAGATATAGTTAAATAATTATTAGATTTAACATGAAAATGTTAATACATATTGATTAAATAATTAGATAAAGGCAGGGTTTGTATTTTGTTAGCAAGAAACCACTCACTAAAAGGTAAAGGCCTCCTCCAAAGATGATATTCTTCATATTTTTTTTTATGACACATAGACATTTGGCCTCCATCTCACCTGGTAGAAAGCGACGATGCGGTCGACGGTGGGGCATGCTTGCCTAAAAGGTACCTGTTCACTCTTGAATTGAAGAGGCCCAAGTTATACTTATCGGGAAACAAGAACGAAGGCAGGGTATTCCACTCCTTTGCAGTTCGCATTATAAAGGTAGAGGCAAAACGCTTGGTTCTAATCTGAGGAATATCCACCATAAAAGGATGTCTTGTATTAGTACGCCTTGTTGTCCCATGATAGAAGGGAGCTGGATATATATATGGATCGACGATTATTTTCCATTTTTAGGATATCATCCTGGTTTTTAATATCTTTGGAGCAAAAAGTCTGTATCTTAATACATCTACATAACTAATATGTAATATATATACCTACTTTATATATCTGATCTAATAGTGTAAATTTGGGTGTTGCTAGAGTGGCAACCCTACACTCACATATCGTCTACCTACATGTAAATACCACATTACGTATTTAGCAAATATTCCTGGAACACATATTATTTCCTTCCCAGTTAACACATATTTGAGGACGCGGTAACGTCGCAATTTGAGAGATTTGGGGACTTGATAAATTTGATATTTAAGCTAGCCTGTTCGCGTTTTCATATTGTCAGATAACTTCTATTGGGATATTGGATATAAGTTTGAATATCAACAAAAAATATATTATTACATCCATGAAATATTAAATTTCATTTATTTCAAGTAATTTTGACACATAATATATCTAATGGTGATATATATAGGTACATTAAACATATTTTAAACGCAAGCAAAGCTTAAAAAACCGACTTCACCGCTTATATTTTGGCTTGATTGTTGATGTTAACATAATTTGCCCAAACATTAAATCGTTTTTCAAACATCAGGTATATAATGGAGTTTTGGCGCGAAGATGAAATAAATTACCGTGTCGATTTGCATTATTTTCCAAAACGTGTGGTTCTAATTCTGGTGGATTATTAACTGTTACTGATTTAAGTTTTCAAGCTACCATGGTCACTTTCACTATAAATGTTTGTATCAATAACGGGATATTTACCATGTATTTCGTTTGTTTTGAGTTTCCGATATTTCGGCACTGTTGCAAGCGCCATGATCACGGAGTAACTGGAGTAGTGCGGGTGGATGAAGATTTAGATTTACGAGCATACGAAACGGTCTACCCGCTTTCGTACTCGTTTACTGCGTTGAACACCACTACCATTGTTATCACTTTGAGCTTGAACTCGATCGCGACACACAACACTCACAGTATCTTTACGCGAATTCACTGAGACACGTTTATTGTTGTTTCCACACAGTCTCACCACAGGATGCCAGACATTTGACAGTTGAAAGCCATTTTCACGATTGAAATTACTAAACTTAGATATCTCAATCGCTTCTCTCACCAGTCTAGGTATGTAATGGCGTTCAACTGACAAAATCTGTGGGTTATGCAACTCAATCCAATGGTTTGACCCGGACTCCAAAAGATGTTCAGCGATGGCCGATTTATGAGGGTCATTGTTCTTAACTGCTCTTATGTGCTCTTTGATACGGCATGCCACTGTACGTTTTGTTTGGCCGATATAAGAACTACCACAGCTACAGTTAACTTTGTAGACGCCTGGCTTTTCGAGAGGAAAGCTGTCCTTCGGCGTACGTAACATTTGGGCTATCTTCTTGAAAGGAGTGAAGATGGTCTTGACAGAATACTTGCTGAGGATGTTGGCTACCTTATCTGTCACTCCTTTTACGTACGGTAAGTACGCTGGATGCCGTTCGACCCTACAACGCCGGTATTTTGTTGTGTGTCTTGGTACTATCATCCGTCCTTTGTAACCATTCCTCTGTAGAGCACCTCTTACATGCTTAAGCTCATCTTGTAGATGTTCCTTGTCGCATAGGTTATATGCACGGTTAGTGAGCGACATAACCACAGAGTTAAGTTGACGAGGATGATGATGTGAGTCCGCATGTAGGTAGCGGTCTGTGTGGGTTGGTTTCCTGTATACAGAGTGGCTGAACGAACCATCTATTCGGACTTCTACCTTCACATCAAGGAAAGATATAGATCTCTCTTTTTCCATTTCATATGTAAAATTCATTTTCGCATGGATGCTGTTTAGATGTGCCACGTAATTTTGTACAACCTGCTCGTCACCTTGTATAATACCAAAAACATCATCCACATACCTTTTCCAGAGTTTGATCGCAATTGGAGCAGTAGAAATAGCTCTGTCTTCAAAGTGCTCCATCCACAAATTTGCTACAACAGGAGCTACGGGACTTCCCATGGCTACCCCATCTATTTGAAGATAGAACTCACCCTGGTAAATGAAGTAGTTGGTAGACAATCGTGATCATGGCGCTTGCAACAGTGCCGAAATATCGGAAACTCAAAACAAACGAAATACATGGTAAATATCCTGTTACTGGTTTGTAAACGTGCATAAGTGTAGGCAAATCGTACAAAGTTGAAAAACGTGACTTTTGATTTCATTCCAACTCCAATAAAAGTTCTAGAAAAGTTTAGTCTAGTTTCTAAAGATACTTTGACTCTTTTACTTGACTTAGACTTTGACTTGTAAGGACTTCTTTTACAAAATATGTAATACTTGAAATGTTGTACATAATACTTGACTATGTTAAATATACAAATATTAAATTTTTAGTGATGTTTTACCTGCAATTAAAACATTTATTAAACATACTTACCTGATTCGAAACCCAATTATACATGAGAGTAGCGTACTTGACTTCCTCCGAAATTGCCGTGCTGCGATTGGTCCGCCCGATCCGTTCGTCCAATCACCGTCGACTCCGCCCTTTCCGTTTCCCGTCAACGTCACCCGTCACCCCAGGTGGTGCGCTGAGCGCGATATAGCTTCATTGGATTTCTCATGTTATGACACCAGGCAGAATTAGAAACTATTGGGTTTCGAATCAGGTAAGTATGTTTAATAAATGTTTTAATTGCAGGTAAAACATCACTATTAAACTACTGTACCGTGATTCGAAACCCAATTATACATGAGAGACGTGTTTGTTTTCGCCTGGTGGTGACGGGGACGCCAATGTGATCTGTATATAATTTTTGTCATACTAAGAGAAGTTATAACTTTTGGTATCAAGAACAAATGATACAATATGCCCAGAACACTATATTTCTATTATTAATGTGTAGGTATTTATATATGTGCTCATCATAATTATCTTAATATCGTAATGGTTTTAGTAAATTCCACTGATTAAAATAGCTTTAATATATATTTATTTTAGTTCGAGGTTCATTCTAGGCTTCAAGTGAATTTGGTGACAAATTAGAGGGTGCGATTTCTCACGTTGTGTTCTATAATATCCCAGTTTCCTTGAGCCAATATATAGTCAAGAGGATGATTTATTTACGCACTTCATGATGCTACTGAGACAACAGTCATTCTATGTATACAATACAATACAGTCTGCGGTCATGGTATGTGTTGTAAAACTATATGTATGGTTTTATTTGTAAACGTAGGTGGGCCAAATAACAATATCGATTTGATTAGGCAGTTCATTACTATACTGACACAATTATTTCACGAGTGTATGCTAGTCTAGCATACTTTATTGCGATAATTTATGTTGCCGATTGTTGGCATAGCATCAAACTTAAACATATCGCAAACCAATCGCAACATAATCATGTTTGTTGCACAATATCCCACTGAAGTAGTAATGCCAACGCGCCACGACAATACTCCAGCCAACAAGGGAAGGTAAGGTTACTCCATCACAAATTAAAATAAGAAGGTGATAAATTTGTGAAATAAAAAATATACATAGTTCATAGGTATCTCGAATCTTCCAGTACATTTCTCTACAAAAATTTGAAGGTCTCTGATTGCGAGTGATCAGAGAATCCAGTGCTCTGGTTCAAGAGAGATCAAGTTAAACATTCATCATTGCTATTACCGAAGTTAGCCTGCAGTTACAATTATACGCCACGGACGTCCTAAAAAGACATATTCGGCATGTGCTTTCTGACGTGACAAATGGTCTGCATCTATATTGTAATAAATAGACCTAATGACGTTTTCGTCGTGAAGTATCACGAGAATCACGGTCGGTTTTCATAATGCTGTGTTGAAGTTGCAAAGTATATTCTGCTCGTATATTTGTCCATTTCAATAGGTTTTGTAATTCTCTTGTTATCGTAGTATACTTCTGATTTGCCGAAACAGCTCGGGCTTAGGACTTCATTCAAGTATTTGCTTGCACATGTAAGGCTTTATAGTCCAGTAATGCTCTTAGAAAACAGCGTTTTCCTAAGATTAAATAGCACACGAACCTTGTCCACCTTTTGATATCATAATCGATTGCCAGGGCTAAACCACGAGTCCATATGGGGTAGGGTTCCGTTTTCAACCGAGTTGCCGTCAAGGTTATGAGTATAGTGACCGGTTAATGTGATTTTTCAACTGAGTTAGGAGGGCCTGTGAAGTTATTCACCATTCTTGTATGTCATAAAACGACAGTGGTAAAGTTATGTTGGATGTCATTAGACGGTCTCCAAAAACCTTGACATTAAAAGCCAAGCGACAAGCAAGAAAGCTGTGTCGATTTTGGTCCAACCTTGTCTGTAATTGCTTCTAAAGTTTTATCAAATTTCTTTGTTTCGCCTTATATTCCAATTTATACATTTTTGTTCGTTTACCTCTCAAAGAGTTTGAGAGCAGGCTCAGGTCAAATGTTTTGTGACGTACCTTTTGCAGTGCTAGTGGGTTCTGTTAAACTGTGTCGCAGTAATTGAACTCAAGGGAACCTTGATGGCTCAATGTGAATCGCAGATGCTAATACTTGTTAATGCTATAGAAAACTTGAAGTCTTATAGTTCCGTTGCCTTTCGGTCATAATGAAATTGATGACATTGATGGTGCGGACTGGCTAGAAATATGATGTAACATGATTTTGCATAATCATCTCCGTGTGCTTTTACCAGCAAGTGGAGTCAAGCATAGAATTATCCCAAGAAACTTTCGACTTTCCTGCCAAGTGATTGGAGTGGAGTGTACTTATTTTGCAGTTGCTCACCAAGTGTAATCGTGGCTTTTAATTCACGATTTCATTCACACGGGCCGATTAGTATTATTAAGTTAGTGCTTTATGCGTCAAATTCGCAAGCTTACAGCCATATCAATAGGAAGAGTAGTATGCAATAGCCAGTAGATATAATACATAAGGCAGACGAACCCTAAACATTCTCCAATGAGTAGTTAATTGCCAGATTCGCAAATTGACAACCATCTCGATGATGAAAATAGTACGAGAGACAATTATGAAAGTTTAGAATAGCGAAGCTCCGAGAATTTTGCAATCAGTATTTTGGTTCAACGTAAAATGTTCCATCAATAACCGTGAATAATTAATCTCGATAGTAAGAACTGTATACCGGAGACCAGTTCATGTGTAAAATGTAGGGCGGGCCCCGAGCATTCTCTAATCAGTATTGTGGTTCAGCGTGAAACGATCCGTCAATAAACGTCAATGAATTAATCTCGATAGCAAGAGCTGTATACGAAAGACTTTATGCTTAGAATGTAGGGCGGTGCCCGGGCAATCTCCAATTAGTGTTTTTATACAGAATGCAACGTTCAGTCAATAAATATGAATAATTCGTCTCAATAGTAAGAACGTCTTCGTCATGTACATGAGACAGTTATACAGTTTTAGAATGTAGGATGGAGCCCCAAGCATTCTCCGATCAGCTATTAGTTCAGCATAGCGTCTTTAGTCAGCAAATGTGAATATTTTTTCTCGATGTAGTTAGAACTGCATACGAGAGCCAGTTATGAATATTTAGAATGAAGGGCGGAGCCCCAAGCATTCTCATCATAGTATTTTGTTCTGCGTCCATCCATTTTCAGTCCGTCTTCTCTTTGCGTCCATCCATCTCAGTCCATCATCTCTTTGCGTCCATTCATCTTCGATCCGACTTCTCTCTGCGTTGATATCATGCCAAGGGTCGTGACCAACTCCGCGGATCACTGTCTCTGACAATGTTGTGCCACTTGTTCATATTCTCAGATGCGTGTATATCATTTTGCACTTTGTTGTCGAGTGTGGTGCGGATTTGATAGGACCAGCCCATCTGGCATCGGCTTCAGTCCATAAATGTGAATAATTCCTTTTGATTGTAACAACTGTACACGAGAGACCGTTATGAATGTTCAGAATGTAGGGCGGAGCCCCGAGCATTCTTTAGTCAGAATATTAGTTCAGCATAAAATATCCATTAATGTAAATAATTCCTTTTGATAGTAACAGCTGTACACGAGAGACAGTTATGAATGTTTAGAATGTAGGGCGTAGCCCCGAGCATTCTTTAGTCAGAATATTTGTTCAGCATGAAATCTTCAGACATTCAATTTGAATACTTCCCTCTCCTATCCCGATGGGAGTAGGGGGAATTGCGCCTTTTGTAGGGCTTGTACATAGTTTTCTTTGTTGGTTACTTTCTCATCCTTAATATAAGATACAGTTTACAAGTTGCAGGTTATAAGTTAGTCATTTTGTTGGTTGTTAACCGTAAAAGACTAGAAGCGTTTCGAGTTTCGAGAAATACTTTCCATTCGGCCATAAAGAGGGTAGTAACACCCCTAGCTTTTTAAGCCAATGGTTACACTTTCAATTATTTTCGAATATGTTCGTCGATATTAAATACTGGCTTTATATTTATATATATCTTACCTTGCTAGTATTCGTATTTACAAAAAAAAAAAAAAAATATCGTTGCGCTCGATGTTCTCTGTGGAACGAATATTATAAACTGTAAGGAAAATAAAAAGTTTCTGTGTAAATAACGCGCTACTCAAACCAGGTTAGGTGTGGAGCGTGAGGCTGCATGTTGTAGTTTTTACAGAAAAAACTAAATTATTGCTCGTGAGGTTCGGTAATAATTAAGTGAAGCTGCCCTCTTCTTCCGTATATTACCATAATGTTTGGATCCCGAGGGGTAAGTAGGATGATTCACTTGTGGTAACTTTAATTGTTACCGTTCAACCGGGATTTGTTTTCCGCTATTTGTAAAATAATTAAAATAACTCACTTTTTATGTTCCTCATTCCTGTGTTTTGTATTGTATCCTTATTTGTCACTGGTAATCTGCAAATTAGTTATTTGCTAATGCTTTATAAAGAATCAGTACTAGATTCAATGCGCAAACGTCTCGTTCCTGCAATCCAACGTTGGGGCTAGACCTGTATTATTATCCATTTTAAATATCTAAAACGAACGGTAACACCGTTAAAAATAAATTTATTAGATATTAATAATTCTTACTTATAATATAACATTTACCAATAAGTAGGTACAATTTGTATATACAATGTTATAGAATTCGTTATGAGCTTCAGCTTACCCGTTATTGAAATATTTACCCTTAAAATTATAATAAGTAAGTATTTCACAAGCACGATGCAGTTCGTAAAGTGTTGGTACGACCTTACGACCGCTCCGGATGAAAAACCAAACGCCAATGAAGCTATATCGCGCTCAGCGCACCACCTGGGGTGACGGGTGACGTTGACGGGAAACGGAAAGGGCGGAGTCGACGGTGATTGGACGAACGGATCGGGCGGACCAATCGCAGCACGGCAATTTCGGAGGAAGTCAAGTACGCTACTCTCATGTATAATTGGGTTTCGAATCACGGTACAGTAGTTTAATGTCCCGTTTTTACCCTTTGGGTACGGAACCCTTAAAATGTTTTGCTCCCCACTTACGTCTATAAGAGCCCCCCTGAAATTTCCATTTATATAATTTTAAATAAACTCTGACAGACGGATGGATGGGCAGACGGACAATATGCTGAACGACCGAAGTCAACTTAGAGATCTTGCTTCGCTTGATCAAAAATTAAAATGAGGGTAGAATGTGGTAGTATCAAAATCAAAATCGTTTATTCACATGGGCTCCAAAGAGGCACTCATGAAAGTTAAGGAATCTTTTGCCAGATTCGCAAAATTACAGCCATCTCGAGAAGAACCTGGCAAGAAACTCGGTGGCGCATTTTTTTTTCAATCATTTTTTTAAAAAACATTCTTAATTTCTAATACATAATTTTATTAACCTAGGTTTTATTATGGTAGTCGCTAGAAAGAGCCTGTGCAGTTTGCCTCCATGCATCCTTGTCATTAATATAGTCTGTGGTCTTATAGTTGGCTTTCTTAATTAATGCCCGTTTTATTACAGTATGATTATTCAATCCGTTTACAAAATCCACAAACAAAAATTAGGAACAGTACAACAAGCTAAGCTGGTTTAATAAATAGGTTAACGCGTATCAGGTAGCTAAACAATGTTTACAAAGTGGATCAGATAATGTCGATGGCGGCGCTTTAGTTGATAACGGTAATGGGACAAACTGTTACGTGGAAAGTGTCTAAACACTTTGTTTTTAATGACAAGGATGCATGGAGGCAAACTGCACAAGCGCTTTCTAGCGACTACCATAATAACACCTAGGTTAATAAAATTATGTATTAGAGATTAAGAATGTTTAAAAAAAAAAGACGTGTGGAACTCGGGGACTGTCGCGGTAAAGCTATTGCATAGCATTTTTTATCAACCTATGCAATTATAATTATTTATTTATTTTATTTATGCAGTATTTTTTTTCCTGCCACCTAGAGGCGAGTTGCTGAACGAAAGAGACAAACGTGATATTTAAAAAAGTCATTAAAAGTTCTGCTATTCATCGATAGATGGCAAAACTAAAAGGTATCACCGCTGTGCCGGAGTGGGGGGTGTTAGGTTATTTTCGTTACGGAATTTCTGGATTCGGTCTCCACGCTCAAGGCCCGCGATAGAAGCTATGCAATAGCTTAAAAATTAATGAAATAAATGCGCAGCCGAATTTCTTGCCAGGTTCTTCCCGAGATGCTGTAATTTTGTGAATCTGGCAATATAATCAATAACTTTCATGAGTGCCTCTTTGGGGCCCCTGTGAATAAACGATTTTGATTTGATTTGATTTGAAACAGAAACACAGTCTAAGCAAAAAATCGTTATAATATTAAGTAAACTAATAATTAATATATTGCGGTGCATGTGCACAGGAACTACACAACCTTGTTCCCGCTTCACCTTTTTTCCACCTTACATCCAGACGGACGGCGTCGCGTCACCCATTTATGGTTGAGATACCGTTCATTCGCACGAAACGTTTCGCGTCTTCGTTCATTTATAGAACAGCAAAAGAATGGAACGCTTTGCCGTCATCTGTATTTACCGAAAGGTAGAATTTGGGTGCGTTCAAAAGTAAAGTGAATAGGTATTTACTGAGCAAGCGTGCTCCACCTTAGACTACATCGTTACTTTCCATCAGGTTTGATTGTAATCAAACGTTTGCTTAGTCAGTAATAAAAAAAACTCGTGTGCGTCTGGCCATTAGAGTTCAGTGTCACCTAGATATTTTTGAACTTGTATACAATTAGCCACGCGACATCGGTTTATCATTGATTCCAAGGGTGCACGAAGCACTTTGCTTCCACATTAATTATACGTACCTACTGATATAGAATGGAACTCTTTACCGACTCAGTTTCTGGAAGTACTTTCTAGGAGTCTTTAAATCTCAAGTAAACGGGTATCTTCTAGGCAAGTGTACTTCTCGACCACATCGTCATTTTCCATCAGATGAGAAATGCTAGCCTAGAGAGAATAAAAAAATAAAGATAAGAAAAATAAGGTCCTATGTATGTATGTTAGTGCCTCTGTTGCTCACTAGAGCCCAAACGCATAGGCTGATTTTGATGATACTCTTCATCTTACGTGTGTCACTAAAGACATGACAGTAATCGAAATTCATTATGGAGACCGTTAGATGCCATATCGTAAATAATTGAAACGCAAGCAAAGCTTATAAAAACCGACTTCATCGCTTATATTTCTGTTTTGGCTTGACCTATTTCGATAAAATGTATGAGGGACCACCTCTGAAGTGACCTTTACCAAATAAAAAAAAAGATCATCAAAATAGATTCATAATTGGCGGAGATATCACGTGATATACATAAAAAAAAACATTCAGTTGAATTGACAACCTCCTTTTTTGAAGTCGGCTGAAAATAAATAAGTAATTCCGTTTGTTATAGTCACTATGTTCCGCGTTAGAATTAATTTAACTTGGTTTTTTGTAGTCGGATTTTTTTATTTATTTACCAACTTTCCAAAAAAGGAGAAGGTACTCAAATCGAATGTATTTTTTCCACGTTAGCCGATGCCGAATTTTTTTTTTATTTTAAAAGATATTGCTTTCTAATTGGTCCCATTTAAATTTGACCAAGATTTGATCAGTAGTTCTTGAAATATCTTCAATAATGGCTTTTTTGTGGACTACTTTAACGATGTTCTCGTTTAACCGACTTCAAAATTTACCTCATAACTTCTTTCGTTGTAAGCCGATTTTGATGGTTTTTTTTTGTAAACTGGTGCTTTTCATGTGATCCCATTGAAATTTGATCAAGATCTGATTTCTAGTTTTTGAGTTATAGTCAATAATGCGTGTTTAACACATTAAATCTGATCAAGGTAAAGCGGTGAAGTCGGTTTTTTTATGCTTTGCTTGCGTTTAATTATTTTTTACTTCTTTTAGAAGTACGATTAAAAAGCGCGACAGCACACAATTTCTCGCATAAACATGATTGCAGTTCGCAAAAGTTTAAAATACTCTGAAGTTAAGAAAATAATATAATGTGCACTTCTTAACAAGGCTTAGTTCATAATTTGTTTCCTTCAATGACTCTCTTTGGAAGATACTCATTCAACTTATCACGAAGAACCTACAACAAAGTTCTTGGCATTAAACATTTTGCTTTATGAAAGTTCAAGTAATACTTCGCGATCCTTAGGTCCGATCTCACCAAACTCCGGTTAAGGACGTTAAGTTAACGATTTGATTAACTGAGAGATGGTGGTTATGTCTCGAATAGTTTTCAAAATTTACCGACGAGCTATTAAACTCACTGGCGATGACAAGCTAGTTGAGTCGCAGAGTCTCGGTCATCGATGTCAGGCTGCCAACCTATCAATATTCAATCGCTTACATTAGGATGGAAACTTACGCAGGAATTACTCGACAAGACTAACTGTGAAACGTCACATATATATGGTTGAAATACCTCCGGTTTGGTCAAAGCGTTTCACTTCTACGTTTATTATCCGTTCTGCGAAGGAGTATAACTCGCGTCTTTGTTCCCCGAACGGTATAATCTGGGAGTCTTCAAGTCAAGAATGAATAGGTATCTTCTAGGCAAGCATTCTACATTCAGGCCGCATATTCACTTTCCATTAGGTGAGTCAAATGCTTGCGTATCGAGCACAAAAAAACATACGTTATCACAATATATGCCACGGTGGCTATAGAAGCAAATACAAATAAATGTACACTCATACAGGTCCTGGATGTAGAATACATTCACATATCACATAGGCTGGAATTTTGCGAAACTGGCGGTAGAATTAACTTTCATGAGTGCCTCTTTGGGGCCCATGTGAATAAACGATTTTATTTGATTTGATTGAATCACAGCCGGAGGGAGCACAAGTGACCAAATCTTGGAATGCAAAGTAAAAACCGCCAAGCATTACTGTAATGTGCATTACTGTATTCGGGGTTGAAGGGTAAAATTTCCAGTGTAATTAATTACTAGGCTTAAAAATATTTAACATCAAATCTAAATCATTTTTAAGGCATCGAACTCAAATGGGCAAGCGTGACGCTTACTATCAGACAAGCGTCATGGTCGTCTTGAAAGACGAGACGATTTTTTTCTTTAGTTGAGACTAAATAAAAAAATGACATTGGCCTCGATTCTGATGTCACACACTAAATTAAATTTAAACTATTCCTTCTTATACAAAATAGGAATGCAAGACAGAGATAGCATACATTTTAGTGCTGTCAAGTTAGTCAGAACTTAAATGTCTATGCAAGCTTAGTCGAGTATGTAATTGGTTTTAACTAAATAAAAAAACACGCGCCTTTCTGCTTCTGACTTCAGACAGCCCTAAAATGTATGCTATCTCTGTCTTGTGTTTCTATTTTGTAAGAGACAGGGATAGTTTTTTTTTTTAAGTTAATAAATAATAAATATTTATTGCCAAAGAATGTATAATATTCACGATAGTGTTCTTAAAGGCTAAGTTAGCAATATATTTAGTGAGTGTATATCAGAATCGAGGCCATTGGCTCAATGCACCTAGTGTCTCTCTCCCTAGTCGGTCCCTTATTGCAACTCAATCTGACAAGTTTCTATCGAGAGTCTGGTCCGTTGTCATCCCTCACCGCCAGATAAAACTTGACCATCTTGCTGGCGACCGGCCTCTTCCTCTTTTCCTTTCAGCTTTGCCAATAATTACTAGTAGTTTTTCTAAGCTCTAATCTCGTGCAGCAAGAATTATGTGGCCAAAAAATAGTACACATAGTATATATACTTTAGGTAATATCTCGGGACTTAATTTCGGCAAACACTTTTTTTAGCCGACTTAAAAAATGAAGGAGGTTCTATGTTCGACTGTATGTATTTTTTTTTTTTTGTGTATATTCACCGATTTCTCCCCCATTCGTGCACGGATTACTAAAATTATTTTTTTGTTTTGTAGATTATACTTCAGAAGTGGTCCCATATGAATTTTATCGAAATCGATCAAGCCGAAACCCAAATATAAGCGGTGAAGTCGGTTTTTTAAGCTTTGCTTACGTTTAAATTGTTAGTTACCTCGACGTTTCAGCCAAGTTGCATTGGCCATGGTCGAGAAGACTCTTCTCAAGATTCTTTTCTTCTTCTACTCCCAAGATATTACCTAAACAATGTGTTCGAATCGCGAAAGTTTGATAGAGTACAATGCCAAAACAAAAAAAAACACTTAACCGAAGAATTAAATAACGAACCGTTAAATTAATTTCATGAACTCCGTCCTTAGAGTTTCAATGATGCATTATACCTTCGGGTATTGTGGTGCGGATAACTTATTCCTTTGAATGTTATTGAAGTATTCCAATTAAATTGTAAATAATATGTTTAGAGAATGTAAAGGGAAGTAATATCGCTTTTGAGCATTTTCTCCTATTTTCAGATATATTATATTCGCACGGCTAATTGGTTGTACGCCCCTTATTTAACCGACTCATAAAAAAGGAGAATCTTCTTAATTCGACTGTTCTTTCTATAAGTGTAACCCCAGAACTTTTTTCTAGGTGAACCGATTTTGATGATTCTTTTTTAATTTAAAATCTGGTGATTCCCTTGTGGTAGCGTTTGAGTTATCTTCAATAATGTGTATTTAATTTATTTAATCTGATTAAGGGTTCCGAAGATAAAACAGTTAAGTAGTTTATTTTATGTAAGTTTCCGTTAAAATTAACAAATAAAAAAGTAATCATCAATGACGTCTTAAATATTTTGATATTTTTTTTTACATAAAAAAATAGTCTAATTGAGATCCTCCTCCTTTTTAAAGGCGGGTATATTTGGGTGTCACTTAAATATATGTAAAATATATTTAAGGAGTTGCTATTTCAAGAGCTTTGAACGTAAATGTGTTCGATCGATGCGTGATTAACCTCCCCTCCTCCTCCCCCCTCACTCCACTTTTGTTCGATCCAAGCGTGATGAATTCCCTTTTATACAGCAAAAGTGCTCGCTAGAAGCCACCAAGCTTAACTTACTCTAGTTATTCATTAAAAACTTTTATGAATGCATCTATGGAATCCCAGGAATGCATTCATGAAACTAAATCCCAGGAATGCCTTAATGATAGTAAATGACTCATTGCAAATCAGGCAATTTTTACAGCCATCTCGAGAAGAACTTGGCAAGAAACTCATTGGCGCATTTTTTCCTTTATTTTATAAAATGAAAACTTATATCTAACTTAAACTTTAACTTATTATCATAAACATAAACATAAACGCTTTCACACTCACAGCCCCACACTAAGTTCGATGACTTGTGTCGTGGGTGCCGGAAACATTCACATCACACACACACACAATTACAATCAGAACCTGAAACACATATTTTCCTTGGGGAGGAAACTTGTGTTCCCGCCGGGAATCGAACCCGATACCCATGCTTAAAAGCCGAACGCTCACCTACTGAAAGCAGGCTGTCGGCTGAAAGCGCTAGTGCAGTTTGCCTCCATGCATCCTTGTTATTAACATAAACATAACTTAAGCTGCCCGATGGCTAAGCGTTCGCCTTCTAAGCAGAGGTATTGAGTTCGATTCGCGGCGGAAACCCAATTTTGCTCCCCTAGTAAAGTTTGTGTTTCTGTTTTCTGGTCGTGATGTAAATGTCCCGGCACTTACGACACAAGTCATCGAACTTAGTGGGGGCTGTGACTGTGAAAGCGTTTATAATTGATTTTGTAATAAGCTTCCTTTATCAACACACTTTTTGCCATTATAATTATCAAGTGCTTAAGTCAATTACTAGTGGGTAGCGTACCCATCATGCTGGCGACATTGCCTCTCTCAATCGCTAAGCTAAAGATTGAACTAAATTAAAAATGATCACGCGTCGCCTCAACCAGGCGTTCTCACAAAAACTATGTATTTTGTGCAGTCCAGGAAAACTAGGGGCTTTACCTCGGAATGAGAGATAGTCAGCTGTATAAAAAAAAGTATTAAAAAAAAATAGGAAACGAGATATTTGCAATAAATGTGTAAAAAAATAGTTTTATTTACCTTTGACCTTGGAATATCTGAGGTCGCGGACACCCTACGATAAGTAGGTTTTGAGACAAGTTTTAGGGTGCCAAAATAAAGGTTTATACAAGTTTATAGCTGACTATCTCTCACACCAAGATTCTTGCCCTAATTTGACTAATATAACTGGACTAATTCACAAAAACAGTAATAAATAACAAGAAGAAAGAAATCTTACGTATTTGTTAGATTGAAAGCTTCTTAAGTTTTACACGGTTGCTTTTTTCGCATTGTTAGAAGACGAGATAGATAGATAGATAAACCCTTTATTGAACACCTTAACAATTGTGAAAAACCGAACAGAAATTACGCAATAAAATTGGACGTCGGTATTTTAAGAAAACAATATTAGATTGGTTTCGGAGACTTGAGACTAGAGATAGACTAGTTTCGGAACAGGTAGTGCTCCTTCATCAGTCAATTACTCGCGTAAACTGCTCGGCATCTCCGAGTGTACTCAACCGGACGGTCTAGGCGCGTACTTGACTGAAGATGCACCAACTGTTCCGAAACCAAGGGGTCAATTCTGGGCATAGATTCTCTTTACATCGACGTCGAAAACGATTTTCTTTTCTTATGAACCACGGAATCAACTGAAATTTCAAACAATCGACTGTCGTATCGACGTTGCATCAATTTAAACAATCGTAGTTTGACGACCAGAATAGACCTACAGTCTCGTAACAATGCGAGAAAGCAACCGTGAGTGAAGCAGTATAAATCCTATTAATATTATAAATCCGAAAGTTAGTGTGTACAACCCGGTCACAATATCTGTGCACCTGACCTCGTGACGTCATATCGGCGGTCTGGGTACGGTGTGAAAATAAGTTTTTTCGAGAAATGTGGAGGTAAAAAAAAATTACTAACCTTTTCAAATCACAGGGGTGAGGAGGTGAGAGAGAGGTGACAGGTGAAGCGGAAGAGGCGCCGCATTCCAGCGAGGTGCACAGATATTGTGACCGGGTTGTAAGTGTGTGAGTATGTTTGTTCCCTCTTCACGCTTTAACGGTTGAACGAATTTGGATGACATTTGGAATGTACATAGATTATACCTAGGATTAACACATAGGCTACTTTTTAACTTGACAATAGTGGGCGAAGCCACGGGGCACAGCTAGTACATACTATATTTCAAGTTTATGCGTCGACTTAACCAGGCGCTCTAACAAAAACTTGTAGGTAACTTAGTTCTTTGCTGTACATAGTTTTAGTTTAGTTTTAGGAAATATAGGCAATTGGCCCGTAGTTAGGAATGAAGCTTCATTTAAATAAATGATAACAACAAAAAAAAAAAAACAAAAACTATGTATTATGTATTTTGTGTATTCACAAAAACAGTAATCAATAATTGGAAGTAAGAAATCTCACACAAATCCAGTGAAGGGTCAAGGGTGGATCGGAAATGAAATATCTTCACTCCAGATTGCTTTTAGGGCTAGCTCGGATAATGGGCGACGATTTGTATACTCGAATCCCATTTGGTACACTTGGGCATAGTCCCGAGTCTCATTTGGTAATCTCAGAGGGTGAGAAGCTTACAAATTATGCTATCCAATGGAAATTCATTGTATGTTTATTTATAACCAAAACAGCGAAGGAGTGCAATTCATTGCCTGCGTCTGTCTGTTGCCCGAACGGTACAATCCTGGGTGTCTTCATGTCTAGAGTGAATAGGTATCTTCTAGGCAAGCATGTCCCATCTATGGCCGCATCGTCACTTTCCATCTGGTGAGATATTGGAAAAATACTTGCCTATTTAGCTTAAATTATTTTTTTGGGAGGGACAGTGGCACTTGGTATTATTAAATTGTCAATGTTTATGTACGACTAAACGAAAATTTCACAAGCCGTAGTGCCCACAATACCTCTATCACATATCTTACAAAAACGACAAAAAAAACCGGTTTGAAAAAAACGGTTATTTTTTGTTTCATTTTACGAATTGCATTTCCTTGAACCGTAACACACGGAAAAAACATGGGACAACTATACTACTAAAGTTCTCAGAAACATCATTATTTTGTGATTAAAATTACAGTTACTGTGTTCTTTTTACAAAATAAACTAGTTATTACCAAATATTTTTGTATTTACTAAATAATTATAGTTGTCACATATGAAGTGAGTAACAGCAACGAGATATTTCCTACCGACTGCACAAAATAGGAGGAGGTGCTCAATTTGACTGTATTTATTTTTTATTGTGTTGCCTCATAACTTCTTTCCACGCTAACTGATTTCAAAAAATGTTATTGTGTTTAAAAGATTTTGCTTTCCCTTTGGTTCCATTTAAATTTGATCAAAATCTGATTAGTAGTTTTTGAGTTATCGTCAATTATGCGTGTTATAGGTAATGCAAGCGGTCAAGCCTACTACCAGACGGTAGCGTTCCTATAATGCTGGTGTCATTACTTCTCTGAATTGCAATGCTAATACGTTGAGCCAAATAAGTGCCAGCATTTTGATCACGCGTCGCTTCAACCACGCGCTCTGATATATATTTGTAAATAGAATGAGCTCCCGGTCTCCACGGGCCCAGTGTCTCAACATCAAACGGCTCAATTATGTAACCACTGCCGAGGTTTCCATATTTTCGCCGTTCGAGCTGCTCTGCCGAAGTTTCCGCGACCCCAACCCCATTCTGTTTTAGGAAGTTGTGACGGAGCTAAAGTATCGATATAAGTTGCATCCAACTTTAAAGCATTCCCATCTTCCATGGACTTATAGTCATGCCTTCGGGTCTTTTACCATCGTTACTCATCAGACAATAAATGCGTTTCATGTAATTGACCATTGGCTTGGTTGGGTGAAAGTTCATTTCCTAAGTAGGGGTATCGGATTCGATCCCACAAGTTTTCTTCCCAAGGAAAATTTGTGTTTCTGGTTCTGGTTGTGATGTGAATGTTTCGGCACCCACGATACAAGTTACGAACTTAGTGAGGAAGTTTTCATGTTATGTTATTTCAATTTGTGACAATTTGTTTTCGATGTTTTTTAGGGTTCCGTACCCAAAGGGTAAAAACAGGACCCTATTACTAAGACTCCGCTGTTCGTCCGTCTGTCACCAGGCTGTATCTCATGAACCGGGATAGTTAGTCTGTTGAAACTTTCACATGATGTATTTCTGTTGTCAATATAACAATGAATATTAAAAAACAGAATAAAATAAATATTTAAGGGGGATCCCATACAACAAACGTGATTTTTTTGTTCGTTTTTGCTCGATATTGATAACGGCAACAGGTAGACGCTTGAAATATTCACAAAATATTTAGTTATACATTCACTTTATAAATAAATAAATAAATAAAAAAAAAACAAATATATAATGCTTCCTTTACAACAAACGTAATTTTTAGCCTTTTTTATAAATAATGGCGCGGAACCCTTCGTGGACGAGTCCGACTCGCACTTAGCCTGGTTTTTTTTATTTAATATAAATATGTTTACATTGAATAAAAACCGACTACAAGCAAAATCAATCAAACGTTACCGCCTCGGGCTAGCAATTTCAATATCGATTGTTATCAAAACATACGAAATGAGATGTTATTGTAACTGAATATTTCTGACGTT
The DNA here is from genome assembly GCA_948107665.1 of Lomographa bimaculata. Taxonomy (NCBI): domain Eukaryota; kingdom Metazoa; phylum Arthropoda; class Insecta; order Lepidoptera; family Geometridae; genus Lomographa; species Lomographa bimaculata. The sequence continues at coordinate 8,324,048 of OX403610.1, read as the reverse complement.
CTGATTCCATTTATTCGTTGGAATAAACCTTTCATCGAATCGACGGTCAAATGTTATGTTTCGAATTAAAAGTAACTCTAAACCCTGTTGCGGCAGCCCTATAATTGCCTTAAAGAACTTGTTATACAAAGCGTCAGGCACGCGCCCGCCGCACGCCCTTGTACGCGTGCCCTGTACGCTGTATTATCCTCCCTGATGCTGGGGGGATGACCATGATAAAGGGAAACACCAGAGAGTGTTTACTCTAGAACAACTCTATATTAATAATCACCTCAAATAGTAATTAAATTAGCTTATGGCCACCACTGTCAGACGTCTAGGTCCAAAGGCTATGTGGTGTAGAACGGTAGCTGATGAAATAGGGTTGCAAATGACATATTTTTTTAGAAACTTTAATTCATCATAACTCAATATACATGGTGCTGCCGCGAATGCAGAAGTTCCTGTTGGACTCCATACATTTAGCTAGATGTGTGACTTGAGTATTACTACACCTTTCTGTTACACATTTTACATATCATGTTATCATATTGTAACGTGCCTTAGATTATGTATATTGTATCTCAGTCATGTACGATGGTACACGGCTTATCTATAAACAGTTATACTTTATAACGCACGTCCTGTCCGCTTCGTGTACTTTGTTACACTAGAGCCTATAATAAACGTCAGCAGCGCCGGTGAAGCGATGAAGGCGCGCGCACTGACCGCTTTGTATATCAAAGATTGGCTGGAAGAAATCGCTTTAAGCAATAAGACCGCCTTTTGTACTAGTCTAAGTTATTTTAAATTTTATTTTTCGCTGTTATTTTCTTTTTGAATTGGTGTACATTAAAGAGTTCAACTATCTATCTATCTTTATAAAATCCTTTAGGCGCCATACATTTTATCTTCGCAGCGCTCGCGACGCGTGTCTGGGGCGCTTTGTATATCAAGTCCCTAAGACGATGCTCAAAATTTAGTCAGAGGTATAAAAACATGAACAAACAATTGTCTCGCCATACATTAGAAAGAGATAAACATATAGAACAGAGCCATATCTGATATTGTCTCTTATATATCTTATGCGTGAGAACTATAACATTTAAATTAAAAACGGGTTACATTTATAAAGGTATTTTAATGTTCTATAAGAACTTTATTAGAGTTTCAAAATACCTTATTCCTGCCCCTTATTTCCCAGTGTAGGTATCTGGAGTCGGGCCTCCTCGTAAGGATACGCGATCTTGGGTAGTCAGTGGTTTTTTTAAATGTTTGATAGGCAAGCATGTGACCACTATCTCACCTGATGGAAAGCGATGATGCGGCCGAAGATGTAGCATGCCTGCCTATAAGATACCTATTCACTCTTGACTTGAAGACTGCCAGATTATACCGCTCAGGAAACAAAGACGCGGGCAATTAATTCCACTCCCTCGCATTACGGATGATAAACGTAGAACGTAACGTCGTTTGTTTTGTTGTTAAAAGAAGCAAAACGCTTCGAGTGAGCTGGAGGTATGTCAACCATAAATGGATGACGTTTGACTGTTTGTCTTGTTTTTAGATGGTAAAACGAACTTCGGGGAATTAACCACATGCTCTTGCGCACACTATCCGAAATGATAGAAACGATAGAAAACCGATAGGCTCGCTACTCAACAGTTTTGTCTCAACCAGTTTATTGTCACCAATAAGACTTTTGGCTCGGCGGTCAATGGATTCCAGAGCTTCAAGCTGGTAATTGGCAGAGCCATCCCAAAGGTGGCCACAATACTCCATACATAATCGGACTTATGCATGGTACAGATTTTAAAGCTGCCCCGGTGAGAAGTATTGTCTGGCCTTCCTCTATGTTATCTATAACGGTATGTATGTATGGAAGACATCAAAATTCCGGTCAATGTAATGTTCACGGGCGGGACATGTGACAGACGAGCGTAACACTATTAATTAACACTCAATCGATAATTGCAGTTACTGTTGATTTCACACACTGACAATCTTTCTAAATATATATAACTCAAAGGTGACTGACTGACTGACTGACATAGTGATCTATCAACGTACAGCCCAAACCACTGGACGGATCGGGCTGAAATTTGGCATGCATGTAGATGTTATGACGTAGGCATCCGCTAAGAAAGGATTTTGATTAATTCTATCCCCAAGGGGATAAAATAGGGGATGAAAGTTTGTTGTAATTCTTAACGCGAGCGAAGCCGCGGGCAAAAGCTAGTCAGTGATAAGGTCTTTACAAAACCATAGTAAACAATATTATACGCTGCGGTAAAAACATAGAAATAAACGCTTTACACTCAAAGACCCACACTAAGTTCAATGACTTGTGTCTTGGGCGCCGGGAACATTCACACCACACTACACAACCAGAACCAAAAACACAAGTTTTCCTAAGGGAGAAAATGTGTGTTCCCGCCGGGAATCGAACCCGATACTCCTGCTTAGAAGGCGATAAATCAACGGGTAGTTCAACTAAGCCAACGAGCAGCAGATTTTTGGATTCATATTTTATTGATCAAGCGAAGCGAGATCTCTTGACTTGGGTAGTTCAGCACTTTGTCCGTCCGTCCGTCCGCCCGTCCGTCCTTCAGAAGAATAAATTAAAATATTAAAGGGCCACCCTTACACATAAGTAGCGAGCAGGTTATAAGTATTATTTTAACTATTCTTGTGTATCGTTTTAAATAACTTTGCAAGTAGAGTACAAAACCGATTTAAAAAAAATCTAGATTGCAAAATAAAAATTTGATAGGCCACCAAATTCACAATTTTTAGACCTATTTTGTCCCGGGGCCTATATTAAAAATAGCTTTACATTTAAAGCTGCTGCAAAAACTTACGGATAATAGCAGTTATATCCTGTACTTGAACATACATACAGAAGCAAACAATTATGATAAAGAAAAAAAAAAACATTCAAACCTCGAAAATTATTCTCTATTTGGCAAAATGTAGGCGCGAGATCTCTATCAATACGTAATTTTCTTTGCAATATAACTTATCAATACTTGGGAAATCGAACCCGGTACCCGCTCTCTAAAAAACAGACATACAACCGACCAGCAAGCGTGCAGTTCAGAATAAACAATAATTCTCTACTTTCTTAAGACATCTAAGTACAAATCCTTCCATATCTAAAAGGGAACAAGAGTCAAACAATTTCGCAAATATGTCAACACATCAAATGGTCCACACGTTATGCTCTATTACACTGACTCAAGGTTCAAATTGGTGGAAACCTTCGGCTGAATTATCCGAGTCAGTGGTTTGGGAAATGAAAACCGAATCATCGTGAAGTGTCAGATTGAGTGACGCAGTGATGCTACGTGAAATGATCGAGAGTGGAACGTCTCTCACTAGTAAAATTCACGAACGCATACAATATATTAGTAGTAGTTCTTTTGGTGGTCAATTAATATCTGAAAATATTTTTGGGAACGTTATAAATATTATAATGAACTTAAGGGCCACTGGTGATTTGCCCATACAATCGTAATACCGAAATTATTTATAATTCAAGTATATTGCCACCATACTGTGCTGTTATTCAGATTAAAAACATATTAATCTAGGTTCCTGGATAGTTTTCATTCTGAAATAATTACCTAAAACGAAATATAAACCAATTGATTTTCATACATTATTACGACGTAAATGTCGCATCTTTAACTTATTCGTTTTGTATTAAAGACTAACACATTACAACAGAAACATAGATTATCATTCAAGGTACATTTACTGCATTACATTTTCATTCATAATTTTTGGTATTATGGCACCTATCATAATTTCTAACATATTTTGTTCGGTCGGTAATGCTATCGCATCAAGCATGGGCACAGTTTGCCAGTTAAACAGATACAGCCTATATAGCGACGGAGTTTGTCAATCGACTCGTTTCACTAAGTCCCCGGCCTCTTAAGCCATTTGACGAATGAGTTACAAGTAGGCCAAGATAACTAGACTATTTTTGACCGAACAAATCAAGTTTTCTAAGTTGACTTAGGTGATTCAGCAGTTAAGCGTCTATGCCATATAAGCGAATAATTTCAATTTCTCAGAGAATATGTAAAGCTGTAGCCATTCAAAATTACGTTTTAACACACAATTAAAATTATGTAAACGAAAATACTAAGGGGTAAAAATGTATCGTATATTTTCTATCGATGACTAGCCGTTCCCCGCAGCTTTGCCTGCATTTATCAAGTTAAAAAGTAGCATATGTGCTAATTCTAGGTATAAGCTATGTAGATTCCAAATTGCATCCAAATCCGTTTAGTCGTTACAGCGTTAAAATAAAACATACCTAGACACTTTCAAAGTTTCGGATTTATACCTATATTCGTGTCATAGACTATTAAAATCAAAATCGTTTATTCAAAAGGACCCCAAAGAGGCACGCATAAAAGTTAATGACTCTTCTGCCAAAATTACAGCCATCTCGAGAAGAACCTGGCAAGAAACTCGGCGGCGCATATTTTTTCATTCCTTTTTTTAAATTATTCTTAAACTCTAATACATAATTATATTAATCTAGGTGTCAACCTAACAAGTCTAGATTAGATATCACCAGGTTAAATATTGTCGTCTGATAGTAAGTGATGATGTGGTCGACGATGGTAAACTTGCATTGCCATCTGTATTGATTTACCTTTACTCTAATTGATGTTATTTCTGCAACACCATACAATCTGGGCCAATTAGTCATATTGGGAGCACTGTGTATCTATTTAGTTCAGCAAACAGATCGTAAATTAGTAATGCCATTATTAGGTATCATGTGGACAATATAACATCAAACTACGTTATAGTACTTATATTGTGAGCATTAAGGTAACATTTACATTGTCATCGTCAATCAAAAGATTTTGTTTGATTATCCGGCTCGAAGGACCAGATTTTCATGCATCTTACTGCGATATTGGTTTATTAAATAAGTGAAGTTGTTTTTTATTAATTATTATATTGAAAATAAAATGTAGTGACGCGAAAACTTTATAAAAGTTAATCTAAGAGTTCAGGTACCTTTTACACGTGTGGTACTTTACAAAAGTGATTAATTGGTTGTCCTAAGCAGGTATTCTATATTTTCGGCACATTATCACTTTTCATCATGTGAAATAGTAGTAAAATCTTTGCCTAGCTTGTTTAAGAATACGAGACATAGAAAGATTGAAAATTCGAAACAAAACTCAGGTCTCATCAGTCATTGACACAAAAAATCTAGACTCTGACTCCACGAATCAATCTAGCCAATAGCGTGCGTTGGGATATTTGAATTTAAAAAAAAATCTAATTAAAAAGCGGTACTGTTATGATAATAAAAAGATAATTATAACGTTTCAAAATATAATACTTGACCTATATTTTAATCTCATTCAAATTCCATTTTAAGCATCGAATCACCAACCCTCTCTTAATATGTATCTGCTTGCTCGTCAGACATATTTGTTACTAGCCCGTTACTGGTAAGGAATATTGTTATTTTCCATAACCAATAATTTTTTTTTCAAATTTCTGTACCAAAGAAGTCTATTATAGAGTTCAATACCCATACCTCGACTTACGTATTTTTTGAGGTCGTGTATTTCCAGGCAAAATGATGATTAAAAACCCTCGACATAATTGAGCTTGGAGCAAAATGGCGATGGAGCGTAAAGGCAAATCCTCTCATTCCTGCGTGTATTAGGTTTGTACGTTCGGAGGGCTTCTTCCAATATTGACGAACGAGCGAGGTAATGAAAATGTGAAGCCAAAACATTTTCCTTTATAAAATTTGTTAGGCCGCAAAGGAACGTTTAGATTTGGAACGAAATCAAACATCTGTTATTGGAATATGTTTTTATTTCTGGTTTTGATTTTCAGAAATTTGCTTCGCGTCGTTAGGCGGTATCCTGGTCACTAGACAACAAATTGTAATCGCTAGGCGGTTTACTTTGCTTCGTCAATAGGCAACATCCTGATCACCTGCAAACTATGCTTCATCGTCAAGCAGCATCATGCTCACCTAGCCACATACAATACGTTGTCTGATCGTCAAGCCGCGTACTGATCTTTGCCTACATACCACATACTGATCATCAAGCCGTATACTATGCCTTGTCTACAGGCGACATCCTGAATTTGTTAAACACTTTCGTATAAACATCATTTAAGAGATAATCTTGCGATTATATATTTCGTGCGCCTATAAAAAGTCGCTTGGCACAATCTATATATCTATGTCTATAATTCATTGACGATCAGTTCAGCGGGCTACCATTTATTCCAAAACATTCATGAGAGCCAGTCATTCTAGACTTAGCGGGTTTATTATTCCAGGCCACATCATCACTTATTATCAGGTGAGACAGAAGTAAATGCTAGCCTATTAGATATAATTTTATTTTTCAAAACTTAAAAGAAACCAACTTCATCGCTTTAACGAGCACTTGACCATATTTTTTTGAACTACTCATTGGCTTAGTTGGGTGGCGTTCGCCTTCTAAGCAGGGGTATCGGGTTCGGTTCCCGACTGAAACACAAGTTTTCTCCCCAAGGAAAATTTGTGTTTCTGGTTCTGGTTGTGATTGTATGTGTGATGTGAATGTTTCCGGCACCCACGACACAAGTCTTCGAACTTAGTGTGGGGCTGTGAATGTGAAAGCGTTTATGTTTATATTAAATGAATTAAATACGCATTATTCTACTAATATTATTAATCCGAAAGTTTGTGTGTATTTATGTAAATATGTTTGTTCCCTCTTCACACTTTAACGGCTGAACGGATTTGGATAAAATTTGAAATGTATATAGATTATACCTAGGATTAACATTTTTTAACTCAATAATAGTGGGCGAAGCCGCAGAGCATGGCTAGTTGAGTATAAATCAAAAACTACTTGTCAAATTTAAATTGGACCATATTTAAAGCTCGCTGGTGGCGCGAGTAAAATCACTGGCGTGTAAATAGCCCACCATTTACGTATTAATATTTTTAATGATAGCGGTAAATTATTTTGGATTAAAATATTGGCAAAAATCAGTAGGGATACACGAATCAATTTACAGTGTTTATTTAAGCCCACGTACCTTAGACCGCTTCGAAACCGCCTCCGGAGCTCCCCAAGAAAGGAACTACAGCAAACTGTATGTATGCCTAAGCGCACACACACAACTCCACGTCGCGCCGGCCGGCGAGTTTGAATCCGAAGAAATCCGAAATTGTACGAGGCACTGATCACTAATCCTGATCACAGATGACGCGGTCGATCACAATAGACACGATGAAGTTTTTATTTCAAGTCCTGGTTAATTAGATGATAATTATTTAATTAGTTTTCTACGTCACAAAATTCAATAGCGGAGCGTTTTTTGTCAACCACACGGATCAGGTGACACACACGACTTAAGTTTCTCTTTTTTAAGTCTGTGAAGTTAGTCGCGAGTGCAAAAAATGTCACTCGATACAACTAGCGCCATCTCTAGGATCGTCCTTGAACGATCTCTAACAGTGGTCAGCAGAGAGCCCAATACACTGCAAATGCATTCAAACATCCAAAGATTCTTGCCAATATGAATATTAGGTATATAACGTGAAGTATTTATTCACAGATGTATAATTTACATTTATTTTTTATATTATAAAAGGCAAAGACGCTTCACCATGCACCCCGCCTTGGAAGAGCGCAAGATCTTTCAAAAGAAACAGTAAGAGTTATTAGATTCTACTCGTTTATATTATGAAATAATCTAAAAGATCAATGAACTTTATGTCTGATCAGGCGTGAATGTTACTTATTAAGAAATTGTAACTTAATCCTAATAATGCGGAATACTTATAAGCGCGCGTAGATATATAAATAATAAACAACAATAAATATTTTACGAATATACATTTATTGTGTCGGAATGGGATATAGTTTGACGATAGGGCGTTTAAAACTACCTGAACTGGTCTTGACCGTGGCAACACGAACAATACCGTCGGTGCCTTTATAAACTTCGGTAATAACCCCTAAAGGCCAGTTTAGAGGAGCTAAATTATCCTGCCCAACGAGTACTACAGTCCTGATTTCAACCGGTTTATCCGGAGTAGCCCACTTTTGCCTTACTTGCAACGTATGCAAATACTCTAAGCGCCATTTTTTCCAAAAGGATTGGACCATGCTGTCCAAAAGTTCTTTGCGTTGTACAAGACTGATGCGCTGATCAGAAAGATCGGCAGTGGGTAAGTATTGCAGGGGAGACGACACTAAAAAATGGGCGGGAGTTATCACCTCTGGATGTGGATCAGAAGATACGACATTCAGAGGGCGCGAATTAAGAATACACTCTATTTGCGTCAATACGGTTTGTAATTCCTCATATGTTAGAAGCTGACTACCTATCACCCTGTACATATGAGTTTTCAAACTCTTAATGTTCGATTCCCACATTGCTCCAAAATGAGGAGCTCTAGGAGGAATCATTTTCCAGTCAATGCGTCGGGTCATCAACTCCTCTGAGAGTGACGAATTGAAACATGAGTTCAATAAAAAAGTATGTATATAGCTCATCCAATTGAGCTTTAGCACCAACGAAAGTGGTGGAATTATCAGAGTAAAGACAGGATACTGGTCCGCGGCGGGAAATAAAGCGTTTAAAGGCGTCTACAAAAGCCGAAGAATTTAATGAAGTTACCAACTCAACATGCACAGCGTGGGTAACCAGGCATACAAACAGACAGACATACGCCTTCTGCGCGTGTTGACCTCTACGGCGGGTAAGCGTTATACGTATAGGACCCGCATAATCTACTCCTGTGTGAGCAAAGGCTTTCGCTTCTGAAACACGATACGCAGGAAGATCTGCCATCATGGGAGTGGGATGCGACGGATTCACCTTAAAACACGTATTACATTTACGACATTGAGACCTGACGACAGTTCTGGCATCTAATATCCAGAAACGCTGTCGTAAAATCGACATGAGAAGTCCAGGGCCAGTATGACAGTTCACGACATGGTAATGTCGTATGATAAGATCAACGATATGATCGCGTTTAGGAAGTAGGACTGGGTACTTGGCATCAAATGGAAGATTTGACTTAGAAAGTCTTCCGCCAACCCGCAAAATATCCTCTTCATCTAAGAAGACAGCCAAGCGTTGCAGCTTCATGGATGGCATTTTTTTATTTTTAATGCACTTTATGTCATCTGCAAAATGAACTGATTGCACGGCGCGGACCATAGCACGTTCCGCGGCTGTCAATGCCTGAACAGACCGTGGCACGATGCTATTTTTCGGTCGTGCGAATCTCAGGATGTATGAGATGACACGCAGCAATTTGTCCCAAGACGAAATGCGTTGCGCCAACTCACATAAAAGCGGTTGTTCCGATTGAGAAGTCACTGTCAACACATTTGTCTTGTGCTCAGGAAGGTTACTGCAGTCAGTCGGCAAAAATGGCTTGATTGGCCATTCTTCAGGAGCGGAATGCATCCAGGAAGGGCCATTCCACCAGAGGTCATGCGAGACTAGCTGCGACGGCAGCATACCTCGAGACAGACAATCACTAGGATTTTCTACACCAGCTACGTGGTAGAAGTGTTTCGCGGCTAAGTTCTCTTGACACTGAGCGACGCGGTTACTCACGAAAATCGACCAACGATGTGGGGAAGAATGTATCCACTATAATGCAATAGTTGAATCGGAGAATGCATACACTCCTGCAATAGGAACGCGTGCAGCGTAAGAGTCATAGACAACCTTCACTAACTTAGACATAAGCACAGCAGCACATAACTCAAGACGTGCAAGAGTCGTGACTTTAGTCGGTGAGACCTTTGACTTTGCGCAAAGTAAGCGAACTATGATGCCAGCAGGGTAGGTACAGTGTAAAAAGATCACACAACCCATGCCATTTAAACTAGCATCACAAAAGCTAACGAGATTCACAATGCAGTCAATATTTACACCTACATGGCGCGGAATCCGTAAGGTATCAAGCAAGGGAAATTCTTGCACAAGGGCGGAAAAGCGGACAACAATATTTTCCGGAGCGGGATCGTCCCAGCCACTGTTACTCAACCACAACTCTTTAATGAGCAATTTGGCATAGAGAATGACTGGAGCGACCAAACCCAGAACATCGAATAATCGTGCAACTACGGAGAGTATATTCCTCTTAGTGCATTTATCGGTTATTACAGCGGAAGTGAAGAAAAAGTTATCTTCAGAAGATTCCCAGGAAAGACCTAAGATCTTCGCGGAAATATTGCCTTCGTCAAAATCGAGGGATTTGCGGTGCGAATCAGGAAGACTACTTAAGAGAGCTGGTGAGTTGCTAGACCATTTCACCAGATCAAAATCACCCGATCTGAACATGTTTATTAGGTCTTGTGACAGCTGCATAGCGGTTTGTTCATTATGTGCAGAATATACCAGATCATCCATATAGAGACTGGATTCTGCAATTTTTGCAGCGTCAGGATAGTGTGGACTCATGTCGGAAGCCAGCTGTCGCACAGTGCGCATAGCTATATAAGGGCTCGACTTGAGTCCAAACGGTAAGCGTTTGAAGGCGAAAGTACGCACTTGTTCGTTCTCGTTGAAACGAAACAAGATGCGTAAGTATTTACGCTGGTCCACGGGTACACCTATGCGTAAGTACATTTGTTTTATGTCAGCGTTCATCGCGACAGGAAACAAGCGGAATTGCAAAAGCAATAAAAACAGATCAGCTTGCAAATTAGGTCCTATATGCAACACGTCATTTAAAGACAAACCTGTGTGAGTTTTCGAACTTGCATCTAACACTATGCGCGGCATCGGCTTATCAGGTCGCACGACCGCATGGTGAGGTATGTAGTAGCCTCCACCAGAAATTTCGGTTTCATCGACAGAGCTAAGATAACCATTATCGATATATTCTTGAATGACCTGGTTGTAATTTTCCCTCAAATCGGGTGACTGGCGAAATTTTCTCTCTAGTGCCATAAATCGGCGAAGAGCAACAGCATGTGAATTGCCGAGTTCAGACGGATCCTTGCTGAATGGCAGCGATACCGTGTAGCGACCGACATCATCACGCGTCACTGATGACGTGAAAATATTTTCGCACTCCGTCTCTTCGGGTGACAACAAACGCATCGTAGGTACTTCTTCGAGTTCCCAAAACTTCTGTACTAGATCGTTCAGCGCGAGCGCGGTGAAAGAAGCGGTAGGTATGGTGTCATTACGCGGATAATCTCCCATCAGAATGTAACCAAAAGTGGTTAGAAGTGCAGGTGGAAGTCGCAGACCAAAGTCAACCCGTTTCCCCAAATAAATGTACGGAAAGAGTTGAGCACCTATAATTGCCTGAATGTCTCCTGGAATATAACAACTAAAATCTGCGAGCGGGAGGTCATGGTAATCTATGTTACGATTCCATTCAATAAATTGCGACGGCAATTGATCTGTAATACACTCCACGACAAGAGCGTGTATGGTGTATTTCTGTTGCGGGTATATGCGGGATTCAATATCCAAATACACGTATCCAACAATTGGACGCGAAGTTGAGCCAACACCTTTGACAAAAGAATTACTCAAAGGTATTATCGGCAAGTTTAAAGCGCGGCAACATTCAGTCGTTACTAAATTGTTCATGCTACCATTATCAATTAAACATCTGATGATAGTTTTCGGACCTGTACTACCTTTAGAACGCGCGTACACCTGAGCGGTTGATAATAAAACAGTCGACTTCGGTTTTGTTTCGGCGGATAGAAGCACAGCGGCATTATGTGACGTAAGCGGTAGATTTAAAGCGGGTGAAGGCGCGCAATCAGTCGGCGGCGGCGGCACCGGCGGCGGCACCGGCGGCGGCACCGGCGGCGGCACCGGCGGCGGCACCGGCGGCGGCACCGGCGGCGGCACCGGCGGCGGCACCGGCGGCGGCACCGGCGGCGGCGGCGTTGTCGGCGACAGCACGGGAAAATTCGCATAAGCAGTGTATACATTGTGTGTGTGATGTGAATGTTTCCGGCCCCCACGATACAAGTCTTCGAACTTAGTGTGGGGTTGTGAGTGTGAATGCGTTTGTACATGCGTATTATTATTTTGTTTCACAAAATGTAAAAGCGTATGGTGTCGTTTTCTACATAACTCGCAGACAGATGACGAATTACAGGTCGATAAATTATGCGTCATACTGAGACAGTTTACACATACACTTTTGGATTTAATAAAATCATAACGAGATTTAGGATCGTGTGTATTTTTGAATTTAGCACAAGTATATAAATGTGTGTGAGCGGTTTCATTACAAAATGCGCAATGAGATATGGCGGGCGGGTATGAGTGCAAAGCAGAGGTTCCGGTAGCAACCATTGGTACCTCGCTCGCAACAAAGGATTTATATGTGTTTGAGCGTGTGTTCCGTGACGTAGAAGCGGGCGGTTTATATGTGTTATTTGAATTACGCGGGTTTGAGTTCATGTACATGATCGGGTTCGAACGTCCTAAGATCTTAGCCTGATCTTGAACGAAACTGATCAGCTGTTTTGTTGTAGGTATTTCAACATCTCTAACAGAAAGTTCAAAACATTGTGCGGTTTGAGTGTCTAATTTTCTAAGTGCGCAGTGCACGAGAATAAAATCCGTCAAATCCGAAACATGCAGCTGTTTGAGAGCAGAAATCGATGCCGAAAAATGATCGATAAATGAATCGAGACTAGCGGCAGTGTGAGTACACCCTTTTAAATCTAACACATTGTTGAGATAATGTGTTCCTAGAAGTCGCTTATCCTGGTATTTCTTGACTAAGCTATCCCAAATTATGCTGTACGTTTCCCCCGTTGGTACTATTCCAGAAATAACGGAATTTGCGGAATGACTCAATTTACTAACTAAGTATTGAATGCGTTGCGAATTACTTAGACGCGTATTATCGTGAATATTTGCTTTAAAGGATTCATAAAACGCTGGCCAATTCTGTATTTTACCATCGAATTCCTTAATATGAAGCGGCTCCAATTTAAACACAGAAGCACTATCACTTCGCAGCGGTGATACATTAGCGTGGTTATTCATCTTATTTCTAACACGTTTCACTCTTGTAAACAATTCGTCAAACGACTCCAAACAACCAAAATCGGGACTCGCGGAAGGGTTTGACATTAAGGTAATCTCATTAATTTTATCTACAATAGATTCAAAATTATTATGAAGGTCATCCATAGTTTCTGTTTCAGACATAAAGTTTTCATTCGACCTTGAACTCTCGAAAGAAGTGATGTTTTTAGACATATTAAACAAATGATTCATACGTTTAAATAACAACTCTTTCTTTTCTCCTAAAATGATCAACATCGTATCTGAACTTGGTTTCGACATGTTCGGTTATCGTTATGCTAATAATTTATGCACGAATAAACTACTAAATGTTTGTTTACAAACAACAAATGCGGGCGGGAACAAGTAGGTAAGTTAGCGGGCGGCAGTTACACTATAGGTAGTTATAAGCGGAGTAAATTGCACATAGCAACGGGCGGGCGAACTTATGTATGAAATGTTTATGGTTAATAACTCAAAGCAAAAGGTAATTAAAACTGGACTATCCGGCTCGAAAAGGACCAAAATTATGGTGGCGCGAGTAAAATCGCTGGCGTGTAAATAGCCCACCATTTACGTATTAATATTTTTAATGATAGCGGTAAATTATTTTGAACATTGGCAAAAATCAGTAGGGATACACGAATCAATTTACAGTGTTTATTTAAGCCCACGTACCTTAGACCGCTTCGAAACCGCCTCCGGAGCTCCCCAAGAAAGGAACTACAGCAAACTGTATGTATGCCTAAGCGCACACACACAACTCCACGTCGCGCCGGCCGGCGAGTTTGAATCCGAAGAAATCCGAGAGTGTACGAGGCACGGAACACTCAATCACCTCACAGTTCACGCGGTCGATCACAATAGACACGATGAAGTTTTTATTTTAAGTCCTGGTTAATTAGATGATAATTATTTAATTAGTTTTCTACGTCACAAAATTCAATAGCGGAGGGTTTGTCAACCACACGGATCAGGTGACACACACGACTGAAGTTTCTCTTTTTTAAGTCTGTGAAGTTAGTCGCGAGTGCAAAAAATGTCACTCGATACAACTAGCGCCATCTCTAGGATCGTCCTTGAACGATCTCTAACAGTGGTCAGCAGAGAGCCCAATACACTGCAAATGCATTCAAACATCCAAAGATTCTTGCCAATATGAATATTAGGTATATAACGTGAAGTATTTATTCACAGATGTATAATTTACATTTATTTTTTATATTATAAAAGGCAAAGACGCTTCACCACTCGCTTTCGAATAAAAAAAATAATCATCAATATTGGGACACCTAGAAAAAAGTTTCGAGGTAACACTAAAAAAAAAATAGTCGAATTGAGAACCTCCTCATTTTTTTAATTCGGTTAAACAGGTTTAGTTCCAATGATAGGCTTTAATGGTATTTTTTTTCGAAAACCGACGTCGCGTCGTTTAGAAATTTCAAAATGTCTCGCAGACGGAAAATCTTTACAATGCTGAAGCCTATTTTTTTATAATAGATATTATAGAAGGATAAATAAGCGTTTTAATCATCATCATCAGCGTTTAATAATAAGATAGTTCAAATAGTAAGATTTGACGTAATAAAACACAAGCGAGCGGTATAACACTGTTTTTACAACCTTTTTATTAGCTTCTCTTGTATGTATGTACCTATGTTTGTAACCGTGACTCACTTCAAACCGTCAGATATAATTTAAACTTCGTTGACTTATCGAGGACCGATGACAATACAAAAATATGTTTCTTTTTAGGGTTCTGTACCCAGAGGGTAAAAACGGGACCCTATTACTGAGACTTCGCTGTCCGTCCGTCCGTCTGTCACCAGGCTGTATCTCACTGTCACCAGGCTGTATCTCAAGAACGGTGATAGCTAGACAGTTGAAATTTTCACAGATGATGTATTTCTATTGCCGCTATAATAACAAATACTTAAAATTAAATAAAATTAATATTTAAGTGGGGCTCCCATACAACAAACTTGATTTTTTATAGATAATGGTACGGAACCCTTCGTTCGCGAGTCCAACTTGCACTTGGCCGGTTTTATTTTAATTTATAATGCGAATTTTTATTTTTTTTAACTATTATATTTATAATTATCAAAGCGCGAGGGTAATATAGTACGCTACTACCCACTAATACCTAACACAAAAAAGGTGTCTGTCATTAATTTTACTGCTGCGGAAAAGATGAGTGGTAAAGTGAATTCAATTTTTTCGACACGTGTATGTCATTCAAATCGTGTGACGGAAAATGGTTAAGTAACTCTTGAGCACGTGATAGGGTGTCAGAGTCATGAAATAAAAGCTTTTAACGAATAAATAAACCGATCAGGACAAATTTGTGTAATTAAAATTTTAGAAAAAGTGTTTTACCTCTTTCACGTTTATGGTCGCCTAGTACTTTAATAACATTTCCTAAAAAAAATTATATATCGTTCATAAAAAAAACTAAAATCACGATTAAAAAATGAGGGGTGGGGGTAGGAGGGTGAAAAATACTTTACGACCTGTTATTCTCATATCTACCAAATATATAAAAAACTAGCAAACCCGGCGAACTCCGTTTCGCCATTATAAACCTCACGGAGCCCGAGAACTTTCCAACAAATGTAAAACCGTGAAAAACGGTTCGTGCGTTCTGGAGTTATAGCATCAGGAAGAAAAAACCCGACTTATTTTTATATAGTAAAAAAAAAAAGAAGATAATTGAACGCAAGCAAAGCTTAAAAAACCGACTTCACCTGCTTTATCTTCGGAACCTTGATCAGATTTAATGTATTAAACACGCATTATTGACAATAACTCAAAAACTAGTTATTAGATCTTAACTAAATTTAAATGAAATCACATGGAAAGCACCAGCTTTCAAATAAAAAAATAATCATCAAAATCGGCGCACAAAGAAAAAAGTTATGAGGTAGCTCTTGAAGTCGGTTAAAACCAGAACATCATCAATGTAGTCCACAGAATATGCATTATTAAGGATAACTCAAAAACTTCTAGTCAGATCTTGATCAAATTTAAATGGGACCAATCGGAAAGCAATATCTATCAAACAAAAAAAGAATTTTTTAAATCAATTCACGTTGAACGATGTTATGAGGTAATAAAAAAAATAAAAAAAATACAGTCGACTTGAGTAGCTCCTCCTTTTTTGTGAAGTCGGTAAAAATAATTGAAATCGGTCGAGCCGTTTCGGAGGAGTTTGACCACAAACACTGTGACATGAGATTATTATATATGTTTAATATATATATATATTAATAGATATAATATATATATTTATTTATTAATAATACTAATACTCTCTGCGGCTACGACTCCGCTAATGCTTGTATAAAAAGTGCCGGGCATAGACCCATGAATTGAAATAAATACTTGAATAATAATGATAAAAAAAGAGAATATAATTAAACGCAAGCAAAGCTTAAAAAACCGACTTCACCGCTTTATCATCGGAACCTTGATCAGATTTAATGTATAAACACGCATTATTGACTATAACTAGAAATCAGACCTTGATCAAATTTCTATGGGACTACATAAAAAGCACCAGCTTTCAAATAAAAAAAAACTATCAAAATCGGCTCACAACGAAAGAAGTTATGAGGTAACTTTTGAAGTCGGGTAAACGAGAACATCGTCAAAGTATGCATTATTCGTCACAAAATAGGCATTATTGACGATATTTCAAGAACTACTGATCAGGTCTTGATCAAATTTTAATGGGACCAATTAGAAAGCAACATCTTTCAAACTAAAGAAAATAATTCGAAATCGGCTCACGTGGAGAGAAGTTATGAGGTAACAAAAGATAAAAAAAATAAAAAATTGGCGACTTGAGTACCTCCTCCTTTTTTGGGAAGTCGGTAAAAAATAAACGCTTTCTCATTCACAACCCCACACTTACTACAATGACTTGTGTCGTGGGTGCCGAAAAAAATCACTTTGCACTCACACTATCACAACCAGAAGCAGAAACAGAAATTTCCCTTGGAGAGAAAACTGGTGTTCAACTAATCAACGGGCAGTTAAAGTATGAATAATGCGTGATCCTTAATCAGGAACATTTTTATTTAGATCGATGTGTTCATAATAAAATTGGCGAATAATTTGTATGTGAGTATTGCATGGCTACGTTTGATATGAGGTGTTTGCAACGGCTGGACGGATTTAGATAAAATTGAGTACTGATATAGTTTGATTGAGATTAGATAGTTTAGACTCTAGAATACGATAAGGGTTTTCGTCATGCTGATAGCTGTCAGTCACGTTTGCCATCTAATAGGAAATTTATTGCTTGGCTCAAAATGATGTTGTAACTATCAATGAGCGCTGGTTCCCATTAATATTAGGAATTAATTATAAACATAAACATAACAAAGCTTTCATACTCACAGCTCCACACTAAGTGTACGACTTGTGTCGTGGGTGCCGGAAACGTTCACATCACACAATCACAACTAGAACCAGAAACACACATTTTCCTTGGGGAGAAAACTTGCGTTCCCGCTGGGAATCGAACCCGATACCCCTGCTTAGAAGGCGAACGACACTCATTAAGCCAACGAGCAGTTCAACAGTGAATGATAACAGTAGTTATTAAACAAGTATCTCGCCAATCAATTAAGTAAATATACTACACACAGGCAGAATAATTCCCGCCATTTACTTATGTTCTCTTAATATTTTCATTCATATAATTTTAATGCCATTTTTGGTTTTAGTGTATTCCCTGAAAATTTCACGCGAACAAATGTTTCAACTGTTTTCTCGACTTGGATCGGAGGCAACAGAACATTCCAGCACTTTCTTACAGCTCAAACTATAGCAAAACTTCCCCTGAATGACTGGGTTTTGTGATAAGGTGTCAAGAGCATATATTCTGATGCTCTGGTACGATACTTTCCGTCTTCATGTGGCCATGACAACTTTTGCCATAAATAACATCGTGCGTATAATATAGGAGTTAAATAAATGAATTTTCCAACGTCGTCTTACTTGTTTTTTTAAAGTAATCTTTTTTTTGTTTCAGAATACAGAAGGTACTCTTTACCATCACCGCGGCCCTCGTATTTTCGGTAAGTGTCTTCACTGTGTGATATATGCGAGTAAACCCGCGGGACGAACTAGTGATAAAAGAACAATGGCGAACTCCCATACATCATTTTAGTTGAAGTAAAATAGCATCGTATATAGATAAAAAAATATCTTACGTAAGGCCGGTTGCATTCTGAGCTTAATTTTAAAAGAATTGTCTTTTTAGAAGGCCTAGTTATTAAGATATTAAACAAAACATATTTGTAGGTTTTATGACTCAGCACACTTTGCCGATCTCTTTTTGAATACGCCAACAGTTCTGACAGTCGTGAATTCGTGATAAAAGCCCATTCCAAAGAGCCACCACTACGTTTAAACTTGAAATATATTATTACTTGACACTGGCTAAATGCACAAGATTACGAAGCTAATATTAAAAGAAAAAAGAAAAAAAAACAAACGTCAAAAGTGAAAACGTCATTCATACGAGAGTTTGGTATTGCCATGACATTTGCTTTTTCCCCTTAAATGTCGATGACTGCAATAGCAACCGCAACTATTTTTAGAAAACCTGTGAATGACAGACGGATTCTAGACAGCTGATGGTTCATACATAAGTACCATAGTATTTTTTGTTTTATGGATACATCATAAGCATTAGCATTTCGGCTTAGGAATATAGAGATGCACTAGGGTAAGGCAATGGACATGGTAACATCTTATTATATAACCACAGCATAGACAAAAACAGAAAAATGAAAAATGGTTGAAAGTAATCGTTTCGTTTCCTTTAATGTGTATTTTTTTACCTGGCTTCGTCTGCCTTTTCTGTTGTTTTAGTAAATCTTTGTAATTTATTTGAGTGAATTTCGTTAATTTCACATTTAAATACGATCAAACATAGGCCAACTAAAATTTCGCCATTGTTCTTTGAATATAGAATCGGGATGAGCATCGAGTAGGTAGTTCCACAGTTGCATTTACCTGTCGAGTTCATTAAATGAACGGTGTTATATAATAATATAAATCAATCAAAATCAATTGATGAAAATGTATAAAATTTTTTTTTTACTTGAATATGTAAAATGTATAACTAGGTTTTGGAATAAATAAATATATGTTCTATTTTGATTAAAGTTTTAAGAGTTTGCCTGCTAAGCAAGGGTATTGGGTTCGATTCCCGGCAGGAACATATTTTTTCTCCCCAAGGAATTGTTTCTGGTTGTAATTGTGTGTGTGATGTGAATGTTTCCGGCACCCACGACACAAGTCATGGAACTTAGTGTGTGTGTAAAAGCGTTTATGTTTATTTTTAAAACTCATCAGAGTCTTCATATCAGGAGTGAATAGGTATCTTCTAGGTAAGCATGCAACATCTTCGGCCGCATCTTTACTTTCCATCAGGTGAGATAGTGGTCTTGCCTATCGAGCATAAAAAAACAACTCTGGTTCCCACTGTTTCGTGAAACAGCGTCTTCTCCCCTTCACGAAACTATTTAATTATGGAAACAATTTAATGTTAGTTTACCGCAATAATATCACACTATCACACTCATATTATAACGGCGAAAGTTTGTTAGTGTGTTTGTATGTTTGTTACTTCTTTATACTCAAACGGCTTGACCAATTTTGATGAATTATCGTATGGAGGTAGCTGACGTCCTGGACTAACACATAGGCTACTTCATCCCGAAATTCCCGTGGGTCCGGGACTTACGCGGGTAAAACCGCAGGCAGCAGTTAGTTTACAATAAATGAATGTCCTGTGTGTGGTGTACGTGTGTAATAGTTTTTGAATTAACTTCCACTATTTATTTAATACTTTATTGCACAATAAAAAGTATACAAAAGGAGGATTTCATGCTAAAATCATTCTCTATCAGTCATCCAGCGGAGGAAAAATGACATGAGGCGTGCATCAGTCAGGGATAAAGAAAATATATGTAAGATAATAATAAAATATAATAGAAATTTATGTCGTATTGTATTTATTGCAGTTTCCATGGCCACCTTACGGCTCTATCATCAGATTAGCTCAATGTCACAATGATATTACATATTTTTTATTTACGCAATTGTTTGTCCGCCATCTCACATTGTCGGATGCGTGCAAAATTTCAGCTCAATCGCAAGCTGGAAAGTGGGTCAAATTTATAACTCAAGAACGGGCTCACCTATCCAAACCAAATGTTTAGGCTTTGTTCGGACTATTTAGTAGATGGTTTGTGTGAAGTTTGCACAAAATCGGTCGAGCGGTTCTTCATTTATCACATCGGGGCGAAGCCGGGGCGGATCGCTAGTAATATTATAAATCCGAAAGTTTGTGTGTAATTGTATAAGTAGGTTAGTTCCCTCTTCACGCTTTAACAGCTGTACAGATTTGGATGAAATTTGGAATGTACATAGCTTATACCTAGGATTAACACAGGCTACTTTTTAACTTGATAATAGCGGGCGTAGCTGCGGGTACGGCTAGTTTATAATAAACTCATTATACAGATGTGGAGCACTATAATATGTAGGTAAACATCTGCTATTAACCCAGTTATGGGCATACTATACCCGTAGGTATTCCTGTTCACAACTTGTTGATTACTACGACGTCGGTAACTGCTTCTGTAATTATTGTGAACTTCAGTGTAAGCTCTGAAGCTTCAGTTAAACATTGATCGGTATTTAGAAGTACCCATTAACATAACATTAACGCTTTCACACATGTGAGTGTGATAGCGACACAGCGGGTAACACCGCGGAGCGTAGCTAGTAATAAACAAACGCTTGAAAAAAGGTACTCACAGCCCTACACTAAGTTCGATGCCTTGTGTAGTGGGTGCCGAAAACATTCACGTCACACAATCATAGAACCAGAAACAAAAACTTTCCTTGGGGAGAAAGCTTTCGTTCCCGCCAGGAATCGAACCCGATACTGCTTAGAAGCCGAACGCTCACCCAACAAAGCTAATGGTCTGTACAATTATTCTGAACTTCGTAGAAGGTAACTAAGGTTCGTAGTAATATTTGAGTAAGGTATTAAGAGGGTGATCATCTATCATGGGACAACCAGACGAACTGCATTGCGACATCGATATGTAGTTGATATTCCACTATGCGTAATTGTACGAATATTTCGAAATGAAAACTATTTTTTATCCTAATAAAACATAGCCTATACCACTAAGGGATAGTCCAGCTATCTGTTAGTGATAGATTTTTTAGAATAAGATCAGTTATTGTAGAGATTATCTTTTATAAACAAACTTTACCTCATTATGATAGATAGATAATACTTTATTGATCCACTTTATAAGATGAGATAAAACAAAGGTAACAAACAAGCTTATACGTAAAGTATCACAACAGGCGGCCTTATTACTAATAGCAATATCTACCAGGCAACCTATTATATTAGCATGGATACGTTAGCCAGAGATGAAAGATAGCTATTTATAGCATGTTGCTTTTAAAGTGTATGCATGCAAATTTCAAAATGGTGGTCAAACACATTTGTACCAAATTGGCATAATATATCATTTCAAATTGAAATGGCGTGTCGGGTAATCCATTTAAAAATAAGTGGCAATTCGAGCATCGGTTTGGAATGAGGTGGCATATAATTTGCCACCTCGCAACGAATTTAACGAAAAACGAGAGAAAAATGTTCGTAAGTCAGCGAGCGTAACGGCCGTTGGCTGGCATACATTGGATTTTACTTTTTTTTAATTATTAATTGGACACGCACTATAGAAACTGTTTTTTTATTTCTAACTAGCTAACCCGGTGAAATTCATACCGCCAATAAAAGTTGTCATTTGTTTTGTTTGATAGACATTTTTGACTGTCGTCAAATATTGAAAGTGCGTTCAGAAATTAATTTTGTGTCAAATCTTTGACAGGTACGAACAGTTTGTATGGGAAAATAATATGCTTAGTTGTTTTTACTACTTTCCTTGCATTTTCTATACGTTTTCTCACCTTTTAAACCTTACTTAAACTTTTATACAGTAAACATATTATATTCTATTCTAGAAATGTGTACAATCTTTTTATATTATATTAATAGTGAATCAACAGTCTTCCCATTTCGGGCATACAATGGCCTCGATTCTGATGTACACTCACTAAATTAAATTTAAACTATCCCTGTCTCTTACAAAATAAAACACAAGACAGAGATAGCATGCATTTTGGTGCTGTCACGCTAGTTTACCAATTAAAATATGAACAGCAGAAGCAGAAAGACGCTTGTTTTTAGTCAACACCAATACAACACATACTCGACTAAGCTTGCATAGACATCTAAGTTCTGACTAACTCGACAGCACAGCAGTATGCTATCTCTGTCTCGTGTTCCTATTTTATAAAAGACAGGAATAGTTTAAATTTAATTTAGTGTGTGACATCAGAATCGAGGCCAATATCTTAATTTACACATTAAGGTTAAGATTTTTTTTTAAATCAAAATCGTTTATTCACTTGGCCCGAAAGAATTAACTGTAAAAACTTGAACATATTATTATACAGTACATTAAACTAAATTAAAATTAAACAAAAATAACTATAACTAGATATAAATATGTACAAAACTTAATCTAATAGACCTGTTGGCAGAGTACCCAAAATGTTGGCAGTAAAAAAAATATGTATAGGTATTTACATTTTCATCATAATGGTTATATGGTATATTGAAGACATAATATATCATTGTTATTATTGCATTTAAAAAGAAAATAAAATTACACTTCATAATACTCACTTGAGTTTTAATACACGTTTTATATAAGCCATCTACAAAAATTTCAAAACCAAAAATATGCAAATTGGTTCAGCCGTTCTCGAGTTTTTATGAGACTCATAAATGTCAATTAATTTTCTACCGACTTCACAAAAAAGGAGGAGGTACTCAAGTCGACTGTATATTGAATTTTTTTTTATTTGTTACCTCATAACTTCATTTCACGTGAATCGATTTAAAATTATTTTTTTATTTGTAATGTTTTGCTTTCCAATTGTTCCCATTTAAATTTGATCAAGATCTGATCAGTAGTTCTTGAAATGTCTTCAATAATGCGTGTTTAGTAAATGATCATAGTTCCGACAGTAAAGCGGTGAAGTCTGTTTTTTTTTAAAGCTTTGCTTGCGTTAATTATTATACAGTACCCGGATTTGCTCGGCCAACCTAGCTTTGCTCGGCTGAAAACACGGTTAAAACGACGTTTTCTAAAATTGAAACCTAGCTAGATTGATTAATTGCCCCCGAAACCTCCTGCATACAAAATTTCATGAAAATCGTTGGAGCCGTTACCGAGATCCTGATTATATATATATAGAAAAAGAAGATATAAGCTGTTTATAGCTAATCAGAGATTATAATATAAGTAGGATTACAATTTTAAATAAAAAATAACACACTGTGTCAGCAATGATTATAAAAACTGTAGCTTATGAGGCTACCGTCTCCTTATTACTATGACTAAATTTTGACTTATATATATATAATTATTATAATATTTTTGGGACAACAAAATCTGACATCAATAGTTTAATTGCTTTAGTATTTAATTATTATCTTTGTTTTTATCTGACATTATGTTTATTATTTAATTAGAACATAATAATATAATTTGTCATTGGATTTTAACTATTATTATTATTATACCTGAGTCCCAATACATTTTGCTTTCTCCTCTCCATCCTAAGGTTGTCTGGAAGAGATCGCTTTAAGCGATAAGACCGCCCATTGTACTAGCCTAAGTTCGTTTTAATGTCTTTAATGTATTTTCCTCTATTTCTGGTGTACAATAAAGAGTTATCTATCTATTAATGGGTACACTAGATAATGTAAAATGTATGGGTGGCTGAAATAAATGATTTTAATTTTAATTTAATTAAGTGCTACAATAAATTAACCTCCTGTCACATCACACCAAATTCATCAACCATTCACAATTTTTCTCAACCTTTCCATTCGAAAGAAACACGCCTCGCTTCAGATCTCCTAATCCCGGATAGATCCGACATCTATCAATCCAAAAGCTACGCTGATGGTTCGTTTGATACAAACATTTTTTATCCTGGAACCCACAGGGTACGTGGGTTTTCACAAGCAAGCATTGTACACTTGCGAACAAAGCGTTTTGCTTCTACATATATTGTGCGAAACGCAAAGGAATGGAACTCCTTGCCTGAGTCGGTGTTTCCTAATAGGTACAATATGGGAGTGTTCAAGTCGCGAGTGAATAGGTATCTTCTAGGCAAGCATGCTCCATCGTCGACCACATCATCGCGGTGAATATGAGTAAGTGAAATAGTATGGCAGGTGAAATAGTAGTTACATTCTTGTCTAAAATAAAATAAAATGCATTCTTACATGTTTTACATGACATTTTAATGTTTATATGACTATTACTGTAAATGAATTTGTGTGTATGAGTCTATCTTACATACCTACTTGATGAATAAATGATTATTATTATTATTTACCGACTACGAATAACAGTAGGGTGAACGTACGCAAAAATTACATGAGTTAATTCCCCCATGCCCGTTTTATTACTAACAGCACGACAAATTGGCAAACGTCATCCATTTATGATTGACATACCGCCAGTTCGCACGAAGCGTTTCGCTTTTAAGTTTATGATAAACGCGTTTGGCTAGGTATAATATTAAACATCTTATTACTTGTGTACAGAGCATTCCCTCAAAATTCAATATAACAAAAAAAAATACAATTGACTTGAGCTTACCTCCTCCATTTTTGTGAAGTCAGTAGAAAAAAAAAACACTATAAATGTTTCAATATTTTATGTTCATTTTTACCAACAACCTATATTGTCTGTTTTGTTTTATGCGTAATCTAACCGTGCCCTTCGCCGGCGTTAATTAAGTAAAAAATTAGCCTGTGTGTTATTCCGGAACCTCAACTATCTACATTCAAAATTTCATCAAAATCTGTTTATTCATGACGTGGTAACAAACATTCACAGACACGCACACACAAACTTTCGCATAATATATAATATTAGTATAAAGAAAGATAATGTAACATTTATTTATGACAAATACAACATTACACTAAAGAACAAATAGCAAAATTAATAAAAAACACAAAATATAAGTATATATAAATAAAGGAATATAAAAAAGAAAAGAAAAAGAAGTGTGATGCTGTGAGTGTCATGAATATAGGTCACGACTCAGCATACGACTATGGTATGATAAACAATTTAAATAAACATCTAAAACCACGTATACCTGCGTGTTTTTACGAGTTAAGTATCTGCTGCTGCAAAACAAACCATCAAATTATTTTGCAGTAATGATTCATTAGCGACTATGTGTGCGGAAGACGGAAGCATCATCATTAGACTCCCTAAAGGGCTTCAACAAGATTGATGAAAGGAAATATGCAGGTGTCATGGATCTGAACGACCTACATTTTTAGAATCATTTGTTACTCTCGCTTCCGCTCCAGTGTTTAGCGCTGGTTCATTTGTTTTTCACTTATTATTATTGAAAAAGGGAATTGAAAGCTTTTGAAGAAATAATTCAGGTCTCCGCCCTCTGCGCCGTGGGTTCTGGGTTCGATTCCCGGCAGGAGCACAAATTCCTTCCCAAGGGATATTTGTGTTTCTGGTTCTGGGTGTATTTGCGTGTGTAATGTAAATGTTTCCGGCGCCCACGATACAAGTCATTGAACTTAGTGTGAGGCTGCGAGTGTGAATGCGTTTGTTTGTTAAAAAAAAAAAAAAAGGAGGACTTAATGCTAGAATAGCATTTTCTGCCAGTCATCCTGTAGGTGCAGAGAAAAGGGTGGCGGTGCAGTAAATATATTTGAAAAACAAAATGATAATAAATGTATAAATATAGGAATACATGTAAATAATATACATAATGGTAATATAAATATATTATTAAATACTATATAACAATAAACTTACACAAATACTTATATATAAATATAAATAATATGTAACTATATAAAGTACTTCGATGATATGTAATTACTATTGCAAGGTCAATTGAGGCAACTGTAAACCTTTTTGATAAAATATGCTCGAGTTTTTTTTTTAAAAGCTTCTATGGAGTTACAATTCTTTACATCCAAGGGTAGACTATTCCACAGTCTTACAGCAACAACTGGGAAGGATTTGTCGATAAAAGAGGTGCGGTGCTGGGGAGTCGCTAGAGTAAGGTTGGAATCCGATCTGAGATGTCGTCCATGAGTGTCAGTTAGATATTGAAAGCCACTAATTTTTTTACTCAAGCAAAGCTTAAAAAATGAATTAGAATTAGAATTGTTTATTGGCCTTATAACATAGTTGTTATACTGGGCAAGTCATCATACATTATATTCCAAATGAAACTGTTTATTAAACTAAACATAATGAACACAAAGGTAATCTTAAAAACCCAAATATATAGATACAATGATATTATGAAGTAGCGGCTTCACCCGCATTTATTAAAATAAAAAGAAGCCTATATGTTAATCCTAGGTATAAGCTATTAATATTTCATATTTCAACCAAATCCGTTTATCCGTTACAGCGTAAAGAGAAAAACATATACCTACTTTCAGAAATACAAACTTTCGGATTTATAATATTATTATACTAGCCGTTCCTCGCAGCTTCGCCCGCTATTATCAAGTTAAAAAGTAGCCTGAAATGTATGTACATTCCAAATTTCATCCAAATCCGTTCAGCCGTTAAAGCGTGAAGAATGTTTAAAAAACATACAGACAATTGAGAACCTTACCTTTTCTGTGAAGTCGGTTAAAACATTTAGATTTAGTTTTTTTATAACCCTCCATCGCGTTGGTAGGTCACACGTGTGCTTTATGTCGCGGGTTCAATTCCCGATAGCAACACTCTATCTGATTGAATTGTTGATGTGAATGTTTCCGGCATCAAACGAAAAAAAGACACAAATTTCCCTTTATGAGAAAAATTGTGTTGCCACCGGGAATCGAACCCAATACCAGCTGCTTAGAAGGCAGACGCGCAACCATCGAGCAGCATATTATTTTTTACAGTTAGGTACTCATACATATACCTAATTATCATCTGAATTTACACGAACACGCCAAGCTCTTACTAAAATGTAAATTTTTCAAAACAACAGAAAACAACTGCCGCTTTTTACTAAAAAACCTGGAAATTTAAACCTCGAAAATGCCAAATGAGTTGAGTGTAACAGAGTTGCCTGAAAAAGTTGGTGTTGCAAATAAACTAGGCGAAAACGGTCGTGTTGCAAATAAGCATTTACTTGCCCTACACAATAATTAAACGCAAGCAAGTTTCTTTGGAACTTTGATCAGATTAGATGTACTAAACACGCATTATTGACGATATTTCAAGAACTACTGATCAGATCTTGACCAAATTTAAATGAGACCAATTGGAAAGCAAACTCTTTCAAACAAAAAAAAAATCGAATTCGGTTCACGTGGAACCAAGATATGAAGTAACAAAAAAAAAATACAGTCGACTTGAGTACCTCCTCCTTTTTTGTGAAGCCGGTAGAAAATAAATCTTATCGCATAATGCAATCTCTTCCAGACAAAATTTGGCTTCAGTTCACTTCACTTGGCTTTACTGAACTTCACTTGACTTTAATAAACTTCACTTGATTTCACTAAACTTCACTTGGCTTTAATAAGCTTCACTTGACTTTAATAAACTTCACTTGATTTCACTAAGCTTCACTTGGCTTTAATAAACTTCACTTGACTTTAACAAACTTCACTTGACTTTAACAAACTTCACTTGGTTTCACTAAACTTCACTTGGCATCACTCAACTTCACCTGGCTTCACTCAACTTCATTTACCTTCACCCAAATTCACTTAGCTTCACTTGGCTCCACTTCATTTATTTCATTTAATTATATTAGGGAACCCTCAGTTTTGGCTTCTATCTGTACTTTTTAAATATGTGTGCTTCTCATGAACTTCTAATGTACTTCGTAAATGTTAAAATTTGTATACAAAACGAGCACAATGCAGTTGGAGACCGCTGAGCCGCGTCTTGGAGCGGACGATTTTCCACTCGGTTACCGGTCTTATATGTATGTATGGGACCAGTATTATGTGACTCGATTTGGTCATGTTTTGTTTTGAACTGAAACTTCTTAGGCTTTGATTCAGATTCAGATTGTTTATTGCCTCCATATATACAGTACAAGATGTTACATTCCAAAAGGTAGGTACAATGTCTCATATGGACCCTGTCGGGCGCAGCTACTTAGAGAGAAGAGGACGCAATCTTAATTAAAAATTTAAATATTATCTTTTAAGGAGTCATAAATTGAGTAGTATGCTTTCGTTATTAATAGTTGTTTTAGGTTTCTCAGGAATTTCGTGCTATTTATTTCATTTGTACGGTCTGCTGGTAGCTTGTTATATATTTTTAGAAACATGGGCAATGTACTAGCAGAGTGCATCTGCAGTAGAGATGTAGGTATTAATAACCAGTTACCGTGACGAAATGTAAATTTACTTTTTAACTGTTGTCGAGTTTTATATAAGTCGGGATTATTACGTACAAATTTACAAATTTCAAAAATATATATGCATGTCAAGGTTATGATTTTATATTTTATAAAGTAAGGTTTACAACTGTCAGTCTATTCAATATTAGCCAAGATACGTATGAGTTTTTTTCTGCATAATAAATACTTCAGTCGCAGCATTGCTATTTCCCCACAATAGGACTCCGTAGCTCAACCTCGAGTGGGCAATCGCATAGTATGTCACGACCAATTTGGAATTCTGATCCGCAACCTTTTGGTGTGACGTAAAGTAGTGGAGGTAAACACGGTGATGTATAATTGAAATGGGGATAGAAAGTCACCCGGTTGACCCCCCAGTTAAAAAAAAGTATTGATGCCGCATTCCCTTCTGCCGTCATCACGCTAATATTATAACGTTTGTTGCACACTCGAACTCTTTTGATGAAATTATGAAGGTGACATACTGGATTAACATATAGGTCACTTTTTATCCAGGAATTCCTGCGGGTCCGGGATTAAAGTTACTTATATATATTCGCGATTCATCTGTACCATTTCATCTATTGTAGCAGTTATATAACGCAAAAATGGCATGCAACATTCCCCCATTTTACCGACTTCCCAAAAGGAGGAGGTACTTAAGTCAACTGTATTTTTTTTTTTATGTGTGTTACCTCATAAATTCTCTCCACGTGAGCCGATTTCAAAAATTTTTTTTTAGTTTGAAAGATGTTGCTTTCTAATTGGTCCCATTTAAATTTGATCAAGATCTGATCAGTAGTTTTTGAAATATTGTCTACTTTGACGATGTTCTCGTTTACCCGACTTCAAAAGTTACCTCATAACTTTTTTCGTTGTGAGCCGATTTTGATGATTATTTTTTTATTTGAAAGCTGTATTTCATGTGATCCCAGTGAAATTTGATCAAGTTCTGATTTCTAGTTATTAAGTTATTGTCAATAATGCATGTGCAATTCATTAAATCTGATCAACGTTCCGAATATAAAGCGGAAGTCGGTTTTTTTAAGCTTTGCTTGCGTTTAATTATTCTCAGAATATACTGTTCTATTCCTTCTATCTAACAATATCACAGCAAGTAAGTAACTCCCCTCTTTCCTCCATCCATCTCCGTCAGATCGAGATAGTGAACCCTCATGGAATTTCCATCACGTAGCTCGTACGGAAACGGAAGCGATCTTGCTATACTACGCCGGTTCCGGTGTGTGACTAATGTATGTATTTGTGTATGTAAATCTTGGAAGTGGTACATGGAAACTGTTTCATGAGAGTGCGAGCAATCGTGTGTTACGAATGAAATTCCACCTGCCGCTATTGACATCTTTTGCTGCAAATTGGTAGCCTATATTATCTAAGACTTAACTTTTATATAGAATAGCATAGAAACATATTTGCTGATTTTTTTTATGCTGGATGGTAAAACATTTGTCCACTATCAAACCAGATGGAGAGGGAGGATGCGGCCGAAGATATGATATGCTTGCCTAGAAGATACCTATTCACTCGAGACTTTGACCACCTGCTGCGATTCTACGTTCTTTCGCTACAAATTGGTAGCCTAGATTTTCTAGGTATAACCTTTTTTTTTAAGCTAGATAGGCAAGCATTTGACAACTATCTCACCCAAAGATTAGTAAGTCAGTTGACGGGCTCTGACCGTTTTCTTAGTTGGGTGAGCGATCGTCTTCTAAGCAGGTGTACTTATTGGGTTCGATTCCCTGCGGGAAAACAAGTTTTCTTTCGATGGAAAAAAATGTGTTTTGGTTGTGATTGTGTGTGTGATGTGATTATTTACGGCACCCACAACACTAGTCATTGAACTTAGTGTGGGGCTGTGAGTGTGAAAGCGTTCATGTTTGTGTTAATGATAGCGTTTATAATAGCGTTTGTGGCAATTTTTTCTTTGCAAGCTTCATCTTCGAACGCGCCGTCATATCAAGATAGACATTGCTCAAATATTTGAATATTTGGCACATAAAAATATATGAGCTCATTAAAAGCCTAGTCTTTAGGTAACTCAAGTGCTCATGCCCAGTACCAGTTAACAGCGTACCCAACAAATAACTACCAGCAATGACATTATGCGTCGCCTCATCATCCCTCACTAGGAAATTTTGTTTTTCATTTCATGACCCCAATTCTCTATCTATCTCTTTTTTTGTGAAAGGGAAAATGCCTACCCCTTCCCTTCCTACCCAGGGCTGGAAAGGGGTGTGTGAAGCTCGAATCCACTAAACCCCAGTGAGCAGTCCCTCGCCGAGGTGAGTGATGGGGCAAGATAGGGTCGCGCTAGCAGTCACTATCTTGCCCCAGCAAGACTAGACTACTCTAGACTTTGCTCACTAATGTCACCAACCAGACGTGATAGGCCGTGCAAACTGATCTTCTGACTCTCCACCAGTCTATATCTGTAGCAAACGGATTCAATGTGGACTAAGCGACATTGAACCTTATTTCTAGAGGTCTTGTTGTAAAGGGGAAGATAAACCAAAGTTTATTCACTAGATGTCTCTGTTCTTTTTTAGTTATCAAAAGTAATTGTCCATTTCCCTATATATTATCCTTCCACAGGGTACCCAATAGATAAAAGCTTTTGAGGTTAATTGCTTATAACTTTTTTCAATAACAATTATTTGATTTATTTATTTATCTTTTTTTGTTGTTTAAGTACAGGATATATATTTTTTTATATCATTACTATTATATATAGAAACCTGCACGAAAATAAAATTTTAAGGCAAAAGAACCTATCGTAAAATTAAAAAAAATTACAAAATCAACGATAGAAAAAAACACCTAGCGGCATTTACGCGATTTCATTTTCCAAATAGGTCCAACTACTCGTCCACCACGTTTGGCTAACCCTCTACCAAACACCCTGTATATTTCCACGTATGTAATTAATAAACGACTGTTTTTGTATGTGTATATATGTATAAAACTCGTTTGCCACATATTTACTCAGTGAACATCTTAATTTGAGGCAGGGGCAGATTGAATAAATAATTAAACGCATTCAAAGCTTTAAAAAACCGACTTCACCGCTTTATCGTCAGAACCTTGATCAGATTTAATGTATAAACACGCATTATCGACTATAACTTAAAAACTAGAGATCAAACCTTAATCAAATTTCAATGGGACTACATAAAAAGCACGAGCTTTCAAAGAATCATCAAAATCGGCTCACAACGAAAGAAGTTATAAGGAAACTTTTGAAGTCGGGAAAACGAGAACATCGTCAAAGTACGCATTGTTCTTCACAAAATAGACATTATAGACGATATTTCAAGAACTACTGATCAGATCTTTATTAAATTTTAATGGGACCAATTAGAAAGCAACATCTTACAAACTAAAAAACAAATATCGAAATCGGCTTACGCGGAGAGAAGTTATGAGGTAACACAAAAAAAAAACTGTTCGACTTGAGTACCTCCTCCTTTTTTGGGAAATCGGTAAAAACAGCGCTATGCGGTCATGTAAATCTGCACAAAGCATACGCTGAATATTATAATACGCCCTATCGCACTACAAACTCATCCTTATTAGTTGTTGTTGAATTAACTTGTATGTTCTCTGGACTATTATATTTAATTATTGTTGAGTGAGTTACCTATGAGCTTGATGTCTTATAGGCATCGAGATAGGAAACAAACCTACAGTTTGTAAATTATTTTAGCTACAACATCCTTGCTTAAATACTTAGGCCGCGGGTGAATAGGTATCTTCTAGGCAAGATTGCTTCATGGTCGACCACATCGTCGCTTACCATCAGGTGAGATAGTAGTCAAAAGTTTGCCTATCTTGAATAAAAAAAAGGTCTTTGCTGTATTATTTAAAGTGCCAATAAAGCTTGATTTGTTTGCTAGTTTTTTTTAATTAAAGCGATTTTATATTTTTTATTTCATATATAGTACAACCTGACCCAGAAATAGAATAAATGGTTGAAGGTAACAATAATATAAGCAATGTAATAGGTAGAAATGCCAGCCTTTTCACTCCCCGTCACGCATGTCATGTAAACCTCCTCGTAAATATCAATTTCCTGAGGGGTGATGTGGGTCCATTAGGTCCATAAGTAAAGGCCTGCCAGCTTAGAAGGGTCTTTTGGCTTGGTTTATTAATTTCAGGGAATCTTATTAAATATGGTTTGTATTTTGCACAGCAATTAAGTCTCGCTGTGCAACGAGGTAACGCAGCCAGCATTTTGGGCACACTGCCGACCAATTACTTATTGTATTAGTTTAGTAGTTTAACTAAATCTGTATTTTGATTAATCCTGAATATTAAATAAAATATGTTTATATAATAATAAAATTAAACTGTTGGTTTAATTGGGTGCTCGATCGCTTTCTAAGCAAGGGTGTCGGGTTCGATTTCCGGCTGAAACTTAAGTTTTCTGCCCAAGGAAAATTCGTGTTTCTGGTTCTAGTTGTGTGATGGGAATGTTTCCGGTACCCACGACACAAGTCATCGAAGTTAGTGTGGGGCTGTGAGTGTGAAAGCGTTTTAAAAATTGGTTAGCAAATATTCTCACTTACATTTCTTAAATAAAGAAGTTCTTACATAAGCGTTTAATAGTTCATAGCACCGAAAAAGTTTAGTATTTTACAAATACAAAAACAAATTGTACTTGTTACCCAATCAGGTTTCTTAATTTTTAACCGACTTTAAAAAGGGGGGTTCTCTATTCGATTGTACGTCTTTTTTGTATGTATGTTACGCGATATCTCCGCCAATTATGAATATGATGATTTTCTACTGCCTTCACAAAAAAGGAGAACCTCTTACTCGTAAATTCTTTCCACGTGAACCAATTTTGATTATTTATTGAACTTTTTTTTATTTTTTTATTTGAACTGCCCGTTGGCTAAGTTGGGTGAGCGTTCGCCTTCTAAGCAAGGTATCGGGTTCGATTCCCGGCGGGAACACAAGTTTTCTCCCCAAGGAAAATTTGTGTTTCTGGTTCTGGTTGTGATTGTGTGTGTGATGTGAATGTTTCCGGCACCCACTACACAAGTCATTGAACTTAGTGTGGGGCTGTGAGTGTGAGAGCGTTTATGTTAAAAAAAAATTGTTTGAAAGATGTTGCTTTCTTATTGGTCCCATTTAAATTTGATCAAGATCTGATCAGTAATTCTTGAAATATCGTCAATAATGCGTGTATAGTACAGATAATCTGATCAAAGTTCCGAAATTAAAGCGGTGAAGTAGGTTCTCTTTAAACTTTGCTTGCGTTTAATTACTATTTGTTTGTTAGATTTACTTCAGAGGTGGCCCCATATACATTTTATCGAAATCGATCACTTCAAAACCAAAATATAAGCGGTGAAGTCGGTTCTTTAAGCTTTGCTTACGTTTAATTAAGCATTTGGCCGCTATCTCACCTGATGGAAAGTGACCTGTAAGTACCTAGAAGATACCTATTCACTTTAGACTTTAAGACTCCCAGATTATACTGTTCGGGGAACAGGGTTGCGGGCAGTAAGTTCCACTCCGCTGTACGGATAACAAATGTTGAAGCGAAACGCTTCGAGCGGATATGAGGCATGAGGTATTGACTTGCTTATTCATCATAGACATCAATTGTTTATTATTCCACCAAAGTAACCATTCTTAAAGTTCTAAAACTATTTCAATAAAGATACGATCGTAAACCCGGCATCTACAAATATAATCACCCCCCATCCTTGAGATTATTGTCAAGCTATTACAATAGGTATAACAATATTTAGATTGTTGTACTATTGTATCAAGCCTAGAGCTTGTGGCTCTTCGTACTAGCAGTAGGGTTGCCAAAAGTCAAAATCGTTTATTCACATGGGCCCAAAGAGGCACTCATGAAAGTTAATGACTCTACTGCCAGATTCGTAAAATTACAGCCAACTCGAGAAGAACCTGGCAAGAAAGTCGGCACCGCATTTTTTTTCCTTTTTATTTTTTTTATATATATCATTATCACTAATACATAAGTATATTAAACCTTATAACTTCTCTCCACGTGAGCCGATTTCAACATTTTTTTTTTAGTTTGAAAAATGTTGCTTTCTTATTGGTCCCATTTAAATTTGATCAAGATCTAGTAAGTAGTTCTTGAAATATCGTCAATAATGCCTTTGACGATGTTCTCGTATAACCGACTTCAAAAGTTACCTCATAACTTCTTTCCACGTGAAGCAAATTCGTTTTTTTTTATTATTATTAAATCTGGTCAAGGTTCCGAAGATAAAGCGGTGAAGTCGGTTTTTTTAAGCTTGCGTTTAAATATTATATCCGATGAACAAGTGTTTGAGCACTGTCTCGCCTGATGTATAGAATAATTGGCATTCAAGGATACCGTCCAGATAAAGTTAATGTTTTTTAGTGAATCAACTTTATAATAGGGTTAAGCGAATACATAATATAAAAATGCAAGCAAAGCTTAAAAAAAACCGACTTCAGCGCTTTATCTTCGGAACCTTGATCAGATTATATGTATAAAACACGCATTATTGACGATAACTCAAAAACTGCCGATCAGATCTTGATCTAATTTAAATGGGACTAATGGGAAAGCAACAGCTTTCAAATTGAGTACCTCCTTCTTTTTTGTGAAGTCGGTAGACAAAAAAGTGTCTTCTGCAGTTCTCCTCTATTTCAAGATTTTGCACTAATTTTCTTTTGGGGAGAAAACTTTGGTAAAACATAAAAACGGCTATATAATTAAAAGCGTACACAAAATTTTGTGTGTGCTGTAGTAACGGTCACGTTAGAGTTTTTTTATGCTAGATAGGCAAGCATTTGACCGCTACCTTACCTGATGGAAAGTGACGATGCAGCCAAAGATGGAACATGCTTGCCTAGAAGGTACTAATTCACTCTGGACTTGAAGACACCCAGATTGTACCGTTCAGGGTGGCACAGGCAATGAGTTCCACTCCTTCGCTAAACAGATAATAAACGTAGAAGCGAAACGCTTCGAGCGAACTGGAGGTATTTCAACCATTAATGGATAAAGTTTGTCATGTTGTTAGATGGTAAAAAGGGCATGGAGGAATTATATCATGTAATTCCTGAACACACTCTCCAAAATGTAAGCAATAGAATACCGATACTCTTGCTACCTTACGTCGGTGACCAAGATTTTGCAGTTTTGACTCGACTAGCTTATCATCGCCAATGAGTCTATTTGCTCGCCGGTCGATGGACTCAAGAGCTTCAAGCTGGTACTCAGTATTTTTGTTTTTTATAGTAGCAATAAACATATTTCTTTCGTTCTTTCTTTCTTTACATGACTTATTCCTAGGATTAAAACATAGGCTTCGAGCTTGGCTTTAACTTAACAAACATGGGCGAAGCCATGGGGCACGCAATAGAAAACAATTTTAAATATTACAAGTAGTTAGAGAAATAAATGCTGACTTTGTCAAACTGTTATAAAATATTTATTTAATTCTTAGCTTCATTATAAGTTTTTCATATTAGAAATTATTCGCTTTTTGCTGAATAAATTATTGGAATAAAAAAGTAAGCGAACTTATATACCTATACAAAGTTTTGTGTCGGTATACTATTTGGTAATCTTTATATTATATTAAAACTAGCCTAGCCCCGCGGTTTCACCCGCGTTTACCAAATTAAAAAGTAGCCTATGTGTCAATCCTAGGCATAAGCTATGTATTCCAAATTTCATCCATTCAGCCGTTACAGCGTGAAAAGAAAATTAAGTGTGAGTGTTTGTTTTCTCTACACACTTTCGGATTTATAATAATAATGTGTTGTTATCATTTAATTATGTTATTATATACTTTGAAAAAAAAAGAACGAAATATATCGAAAAATTCAACATCTCTTTCTTTCTCCAGCTGTTGGCACAACATGAACTCATTTATGCATTAACTTTGTAAAAGATAAAAGAAAAAATAAGAGGAAAATAATAACAGAAGATAATTACTTTTCTTTTTTTCCTCACGGGAAAATACTGAAATCTGTGGCAACCCTAGCAGTTTGTATTATTGTTTGTGATAAATTAGTCCCGGGTGACCTTGGGGTCTCGGGCTTGTTATCAGAAGTGGGATAGCCTGAAATTATATTGTTGTAACTGTAGAACTGTAGGTGAGAGATACTACTGTACTCTGGAGGTCTACGTCATCAATATTCATAGCGACTACCTGTGACTGTATTTATGTTGTAAATTCCATATTAATCTTAATATTACGGTAATGCTACCTAGATTTGAAGTAGAACTGAATAAGTGACTTTTGAGGCGTCAGATTTCTAACAAATCACACTTATAAATGCCATAGTTTGTGTAAGTATGAAGAGTGTTCTTTCTTATCGTATCTATTAAGGCGAAGACACTTTGTTTCTATGTTTTAAAAGCAGCACTTATAAAACACTACATTCACTCAAAATCAAAATCAAAATCGTTTATTCACATTAAAGAGGCACTCATGAAAGTTAATGATTCTATTGCCAGATTCGCAAAATTACAGCCATCTCGAGAAGAACCTGGCAAGAAACTTAGCGGCGCATATTTTTTCCATTCATTTTTTTTAAATACATTATTAATCTCTAATACATAATTTCATTAACCTAGGTGTTATTATGGAAGTCGCTAGAAAGAGCTTGTGCAGGTTGCCTCCACTAACACTAAACAACTTCAAACGGTTTTGTTCTTTTGAGTCTTCTTACTATGTAAGTGTGATTGAGGAGCTGATTGGCCTCGACGTTCATGAAGTGGATCTATATTTGTTAGCTTAGTTCTGCGTATTTTAAACTAGACGTGCCCCACGACTTCGCCCGCTATTATTAAGTTAAAAAGTAGCCTATGTGTTAATCCTAGGTATAATCTATGTACATTCCAAATTTCATCCAAATCCGTTCAGCCGTTAAAGCGTGAAGAGGGAACAAACATACTTACACACTTACACACAAACTTTCGGATTTATAATATTAGTAGGATTATTTTGTCTACAAACTCGAGTTATAACTTGGCAAAAAGTTATGAAAATTTAATACGTACTAAATGGAGAGAAAATGTCAAGGTTTCTGGTGGTTTTATTAGAATTTTATGTAACTTTGTCTAGGAATCTTTAGTCTACGAATATTGTATAAATGTAAATATCTTAAACAAAAGTTCTATCTCTTATCAAATTTTAATATTTAACAAAAAGCTTAAAAAAAACCGACTTCACCAATTTATCGTCGAAACCTTGATCCACCAGCTTTCAAATAAAAAAAGGATCATCAAAATCGGCTCTCAACGAAAGAAGTTGTGAGGTAACTTTTGAAGTCGGGTTAACCAGAACATCGTCAAAGTACGCATTATTCGTCACGAAATAGACATTATTGACGATATTTCAAGAACTACTGATCAGATCTTGATCAAATTTAAATGGAACCAATTAAAAAAAAAAAATTTTCGAAATCGGCTCATAAGGAGAGTTATGAGGTAACACATATAAAAAAAAAATACAGTCGACTTAAGTACCTCCTACTTTTTGGGAAGTCGGTTAAAAAAGGAAGATAAATGTCGTTATGATGGGGAAAAAAATGTGTTTTCTTTAATAATTATTGTGTACGGTGTGAATGTGAAAGCGTTTATAACGAGAGAACGCAAAGCGCGAGCGAAGCGTCTCTGTTGCTTGCTGACAACCCAGTTGGCGCAGTGGACAGGTCTCCCTCTGCGCCGTGGGTCCTGGGTTCGAATCCCGGCAGGAGCAAAAATGCCTTTCCTAGGGATATTTGTGCTTCTGGTTCTGGGTGTAATGTGTGTGTGATGTGAATGTTTCCGGCACCCACGATACAAGTTTGAACTTAGTGTGGTGCTGTGAGTGTGAATGCGTTTTTTTGCGTTCTGCTTTAACTTGAGCAAAATTGCTTTCGTCTGTCCGGATTTCCGGTTGTTCTCGTCTACAGGTCGCATTTCTCAACCGATTTTCATAAAATTTTGTGAACAGGTTCGATAATTATAATATAATTATTTTTCGGTAAATTTTTTGGAATATTTTCAAAATTACAGTTATGGAGGTTGAAAACGTAAAAAAACATATTTCAGTCATTTGGAAAATTACTTGAGGTGTGCAGCTCACAGAGCCACTAACATTAGTTTTTTTTTGCTAAATAGGCAAGCATTTGACCACTATCTCACCTGCTGGAAAGTGATGTTGCGGCCGAAAATGTGACATGCTTATGTATAGATAAATAATTATTTATTTATAATAATGAACTGCCCGTTGGCTTACTTAGGTGCGCGTCCGCCTGCTAATAAGGAGTATCGCGTTCAATTCCCGGTAGGAACACAAATTTTCTCCCCAAGGGAAATTTATGTTTCTAGTTCTAAGTCTGACTGTGTTTGTAATCAAAATCAAAGTCGTTTATTCACATGGGCCCCAAAGAGCCACTCATGAAAGTTAACGATTCTACTGCCAGATTCGCAAAATTACAATTGATGTGAATGTTTCCGGCACCCACAACACAAGTCTTTGAACTCAGCGTGGGGCTGTGAGTGTCATAGCGTTTATTTTAATGATCAGATGTAGGAACACGCGTATGTATATACCAAGAGAAAATTCTTTATTATTTCGTTTCCCTTTTTACCATGTAACACATCCTCTATTACTTCATAAGTCATTAAACATCCAGCAGCAGGCATAAGCTGCTTAGTTATTCGGAAAATATGACATAGATACAGGCTTACGCGTTACTTCTACACTAGAATATGTGTTTTGCCTAAAAAAATAATTTAGGACCAGATTTGAACGAGTTCTTTGAAGCCTGACGTGTGGTTACAAATATTCCTATAGTCGAAAGTTCTGCCGCAAAATTGAAAAAAAACGTTGTAGATTTAAAGTTTCTGCCTATTGATTAAATTGCCCATTGGCTTAGTTGAGTGAGCGTTGGCTTTCTAAGCAGGGGTATCGGGTTCGATTCCCGGTGGGAACACAAGTTTTCTCCCCAAGGAAAATTTGTGTTTCTGGTTCTGGGTGTGTATGTGAATGTTTTCGGCCCACGACATAAGTCATCGAACTTAGTGTGGGGCTGTGAGTTTGATAGTGTTTATTTTAGTAGTGGCTATATCTTTTACTTGACTTAAATTGAAACTGGTGTCACCAGTTTCAGTTTAAGTCAAGTAAAAGTACCAACAGAAACCAGTTTCTAGCGAAAAAAAAACTTAGGTATGAAATCAAAATCGAAATCGTTTATTCACATGGGCCCCAAAGAGGCACTCATGAAAGTTAATTTATGAAGTTTGAACTCGAAATTTTTGGTAAACAAAAATGTATTAGTTCAGTTAATTAATTACCTATAATATTAATCTACCAATACATGGATTTCGGGTCTACGCACATATGTGTCCATGAGTCCACGGAACAAGCTACAAAACATAATTGAAACGAAAGAAATGCTTTAAAAAACCGACTTCATCGCTTATTCGGTGTTCCGGCAGTTATCCTTGAAAGCCTTCGATCACATCGTCACAAATAAAAAAAAAAATCGGTTTTGGCTTGACCGATTTAAAAAAAATTACTAAACAAAAAAAATCATCAAATCGATTCATAATTGGCGGAGATATCGCGTAACATACATACAAAAAAATATACAGTCGAATTGAGAACCTCCTTTTTTGAAGACGGTTCAAAATATAACCGACAATTCCGCCTCGCTAAAAACTTCTTAAGGTGAATATAATGTGATCGATCGTCAGTCAAAGCTATGTACGCTGATCAATTTCAAAAATAAGCTGTATAGTATACGAGATTATTATTGTTAATTCAATTGTTATTAAATTTTTGCAATAAATAAATGAATATGAATATTTGCTTATAATTTATTATGTACTTATTGTCCATGTTAGTTATACTTATTTCGTGAAGTTTGTGTTAGACTCGCAGTCCATCTGTTTGTAGGTCTATGGATTACAAGCATAAAATTCGTAATAACAAAAAACATTTACAACTCTGTACATATTTTTACGTGATTTTTAACAAAATAATGTAATAAAATCCTTTCATGTTTTGTTCGTTTGATGTCATGTTTTATGACATAGTATTATCTATTATTAAACAATAATACATTTATTGCAGTGCTCATAATAAATAATGTATTAACGCTTTGTTGGTTTGCTACGTAAAAGATTATTTTTTTTGTAGGCTAGCATTTGACCGATATCTTTTTTTTTATTTTATTTGTTACAGGCTAGTGTTTGACCACTATCTCACCTGATGGTAAGTGACGATGTGATCGAAGCTGGTAAACACACTAGACCAGGAATACGCAGGCTCTCAAGGATAACTGCCGGAACATATCTCACCTGATGGAAAGTAAAGATGAGGCAGATGTACCTAATATGCTATATGTTTGACGGATAGCACCGTCAATATATATAGGGTTACTAGTGATTCGCCCCGGCTTCACCCGTGTGACTCCTGCAGGGCCATCTGCTGGGCTGATTTGTGAATATAAACCATCCAGGGCGCCACCCAAACGCATACAAAAAAAATCATTTATTTCGGTCCAGCCGTTTAGGAGGAGTTCAGTGACATACACACGTACAGTAGAATTATATATATAAAGATTTGTAAAATACTAGAAAGCTCTCAGATCTTTTTCGAAACCGAAACTTTTTGATTATAACTAGTTATTATCAAATAATAAGACGTTTCTTTTATATAAAAATAAATTAATATTTATTTTTCGTAGATTATGTCGATCTAACAAAATAGTATGTAGTCGACGATCTAATTAAATTTTGTAAATACCAATTGTCTAGTTGTATAAAACTACCAGAACAAGAAATATTAGGTAAAATACACCGCCATTTCTAGTTGGATTTAAAAAACCTTCTTATTAATTCTAAGTGCTTTGATTAGGTTTTGCCGCGAAAGTGAAAAAATGGCGTTGTTGATTTTGTATAATTTTCCAAAACTTGGGATCCTTTGAATTTAAATGTGTAATTATAGTAGATTATTAACCGTTAATACTTATTTAACGTGCATAAGTGTAGGCAAACCATACAAAGTTGAAAAACGTGATTGTCGCCTTCGCTCCAAAACTCCAATAGAAGTTCTAGTAAAATTTCTACCACTTTACTAGGGCATGACTTGACTCTTTTACTTGACATTGACTTGTGACTAGAACTTTTAATATGATATATAATTACTAAAATAGATAAAGATAAACTTGAAACATATTATTACTTGACACTGGCTAAATGCACAAGATTGCGAAGCCAAAATAAATAAAAAAACTACTTACTTTTTGTGTAACCCTGTTGGCGCAGTTGACGGGTGTCCGCCCTCTGCGCCGTGCGTACTGGGTTCGATTCCCGGCAGGAGCAGAAATTCCTTCCAAAGAGATATTTGTGCTTCTTGTTCTGGGTG
Source organism: Lomographa bimaculata (assembly GCA_948107665.1). Classification (NCBI taxonomy): domain Eukaryota; kingdom Metazoa; phylum Arthropoda; class Insecta; order Lepidoptera; family Geometridae; genus Lomographa; species Lomographa bimaculata. Next base: position 8,282,043 of record OX403610.1, on the reverse strand, counting down.
TAATGTGTGTGATGTGAATGTTTCCGGCACCACGATACAAGTCTTTGAACTTAGTGTGGGGCCGTGAGTGTGAATGTGTTTGTTTGTTTTTTGTTTGTAATGGGATCAGGAATGTTAGAAACAGCAACAAGATTTCAGCATTTTTTTCAGTGTCAACTATACATTGTAGGTACATTTTTTTTATCTTCTTCTTCTTATATATAAAATGAATTGCTGTTCGTTAGTCTCGCTAAAACTCGAGAATGGCTGGACCAATTTGGCTAATTTTGATCTTGAAATATTTGTGGAAGTTCAGGGAAGGTTTAAAAGGTGAGAAAATATAAAGAAATTGCAATAAAATTAGTAAAAAGTAGTATTTTATTTTCCCATACAAACTGTTCGTACCTGTCAAACAGGAGATGTTTCTAAATATTTGACCACAGACAATTGGCGGTATGAAGTTCGCCGGGTCAACTAGTCAACAATAAATATTAATGCTATCTACGGGCCAATTGCCTATATTTCCTAAAACTAAACTTAAACTAAGTACAGCAATGAACTAAGTTACCTACAAGACATCGAGCTTATAGGTAACTTATTGTTACTCGTTATTTGTAGGATACCTAGGATATTTTCTCTAGCTTGCCTAGCTAGCCCTCTCCCAAAGTAAAGTTGTAGTTTACCTGTAGCCAAGCGACATACATCAACACATCAGTCAGACATTAAAAACTTGTAGGCAGTCGACGTTCCGGTAAATATCCAGCACGTTCTCTTTGTCACTCATCTCACGATTCTCACCAATTATCGTCGATGAACAAATATTGTGAAAAATCAAGAGAATGACAATTTACACGTTTCCGACACGTGGGCAGTGAAAAACAATTTTATACGCAGTTGACACAACTCATAAGTTAGGGCTTTTGCACATCGGTACACGGAGAAAAACCTATTATGAACCAAAAAAGTTTGTCCAACGGAACCCTTGGAAGGAACAGGAGATAGCCTATATAATCTAAATATATATAACTCAAAGGTGACTGACTGACTGACATAGTGATCTATCAACGCACAGCCCAAACCACTGGACGGATCGGGCTGAAATTTGGCATGCAGGTAGATGTTTTTGACGTAGGCATCCGCTAAGAAAGGATTTTGATTAATTCTACCCCCAAGGGGATAAAATAGGGGATGAAAGTTTGTATGAAACTTTGTCAATTTTAAAATAATACTTCTTAACGCGAGCGAGCAATAATACTTCTTAAAAGCTAGTTAATTATATTATTATGACATGAATGCACTTAGATTTAAAAATAAATAAATAATGAAATTACAAAAGAGATTCAATTGATAAATATGTACCTATTTGCATGCTAGATTAGCTTAACATGTGGCTCATCTCAAATGTAACATCCTTATAACATGTTAAAAGCAAATAAATGATTATGATAATGATGATCAAATCAAATTTAATTAATTGATGTAGATGTAGTTACTGTATTTTGACATTTTAATGGTGTATTTAATCGTAAATTGCCAGTGTATCTGCCGTTATGTTGTAAGCCTATAATCAGGCCGAACATGTAGATTTCTAATGTTATCATCATCATCATCATCCACAGCCCTTTTGATCCCACTGCTGGGTATAGGCCAATAAATAAAATTATATGATTACTAGTTGACCCGGCGAACTTCATACCGCCAATTGTCTGTGGTCAAATATTCAGAAACATCTCCTCTTTGACAGGTACGTACAGTTTGTATGGGAAAATAAAATACTACTTTTTACTAATTTTATTGCAATTTCTTTATATTTTCTCACCTTTTAAACCTTCCCTGAACTTACACAAATATTTCAAGATCAAAATTAGCCAAATCGGTCCAGCCATTCTCGAGTTTTAGCGAGACTAACGAACAGCAATTCATTTTTATATATAAGATTATTTGATTTATTCTAATGTTATATTGTAAAATAACTTTCTTACTCATGTTTGACAATAAAACAAAGTTTTATCTTTATTTTTATCAAATCTAACGGAATTATAATGCCATTTAAGACGCGTGAATTTGTGAATATATAAATAACCATAAAAAACATGATAAACCAAAAAAGTCAGAATTTGTAAGATATGAGATATACCCCTTCATCTTAAGGTGGCGATATCAGAATTTGTAAGATATGAGATATACCCCTTAGTCTTAAGGTGGCGATATCAGAATTTCATGTAAAACGCGTGATTACGTCTCCGTTTTACTCGGCACAAAACCAGAGGTGAGCATTTTATGAGTTGCTCGCCTGGCTTGCTACCAAAGTAGCTTACCACCATCAAGTTGAAAGTCTGCCGCCAAGCCAAATACGGTGTTCCGGCAGTTATCCTTGAGAGCCTGCGTATTCCAGGTCTAGTGTGTTTACCAGCTTCGATCACATCGTCACTTACCATCAGGTGAGATAGTGGTCAAACACTAGCCTGTCACAAATAAAAAATAAAAAAAAAGATAAATAAACATATTCGTCGTAATCTGTGTGATACGATAAATGATGTCGTCTTCTTCGAATATTCATATCGTTCATAAATATAAAGTGATTTTTTATCAAATTACTACTTCAATCTACGGGCCAATTACCTATATTTCCTAAAACGAAACTAAAACTATATACAGCAAAGAACTAAGTTACCTACAAGACATCGAGCTTATAGGTAACTCAAGTGCTCAAGCCCACTACCAGTGGGTAGCGTTGCCATCATGCTGGCGGCATTGCCTCTCTGAATTGCAATGCTGATACGTTGAGTCAAATAAGTGGCAGCGTTTATTTTTTATTTTTTTTAAAATAAAGGAAAAAAAAATCGAATCTCGTGCAAATAACACAATTTATGTAACTATTTCGTTCCGCCATTTTATATCAAAACACTGTGAAAGTTATTTCATATACGTATATTTACTAGACGAATGATGTTTTCAGCTTAATTTTTTTTTGGGACGCGTTTTCAAAAAATTTGAGCAAAACCTTAAAAAAGCAAAGATTGCCACGCGTGACCTCGCGTAACCGCCACGATGTAATTCACGCAATATACACCTTTATGTGCAACAGTGTAAGGGGGATAATTGGCTGTGGAAATATAGGCAATATGCCCATAGACAGCTGCGTATTTTATTACCCATACAAGAGTGAATTTATAAATCCATATTCCTATATACACAAATATTATAAACCTGAAAGTATAGGGGCTGAGTCACCCACGTCCGTAGGAGGATACCCCTTAAGTCTGACTCCCTACACGTGGTCCCCGGGTGGTGCTAATCAGGTGACATTTGAGAGGTGGTAGAGCATTTTGTGAGTTGCTCGCCTGGCTTGCTACCAAAGTAGCTTACCACCATCAAGTTGAAAGTCTGCCGCCAAGCCAAATACGGTGTTCCGGCAGTTATCCTTGAGAGCCTGCGTATTCCAGGTCTATTGTGTTTACCAGCTTCGATCACATCGTCACTTACCATCAGGTGAGATAGTGGTCAAACACTAGCCTATCACAAATAAAAAAAAAAAAAAACCAGTGAAAACAAACTTGTATTTTTAAATTCGTGCGTAGAAATAATTCGTGTACATCTTATTAGCACATAAAAATACAAAGGAAAACGTGTTATAAAATCGAAATTTCGATTTGTATTTATGAAAAATGATTCATAGGTATAATCGTGATCATGTAATTTATTATTGAAACATATTTGACCCATATTTCGTAAATTATCACGTCTGAAAACGTCCGACAATGACGTGTATTGACCACAATGACTGTCAATGACTGAGTAAGTGATTGTACGTTTCAAAACTGACGTATTTTGTTACGTAGCTCGAAGTCAAGTTGTAAAGAGAGATACACAAAAGAAGTTGAAATTGATGAAGCTGAAAAGAAGCAAATCTCTCAATTTTCTACAAACTGCATTACGGAGAGTGTTCAAAGGAATTGCATGATCTGATTCCCACATCACCGTTCTACCACCAAACATTTAGACAGACGGCAATGCGGCATCCTCTAATGGTAAAAATACCGACCATTCGCACGAAGCGTTTCGCTTCCACTTTCATTATGAGAACTGCCAAGGATGGAACACCCTGCCGTCTTCTGTGTTACCCGAAAAGTATAATATGGGGTTGTTCAGGAAGAGAGCGAATAGGTATTTACTGAGCAAGCGTGCTCCATCTTCGATCGAACCCGTGCTACAAGGTTTTTTTTTATTTGAGACTAAGCCAGCGTTTTACCACAATCTCACCTGATAGAAAGCGATGATGCGGTCGAAGATTGAGCACGCTTGCTCAGTAAATACCTATTTACGCTCTTCTTGAACAACCATATTCGAACCATAATCAAAATCGGTTAAGAGTTTGGAAGCACGCGCAGACACACACAGATAACATCCTTTAAACTTATAACAACTAAGTTTGGTAGTAACTCTGTTGCAGAGACCGCTTGGGGCAGAATTTGCAGACAGCATTGGCTGACCATTGGCAGACATTCAACCGCCAAGCAGTAGTGTACAAACATTACTGTATGCACAATTGAAAGGCCATGTTTTCAGTGAAAATACAGGGTTTAAAAAGATTTAACATCTTATATCTCAGGGTGACGAACGATTTCACCCGCTCCGGCGCAGGCGGACGGGGTCTTCTGTAGTAGGGTCACTGGTGGAGAGCCAGGGGCTCTTCATTAGCTAGCACGGACCCACTTGTCTGGGTCACCCTTCTATGGGCGCAGTGGCCCGGTTTGTACCCGGGCCTTTAGCCGGGGCAAGATAGTAGCGCGACCCTATCTTGCCCCACCTTGGCGAGGGACTGCTCACGGGGGGTTTTTAAGTGGGTTCGAGACGTACATACCGAGACCCTTTTTTAAGTTCAAAACTCTGAGTGGCACTGTACAGTAATAGGCAAGCATGACGACCCAATTGGCGCAGCGGACAGGTCTCCGCCCTCTGCGCCGCGGTTCCTGGGTTCGATTCCCGGCAGGAGCACAAATTCCTTCCCAAGGGACATTTGAGCTTCTGGTCTGGGTGTAATGTGTGTGTGATGTGAATGTTTCCGGCACCCACGATACAAGTCTTTGTACTAAGTGTGGGGCTGTGAGTGTGAATGCGTTTGTTTGTTTGTTACTATCAGATGACTTGCTCGTTTCGTCACTCAATTACCTTAAAAAAAGAGAGGGGTACCTCTCTTTTTGCGTCGGAGGTTATATATTAACCTATATTTAAACCTCATGCGTTTCCAACGAAAACAACTCCGACATAGGTAAATGAAAGTTGAAATGAAACTACCACTTAACAGGACACTAACTAATAGTTTAAACTCGTCAACTAACTTACCAACCCTTCTCGTAACCCTATCGACCCCTTGGGGGTGATTTTATGTCATCACTCAATGTCGCTTTTCATTTATTTGTAAAGTTAGTATAATGATGAGTCGTTAAAGGGGTTGAAGGTGAAGCTACATGTTTTTAAAGTTAGAATTAGGAGGAAAAACAAATAAAAAGGAAAAAAAAACAGTTGACTTGAGTGCTCCTTTTTTGGGAAGTCAGTAAAAATGACAGATTTCGAAGCACTTTGATAGATAGATGGGTCAATCAACTAATTTACCCACACTTAAGAAAGATAAGCAACGATTTTTTTTTTTAAATATTTTATTGATTATCTTTATTTTGATTCGCTAGAACCATTAGAAATATCAACTACTTTAATGATTCGAGAGGGCCACGATGTTCATAGATTATTGTGGTCACAATTTGTGAAAATCTACGAGCATACCCAAAAAATTGTCTTTCGCGTTACCTGCGTTTAGTGTTAAATATATCCTTAATAAAACAAGTTAGAAACGTTTTGTCTTTTTTATTTACTTTTTCGTGCACAATCAACTGTTTTCGCATAATCAATCTTTTTAATTGTTAAACTTTTATAATAAAATCAATGAACATTTTGTCTTTTGCGTTACCAGTGTCACATAAAGAATGAATAACTTCTGAATAAAACGAATTGGATACTAAAAATAAATACAAATATCCTATACTCTTACGCTTCATTAGCAATAGCATTCAAACCGCTACAAAAGGGATTTAATATAGAAGCATGGAACGCGTTACAACCGAAAATATAATTCAAAGTTAGGGGACAAAAAGTAACTCCAGAGACAATTTTGGTAACGCCTAAGACATAAAATAATTAACTCTTAAACACAACATACAAATATAAGAAGCCTAACGGAATGTTATTATACACTTCTGGACACATCTATTGGCCCACCTTGCATTTTCAGTTTCGTTTGGTCCTAGCTAAAATTGTATATTAGGTCGAGCAAAAACCATTGATGCAGTTTTAAACCTGATACATTTTACCATCTTTTTCGATCGTATTGTTTTAAATTAGAATTCAGAATACCATACGACATGGAGCTACCCTAACAAGTCGGGTATGCGCCTTGATAAAGGCAATTGAGTTTTGAATAAAAAACATGTTTTATCAAATAAAGGTTTAATTTAATAACGCGTGTTGCCTCCATGGGCATCTACCACAACAGCTCTCATACTATTAGGCATAGAGTTTATCAACCGCTCTATGAAATTTTGAGGGATCAACTTCCATTCCTCTTCTATGGCAGTTTTCAACTCCTGCATCGTCTGGGCAACTGGCTGACGAGCCCTAGCACGTCTTTTTAGCTTCTCCCACATGTGCTCAATGGGATTCATGTCTGGGCTTCTGGCTGGCCAGTCCTTAACCTGTAATGTTCACATCCCGAAGATATTCCCTGACGATGCCGGCCGTATGGGCTCTTGCATTATCATGCATAAAAAGGAAATTTGGGCCCACATAGTCCGCGTATGGCATCACGTGAGGTTCTAAGCACTCACGAATGTACCTTTCAGCATTTAATGTTGGCAGCCGTGGTCCCGTAACAACCTCAAGTTGAGTTTTGCCGCTCGCGGATATACCGCCCCAGACAGTCCATGAGCCACCGCCATAAGCAACCCTCTCTTCAAAGCAGCATTGTGCGAAACGCTCTCCCTTACGTCGGCAGACCTTCTTCCTTCCATCATTGCCATATAACACAATTTTAGACTCATCAGAAAAGAGTACATGGCTCCAATGCTGCTGAGTGCGCGCGAAATGAAGGCGCGCTGTTCGGTAGGCTCGCGTTAGTTTGGGGCCATTAGCTGGCTTGTGTGGTATATATATCGCGTTCTTTTAACCTTCTCCGAACAGTTCGAGCGCTCACAGATACTCCGTGGAAGTCGCGAAGTTGGTTTTGTATCTCAATGGAGGTAAGGTGACGATTTCTCAAGCTCGTCGTCACGATGAATCGATCCTGCCTTTCAGTTGTGACCCGAAATCGTGGCCTTCCTTGGCGACGAACAAAGCCGCCAGTCTCTAGGTACCTCCGATAAACATTTCGGACCGCAGATCGACTTAAATTAAGTTGAGCACTCACATTTCTTTGGCTGTGTCCGGCCTGGATAAGTGCCACAGCTCGGGCGGCGACTTCAGGCGAAGGATCCATAGATTATTGATAGAACCTCACCTTAATGTTAAGAATAAGTAATGTTTGTTGCAAAACCAAAGAGGTCAATCACACTTTCAAGAATGAAATCCAAGTAAACCAATAAAATCAAGTTTTCTTAGTATTCGATTGTGTGATATCTACAAACAGGCTCCAAATTGTCTTGTGTTTCTTTAAATTCTGTGTTCGAAATTCAAAAAAAGACTATTGAATGTAATTATGAATGTGCCAAAAAATATAATATCTAATTTATTTTCACTTTAACCCAATTTTAATGTTAAGCTAAAAAGTAAATGCCCGGAAAAGAACAAATCGAGAATTTTGGTGAAAAGAGATTAATCCTAATAAGTAAATCGAGAGTGCACAAATAATTGCAGGCGTTAGGATCTACCCCCAAATTTAGAAATCCATTTGGGCTCTGCCTACCCGTCGAGGGTAAAAGGGCAGAACATAAACACAGAAATCATACAAACAAAATTCAATCAAACATTTTATCTCTAATAGGTTTGCGTTTGTGTTTCATCTGATATTTAGTGATGATGTGGTTGAGGGCGGTAGACACGCTAGACCTAGAATGACTGGCTCTCAAGGATGCTGGAACATCATTGCTAGTGATTTGGCGACAATTTTTTTTAAACTTGAGTTTGGTGAACTGCCACTGTGTTTGAACCAAAGTAGCCAGCCAGGTGAGCATGATAAAATGGCTACCACCATGTATAAATGTAATTATTGGTTTTAGTTTACTCAAAAACCTATCAGATAGTGTGTCAATGTCTATGGAGTTACCATCAGTGTATTTAGAGTTACCCTCAGAGTAACTCAGTATACTGATAACTCAGCAGACAATAGACATACTTTGATAAAAATACACGTTGTTTTTAAAATAAAATACTAAACATTTAGTTCGGTCAGAAATCTAAACTATGTACTATAAAACAATCCTATTATTATTAATTAATAAGTTACTTACTTCGAGAAAATCCGGTCACTCAGTATACGACACAAAACGGTACGCACTCCCTCCGAACGCTTGTCGCAGACTGAGCGGCTTTTCGGTACTATCAAAGGAGAGCCCGCCCGTGCCAAGCAAGACACTGCTCTATTGAAGCTAGTGACAACAAGAAGCGACATCTGCATGTTTTCTGGCGCAACTTTTGAGTATAACTCAGCATACGCGAGCTAAAGGATATTTTGGAGGGACAGTAAAGAAACATTTTTTATTTTAAAAAGTATTTGAATTATTTGTTATTTTTATGAACACAGTAAAAGTAATTGTTTATGTCTTTTAGTGGAATTAATATTTACTTATAGATTCATAGAAAAAAAAACTGTACAATGAAATAATCACAACTCATTGTGGACTCGGGACATGGACTTTTTGTATGGAGCAACTTTTTGGTATGTTGAGTTACCATAAAAATCGGAACAAATCAATGATTTTCAGGCTCGTTGAGAAGTTTCTTGTAATGCCTAATTATCTAAGATACGTTTGAAATACCATTTTTGTGTGGCATTACGGTAAATTATTGTATTTGTATCAAGAACTGGCGGGGACATCAAAGTGTGGGTAAATTAGTTGATTGACCCAGATAACGCTTTATTGTCACGCTTTACATAAATCACTTACAATAATTTTAAAAACTTAAATTAAAGTGTACAATCGGCGGTCTTATCGCTAATAGCGATCTCTTCCAGACACCCTTAGAATCGATAAGATTCTTAATGATTCGGTAAAACGGGGGTGTAAATACAAGATTATGAGGAAATGGAAACATAAAGTAAGGTATATATACATATACGTACTTAAACAAAATAAATTCTATAAGGCAATAATAATACATATATATGTATTGATTTATCTGGTTAGATATTTTTTGTAACATAATGTAGAATTTTTAAGATGTACATAAATATAAACGTTTTCATACTCACAGCTCCAGACTAAGTTGTGGGTTCCGGAAACATTCACATTACAGACACAAATACACCTAGAACCAGAAACACAAATTTACTTCGGTGAGAAAACTTGCATTTCCACCAGGAATCAATAGAAGGCAAACTTGCACCCAGCAAACAATTCACGTTGTCGGTGTCAGTGTTAAGTTACTTTGAAAGCTGTTCGTTTTATCTAATAATTAAACGCAAGCAAAGCTTAAATAATTGAAACGCTTTGCATAAAAAAACCAACTTCAAATATATTTAAAATATATTATTATTATTTATGTAGGTTTTTGTATGTATATTATGTATCTAATAATAATAAGTATGTATAAGTACATTTATTAATTTAAATACGTGTCGAGGTACACCACCGTCCCTGTTTGTAATATTTTTATCATCACCCTTTGGTTGTCTGGAAGAAATCGCTTTGAGCGATAAGACCGCCCTTTGTGCTCCTATGTTATATTTAAGATTCCTTTGTAAGTGTTATTTATTTTGGTGTGCAAATAAAGAATTTATCTATCTATCTTCATCGCTTATAGTTATTAGTCTAATTCCAGTGGTGTACCAATCGAATTTGGTATGTCAATAAAAAACAAATTGCGAGCTTAATTTCGCGACTATTTAATTACTCTCTATTTAAGCAACAGTTGATTAAACAACCATTTTAACCGTGATTCCCCTCTGGTTATCACGGTCACGTTCACAAAGACCTTGAAACTAATCAATAGCAGATTTAATTTAACTGCACCAATTAATTAACGGTCTAGGTTGTTACTACGGGCTGCAATTGGTCAAAATACAAATACAAAATATTTTTATTTCAGTAAACTTAATCTAAGTTACATTTCATGGGTTTGGGATCCTCTTTTAAGTATGGAGATACCTGTGTTAGAGGGTCTCGCTCTTCCGTAGTATACAAAGTATACAAAAAAAAATTCTAAATTCTTAAGTTTGTAATTTTTCTAATATAGAACTAGTGTTTTGACTTAATCAATCAATGATTAAGTCAAAACACTAGTTCTATATTAGAAAAATTACAAACTTAAGAATTTAGATTTTTTTTTTGGAAATAATTTGTAGAAATAGGTGAAAAATTAAATAGGAAAATTAATTTTGTGTATATATAATATGTATGTATGTAGGTGTGGGTGAGTGTATGTATGTGCGAAATGTGTAAAATGAATAGTGTGTGAAGGTTGTGTATAAATGTGTGTTACGAAACAATTTTCAGGAGATTTTCAGTTTCCTCATAGCTTTGTGTCAATAACCATTCATTAAGAGTTTATTTGCATTTATAATTATTCAAAGGGTAGATATTCAATGTTTTATTTGGTCGTTGCGATAAACAAACACATTTACATTCACATTTTATTAAATACTAGCTTTTGCCCGCGGCTTCGCTCGCGTTAAGAAGTATTATTTTAAAATTGACAAACTTTCATCCCCTATTTTTTTCCCTTGGGGGTAGAATTAATCAAAATCCTTTCTTAGCGGATGCCTAAGTCATAACATCTACCTGCATGCCAAATTTCAGCCCGATCCGTCCAGTGGTTTGGGCTGTGCGTTGATAGATCACTATGTCAGTCAGTCAGTCAGTCAGTCACCTTTGAGTTATTTATTTATTAAATATAATACAAATATACATTCAATAAAATATATATTTTATTTAATAGTATTTTATTTTGCTTATTTAATTTTCTAATTTGTATTTAAAAGTTTATATATATAATAGAATGTTGACATATTTTCTTTTATTGTACTATCATCTGTTTAGCATGCTTTTTACAGAAATTGTAGGATTGCAGAATCGATTTTTATTGTATTACCACTGTTGTTATTATTGTTCATTTCTGTTACCTGTATTGTGTGCCTAATAAAATAAAAATAAAACATTTCCTCACTAAGTTCAAACTAGTACCCAGATCTAGTACCCTAATCAGGTGACATTTGAGAGGTGGTAGAGCATTTTGTGAGTTGCTCGCCTGGCTTGCTACCAAAGTAGCTTACCACCATCAAGTTGAAAGTCTGTCGCCAAGCCAAATACGGTGTTCCGGCAGTTATCCTTGAGAGCCTGCGTATTCCAGGTCTAGTGTGTTTACCAGCTTCGATCACATCGTCACTTACCATCAGGTGAGATAGTGGTCAAACACTAGCCTGTCACAAATAAAAAAAAAAAAAAAAGATCCAGAAACACAAATATTCCTTGGGAAATAAATTTTTGTTACAGCTTGGAATCAAACACACTTCCCCAATGCGTCAGGGTTGTTTTTAAGTTTGGGTGCGCGTTGGCATAACTATTCTAGTTTCTATTTTTAAGACAAACCTGAACTCTCATAGGATCACTTTGTTGTCCGTCTGTCTGTCTTTCAAGACTCTTTTTCTCAGGAACGCGTGGAGGTATCAAGCTGAAATTCATATCAAATGCTCAAATTTACTGTCCCTTGGAGCTGTGAAAAAATCAAACTCCTAAGCCAACGCAATCAAAAGATACAGCCGTTTATGCTGCAAATTTTCGACACTTGCAAGGGAATCAAAACCTACAGGGTACTTCCTGTGAACTCAGAATCTTGAAATTTGGTACGAAGGAACGTCTTATAGCACAGATAAAGGAAAAATTGCGAAAAGCATACATTTTTAGTTACATCATATAATAATTTCATTTAGCAATAAAAATACCATAACTTTTACTTATATACAATACCTAAAGGTTTGTACGGTGCGCGAGTCCGACTCGCACTTGGCCGGTTTTTTTTATACTCGATAGGCAAGCATTTGACCACTTCTCACTTGATGGAAAGTGAAGATGCAGCCGAAAATGTAGCATGCTTTCCGATTTATGGATATTATTATGCATCATCTGTCTAGCCAATTTCTTAGACTTCTTCAGAGTTTAACTCTGTAGATAGATAGATAGATAATACATTATTGATCCACTTTACAAGATGAGATAAAAACAAAGGTAACAAACAAGCTTATACGTAAAGTATCACAACAGGCGGCCTTATCACTAACAGCGATCTCTACCAGGCAACCTTCGGATGGAAAGAACTATAGAATGTAAGAAGAAGCGGTGAAGTCGGTTTTTTTTAAGCTTTGCTTGCGTCTTGCGTTGATCAGATTAGATGTTCTAAACACGCCTTATTGACGATATCTCAAGAACTAATGATCAGATCTTAATCAAATTTAAATAGGACCAATTGGAAAGCCACATCCTTCAATGACTATATATGTATGTATGTATATATGTATCGCTAATCAGCGATCTCTTCCAGGCAACCTTAGGATGGAGAGGATATAAGAGTTTAACTAAAAGTGATCGGTGGTGCGGCATTGCAATATTTTAAACATACATATAAATATTAATGTAATTAAACAAATCGTTTACATAATTATAGTTACATACATAAATAAATTAAAGATAAATACAAAATATATAAATAATATACAATACATATATAAATATTATAATACACATAGTTAATATAACCTAAAAATAAATAAATATGTATAATATTTCTTTGTCATCAAGAATTTTACGAAAAACCTTGTAAATGTATGGTACGCTTGACCTTGCGTAACCGTAATATTGTTATTCAGTGTTATTCTGTACGCGTATCTATGTGCTGTGTGTATATAATTGTTTGTGATGACAAATATTGTTCTTGTCCTCAGCACAGCCAGCTACTAATCGAACTGCCAATTGGCTTGGATGGGAGAGCGTTCGCCTTCTAAGCAGGGGTATCGGGTTCGATTCCCGCGCGGGAACATAAGTTTTCTCCCCAAGGAAAATTTGTCTTTCTGGTTCTGGTTGAGATTGTGTGTGCGATGTGTATGTTTCCGGCACCCACGACACAAGTTATCGAACTTAGTGTGGGGCTGTGAGTGTGTAAGCGTTTATGTTAATATTATGTTTATCTTATGTGTGTGCATCTTCAAGAATAAAAACTACTATATATGTATTTTTTTGTATTTGCGAAAAAAAACCTGCTTACTACTTACATACATTCTGCTTGATTTTATTCTGCTAGAAATTAACCTTTCCTTATTATTAACGTCTTACGGGGACGTGTGACGTCATCTACCGAAACAGTTTATAGAAACTACTACGGCCAACGAGTCTAACATTGCAGTTAGCTCAACGTTGTGTTGATAATGTTAGACTCGTTGGCCGTAGTAGTTTCTATAAACTGTTTCGGTAGATGACGTCACACGTCCCCGTAAGACGTTAATAATAAGGAAAGGTTAATTTCGTCGCTTCAGGCGGGGCTTGAGTAGCTCAGCGGTTAGAGCAATAGGGCATGAGACCCTATGGCCGCGGGTTCAAATCCCGCCTCAAGCGATAATTTTTCCTTTCTAAATTTATCACTACATTCTGCTTCGTAAATGGTAAATGACTGTCAAGTTAGCTCTTAAGCTAACTAAATATTAATTGAATTAAACAAAGAAATCCAACTATGTAATTGTTACCGACATCACAAACAAGGAGGAGGTATTTTTCTTTTATGTGTTTTCTTCACAACTTCTTTCCACGTGAACAGATTTTGAAGATTTTTATTTTTTGAAAGCTGGTGGTTTTCACTTGGACCCATATAAATTTTATCCAAATCGATCAAGCCATAAACGGTCAAGTCATTTTTTTAAGCTTTGCTTGCGTTTAAATTACAATAGAAGGTACTTAAGAAAAAAATGCATACCTTTCTGCTACATTATACCACCATTAATAAGTTATGAGGTAATAAAAAAAAAACAGCTGAATTGAATCTCCTCCTTTTTTTTGAAGTCGGTTAAAAAGGACGCGTGTACTGTGTGTATTAAACACGCATTAAACGCCCTTCAATTATCCTACTAATATTATAAATCCGAAAGTTTGTGTGTAAGTGTGCAAGTGTGTGTAAGTGTGTAAGTATGTTTGTACCCTCTTCACGCGTTAACGGCTGCACGGATTTGGATGAAATTTGGAATGTACATAGCTTATACCTAGGACTAGCACATAGGCTACTTTTTATATTGATAATAGCGGACGAAGCTGCGGGACACGGCTAGTACGGTATAAGCAGGAAAAACGACTATCGTTACGAACGTTGCTAGTCTAGGAGCTACTTACTAAATTTTATTACTAAAGTTCCCTTAATAACCATACTCATCGCTTATCAACGGAATTAACGACACGTATTTATCCTCTGTTAAAGACGCGGTCCTTAGCCACGATTTTCTATATAGATAAACCCAAACCGTATAATAATGACGTCATTAAGATGTTTTACAAAACCCGTACTCTTCCCCAAATAACTCCCGGCCGGAAACAAAAGATAGATAAAAGTGGCCTAAGCACAGCATTAAATATAATGTAGCAGAAAGGTATTCATTTTTTTCATTAAGTACCTACCTTCTTAAATCTTCTCCATCCAAAGGCTGTCTGGAAGAGATCGCTTTTAGCGATAAAACCGACTATTGTACACTTTAATTTAAGTTTTTGAAAATTATTGTAAGTGATTTATGTAAGCTGTGACAATTAAGCTTTATCTATATATATATATATATATATATCTTCTTTTGTAATTTAAACAAACAAACAAACGCATTCACACTCACAGCCCCACACTTATTTCAAAGACTTGTATCGTGGGTGCCGGAAACATTCACATCACACACACATTACACCCAGAACCAGAAGCACAAATTTCCCTTGGGAAGTAATTAGTGCTCCTGCCGGGAATTGAACCCAGGACCCACGGCGCAGAGGGCGAACACCTGTCCACTGCGCCAACTGGGTCGTCAAACGCAAGCAAAGCTAAAAAAAGACGACTTCACCGCTTATATTTTGCTTTTGGCTTGATCGATTTGGATAAAATTTGTATTGGACCACCTCCTGAAGTATAATCTACCAAACAAAAAAAGAATTTTGATAATCGGCCTACATATGAAAAATACAATGAAAACATTCATAAAAAAAAAAACAGTTGATCATTGTACCTCCTCCTTTTTTGAAGTCTGTAAAAAGAAACACACAAAAAGATAGAGAATAAATAAATTTTTAACCGACTTCAAAAAACGAGGAAGTACTCAAGTAGATTATACTTTTTGTTTTTTTTTGTCACCTCTTAATTTCTTTCCACTTGAACCGATTTGAAAATTGTCCAATTGGTCCTATTTAAATTTGATCAAGATCTGATCATCAGTTTTTGAGTTATCCGATATTATAGTTTAATACATTGAATTTGATCAAGGTTCCGAAGATAAAGCGGTGAAGTCGGTTTTTTCAAGCTTTGCTTGCGTTTAATTATTTGATTCCCTTATTGTAGGAGTGCATTAAAAATAACTTGTCCGACATTTTGTGTGTTCCGCCATGTTCAGAACGACGCGACGTCACGCAGCTAACCATGCATTGTCATCTAAACTAAACGTGAATACAAAATTAAACGCAAGCAAAGCTTAAAAAACCGACTTCAATGCTTATACTTCGGTTTTGGCTTGACTGATTTCGATAAAATTTGTATGGGGAATACTCTGAAGTATAATCTAACAAACAAAAGAAGTTGAGATACACTAGACAGTAATTTTGAGAATCGGTCTACAATTGGCGCAGATATCACGTAACATACATAAAAAAAGACGTTTGGCACTCGGGGACTGCCGCGGTAAAGCTATTGCATAGCATTTTTTATCAACTTATGCAATTATAAATATTTATTTATTTTATTTATGCAGTATTTTTTTTCCTGCCAGCTAGAGGCGAGTTGCTGAACTAAAGAGACAATTTCAAAAAAGTCATTAAAAGTTCTGCTATTCATCGATAGACGGCAAAACTAAAAAGTATCACCGCTGTGCCGGTCGGAGTGGGGGGTGTTAGGTTATTTTCGCTACGGAATTTCTGGATTCGGTCTCCACGCTCAAGGCCCGCGATAGAAACTATGCAATAGCTTAAAAAAACATACAGTCGAATTGTAAACCTCCTCTTTTGAAGTCGGTTGAAAATTTCAGCTCAATCGGTTGAAGATGCATCAAAATTGAGTTGCAAGAGTCTCAAGTCCACCCGAACATACATACATACATTGCAAGTTAAATAAAAGCTTATAATAAACAGCTACCAACAGGGGTAGTTCTAGCAGACCAATACACTGCCAAGCTAAGTCTTCCATTTGCATTCGAGACTAATTCCACCTCAAATTAACAACATAAATTGATGTAATCAACGATTAACATTCACCGTGAATTAACTAATGCTAATGTTAATTGAAGGTCGAGCTAGTGACTGCCATTAGACGAAATGGGAAATTATGTTTTGCATGTTGAAGAACAGAAATAACGAAAGTAACAGAATGCATACTGGCGAAAGCGATAAAGAACTTTGAATAATTAAACGCAAGCAAAGCTTAAATTATTAAACGCAAGCAAAGCTTAAAAAAACCGACTTCACCGCTTTATCTTCGGGACCTTGATCAGATTTAATGTATTAAACACGTATTATTGACTACAACTCAAAAACTAGAGATCTGATCTTGATCAAATTTCAATAAGACTACATGAAAAGCACTAGCTTTCAAATAAAAAAATAATCATCAAAATCGGCTCACAACAAAAGAAGTTATGAGAATTATAACTTTTGAAGTCGGGTAAACGAGAACATCGTCAAAGTAGTCCACAAAATAGGCATTATTGACGATATTTAAAGAACTAGTCATCAGATCTTGATCAAATTTTAATTGGACTAATTAGAAAGCAACTTCTTTCAAACTAAAAAGAAAATCGAAATCGGCTCACGTGGAGAGAAGTTATGAGGTACACAAATAAAAAAAAATAAAGAATGCAGTTGACTTGAGTACCTCCTCCTTTTCTGGGAAGTCGGTATAAAGGAGTTTTGGCACGAAAGTGAAAAAAAATTAAAATTTTGTACCACTTTACTAGGGCATGACTTGACTATGACTGGACCTTGACTTTGACTGTTTAATATGAAATACATTTGAAATATATTATTACTTGACTCTGGCTAAATGCTCAAGATTGCAAAGCCAAAATTAAAAAAAAAAACTTTGAACGGAACAAAAAAAAAACACAAAATTACCCCCGAAATCAAGAGCTAGTGTTTGAGTTTCATTTAATCTCTGTAAAACTTTACAGCTCTAGCCACAGATCTTAAAAAAGACGCAGATATGAAGCTGGCAATACCAGAACGCTCAGAATTAAACCAATCTTTGAGATGACAACCAATTTGCGGCCGCCAACCGGGCACCAGTTATTATAATAACTAGGGGGTGTATTATGGTGTGTGTTAAGGAACAGGATAGCGATGGACATGTAATGGAAACTGGGAAAAATATTAGCAACTTATTTTATGACTGCAATCACAACCTTTTGGATAGTAAAGATGCGGTCGACGGTGGGATGCTTGCCTAGAAGATACCTGTTAACTCTTGCCTTGAAGAGGCCTAAATTATACTAATCGGGAAACAAGAACGAAGGATCTTTAGGTAACGCTAAAACAAAAATGCTTAAACACTCATCACACTAAGTTCCAGTACTTGTTACAAGCGGGAAACATTTAAAATCACACAAATTCTGTTTTATGATTCTTCAAATTAATTTAAAAATATTCTTCTATATTTATCTTCTCTGTTAAGATCAAGGCGTCAAGTGTCAACTGGCGTTGGCGTGCAAATTACGAGGTGCGGCTTTGCGGCACATTGTATATGGTACAACAACTACTAATTATAAATCATAATATAACATTTCGTCACTCTCAGGTGAGATAGCGTACAAATGCTTACCTATCTGTCAAAACAAATATCTACCACCATGAATTTCGTATCATTTCACTGGCCGATTTATCACGCCTACAGTGACATATTTGTCATCAGAGCTGGTCTGTACCGCCTGTCGTAAGTCGACCGTTCCGTAATAACCCCTTCTCTTATAAACGTCTAGAATATTTTATGATTTACTTTACTACCCCTGCGTAGTTATTGCAGCCTGCCCGGTTAATAAAAGCAAGGAAAATTGATGTTTCTCAAAATTACACCTTATTTTCAATTTCAGCAGTATTTGACAAATGGAGTACGTACAATCTTACACCTTTTTTGTATGCATGCATTATTTGACGTCTTTTTGTAAAACTTACATTTAATTAGTCTTTTGGTGTAGAATCGTTATTTTTATGGCGAAGTGGGAGCTTGGCTGATTTAGGTATAAGTGTTTGTACGACCGGCTTGCGCGCAGTTCATTACGGTATTTTATATTTACTTCTTTTTAAAATCAATCATACCCTTTTGAGGTAAAATAATGCCGTAAGTTACTATTGTAATTAATAAGGAATAAGAAAAAAAAAGGTTTATTTAATTATTTTTAACCACATGTAAAAAAAACTGATTTTCCCAGATGAATGTGCAATTAATTAATATTTTGAGGAACTTTGCGATTTTTTTTGTGTCGGGCCAAGTTTTGCCAGTCGTGTTTCGGGTTCCTTACATCAATAGTAAACATATATATTTCTTTAAATATATTAAAAAAAAAAAAAATCTGCATAGCTTTTATAAATTTTCATTTAAAAAAAACTAGTTTATCGATATAAAATATCGACTTCGCGTCTCATTTCATTTTCATACCAAAAAAATTGTGTTACTTGTCGAAAGTCATGGGGAAGATTATAATAGCGACAAGTTTTGGCTATGGTTTCAATCAAGGTCTTGTTTGTAAAAGTAATTGCATTATCTGCCGCCAAGCCAAATACGGTGTTCCGGCAGTTATCCTTGAGAGCCTGCGTATTCCAGGTCTAGTGTGTTTACCAGCTTCGATCACATCGCCACTTACCATCAGGTGAGATAGTGGGCAAACACTAGCCTGTCACAAATAAAAAAAAAAAAAATAGTTTGCAGTCTCTATTGACACTCGTGTAGCCCATTATTTTATTTGACCCACGAACAGCTTATTAGCGGCGGCTTGAATGAGTGCTTATGACGATGGCCAAGAACATTTCTATCAAAATTATCTGGTTACTTGTATGTTTATTGTGTATGCTAATTTTAAGTTAAAAAGTAGATTAAAATCTAGTAATTATTAAACATTGTGAATCGGTGTGAATGACTGTACCAACACAAACCTCTTTTGGTTTAATGGTACGGTACCTACTATAAAACTGTATGTAAAATTTTAATTTAAAAAAATATTAAAAACAACAACTGGCCCTTTGAAATTACTGTAATATCAATGTGCTGAAATCAATAAATTGCATTTTCTCTAAATTTGTCTTTCTCTCTCTCACACACACGCACACACATACACACAACACAAACAACCATGCACATAATATTGTATTTTGTTTTTAACTTTATTTTTATCTTACTGAGTTTATAATTAAACTTAGAAATAATGTCAGGACAACTTTTTATATAGCTAGTATAATTGTTACCGGCCTCCTGTGATACAGGCTTACCCTAGTGCAGGGACAAATAGCAACTAAGTCTAAGTCTAAGTCAAGATTTTGTATTATATATTTGTATTTTCAACTGACTTCCAAAAAAGGAGGTTCTCATGTAACGCCATATCTCCGCCAATTATGAATCGATTTTGATGATTTTTTTGTTATATTTCAGATTATATTTCAGAGGTGGTCCCATATAAATTTTATCGAAATCGTTCAAGCCAAATTTTTTTTTATTCATTATATGCAATCTTTTGATCACCATCTCACCTGATGGTCAGCGACGATGTGGTCGACGATGAAGCAAGCTTGCCTAATATAAGCGATAGAGCCGGTTTTTTTTAAGCTTTGCTTGCGTTTCAATTATTTCAACTACATAATATGACTGCTGTAGCCTAAGTTACTGCTACTAAAATCTATTTATTATGCTTAAGTATCATAACAAACTAACTAAATGGTTAATTACTGGCTAACTAAGCAAAGCTCAATCAAAGTTGGGGTCAGATAGTTAATACTTTAAATGAATAACCTTGTAGCGGGTTGCCTTGCAGACTGATAGTTAAATATTCCTTGTTCTGAATTAGTTACTTCTTGTTCCACTGAAATTTAGATGAAGTTTTAGTAAGAACATAAACTTAAAACATAAACGCTTTCACACTCACAGCCCCACCCTAAATTCAATGACTTGTTGTTTTTAATTCATGATAAGCGTGGGTACTGGAAATATTCACA
The DNA here is from genome assembly GCA_948107665.1 of Lomographa bimaculata. Lineage (NCBI taxonomy): Eukaryota > Metazoa > Arthropoda > Insecta > Lepidoptera > Geometridae > Lomographa > Lomographa bimaculata. The sequence continues at coordinate 8,261,446 of OX403610.1, read as the reverse complement.
TCACACACACAATCACAACCAGAACCAAAGACACAAATTTTCCTTGGAGTGATAACTTGTGTTCCCGCCGGGAATCGAACCCGATACGCCAGCTTAGAAGGCGAAAGAAGATAATGTATATGAGAAAACCGGGACATTTCGCGCTTTTATTTTCAAAATAGCATTAGTTTGACTAACCTCAACGTTTCGGTAGGTGGTCGCGAGAGACTCCATAAAAGCTATATAGAAAATAAAAGTGCGGAAAGTCCCGGTTTTCTCATATAAACATTATTTTCTTTCGCCTTCTAAGCTGGCGTATCGGGTTTGATTCCCGGCGGGAACACAAGTTATCACTCCAAGGAAAATTTGTTTAAAGGGGGAAAACCGGGTTCCCCCTTTAAACATGATTGAAGTTTGCGGAAGTTTAAAAAAATATATATCTCATGTAAATAATGTAACGTCGCGTGTTGTCCCGAATAAATGTATTTTCTTTCTTTCTTTCTTTCTTTATATATTTGCCAGGTTTTAGTTTGGGGGTTTGCTTGGACTAGCAACATTGTTAAGTCAGATCAGCAGCATAGCACTGTGCAAGAAGGAGTTACCAGTAATTAATAGAGCATGTGACAAATTTCCCTTCACTACAAAACTCGCCAGAGCGGGAAGGAGCGAGGTAAATAAACATAAACACTTTCATATTTACAACTTCACACTTAGTTCAATGACTTCGTGGGTACCGGAAACTTCATATCACACACAGAACCAGAAACTGAAACCCTTGGATTTCATATTATTTTGATCCCTCTTCACGGCTGAGGAGCTTTAAAGCGTCTGCAAAGCAATACGGCCGACGGAAAGTGTCTGGGAGCATTGGCGACTTATTTTTTAGGATATTGCCTAAAACATACGTAAAAATCAGCTTGGAGAATTTACGTGTGGTAAATAATGTTTTTATGTACCTTGATTACCTGTTACCTGAAAATTGGCCGTCTAAGCAAGTTAGCAGGTAGGCATGCGTTCTTAGTACATACTAACACTACTCAATCGTCCTCATTTCCTTCGTCAGGAAATACGTGATGTCTGGTGGCCCTGGGATCTTGGACTAACCTTCTTTCTGGGATCTTGTTCAAACCTAACATTATAATATTATAAATATACTAGTTGTTCCCAGGGGCTTCGCCCACGAATATTAAAAAAACATTGACAACAGAATTGTGACCATTCCTGAATCCATACAAAACATGTCATCAAAATCGGTCCAGCCGTTTAGGACGAGTTCAGATCACATACACACGTGCAAAATCCTACTAATATTGTTAATCCGAAAGTTTGTGTGGAAGTGTGTAAGTATGTTTGTTGCTGCACGTTTAACGGCTGAACGGATTTGGATGAAATTTGGAGTATATAGATTATACCTAGGATTAACACATAAGCTACTTTTTAACTTGATAATAGTGGGCGAAGCAGCGGGGCACAGCGAGTTAGTTATAAGCCTTAACTCGCACATCTCACCAAGAATTGAAATGAATTTGGCATACAAAGAAAATACACGTTTCTTTGCACTCTATTTACATTTCAATTCTTGTATACTACACATGAAGATAGAAACACATGAAACAGTACGCTTTTGCATTTAGCGTGCAGTGACGCGTTGACGTTTGGAACGAGAACTTTGGAATGAGAGCGCCTCTACTGGGTCACGTGACTTCTCGGCTCGAAATAAATATGACAAAGGATAGGTACTATTTGCCAAGTTAACGTTTCTTTGTTTTACGTTCTGCACTTGAAGAATTGCGACTGAAAATTTGCGCCTAGTGTTACACTTGGCAAAAATACTGAGTCACGACCCTTTTGGCACTTATTTGTTATGTTTTTTTTATGTCAGATAGGTAAGCATTTGACCGCTATCTCACCTGATGGAAAGATGTAGCATGCTTACCATGCTTACCACTTAGAAGATACCTATTCACTCTTGACTTGAAGACTTCCAGATTATACTGTTCGGGGAATATAGATGAGGTAGTGAGTTCCACTCCTTCGCTGTACGGATGATAAATGTAGACGCAAAACGCAAAACGCTTCGGATATTAGGTATGTCAACCATAAATGGATAAAGTTGGTCAGTTTGCCTTGTGGTCCGATTACAGAAGGGAAATCAACTTTATTTTTTTATTTTATTTATTTAAAACACAAAACAGACCACAATCAAGATAATATAGGATAGGTTCACTTATTTTTAAAGCTGGATTGTGATCCAACAACATGTGCTTACAGCTATAGCTATACTAATTAAACATAAAATCATGCGTGTGTGCTCGGAGCTAATAAAATTGCTAATGCTAATACTTAAAAAAAGAAAACTTAAAAAATTATAAAATCATCTTAAATAAAACAGTTATTCAGACAGACGAGGCGTGACGGCGCCGCTTTTGTCTGAGTTATTTGGTTTGGGGAAGAGGATATCTTTCACAGTTTTGATATAAATACTATATCTTGGACAAAATATGTCTAGCTCAGAATATATTATACAACTGATGTTATTCGAATGCAAACTGTCGGAATGTAAGCGATAGAACACCGATAGGCTACCTTACGTCGTATGGTTCTTTGTAAGCTGTTTTTGTTGTCTATTTTATACAATACAATACATACAAATACTCTTTATTGAAAAACCAATACAAAAATCTTAAAAACTAACTAAATAAATAAATCTTAAAGAGGTTTCACAATAGGCGGTCTTATCGCATAAAGCAATCTCTTCCAGACAACCTTAGCATGGATGTATTTTATTTTTATAAAGAACAACACCTGGCGGAGGTGTACACAAAGAAGTAAATCATAAATAGAGAATACAAAAGAACATAAGTGTTAAAAATAAACTACATATTATATTATTTTAAAATATATATACATACATACATGTTATGTTTATCTAGTTTATAGTGCTAAATAAATATTTAATTCATTCATTTATTTATTTATACTTGGTTTTTGGTTGTAAAACAAAAAATATAGCTTTATTAACCATCCGTCCGTCTATCAGAGGCTTTCACCGCCTAAGCCATACAACCGAATAACTTAGATAATATTCTCAACCAATGTATAAAACTGTGGCCCAAAGCCAAAAAAGGTAGGTAATTAAAGTGATTTAATTAAAATAAATAAGATATGTATAAAATTAGGTAGTATAAGGTAAGTTAGAAATAAATGAACAACAAAAAAAAATTTGATCGACTTTGGAACATCTTTTTTTATCCCCTTTTTCCGCTTAGATCATCATATTAGATAAACAGTATTCTAAGAGGAAAAATACTTACTGTTGGATAACTTGGTTTTATAATGGAAACCTTTATTCCTCGTAGATATCCGTATTAGATAACCAGTATATCAAAGTAGGTCGTTCAAAATGTAAACGAATCTTACACGCATAATGTGCCTGATTACACGCAAATCATTGAAGTAGAACACATAATTTTCATGATTTGTATTTCTTTTAAAGCTAAATAGCACCGCTAGTACTAAAAACGAATAAAATATTCTTCCTCCATTTTAGAGCTTGTTTTGATTTAAACTCAAATATAAGGGTGTCAAAGTTGAAATTGCTTTAGTTTTCACCCCCTTCCTATAGACGTCCATTACATACCTGGAGTATAAGAGTGAGTACGTTATTAACAAAGTTTGCTAGTTCAAAGTTGGAGTGTGAGAAAAATATTAATCATGTGTGGGGAGATGGGGTCACCTTGCTGTACGCAGGTGTCGAATAAAAATACTTATATCACACAAACATATTTTTTAAGTCATTGGGTAGTGTGACGACAATGCTGCCACACTACCCACTTCACTGCGCTGCGTTTATGTGTTTGAATAATGTTGCCTGATTTACTTAACTTCAATAACAAATTGTTTGTAATTGTTTTCTTGTCACAGCTGTTCAGTGTGTGCGACGTCACCTGCCGTTCTCAACGGAAGACCAGCGCTGGTTTTTTAAACCAGCATTATGCTGAGTTGAGGACGGTTTGTGGTAAAAAAGTAAAAAAAAAAAACTATTTGTACCTTTTGTCAATTGAATTTTTAGCCACAAATAAATATATGTCTCTATGTCTCTCTCTCTCATTGAGAGATGATACGAACAATTTGCTCGCCTGATGGTAAGCGTAACGATTGGTCATTACAGTTCAGAGCCACCAGGAGTTTTGAACTTATATGATTTGAACTCGTGCAAAAATAAAAATATAGTTTTTTTTAAATGTTTTTTTATTTATTTTAATTTTTTTTTTTTTAATTTAATATACTCGTTTCTTTTGCACGGCAAAGCACTCCGCTCGTCACCTTGATATACTAGTCGTTCGCGCCGAACTGAGATCTCGCCCTTACATTTTGCCCCATAGAGAAAAACTTTTGAGGTTATTTGCCTATAATTTTTTTTCTATATAATAATTGTTTGATTTCTGTGTTTGTTGTTCAAGAACAGATAAAAAAAAACAAAAACGGTTCACGTGGAGGCATAACAAATAAAATAAAAAGTACATTCAAATTGAGTACCTCCTCCTTTTTTGTAAAGTCGGTAGAAAATGATTAATGATATTGGAAAAAAAAGATACAAGTAAGTCACATAGGTTTATTTATTATCACAGCGTTTTTTTACATTCAACCCCAAAACCCAGTTGATTGACATCGTCGGAAATAGAAAATCCTTTCTATTGTATGTCCTCTAGGAAAAGCCGATTTCGTACGTGATGAGAGAAAAACCAGCTTCATGTCCACTTTTATATGTAGGACAGTGCCGATGAACTCAGTGAGACGATAGTGTCGGTTTCGTTGGATGAGCCATCAGTCTAAGCATGTAGTCTAGGAGTCTAGGGGTCAAGTTTTTTCCACATGGAAAATTTGTGTTTCTGGTTCTGGTTGTGATTGTGTGTGTGTTAAGTGAATGTGTCCGGCGCCCACGATACAAGTCATCGAACTTTATGTAGGGGCTGTCAGTGTAAAAGCGTTTATTTTTTATTATTTTATCCTCTTTCTCTGAGACAAAAATGCTCCCTAGCCAGAAATTAAAACGACGAATCGTTTTGGTTTTTGGCTATTTGGCGCCTACCCTACGGAGTAGGTAGAGACCACATCTCCCCACCTGCTAGAATCCTGACACACATCTTTTGCTTCTTATACATTCATTTCTACTTTTGACCTGCCCCCCGATTACCTATCTTTGTTGCAAACGGTTTCAATACTAAATTGACAAAACTCCTATGAAATAAGGTTCATTTTTGCTTAATTTTAATTGAAACCGCGTGCAACAAAGATGCGTAATAGGGGGTCAGGCCTTTTTTAAGACATTTTCGACCTGGTCAAGATACGTTCGCCTAGATTGACATCTCCACCGGCTTGCACGGCCCCACACTTCTGGGGGGTGGCCTTTGAGCAAGGTCACCCTTCCATGGGCGCAGTGGCCCGAATTGTATCCAGGCCTACCGCCGGGGCAGATAGTGACTACTAGCGTGACCCTATCTTGCCCCACCTTGGCGAGGAACTGCTCACGGGGTCGGTTTTTAGTGGGTTCGAGCCCCACACTCTTTCCTTTTTTTCACCCCTGAGAAGAAAAGGAAGAGCTAGGCATTTTCCCACCGAAAAAAAAAGCAAAATTACTCCGGGAGTGCCGGCAGAAGTGAAAACGATCTACTCTCCCTCCGTCTTACGAATTTTCGATCAGGTCACGTGTCCTGACGCGAGTTTAACATTTTTACCCAAAAAAGTGCACAACGCAGCAAAAGTAGTTTTCACTTCATAAAAAAAGATTACCCTTGCCAATTTGCCTACTTACACTCATAAATTTGCTTCGTCAATCTACTTTCGTCCATCCTTTCTACATGTCCCAACCATCTAAGCATCTCTTTCTCACTCTTTGTCACTACATCTTCTACCACGCCGCAATACTCCCTACAGAAATTCTTGCTAGTTCAACAGAAATGCCATGTACAAAATTGTACGCATTTTCGCCTTTTAGCGACGCTACGTGAAAACAGCCTAAGTCGAGTTACATAATTCACAGTATCTCCTTAACAGTATTCTCAGAAAGTACAGAACACCATTATGTAATGCGTAACTGAATTTCAGCCTAGCGATTTTCCTCGAGAGAGGTCGCGAGCTCGCGGCCGAACTAAGGATTCGGATTTTGGGATACGGTTAAAGACAATCTTTTAAGACGTGCCAATACCAGTAGCTAACAAGCTTGAGCTACTTGACGTTACCTTATCGTCGAATATCAACTTTGGAACTTATATCGAAGCCAGAGCTCAACTGGCTGCTAAGAAGCTGGGTGTCCTTGCTAAGGTCAGGCAGTACTTCACACATTTATATTAAGCTCAAATCTGATCTTGTATGGAGTACAGCAGCCACCTTTGGGATGGATCCGCAAGTACCAGCTAGAAGCTCTTGAGTCTATTGACTGGCGAGCCAAAAGACTCATTGGCGATAGTAAGCTAGTTGAGACAAAACTGTAAAGTCTTGGTCACCGACGTAAGGTAGCAAGCCTATTGGTACTCTATCGCTTACATTTTGTAGAGTGTGCTCAGGAATTACATAATATAATTCCTCCCATCCATTTATGGTTGACATACCTCCAGTTTGTTCGAAGCGTTTTGCTTCTACGTTCATCATCTGTACAGCGAAGGAGTGGAACTCATTGCCTGCGTCTTTGTTCCCTGAACGGAGCAATCTGGGTGTCTTCAAGTCTAGAGTGAATAGGTACCTTCTAGGCAAGCATGTTCCATCTTCGGCCACATCGTCACTTTCCATTAGGTTAGATAGCTGTCAAATGCTTGTCTATTAAGCATAAAAAAAAAGTTTTCATAATAAAAAAGAGATAATATTTTATTATTGTTCAGCCCTTAGCCCCCGACCTAACTCCGGCCATGCATGGGATCTTCTATATTTTATTACTGTTAGAGAAAAAAATTGCTCCGACAATTCACGTGGGATGGTTTGAGTCCAAATTTACGCCAGGGGGCTTGTATAACTTCAAAGTAATTGTTGATTTCTTTTTTTTGCTTAAGTAATATTAGCGTATTTTTATCTAATGTATGCCCCGCGGCTTTGCTTGGATAAGTACAGTGTAGTCTTTTTTCAATTCTGAGGGCTTATATTATACAATGTGTAACAGATGGTTGTAGTAATACTCAAGCCACGCATCTAGCTACATGTATGGAGTCTAACAGCTACATTTGCGGCAGCAGCATAATCATAATCATATTTATTGCAGATATCAGGTAAAACAAAATATAATAGCAATAACACAAAACATGTTGTTAGTATTATTAATGCATGAATATTGAGTAAAGATGAATTAAAGTTTTTTAAAACCTATGTCATTTGCAACCCTATTTCATCAACTACCTTTCTACACCACATAGTCTATGAACCTATAGTAGTCTGCCAGTGGCGGCCATAACAAAGGTCAGGGTCACGCGGCACAGATGAAACCGTAGGGTTGTCAAAAATATTAGAAAAATCTATATTTTTATTTTTGTATGGATAAAATTATCTCCGATTTAGATTTTCGTTCTCTGTCAGATGATTCCTGGCATGATACACATACACATCACCAAGTATTACTAAACCTTTTTGTTACAGGTTATATACATCTAGAAAATTACAGAAATTCTTTGGCATCTGTTACTAGGATCGTATAGTGTCTTTTCTTTATTGGCAGGTTGCTATAGCAACTGAAATGATTCAGTTTTATTTAAGAACTAGATGCGCCCTGCGGTTTCATACATTTTTCAATGGTTTTATAATTATATTATTCTGCTATTTGGGACGGAGACAAATCTAACAAATTAAAAATCATTAAATTATTGTATTTATGGTTCAGTATTTTGGCGATAATGGGTCACACATAAAAGATATATATATATATATGTTGTTGGGGTTTTTTTTGTAGGACTATTTAAGATAAACATTTCCATTGTACATTATATACGTGTAACTCCAACGATTTTTGTGGCGCACGCCAGAATAGCTCGCAGATGGCAGATTTTTTTCTCACTTGACACTTATCGTTATATTTTGGATACTTTACACTATATGTTTTATAAATTATAGCCTATCTGTTATTATGATGTGTCAGCTATATTATTGTAAAGTTTCATCAAATTCATTCAGTAGTTTTTACGTGAAGGAGTAACAATCATACATTCATACATTCTTACAAACATTCGCGTTTATAATATTAGTAGGATTCGTTTAATTTTACCAGAATATGATAATTGAAGGCAATTGTATAATTATTTATGTTAATTACCGAGTGAACGCAAAGTGTCTTCGTTTCAATTTGGACAAAAATTAAAAGGAAAGCTTTTCTAAAAAATATAAATGTTGGAAAATAACAATTTGGAAGGACATCAAAGTCGCTGAGAGAGACTTTTTAGAACTTTGTCCCGGGGTCTATCTCAAAAACTGATACATATTTAAAGCTGACACTTAAATAAATATCCGTTATATTCTCTTATTAAACAATAAATACAGAAATAAAACAATTTTTATTTAAGAAATAAGTTACAAGCAAATAAACCTTAAAAGATTTGCTTTATTTTGACACGCCTCTCTTGTCAACATAACTTTCTTTTGAAACGCAAGCAAAGTCTAACAAAACCGACTTCATCGCTTATATTTCGGTTTTGGCTTGACCGATTTCGATAAAATGTTATAGGACCATATCTGAAGTATACTCTACCAAACAAAATAAAATCATCAAAATCGATTCATAATTGGCGGAGATATCGCGTATCATACATACAAAAAAATAAAAAAAACATACAGTCGAATTGAGAACCTCCTTTTTTGAAGTTGGTTTAAAATCCGACTTCATCGCTTATATCTCGGTTTTAGCTAGACCGATTTCAATAAATATATATAGGACCACTTCTGAACTATACTCTACCAAACAAAAAAAAATCATCAAAATCGATTCATAATGGTGGAGATATCGCGTAAAAACATACCAACAGGCGAATTGAGAACCTCCTTTTTGAAGTCGGTTGAAAACAAGCTTTATTCATTCGTTTGGAATTTGAGTGACATAATTTTGATAGCTCGGAAAATTTCAAACGGTTATCTACGATTTTGTAAAGATCTTCTCAAAGGCACGTGGACAGTAATGCAAACAGCCGAAATTTGCTCTGGGTCCGAATAAACTGTAATAATTTTAGGTTTTGAGAAGGCACGTGGTCCTTACGAGGAAAAGGCAAAATGTAGCCTGAGATATAGGTAACTCAAATGCTTAAGCACATGAGTTACCTATATTTCGGTAATTAGATTTAGGCCTGAGATCTCGGGCCTAAATCAGCCGAGATACAAAAATATAAGACCACGCTACACACTGGCTTGAGCACTTGAGTAACTTAGGTCTCTGTTGTATATATGTACATAGTTTTAGGATATATAGGCAATTGGCCCGTAGACCACGTAATGACTTCTTCTCACTGAAGCTATATAAAACGTCTTCTCTGTACCGTTTCTTTGGCTTCATGTCACGTAGAGCAAACTCAATCTACAGGACAAATTGTTAGCTCTCTGTGAACTACGTTCTATGGAGCTCTGAGATAGATGCTACTTGAATAAAGAATAGACGAATTGTTTTACCTTGACCTTACCTTTTGAAAATTTTCCATCGAGCTTCAGTTAGATACTAATCCTTTAGTTGCTTTACTTTAGTTGGTTTTAGTCAATTTCAATGTTTTCAAGCACTTGAAATGTAACTGTAGGTTAGTACCTACAGTATTTCAAGCTTTTAGCTTTAGATCTTAAGGGTCACGTATACGTCAATGCGAGCACCTTTTTTAACTACAGCCAATTATCCCCCTTAGACTTTTGCAAAGGCGTATATTGCGTAAATTATATCGTAGTGGTTAAGCAGGGTCATGCGTGGAAATCTTTGATTTCTGATCAGTCAGATCTGGATTCCTTTGAATGGTTTTATATAAATACTCAGTCTGATTGGAATCCTTTGAATGGTTTTATTAAAATTTCGTAAAAACGCGCCTCAAAAAAAAATCAAGCTGAAGAAATCATTCGTCTAGTAAATATACGTATATTAAATAGCTTTCACAGTGTTTTGATATAAAATGGCGGAACGAAATGGTTACAAAAATACAAATTGATGTTCTTAGCATAAGCTTTGATATTTTTTTCTTTATATATTTATGAACGTTATGAATAATCTAAGAAGGTATTATTCATCGCACACAAATTATGACGAATATTTTATTTATCTAATTTCTTTATAAATGTCTACTAAAACAGTCTAAAAAACACGCGTTTTAGATAAAATTCTGGTATCACTCCCTAAAATTCCTAAGCAAATTTTAACTTCAAGCATCATCATCACAAGGCCAATAAATAGAAACTTTTGGAACCTACTCGAAATTTTCATAAATACCAAGGCCCACACCAAGATCTCTATGTTTACTATGAAACCTATATAAGAAACCTACAAAGTTCGACTTGCCAGAAGTAGACTTTCAAGTATGTTTATCAAGACCTCATTCGAGGCCAATCGAAGATATAAGAAAATGTGATATGTTTCTATTAGATATGGCAAAATCCAGGGCGACCTACAGACATAATTATCGATAAAATATAATGATACTAGCTGCCCCGCGGCTTCGCCCGCGTTTATCAAGTTAAAAAGTAGCCTATATATTAATCTTAGGTATAAGCAAAGAAAAGTATTTTTTCTGAGCTATACATACATGTTAGATATATGCCTAACTACGGGCCAATTGCCTATATTTCCTACAACTAGACTAAAACGATGTACAGCAAAGTACTAAGTTACCTACAAGACATAGAGCTTATAGATAACTCAAGTGCTCAAGCCCACTACCAGTGGGTAGCGTTCCCATCATGCTGGCGGCATTGCCTCTCTAAATTGCAATGCTAATACGTTGAGCCAAATAAGTGCCAGCATTTTGATCACGCGTCGCTTCAACCAGGCGCTCTGATAGAATTTTGAAAATAGAATGAGCTCCCGGTCCCACAGTATACATTCATATACATCATTACCATGTTTCATCACTAATATTCATTTATTTTATGGTTATAATATGTGTATTATGATATTTATATACTTATTTTATTAAACTAAAAGCTACATTAAAATTAACCAAAAAAAAACTATAACTAGATATAAATATGCACAAAACTTAATCTAATAGACCGCTACCAGTAGGAAAAGTACCCAAAATGGTAGCAGCATTGCCACGTTGAATGGCAATGCGATATATAAAGTATTTAAGTTTTAAAGAATTATAAACTTATAATGTATAAAATGTAATTTGAGTCAAACTTCATTAAACTTATACATATAAATAATTTTCTTGTATTGTATATTATTTATTTATTTTGTATTTATCTTTCATATGTATGTTTAAAAGTACCACCGATCACTTTTTATTAAACTTTTTTATCCTCTCCATCCTAAGGCTGCCTGGAAGAGATCGCTGCTTAGCGATAAGGCCGCCAATTGTACTGCTATATTGTAATTTATTTTTATTGTTAATAATTAATTTTCTTGGTGTGCAATAAAGAGTATTTGCATTGTATTGTATTCCAAATTCCATCCAATCCATTCAGCCGTTAAAGCGTGAAGAGGAAACAAACATAAACAAACAAACGCTTTCACACTCACAGCCCCACACTAAGTTCAAAGACTTGTATCGTGGGTGCCGGAAACATTCACATCACACACACATTACACCCAGAACCAGAAGCACAAATATCGCTTGGGAAGGTATTTGTGCTCCTGCCGGGAATCGAACCCAGGACCCACGGCGCAGAGGGCGGGCACCTGTCCACTGTGCCAACTGGGTCGTCAAATATATACACAAACTTTCAGATTTACAACATTAGTATGATTTAGTATCTCAGGGTAATGAGCGCAGTGCTTTGCCTGTATTTTGACCTTTATAAGTTCCAAAATCTCAAGGTGACACTAATGGGCAAGCGAGAAGCTTACCATCATGCGAGCGACTTGCTCGTCTCGCCATTAAATTATAAAAAAAATCCTTAATAATAATATGATGTTTTACCTGAAAATAAAACAATTATTATATGCGAAACCTTATTCTAGACCTTAAACAGTGAGATAACATCACTTCCGGAACGACGTCACGACCTCTTTTGTGTCCCTCCCATCCGGCTCCGCCCCACTTGAGCCGGGGGAGGGGGGGTGAGCTTGCCCGAACTGTCAGGCGCGCTCCTCACATTGCATCTCACTTTCGGTGGACAAGATAAAGAAGTCCACCAGGCAGGATTCTAAATATAGGTCTAGAATAAGGTTTCGCATATAATAATTGTTTTATTTTCAGGTAAAACATCATATTATATGCTACGAACCGTTATTCTAGACCTTAAACAGTGAGATGTGTTTATTATCGCCTGGTGGCAAGCTAAAAAGTATGCCAATGTGTGAATAAATATAATTGATAGTATCAGGTACTTTATAATGTGTACCTAGGTTATGCAAATCTATGATATGTATCCCATGAATAGGTGTACCTACAGAACAGAGGGACGAAAGTAACCTTGAAATTAGAATAATTATACATGTTACTCACGACAAATACATTTTATTATTATGGTACCTTAACTAAAATAATGTTATGACAAGGAATTAACAATCGTAAATGTTAAAATGACTATTAGTTGCAATGCTATCACATGCATAGACAGGTAGGTAAAGAATTTGATCATATATTGATCTAATAACAGTTTAGCAATGACACTTGTATATACATTGTTGTATATTTTTATGCTACAGTGTTTCAATTCGAATAGGCTCATACGTAGGGATACGTCATACATTTACCATGAGAGGCCATTGTAAAAATAAAAGCACTTAATTCAAACACCAAGTTATTGCAAGTACTGAAGTAGTTCAAGTACAAAGTATGAAGAGGCTTCAATACTTGCCTCTTAAAATCATCTTTACCAAATCGAATCATTATTACTATTGAGATTTAGGTGCGGGGGTTCACATTGAAGACACGGGGAACGTAATACTGAAGCACTTTTATTAAATACAACCGGTACATTAGCTCACACACTAAAGAAACAGCACGCGGTTAGCGTGTGGCACAACGCGGGGAGTGCGGTGGAATGTTCTATACGTCTGCCTTGGTCCGGCTCTCGATGACACTGACTCGAGCGATGCCGCCGGCCGCTACTAGCAGCCGACTGCCGCGCCGCTCGCGCACGTTCTCCTCGCGTACACCTCTCCCCCGACTAGATTATTGCATACCCTACGAGATGAAAACACATTTCTTACGTCTACATCATTAAACAAGACATATCTACAACAAGACATTTATTCTATTAGATCTGTAATCTCCGTAATAACTGCAACGGCAGGTTTATACTTGTGGAGTAGGTAGACCCAAAGAAAGGATGTCAATAAACATGTTTAAATTCGTCTTTGATTTTGGGTCGATAATTAAATGTGCAAAATTGCGGGCTTGACTACTAAATTCGAGAAGCAATAAGAGAACCGTACCTTATGTAAGTACCCGTATCATCTGAAATATTGTTTTAAAGGAATGGTTGATCACTTATTCATTCAAGTACAATAAAATTATAAATGTCAAGACTGGGATCTATAGCTAGTCTTTTCGTAATATATCTAGTCTACGTGACCGTTACCCAGGTTACTACAGGTAAAACTCTTATTGGCACTCCATTGGAAAACGTCGTTGTGGCAATTCCTTTTGGTAATTAAAAATAAAATATTTTTTATAAATTTAAATGCATTTAAGCAAGAAATGAACAAGTGCTTAACTAAGCAAAGGGAGCATGTGAATGTGATTGATATATGATCAACATTATCATTATTGCCAAATACCAGATAAAACTTTGTACTAAAATGACGGAGAAATTAAGAATGTGATCAACCATTAAAAAACATCAGAAGTGTTTCTCTATCAGCTCTTTCGAGTTCCAGACGCCAAACCACCGAGTAAGTTGGAGCTTTTAATAAGTATCAGAACCGTATGAGAGGAACATAACGAAAAAGAAAGTGTGTGCTCGTTGAAGCGAGAAAATCTATCTGCGTTTTAAAATTCACAATCTCTTCCTAAGCCGTTTCAGAAGAGTACTGTTACTGGACAGTTTGTGTAATGATAACAGGATGGTGTACATATTGTTAACCAGTGTAATGTAACACACTAAATAAATAATGCTATAACACAAGCTATAACACACTAAATAATACATATATGAATATACAATTACTATGGAATGTATAAATAGTAACTTCACTACGTATGTGAGTATCGGTAAACTCCCACTAGTACATCAGATTGCTGTAACGTCTTTGGCGCTTAGAAGACATATAGTGCCATCTAATTGGTTCTACTGTAACGCATGAGACAACGGTCGTTACAAGGTATGAAACAAGAACTGATTGTATTCTTTGTATCTATTAAGACCAAGTACTTACTTAAAAGAAAAGACTTCGTTATTTCAGTTAGGTAGTCTGCAAATTAACTGCAAGGAATGGCAAGTGAAACAGATACCTTCAGTTACTAACTAGGCCGAAACCGTAAAGTTTAATATGCTTACCAGGCATTATCAGACTCCACCAATTTGCTTTTAGATTAGAGCGAATATTTTTGAGCCATATTTACTTCTTATACCCGGGCAAATACGTGGAGTTTAGGCTTGGATTCCATTTGATAATAAATGACTTTGGTTGGGATCAGAATAGACTTCTCATAGTTCACAATCCACCCGATTGAGAATGGGACATGAATATCTTCCGCAGCTTAGTCCTTCAAGGAAAAACAATCCCTGGTTGGCATCAGAAAAAATAAATTAAATGCATTTATTGGCCATTACAACTGACTGTTGCACAAGGCAAGTCAATGTTACAGAATGATTTGCAATTGTATATTAAAAATTGTGACACACTCAAACGAGGTTAGGACTTGAATAGCTTCCGTAGCTTAGTCCGTCAAGGAAAAACGATCTTTCATTGGAGTCAGACTAGACTTCTGATACTTCATCACTCACTCGAATGAGGTTAGGACATAATAGCTTCCGCCGCAGCTTAATCCGTCTAGGAAAAACGATCCTTAGTTGGCGTCAGACTGGACTTCTGCATCACTCACACGAACGAGGACTTGAATAGCTTGTCGAGCTTAGTTCGTCCAGGCAAGGCGATACTTGTTTAGTGTAGTCGCTCTGGGTTCGATTTCTAGTCCAACGCGTACAATACCTACTAGAACTGACAGTAGATGGGCGCCGGCGATAAATACGTAAACAAAATATCCGGGTCTATGTATATTTTGATTACAATTCGATCGCTTACAATAAGTCCGATCCGAGAAACAAAAAAAAATAAAATGTTTGGTTTCAATACCAAGTAAAGTTTGATATTGTTTAGATTATTGCTAAATACACGCTCGGCTACCAGGGTACTGTTAAATATTTTAAAAAGCGAGGGTATTATAGCCAAAGAAAAAATTCCGTAACATTATTAAAATGTAGGTACATTTCAATAAATTCTCATAAAAATATTATAATACAATCTAAGATATAACAGATCGCTCTTAGCGATAAGACCTACATATATTTATAAGTTTCTCTGTAAGCTTGATGTCAATAAAGAGTAATTGTATTGCATTGATATCATAAATATTAAGCTAATATGTATCGAGTTATCGGGAATTTTTTGCTACTGTAATTTTGTCTCGGATCGGATTTATTTCTGGCAGCTTTTGGTTCTTACCTTTGGATGAAAATTCGTTGACGACCAGCTTTTAAGGTATGTAATTGTGACGGCTCAGTTTCATTGTTGTTGCAATAATAGGACTTCCGCGGTCGCTTTGCAAACATCGTGCCTATTCCGCATAGACACGAATAAAGCTCTTTCCCACTGCGTTCGAGTTGTTAACGACATGCTCGACAGCGAGAGATCGTGGCAGGCGGAGGCGGTGGTCTCGTTCTGCGTCTCCGACTGAGAGGCCGCAGAGCGGGCATTTCAGTCTGACCCGATCCGGCTCAGACGTACGGGATCCCGAGGATGAGGCAGTTCGCCCGCCTCCTCTCTCCTCTTCTGTAGTAGTACCACTGGTGGAAAGCCAGGGGGCTCACCCTCACGTTCGAGTTGTAAACAGCTTTTTTGAACCTCTGGCTCTTAGTAAGAAAGAAAATAAATGCTGTGGATTGAAAAGGTTAATGCGTGGATATTTTGCAAGTCCAGCCTTTAAAATTCAAAACAAAATATACAATTAATGCGATATCTTTGTCGTGCCTATTAACTATAATTTGTAAGAAAGAAAAGAATTCCTGTGGATTGAAAAGTTTAAATTGCGTGGATCCTTCGCGAGTCCAACTTTAGAAATTCGACTCTTATTATACAAGTGCGACTGCTTCGGATGATTATGTTCGCATCGTACAATTCAGTTAGGAAAGACAATACACATATTTTTGAAACAAGATTGTTGGTTTATAAATTGAGCGGGGTAAGTAGGCTCATTCCAGAAACCTAATCCTAGTGGAATCTTAGCTGCAGTTAATTACGAATGTGCAACTTACCCTCATGGGTTCTTTTATCATTTTGGTTATGTGAAATAAGCAAATTTGAATTCGCATCGAACCTGTCCGCATCCCCTCTGCTTGTCTCTCGCTCGATGGCCGCGGTGACTCGACGGTGTGGGGCTGGGTTACACGACGACAACGGTGAAGATGACGAAGATATCAGTGGTGAAATTAGCGGAGGCGGGCGACCCCGTTCACCTACTTCAATCTTGAAAAAATATTATGAGTGCTACAATAACAAAATAAAAGCACAAATTAGTCACGTTTAAATATTATAAAAGTTAAATTGTTAACATTTAAATATTTTTAATAATAAAAATTTTAAAAAAGTTTATTATTTTCTAGTAAAATTGTTAAAATTATAACATTATTAATAAAAATTATAAAAAACAGCAACGCTGTTACCCGCTTTTAAAGAGGTGTGTTCACGCCGAAAGCAAATGCCAATGTGAGGAGCGCGCCTGACAGTTCGGGCAAGCTCACCCCCCCTCCCCCGGCTCAAGTGGGGCGGAGCCGGATGGGAGGGACACAAAAGAGGTCGTGACGTCGTTCCGGAAGTGATGTTATCTCACTGTTTAAGGTCTAGAATAACGGTTCGTAGCATATAATATGCTTTTTCTTTTCAGGTACTTCAGTGAAAACGACTTGTTGATTACGTCATATTATCAAGTAAGTAAGTTTATTATAATTAAAAAATAAAATACATTTCTTTCGTAACTGTTAATTAACAGACCTTTGAAATAGGTTTTGTCTCAGAAATGTTTTTTAGATACTATACACACCTAAATACTTTATAAATATACCTTGCTATATCTTTATATATATAATTCTACTGTACGTGTGTAAGTCACTGAACTCCTCTGCTGGACCGATATGAATGAATTTTTTTTTTGCGTTTGGGTGGCGCCCTGGATGGTTTAGATTCACAAATCAGCCCGGCAGATGCCACTGCAGGGGTTGCACACGGGCGAAGCCGGGTGAATCACTAGTATATATGTATATATAGATATATTTTTTTTTCATAATCTTGTATTTTCACCCCGTTTCACCGAATTATTAAAAATCTTTTCCATCAAAACAAAAAAATCTCATAGCCCGCAAAGCGTTTTGCTTTTACATTTATTATCCGTACAGCAAAGTCGTGGAACTCACTGCCCGCGTCTTTTTTCCCCGAACAGTATAATCTGGGAGTCTTCAAATCTTGAGTGAATAGGTATCTTCTAGGTAAGCATGCTACATCTTCGGCCGCATTATTGCTTCCATCAGGTGAGATAGCGGTCAAATGCTTACCTACCATTCATAAAAAAAGGTAAATTATAATAATCAAAAAAGCCCTCATTTTCTACCAACATCATAAAAAAAGGAGGTAGTCAATTCAATTGTATTTTTTACCGACTTCCCAAAAAAGGAGAAGGTACTCAAGTCGAATGTATTTTTTTTTTATGTGTTACCTCATAACTTCTCTCCACGTGAGTCGATTTCAAATTTTTTTTTTAGTTTGAAAGATGTTACTTTCTAATTGGTCCCATTAAAATTTGATCAAGATCTGATCAGTATAGTTCTTGAAATATCGTCAATAATGTCTATTTTGTGACGAATAATGCGTACTTTGACGATGTTCTGGTTTACCCGACTTCAAAAGTTACCTCACAACTTCTTTCGTTGTGAGCCGATTTTGATGATTATTTTTTTATTTGAAAGCTGGTGGATCAAGGTTCCGATGATAAAGCGGTAAAGTCGGTTTTTTTAAGTTTGCTTGCGTTTTATTATTTATGTGTGTTACCTCATAACTCTTTCCACGTGAACCGATTTTGAATTGTTTTTTGTTTGAAAGCTGTTGCTTTCCCATTGGTCCCATTTAAATTTGATCAAGATCTGATCAGATTTATTACGTGAGGTGATTTTGGCGAATATTCGACCCCCTCTCTCCCCTTGGTGGCATGTCGTGAGATTTTACTCGACCCCCTCCTCCTCCCCTAATCTCGCGTGAGATTTTACTCCTCCTCCCCTAATCTCGCGTGAGATTTTTCACAATGCGTATATTTAACGTAAATAAGTTAATCTGTGCTTTTTTGCGTTGAATTTATGTAACACATATTTTGTTTCATTCTATTTATTCAGGACTAGTAGTTTTTTTACTTAATTTAACCCAGTTTGTTCGCAATTTTACACTGTTTCTTGCAAACAATTATGTGATATATGCTGAGACCGTTGGCTCAGTTGGGAGAGCGTTCGCCTTCTAAGCAGGGGTTTCTGGTTCAATTCCCAGTGGGAACACAAGTTTTCTCCTCAAGGAAAATGTGAGTTTCTGGTTCTGGTTGTGATTGTGTGTGTGATGTGAATGTTTCCGGCACCCACGACACGAACTAAGTGTACTAACAAGTCATCGAACTAAGTGTGGGGCTGTAAGTGTGTAAGCGTTTATGTTTGAGACGCTCCCTCTCCCCCACGTGAGATATCTAGCTCAAACCGTAAAAGTACGTTTCGTCGACACATTCATGTCACGTACTGTCACGTATGCGTAAAAACGTAAACACGCTACAGTGACAGATTGAAGTTACTTGCATTATAAGATGCTCGAGTTTTGTAGCTAGGAGACCAAGATTTTTAATCAATTTAAAAGCCGTCTTTCTATTCTCTCTCATTTGAAAACAATTAGCGAAATTGCATTTTATTCACTTAAGATTTTTTGTTTTGATTCTGATTAATTCGTAGAAAAAAGAGAGAAGATCGATAAATACGCAGATGAAAACCGGAAAAAAAAGATCATCTCAATATCATGATGATGTTCTTTTTTATTGATTTAGTCGTAGCAGAAATAAAGTTGAAAAACAAAAACATCGATAGATACGTCTTTAAGTCGCAGATAAAAACCGGAAAATGAAAAAAACAGATAAGCTATAAATTTAAAAAAAAATACGAAAAATTCGCGAAAATAATACCTTATTCGCTAATTCCCCCATGCCCGTTTTACCATCTAACAACAAGACAAACTGTCAAACGTCATCCATATATGGTTGACATATCTCCAGTTCGCTCGAAGCGTTTCGCTTCTACGTTTATCATCCGTACAGCGAAGGAGTGGAACTCATTGCCCTTGTCTTTGTATCCCGAACAGTATAATCTGGGAGTCTTCAAGTCAAGAGTGAATAGGTACCTTCTAGGCAAGCATGCTACATCTTCGGCCGCATCGTCGCTTTCCATCAGGTGAGATTGTGGGCAAACGCTTGCTTATAGTACGTAAAAAAATTAAAAAAATTAACACATTTCAGTTGCTTAACATGGGTTGTATACCTACTGCTGCATAATAGGATTAAACGATATTCAGGTAGAATAGAACCATGCATATATAAATATATATTTATATATATATATATATATATGCACACCCCCCCGTCAATTTTTTTAAATAATCGAGAGTCAAATGTATAAAATTTTTTTGAAGAGGTGCGTGCACTTTTAGAATGGTGCTACACTAGTTATTGTCTCAAAAAGGGATTTTAATAACCTCAATTAATTTCAACGACCTACTCAGTAAAACTGGCCACCTTTATAATCGGTTAAAGATGATGATACTGAACCACGCACACGAATCAATTACCTTTGCTTGAGGCCTAGTTTTACCAAACTCCCGTTTAACTGGGAAATGGCGGTTAAATAATGAGTTAACTCTCAAATCAAATGTCATCGGTGAAAATCACAAGTCACGGTGAAAGACATTAAGGATTTGTAACCTCGCGGCATGCGTCGAAACCCGAGATCATTCCAACCAGAGAACTTGTCAAGACGAATCAAACGAGCTAGGGTTTATCTTATTTAGTTGAGAAGTTCGGACTCTACGGTCATCAGATACAATGCTTGTTTCAAAAAGAACGTTAAAGATAATATACTTAAAATGATTACCAAAGCCTTATAATGTTAACAAACTTCTCTGAGCACAGTTATTAGTATAATATATATATATATATACATATATATATATATATTATATATTTTTTTTATTAGTATGTATAATCTTAAGTATTTTATATTTATGTACATTACAATTAGATAGAAATTTCATTTACATATATTTTCTTTATCCCTGATTGATGCACGCCTCATGTCATTTCATTTTCCACCGCTGGATGACTGGTAGAGAATGCTTTTAGCATTAAGTCCTCCTTTTGTAAACTTTTTACTGTGCAATAAAGTATTAAATAATAATAATAAGTTCGTATGTCACTCTTCCGTCTCCATCATCCGACTATCCATGGTCTCGTACCATTGTATTGTCACCAAAGATAATTATGTAAGTACATGAAATTTGAGAGTCCAACATGCATCGGGAAGTGTCCCGATGCCCGTCACAAAAATTTATTTCTATTTCTACTTCTTCGTGACAAAACATAAACACACTCAAGAGGCAGTATCAAAAACAGTTTATGTCACAAACCGGCTCCTCACTCCTCCAACTCAGCATAATGTAATGGCTGTACACCAGCGCTGGTCTTCCGATGGAGCCGTTTGGTGAAGTCACGGCATAGATATACAATACACACACATGTTTTTTTTTGAGTCGGTTAAAAAGACATTTGAGACATAACCGTAGAATTAAGAACGGATCGTTTACTTGTTTGATGAACTCCACCCCAAACAATTTCAGTTGTTATCAGTATTTTGCATCAAAACAATTCGAATACACATTTACATTAATTGGTAATACTTATTAATGACGATGTGACAGTAATAAACTGACTTCACTGATAATATAAACGAAACCCTTCATTTTAACGGCTCATTTTATTTTAAGCTTTCACACAGCCCCACACGACGTACAAAGAAATGTATCGTGGTTACCGAAGACATTTAGACCATTTACGTGATAACGTCTTATAAATTGATGATCACCGGCTGCACACACGAAAAAGTGTCACGTTCCGCCTGGTTACCAACTACTACATTTTGAACATCTTCAATGATCTTCTTGGCTTGTCAAAGGTCAGCGCGAGATGGGTGTGAGCCTGAGCGTGCAAGCGAGAGCCGGAACAAGCAGAGAGGCACGATCGGCCTAAGCGTTCGTCTTATGACGTTATCACGCAAAGTTATCGTCCATAAACCGACTTTACAGGCAACTAATTTTTTTACTATTTTTTCAGACCGTGGGATGTCGTTGAAAAAAACTTTGCAAGTAGAGTACGGAACAGTTTTTGAAACAAATTTAATTTGGAATGTAACAATTTGGTAGGTCACTAAAGTCACTGTTTTTAGACCTATTTTGTCCCGGGGTCTATCTCAAAGACGGGTTCACATTTAAAGCTGAAACTTAAGTATAATATGTGTTACATCCTGTGCTTGAACAACCTATAGAGAAATCAACGTATTATTTTTAAAATCAAAAGTTATAAGCAATTAACTGCAAAAGATTTTTCTTAATTAGGCAAAATATAGGCGCGAGATACGGCGCGAAAGGCTAGTTATACTATTGATTGTAACTGGTTTTGTGTCAATCATATTTCTCTCCACACTGAGAATAGACCACGTCTCAAAGGATTTTCCACAATATTCAAGTATTGCCAGTGCAGTAGTTCAAGTACCTTGAGCGTAGAACACGTTTTAAATCAAAAACAGTTGAACAGAACCTGCGCTCGACTCGTCTCTTAGGATTACTGTTTCATTTTCTAGTATTCTCTCCCTCCCACAAGTAAACATAGTACCTATTATATTTTGCTCTATCAAGCAAATATTGGAATTTTTCTGCAATTGAAATGAAATAACACAAAATGTGTTTGTAATTAATCTATCAATGTCATATACAGGTGAGACGGTACTTCACACCAGGACAGTTGCTTAATTTGTATCAAGCACAAGTCCGCTCATGTATGGAGTACTGTTCTCATCTTTGGGACGGTTCAGCTGAGCTTGAGGCTCTTGATACCATAGAGCGAAGAGCCAAGAGGCTCATTGACAGCGAGCAGTTAGCCGATGAAAGGCTTCAAAGAAACATTCACATCACACACACATTACACCCAGAACCAGAAGCACAAATATCCCTTGGGAAGGAATTTGTGCTCCTGCCGGGAATGGAACCCAGGACCCACGGCGCAGAGGGCGGGCACCTGTCCACTGCGCCAACTGGGTCGTCAAAAACAAATCTAAATATAGAACTAATCTATTTTCAGATTGAGCGTTTGAGTCAAGTTAGATCAAAAGCCTCAGCTCAGGGGTTTAGGGGAGGAATTAAACGCTGACGATTTCATTTATGGAATTTCGATATTACAAGGAATGGAAAGAGACGTGTTTTGGTTTTAAATTTTTGATAGGCTAGCGTTGACAATGGTCAATATGGAACACTATAACCATTTCAAGTAAGTAAAAAATAGGAGTTTTGCAGCGAAAGTGAAAAAATGGCGTTGTTGATTTTGTATAATTTTCCAAAACCTGTGATTCTTCGAGTGTTAATGTGTGATAATGGTGGATTATTAACCGTTAATACTTAGTTAACGTGCATAAGTGTAGGCAAGTCATACAAAGTTGAAATACGTGATTTTCGCATTTGCTCCAAAACTCCAATAGAAGTTCTGGTAACGTTTCTACCAGTTTACTAGGGCAAGACTTGACTATGACTGGACCTTGACTGTTTTACTTGACTTTGACTGTGACTTGTGACTGGGACTTTTAATATGAAATACACTTGAAATATATAAAGACTTGACACTGGTTAAATGCAAAAGATTGCAAAGCCAATATTAAAGAAAAAAAAGTAAAAAATAAATTGATTAAATCTATGTAACTTACGAAAAATAAAATGTTTCGCCTTATTAGAGAAAAAAAAGAGTAAGTGTTATACCATTTCAGAATCCTTATTAATTGCGTCTACTTTTAAAGCTACTTGTCAAATACACGCTGTAATTTTTTTAAAGGACAATAATACATTTTACTTGAGTTAGTAGTTTACTAACAATAATTTTGAAAACTTGGTTGGGAGAAACGTGATAGTTTTTTCTGGACAAGAACAGATGGTATACATTTTTTTTTATTTTTATTAATGGCATTTTTTTAAATACATAATAAAGATTTTTTCATATATTTTTTTGTTAACAGTTATGACTTAGCTTGTCACCCGGTTCTAGCTTGACGTCGATTTCCGGGACACGTTGTATATAATTCTTATGTACGTGTGCATGTGACTGAACTATTTCTAAACAACTGGACCGATATATATATTTTTCTATACTATATAGGCAAGCATTTGACCGCTATCTCACCTGATGGAAAGTGACGATGCGATTGATGGTGTTGATGATTTTTTTGTATTTAGATGGATTCTAGAAAGGTTTAAATCTTGGCAGATTAAATAATCCACGAAAAAAAATATGCAAAAAAAAACATTTTCTCATGGACAGAAATACGTCACGCTAGACAAACATAAACATGAAGGACAAAATAATGTAGTCAATGAGTTTTTAGTATGGTATTAATTACAAGGCAACCATAAACGTGAAAGAGGTTTAATGCTTTTTTTCTTTACGCGGCATTCCAGCAGATAGATAATTTTGTGTTTTTTTATGTCAGATAGGTAAGCATTTGGCCGCTATCTCACCTGATGGAAAATGACGATGCGGCCGAAGGCCTATCTATATATTCACTCAAGGCAGTATAATTTGGGAGTCTTCAAGACTCCCAAATGCCTATGTGTTATGTGCCTATGTGTTCGGGGAACAAGGACGCGGGCAGTGAGTTGCGCTCCTTCGCTGTACGGATAATAAAATAAGCAAAACGCTTCGAGCGGATATGAGGTATGTCAACCATATATGGATGACGTTAGTTTGTTCGTCTTGTGGTCCGATTATAGAAAGGGCAAGAAGGAATCAACTGGTGTAATTCGAGTGCACACTCTCCGAAATGCAAGCGATAGAACACCGACAGGCTAGCTACCTTACGTCGATGACTGAGGCTCTGTATTCATTGTTCTCACTTTTGGACTCATTGTAGTAGGTATTCGTTAGTACTATTAATTGTTAGGGGTAGGCATCAGATCTATAAAAATGTGTAAACAAAAAATCTGATAAGTCCACATCTTCAGAAACCACCACAAAGGATCCGACGATAAAAACTAAACGATGTTTTTATCGATACTATACAATAAGCGTTCCTTTTACATGCTTTTTATTTCTAAACGTAAATAGAACATCAGTATACTTAGGTAAAACAACCAGTTGTAGGCCTTATTACAATAGCATTAAATAGCTTTATTTACCTCTAGCATAAAGAAGCGTCGCACTATAAATAAGGAGTAGTAAGAGAACTTCACATATACTGCAATGCAATATTACGTGTATTTTTGTTACCAGAAAGCTCTCGCACCCTGTATAGAATAGAATAAATTAATCTTTACTGAAAAACAGTTGCATTTAGATATTTTAGGTTAGTCATAAAGTATCATGAAAATTAAAACTATCATTAGTATTACACGTAATTTATGTTGTATACGGCTTGAAACACGTAGAAAATGTCGACTTACTTACGCTACGTGTTTCAAGCCGTATACAACACTAGCCGTGCCCCGCGGCTTCGCCCGCTATCTATTATCAAGTTAAAAAGTAGCCTATGTGTTAATCCTAAGTATAATCTATGTACATTCCAAATTTCAACCAAATCCGTTCAGCCGTTAAAGCGTGAAGAGGGAACAAACTTACACACAAACTTTCGGATTTATAATATTAGTAGGATAAATCATAAAGTATCATTTGCAATAGCCGTACCACGAAAGACATGGGTCTCAATGATTGGAATAAGGTCCCAAAGGGTTACTGGTATTTTACAAATTACTCAGTATTTTGGTTGTCTGGAAGAAATCGCTTTGAGGGATAATACCGCCTTTTGTGCTCCCATGTTAAATTTAAGATTTCTTTGTTGGTGTGAAAATAAATAATTTATCTTTCTTTCTAAATTCCAATAGATTTTCGAATTTTGGGACCTGTTGTCGCAGTGGACAAGTCTTTGTTTACTAAGCGGGTCCTTCAATTCCTGTCAAGGCAAATTTTGCTTTAGTCATTAGGTGTGATTGACTGTGATTTGAATTCCTTCTCGAGATGGCTGTAGTTTTGCGAATCTGGCAGTAGAGTCATTACTTTTATGAGCCTCTTTGGGGCGAAGCCGCGGGGCACGTCTAGTTTTAAATAAAACATTGTTAAGTAAATCAAATATTTGTAAATATCAATACTGTCCTTACTGTCGTAATTAGATACAACGCGGCCCTTATATATACAGTAAAAGTTTGATGAGCGGGCTTTCAAACCACTTTATTGCTTTCCGTTTATGGCGAGCTATATATTTATATATTATATTTAGATCGCAATATGAATAAATTTGTTTATCATGTCATTGAAATAATTATACAATAGAACAAGTAATATGACCCGGTTGGCACGGTGGACAAGTCTCTGCCCACTGCGCCTTGATTCTTGGGTTCGATTCCCGGCAGGAGCACAACTTTTATTATTTGTGCATCTGGTTCTGGGTGTGATTGTGTGCTAAGTAAATGTTTCCAGCACCCACGATACAAGTCTTTAAAGTTAGTGTGGGGCTGTTAGTGTGAACACGTTTCGTTGTCTCCGCCCTCTACGTCATGTGTTCTGGGTTCGATTCCCGGTAGGAGCACAATTTCCTTCCCATGGGATATTTGTGCTTCTGGTTCTGGGTGTAATGTGTGTGTGATGTGAATGTTTCCGGCACCCACGACACTAGTCTTTGAACTTATTGTGGGGCTGTGAGTGTGAAGCCGTTTGTTTTTGTTTTTGTGTCTAATTTAGCTTACAACATTAGAGACCGTCAAATAGATAGACAATGGGACAGCTAGGAATTATATCGTTTAGTTAAACCAAGACAATAATTTCTATCAGGCCTCCGATCGAGCGGGATCGGTTTCAATTCAAAGACGTTTGATTTTTTTTGGAACATTTTGAAATAAATTTGCTTAAGGTTTGGGAAGGTTTATTAACAGTTAACTATATTAAACTGAACCTATTTAACCGACTGTATTTTTAATTTTTTTATTTGTATCTCAGAACTTTTTCCTAGGTGAACCGATTTTGATGATCCTTTTTTTTAAGTTGGAGCTTCCTATGTGGTTCCATTTAAATTTGATCAGGTTCTGACTATTATTTTGCTTTCGAGTTATCCCCATACGCAAATCTGATCAAAGGTTCCGAAGATAAAGTGGTGAAGTCGGTTATGTTTCAATGTTATATTTGAAGTCGGTTTTTTAAGCTTTGCTTGCGTTTAAATTATTTGTATCAAGATTCGGCTCAGTATATTTTTATTTCAGTAGGTACGTGTACAGAATTCTTACTATTATCCTTCCGCTTTCTCCTAAAACTTTCACCAATAAGGTTTTATTATGAGCCCACACAACTGTGGCCGCCGAGCTCAATCGCAACCCTTAATTCCACCCCTTGTCACCATTAGACGAGATAAAAAACCAGCCCTTATTGTACGTAGTAAGATATTTGACGTTTCTGGATGGAAAAGGATTTTTTTTTATTGGATATATATTATTGGTCCTCTGTTATTGAAGCTCTGACCGCGGCTTCGTGATAAAGGGCGGCTTTTTGGGATAGGATTGGATATAGGATACGTGAATAGAGAGCGGCAGACTTTTCTTCTTGTATCGAAGGTTTATTGGAAATGCGGATGTGCTTCAATGACGGGCGATGATGTTGTCTCTTTGAAAAAGGAACAAGGAAAGGGCACTCATTACCGAGTACTTAAGTCGACTATATTATTATTATTTTTTTTAGTTTCGTTTCACGTGAACCGATTTCGAATTTTTTTTTGTCGTTTGAAAGAGATTGCTTTTCAATTGGTCCCATTTTTTTTAAACTTTGCTTGCGTTTAATTATTTTAACTGAACATAAAATTATACCCATCTGTAGAGGTAGGATTATTTTGCAGTGTCCGCCTGGGGCAGTACCACATCACTGCTAGACATTTATCCGGCAAGCAGTTGTGTGCAAACATCACTGTGTGCAGGATTACAGGGCAATGTTTCCAGTTAAATGACAGGGCATTAAGATATTTAACATCTAATATCTCAGAGTGAGGAGCGCAGTTTTGTGCCACACATTTTTGACAAGCTCGATTTTTTTACCCAGGCACCATCCCTGACTATAGTTTTTTTTTATTTGGCTTCGCAATCTTGTGCATTTAGCCAGTGTCAAGTAAGAATATATTTCAAGTGTATTTTAAATTAAAAGTCCAAGTCAAGTAAACAAGTCAAGGTCCAGTCATAATCAATTCATGCCCCAGTAAAGTGGTCTAACCTTTACCAAAACTTTCATTTGAGTTTTGGAGTGAAGACGAAAATCACTTTTTTCAACTTTGTATAATTTGCCTACACTTATACACGTTTACTAAGTATTGACGGTTAAAAGTCCACCATTATTACACACAAAAACTCCAAGAATCACAGGTTTTGGAAAATTATACGAAATCAACGACGCCATTTTTTCACTTTCGCGCCAAAACTCTGCAATAGTTTCATCTAAAAAAAAAATAGGCAACTGGTCCGTAGATGTAGCTTTTTATAACCGAATATGTACAAAGGCGGTGAGCCTTTGTACATATTCGGTTATCAAACCTCCTTGGTAACAATTTCACCAAATTTAGGACGGACGGCTATATTTTCTTGAACTACGTACCTAATAAGACCAGACTGGCTGCAGCCGGCCTAAATTAAGCATTCTTATATAAACTTATGCTGACCTTTTTCCCAGTATTCACTGGCAGAGCCTCAAACAATTAGAGTGAGCGGGCTTAAGTTTATCTCAAGATTGTGTGCCACAATTTAGAAGTACAGGCGGACTGCAGTAATATATTTTTATTAAATTTTGTACAGAAACAGAACCCGCTTTGTCAATATTTTTACAGACTTCAAAAAAGGGAAGGTACTATGTTCGTCTGTATGTATTTTTTTTATGTATGTTCACCTATTTCTCCCCCATTTGTGGACTGATTCTCAAAATTATTTTTTTGTTTGGTAAATTATAATAATATATACTTCGGAGGTGGATATAAATAATATCGAAATCGATCAAGCCATAACCAAAATATAAGCGGTGAAGTCGGTTTCTATGGTTCCGTACCCAAAGGGTAAAAACGGGACCCTATTACTGAGACTTCGCTGTCTGTCCGTTCGTCCGTCCGTCTGTCACTAGGCTGTATCTCAAGAACGGTGATAGCTAGATAGCTTCGTGCGCGAGTCCGACTCGCACTTGGCCGGTTTTATTTATTTTAAGCTTTGCTTACGTTTAAATTATCTCGATATGAGTTTAAATGGCACAATATTAAGTATTAAGTTATATATAAATTACAGAAACATTAAAAGTCAGTGGCAAAAAAAAAAGTTTGTTCAGGCTGAAAATACTTTATAAGGTTAGACCTTTCCTTAACGTTAAACTTAGGTCTACACTTGTGAGTCTCTAAATATTTCCAAACTAAACTATGTAAACGTTGTGAACGGTCCTTGTCAAAAAAAAAAAGAAGTGAGTGATTTATCCAAAGGGTCCAAAATGCTTGTGCAATTTCTGTTACATGTTCTTCTTCGTGCTCATATTACTCCATTTCTTAATCAGGCAAACCTGACGAAGATGATTGCTCGCAGAAAGCTCCATTTGACCATTTTACTTTTGGTGTAATACATTCTAAACAGCCAGACAATTTATGGAATAAATTGACATGACCAGCAGAAGATCGTAGATATCGCACTAGAGCCCCAGAATACTCACTGGTAACACTTAGCTACAGAACTATGTCCTTTCGAGGAAGCTTTCGGTTTGCTGCCAGCAAATGCTGGAATGTAATTTTTCCTACATGGGACGACCACATACATGACAACCCAGTTGGTGCAGTGGACAGGTGCCCGCCCTCTGCGCCGTGGGTCCTGGGTTCGATTCCCGGCAGGAGCACAAATTCCTTCCCAAGGGATATTTGTGCTTCTGGTTCTGGGTGTAATGTGTGTGATGTGAATGTTTCCGGCACCCACGAAACAAGTCTTTGAACTTAGTGTGGGGCTGTGAGTGTGAAAGCGTTTGTTTGTCCTAATCCTTAAAAATAAATTCAATATCGGTTCACGTGGAATGAAATTATGAGGTAACACACATAAAAAAAAAATACATTTGACTATAGTACCTCCTCCTTTTTTGTGAAGTCGGTAGAAAAGAGAAATCTTGATTTAAGAGCGACGCGCCGATTTCGCGGAAAAAAATTATAACGCACCTGCCATTTATTGCATAATGGCCGACGCCAGCGAAAGGGATAAACAAATAAAAAATAACTCAAAGGCCAATTCGCTGCATCTTATGACTTAGCCCATTTAACAAAGACAGTTTATATCCAGCCTAGTTATAAACAGCTTTGTGAATGCCTGAGGATTAACCCTATCGGCCTTACCCTGGATCAATCTCTATACCTATCTCAAGGCACCTGTCTTAGCAACGTAGAATTTATAAGCCTAAACATTAATTGTTAGCTCTTTTAAGACTTATATGATACAAATAGATACTCTTTATTGCACACTGAGAAAAATAATTAAAAATAACAGAAAATATAAACAACATAGCAGTGCAATCGACGGCCTATCGCTGCTTACAACTTCTCTTTATTGAACACAAAAAAAAATACAAATAACAGAAAATAGTAACATCATAGCGGCGGCCTTATCGCTAAGCAGCGATCTCGTCCAGACAACCTTAGGGTGGAGATAATACTAAAGTTTAAAAAAAACTGATCGGTGGTGCGGCAATGAATGACAAATTTCATAAATTTTGTTTTTAAGCTTTCACACTCACAGCCCCACACTAAGTTGACTCGTGGGTGCCGAAAACATTCACATCACACGCACAATCACAACCAGAACCAGTAACACACATCATAGAGGATAAAACTTGTGTTCTCACCGGGAATCGAACCCGATACCCCTGCTTAGAAGGCGAACGCTCACCCAACTAAACAAACGGCCAGTACATTATATGTTAACCTTAATTTATTTAAATTTTATTATATCCATTTCAAATATAATTAAACGCAAGCAAAGCTTTTCACCGCTTTATCTTCGGAACTTTGATCAGATCGTCAATAATGCGTGTTGTTACTAAACACTATTTCAAGAGCTACTGATCAGATCTTGATCAAATTTAAATGATTAGAAAGCAACATCTTTCTAACAAAAAAAATAACATAATCGGTTCACGTGGAATTAAGTTATGAGGTAACACACATAAAAAATACAGTCGACTTGAGTAGGTACCTCCTCCTTTTTTGTGAAGTCGGTAGAAAAACCGACAAGACGTATTAAACATGCATTATTGACGATAGCTCAAAAACTACTGACCAGATCTTGATCAAATTTAAATGGGACCAATAAGAAAGTAACAGCATTCAAACAAAAAAATAACATTACAAAATTGGTTCACGTGGAATGAAGTTATGAGGTAACACACATAAACAAATACAGTCGACTTGAGTACCTCCTCCTTTTTTGTGAAGTCGGTGGAAAAACCGACTTCGCCGCTTTATGTTCGGAACCTTGATCAGATTGCAAGACGTATTAAACATGCATTATTGACGATAGCTCAAAAACTACTGACCAGATCTTGATCAAATTTAAATGGGACCAATAAAAAAGTAACAGCATTCGAACAAAAAAATAATATTACAAAATTGGTTCACGTGGAATGAAGTTATGAGGTAACACACATAAAAAAATACAGGGTAGAAAAACCGACTTCACCGCTTTATATTCGGAACCTTGATCAGATTGCAAGACGTATTAAACATGCATTATTGACGATAGCTCAAAAACTACTGATCAGATCTTGATCAAATTTAAATGGGACCAATAAGAAAGTAAAAGAATTCAAACAAAAAAATAACATTACAAAATTGGTTCACGTGGAATGAAGTTATGAGGTAACACATATAAAAAAATACAGTCTGTCAGTAAATTGAGTATCCTCCTCCTTTTTTGTGAAGTCGGTAGAAAACAAGCCATATCCATTTTAGAACACCATTCCAATTAAGAATCCTGTAACACCTCAAATACCTAGGTATTACCGGTATTGGGCTAGAATTCATATGTACTAGATTTAGAACATGCTCCGGGTCTGACCGTACATACCCATTAACCTAATCTCGTTAGGTTAACAGACTGGAAAACTGGTGTTTGTAGCTGGATTTCTATAAACATTGTTTACAACATAATCCACAATATTAATAGAATAGAATAGAAAATTCTTTATTGTACACCAAATACAGTTAGTTAAAGGGGTAATCTTAAAAAACTAAAGTACAATGGGCGGACTTATCGCTAAAAGCGATCTCTTCCAGTCAACCTTTGGATGGCGAGAGGGATAATTTTATATAATGAGGTCGGTGGTGTAAAAACATACTAATAGACATAAATACAACTTACTAATAGACATACCTATATACAGCATTAAATCACATAACTACCGATTTTTGCGTTCTAAAATTTACTAAGAAATGAACAATTACATAAAAAATATAAGCTTTCAAACTCACAGCCCACTAAGTCCGATGACTTGTGCCTTGGGTGCCGGAAACATTCACATCACACACACAATCACAACCAGAACCAGAAACACAAATTTTCCTTCGGGAGAAAACTTGTGTTCCCGCCAGGAATCGAAGCCGATACCCCCCTGCTTAGAAGGTGAACGCTCACCCAACTGAGCCAACGGGCAGTTCACTTTTAAGATCGCTAAATCAAGTTAACATTATAGAGTATATTTAGTGTAGTTTATTTTGTACATGGTCAAATTATTGCTTATCCTCAATAATAAATAATTAAAAGCAAGCAATGCTTAAAAAAACCGAATTCACCGCTTTATCTTCGGAACCTTGATCAGACTAAATATTTTAACACACATTATTGACGATAACTCAAAAACTACTGATCAAATTTAAATAAAGATAAAAATAAAATTTTAAAGTATTTATTCAGGAAGAACGGTATTTGGTACATTTTGATTTAGGGTAAAATATTAATGTGAATAATAATTACGATATTATGTACCTTTTTAAATGGGATCAAAGGGAAAGCAATAGGTTTAAAACAAAAAAATAAAATACAATAGGTTCACGTGAAAAGAAGTTATGAGGAAACACACATAAAAAACGGTCGAATTAAGTACCTCCTCCCTTTTTGTGAAGTCGATAGAGAGAGAGTCGATACGTGCTGGATCGTATTTTCCTCAGCAATTAAGTCTCGCTGTACAACGAGGTAAAGCAGCCAGTAGTTAGAGCACACTGCTGACCTACGATTGATACATTAATGTGAATTTGATTTTTAACCGACTTCAAGAAAAGGAGGAGGTTCATTATTTGAGTATACTTTTTTATGTGTGTTTACCTCAGGTCTTTTTTCAACGTGAACTGATTTTGAAGATTCTTTTTGTATTTGAAAGCTGGTGTTTCCCTTGTGGTCCCATTAAAGATCTGACTAATAGTTTTTGAGTTATCCTCAGTTATAAGTATTTAATTCAATTAATATGAGCTAGGGTTCCTAAGATAAAAAAAAAACTATGATCCAAAGCCAGAAAAGACAATTAAAATGGTATAAAAGAAAATATCAAATATAATTAACTCATACACGAAAGTAAAGAGCAAAATGATGTTTTTATTTTATCCATCCTTGTGTTTGAAAAGAACTCAGCAAGTAGATTACAAAACCGGTTTTAGAAAATATATATTGGAAAATAACAATTTAAAAAACAATAACTGAGCCAACGGGCAGTTAAAAAACAATTGGAACGCAAGCAAAGCTCAAAAAAATCGCTTATATTTTGGTATTATATGTTATATGGGGCCACCTCTGAAGTAAAATCTACCAAACAAAAAAAATCACCAAAATCGATTCATAATTGGCGGATATATCGCGTAACATATACACAAAAAAAACGATACAGTCGAATTGAGAACCTCCTTTTTTGAAGCCAGTTGAAAATAAGCTATCTATCGGTATTCTATCGTTTGCATTTTGGAGAGTGTGCGCAGGAATTACATGAGCTAATTCCACCATGCCCATTTTACCATTTTACAACCAGACAAACTGTCAAACGTCATCCATTTATGGTTGACATACCTCCAGTTCGCTCGAAGCGTTTTGCTTCTACGTTCATCATCCGTACAGCGAAGGAGTGGAATTCATTGCCTGCGTCATTGTTCCCCGAGGGGTATAATCTGGGAGTCTTCAAGTCAAGAGTGAATAGGTATCTTCTAGGCAAGCATGTTACATCTTCGGCTGCATCGTCACTTTCCATCAGGTGAGATAGTGGTCAAATGCTTGCCTATAATGCATAAAAAATAAAAAAAAGCTTTCTTAATTAATGCCTTAAAAGCATAAGAAAATTATGTATATATGCAAATATGTTTCTAGCTGTTTACAAGCTTTTATAAACAGCTAGGAACACATTTCACAAGATATTTCCAGCTATCCGCTGAAGGTAGAGTTTCAGAGTTACCGAGATCCAAATATCTCAACAAGGCAGTGACAGTTAGACAGGCTGAAGCCGCAAAAGATAAGCTAACAGACTGACAGTCTGAAATTCAGTAGTTGAAATCGCTTGGAAACTATTGTGTTTCTCTATCAAGTGTTGTTTGTTAGATTATTTTGGTTTGTTTTGCTTTTAGAATCCTACACACAGGGCAACCTAGTTAGGAGTAGGGATTTATCCATGTAGGTACACAACAAATATCTTTTTTTTTTATGCCTGATGGGCAAGCATTTGACCACAATCTCACCTGATGGAAAGTGACGATGCGGCCGAAGATGTAGCATGCTTGCCTAGAAGGTACATATTCACTCTTAACTTGAAGACTCCCAAATTGTACCGTTCGGGGAACAAAGACGAAGGCAATGTGTTCCACTCCTTTGCAGTATCTGATCAGGATAGTTTATTTATGAACCACCTGTATAAGCCAAGTTATAATATAAGATGCTGTGTTGACACACATTAGTGTTTCTACTATTCCTATAGCTAGTTATAAGTACATGGAGTGTAACAAATTAGTTAAGTTTATGTTCAAATTTATTATAATACATAATATAAATTATTGTATTCATAATTTGTTAAAACTATCGTGAGTATTACACATTATGTTATGTTATATTCGGCTTAAAACACGAAAATTTTTGACTTACTTTGTAGTCAACTAGTTTCGGACAAGTTAGTTGTCCGAAACTAGTTGACTACAAAGTAAGTCAAAAATATCATAATTTGTTTACACTTTTAAGGCATTAATTTGGAAGGCTTATAATAAAACAAATGACTACATTAAGACAAGGATGCATAGAGGCAAACTGCACATGCGCTTTTTGGCGACTACATAATGTAGATATACCTAGGTTAATATATTTTCTGTATTAGTAATATAAGAATGTAATAGTGTTAAGAGTGTTTTAAAGAAGATGAATGATAATTGAAACGCAAGCAAAGCATAAAAAACCGACTTCACCGCTTATATTTCAAACAAACAAACAACAAACAAACTCATTCACACTCACAGCCCCACACTAAGTCCAAAGACTTGTATCGTGGGTGCCGGAAACATTCACATCACACACACATTACACCCAGAACCAGAAGCACAAATATCCCTTGGGAAGGAATTTGTGCTCCTGCCGGGAATCGAACCCAGGACCCACGGCGCAGAGGGCGGACACCTGTCCACTGCGCCAACTGGGTCGTCATTTCAGTTTTGGCTTGACCGACTTCGATAAAATTTATATGGGACCACCTCTGAAGTATACTCTACCAAACAAAAAATCATCAAATCGATTTATAATTGGCGGAGACATCGCGTAAAATACATATAAAAAGACATACAGTCGAATTGAGAACTTCCTTTTTTGAAGTCGATTGAAAAGATGCGGCGCCAACATTCTTGCCAAGTTCTTCTCGAGTTCGCTGTAATTTTGCGAATCTGGCAGTAGAGTCATTAACTTTCATGAGAGATCTTTGAGACTCATGTGAATAAAGGATTTTTTAATATTTTAAACTAACATTTTATTTATAAAAACACTACACACGGGAGGTATGGCGCGAAAGTGAAAAAATGACAATCCTACTAATATTATAAATCCGAAAGTTTGTGTATAAGTGTGTAAGTATGTTTGTTGCCTCTTCACGCTTTAACGGCTGAACGTATTTGGATGAAATTTGGAATGTACATAGATTATACCTAGTGATTCTGATGGTACAATATTAACTACTTTTAGTTCGTGAACGTGCACGAGTGTAGGCAAATCATACAAAATTTAAAAACGTGATTTTCGTTTTTGCTCCAAAACTAATGGAAGTTCTTATAAAGTCACCACTTTACTGGGGCATGACTTGAATATGACTGGACCATGACTCTTTACTTGACTTTGACACTTTACTTGTCACAGTCAAAGTCAAATACAAGAGTCAAGGTCCAGTCATAGTCAAGTCATGCCATACTAAAGTGGTAGAAACTTTTCTAGAACTTTTATTAGCGTTTTGGAGCAAAGGCGAAAATCACGGTTTTCAACTTTGTATAACTTGCCTACACTTTTGCACATTTACTAAGTGTAAACGGTTAATAATCCACCATATTACACATTAATTACTATTACTCAAAAAATCACAGGTTTTGGAAAATTATACAAAATCAACAACGCCATTTTTTCACTTTCGCGGCAAAACTCTCCCAATTAAAGCATTTTCTTTTCGTAGAATCAAAGGTTTTAACAATCCCTATTTGAAAGTAGAGCATTATAAAATTAATAGGGTTAAAGAAACCGGAAGTTCAAAGAGTTTTGAGTGCTTCTAACAAACCTTTTTACTTCTTTTTATGTTTATTCATAGTTAATAAGGCTTAGAAAAGAATATTTTGGGCACTGAATTTATCTTTATAAATTACAGCTTAAAAGACATTAATGCTAAAAAATGTATTTTGCATGCTCAAGATATCAATAACAAAACGAAACTAAAAAAATACTAGCAAGTGATATTCATTCAGATATTGAGATATATTGTAATAAAACAATATAACTGAATATCTAACTGACAAAATTAAATGACATAACACACATAGGACACAATAAAATGACACTTGCGGCAAAATTCCCTTTTTTAGAGTTTGTATTAGAAAGAGGGCCATTTATTCGGCCTTAAACACATAAATATAACTTTTCTTGTGTATCCCTTAATTTCATAAAGGTCATCCATCCTTTATCATAATATATTGAATAAAGATATTTTGGGAACAAGCGGCTTTCCGAGAAGTGCTTAAGGGTTTAAGCATTTTGGGTATCGAGAAAAAGGGATTCCTACTTAAGTAAGAAACAAAGTGGTATAAAAAGTGTTTATTCCCCGATAAAAAATAATATTGTCACGAGATCAAACGCTTTGTAACAGATATATCAAATATACAAACTATTTCGATTCCACAGGTTTATTTTTAGATAAAAATAGGTATTCTGCCCAGCTTTTCCTAGACAACAGTAACTGACAGACAAGCAAATCACATTTTTTCATTATATTTTATCAATAGTAAAATCTGCGTCAAAATACTATTGTTCATCCTGGCTTGCTACCAAAGTAGTTTACCACCATCAAGTTGAAAGTCTGCCGCCAAGCCAAATACGGTGTTCCGGCAGTTATCCTTGAGAGCCTGCGTATTCCAGGTCTAGTGTGTTTACCAGCTTCGATCACATCGTCACTTACCATCCGGTGAGATAGTGGTCAAACACTAGCCTGTCACAAATAAAAAAAAAAAATCTTTTTGTTATATCTTGCTAACAAAAGATGTCCACAGCGCAGCTTATTATAAGGGACATGACATACGAAGCGCCCGTGGCGCGCGCCTGCCGTCTCCTCCCCCGCACTGCCGTTTTGTATACTGCCGTCCTTCATTAGGAAAAAAGACGTATTTGCATTTTTGACAAAATTTATTAATATATATAAATCAGGAAAAATAGACGCACCTACAAGTATTTTTTTACCGACTTCGCAAAAAAGGGGAGGTACTCAAGTAGACTGTATTTTTTTTTATGTGTGTTACCTCATAACTTCTCTCCGATTGAGCCGATATTGAAATTTTTTTTTAGTTTGAAATATGTTGCTTTCTAATTGGTCCCATTTAAATTTGATCAAGATCTGATCAGTAGTTCTTGAAATATGGTCATTATTGCCTATTTTGTGAGGAATAATGCATATTTTGACGATATTCTCGTTTACCCGACTTCAAAAGTTAATAATAATAATAATAATAAACATTTATTGACATAAGTTTTTACATAAAATTTTATGAATCCATAGGCTCCTGAACTAGTGTTAGAACACTGTGTTTCAGGTGCCAGTGGCTTCTCCCAATAATAAGTCTTATTATATCTTATTACGTCACAAATGTATAAATAATTAATGTACCTAACATTAATTTTGCGTAAACAATATTTATTAATAGGTTGTGGGTGTGGGTGTGTGCCTCAATACTACTAATACTCAATAAGTTACCTCATAACTTCTTTCGTTGTGAGCCGATTTTGATCATTATTTCTTTATTTGAAAGTTGGTGCTTTTCATGTGGTCCCATTGAAATTTGATCAAGATTCTGATCACTAGTTTTTGAGTTATCGTCAATAATGCGTGTTTAATACATTAAATCTGATCAAAGTTCCGAAGATAAAGCGGTAAAGTCGGTTTTTTTAAGCTTTGCTTGCGTTTAATTATCCTCGAATTTAATTAACTTTGTATTTTTTTTAGTTTGTCTCGT
The DNA here is from genome assembly GCA_948107665.1 of Lomographa bimaculata. Lineage (NCBI taxonomy): Eukaryota > Metazoa > Arthropoda > Insecta > Lepidoptera > Geometridae > Lomographa > Lomographa bimaculata. Next base: position 8,223,082 of record OX403610.1, on the reverse strand, counting down.
TGTTTCTATGTTTGAATGTTGGATGCCAATTCCAATTTTACATTCCGTCAAAATTAGACAATATTGATTGCAATATATAAGGTACCGTTTAAAATAAAGAAGTAAATAGATACAGTAGATCAATTTACACGAACATTAAGTCCTGAAATCGCTACGTCTTTGTGCCTTTGGTATCAAAGAACCGACATTTATATTTTCTAACAAAAAACAAACTGCTTCGTAGGATAGTTTACTTTCTGACAAATAAGATTAAATCTTTTTGACGGAGACAAAGCAAGTCGTGCCAAATTAAATTATTCAAAGCTTTTTGTCCTTAAAAGGTTTTGTAGCAAAATGAGGAAAATATCTTACTGTAGGTACTCCATTCTTTGTGTCCAATCACTCATGATTTCGCGAAAATTTTATCTAAAGATACAGAAGAGACTTGAGTGGAAATTTATAACGCTATTCATCACACCCGGGTGGTGCTAATCAGATGACATTTGAGAGGTGGTAGAGCATTTTGTGAGTTGCTCGCCTGGCTTGCTACCAAAGTAGCTTACCACCGTCAAGTTGAAAGTCTGCCGCCAAGCCAAATACGGTGTTCCGGCAGTTATCCTTGAGAGCCTGCGTATTCCAGGTCTAGTGTGTTTACCAGCTTCGATCACATCGTCACTTACCATCAGGTGAGATAGTGGTCAAACACTAGCCTGTCACAAACAAATAAAAAAAAAAAAAAAAAAACTTTTATCATAAAAGCGAAAGTTTGTGAGTGTGTTTGTTATTTCTTCACGTTCAAACGGCTGGATCAATTTCGATGAAATTTTGTATGGAGATAGCTGTTACTCTTGATTAAGAGAGTTTATTCCTTTTGTCTTCCCTCTTGCTCGCGCATTTTAATATTTTTGATAAATACATTTAGTTACGTGCGTTTTTGAAAATGTTTTCAACCAACTATATGAACATTAATACAATGAATGTTTTAATCTACCTTTAGTTTTTCGTATCTTTAAGTTAAACGAAGAAAGCGTAAAAAACACATTGTAATTTGGGAACTTTTGGTTTTTTCTCATCTTATTGAAGGATATGATAGCGAAAAGAAGTTTGAAACATCCTTGTATTAATGTCCATATAGTTAGTTAAAAACATTAACAAAAACACACATACATAATTGTATTTATATATTATTTTTTTTATTTGAGACTAAGCTAGCGTTTGACCAAAATCTCATCTGATGGAAAGCGACGATGCGGTCGAAGATGGAGCACGCTTGCTCAGCAAATACCTATTCACTCTCTTCTTGAACAACCCCATATTATACTTTTCGGGAAACAGTAAAATATCGGATTGTGCGAGCGAGAGAGAAGTCAAAAGGAATAAACCCTCTTAACACGTAGGCTACTTTTATCCCGGTATTCTTGCGGGTTAAACCGCGGGCGCAGCCTAGTTTTACCATAAAAATAAAACCTATTTTATTACGTCGGTTAATACTGTACCTACGTTGGCTTAGGTGCGCGTTCGAGTTTGTTGGTGTATCGGGTTCGATTCCCGGCGGGAACACAAGTTCTCTCCCCAAGGAACATTTGTGTTTCTGGTTCTGGTTGTGATTGTGTGTGTGACGTGAATGTTTCCGGCACCCACGACACAAGTAATTGAACTTAGTGCGAGGCTGTGAGTGTGAAAGCGTTTAATAGCCTTATCGCCGAAAAGTGATCTCTTCAAGACAACATTTGGATGACGTGGAATAACGCAATAGATTTTTTTTATAAGCCGGCCTGGGATCTCTCTCTCTCTCTCTCTTCCTGACTAAATAAAGTGTTGGGGTCAGCCTTCCTACTATTTTCTTTCCACTTCGCTCTGCCCTGGTAGTCAGTTTCGGATAGCTCACATTCTCTCATGTCCTTCTGCAGTACTTCTTTCCACCTTGTTTTTGGTCTGCCTCTGGATCTTTGACCGGGGACAATAAGCCGGCCTGGCATGCTTTTACCAATTAAATATCCTAAATAATAAATGCAAACTGGTAACTAGACAATATATCAAGGATTAATCAAAATACAGATTTTGCTGAACTACTTACCTAATACAAAAAGTCATTGGTCGGCAGTGTGCCCAAAATTCTGGCTGCGTTACCTCGTTGCACAGCGAGACTTAATTGCTGTGCAAAATACAAACCGGCATTTTGGTCACGTGTCGACTCTTTCAGTCTACCAGCCAAATTTCAAGTGCACCTGGTCCCCATGGACCAAGAGTTTCTACTCATAAATGCAAAGAATATAATAATTACTGAAAACCTTTTACAATTTTAATAGGTTGCTTACACCTGTAGAGATTGTCTAAGCTGAAATGACGCGCCCCACCTTCGCATTTACGCACACAAGCGTGTTCGGATTTATCACCCGACTAGTCGACCGTCTTGTACACGTGCAGATCCATTGTTCACTGAACAATCGACGCTCCCATACAGGTGAAGTGTCGTCATTAATATTTGCACTCACACATCTAAATAAACTAATTAACTAGTGGGGCGCGTCATTTCAGCTTGGACGAGCTTTACTAACTCATGTGACTAGCAGTAAACTAACTATTACAAAGATATTAATAACGCGATGTATTCGAAGCCATCTTATATATACGACAAAACCAAACTAACGTGGCGACGTGATATTTACCAAAACAAACGAAACATTGTAAATATATCCTGTATTTATTTTAGTTCACGGGTCTGTGCCCGTATCTTTGTAATGCATTAGCGGAACCGTAGCTAACGCTAAGAGGCCCTATGGTATAGTTACATTTTAATAATAATATATCAGGCTAAATAAAAAAATATGAATATCCTGTTATTATTAAATTTTTTTAATACTGGTGCCTATCTACGGGCTAATTGCGTATATTTCCTAAAACTATATACAGCAAAAATCTAAGCTACCTAGATGACATAGATCTTATTAATTAGTAATTTAAGTGCTCAAGCCTAAGTATTTTTTTTGTTTTCACAATCCAACAGCGTTTACAAACTATATATAGGTAATATTATAAATCCGAAAGTTTGTGTGTAAGTGTGCAAGTGTGTAAGTATGTTTGTTGCCTCTTCACGCTTTAACGGCTGATCGGATTTGGATGATATTTGGAATGTACATATACTATACCTAGGATTAACACATAGGCTACTTTTTAATTTGATAATAGCGGGCGAAGCCGCGGGGCACGGCTTGTAGGTAATAAAAATATTCTAATAGTATAGTCAAAATGGGATCACATATGTTATAATATGAACATTGTCTGATCTTAAAGAAACAATCCATATTGCTTAGAACAAAAAAAAGTAATAAGAGTGCGTGATTCTTTATGTGTGTGTGTATACATCTGGCGGTATTGCCTCTCTAAATTGCAATGCATATACGTTGAGCCCAATAAGTACCAGAATTTTGATCATCCTTCGCCTCAACCAGGCGCTCTGATGGATTTTTGAAAGCTCCCGGTCTCCATTTTCTCAACTCCAAACGGCTCAAATATGTAATCACTGCCGAGGTTTCCATATTTTCGCCGTTTGCGGTATTATTAATACAAATATTTACGAAGAAACATCTGTCTATGCAAAGTACATTTTAACCGCTATATCCGTTTTAAAATGAAAATGACGTCTTTTCACAAGAGATACTAAATTATCTCTCACTTAAAAAGCTATAAACTCCAGGCAAGGATCAGTTGGGACGGAAAAGTGTTATATTCCGGTAGTCATTTATAAACTCGTACAATTTGCAAAATACAGGGCGCATTTTGTGACTTCGATGAAAATAGTATTTTACCGACTTCACAAAAAAGGAGGAGGTACTCAAGTCGACTGTATTTTTTATGTGTTTAACTATTTTTTTTGTTTGATAGGTGTTGCTTTTCAATTGGTCTCATTTAAATTTTATCAAGATCTGACTAGTAGTTTTTGAGTTATCCTCAATAGTGCGTATTCCGTGGACTACATTGACGATGTTCTCGTTTTTAACCGACTCCAAAAAGTTACCTTATAACTTCTTTCTTTGTGCGCCGATTTTGATTATTATTTTTTTGTTAGAAAGGTGCATTCCACGTAGCCCGTTTAAATTTGGTCAAGATCTGATCACTAGTTTTTGAGTTATTGTTAATAATGCATGTTTAATACGTTAGATCTGATCAACTTTTATGTTTTATCTTCATCAGCCTGTATTCGTCCGCTGCTGGATATAGGCCTTTCCCAATGCACGCCACAGAGCTCGATTTTCAGCTCTTCTCTTCCAACCGCTGCCAGCCACTTTACGTATGTCGTCGCTCCACCTAGCCAGAGGGCGTCCTCGCAAACCTTTGCCGAGACGCGGTCTCCACTCTAGAACACGTGTACCCCATCAGTTATCAGTTCTACGGCAAATATGACCTTAGATGCTTATGTATTTGTAAATGTGATGAACTGTAGTAATAAATTTAGAAAAAATATCGCTTTTGGTGAAATTGAACCTGCGGCTGAAGAGTGTCATGTCCTATTGCACTGAACTCAGAGCTACTCAAGCCCTGCCTGATGTGATGAAATTATCCTGTAATGAACTATCCGCTGGCATAGTAACCAGTTCGAAGCAGCGGGTATCGGGTATGATTCAAGAAACCAGAAGCATAAATATCCTTTGGGAAGGAATTGATCCTTGGACCCACGGCGCAGAAGGCCTGTAGTCTAATCTGGTCGTCAAAATACGATTGTTCGAATTGATGCGACGTCGATACGACAGTCGATTGGTTGAAATTTCCGTTGATTCGATGTTCATAACAAAAGAAAATCGTTCGTATTCGACGTCGGTGTAAAGATAATCTATGCCCGGAATTCCGGGCATAGATTGCCCGGAATAGACGAACTGGTCACTGCACCGAATAGATCGTCAAAGTTGGTAGCAAATCAAAGCCGCTTTAAAAAGTTTCTATCTCATATCGGTGTAGACAAGTAGCCCGAAATAAACAAAACACTGTACCGGAATTGTCAGGTTATCCGGTCTTTGAAGAATAAGGCAGGTTCAGCAAAAAATGGTTAACGGCGACCGCTGAGCAAAATTAGGATAAAGTTTTTTATGTGTATACTTACATACAGTTTATGTTATCTTGGTTAGGTTAGTAGTTGTTTATGAAATTACTGCTTCAGTTGCTACCGTTTTCTACCTGACTACGGCAAAACAAATTTTAGCATTGTAAGTATATAATATGTATGTGGATCTATGTATGTTCGTTTTTTCCCTCACAGCGTTTGAACTAATAAACAGATTGTAACGTTTAGGGTTTTTTATGTAGAATATGCAAGCATTTAACCAATATCTCATCTGATGGAAGGTGAAGATGCGGCCCAAGATGTGACATGCTTGCCTAGAAGATACCTGTTCACTCGAGACTTGAAGACTCCCAGATTATACCGTTCGGGGAACAAAGACGCAATTAGTTCCACACGCTGTACGGATGATGGACGTAGTAGCGAAACGCTTCGAGCGAACTGGAGGTTATCGTTAAATTCGTATTAATTCTCGGGTTCTAATTTCTACAGGTTCCATACTCTACGCTTTGTATATCATGTCCTTAATTGTTAATCAAATAAAGTCATCAGGCCTTGTATGGGTGACCTTTTATGGGTGACCATGCTTGTATGGGTGACCTTTTTTTTAGTGGAATTTGTATCTAAGTGTTACCGTGATATGGAGGGGCACGTTGAAATGCTTCCGTCCCAGTTGTTCTTCGTAAGATAACAGTCATTAAGTCATGTCGGATGCCAACAGGCGGGTGTATCTTCTCGGTAAGCATGCTACAATTTCAGCCGCAAACAATAGAAACAGAAGAATGTTGCAAAAAAGGTAGCAACAGTAGCTCGCGTGCCGTGTCTATGCACACGGATAAAAAAAATCTTCAGCCGTATCATGACTTTCCTTCAGATGAGAAAGCGGCCAAATGCTTTTTTTTTTATTCAAGATAGGCAAACTTTTGCTCACAATCTCACCTGATGGTAAGTGATGATGTGGTCGACGATGGAGGAAGCTTGCCTAGAAGATACCTATTCACTCGTGACTTGACTCCCATATTGTACTCATCAGGAAACACCGACTCAGGTAAGGAATTCCATCCCATTGCAGTTCGCATTTGTGGAATATATCTACCATATAGCGGTGTCGCTTAGCAGTTTGTCTGCTTGTCCGATGATAGAACGCTTGATGATAGAATGCTTACTTACATCTGGCATAAAAAATCAATTTACTGGTCTATTCTTACAGTCAAAGCTATCGCTGCAACTTCTTCCAGTTCCTCATTCTCATAATATAAATCCAGCAAAATAAATCTCCCCACAGAAATCTTGTTAATCGAACAATCGAATCTTTTCCCGTTGCAAGGAAACGACGGTGACAATAGAATTTAATATAAGTTTAATCACGAAGTGCAGCGCTGTGAAAACTGGATAAAAATATACTGAGGATAAAAATGGACTTAGTTTGCGGGATAATGGTAAGATGCTCTACGTTAGGAACCATTTGCATATCCGGATCACTTTTTTTCAAAAAGGGAACTGCCTGTTGTATTTTTTTTTTCAATGTAGGCAAACGTTTGACCGCCATCTCACCTGATGGTAAGTAACGATGCGGTTGACGATGGAGCACGTTTACCCAGAAGATGCCTATTCATTCGTGACTTAAAGACTCCCATATTGTATTTATCAGGGAACACAGACTCAGGTAAGGAATTCCATTCTTTTGCAGTTCGCATAATAAATGTGGAGGCAGAACGCTTCGTCCGCATTTGTGGAATATCTACTACTTAGAGTCTGTCTCGATGTCCGATAATAGGATGGGGGAATTTGATTGAGCATTCGCCTTCTAATCAGGGGTATCGGGTTCGATTCGCGGCGGGAACACAAGTTTTCACCCCAAGGGAAATTTGTGTTTCTGATTCTGGTTGTGATTGTGTGTGTATTGTGAATGTTTCCAGCACCACGACACAAGCCATCGAATTTAGTGTGAGCTTGTAAGTGTGAAAGCGTTTGTGTTAAAGGTTTAATTTTCAGAGATTATTGTTTAAATCCAGAGTATAAGCCATTTACATTCCAAATTTCATTGAAATCGGCTTAGTAGTTACTGAGATACGTGGTAACAAACATTAACACACACACACACACAAACTTTCGGATTTATAATATTAGTAGGATAGGATTTAAAAACATTCGCCATGTCGCAACGCCATGTTCGCAACGTTATGAGGTAAATTTATTTTGTATGCCAATAACTTATGTACTGTATTGATACATGGGGTGAATGCGCTAAAACTACATTACTTCCTCTAGTAGAGAGAGTTCAACGCGCTGTTCTCAAAGTTATGAAATCTCTACCGTGTTGATTCCCCACTAAGTCATTGTTTCAAGAAGCAAAGGTTATGAGTGTGCGACAGCTTTTTATCTATATTAAGGCAACATAAAAACCGTCTACAGAACCAAATTAATCGTCACCGCACAGATAGAGAATTTCGAGTGCCTAGTTTTAAAACTTATTACAATAGCAAATATCCTTGCTTCACGGGTGGTTTCTTATGTGACAAAAATTCAAACGATATCCCTTTACATAATTTAAACTACTTTAACGTAAAAAGACTAACAAACAAGCTTGCATGTTCTTACAGTAAAAAATTACACACACCCACATACACACACACAAACATAATATGTCACTAGAATGTAAAAGTTATAAAGTACGACTATTGAGTCGTATGCTGAGTCGTAATCCATATTCATGACACTCACAACATTTCACACTTCTTACTCTTTTATTTGTTATATTTCTGAATATTTTGTATGTACCTATATGTCTGTGTATTTTATTTATTTTGCTGTTTGTTTGACTACATTTACACTTGTAAATGTTGTGTGTGTCATTAATAATAAATGTGTTTTCTTTCTTCTTTCTTTCAATAAATAATTTGAATTTCAATAAAAAAATATGATAGGTAGTTTTATATAGCTATTTTTAGCATTTTCCGATCGCATATTATTATTATAACCTCGTTTCCTGCTCCTGTTGCTACAGTCTACAGGGCTGGGAGTGTAATTGCGTTTGTGTAATATATTTTTATTTGTTATATAGTTGTTTGATGGGAAACTAGCCGAATGTCCATGGACTGGTAATGTAAATCTTTGGGTGCAAGGATATTTATTACAAATAGAATTTTACGATACGCAATTTCAACAACTATTTTAGAAAGGGATCAAACAACCCTGTTCTTTTATTAATGTGAGAACAGCTATACGACCCCTTCCCGAGCTGCTTTCGATGCTTTCGAGCTTATTAGCATTCGCTTGCCTTCTCGACCCTCTTTAGGCAGGCAGTTCAGATTCAAAGGACTTCACCCCAGATAAGGAATATTCAATGAAGTATTTAAAATCGCTGATATGGGTCAGCTAGCGCTCCTTTAATATTGTTGTGCCACATTTTTGTCTGCATCGTCAGTTACTATCAGAGTTAAGTTTTGGTCAAAAAGTGTTAACACATGGACTTTAAGTCACGTGTATCATACCGATGAATTTGATTGAACGTAGCTACGAAATATGGAGGGGACAGATCGAAAAACAATTGAAAATCTCGTAGCTGCTCTACGACTATGCTACGTCTGGTCGTAGATTGCGTAAGGTGCTTGTGCTACGTCATTATTTATTTATTTATTCTTTTGCACAATATAGCTGTACATGCAGGACTTAATGCTGATACAGCATTTCTGCCAGCCATCCGAGAAGGTGCAGGAAAAATCGTGGTAGTGCAGTACAAGAACTATTAACTATTATGACTTAAAATATATTATGTTAAGTTAAAACTCTATCCAAATTTTTAAGTTAAACTACTTATGAGAGCCTTTGAAATTTTGATCTGCAACTTTTTTGTGTGACAAAAAGTAGTGGGGGTTAACACTGGGATGAATAATAAAAATGTTTCCCTTTAATATAAAAGTTTCACTTCTATCGTGTGTCTTTACGTCACACCCTGTTTTTTTTAAGCAGCTAAGAATTAGTTGTGTAGTAACGGCAAAAGATAATTATTTTCTATTTGGAGAATATATCCTTGAGGATATAATCTAGATATAAAAATCAGAAACATGATTGGTAAAAGTGTCCTCGATAGAATTATTCGTTGAAATTGGGCCTATTGATATATTTATATCGTTTATTATTATCCGACTCTAAAAATAGATAAAAGAAATATTTTATCAAATCTTTTCAATAAGAACCCAAATAAATGGTAACCATTTTATTTAAATATAGGTATAAATAGTTTTAAATCGTTTTCCCGCAAAAGTTTTTTTTTTATAATTTATCATTTATCTAGTAAATGATAAGGCAACTTGAATCTAATTTATATGTTTAACTATTTCTACAGACTTAGGTGATTCTTTTTTATTTAAGCCAGTACTTCCCATGTGGTCCCATTAAATTTGACCAAGATCTGACCAGTTGTTTTTGAGTTAAATAATGCGTATTCTGTGGACTACATTGACGATGTTGATATAGTTCCGGATGAACTCACGTTATTTTTTATTAAATCGTGAAAAAAATACGTGAGTACCACCGGAACTAAATCAACATGAATACGACACACGATAGTTTTAATTATATATAGTACATTGACGATGTTCTCGTTTTTAACCGACCTCAAAAGCTATCTCATAACTTCTTTCGTTGTGAGCCGATTTAGATGATTATTTCTCTATTTGAAAGCTGGTGTTTTTCGTGTGGTCCATTTGAATTTGATCAACATCTAACCAGTTGTTTTTGAGTTATCCTCAATAATGAGTTTTAAATTCATTCAATTTGATCCATGGTTCCGAAGATAAAGCGGTTAAGTCGGTTTTTTAAAGCTTTGCTTGCGTTTAAATTATTTAGTTTTAAATATGAATAAACGAGGATCGGAGTACTAACAGATTTTTTTCTAATTTAACACAAAATTATCTGTATATTGTATGCATGTGTACTAGAGCATTATTGTTACTAATTACGTTTATTCAAAAGGTCCTGATTTGCGTAGTAATTAGAAACTTCAGGATAATTACTAACCTCTGAATAACTAACGAACGCAGTCTAATTACGCCTCTATAGCAACTGAAAATAATGTAAATTTTCATGTACGTATTACTTGCTACTAAATCTTGCTAAATCTGAGTGATAAGTGTGAAGCTATGAGTGTGAAATTTGTGTTTCCACAATTATGTAACATTTGTTAAAAATCTGTTGTTCATGTCTATACATGAACAACAGATTTCTAACAAATAATTTAGTGCTATGAATTTTACAAAATTAATCTCAAAACTTTATTAAAACTCACTAAAAAACATGAATTAAATTTACTAAACATAATTTATAAAACAGGTGAAAAACATTTATATTAAAACTGAAGTAATTCATTTATTTATTTAATCAAATTATTTTTTTATAATATTACAATATTATTTAATAAAACCTAATAATTAGTAAACAATTACTAATTAAACATGTATACAATTTCATGCAGGCGCCTATATTGTAATTACACGCTGTTTTAAACCAACTTCAAAAAAAGGAGGAGGTTCTCAATTCGACTAAATTATTTTTATATTAGTGTTACCTCAGAACTTTTTTTTGGGTGAACCGATTTTGATGAATCCTTTTTATTTAAAAGCTGTTGCTTCCTATGTGGTCCCATTTAAATTTGATCAAGATCTTACTAGTAGTTTTTAAGTAAACCTCAATAATACATATTTGATTCATTGGATCTGATCAATGATTATAAAGATAAAGCGGTGAAGTCGTTTTTTTTTGCTTGCGTATAAAGTATTCTTTTTATGACTTTAATATTTATAATTAAATATTTAAGTTTTACAATTTGGACTTTATTAATTAACCTCCTTTCTAGACATTAATCATTATTGATACATAGGTTTATTAAATGAGCATGAATTGTAAAGTGACATATACATAATTTTGAAGATTAAGTCGTTTTTTAAGCTTTTCTTGCGCTTAAATGATATATAAGTCTTTATTATGTACAATAAACACATTAAAACTAGAAAAATACAGAGCACGATGCCACCTGCAGAAGTATAAAACTGTCGCAGATGGCAACGCCCACCTCCGGAAACATCATTAACATATCAAAATAATAAGATACAAAAACAAGTAATTTAAAAAAAAAAAAACAAACATATTATGAATATATTATACATTTTGCTGGTGGTTAATATATAAAAAATAGTCAAACGCAGAACACACCTGCGTCTGGCACAACAATGTTGCAGCTCTCTGCCTTCTGGTCCCGGGTTTTCTTCCCCATCAGGGAACTCTTGCTTTTCATTGAAACTTTCATTTGTGTAGTGAGTGCGTATACATCATTTTTCAGTTTACGATCTCTGAAAAAATAAAGTTATTTAATGTATTTTATAGCTGTACCCGGCATGCTTTGCAATGCCACGTAGAGAAAAAAGCATTTTAACTCTTTCACGTTTATGGTTGCCTAGTACTTTAGTAAGTTTAAGTTAGTAGTAAGTAAAAAAATAAAAAATAAAAAAAATTGCCACAAAACAGTCGCTGAGGCCGAAATCGGCCAGGAAGCATCATTCATCATCATCACCATAATAATGTGTTCTAAAAACTTATTGACTAAATTATTACCTCCTTCATGTTTTTGGTTGCCTAGTACATAAATACCATAATGATTTGTATAAAAACCTTATTAGCTAGGCTAAATTATAACCTCGTTCATGTTTAAAGTTGCCTAGTAATACCATAATCATATGTACTAAAACTTACTCGCTAAATTATTACCTCCTTCATGTTTATAGTTGCCTAGTAGGTAATATGTACTAAAACTTAAGGACTAAATTATTACCTCCTTCATGTTTATGATTGCCTAATACTTTAATACCATAATAATATGTACTAAAAACTTATTGACTAAATTATTACCTCCTTCATGTTTATGTTTGCCTAGTATTTTACCAAAGCCAAGTCACAAAATGTCTATGAGAAAATTATCTTTGATATTTTTATTTTTGTGAATTAATATTTATTCTGTTTGAATCTAAACCATTATTTAATTCATCTGAACACACACAACATATTAATTAAAATTGTTCTAGTCGTTTAGGACGTGCAGAAGAATTATAAATATAAAGATATAAAAATAACTTGGTAAATTACCGCTACCTTAGATTCTTCTTATTATTACAAAAAATTGAGTATTGAATTATGAGAAGGCGCTACGTTAATTATCCAAAGCACTAAAACTCAATTTTATTTTCATTTAATTTCATTTCTTTTATTTTCTAAATTGATTTATTGACATTCAAATTCAAAAATTCATCGACTTCACCGCTTTATCTTCGGAACTTTGATCATATTAGATTTACTAAACACGAATTATTGAAAATATTTCAAGAACTACTGATCAGATCTTGATCAAATTTCAATAAGTCGAATTGGAAAGCAACACCTTTAACAACACAAAAAAAAAAACAAAATCGGTTCACGTGGACCGAAGTAATGAGGTACAAACACACATAAAAATATACAAGCAACTTGAGTACCTCTTTTTGGAAGTCGGTATAAACAAACACATCGGCAATGATCAATGTTTCAGGGAAATGATGTTTATGTTTATGAACCTGTAAGCTTATTTAATTACGCGTTCGCCTTCTAAGCAACGGGTATGGGGTTCGATTCCCGGTGGCAACATAAGTTTTCTCAGCAAATTAAATTAGTATTTCCGATACTGAGTGTGATTGTTTGTGTGATGTGAATGTTTCCGGCAACCACGATACAAATCATTGAACTTATTGTGAATTGTGTGAACGATCACTTTTTATCAAACTTTATTATTATTTCCATCCTAAGGTTGTCTGGAAGAGATCGCTGCTTCTTGATAAGGCAGCAGATTATGCTGTTATGTTGTTACTATTTTATGGGTTGAGGTTATACATCATTATTTTTGGCGAGAAAGGGTTTACTTTGATTTTTTTTTTATTTCCCTACTAATATTATAAATGCGAAAGTTTGTGTGTGCGTGTGAATGTTTGTTACCACGTATCTCCGTAACGAATGAACCGATTTTGAAAAAAATAAGAATGTAGATAGTTCAGGTTCAGGAACAGCACATAGGCTATTTTTAACTCAATTAACGCGGGAAAAGCCGCGGGGCACGGCTAGTTTTTGTATTTTTTATTTGTGACAGGCTAGTGTTCGACCACTATCTCACCTGATGGTAAGTGACGATGTGATCGAATCTAGTAAACACACTAGACCTGGAATACGCAGGCTCTCAAGGATAACTGCCGGAACACCGTATTTGGCTTGGCGGCAGACTTTCAACTTGATGGTGGTAAGCTACTTTAGTAGCAAGCCAGGCGAGCAACTCACAAAATGCTCTACCACCTCTCAAATGTCACCTGATTAGCACCACCCGGGGACCACGTGTAGGGAGTCAGACTTAAGGGGCATCCTCCTACGGACGTGGGTGACTCAGTTTGTTATATTTATGTGTTGAGGTTTTTCTTTTGCATCTAGGTATTCATTTACTATACTTACGAGTGGTGGACATGACAACAGTATACACAGATGCCTGCACACACCACGACGAATACCACGGAGATAATAAAACCATGAAACAATCTTTCTTCTCGCTCACGAAGCCTTGCTGAAAAGGGAAACGAAATAAAATTACCTAATTGCCATTTAATCTATCAAACATTACTGTATTTATTATCCTCTCCATCCTAAGGTTGTCTGGAAGAGATCGCTACTTAGCAATAAGGCCGATTTAATCTATCAAACATTACTGTATTTACTATCGTGTCCATCCTAAGGTTGTCTGGAAGAGATCGCTGCTTAGCAATAAGGCCGATTTAATCTATCAAACATTACTGTATTTACTATCGTGTCCATCCTAAGGTTGTCTGGAAGAGATCGCTGCTTAGCGATAAGGCCGCCAATTGTACTGCTATATTGTTACTATTTTCTTTTATTAATAAAACTAGCTTTTGCCCGCGGCTTCGCTCGCGTTAAGAAGTACAACAAACTTTCATCCCCTATTTTATCCCCTTGGGGGTAGAATTAATCAAAATCCTTTCTTAGCGGATGCCTACGTCATAACATCTACCTGCATGCCAAATTTCAGCCCGATCCGTCCAGTGGTTTGGGCTGTGCGTTGATAGATCACTATGTCAGTCAGTCAGTCACCTTTGAGTTATATATATTATATTATATCTATATATATAAAAGAAAGTCGTGTTAGTTACACTATTTGGCTGAAAATTGGTGGGGAAGTAGCTTAGATCCTAGAGACGGACATAGGATACTTTTTAGGAACGTAATTTTTTTTTTATAGATGTATAAAGATCATTTTCTCACACGTGACTCGAATTTGGTAAAGTACTAGGTAAACATAAACATGAAGGAGGCAATAATATAGTCACGTGGCATTGTAACGCATGCCGGGTATGGCTTTCTAAACATGCACATTCATTGACTGTTAGGCGGAACGAAGGTCGCCGGGACAGCTAGTAGATTATAGATAGAAGATGTTGTCTTGATAAGCAATAATGAGTGTTTGTATTGTATTTAGGATTGAAGGCTATGTTTCTAGTGTAAGTTGCCCGCCGGGATTCGAATCCGATGCTTAGAAGCTGAACGCGCATCCTACTACGCAAGCTAACGGGCAGTTCAAACCTAACATTAAAATTATTATTATAATCATACTAGTTGTTCTCCGCGGCTTCGCCCGCGTAAATAAAAAACATGGCAACAGAATTGTGACCATTACTGAATCCATACAAAACATTACATCAAAATCGGTCCAGCCGTATAGGACGAGTTCAGATCACATACACACGTACAAAATAATTATATATGTAAAGATAATTCGTTTTTTTTTGTTTACCTTCATTCTCATATTTTACAGATGTTTTTCGAAAATAGTCCACAGTGAATATGCAACCCATTTTTTCATCGTATTTAATGAATCTGCAATAGAAATAAAGTAAATTACTAATTTATTTAAAATATTTAATAAGATAAGATAATAGATAAGGTAGTGTTATTACAGTTGTACCATTTCGGGCGTCCGATGTCACAAAATATGATTATACAGACTATACAAATTATTACTAAGTGATATTTGGAATTTATGATGAATAATACAAAACAAAAAACAAACGCATTCACACACACAGCCCCACACTAAGTTCAAAGACTTGTATCGTGGGTGCCGGAAACATTCACATCACAAACACACATGTTACACCCAGAACCAGAAACACAAATATCCCTTGGGAAGGAATTTGTGCTCCTGCCGGGAATCGAACCCCTGACCCACGGCGCAGAGGGCGGAAACCTGTCTACTGCACCAACTGTTCTTCAATAAAGAAGGTTCTCAATTTGACTGTATGTTATTTTTTGTTTGTATGTTACGCGATAATTCCGCCAATTATAAATTGATTTGAAAGATTTTTTTATTTGGTAGATTATACTTCAGAGCTGGTTCTTCATAAATTTTATCAAAACCGATCTAGCCATGACCAAAATATAAGCGGTGAAGTCGTATTTGAAAGCTTTGGTTGCGTTTAAATTAAAAAGAGTGTGTTCAGGAGTTACATGATATAATTCCTCCATGCCCTTTATACCATCAAACAACACGACAAACTGTCAAAAATCATTCATATATGGTTAACATACCTCTAATTCGCTCGAAACGTTTCGCTTATATATACGAATAATAATGACATTTCATAATATTTGTTTAACCAACCTGTTACAACCACATACATCTTGACATTTGTTATATGTATATGTATATTGATATTGTGTGGTAACTTCCTGAAACAAAATAAACACTTTTACACACACAGCCCCACACTAAGTTGAAATACTTGTATCGTGGGTGCCGGAAACATATATCATTTAGCTAGTTGAGCCCAAATTGCGGAGTCTTGGTCACCGACGTAAGGTCGCGAGCCTATCGGTATTCTATCGTATACATTTTGGAGAATGTGCGGAGGAATTATACGAGTTAATTCTACCTTGTCCATTTTACCATCTAACAACAAGACAAACTGTCAAACGTCATCCATATAGGGTTGACATACCTCCAGTTTGCTTGTAGCGTTTCGCTTCTACCTTTATAATCCGTACTGCGAAGGAGTGGAACTCATTGCCCTCGTCTTTGTTCCCCGAACGGTATAATCTGGAAGTCTTCAATTCAAGAGTGAATAGGTACCTTTTAGGCAAGCATGCTACATCTTCGGCCGCATCATCACTTTCCATCAGGTGAGATTGTGATCAAATGCTTGCCTATCAGGCATAAAAAAAATTAAAGTCAAATAAATAACCAGAAAAAGAGGCACAAGTGTTTCTTGGGCTGCTGCAGTGAATCAAATCCAAGAGTGGTGCTTACACAATAACCAGACCTCATCCATAACTGTTAAGAAGTTTTAGATGTTTTCAAACATACGCGCTACCAATTCACCCTTCTCTCTCCCTCTCTTTCTCTCTCTCTCTAACATACACACACACCCACACTTAACACAATAAGTAATTGTCTATTTAACTCACAGTTGTTTCAGCTATGACTGGTGATGTTACTGAAAAAATAAAGCAAATAAAATTACTAGCACAAAATTTTTTTTAAACTGCTATCTACCAACCAGTTGCCTAAATTTCCTAAAACTAAATTAAAACTGTATACGTTTTTACAGCAAAGACATCGAGCTTATAGGTAGCTCAAATGCTCAAGCCCACTACCAGTACTTTATTCCCTGAACGGTACATTCTGGATGTTTTTAAGTCTAGAGTGAATACCTTCTAGGCAAGCATGTTCCATCATCAGCCGCATCGTTACTTTCCATCAGGTGAGATGCTTGCCTATATAGCATAAAAAAAGCGTTCACATTGTGCTGATGACATAGCCTCTCTGAATTGCAATGCTAATACGTTGAGCCAAATAAGTATCAGCATTGAATCACGCGTCGCCTCAATCAGGCGCTCTGAAATAAATATTAACAATTAAAAATATTCTCAGGAAGTAGGATGAAATATTTTTTTTCACCGGCTTCTAAAAAGGAGGAGGTACTATGTTTGACTGTATGTATTTTGTTTTTATGTATTTTCACCGATTTTTTTGGACATTTTCATTTGTGGACCGATCCTCAAAATTATTTTTTTGATAGGCTTATATTTTAGCTTATATTTTAGACGTGGTCCCATATCAATTTTATCGAAATCAATTAAGCCAAAACCAAAATATAAGCGGAGAATACAAATACTCTTTGTTGAAAAACCAATACAATAATCTTAAAAACTAACTAAACAAATAAATCTTAAAGAGGTTTCACAATAGGCGGCCTTATCGCATAAAGCAATCTCTTCCAGACAACCTTAGATAAAGATTTTATAAAGAACTGCATCACTATCTCACTAGACAAAAACTGAAGATGCAGCCTGTCGTAATGCAGATTGTCTAGAAGATATTTTTTTATAATATACATTATAATTAATATTAATTAGATAATTTACTCGAAGACTTGAAGTCACCCGGATCGATCCATAATATAAGTTACAATAATGCTATCAAATACTTATACCATCGAGGAAACGATTCAACATAAGAACTAATAAACACTTTCACACTCACAGCCTCACACCAAGTTCGAAGACCTGTATCATGGACTTCTGTCGTCATTGATAGTTGAATTGCTTTCAAAAATCAAACGTCATCACGTGTGGTTTTGATTAGGACTTTTTTAAGCAATTTGTTAAATTATTTTTTAAGTTATCTACAATTTTGTAGCAATAAAAATTTGTCTATCTATAAAAAAATATATAAATTATAAACAGAATGCAGAACATATTACTTACGTGAACAAATAACTAAAGGAAACAATAGCTTCACAGAAATCACCATGTTTGTGACAACTACTAATAAACATTCACAATTTATTATTTTGAATTAATATATCATTTTTAACGATCACAAACGTTTGCGTTATCCCTCGGTACAATCACTGTACTAGCAAACTAAAGTGATTTGACCTGAACGACCTAAGGGTCCTGAGGGACTTGATATGCAAAGCGCAAAAGGCGTGCGGCCCGGGCGCTGTGAAGATAAAATGTATGGCGACTAAGAGACTTCATATACAAAGCGACCAGAGGGCGCTGCCGAGTGGTTAGCGCGCGTATTTGACGCCTCCCTCCGCGCTGCTGACGTTTTACTTATATAGGCTCGCTAAGCTTAAAAAAAACAACTTTACCGCTTTATCTTTGGAACTTTGATCAGATTAGATGTACTAAACACGCATTATTGACGATATTTCAAGAACTATTGATTAGATCCTGATCAAATTTCAGTGGGACCAATTGAAAAGCAACTTATTTAAACAAAAAAAATCATTTTAAAATTGGTTCACGTGGAAAGAAGATATGAGGAAACAAACATAAAAAAACAGTCGACTTGAGTACCTCCTCCTTTTTGTGAAGTCGATAGAAAATGTACGAAGCGGACAGGGCGCGCATAATTATACAGTGGTAGCAGCCAAGGCGCGCGTGTAGGGCGCGCGTACAAGGCGCGCGCTCTGTACCCGCGCCCGCTTTGTATATATATCAAGTGTATATATCAAGTCCCTTAGACGCATATTCTTCGTAATCGTAGCCCGTTTATTTTCTTTAAAGACGTTTGCATTCTTCATCTTTGACAGAGTCTGCTTATTTTATACTAGCTGCGCCTTGCTGATTTACCCGCGTAAGTCCCGAACCCGCGGAAATTCCATTATGTTATCCAGGGTGTCAGCTACTTCAATGTCAAATTTTATGCAATATCCTTTATTATGATATCCTATACTCAATAGGTTTGGTTATTTTATTATTATTTATGTATTACTATTTCGCGCAAAAATCCGGCTTTTTGTTTTTGTATTAAACACCTATCTAAGAACTCTTAAGTTTTTAAGACAAATGTAACGATACCTTAACTGTCGAAATCCATCCAGCCGTTTGGAAGATACGAGGTTATAAAGAAATTCACAAATATATACACATAGATACGCACTAAAACCTAACCCTTCCTTGGCAGTCGGGTAATAATAATTAAACGCAAGCAAAGCTTAAATAACCACTTCACCGCTTTATCTTCAGAACCTTGATCAGATTTTATGTATTAAACACGCATTATTGACAATAACTCAAAAACTAGAGATCAGATTCAAATTTCAATGGTACCACATGAAAAGCACCAGCTATCATATTAAAAAATAATCATTAAAATCGACTCACAAAGAGAGAAGTTATAAGGTAACTTTTGAAATCGGTTAAAAACGAGAACAACGTCAATGTAGTCCACAGAATAAGCATTATTGATATTTTAAGAACTACTTCAGTGTTTGCTAAAAGTTATATAATCAACCTCGTAATGGCGAAGTGCGCAAATTGTAACAAAGCAATAACCAAAAAAAATACGGTTCTAGAGTGCAGTCGTTGCCAAAAAGTAGTGCATGCTACTAATGTATGCACATGATTAAGTGTCAAGCAACTGTCGGCACTTAAAGCTACTGAAAATCTTGAGTGGACCTGCAACGATTGTGGCCATAACTCATCGAGAAGGAAATCATTCCTCACCCTCGCCGACTACGAAGGTGAAGAAGAGGATGATGAGATTAGTGTATCAAGCCCCAACGTAGATGTTAAGAAACTCCTACAGGACATCAAGAAAGAAGTAAATAATATTGTAACACAAGAAATGCAGTCGCTGGCAAAATCTGTGCAATACAGTAGTGAGAAAGTCGACGAGTTCTCCGAGTCGTTGGAAGCCTGCACTGGTAAATTGAAGGCCATGGAACGAAAACAAGTGGAGCTTAATAACAAAAATAAATGTCTAGAGCTCAAAATTGAAGCATTAGAGCAGCACATAAGAGAGACGGACCAGCGACTACTGTCGAATCATGTTGAAATTGCGGGTATACCAGATTCTAGCGACCTAGATTTGCGTGACTTAGTCAATGGATTCGTTGAAAAACTAGGTATACCAAAACATGAGGTAACTTCAGTAAAACGACTGCCATCCCGAAGAACTGGATCTGGACCAGTCCTGGTAAACCTGAATGAAGAATCTACCCGTAACCTATTAATATCCACAGCAAGCAAAACAATTGTAACTACCGGAACATTGATGCCGTCCCTACCAGCTGATCTTGCTAACGAAAAAATATTTGTACGTGAGGCGCTAACCCCATTTTACAAGAATCTTCTATGGCAAGCTAAACAGGACATAAAAGGCATCTTCAAATTTGTCTGCAAGGAAGGTACCGTTCTTGCTAGGAAAAACGAAAACGCTAAGGTCTATAAAATAAGATCCACTACATGTTTGATTGTTGTGCTTTACTAACCCAATTGTACCTATTCAAATAAGCTTCCAAATTTTATTTAAATAATGGATCAAGATCAAGAGAACTTTAATAATATTACCGAATTATCTTACTGTATAAACATTGCTTACTTTAAGAAAAGTGTACCTAATAAACCCCATAATTTAACGTTTTTGCATGTAAACATTCGATCTATGATAAAAAACTTCTGGAAGGTAGAACGACTTCTTAACGACTCGCAAACTTGTATAGATGTCCTAGCCATTACCGAAGCTAATATATCTTCTAATATACAATCAACGTATAATGTGACAGACTACACAATGCACACAGAGTTAAGGGAAAAGCAAAAAGGAGGGGGTATAATATTATACGTAAAAAATAAACTAAAATTTAATCAAAACAAAACACCAACAAAACATTTCGAATGCCTAACTGGTAAGTTAATAACACCTTCGCTTTCAATTGCTCTGTGCACAATCTATAGACCACCCAACACTGATAAAACTTTATTCGTTCAAGAACTGGATAAAACACTTGATAAATATAAAAATATTGATTTAGTATACTTAGGTGACGTCAATATCAACTTAAAACTCCAAAACTCTACAAAATCATACATGAACGTTATGTACGGACACGGACTATTGTGCGGGATCACAGACTTCACAAGAATCGAAACACTAAAAGAAAAAGTAACAAAAAGTTGTATTGACCATATATTTGTGCGATCCCGTACAAGAGATGTGTTCTGCGCTGCACTGTGCACAGTACTAGCCGATCACAGACTAACAGCGGTAACGCTGGTCGGAGACTGCTGTGTACAGGCTGCTCCTAATTACGTGACTCGTGTTGATAACGTAAAGTTAGCTAATTACTTAAACCAAATTGATTGGATACCTACTCATTCAATGAACTGTCCAAATGAAATATATAAAAGACAATATATGTAATAGTTATAAAAAGTCTGAATTTACGTCTAAACAAAATAAAAACAACTCAAAACGAAACGTGTATGGATGGGTCTCAAAAAAAATTGTTAATATATTCAATTAAGACTCATTAAACTAATTGTGCCGCAAAAAATTAGATTAAAATATAAAGAAAATCCAATTGGACTTTTTAAGTATTGTGAAGTAATGCCTGTACACCAAAAAACCGACTATAGCCTTTTAATTGAACAATATTTTAGAACAGACATTAAACGAGAAATTAACCATACTATTACCACAAGGAGTATAACTAATAAAAGATTAATAGTACCAAAATTTAATAATCTTTATGGAAAAAAGACATCGCGATATCTGATTCCTAAACTCATCAATAACTTGCCAAATGAAATTCGCCAAAAAATTACTCCTAAAAATTTAAAAGTTATTTTAAAAAAATATTATCTAAATAATGTATTATAACGATTCGGAGCATCCTGTATATAACAACCGGGCGAGCGGCCGGCCGCGGCTCGCTCCCTATGCAAGTAAGCCTACAACGTTGTTATTCGTAAACAAGTCCACGGGACCGCTTACCTGACTACCTGTGTGATTGTTTTCGTAGGTATAGCTCCGCAGTCTCTTATAGTTTGTTTGTACGTAAGGAAATGTTATCTCCATATTATAATATAATTATAAACATGCTAATAATGTGCACGTAACATATAAGAGGACCATGCGCCTGGACAAATCTATCCAAGGTTTTAAGGTGCATTTTATGTAATAATTTGTTAAATCTTAAGTTTAAGGAAATAAATAAAATAAATACTGATCAGATCTGATCAAATTTAAATGGGACCAATTGGAAAGCAACATCTTTCAAACTAAAAAGAAAATTTCGACATCGGTTCACATGGAAAGAAGTTAAGAGGTAACACACATAAAAAAGAAACAAAAAATACAGTCGACTTGAGAACCTTCTCCTTATTTGTGAAGTCGGTAAAAAACGGTAAAATAAGGTTTACCTAAATGTCATTACAAATTCTATAAACTTCACCTGTTCAAACAGTCAATAAAATCAACTAAGTTACAAAACCATTCAATGCCTCAAACAAAATTAGCAGTATTGTGGTCCCAGAAAGTCAAACAAATGTAATTTACTTCATTTCCGTCTATTCCCTGTTACCATAATTTATGCACCACCTTTGAATAAGACCCAAAATGGCGTCCCTTCGAGAATTTTAAAGCTTATCAGTTGGGGTTCGTGCGGGTGACAGCGGTTAGCGAGTTAGCTAAAACGCTATTTGCTTTTGGGCATAAACTTAATGTTTAAAAGCCGCTTTAAAGATAATTAAACGCAAGCAAAGCTTAAAAAAAACCGACTACACCGATTATCTTCGGAATCTTGATCAGATTAAATTTATTAAACATGCATTATTGACGATAACTCAAAAACTACTGATCAGAATTTGATCAAATTTAATTGCGATCAATGGAAAAGCACCAGCTTTCAAACAACAAATAAATCAAAATCGGTTCACGTGGAAAGAAGTTATGAGGTAAACACCATGTTAACACACGTAAAAAAGCAGTCCATTTGAGTACCTCCTTATTTGTGAAGTCGGTAAAAAAGGACCTTTTTTAAAAATAAAATGTATCGTATGTGTAACTTTTTATGAAATTCTGGTTTGCAACCTTTTTGTGTGACGAAAAGTGGTTTCCTTTAATACAAAAGTTTCACTTCTATCGTGCGTCTTTAAGACACATAATATTATTTTTAATCTTTTTTAAACTTAAAAAAAAAAGGTTTAGTTTTAATAATTACTTAAATTTGTATAAATGTATTTTTTAATTTTCATAATTTAATTACTAATCTCAAATTCTTTTATTTCAAATATGCTGAAGTTCTCATAATTATTGTTATAGTAAAAGGCTGCGGTCTCCCGCGATACAGGCATGCCCTAGTGCGGGGTCCTTTAGTAATCTTCCTGTTAGTATATACCTATTTTTGTAGTTATTTACTTGTATCCTTTTTGGTAAATAAATAATTTTGTATTGTAAAATTTTGTATTTGTAATAATCTTAATAACTATGATAGTACCCATAAAATTAATTTTACTCGTAAAATTATTAAAATTTACAAGGTACCACATTTTTCAAGACAAACAATACAGGTCTGGAACAAACAATAATAATAATCAAAGTTTTAGTTGTTTGTTTTCGATAGACAAAAGTTATACACTCAGCACTGTTGCGCAGACTATGCCTATGCAGGGCTGTATACATTTGTCATAAATTACTTTTTGATACTGCTCTCCTTGGGTCGAAATCGCTATCTTTATGACCAGCTCCCAACTTGTCAGTTAAGGTCCCTTTCAGTATCTACAGAAATTGGTTTGCAATCAGCAATGTTCACCTTTCCAAAGTGGATAGGGGCTTCCCGAAAACGAAGTAGGTACTTCAAATAAGTTTTTATTATTAGAAAGTTAATCGTTTACATAATACTAGCTGTATCCGAGAAAAAAAGTTTTCAACCTCTATCACGTTTATGGTTGCCTGGTACTTTAATAGCATACTATAATAAAAACATTTGATTACATCTTACATGTTTATGTTTGCCTTATTACGCGTAATTTCGACTTTATACAATAATTTAATAATCTTTGGCCAGGATCTTTATCCAGCATACGCAGAACAAATTACCAAAGTTTCATCGCCTTCTATGCAAGGGGTATCAAGTTTTATTCGCGGATTACAAGTTTTCTCTCCAAAGCAAATTTTGGTACGGGTTCTAGTTGTGATTGTGTGAGTACCTAATGTGAATGTTTTCGGCTTCCACGACACAAGTCACCGAACTTCAGTTACTTTGAGCCGGTGTGTTTATTTCTTTATATTATTTATTTTATCGTTGAATTAGATAATTCTTTCTAGCTTAGTTTTTTTTTCTTAATGTTTAATCATTATCTCAGATTCCCATGGAGTACTTAATTACTTGCAAAAAAATAAAATCCCAAAAAAAATGTGTAAAATATTGGCTTATCCGTAAAGCTTTTTATAACTTAAAGGAATACATTGATAAGTAATGCTTTATATCTTAATACAACATACATACATAGATAAAACACACAATATATAAGTATTGTTATAATAATAATATTATTTTTAATGCGTTTTATATAATTAGGTCTATTGTAAGAATTTGTAATAAGACAAAAACGAAACGCTGGGTCCATGGGAACCAGGTGCACTTGAAATTTATAAAGATTTGGCTGGGAGACTGAAAGAGTTGACAGGTGACCAAAATGCCGGTTTGTATTTTGCACAGCAATTAAGTCTCGCTGTACAACGAGGTAACGTAGCCAGCATTTTGGGCACACTGCCGACCAATTACTTTTTACCGACTTCCCAAAAAAGGAGGAGGTACTCAAGTCGACTGTATTTTTTTTTTTTATGTTTGTTACCTCATAACTTCTCTCCACGTGAGCCGATTTCGAATTTTTTTTTTTAGGTTTGAAAGATGTTGCTTTCTAATTGGTTCCATTTAAATTTGATCAAGATCTGATCAGTAGTCCTTGAAATATCGTCAACAATATCTATTTTGTTACGAATAATGCGTACTTTGACGATGTTCTGGTTTACCAGACTTCAAAAGTTACCTCACACGTCTTTCGTTGTGAGCTGATTTTGATAATTGTTTTTTTATTTGAAAGCTGGTGGATCAAGGTTCCGATGATAAAGCGGTGAAGTCGGTTTTTTTAAGCTTTGCTTGCGTTTAATTATTGTATTAGGTAAGTAGTTTAGTTAAATCTGTATTTTGATTAATCATTATTGGATTAATTTATATTTTTAAGTCAATAAACATGTATAATATAGTCATAATGTTAATAGTAATTTTATATAATTATTATAATTATTGTGTCCCTAAATTATTGCTTGTCTTTGTACACATTTGAACAATAAATACGATTGTATTCTATTCCCAAGTCCTCCAAAACTTTAGACTCGTAACATTTTTATTCTTCTCCTTAAATAAGAATAAATGCAAACCAGTTAACCTACTTCAAATAACCCTCAATAAAATCGAAAACTATAAAATTCAAGTCAACTTTAGTCAACCGTACCGGATAGTGTCAATAAATCTGAATAACCGGTATCCCTATTCAGCGCAAACGGTCCTGAAGAAAATGGGGTCTTTTGGAAACGTTATTGAGATCAGTTTTATGTGTTTCAAAGATGTATGCGGTACGAGTGGAATAATAAACGGCTACACAGAAGTGGCTCTACTTTACAACTTTTAAAGTTGCTCTTTATGTTATTTTATTTTTATAAAACTTAATCACATCATAATCTTGCCTAAAGAAATATGTGATAAATACTTATAAAAGGCTGCTCTTAGCAGCTTGCAGTAACTTAGGTTTTGGGGGCTGAGTCACCCACGTCCGTAGGAGGATACCCCTTAAGTCTGACTCCCTACACGTGGTCCCCGGGTGGTGCTGATCAGGTGACATTTGAGAGGTGGTAGAGCATTTTGTGAGTTGCTCGCCTGGCTTGCTACCAAAGTAGCTTACCACCATCAAGTTGAAAGTCTGCCGCCGAGCCAAATACGGTGTTCCGGCAGTTATCCTTGAGAGCCTGCGTATTCCAGGTCTAGTGTGTTCACCAGCTTCGATCACATCGTCACTTACCATCAGGTGAGATAGTGGTCAAACACTAGCTTGTCAAAATTTAAAAAAAAAAAACATCTTTGCTGTATATAGTTTTAGTTTAGTTTTAGGAAATATAGGTAATTGGCCCTTAGATATTCACAAGAAATATGGGCCCAAAGAAGCACTCATGAGAATGAATGCTGCGCATTTTTCATTCATTCTTAAATGATATAGGAATATCTATAAAATGATGTCGCCAGAAAGTGCCTGCTTGCATCCTTGAAATTAAGGTAATCATTCGTTTAATAATAAGAAATAGTGGAACTCATCGGTAGTATTATAAAATGACTCGCCGAAGCTCATGAAGAAAGACTTCATCACCATTTGAACGTTGGCTATCCAGCTTCTCGACAACACAGACTTAGTGAGAAGACTCAAGAGAACTAAATCTTTTGAGTTAGTGTAGTCATGTTCTGATGTGACAGTGTAAAATGTAAATGCTATTAGTATATACTATTAACAAAGAACACAAGAACAAAGTGTCTTCCCTTAAATAGAGACAGTAAGAAAAGTGTTATTGGACACATTCTTAGTATACTACTCCACTTAGGAGTTTAGGTCAAAAATAATTACTTATTAGTCCTAAGGCTAGATCGTAATTCCAATGATGTTTCAATCGTACATCTACATGTACGATTGGAACATCATATCGTCATTATGTAAAAAAAACGACAAAAGTGCCAGTTCACATATTTTTGATGTCAATGAGTGGTTAACTTTACTTGGGCGCTGGCGGTCAACTTTTCTTAACGGTAATTAGATTGTGAATAAATGTAGAAAGGAAAAATTATCGCTTGAAGCGGGAATTAGTTATTAGATTGTGGATGTCACAAAAAGAAAGTCAAAATGGCCGCGTTTTATATTGCTCGAATAAACATTTTAAAATATTTATTTTGATTTAAAATGTAATATTTTATGAATATTTTTTTTACTATTGTACCGGGAAAGTAATACAGTGTGAATGATGAAGAGAATTGATGAAGAAGAGAAGCTTCTACCCTACCTAAAATGGTAGTAAAAAAAAATACAAAAGTTAAATTAAAATTATATATATCATTTATTATTTTCTCATAGGTAGGTACCTATCTCAGAAGGAGGGCACATAAATTTATAAGGGGTGGTTCTGAGCCTGAAGATTCTGTGTCTATTTCTGCTTCCGTAGCGAAGCACTCCCCTGATGTGAGTCCGGCCGAAGATGGTAGGTGGGGACAAAAGGGTGACGGAGTAGTGCCGCGTAGTAGGCAATCAGGAGCAGTCCGGGATCCGGGAATTGGTTGGTCTCTGCACTAGCACGCGCAGCCAACCTGCGCGAAGTTGTGCGAAGTTCGGGATCCGGGAATTAGTTGGCCTCTGCACTAAAACGCGCAGCCAACCTGTGCGAAGTACCTGGAATCCACAAAACCAGCGGATTACACACTGATTTAATTACTTCCGTTCCTAGGGTCCACCACGGAAACACGAAGAAAGCAGGTAGGTACTTACGTAGTAGTTTTATAGTCCGTGGTGGTACCAACAATCAGAACGGAGTTTACAATTAATTCAAAAGCTAAAGGCCAAAAGAAAACAGATGAAGCTACGTTAATATTTAAGTTATTAATTAGGTTTCTTGAGAACCGTTACAAAAAAAATAAAAATCAAGGTAGATGAACAAAAATTTAAATGTAATTAAAGATTAATTACATTTCTCACAGTTAAAATAAACAAACTAAATGAGTGCTATTACTACAAATGAAAAGCTGAAAATGAATGATAGTTAATACACAGTATGAACAAAATAGAAAATCATGATTGTGTTTTTGTGTGTCATTCAAAACTTACCCTATATCGGGAAATCACTTCACAACTTTAAAATATTACGACGCGATGTCAGTTGAAGTGCTTTAAAATTATTATATAAAAAAACATATCACGCTTGCTTACTAGGGGCGCAAGACTAGCGTGAACCAGCTCAAATGTCAGCCTAGCAACGACTGTCGCGAGGCGCGGCCGCAGGCTCGTTTCCTGTCGCCATACCCCTTGCCTCATGCCTCTGCCCGCGACGAGTTCAAAATCTGTGCGTCATCGCTAGCTACAGATATTACTTACTTTAGCTGACAAAACTATAAATGAATTGAAATTACTGAAGCATTATTTTTAACCGACTTGAAAACAGGAGGAGGTTCTCAATTTGACTTTATGTTTTATTTGTAATTATTTTAGTATTTAATTAATTTGTAAATATGTATATATTTTATTAATTTTTATTAAATTAAGTTATTATAAAAATACATGTAACGCTTCGTTACATTACCCGCCTGTCCCTCGTAAGGATTTTAATTTAAAATTAAAATCCGCAAACTATAAATTTGTATCAATTTCTTACAATTATCTTTCATACATCCTTTCATACCTCACCAGCGTTCAACAGAAACAAAAATAAATCAAATAATATTATAATTATAAGACTCATCCTAACATGGGGAAAGTCATAGGTCATAAAATTCGACTTACGACTTTTTGTAAGAAATGTAAAAAAATTGTGATGGGCATGGGCAACAACGAATATAAATTACTATTGAATGTTTAAAAATAACTTATGATATTTAAGATTGTTGACCTAATATTTTTAGGTCTTTAATATGCCAAGTGCCCAAGTTCTTGCCCGACATGTCTTCTAGAACGTAGACAAGAGGCGAGCGCTTCTCGACAACTTTGCATTTGATATATTTCGGAGCTAACTTTTTACTGAAAAACTTATCCTTATCACTTAGGACATAAGCGCGTTTGTAAACAGTGTCTCCTACACTAAATTCAAAAGACTTTCTTCGTAAGTTATAGTTTGTACTATTTTTGGCATGAGCATGATACAAAGATTTCTGAACCTGGTCGAACGTCGAGCTCATACAACCCAGATTCTCAGCGTACACGTCTCTAGGCAAAAACAAAACCTCATCACCCAAATCAATATCAGTATAATGAGAGCCACATACTACCAGTTCTCGCCCAAAAACAAGGAATGACGGTGTAAACCCTGTCGCTTCATTAACCGAATTATTAATGGCGAATTGGACACTAGGTATGAAAGAATCCCATGATCGGTGATCGTTTTGTACAAACGTAGAAATGCAGGTTATTATTGTTTTATTATACCTCTCGACGGTATTTATTTGGGGGGTATATTTTGGCGTAAAAAATACGTTTGGGACGCTATACTTTTTAAATAGTGCTTTTGTATGACCGCTAATAAACTGGGAACCGTTATCCAGAAAAATTGTCTGGGGAACACCATGAATTAGGAATATCTGCTCTTCCAAAATTCGGACAATAATATCTGATGTTGCCTTTTTAATTGGGTAAATGTGGCAAAATTTAGAAAAGCAACATGTTACTACTAATATGTGACAATTTCGATTTCGAGTTACAGGTAGGGGACCCATTAAATCTATGGAAATCATTTGATAAGGCCGTGAGCATTGCTTGGGACGACCCATTTCTCCAAGAGTAGCGTGGTTTTGAGTTTTATACTGGAGACAAATGGAACAAGAACTAACCAAATTTGCTACATCTCGATACATGCCTGGCCAGTAGTACCTAAGCGCAACACGTTTGTATGTCTTAAAAATGCCCAAATGACCGGCAGTTGGCTCACTATGATTCGCCGTAATGACAGCATCCCTAAGTTCGGAAGGAACTACCTCTTTCCATGAAAATTCATTACTGAGATGGCATTTATTCTTACTAAGGCGATAGAGAGTTTCATTTTTGACCTGAAAATTTGGATATTGTATAGGTTTTGTTAAGCAGTTGTTGTAAATGCTTTTGTACCAATCATCACTACTGGTCGCGATTGATTTAGCGGTAACGATAGAAGCAATTGGGAGAGCTCTTGACAGAGCGTCAGGTATTACGTTGTCTACACCGCGACGATGTCTGATTTCAAAATCAAAAGACGACAAACGAACGCCCCAACGCGCGAGTCTACCCGTAGGGTTGTTCAACGAAAGGAACCACTTAAGCGCACTATGGTCTGTATAGACCACGAAAGTTTTACCGTTTTCCACATAACAACGCCAATGCTCTAAAGCAACAAGAACAGCCAAAGTCTCACGTTCGGTGATGCTGTAATTCTTCTCCGCTGCCGTCAACGATCGACTCATATAAGCGATGGGATGTTCCTTGCCCTCGATACACTGCGTGAGCATAGCGCCTACCCCATAATTACTCGCGTCGGTGTGCACTTGGAATGGCTGATCGTAATTTGGACACGAGAGAACCGGTGCAGAAACCAAACATTCCTTCAGTGCCTTGAACGCCGCGTCAGCCTCATCAGTCCATTGGAAAGGTGGAGTGTTCTTCTTACCAGAAGTCAACTTATTGAGTGGTCCTGCGATCGTACTGAAATTAGGAACGAATCGGCGATACCAGGTGGCTGTTCCTAAGAACCGTTTGAGCTCCTTACGATTCGTAGGAGTAACGTAATTTAGTATGGCCTCTACCTTATCTGGATCGGTTCGTAACCCGTTCGCATCAACCACATAACCTAAGTATTTAAGTTGACTTCGGAAGAACTCACATTTTTCTAAGTTAATGGTCAAGTTGGCTTTGCGTAGTTTGTCCAGGACACGAAGGAGGAGAGAGACGTGCTCATCGAAAGTACTACTTACTATAACAACATCATCTAAGTATGCGAATATGCGATGATCCACATTCCCTAACAATGCATCAACTAAACGCTGTTGTGTGGCAGGAGCATTAGTCAGTCCAAAAGGTGTAGTCTTGAATTTTAATGTACCACGGCCTGGAACGTAAAATGCTGTCTTGTCTCGATCCTGCTCTGCGATAGGAATCTGCCAAAAAGCCTTAGATAAATCTAGACTACTAAGGAAACGCGCGTCGCGCAAATTGTCTAAAATCTCAGAGATATATGGCAAGTTATACGCGTCTCGCTTAGTCACCGAGTTGAGCTTCCTGCTGTCGAGACAAAATCGAGGCTGGCCATTTTTCTTATTGACAAGAAGGACAGGGCTTTGCCACGCACTTTCACAATATTCCACCACATCTAAACCCAGCATCTCATCTACCTGCTCGACTAAGATCTTTTGTTTTTCAGGCGAGAGCCTATAGTACCTTTGCCTAATGGGAGGAGAATCGCCAGTATTAATGTGATGGGTAATCAAGTGAGTCCGACCTAAACCTTTGCGGTCGAAAGATATGTCATTATATTGGTCTACGATATTATCAGCGATAGCTCTTTGAGAATCATCTAAGTTATCATAAGAGTGAACAAAAGTGTTCGGACTATTTACACTTAGATCCATAAGTGGAACCGAACCCAACTGTAGGGAACCTAAATATCTGGGACATAAATGAAACGCCCTCCAGAAATCAATGCCTAGAATCAGTGATGAATTAATTTCCGGAACAATATAGGTTTTCAATATATGAAACTGGTTTTCAAAATTTATCGGTAAATTAATGTAACCTAGACTTTGAAGAGTCTGACCACCAGCAGCAACTATTGATAACCTATCATCAGTGCAAAGCTTAAGGCCACGGCTAAGCAACGTATCATGCGCATTATTGCCAATAATGGTGACCGCGGAACCAGAATCAAGAAGACCTGAGGCAGTAATGTCATTTATTTTAATATTTATATATGGTCGCGTATCATTCAGAGGTTTATCTTCCAGAATTGTCGCAATTTTGTAACAGTTAAAAAACCTACGTACAGTTTCCAACCATTCATCCCATTCATTCTTATCACAGCGACCTGATGGCGATGAAATGGCGCGACAATCCTGCGAAACTAGTTTTTTGAATTGCAATTAGGGCAATCGGGTTTTTTGACACCTTTGCGACCACACTTAAAGCACATAACCTCAGTGTTCTGACAATACTTTAAACTATGTGTATTGTTACGGCATCTAGGACAGTAAGGCATCTTTCGGTTATCATCAGAACCATTTTTGTATATAGAATGTAAATATTTTTCATTAATATTATTGTTAGAGTTAGGTTTAGAATAAGTTTGATTATGGCTTGGAAAATTTGGTCTTTGTTTGAAAGTGTTTGTTTTTTCTTTGTATGCAAACTCTGGTGCTAACAAATTACTGGAAGAAGCAACAGAAGGCTCACGAAATTGGGCCAACCGAGACTGAACATTCTCATAATTCCTACACAGAATACGCAATTGTTCTATACTGGAGACCGCAAAACCTCACCTACTATTTCTCACGGAGACGCAGATCAGATGTCCAGCTGACGCGTCGTACCTAGCGTACCCGGGCTACACCCTTGAGCATAAGTTCAAGCCACGCTCGGGTGTTTGCGTGTACGTTCGCGATGACATCTGTTATCGGCGTCTCCGTAACCTTGAAGATCCCAGCTTCTCCTCTATTTGGGTTTTGGTGGACACCAGCATAGAAAAAATACTCTATGCCGGTGTCTACCGTTCGCACACAGGAGACGTGGAGACAACCAGGCTCACTACACACCTCAGTGAGGCGGCCGATGTGGCACATCAGAGGTATCCTTCTGCTGAACTCGTGTTTCTGGGGGATTTTAATGCCCACCACCAGGAGTGGCTATTCCCATACCAGATCACTGACCATGCTGGAAGAGAGATGCGCAAGATAGCTTTGACGCACAACCTCACCCAGCTGGTCCAAGAAGCAACAAGGATACCTGAAGTCGATGGCCACACAGCCAATTGTTTGGACCTTCTGCTGACAACCGATCCAGACCGATACTCAGTGTCGGTATCATCACCTCTTGGTAGTTCCGACCACTGTCTGGTGAAATTTGTATCAGTCCATTCCCCGCCCGATCGCAGCCCCACTGGCACCCGACGGGTATGGCGATACAAGTCAGCAGATTGGGATGAGTTGCGTTCCTTTTACGCTTCTTATCCTTGGCAGCAAGTATGCTTTTCTTCTAGCGATTCCTCTGCCTGCGCGAATGCTGTAGTGGATGTGTTGCGTCAGGGCATGGAATATTTTATTCCATACTCTGACGTACCTCTATCTAGCAAAGCTCGCCCCTGGTTTGGGGCCGAATGTGATAGCGCAGTTGCGCAAAAACACGAGGCCTACACCGCTTGGGCTGATGCTAGAATTCGCCGGGCTAAGGACATACGTGAAAAGAAGAAAGCCTTTAACAAAGCTGCCAAGTCCTGCAAAAAGGTACTTAAAAAGGCTCGTTTTGACCATATTAGCCGAATAGGGGCCAGACTCGCTTCTTATCCCGCAGGGAGTAAAGCATTCTGGTCCCTGGCTAAGTCGGTTGAAGCGAACTTCTGCCGTCCCTCACTGCCTCCACTGCTGAAGCCTGATGGCTCATTGGCTCACACCGCGAAGGAGAAGGCAAACTTGTTTGCTTCACTCTTTGCGGAATCTTCTCGTCTAGATGCTGGTGGCGCTATACCATCGAGTTTATCCGTCTGCGAGTCGTCCATGTCGGAAATCCGCATTCGGCAGATCGATGTTCGTGGAGCGCTACGCAATCTGGACGTGAACAAGGCCAGTGGACCTGATGGTATACCAGCTATAGTTCTGAGGACCTGTGCGCCTGAGTTGACTCCGATACTGACGCGCCTCTTCCGCCTCTCTTTGGAGACTGGACAAGTACCGAAAGCATGGAGGTTTGCCAACGTACAACCAGTACCGAAAAAGGGAAGTCGTGCTGACCCTGCCAACTACAGGCCCATCTCGGTCACGTCCATTCTCTGTAAGACAATGGAACGTGTACTGAACAAAAAGCTCCTGGGCTACCTTGAAGCAAATGACCTCCTGAGTGACCGGCAATATGGGTTTCGCCAGAACCGGTCAACAGGAGACCTTCTTGCGTATGCCACTCACATATGGAGCGAGGCCTTGGAAAGACACGGTGAGGCACTTGCTGTTTCGCTAGATATTTCCAAGGCTTTTGACAGGGTTTGGCACGATAGCCTCATTGGTAAGCTTCCTGCCTATGGTTTACCTACCGATTTATGCATTTGGATTTCTGACTTCTTGAGGGAACGATCGATTCGAGTAGTTGTTGACGGCTGCTCGTCTGATTTAATGGCAATTAATGCCGGGGTACCTCAAGGATCAGTTCTTTCGGCAACGCTTTTTTTGCTTCACATTAATGATCTGCTTAAGCCCGGTATCTTTGGGTATGCAGACGATAGCACTGTTGTCGAAAGATACATATCCAATGCACGAGTCGGTGAGGTACAAGTCCAGTCACAAAGAGAGGAAATGATAGGTCGATTAAACTCGAGCTTGTTGGCCGTGGCCGATTGGGGCGAAGCCAACTTGGTTCGCTTTAATGCGTCCAAAACTCAGGCGTGTCTTTTCTCCGCTAAACGGAGACCTTTTAACCTATCTCCGACGTTCCAAAATGTACCAATACCGATAGCTAATAAACTTGAGCTTCTTGGCGTCTCCTTATCGTCGAACCTTAACTTTGGTACCTACATCGAAGCCAGAGCTCAGCTGGCCGCTAAGAAACTCGGTATCCTCGCAAAGGTTAGGCAGTACTTCACACCGGGGCAGCTTCTTAATTTGTATCAAGCTCAAGTCCGATCGTGTATGGAGTACTGCGGCCACCTGTGGGATGGATCCGCTAAGTACCAGCTTGAAGCTCTTGAGTCCATCGACCGGCGAGCTAAAAGGCTCATTGGCGATGATAAGCTAGTCGAGTCTAGGTTGCAGAGTCTTGGTCATCGACGTAAGGTCGCAAGCTTATCGGTATTCTACCGTTTGCATTTTGGAGAGTGTGCGCAGGAATTGCATGATTTAATTCCCTCTTGCCCTTTTTACCATCAAACAACAAGACAGACTATCAAACGTCATCCTTATATGGTTGACGTACCTCCGGTTCGCTCGAAGCGTTTTGCTTCTACGTTTATTATCCGTACAGCGAGGGAGTGGAACTCATTGCCTGCGTCTTTGTTTCCCGAACAGTACAATCTGGGTGTCTTCAAGTCTAGAGTGAATAGGTATCTTCTAGGCAAGCATGTCACATCTTCGGCCGCATCTTCACTTCCCATCAGGTGAGATAGTGGTCAAATGCTTGCCTATATATCATAAAAAAAAAAAAAAAAAAAAAATACTCGTAATTACAGTTGCAGAAGCTAAAGTGCTTGCATAACATGGTCTTATATTATGTAACATTATTTCGAGTCTGTCTTCTTCTAACAAAGGCTTCGATAACCGCGCAAACATACCAGACAAAATCGATAGATAAATTGTAATGTTTTCTGCTTCGCCTTGAGTCCTAGACCGAATCTCGGCTAATAACTGATAGTCATAATCTGATTTGTCGAAGTCCTTTTTCAGAAGGTCGACTAATTCATCCCAAGTTGACACCTGTTCCTTAACGCTTCGGAACCAATGTAGTGCATTATCAACGAAAATTTCAGTGGCAAATGACAGAAGCTTAGTGTCAGAAATGTTACGAGCTTCACTAAACTCCTTTACTCGTTGTATAAAAGATCGTACACAAGACTTCCCATCATACTTTAATTTACCTAATTCTGAAAGAGTCCTACCACTACCTTCACAAGTGACTGAGACGTGAACTGGTGCGGGCACGGCATGCGATTCCGAGCTAGCGCAAGCAACAGAGAGAGGGTCTACACTTCTATCTTTAAGAATAAGTAGCTTTTCGTAAAGCTCTTTAAAAAGCGTGTTGCATTCCAAATGTTTACTAATCAACTTTTCATCTGCACTAACACGATTGAGCCTGTGATACAGATGATGGAAGACGTTCTCGATACGAGCCAATGTATTTTTGTCTAAAAGTTCTACAGCAATTATAGTTGATTTGATTTTCTCTAAAAGTTCAAAAACAATCGACAAGTCTTCCGCCGGTTCCAGATGGGAACACAAAATGTCCTCAGATGGATACATTTGACTCAACTTACCAATCTGTTTCCTAATATCTGCCACAGTGCTTGCAGGAGTCTCACCTCTGACGGCAACTTCATATTCTAACTCAGACTTTTGCAGAGAAAGATATTTAATAGGGAAAGACATATTTCCCAAAATATATTAAAATTAACACCGAGTATAAGTAAGGATTGTTGTAAATGACACACAAAACTGGTTAAAGTGATCAATGATGAAAATACTCCGTTCTGTTACAATTCACTTTAACAGAACGCTCTGGTTTGATAAAATAAATACTAAAAAATTAAACAAAACTAAAAAACCCAAAATAAAAATAAAATTGTTCAAAATGTTTGCAACTGGTGTGAAAGCATTTAAACGATGTAGTTTATGTCTAAAAACTTAAAATACCGAAAAAAAAAAATTTAATTTAATTAAAAGTTTTTAAAAACTTTTGTACCAGACTGTACTTTTTCGTTAAAAAATATTTTTTTTTAGATTTCAATCTATTATGTTAAACATACGTATAGAACATAAAAAAACGACATAAAATGACTACTGCTGTCACCTCAGTTGCAGCAAACCAAGGAGAAAAAAGCGTTTTACAAAATTACCCACACACCGTACTAAAACTAACTACATACTACTAGAAGCAGAAACAGAACTAATCAACCACGTAAGAGGGCGCCAATGTAGAAGGAGGGCACATAAATTTATAAGGGGTGGTTCTGAGCCTGAAGATTCTGTGTCTATTTCTGCTTCCGTAGCGAAGCACTCCCCTGATGTGAGTCCGGCCGAAGATGGTAGGTGGGGACAAAAGGGTGACGGAGTAGTGCCGCGTAGTAGGCAATCAGGAGCAGTCCGGGATCCGGGAATTGGTTGGTCTCTGCACTAGCACGCGCAGCCAACCTGCGCGAAGTTGTGCGAAGTTCGGGATCCGGGAATTAGTTGGCCTCTGCACTAAAACGCGCAGCCAACCTGTGCGAAGTACCTGGAATCCACAAAACCAGCGGATTACACACTGATTTAATTACTTCCGTTCCTAGGGTCCACCACGGAAACACGAAGAAAGCAGGTAGGTACTTACGTAGTAGTTTTATAGTCCGTGGTGGTACCAACAATCAGAACGGAGTTTACAATTAATTCAAAAGCTAAAGGCCAAAAGAAAACAGATGAAGCTACGTTAATATTTAAGTTATTAATTAGGTTTCTTGAGAACCGTTACAAAAAAAATAAAAATCAAGGTAGATGAACAAAAATTTAAATGTAATTAAAGATTAATTACATTTCTCACAGTTAAAATAAACAAACTAAATGAGTGCTATTACTACAAATGAAAAGCTGAAAATGAATGATAGTTAATACACAGTATGAACAAAATAGAAAATCATGATTGTGTTTTTGTGTGTCATTCAAAACTTACCCTATATCGGGAAATCACTTCACAACTTTAAAATATTACGACGCGATGTCAGTTGAAGTGCTTTAAAATTATTATATAAAAAAACATATCACGCTTGCTTACTAGGGGCGCAAGACTAGCGTGAACCAGCTCAAATGTCAGCCTAGCAACGACTGTCGCGAGGCGCGGCCGCAGGCTCGTTTCCTGTCGCCATACCCCTTGCCTCATGCCTCTGCCCGCGACGAGTTCAAAATCTGTGCGTCATCGCTAGCTACAGATATTACTTACTTTAGCTGACAAAACTATAAATGAATTGAAATTACTGAAGCATTATTTTTAACCGACTTGAAAACAGGAGGAGGTTCTCAATTTGACTTTATGTTTTATTTGTAATTATTTTAGTATTTAATTAATTTGTAAATATGTATATATTTTATTAATTTTTATTAAATTAAGTTATTATAAAAATACATGTAACGCTTCGTTACACTATAGGCAATGTTTAATACATTTTACGTAATATTTACGTAAACATAGTTTAGGTAATATCTCGGGACTTAAGCGCTAAAAAACTATTTTTATTTACGTTTCGGCCGAGTTGCATTGGCCATGGTCTCGAGAAGATTGGAGAATGCGGGTGTTAGCGTGGGAAAGGACGAGTATTGTCTCCAACTACCCGCACTTGGTCTTGTGAGAAATAATTATCACGATACACAACACTCACGATATCAGCAGATTTATCGCGGGATAAATCGCGACACGAACATTTTCTTATAATAACTGGATTCCACGCGGCAGCCAGCCTAAATCCATCTTCCCGGTTGAAATTACGATGTTTTTTAATTTCAACCGCTTCACGTACAATCCTTGAGTAGTAATGACGTTCAGTGGAGAGGATCTAGGGGCATGGAGCTCAATCCAGTGGTTAGGTCCCGACTCAAGTAAATGTTCAGCGACTGCAGATTTAGTCACCTATCGGTTCTTCTTTACGTAAACAATCGATGAACAGCATAAAAAATACATAAATTCTCTATTGGAACTACTACGTCAAATTACGAATTTAAAGTCATAACCGCCCGTCACATTTAGTCGACAAATCGGTTTATACCGCTTTCTTAAACCCGAAAACAATCCTCGCTTTATTAACCGTCAAATTATACCGACTGCAATTTAAAACTTAGAAGAAACATAACAATTCTGAGCAAAATTGTATTAAAGTTATATGGGTTGAAAGTTGGATCTTTGTCGGAAATTTTAACTTGGTGTCTTATGTAGCGTTTTAGTACCAAAGTTGCATTGGAAATAGTGTACTAGTAAAACAAAATTTGTAATACATTGTGTAGGTACTGTCACCTGTAACATAAAGAAAGAAACACTTTTACACATATTATTTCTTTTTGACGCTGAACATTTGATTCAATAATTAAACGCAAGCATAGCTTAAAAAAACCGACTTCACCGCTTTATCTTCGGAAAGATGTTTCAAAATTGAAGGAGCCTGGCCCAGCACCATGTACCATATACATACATATAGTTATACAATATAGTAACTGTTTTTGAATGTTTATTATCTTTACTTTTATTTCGTTTTATCTTGGTACATTGATAGCAACACAACACAGTTAGAAATGGCGGATTGCGACAATATTGAACTGTCATTTTGACGTGTCATTGATCATTTATTGTAAACAACATAAATCAATTCTAATATATTTAGGTTTAGTTGTAATTATAATAGGACTATAAAATATGTTACTCGATTGAACTCAGAACAGAGTGACATTTAGTATCTTCTTGTCATGACTGCCCCAAAAAAAGGGTTAGTCTATTTAAAAATAATAATTTGATGGTACAGCTGTAATCTTCTTCAGATAAATTTATTTGTATTTTTCAGAAAATGCAATATTTTTTCCCTATTTTTCTATGTATGGTGACGCTGGACCAAAATGAAACATCTCCTTTGGACCGATTAGATGTACTAAACAAGATATTTCAAGAACTACTGATCAGATCTTGATCAAATTGAATGGGACCAATTGGAAAGCAACATCTATCAAACAAAAAAAAATCTAAATCGGTTCACGTGGAACGAAGCTATACACAAATAAAAAAATACAGTCGACTTGAATACCTCCTCCTTTTTGTGAAGTTGGTAGAAAATAGTTACTATGTTATAATTAGTATTGTTTTATTACTTATAGCTTTTATTTAACTTGCACTTGTTCGTTATTTTAATTTTGAAGCAGATATCTTCAACCGAATAAGCTAAAATGTTGTATTTACGTTTGGTTTGGATTACAATGCATGGTTAGCTATGTGACGTCATTTTAAAAATCCAAAATGGCGTACAAGTTATAAGGCAAGTTGAGAATAACTCTAAATATAAAGTGATGTCACTCTATCCAATATGGCGGACTTTTAAACGCTCGTTTTTAAACACCTTTTTAACAGCTTATTAATATTTAAGTTATAATTTCATTGAACCAGACCACAATATATGTACACCGGAAACGGTTGATTATGAAGAAAATGATTACTCTATTCTAACATTTATACCATAATCTGACAAATAAATAAAATTTCATTCATTTTATTCACTTGTATCAAGGAGTTGTAAAATATTGTTCGTGATATTTTAGAACATAACACTGTTGATTTAGAACTTACGTTTAAGTGTTGCAATAAATTGTGAGGATCGTAAAAGAAATCTTTAAAAAAGTGAAATTTAAAAAAAAAATCTGTTGTATACTACGCGTCATAACTAACCGATTGTTTTCAACCGACTTCAAAAAAAGAGGTCCTCAATTCGACTGTACGTTTTTTTTTTCTTTTCTTTTTTACGCGATATCTCCGCGAATTTTGAATCGATTTGGTGTTTTTTTTTGTTTGGCAGAGTATACTTCTGACGTGGTCCCGTAGAAATGTTATCGAAATCGGTCAAGCCTTCTTCTTCTTCTTTTTTTCTTTCTTCTTCTGTTATAAACCACGCGTCATAATTAACCGATTGTTTTTTTTAATGTTGGATAGGCAATCATTTTCCATTTTTGTACTAGTTATCGCGCAAATACTGATATAATATATTTATCGCTACCAAAACTTCGTTAAGCTTTTTCACCCGACTAAGGTATAGAAAAAGAGGCCTATTAATTACACATAAACACACACACGAACATATTTATTTATCATCTCTAATTAAAACGGCATTAATGAAATAAATAATTTAAAATCACAATTGACCTGCCCGAAGTTGGGTGACCAACTTCATTAATGCCTTGCAAATGTATCAGATTTGATACCCAGAAAACACAAGTTTTCTGCCCAAGAAAAATTGTGTTTCTTGTTTTGGTTGCACCCATGACACAAGTCATCGAACTTAGTTTGGAGCTGT
Organism: Lomographa bimaculata; assembly: GCA_948107665.1. Classification (NCBI taxonomy): domain Eukaryota; kingdom Metazoa; phylum Arthropoda; class Insecta; order Lepidoptera; family Geometridae; genus Lomographa; species Lomographa bimaculata. The sequence goes on along the minus strand of OX403610.1, from coordinate 8,182,424 downwards.
GAAAGCGTTTATGCTGTACAGAACAATAATTATATATATTAAGATGTAAATTTAAATATTTTAATGCTTTTAACGATACAACACATTCAAAACATGCAGCACTTCCTGTTTCATTAATAATACAAATTAAATCATTAGTAATTCAAGATTAAATCGTATTGTGCTGTAATAACACCAAATTTAGTAGTTGTGGTGAAACAGGGTAACCAAACTTTTAGTTGTAGGTATATTAGGTATTGGAATATTAATTCAATCGAGAGTAATTGTTTGTGGTTAAATTGTAGCTTATTATTAATTAATTATGAGCTTTTATGTTAAATATGTCACCAGTAAAAAAAAAACTATACTAATGTTATAAAGAGGTGAAATGTGTTAGTTTGTGAAGTTGCATGGGTTAATTTCTGGATCTACGGAACCCATTTTGAAATTATTTTATCAATAGAAAGCCACTTTATTTGTGAGTTTCATAGGCTATGTTTTTTTAGGGCAGGTCAGCTTGTAGTTATGTATTGATAGAGAGATTGATGTACTCTATATTAATGCTATGAATACAAGCAGTTTTTTAATTTACGAGGGCGAAGTTGCTTCTAACAAGTTATTGTTATATATATTACCGCTATCACATTAGGACTTAAGCAGTAAATAGATTAAACAAATGTCTAAATTTTTACATATACCTATATTGCTAAACAAAATGAATAGCTAGAAGATATTCCGTCATTTACAACCTCAAATTTTGTTAAAACTCACGCATATTTCAAACTTTTTGTTATACGTAAAAATTTCGATGTTCGAATTTTATTAATGATCTTCAATACTCAATACCAATGAGACTAAATTAAACTAGAAACTAAATAAAATTATCCATAAATAATTATAACTAGAATAAACATGTAATAGACCGCGTCCCCATATTGTACAACCAATAATGCCCGACCTGATAATGTACGTCCGATAATTCGCATCCAGGAAATCACAACCACATTATAAGAATTCATATGAATTCAATGTACACGAAATATCAGGATGTGCAATACTGGCCGAACAATACAAGTCGGCAAATATTGGCACGAGATAAAAATGTACAGCCAATAATGCACAGCCGATAACTCGTGTACAGTAAATGTTAAAGTCAAAGCCGGTTCCGCCCCAGAAAGGGATTCTGGGTGATTTAAAAACACCTTAATCTATTGTCATCCGTTGCGGTTTTTGCACGAATGTTTTTAATGTTCTCAGGTTAGAACTTTTCAGCAGTCTGAGCCAACTCTTTCTGGCGACTTAATAAATCAAACAAGGTAGAGAGCATATTTTTGTCTATATATATAGTTGGCTTCCAATTATCGGCTTGGCAATACTAACCGTACAATATCGACACGGACTGATTTTACGCAGCCAGTATTGCACACCGTGATATTCGGCAGCCATATACATAAATTATCAGCTATTCATTATTGGCCGTACATTATCGATACGGACCTATTTTGTCCGAGCTCTAATTGGCGACCCGGGAATGCACGGCCTGATATTTCGAGTCCATGTACATGAAATGTCTAGGTGTGCATTATTGGCTGTACAAAATCTGTGACATATCGGGTCGTACATTATCGTCTTCCAATAGACCGCTGCTAGTTAGCAAAGTACCCAAAATGCTAGCAGCATTGCCACGTTGAATGGCAATGCTAAAATATTTTAATTAATATTTATCTGTCTAAAATATTTTAATCGCGTGTTGCCTCGACCAAATGCCCAGATAATTCTTTGAACCTAAAATCCTAGTTGAGTGGCTCATTAACTATCTAAAAACCAACGCTTCATCTCAATTCTATAAAAAGTAATGCTTTCTAAATGTAACAGACTTTAAAACGTGTGTGCAAAGTATGTTTTAATATTATATTCGACTTACTTTGAAGTCGACTAGTTTCGGCGTGCGGCTCAGGCCTCGGCGCCTGAATGGCCGAGTCACGCGCCAAGGCCTGAGCCGCACGCCTTCGCGTATCGCGCGTCTGACTCATCCTGATGAAGGACAACTAATTTGTCCGAAACTAGTCGACTATAAAGTAAGTCGAAATTTTAGACGTGTTTTAAGCCGAATATAACATTGAAACATAATGTGTGTAATACTCACGATAGTTTTAACATTAAAATTGGGTACAAAGGTTTCAAATTGCTTGTCTGTAACTTTGCAATCTCGGTGCGCGCTAAATAACCAGTCAAGATATTTTAAACCTTATGTATACAAGCTTAAAGTTCTGTTAAATTTATCAAGCGTTTCATTAGGTAGAATCGAGATAAAGCATTTTGTTTTTTGGCTAGAGGGGCAGGCTTCAACATGTATTGATCCTAGAGATAATACGTATCCCTATTAGCATCACTAATTGGACTCCTTCGTAAAATGTCCTCAGTCGGATATCCTTTTCCAAAAATAAGACAGAATTATCTACCGGGAACTTCTTTCGGAATTCTTTTTCCCTTCTCCGGGATTCCTCCATTAATTTGGATGTCAATATACGGGTCGCTACTCATACAAATCAATTCGTTACACTTGGAGCGTTACATGTAACGACTTTTTAACTGATTTCAAAAGAAGGAGGAGGTTCTCAATTCGACTTTTGTGTTTATGTGTGTTACCTCATCGCTTCTTTCCAAGTGAAACGATTTTGATGATTATTTTCTTATTTAGAATCTGATGCTTTCCATGTGGTCCCGTTTAAATTTTATCAAGATCTAAAATTTGAACCAGTAGTTTTTGAGGTATCCACTATAATGCGTATATAATTATTTTAATCGGATTAAGGGTGCCGAGATAAAGCGGTAAAGTCGGTTTCTTTAAGCTTTGCTTGCGTTTAAATTATTAATATGACTTTTGAACTGAACACTGACCTGTTTATGGTTGCCTAGTACTTTGTAACATATTAGAATAGAATAAATTAGAATATAAATTTATTTGTATAAGTCACATCAATAATTAGTACGAGTAATAAATATGAAACTAAAAGACTTAAAACTACCCTAATCATTAATGTGCACTCACACAAAATGGTCCCAACTCAGCATAATATCGAAGCAGGTTGTCACCCACCTATTTCGCGCACGCGTTCTGAACTCGCTGAATTAATGTTTGTGTATATATTATGATAACATACTAACAATGATTTAGTTGCCTAGTACTTTACTACGCCCGAAAGGCGTAATCTAGTCCAAAATTTAAAATTCATCATGTTTTATGTTATTATTTTGTTATTGCAATCTTTATTATGCATTATATATTTCGGATAAGAAGTCCTAGTCACAGTCACAGTGAAAGTCAAGTAAAGGATTTCGTATTTTTTTATTAATATTTTTTTAATCACAAGTTTTGCAATAAATACAAAACTATAACGCCATTTTTTTCACTTTCGCGGCAAAAACTGCAATAATAATTTACAAAAACCTTTAATATTTTCAAATTTTCAGGACTTTCGCGGTTTTGCGCAGAACAAGATACTAAAGTTTCATGAAAAGAACGGCATAGACGCGTCTCGTAATATGCTTGTTAACACCAGTTGACACGTCTTGGCACCATAAACTTAACAGAAGAGTGAAATATTGTTTAAAAAATATATGTGAAATCATAATAAAATATTTGTTTGAACTGAACTAGTGTCTAGCACTGTAATTCAGGTCCCAATTGCTTCTCCCACTAATATCACTGCGGATTACGCCGTACGTAATTGAACAACAAAAACGACTGGACTTATTTAATTTTTTATAACTTTTTTTATAATAAAATAGAATTTGCAATAGCCCTACCAAGAAAGACGTTACCAGTGGTTGAATGGTCTCATTGGTATCAGGCATTTACCATTAAAAAAAAAGGTACCTACGCCACTAAAAGTCACAAGTTAGAATTATTAAGCCAAGGAATGGGACTCGCTTCCGTCGTCTTTGTTTCCTGACACGAGATTCGAATCTTTTTAAACCGATGAGGGTAGTAAGTACGTCCGGCACGAGCTCTGTATGCGTCGTAAAATTGAATATTCTGACGTCACTGTCCGCTTTTGTCCATGATTTGTCTATTGTGTGGAGAGTTATAAATGTTGAGGTATTTGAGATGCTCATCAAGATTTTTAATGAAATTTTGGCTTACAGCATCAGGGTTGCCCCGCCGCACTTAATATTTTTATGAATGGTTTTTTAAACTTTTTACTTGATTTGAAGATTTGTATGGCAGAAGACGCCTTTGCGGACCACGCCACCCATTCAATAAACTAATTAATTGAAAGAGCAAAAAATTTTATGTAAAAACTTAGCAACAAATACTACTTATCTATATTATAACGGTTGTTAGTTTTTTATTGCTTGATAGCGAAACATTTGACCAAAGTCAAGTTAGTTAACGTGAGTAAACCATTTGCACATACTCCAGAGTACGGTTTAAAAAGACAAGTAAATTATGGAAATGAGAAAGTGATCCCTTTTTATGAATCCAAACAAATTAAGTTTTTTTTTGTACGAGCTTTTATTTTAACTTGCAAGATATATAACTATATTTTTTCGGGTTGAATCTTGCAACTTAATTTTGAAGCAGATATTTTCAACCGATTGAGCTGAAATCGACACTTTCCATCAGGTGTGATTGTGGTCAAACGTTTGTTTAGTCTGTAATAATAAAAAAAAATTGTATTCACGTTTTGTTTGGATGACAATACATGGTTAGCTGTGTGACGTCATTCTAAATGCAACATGGCGAAACACCTATAATTGAAACGCAAGCAAAGCTTAAAAAGACCGACTTCATCGCTTATAATTCGGTTTTGTCTGGACCAATTTCGACAAAAAATGTATGGGACCACCTCTTAAGTATACTTTTCTATTTATGTTACTCTTTAGTAAACTACCAAGCAAAAAAAGAACCATCAAAATTGATTCAGAATTGGCGGACCTTTAGCGTAACATACAGTAAGTATACAAAAGAAAACATACAGTCGAATAGAGAACCTCCTTTTTTGAAGTCGCTTGAAAATGGTGGTATTTTTAAAGCAGCCCTAGGACTGCTTAAAAATACCCATTGTAGAATGGGTATCAAATTAAAGGGCTTGCAAGGATTTATCAAATAGAATAACTCGAAAAATTAAGTGACGTCACCCTAATTACAAAATGGAGGACTTCTTAGAGCTTGTTTTAGAAAAACTTTTTCAATTTTTTTATTGAAGATAGGCAAACTTTTGACCATTATCTCACCTCATGATAAGCGACGATGTGTTCGAAGTTTATTTCTCTTTCTTTTTCTCTAAAATATCCAAATTTAATAAAACAGATGGAAACCCCAATCCAGTATTGAATATAACATTCATGATTAAACCAAATCTCGAATGGATTTACGTCTTGGTTATGGCGGTGTCGGAATCTCATTGGAATGGGTTTTCGTACTGCCAGATATGTAGAAACTATGCTCTCTTGGCATTATTATTACATATTTGATTTGACTGTTTGCTGGCGTAATCGAATGCAATCTGTGTCCTTCTGCAATTTAGGTGCCGGGTTCTATTCCTAGTGCTCAATTTATTTAATATATCATTTTAACTGTTACCCCCGGAAAGTTTAAATCGGGTAAGTATTAATTAATGCCCATTAAGAAAGATTATAATACGCATGACTTCATTAATGACAAGGATGCATGAACGCAAACAGCACAAGCGCTTTCTGGCGACTACATAATATAGATATAGGTACCTAGGTTAATATAGTTCCTGTATTAGTCATTTAAGGATGTTAACTAATATGAAACTGTGCGCCGCCGAGTTTCTTGCCAGGTTCTTCTCTAGATCTAATTTAGCGAATCTGGCAATAGAGACGTTTTAATGAGTGCCTCTTTGGGGCCCATGTGAATAAACGATTGAATACTTTTGCATCTAATGAATCCAATTGAATACTTTTGCACATTTAACAGTAATAAATGCAAATAAATAATGCATAATGATGCATACAAAATGAATGCCAGAATTGCTATTCTGGAAGAAACTGCTTTTTTACCAGTTACCCTAGAGGTGCAGATTAAAAGATGGCGGTTATATATGCACTTATTTGGCTCAACGTATTAGCATTGCAATTCAGAGAGGCAATGCAGCCAGCATGATGGGAACGCTACCCACTGGTAGTGGGCTTGAGCACTTGAGTTACCTATAAGCTCGATGTCTTGTAGGTAACTTTAGTTCTTTGCTGTACATAGTTTTAGTTTAGTTTTAGGAAATATAGGCAATTGGCCCGTAGTTAGTACAGGATATTGAAAGAAATAAAAAAAAAAAAAAAGATGGCGGTGCAGTATTAATAGATAGGCATATGATATATTATATATATAAATATGATAATTAACTCCCCAAGAAAAATTGCTTCTAGTACTTGAGGTTATTGTGTACATCATGTAAATGTACCTAAGTGTGACAGCGTAAAAAACAAGTCGTCTTTGGTATTTTTCGTTTTCACATAAAAATGTACATCCCGACGCAATAAAACAAATTGAAAACACATTGAACTGCCCTTTGGCTCAGATGCGCATTCGTCTTTTAAGAACTACCAAGAAGACTGTCGGGATATCGATATTAAAAACGCCGACACTTTCATTACGAATCAAAAATGATATAAGTATACAAGTAATAACAGTTAAAAATCTAAAACCCAACTTCACTAGCTCTAAATGGCTTCCTATTTACAATACAATACAATACAAATACTCTTTATTGAAAAACCAGTACAAAAATCTTAAAAACTAACGAAATAAATAAATCTTATAGAGGTTTCATAAAAGGTGGTCTTATCGAATAAAGCAATCTCTTCCAGATAACGTTAGCATGGATATACATTTATAAAGAACTGCAACTATTTAATTGAATAAAAATAGTTTTTATGACTTTGACGAGATATATCAGGCAAACCCTACCATATTTTTTTTAAATCCCTGTTAAATACTACACATGATGAGGAGGTGCGAAAAAAAATGTTTTATTCTTGACTACGTGCCTACAGTGGTCGCCATATTCGTGACGTCATATAAATCAGCGGACAAACAAGACGTTTCCAACGACATCTCATTTGACAAATTGTCATAAGTAGTAAAGAAGTTATGAGGGAACAGATGAACATACATACATACATAGACAACATACCGATTAAAAACATAACCCTCCCTTTTGCTCGCCGTAGTCGGGTAAAAATATATACATACATACATATAGTCACGCCTCTTTCCCATTGGGGTAGGCAGAGACCACTTCTCTCCACCTGCTACGTACCTGACACACATCTTTCGCTTCTCCTACATTCATGAGTCTTTTCATACATGCTCGTGTCGCGACCTGGTCTTTTTTAAAACGTTTTTGACCTATTCGTGATACGTTCGCTTTTTTTTTTTTTTGGGTTGGGGAAATGCCTTGCACTTCCCTTCCTTCCCAGGGGTGAAGAAAAGGGGTATGTGGGGCTCGAACCCACTGAAAACCCCCCGTGAGCAGTTCTTCGCCGAGGTGGGGCAAGATAGGGTCGACCCTTACCAACTTGCCCATTCACTTTCCTTATAAATCTGCTTCGTCAATCTATTTTCGTCCAAAAAAAGTATAGATCAAGTTTTTTTTTATATTTTACGTTAAATTATCTCTTGCTATGAAATAGACTCACAATTCAAAAAACTGAGCTCAATTCGAAAAGCTATATCGACGGGAACGCGTTAGTTATCACTTGGTACTCAGTCGTTCGAAACTAACTCAATGTCACACATCAATAGATTGGGGTACCGTACGACGTCACAATTACGATGACAGTAACTTCATATTAAAAAAAAAAATCTCTGAGAGCCTGGTTGAGGTGACGCGTGATTAAATTGCTGGTACTTATTTGGCTAAACGTACTGGCGTTGCAATTCAGAGACCTACTGCCAGCACGATGAGAACAATACAATACAATACAATACAAATACTCTTTATTGCACACCAAGAAAAATAACAATTTACAATAGCAAAAAAATAACAATAAAGCAGTACAATCGGCGGCCTTATCGCTAAACAGCGATCTCTTCCAGGCAACCTTAGGATGGAGAGGATAAAAAAAGTTTAACAAATAGTGATCGGTGGTGTGGACCCATACGATACCCATTGGTGAGCTTGAGCACTTCGATTACCTATAAGCTCGGTAAGTTGCAGTGAGCGTTGAGCCAAATAAGTACCATCTCCCGGTCTCCACGGGCCCGGTCTTTTAACACCAAACGGATCAAATATGTAACCACTGCCTAGGTTTCCATATATCATCATCATCATGTATCAAGCGTTTTTACACTCACACTAAGTACGATGAATTGTATCGTGCGTGCCGTAAAAGCTCACAGACTAAGTCGCAGGCAAAAGGTAGTGAAGTTTGTGTGAGAGATGTAGATAAAGAATAATATGTTAATTAGGATTTAAATTAGCATTTAAATTAAAAAGGATTATACAAACATAAAAGCTTTGTTAATTTAACACCCTTATTTTAGACCTCATTAATGCTATTAAATGTGTTCTAAAACTTTGAAATGTTTTTCACTTAATGCGAAAAAATGCTTACGTACATATTATCTTTTCTACTCATACAAAGTATGAAAAACTGCCCGTTGGCTAAGTTTGGTGCTGTTCGCCTTCTAAGCAGGGGTATCGGGTTCGATTCCCGGCGGGAACCTAAGCTTTTACGTCCTTTCTACTTAGCCCCCCCCCTTAAATGGGACCAATGGGTAACAGCTTTCAGACAAAAAAATATATTAAAATCGGTGTACGGGGAAAGAAGTTATGATTTTATTTATATAGCATTAGCCATGCAAGGCAGAACTATCTAATTTCGTCGCTTCAGGCGGGGCTTGAGTAGCTCAGCGGTTCGAGCAAAAGGGCATGAGGCATGGCCGCGGGTTCAAATCCCGCCTCCAGCGATATTTTTTCCTTTCTAAATTTATCACTATAAGAAGTTATGAGGTAACAAACATAAAAAAAAAACAAAGTCGAATTGAGTACCTCCACCTTTTTTTGTGAAGTCGGTAGAATAAAAAAACAATCCAGTACAAACTATTCACAAAAAGCCAATAAAATAAAAAGAAAAATATGATAAAGTATCACAACGGAAGCCATGCAATCAATAATTCCTCCAAACAGCGTGTACACTGTTACGAAAATGCACAAACAAACATACGAGAATAACAGCCATAATTTAAAAATATGGCGATTTATTTCGGTACGACCTTTGAATATGTACTGTATGAAAATATAGTACAGTGATAACTGACAAATAGTAGGTGAAAAGAATAAACAACTAGCATATAAAACTCGCTCGCTTGATGCTAAACGTAATTTTGGTACTATTTTCAAACGACTTAAAAAAAAAACCGGCCAAATGCGAGACAGACTCGCGCACGAAGGGTTCCGTACCATTAAAAAAAATCAAGTTTGTTGTATGGGAGCCCTTAAATATTTATTTTATTTTATTTTTAGTATTTTTTGTTATAGCGGCAATAGAAATACATAATCTGTGAAATTTTCAACTGTCTAGCTATCACCGTTCTTGAGATACAGCCTGGTGACAGACGGACGGACGGACGGACAGCGAAGTCTTAGTAATAGGGTCCCGTTTTTACCCTTTGGGTACGGAACCCTAAAAAGAGGTTCTCAATTCAACTGTAAGTTTTTTTGTATGTATTTTACGCGATAATTTCGCCAATTATGAATCGATTTTGATGATACTTTTTGTTTGGTAGATTATATTTCAGAGGTGGTCCCATATAAATTTTATCGAAATCGATCAAGCCAAAACCAAAATATAAGCGGTGAAGTCGGTTTTTTTAAGCTTTGCTTGCGTTTTAATTATTAAAAGTAGTCCCACTTATATTATAATTGTGAATTTGTGAACGTGTACGTTTTTTTTTTTACGCTCAAACGGCTGGAAAGTTTTTGATGAAATTTGGTATGGAGGTAGCTGGCTCAATGAAAGAACACATATGCTACTTTTTATCCCAGAATTCTCGCGGGTCCTGGACTTACGCGGGTAAAGTCGCGGGGCATTGCTATTTAATAATAATTTGAAAAAAAAACTCACGCATATTTTGGTAAATTAAAATGGGCATTAGCGTGACTTACAAGTAGTCGAGGTGGGACGCGACGGCGAGTGCTCCACACTCATACTGGAGAAGGCTTCCGATTGAAGCCTTAACTAAGTCAAGCAGGGCAGTTCACACAACACTATTTCATTTTCATTTCATATCTCCAATATTTAAGAAGTTCTAGTAAAGTTTATATCACTTTAAGGGGGTGGTACCAAAATGTCTCCTAAAGCGTTTGATTTTGTAACCGTTTTACTTGGCATTCATAATAAAACCAGTCAATAACCGCGGTAGCATTAGAGTTCGTGACGTAGCGGACAAGCTGACAGAATGTCGTCTGCGGTGGATGGGACACGTTTTAAGAAAGCCGGTGGATTATGTTGGTAGGCAATGCTTAGACCTCGTGGTGTCAGGCGCTAGACCCAAGGGCCGGCCCAAACGACGATGGCTTGACGTTGTGAAAGATGACATGAGAGCCAACGGTCTAAATACCGAGGATGCTACCAACCGTGCGAAGTGGACAAGACTTAGTCGGAAAGCGGACCCTGGCACAAGCCGGGACAAACGTTAAGCAGAAGATTAACATATTTACTTTAAATATTGCTTTATTGGAAATGTTTGTTTTAATGTTATATCCGGCTTAAAACACGTAAAAAATGTCGACTTACTTTATAGTCGACTAGTTTCGGACAAATTAGTTGTCCTTCATCAGGATGAGTCAGACGCGCGATACGCGGAGGCGTGCGGCTCGAGCCTCGGCGCGTGACATTGAAACATAATTTGTTATACTCACAATAGTTTTAACTTTATGTTTTATGGAAATTATTCCATTTTAGTTATTAATATTTGTTTCTATTATACCATTTACAAAACTGTTACTGCTCTATTTGGCAGTCGCTTCATTCGATAGATCACGCCAATCGTAATCTTCGGATAATTCACGACTGAACCGTTCAATATACAAACAAAGTTAAAACACGTTCAAGTCCATCAAGATGTCTATCGATACGATACGATAATGCTCTCCATATCGTAAGGTAATAAATCTGCCGTTGTAGCAAATGCGCGCCCGAGGCCTAGTTCTGAGTTATCGGTTTTCGCCGTCAAAATGGGCTAGCGCAGGGATTTCTGGTGCTTCGTTTGTTTTCAGCGAGTTAGTGTGAAAGTTGACTGGAACGTTTCAATATTTCTTCAGATTGTTTTTACGTTTAGAAAGATATAAAGGCATACATAAATAAACGAAGGAGGTTATAATTTAGTCAATAAGTTTATAGTAGGTATGCTGTGCGGCGTTGGGGATCCTATCTTGGGTCGAATAGAGGAATTAAACACGTCTGCTTACTGCCAAGTATATCAGTTTATTCAAGTCTAATAATTATATCTAAAAACCTAATATAAACATAGCACTTACGAAATGCTGCGTCAAGTCAGCAGTTACCTACTTATGTAATGCTTGACTACAATAGTATTGTATTAAAGTACTAGGCAACTATAAACGTGGAAGAGGTGAAATGCTTTTTTTCTTTACGTGGCATTGCAACGCATGTAAATTTATTACATTTTAGATAATAACTAGTTATATATATAACTAGTTATTATCTACAATGTGATAAATTACAAATAACAAATAAATTTATTTCGGTACATAATTACATCACAGTATGCAAAATAGATTTCCAAAGAAAACACTGTATATATGTGGGATTAACTTGAAACAACATAACTTGAAGTAAATACTGCACTTTTTTCTTAATTTCACACAATCATCACAACCTTTATCCAACTGACATTGACCAACCAACGGAGATTGTAGACATAGATAATAAAAAAAACTACTTATTACCAATTCCTACTTTCAAGGAACTAAAAAATACAATTAATAAACTCATTCACATCTACCATCTATCACTTTTATCATAAATGATTTATAATTCACTTACAATGTATATTTAGGTGATAGATGATAATTATATATGATATTTAGATCTGTCCTTTAGATTAGAAACAACATCATTTAAATATTGGTAAATCCATAATTGCTATGTAATAAATATATAAATAAATCATACATAAATAAAGTTCCTGATTAAATTACACTAATGGATTACTTACTTATAATTATTAAAAATGTTATTCTTTATTTACAGGTAAGTTTAAAAATCGAAAGTACGTCGCAAGAAGTTGGTAAGATAAAAAAAAATATTTTACTCTTTTTAGTTAATGAGACATATTAATAGCGATAATATATATCTTTATCACAGCTTTGTTATAAGTATAGAGTTAAAGAAATAACGATTGAAAACTTCAAATCGTAGCAGGTTAAAAAAATAGTATACATCGTCAGATTTTTAATTTTAAATGTTTTTATTATTTCTATAATTACGATTATTGCCTACTTATATTTTTTTGTTTAAGTACCAATTACTGTGTGTTCTAAATGTGTCACTTAACACATAATATGGTATAATATGTGATCTCTGGTCACTAGTATTGTATAACTTTTGCATGCCGCAATGGCAGAATATGGAGCACTATTGTCATTACTTCCACTAGCTAATTTTACCTACGTACATTCAAACAAATAAGGATTTTGTATTTGAATTTGTATTTAGTACAGATCATAAATAGTAATGCAAAAAGTAAAATGGTAAAACAAAATTAAAGTTGATTTTAAAATACCTATTCAATGATACCCCATTCGAAAGTTTATCGTTTTTTTAACAATATGGCGCTGGTTCGCCATATTGAATTTTGATGTCTTTAGTAATACTCGTAGGATTGAGACAAATCGATTGACGCACGAATCATTGCGTTGCGCGCTTGAGCTAGAGAGCCGCAGAGGAACAAACATACATACAAGCTTACGTTTTAACCCTTAACTGGTATAGATATTTTAAATGGCACAGTTGGTATCGAGGGTCTATATGGACCCCATTAGAAAAAAATGCGGTTAACTGGTATTTTATATACGAATTGTATTTAAAGTATGTATATTTTAAAATAATAGTCTTTTCCAAATATATTAATCAACTTTTTATTTACATTTATCATGATCATACACATTAAATCACATAACTTTACAGTCTACGGTTTTAAGTAACAATTTGTAGGTGGCATTTCATAAATCAAATAAAATATGAAAATATAAGAAAACTAAAAAAATAACTCTTTTCTAGACTTAGTCATATCTTAAACACAAATTAAATATTATTCTGAGATCAATGAAATATAAAAAAAAAATTACAAGCATAACCTAACCTAAAAAATATTAGTCGTCGTCATTACCTTCATTTCCAGTTAAAACCAAGCGCCGTACGTCCGGCACCCGCCGCAGTACGCGATGTAATGAGATTACGTGGATGCGCGTACGCGTAGGTCGAAAAATAAAACTTTTGTAGTATAAAATGTTTGTGGTGGGGTCCAATTGGACCCCACGATACCAGTTAAGGGTTAACCTTCATTTGCGTCGCACAAAGGTAAAATTGGCTTATTTTTTTGTAGCCATGACATGTTTATTTCTTTTCTTAGGCCTTTGAGAAAGTATCTCTTCTTATTGGACATTTCGCGGATTGGACATTCCGCGTATTGGACATTCCAAGAATTGGACATACCTCGAATTGGACTTTCCGCGACAACTGTACATTTTGCGAATTCTGCGACTAAACGTTTTCATCTTGCATCTCTAATGTTTCGTTCAAGTCCACTGGCTCAATTACTCGCCCGTTGTAAACAAACCTGGCAGACATTTTTTCTGTCGCGTTGTTCATTTTTTGTACCAACATTGTATTCCATTAAGGACATCCGTAAATCATGATATTGTAGTCGTTTGTACCTAAAACGCTCGTATGAAAGTAAGCCTAGCTTGTATGCCGTATTATGACGGTATATCATTTTAGCTTACCTCCGAAAAAGAGAAGATTCTCAACCAAAGCTCTTTGTTTTAAACTACGAAAAAAATGTTTTTTTTCGACTGTATTTTTTATGTGTAAAACCTCATAACTTCTTTGTAGGTGAACCAATATTGATGTTTTTTTTCCTTTGGCGTCCCATTTAAATTTGATTAAGATCTGACTAATAAAAAGAAGAAATTCTCTGAAAATTTGAAGTTATTTGCTTGTATGGTTTAGACGCTAGACGCCTCTGACAGACGTACGGACGGACTACTACTTGAATCCAAGTCAACTTAGAGATCTCACTTCGCTCGATCAATAACCAATTTTCATATCATTTTAAGGTATTATACATTTGACCAATAGGTATTTAAACCTCACACAATCTATTTACATGTGCCTATTTAAATAATTTAACGACTTACACGAAAAGATCTACTTATTATTTCATCTCACAAAGGTTATCGTCCGTTACAAAGTGGCTTAATATCGCTTTTGAAGTTTAAAAATAGAACGTGGAAAATATTTCCCGCCTGTTTTGAATATACCGTGCCTTGTTTACAGGATGAAAGAAAAAAGACGAATGAATAAAATTGAATATTTACATAAAACTAACTAGCGATCCGCCCCGGCTTCGCCCGGGTGTGATAAATGAAGAACCGCTCGACCGATTTTGTGCAAACTTCACATAAACCATCTACTAAATGACTTAATTGCTTATATTTTGTTTTTCGTTGGTTTTCCCAAAAAGCGTTAAATCAATTACGATAAAATCTATAAGGGTATATTTACCAAACAAAATATTATTCATTTATTTAATCATTTTGCACAAATCAAAGTACAGGGAATGGCCAAATGCCAAAAACCATTCTCTACCAGCCATCCTGGCCGTGAAAGAAAAGCAGTGGGTGTGCGGCAGAAACAAAAAAACCGGATTTATTATAAATATGTCTGTTATACATTATAAATATTCAAATATATATATTCATAAAATACACATTAATATAAGGATCATCAAAATCGATTCATAATTGGCGAAATGATCGCGTAACAGTCGGTTAATAACGAAAACCTGCTCTCTATGGTTAAAAATACCTGCCTTCGTTATAATTTAGGGCTCCATTCCAACAGGTACGAGTGCAAGCTAAAATATAATATATCTACATCCATTATATAAATAAAAAAATATTATACACTTGAGAAAATAACAAATAACATGTTAAAAACAAGATGGCTTTACACGTAGCGAGCTTAAAGCGAGCGATTTATAGAAGCATTTTACTTTCTGTCATTTAGCAATCAAAAGACTAAAAACGAAGTAATTGATATTTTTTATACATAATAACCGTGCCTTGTGGCTTGGTCTTTGTTATTTAAATTAAAAAGTAGCATATGCGTTAATTCTGGATGTAAGCTATGTAGGTTCCCAATTTCAGCAAAATTGGTTTAGCCGTTACAGCGTGAAGATAAAACAAGCAAACTCAAACATTTAATTTTACATACAAACTTTCTGATTTATGATATTAGTGTGACTATATTTCCTAAAACGATACACATCTATACATCATATTTTTTTATTGAACACCAATTAATTATACATACATACAAAAAAAATTTATGCTATAGGTATAGGCAAACATTTGACCACTATCTCACCTGATGGAAAGTAATGATGCGGTAATTATACATACATTTACGTAAACTATTGTAGAACTAATAATCCAGTATGTAACCAAATTCACGTTATTGTCAATTATCGCCCCGCACAGTTACACAATCACAACACCACGTTATTTTCTTTCCGAGCCCATTTTCTTTCTTGCTGTCAACATCCCATCGGGGCGCACTTACCGCATATCCAAAAAAACCACCGTCCGGTAGGTGAGCACTTCCAATAAATTTTATAACTAATAATGAAACTATTATCTAGACAATTTTTAACAATTTGTCGTTATTAATTAACTAGGAATTTAAGCTTGAATTAATTAAAAATATCACAGTTCAAAAATACTATTTAAAAGAAATACATCAATTGAGTCGTTTAACGATTCTTAAATCAAATTTTGAAATCAAATACAGGACTTACTTGAAAACTATCTAGATTATTAACCAATTAAATACAAATTCCTCTTATACCTTCAATGTTATAAATTAAATTATTCACAAAATGATCACAATAACAACAATTTTAGAACGAATCACAACACTATGCATAACATACAGTACAGTCATTGTTAGACTAAAGTCTCCATATTCAAATCCAAACAAATTGTAATGAGCACTACGATAACATGTTCACAGCCGTTATAAAACGCGAGATTAGCGATCGCGCTACAAAACTGCTATGTGTAAGGCCCCTAGGTCGCCTGGTAATACAAATGCGACTACTTTTCTTGACAAGTTGTGTAATTTAAAAGGACTTCACTTCGGAGACTTTGTTTATGTTTAATTTTTTGCTTATAAATGGAATGTCTTGAGATGTTCTCAGAAAAATAGATAGAAATATATTTGTAGAAAGAAAAATAACCCCTACTGTCCTTTTATTTCTTATGCGACAAACTTAACTACTTTGCATGAATGAAACTTTATTTTTTTATGATTATTGAGAGTCGAAACGAGTAAGTCACTCGACTGATAGTAAGCGTCACCCATTACAGTCCGTTGCCATCCAGAGCACCGATTTAGTGCAAACTTCACATAAACCATCTACTAAATAGTCCGAACAAAGCCTAAGCATTTGGTTTGGATAGGTGAGCCCGTTCTTGAGTTATAAAATCCAACAAAAAATGGCATTAATTTTGATATATTATAGATGGGCCCGTGAGCTCATTCTATTTTCAATAATTAAACGCAAGCAAAGCTTAAAAAAAGTGACTTAATTGCTTATATTTTGTTTTTCGTTGGTTTTCCCAAAAAGCGTTAAATCAATTTCGATAAAATCTATAAGGGTATATCTACCAAACAAAAAATGATTCATTTATTTAATCATTTTGCACAATTCACAGTACAGGGAATGGTCAAATGCCAAATAGCATTCTCTACCAGCCATCCTGGCCGTGAAAGAAAAGCAGTGGGTGTGCGGCAGAAACAAAAATCCGGATTTATTATAAACTAGCTGCGCCCCGCGGCTTTGCCCGCGTAAGTCCCGAACCAGCCAGAATTCGGGGTTAAAAAGTAGCCTATATTCTTTCTCAGGCTAGATCAAAAGCTTCTTTCGGACAGTGTGCTACAGAATAACACAATCTAATTCCCCCATCCCCATTCTATTATCGAGGCAGTCCTAAGCGATACAGCTATATGGTTGACTTTCTACAAAAGCGGACGAAGAGTTTTGCTTCCACATTCATTATACAAACCGCAAAGGAATTGAACTCCTTACATAACTCTGTTTCCTAATAAATACAATATGGGAGTGTACGAGAACGATTGAATAGCCACCTTTCTAAGCAAACGTGCTCCATCTTCAAGAGCATCGTTGCTATCAGGTAAGATAGTGACACGACCCGGAGCTTTCAGTTGACCACCATTCATGTCGGTAGTGATTTTAGCGACAGCTATTTCTAGACACCCGGGTGATGATATACCGTTTGTAATTTTAATTAGTCATGCCAGGCAGAACTAATTTAGTAAATTGAATGCAATGATTTGGTCGGACGTTATCAACACAAACCAACTACAATTTTAGACTCTTTGGCCGTAGTAGTTTCAAGGTATTCGGTAGATGGCGTCACGCGTCCTTCATTAATAATAAGGTAGAGATAATTTCGTCCCTTGAGGCAAGGCTTAAGTAGCTCAGCGGTTAGAGCAATAGGGCATGAAAACCTATAGCCGCGGGCTTAATACCCGAGCGCGGGTTTAATAACCTTTCTAAATTTACAATATAATAATACTGTATTGCACATCAAATACAAAACAATAAGCACTTTAAATTAGACAGTAAACTATGATGCTAATACAATAAGCGGTCTTATCGCTTTATGCGATTTCTTTCAAACAAATTCGTCGTCCCTAAAAGCTAGTTCTAAAGTCTACTTATTGCGTCACTGAAGAACAATAAAATACCTTAATTAAATACAAAAGTGTCTAATTACCGTCGTCGTGTAAAGAACCTATTCCGTAACTTGAGACTGAGAAAACACGGCAAATTGAAGACTAACATTTGCTTGGCAACTTCAAGAGCAGCGTGATTTGATGGACAAGTTATAGGAGGTAGCGTGATTAATATTGAGTCGCGTAAGCGTGAGCGATTCTGTGATGATCTTAAGGTGTCAAAAGACATTATAGTGAACTTAGTTGAATGAGCGTTCGCCTACTATGCAGAAGTACCGGGTTCGATTCTCGGCGGGAACACAAGTTTTCTTTCCAAGGAAAATTTGTATTTCTGGTTCTATTTGTGATTGTGTGTGTGATTTAAATGGTCCTGGCACCCACGACACAAGTCATTGAACTTAGTTTGGGGATTGAACTTAGTCTGCTTGCCTCTTTGGGACCCATATGAATAAACGATTTTGATTTGTTTTAGATGTGAGTGTGGCGTTTATAGTAAGTACTAGCTGTCCCTGCGACCTTCGTTCCGCCTAACAGTCAATGAATGTGCATATTTAGGAAGCTATACCCGGCATGCGTTACAATGTCACGTGACTATATTATTACAACCTTCATGTTTATGTTTGCCTAGTACTTTACCAAATCCGAGTGACGTATGAGAAAATGGAAAGCATGTCGAAATGTAAAAAAAAAATTTAAAGCAATGTACGTTCTTAAAAAGTATCCTATGTCCTTCTCCTGGCTCTAAACTACCTCCCTGCCAATTTTCAGCTAAATCGGTTCAGCCGTTCTTGAGTTATAAGTGGAGTAACTAACACGACTTTCTTTTATATATATAGATTAGATATTTGGCTACTGTTGTGTATGTACACTCGAGTATTCATTTATACCTGAAAATAATTTGAAACAATTATCTTTATTTCATTTTTATGTATCTTCTACATACGTTAACTGTTTTTTTTATAGACAATCCTTCTATATTGAAAATTGTATTATGTTTTAGATGTTGTTAGATGTATACAACTTTTTGTTAAACCCTTAATTTTTTTTAAAAAGGTAGGTATTCGTAAATGTAATAAAGATCTCATAACAGCTTTTGAAGAAATGTGTATAATGTGAATGTTTTTAATTTAGAGAGGGACTGTGAGTGTGAAGACGTTTATATATGATTAAATCTATCGTGATTGTTGATTATAAATAATACAAGCCGGTGGTGTCCAAGACGCACCATAAGTGTATAGCGCTTTTGACTCTTTTTGAGGATCACAACTTTGACCATCCAATACGACCAAGCCATAATTAGACTGCTCAACATATTTAACATCTTATATCATGGGATGACGAGAGGAGTGCTTTGCTGCGCCGAATGTTTACTTATATAAGTTCAAAACTTTGGGTGGCACTGAAATTTAATGGGCAAGCGTGACGCTTACCATTGGGCAAGCGACTTGCTCGTATCGACTCTCAATTACACAAAAAAACTGAACAAGAATATCAGATAGCTAGCGACTAAATCGCCATGTCACTCCCGCTACCGCTCATAACTCACGCCCCTCGATCAAAGAGAGTACCGACACAACCTGTAGAGAAGCGTCCTCAAATGAAGGGTGAAAATGGCTTTTAATTGTATTGAGTTGAACAAAGGGCTGGCAGGAATGCTACCGACAACCCTGTGAAATGTATTAATTGTGTTACTTGTAGTGCCGGAGGGTATTTTTATTTTTCGATAATTATTTTGTGGTAGCCCTAGAGGCAGCATCCTTGTTACCGCAGCTGGAGGCTTATTTGGTTGTAGAACTCGCCCATATATATTTTTTATTCTTTCATGACCATGGATGCGTAGTCCTTCAGTCGAAATATTAAACAAAAATTTACAATTTATATTATTCATAATAAAAGTCACAAGTCACAGTCAAAGTCAAGTAGTCAATCATAGTCAAGTCATGCCCTAGTAAAGAAATAGAAACTTTACTAGAACTTCTATTAGAGTTTTGGAGCGAAGGCAAAAATCACGTTTTTAACTTTGTATGATTTGCTACACTTATGCACGTTTACTTAGTAATAACGGTTAATATTCCACCATTATTGTGAAAGTGTGAAAACGTTTATGTTATGTTTATGTTTATGTATTATTACACATTAATACTCGAAGAATCACAGGTTTTGGAAAATGATACAAAATCAATATCGCCATTTTTTCACTTTCGCGGTAAAACCCCCTCGCCAATATTTATATTTAAATTGCCATAACCAAATATTTTAGCGTTGCAACATTTACTGTGGTCTAGAAGCACCTTGATAGCTTCTGTCTGGCATTTGTGATTGGCTGGATACCAGCCAATAACAATCGTACGCGCGATCTGACGTTACACCGGACCGGTGTGCGAGGTAGTTCGAGAAATGAGCTAAAGTGGCAGTTCACTACCTACCATCGGATTGTACGGTTGTTGTAAAAGTAGAGAAATGAAAGTAATAAACCAAATATATATAATATTATAAGCTGAGTATTTGATTCCATAAAAGTAGGAAACAATGATTCCTCTAGTGGATAACATGGCCAATGGGGTACACTATTGATTCGCATAATCAAAATAAAAATTTCATAACTTACATTGAAATACTTTAAGTAATCCTAATCATTGTTTTTTTTTTCCTTCACATGCCTAACTACGGGCCAATTGCATATATTTCCTATCACGCGTAGCTTCAACCAGGCGCTCTGATAGAATTTTGAAAATAGAATGAGCTCCCGGTCCCCACGGACCCAGTGTCTCAACACCAAACGGCTCAAATATGTAACCACTGCTGAGGTTTCCATATTTGCGTCGTTTGCGCTGCTGTGCCGAATAATCATTGTTAATGTTAATTCTTCATAAATTTGGACATATTTTTTTATTGTTCTCAATGGAACTTTATTGCCCGCTTCTTTGTTCCCCGAACGATATATCCTGGGAATCTTCAATTTAACAACGAATATGTATCTTGATATGCTTGCCATTCGAGCAAAAAAACGTATTCTTTTGTTAACATTACGAATAAGAAGCCATTTATTATAAAGAATATAGTTTGACATTAGTTTAGTTTTAGCTTACGTAAGCATACAAAATAGGCAATATCCATACATGTAACATATCATGTATTATAGGTTCTTACATGTAATTATTTATTTATTTTATGTAAGTATATTCAGATATTATTATTGGTATGTATTGTTTATGTACTCGTAGTTTAAGCAATGTATTTCTTTTATTTAAAATTTTATTTTATTCATTTTATCGCACCACCATCCCTACATTATGTTTTCGTTTATATTTCCATCCAAAAGCTGTCTGGAAGAGATCGGTCTTAGCGATAAGACCGCCCATCTTTATAAGTCTATCTGTAAATTGTATTTATCTTTTGGTGTCAATAAAGAGTTCTTGTATTGTATTGTATCATTGTCATTCATCTTAAATATCAAGTCATCATTATGTCATTTTATTTTGTTAGTTAGATATTCAGTTATATTGTTTATTAAAATATATCTCAATATCTGAATGAATATCACTTGCTGGTATTTTTTTAGTTTCGTTTTGAACAATGCTGTCTGCAAGAGATCGCTTGTAGAGATAAGAATATTGTACACTTTAATTTAAGTTATTTTTATTTATTACTAGCTGTCCCGGCGACCTTCGTTCCGCCAACAGTCAAAAAATGTGCATGTTTAGGAAGCCATACTCGGCATGCGTTACAATGCCAGGTGACTATTTGATTACCTCCTTAATGTTTATGTTTGCCTAGTACTTTACCAAATCCGAGTGACGTATGAGGAGAAAATTATTTTTATACACATATTTAAAAAAAAAAGTAACGTTCCTAAAAAGTATTCTATGTCCGTCTCCTGGTTCTAAGTTACCTCCCCACCAATTTTCAGCCAAATCGGTTCAGCCGTTCTTGAGTTATAAATAGTGTAACTAACACGACTTTCTTTTTTATATATATAGATAAGTGATTTATCTAAGATGTGACAATAAAGCGTTATCTATCTAACTATATAATGCTGACGGCAGCTATTTCATTATTTGTAGTAATTTGTTATAGATATCTTGAGCCAAGCAAAATACATTTTGACGTGATAACGTCTTATAAATCGATGAACACCGGCTGCACGCACGAAAATGTGTCACGTTCCGCCTGAGCCTGAGCGTGCAAGCGAGAGCGCGGTACAAGCGATATAGAGGCACGATCGGCCTAAGCGATCGTCTTATGACGTTATCACGCAAAATTATCGACCGTAAACCGACTTTACAGGCAACCAATTTTTTTAGCATGAATGTCTTTTTAGCTGTAATTTATAAAGATCAATTCAGTGCCCTAAATATTTTTTTCTAAGACTTATTAACTATGAATAAACGTAAAAAGAAGTAAAAAGGTTTGTTAGAAGCACTCAAAACTCTTTGAACTTCCGGTCTCTTTAACCCTATTAATTTTATAATGCTCTACTTTCAAATAGGGATTGTTAAAACCTTTGATTCTACGAAAAGAAAATGCTCTAATTGGGAGAGTTTTGCCTCGAAAGTGAAAAAATAGCGTTGTTGATTTTGTATAATTTTCCAAAACCAGTGTTTCTTCGAGTGTTAATGTGTAGTAATGGTGGATTAATAACCGTTAATACTTAGTAAACGTGCATAAGTGTAGGCAAATCATACAAAGTTGAAAACATGATTTTCGCCTTCGTTTCAAAACTGCATTAGAAGTTCTAGTAAAGTTTTTACCACTTTACTAGGGCATGACTTGCCTATGGTGGGACTGGGCCTTGACTCTTTTATTTAACTTTGTCTGTGACTAGGACTTTTAATATGAAATACACTTGAAATATATTATCACTTGACACTGGCTAAATGCACAAGTGTGCGAAGCCAAAATAAAAAGATAAAATGTACAAGCTAAAAGTCCGCAAAGCGAAAAGTACCCGATAAATCTATAATAGGATTCAGTATAATATTTAATTATCAAGTCAACAATGTCATTCTATTTTGTCAGTTAGATATTGGTGCTAATTCTGTTGAGCACCGAACTAACCTAAACTAAACTAAAAATAAACTAATTTTAGGCACCGAACTAACCTAAACTAAACTAAAAATGAACTAATTTTAGTCAAAGAATACCTAAACGCTATTCTGATTTTACGTTGAACCTAATTTAAAAGTTGAAATGATTGCACGTGAAATTCTTTCAAGTATAAGATTACATTAAAAATAATCCAGATCCTTTTCATACAGACTAATTTGAATTTAAAATTTTTATTTTTAGTCTTAATTTGACGTAAAACATGTACATCAGAATAAGAATTTGGTCATTTTCACTAAATAGAGTAACTAAACTAACTTAGTCCTGTCAAACTTAATTTTAGTCTAATCTTGCATTTTCTGAATAGGTTTTGGACTAAAGCAGGACTAAAACTAATTTTAGGCTAGTTTAGTCTAATTCTGGACAACAGAATCGGCACCATTCTGTCCCTAAGTTGTATTTTTTACCGACTTCACAAAAAGGGCCAGCCTCGGGCGCTTTGTTAATCATGTCCCTAATACTACAGTAAAGTTTAAAAACAAATAAAAAAAGAACCAATTGCGAGCCGGTCTCGCATTTTGTTTTATTTTGTAAACAAAGACTATTTGTACTAAAAATTATTGTTCATCATTTAACCGCCTTTTTCTCTTGTTGAAACGTGACGATGTGGTCAAGGATCTCTTGTAAGCTTAAAAAGCAATAAAAAGTTTTCTCTCCCAAAGTCCTTATTTTTGGGGTCGTGGGCGTGACCTTTTTAAACATGAAAGCGTTGAAGTTCCGAAACTCCTGACTTTTGTCATTATAACTCAGTCGTAGATTCGAGTGGTAGCTTTTACCTCTAATTAGGACTGGGTACTGACCGACGTAAGTGGTCGTACAGACGGACTGAAAGTCAAGCACAAAAGTTTACAAGTTAACGCGGACCTTCGCAGACATTTACAAACAACACATGCTTTTAGGTCTAGACGTGTTTATCGATGGCAAAACGGTCTAAGTTTTGTTTTCACTCAAGTCGACTGTTTTTTATGATAAGATAAGATAAGATAAGATAATTCTTTATTGGCTAAAACTGTAGTGTTAGTATTGTAGTGTTAGTAGTGATCAGTAGTTCTTGAAATATCGTCAATAATGCGTATTCTGTGGACTACATTGACGATGTTCTCGTTTTTGACCGACTTCAAAAGTTACCTCATAACTTCTTTCGTTGTGAACCGATTTTAATGATTATTTTTTTATTTGAAAGCTGTGTTTTTCATGTGGTGCCATTGGAATTTGATCAAGAACTGATTTTTAGTTTTTGAGTTATCGTCAATAATGTATGTGCAATACATTAAATCTGATCAAGGTTCCGAAGATAAAGCGGTGAAGTCGGTTTTTTTTAAGCTTTGCTTGCGTTTAATTATTTATGATATATAGGCAGGCATTTGACCACTATCTTACCTGATGGAAACTGAAGATGCGGCCGAAGATGTAACATGCTTGCCTAGAAGATGTAACATGATTGCCTAATTTAAAATCATACATATTGTGATTGTTTTTTGATTAAATAGAAATAAATTATAAAAAAAATTGCCGCTGGCTTAGTTGGGTGGCGTACGCCTGGGTATCGGGTTCGATTCCCGGCGGGAACACAAGTTTTCTCCCCATAGAAAGTTTGTGTTTCTAGTTCTGGTTGTGATTGTGTGTGTGATGTGAATGTTTCCGGCACCCACGACACAAGTCATTGAACTTAGTGTGGGGGCTGTGAGTGTGAAAGCGTTTAATAATATAAGTTTAATAATTTAATAATAAAAATCAATTCAGCAGTTACATTCGATTTTTGTCCAGATAGGCTGCCGTTTGTCCTGTATCTCACATGATGGTGAGTGATGATGAGGTCTATGATAAACAAGCTATTTAAGGGTACTGAAGGCGTATTCATTGATTGCTCAAGTACAGAATATAACTAAAAGAAGAAGAAAATGTTTGATAAATTACTAATTAAGATGTTCTTGTTTGTACAGTCCTGTAACTTGATCAGTAAGGTGAAAATGTAATAAAGATCGTCTAATGTAATACAATACATATAAACTAAAAACTAAATTAGAACGAATCAAAAATAACTATAACTAGATATAAATATGTACAAAACTTAATCTAAAAGACCGCTGCCTGCTGGCGTACAAAATGCTGGTTACCACGTTGAATGGCAATGCTCGATCCCTGTCCAAAATATTTACCTACATTTTGGTCACTTGTTGCTTCGACCAAACGCCCTGATAATTCTTTGAAGATTGTATGTGCCCCGGTCCCCACGGCGGTCCTAACGTTTCAACCCCAAATGGCACAAATATATAACCACTATCAAGATTACTATATTTGCGCCTTTTGAGATTCTCTGCTGATTCAGTCGCAATACCAGCCTTACATTTAGTTGCCAGACGGTGCCAGGGTACACAAGTTGCAAAAGCCGTCCCATTTTCCACGGGACCAGGGTAATTTAAGCACATTTTAACATTATATTTATTTTAAATAAACATTAACGCTTTTACACTTACATCCCCACACTTAGGTCAATGACTTGTGTCGTGGGACCTGGAAACATTCACAATCACAAGCAGAACCAGAAACACAAATTTTCCTTGGGGAGAAAACTTGTGTTTCCACCAGGAATCGAACCCGTTATCCCTGCTTAAAAGCCGGTAGAACACCCAACTAAGCCCACGAACTGGTACCTCGAATGTATTTAAAATTAATTTCTTCTTTATATTTTTTTTTTGTTTTTTTTTTTCTAGTTATATATTTTTTTTTTTTTTTTATTTATTTATTACCAAGATAAAAGTTTAACAAAATATTCAAAATCATGCATCTGTAAACCTCGTAAAGATTTGTCTAGATGCAAGGTCCTCTACAATAATATAAGCTTAGCAATAACAAATCAGTAACAATATACACGTGTAAAGTGAGTATTTTCTAATTATCCTTATTATTGAGTAGCTAGTCATTAACATTCCGTATTATTGTTGAACGAGCGCAGCGCCTAAGTTAAGTTTTCGAAGGTTCAACAGTGATGAAAGTCTGTATTCTAATAATATTTATTATACAGAATTTGTTTTCTAATATACATATACAGAAAGTAACTTGACGACAAAAAGTTATTTTGTAATATGAATTGGCAATCCCGTTTGAATATTTGATCAAATGAGTTGCAATCAAAAGTTATGTATGATGTTTAAAAACAACACGTTTATAGCGCAGAACATATAACTTCTATGTTATAAACCGAAACGTTTCGATACTAACCTTTTACTGGTTGTAAGACTTTTTTTGCAGAGTCCGCGTGGGGCAGTACCACACCATAGCCAGAAATACAATCGCTATTTAAAAAAAAATAAGAACAAAAATTCAAAATCGTTTATTCACATGAGCCCCAAAGAGACACTCATGAAAGTTAATGACTCTACTGCCAGATTTTCAAAATTACAGCCATCTCAAGAAGAACCTGGCAAAAACTCGGCGGTGCATTTTTTAAATTTGTTTTTAACGTTCTTAATTGACTAATACAGGAATTATCTTAGCCTAGGTATGTCTTCAATTGTGGGTCTAAGCGAGATATGACCGCATTTAACATCGGGCACGACAAGTGGGAGGAACTTGCCCAGAAGAAACACGATTGGAGAATAAGGGTAAAAGAAGGTCAACAGTACCACGACCAAGCGTGGTTTGATATTCTTGCCCAAAAGCGTGCATCAAAACATGCTAGTATCGGCAATCCATCTGCCTCTGTACATTTTTGTACCAAGTGTGGCCGCGCATGCCGCTCCCGCGCTGGTCTTGCTAGCCACCAACGCAAGTGCTTATCTCGTACCTAATCCAGACACTGTTTAAACTTCTGAAATAGACGTATAAGGCCTATGATTGATTGATTGAGGTATGTCTATATTATATAGTCGCCAGAAGCGCTTACGAAGTTTGCCTCCATGCATCCTTGTCATTAATGTAGTCAATCGTTTTATAATAAGCTTTCTTAATTAATGCCCGGTTTATTACTGGTCTTAACTTTCGCAGAGGTAATTCATGAATTTTAACCTATTTGCTGTATAAGATTTGTTCGATTTTCTTGATCTTAATGCCAAAATCGCTATTTTATTTTTAAATCTAGAGTTATTTAGATTAAGATTGTGTGCGTCGCTTCTTAATTTATACTTATCAATACTTTTTGCGAACATGCATAATATTTTCATACATGAAAAGCGAAGGCATGATAAGTATGCCTGTTTCTTTAACTAATTCCCTGAGAGATTCACGCCGACCCATATCATAGATTTACGAACCGTTCTCTTAAGATAGTTATAATAAAGATTGTCTGGAAGTGATCGCTCTTAGCGATAAGACCGCCCATTGTACCTTTATTTTATAAGTTTCTCTGTAAGCTGTATTTATCTTTTGGTCTCAATAAAGAGTTATTGTATTGTATAGTTTCACCATCGGCAGCTGATCCCCACAGTAAGATTCCGTAACTCATCAAACTATGAAAATATGCAATGTAAACCAGCCTTGCCGTCGCTACATCAGTATATTCAAGTTAGACGTTAGAATCAAGAAAACTGATACTTTTCAAATTACAATATATTATAGATAAACAGTTTTTTTTTTTTGTAAATTAGCAACATTTTATGTAATAACATGTTTTTGTTTCTTAGAGGTACATCACAAACATATTTGAGCTCAATATCAGAACAATCCATTTAATTAAAGCTGAGGCCTTTGTTCTTTTGTTCTGAAATAACACAAAAGAACAATGAGTACCTCTCGTCATGTGCTTTGGGTATATTGTTTTATTTCAAATTGGATACTTAGAGTGCGGGAGCAAAATAGCTAATGATATTAACCCTCGAAGAAAAAAACAGCAACAAAAACTATTTTCACACTCCTTTGAGTGTGAATAGGTTTTGTTATTTTGCCCCACGTTCAGTTCAAAGACTTGTATCATAGTAGAAATATATGATACTAGCCGTGCCCCGCGGCTTCGCCCGCTATTATCAAGTTAATAAGTAGCCTATGTGTTAATCCTAGGTATAATCTATGTACATTCAAAATTTCATCCAAATCCGTTCAGCCATTAATGCGTGAAGAGGGAACAAACATACTTACACACTTACACAAACTTTCGGATTTATAATATTAGTAGGATATATTTCTACTAAGCTTGTATCGTGGCTGTCGGAAACACTTAACTATCACATAGGCAATCACATCCAGAACTAGAATCACAAATGGCCGTTACGAAGGAAAATTGTGCTTTTGCCGGGAATCAAGCCCAGTACTTACTGTGAGGGTAGAGCCTTATACACTGCGCCAACTGTGTCGTCAACAAAGTGAATAGCAATGATCATGTAGTCCAGCTGCCACTTATACGTTGATGTCACATCCAAACACGACACAAGATTTTAATAAATGTCACGTATATTTTATTTATCTTTTTATGTATGGTTTCATAGCAATGTTAAAGAGCTTATATTTAAAAAAAATATATAAATGTATCTGCAATATCGGTTGTCATTGCCTAAAAAAAAATTATTTATATCTTGAATTAAAAAAATGCACGTTTACTAATGTAACGGTTAAAAATCTACCATTATTACAAATTAACACTCAAAGAATCACAGGTTTTCGAAATTATACAAAATCAACAACGTAATTTTTTCACATTTTTTCGCGGCAAAAAACCTTGACTGACATTTATCAATATTTTTTAGCTGTGAGTTGTATCTAGAAGATAATTATAGCAAATAAACAGCCGTAGACTAGCTTAAATAGAGAACAACCTGCATTGTGGTTTGAAAACGTGCCGTAAACAGCCAATAACCGCAATTAATTACAGGACTTCCGAGTCCAATGGCCTGAAATGGGCCAATATTAGCTAAACTATGGTTCGACGTCAATTATAAACACATGCCAAAATGCAAGCTACAGCTATTTAGCTTAACGTATTAGCATTCCTATTTAGAAACGCTATGTTTAAAAATCGTTCATAATAATTAAACGCAAGCAAAGCTTAAGACCTTGACTCTTTTACTTGACTTTGACTTTGACTGTGACTTGTGACTAGGACTTATAAAATGAAATACACTTGAAATATTATATTATCACTTCACACTGGCTAAATGCACAAGATTGCGAAGCCATAACTAAGAAGAAGAAGAGGCAAAGCTTAATAAAACCGACTTCACCGCGTTATCTTCGGAACTTTGATCAGATTAAAAGTACTAAACACGCATTATTGACGATATTTCAAGTTCTACTGATCAGATCTAGATCAAATTTCAATGGGACCACATGAAAAGCACCAGCTTTCAAATAAAAAAATCATCAAAATCGGCGCACAAAGAAAGAAGTTATGAGGTAACTTTTGAAGTCGGTTAAAAACGAGAATATATTTTTTTGTATATTATATACAAAAAAAACATAAAATAGCCGTTTGGTGTTGAGACACTGGGTCCGTGGGGACCGGGAGCTCATTTTATTTAAAAAAATCTATCAAAGCTCCTGGTAGAGGCGACGCGTGATCAAAATGCTGGCACTTATTTGGCTCAACGGATTAGCATTGCAATTCAGAGAGGCAATGCCGCCAGCATGATGGGAACGCTACCCACTGGTATTGGGCTTGAGCACTTGAGTTACCTATAGGCTTGATGTCTTGTAGGTAACTCTTCTTTGCTGTATATAGTTTTAGTTTTGGCCCTGTTGATAGCAGGCATTTATATAAATGTGTATTCTATGCAAAATAAATAAACGCAAGCAAAGCTTATAAAACCGACTTCATCGATTTATCATCGGAACCTTGATCCACCAGCTCTCAAATAAAAAAAGAATCATCAAAATCGGCTCACAACGAAAGAAGTTGTGAGGTAACTTTTGAAGTCGGGTAAACCAGAAAATCGTCAAAGTACGCATTATTCGTCACAAAATAGACATTATTGACGATATTTCAAGAACTACTGATCAGATCTTAATCAAATTTAAATGGAACCAATTAGAAAGCAACATCTTTCAAACTAAAAAAAAAAATTTCGAAATCGGCTCACGCGGAGACAAAAAAAAAAAAATACAGTCGACTTGAGTTCCTCCTCCTTTTTTGGGAATTCAGTAAAAAATATTTAATCATGAAAAAAATGTTTTTTGTATGGAACGCAGTTTTAATGATTAATCTCGAAAATGAATCCAAAATATATAAACATTTTAAATTGACGACCCAGTTGCCGCAGTGGACAGGTCTCCGCCCCGTGGGTCCTGGTTACGATTCCCGGCAGGAGCACAAATTCCCTTCCCAGGGGTACTTGTGCTTCTGGTTCTGGGTGTAAAGTGTGTGTGATGTAAATGTTACCGGCACCTACGACACAAGTCTTTGAACTTAGTGTGGGGCTGTGAGTGTGAATGCGTTTGTTTGTTTGTTTATTTCTCATCATGTTCTCAATTGTGTGCATTGCAGCTAAATTATACGGCCCGCTTTCTATAGGCGTATATATCATCCCACTTTTAATATTAACATCATTGTTTAGAAATGTTTCCTTTGGCCAACTTTTTCCCTAACGTCTCTATCCTTTATGAATGTTTCAGCGTTCACTAAAACAGCGTCCATTAGTTTAAACACTGCTGTTATCTCTAATGTTTTCTTAAATCCTCTGTATTCTAGATACGTTCTGAACTCTACGGGATTCCAAATGGCGCGTCGTTTTCATTCAATACAAACTATTATATTTAAAAAAATGTTTCAAGGCCTTGTTGCTGTTCTGTACAATGTCATAAGATTATTAAACATAAATATTAACGCTTTCACACTCACAGCCCCACACTAAGTGGTGTCGGAAACATTCACAACACACACACAATCACATCTAGATTAATGAATGATCTGTTAATAAGTCGACATAATTACATCAGCTACCAAATTTGTACATTATATAAATTTGCAGGCATGCTATCAAACAACAATAACATTTGTCTATATTGAATGTAAAAGTAATAATCACTGGAGACAGAAGTTAAATGCTCGTCTAAAAAAAACAAAAAATAAAGGGTAGATTTGAATCCTTATCTGACATCTTGTTGTAAAGTTTTTAATTGTTTGTAGGTATATAAATTCCTCAACTAAATTGTAAACATTTGCACGACCTAAATAGCTGTCGAATATAGTGATACCCAACTTATAGAACACCTGCATGTAAAACCTACCTATATTCTAGCAAATAAAGATTTCATTTCATTTCATTTCATTTATATTCACTGTGAGCACAAGAAAACCCTGAATCTAGCCTGAATCTAGCCCTATTGCTCAATTTTAGAATTTTCAACCGACATAAAAAAAGGAGGTTCTTAATTCGACTGTATGTTTTTTTTTGTATGTATGTTACGCGATATCTCTGCCAATTATGAATCAATTTTGATGATTTTTTTTGTTTCGATATTGATAATTTTTTTAGTCTTCGGAGGTGGTCCAATATAAATTTTATCGAAATCGGTCCAGCCAAAACCGAAATATAAGCGATGAAGTCGGTTTTTTTAAGCTTTGCTTACGTTTCAATTATATTTGGTGATTTGAATGTAGATAAGGATAAAAGATGGTGCTTTCCAAAAACTGAATCGACGAAATAATTCCACATAATTATCGAACTAATAATATTTCCCAAAAATCGGTTGAGAATTGCGACCTGAGACGATTCGATCGCCCGATCAAAAAAAAGATCAAAGGTTAAAAAATAAACTCCAAACAAACTTGCCGACTGAACTAACTTCCAACCTTTCACTAAACTCTTCATAAAAGCTTTCCTATTTTCAGCTTTTATCCGAGTAATCCGTTATCTCGAAGTTATCCGGGATATCCTGAAATCCTGGACACGAGTGTCCTTTCCCTGGACGTTGATTAATTCCGAGGGACTTGGGATCCGCGATAGTGGAGTCAGTTTTATGAGGATACCCGTAGTTTGGTATATAGGTAATAGAGAACAGAATGCTTCGTTGGACTTATGTTGTGCAAACTTAGTACCTATAACGATACTATTGTTTATTTTGTAGTATAAAGACGTAAGATAAAATAAATAAACTTTAAGGGTCATGTTATATAAAGCGACCGAGGCGCGCGCCCCGGGCGCTGTGAAGATAAAATGTATGGCGCATAAGGGACCTTGATACACAAAGCGCCCGATGAACATTGCCATGCTTAAGACTATTTATTACCATACTCTGACAAATAAATACTTTTTGATTTTGTTTTGATTTGACCAATGAGACACTTTTTTAAACAACAAGTCCATGTCTCACAACGTATGCTGGAGATATAATTGTGAAATAGAAGAAAACACAGTAAAGCAAAACGCTTAGTTTACTTGGATGACATTTAAAAACCAAACGTCTTTAATATATTCTTGAAGTTCTCTATGAAATAAAAATAATCGAGCGAAGCGAGATCTCTAAGTTGACTTGGGCCGTTCAGCACTTTGTCCGTCCGTCCGTCCGTCTGTTAGAGGCATCTATCGTCTAAACCATATAAGCGAATGACTTCAAATTTTCATAGAATATGTAAAACTAAGGCCCAAAGCCAGAAATTACATTTAAAATGACATAAATAAAAATATTACGGGGCTTGTATGTGGGGAGCAAAATATATTTTTTTTATCCACCCTCGTGTGGTATCGTTGAAAAAGGCTTGACAGGTAGAGTACGAAACTGGTATTAAAAAAATATTGTCTCGGGTCTATCTTAAAAATGGCTTTACACTGAACTCTGAAACTTACGTATAATATCCGTTATTCTGTACTTGAACAACAAATACAGAAATCAAACAATTATTATATAGAATAAAAGTTATAAGCAAGTAACCTCAAACATTTTTCTCTATGAGGCAAAATGTAGGCGCGAGGTCTCAGTTCGGCGCGAACGACTAGTATTTCAGGGTGACGGGCGGAGTGCTTTGCTATGCATGAGTTCGAATCATATCCTACTAATATTATAAATCCGAAAGTTTGTGTGTAAGTGTGTAAGTATGTTTGTTCCCTCTTCACGCTTTAATGGCTGAACAGATTTGGATGAAATTTGGAATGTACATAGCTAATACCTAGGATTAACATATAGGCTACTTTTTAACTTGATAATAGCGGGCGAAGCCGCGAATCACGGCTAGTAAGTTATATAAGTTCAAAACTCCAGGTGGTACGGAACTGTAATAGACAAGCGTGACACTTACCATCAGGCGGCTTGCTCGTCTCGTCTCTCAATGACTTAAAAAAATACATAAACGTAATATGTTTCAATGTTATATTCGGTTTAAAACACGAAAATTTCGACTTAAAGGCGCGCTAGTCACGCGCCGAGGCTCGAGCCGCACGCCTCTGCGTATCGCGCATCTGACTCATCCTGATGAAGGACAACTAATTTGTCCGAAACTAGTTGACTACAAAGTAAGTCGAAATATTCGTGTTTTAAGCCGAATATAACATTGAAACATAATGTGTAATATTCTCGATAGTTTTAACATTAAAATAAACGTAATAAGTAACACAAAACAATAAGTTCACCAAGCTGCAAAATATTTCATGTTATCTTCAAATACTTACACGTCCTAAAGTAAAAAGTATATTCTGTCGTTGGCCCTTAAATTCATCTTCTGTGTAGGGATTTTATTATCAGACACACCCAGGGACTGAAAATGTATCACCCTTGAGATGGTCCACAGATTCACGAAGATAACCTTAGTTGGATGCGGCACGTAAAATTCTGTTGAACTACAGTACTACTACTTTGTAACAAACAAACAACGGCCCTGCACTAAGTTCGATGACATGAAATATTTACATCACAAACACACAATTACTACTAACAGTCTTACTTATAAAAATGTCGCTAAGCAATGCTTAGCCACCTCTAAGTTGAGCAGCTCTTAAGTCCATAATCAATTATTAACTTTTCTTCACTCATAAACATTAGTTAGGCGCCGCTTAGCTGAGAAACGCACAGAGAATCGAAAATAATCGAAATTAACACGATCGCCACAGAAAATAACCAAAATAGTCGACTAAAAGTGAAATTATACGAATACAGCTGTCAAAAATATAGTTTTATTAATCTATTGAAATGAAAATCAAAGACAGTTGACATTTAACGGTTGTCGAAATAAACAATTTTGCGCCGTACGTAAAAAGTTTTGACACATTTATTATTTAAAGATATAAGACCCGCCATTTTGCCTCTTAGTAAGTTTTAAACAAGGCAATGGCGGTGTTTAATTTTGACAACTATTTAAGCATTACTTAACGCTAAATCGCGTTCATGAGTGAAATTTTTGTTAAACTGTAGCTAAGCAATTGATTAAAAATTAAGAGGGGTTTATAAGTAAGACTGTTTATAAATAATAACACTACAAGATACACAAATTTTCTATTTTAAAAGTTTTTTCTAAACTTAGAAGCGAAACGCTTCAAGCGAACTAGAGGTATGTCAACCGTAAATGTATTTTACATTTGAACTGCTCGTTGACTTAGTTGAATAGGCGTTAGACTTCTAAGCAGAGGTATCAGGTTCAATTCCAGGCGGAATCACAAGTTATCTCCCCAAGGAATATTTGTGTTTCTGGTTCTGGTTGTAATTGTGTGTGAGAAGTTATTGTGTCCGGCACCCACGACACAAGTCATCGAACTTAATGTGGGGTTGTGAGTGTGAAAGCGTTTTATGTTTGCATTACCTTAGTACGCACACATTTGAAAGAATGTGTACGTAAGGCCAATGTTCGTAGGTGACATGGATTACAAACATTTGTGTGGAGGGAGAGAGGAGACATTTGACATTTGAGAGGTGGTAGAGCATTTTGTGAGTTGCTCGCCTGGCTTGCTACCAAAGTAGCTTACCACCATCAAGTTGAAAGTCTGCCGCCAAGCCAAATACGGTGTTCCGGCAGTTATCCTTGAGAGCCTGCGTATTCCAGGTCTAGTGTGTTTACCAGTTTCGATCACATCGTCACTTACCATCAGGTGAGATAGTGGTCAAACACTAGCCTGTCACAAATAAAAAAAAAAACAAAAAAAAAAGACCAGATGGTCTTTTCCGGGCATAGATTATCTTTACATCGACGTCGAAAACGAATTATTTTCTTTTGTTATGAACCTTCTAATCAACTGAAATGTAAACCAATCGACTGTCGTACCGACGCCGCATCAATTCGAGCAATCTTAGTTTGACGACCAGAATAGACCTAGGCTTTGCTGAAGGTCACCATAATTTACACAAATGGAGGAACGATTAAGCGGGCCGGACCAAAGTATAGATTAACCAAAAGACTATGTTATCTAAATATATATAACTCAAAGGTGACTGACTGACTGACTGACATAGAGATCTATCAACGCACAGCCCAAACCACTGGACGGATCGGGCTGAAATTTGGCATGCAGGTAGATGTTATGACGTAGGCATCCGCTAAGAAAGGATTTTGATTAATTCTACCCCCAAGGGGATAAAATAGGGGATGAAAGTTTGTTGTACTTCTTAACGCGAGCGAAGCCGCAGGCAAAACCTAGCTCTCAGATAAAAGTTGAGAATTTGATAGGGAACATCTATCGCATAACTCTAGAATAAGCCCCCATCTTGCTAATCAAAGTTCGTCGTTCAAAATCTACACCGATACTTGCTTTGCGGGAAAGAGACAGAGCGTACCCACTCCATCCACGCCAAGATACTTGTATTTCAGAATGATTCTACCAAATAATGTATTTTAGTTAAAACTGTCGTCAGTTTTACACATAATGTTTCAATGTTATATACGTTACGCGTTCGGCCCGCTCGCCTCCGCGTATCGCGCGTCTAACTCCTCCTGATGAAGGACAACTTATTTGTCCGAATCTAGTCTACTACAAAGTAAGTCGACATTTTACGTATTTTAAGTTAAGCCGTATATAACATTGAAACATTGTTTTATTTATTTTGTTTATAATTAACATTGCGATCTACTATTTACGTTATACAATTATTATTATGACATATCTGATGTAACATTTCTATTAAAAATAGCATCTAATAGAATAGACTGTTCTGACCTTGTCAGTAGTCTACATCTGAATGTTCCCTCATTTTAGTAGTTAATACCAATTATCGTCAAAATTCTTACTTATACAGAGCGAGTAAACACTTTAATAACATATGTAGACATAATAGTACGTTAGACCTGTTTTGCACAAGCGTGAACTCGGCGAGGCGGCTGCTTAGTAGCGCCTTCTTTGATAATTAGACTCAATTGTTTAAATAATTTACAATATCTTGATTTTTGTCTTCATTTGGATGAATACTTACTCAATTTTGAAATTTTGTTACGTCTTTTCTATTTTTTCTTTGTGTAACGATGATTTAATGTCATGTTTGCGTTAATTAGTAAAATATATTGTTTCTATCCGTGAGGACCATTAATTGGCTTCGGCTGTTGGTCTTCCTTATAAATAAATAAATAAATATTAATTTATCGAAATCTGTTATTTTAACAAATCAAACAGTCTACAACCCTTTTGGCCGCCCTTTAGACTCAAGCGGGAAATTCATTTTAATTTTTCAGTATAATTATAAGTTTGATAAAATTTCGGTTTAGTTATCACATCAGAAACACACACGGGAAAAAAATATGTACATACCGATATTAATAGTTGTTCCCCTTGTTAATGGAGGGTAGTTTTTTTATGCTGGATAGGCAAGCATTTGACCTTTATCTTATCTTATGGAAAGTGACGATGCGGCCGAAGAAGGGTCTAGACGTTATTGAGCAAGGAGCCAAGAGACTTATTAAGAGCAACCAGTTGACTAATGCAAACTTCAGAGCTTGGGGCATCGTCGCATGGTGGCGAGTCTCTCGGTATTTTATCGGATACATTTCGGAGAGTGTGCAATGGAATTACACGATCTAATTGAAAAAATAAAAAATCATATTTCAGCAATTTCAAAAAATACGTGAGGCTCACGGATCCACTAGTTTTAAATGATATGGATATGGTAAGCGACGATGTGATTTGACGATGGAGCAAGCTTGCCTAGAAGATGTACTCATCAAACACCGACGCAGACAAGGAGTTCCATTCCTTTGCGGTTTGCACAACAAATGTGGAAGCAGAACGCTTCGTGCGCATTTGTGGAATGTCTAGCATATAGCGGTGTCGCTTAGCAGTTTGTCTGCTAGTCCGATCATAAAACAGGGTTGGGGAAATTAGATCGTGCCGATCGTTGTATCACTTTCCAAAATGTATCCAATTGATACTTCTAATATATATAGTTCTAACACAAAACTTGTTTTTATCATTCATCGCTAGAATTTTCGGCTTAAACATATTTGTTTAATGTCGTGGTTAAAAGCACCTTAAGGCGGCGATATATCTAAATCGCGTGTTTTTATAACCGTTTTACTCTGAAACCGTAATAGTGAAAACTCCAAAAAAAATTTATGTCATTTTTCATCATGTGAAGCATGACACTGTGGTCTCAAAATTTAATAAAACTTTTATTAAATGTTAAATAAAAAATGTCAAAGTCGCCTCTATTTTAAAACTTATAACCATTTTTCTCCTAAAGTATTAATCACAAGATTTTTTTATTATTTTTAAAAAATAGTAGAATACATCATTAATGACACCATGGCGCTATATTTTGCAAATATTGTTTTTTATTTTTTTTATTCATTTTAAACATCACACGGGTATGCGTTGCGCTATGATATCCCCTCGGTCACCCATTTAATCAGTGCGGGACGAGCCGCCGTGCTGAGTGGACCTGTGCAACTTTTCGCGGCAAAATCTCCTAAACTCGTTCTTTGGAAATAGTACCCAAAAGATATTTTATAATTAAGCGCCAGAAGGATATATTTGTGTAAATACAAGCTTATGTATTGTATGGTGTAGGTATTTAACATTAATAATATAAAAATACTTGTAATAAAATTATAGTTCTAAGTAGTTGTCTCTAATAATTCGCTTAAAGTATCTTCTTGTATATTGAATCAAAATGGGTAACAAAAGACATAAAAAGCGCAATTTGAAAATACAGTTCACAAGGAGAATACAAAGAATAAAAGTTACATTGCATCATTAACAAAACGTTTTTTTCATTTTATATTTGTATTAATATGTATCATGTTGTATAGGTTAGTAAGTAGGTCGTTTTTTTTTTTTTTTTTTTATTCAGTATAGACAAGCGTTTGACCACTATCTCACCTGATGGTAAGCGATGATGTGGTCGACGATGGAGCAAACTTGCCTAGAAGATACCTATTCACTCGCGATTTGAAGACTCCCATATTGTACTCATCAGGAAACACCGACTCAGGCAAAGTGTTCCACTCCTTTGCGGTTCGCATAATAAATGTAGAAGCAAAACGCTTCGTTCGCAATTGTGGAATATCTACCATATACCGGTGTCGATTAGCAGATTGCCTGCTTGTTCGATGATAGAATGGGGATGGGGGAACTAGATCGCGTAATTCCTTGGCACATTCTCCGAAATGTATCCGATAAAATACCGAGAGACTAGCAACCTTGCGACGATGTCCCAAGCTTTGAAGCCTTTCATCGGCCAGCTGCTCGCTGTTAAAGAGCCTCTTGGCTCTTCGCTCAATGGTATCAAGAGCCTCAAGCTGGTACTTAGCTGAACCATCCCAAAGATGAGAACAGTATTCCATACATGAGCGGACTTGTGCTTGATACAAATTAAGCAACTGTCCTGGTGTGAAGTACCGTCTCACCTTTGCGAGGATTCCCAGCTTTTTGGCGGCTAGTTGGGCTTTTGACTCAATGTAAGTTCCGAAATTGAGCTTGGAAGTTAAAGTCATACCAAGTAACTCGAGATGGTCTGTTACTGGCAGGGATACATCTCGGAAAATTGGAGTCAGTTCAAATGGACTCCGTTTTGCAGAGAACAAACACGCCTGTGTCTTGGTGGCATTAAACTTGACCAGGTTGGCATCGCCCCAATCGGAGACTGCCTTTAAGGACAAGTTAAGACGCTCAACCATGGCCTCCCTTTGTGACTGGATTTGTGCTCCACTAGCTCGTGTGTTGGATACATAACTCTCAACAACTGTGCTGTCGTCTGCATACCCAAATATACCGGGCTTCAGCAGATCGTTAATATGCAGCAGGAAAAGCGTTGCTGAGAGAACCGACCCTTGAGGAACCCCGGCATTGATTGCCAACTGATCAGACGAGCAGCCATCAATGACCACTCGAATTGATCGATCTCTCAAGAAGTCCGATATCCACACACAGAGACTAGTAGGCAGGCCGAATGATGGAAGCTTACTAATAAGGCTATCATGCCAAACCCTGTCAAAAGCCTTCGAGATATCTAGAGAAACAGCAAGTGCTTCTCCATGTCTCTCGATGGCTTCACTCCAGATGTGTGTGGCATACGCTAGAAGATCCCCAGTTGACCGGTTTTGACGGAATCCGTATTGACGGTCACTGAGGAGGTCATTGTCTTCCAGGTATGCCAGGAGCCTGTTATTCAGAACACGTTCCATAGTTTTGCACAGTATGGACGTGACTGAGATTGGCCTGTAGTTGGCAGGGTCGGCACGACTACCTTTTTTAGGCACGGGCTGCACGTTAGCTTGCTTCCAAGATTTTGGCACTATTCCAGTTTTTAAAGAGAGGCGAAACAGACGTGTTAAAATAGGAGTTAGTTCAGGCCCACAAGTTTTAAGTACTATGGCTGGTATCCCGTCAGGGCCACTGGCTTTGTTCACGTCTAGATTTAACAGCGTTTTGCGAACCTCAATCTGCCGGATGCGAGTTGTAGGCATAAATGTTTCGCACGATGGAAGACTTGGAGGTTCTTCGCCTGCAGTGTCTAGACGCGAAGATTCTGCGAAGAGATTGGCAAATATGTTTGCTTTCTCCTTGGCAGTGTGGGCCAGTGTACCGTCAGGTTTCAGCAGTGGAGGTAGTGAGGGGCGGCAGAAGTTCGATTCGACTGCTTTAGCCAAGGACCAGAACGCTTTACTACCCGCTGGGTACGAAGCTAGTCTGTTTCCTATTTGGCTAATGTGGTCAAATCGAGCCTTCCGTAGAGCTTTCTTGCAAGACTTGGCAGCCTTATTGAAGGCTTTCTTCTTAACTGAGATATCCTTGGCTTTGCGGTTTCGAGCGTCAACCCAGGACAGGTATGCCTCATGCTTAAGCGCTTCTGCACGTCTGCACTCGGCCCTGAACCATGGTTGATCTTTGCCTGACATTGGCACGTCGGAGAATGGAATAAAATATTCCATCCCTTGACGCACCACATCTGTCACAGCATCCGCGCATACAGAAGGATCATCCGAAGAAAAGCAAATTGGCCGCCAAGGATAAGACGCAAAGAACGAGCGCATCTCATCCCAGTCTGCTGACTTGTATCTCCACACTCGCCGGGTGCCTCTAGGGCTAGGATCGGGTGGTGAGTAGATAGATACAGATTTCACCAGACAGTGGTCAGAGCTACCCAGTGGTGATGATATTGACACTGAGTTGCGGTCTGGATCAGTTGTCAGCAGAAGGTCTAAGCAGTTAGCTGTTTGGCCGTCAACATCAGGAACCCGAGTTGCCCCTTGGACCAGCTGGGTGAGATCTAACGCTAAAGCAAGCTTTCGCGTCTCTCTACCAGCATGGTCAGTGTACTGGTGTGGGAAAAGCCACTCCTGGTGGTGAGCGTTAAAATCCCCCAGTATCACTAATTGGGCAGATGGAAACTTTTGCTGACCGGCATCCGCCGCCTCACTAAGGTATTCTATGAGCCTGGACGTGTCCTTATCTCCGCTGTGCGATCGGTAGACACAAGCATAAAGAAGTTTCTCCATACCCGTATCCACCAATACCCATAACACTGAGAAATGAGAGTCTTCAAGATATCGGAGACGCTGATAGCATATGTCGTCGCGGGCGTACATGCACACTCCCGCACGGGGTTTGAAATTGTGCTCCAGGGAGTACCCTGGGTAAGAAAGATACGCCACGTGAGATGGACACGCTATCTGCGTCTCCGTGAGGAATAAGAGATTTGGTTTATCGCTTTCAAGATGGTAGTGTACTGCGACTAAGTTAGAGTGCAAACCTCGGATGTTAGTAAGGTGCACTTTAAGAGAGAGGGAGTGCAGCCGCTGTTTAATCGTTCTCTTATTTCTCTGCTTTTTCATTTTTATTTGAGTGATGGGGAAGATGGTAGTGGATAGCAGATCATAGCAGCTGACCTTCAGACACACAATGGGAAGCTACAACAATGGAAGACTAGTCTGGAGACTGCGGGGACGCCCGAGCCCCCCCGAGGAAGTCCATGGGGCCCTCTCGTCCGGTCGCCAACCGGCACCATGGCACATCCCGGGATTTGTATATATATGTAAATCGAGCGAGACGTCAAAACTATATTGCAAGTGAAATCTGACTACCTGGATGGCGATGCGATGGCATCTCGGTTACGGTTCTGGATAGCGCAGATTTGAACTTAGTCCAGAGCCATGAAATGTTTAGTGTGCAAAGGTATCCTAAATAAATTATGGAACTTTCCCATCTGTGAGCGTTCTGCAGACGACGTAATTTGTTAGGGTTCCTTACCTAATGACCTCTAAAATGGAACCCTTCATACTATTGTAGTTTTTTTAAAGCACATTCTCTCCACGATACTTCTGATAGTCTCGTATTTTTTAGAGTTCCGTAACCAAGTTACCCGATACCTATCTAGAAACGAACCCTTTAGAATTTTATCTATTAATTATATCAGGGTACTTTCCGTCTACGAACTTTCTGCTGGCTTCGTCATTTTTTAGGGTTCCGTAACCGAATGACATCTAAAATTGAACCCATTATAGTTTCATCAAGTCATATTATAGCAAATTACGTCTAAAAACGTTCTGCCGGCCTTGTTGTTTTTAGGGATCCGTAATTGTTGGGTGATATCAAAAATTAAACCTATTATAGTTTTATCAAGTCATATTATAACACATTACATCGATATACGATCTTCTGGCCATGTTGTTTTAGAATTTTGTCAACTAGTAATTATCTCTGCTTCGTTGTCAATGAAACGCCACCATCTCATTTGGTATGTAATATGGTCGAAAGTAAGTACGCTGGGAAATGTAATACATAGCTCAAAACGAATGTTTAGATGCAAATGATTTCTTATTTTGAAAGTCATTACCCATAAAATATAAAGTCATTATTTATAATCATATTATATTATAATAATAATTGTTGTTGCATATTTTCAGCGCCACTGCTAATAAGTCATCGTTGGCTATTAATAACAATGTAGATTCTCTATAAAAACAAAATCAAACTGAAAATTGTGAAAAAAACAGGTAACTAATGAGTTTGGAAAGGGCATAATATGATTAAATTATAGTGGTTATATTATTTTGTTAATCATTGTAAATTTCTAGTGCTATACTATTAGATAGATAGATATATTCTCATCCGTACGGCGGCGAAGAAGTGGAACTTATTGCCCGCGTCTTTGTTTCCTTAACGAAGTATAATCTAAGCGTTTTCAAGTCTTAGAGTGAATAGGTATCTTCTAGGAAAGCATGCTATAACTTCATTTTGTGAGATGGTGGTCAAATGCTTGCCTATATAGCATAAAATAGGCGTGTTTATTTTTATTTTAAACCAGTTCATGTTTTTTGTTTGGTTCAAAAAGATCCAATATTATCGATCCCACAATAATTAAATTAAGTGTTTCTTATAACATATTGGAGATGAAATCGGATTTTAGCTAAACAAGCTACTTTAAAAACAAGGTTCTAGTTGTCCTATATTTAATTTAGAGTGACGTCACTTTATTTTTCGAGTTATTCTCAGCAAGCCTTTTCATTTAATATCCATATTGTAGGAGTGCATCAAAAATAACTTGTCCGCCATTTTGGTTGTTCGCCATGTTGGATTTAGAATGACGTCACATAACTGACCATGAATTGTCATCCCAACTAAACGTGAATACAAAATTGCAGGTTAATCGTTTGAAGATATTAGCCTCAAAATTGAATCGCAAGATTCCACACGAACAAACATAGTAACATACATTGCAAGTTATATAAAGCTTGTAAAAATACCTATTAAAGTACATCTAGTAATCCAACAAGGACCTTTGTAATATTGCTATTTTACTTTTGGATTTATAATAGTGTGTTTAATGTAATGACATAAATTGTTCGTTTTACGGAAGAAAATTTGTAAAATACTACGGAACCCTATGCAGAAACCGCCACGCTATCTTTGCTTATGATTACAAAAACATTTTCTCAAAAATGTTGAAATAATAAATAAACAAACATATTCACACTTACAGCCCCACACTAAGTTCAAAGGCTTGTATCGTCATACACAAACACACCCAGAACCAGAAACACAAATGTCATTGGAACCAGAGCAGGAAATAAAAATAATTTCTACTTATACTATTTTAGAGAGCAGCGAACGCCGCGCGGTATACGTAATAATATACGCGCTGCTCGTCATTATGTTCAGGAGGTGCGGGGTCGGTGCGGGGCCATTTTCATAGGTGACGCCCATTCGAGCAAGGTCAACGGCATATACCAGTCCCTTAAATAGGAAGCCGAAAAAAACCTGTAATCCAAGCACCAAAAAGACTGTGACGACTTTCAACATTTGATTTTGATGACATCAGTTTTTTGGTTTTCATAATAATGGTATGCATATAATAACATCCCTAGCGCCTCGCCCGGGGTAAGTCAGCTTGTTACTCAAATAATTTAATATAATTTATGCTAAAATGAAAGCTATCGCAGCTATTTCGACTGCATAATTTTACCACATCCATTACCAGGTTATTCATACTCGTTCTATTTCCAGTGTTGTACGTGGCTGTCCGTGGCGCATGCCAACTCCGAGTGTTTACTAGCTCTATGTTACGTGGAGAGATGTTGGTTAATTATATTACTAAAGAAATCACATAGAATCTTACCGCGAAATTGAAAAATCGCATCAAACGCATTCACACTCACAGCTCCACACTAAGTTCATAAACTTGTATCGTGGGTGCCGGAAACATTCACATCACACACACAAATTATTCAGAACCAGAAGCACAAATATCCCTTGGGAAGGAATTTGTGCTCCTGCCGGGAATCGAACCCCGGACCTACGGCGCAGAGGGCGGGGACCTGTCCACTGCGCCAACTGGGTCGTCAAATAGGTAACTGCTCGTTGGCTTAGCTGTATGCTTATAATGCGAATGCGTACCCACAGAAATCCGGTTTGATTCCCCGTGGGAACACAAGTTTTCTCCGCCTAGGAAAATTTCTGTTTCTGGTTCTAAGACATATACAGACAGATAGTTTAGGTAATATCTCGGGACTTAATCGTGCTAAAAAACTATTTTTATTTACCTCGACGTTTCGGCCGAGTTGCATTGGCCATGGTCTCGAGAAGATTGGAGAATGCGGGTGTCAGCGTGGGAAAGGGCGAGTATTGTCTCCAACTACCCGCATTTGGGTAGTTGGAGACAATACTGCCGAGATATTACCTAAACTATGTGTTCGAATCGCGAAAGTTTAAAAGACAGATAGTTCGTTAACATGTCTGAGTGTAGGCAAAACATACAAAGTTGAAAAGCGTGATTTTCGTGTTAGCTTCTTATCTACAATAGAAGTTCTAAGTAATATGCTATACTCGGGCATGAATTAACTATCACATAACCTTTAGAGCAGGGTTTCTTAAAGTGGGGTCCACGGACCCCCAAGGGGTCCGTAATATGTGTGCCAGGGGTCCGCAGCAGCTAAATTAATTCTAAAGATTATTGAAAAAAAAATG
The DNA here is from genome assembly GCA_948107665.1 of Lomographa bimaculata. Lineage (NCBI taxonomy): Eukaryota > Metazoa > Arthropoda > Insecta > Lepidoptera > Geometridae > Lomographa > Lomographa bimaculata. Next base: position 8,137,557 of record OX403610.1, on the reverse strand, counting down.
CAGTAAACTAACACATCATTTGCTTGACCACTCTCGCTGGTTATTGTTGAGCAGCGCGAGGCGCCGGGGAATTACCTACATGTGCCTACGTCTCTCCGCGCGCCCAGTGCCCTCTCGCTGGTTATTGTTGAGCAGCGCGAGGCGCCGGGGAATTACCCTTGTACACTGGATATTGTGGAACTTGTGTGTGGTATGGATCAAAGAAAGAAAGTTGAAGCTGTTCCCTTGTCAAACGATGTTATTCATAGTAGAATTGTTGAAATGTCGTCAAATATTTTAAAGCAGGTTATTGAAGAGTTGAATTCTTCGCCGTTTCCGTTCAGTAAGCAATTGGATGAAAGCACAGATGTGTCACAATGTAGCCAGCTCTTGGTCTTTGTCCGTTACGTACACCATGAAACGCAAAGTATCAAAGAAGAGTTTCTTTTTTGTAACTCACTTTTGGAGACTACAAAGGCTTCAGATGTCTTTGAGATGATAAAAAGAATTTTTATCGAACAAAATGTCGATTGGAAAACCAAGCTTGGCAGTATATGCACTGATGGCGCTCCCGCAATGCTGGGTAACACATCTGGTTTTGCTGCTCTGGTCAAGAAAGAGATCCCTCATGTCATAAACACTCATTGTTTCTTACACCGACAGGCTTTAGCTTCAAAAACTTTGCCTGCTTTTTTAAAGGAAGTTATGTCTACATGTGTCAAAATAATTAACTTCATCAGAGCAAGAGCCTTAAACCACCGCCTGTTTAAAATACTTTGCCAAGAAATGGGATCCGAACATGAAGTACTGCTTTACTACACAGAAGTTCGCTGGCTGTCAAGGGGACAAGTTTTGAAGCGTTTGTTTGAGTTTTTTTTTTTTTTTCTTTTTATTTGGGTAAATAAACAATGCCACAATACAGTACATTTTAAAACAATAGATATCCACAGACTTAATAAATGTGTCACCAACAACATTTACCACAGTTTACTAAATAGTATATTTTTTAATTGAGTGCGTCAAGTGCATCGGAGCTATATAAGTTTTATAATGTCTCGTTTGAAAATACTAGGACGCAATGCCATAATATCAACCGAGTTGAAGTTTTTGTTAAACGAGTGAACAATACGATATAAAGGGGAACGTTTACCTGAGTTGGTACGGCAACGAGCCGTCGCAAACAATTTACAAGGGCTACGGCAGTGCGTTCTAGTAGGTATTCTATAACTAATTTTACTAACTAGAGGTATACAATCATATCGGTTGTGACATAAGTCGTACAATAACATAGTTTCAAGTAGCTTACGTCTTTGTTCTAATGTAATGATATTATATCTATCAAGTAATTGTTGATAGCTTTGATAATAATGATAACACTTGTAATGCATAGTGCGAAGAAACTTTTTTTGAACAGATTCTATATTATCTTTATATTTATTGTAGAAAGGATTCCAAACAGGCACAGCATATTCTAATTGGGAGCGGATTAATGATTTATATAGATGGAGATAGGTGGATGTTCGTGCAAATTTTGTGGCGGACCTCATTACAAACCCAAACATTTTAAATGCTTTTCTTATTATATTATCGATATGTATATCGAGATGTAATTTACTATCTAGTGTGATACCTAAATCTCTTATAGTGTTAACATTATCCAGTGGGTCATTACCTAGTCTATATGAGAAGTTAAATATGTTTTTCTTTTTTGTAAAGATGATGGATTTACATTTACTACTACTTAGACTTAGCTTATTATTAATACAGTAGGTATGTATGAGTAATATAAGAGTTAAGAGTAGAAGTGTCCCTTTTTTTGAAAGATAAAGTAAATCCACTTTACGAATCTTTTGACAGCGAAGATTTTGTACAAGGACTAGCGTACTTAGCAGACATTTTTGGTCATTTAAATGAAATTAACCTGTCTCTTCAGGGTCCTGCAGTTACCATCGTAGATGCGACCGAACGGTTAAAAGGTTGCAAATTTTTCAACGTTGGAACAGTTGCTGACACGTCGTGATGGCAGCATGAAAAATACATCAAAAGTGGTACAAGCTCAAGTGTCAGACCATCTGGAAATATTGCAGAAGCCTTTTGAAGGATACTTTAGCCCAGAACAGCTTGACAAAGAAACATGGGTGCGGAGTCCATTTCTAACTGATATGGATAATATCAGCGACGAAGATCTTATTAAAGATGACTTAATTGGCATGAGATCAAAAGAAGTGTTGAGAGCTGAATTTCATGCAAAAGGTCTTGGTGAATTTTGTGTTCTTTGAGTCAAGCTTACCCTCTTCTGGTCAAACGAGCTATGTCCGTTCTGATACCTTTTGCTAAAACGTATCTTTGTGAGGCAGGGTTTTCGGCTTTAGTGTCGATAAAAACAAAAAATCGCAATCGATTGAACGTCAAAGATGACATGCGCCTTGCCTTATCGAAGCCAATGCCACAATTTAAAGTGCTCATTGAGGCCAAACAACAGCATCCATCACATTAGCAATTTCTATTTAACAATTTTAATTTAATTAAGTTTATTAGTAAGTGTGAGTAAAGTACCAATAAAAGTGATTTTTAAATATATTTTTTTCACAATATCCTTTGATTGTGGGGGTCCGTGGCATTTCAGAAATTCTGAAAGTGGTCCGTGACTGCACATAGTTTAAGAACCACTGCTTTAGAGGTATGTTAAATATTAATGAATGACGCATGACAGTTTATTTTGTTGTTAGATTGTAAATAGGCATGGAGGATTTAACTCGTATAACTCCTGCACACACTATCCTAAATTAAAACGATAGAATACCGATAGGCTTGCGACCTTACGTCGGTGACTATTGCGGATAAATTTGGCGCTTGTGTCACTTACCATAAAGCGAGCGTCTGCTCTTCAATAGAATATGTAAATATTTAGTAAACAATTTTGACAATAGCTCCCAAACTATTCTCTGCTGCTGTTTTATGTCATCGTGCTATACGGGACCCTTGGCTGCAGTCGTTTTGTATTCTTGCGAAAGAATAATACTGAATAATTTTATTTTCTTTGCATAAATATGTATTTGTGTAGAATTTTATATTTTTATAAAATACCTATTTGACATCTTAAATTTCTCAAAATGAGCTTAAAATTCATATAAAATTAATACTAAATAGTTTAATAAAATTAATAAATTTTACCTTAAAATTTTTAGACTTTAAAAATTGGAAATATCTTATCATTCTAGAATCGTTTAGTTACGTGGGCCCCAAAGAGGCACTCATGAAAATTAATGACTCTACTGCCAGATTCGCAAAATTACTACCTATTGCCAAACTCTATGTAAGTGGGATCTTTCTACTATCCTTGACCTATAAGCCAAAAGGCCAAACAAATGACAAATATAAGTACTACTTCATTATACCTACAGCTGATAACTAGCAACTACTTGTAAAAAAAGGAAATCAAAGTCTGTTCAGCCGTTTTTGAGCAATGTGTGCCGACACACTTATAAACAGACGACCCAGCGACAGGTGTCCGCCCTCTGCGTTGTGGCTCCTATGTTCGATTCCCGCCATGAGCACAAATTCCTTCCCAAGGTATATTTGTTATTCTAGTTCTGGGTGTAATGTGAATGTTTCCGGCACCCACGATACAAGTCTTTGAACTAAGTGTAAAGCTGTGAACGTGAATGCGTTTAAAATAATTAAAAGCAAGCAAAGCTTCAAGTAATTAGACGCAAGCAGAGCTCAAAATAATTACAATTGGCGCATATGTATGCCAAAAACGAGAACATCGTCAAAGTAGTCCACGAAATACGCATTATTGACGATATCTCAAGAACTACTGATCAGATCTTAATCAAATGTATATGGGACTAATTGGAAAGCAAGACTTCTTCGGTTTCATGGAAAGAAATTATGAGGTAACACACAAAAAAAAAAACAGTAGTCTTGAGTACCACCTCCTTTTTTGGGAAGTTGGTAAAATAATACAGTCGAATTGAGTGCCTCCTCCTTTTTTGTGAAGTCGGTAGATAATTAAACGCAAACAAAACTTAAAAAAACCGACTTCACCGGTTTATCTTCGGAACCTTGATAAGATTTAATGTATTAAACATGCATTATTGACTATAGCTCAAAAACTAGAAATCAGATCTTGAAAAAAAATACAGTCGACTTGAGTACCTCCTCCTTTTTTGGGAAGTCGGTAATAGATAAGAAATTATAGTGCGTTGAAATTATGCGTATAATTATTAATTCTAAAATTACTATTTTACTCAGTACACTTTTCACCGAGGCGTGATGTCACGAACTTTGGCCGTCTTTTATTTTTGCCAATTTCTGTTGATTTGTTAAATAAAAAAATATTTTCTTTATTCTGGATAGGCAAGCACTATCTCACCCGATGGAAAATGACGATCCGGTCAAAGATGGAACATGCTTCCCCATAAGGTACCCATTAACTCTAGTCTTGACACCCAGGAACAAAGACGCAGGCAATGAGTTCCACTCCTTCGCTATACGGATGATAATCGTAGAAGCGAAGCGCTTCGAGCAAGCTGGAGGTATATCAACCATAAATTAATGGCATTTTCTTGTTGTTAAATGGTATAAGGGCGTGGAGGAATTATTTCATTTAATTCTTGAACATACTCTCCAAAATGTAAGCGATAGTATACCGATAGGCTTGTCCAAAATTTTTTTGATAATCAGCGGACTAATTAGATATTTTCTCAAAAAAGGGAGGTACTCTAGTCAACCGTTATTTTTTTTTATGTGTATTACCTCATATCTTTGTTGCACGTGACCCGATTTCAAATTTCTCTTTTGTTTGAACGAGCTAGCTTCCCTATTGATCCCCAAATTTTATCGAGATCTGATTAGTAGTTCTTGAGATATCGTCAATAATGCGTGTTTAGCACATCTAATCTGGTCAAAGTTCCGAAGATAAAGCGATAAAGTCGTTTTTTTTAAGCTTTGATTGCGTTTAATTATTTTTATACCTAGACACCGCTTCTTTTGTCTATTTAAATCCTTAACTGTCAATGCGGATGGAGTAATTACAATCTAAACTACTCCCTAAGTTTACTCGCTCCTGTTCCAAGTTGTCCACGTAATATTGCCCAGAACACCAAAGTTTTCGTTATCTCTCTCAAGACTTAGTAATAGGATGGCTAAGTTTACCATAGGATAGTACTTAAGTTGACACTATAAACCTATGTTTATAGTACATACAGATATTAAGTTGTTGTTTGGACGATACCCAAGTCTGACATGATAATGCAGGCTTAGCTTTGATAAAGTAGAATAGGTGTAGATATAAGATAATAAGCATAGCATTCAAATTAATTCTTGCACTGCGGCTTTTATTTAATACTAGCCGTGCCCCGCGGCTTTGCCCGCTATTATCAAGTTAAAAAGTAGCTTATGTGTTAATCTTAGGTATAAGGTTCCAAATTTCATCCAAATCCATTAAGCCGTTAAAGCGTGAAAAGGGAACAAACATACTTACACACAAACTTTCGGATTTAAAATACTAGCCGTGCCCAGCGGCTACGCCCACTATTATCAAATAAAAAAGTAGCCTATTTGTTAATCTTAGGTAAAAGGTATGTACATTCCAAATCCGTTAAGCCGTTAAAGCGTGAAAAGGGAACAAACATACTTACACACAAACTTTCGGATTTAAAATACTAGCCGTGCCCAGCGGCTACGCCCACTATTATCAAATTAAAAAGTAGCCTATGTGTTAATCCTAGGTATAAGCTATGTACATTTCTAAATTTCATCCAAATCCGTTAAGCCGTGAAAGCGTGAAGAGGGAACAAACATACTTACACACTTACACAGAAACTTTCGGATTTATAATATTAGTAAGATAGGGCAGTGCAAGAATTATTTGGATCGCTATGTTAACAATCTTAGAATATATATGATAACTAGCAGTGCCCTGCGGCCTCGCCCGCTATTATCAGGTTAAAAAGTGGCTTATGTGTTAATTCTATGTATAATCTATGTATATTCCAAATTTCATCCAAATCCGTTCAGCCGTTAAAGCGTGATGAGGGAACAAACATTCTTACACACACACTTACTCACAAACTTTCGGATTTATAATATTAGTAGGATTAGCCAGCATGCGTTGCAATGCCACGTAAAGAAAAAAACATTTTACCTCCTTCATGTTTATGTTTGCCTAGTACTTTACTAAATCTGAGTGACGTATTCCTGTCGATAAGAAAATTTTGTTTTTTGTTATTTTTTCGTGTATTAATATTTATTCTGCTTGAATCTAAATCATTATTATACGCTTTCACACTCACTGCACCACACTAAGCTCGATGACTGTCGTGGGTGCCGGAAACATTCACATCACACACACAATTACAACCAGAACAAGAAACACAAATTATCCATAGGAAGAAAATTTGTGCTCCCGCCGGAAATCGAATCCGTTACCCCCCTTATCTGCGCATTTGCTTAGAAGGCAAATGCGTAACTAACCAAGCCTATGAGCAGTTCAATTATTAAACGTCATCAAATTATGGTCGACATACCTCCAGTTCGCTCAAAGCGTTTTGCTTCTACATTCATCATCCGTACAGCGTAGGAGTGGAACTCATTGCCTGCGACTTTGTTCCCCGAACGGTATAATATGGGAGTCTTCAAGTCTCGAGTGAATAGGTATCTTCTAGGCAAGCATGTCACACCTTCGGCCGCATCATCCCTTTCCATCAGGTGAGATAGTGGTCAAATGCTTGCCTATTCAACATAAAAAAAAGAGATATAAGTAATGTCTATGGGGTCAGAGGCGCATAACATTGAAATACATGATGAATATCCCGATATGAACGACCATGATTGCTAACGAAACCAGAAATCGCAAACACTATAAGTAAAATTAGTTATTCATGACCAGTATTCCCAAAGCACATTTGATGAGGAAATTCGATATTTTCCGCTTGTAGATACCTCATGGGACCAACAACTCGGCAAAGTGGTTTCTGGGGCAAAAGCAATCCACCGGCGCTTAATATTTTAGGTAGCCAATTTGAAATCCATCATGTGAACGTCGAGGCTATCCAGCTCCTCGATCACACGTATATATAGTGAGAATACTCAAAAGAACAAAACCTTTTGAACTTGTTTAGTGTTAGTGTATTAGTGTAATTTAGTGTTTTATAAGTGCTGCTCAAAAAGAACAAATGAACTAAGTGTCTTCGCCTTAATAGAGATAATAAGAATTTACCGACCTAGTTGGCGCAGTGGACAGGTGTCTGCCCTCTGCGCCGTGGGTCCTGGATTCGATTCCCGGCAGGAGCACACAAATTCCTTCCCAAGGGATATTTGTGCTTCTGGTTCTGGGTGTCATGTGTGTGCGTTGTGAATGTTTCCGGCACCCACGATACAAGTCTTTGAACTTAGTGTGGAGATGTGAGTGTGAATGTGTTTGTTATTAAAAAAAAAGTGTTGATGGACACTTCGGATTCTTGGATATTTTGAATCTAGCAGAATAAGTTAAATTTAAGTTACTTATTAACCTAATCTTGGCTAGATTGTAACAAAAATAGGTAACACCGTGACCTATAATAGGAAAAAATATATTTGAAAACCAAGGTTTCTAGCAAACAATGTTATATCAAATTTGTATTACAATATTTAGCACTTTCAAGCAAATTTTAATGTACTAGTAGATCACTCCGAAATGAGATTATATTTCAGGGATGACGCCTGGATAAAAAAAATCGAATCATTCCGATTAGATTAGAAAAAAAAAATTAGCCATAATTTTTTTTTCAACGCACTATATGAACTTAAAACTGTGGCGCAGTTTAGTAGTAACTGTCAAGTATACTATGGCAATTCTTAAAATACGTAGGTTTCTTTTTTTTATATCCGATAGGCATGCATTTGACCACAACCTCGCCATGGAATGCGATGGAAAGCGATGATGCGGCCGAAGATATAGCATGCTTGCCTTATCCACTCTTGACTTGAAGACTCCCAGATTATACTGTTCGGGGAACAAAGATGAGGGCAATGCGTTCCACTCCTTCGCAGTACGGATGATAAACGTAGAATCGAAACGCTTCGAACGAACTGGTACTGAACGAGGTATCAGAATCAAACTGTTTATGATACCTATACTTAAATAGGTACATGAAAGTAATACATTTGTATAGCAGTAAAATCAATATTTATTGGGAGTGGGTAGTATCAGAAATTCTCGTAATTCTTGAACAGCTGTGACCTCTCGTGACCTCTCGTCACATGTTAGTTCAATGATTCCGTAGCACTTAGCACTCGTAGCAGTCATAAGCTATTATTGTAGCAGCTCTATAAAAGTTGCCATAGCTTATTTTATAGTTACTGCTATATTGATAAATTTAGAAAGGAAAAATTATCGCTTGAGGCGGGATTTGAACCCGCGGCCATAGGGTCTCATGCCCTATTGCTCTAACCGCTGAGCTACTCAAGCCCCGCCTGAAGCGACGAAATTAACCTTTCCTTATTATTAACGTCTTACGGGGACGTAAATTATAAATTTCTACTGGAACATAAAAATATTTAATCAAGTCACGCACCGCTTTTCAGTTTAGAAATCGCGTGTTGAAAGAAAAAATAAATACACGTGATATCTCACTACAACCCTCCCCTAGTGATATTTCGAGATTTTTTCGAACCCCCCTCTTTCGAGCCTCACATGATTAATGGAGGACCCCTTACAAATTATGTATGCCACCTGCTACCAAAAAACAGCTAGTTCCTATTCTAACCCTATCATGCCTGCATCTACCCCAATATTACTTAGTTTACTAAAAGATTGGGCTGTGTAGAAAATATCGCTCTTAGATAGGAGGTACGCTTTCTTTCTCTATTTTTTTTATAAGCATGTTGTCCTACTGCAGGGCAGAGGCCAAGGAAAAAGGCTTCCTTTTTTCCTGACTCCCTTTTTCAAAAATGTTCAATCGATTGCAATGTTTGGCCAATCCTTGTTGGGAGCATATACTAAATCTTAGCATCATTATCGGGACCAGTGAAAATGACGTTTTGCTTCGGCTGGGATCCAATCTTTATTAATTTGAGCCCACAGCTGGCATGCAGCATACGTGCCAGGACAGGTCAAAAGTACCCGCAACCAACGAGCATGTATGAAAAGACTCATGAATGTAGGAGAAGCCAATCTTAATTAATTTTAGCCCACAGTTGGCATGCAGCATACGTGCCAGGACTCATCAAAAGTACCCGCAACCAACGAGCATGTATGAAAAGACTCATGAATGTAGGAGAAGCAAGATATTTGTGTCAGGATCGAAGCAGGTGGAGAGAAGTGGTCTCTACCTACCCCAACGAGAAAGAGGCGTGACTATACGTCTGTATGTATGTATACGTGCCCAGCCCAGTCCCATTAATTGTTTAATAAAGTGTTCTATCTAAAAGATGAGATAACTAGTAGTCAAACGAAAATATAACAAAAAGAAACTAGAAAGGCTACTTGCTAACAGTTTTGTGTACCAAACCAAACAAACTTTGTGTTACTTATCAAGAAAAAACATACTTACAGTGATCAAAGGGGAAGTTTGTCCTTTTGTAACTAAAACCAATGTTACCAGAGTTTTCTGTAACTTGTCAGATTTTCCGAAAGTTGCCGGAACTTGACGGAAAGTCGACAAAAACAATTGGATTTCAGAGTCGGTCGTTTCAAAGGTGGGTTTGAGTTATAGGGGAAATTGAAACATCTGAATTAATCAATCGAATGCAAGGGTAAAGCAAAGGTGGCAGTAGGTATAATTGATATTTCAAAATTAAATGTACGTTTTGATCATGCTTTGGAACTCTTTAATATCGAATAGAGAAAGAAAGAAAGAAAATACATTTATTTTATTCTGCCTATCACGTTTACTATCCTCGATCACATTATTACTTATCAACTAGTATAGGGGTCGGCAACCTGCGTTTTGCGAGCCACATGCGGGTCTTTGGATGTAAAGCTGCATACGCAAATATTATTTATTTAAAAAAAAAAATTTAAATTTAAAAACCTTCTGAATCGATTAACGAGGATTAGGCACCATTTCTATTGAGCCAAAAAAAATTTATACAATTGAAACAATTAAATTATGGGATGATTAGGTAGGTATAACACGTGCATAGCGTTTTCATATTATATTCGATACTCATAGTACAGTAGGTATTATTGTTGGCATTAAGGATTATTGTTGGCAAGAAAAAAAATTGTGGCTCTTTAAAACATTGAAATTTTGTAAATTGTAATTTTTGACTCTTCCGACTCAAAAAACCGGTTGCCGACCCCTGAACTAGTAAGATAATGGTATATAATTTCTTATTTTATATACTAACAATCGATCAAAGCGTTTATTTTCTCTTTATAAAACAATGACGCCACAATTATTTCACTGGAAAAAGAGACTGGTGCCTGCGGTAAGTTCAAAAATAACCTGTAATGTAGGTCACCAGGGCTCTCCCGCGGTTAAACACAAAGTTACGTCCTTTTGCTTGAACAGTTAATAACATTTTCTATATTATTATGGTAAAACAAGAGCCACATTAATTATAAGCATTAACAAAGAGTTTTTTCTTTCTGTAACTGCCTGAATTTTCCGGAAATAAGACAGAAACTATAAGGGGATTTACGAAAAAAAAATCTTTTATAAGTATTTAATCTATTCATAGAAGTTGAATGTAAAGTTTGACCATACTTGTAACTATTTACAATTAGACAGAGTTTTCTGTTATTGGCCAGCACTTTTTGAAAGCTTTAAAAAGTTGCCGGAACTTAATAGAAAGTTGACAAAACAATTGAATCTCAAAGTCAGTCGTTTTAATAGACGTTGTTGTTATTTTTAACTTCAAATATGTGAATCCTTCGATTTGCATTTGTTGAGCAATATTTCGCAACGCTGTTGCACGCATTTTTTTGTTGCGGTAATTGTGAGATTTGATATCCCATAGGCACTCGTTTTCGCCATATAATTGCACCAATTTTAAGGTTTCGTCTTCATTTTTAGCGAGACGCGACGTCAACCTACAACACAGCGACAGTGACTGACCCAGCGCTGACTTCTCCATTTACACGGGGCAATTTACATTGGGTATTTTGTGGGTCAGCGCTGACTTGTCTCGGATTTGGAGTCAGTTACTGACCCCGTATAAATCCGCCTTAAGGTTTGGCCATGGCTCTAACCGTTCACTATTTGATAGAATTGTATGTTATTAGCCAGGACTTTCTGAAAGTTGTAGAAAGTTTCCGGAACTAACCGGAAATTCGACAGTAATAATCGGAAAAGTCCGCTGTATCAAAGGTGGGGGAATCAAGTTATAATGGAAATTAAAACATCTCAATAAATCAATCACATATTAGGAAAAGGTGATAGTGGGTATTTAAAGCGTTTTAGACAAACGTCTGACCACTATCTCAAACAATAAATAGCGATGATGCCGCGGAAGATGTAGTATGCTTATCTCAAAATATCTTTTTGCTCTGAACTCGAGATTTAAATTGTACCGTTCGGGAATGAAGATGCGAACGATGAGGTCCGCCCTTTTGCTGAAAAATAATTAATGCAATTAAGTAAATAAGATATTAACTATATATTTTACTGTAGTGCCTGGTTGAGATGACGATCATCAAAATGCAAGTATTTTCTTTCTTTTTCATTCTAAATATACACGCCGCTCCATAAAAAAATTCATACATTTGACACTCGATAGTTTGACAAATTTGGTGGACATGGTGCACATTTAGAATTAAAGATCTCTACTTTACTTCTTTGGTTCAACGTATTAGCACTGCGGTTCATTATAATTTATTAATTTTAATTTTTAATTAACATAATTTTAGTTTACTTTTAGAAATTAGAAGCACTTGGCAAAGGTCGAACAATTTTTTTTGAACACAACAATGTAGCTTTTGACCCCCGTTATATATTAACACATAGGCTACTTTTTATGCCGGATTACCCGCGGGTCCGGGACTTACGCGGGTAAACCGCAGGGCGTATCTAGTAAGTGATATTTGCGTTTCTTTTCAAAACATAGCTGTCCCGTAGCCTGTTAATAAATAAATCGTCACGTTATTCTTAACCCATCGCTTACCGCCTTTATTGTAGCCTCACCTTCTTCACCCTAATATAAAGTTCCCGCAAGTTTAGCCGTCGAAACTTGTGTCGTTGGTGACATCGATTCAGACATTATAACTGTCAGGTGGATTTGGCACTTTTCGAGTTCTGCCAGGGCTTCAATGAGGAGTGCTGTGAGGGGGCAATCAATCCTCATTCACTAGGTGAGCAAAGTCAAACGTTCTTACCGACTTCACAAAAAAGGAGGTGGTACTCGAGTCGAAAGTTTTTATTTTTTATGTTTGTGTTACCTCATCGCTTCGTTCGACGTGAACCGATTTTGAATTTTTTTTTGTTTGGTAGATGTTGCTTTCGAATTGGTCCCATTTAAATTTGATCAAGATATGACAAGTAGTTTTTGAGTTATCCTCAATAATGCGTATTCTGTGGACTACATTGACGATGTTTTTTTTTTAGTCAACTTCAAAAGTTACCTCATAACTTCTTTCTTTGTGCGCGTGTCGTGAGCCGATTTTGATGATTATTTTTTTATTTGAAAGCTGCTTTCCATGTGGTCCCATTGAAATTTGATCAAGATCTGATCTCTAGTTTTTGAGTTATTGTCAATAATGCGTGTTTAATACATTAAATCTGATCAAGGTTCCGAAGATAAAGCGGTGAAGTCGGTTTTTTTTAAGCTTTGCTTGCGTAAAAAAAAAGAAATTTAGTGGACTTGAGTACCACCTCCGCCTTTTTTGGGAAGTTGGTAAAAAAGCTTATAATTATTTATTACATATTATTTGTAGGTAGATCCCCCCCCCCCTTCCCCGAAATAAAAAAGTGGTTAAACTCTTTCATGTTTATGTTTGCCTAGTACTTCAAGTCTGACAGTTGTAATACTATAATAAACCGTTCCATACAAAACGAAGAAATTGAATATAATATATTTTATGAATATCTTTTTCGTGAAATTTTTCAACGTTTACTATAAAACTCGCCAGGCTCTCGTTGCCGCTACAGAGCATGCTCCCGAAGATGTGCGTCTATATCGCTCGAGCACCGGTCGAGTTTCTCTATTAAATTAAACATAACGTGAGTACAACCGGAACTAAATCAACAACATTTAAGTAGTTACTCTGCTATTCGTGGCGAAGACAAATCCAACAAATCAAAGATCACAAACATTAGCCTAACCATTCACGAGTTATAAATGGTCTAACTAACCCGACATTATTTTCAGCCGACTTCAAAAAATGAGGATTTCAATTCAACTGATGTTGTTTTCTTTGTATGTATGTTACGCGATAATTCTGCCAATTATGAATTGAGTATGATGTTTTGTTTTTTGTTTGAAATCTATCAAGTCTAAACCAAAATATAAGCCGGTTTTCTTTTAGATTTGATTGCGTATCAATTACTTATACAAAGAAGATAGGATATTCAGTTTTAATCTAATTTCGTCACGTTTTATCCCGTGCTTACTTCCCACCTTTTACAAGACCCAGGTGCGCCATCTGGATTCTGTATTTATATTTAAATAGATAAAAGTGGGTAAAAGGTTAGGTCGAGAGAGGTCCATAAGGTGTATGAAGTTTTTATTCCATTATTATCGGAGACGAAATAACGTTCGATATATAAATAGACGTTATATTCATTGAAAAACTCTAATACCGTATGACCAATCACAATGTTTTGAATGTACTTAAGTCAATAAGGTTTTTAAGGAAAGAAAATTGGAAATAATGTAATTTTTCATTTTGTCATCACAGCCTCTTTAAGTAATGGTAATAATTAAAAATTAAAGTAGGTAATTAATTTTATAGTAAAGTAGCAACCATAAACGCGACAGAGGATATAACTCAATTATTATGTTTAAATTTAGGTAATAAAGTATTAGGCAACCGTAAACATTGGACCAAGACCTATTTTGGAATTTCAACAAGGTACTCTGTAACGGCTGGACTGCGCGATTTAGTAAGGATGTTGAAAGTCTAGACCCTGGAATATGGTATAGGCTACTTGATATCCAAATTAACGCAGTCAAAAAAAAAATCGTTTATATATAATTTACTTATTTTTATATATTTGTCACGAGAGAGCAGAGCGTGCGTGCGGCTCTGTTTGCTTGGGCAAAGATGCTTTCGTATGTCCGGCGGATTTCCGGTTGTTCCCCTCTACAGGACGCCTTTCTTAACTGATTCTCATAAAAAAAAACATATTTTAGCCATTTTAAAAAATCCGCGAGATTATCAGCTCACAGGGCCACTAGTTTTGTCGTGATATTCAATTAAATTGGTTAAGATGCTATGCAGTTTTATTATGCCGTTAAGAATGAGTCGTTTTCAGGAGCGACAAAAATACAGCTTTCATATTTGAACAATATGTACTTTAGGATATAATCAATTAAAATAAATAGAATTCAGAAACATGATTGGTGGAACTTTACTCGATGAAATTATAATTCAAAGTTGGATCTCTTAAAACTTTTTTAGAGCTGTTTTCTTACGCTGGCTCTAAAAGAGATAAAGAAATATTTTTACAACCTCTTTAAGATAATATATACCTAAAAATATGTACTTAATATATACCTAAAGTGTGAAACTCACATTGAAGTTTGGGAACTGTGTTTTTTGTTATTTTATTGAAGGATATGAAAGCGAAAAGAAGTTTGTAATATCCTTGTACTAATGTCCATATAGTTAGTTGAAAACATTTTCAAATCACACGTACATATTTGTATTTATGAAAAATATCGAATTGTTCGAGCAGGAGAGAGGACAAAAGGAATAAACCCTCTTAACCTAAATAATGAGACTTGGCTCTGATCTAAATGTCCATCTCTTTTTAATGTATGGCGAGTAAATAGCTCGTCCGAATTCTTACACATCCGCCAAAACTAAATTTCTGTAGTCTTAGTTGAGTTATTGACCTAACTTAATTGTAACAATGAGGATGGTAATGAAGACGTATCCAGCAGATATTGTTAATAATGACGACATTCGTTGCGGAATCAATGGAATTAAATTGCTGAAAGCAGGAATGCTTCTATCATGCCCTTATTACCATATAACAACAAGACAAACTATTAAACGTCATCCATTTATCAAATTCAAATCAAAATCAAAATGTATTTATTTGTCAGAGTATGGTAAGTAATTAATAGTAGGACATAGTATTAGTTTCACATACTCTACCATTTCCGGTGTACAAATATTTAAATGTGGATATCAAATAAGTTACATTACAAATAATAGTATTAATTTTGGAATATTGGATGAAAATTAGTATATAAGTCAGAATATCATGTCACTAGAGAATATAATATAAATTATGGTGAGATATCAAATAAGTAAGTAAAATTAATAATTAAGAATGTCAGTTCGACATACCTCCAGTTCGCTCGAAGCGTTTCGCTTCTACGTTCATCATCCATACAGCGAAGGTGTGGAACACATTGCCTGCGTCTTTGTTCCCCGAACGGTATAATCTGGGAGTCTTCAAGTCCCGAGTGAATAGGTATTTTCTAGGCAAGCATCATCCTATCTTTGGCCGCATCATCACTTTCCATCAGGTGAGATAGTGGTCAAATGCTTGCCTATTCTGCATAAAAAAAATGCTTACGCTAAGTTACCTACTCCTTAACGTCAATCTTATGGGCGTGCAGCTTGCTCTTTATTTTTCTTTTGTTGTCATAGACTAACTTATTTAAAATCACTTATCTAATGATGATATAACATAGAATGTATGTTTCGTTTATTCACAGCGTCACAAAGAGCGTCTTCTTCTTTGTTGCATACGGCACATACAGGTGAGTTTACTTTCCGCATCAGATAGGCAAATTAATAAACTAATTATAACGGCATATAACCGGCGCGGGGTTGCATAAATATTCTACTTAATTAAATTGTTTGCTCGTTTGTAATCATAATTGATTTATACACTTAGAAAATTCTTACTTATGCACAGATGTAGGTAAGCTATATTTCTATGCGTCCGTGTTTTTACCCGCGTAGGTTCCGGATCCGCAGGAATTTCGGGATAAAGAGTAGCCTATGATTCAATCCAGGGAGTCAGCTAACTCCATATCAAATTTCATCAAAATTAGTTCATCCGTTTAAACCTGCAGAAGTAACAAACAAACTCACAAACTTTCACCTTTATAATATTAATGAAAAATTACATTTTGCTTGACATTTGGCTGTAATTTTGCGAATCTGGCAGTAGAGTCATTCACTTTCATGAGTGCCTCTTTCGGGCCCATGTGATTAAACGATTTTAATTTTGAATTTGACGTAAATCTTATCTTAACTGTGCCAAGCGCCCCAAATAGCTTCTATGTATATTAATGTTGTTACGTTAATATACATGAATTTAATAAAAACGTATAAAATATAGAAAATCATCTAATATTGCCCTACATCAATCTGCGTTCTCTTTACAACAAAAAACAAATATCTCCCAAGTATTTCCACGGTAAAATACCATTAGGGATGGCAATATTTTACGTAGCCTCATAAAATGTTGCCACACGCGTTTTTATTTACCCAAATTGGAATCCTACGTCGGTATATCAAAGGCTGATTGCTTTTATATATATTTAGGAGAGCTCATTCATATAATAAATAGCTTTGTTACGTGAAATCAAAATTATTAGTCTTCTGTCATTTTTTGACCTAGAATTCAGCTTACAAGATTTATTAGAGATGTTCGAATGTAATATACGGCTTAAAACACCTAAAAAAAACAACGGGTTGCACTCCGGGAGTGCCGGCAGAAGTGAAAACTTGAACATTAACGTTGTAAACAGCAGCAGGCATACATTTTCGCCGCGCGTTAGAAAGAGAGGAGGATATTACTTCCTCTCCTACGCCACGCCAGCGGTCTACTCTCTAACGTCGGTCTATTCGTAAGACGGAGGTCTACGAATTTTTGATCAGGTCACGTGTCCTGGTGCAAGTTATTTTTTACCCAACCCAAAAAAGTGCACAACGCCGCTAAAGAAGTTTTCACTTTAAAATTTCGACTTACTTTGTTGTCGACCAGTTTCGGAGAAATAAGTTATCATAAATTTATCACTAAATTAGTTATCCTTTATCGGAATGAGTCAGACGCACGATGCGCGGAGGGTCGGAGCTCGGGGCCTCGGCGCGTGTTACTCGTCTTACTCATCCTGTATTACGTGCTTTAAGTCGACTTAATATTGAAACATTGTGTGTAATCACGATAATTTTCACTTTTCAAAATCGAAATCGTTTATTCACATGGGCTTCAAAGAGGCACTTATGAATGACAGACATCACCATAACAATACTCAATCGCACAAAATCTTTGGTACATAGTGTGGTGAACAATGTGAATTTTGGAACATTATTATGAAACCAAGTAAGTGTGTAAGCACTATTCACATTAAGATTCACAATACTACCTAACATTAGTTTAAATAATAATAATTAATAATTAAAATAATTTAAAAAATACCTTTTACATGCAAAACTACCTGTCAATAACTGTTTCGTTGAGCTAAAACTACATTCAGCAGAATTTGATTACCGATTAAATTGTTTGTACAATCTACAATAAACTATACAGTAAAGTACCTATTTGTGAGATGGCGGGAGAGCACTGATATCCTACACACAGGACAACGTAGTTAGGAGTTAGGGTTTATCCATGTACACAACAAATATCTGATCAGCATAGTTTATTTATGAACCACCTGTATAAGCCAAGTTATACTAAAAGATGCTGTGTTGACACACAATAGTGTTTTTACTATTACTATAGCTAGTTATAAGTACCTGGAGTGTTACAAATTAGTTAAGTTTTTGTCCAAATAAAAAGTTTTTTTTTTTTTTTCATAATCTTGGTCCGTACCGACGGATCTTTCTAGCTTGATATTACTTAGTGATTAATTATTATTTATTTAGTTGGCAGGTAATGTTTCAATACTATAAACGACTTATTAAAACACGTGAAAAAATTCGACTTTGTTGTCGACTAGTATTTGACAATTTAGTTGTCCTTCATTAAAATGAGTCAGACGCACGGAAGGCGAGCGGCCTCGGCCCTTCACTGGCGACGCAAGGGTGCGGGCGCCGCATCAATAGTTATAATTTTAACTTATGATAGTTTTAACTTTTATTACCGACTTCAAAAAAAAAGGAGGTAAATGTTTGTATCAATAACGGGATCAGTGATCGTTCGATTTCCGCTGAGATCAGTTGTGTGCCTCGCGTCCGCGAATGGTTACCAACGGTGTAATCTGCTAACGCATCACAACAAACAGTCGCGTCGATACGTGCTCACCAGTGCTTCCGCGATGGCCTAGTTTTCATGACGCAAGGCTATGCTATGACGACGTGTGAATATTATTGTTAAGGCGAAGTACATTTGCTTTGATAATGAATTCGAAATGCGACGAATCGCCTGGAAAAGGCAAAATAACATTGAAAACAGAAACTGAACATCTGTTGTACAAACGATTCTGCGAAGAAAGAGATGAGCGAGAAAAACTGTTAAGTCTCATCAGTGACCAACAGAACCAAATAGAAATCCTCCAGCATCATCTCAAATGTCTGGCGGAAACTACTTCTACAAAAACTGTACCCGCCGTGAGGGAAGAAACTTCTGCCGATCGTGAATTTAGCACGGACGAAGAAGATTTAGCTCGTGAAACAGAGTGGATTCGTCAAAAATCGAGGAAAAAAAAGAAATTGAACACCTCACCAGTTCAGGACGAATCCAGCAATGAAGAAGATCGAAAACACCAACAAAAAAGTAAGAAAACTCTTTTACCTCCACCTATAATAGTAGACGGCATAAAAGATTGCCAAAGCTTCTATGACTTTTTGTCAGATAAGCAACCAGATAACTCGTTTACCATTAAAATGATGAACAGTGATACCATAAAAGTAAACACCACTGACGAAGAGTCGTATCGAGCTATTACTAAAGCCCTTAAGGTTAATAATTGCCTATGGCACTCCTACGAAAATAAACAAGACAGGCCAATAAGAGTAATGGCCAAAAAATTGTTTTCAACATGCAAGCCTGAAAGGATTTTGGAAGATCTTAAGGGTAAAGGTTACAAAATTATCGAAGCAGTCAACAAATTGAGTTGGAGAACTAAAGAGCCTCTGAATATGTTCATGTTGACCTTTGAAAATAGTGAGGAAATAAGTAAAATATATAATATCAAAACCATTCTGGGATGCGCAGTGGATGTACAAGGAATTAAATCAACTAAACTGGTCCCCCAGTGCAAGAGATGTCAGGCCTATGGACATACCCAAAAGTACTGCTCTAAAGAACCGAGGTGTGTTAAATGTACAGGAAAACATTTAACAAAGGACTGCAAAAAACCGGCAGACGAAAAACCAAAATGCATTCACTGTGGAGCCCCGCATCCGGCAAACTACAGAGGGTGCATGATAGCGAAGGAGATACAGGCTATTCGAAACAAAACATTAAAAAAGCCTAGTTTAGTACGCCAACGTAACACAACTGCTCAAAGTCAAGATGTACCTACTAACATCAATAAAACAAGTGGTACAAAACTCTATACAACCAACAAAAACCAATCTTACGCTCAAGCTGCTTCGAAAGGTACAGTAAAATCTCTCAGGGGTCCTAATCTAGGTGTATCAACTGAGAAAAAGTTGGATGACATCTTAAAAATGATGATGTCCTTTGATGAAAGGCTCAAGAAAATTGAAAGTAGCGCAAAAACAGCTACCCTTAAGCTAATAAAATGAATAAGTCTCTTAAAATCATGGCATGGAATTCAAACGGATTACTAAAACATCAAAGTGAATTACAAGTAATCTTAGAAACAGAAAATGTTGACGTGTGTCTCATATCTGAAACACACTTCACAAAACAATCTTATATAAAGTTCAAAGGCTACAAAGTTTATCATGCCTTACATCCAAACAATAGTGCTAGAGGCGGTAGTGCTGTCATAGTTAAAGAATATTTTGAACACCATGAAGTGACTAAAGTCGAAGAAAATGAGACACAAGCAGTAGCAATTTGTCTCAAAACAAAGCAGTACAGTTTAACAGTATCAGCTATATACTGCCCACCTCGATACATGTTAAAAATGGACTATTATATGAGCTTACTAAAACGTTTTGGTAACCGATTCGTTTTAGGAGGAGATTTCAACGCTAAGCATACCTACTGGGGCTCTAGACTATCGACAACTAAGGGAAAAGAACTACTAAGTGCAATCAAACTAATGAATTGTGATGCCACATCTACTGGAGCGCCTACTTACTGGCCAACAGATCCACATAAAGTCCCTGACCTCATAGACTTCTTTGTATATAAAAATGTGTCACCTAGCTACATGAGAACATATCAGAGTTATGATCTAAATTCAGACCACTCCCCAATATACCTAGAAATAAATGAACACATCATGCATAAAGAAAAACCTCTAACACTGGTTAGTAAATTAACAGATTGGGATAGCTTTAAAATTGATTTAGATATCCATTTAAACCTGCAAGCGCCCCTTAAGACACCTGAACAATTAAACCACGAAATAGAACATTTTTGCCAACTCATTCAACAAACAGCTTGGAATAATACACCAACTGTACATAAGAAGACCAAGTGTAACACATACCCAGCTAAAATAAAACAACTTGTTAGTGAAAAAAGAAAACAAAGAAAAACATGGCATCGATCAAGATGTCCTGAAGATAAAAGAAAGCTCAACGAACTTACGAAAAGGCTAAAAACATATATCCAGCAATTCAACGATGATTCTACCAATAAGTACCTTCAAAAGCTAACCTGTGATCGCAGTAGCAACTACTCACTGTGGAAAGCTACTAAAAACCTAAAAGAGCCAATTTCCCATATTCCACCCCTCAAATGCGATAATGGAATATGGGCAATCAATAATGATCAAAAAGCTAAAAGGTTTGCTGAACATTTAGAAAACATTTTTCAGCCAAATCAATGTGAAATCAATGAATCTTTAGGATTGGATGATACTGACCCCGCCATACCTCAAGAAAATGGTATAAAACTCGTTACACCAAGAGAAGTCGCACGTGAAATTAAATACAGCATAAGCCAACGAAAAGCTCCAGGATATGATTTGATATCAGGAGAAATACTACACAATTTCACAAGAAAAGCCTTAGTAAAGTTAACTACAATTATTAATGCTGCTTTAAGGTTAAAATATGTCCCAGACTTATGGAAAGTTGCTGAGGTTATCATGATAGCTAAACCTTGGAAACCACCTCATGAAACATCATCTTATAGGCCTATCTCTTTGCTTCCTATAATGTCAAAATTGTTTGAAAAGCTACTACTAAAGAGGCTGAAGCCTATAATAGAAAGCAAAAATCTGATCCCAGAGCATCAGTTTGGATTTCGTGAAAAGCATTCAACTATAGACCAAGTACACAGAATAACGAATACAATAGAAAATGCTATAGAAAAAAAATGCGTATGTTCCACTGTTTTTCTAGATGTGGCACAAGCTTTTGATAAAGTTTGGCATGAGGGCCTTATACAGAAACTCAAAAATAAATTGCCTAAGCAGTTCGCAGATATCCTTGAATCCTATATCTCAAATAGAGTATTCAGAATTAGACATGAAGATGCATACTCTGAGATAAAGGAAATTAAAGCTGGAGTACCACAAGGAAGTGTATTAGGCCCGGTCCTGTACCTAATATACACATGTGATATCCCTAAACTCGAACATAACACCATTGCTACCTTTGCTGATGATACCGCTATAATGGGGGTAGGCAAAACCCACAAAGAAGCTACTGAAAAGGTTCAAATGGCTGTAAATGAAGTCTATACCTGGACTAAGAAATGGAGGATTAAACTTAACGAGTCTAAATCAATTCACATTGACTTTACCAACAAAATACCACAATACTGTCCCGTGTACATCAATGGCAAAATCATTCCTTATGAGAATACAGCTAAATACCTCGGTATGACTCTTGACGCAAAGCTTCGCTGGAAGGCACACGTCAAGAAGAAAAAAGAAGAATTAGAAATTCGATATCGGAATATGCATTGGCTGCTTGGGCGAGAGTCAAAGCTGTCAACTCAGAACAAAATATTGATATACAAACAAGTCCTGATGCCCGTGGCTTTGGGGCTGTACTAAACCGAGCAATATTTCAATCATTCAACGCTTCCAGAATAAGGTATTACGAGGCATTGTGAATGCACCTTGGTACATCCGAAATGACGATCTCCACCAGGACCTCAACATCGAGCTCGTTAACAAAATCATTAAAAAATACGCAGAAGCTCATGAATATAGACTTCACCATCATGTGAACGTCGAGGCCATCCAGCTCCTCGATCACACGTATATAGTGAGACGACTTAAAAGAACAAAACCGTTTGAACTTGTTTAGTGTTAGTGTATTAGTGTAATGTAGTGTTTTATAAGTGCTGCTCAAAAAGAACACATGAACCAAGTGTCTTCGCCTTAATAGAGACAATAAGAAAAGTGTTAATGGACACATTCTTAGATATTTTAAATCTAGCAGAATAAGTTAAATTTAAGTTACTTATTAGCCTCACCTTGGCTAGATTGTAACAAAAATAGGGAACACTCTATCGTGACCTATAATAGTGAAAAAAAAAATAACGGGATATTTACGAGTATTTCGTTTGTTTTGAGTTTCCGATATTTCGGCACTGTTGCAAGCACCATGATCACGGAGTAACTGGAGTAGTGCGGGTGGATGAAGATTTTGATTTAACTCAAAACAAACGAAATACATGGTGAATATACCGTTATTGATACAAACATTTATAGTGAAAGTGACTATGGTAACTTGAAAACTTACATCAAGAAGGAGCTCCCTCCTTCTGCTATGTTCAACTTTATGTATTTTTTTAAACCGATTTCTCCCTATTTGTGGACTGATTCTCAAAATTCTTTTTTATTCCAAAATATAAGTGGTTAATTCGGTTTTTTAAGCTTTGCTTACGTTTAAATTATTAGAGACTAGCCTTACCCTGCACGCGTTGCAATGCTACGTAATGAAAAAAATATTTTTACCTGAAACCTCTTTCAAGTTTATGTTACCAAGTCCGACAAAAATCCCGTACAAAAAAATTATATGGAAAAATTCTCATCAAATTTGTATCATAACCGTCAATCAGCTCTTGAGATATCATTAAAAAGTCGTAACGTACAAAATGTGTAGGATTTTTTTTAATAATTTCTTTTCCGTGAATTTTTATGATGTCTTGACTGTTAGCGAGCTCAATATAAATTTGTAATTTATTGATATTTATTTTTATTAGAATCGCAATTAAGAGATGCTGTCATTTAGCGATTTTATTTTCATGTAAGAAAAATATAATTTCGTCTCTTTAGGCTTAAGTAGCTCAGCGGTTAGAGCATGACATGCCCTATGGCCGTGGGTTCAATCCCCGCCTCAAGCGATAATTTTCCTATTAAATTTTTAGTACTATACCACTATAGTTATTACTATAATTCTGCCTGGCATGGCTAGTTCTATATAAAATACAAAAATCAATAAATTATAATGTAAACGCAAGCATAGCTTAAAACAACGACTTCATCGCGTATATTTCGGTTTTGACTAGACCGATTTCGATAAAATTTATATGGGACCACCTCTGAAGTATACTTACTACAAAAAAAAAAAACATCAATATCGATTTATAATTGCCGGATATATCGCGTAACATACATACAAAAAAAAACATTCAGTCGAATTGAGAGCCTCCTTTTTCGAAGTCGGTCGGATGAAAAATACTTCAGAATCAATCAAAATCAAAATCGTTTATTCACATGGGCCCCAAAGACGCACTCATGAAAGTTAATGAATCTATTGCCAGATTCGCAAAATTACAGCCATCTCGAGAAGAACCTGGCAAGAAACTCGGCGGCGCATTTTTTTTTCATTCATTTTTTTATAAACATTCTTAATCTCTAATACATAATTTTCTTAACCTAGGTAGAATTTAACCTAGTACCCAACATACTCAAATTGCATACTTAGGTCCATCTAGGTACTGAGCTGTTAGGAGAAGGAATCCTTTTAAGTCCATAATAAACCAGACCTAGGCAGCGTAAGACGTCGTAAACCAAGAATAATAGCATTCTAGGCTTCGTGTATACCTAGATCTCTGTTGAAATTGTCGCTTAAAATACAGTTAAATTCAAAATTAAATGGATTCTTAACAACTCAATATGCGCCCGAGATATTGTTTAGAATATTCCTTGTCTACCTAAATTGTAATTGTACATATTATTATTTAGCTATTCAGGTATAGTTATTATGATATAATAGTGTATTTCCGAAAAGGGCAAACTGTTGATATCTGGAGACAGATAGACATAAATTACGCAAAAAATAATTAAACGCAAGCAAAGCTAAAAAAACGGACTTCAGCGCTTTATCTTCGGAACTTGATTAGATTCAACGTATTAAACACGCATTATTGACAATAACTCAAAAATTAGTTCAGATCTTGACCAAATTTAAATGGGATGAAAGCACCAGCTTTCAAATAAAAAAATAATCATCAAAATCAGCGCACAACGAAGAGGTTATGAGGTAACTTTTAAAGTCGGTTAAAAACGAGAACATCATGTATTTCACAGGATACGCATTATTGAGGTTATCTCAAAAACCACTAGTCAGATCTTGATCAGATTTAAATGGGACCAATTGGAAAGCAACATTTCAAACAAAAAAATATATTTCAAAATCGGTTCACGTGGAACGAAGCCATGAGGTACACACATAAAAAAATACAGACGATTTGAGTACCTCCTCCTTTTTTGTAAGGTAGGTAAAAAAAAAATCAGAACAGTATTATTTTCGAATGTTCATCTCTAAAATTGTTTAGTGTTTAAATGTTTTTCTCTAAATATCAATATGTTTGACGAGTCCATGATTTGTTACGTGACATTCTTAAATTATGTTATTTTTCTGTATGACAATAATTGAATTCTATTCTATTCTATTATCTTTTTAAACACAGTTATATACAATAAAGTTTTCTATTTCTATACTAAAAATTCAAAATCCCGACTGCGGAAATGTGAACCTTTTATGTAATTTTATATAATCCTCTTAATTTCCTTTATTTTGATACTCTATTTGGTAGGCTTAGTTAATTTCTTTTATTCATTCCTTTTATTTCGCGCCAAAAACCCGCCATTGTTTCTTTTCTACCGACGTTACAAAAGAGGAGGAGGTACTCAAGTCGACTGTACTTTTTTTATGTGTGTTATCTCGTAACTTCTTTCCACGTGACCGATATTTATTTATTTTTTGTTTGAAAGATGATATCCAATTGTTCCCATTTAAATTTGATCAAGATCTGCTCAGGTTATTGAAATATCGTCAATAATGCGTACATCTAATCTGATCAAAAGTCCAAAGATAAAGCGGTGAAGTCGGCTTTTTTTGGAGCTTTGCTTGAGTTATTCAAACGCCTATCTAAGGACACTGGGGTATTTACGAATATAACGATACATGAACTGTCGAAATATATCCAGCCGTTTGGAAGATACGATAACAGGATATATAGTAACAGCAGCCCTACCATGACCTTTTTAAGCCTGCAAAGTTCCGGGCAGTTCATTTATTGGATCTATATTTATCCTGCTAAAATTTGTATTAGATTTGATAAATTACTCTGTGATGCCCGAAGCAGGTCAAAACAGTTCAGAAATTGTATGTTCGTGGTAAGTACATATTTAAACAGGACAAATATCGATCCAATAAATGAACTGCCCGGAACTTGGCAGGTTCATGGTAGGCCTGCAGGGCGCGAGACCGCGTTATTGTATAGAGCCTATACAAAACGTCGACAGCGCGGCTCCCCGAGCGCTCGTCCGCGCCCTAGCCGCTTTATCCATGAAGGTCTTATGCGCCATACTTTTTATCTTTACAGCGCCCGGGCCACGCGCCCGGGTCGCTTAGTATATCAAATCCCTTAAGGAAAATAAATATTTTGATTTATTAATTGCTATCACAGATTCACATCACTAAGCAAAACGTACAGTGACCTTTGAATCTAGCTCTGTTTAATTTACTTATTAACTCAATTATAATTTTAACGGGTATTCCGTAAATAAACCGTTAACAAAATCAACAATTTCTGTATTTCACGTAAGTAGATAATATTTCAACGAAGCCCTGAGTTAAGGCGTTGAAAATTAATTAACAAGGGTTTTATTTAATAAAATCGTTTATAACTGAGCAAACAACATTTATGGTCCATCTTCATTGGGATATTTTGATTCCTTAACAATATTATAAAGAGGTAACGTTTGTTTGTTTGTTAGTTTGTAAAAGGTAATCTCTGAAACCACTGATCCGATTCTGAAAATTCTTTCACTAATAGATAGCTAGACTATCCCTGAGTGTCATGATTTATGTAGCGAGTAAATTATATTCCACAGTGAACTGTCCTGTCCATCTAAAGGTTGCCTGTAAGACATTGTTCAATGAGATTAGGCCGCACATTGTGCAACAATTATTATGTTTCTTTATTTATTGTTTGTTAGAACATTATGTTTAGTCATTATTAAATTGTAATGTGACATGCCTAGAATAACGATCACTGTTATTATTAAGGTGAATAAAAAATCTGAATCTGAATCTGAATCATTTTTGGAGACAGATTTATTACTTCATGTGGTTTTACTGGACGTGCTCTTTACTTTTTTTTAGGTATGTTCGAAAGGCAAACAATTGAACACTATCTCACTTGATGAATAGTGAAGATAAGGTCAAAGATGTGCCTAGAATATACTCTTGCCTTGAAGACACCCAAACTATACCACTCGGGGAACAAAGACGCGGGCAATGAGTTTCACTGCTTCGCAGTACGAATGATAAATGTAGAAGCGAAACGATTCGAGTGAACTGGAGTTATGTCAACCAGAAATGGATGACGTTTGACAGTTTGTCTTGTTGTTAGATGGTAAACTTAAACTGTGATTCTACCGACTTCACAAAAAAGGTTGACGTTGAGTACCTCCTACTCAAGTCGACTGTATTTTTCAAATATATTTTTATATTTGTTTTACCTCGTCACGTTTCACGAGAACAGATTTTGATTTTTTTTTTGTTTGAAAGATGTTGCTTTCCAATTGGTCCCATTTAAATTTGATCAAGATCTGATCATTAGTTCTTGAAATATCGTCAATAATGCGTGTTAAGTACATCTAATCTGATCAAAAGTCCGAAAATAAAGTTGTGAAGTCGGTTTTTTTAAGCTTTGCTTGCGTTTAATTATCATAAACTACATACTGTTACTTGAAAAATATTGGTAACTTGAAAGTGGCTAAATGCAGATAGTTTGCGGTTACAATATTAAATTTAAAATATGGAACGGTGAGACACTTCATAAATGCATTCAATTTAAAATTGGAAGCGTTTTATGGAGGTTCTACAGCAATTTCGAACACCTGTCACTTAAATAAAAATGATTGAGCACTTCCACAGGAACGATTCAAAACAGGTCTATACACGCAGCAACTTTAAACGTGGAATAACTGCTGTATACCGCAACTAACGCTACGATCATAGCGAGCGTTTATAGAATCACATATTCATAAAAACTCGTCTTAGGTAAGAAGGTGAGAAGATAAGAAGTAAGAAGGCAAGAAGGTAAGAAGTAAGAAGGTAAGAAGGTGAAAAGGTGAGAAGGTGAGAAGGTGAGAAGGTAAGAAGGTGAGAAGGTAAGAAGGTGAGAAGGTGAGAAAGTAAGAAAGTGAGAAGGTAAGAACGTAAGAAGGTAGGAAGGTGAGAAGATGAGAAGGTGAGAAGTGAGAAGGTGAGAAGGTAAGAAGGAGAGAAAGTAATAAGGTAAGTAATAAGTCTAAGGTCATTATCAGCCTTAAAAAAACTACTATTTTACAAAATCTGTTTATGAGATTGCAAAAAAAAAAGTGTATTACCTCATTCTTGTTTATGGTTGCCTGCCCTACTTTAATACCATACTAAAACACAATTACTCTATAATTATATCCTACATGTTTACATTTGCCTAGGACTTTACCAAGTCAGACAGATATAGTCCTGACCAAAATTATAAAAAAACCGCTTGCAACTTTTTCAATGATTTTTGGACCAGAAACCTTCGGACACGTAGAGCAAAAAAGAAATCATTATTATTCGTGAATATTTCTGATCTTTGAATGTTTCTGCTATTTAGGGCGGAGACAAATCCAACAAAAAAAAGATCATAAAAATCGGTCCAGCCTTTGTAGAGTTATATGGTGTAACAAACGCGACTTTAAACAAACAAACAAACGCATTCACACTCACAATCCTAAACTAAGTTCAAAGATTTGAATCGTAGGTGCCGAAAACATTAACATCACACACACATTACACCCAGAACCAGAAGCACAAATATCCCATAGGAAGGAATTTGTGTGTGCGTAAATCGAACCCAGGCCCCACGGCGCAGAGTGCGGACACCTGTCTACTGCGCCAACTGGTTGGTCAACTTTGTTTTATATATAGAGATAGATATACAAAACTTAAATGCTACACATGTTTGATGAAAAAGTAGCCTTATACTAGGTTTTTCAAAGCTGTACTAGTCCAGAGGTTTACCCAGGTGCACGATTTTCGACTAAACTCAAATCCCAGTTCACTTTTCCCCCGAAGATATATTTCATCAAAGCTCGCCTCAGCAAATAAAACAAAACTTTTGGCAGTAACCATCCTTTACGTCGACTATTTTTATTGTGTATAGAATGACTTTTATGCTCCGACCGTACTTTTGTTTTCGTTTTTGGGGTTTTTTAGGGATCGAGGTTTGATAGCCAATATCTGTCGTCGATGTAAGTCAAAGGAGGTTGACCTTTGACCTAATAATAATAATACGTTTGAGGTTGTTGCTTATAACTTATTTTTTACCGACTTTACAAAAATCGAGGAGGTACTCGAATCGACTGTATTATTTTTATTTTTTATATGTGTTACCTCATAACTGCGTTCCACATGAACCGATTTAGATTTTTTTTGTTTGATAGATGTTGCTTTCCAATTGGTTCCATTCAAATTTGATTAAGATCTGATCAGTAGTTTTTGAGTTATCTTCAATAATGCGTATTCTATGGACTACATTGACGATGTTCTCGTTTTTAACCGACTTCAAAAGTAACCTCATAAATTATATTATTTTTTTATTTGAAAGCTGGTGCTATCCATGTGATCTCATTTAAATTTAGGCAAGATCTGATCACTTGTTTTTGAGTTATTGTCAATAAAGCATGTTTAATACATTGAATCTTATCAAAGATGCGAAGTGGGTTTTTTAAGCTTTGCTTGCGTTTAATTATCTAAATAATATTTGTTCGATTTCTGTATTTTTTGTTCAAGTACAGGATATAACGGATATTATACGTAAGTTTCAGCGTACAGCGTCAAGCCGTTTTTGAGATAGATTCCGGGACAAAACAGTGACTTTGGTGGCCTACCACATCGTTATTTTCTAATATAGAAATTTTAAACCGTTTTCTTACCGTACTTGTCAAGTCCTTTCCAACTATACCCCACAAGGGTAGATAATAAATAAAAAATATTTTGCGCCCCCTTAATGTTTTCATTTATATAATATTTAATGTCATTTCTGGCTTTGGGCTGTAATTTTTTATATTCTTTGAGTATTTTAAGTCATTGGTGAGCAGTCCCTCGCCGAGGTGGGGCAAGATAGTGTCACGCTAGTAGTCACTATCTTGTCCCGGCGGTAGGCCCGGATGCAAATCGGGTCACTGCAACCATTGAGGGGTGACCTTGCTCACCAAGGCCACCCCCAGACGTGTGGAGCCTTGCTAGCCGATGGAGAGGTTCCCTAACTCTACACCAGTGACTCCACTACAGAGGAGTAGAGAGGAGGCGGGCGAACCGCCTCCTCCTCCCCCCTTCCATCCGCGCCGGATCGGGTCAAACAGGGGATTGACCTCTCTGAACACTGTCTGCCACGATCTCTCGCTGCCGAGCATGGCGTATACCACGCTCGGCAGGGAAATATTTCCGCCTATAGCCCTAGCAACAGTATTTTACAAGATTTTATTTAGTATCACCTGCCCCGTCTGTTATATCGGTCTGTAAATGGAAATGAATACAAACCAAACGTAAAATTTCAGCTAATAAAAAAATCTATAGACCATTTTCTGCGTAAGAGCGAAAGGATTACAGATGTCAGATCTTCGCCCTCTGTTCCACAAAAAATGCACGTTGCTTAAATCCGGTTTATCCGCGTTGAGCCACACGAAATGGGTAAGCCGGTCCAGACGAGTACTACCCGTAATTGGCGGTGTTTGGTCTATTGCCAAACTGCGGTACTATCCGCTGTGTATCCATTGGCCATAAAAGCTTTTGAAACTTTAAAAGTGAAAAGGTTTGTAGCGGAATTTTAGACTGACAGTGGAAATTATAGTAAAGATTTATATGTATTCAAGATAGTGCGTTTAGAACTCACAATACTACTTACTGTAGGTATCTATCTACCTCCGTCTCGCGGTGGGCGGGGCGGCTTGAATGAGTGCTTATGGCCAAGAACATTTCTATCAAAATTATCTGGTTAGCTTACATGTCTATTTTGTATGTTCATTTTGAGTTAAATAGTAGATTAATCTAGTAATTGCTGAACAGTGTGAATCGGTGCGAATAACTGTACCAACACAAACCTCTTTTAGTTAAATGGTACGGTACTCATACGATAACCATAACGATTTTCTTCAATATGAAATCGTGAGCAAAATCCTATTAAAATAGCAGATAGCCTTATTGTGTAGTTGGATATTTGCCAAGAAGTTGACTCACCCCACGTCGTATAAATTCTCACAGACTTATTATACTCACTTTCACACATTCCCCTTGTTTGATACCATCTTTGTTTAACTGAGTCCATATACTATGGAAAAGAATAGAATAACGCTCTAAATATAACATCCATAAATACTTTCACACCCACTCTAAGTTCGATGTCTTGACACATCACACATTCAGTGCTTGGTAGAGATCGCTATTAGTGATAAGGCCGCCTGTTGTGAAACTTTACGTATAAGCTTGTTTGTTACCTGTGTATTATCTCATTTTGTAAAGTGGATCAATAAAGTATTATCTATCTATCTATCTATTCAATCACACCCAGAACCAGAAACAGAAATTTTCCTTAAGGAGAAAACTTGTGTTCCCACCGGGAATCGAACCCGACACCCTTGCTTAGAAGGCGAACGCTCACCCTATTAAGCCAACGGGCAGTTCGTATGGTGCTTGAGATGATTGCTTGGAGTATCAATGGACCTAGCTTTGAACGACCTCTCGTGCCAGAAAAGTGCTGGCCGAATTTCCCGCCACGCCAGCCTCAACGATATCATCCGCCGGGCTTTTACCAGTGCCAACGTTCCAGCCATTCTCGAACCGAATGGTCTGATGCGTGACGATGGTAAAAGACCTGACGGAATGACTTTAATTCCATGGAAGATGGGACGGCCTTTAGTGTGGGATGCAACTTGTGTCGATACTTTAGCTCCGTCACATCTTCCTGAATCACAGAATGGGGTTGGCGTCGCGGCAACTTCGGCAGAGCAGCGCAAACGGCGAAAATATGGAAACCTCGGCAGTGGTTACATATTTGAGCCGTTTGGTGTTGAGACACTGGGTCCGTGGGGACCGGGAGCTCATTCTATTTTCAAAATTCTATCAGAGCGCCTGGTTGAGGCGACGCGTGACCAAAATGCTGGCACTTATTTGGCTCAACGTATTAGCATTGCAATTCAGAGAGGCAATGCAGCCAGCATGATGGGAACGCTACCCACTGGTAGTGGGCTTGAGCACTTGAGTTACCTATAGGCTCGATGGCTTGTAGGTAACTTGGCTCTTTGCTGTATATAGTTTTAGTTTAGTTTTAGGAAATATAGGCAATTGGCCCGTAGATTGTACATATATATACATACTTAAATAGCCTGTATATTCAACCTGTCTTAGAGATTTTTAGCTTTGAAGCAACTGATCTAAGAAGTCGGCAATAAGCGTCTATCCACCCAAGTACAGGCATATTGCAGTTCTTGGTTTACGGCTCAAAAAGAGCAAACTACTCTACAGATAGTCAGGATAGTTTGCAAGAAATTAGCTTTATCAAAGACTACACAAGGCCGTTCAATATCTTAAAAAACTTTACGGCGTGATTTAGACTTAAAAAGTTCGATAAACAACTTCATATAGCTTCCTTAGGTGAACTCGGAAGTTCACCAAACTCCAATCAAGAAAGTTACGAAAGTTTCAGCTTTAACTGTGTAGCCGTTTTTAAGATAGACCGCTGGACAAATTTTAATTAGGGTAGTTAGGTAAGCCCTAATTTTTCTTAACAGAGATTTTGGTGTCGTACCAAACTGTTATTTTTAAACTTAGTTTTTTTTAAATAGTTTCGTACTCAGCTTAGTTACAAAAACACTTTTTAAACGAGAGCAAAAGAAACATAACATTTGGTCCTCACTTATGTATGCGCATGGATAATATTTCAGTATATCATTTTTAAAACCGACTTAAAATATGAAGAGATTCTCAATTCGTCAATTTTTTTATGTGTGTTACCTCATAACTTCTTTTAAGGTGAACCGATTTTAATGATTCTTTTTTTTATTTGAAAGCCCGTGCTTTTCATGTGATTCCATTCCAATCCCAAGATCTGACCAGTAGTTTTCGAGTTATCCTCAATAATGCGTACTTATTTAATTTATTTAGTTTGATCCATGTGTCATATACACATACAAAGAAGCATGTATTTTTGTTAAAACTCATCCTTTCTATTTAAGAACACGTAACGAGGTTATCAGAAGACAAAAGAGATCTATATTTGAAAACTTACTTTACCAAATTATTGGTCATAAAGATATATTTAAGAAAAACGTATACAATATGGGCATAGTTTAGTATAGTGGACCAGTTGGCGCAGTGGACAGGTGTCTGCCCTCAGTTCATTTATTGCATCGATATTTGTCCTGCTAAAATTTATATTAAATTAGATAAATTACTCTGTGATGCCCGACACAGGTGTGATGATTGTATGTTCGTGGTAAGTACAAATTTTAGCAGGACAAATTTAATATCGATCCAATAAATGAACTGCCCGGATCTTGGCCTGGCAGGCATAAAAAGTTCATGGTAGGCCTGCAGTACAATATAGACTTTATCTCTAATGATTTTAAGAACATTATAGTAACGGTTACATAGTGTAAGCTGGCAGCCGGCACCCAACAACAACAATTATCTAATATTCATGTTTACATTCGCGGGTAGCCTACTTATTCACATAATTTATAACTTTATTATGTTAAACAAATGTTTTTAAATATCTTGGAATTCTCATAGATGAAAATCTGAGGTTTGAAAAGCATATTGTTGTTCTCTCAGCCAGGATAAGAAAGGTCATTAGTGTAATGCGAAATCTGCGTCAAGTGGCATCCATAGATACACTTAAATCCGTATACTACGCGTTGTGTCAATCCCTGATAACCTACTGCATAACATGCTGGGGAAGCGCTGGCAAAACGTTTCTTATCCGGGCTGAGAGAGCACAGCGCTCGGTTCTAAAAGTAATGTTACGAAAGCCGTTCAGATATCCTACCACAGCTTTATATAAAGACGCTGGAGTGCTCAGTGTGCGTCAACTTTTCATTCTCAAAACTTCCATATCCGTTCATAAAAATGTTTTGTCATCCTGTGACCGCGAGACTGTTATGAATCGTAGAGTTTACCGACTAAATACTCCTGCAGTTTGCACAAGTTTTGCGCAACGGTTTGGTAGTTTCGTTAAAACATATGTGTATAATAAAGTCGTCAAAAACTGCAACATCAAAGACAAATCTGTCATAGAAGCAAAAGCTATGATATATAAATGGCTGGCTAATTTAACATATGACAAAACGGAGGACTTGATGAAAGTTATATGTTGATAAGACTTTGTCATGTATACAACTTTAATTATTATTATTATTATGTAGTATCTATATATGTATACATTTTACGATAAAATGTCAATACTAAAAAATATATTATTATTATTATTACTCAATAGTTAAGTCGTTCTACCGTCAGAGGAACAATTAAATGTAAAACCTTATAGACTCAGGATTCCTCGATACAGGCTTTGCCTAGTGAGGAAACTGATGAATATGAACCTTTAGGAAAATAAGTTTGCCTGCATTGTATTATTATGTATTTTATTGCTAATACAATTATAATAATATCGTGTTTTAACATATAGCCGCTAACTAATGCAATGTAATACTTTTTATACTTTTGCAGTAATAAAAACCATTTCATTTCATTTCATTTCATTTCATTTCATTTCATTTCATTTCATTTCATTTATATAATAATTTAAAAATGTATGTCGAAGCACTAAACTACTATTTATTGAATAAAGTTCTCATTTAAGGCTCGTTTTATTTATGAGAAATAAATGAATCTATTACCGTTACAGAGCTTTAGGTGTAGGATACCCTTAATTGGCGGTTGGAAGCTAGCCAAATTGACCTATCCGTTACACCATTGGGGTCAGACCTGATTTAAGCTTAAAAGCAGTTATGGTTCTTCTCGGTTATTCGTTTAATATCTTCAGGATGGTAGTAGAATTGTCTTTTTTTACCGACTTCCCAAAATAAGTGCCAGCATTTTGATCACGCGTCGCCTCAACCAGGCGCTCTGATAGATTTTTGAAAATAGAATGAGCTCTCGGTCCCCTCTGACCAAGTGTCTCATCACCAAACGGCTCAAATATGTAAGTAAAAACGTATGTGCATAGCCATCTATAAAACATTGCAATGACAGTATTTTCTTTATTTTTTTATGTGTGTTACCTCATTACTTCTTTCCACGTGAACCGATCTCGAAATTTGTCTTTAGTTTGAAAGGTCTTGCTTTCCAATTGGTCCCATTTAAATTTGATCAAGATCTGATCAGTAGTTCTTGAAATATCAAAAATGTGCGTATTCTGTGGACTACATTGACGATGTTCTCGTTTTAACCGACTTCAAAAGCTACCTCATAACTTCTTGCGTTTTGAGCCCTCCCATTGAAATTTAATTAAGATCTGATCTCTAGTTTTTGAAATATCGTCAATAATGCGTGTTTGGTACATCTAATCTGATCAAAGTTCCGAAGATAAGGCGGTGAAGTCGGTTTTTTTTAAACTATGCTTGCGTATAATTATTTTAAACCTTTATTTAGTTCCACCTGTACCGTTATCTGTCGGTCTGTAATCAAATCTTGCAAGATAAATAAGACCTACTTCCCGATGTCCGATTGGACTCAAATTTCGGGTACTTATGTATCTTCAGTGACAATGCTGTATGGAATGATGATACATTTTTTATCTGTATTCATCAAAGTCACTGATTTGAGATCTATTTTTCCCAGGGTCTATCTCAAAAAATACTCTATATATAAAGCTAAAACATGCTTATAATATCCGTTAGATCCTGTAATTTATTAATTATTATTAAGAGAAAAAATTATAAGCAATTAACCTCAAAAGTGTTTTTCTATAGGCACAATGTAGGCGCGAGATCTTAGTTCGAGGCGAATGACTAGGCTGATTATGAATTTACGAATGAAAATACACTTAAATGTTTGTTTGTTGAAAAAATTAGTGACTCTGACTTAATTGCATAACAAGTAATACTTTTAAAAGATTTTAAAACCAATTTAACAAAAAAAAATACTAAAAAGTTATATAACCAGAGAACTTATCAAGACGCATCAAGCTTGATGGGTTTATCTTGTTTAGTTCAAAAGTTGTTATGGCTATTTTCCGTCTTCATCATCAGACATGTTCCATGTTACCACATCATTGTATTGTCACCGAAGATACATAAGTACACCAAATTTGAGACCAAACATGTATCGGGAATTGGGTCCAATTTACTTTACACGATTTGATTATAGACCAACAAATAGACAGACAATGGGACTGATAAAATTAAATAAAAGCTTGTAAAAAGTCTATATTCCTATTGTAACCACATTCAAAAGATAAATGTGTTCAATAATGTATAGTGTATATATAATATCAAAGTGTATAGAAACATAAAAAATACCTATTTCAACATTTTATTTGACTACTGTATCCCAAACTGCCAATAAAACGGTACAGGAACTATCTCGAGGAAATAAAACCGGTATGAAATATAGCGGCATAAGTTATAGCGATCTAAGGCCGTTTGGAAAACATAGGACATTTTGTTCTGGAAAATGCAGGACATTTTTCCGTATCTGAAGAGATATTGGTACTATAAAACGCTGTGTTGTTGTACGTATATATATTTATTTATCTACATCCTTTTATTTCTAGACATCTAACTCCTCTTCTCTATTTCATAACTAGACTAACTATACCCGGCATGCGTTGCAATTTACGTGGCAAAGAAAAAAAGCATTACGCTCTGTCATGTTTATGGTTGCCTAGTACTTTAATACTTACTTAAAACTTATTGACTAAATTTTTACCTCATTTATGTTTATGTTTGCCTAGTACTTTACCAAATCCGAGTGACGTTTGTTTTTAGCTAAATGATTTTTCGCATAATTATTTTTTCGTGCATTAATATTTATTCTGCTTGAATCTAAACTATTTTCGAATCCATCTGAACACACAAAAAAATCATCAAAATCGGTCCAGCCGTTAGGAGGAGCTCAGTCACATATATGCGTATAGAGAAATTATATATAGTTCAAAGATTTGTACAGATTTGTTTTAGGTTTAGGTTTGTGAGGGCGAATGCGTTTTTTGAAGTGAAACCTTTTTTAGGCGCGTTGAACATGTCCTATTTTTGCTCACCCAAAAGGGTGAGCAATAATTAAACGCAGGCAAAGCTTAAAAAAACCGACTTCACCGCTTTATCTTCGGAACCTTGATCAGATTTAATGTATTAAACACGCATTATTGACTATAACTCAAAAACAAGAGATCAGATCTTGATCAAATTGGACCACAATCAATGGGACCACAATGAAAGCACCAGCTTTCAAATAAAAAAAGAATCATCAAAATCGGCTCACAACGAAAGAAGTAATGAGGTAACTTTTGAAGTCGGTTAAACGAGAACATCGTCAAAGTAGGCGTACAAAATAGGCATTATTGACGATATTTCAAAAACTACTGGTCAGATCTTGATCAAATTTTAATGGGACCAATTACAAAGCAACATCTTTCACGTGGAGAGAAGTTATGAGGTAACACACATAAAAAAAATACAGTTCACTTGAGTACCTCCTCCTTTTTTGGGAAGTCGGTAAAAATCATAGGACTCGCGTCATCGTCACCGAACGCTTTTTTTACTTTTTATTTAATCTTTGATATCCTTCTGTCGTGCATAATCGTAGATAGATACAAACCTTAATCATTAACACTTCTTTATAAACCAAAAACAATTCGAAAATAATAATCTAATAGCTCGACGATACCATTTACAAGTTACTTAGTTTCCACTTCTATCGGCAATCCCCAAAGACTGCCCCGCATGTTTTATTTTATCTGTATCTTATTAAACTTTGTTTATTGGAAAGCGATAATTAACATCCATGTATCGAATAAAACAACCTAACCCATAACCTATGGCTTCATTTCAATTTATGCGATGACGTCACTTTATCACACACTGGGCTCATGACTGGTAATGAGTCGATGTCACCTAACGATAGACTTGACTTTACTGAGGTTAAGTCGTAAATATCGATACTACGAATATCGATATTATATATATATCATATCAATATTCGTAGTATCGATATTCACATAGCACGTATCGATGACGTCTTAACCCGGTGTGATGAGTTTTGCCGCGAAAGTGAAAAATGAAATGTCATTGTTGATTTTTGATTATTTTCTAAACGTGAATCTTCGAGTTTTAATGGTGGATTATTAACCGTTAGTACTAAATGAACGTGCATCGCTCCAAAACTCCTATAGACGTTCTAGTAAAGTTTCTACCACTTTATTATTATTATTTTTTTTATATGACTTAACTATGACTGGATCTTAAATTTATAAAACAAATATCCGTGGACTGGACCTTGAGTCTATTACTTGACTTTGACTGTGACAAGGACTTCTATTATGACATATCTATTACACTTGAAATATTTTATTACTTGTCACTGGCTAAATGTACAAGATAGCGGAGCCAAAATTAAAAAGAAAAAAATCGGTGCGATTAGTCAATGAGATTGGGTGTGTAACATTATGTACATCCGACATTTGTTTTTCTCTTGTTTCTCCGAAGTCTGTAGCTGGAGAGCAGAGG
The DNA here is from genome assembly GCA_948107665.1 of Lomographa bimaculata. NCBI lineage: Eukaryota > Metazoa > Arthropoda > Insecta > Lepidoptera > Geometridae > Lomographa > Lomographa bimaculata. The sequence goes on along the minus strand of OX403610.1, from coordinate 8,099,205 downwards.
AAAAGGAGTTATTTTGAGCTATTGCCTAATAATAATATTATGTACATTGCTGATCTTGGAGGGCGTTAAATGCACGCAATCCTTCGCCTAGACACGTTTTACCTTTACTGTCAGTATTTATTGTGTCTATTTATATGCCGTAATTTTTCAAAGGAAATTTTACGAGGGTTCGATTCCCGTTGGAAACACAAGTTATCTCCCCAAGGAAAAATTGTGTTTCTGGTACTGTGTGTAATTGTCTGAGTGATGTGAATATTTCAGGCACCTACGACACAAGTCATCGTACTTAATATGGGGCTTTCAGTGTGAAAGCGTTTATGTTATGCTCTGCTCTCCAATATACAACAAAAATCATTTAGCGAATACCTAACATTTAGTTACTTTCATCTTTCAGTTTAAATTATTAATTAAATTGCTCACTTTACCAACTGGCAGTGGTATATTACATTAAGTTCTGTATGTAATTATAGTATTTTTGATTACTTGTAGCGATTATCTCCTGGTTGGCGTACGTACAATTTCCAGTGGATTAAAAAACAATGATACATACAAACCTTGCCCTGACAATTAAGAACACAACAAAAAAGAAGCAGCCAAATCAGCCGAGCCGTTCTCGTGTTTTTGTTAGATTAGCAAACTTCAATTGATTTATATATATTAATCTTATTTTAGTATGTATATTCTTATCATTTTAATAAATATTATGTAATATTATAAGTGATAAAAAAATAATTAAACATAAAACATAAACATAAACGCTTTCACACTCACAGCCCCACACTAATTTCGATTACTTGTGTCGTGGGTGCCGGAAACATTCACATCACACATACAATAACAACCAAAACAAGAAACACACTACCATGGGGAAATATACCCCTGCACCGATCACCCAACTTAACCAACGGGCAGTTCAATATTCATAATTTCACATTAATTGTAAATCGTAGGAGCCAATAAGTTTTATTTTTATGAAATTGCAATAGAGACACACAATGAGGAAGTTATAACTTATGAAAATTAAAAATGTTCTTTAAAACAAAATACCAGTATATCATATAAACCAAATAGTAATACCGTAAACTAGTATCACACCTTCGTATCGATACGTGATACACCTAGTATCGACACCTACCAAACTCTAGGTAATAACAATTTGTACTTCGTTAACTAACCCAATATGACGCCGCAGTTACGATACATTCAATTGGCATACTAAAATTGTATCAGTGGGGTAGATAATAAACATATAGCTTGTGGTTTTATGACTGTGGTTACAGTTATGGCCCATGATGAGAATGTGCCCTAGTTTCAAAGTAGGTGAAGATGTGAGTAGTAAATCTAAGTGCGTAATAGTTAGTGAAGAAGGTATGAAATAAAAATGAGGAGGTACTCCGTATAACTAGTCTAGAGTGAAAAGAGTGCTAAACATTATTCAATGACAACAAACTATTAGGTTGGTTTGAGGCCTTATATCGCTGTTTTCCTTTATAGCCTTAAACTCAATATTGAGGCAAAAATTATGTTTCGGCTGTATACCACCAGAAAAGCTTAAAAAATGCCTATTTGTTAATCTTGGGTTAGTTATAAAAATATACACATTCACACTCGTACTTACAAAAAAACTTTCGCATTTATATTAGTGTAATGGATGCCTTTTTTCCAACTGTTGTGAACCATGTTTTTAAGAGAAAACCGAGTCTTTTCTCGATTTTATGTTCAAATGGTTTTATGATCTAGTTCCCCCATACCCGCTCTATCATCGAACAAGCAGACAAACTGCTAAACGACACCGCTATATGGTAGACTTTCACAAATGCGGCATCCACATTAATTGTGGGAACCACAAAGGAATGGAACTGCTTGCCTGAGTCGGTGTTTCCTGATGAGTACAACAGGGAGTCTTCAAGTCGCGAGTGAATACTCGCGACTCGAATGACTTCGAATGTCTTCTAGGCAAGCTTGCGCCACGTCAACACGCTTACCATCAGGTGAGATGGTGGTCAAAAGTTTGGCCTATCTTGGTAAAATAACTTAATCGTAAGCAAAGCTTAAAAAACCGACTTCACCGCTTATATTGTGGTTTTAGCTAAATCGATTTCTATAAAATGTATATGGGACCACCTCTGAAGTATAATCTACCAAACAAAAAAATAATTTTGAAAATCGACAACCAAATTGGGGCCAAATCGGTAAACATACATAAAAAAAAAACATACCGTCAAACCTCCTTTTTTAAGTCGGTTAAAATTTTATTATTAATTTAACAAAATGTTTATTAGAAATGATGATTATTTTGAAGAAAAAATGCAATCATCAGATTTTCTTATAAAAACAAAAAAAAACAAACAAACGCATTCACACTCACAGCCCCACACTAAGTTCAAAGACTTGTATCGTGGGTGCCGGAAACATTCACATCACACACATTACACCCAGAACTAGAAGCACAAATATCGCTTGGGAAGGAATTTGTGCTCCTGCTAGGAATCGAACCCAGGACCCACGGCGCAGAGTACGGACACCTGTCCACTGCGCCAACTGGGTCGTCAAAACATAGACGTTCTCTTGAAATTATTTCATATTTAACCATCTTGTACCAAAATAGTTCGCATCTGATTTATTAGAGGTGCGGGACCAGATTGCTGGTATAAATCTCGCGTTGATTGTTATCTCGACCGACCTGAACTCGACCGGACGACCGAGTTCCGCCGTAATAGAAGGAGTAACCGGAACCAACATTGGTTATATCCTCAAATAAATTAAGTATATTATAATAGCTTTATAATTGTTTCTATAGATTAAAATCATTCTCCCTAAAAATAACATAAAACGCTTTCACACTCACAGCCCCACACTAAGTTTAATGGGTGCCGGAAACATTCACATCACAAACAATCACTACAAGAACCAGAAACAAAAATTGTCCTTGGGGAGAAAACTTGTGTTCCTGCCGGGAATCGAACCCGGCAGAAGGTAATGCTTAAAAGGCGAACAGGCACCTAAGTTACCGAGACCCATTTCCTATCCTTATTTCTAGAGTGTATGACTGCTGCACATTATTGCGTAATTTTTATTATTATTATTTTTATTTATGTACTACTACTTATATTGAGTATTTTATGTAGGTATATTTACATTACGTATATATGTATATTAAGTATGTAATTATTTTGATAGGTTCTTGTACTTTTTTTATTTTTCCTTGAATAGTGTACACCACCGTCTAACACATTCCAGTTACATTTATGTCCATACTAAGGTTGTCTGGAAGAAATTGCTATACGCGATAAGACCGCCGATTGTAATACCACAAAAAAATCTATAATTTCTAAAAATTGTTTAGTTGTACACTTTGTAAACTGGTTATACAATAAAGAGTTTTGTATTGTATTGCATTGTGTATCTCTTATACCTGTACTTGAAATAAAACCTCAAGCAATCTCTGCTAACAACGAACCTGTAGCTAGCTGCTAGTATTGTCCCTCGAATGTGACTCTTTCTATATCTGAATTGAAACCATTTTCAAACAATGTCCGGTAACAACGAATCAATAGGCAGCTGCTATCATTATTCCTTGAATGTAACTCTTTTACCTATATCTGAATTAAAAACCATTTCAAGCAATCTCCGAAAACTCTTATGCGTATATCTGGATTAAAACCATTTTCAAACAATGTCCGTTAACAACGAATCACTAGGCAGCTGCTATCATTATTCCTTGAATGTTACTCTTTTACCTATATCTGAATTAAACCATATTCAAGCAATCTCCGCAAACAACGAACCTGTTGTTAGCTGCTTGCTTTATCCCTAGAATGTAACTCTTTGACCTATATCTGAATTAAAACCATTTTCAAGTAATATCTGCTAACAACGAACCACAAGGCATCTGCTAGATGAAATGAAATTTCTAGAATGTAACTATTTTACTCAGCAATATTGGCTAGCCAGCTGCTATACTTATTCCCTGAATGTAACTCTTTTACCTATATCTGAATTTAAACAATTTTCAAGCAATCTTGGCTACCAAGGGATCACTAGCCAGCTGCTAGACTTATTCCTTGAATGTAACTCTTTTACCTACATCTGAATTCAAACAATTTTCAAGCAATCTTGGCTACCAAGGGATCACTAGCCAGCTGCTAGACTTATTCCTTGAATGTAACTCTTTTACCTACATCTGAATTCAAACAATTTTCAAGCAATCTTGGCTACCAAGGGATCACTAGCCAGCTGCTAGACTTATTCCTTGAATGTAACTCTTTTACCTACATCTGAATAAAACCAATTTTCAAGCAATCTTGGCTAGCAAGGGTACACTAGCCAGCTCTAAGAAGGTGAAATAGTAACATTCTAGGAATAACCTAGAATGTTACTATTTCACCTATATCTAAATTAAAACCATTTTCAAGCAATCGCCGCTAACAACGCACCTCCATCAAAGTAATAGTCAATTTTTCAATGTCGTCATCGTGTTATTATTTTGTCCCATTGTGTCCGATTTAGGACTTTGATGGATCGAGCCCCGAATGTAATTTATAGTTCGCGGGTTGATCGCCTTTCGTAGCAATCGATTTATTTTTTTAGTTGCTAGATGTACCCAACTACGACGAAGCAAGGAGGTTATGATTTTGAACGGTATGTCTGTGCATCTGTCCCCTCATAACGTCTATTGTTTTTAATATGTAATGAAATGAAATGAAATGAAATGAAATGAAATGCATTTATTTGCTTCAAGTGTAGGTATAAACAGATGTAAGGTTAAGTGTATCAATATAGTTCACACACTTCGTCATAATAGTGACATGCAAATATTGATTTGAGGGCTAGGTAGTTAGATCTTTATAGCGTCATAATAATATTTTTGAATATTGTTAATATATTCTATATGTGGCCCAATTACAATAAGTGAAAATGGAAAAATCATCATTAAAATTATAATGTCAAGAGTTGTCAAAATTTCAAAATATTAATGTCAAAGATAAAAATGTTACTAAAATATAATTATGTCATAAGTTATTACAGTCCCACGATTGAATATAAGTATAATTTTAATGATGTTTACAATTGTCAAGAAAGTCATGTACAGTGTAGTAGGTTTTTTCTAGCAGCCATTCTTTGAGTTTATTTATAAATTTGCTATACGGTAAGTCTTTGATACTGATGGGTAATGCGTTATAGATTTGACCACATCTAGCGTAGCAGTTCTTTTTATACAAAGTAGTTTTAGGCACCTTTGGCAAAACAATCCTATTAGGATCTCTCGTATTTCTGGGAAATATCTCACGAGCCTGTCTAAAAAAATTTGGATGTTGTTTTACAAATTTAGCACATTCAAATATATACATGCTGGGCAATGTTAAAATTTTAAATTTAATAAAATATGGTCTGCAAGATTCCCAAGGGCGTATTCCAGCTATAGCACGAATACATTTCTTCTGCGCTATAAACGCTTTGTGAATGTCTGTGGAGTTACCCCAAATAATGAGACAATAGCTTAAGACAGAAGAAACATATCCGTAATATGCGGACATCACAGTTTGTATAGCTGATGTTTTTGTCAATTTATACAATACATAAACAAATTTGCTTATTTTACTACACACTTGATTCACATGTGCTTTCCAATCGCAATTTTTGTCAATTTTTACACCGAGAAAGGTCGTTACATTCACCTCAATCAAATTTATTCCTCTACAGTTAATATTCAAATTTTTTGTCTTTCTTCTATAAGTGCCAAATTGGATATAATTGGTTTTACTCAAGTTAACATTTAGGTTGTTATTATCAAGCCATTCAACTATAGATTCAATTGTATTATTTATGTCATTTTCAAAGTTATTGATGTCAGTTTTATTTGAAGTCATAATTAAGGATATGTCATCAGCAAACAAAATACAAGGGTTTTTGGTAACTTCTGGAAGGTCATTTATATATAGCAAAAACAAGAGAGGCCCCAAAACACTACCTTGAGGAACGCCAGAGTGATTGTATCTAAAGTTAGATCTTGAGGATTGTAGTTTTTTTAAAATGCGAACATTTGACCACCATCTCACCTGATGGCAAGTGACGATGCGATCGAAGATGGAGCATGTTTGCTTAATGTTGGAACACATCTATAAAACTTATCACAATTTGATAAATGAGGTACTTGGAAGCGGCATGATTGTCTATGTGACGTCACATTAACACATTGTATGCTAGAGCAGGCCTTAAAGCAGCTGTATGCCTTAGTTTTGGCCATGGTTTTTGGCTTTTAAGTGACGAACAGCTGATCGATGCAAGGCTCCAAAGCCTAGAGCATCGTAGCAAGATTGCAAGTTTCTCTGTATTTTCTACCGACTTCACAAAAAAGGAGGAGGTATTCAAGTCGATAGTATTTTTTTTTATGTGTGTTACCTCTTGTCTTCTTTCCACGTGAACCGATTTTGTTTTTTTTTTTGTTAGAGAGATGTTGCTTTCCAATTAGTCCCATTTAAATTAGATCAAGATCTGATCAGTAGTTCTTGAAATATCGTCAATAATGCGTGTTTAGTATGTCAAATAATCTGATCAAAGTTCCGAAGAAAAAGTTCTTCGGCGAATGTGCCACTGAATTCCATGATTAATTCCCCTATCCTTTTGACAACCAAACAAACAGAATAAAACGGATTTATGGTATTATTTCAGTAAAGCGTTTATTTTTATGCAGAATATGCAATCATTTACCACTATCTCTTGAAATTTTGCTTTCAATTTTATTTTGCGTACCGCGAAGGAGTAGATCTCTTTGCCCGAGTCTACTTTCCGAAAAACATAATCTGGGAGTCTTTAGTCCGGTATCTTCTAGGCAACGTACTCCGTCGTTAATCACAACAATATCTTCACTTAGCTTCAGCTAGCGATCAAACTTTTGTCTTTAATACATTTTTACGTAAAAATATTATTACCTATTTTTTATGCCCAATTGGCAAGCATTTGACCAAAATCTCACCTGATAGAAAGTGATGATGCGACCGAAGATGTAGCATGCTTGCCTCGAAGGTCGTAGTCACTCTTGACTTGAAGACTCCTAGATTGTACCGTTCGGGGAACAAAGACGAAGGCAATGAGTTCCATTCCATTGCAGTAAGGTAGTAAGTCCAATGATAAACGTAGAAGCATAGTAGAAATATATTTCTACTATGGTAGAAGCGAAGCGCATTCTAACTTATAAATAAATAAATAAACTTGAAGCAACTTAACTAACTTGGGGGCTGAGTCACCCACGTCCGTAGGAGATTACCCCTTAAGTCTGACTCCCACCACTTGGTCCCCGGGTGGTGCTAATCAGGTGACATTTGAGAGGTGGTAGAGCATTTTGTGAGTTGCTCGCCTGGCTTGCTACCAAAGTAACTTACCACCATCAAGTTGAAAGTCTGCCGCCAAGCCAAATACGGTGTTCCGGCAGTTATCCTTGAGAGCCTGCGTATTCCAGGTCTAGTGTGTTTACCAGCTTCGGCCACATCGTCACTTACCATCAGGTGAGATAGTAATCAAACACTAGCCTGTCACAAATAAATAAAAAAAAAAATCTTTAATGAATTATCTGAAAATGTAGTATGCACCCAACATGCCCAACGTGATATTCTATTCGTCACGTAAATATGTATAATATTTATGTATTAGATTTATGTATTCTATATCATAATTTAGGTAGGTATATTATTGTTTATTTATTTATTTATTTTTTCGCCTGTATTATTAGCAACAAAAAATTTAAATACAGTATAATTATGTTACATTAAACTAAAAACTAAATTAAAATTAACCAAAAAAAAAAAAGGAAAAAAATATACATAAACAATAATATACCTGAATTATGATTAAGTTTTCTACATATTTATATCTAGTTATAGTTTTTTTATGGTTAATTTGTATGTTTATTGTATTTTCTTTATTAATATATTAATACTAAACACCGTCGTCCAATTTCATTGCTTTACTCCTCTCCATCCAAAAGTTGTCTGGAAGAGATCGCTCTTAGCGATAAGACCGCCTGTTGTTACACTTATTTTCGAAATTACTATTCCTTGTCATGTTTTTGTTAAGGTGTTCAATAAAGTGTTTATATCTATCTATGACCTGCAAGCTATATTGTAAGTTATTAAATTATAATTAAACGCAAGCAAAGCTAAAAAAAACCGACTTCACCGCTTTATCATCGGAACCTTGATCCACCAGCTTTCAAATAAAAAAAGAATCATCAAAATCGGCTCACAACAAAAGAAGTTGCGAGGTAACGTTTGAAGTCGGGTAAATCAGAACATCGTCAAAGTACGCATTATTCGTCACAAAATAGACATTATTGACGATATTTCAAGAACTACTAATCAGATCTTGATCAAATTTAAATGGGACCAATTAGAAAGCAACATCTTTCAAACTAAAAAAAATTACGAAATCGGCTCACGCGCCGAGAAGTTATGAGGTAAATAACATAAAAAAAAAAGAAAATTCGACTTGAGTACCTCTTCCTTTTTTGGGAAGTCGGTAAAAAATTAAAACGGGAATTAGCGTGACTCACGCGGTGTCTATGTCTAAATTTTAATTTATTAGTTCAAAATGTGCGTGAGTTTTTATCAAATTATATTATAAGTTATTAAATTTTATACAACTCATATATTCTTTACGATATAAACTGCCAGAACGGGCCTTACAGTGCTGCCATAAATCTCTTCCAACTCAACAATACCTTATATTTTATCATGTAAACTTCCTGCCAACTAAATACGACCGTTGCGAACACCTCGTGAAGATTTAATAATTCCTGTTGTAAATAACGAATAACAGGCAACGTTGGAAGCAGCCAAAATAGTTTTCCTTCTGATGTATAAGTTATAACAGTTGATTTTACTAATGGAGTTGTTTAAAGCCGTGAATTTGTAAGCGTTTACACAAAACAATATAATATTGAAGAAAGGAAAGAAGACAAATATATTTGCAAAAATACTTACCATCCTTACTAATATTATAAAATTAAATGCGAAAGTAACTCTGTCTGTCTGTTTCGCTTTTACGCTAAAACTACTGAACTGATTTAAACGAAATTTGGTACACAGATAGTCTAGAGCCTGAGAAAGGACATAGGCTACTTTTTAACCCCGAATTCTGGCTGGTCTGGGACTTACGCGGGCAAAGCCGCGGGGCGCAGCTAGTATACGATAATTGAGAAAAGTTAACTTACGAAATATTACACATATAATTAATTGAAACGCAAGCAAACCTTAAAAACCCGACTTCATCGCTTATATTTTGGTTTTGGCATGACCGATTGCGATAAAATGTATATACCACCTCTAAAGTATATTCTACCAAACAAAAAAATCATCAAAATCGATTCATAATTGGCGGAGATATCGGGTAACAAAATAAAATGTTCAAACTGTGAAGCTCCTTTTTTTAAGTCGGTTGAAAATTGTGTGTTACATACAAATTTGTGCTCCTACTGGTAATCGAACCCAGGACCCATGGCGCAGAGGGTAGAAACTTGCCCACTACGCCGTCTGGGTTGTTTAATTTTGTCCTGGAGGTTTAGTATGACTCTTTTGCAGAGTCCGCCTGGGGTTACACCATTGCCAGACATTCAACCGACAACAGTAAACATTACTGTATTTCAAATTGAATGACTATATTTTCAGTGAAATTACAGAGCATAAAGAGATTAACATTTATAATCCCAGAGTGCATTGCCGCGCAGGATTTAAAGCAATTTAAGAGCCATTTCGCACGTTCAGTGAATAATCGAAGATTTTGAGCGCCTAATTTACTATCTTGGAAAAACATTTCATACTGTTTTATATTAGTTAAATAAAGATCGATCTTTGGAATTGTCACATAATGTAACAGATTTTTTTAAATATCTCTAAATGTTTTATAATATTCAATATTCAGAACTTAGTTTTACTAAAAACGACAATAGAGTAAAATTTAAGCTTTTACATTGATTAAAATTAATTGAATCGATTAGTTAAACATTATTGAATATCAGGCACGTAATAGTATTGTCACATAATGTAGCTAAATTCAGTTTTTCATTCACGTTGATTAATAAAATTTTATTTAAAATAATCACATTTCTGACCCAAATCTCATGTGTTTATGTGACTTTGGTATTTATTAAATCTAAATCAAAAGTAAAAAAAATAATCAATTTATTACATTACTTACAAAATAATATTTATCATGACTTGAAACTGCTATAAATTGCGTTGTAAATGCAAGCGCCGTACATTAAGGCGCGAGCGGCCGACTTTTGCGAAATGGCTCTTAAAGTAATTTTTTTTATTAGTTACTCTGGAAGACACTGAACTGTGATGTGCAAGCGTGACGCTTACCATTAGTGGAGCGATTTGCTCTCTCAACTATACTAAAAAAACTAAATTTATTTTATCGTATGATACATTTATTTATTTATCTATACTTTATTGCACAATAAAAACAGTGTACAATTGGAGGACTTAATGCTAAGAGCATTTTCTACCAGTCATCCAGCAATGGTAGGAACAAAAAAAAAGCGTGCAATATATATTGTATATATATATATTTATACAATATATACATATAAAAATATTCAATAATAAATTGATATATATAATACATTGACAAATAGAAGAGATTAATTGGAGCCCTAGCTGAGAAATAGGTTCTATTAATCGTCACAGAGAATTATATCATTTGTATCCTTGTATCCCTCCAGTTATTCGAGAGAAATAATTAGGACCGTGATAAATGACGTCTATGTAGGACTGAAACTATGGTCCAGGTCCATGCATTAGGATAAGGAATATAGCGTCATTGTTAAGTAGTGCATAATACTGCAAGGGCTGGTTTAGAATCGACAAATTAGTAGAATAAAATAAAAAAATCATATTTTAATTAAACTATTTTTTTTTTCTTTCTCACTGGTAAGTAAATTGTGGCGCAGACAATATAGGAGTAGATATTATTTATATAGCATTTGCCATGCTAGGCAGAACTATAGTGATAAACGTCCCCGTAAGACGTTAATAATAAGGAAAGGTTAATTTCGTCGCTTCAGGCGGGGCTTGAGTAGCTCAGCGGTTAGAGCAATAGGGCATGAGACCCTATGGCCGCGGGTTCAAATCCCGCCTCAAGCGATAATTTTTCCTTTCTAAATTTATCACTATAGTTCTGCCTAGCATGGCAAATGCTATATAAATAAAATCAATTGATTTGGGTAGACGTTATCAACACAACGTTGAGCTAACTGCAATGTTAGACTCGTTGGCCGTAGTAGTTTCTATAAACTGTTTCGGTAGATGACGTCACACGTCCCCGTAAGACGTTAATAATAAGGAAAGGTTAATTTCGTCGCTTCAGGCGGGGCTTGAGTAGCTCAGCGGTTAGAGCAATAGGGCATGAGACCCTATGGCCGCGGGTTCAAATCCCGCCTCAAGCGATAATTTTTCCTTTCTAAATTTATCACTATAGTTCTGCCTAGCATGGCTAATGCTATATAAATAAAATCAAGAAATTTATGTTTTTTTATTTTTATCACCTTTTCTTTATTATTCTTATGCCAGTCCGATCAGATAGCAACCTTAATGTCATTCTGGACATTCTTATCACGGTGGTTCATTTTCCATAATTAAATTAGATTATACTTGTAAACTTGTATTTAAAGATATTATTCTGAATTTTTTTAAGAGTCTTTGTACCAAAGAAATACACATTTTTTTTTAGTTAGGGGAGGGTAGTCTACAACCTCACCACAAATCACCATGGGGGAGGAGGGGAGGGTTAAAAAGTTGCTAAAAACACCACGTGATTAATGAACGATCCCTAATTAGTTAGTCATGTAGAGGCGGTATCACCAAGGCGAGCATCATTGCTTGCTTGCTTGTCGTATAAACTAGTAGGCAGTCCTAGTATCAGGATTTTTCAAGCCGCCTTAAGGCATCCGACATAGCTTAACGACCGTTGGCTTACGACTGACAACCGGGACCGACCGCTTAACGTGCCCTCCGAAGCATAGTGACACTCAGTTGAAAATCCCACTAAACGGTCACCCATCCAAGTACTTATCTGACTGAACATTTCTTAACCTTAGTGATAAATTTAGAAAAGAAATATTATCGCTTGAGGCGGGATTTGAACCCGCGGCCATAGGGTCTCATGCCCTATTGCTCTAACCGCTGAGCTACTCAAGCCCCGCCTGAAGCGACGAAATTAACCATTCCTTATTATTGACGTCTTACGGGGACGAGTGACGTCATCTACCGAAACAGTTTATAGAAACTACTACGGCCAACGAGTCTAACATTGCTAAATCAATTTCTTAACCTTGTCAATCAGTTACGATAGACCAGGCGGACCGTGCTACGAGTGTCACTTAAAACGCCTTATAAAAAAACATGATGATAAGTTTAGTAATGATTCGAGTTCGGTAAAGACATCTCATCATCTCTTAAATTTTTGTATGCATTTTTTTAATTTTGTTATAATATATTTATGTTAATATTTTAAATTATAAATACACAACTTTTTTAACCTTACAGCGTAGAATAGTATTTTGTTTACTTGTATGTGTATGTATGCATTTTTTTTTCAATATAGGCAAACTTTTTGACCACTATCTCACCTGATGGTAAGCGGCGATGTGGTCGACGAATGAAACGAATTCATTAATTAACGAATTTACTTATGCAAGCGTATGAATTATATTTATTACTAGCCGTGTCCCGCGGCTTCGCCCGCTATTATCAAGTTAAAAAGTAGCCTATGTGTTAATCCTAGGTATAATCTATGTACATTCCAAATTTCATCCAAATCCGTTCAGCCGTTAAAGCGTGAAGAGGGAACATACATACTTACACACTTACACACAAACTTTCGGATTTATAATATTATAGTAGGATTGCATAATAATATTATATAAACTAAATATCATTTTATGCAATTTAAGTCATAAAAAGGTTGAAGATGGTTTAGACGATCTTTAATGTTCGGCAAAGTTCCCAAAATACTTACTGCGTTACCACGCTGTACAGCAAGGCTTATTCTCTGCCTCAAATACAACCTTGCATTTTGGTAATGAGCCGAATCAATCAGTCTCTTAGACAAATCTTATATTAGGGTAGAAGCCGGATACATTTTGAAAGGAAAAAATATTTTTATTTTTACGTTTTTACGACGTATTTTTCTTTATTGCTACGACTGGCTGACGCGACAGCGGCCACAGCTGTGTGACGGCGTAGGTTAAGTAATTTAAAATGATAACACCCTTATAACTCTAAAAAATTGCATGTATTTCTTTTGTCGATATTCATAAGAAAATAACATCAACATTTCAGACCGTTGTTAATAACAACAATGAAACACAGTCTCACTCGATTTACAAATATATTGAATTGGCGAAAACCGATCAGTCGAACACGTCGCGAGATTGACAGATCAATTCTTAGATGAATATACGATACGAGTTTTTGTGCGTCAGGAAAATCGTATATATGTCTGAGGAAAATCGAGATCGAAATGTAGACATGAGAAATAGGTCGGAACATAACCTTGAAAAGTTACAATCAATAGGTACTTGAAAATTAAAACTACCGTGAGTATTACACATAATTTATGTTGTTTAAGTCTTTGAACTTAGTGTGGGGCTGTGAGTGTGAATGCGTTTGTTTGTTTGTTTGTTTGTTTGTTTACGGCTTGAAACACGTAGAAAATGTCAACTTACTTTGTAATCGATTAGTCGGACAAATTTCTTGTACAAAGTAAGTTGACATTTTCTACCTACCAAACAAAAAAAAACATTAAAATCGATATATAATTGGCGCGATATCTATATATAAAAAAAATATACAGTCGAATTGAGAACCTTCTTTTTTGAAGTCAGTTGAAAACTAAACAACATAAACAAGTAACCAGCCGCAGCCTAACAAAGAACATAAACAATACGCTCGGGACCGTCTGGTTTGCAACATTCATTTCTTATCTCTTATTACTCTACAGGTTGTTGTTCATTTTTATTATTTAGAATTATTTTGTTACATGTATTACGCCTTTCTGCCAATACATATCTATATACACATTGAATATAGATATGTATTGGCAGACGTGTCGTTTACAATCACTTATACGACTTGCTTTTTTTTCTTTTCATACTAGTCGTTCGCGCCGAACTGAGATCTCACGCCTTCATTTTGCCTCATAGAAAAACACTTTGAGGTTAATTGCTTATTACTTTTTCTATGCAATAACTGTTTGATTTCTGTATTTGTTGTTCAAGTACAGGATATAACGGATATTATACGTAAGCTTCAGCGTTCAGTGTGAAGCCGTTTTTGAGATAGACCCCGGGACGAAATAGGTCTAAAAACAGTGACTTTTGCGGCCTACCAAATCGTTATTTTCCAACATAGTTTTTTTTAAACCGATTTCGTACTATACTTGTCAAGCCCTTTTCAACGATACCCCACAGAGGTTAATTAAAAAATACTCCCCCCTTACATGTATGGAAGCCCCCTTAATATTTTCATTTATAATTATAATTTTAAATATCATTTCTGGCTTTGGGCCGTATTTTTACATACTCAGTGAGAGTTTGAAGTCTCGCTTATATGTTTTAGACGCTAGATGCATCTTACAGACGGATGGACGGACGGACAAAATGCTGAACGACCCAAGTTAACTTGAGGACTCGCTTTGCTCGATCAAATATAACGTCAGTAAAAATAAATTCTACATAACAAGGTACAAAACTCGAGAGGTATCTGTATTCTGTAGACATTTTGAACGTAAACGTAATTTCACACACGTTGACATCCAATCTCTTTGTTCGCAGATGGTTTAACACAAAGCAGGCGCTGGTTTTTGGTAAGTTTTATAATTTTCTATTATTTTTAGGTCAATTATAAATTAAGTTATGGTATAATAGTGTTAAATAGTTACAATTTGAGACTGTTGAAACGAAAATTTGATTTTGGTTTTGGCTAAGCCGATTTACGATAAAATTTACATGAGACCTCTGAAGTATAATCTATCAAACAAAAAAAACATCAAATTCGATTCATTATTGGTGGAGATATCGCGTAACATACATACAAATAACCCAAGCAAAGCTTAAAAAAACCGACTTCACCGCTATATCTTCGGAACTTTGATCAGATGTACAGATTAGATGTACTAAACACGCATTATTGAAGATATTTCAAGAACTACTGATCACTTTGAAACGGGACTAATTAGAAAGCAACATCTTTCAAACAAAAAAAAAACAAAATCGGTTCACGTGGAACGAAGCTATGAGGTAACTCATAAAAAACATACAGTCAACTTGAGTACCTCCTTTTTTGTGAAGTCGGTAAAAATGAATATCAATTCGTCTTTGCTATATAGTTACAGTTTTTAGGATCCTTTTAGCTAAAATCAATATGACAAGGTTCAGAACTGGACTGACAAGACTCTCCTAACGAACCTTGCTACTAATAATTTCGGCAAAACGAAAATCCCTTTGCAAACATAATTGGCCCTCACTTAGTATGCAGCGAGTGTATACGGAATGAATAGAGATTAGTTAGTAGGTTGGGAGATAATGGGTGTTTTAGTTACGATTGAAACTCTTTTTACATTTCTGTATAGGCTTTGTATGACCACTTTCTCAGCTGACAATGCGACGATGGCGCATGTTTGACTGGAAGATATCACTCCCTACTTGAAGACTCCCATATTTTAGGTATTCATTAGTAAATACAGCGTGGGAGTGAAACTTATTGCCTACGTCTTTGTTCCCGATGACAATCTGTTAGTCTTCAACTCTGGAGTGATATAGTATATCCTCTAGGCAAGCATGTTATATTTTCGGTCGCATCATCACTCTCCATCAGGTGAGATAGTGGTGACATGCTTGCCTATTTATCAAAAAAAAATAGCGACTCAGGGAATGAGTTCCATTCATTTACGGTTCGCGAAATGAATATGGAAGCAAAATGTTATGTGGAATATCTAGCATATACCATATACGGTGTTCCGGCAGTTATCCTTGAGAGCCTGCGTATTCCAGGTCTAGTGTGTTTTCCAGCTTCGATCACATCGTCACTTACCATCAGGTGAGATAGTGGTCAGACACAAGCCTGTCACAAATAAAAAAATAAATAAAAAAAAATACCGGTGTTAGTGGTTTATTTGCTTTTTCTATAGAATGAGTACTGGATCGTGTTTTTTATACTAGATAGGCAACCATTTGAGCACTATCTCAACTGATGGTAAGTGATGATGTAACATGCTTGCATAGAAGATATATAATCACTCTAGACTTGAGGATACCCAGATTGTACTGTTCGGGGAACAACGACGCAGGCAAGGAGTTCCACTCCTTCGCTACGAATGATAAACGTAGAAGCGAATCGCTTCGATACAAAATTTTAAGGAGCAAAACAAGCTATTGTGTCTTGTTTTTGTGTACTATGAGAAAACCTTTGACTCCGTAGAGACCTGTGCTAGAGTCACTACAGAGATGCCAAGACTGGCGCTACATCGAAGTGTTGAGATAATTTGTATTATGCGGCAACTAAGAGTGTCCAAGTACAGAATTTATATTTTTAAGCTATTGCATAGCTTCTATCGCGGGCCTTGAGCGTGGAGACCGAATCCAGAAATTCCGTAACGAAAATAACGTAACACCCCCCACTCCGACCGGCACAGCGGTGATACTTTTTAGTTTTGCCATCTATCGATGAATAGCAGAACTTTTAATGACTTTTTTGAAATATCACGCTTGTCTCTTTAGTTCAGCAACTCGCCTCTAGGTGGCAGGAAAAAAAATAATGCATAAATAAAATAAATAAATAATTATAATTGCATAAGTTGATAAAAAATGCTATGCAATAGCTTTACCGCGGCAGTCCCCGAGTGCCACACGTCTTTTTTTTTATCTACCCTTGTGGGGTATCGTTGAAAAGGACAAAGGGAACAAGTAGATTATGAAATCGGTTTAAAAAAAATCTATGTTGGAAAATAACAATTAGGTAGGCCAACACGAACGAAGAACTATTTTGTCCCGGGGTCTATCTCAAAAACGGCTTCACACTGAACGCTTAAACTTACGTATAATATCAGTTATATCCTGTACTTGAACTAGAAATACAGAAATCAAACAATTATCATATAGAAAAAAAGTTATAAGCAAGTAACCTCAAAAGTTTTTCTCTTTGAGGCAAAATGTTGGCGCGAGATCTCAGTTCGGCGCGAACGATTTCTATAGTAATGAAGATTTAAATACTAATACAACCTATGTTTAAATCTTATGCATACTTAATATTAATTAGTCCGACAATCCATGATACAGTCAATTATGTGAGGATCATTAACTTCGCTGATTAGTTTCGGATTAAATTCTGTGACTCTAGGATTTAATATTTGCTTAGGAAATTAGTTTTCTGTGTCAATAGAATGTATCGTTACTCAACTCGATATAGTTAATTAATTACACGACTTAGAGAGCAAAAGGGAGGTTTGGAATGGGATATGCTGAAAACCAGCCCTGCACAAACCCTTAGTTTGTGCAGTCTTAGCGCTGAACATATTCCATTTGCCAATTATTTATTGCATGTATTTCGTTTTGTGTACCATAATTATGATTGTTTTAAATATTTAGCAATAACATTATTTCTATTCTATTCTATTATGTTTTAGACCGGTATGTTCGTATGTTTGTATGTTTATGTGTTCCCTCATAACTTTTAAACCACAAATTTTTTTTATTATTACAGACTAAGCAAACGTTTGAATACAATCACATCTGATGGAAAGTGACGATGTAGTCTAAGGTGGAGCAGTAGATATCTATTCACTTTACTTTTGAACACAACCAAATTGTACCTTTTGGGATACATAAAGACTTATTATCTTATAGTAATAATATTATTTTGGTTGTGTTAAATAGTGTTATTTTGGTTCCACTCCTTCGCTGTACGGATGATGAACGTACTCTTGACCATATTAGATCATACTACCATGTGAGATAGGTAATGATCAAACGACCTTCAATCGACAATGAGACAAGCTAGTTGTCTCATTGACATAAACAAAGACCAACAGTTTTCCTAAAGTCGGGTGCCAAGTTCACAGAGCCCGTGCGATACGAAACAAAAATCGCAGCGTGTATTTATTAATAAAAATAAAATATTCTTCTCAAGAATCGGTTTTTAATAATAATAATTAATAATAATAATTTATTCATTGACACTTAAAAATTATAACACAAGTACATTACAATTACTTATAATGTCTGGTGAGCCCTGAATCCCACACTAGGATGAGTCCTGTGTCGTGGGATTCAGTCTCTTTCAATATTGTTCATGCAAATTTTACAGTTAAATACATTAATAATTGATTACATTAGAATTAAATATAGAAGTAGCTAAACAACCCTTTTTACAAAATAAGTTAATATATAAATTATGATAACAATACTTGAAGCTGTGAAATTATAAATTCTGTTATTATATAAAATGTTCCTTATAAAAATAGATTGAGTAAAAAATAGACTATGGCATTATACATCATTATAATATCGACCAATATGAATAAGTAAACATTAGGATTAATTAATTCATTTATAAATAATTTTAAATATCGTGAATTCTTTATTAGAGCGCTTCTTACATGTATTTTAATTGCCTACGACAAGCAGAAGAAGAGCTACAGCTACTGCAATCGCTATGTTGAATATAAACAGGTAGGTTTGTATTTTTTATTTTTATTTACTTTTTTTTTTTTTTTTTATTTATGTGTGATAGGCAATGTTGTATTGTATTGTATCAGTGAAGGAAATTAGACAAAGAATGTGATTAACTTTGCGAGTTAATACATAATACTATGCAGCTAGCAACAAGGGCCCGCATCCCGCCCACCCGACAAATCCCGGACACGAGCCGATACACTCATAGTACGTGTGGTCCACAAATAAACAAGTAAACACACATACTATGAGTAAATGAAAGCGAATGTATACGTATGCATACATTCGCTCCAACTCAGCCCTCTGTCCAATAGAATTGTGTCAGATTGACAGGTGCAGGCCCCTAGTGTTATCTGTTAACTTTAATAAGCCTCTCAGTATCCTCGTAACCTAGGGACATAAGCCAAGTGGAGACCCTTCGCTTACAGATGTACCGTGAAACATGCAGTATGTTGAGTAGTTTATCTAAGTGCTGGTAAATGTGTGCACCATTGTATGAGAAGACACGCTTAGCGAATAAGGTTTTAGTATGAGGAATTATCCATGTGTTTCTACGAGCTGATCTATTAGAGATGTTCACTGTACTAAGAGAACTTTTGTGAAAACGTAGAGAGGATGCCAAGATGTAAAGCTGTCGGACTCTAAGGTATTTAGTGTCTTCATAGAGAGAATTGGTTGAGTATCTATACGGTTTTCGGTAAGCTACTCTTAGGAGAGCGCGTTGTGCTCTTTCGATCTTGAGGAACAGCGTTTTCGGTGCAGATCCCCAGCACACAATACAATAGCTCAAAATCGACTGGCACAGAGCCAGGTAAATTAAGCGCAAAGTCTCAGGATCGGCTACATGACCAAGTTTTTTAAATATGTGCGTCATCTTGCGTAGACGAGTACAGAGAGTTATGATTTGAGTCTCCCAGTTCAGTCGATGGTCAATCATGATTCCAAGGTATCTGATACTATCTACAATTTCAAGGGCTGGACAGACACATGTTAGAGGTTGGTGTGTGTGGTTACATGTATGTAGCCTAAGATTGATGCTGATTGGTTTGGAATGTTGTGAGATACGAAAAGCCATATATTTAGTTTTGGTCGAGTTGAGGGTGAGAAGGTTTGATTGTAACCATTTGGCCACCCTTGATAGTCCCTTCTCGGCAACATCAACGACCTCTTTCCAGTTTTTGCCGTAAAAGATCAGCGCAGTATCATCCGCGAAAGTAAAAATGCTTGTTTACTCTATGCTAAGTTGGCAAAGGTCGTTGATGTAGACCAGGAAAAGTGTGGGCCCTAATACTGATCCCTGTGGAACGCCAAAGGATACACTAGCATAATTACTATACTCACCTTCAATGCATACTCTCTGTTTCCTGTCACTCAAGTAAGATTTGAACCATTCCAGTGTAGTACCACGTATACCCATTAGCTCCAGCTTACGGAAAAGTATTGGCCAGGACACCGTATCGAATGCCTTGGCCAGGTCTAGGAATACACCAATGCATTTCTGTCCTGAATCAAGTTTCTGGGCAACACAGTCCACTAGAGACACTACTGCATCTTCAGTTGACCTGTTGGCCCTGAATCCGAATTGGTTTTGGGACAGTAAATTGTGTTTATCCAGGAAACTCAGCAAACGCCTATTAACGACTTTCTCCAAGATTTTTGAAATAGAAGGAAGAAGAGAAATAGGCCGATAATTAGACACTGAAGATGAATTGCCAGATTTGTAGATTGGACAGACGTCTGCCATCTTGAAGCAGTTTGGAACTATGCCAGACAGCATACTCAAATTGCAGAGGTAAGCAATCGCAGGGGCAAGGATATGTTTGCACTGTTTCAGTGTATTGTTGCTTATTCCGTCGCAACCCGAAGCTGATGAAGTCTTAAGATCTGATAATAATTTCATGATTTCAGGGGTATCAGTTGGGGCTAGATAAAATGAATTGCTAGGGGTTTGGTTTACTCTTAAAGAGAGTGCCAACTCAGATTCGGATTTATTAGTTTTTTGCAGGATAGTGTTTGCTAAATCGTTACCTATGGAAGAAAAAAAGTTGTTTACTAAATCAAGAGCATCCACTTTATCAGGTTGCAATTTAAGTAATTCGCAAGAATTCGTTTTTGCTGGTTTCATATCACATATATATTTGATAGTTCCCCATAATTTTCTGCTGTTATTTTTGTTTTGTTCAATGAGTTTGGATTCATATTTATTTTTACAGCTCTGAAGAAGGGTATGACAGCGATTTCGATATGTTTTATACTGGTCTTGCAGAATCTGATTAAGTGGTGCTTTTTTGGCTATTAGATGCTTAGCATCTCTACGACGAATACAATTTACGAGTCCTACGGTCATCCATGGCTTAAAAGTTGCTTCCACACTACGAATGGTTTTCATTTCGGTATTGCTTTTTACTGCGCAACTGATTCGGTCAATTAGTAAATTGGTTACAGCTGTGACATCTGTTTCTTGAAAGAATGTGTACCAGTTAAGGTTTTCAAGATAGGAATTAACATTTGTGAAATTAGTTTTGCTTAAAGTTTTATTATTACGAGGTTTGATTTTAATGATGCTAACTAGACTTATAATAACTGTGTCATGATCCGAAATGTCCGAATCACACACAATAACCCGAGCAACTTTATTTGTCTTAATGAACGCGTGATCTAGGCAATTGGGACCTCTAGTTGGCAATAGGTTGCCTGGGATATATCCGTAATGAGAGGTAAGTTGAAGATATTCAAGTGACCTTGAGTCCGCTGAATTTGGTTTTATATCAATATTGACATCACCCACTATCATGCAAGATTCGGTCTTTGTTGAAGTCATAACATTTTCGAGGGAGTTGAGGAATTTGGTAATATCTCTAAGTGACGGCGTACGATAGATAGCTATAATTGATAAACTTGTGCCAATATTTATGAGCAGACAGTTTGCATCGTCAAAATGAGGTTCCTGCACTACAACGTTTATATTTAGTTTAGAAAATACTATCAATCCGTCGTTTTGGTTTAAGAATACTCTTGAGTGGTGGCAATTATAGTTAGGTAAGCATATTGGTGCAAATGAGTCATTAATTCTGCATTCTGACAACAGAATGATGTCAGGAAAGAATCCCACACGCTTTAAAAATACTAAGAATTGATCAAAGTTCTTGTGTACACTTCGGATATTTTGCGTTAGGACGGTGAATTGATTTGATCGATCTCCTAGTTTGAACATGCAGTCTTCCGCTGTACTAACTCTAAAGTTTTCTGTGAATGAAGTATTGTCAATATCATCAAGCAAAACTGAATTATCCATAAGACACCAATGAGACTGTTGAGGGGGCCTTTTGGTCATAACATGCGCTTAGAAGCGATTGTATGAATGACAATAAGAAGCAATAATATCGGCAGGACAAAATAGTACACAGAGAAGCAGTAGTTATTGACCTGTATACAGTTTCGCATATGTAGGTGTAATGTTGATAAGGCATATCGTAGGTAGCCTGACAGACGCGACATATTAGAAATGTATCAGCAATTTTTAGTCTATTATGACACTGTGCACATAAGCTTGTCTCAGTTTTAGGCTCCATAGCACTCGACGTAAACACAGGGTACCACGTAGTTTTAAGAAATAAATAGGTGTAATAACATATTGAGAAATTACTTCTGTTGGCAGATGTCAGGTAAAGGAGGCTCATATGAGTGAGCCAAACAAAAAACAACATGTTGTAAACATGTTTTCTGTATATGGAGTTATTCAATGTATCTTCTGAATAAATTGACATAGATGTATAACAGCAATAAAAATAAATAACATGCCTTGGCGTAGAAGTACGTAGTAATACAGTAGGTTTATCAGCTAAAATGTATGTTCTGAATAACTAAAAAGCTTCAATGTAATAAAATACCCCAGATTCAATAAACATTTCAAGTTTATTATTCCATTATCATAATCAATTTATGTCCTGAGAAGTGCTAAAAATTTAATCTCCAAAATGGACCATCTGCTTATAATAACCAAAACAAAATCACCCTTTCAGACAACTTTAACATTATTTTCAGGCAGCCTTTAAACGTGGCGATTTATACCAATTATTTATTTGTATAATAAACTAGCTGCAATGCTTAGGAAAGGTGTTTTTACCTCTTTCACCTTTATGGTCGCCTAGTATGTTAATACGATACTAAAATTTTTTTGGATATTGTTCATATAAAAATACTAAAATCGTGATAAAAAATGGAAGTGTGGGCTAGGAGGGTGCAAAACACTTTAAGACCTATTCTCATACCTACCAAATACACAAAAAATCATCAAAATCGGTCGAGCCGTTTTCAAAGAGTTCGACCACAAACACCGTGACACAAGATTTTTATAATTATATTAGATTTCTTGGCTTGGATTTTTTTATTATATAAGAGTGTCATAACTTTGTGTGCCAATTTTTCTTTGTGTCGCTTTCCATCGGGTGAGATGAAAGTAAGAAAGAAAATACATTTATTATTAATGACACACACAACATTTACACTACAAACGAACAGCAAAATAAATAAAATACACAGAAATATACATACAAAATAATAATAAAAAAGTGTGAAATGTTGTGAGTGTCATGGAATGGTGGTCAAATGATTACCCATCGAGCATAAAAAAAGACGCTAACAAATAATAAGTTAATAGTAAGAGATTTTTCAACCACTTCACGCCACAAAAAGTTGCCACGTCTGAAGGTGCAAGACAGCTCTCGTCATCGGTGAACTTTTAATCCACAAAGTGTCGAACTTAATTAAAAAAGTTGCCCTCAGCTCTATAAGTTATCTGTGGCCATTTTCAGGAGATTACAGGGGCGGAATAATAAACAGTACGGCCTTTGCATATTTCATAACAGGAGGGTTTCTAGTCGTAATAGTATAGCAGATAGGCCTTGTGTCAGTATTTTAGGCTGCCACATTATCTACTCGATAATTAAAATCAGCAAAGCTTCAATTTGTTTCCGGAACCCATTATCAGATCTTGTCATAGTTCTGAGGATATGTGCGCCCGAATCAACTTCAATGCTGACACGCCTCTTCCGCCTATCTGGTCAAGCGCAGAAAGCATGGAAGCCTGCCAACGTCCAACCTGCCCAAAAGAGAAACGTGCTGACCCTGCCAACTATAGACCCATTTCGGTCATAGCCATTGTCTGTAAGACAATGGTACGTTTACTGAACAAGAAGCTCCTGCACTGCTTTGAAGCAAATTACCTCTTAAGTGACTGGCAAGATGGGTTTCGCCAGAACCAGGCAACAGGAGACCTTCTTGCGTATGCCACACACACATGGAGTGATACCTTGGAAAAACACGGCGAAGCGTTTGCGGTATCGCTTGATATTTCCAAGGCCTTTGACAGGGTATGGCACGACAGCCTTATTGGCAAGCTTCCAGCTTATGTTATGCCTCCCGGTTTTTGTGCTCGGATTTCGGATTTCTTGAGGGAACGGTCGATTCGAGCTGTCGTTGATGGCTATCTAATGAAAATTAATGCCGGGGTACCTCATGGTTCTGTACTTTCGTAAACATTCTTTTTGCATAAACGATCTGCTTAAGCCTAGTATCTTGGGTACGCAGACAATAGCACTGTTGCCAAAAGTTGTATATTCATTGCACGAGCTGGAGAGGTACAAGTGCAGTCGCAAAGAGAGGCTATGATCGGACGATTTAACTTGAGCTTGAAGGCCGTGTCAAAATGGGGTGATGCCATTTTGGTTTCATTCAATGCGTTCAAAACACAGGCGTGTCTCATAGCTCCCATATACATTTTATCGAAATCGCCAAAACCGAAACATAAGCGATGAAGTCGGTTTTTACCGACTTCCGAAAAAAGGAGGAGGTACTCAAGTAAACTGAATTTTTTTTTCTGTGTTACTTCATAACTTCTTACCATGTGAGCCGAATTAAAATTTTTTAGTTTGAATGATGTTGCTTTTTAATTGGTCCCATTCAAATTTGATCAAGATCTGATCAGCAGTTCTTGAAATATCGTCAATAATGCCTATTTTGTAACGAGTAATGCGTACTTTGACGATGTTCTCGTTGAACCGACTTCAAAAGCTACCTCATAACTTCTTTCGTTGGGAACCGATTTTGATGATTATTTTTTTGTTTGAAAGCTGGTGCTTTTCATTTGGTCCCATTGAAATTTGATAAAGGTCTGATTTCTAGTTTTTGAGTTATAGTCAATAATGCGTGTTTAATACATTAAATCTGATCAATGTTCCGAAGCTAAAGCAGTGAAGTCGGTTTTTTAAGACTTGCTTGCGTTTAATTATTTAAGCTTTGCTTACGTTTCAATTATTATATATCTATAGATATATAAATAGATAGATTTATGAACTCTTCATTGTACACGAATTCAAAAAGAAAATAACAGCAAACAATAAAAATTAAGATAAGTCAGGCTAGTATAATGGGCGATCATATTGCGAACTTTACAGATTTAATTTAAGTATTGAAAATTAATTTGAGAGTGTTTGCTAACCATACATCCACAAATCGCAACAACTGTAATGTGATTGTCATTTTCATTTATCATTATCATTTTGTCTGTTAGTTTAAATGCCAATCTATATGCTGAACAGCATTTGGTGAGCCATAAAATGTCATAAACTAGTCTAGACGTCTGGATTGCAACTTGAACACTAGATCGAAGGAGCTTAACGACAGGGATTTGCAGGTACACTAGATTTAAGGTTGTCACGCTTAAAAACGTGTTGTTTTCACTATCAGCACTAAGTTTTTTTAATATCTATAGGCAATAATTTGACCGTAACCTCACCTAATGGAAAGCGACGACTTTAGATTACCCACAGACAGCCACAGACGGTGGGACATGCTTAGCTAGAAAATACCTTCACTCTTGACTTGAAGATGCCTAATTTATACTAATTGGAAAACAAGAACGAAGGCAGGGTTTTCCATTCCTTTGGATTTCGCATTATAAAATTTATACTTTTTTTAAATTCTGGTTGTATGACAATTATTTTAGGGTTGCTACCTACGAATAACTATCAAACAAATGTACTAAAATTTTCAGCTCCGCTCAAATACAAGCGAACACTAAACTATCTAACTAAAAACACTGACTATAAGATTATATTTTTATGGTATGATGGTAAAATAATTTGTGTTCCCATCATGCTGGCGGCATTGCCTCTCTGAATTGCAATGCTAAGACGTTGAGTCAAATAAGTACCAGCATTTGATCACGCGTCGTCACTTCAACCAGGCTCTGATATTTTTATCAGTGTTTCAACACAAAACGGCTCAAATATGTAACTGCTGAGATTTCTATATATTAATATATAATGTGTATATAATCTTAACGTCGTAATTATAACACTAAATAACATGTATATCTTTATGAACTTTGTTTCAATCAACTGGATTAGAAGAAATTTAGGCTCGGTAATTAACATAATCCTTCATATCTATTTTAGTGGTAACCCTAAGCACTTACTTAAGACTACTAGGTATTCGCTCCTGAGAATAGGTACTAGAATGTTTACTTTAATGTCGGAGATTTATCTCCTTTTCAAGAAGATTTGTCTTGAATTATCTACTTTATCTTTGATATTAAATGTGTCTTGTAAAATAAATCCAATGTTGAAGTAGTGAGCAGTAATGGCTAGAATATTAGTTGTAAACAATTGTCTCAAGTTGTGTCTGAAGAGAACACAACTAAAACACTAAAATGTAAACACACTAAATTTAAAAAAAAAATCCTCCTGCGTCTTTGTTCCCCGAACGGTATAATCTGGGAGTCTTCAAGTCTCGAGTGAATAGGTATCTTCTAGGCAAGCATGTCACACCTTCGGCCGCATCATCACTTTCCATCAGGTGAGATAGTGGTCAAATGCTTGCCTATTCAACATAAAAAAAAAGAAGTGAAGAAGTGAAGTTGAAGAAAAGAAAGTAGTGAAACTGTTTCTAGTTATAACCGGTAGTTAAAGCAATATATTCTATTTTCTTTTTACCGTTTTCCCTAAAAAGGAGGAGGTACTCAAGTGGACTGTATTTTTAATTTTTTTTTATTCGTGTTACCTCATAACTTCTTTACACGTAAGCCGATTTCCAAATTTTTTTAGTTTGAAAGATGTTGCTTTCTAATTGGTCCCATTTAAATTTGATCAAGATCTGATCAGTAGTTCTTGAAATATCGTCAATAATGCCTATTTTGTGCACTATTTTGACGATGTTCTCGTTTACCCGACTTCAAAAGTTACCTCATAACTTCTTTCGTTGTGAGCCGATTTTGATGATTATTTTTTTAATACATTGAATGTGATCATGGTTCCGAAGATAAAGCGGTGAAGTCGGTTTTTTAAAGCTTTGCTTGCGTTTAATTATATTGTAGTGTACTTTGCCAACTGGCAAGCGGTTAGACTACGTTTTGTGCATATCTATATCTATCTATACTTATAATAAAACTGTTCGAGGTCAAATTCTGTACAATGAAGATATTTTGAAAATGTTTAATGGAGGATATTCTACTATCGAAACGGAAGCAAAATATGTATTTAAAAAAAATTTTGTCTGTCTGTCTGTCCTCCTGTATCTTGAAGCACTATCACGCCAAAACTACTGGGCGGATTGTAATGAAATTCGGTGTGATTATAGTGTGTTTTCCGAGGTATTACTTAGAATACTTTTTATTCTGAAGTTTTTATTAGTTTGGGTTTAATAGCTTTTTTCCCCAACTACAGTATATAACTTTGTAATTTCATGTAAATGTATGAAGTTACCAACTTTACTTTGCATTTGATGCAATCAATGCGATCATATACATTGCAGATATTTCAAATATTTATTCTAACTTCGGTACGTACGTCATGGGTTTTGTACTTTTTAAATTGCATAAATAAACACCTACAGCCATATTTGGTGCAACTCTGTGCTTTATGTACAGCGTAGAATGGCAAAAGAGGGGCCTACCGCATGCACATATTCTTTTATGGCTGCAAGAAAAAATTCGTCCGAATGACGTCGATAGCATAATTAGCGCTGAATTTCCAAACCCCAGTGATGATCCGTCCTTGCATGCCATCATAAAGGCGCATATGGTGCATGATCCATGCGGTACTCTTAAAAATAACTCCCCCTGCATGCGAGATGGGCGTTTTACTAAGAGGTTCCCGAAAACACCTGTCCAGCAGACAGTGACTGGGGAGGATGGTTACCCATCCTATCGTCGCCGTTTGCCTTCGCAGGGAGGTTCTTCTGCGACCATGGCTTTACGTGGCCAAGAAATCTTGGTGGATAACCGATGGATTGTGCCGTATTCTCCAGTCCTGACAAAAACATTTGAAGCACATATAAACGTTGAGAAGTGTAACAGTGTGAACTCGATAAAATACATATGCAAATATGTCAATAAAGGAAGCGACCAAGCGACAATTGCTGCAGACAGCACCAACAGCCGAGATGAAGTTAGTCGCTACCAATCGGGTCGATACATTAGCTCTTCGGAAGCCGTTTGGCGGATTCTCAGCTTTCCAATACATGAGCGCTACCAACCTGTTTCACATCTCGACATTCATTTGAAGGGCCAACACAGAAGTTATTGCAATGAAGATAGCGTCGAGGAGAGGCAACTAAATCCAAGACAAACAACTTTGTTGGCCTTTTTTCGACTATACCAAACCGATGATTTTGCAAAATCACTATTATACGAAGAAGTGCCTGCCTATTACACGTATAATAAACAACAAGGCGAGTTCAATCGGCGTAGAAGAGGTGCAGCAGTGGAAGGTTTTTCCGGTGTGTTTAGGGAACACAATTTGGGTAGAGTATACACAGCGCACCCAAACAATACGGAGTTGTATTACTTGTGGTTGCTTCTGCATACTGTTCGTGGCCCGACGTCATTCAGTGGGCTACGAACAGTGAACGGCGTAGAACAACCTATCTATGTTGCCGCATGCCGGGAACTACATTTGCTGGATGATGATCAACACTGGGATGCTACACTAGCTGAGGCTTGCATCAGCTACAGTCCACGACAATTGCGCCATCTGTTTTCCATGATGTTGGTGTTCTGTGGGCTTGCTGATGCCTTACAGCTTTGGCAGAAATACCAAAATGCGTTGTCAGAAGATTTCATTTGGAATGGTGCAAATCCCGGTACGTCTTACAATGAATGCCTTAAGAAAATTCAAGACATGGTTTTTTTTAATCGGTGGGAATAGCCTCACAAGCTATGGTTTGCCAGAACCTGCACCTATTCCAGACCAAGTACAGCCTGTTAACCGGAAGCACTTTTCTGAGACCAACCATGACCCTGCAGAAATCGCGGCAACTATAAGACATGGACTGCACCGACTAACTGTTGAGCAATAGGCAGTTTTTCATCAAGTATGCAACAGCGCCGTGAACAATACAGGAGATATGTTTTTCTTGGATGCACCCGGGGGAACAGGTAAAACATTTCTAACCAAAATAATCTTGGCTCAGATACGCAGCCAAGGCAAAATTGCCTTAGCTGTGGCGTCATCTGGCATATTTTTTTTTTTTAATTATTATTTCATGACCATGGATACATATTCCTTCAGTCGAAATATTAAACAAATATTAACAATTTCTATTCTTCATAATAAAAGTCTTAGTCACAAGTCACAGTCAAAGTCAAGTAGTCAGTCATAGTCAAGTCATGCCCTAGTAAATTGGTAGAAACTTTACTAGAACTTCTATTGGAGTTTTGGAGCGAAGGCGAAAATCACGTTTTTCAACTTTGTATGACTTGCCTACACTTATGCACATTTACTAAGTATTAACGGTTAATAATCCACCATTATTACACATTAACACTCGAAGAATCACAGGCTTTGGAAAATTACACAAAATCAACAACGCCATTTTTTCACTTTCGCGGCAAAACTCCTCATCTGGCATAGCTGCTACATTGTTGCCAGGAGGAAACAGCCCACGCCATGTTCAAAATTCCTATACAATACAATACAATACAATACAATAACTCTTTATTGACACCAATAAAAAAAAAGTACAGAAAAGAAATTACTAATAAATAGGTACAATGGGCGGTCTTATCGCTAAGAGCGATCTCTTCCAGACAACCTTTGGATGGAAAAGAATAATACAGATAAGCAGGGATGGTGGTGTGGTAAAACTGAGGCTAAGTACTAAATAAACTATATAAACACTACATATACATGTACACATATAATTATCCTAATACATATCTAATATATATATATTAGATATGTATTAGGATAATTATATGTATATATATACAATATCATATACCATAATAAATATAATACATACACATGCATAAATAAATTAATACATACAAAAACATCAAAACAAGTGAGCAAAAAAAATAAAAAAAATAAAAAAAATAAAAAAGAAAAACTTATTCTACGCTGTTATGTTACTAAGGTAAAAGTCTTTTTTTTGCAATTTAAACGAATCAAGGGATTGTTGCACGTCTGATAGTGATCGGAAGCGCGTTCCACAAACGCACAGCAAAGGACAAGTCATAGAAACCAGTAGAGTGCGGAGGCATCCTTAAACGCAAGTTTTCTGATGACCTAAGACAGAGGGAATTGGAGGAGTCAAAGAACTCAAATCTCTCTTTGAGGTATCGTGGGGCTTTAGGGTTAAAAAGTATTTTGTAGAGGAAGGAGAGGACATGAGTATGCCGGCGAGCCCGGATAGGCAGCCACTTGAGCTTAGAGCGGAATTCTGACACGTGATCGAATTTTCGGAGACCGAAAATAAACCGAATTGAGAAGTTTTGTAATCGCTCAATATATAATTGGAGACTTCTGAAACACCGGTGTGTGACATCTCACGCAATAGTGATAAAGCACAGGTTCTACGTGGGTGTTCTCTAATTGTATGGGATGAGTGTACAATGGCGCACCGCAAAGGAGTGGAGGCTGTAAACAGGACGGACATAAGGCGAGACGACCGGCCTATGGGAGGTATCACAATGTTGTTTTGTGGAGATTTCAGACAAACACTGCCTGTAGTCCCACGCTGCACAAGAGCTGATGAAGTTAATGCATGTTTGAAATCGTCAAGTCTCTGGCCACAAATATATCGGCTTCATCTTAGCACCAACATGAGAGCTCAAATCGGCGGCAACAATAATGCTCAAGAGTTTTCCGATTTGTTGCTTAGTATTGGAAATGATACGTTTCCAAAAAAGAAGAAAGAAAAGTTAGACTAACTTATGTCAGATGGTTCCTTCTTCTGAAGAACTAATCCCGGCTGTCTATGGTGATATTGAACAAGTGATAAATCGTGAAAACTCTTGGCTTTGCGAGCGTGTCATACTCACGACTCGAAATGACCAGGCAGCAGCTTTGAATAATAAGATACTCAGTCGCGTCGCTGGTGAAGCCACCAACTACAATTCTATCAATAGGGTAGTAGAGCAAGATGAGGCTACTACTTACCCAATAGAATTTTTAAATTCGTTGTCGGCCCCTGGGCTGCCATCGCACTCAATAAGTGAGTGAAGCAGAAATTATGTTCGTGTACTGTCCCGACGGTGTCACTCATAAAATAGTGTACAGAAAAGCTTTGTAAATGAAGGTGTCATCGCCGTGACACAAATACAAATACAAAATTTATTTATTTAACAAACAAGATAAATACAATTATATAAAATTGCCCACGAACCTCGCACTAGGACAAGCCTGTACCGCGGGTGACACACACCTTCATTTACAAAGGCAACATAACGGACATATACTCCAATTAGTGTTAAGTGGATTCAAGTAAATCACCCTGATGGTAAGCATCGCGGGTGGCCGTTCCAGATTCAGTGTAGGTAACTTGCTCGGTTGAAATAGTCAAAAACCAGCAAGGTTATCCGAAGGTGTAAACCGTTTTAAGGGAATTCAATAAGTCAGAACACGCATGCAACGCCGCGGGTACAGCTAGTTAATGTTTATATCTAGTTATAATTATTTTTGATTTGTTTTAATTTCTTTTTTAATTAAAGAACAATGGCGAAATTTTAGTTGGCCTATGTTTGATCGTATTTAAATGAGAAATTAACGAAATTCACTCAAATAAATTACAAAGATTTACTAAAACAACAGAAGAGGCAGACGAAGCCAGGTAAAAAAATACACATTAAAAGAAACAAAACGATTACTTTCAACCATTTTTAATTTTTCTGTTTTTGTCTATGCTGTGGTTATATAATAAGATGTTACCATGTCCATTGCCTTACCCTAGTGCATCTCTATATTCCTAAGCCGAAATGCTAATGCTTATGATGTATCCATAAGACAAAAAATACTATGGTAACTTATGTATGAACCATCAGCTGTCTAGAATCCGTCTGTCATTCTAAAAATAGCTGCGGTTGCAGTCATCGACATAATCTGATGGCAATAAACCCCGGGAAGACAGTGGCCATACTAACAGGAGCCCAAAGAAGACTCCCAGATCCACTAAGACTAAGGGGACAGGAAGTAAAATGGGAACCAACGATACGCTACCTGGGTGTATACATCGACAGAACAATCAGCATGCGCCCACACGTAGACCATGTCATTCGCCAAACAAAACCCCCAAGAGCAATGCTCAGTCCAGTACTTAGATCCAAACTACCTCTCAAAACTAAAGTAGGAATCTACAACACATACATACGTTCACGTCTAACATATGCAGCGCCTGCGTGGTATGCGCTGTGTCCAGAACACCAAAGGAAACGACTACAAGCCCAACAAAACCTAACTCTACGCACATGCACAGGAGCAGGCAGATATGTGCGAAACGAAGTCATCCCCAGAGACCTCAAAATCCAGAGCATCGAGCAGTTCGTGGAAAGGCTAGCGCGAAGGATGTACGACCGAGCTGACAACGGCAGACACGTACACCTCCAGAACATCGCTCCGCTTCATACACGCCCCCCGGAAGTAAGGACTAAGAAAGCCCTACCCCGAGACATACTTTGTCAACCACATCAAAGCTAGTGCCACGACCAAACCCTACCAATCCTACTTAGGTAGCAAAACCCATCCAACCATCCCAGTGGTGTTAACCACACAAAATAGTCCACAGCAGGGAAACCGCAGCTAAAAAGGGTCCCACCAACGCCAGGGACTAAGCGCGAGACCTGCACCAAGTTACCCGGGGGCAGTAGCCCCTGAGAGTTCAAGCCAGGGTAAAGAGCCTTGCTCGAATCCCTCCCTGCCGCTCCCCCCCTATAAAGGAATGGCGGAAGAATCCAACAACAACAACAATCGACATTAAGGGGAAAAGCAAATGTCATGGCAATACCAAACTGTCGTATGAATGACGTTTTCACTTTTGACGTTTGTTTTTTTTTTTCTTTTTTCTTTTAATATTAGCTTCGCAATCTTGTGCATTTAGCCAGTGTCAAGTAATAATATATTTCAAGTTTAAACGTAGTGGTGGCTCTTTGGAATGGGCTTTTATCACGAATTCACGACTGTCAGAACTGTTGGCGTATTCAAAAAGAGATCGGCAAAGTGTGCTGAGCCATAACCTACAAATATGTTTTGTTTAATATCTTAATAACTAGGCCTTCTAAAACGACAATTCTTTTAAAATTAAGCTTAGAAGGCAACCAACCTTACGTAAGATATTTTTTTATCTATATACGATGCTATTTTACTTCAACTAAAATGATGTATGGGAGTTCGCCATTGTTCTTTAATATAATGGTATGTATGTTTATTTTTGTGGATGATGTTGATGAAGTGAATTTTCTGTTTCTTTTTTTATAATAACACTTCAATATCGTTCGTAAAGCAAATCGCAATTGCAAATAAAAATAAAAATATGCTAGATATAGGGGGGCAAGCTTCTGACCAATATCTCACCTGATGGAAAGCGGACGAAGAAGTAGTATGCATGCCTAGAAGACATAGATAGGAAAGCATTTGAGCATTATATCACCTGATAGAAAGCGACTATGGGGCCGAAGATGTAGCTTTGCTAGAAGATGTCTACTAACGATTCTCAGATTATTTTGATTGGGAAACAATGACAAAAAAGACTGTCAGTTCTTATGTACATTTTGTTCTTTTTATACCTATTAGGGCTAAGAAATAGATATGGCTAGAGTGACTCTGATGGACAAAGTGAGCAACAGTGTGATGATAAGAGAAGATTGCGGCGTGGTAGAAGATGTAGTGATAAAGATTGAGAAAAGGATGCTAATATTTATAAGACGAGTGTGAGGCAACTTGCTAAGGGTAGATCTAGGCGAACGTATATCGACCAGGTCGAAAACGTTTTGAAAGAAAGGCCGGATCAAAAGTACCCGCAACCAACGAGCATGTAAGAAAAGACTCATGAATGTAGGAGAAGCGAAAGATGTGTGTCAGGATCGTAGCAGGTGGAGAGATGTGGTCTCTGCCTACCCCAATGGGGAAAGAGCGTGACTATATGAATGCATGTTATCACCAGTAATTTAAACAATAGATCATACTCATACATACATATAAATTATCTCCTACTATAAGTCCACTTCAATCTCGTTCGTAGCGAAAATCACAATTGCAAAACACAGTGTAAATTTGCCATTCAAATATTGCATTAGGGTGACTATTTCTTTTTGATTTTGAGTCCGCAAACTATTACACATTTTTAAGTAATATATTATATTTAAAAAGTTATATCAAGACCATACAATTTCAAAACAAAGTACTCAGAGGCATTGTTAATTTACCGTGGTACATTAGAAATGACGATCTTCATCGGGATCCAAAGATGGAACTCGTCGCTAGTATTATAAAAAGATTCGCCGAACCTCATGAACAAAGACTTCATCACCATGTGAATGTTGAGGCAATCCAGCTCTTCGACAACACAGACTTATTGAGAATACTCAAGAAAACTAACCCTTTTAAGTAAGTATAGTGATGTGACAATGTAATATAGTGAGTGCTATTAACAAAGACAACAACAAAGTTTCTTCCCTTTATTGTTTAAGTATTATTACAATACAAAACAAAATTATTTATCGTACACCAAAAATATACAAACTTATAACTACGAAATAATATTATAAGGTAGTACAATGGGCGGTCTCATCGCCTTCAGCGATTTTCAGGCAACCTTTGTATGGACAGAAATTGTAGTAGCAACTGAGGTCGGTGGAGGTGTACAGTACAAATTGGGCATGTTCTATATACATTACTTCTACTAAGCAGTTTAGGTCAACATTAAATTACCTATTGGTCATTAGGCTAGATCGTAATTCTAATGATGTACCAACGGTAATTGGTACGTCATTAACAAAAAATATATATATATTTCATGAAACTAGTAATAGCCACCAGTCAAAGTCAAAGTCAAGTAAGAGAGTCATGATCCAGTCACAGTCAAATCATGCTCTAGTAAAGTGATAGAAGCTTTACAAGAACTATTGGAGTTTTGAAATGAAGACGAAAATCACGTTTCTCAACTTTACATGATTTGTATGCACGTTCAAGAACGTTTAACGATCAATAACCCACTACTATTACATATTTTGAATCGAATAACTTTGGAAAATAATACAAAATCGACAACGACATTTCTTCACTTTCGTTCCAAAACTCTGGGTGAATAATTTCATATTAATTCGACATTGTATTAAAAAACAAAGGAGAAGTAGGTACTCAACTCTTTATTTTCGACCGACTTTACAAAAAAGGAGGAGGTACGCAACTCGACTGTATTTTTTTTATGTGTGTTACCTTATATCTTCTTTCCAGGTGAACCGATTGTGCAAATTTTATTGCAAATTTCCCATTGATCCCATTTCAATTTGGTCTGGATCTTATCAGTAGTTATCAATTAATAATGCGTCTTCAATACATTTAATCTGATCAACTTCTGAAGATAAATCGGTGAAGTCGGTTTTTTTTAAGCTTTGCTTGCGTTTAATTACTATGCTAATAGAAGACAAACAAGACGCTGGCCTGATGGTGAGCGACAGGCCAGCTTATTTTTATATAAGTAAAAAATAATTGCATTGTACGTACGTATGTGACTGGATTCCTCCTTAACAGCTTGACTGATTTTAAAAAATAAATACCATAAATTTTACGAAGACACGGCGAACTAAACATTAATAATAATATTTTTATGATCCGTTGAGATCGTAAAACTTTTATCTATTTTGGTACCAACGGATCTTAAGGTCAGTTGAGAACAATGATAAATCATTCATTTTGCTACTAACTGATCTTATGATCAGTTGAGAACCAAAATATATAATTTATTTTAGTTGCAACTGATCTTGAGATCAGATGGGAATAACAGTTATGATATGTGAAAATCTGATACAATGAAGTACCCATTTTTTCTGTATTCAGGTGGATTTAAAAAAGGTTTAAATTTACAATACGATCCAATAAATATAGTTTTCTTATTATTTACGCGGGCGAAGCCATGGAGAACATATAATCTGCATTGTCAACCGGAACTTTGATTAACGAACTTACGCGTTTCTGTACTTCTTCTAAGCCCTTTATTATATCTGCTACGCTCTGGACGCACTTGGTTCACTTGGAGCCTCCTGAGCAGCGATGCCCGTTCAAATACGTCCGGGATAAGCCATTACACAACTCGCATGATCCATACGGTAAACAAATTCGACTCCCGGTGGGAACACAAGTTTTCTCCTTGAGGGAAAAATGTTTCAGGTTCTGGGTTTTTTATTTTAATTGACTTGCAATTTCTTATTACTAATAGAATTTTTTTTTTTTTTTTTTTTATTCATGAAACATATAAACAATTTCAAAACTTAACTAAGTAAATCTACATACCATACTATATAAATTTTCAGATTACATTACAATTAGGCAGGTAAAGTAGGTAGGTACACTAATCTGTGGTGGCCGTGCTGGGTCATACCTGTGTTACAGCCACCAAGCTCCTATTCCAGTGCACATATTTAAAGTTAAGTAAGTATTTTTATATAATATGAATACAATATATTGGTTCGAACAAGACATATTTTTAAATACTATGTCGTACCCAAATTAAAAGATATGATTATGATTAACTAGGATTTTTAAAGTT
Source organism: Lomographa bimaculata (assembly GCA_948107665.1). NCBI lineage: Eukaryota > Metazoa > Arthropoda > Insecta > Lepidoptera > Geometridae > Lomographa > Lomographa bimaculata. Next base: position 8,062,439 of record OX403610.1, on the reverse strand, counting down.
TCTACATTACTTATAACGTCATGGTCACCTCAAAAGCAAAGCATTACGTATTCCCTTAATAAAATATAAATTGAATCTCACTGAGGAAATGTATTTATTACAAAGAAGGAAATCACAAGAACTCCTTTTCTACTTCATGAATAATTAAATAAGATCGTGAAACCCTAATGTATTTAATTAATAAACGCCCTGAGGAATATAACAAGAAAATATTAATTACAAAAATACTTAAATAAAAATCTTATTCAAAATTTGCTGGCTGATTGGTACTTGGGAATATCCTTATTTCTCAATTTTAAAAATATATATAGATTTTTTATTTTATACTCGATAGGCAAGCATTTGACCACTATCTCATCCGATGGAAAGTGATGATGCGGCCGAAGTTGTAGCAATCCTTGCTAGAAGATACCTATTCACTCTTGACTTTAAGACTCCCAGATTATACTGTTCAGGGAACAAAGACGCGGGCAATGAATTCCACTCCTTCGGAGTACGGATGACAAATGTAGAAGCAAAACGCTTCGAGGGAACCGGAGGTATGTCAACCATAAATTTATGACGTTTGCCAATTTGTCTTGTTGTTAGATGGTAAAACGGGCATGGGGGAATTAATTCGTGTAATTCCTGCGTACGTTTGCCAAAATGTAACTGATAGAATACCGATAGGCTTGCGACCTTACGTCGGTGACCGAGACTTTGCAATTTGGACTCTATAAACCTCTTTGGACTCTTTAAATCTATATAAACTAGTTGTTCGCCCCGAAGTGAGATCTCACGCCTACATTTTGTCTGATAGAAGACACCTTTGAAGTTAGTTTTAGGTTTAAAGATAATTTACTTACGAGAGGAAATCACTAGGTTACAATTATTGTTTTTCGTCATTAGAAAACAAAAGTAAGCTAACAATATTATTTTGTTTTTTTTTTATTTGTGACAGGCTAGTGTTTGACCACTATCTCACCTGATGGTAAGTGACGATGTGATCGAAGCTGGTAAACACACTAGACCTGGAACACGCAGGCTCTCAAGGATAACTGCCGGAACACCGTATTTGGCTTGGCGGCAGACTTTCAACTTGATGGTGGTAAGCTAGTTTGGTAGCAAGCCAGGCGAGCAACTCACAAAATGCTCTACCACCTCTCACCTTTATTATTAGCACCACCCGGGGACCACGTGTAGGGAGTCAGACTTAAGGGGTATCGTGGGTGACTCAGCCCCCTTGTTTTGCGATCTTTCCAAAGCGTTCGACTAGGTGGACCATAAAACGCTTATTAGCAAATTTAACCAATTTGGTTTACGTGGCTGTATCTTTTGTACATTTGCGAATCTAGCAGTAGAGTAATTAAGTTTCATGAGTACCCTTTTGGAGCCCATGTGAATAAACGATTCTCATTTGATTTGATTTGATTTGTAGGTATTTATTATCAAATTGCTTGACCCGTCCATCGCACTTTATCATTTGTTTTAATAGCTTATACATTTTTTTTCTTAATAAATTTTTGAGATAGACCCTGGGAGAAAATACGTCTAAAAAGTGACTTTTATGTCATACCAGACTGTAATTATTGTCTAACATATTTTTTATAAAAAACGGTTTCTAACCGGGAACTCTACTTGCACTCTTTTACGCGAGATCTTCGGCAATTATGAATCGATTTTGATATTTTTTTGTTTGTAAGTAGTAGTAGTAGTGAGTATATTTCAGAGGTGGTCTCATATAATTTTTATCGAAATCGGTCAAGCCAAAACCGAAATATCAGCGATAAAGTCGGTTTTTTCAGCTTTGCTTGCTTTTTAATTATGTTGTAAGGTAATTATCGTAAATAATGGGAAATTTTGCCTGCAAAAAGTTTTTCTTTTTAATTTATTTTATAAAGGTCTTAGATAAATAGGCAGACAAGCGTATCGTCTGTTTTTCGACGTCAGAGGTTGAAATTTGTATTATAAAAATCATTATCCTTCTTAATTAACGAGATTTACATACCAGATTCGTTTAATTACTTTTTGGAGGTTAATTAATAATTTTATAACCCTTCGTGGAAAATGGTACGTCAATTTTCGAGAAAAGCTGGTCTAGCGCAAAAATTTTAGCGCCAATTTTGATATAAACTAGTTGTTCGCGCCGATCTGAGATCTCGCGCCTACATTTTGCGTCATAGACAAAAAAAAATTGCGGTTATTTAATATCTTTTTATTATTATTGTCACTATACAAGTCTTACTTAGTGTGGGGTTGTGAGTGTGAATGCGTTTGTTTTGTTTGTTACATATTATAGACATTTTTGTTTGTTTGGCAAAAGCACTTACCCTCCTTCCCTGGTGGTGTAGGAAAGGGGTATGTGGGGCTCGAACCCACTAACCACCCTCTCCCCCAGAACAGTACTGAACAGTAAGTACCTCGCCTAAGTGGGGCAAGATAGGGTTGCGCTAGCAGTCACTATCTTGCCCCGGCGGTAGGCCCAGGTGCAAACTGGGCCACTGCGCCCATGGAGAGGTGACCTTGCTCACCAAGACAACCTCCACAGATGGGTGCAAGCCGGTGGAGAGCCCCCTGGCTCCCGCTACAGACCCTCTCAACACTTTTTAGCTATCTACGCCAATAGTGCTTCTTTTCCGTGCGTTATAGTGTGTGTAAGTTCACTGTTTACGCAGTTACATATTGTCATAATTTTGCGACTCTGGCAGTAGAGTCATTAACTTTCATGAGTGCCTCTTTGGGGCCCATGTGAATAAACGATTTTAAATTTGACTGTGAGTGTTGCCTGATGAGTACAATATGGGAGTCTTCAAGTTGCGAGTGAATAGGTATCTTCTAGGAAAGCATGCTCCATCGTCGACCACATCGTAGCTTACCATCAGGTGAGATTGTGGTCAAAAGTTTGCACATCTTGAAAATAAAAATTAAATTGATTTTGTTTATATAGCATTAGCCATGCTAGGCAGAACTATAGTGATAAATTTAGGAAGGAAAATTGCAAAAAGAGGCATGCCCTACTGCTCTAACCGCTGAGCTACTCAAGCCCTGCCTGAAGCGACGAAATTATCCTTTTCTTATTATTAACGTCTCACGGGGACGTATGACGTCATCTACTGAAACAGTTTTTTAGAAACTATTACGAAATATAAATCTAATGAACCCAACACGAACTTCCGTTTCCCGTTAAAGGAACTCACAGAAAGAATATTAAAAGCCTTAATCAGAACCGCTAATGAATTATTGAGCAACAAATTAATTAGCCCGATACCCACGAGGAATAAATTACGTTCTTAATAACTTTACGAGGAAAATATACGTTTAGATTTTGCGTTATAACATAAAAATGTAATGAGAAATCGAAGGGACTTGATATACAAAGCGACCGAGGCGAGCGGCCCGGGCGCTGTGAATGCGATTTCTTTCCATCAAACCCAAAAGAGGTATATGTAGAGTGTAGGTGGTATTTTTTTTTTTTATGTTGAATAGGCAAGCGTTTGACCACTATCTCACCTGATGGAAAGTGATGATGCGGCCGAAGGTGTGACATGCTTGCCTAGAAGATACCTATTCAATCGAGACATGAAGACTCCCAGATTATACCGTTGATGAATGTAGAAGCAAAACGCTTTGAGCGAACTGGAGGTATGTCGACCATAAATGGATGACGTTTAATAGTTTGTCTTGTTGTTAGATGGTAAAAAGGGCATGGGGGAATTAAGTCATGTAATTCCTGTGCACACTCTCCAAAATGTAAGCGATAGAATACCGATAAGCTTGCCACCTTACGTCGGTGACCGAGACTTTGCAACCTGGACTCGATTAGCTTACTGTCGCCAATGAGTCTTTTGGCTCGCCGGTCAATAGATTCAAGAGCTTCTAACTGGTACTTGGCGGATCTATCCCAGAGGTGACCGCAGTACTCCATACACGATCGGACTTGAGCTTGAAATTTGATTAAAGATTTAAATTTAAAATTGATTGTATTAAAGTAAGGCAACCATAAACGTGAAAGAGGTAAATGTTTTTTACCGACTTCACAAAAAACGAGGAGGTAGTCAAGACAACTTTTTTTTATGTTTGTTAGTTACCTCATAACTTCGTTCCACGTGAACCTATTTTGTTTTTTTTTTATGATATATGTTGCTTTCCAATTGGTCCCATATAAATTTGATCAAGATCTGACTATTAGTTTTTGAGTTATCCTCAATAATGCGTATTCTGTGAACTACATTGATGATGTTCTCGTTTTAACCGACTCAAAAGCTATCTCATAATGTATTTCTTTGTGAGTCGATTTTGATGATTATTTATTGAAAGCTGGTGCTTTTTATGTATTCCCATTGAAATTTGATCAAGGTCTGATCTCTAGTTTTTGAGTTATAGTCAATAACGCGTGTTTATACATTAAATCTGATTAAGGTTCCGATGATAAAGCGGTGAAGTCGGTTTTTTTAAGCTTTGCTTGCGTTTAATTATTTTTTCTTTACGTGGCATTGCAACTCATGGCGGGTATAGCTAGTAATTACAATAAAAAAGTCAAAATGGCGTGATTTATAACGACGCGACGCGTATCGCAAACAAACTTAATTGGAATTCGCAATGTTGCCAAGTTTTATCTGTTTTTAAATGAAACCTAGTCTGAGAGTTTCATATACAACCTGTAACAAAAAGGTGTAGTAATACTTGGTGGTGTGTATGTGTATCGTGCCAGGAATCGTCTGCCAGAGAACGAAAGTCGAAATCGGACATAATTTTTTCCATACAAAAATTTTTGACAATATTTTTCAAATACTTTTGACAACCCTACAGTTTCATGAGCGGTAATCGGAGATATTTGTTCCGTGCAAAAATTAAAAAAAATTTTTTGCCAACCCACGATTACATCTGTGGCGCGTGACCTTGACCTTCGTTATGGCCACCAATATCAGACGTCTAGGTCCAAAGGCTATGTGGTGTAGAACGGTAGCTTATGAAATAGGTTTGCAAATGACATAATTTTTTTAAACTTTAATTCATTATAACTCAATATTCATGCTGCTGCCGCGAATGCAGAAATTCCTGTTAGACTCCATACATGTAGCTAGATGTGTGACTTGAGTATTACTACACCTTTCTGTTACACATTGTATACCTAATTTCGCTGATACTAATATATAAATTTTAAATTATTTTTCTCCGGATGGTTTTCTATAAAAACAAGTTTTGTCACTTCGCACTCTTATTTTTAATTTTGGCTCTGTAATTTATGTGCATATAAGTAGCCAATTTTTTTATGTTGGCTTCGCAATCTTGTGCATTTAGACAGTGTCAAGTCATAATATATTTCACGTGTATTTCGTGTTAAAAGTCCTAGTTACAAGTCACAGTCAAAGTCAAGTAGGAGTCAGGTCCAGTTATAATCAAGTCATGCCTAGTAAAGTGGTAGAATCTTTACTAGATCTTCTATTGGAGTGTCTGAACGAAGGCGAAAATCGTTTTTCAACTTTGTGTGATTTGCCTACATTCATGCACGTTCACGAACGATTAAACACTTGTTTTGGAAAATACTACAAAACTCACTTCGCACTTTTATACTTCAAATTCTTTTTTACCGGCTTCCCAAAAAAGGAGGAGGTACCTACTCAAGTCGAATGTATCTTTTTTTTAATGTGTTACCTCATAACTTCTTTCCACGTGAGCCGATATTGAAAATTGTTTTTGGAGGCGATTCGCTCACCTCCTCCAGCCAGGGGGCTCTTCACCAGTGACCCCGTCTGAGGGGTGGCCTTGGTGATAGGCATTTCCCCTAAAAAGGCCAGTGCTTAGATGTGTGTAAAAGAGTCATGGTCAAGTCGTGCCTCAATATATTGTTAAAAACTTTACAAAAATTTCTAATAGAGTTTTTTAGAGAAATAAAAAATGTTCGATTTGCCTAAATTCACAAGTTCACGGATTTTTGGAAAATAATACAAAATAAAAACGTATGTTTTTCATTTTCGCGGCAAATCTAAAAATGTAAATGTACACAATTTTTTTTACGTATTTTTGTGATAGTATAATATTAGGTATTTTTTGTGCTTAATAGTCATGCGTTTGACCACAATCTCACCTGATGGAAAGTGATGATGTGGCCGAAGATGTAGCATCCTTGCCTCGATACCTATTCAATCTTGAATTCCAGACTCCCAGATTATACCATTCAGGGAACAAAGATGGCATTGAGTTCCCCGCAGTACGGATATTAAACGTAGAAGCTAAACACTTCGAGCGAAATTAAAGATAGGTACTAGAGATTGTAGGTACTTAGGAGAGGCTGCCTTTTAGAAATTGCTAAGCCAGTACTCTTTAATAGTTAGTATTCATCCCACGGTAGGCTATATTCGGAACAGCTCCATCTTTAGTCGTTTGTGTACAATCTGCTTAATCTCGTCAACGTAAATGGTTAATTCTGATGCCAAGCAGCCGTCGCTACGTTTTATATTGCTACTGGGGCTACCGTGAAAGTTACAGTTGGCATTTGTGGGCACGCGCGTAGTAACTATTTTTTAATCTGTGGTTTGATGAACTGCCCGTTGACTTAATTAGGAGTGTTCGCCGACTAAGTGGGTGCGGCGGGAACACGAGTTTTCTCCCCAAGGTAAATTTGTTTTTTTTGTTCTTGTTGTGATTACGAGTATATGTGTGATGTGAATGTTTCCGACACCCACTCCACAAGTCATGGGACTTAGTGTGGGGTTATGAGTGTGAAAGCGTTTATGTTTATAACTTATTTAAATCATTTTTTTTTAAAGCAATAACTTATTAAAATCATTTTTTCAAAAAAGCGCTTAGCGCGGGAATTGCTTGCGGCGTTCATTTTGGCGCCAAAATAGCCATCATGGCCGCCGTGCTAATGTGTCCGAGATTGAACAAAATACATCGTTATTAAATATTTACTTTGCAATCGACTTTTTTAAATATGAACGCTAAAATCTACTGGATATTTTTGAGATGGTGTTTGTTTTCATTTGTTTTGATTGATGGATAAAGTGCACGAAAAAAACAAATAATTCCGGGAATCAGTGGATCATTCTCATCCTGTCAAAATCACACTTAGCGTCCAGTTGCTTGATTGACACATGGTCAAACAATTTGAATAAAATGCAAAACGTTGAATCATATTAAAGATAATATTTACCATAATATAGTGCCTTTTACCGTTTAAGAATAATATGTATTTAGCTACCCGTTTGCTTAGTTGGGTGTTCATCATTTAAGCAGCGGGTATCGAGTTCGATTTCCAATGGAAACACAATTCTCCCCTGAGGGAAATTTATGTTTCTGGTTCTAGGTTTGATTGTGTCTGTGAACTTAGTATGGACCTGTTTGTGTAAAAGCGTATATTATTTATGTATTATTATTTACTGGCCGTACCCCGCGACTTCCCTCGCTATTGTCAAGTTAAACAGTAGTCTATGTGTAAATCCTAGGTATAAGCTATGTACATTTCAAATTTCATCCATTAAAGCGTGAAGAGGGAACAAACATACTTACACACTTACACACAAACTTTCGGATTTATAATATTAGTAGGATTTCTCAAACAATACATTTCACAGTACTCCAGTACAAAGCAGACGCCAATCTGGTTTCGAATTACACAGTTAGCGCGAAGATGGCTTGCGGCGTTCGTTTTGGCGCCAAAATAGCCATCATGGCCGCCGTGCTAATGAGTATGAGATTAAACAAAATACATCGTTACTGAATGTTAACTTTGTAATCGACTTTTGTAAATATTAACGCTAAAATCTACTTGATATTTTTGAGATGGTGTTTGTTTTGATTAATGCATAAAGTGCACGAACAAAAAACAAATGATTACTCCTGGAATCATTTGTTTTTTGTGGATAATCTCTTCATGTCAAAATCCAAGAACGAAAAAAAATACAGACATAATGCAGAAAATAAAACAAGTGAAGCACCCTAGGCGCTACAAATTCTGCTTATTATGATAAAAAAATTATATATGTTATATTGTAACAAGTTATATTGTATTTAGTGTGCGTGTAGCTCGCGTTATGACGCGAGATACACGCACACTAATAAAGTGGTAGAGATTTTACTAAAACTTATATTTGAGTTTTAAAGCGAAAGTGACGATCACGTTTTACAACATTTTATTATTTGCCTAAACACACTCATGCACATTCACGAAGTATTAATAGTTAATAATCCACTAATATTACACATTTCACACTCGATGAATTACAATTTCTATAACAATTTTTTTTTGTTTTAATTTTTGCTTTGCAATCTTGTGCATTTAGCCAGTGTCAAGTGATAATATATTTCAAGTGTATTTCATATTATAGGTCCTAGTCACAGGTCACAGTCAAAGTCAAGTAAAAGAGTCAAGGTCCAGTCGTAGACAAGTCATGCCCTAGTAAAGTGGTAGAAACTTTACTAGAACTTCTATTGGAGTTTTGGAGCGAAAGCGAAAATCACGTTTTTCAACTTTGTATGATTTGCCTAAGTTATGCACGTTTACTAAATATTGACGGTTAATAATCCACCATTATTACCCATTAACACTCGAAAAATCACAAGTTTTTCAAACAAATACAATATTAGCAACGCCATATTTTTCACTTTCGCGGCAAAACTCTAGGAGTGAGTTATAAATAAAATCTAAGACAAAAGTTGAAGTTGAAACTTTCAAATCCATCAAGTCTGCTTCAATGATACAGATTATACTGACGCTCTCAGAATTACATTTTTTTTTTCCTTAGTTTTGGCTTCGCAGTCTTGTGCATTTAGCCAGTGTCAAGTGATAATATATTTCAAGTGTATTTCATATTATAGGTCCTAGTCACAAGCCACAGTCAAAGTCAAGTAAAAGAGTCAAGGTCCAGTCATAGTCAAGTAATGTCATAGTAACGTGGTAGAGACTTTACTAAAACTTATATTGGAGTTTTGGAGCGAAAGCGAAAATCACGTTTTTCAACTTTGTATGATTTGCCTTAAGCACGTTTACTAAATATTGACGGTTAATAATCCACCATTACCCATTAACATTCGAAGAATCACAAGTTGTGCAAACAAATACAATATTAACAACGCCATATTTTTCACTTTCGCGGCAAAACTCTAGGAGTGAGTTATAAATAAAATCTAAGACAAAAGTTGAAGTTGAAACTTTCAAATCCATCAAGTCTGCTTCAATGATACAGATTATACTGACGCTCTCAGAATTACTTCGTAATCGATTTTCGTGAAGTTTTTTATTCCTCAGGTAATGACTTAGAAAATAAGCTTTTATAAGAACATGAGAAAAGTTTTCAGACGAGACATGGAAAATACTTTAAAGAAAACTGGGAGTTGTGAGAGGATATATAATAAAATACCTACTTGGGTCCATCGAAAATACAATGTTTGAGCAATTCTTGAAATATCGTCAATAATGCCTATTTTGTGACGAGTATTGCGTACTTTGACGATGTTTACCCGACTTCAAAAGTTACCTCATAACTTCTTTCGTTTTGAGCCGATTTTGATGATTCTTTTTTTATTTGAAAGCTGGTACTTTTTATGTGGTCCCATTGAAATTTTATCAAGGTCTGATCACCAGTTTTTGAGTAATATACAATAATGCGTGTTTATACATTAAATCTGATCAAGGTTCCGATGATAAAGCGGTTTAAAAAATTAAACGCAAATAAAGCTTAAAAAAACCGACTTTTTTTAAGCTTTGCTTGCGTTTAATTTAATTATTTTATTATAATATTTGATAGAAATGTAACTAGGGTATGATGCCACAGATTCAATAGCTCTACATAGTTAAGTAAAATTCTGGATTCAAAACTGAGAATAGTAAAATATTGCGTTTTGGTGTTAGCAATTAGATGTCCAGTGTAAACTTTTTATTACGATACTCAAAGGACCGAGGATTCCTTTTCGTTATCCTACTTCCTACTAATATTATAAATCCGAAAGTTTGTGTGTAAATATGTTTGTTCCCTCTTCACGCTTTAACGGCTGAACGGATTTGGATGAAATTTGGAATGTACATAGATTATACCTAGGATTAACACATAGGCTACTTTTTAACTTGATAATAGCGGGCGAAGCCGCGGGGCACGGCTAGTAGTTATATAGTTCGTGGTAAAGAGAGACCTTAAGAGACTCCATTTTTTCTAACCGACAATTTTTTTTGCAAACGGTACAAAATTTCCGTGGAGCGATGTCGACTGAAAATGCAAAATTAAGTTTTGTTTGGTGGAGCCCAGTGGATTCTAATTATGATCTATTGCCGTGGAGTGGAGTGGCATTGACGTACCTCCGGTTCGCTCGAAGCGTTTTGCTTCTTCGTTCATCATCCGTACAGCGAAGGAGTGGAACTCATTGCCTGCGTCTTTGTTTCCTGAACGGTATAATCTGGGTGTCTTCAAGTCTAGAGTGAATGGGTATCTTCTAGGCAAGTATGTCACATCTTCGGCCGCATCTTCACTTTCCATCAAGTGAGATAGTGGCCAAATCCTTGCCTATCTACTATAAAAAAAAAGATAAATATAATCCTACTAATATTATAAATCCGAAAGTTTGTGTGTAAGTGTGTAAGTATGTTTGTTCCCTCTTCACGCTTTAACGGCTGAACGGATTTGTATGAAATTTGGAATGTAAATAGGTTATAACTAGGATTATCACATAGGCTACTTTTTAGCATTGTAATAGCGGACGAAGCCGCGGGGCACGGCTAGTATAACAATGTAACTAAGCTACGTTTACTCCGGCGAGTCATCGTGTTATTGCCTAACTCGATTAAACTTTAAAAAAACAAACGTTTAAGCAGAACTTGTTAATTGGCAACACTCGCGCGAAATGTTTACCCAGCGACAACATGACGTAACTTCTCACTCCAAAGTGGATTAAATAAGTAAATTGCTTAGTATCGAGTTGTTTGGAGTTTTGTATTCAATCTCTCGGGAACTAAGTCACGCATGTGAGATAATTACATGTATGTGGTAATGATGAAAGGTATTTAAAAAAAAAAAAAAAAAAATTTTCACGTACACATTTATAGTTGAAATACCGTTAATTCGCACGTTTCGCGTCTTCATTAATTTATAGAACAGCAAAAAAAATGGAACGCTTCGCCGTCATCTGTATTTCCTGAAAGGTACAATTTTAGTGTGTTCAAAAGTAAAGTGAATAGGTATTAATAGATATTAATAGATGTAAGATGGAGAAATAAATAAATAAAAATAAATAAATAAATAGTATTTACTGAGCAAGCGTGCTCCATCTTATTTGACACTTTCCATCAGGTGTAATTGTAGTCAAACGTATGCGTAGTCTGTAATTAAAGAGACGATCTGGAAGAGATCGCTTTTAGCGATAAGACCGCCGTACACTATAAATTCAGTTTTTTTTTAAATATTGTAAGTGATTTATGTAAGGTGTGACAATAAAGCGTTATCTATCTATCTAAAAAAAAAAACGGCAAAAATGTTATAGCGCGAAAAGAACCGGTTTTTACCGACTTTACAAAGGAGGAGGTACTCAAGCCGACTGTATTTTTTTTTATGTGTGTTACCTCAAAACTTCTTTCCACGTTAAGCGATTTCGAATTATTTTAATTTGAAAGATAGGTCCCATTTAAATTTGATCAAGATCTGATCAGTAGTTCTTGAAATATCGTCAATAATGCGTATTCTGTGGACTACATTGACGATGTTCTAGTTTTTAACCGACTTCAAAAACTACCTCATAACTTCTTTCGTTGTGAGCCAATTTTGATGATTATTTTTTATTTGAAAGCTGGTGCTTTTTAATGTAATCCCATTGAAATTTGATCAAGATCTGATTAGCAGTTATTGAGTTATTGTCAATAATCCGTGTGTAATACATTCAATCTGATCAAGGTTCCTAAGATAAAGCGGTGAAGTCGGTTTTTTAAGCTTTGCTTGCGTTTAATTAAATCAAAAACATTTTTTTTACAGCCCCTTATTTAGTTAAAAGACTTACGTTTTAAGACGTATTGTGGGTGTAGGTTACATTACAAACACACATATGGGACGGCCTTTGGTTTGGGATGCAACTTGCATAGACACCCTAGCACCGTCTCATCTTTCCGGAACTAAAAATAAGGCTGGTGTTGCGGCTGAATCAACAGATACTCTCAAAAGGCGCAAATATAGTAATCTTGATAGTGGTTATATATTTGTGCCTTTTGGGGTTGAGACGTTGGGACCGTGGGGACCGGGAGCACATACAATCTACAATGAATTAACAAAGCGTTTGGTCGAAGCAACTCGTGACCAAAATGCTGGCAAATATTTTGGACAGAGATTGATTATTGCCATTCAACGTGGCAATGCTGCCAGTATTTTGGGTACTTTGCCTACTGGTAGCGGACTATTAGATTAAATTTTGTACATATTTATATCTAATCATAGTTTTTTTTTTTTTTGTTTAATTTTAATTTAGATTTTAGTTTAATGTTATATATGTTGTTGATTATACTTTGAATTCAAACACACACAATCACACATAAGTTAATACCTATAAGTTCGGTGCATTTTAGGTAACTTGGGTCTTTGCTGTATGTACATAGTTTTAGTTTAGTTTTAAGAAATATAGGCAATAGGCCTGTAGATAAATTATTATCAGGGTATTATCAGATAGTGGTAATAATTATTATTAATTTTATCATGTATCTTCTAGATCAGCGTGCTACATCGTTGGCCGCATCATCATTTTCTATGAGGTTAGATAGCGGCAAGCTTAACTATCAGACAACCACTCGTACTAAAAAAAATTTGGAAGGACAAATATCCCTTACACACTACAAAGTTATAACACCCTTTTTTTTTCTCCGGGGTTTGCGTTAAAACCTTGTAACCTCATTTTTTTTTATTTGTGACTAAGCTTGCGTTTGATTACAATCTGATGGAAAGCGACGATGCGGTCGAAGATGTAACACGCTTGCTCAGTAAATACCTTTTCACTCTCTTCTTGAACAACCCCGTATTATTTCGGGAAACACAGTAGACGGCAGGGCGTTTTATCTTTTTGCAGTTCTCATAATGATAGTGGAAGCGAAACGCTTCGTGCGAATGGTCGGTATACCATTAGAGGAAGCCGCATTGCCGTTTGCCTAGACGTTCGGTAATAGAACGGTGATGCGGGAATAAGATCATGCAATTCCTTTGAACACTTCACACACAATACAGTCAGTAAATACTGATTGCAAATACAATACTAATTGTAAATAAAATACCTTGCAGTGTAAAATGTATGCCTACCAATAACAAAAAAGCAAGTTTTTTTATTTGTGACAGGCTAGTGTTTGACCACTATCTCACCTGATGGTAAGTGACGATGTGATCGAAGCTGGTAAATACACTAGACCTGGAATACGCAGGCTCTCAAGGATAACTGCCGGAACACCGTATTTGGCTTGGGCAGATTTTCAACTTGATGGTGGTAAGCTACTTTGGTAGCAAGCCAGGCGAGCAACTCACAAAATGCTCTACCACCTCTCAAATGTCACCTGATTAGCACCACCCGGGGACCACGTGTAGGGAGTCAGACTTAAGGGGTATCCTCCTACGGACGTGGGTGACTCAGCCCCCTGTCTTAACTTCTATGACATGCATACAAACTTCAAACGTTTTATCAACACTAAACAATGCTGTCAAACTTCCCGCCGTAAACCACAGTTATTATCACCACAAGTATTCCAGTTTTTAGTTTGAAACTGTGAGATATCTCTTGCGAAATATAACAAAACTTGCATGAAATGGAACGTGGGGAGACTGGCAAGCTTGCGTGAAACGGAACGTTGTTTGTGTTGCCAGCTAACTTCAAACTCCCTTGTGAATAACCGCTATTCTAAATATAATACTTGAGAAGTGAGGAATTGTGTAAACTTTTTGGTTGCTTGCATTATGTTGGTCCTTAGGGGGTGTAAAAGTTTTCCCATACCCCGGGCACTGTGTATTTTGAACAAAAATAGACTCGACAGAAGTTCAGTAGGTAGTTAGTAACTTTTGGCATAATTACGATTTCATAACGTGATGTCTTTTTTTTTTCATTTTTCATGACCATGGATGCATAGTCCTTCAGTCGAAATATTGAACGAAAAATAACATTCTATATTTCATAATAGAAGTCCTAGTCACAAGTCACTGTCAAAGTCACGTAGTCATTCATAGTCAAGTCATGCCCTAGTAAAGTAGTAGAAACTTTACTAGAACTTCTATTGGACTTTGACTCTTTTACTTAGCTTTGACTGTGACTTGTGACTACGACTTTTATTATGAAATATATTACATTTGAATTATTTTATTACTTGACACTGGCTAAATTCAAAAGATTGGGAAGCCAAAAAAAAATTCATCGGATTCTTTATGACATATGAGAATGAACACTTTCTTTTCAGAACATTCATAACATTTAAAAATATGAAGAAAAAAATGTAACAAATCACGTAATTATATCACAAGGTAACAATTTGTTTCTTTTTGAAACCATTTCGTTGCGTCATTTTATATCAAAACAATAAGAGTTATTATATTTATATACGTAAATTTACCAGACGAAGAACTTCTTCAACTTCGTCAAACGTCATCCACTTATACTTGACATACCTTCAGTTCGCTCGAAGCGTTTCGCTTCTCTCATTGCCTGCGTCCTTGCTCCCTAAACGGCACAATCTGGTTGTCTTCAAGTCTACATTGAAAAGGTACCTAGACAAGCATGTTTCATCTTCATTTACATAGTCACTTTCCATCAGGTGAGTCAAACACTTAGTCGTATTTGGGTAAATGAAGGCTAATTCCAAAAGACACTTGTACCATAGTAACTTTTTAACTTTCGCGATTCAAACACATAGTTAGGTTATATCTGACTACTTTGACGACCCGGTTGACGCAGTGGACAGGTGTCCGCCCTCTGCGCCGTGGGTCTTGGGTTCGATTCCCGTCAGGAGCACACAAATTCCTTCCCAAGGGATATTTGTGCTTCTGGTTCTGGGTGTATGTGTGTGTGATGTGAATGTTTCCGGCACCCACGATACAAGTCTTTGAACTAAGTGTGGGGCTGTGAGTGTGAATGCGTTTGTTTGTTTATCTAGGGACGTAATCGCGCTAAAAAAAACTATTTATATTTACCTCGACGCTTCGGCCAAGTTACATTGGTCTCGAGAAGACTTCTCGGGTTCATAAAAATAGTTTTTTTTAGCGCGATTAAGTCCCGAGATATAACCTAAACTATCACTTGTACCATTTTAACTATCTATGGTAAATATGGTATTTCGTCCACTTCAAGGTGCTAACTTTCTCTCACGCGTAAACTATCCCATCTCAAAACGTTTGCCAAAGAGATATCAAAACACTTAGATATATTGGATTTGCAGAGAGCCCACAATCCTTTCTCAAATAGAAAAAGTCCTAACAAAGCCGTTTAAGTCCATAAGTTGAGTAATAGTTATCTTAAACTCAAATACATCTTACTTTACTTACAGCCTTTGAGATTCAATTAAAAGTTTTGCACTGTTTTTCGTTTACCTTTCGCTTTGTCTACAAGAGACTGACTATGACAATAGTGACTACAAAGCTACTGTGGTTATAATGAGAAGAAGAAGTTATAAACAAACAAACAAACACTTTCTCATTCACAATTACAACACAGTTACATCACAGACAAAGATGCATGGAGGCAAAATGATAAACCAAAACCATATCTTTATATATATAAAAGAAAGTCGTGTTATTTACTCCACTTATAACTCAAGAACGGCTGAACCGATTTAGCTGAAAATTGGCAGGGAGGTAGTTTAGAGCCAGGAGAAGGACATAGGATACTTTTTAAGAACGTACATTTCTTTAAATTTTTTTTTACATTTCGACATGCTTTCCATTTTCTCATACGTCACTCGGATTTGGTAAAGTACTAGGCAAACATAAACATGAAGGTTGTAATAATACAGTCATGTGACATTGTAACGCATGCAGGGTATGGCTTCCTAAATATGCACATTCATTGACTGTTAGGCGGAACGAAGGTCGCCGGGACAGCTAGTTAGTATTAAAGAAAGATTAATAATTAAACGCAAGCAAAGCTTGAAAAAAACGGACTTCCCCGCTTACTGATCAGATCTTGATCAAAATTTAAATGGAACTAATTTGAAAGCAACATCTGTCAAACAAAAAAAAAACAAAATCGTTTCACAAATTACACACATAAAAAAAGCTACAGTCGCCTTGAGTACCACCTCCTTTTTTATTAAGTAGGTAGAAAAAGAAATTAATGAAGAAAAATTGCGCCGCTGAATTTCTTGCCAGGTTCTTCTCGAGATGGCTGTAATTTTGCGAATCTGGCAATAGTCATTAAATTTCATGGGTGCCTCTTTGGGTCCATGTGAATAAACGATTTTGATTTTGAACACGATAAGTACCACCACTTAGAAGTGTTTTTGTTTTGTAGATTATATTTCAGAGATGGTCCCATATAAATTTTATCGAAATCGATCAAGCCAAAACCAAAATATAAGCGGTAAAGTCGGTTTTTTTAATCTTTGCTTACGTTTAAATTATGCTTCTTACTACTTACGGAAACTAACCTGACGACATGATATTTTTAAAATAAAAAAAATAACACAATTCATGAATATTTCAACGACAAAATATAATTATTGTATATTAATATAATGTTTTTATTGACTGACTGAATAAATACTATATAATTGAATGTTAACTAACATTAACTAATTTATAAATACTTGACAAAATCAAAATCCTTAATTCACATGGGCCCCAAAGAGGCACTCATGAAAGTTAATGATTCTATTGCCAGATTCGCAAAATTACAGCCATCTCGAGAAGAACCTGGCAAGGAATTCGGTATGAATTTTTTCATTCATTTTTTTTTAAACATTCTTAATCTCTAATACATAATTTTATTAACCTAGGTGTTATTATGGTAGTCGCTAGAAAGAGCTTATGCAGTTTGCCTCCATGCATCCTTGTCATTAATATAGTCGATCGTGACATTTATAATACAGTACTAACACTAATAACAACACTATACACAAATACAACAACGATAGGCTTGCTACCTTACGTCGGTGACCAAGACTTTGCAGTTTCGACTCAACCAGCTTACGTTTTACAGTTAAAGACTTAACACAAATGAACAAAAATAATTTTGATAAGATAAACGTGTTTAGACAACTGATTTACTGTTGGCTAT
This sequence comes from Lomographa bimaculata, assembly GCA_948107665.1. Classification (NCBI taxonomy): domain Eukaryota; kingdom Metazoa; phylum Arthropoda; class Insecta; order Lepidoptera; family Geometridae; genus Lomographa; species Lomographa bimaculata. Next base: position 8,045,249 of record OX403610.1, on the reverse strand, counting down.
TCGTCTACAAAATGGCTACCGGAGTAGCTAGCCTAATTTAGTTTTTACTGCCTCACTGACTGGCATATGTTTATCTTACTCCACCGATGTGTTTTTAAACTGTCTTTCTGTTGGCAAACGCTGTATTTGAACTTGAACTCTACAGTGGTGTTTTAAATATTTTATTTTATTTATTCATATGCATTACATGTACATTAGGTCATAAGACTAAACTTAGAAACTAAATATTATTTCTTCCCAAGGAACGTTTTTGTTTCAGTCAACGTTATTCTATCGCTTACATTTTGGTGAGTGTGCTCAGGAATTACGTGATATAATTCCTTCATACCCTTTTTATCATCCGTACAGCGAAGGAGTGGAACTCATTGCCTGCGTCTTTGTTCCCTGAACAGTATAATCTGGGTGTCATCAAGTCTAGAGTGAATAGGTACCTTCTAGGCAAGCATGTTCCATCTTTGGCCGCATCGTCACTTTCCATCAGGTGAGATAGCGGTCAAATGCGTGCCTATCTGGTATAAAAAATAAATAAAAAAAAAGGTTCTGGGTCTGTATGTGTGTGTGACTTATTATAAAACGATTGTCTACATTAATCAAATCAAATCAAAATATTTTAATCACATGGGTCCCAAAGAGGCAATCATGAAAGTTAATGACTCTACTGCCAGATTGGCAAAATTACAGCCATCTCGAGAAGAACCTTTTTTTCGAGTTATTCTCAGCAAGCCCTTTCATTTGATACCCATATTGTAGGAGTGAATTAAAAATTACTTGTCCGCCATTTTGGGTGTTCCGCCATGTTGGATTTCGAATGACGTCACACAACTAACCACCCATTTTCATCCAAACTAAAAGTGACCACAAAATTTCAGCTCAATCGGTTGAAGATATCTGATTCAAAATTGAGTTGCAAGATTCCACCCGAACAAACAAACATACATACATACAGTGCAAGTTAAATAAAAGCTTGTAAAGAGTTACCTAAAGCTCTGCACAATACGTCATAGGGGACGTCTACACTGCATAATAGATGTCAAGCTAGACTTAACAATAGAGTTGCGCGCAACGCTGTCTTTGACAACAACAGCTTTATGTGAACAAGACTTTATACATTTTAAGCTTCCGTGCTGTGCGCGCTCGAGTTCTCATATTTCTACCGACTTCAAAAAAGTAGGAGGTTCGACTTTATGTATTTTTTTTTTTGTATGTTCACCGATTTCTCCCAATTTGTGGGACGATACTCAAATTTTTTTTTGTTTTTAGATTTTTTTTTAGATGTGGTCCCATATAAATTTTATCGAAATCGATCAAGCCAAAACCAAAATACAGGCGATGAAGTCGTTTTTTTTAAAGCTTTACTTACGTTTAAATTATGTTTATTTGAAAAAGGGTTTATAGTTGGTTGATCTAGGAATTACTAATAACATAACATAAATGCTTTCACTGTATCTTCCCTCTGCGCCATGGGTCCTGGGTTCGATTCCCGGCAGGAGCAACAATTCTTACCCTAGGGATATTTGTGCTTATGGTTCTGGGTGTAATGTGTGTGTGATGTGAACACCCGGCACCCACGATACAAGTCTTTAAACTAAGTGTGGGGGTGTCAATGTGAATACGTTTGTTTGTTTTGTTTGTTGCTTAACTAGCTGCGCCTCACGGTTTTACCCGCGTAAATTTCGGAATAAATGCCTCCGTGTTAATCCAGGATGTCAGCTACCTAATTTCATTCAAAATTGCACCACAGCGTGAAGAAGTAACAAACACTCTCACAAAGTTTCGCCTTTACTTTATTATATTAGTGTGATATTCTTATTTCCACATTCCTTTTTCCCAATAAGCGAACAAATCAAAACAAGATTCTCGTGCATTCTTCAAATTGCAAGACATCCAGTCGATACCCAATAACTATAAAACCTTGTTCTATGTCCGAATTCAATATGAAATCACGATTGGTCGCTTTCGTTCATTCGGGAGATCGGTCATTCGTTCAGATCGCGTGTGTCAGAAAATGAAGAAAACTGAACAAAAAATAATAATAGTATCTATAGTTTTGGCGTCCCGTTCGCACCAGCAGATTTACATTTTTCTCCATTTTTACCCGACTGCTCGACGAAAAGAATGAAAATCACGGATTCAAATTCGAATTCAAATTCAAATCTTTATTGCATTCTCTAAATGTAGATACAATACAATACAATACAACATACTAACAAATACAATACAATAAAATAACATAAAAAACAATCATATTATTTATATCTAAGTACAATGGGCGGACTTATCGCTAAAAGCGATCACTTCCAGTCAACCTTTGGATGGAAAAAGAGAAAAACAATATTAAAGAACGTAGGCCGGTTTGTGGTTATAAGATATGTGGTAGAAATAAATGACAGTACATTAGAGACCCTGTTGGGCACAACAAATTAGAGCAGAGGAGGACGATATGCTTCATTAATAATAATGTATTAATTTAATTCATAATAAGATGTCATAATTATGTTTTATTAACATTATTATTGTATTTTTGTACAATGTTGTTATAAGTGTTAGTGCTATATTATAAATGTCAAGTATTTATTAATTTGTTAATGTAAGTTAATATTAAATTAGTATTTTATTAGTTAATAGAATATATATAGTTTTTTATAATAAGGGAACTGCCCGGTAATATGACGGCTAAGGTAAAGGCGAACATTGAGTCCTCCACGTCTTATCGCCTTGATGATGAGTTTGGCAGTGCGGTGGCAAGCTCCAGAACACCCGCGGTTCAGAAAATAATCGAGTCGAAAGTTTTTGAGGGGGACTTGAGGGGAGCTGTCCGCCTACTGCTGTCCGACGATTCTTTCGCTCAGCATGACCCTGACACATTAGCTGCCCTAAAATCAAAGCACCCGGGTCCATCACGGCCCCTTAGCTTCCCATCAGGGCCAGACTTATCGTACACTGCGTTATCTGTCACAGTGGAAGAAGTGACACTGGCACTTAGCTCCTTTTATAGCGGTTCTGCGGCAGGCTTGGATGGAATCCGCCCGGGCCACCTGAAGGAACTGACGTCTGTTTCAGCGGGTGAGAATGGACCGCGTTTGTTGGAATGCCTTACCAGACTATCTAACTTTTTGCTCAGTGGGCAACTTAATCTAGAGGTATGTCCATACTTATATGGAGCTTCGCTGTGTGCTTTAGCTAAAAAGGATGGAGGAGTGCGACCCATTGCCATCGGTAGTGTCTTTAGGAGGTTAACAGCTAAACTGGCCTGCCGGTCTGTTAAAGAGGAGATGGCCCAGCATCTACAGCCGCAACAGCTGGGTTTCGGCACGCGCCTTGGGTGTGAGGCAGCTATTCATGCAGTTCGTGCGTTCGTAGGGGATCCTGTAAACTCAAACTACGTCGTACTCAAGCTTGACATTAGCAACGCGTTTAATACGTTGGAAAGAGACGTTATCTTGAGCGAGGCCAAAGATCAAATTCCGTCACTCTATCCATTTCTACATCAGGTCTATCGATTGCCTTCCAATCTTTTCTTCAATAAAGAACTTATTCTTTCCCAAGTGGGAGCACAGCAGGGGGATCCGCTTGGACTGCTCGTCTTTAGTCTAGCCATTCACAAGGTCATTGTAGACCTTAAATCTCCCCTTAACTTGTGGTACTTGGATGACGGCATCATTGGGGGAAAACCGGAAGACATATATCGAGATCTGGAGGTTCTCATTCCTCGCCTCAAAGAGCTTGGTCTAGAGGTGAACCCCATCAAATGCGAGTTTTACACCTGCTGTACTGAAGCTCGTACACACTTCACACAATTTAATTCTCTTTTACCGGGCCTTAAGGAATTGTCACCTAGCACGTTCTTTCTTCTAGGGTCTCCTATATTCCTTGACGCATTGCCTGAAGCTATTGTTTCTCGGAATCTACTACTTTTGACGGCTCGAGAGCGTCTCCAGCATCTTCCCGCGCACGTTGCGATGGTGTTGTTGCGTTTGTGCTTCGCTATACCCAAGGTTACGTACTTACTTCGGACCACTCCTACTTGGCTTTGTCCCGAGGAAATATCTCTCATCGACGGCACATTAAAGTCTACTGTTGAGTCGCTGCTCAATGTCTCCTTCGGTGAGTCCCAGTGGATTCAAGCTTCTCAGCCGATCCGGTACGGGGGTCTGGGGTTGAGGCGCGTGGGTGACGTTGCTTTGCCGGCTTTTCTTGCGTCGGCGCATGGGGTTGCAGACCTTGTCACTCGTATTCTTCATTCCGATGGTGACAGGGCGAGTATACCTTATGTGTCCGATGCAATAGAGGCGTGGACTATCCTCAACTCTGGCGCGTCACGCCCGAAATCTCCTCATATACAGAGGGCTTGGGATGACGTTGGGGCTAAGCGGCTCTTTAAGCAAATCCTGGACAATGCTTCAGGGGTGGACTTGGCGCGACTGCGGGCTGTGTCGCAGTCAGAGTCTGGGGCATGGCTGCAAGCTCTTCCGTCGCCGCACCTGGGCACTTTACTAGATGACAACTCATTGCGTGTGGCAGTGGCTCTCCGCCTGGGCTGCAAGGTGTGTGAACCTCATAGATGCACCTGCGGTTCTATGGTGGAGGCCAATGGTCATCACGCTTTGAGTTGTCGTCGTTGCACAGGTAGATTTCCGCGACACCATGCCCTAAACGACATAGTTCGCAGAGCTTTCGTGTCGGCGAATGTCCCTTGCGTGCTGGAGCCACCGGGTCTTAGTAGATCCGATGGTAAAAGACCGGACGGGCTGACTCTAGTGCCCTGGAAGAAGGGCAAGTGCTTGGTGTGGGACGCTACCTGCGTCAGCACGGTCGCCGCTAGTCACCTGAGTCGCTCGATCCACTCACCGGCGGCAGCTGCGGAGGATGCTGCGACTAGAAAACGGCTCAAGTATGCGGCAATGGAGCCACAATATCACTTTGTACCCATTGCCGTTGAGACCATGGGCTGTTGGGGGGCCGAAGCCAAAACTTTGGTCAGTGAGATAGGGCGCCGGATAAGGGAAACCAGTGGTGACTCCCGCTCCGGCTCGTTTCTGGTGCAAAGGCTGGCCATTACTATCCAGCGTGGAAATGCTGCCAGCGTCATGGGCACCTTTGCACCGGGTACAGTCAGGGGTGGGTTATTTTACTAACTTTTTTGACTGTTACCAAATTGTATTATTATTTGTAGGTAATACGTTATTATTATTATTATGTAATGTAAACTCAATATAAGAGAATATATATATATATATTTCGAAATTTTATTGAATATTTTTATAGACATCACAAATGATTCCAATATTAAGAAAAAAAAAATTATAAAATTATATTTATAATACTTGCATGGCTACGTCAATATGATTATGACGGCATAGAAAATATGCTAAAAAAAATATTTCTAAAGATAGGTAAATAAAAATTATTATTATTTAAATATCCCAACTATTTGAACGCGCTATCCTAAACATACCCTACATCCTGCCTTCCCCACTACATACACACACACATAAACACACGCAACCGTATAAATGTACTTTTTTGCAATATTTTTTAAGGCTTTTTAATGTCTCGATAGAAATGGTGCCTGATCCTCGTTAATCGATCAAAACGTTTTTTAAAGTTTTTTTTTAATAAATAATATTTGAGTATGGAACTAAAGAGCCGCAGCTTAACATCCAAAGAGCCGCAAGTGGCTCGCGAGCCGCAGGTTGCCGACCCCTGGGCTAGAGGAGTGAAGTGTAAGACGGGAAGTAGGTAATAACAACCGGTTCTCATGTCGCACGCAGCCGCTCGCATTTCTAGCTTTGTCTTTACGTTTTGTGTACAATGGCTGATGTTTAATTTACGTACAAATTTACACATTTCGAGGATGTAGATTGAAGGCAGGGTAAGTATATAACTTTTTAAAATATGGTTTACAACTGTCCGTTTGTTCTATGTTACATATCAGTAATTTTTAACGACTTCCCAAAAAAGGCGGAGGTACTCAAGTCGACTGTATTTTTTTTAATGTATTTTAATATTTTTTTTTAGTTTGAAAGATGTTGCTTTCCAATTGGTCCCATTAAAATTTGATCAAGATCTGATCTGTAGTTCTTGAAATATCGTCAATAATGCATATTTTGTGGACTACTTTGACGATGTTCTCGTTTACCCGGCTTCAAAAGTTACGTCATAACTTCTTCCGTTGTGAGCCGTTTTTGATGTTTTTTTTTTTTGAAAGCTGGTGCTTTTCATTTGGTCCCATTAAATTTTGATCTAGATCTGATCTCTAGTTTTTGAGTTATAGTCAATAATGCGTGTTAAATACATTAAATCTGATCAAGGTTCCGAAGATAAAGCGGTGAAGTCGGTTTTTTAAGCTTTGGTTGCGTTTAATCCTTACTTAATATTATAAATGCGAAAGTAACTCTGTCTGTCTGTTACGCTTTCACGCTAAAACTACTGAACCGATTTAAACGAAATTTGGTACACAGATAGTCTAGAGCTTGAGAAAGGACATAGGCTACTTTTTAACCCCGAATTCTGGCTGGTCCGGGACTTACGCAAAGCGGTGAAGTCGGTTTTTTAAGCTTTGCTTGCGTTTAATTATTTATATGTAAAGAGGGTGGGCGCAGAGGTTGCGTTATACCATAACATAGCCCCATAGCTGAAACTATATGCGTATGATTGGTTGATGATTTTTCATCTTTATTCTATTTGCCTCATGCACGTTCACAAAACGTTGGCCCGTTGGCTTAGTTGTGTGAGCGTTCGCATCCTAGCAGGGGTATCGGGTTGGAATCCCGGCGGGAACACAAGTTTTTTCCCCAAGGAAAATTTGTGTTTTTCGTTCTGGTTCTGTCTGTATGTATAATGTGAATGGTTCCGACACTGACACAGGTCATCAAACTTAGTGAAGGGCTGTGAGTGTAAAACGTTTATGTTTATTATGTTTACTTTTGCGGCAAAACTATACTTTAAGTATTAATACATGACTACTGTCACTGTGTACAGTAAATGAACATTGCCGATATCTTCTTCATATATATATATATAACTAGCCGTGCCCCGCGGCTTCGCCCGCTATTATCAAGTTAAAAAGTAGCCTATGTGTTAATCCTATGTATAATCTATGTACATACCAAATTTCATCCAAATCCGTTCAGCCGTTAAAGCGTGAAGAGGGAACAAACATACTTACACACTTACAAACAAACTTTCGGATTTATAATATTATAGTAGGATTCTTATGTACATGTGTATGTTACCTAACTCCTCCTAAAGGGTCGGACCGATTTTGATAAATAAAATGGTGTGAGTTCTGGTCGATCTAAGAATTATTTATGATAGGAAAACTCATGTTCTTTTTATGGATATGACGAAAACCTCTTGTGTCCAATGTCACTCGGATTTGGAAGTACTAGGCAAACATGAAAATGAAGGAGGTAATAATTTAGTCACTAAGTTTTTAGTATGGCTCAAACTATAAATGTGAAAGAAGTAAAATTCTTTATTTTTATGCAAGCTCTTGTACTACACAAGGTTAGATAAAAATATAAAAAATAATTTTGCTCCTCGCTTACGTGTAATGGGTGCTTTTTTATTATTTTCATTTATTTAATTTCATTTGCCATTTCTGGCTTTGGGCTATAGTTTTAAATATTGGCCTCGATTATGATGTACACTCACTAAATTAAATTTAAACTATCCCTGTCTCTTACAAAATAAAACACAAGACAGAGATAGCATGCATTTTAGTGCTGTCACGCTAGTTTATCAATTAAAATGTGAACAGCAGAAGCAGAAAGGCGCTTGTTTTTAGTCAACACCAATACAACACATACTCGACTAAGCTTGCATAGACATCTTAGTTCTGACTAACTTGACAGCACAGCAGTATGCTATCTCTGTCTTTTGTTCCTATTTTGTAAAAGACAGGAATAGTTTAAATTTAATTTATTGTGTGACATCAGAATCGAGGCCAATGTCTGAGAATTTGAAGTCATTCGCTTATATGATTCAGATGCTAGTTGCCTCTGACAGAAGGACGGACAGACAAAGTGCTGAACCACCTAAAGTTTACTTAGAGATCTCGCTTCGCTTAATCAAATACGTATTTTCTAAATGGGTTCTCCAATTTACCCGTTCAATTTTTACTCTCCACCGAACAAAATATATTACACATTTTGACTGATTCGCGTTCAGGTGTGTAAAGTAAGCCCTTTTCCCTCACAGCTCAATAAGAAAACCCTCGTTGCTTTATCTTCCGTAGCCACATTTGGGCCATATTCGCATTTGCCCTACATTCCCATCGAGTCATATTTGCTCCTATTTGCCTAATCGAGGTCTCCACTCGAGAACGCCGGTTATCGGCCGGCATGTGTCGTGCCCATTGCCCCTTCAGTATGGTAATATTTTATGTCGTTAATAGGATTTGCAGGAGTAGTTACGTGGATTATTCGAATTTACGTTTGTTTATATGATTTTACAAGCTTTTATTTTGGATATTGACATGCATTGTAAGTTTTAACTCAGTTTATATTCTACAAGGGTTCTAAAAATGGTTCTTTTACTCATATAATTACCCCTCATATTCGTTTTTCTTCAATACCTTTATTTATTTATTCAGTTTATAATATACAAAAAAAAAAAAATATACAAAAATTGTTTATTTGCAAAGAAAAATATTAAATTATTATTAATATTAATTTAGTTTATTACTTTATTTATTTGTTTAGATTATTTACTCAGTATATATTTTACAACAGGGCGGGTCCACAGGGAAAAAGAAAGAGAGGTAGACCTGTAGCTAGTTGGGAAGAAGACATCAAAAAAACAGCTGGCCCTAACTGGATTCAATTAGCCCAATCTAGAGAGGACTGGCTATCTTTGGAGGAGGCCTTCACCTACAGAGGAGTTCTTACAGATTGAAGAATAATAGTATAATAGTATAGGATTAAGGAAAAACTAACACATGTAAATTTAGGATCCAAACTTAATTACTAATAAAACTCAAAATTGTATGTAAGTAAATTAACTTAATCTAATCTAACTTCTTGTTTTATAAGCTGTAAGAAATATAAGGTTTTTTTTTTTATTTATTATATTTTACAAGAGTTCTATAAATTTTAGGTTTGGCTTCTGTTGCTCATATAATTAATTACCCCTCATAATCGTTTTTCTTCAATACATTTATTTATTTATTTAGTTTATATATTAGTTTATTACTTTATTTATTTGTTTAGTTTATTTACTCAGTTTATATTTTACAAGAGTTCTAAAATTTTTAGGTTTGGCTTCTGTTGCTCATACAATTAATTACCCCTCATAATCGTTTTTCTTCAATACATTTATTTATTTATTTAGTTTATATATTAGTTTATTACTTTATTTACTTTTTTAGTTTATTTACTCAGTTTATATTTTACAAGAGTTCTAAAAATGGTAGGTTTGGCTTCTGTTGCTCTAATGAATACCTATATATTTGACTAGCTCTTTCCCGCGGCTTTGCTCGAGTTAAGAAGTACAACAAACTTTCATCCCCTATTTTATCCCCTTGGGGGTAGAATTAATCAAAATCCTTTCTTAGCGGATGCCTACGTCATAACATCTACCTGCATGCCAAATTTCAGCCCGATCCGTCCAGTGGTTTGGGCTGTGCGTTGATAGATCACTATGTCAGTCAGTCAGTCACCTTTGAGTTATATATATTTAGATTTTCTTCAATACCTTTAATGTACAGACATCGGCCTGTTAATTTTTTTTATATGTATAGAATAAATTACTAGCTGCGCCCCGCGGCTGTGCCCGCGTAAGTCTCGGACTTGCGGGAATTCCGGGATAAAAAGTAGCCTAAGTCCTTTCCCAAGCTCTAGTCTGTCTCTGTACCAATTCACGGTTTACGCGTGAAAGCGTAACAGACAGGCGGAATTACTTTCGCATTTATAATATAGGGATAATAGCAGGGATTATGAAGGTAGAATTATATTAATTTATTACCAACTGTTACTAAAACTTTCGTTAAAAATTATTTGGCAAACTTTTTCCCTAACGTCTATATCCTTCATGAATGTTTCAGCGTTCACTAAAACAGCGTCCATTAGTTTAAACACTGCTGTTATCTCTAATGTTTTCTTAAATCCTCTGTATTCTAGATACGTTGTGAACTCTACGAGAACCCAATTGTGCGTCTTTTTCGGTCAGTACGAAGTACTTTAAAAAATTTTTTTTCGTCATGTACTTTATTAAACATAATTATAAACGCTTTAACAATCGCAGCCTCACACTAAGTTCTAAGACTTTCGGGACGACTCATTTAGCGCATTGGTTGTCTCTACTTTCTGCGCCGTGGGTTCTAGGTTCGATTCCCCGTAGGAGCACAATTTTCCTTCCCAAGGGACATTTGTGCTTCTGGTTCTGGGTGTGATTGAGTATGTAATGTGTATGTTTCTGGCACCTACACCTGTAATATATGTTTATATTTCAATACAATCAATGCGGTAGCTGGGGCTCCTGATTCAAAGAGGCTCCAACGAGCCAATTTCGTCACTTAACATAACGTAACATCCAAAAGAAAAACAGAGTAAACCTTAAGTATCGGATGTTAAAAGTCGTGGTAGGCCCCACTGGCTTCTCCTCCTCTTTATTGAGGTCACTGGTGGAGAGTCAGGGGATTTCTCCATCGGCTTGCACGACTCCAGACATCGAGGGGGTGGTCTTAGTGAGCAAGGTCATCCCTCCATGGTCCCAGTTTGCATCCGGGCCGACCGCTGGGGCAAGATAGTGATTGGTAGCGCGACCCTATCTTGCCCCACCTCGGCCAAGGACTGCTCACGGTGAGTATTTGTGGGTATATTTGTGGGTTCTAGCCCCATTATTTCTCCTCTAAAAAGGAAAATAAGTGGTAGGCATTTCCCCCACAAAAAATCCCTCCAGGCTTCTAGGTATCTAGGTAGGCTACCTCTACATAAATGATTCAAATTCGCGTATTTATAATTAATTTGTCAAATACCCTTATTTTAATTTACTCCATCTTTGAAGTCTAGTACCTTCATTACCTTTCCAAGGACTGTTTTGAGAAACAAAGCAAATTTAATATGGCGACTTTACTTTTTGGCGGTTTCTTTCCCACAATAAAGTTAAATAATTGCTACCACCACGGGCATGACAACGAATGTTTTCGAATTAATTACATTTAATAAACACATTTTCAAGCCACTTATGTTTTCATACACAGAGCAGGAAACTTACTCGTGCTGTTACTGAACAAGGCTCTGCTCTGTTATTTCAAAATTTTCCCGCGGCTTCGATCGTATTAACCAAGATATACAAATGAAATCATTGAAGCAAAAAATGTACCGCATTTTGCCGCAAAAGTGAAATAAATTTAACAAGTCCCTTTTTACTAACAATTTTTTTTAACAAACAAACAACAACAAACGCATTCACACTCACAGCCCCACACTAAGTTCAAAGACTTGTATCGTGGGTGCCGGAAACATTCACATCACACACACATTACACCCAGAGCCAGAAGCACAAATATCCCTTGGGAAGGAATTTGTGCTCCTGCCGGGAATCGAACCCAGGACCCACGGCGCAGAGGGCGGACACCTGTCCACTGCGCCAACTGGGTCGTCAAAATAAATTTAACAAGTCCCTTTTTACTAATTAATAAAAAAAGTACTAAAAAGTTATATAACACATTCACTACACACTCAATCACATTTGAAACCAGAAATACTTTCTCTAGAGGAGGAAACTTATGTGATCACCGGTAATCTAACCCGATACAGCTTCACACAATCACAAAAAAATAATCCGAAATCAATCCATTATACAATCTCGCATAAACAACTCCCCCAATGTAACATGAACTAAAAAAATCACCCTATAAGGCAGGGTAAAAAGTGACCTTTTCCCCCATATTTCAGGGTAATAATTTCATACAGGATTTTGTTTCAGCGTGAAATATTTGAGGCGTTAAGTTTTCAGGGAATATTACCTGGTGTATCGGCGACACCTCATCTATCACAGGCGGCATTACGTATTGGAATGGCAATAGAAATTGATTGAAACTATCTAAGCATAGGAAAGGAACACCATGCCTTCTTTGTTTACTGTTTAATACTACTAAGGCATCTTTAAGTCTAGGTAAGCGTGCTATATCATTAAACGCATCGTCACTTACAGTTAAGTGAGATCGCGGTTAAACTTTTTTTATGCTGGTTGGGCAAGCATTTTATCACTATCTCACATGATAGAAAGCGATAATGCAGCCGAAAATGTAGTATGCTTGCCTAGAAGATCCCTATCGGTCTTGGCTAAAAGACTCCCAGATTATACCGTTTAGGGAACAAAAACGCGGGCAATGAGCGAAGCATAGAGTCGGACTAGATTAAATAATAATAATTATGATAAAACCAACATAATATCGTGCTCACTTCCATCACCAAGTGTAAATCAATGTTGTGAAAAGATCAGACAAATCACATCCAGAACCAGAAACATATTTCCATGGGGAGAAAACTTGTGTTCCCGCCGGGAATCAAACCCGATACCCCTACACAGAAGGCGATCCTATTCCTCTCTTTACTCTTATCTGTTGGCAGCGTAGAATCAATGCGCCAAATAGATCGTAATAGCAATAGACATAGTTGCAATTAACCACTTCATCTCAACACGTAATCGGGCTAAATAAATGTTGGTATAACTTCCCTCGTTGAGATAAAAATAGTGGAACCATATTGCGAAGGATGATGAACGATCGAGGAAATAATAGGGGACATAATGACCATCGAAATTTTATCATAATCTTTAGTATGTTTGCGTTTATGGTCATACATGAATCATACTTATAAAGTCAGCTTGAAAATGAGAACGTGATGTAAATATATACTTTGTTTGACCTTCTACATATTCATGAACTCCTAGTTCTTTTTTGTATTTGATAATTAAGTGTTTGTGAACTGTGTTGAACTGCTCGTTGGCTTAGTCGGGTGGCGTTCGCCTTCTAAGCAGGGGATCGGGTTCGATTCCCGGCGGGAACACAAGTTTTCTCCCCAAAGAAAATTTGTGTTTCTGGTTCTGGGTGTGATTGTGTGTGTTGTGAATGTTTCCGACACCCACGACACAAGTATCGAACTTAGTGTGAGGCTGTGTGTGAAAGCGTTTATGTTTATGTAATATGTTTGCCCATTGACGCGGAGCGAGAAAGCGGAGCGGAGCAAGGCAATATGCGGAGCGAGGTTGGATACTGTGCCGAGCTAGGCTGTGGGTACTGGCGAATGGCGACGAGCCACTTCCCGCTCCGCTTCTCTACTCCGCGTTATAATATATTATTGTTTTTTTTATTTAAGGGGCACGTATACGTCAATGAGAGAACCTTATTTAACCACAACCAATTATCCCCCGTATACTTTTCCTCATAAAGGTGTAAATTGCGTAAATTACACCGTGGCGGTTACGCAAGGTCACGCGTGGCAATCTTTGATTTTTTATGGTTTTATTAAAATTTCATGAAAACCTGCCTTAAAACAAGGCTAAAGACATAATTTGTTTAGTAAATATATTATGAAATAATTTACGAAGACTAAGTATTTTGATACAAAATGGCGGAACGAAATGGTTACAAAAATACAAATTGATGGTATTTGCATGAGATTTGATAGTGGTTGCGTTTAATTATTATTAGTATTTGTTACATAGGCAAAGTCGTTAAGAAAGCGAAAGAAACAATAAATCAAGTCCAAACACTACCTGCACCTACAATGTCATGCAAAACACGTCGTTTGCAGCCATCCATCTTAAAAACTTGGATTACTGGAGATTACTGAAAGATAAATGAGCACAGGAAATAAACTAAACTTGTACCAAAAATACCCTTTTCGTACAAAACAGTCCCATTTTTTTATCCGACTGCGCTAGGCAAAAAAGGGTTCCTTTGTGGCATTATAGAGACCAAACGCGTGGGCTGATTTTGGTGATTCTTATGTCAATTGATGATTGTGCGAGTGCCTTAACTAATACTTATAATACTAGTTTTCACTATGATGTAGACTGAAAATGCTAGCATTATCCCCACAAACCTTAGTCGTTTTTTAAATGCTATTACTGTTTGTTTGTACCTATTGTAAATATTTTAATTGGTAAATAAAGGAAAAAAAAGCTTTGAACACTTAAAATCATAAACAATCTCAACCAGAACCAGAAACACAAATTTTCCTTGGGGAGAAAACTTGTGTTCCCGCCGGGAATCGAACCCGATACCCCTGCTCAGAAGGCGAACATGCTCTCAACTAAGCCAATGGGCAGTTCCAAAAAAAATGTGTAAAATAAATAATGTGAGCTTCCTTTTTATTTTTTTGCAGTTTGCTATTCTGGTATTTAAATTATTTAGTACATTGATTTGTTCACTTAAAATATAAACAATTTCTTTTGACTGTATCCATATTCAAACAACGGGCTAATTGCCTATATTTCCTAAAACTAAACTAAAACTCTATACAGCAAAGACCTAAGTTACCTACAAGACATTAACCTTATAGGTAGCTCAAGTGCTCAATCCCACTACCAGTGGGTAGCGTATAATAATTATATGTATAACAAGTGATCCGTATAATAGGCTAGATACCAAAAAAAAAAATCATCCGTCATTTACATTGTGAAAAAATATTTGAAGCCGTGCCCCGCGGCTTCGCCCGATTTTAACAAGTCAAATAGTAAGCCTATGTGTTAATCCTAAGTATAAGCAATGTACATTCCAAATTTCATCCAAATCCGTTCGGCTGTTAAAGCGTGAAGAGGGAACAAACATACTTACAAAAAAACTTTCGGATTTATATTATTAGTAGGATTGTATTTTTTACCGACTTCCCAAAAAGGAGGAGGCACTCAAGTCGACTGTTTTTTTTATTTTTATGTGTGACCTCATAACTTTTCTCGTGTTACCTCATAACTTCAAAATTATTTTTTAAAGGTGTTGCTTTTTTTATTTTTTTTTATTTTACGGGCTTTGTCGGTTAGCGACCACATCGCCCTGAATGATGTTGCTTTCTAATTGGTCCCATTCAAATTTGATCAAGATCATGATTAGTAGTTCTTGAAATATCGGCCTTCGACGCGCCGCCTCCCGCGACGCGCCGCGCCACACCGCTATGTCCCTGCATTTTAAATCTGTAATATCTTCGGAAATATTCATTTAAATTACATGCTATAAAGGGCCATATTGATCTATATTAAATGGACAATGTATTTATAAAGCTTAATTGGATATGGATTAATGCTATATTGCTTTAAATCACTTCGTAAATAAGCCATTATTTCCCGTAAAATGTAAAGGATAATAAATGGTTATTATGGGTTATCCTAAAGAGATAGACATATACCATCGCGGACGTTTTTGTTGACCTTTTCAAGGTGTACAATACTGTATTTTGATTTATCTCGTGGGGTTCAACCAGCGTTTGCAATGTAAGCGCAAAAAAATGTGTTTATTTACGACATCACATTAGAAACCTCTAAATTTATCCGTGTTTCTCTACAATATTATGCATGTTTTATACACGTAAACATTCCTTTTGAATCACTCTATCTATTTAAAAAAACCGCTTGAAAATCCGTTGCGTATTTTTTAATATTTAAGCATACATAGGGACGGACAGACAGCGACAGGGACTTTGTTTCATACTATGTAGTAATAGTAAAGTAATAGTAATAGTATAGTATATGTACTACTGTATACTATGTAGTATATAGTAATGATAAGTTACAATTAAAATTACATAATTATATATACCGATGTACAATTATGACCTAATATAAATACATATTATTACACATTATAATATAATACGTAAACTACATAATATAAGCACATAATTATAAATACACATGTCATGAATAAAGAATGGATTTAATGGGACAGATTACAACATAATTTAATATTTTTTCAGCGAGATAGTGAGCTTTTACTTGTTCTTTGAATATAGGCAGCGACTAAGTTGATAAATAATAATTAAACGCAAGCAAAGTTAAAAAAAACCGACTTCGGAACCTTGATCACATTTAATGTTAAATTTCAATGGAACCACATGAAAAGCACCATCTCTCAAATGAAAAATAATCATCAAAATCGGCTCACAAAGAAAGAAGTTATGAGGTAACTTTTGAAGTCGGGTAAACGAGAACATCGTCAAAGTAGTCCACAAAATATGCATTATTTCAAGAACGACTGATCAGATCTTGATCAAATTTAAATGGGACTAATATGTCCAATATTTTTTGATGATCTAACTGACTGACTAAATAGTTTTTTTTTACTTAGGCATCATCCGTATTCACCAAGACATATTTTAGATAGGTAAACCTCGGGAGAGTGTATTCATTTCTTTGAGCATACCTCCGTTGACGAGATTTGTGTTCCTATTAACGACAAAAACTATTTTCGTAGCTTATCGAATATTCATAAAATATTACCAGATAAATATTTTCAGATATTATCCTCATAGATATAATAATATATTATTTAAGAAAATCATACACATCTTTTTCTTACACGTGTAGAGAGCCCGAATAAAAACAGCAGACGAAACCATACAAGGAGGAAAAAGACTACGTAAATTTATTATCACCATGTAGTAGACATTCCACAATTACAGCTAAAGCGTTTTACTTCCACATTAATTATGCGAACCGCAAAGGAAGTTCCATTCCTTACCTGAGTCGTGTTTCCTGATAACTACACTAATATCGTCTTTGTTCGAACGATATAATCTGGGAGCTTTCAAGTCAAGAGTGAAAAGGTATCTTCTAGGCAAGCATGCTACATCTTCGGCCGCATCATCACTTTCCATCAATTGAGATAGTAGTAAAATGCTTGCCTATCGAGTATAAAAAAATATGTATATACCAACTTTATTTCATAACATAAACGCTTTCACACTCACAGCCCTATACTAAGTTCGATGACTCGTGTCGTGGGTTTCGGAATTATTCACATCAAACACAATTAAAACTAGAACCAGAAACACAAATATTCCTTGGGGAGAAAACTTTTGTTTCAGCCGGGAGTCGAACCCGATACCCCTTAGAAGGCGAATGCCACCCAAGCAGTAAAATAAGAAAAATAAGTTCACTTTTACGCAGTCGGTTTTTTGAGTTCTTAACATATTGGTATAGCTTGGTTATTCAACGAAACTTTTGAATGTTTTTTTCTAATATAGATAATAGTACCTGGATTACCGAGATGTGCTCGGTTCTTTATAAATTTTAAACTACGTTTTTTATAAATGAAACCTAGCTAGATCGATGTATCGCCCCCAAAACCCCCTGCACACTAAATTTCTTGAAAATCGTTGGAGCCATTTACGATATTCAGATTATATATATACAAGAATTGGTCGTTTGAAGGTATTAGATAGATAGATTAGATAAATTTCGTGTTTATTTTAACCGCAACAACTTGTACTACGGAAGAGCGAGACCCTCTAACTTAGGTATCTCCATACTTAAATAATGTAAACGTAAGCAAAGTTTAAAAAACCAACTTCAACGCTTATATTTAGGTTTTGTCTTGATTGATTTCGATAAAATGTATACGGGACCACCTCTGAAGTGTTGTTCATGGGAAAAAAATCGGTGAATATACATAAAAAAAAATACAGTCGAACATAGTACCTCCTCCTTTTATGAATTCGGTAAAGAGGATCCCGAACCCATGAAATGTATCTAAGATTTAGTTCACTGAAATAAATATTTGTATTATTTTTGTATTGTATCTAAATATGAAAACTCATTTAAACTATATCCTTAATTTATTATATTATTTTGTTTATATGTATTAATATTATAAACATATGTATTTATTAGTATTGCCTTATATAATTTATTTAGTTTAAGTATGCATATATCTAACTTTTTTTTTTTCTAAACTTGTATTTACATCCCCGTTTCACCGAATTATTTAAAATCTTCTCTATCTAAAGGTTGTCTGGAAGAGATCGCTTTTAGCAATATGACCGCCGATTGTACATTAAAATTAAAGTTTTTTTTAAGATATCCTAAGTGATTTATGTTATGTGTGACAATAAAGCGTTATCTATCTATCTTAATTATTATTATGCGTGCTTGTAAGTAAGCAGATGTTCGTTGCAAACTCATCCATGCTTTGAAATACAGTGTTTTATATATATTTTTATTATTCTTATAAAACATGTAACTGTATAATTAAAACAGTATAAATAAATGTTACATTCAGTCGGTTGTTCATGTTTTTACATTGACTCCAAAGCTAATATATCTTCTGTATTTGTTTAGGACTCAAGAACTTTACGTTCAGTTACAAATGTACTAAAAATGGAGGATGGTTTGTTTTTTAACTGACTTCAAAAGAAGGTTCTCAATTCAACTGTATCTTTTTATGTGTGTTTTTAGCTTTTTTCTAGGTGGACCGATCTTTATGATTCTTTTCAAACGACTACAAAAAAAGGAGGTTCTCAATTCGACTGAATGTTTTTTTTGTGTGTGTATTTTACGCGATATCTCCGCCAATTATAAATCGATTTTTTTTGTTTGGTAGTACAGAAAAGTAGAGAAATCGATCCAGCCAAAATCAGAATATAAGTGTTAAAGTCGTTTTTTAAGCTTTACTTGCGTTTAATTATTTTATTTGAAATCTGGTGCTTCCTATGTAGTCCTATTAAAATTTGGGAAAATAGCATTTCGTTTGTACGTTTATCATCCGTAACAACGCCTTCATACTGAATGCTGAAACTTACGTATATTATCCCATACTTGAACAACGTATATAGAAATCAAACAATTATTATATAAGAAAAAAGTTATAAGCAAGTAAAAAGTAAAGTCACAAGTTTTTCTCTATGAGGCAAAATGTAGGCGCGAGATCTCAGTTCGGCGGGAACGACTAGTTTATTTACCGATAGCTCGATTCGCCGTTAGAATTTTTAAATATTATAAATAATGTTTCACCGATACCATGATTTGAAGATAAGGCGTTTCACTGAAAGCTCCAATGAGCGTATTAGCATAGTAGAAATATACAAGTAAGTTGTCTTCATAGAGTGGTACCAAACGCGGCTTGTATGTTTTTTTTGTAATTTAAATAAAGGATTGATCTTTTACCGGGTCGTAGACAAGTACATGCTGCGAACATTGATTTATCGAAGCCTACTTAGCTATGATAGTTTTCTTTTTAACTTCGTTATATATTATATAACTACCCTGATTTCTATTCACATATGCAAAAAAATATTTTTTTCATGATTTAGTTTTGACTCTGTCGGCGTGGCTAATATGTATATTCATGCCAAATGACAGCCTTCATGCAAATGAAATCGTTTCTATTTTACCACCACATTTTATACTATTTTATTGTACCTACTTGTTGGTTTGTTATAATATACATTTACATATCACCTTTAAAAGTCGGAACGTACGAAGTACGAAGTCGTACCTTTAAAAGTCGGAGATAGTGACAACCCTGCGTATTCGGCTAGAGTAGGCATTTAAATCTCCTACGGGCCTCGAGTTATCTTACTTATATATGTCTATGGTATTAGCCTTTTAAAAGCATGATCATATATAGAGATCACATACCGACAATGACATCGGCCGCGTCCACCAAACAAGCAACAAATCTAACAATCACAATCTAGCCTTTCCAGACGCACTCTACATCTCTATACCTTCATCATGTCAAAGTGCGCCGACGTGAAAATAACATTCACACTTCGGTAGCCAGCGATAAGCCTGATCGACGGGGATGAATCAAAAAGGGTGTTAAATATATTTACCCGAGTTTTATGAGAAAGTTTTCAACTTTGAATTGTGAATATATTACAACATTATTTTTCGTAATTTAATTTGGCTTAATTTAATCCTTTGGTATTTACAATGGGTTTAATTTAGACGGCTACAAAAAATTCTAAACGGTTACCAAAATGGATAAATGGTCACCAAATTACGTTTCCTAAAATAAAATTTCCTGTAACAGAACCGAAACGGATAACAGTAGGTTAAGGTTTTTTGTTTATAATTAATACAAACATATTTATAATACGAAAAAAATTATTTATTTCATAATATATTAGGAAGCGTAATTTGGTGACCATTTATCTATTTTGGTAACCGTTTAGAATTTTTTTGGTTGTAAAATAAGTACTTTTTTGGGCGGTGTTTAAGCACAAGCCATTTATAATAAGCCATTACTATTTTACGCTACCCACTGGTAGTAGGCTTGAGCACTTGAGTTACCTATAACCTCGATGTCTTGTAGGTAACTTAGGTCTTTGCTGTATATAGTTTTAGTTTAGTTTTAGGATATAGGCAATTGGCCCGTAGTTAGGATTACCAATTTTATATGTTGCAATACTTGCAATGGGCAGGGCACATAGTATGTAGAACTGATGGCCGATGGGACCGAAAGGTTCTAAAATGGAGGCCACGGACTGGCAAGCACAGTGACGGCAGACCACCCACAAGGTGGACGGACGACATAATGAAGGTCGCAGGAAGACGCTGGCCGCTAACAACCGTTCTTTTTGGAGATCTTTGGGGGAGGCCTTTATCCATGTGGACTTCTTGCGGCTGAGATAATGATAATGAGTTTGATGGTGAGTTTTGCCGCGAAAGTGAAAAAATGGCGTTGTTGATTTTGTAAAATTTTCCAAAACCTGTGATTCTTCGAGTGTTAATGTGTAATAATGGTGGATTGTTAACCGTTAATACTTAGTGAACGTGCATAAGTGTAGGCAAATCATACAAAGTTGAAAAACGTGATTTTCACCTTCGCTCCAAAACTCCAATAGAAGTTCTAGTAAAGTTTCTACCACTTTACTAGGGCATGACTTGACTACGACTGGACCTTGACTCTTTTACTTGACTTTGACTGTGACTTGTGACTAGGACCTATAATATGAAATACACTTGAAATATATTATCACTTGACACTGGCTAAATGCACAAGATTGCGAAGCCAAAATTAAGAGAAAAAAAAAAAAATGAGTTTGATGGACATTTTCAATGGGGGTTGAAAAAGTGAAAAACAGCCATTTCGAAAAAAACGCGACGAGTTCATTGCACAGAGCCAATAGTTTTACGTATATTTAGAAAAGACAAAAAATATTGAATCAAAAAGAAATATCCAATTTTGGTTGTATATTTAGGAAATTAAATTAACACAGATTGCTTACATAGGCGATAGATCCCACTTGTTATTGTTACAAAATGCCTTCGGCAATTAATCAAGCGAAAAGATAAAGAAAATGTCTTTTAAATCCTTGTAGGCGTATGATATATCGTGGCAATATATCTATTCATTTGAAATGAAATGAAATGAAATACATTTATTTGACACTAAGGATAAGATAAACAAACAACAAAAACATGAAATAGACAATAAAATACAGCTTAAAAAGGTAATTAGGCATAAGTAAAAAAAGTGCCAAAAGGGTCGTGATTCAGCATTATTGCCAATAGGTGCTGATTTTCAGTCACAACCCAGAGGTGGCGGATCTAAAACAGTAAAAAATATAAAATATTGTTAGAATCAGAAGTAGAAATCATTAAAAAAATATACAAACTTGAACAAGAACCATTTTTATTAGTTTTAACAATTTTATTAATCACAAATCACAAACTTAATACCCGAAACTTAAACAAAATTATAAATTACACGCACGGAACAATAATTAAACAGAGTAACAATTACACACTTGCCATAACACTAGAACGATAATTAGAACAAAAGTGGCTCACGTGACCTTAAATCTACCGACAAGGATTCTTGTAGACGTCCGTCCCCTGCGAGTGCCGAGAAGCAAATAGCCCTGTTGGTCGAGACGCACGGCTTTTATAGGCAAACGGTGGGTAGTTTTTTGATGCGGAGGGTATGTTTCTAACACGGCCTCTCCTGAAAATATGTCGTCCTCGACACATGCTCTTTGTATGATGCCACTGAGACCCGACACGGTTGACACCAAAGACGGTCCGGCTTTTATGTCATGGTCTGGCACAGGCACAAATGGGTCGACCGCGTATTATTCTATTAGTGTTTTCGTCTGAAAATAACAACTTATTAAGAAAACAGTTCCATAGGATTGTACAAATACATTCAATCTCATACATTGATCATTCTATCCACATTCAATCAATTCAAACGTCAAACTATC
Source organism: Lomographa bimaculata (assembly GCA_948107665.1). Classification (NCBI taxonomy): domain Eukaryota; kingdom Metazoa; phylum Arthropoda; class Insecta; order Lepidoptera; family Geometridae; genus Lomographa; species Lomographa bimaculata. The sequence goes on along the minus strand of OX403610.1, from coordinate 8,023,095 downwards.
AAACATATCACACATCAACCAAACATTCATCTTTCTAAAAGTAATGCAGAGACGTCTCTTTAAAAAAAACACCAAACCCAGCGTAGTACAGCGTAGTCCTCGTAGGTACAGGTTATTCCTCGCCAGAGATATTTTCTCGTCTAGCTGACTGCTGTCGGTTATCCTGTAACATGACTAGACGCAGATCGTATTCAAACGTGTGAGCTGTCCGATAAACGGACCACAATCTGATCACACTGACAAGCTCATGTAGTCACTTGGAACCCAACAAACGCTATGGCACAAGCGCCAAGGTGAAGTGACAAACGGCAAGCGGCTAACGCCATTGTGACTAGTATTATAAGTACCAGTACATACACCAAAACCAATAAGAGACAAACGCTAACGTGTAGCGACCAACGCCCAGCGACAAATACCTGTGTGAATAAAACCACGAATATTATCACATAAATCAGAATCAACAAGCGACAAACGCTAATGTGTAGCGACAAACGCCAAGCGACAAACGCCTGTGTGAATAGAACCATCACATACATCAGAACAACAAGCGACAAACGCTAATGTGTAGCGACAAACGCCAAGCGACAAACGCCTGTGTGAATAGAACCATCACATACATCAGAACAACAAGCGACAAACGCTAATGTGTAGCGACAAACGCCAAGCGACAAACGCTTGTGTGAATAGAACCGTCACATACATCAGAACAACAAGCGACAAACGCTAATGTGTAGCGACAAACGCCAAGCGACAAACGCCTGTGTGAATAGAACCATCACATACATCAGAACAACAAGCGACAAACGCTAATGTGTAGCGACAAACGCCAAGCGACAAAAGCCTGTGTGAATAGAACCACGGGAACTATCACATACACTGAACCAGCGACAAACGCTGTGGGACAACTTACTCTCAAAAACGCAGCACAAGACTCTGGGTACCATGCACCGCTCGCGCCGCCACCGCACCATGTGTTCAGCCACAGCCGGTGTTGTTGTGCCGTAGCCACCGCTCAGCAAAGTAGTGCGTAGCGTCCGTTTGGCAGTACCTCTACTACTATATAAGGACCGCGCATGCCGGAATCGAGTTTTCCTGTAGCTTGAGAGATCTTTAAAACGAACACACAGTCGTTAAGGTTGAATTGACGAGGTGAATATCGCCGTCGGTTAACATCTTGTCTACCCTGATTATTCATCAATAGCTGACGAGCTCTTCACCTGGTGACAAAGCCGGGGTGCCGGGACAAAGCCCTGGTGACAAAGTGTTGGGTGACGATCCTTCAATAGCCACATCATGTATTAACGTGCGAATAACAAACAAGTGTTGTAGCTTCTGTGCCGATCAGGAGATTTGAAGGAGAAACTTTTTTATTCTTTTGTGATATTTAATACCTTCAAGAGTTTCTGAATGAGATTTTGGGTTTCTGTATCAGCTAATTGCAAAAAACTAAAACAGGATTGCAATTGATAAATACGTCATGTACGAATATATGAAATGCATAAGATACCTCTTGTTCTCAAGTAACTAAGGTAGTCGCTTTACTTTCTCTGGTGACGTTGTATTGGCTAGGTCTTTAACTACTCATGAGCTCGGCCTAACCTGACTTATAACTATGCACAGGTATTCTAGGGCGTTTGCAAATGTTAATGAGAAACCGACCGAAGTGAGATTTTTTTTCCTTTGCATAATAATTTAATACTCACGGTATTGCTCAGAAGAAGCATGTTGTCAACATAAACTAAACATAACCATTTTAAAGATTGCGCAAGGTATCGTTAATTATGAGGAGTACTGGAAAATTGTTCTATATACTACAGGTGTGGAATGACGGACACGGTAAGACGCTAAATGTCGAACCTAGTCATGGTGTTACCCGGCATCAGAAAATCTAAAAACTTATCTAAGAGGGACATAAAGCCTGTCAATTTTGCATCCTGAAGGGGCGTGTTTACTTGATTGTTTGACTCAACTGAAATGACGCGTGTGCAAAAGTTGTAAGATAGTAGGTATGCTTACAGACGACACTACCTACTTGGAGATCTATTCCAGGCGTCCATTATCTTTGCATCGACTTCGAAACCGAATGATTTTCTTTTCTTATGAACCATCGAATCGATTACAAAATTCAGTATGACAACCAGAATAAACTTACTGATCTACCTCAATAGATATGTCACTTAGTTCTACCGTGACACTAATGTAAGACTCGATACGTAGTAGATTACTTATTCTTTCAACACAAAATATCTTCGTTTGGTGTTGACTTACAATAGGTATGTTTAGGAACATCTTAAGAAATGAGGGTACACAAAGGGTACCGCTATTAATAAAAACGTCGACTGGTTATCCGACTGCTACCGCTTAAAGTATGTCGTTATTTCATTAGAGATTAGATCAGGGAGTACAAAAATTAACATAACATTTACATAAACATAAAACAAACGCTCTCTTCACATCAACAGATCCACAATATGTTCGATGACTTGTGTTGTGGATGTTGGTAAGATTTACATCACGCACACAATATTCACAATCATAACCAGAAACAAAAAGAAAGGGGGAGAGAACTTGTGTTCCCGCCGGGAATCAACCCCGATACCCCATTCAGAAGGCGAACGTCCTTCAGTGCTACTCGAATCATGTCGATCTCGGACACGCGAGCCACTCTGCGGATCACACCGTTCACCACTCAAGCTATGTCTCGAATCACGAGCACTACAGTTACTTGAATTATTTCGTGAAGCGTGCCCATATCGAGAATTACGTCGTTTACGCGACCTACCTCGAGTGAGTTGTTCACGGCTGCTAGTACGGGATCTAGTACGCTCCATTTTTACCACTCAAACACCAAAGTTACTTTACAAAAATATTAAAGGTAGCAAGTGATAAACCAAGCAAGCAATCATTACACTATTTACAACACAACATGAAAAATAATGGTTCTCTTGTTCCAACGTTTTTAGCAAGTTATTACTTAATGTGGGCAAAATAAGTTCTTTATCCCACTTCTGATGTTAGAATCAGAAGTAGAAATCATTAAAAAAATATACAAACTTGAACAAGAACCATTTTTATTAGTTTTAACAATTTTATTAATCACAAATCACAAACTTAATACCCGAAACTTAAACAAAATTATAAATTACACGCACGGAACAATAATTAAACAGAGTAACAATTACACACTTGCCATAACACTAGAACGATAATTAGAACAAAAGTGGCTCACGTGACCTTAAATCTACCGACAAGGATTCTTGTAGACGTCCGTCCCCTGCGAGTGCCGAGAAGCAAATAGCCCTGTTGGTCGAGACGCACGGCTTTTATAGACAAACGGTGGGTAGTTTTTTGATGCGGAGGGTATGTTTCTAACAATATATATATGTATATACACATTACATATTACATTATTATAAATATATAAAAATATAATAATTATATAATAAATAAATAAATATAATAAGTCTAAATAATATAAAACATACACATACATATACACAAGTATATAAATGTACATATGTATAAAATGAACAACAAAAAAGCAAAAAAAAAAAAATTAAAAATAAACAGGAAATTATTTGGAACAAACTACAATTAAAAAAAAAAAAGTAATTCCTTTAAATGCTGCCACATATGCTAAGTATTTAAAAAGTAAGCTAATTAAAAGAAACAAGCCAAAATTATTCATTTAATAGCTTAGCACAAGACAGTGTACAAGGAATAAGCTTAATGCTATAAAGAATTATCTACCAGCTTTCCTGGGCGTGTAAAAAAAGTGTTCGGGCGTGCATCTAAAAGATACGCGTATGTGAAAAAATAGATTTTAGAATGAACTAGAAACAAAGATTCTTATAATTTTAATGTTAAAACTATCGTGAGTATTACACATTATGTTATGTTATATTCGGCTTAAAACACGAAAATTTTGACTTACTTTGTAGTCAACTAGTTTCGGACAAATTAGTCACGCGCCGAGGTCCGAGCCGCACGCCTCTGCGTATCGCGCGTCTGACTCATCCTGATGAAGGACAACTAATTTGTCCGAAACTAGTTGACTACAAAGTAAGTCAAAATTTTCGTGTTTTAAGCCGAATATAACATAACATAAAGATTCTTATAGTCATCGTTAAGTACGGGACAATTGCATATATTTTCTAAAACTAAACTAAAATTATATACAGGAAAGACCCAAGTTACCTACAAGTCATCGAGCTTATAGGTAATTCAAGTGATCAAGCCCACTACCAGTGGGTAGCGTTCCCATCATGCTGGCGGCATTGCCTCTTTGAATTGCAATGCTACGTTGAGCCAAATAAGTATACCAGCATTTTGAAAAATAATTTGTTTGAATTTTTGTTTGAACGCTTTCACACTCACAGCCCCACACTTAGTTCGATGACTTGTGTCGTAGGTGTCGGAAACATTCACATCACACACACAATCACAACCAGAACCAGAAGCACAAATATCTCTAGGGTAGGAATTTTTGCTCCTGCCGGGAATCGAACCCAGGACCCACGGCGCAGAGGGCGGAGACCTTTCCACTGCGCCAACTTCCTTGGGGAGAAAACGTGTGTTCCCGCCAGGAATCGAACCCGATTAGAAGGCGAACGCTCACCCAACTGAGCCAACAGGCAGTTCAAATAACTTGAAAAATAAATAACATTAACATTGAAAAATAATGAAAAAATAATTTGAAAAATAAATAAAGATAGAATAAAAATTAATATAAACATTTAAAAAATACAATATACAAAATTATGTACTACTTACATATTTATGTATAACTAACACATAATCAGAACATAAAAGTATGTATCACAAATATATTGAAAATTATAATTATAAAATAAATGTAATATACTAAATAATTAAACGGAAACGGCTTTAAAAAACCGACTTCGACGCTTTATCATCAAAATAACTCAAAAACTAGACATTTCAATGACACCATAGGAAAAGCACCAGCTTTCAAATAAAAAAAGAATCATCAAAATCGGCTCACAACGAAAGAAGTTCGTAGTTTACTTGAAAAGTTCTTTTCAACGATATCACAAGGGGACATAAAAAAAATTTTTGCTCTTACATGTATGAGTGCCCCCTTAATATTGTCATTTATATAATTTTAATTGACATTTCTAGCTTTGGGCTACAGTTTCACACATTCTATGAGAATTTGAAGTTATTTATTTGTACTGTTTAGATGCTAGATGCCTCTGACAGACGGACGGATGGACAAAGTGCCGAATCACCCAAGACAACTCAGAGATGAGAAGAATTAATTACTATTAGAATACTAATAGCTCTATTTGTCTCTCGTCTTACAAGCATAAAATATATACATATCATAATGTTATATCATAAGAACTTTGGTTATATCATGTGCCTACGTTACCGCGAACGCCTAACGAATTTATCGTACCTTTGACACATAACGACGTGTAACGACGTTAACTCGTACTCGGCGCTTTTCTACGTCACTAATTCCGTTACCCTTGTTTGCGGTGAATGTGTGATATTATCCTTGAAAGAAAGCATTTTATTGTAATTTGATATTATATTTTTAATCGACTTCAAAAAAGGAGGAGGTTCTATGTTCGACTGTGTGTGTATTTTTTTATGTATGTTTACCGATTTCTCCTCTATTTGTGGACCGATTCTCAAAATTCTTTTTTTGTTTGTTACATTATACTTCAGAAGTGGTCTCATATACATTTTATCGAAATAAATTTAACCAAAACCAAAATACAAGCGGTGAAGTCGGTTTTTTACAAGCTTTTATTTAACGTGCAAAAAGAAAAGTTTGTTTGTTATATTTTTGCAAAATTTCTTTATAAAATTAAAAATATAAACTTAGTGTTCAAGCATACATATACTCGTAGTATGGGGTATGTGATAGGGGAATGCCTGTACAGCCCAACCTGAAAGTATGTTTAAAAAAAAACGGTTACAGTCTTAATTATTGCCTGTGCACCCGTAAGCCACACCTTGTGATAATTTCTGCTACATAAGGACGGATTGAAACACATAAAAAAATTTCGACTTACTTTGTAGTCGACTAGTTTCGGAAAAATTAGTTGTCCTTCATCAGGATGAGTTAGACGTCCGATACGCTGAGGCGAGCGGCTCGGAACTAGGAGCGTGATTCGTGTTTTAAGCCGTATATAACACTAGCTGCGCCGCGCGGTTTTACCTGCGTATGTCCTGAACCGCGAGCATTCCGGGATACAAAGCCTGTGCTAATCCAGGGTGTCAGCTACCTCCATACCAAATTTCATCAAAATTGGTCAAGCCGTTTTAGCGTGAAGTAACAAACATACAAATACACAAACTTTCGCCATTATAATATTAGTGTGATAAATCTATATATATATATATATATATATATATAGATTTAATTTATATATATATAATAAATATATATAACTCAAAGGTGACTGACTGACTGACATAGTGATCTATCAACGCACAGCCCAAACCACTGGACGGATCGGGCTGAAATTTGGCATGCAGGTAGATGTTATGACGTAGGCATCCGCTAAGAAAGGATTTTGATTAATTCTACCCCCAAGGGGATAAAATAGGGGATCTATACCTAATTAATAACAATACTTCTTAACGCGAGCGAAGCCGCGGGCAAAAGTTGATATATAGTAAGATAAGCCAAAGTACAGAAGCAGGGTATCTTCATCAAGATAAAAATGTTTAATAAATTGCCTACTGACATTTCAAACTTACCACTGCCACAATTTAAAAGAAAAATTAAATTATTTTTTGAAAACAATTCTTTCTACAGCCTAAATGAATTTATGGACATGCACTTAAGCAATAATTCTTTTGATATTGACTAAATTACCTCAAATATATTTTGACTGTTAATCATATTACTATTTTATTTTATTAATCATTTTATTCTTGACATACCTAATGCTTATAATTATATATTTTTATTTTATTACCTGTTGTCTGACACATTCTTTATCATAGTATCAATTGTTATTAACGAATTATTAAATTGTAATGTGACATGCCTAGAATAACGATCACTGTTATTATTAAGGTGAATAAAGAATCTGAATCTGAATCTATATAAATTCTCACGATATTTATAATTTTCAAACATCTTGTGATATTATATTTGTGAAACTTGTGGGCTTACCTCGTAAGCTTACAAAGACCAGCAAGCTTAAAATAAATTGAAACGATGGCTTATCGAGCAAACATTCTATAGCACAGATGACTTTATGAAAATTAAATATTTTTTTACATTGACATAAATATATTGACATGTTCTTTATGAAAATTATTATTATTATTATTATCTTTTAATTTTATTTCGTAATTTTTCAATGTGACATTTTTCATTTTATAATTGTATTTTTAATAAAATCTCATTTTAGACCTTATAATATGACGTGTAAACAAATGTTTATGAATAAATGAGTATTTGAGTATTTGAGTATTATTATTCAGACAGTGGAACAATAGCTTCAAGATCTGTTCAGTTTTCAGCAGTTTTCATGGAACGCTTTCTATTAATAGTCCTCTTCCTGCTATTAATGGTGTGCCACTGCCCTAATTGCTGTAATCAAGGGCCTTTACACGCAGCAATTGTCAACTCATTAGTAAAATCATCTATTATCTAATACCTTTAAACGAGCAATTCTTGTATATATGTACATATATAATCTGAATCTCGGAAACGGCTCCAACGATTTTCGTTCGAACGCAAGGGGTTTTGGGGGCGATAAATCGATCTAGCTAGGTTTCATTTTAAGAAAACGTCGTTTAAATTATTTTTTTAAGCCGACGAGTCATCCTGGTAGGTACTATACATCAAACTGAATTGACGTTTGTTAGTCTCACAAAAACTCGAAAATGGCTCGACCGATTTTGATGCTTCTTTTTTGTTGTGTTGGTTATTGTCAGAGCAAGGTTTGTATGTAACATTTTTTATTTTAATCCGCCGGAAATTGCACCCGCGCGAAGCAAGGGCGGATACCATTAGATTAAGATAGTATTTAATATTTTTTCTACATATTTTTGTATTGTAAAAAGTTACATGTTGAAAATATCTTTCGACACATTTGGAAACAGCTGTAATCCGTCCAGCCGATACAGAAATAACTTGTTTCAAACATACTAGTTCTGAGCGTGATTGTGTGTGTGATGTTAATTTTTCAAGCACCCACGACACAAGTCATTGAACTTAATGTGGGGCTGTGAATGTGAAAGCGTTTATTTATGATCGCGCTGCAAAAAGTCACCTCGTGTAAGCGCTAAGATGTAAACAAAAGAACGGCATTAAAAGGTTACACAAGACGCCCTTCGTCACGTAGGGCGGAAATTGCAAAGGGCGGACACTGTGCAAGGTGATAAAGTACCTACGTTATAATAAAAGAGCAATTTTATAATAGAACAATTTACAAGGTGGCGAGATTATTGTTTTAAAACTTAATCACTATTTAAACAATTACTTACCTTTTTACCGACTTCCTAAAAAAGGAGGAGGTACTCAAGTAGACTGTATTTTTTTTATGTGTGTTACCTCATAACTTCTTTCCACGTGAACCGATTTCGAAAGTTTTAGTTTTAAAGATGTTGCTTTCTAATTGGTCCCATTTAAATTTGATCAAGATCGGATCAGTAGTTCTTGAAATGTCGTTAATAATGCGTATTCTGTGGACTACATGAAGCGGTGCGGTGAAGTCGGTTTTTTTTAAGCTTTGCTTGCGTTTAATTATTTTATCTCTGTGAGGAGCATTTGACTACTCGCCTGATGAAAATGATGATGTAGCTAACATGCAACGCATATAATCAAAATAGGTTCTTCTCTAGATGGCTGTAATTTTGCGAATTTGGCAGTAGTCATTAATTTTCATGAGTGCCTTTTTAAGGCCCAAGTGTCTAGCGATTTTGAATTTGATTGTAGGATAGCTGACGGAACATAATTTTAGAGCCCAGAATCTTAGGAGGTGAATCTCCGTCAAAAATGGAGGGAACAATAAAGGGGGTACAATTTTTTGCGAGTCTATTTGGGGCGGAATCACCCATTTGCCAAATAGCCTAGGAAAAATGTCTATTTTTCTGGAATAACCATAAGGAGATGATTTTATGAGACTATGTTTTGGATTCCACCAACATTTTCCAGAGGAAGGCAAAAAATTACATACCTCTTCAAATCTAGAGCAAAAACACTAACCACGTGATATCGTTAATAGTGGATGAAAAACATTTAATTTTTCTTTATGCAACTCGAATCTTCCAAAATAATCAATGGATATTAGTATTTTTCATTAAATTAAGATATAAAAATGATTTTGTAATTTACGCCAAAGCAACAATGCAAACAGCATTATTACAATTTCTTAGACTAAAACACAATGGTTCTTATCATGACTTCTATGAATCCAACCCTATCTAAGTTTGGAAGGTAGTGAAAACTAGACCAGGCTCTCACGCAGTTAGCAAACATTTTACTAAAACAGAAATGTTTGAAAATATTTATTGGATTCTTTTTCTCATTCTCTGTTAATTAATTTTCTTTAAAAAAAAAAAATATTGTATTTCGTTTTTAATTTAAATATTTAAATTTTAGAATTAATAACTAACGAATACAATGCCTATCTGATATAACGACCATTATTTTATTTTATTTATGTTTTATTTTGGTAATTAATAATGACTAATGTGTCCCTTGTCAACTTTGTAGTGATAGTTCGAATTAGGTCTTCACGACACAGGCTTACCTAGTGTGAAGACCACAGTTTTAACAGTGAATATTATCAAACTTTTAGCCCAAGACACCAAAATAACAAAAAACCTTAGCTTATATTCTCATTGTACCTGTATCATAGATTTATATAATATAACTGTAATATTTGGAGTGTTTTTCTGTTGTAAATAAAGTTATTTTCATATTATTTCATTTTCATTCTCAACTAAGCCAATGAGCAGTTCCAATACACTTGCAAACTTACACACAAACTTTCGGATGTATAATATTAGTAGGATTGAAAATGGGTTCTCGCTTTATTTTTTAAGTGTGGAACTGTGAGTGTAGAAGCTTTTATGTTTATGTAATAAAAGCCTAGAGTTTTAATGTTTTGAAATGAATATAAACAAAAACAATGTTTGAAAAAGAGTTCCCTACTTTAGAACTCATTAAATTTGTATGAAGTTGCGGTGTATGTTCCGATGGAATTAAGAAATTGTTTAACTAAGGAAGAGGTTTGGTATTAATCATTAAAACTTGTTGAAAAGTTTACATTTCGTGGTGTGAGTTCTTTAATATTCATAACTAGCAGTGCACTGCGGCTTCGCCCGCGTTAATCAAGTTAAAAAGTAGCCAATGTGTTAAGCCTAGGTATATGCTATGTATAAATTTAGAAAGGAAAAATTGTCGCTTGAGGCGGGATTTGAACCCGCGGCCATAGGGTATCATGCCCTATTGCTCAACCGCTGAGCTACTCAAGCCCTGCCTGAAGCGACGAAATTAATCTTTCCTTATTATTAACGTCTTACGGGGACGTGTGACGTCATGTACCGTAACAGTTTATAGAAACTACTACCGCCAACGAGTCTAACATTGCAGTTAGCTCCACGTTGTGTTGAAAACGTCCACCCAAATCAATTGGGTTCAAGTCCCGCCTCAAGCGATAATTTTTCCTTTCTAAATTTATCACTATAGTTCTGCCTAGCATGGCTAATCCTACTTATATTATAAATCCGAAAGTTTGTGTGTAAGTGTGTGTGCAAGTGTGTAAGTGTGTAAGTATGTTTGTTCCTTCATCACGCTTTAACCGCTGAATGGATTTGAATGAAATTTGGAATGTACATAGCTTATACCTAGGATTAATACATAAGCTACTTTTTAACTTGATAATAGCGGGCGAAGCCGCGAGGCACGGCTAGTGCTGTATAAATAAAATCAATAATCTATGTACATTCCAAATTTCATCCAAATCCGATCAGTCGTTAAAGCGTGAAGAGGGAACAACATACTAAAACACTGACAAAAACTTTCGGATTTATAATATTAGTAGGATAAGTAATGAGTATTGTGGTATCCGTAACAATACTTACATTTTTTACAGAAGCACCACTTGTCTCTATATTTTAACGCCTCCTATTTCAGAACCTTTGTCGTCACGTCGCGCCCTAATCAAATAAGATCTAATAATGACAAAACCTATTCACCCTCGCACGTGCGTGATTTAATTTGCCTACCCTTATTCCCAAAGTGATTATTCGGAGTAGCCGCTATTATACGTTATTTAGCTGTGATATAACGTTATTTTGACATTATTAACGTTATTTTGACATTATTAACGTTTATTAAGCCGCTGTTACGCGTTATCAGAGTGAAAATGCGTTATATTCTTGCTAATTGCTAATTTTGTTTGTATTTAATTTGCGTGGGCTTTCTCAAGGGATGTGAAGACTAATATATTAGAAGTAAATTAGGTAGATATGGGACGCTACCTAGTGGTAGTGGGTTGAGCACTTGAGTTACCTATAAGCTCGATGTCTTGTAGGTTACTTAGGTCTTTGCTGTATATAGTTTTAGTTTAGTTTTAGGAAATATAGGCAATTGGCCCTTAGGTGTTTACATTTCAACCATTCTGGGAGACTTCAAGTCAAAAGTGAATATGTACCTTCTAGGCAAGCATGCTACATCTTGGGCCGCATCATCACTTTCCATCAGGTGAGATTGTGGTCAAATGCTTGCGAATCAGGCATAGAATAATAATTCGGTCATTATTGTATGAGTCATTTGAAGATATTCGTACATATTTCTTTTCTTTTTCTTTTAATATTAGCTCCGCAATCTTGTGCATTTAGCCAATAACAAATAATAATATATTTCATATTAAAAGTCCTAGTCACAAGTCATAGTCAAGTTATACCCTAGTAAAGTGGTAGAAACATTACTAGAACTTCTATTGGAGTGTTGGAGCGAAGACAAAGATCACGTATTCCAGCTTTGTATTATTTGCCTACACTTATGCACATTTACTAAATATTAACGGTTAATAATCCACAATCATTACACAACATTCGAAGAATCATAAGGTTTTGGAAAATTATACAAAATCAACAACGCCATTTTTTCAATTTTGCGAGAAAATCTCCCACTCGTCCTACCTACACATACAGGCAACATCGCACATTTTTCAGAGAATCGATTTATGAAATGTCAAAATCGATTTCTGTCATTCAAATATTACCCCACCTCTACTACCTACTAATAGGTACATATACTATAGGTATGTACCTATTAGTAGGTAGTAAAATTATCAAAAATCTGTTGATCCCCGTTGGTCCAGGGACTCCTTGAGAGAGCGCTTTAAGTATATCAATATTCTTACAATGCCTAGTCTTTATATATTTATGAGCATTTTACATGTCCGTAAAAATGTAAATAAATACAAATCAAACATTGACATCAATACATTTGCTACACGTAATAAATCTAAACTTGTACTACCTACAACTAGACTATCAAAGGTAGATAAATCGTTCGTAAGAAATTGTGTTCGTTTCTATAATTACTTGCCGGACTGTCTAATTAACTTGAAAGAGAAGCAATTTAAATGTACTCTAAAAAATATATTAATTAAAAAGGCTTACTATTCTATATCGATATCTTATCTTATCGACTGTTTATCGGACAAGATATCTATCGATTTCTTGTCCGATAATCAGTTTTGGAAATTTGATGACATCGATGGCTTAAAATTGTGTGACTTAGAAATATTATAAATAACATTTCGACGATTAATTCTGTTTGACATTGTAATACTATATGTACTTTTTATATTATTCTTTGACACTAGCAATATTGTTAATAATTTAATTTTTTATCTGACACTTAATTTTGAAAATATTTTATGTAATTTTGCAATCGTTATTATTTATTTTGTTTTAATGTACCTACTATAATTTAATGTATTATTTAATTAACAAATGTAATATATTTGACGCTCATAAGTGTACCATGTACCTACATAAAAAATAAACGAATTGAATTGAATTGAAATTCCTAGCGTGCGTGTTGCATGTAGCTTCGAGAGACTGCAATGTTAATAAAACTATAAATAATACCTACTGTAGGCAACTCGACGCCGAAATAATATTATTGTTATACGCGCGCAGCGCTGTGTGCTGTGTGGTACGATGCGGGGAAGAGGTGTACGCGCGGGGAGGGTGCGCGAGCGGCGGTCGCTTGCCGGTAGCGGCCGTCAGCCAGTCAGTGTCGTCGAGAGCCGGACCCGAGTGGACGCGTTGAAAGTTTCCCCGCACTCCCCGCGTCGTGCCACACGCTGGCCGCGTGCTTGCTTTTTCTTTGCTAGTGAGCTATTGTGCCGGTTGTGGTATTAAAAGTGCTTCTTATATTGACATTCCCCGTGTCTTTATGTGAACCCCGCACCTAAATCTCAACATTAATGGTCCTTTGAGCCTGATAAAGAATGGAGACACGGAGCCGATCGAAATCTCAACAGGATAAACCCGAAGAGCTAGCCGGAGCGACGTCGAGGCCTGGCACGGTGAGTCTGGAGGAACACCACCACCGCCGCCGACCTGAAAGTATCGCGTCGGAAACTCGATCGAGATCGAGTCGGGCTAGCCGAGATACGCTTCGGTGTAGAGCTGAGTACGAGGCTGAAGTACAACTGGCAGAAATCAAAGCAAGCCTGGTGAAAAAGAAGTTGGCTCTCGACATCGCCGAGATCGAAGATGAGTCTCACGAGTTGTATGAGTGTGAGATTCCAGTTGAACATACAAGAACCGTCGAGGAGTGGATCAGAGACACTGAAAACCCGACGCACGAACACGTGGCGCGGGCGCCTACATCCCGCCCGCTACACCCCGCAACGACCGAGCGCGCCCGGAGCGCGACCGCGGCGCCGCCCGCCGCGGCGCAGCCGCCGCCTACACCGTATTTTTCGCCATTTGCGCGTGTTCCCTACACTGCTATCCACATGAAACACTACGATTTACCATCCTTCGGAGGAAATGCAGCTGATTGGTTGTTATTCAAACGAATGTTCGAGATGACGACAGCCACCTACAAATTCAGCGAACTCGAAAACATCACTCGTATTCAAGCGGCATTGTACGGTGAAGCTAAACGGTCCGTGGAAGATCTATTACGTTCAGGGACGGATTCAAAAAGTATTATGAACGCGCTGGAAGAAGATTTCGGTCACCCGAACTTATTATTAGAGTGTGCGATACATAAAATCAAGTGTCTTCCCCGTGTATCGGAAAGTGGCCGGGAATTAGCGAAGTTCACATCAGTCGTCAGAAACAGCGTATCGCTTTTGAAGAATATTCAAGCACACGGCTATATTAATAACCCACAATTAGTAAACGAATTGCTGAGTAAATTAACACCGATTCAGAGATCGCAGTACGGAGATTATATTATGAAGCAAGAAGGTAAATATAGTGCTGACTTAAGAGTGTCGCCTAGTCTCGTGATTTTGGTCGATTTTCTCAACCATTTATCAAAAGCGTCCTCTTATTACGTCCCAATAAACGCCGTGCAAACTACGACTACAACATCGCATAATAATGTTAACACTTCGAACGCCAACATTCGCCGAGTTAACCCTGCGAATGCCGGAGCGTCTGCGAGATGGCATCAGCGTTCGCCGATAAAGCAGCGTGATCGAGTACATACGAGTGTTGAAGTACAGTCGCCGACAGAAATAAAGTGTATTTTGTGCGCGGAAGGTCATGAACTGTCGGACTGTGATTTGTTTCGTAATAAAAGTAGTGATGAAAAATGGGACTTTATTAAAGAAAATAAGCTATGTTTTAAGTGTTTGGTGAAAAAGCATTCGCGATATCAGTGTCACGCAAAACGTTGCGATAAATGTCGGGCGCCGCACCATACGTTGCTTCACACGTCGCGCACATCGAGCGACGTGGGCGCGCAACCGTCCCGACCGCGGCCGGCAACGGTAAGCGCGCGGGAGGGCGCACCTGCACTAAGGGTAATGGACACTGAGTCAGTGACGAACATTGGTGAGCGATTTTCAAAAACATTACTTAAAGTGATTCCTATCGTTGTATATGATAATGATAATAATGAATGTGTTACCTATGCTTTATTAGACGACGGAGCAACCGTTTCTTTGATAGATGAATCTATTTCATGTAATTTAAGTGGCCCAACTAATGCGTTAAAGATTGTTAGTGCGCGTGGCCAAAGTGTAACGGACGAAAACTCGCGTAGGGTGACCACACTTATTAGCGGGCCTAACGGTGAATGTCATGACGTCAGTCTCCGCACTATTAGGGACTTAGACCTTCCTCCTCAGAGCATGCCCGCCAGTGTCATTCAGAATAATGCACATTTACGCGATTTAGATTTATCCGTGTACGAGAATGCTAAACCGATGGTACTAATAGGACAGGATAATTGGGAAATTATTGTAAACCAAAGTATTAGGCGAGGTAAATCCGGACAACCCGTAGCTTCCTATACTAAGTTAGGTTGGGTGGTACACGGCCCTATGGGATCTGTTGATGGCTTAAGTATTGAGTGTGTGAATTTTATGTCTGAGCGAGATGAGTTACACGAATATGTCAAACAACAATTCGAGTTGGAAGCGATAGGTATTACTGAAGTGTCTAGGAAAAACGTTGAAACCGAGCGGGCTCTCGAGATCCTAAACAACACCAGTCGTCGTATACAAGGTGGCTGGGAGGTAGGGCTCCTCTGGGCGCGAGATACAGTAAATTTGCCGGACAATTATAATCACGCGCTTAAACGGTTGCAAGGGATAGAGACTAAGATGAGACGGGACACGGTTTTCGCAGAAGCGTATACTAAGCAGATTGATAGGCTTTTGGAGGAAAAGTACGCTAGGTTAGTCGAAAGAATACCCGATAAGCCCATATGGTACTTACCCCATTTTGCTGTTACAAATGTGAATAAACCCGGCAAGCTGAGGCTGGTGTATGATGCAGCCGCAGCTCATGGTGGAACTTCGTTGAACGATAACTTGTTGACTGGCCCGGATTTGATGAATTCCTTGTTAAGTGTGCTTTTCAAGTTTAGGCTTGGACCTATTGCGTATACGGCTGACATTGCCGATATGTTTATGCGTGTGAAAATTCGAGCAGAGGACCTAGGAGCTCAAATGTTTTTGTGGCGAGGGCAGGATCGCGAAAAAGACCCTGATGTTTACGCCATGACCTCAATGATATTTGGGGCTAAGTCCTCGCCCACCTCTGCCATATTTATTTTAAATAAAAATGCATGTGAATTTGAGCACATTAAGCCTGATGCGGTTCGTGCTATTCGTGAAAATCATTATGTTGATGATTATTTAGACAGTGTTCAGTCTGTAGAAGAGGCGCGTCAGCTGATCAAAGATGTATCTACAATCCACGCCGCTGGTGGTTTTGTGATAAGGGGGTGGATCACCAACTCCCCTGAGTTACGTGCTGAGTTGCCTGCTGTCGTGCCGGGTAAGGTAAGTTTAGATCGATCACCATGTGATACGGAACGAACCTTAGGAATGATCTGGATACCCGAAGATGACATTCTCAAATTTGACTTATCATTCAAGAAGTTGACAAGTGATGTCAAAAATGGTAAAGTGGTGCCAACGAAACGTCAGTACCTCAAATTTATAATGAGTATATTTGATCCATTAGGATTACTGTATTCATATACCATAAGGTCGAAAATCCTTTTGCAGAGAATATGGAGATCAGGTATAGGCTGGGACGAGGTACTTCAAACGTCAGAAGTGAGTGAGTGGGAGCGCTGGCTGTATGAGGTAAGTCGATTAGATGCCGTGGAAGTACCGCGTTGGTATGGATTAGTCGAGCCTAGCGATCTAGAGCTTCACGTGTTCGGAGACGCAAGCGAGCAAGCATATGCTGCAGTTGCGTACCTGGTAGGCCGAAATGCAGAGGGAAGTTTGAAGGCAACGATGATTGTAGGTAAGGCACGTGTTGCGCCATTGAAAGTAATTTCAATCCCAAGGCTCGAGCTACAAGCCGCAGTCTTAGCATGTAGATTGGCGCGCACTGTTATTAAAGAACTCGGGTCGCGAATAACGGGTAAATATTTGTGGACCGATTCTAAAACGGTTCTGAAATGGATCAGATCAGACCCTCGTGATTTCCAAAAGTTCGTGTCACATCGGCTTGCAGAGATCGACAGGTAATCGAACAGGAATGATTGGAGATGGGTTCCATCAGCGGAAAATCCTGCTGATGAGGCGACGAAACTTCACTGGCCAACCGATCCCAAACTGTGGTTCACAGGCCCTACTTTCATCGTTTGCTCAAAAGATAAGTGGCCTGAGAATGAGTATGAAGATGATGAGTGTAATGACGAAGAGAGAGTTGAACGAGTTTGTGTTGTCCAAGAACACACACCACCAATAGACGTAAGTAGATTTTCTTCCTGGACACGTGCAGTAAGAGCAGCTGCACGAGTACTCCAGTTCGTGCGCTTATGTCAAAGAAAACAACTACAAGTGTTGTCTCCTGATCTCATCCGAGAAGCAGAGATGTTGCTGATCAAGCAAGCTCAGGATGAGTCATTTTCGAATGAACTTAAAGCAATGATGACTGGAAAGCCGCTGCCATCTGGAAGTAAGTTACGTGACCTTGATCCTTTCGTGTATGAAAATGATGGACTGCTTAGAGTGAGAGGGCGTCTGAGTGCGGCAGAGC
Organism: Lomographa bimaculata; assembly: GCA_948107665.1. NCBI lineage: Eukaryota > Metazoa > Arthropoda > Insecta > Lepidoptera > Geometridae > Lomographa > Lomographa bimaculata. The sequence continues at coordinate 8,005,386 of OX403610.1, read as the reverse complement.
ATCTTAGCTTCGATGAAAAGCACCCGATCATTTTGGATGGACATAATTCCACCACGCGGTTGTTGATACACCATTTTCATAAAAGGGCGTTGCATGCAAATACGAATACAGTAATAAATTGTATCAGGGAAAGATTTTGGGTAACTAACCTTAGAGGGGCTGTAAAATCTGTAGCCTTGAAGTGTCAGTTCTGTCGCATAAAATATGCTCAGCCGTCGGAACCAAAAATGGGTGACTTACCCCCGCTGAGACTGGAAAACACCAGAAGAGCATTTGTGCACTGTGGCATCGATTACTTCGGTCCAATGGAAGTAGCAATCGGAAGGCGTAGAGAGAAAAGATGGGGCGTACTTTTTACGTGTCTTGTTTCTAGAAGTGTGCACTTGGAGTTAGTTTCATCACTTTCAGCTGATTCAGCCATAATGGCTCTGCGTCGTTTAATAGCTCGACGTGGTCAGCCTTTAGTTATTCTCAGTGACCGAGGAACAAATTTTGTGGGAGCAAACGCAGAGTTAAGAGCTGCTATACGCTCCTTGGATCATAAAAAGTTACAGGAAGATGCAGTCACGCGTGGCATCACATGGCAGTTCAACCCTCCAGCTGCTCCACACATGGGTGGGTGCTGGGAGCGATTAGTAAGGTCAGTCAAAACTGCGTTGAAAGCCACACTTACTGAGCGTGCACCTAAAGAGGAAGTGCTCTATACTTTATTAGCAGAGGTAGAGTTATTAATAAATAGTAGGCCGCTCACGTATGTTGCAACAGATCCCGCTGCGCCAGTGGTACTTACGCCAAATCATTTGTTGTTAGGTACAGCATCAGGGGCATCCACGCTAGGAGCATTCGATGCGTTAGATCTAGATGGTAGGAAATCTTGGCGTAAAGCACAAGCACTGGCGGATATGTTCTGGAGTAGATGGTTAAGAGAGTACGTGCCGACATTACAGAAACGTCAAAAATGGGTTAATGTGTCGCGTCCAGTAAAAATAGGAGACGTTGTACTTATTTTTGATAAGCAACAACCCAGGAATACATGGCCAAGAGGCGTAATAAGTGAGGTGTACCCTGGGCGAGACGGCCAAATTAGAGTTGTTGATGTAAACATTTGTAATAAAATTGTAAAACGACCTGTCGTTAAAGTAGTCGTGCTGCCTACCGACGGCAGTGTTATCGGCTAGCCGTAGCCTCAAACAAGGGGTGGAATGTAGGCAACTCGACGCCGAAATAATATTATTGTTATACGCGCGCAGCGCTGTGTGCTGTGTGGTACGATGCGGGGAAGAGGTGTACGCGCGGGGAGGGTGCGCGAGCGGCGGTCGCTTGCCGGTAGCGGCCGTCAGCCAGTCAGTGTCGTCGAGAGCCGGACCCGAGTGGACGCGTTGAAAGTTTCCCCGCACTCCCCGCGTCGTGCCACACGCTAGCCGCGTGCTTTCTTTTTCTTTACTGATGAGCTATTGTGTCGGTTGTGGAAATAAAAGTGCTTCTTATATTGACATTCCCCGTGTCTTAATGTGAACCCCGCACCTAAAACTCAACACCTACTATGACTGAATAATTTAAACGCAAGCAAAGCTTAAAAAACCCGTTCTGTTTGTTTTTCTCGATAGGCAAGCATTTTTCGGCTACAATCTCACGTGATGAAAATCGACCATGTAGCCGACGATGTAGCATGCTTGCCTAGAAGATACCTATTCACTCTTGACTTGAAGACTCCCAGATAAAATGTATATGGGTCACCTTTGAAGTACAATCTACCATACAAATCAAGAATTGTGAGGGCATAATCTAGGTCATACATTAAACTATATAACTATAAAATATACATTACTTGTTAATAACTTTTTTAAAAACAAGCTTTTAGAAGTCCGACGTATTGGATTTAAATTGACGTCACTTGATTTTTTGAGTTATTCTCAGCAACCCCTTTAATTTGATACCTATATTTTGGGAGTGGATTATAAATTACTTGTCCGCCATTTTGTGTGTTCCGCCATGTTGGACTTAGAATGACGTCACACAGCTAACCATGCATTGTCATCCAAACTAAACGTGAATACAAAATTTTAGCTCAATTCGTTGAAGATATCTGCTTCAAAATTGAGTTGCAAGATTCCACCCGAACAAACATACATACATACAGTGCACGCTAAATAAAAGCTTGTAAAATAAAATACGCGTCGACTTGAGTACTTCCTCCTTTTTTGTGAAGTCGGTAGAAATGCAGTGACGTAATATAACAATGACTAACATCAATATTGCTATTTCTCACGCACGAAACATGTTAAACTTTAACCTAAACTTTTAACTTTGTTTCGTTTGCCACCAATTTCATCTTTATAGCACTTTTTAAATTGGATTCTTCTACTTCAGTCATAAAGTAGAAGTTTAATTATTCCTACCAACAACTCAGAGTCTTATAGCTAAAGTTATTCCATAAAATTCAAAGTAAACTGCACAACTGAATATTCATGTATTCTTATGTTGCAGGACCTTATATCCTACATAAAAAGGAATACCCAACTTTTACCCGACTGCCAAGCAAGGGATTTTCTCATCTTGTATGTTCGTATGTACTTGTGTATATTTGTAAATTTCTTTTTTTTTATGGTAGATAGGCAAGCATTTGACCACTATCTCACCTGATGGAAAGTGAAGATGCGGCCGAAGATGTGACATGCTTGCCTAGAAGATACCTATCCACTCTAGACTTGAAGACACCCAGATTGTACTGTTCGTGGAACAAAGACGCAGGCAATGAGTTCCACTGCCTTGCTGTACGGATGATAAACGTAGAAGCAAAACGCTTCGAGCGAACCGGATTATTAATTTATTTATAAGCTGATATCTTCCAAACGGCAGGATGAATTTCTACAGTTAAGATATCGTTATGTCCTTAGATAAGTGTTAGAAAGGAAATACAGAATAGTGCATTTTACGCGATTAAAATCCGGTTAGTACCACAAAAAATAACCATCAAATCAAAATATATATTTGAGATGCAACAAGTTTGGACTACATAAAACGCGGCCATTTTGACTTTCTTTCTGTGCCGTCCAACCATGGCTCTCGTATTTGCCGTAGGTCGTGGACTCAGACGTGGAAAGAACTTCAAAATGGCCGCGTCAAAACTTATATGTATATATAATATATAATATACATATATGTATTTCGAATCAAGGTCTGAAAGCTTTCTGGTATTTTTGTTAGTGTATTAGAACTATTTGGAACGCATTCGAAAATAGATTTTGTTTTTCTGTACTGATGACGTCTGTCGCACGGTCTATCGAATTCAGTCAAATTCAATAAACTAATTTTATAACTAAAATTACGTTTAATTACCACAACCACGCAACATTTATTATTCCTTCATGGTAGCAGAGCGTAGTTCTGAAGTGGTACAGTTGGATTATAGTACAACAACTTCAATCAGGAAAAATTGTCGGTGCGATTTGAATTTGAGGTTGTTGAAGAATTTGCAACTAGATATGTATGTAGTTACCAAAACTATGTAGTTTTGGTAAAATATCGTAAGATGGGTCAAAATATGTTCAATCTGGAAAAATTGATCGGAAGAGAAAACTTCGCAACGTGGAAATTTAGCATGAAGACATATTTGGAACACGAAGACTTGTGGTGCTGCATCGAATGTCCCGATGATAAACCTGTAGATGCAAGTAAAGACGTGAAGGCGAAGTCAAAGCTGATATTGCTGTTAGACCCACAGAATTACGTGCATGTTCAGGAATGCAAAACTGCAAAACAAGTATGGGATAGTTTACAAAGGGCTTTTGATGACAATGGCTTAACTAGAAGAGTAGGTCTTCTTAAAGACCTGATAAACACTACACTGGAGTCGAGCAATAGTGTTGAGGACTATGTGAGTAAGATAATGAACACGGCTCACAAACTGCGCAACATTGAATTTGATGTAAATGATGAATGGCTCGGTACTTTGATGTTGGCTGGTCTACCGGACGAATATAAACCTATGATCATGGGACTAGAGAGTTCTGGGATTAAAATCAGTGCCGACTCAGTTAAGTCTAAACTCATACAAGAGGTAAACACATCAAAGTCATCAGTTTTCCACACAAATACTAAGAAAACTAGAAACAATGCGCAACCAGTGAAATCTAAGGGACCGAGATGTTTCAATTGTAATAAAAATGGTCATTTTGCCAAATATTGTAAGCTACCAAAGAAACAATCAGCGAATAAAGGAGAGAGTTCCAGTTTTGTAGCAGCATTCTCAGCGACGACGGTCAAAGGCAAGAATATTAATGATAAATGGTTATTGGACTCAGGTGCATCCATGCACATGTCAAGTAGAAATGATTGGATGTACAATGTCACCGAACCATCTATAAAGCATGTTACCGTAGCTAACAGAGAGCCATTAGCTGTGAAGGGAGTTGGCTGTATTGACATACACATAAGTCGAGATGATGTGATACAAGTTAAAAATGTTTTGTATGTTCCGGGTCTAGCTGCCAATTCACTGTCGGTCAGCACTATTGTGCAAAAAGGACATAAGGTGATTTTTACCAACAAGGGTTGTGAAATACAAAATGGCAAAAATGAAGTGGTGTGCACAGCAACACTAAGCAACAAGCTATATATCATGGACACCAGTTATGAAGTAGCACACTTAACATCAAGTTCTCAGAATAATAGCGCTTATCTGTGGCACCTGCGAATGGGTCATTTGAATGTTTTAGATGTGAAGAAGCTGCCTGATTGTACTGATGGTGTGACTCTGTCTCGGGATCAAAGTAATGTCACATGCACTCACTGTATGGAAGGTAAGCAAGCAAGAATGTCATTCAATAATGTCGGTTCTAGAGCAAGAAAACCTCTAGAACTTATTCATTCCGACTTATGTGGCCCAATGGAAAATTCATCATTTGGAGGTATGAAATACTTTATTACTTACATTGATGATTTTACACGAATGGTCCATGTGTAGTTTCTGAGAGATAAGTTAAATATTCTAGAGACATTCAAACATTTTAAGTTGAAAGTAGAGAATGAATTACATCATAATATTGCAAAGCTTCGCACTGATAATGGTAAAGAATACTGCAATAATAACTTTGAAAAGTATTTATCTAATCATGGTATAATTCATCAGACCTCCACTCCGTATACTCCCCAGCAAAACGGCATGGCCGAAAGAATGAACAGAACTTTAGTTGAACGGGCAAGGTGCATGCTGTTCTATGCCAACCTGGAGAAGAGCTACTGGGCTGAAGCGCTGGCAACTGCTGCATATATTGTGAACCGTTCCCCGACAAAGTCGCTACAAGGTAAAACTCCATATGAAATGTGGAAAGGTAAGAAACCCAATTTATCACACATGAGGATATTTGGCTCAAAAGCAATGGTTTATGTACCCAGAGAAAAACGCCAAAAGTGGGATAAAAAATCAGTAAAAATGATATTTGTGGGTTATTGCGAAAACACAAAGGGATATCGTTTGATGGATCCTGTATCACACAAAGTTGTGAAAAGTAGAGATGTTTCTTTTATGGAAAATTACAATGACAATGTCAGTGGACCAATTGATTGTGAAACTTATGTTCCAGTAAAGGAGAGCCAATCGGCCACTGTGAGTTCCGTCCCGCAAGAAAGTACAAACTCAGGCAGTCAGAGAAACAATATACGCACTCAGGAGTCATCCACATCTGTACCCTTGATGTCCAACAGAGACTCAGATATACAAGGTAATGCTGAAGACTCAAGTGAGTATGACACTGATACTGGAGAACTTGATGAAACTTACTATCCTCCACGTCATTTGAAACAAGATTGCATTAGTAATGTAACATTGAGGTCAACACGATCACAGAATAAACAAAATGAGGCACAAATTGACAAACAGGGCCTACTGTGTTTGCTTACTGATTCGACCGACCCACAGACTGTTGAGGAAGCACTCACTTCGCCTCAAGCTATAGAATGGAAGAAGGCCATGGATGAGGAATATACTTCCCTGATGAAAAATAAAACATGGACATGATCTCCCTCTAGGAAAAAAGGCTCTTCCTTATAATTTAAACATTTTAAAACAAAGACTGACCAAAGTGGGAATGTTCAGAGATACAAGGCGAGGCTTGTTATAAAAGGTTATGCTCAAAGATGGGGCACAGATTATGAAGAAATATACTCACCAGTTGTCAGGTACACAACTGTACGGTACTTATTTGCTTTAACAGCCAGGTATGGATTGGAAATAGACCAAATGGATGCTGTATCAGCTTTTCTGCAAGCAGATATTGACAGAGAAATTTACATGCAGCAGCCAGAAGAGTATAAGCATGGATCTCAGGTATGCATGCTACGTAAATCTATATACGGACTAAAGCAGGCCAGCAGACTCTGGAATTTGAAATTAAGTTCTGTCCTACATGAATTAGGAATGACACAATCGAAAATAGATCCGTGTGTTTATTATAATGCAGAAAATAATACTTTTATAGCTATCTGGGTGGATGATTTACTTCTTTTTACTGCAGAGGAAAACACAAAAATTATTTTCAAACAGAGACTACAAGAACACTTTGAAATGAAGGACATTGGTCGGGCAAGTCATTGTGTTGGTCTTCACATAACCAGAGATGGGGACAAAGTGTTGCTAGATCAAAAAAAATATATAATTGAAATATTAGCAAGATTTAGAATGTCAGATTGTAAGCCGGTGAAAACACCATTTGAGGTTGGTATGAAATTTAGTAATAACATGGAAGAGGAAAAAATTGCTGACTGTCCATATCAACAAGCAATCGGTTCCTTACTGTATGTGGCTCAAGGTACCAGACCTGATATATCATTTGCAGTAAACACACTGAGCAGGTTTAACAAAAACCCAACAGCTGCACACTGGACTGCGGTGAAAAGAATTTTTAGATATCTTCAGAGTACCAAAGACTTGAAGTTGCTATATACCAAGGATGGTAATGAGAAGATCACAGGATATTGTGATGCTGATTGGGCGAGTGATGTGCGCGATAGGAAGTCGTGCACGGGTTACATTTTTTTGTTGCAGGGTGGTGCAATATCTTGGCGGTCACACAAGCAGCAGACTGTGGCATGTCTTGTATTGTGTAACGAAGATGGGGTTGCGTTCCAAGGGAGGGTGTTAGTGTATTAGAACTATTTGGAACGCATTCGAAAATAGATTTTGTTTTTCTGTACTGATGACGTCTGTCGCACGGTCTATCGAATTCAGTCAAATTCAATAAACTAATTTTATAACTAAAATTACGTTTAATTACCACAACCACGCAACATTTATTATTCCTTCAATTTTCCAAAGTGAATTGTATTTAATTATAAACCTTAAATATATAAGGTACAATTGATGTTACGTTTTTTTTTATACTGGATAGGCAAGCATTTGACCGCTATCTCACCTGATGGAAAGTGACGATGCGGCCAAAGATGGAACATACTTGCCTAGAAGGTACCTATTCACTCTAGACTTGAAGACACCCAAAATATACTGTTCAGGGAACAAAGACGCAGGCAATGAGTTCCACTCCTTCGCTGTACGGATGATGAACGTAGAAGCAAAGCGCTTCGAGCGAACTGGAGGTATGTCAATCATAAATGGATGACGTTTGACAGTTTGTCTTGTTGTTTGATGGTAAAACGGGCATGGAGGAATTACATGATATACATGTAATGAAGTGTGCTCAGGAATTACATGATATACATGTAATTCCTGAGCACACTCTCCAAAATGTAAGCAATAGAATACCGATAGGCTTGCTACCTTACGTCGGTGACCAAGACTTTGCAGTTTTGACTCAACTAGCTTACTATCGCCAATGAGTCTTTTGGCTCGCCGGTCAATAGAATCAAGAGCTTCTAGCAGTGAACGTTCAATCATAAATACATTCATGAATTGAGATTGTTCTCAAAAACGATATAAGTAACCGGTAAAAAATAATTTTCAGTCCTTGCTCTTCAGATATATATATCTTAAACAGTAACAATAAGAACTAATATCAAAATTGGTTTCCCTCAGGATGTTAGAGATCAAAGTAAACCTACTCGCGTTATTGAGTTTGTGGCGACTCACGCGCCACCACTCAAACACGCATACACCCGGGGACCGATGAGCGCGGGAGAGCGGGGGAGTGGTTGCCGCGATCGTACGATGTATCTCGCGCCGCGACCCCTTCCAACGAACCAGTTCGCCAGCCGCCTCCGCTTGGGGCGCACACGCACCCCCGCTTCCCTCGCCTCGCCCGCGCACGTACACCGCACTAAGTACTAATAAAGTGATAATACCTAACAGTGTGTATATCATATAACTCCTTATTGGTGACCCCTACAAACACGTGCCTACGAAAATAAAAACAATTCATTCGTGAGGAGTACATAGTGCAGTGATTCAAAAAGTGAGGCTAACAAAGCTAACCTACGGCGGACATTTTGGTTTCATCAAAAACCAACATCACCACGCGGCGAACTTCAGCAACATCGCGCGCAACATCTAATTGCTGTCGCAACGCCCGGCCTTTCGCTTGGCCCATTGTGCCGCGCCACACCCTGCTCATATCAGCAAGTGCAGTTCACGACGTTCGCTTCAACAACGGGCGCAGACGCCGGTTTACGCCGAGCGCCGCGACGCGGCGATTTTGTTCCCGCCGTCTCATTTCGCGCCGCCTCCGCTGTGCAGGCGCGGCGCCGCCGGCGACGACTTCGACACCGCGCAACGAGTCTCCATTTCGTGACACGCGAACATCTCGCGATTTGATACGTGTCGCGATTCGCCGTGAGCCGCAGCACCGACGGGACCACCGAGGATTGCAAACATTGCAAACTCGCCGAGCCACGTGCAAAAAAATCGACGCGTCAAGCCATCGACGACGCACGACGACGACGCGACGCGAGCAGCCAGCGGTCAACGCCCCCGAGTGCGGGACGGGCTAGACCGCGTAGTTTTCAACTGTACAACATTTCCAGGGAGTATACTACGATTCCGGTGAGCGAACTCCAAAATACTTGCATATCTTTCCTATAAACAAACATTTAACATTAACGTGCAGTGTTGTGTTGTTTTACAACTATCAATTTGAAAAGGAACATACATATTTCCGTCAACTATCGTTGTGACCAGTGATCATATCGGAACATTACTCTTAAGCAATTCTCGAATTTTTTTACGGATTATAATGTACGAATAGCGATTTACAGAATTTACGTAAAAAAAGGTAGATTTCGGTAAGCATCTCGTAAAAAGGTAGATTTCGGATAAAATACCAGAAATGGTAAATTTTGTCATTTCGTTGTCGAATTTAAATTTTTTTTTTTTACATAAAAAGGATAGATTCATAAATTGTATTTTTTTTTTTGTCACGAAAGAGCTATATATATCGATTATTGTATTGTTTTATTTGTGTCTAATTATGTTTTTATTTTATTATTATTAATTAGTTATAAGCCGTGTTATGTTCATCTACGCGTAAATGTGTATCATACGTCCACGTCCGGGGCCCGTCATTTAATTTCCTGATTCCTATTTATTCCACTCATATTTCCTACAATTGTTGTATTGACTTCCGCCTCGTCACAGATTATCGTCACTTCCGGTTTTTTATTATTTTACTTCCGGTTCCTCTTCGATAATGGCAACATCTGAGGAGCAGATTAGACTGCTGCAGGAACAGTTAAAACAGCTTCAGGACAATCAGGATAGACGAACTATGGCAGTTTCAGTCAAATTGCCTACTTTTTGGGCCGATAAACCCACAGTGTGGTTCGGCCAAGTAGAGGCACAGTTCGAAATCGCGGGCATTAAACAGGAACGGACCAAGTACAGCCACGTTGTGGCAAAGTTGGATTCCAAAATCGCCGGCGAAGTTGCGGACATTATCGAACGCCCCCCACCCACGGACTCTTATCAACATCTGAAAACCGAACTTATTAAACGCTTGTCAGCGTCAGGCGAGGACAGAGTCCGGCGGCTTCTTGGTGAAGAAGATATTGGAGACCGAAAGCCGTCGCAATTTTTGCGGCACCTACGCTCGTTGGCCGGAGCAGAGTTTAAAAGCGACGACATAATTCGGCAACTGTGGATGCGCCGCCTGCCAGGCAATATACAAGCCATACTGGCTGCGCAAGAAGATCTGCCCCTGGAGAAGGCGGCTGACATCGCCGATAAAATACTTGAGGTAACCACACCTGCTGTGCATGCAGTTACCACGGCCTCGCAGTCACCCGAGCTGACGCAACTGGCGCTCAGGGTCGAGCAGTTGACTAAATGCGTTGAAGCGCTCAGTGCCGACTCGAGAGCGCGATCACGGTCGCGTAATGACAACAGATCGAGATCAACATCGAAATCATCCTCACGCTCCACCCTGTGCTGGTATCACCAAACCTACAAGAAAAAGGCAGTGAAATGCACTTCTCCATGCGCCTGGAAAAACCAGGAAAACAATTCGAGCGATCAGTAAGCGCGGCGACTGATTGCTCTGAGGTAATGAGTAGCCGCCGTTTATTTGCCACAGATAAGACTACGGGACGCCGGTTTTTGATAGACACGGGCAGCGACCTTTGCTGTTATCCACAAAAGTTAGCCAAGGGTATCGCCTCAACATCATCTGGATATCAATTATCGGCAGCAAATGGTAGCAACATCCAAACTTATGGAAGCATTTCACTACATCTGAACCTAGGTCTACGCCGCGATTTCCACTGGAATTTCACAATTGCCGACGTCGAAACGCCTATAATAGGATCGGACTTCTTAAGTTATTATAACTTATTACCCGACCTACGCCAAAAACGCCTAATCGATGGAAATACAAATCTAACCACTCCGGCATCGATAGCTCAAATTAACCAGGTTAGCATAAAATGTGTGTCTGTCGAAAGCACCTCACCTTATTCCAGACTTCTCCTGGAATTCCCTAACTTGACGCGACCTCCAAGTTTCCCACGGCTAGTGAAACACGCGACGGTTCACCACATCGTAACAACCGATGGCCCGCCAGTTTCCTGCCGCCCACGTCGCCTCGCTCCGCAAAAGCTGGTCGCGGCCAAGAAAGAATTTGACGATATGGTCAACTGTGGTACCGCGAGACCTTCGGACAGCCCTTGGGCCTCTCCTTTGCATATGGCCAAGAAAGGCGAAAAGGGATGGCGACCATGTGGAGATTACCGGGCTCTGAACGCTAGAACTGTTCCAGACCGGTATCCCGTCAGACACATTGCGGATTTCTCGCACAACATTGCAGGGGCCACCATGCTGAGTACAATTGATTTAGTAAAAGCGTACCAGCAAGTGCCCGTACACAAGGCTGACATCTGCAAGACAGCAATCACAACACCATTCGGACTGTACGAGTTTCCTTTCATGACCTTTGGTCTTCGAAACGCTGGACAAACATTCCAACGTTTCATAGACGAAGTCGTGAGGGGACTCGATTTTTGCTATCCATATGTGGATGATGTGCTTGTCTTTTCACGCTCGGCAGATGAGCATAAAGACCACCTTCGCACCTTGTTCCAGCGCCTGGACGACTATGGTGTCATGATAAATGCATCCAAATGTGTTTTCGGTTCTGACGAGGTGACCTTTTTAGGATACCGCATCAACAAAGATGGTACACGCCCGCCTGTGGAGAGAATCGAAGCCCTGCGAAATTTCCTTTTGCCAAAAACTGTGCAAGGCCTTCGGCGGTTTCTGGGGATGATCAATTTTTATCGCCGTTTCCTCCCTAACGCGGCCGAACTGCAAGCCCCTCTTATCAACGTACTAGCTTCTTCTAAACTAAAGGGTGCTAAGCCAGTGCCCTGGACGCCTGAACTTGAAGTTGCGTTCGAGAAATGCAAGGAGAGCCTGGCCTGCGCTACACTTCTTGCTCACCCAGTTGGCGACGCCACCTTGGGATTATTCACGGACGCCTCTTCAGTACACGTGGGATCTTGTCTTCAACAGAAAATTGATAACCAATGGCAGCCTTTGGCGTTTTTCAGTAAAAAGCTTACGGACAAACAAGCTCAGTGGCCCGCGTATTATCGCGAACTTCTCGGAGTGTACGAAAGTGTGCAACATTTTCGCCACCTGCTCGAGGTCCAACATGTGACCATTTATACGGACCACAAACCACTCATCTATGCTTTTACCCAGCGACGCGAAAAGCTTCCTCCTGTTCAGCTCAACCAGCTGTCCTTTATCTCCCAATTCACAACCGATGTTGTACATGTGAAAGGAGAGGATAACATGGTTGCTGACGCGATGTCAAGGATAGAAGCTATCACCTTTGAGGAGACTTTTGCAGCTTTAGCAGACGAACAAGCCTCAGACGATGAGCTCCAAAATGCCATGACCAACTCTTCTCTGAAACTAGAAAAAGTTTGCATTCCTGGCTCAGACATTTCCATCATCTGCGACACATCAACTGGTAAACCACGACCATTTTTGACACCTTCTTACCGGCGTAACTATTTTAATAAGATTCACAACCTCAGCCACCCAGGCGCGCGGGCTTCCACGCGTTTGGTGGCTGATCGTTTTGTTTGGCCCTCTATGAATAGGGATTGTCGGAAATGGGCTCGTGAATGCCTACCATGTCAACGCAGCAAAGTGTCAAGACATACCTCAACGCCCTTAGGTAGTTTTACCCCACCGACCAACCGTTTCCGCCACGTCCACATAGATATCATTGGCCCAATGCCTTCGAGTAAAGGGTTTCAATATTGTCTTACAGCTGTGGACAGGTTCACTCGATGGCCTGAAGTATGGCCTATGGTCGGTATCACGGCAGAAGAGGTGGCCGAAACATTTACCAATGGCTGGATCGCCAGGTTCGGTGTTCCTGCCGTCATAACCAGTGACCAAGGCCGCCAATTTGAGTCTGCCCTCTTCAAGGCTCTCTTGAGACATAGCTCAGTACAACGTACACGCACCACTAGCTATCACCCATGTGCCAATGGCATGGTGGAGAGGTTGCATCGCCAATTGAAAGCGGCACTCATGTGTCACGGAGGCACATGGTGCACCGCTCTTCCATTAGTGCTTCTTGGCATGCGAGCATCCTTGAAAGAGGACTTACGGGCCTCAGCTGCGGAACTCGTGTACGGCGAGCCTCTCAGACTCCCCGGAGAATTTGTTACTCTCCCAACAGGCAACGACACTCTAGAAGACGTTCATAATTTCACATCACAGCTGAGAAACCATATGGCCGATCTGAAGCCTGTCGCAGGCTCGCATCATTCAGAACGGCGCCCTTTTGTATTCAAAGAGCTGTCCACATGCACACATGTGCTGCTCCGAGACGACTCCGTCAGGGCATCACTGAAGCCACCTTACACTGGACCTCACCCGGTTATTAGCAGAAACGACAAAACAATCTGCATAACTGTGGGAAACAGGGAAGTTCAAGTGAGTCTGGATCGGGTGAAGCCAGCCTTTATCGAAGGGGAACCAACGTCAATTCCACATCCTCTTGCATCGACTCCAACCCATTTCCAATCCACACTACCAGCCCCAGTCCCACCTAAACTTTCATCTCAGGCAGCTCCGCAATCTTTCCCAAACCCACCAACTCCCAAATACGTTACTCGATCAGGACGTCGCGTTCATTTTAAGACGCCGATTGATGTATAAAAATTTTACTTAGGACTAGTTCATAAGAAATAAGCTGTAAAAATTTGTTCAACTAATGTTTTTGTTATTCTTATTATTGTACCTATACTTTATTATTGTTCCCTTTTGGGGGTACTTTTCTCCGTGGGTGGGTGGTGTGGCGACTCACGCGCCACCACTCAAACACGCATACACCCGGGGACCGATGAGCGCGGGAGAGCGGGGGAGTGGTTGCCGCGATCGTACGATGTATCTCGCGCCGCGACCCCTTCCAACGAACCAGTTCGCCAGCCGCCTCCGCTTGGGGCGCACACGCACCCCCGCTTCCCTCGCCTCGCCCGCGCACGTACACCGCACTAAGTACTAATAAAGTGATAATACCTAACAGTGTGTATATCATATAACTCCTTAAGTTTAATTCATCGCTTTGTTTGAAAACAATATTGGGTGCGCTCTGATATTACATTTGAAACTTGATATAAAAGATGTTTTTATTGTGAATTCTATTACATTTATGTTACACTTTATTATTGAAGTGACTTCTTTTAGGAGGCTTCTTATAATATAGATTCTGAAATTCTGATCCGCATCATTTTTGTGTGACGAAATATGGTGGAGGTATACACTGAGATGAATAATTAAAATGTCATGTAAATGGTTTGATAATTATATAGATTACGTTAGATAGATAGATAAATAAATTCTTTATTTGCACACCAAAATAAATAACACTTACAAAGAAATCTTAAATATAACATAGGAGCACAAAGGGCGGTCTTATCGCTCAAAGCGATTTCTTCCAGACAACCAAAGGGAGATGATAAAAATATTACAAACAGGGACGGTGGTGTACCTCGACACAAATTTAAATTAATAAATGTACTTATACATACTTATTAATATTACATACATAATATACATACAAAAAAACCTACATAAATAATAACAATATATTATAAACATACACAAACTAATATATATTATTATATATATATACATTATATGACTAATAAGGGACATTCATAGCTTAACTTAATTGAGAGTGATACCATTTTTTTATTTGTTCTTTAAAAGTGTGTAGTGATTGAGAGCTATAGATACGTATATAGATACGTTATGTGGGTAAAGGGGTTGAAAACGTAAAACAAAACATATTTTGGTTTTGGCTTGATCGATTTCGATAAAATTGATGTGGGACCACCTCTGAAGTATAATCTACTAAACAAAAAAAAACATCAAAATCGATTCATAATTGGTGGAGATATCGCGTAACATAAACTAAAAAAAAATACAATCGAATTGAGAACCTCCTTTTTTGAAGTCGGTTGAAAATACGTGTCCAATATTTTTTGATATTGAAAATGACGGACTAAATAGAATTCTTCAATTCTTCAGACATCTAGCTGGATTTTTTTATTAACAGCAGAATACAGTTTAAGATCTAATCAATTATGCGTTAGAACTCAATAGGATTTCCGATTGGAGTGACATTTAACGTTGTTTGTAGGTTAGCAAGAACCCATTTGAGACATTCAATGGAGGGGGGAGGGGGGGGTCAATACCGGAATGTCTCCTACAACACGATACTTAATAACCGTTTTTCTCGGAATTCCAAACTTGATTTTTAAATTGAACCACAACTAACCTGAACAGTATAATCTGGGTGTCTTCAAGTCTAGAGTGAATAGGTACCTTCTAGGCAAGCATGTTCCATCTTTGGCCGCATCGTCACTTTCCATCAGGTGAGATAGCGGTCAAAAGCTTGCCTATCAAGTAAAAAAAAAAAAAACAAAAAAAAAAAACAGGCGTCGAATCTGTGTGATATGAAAAAACACCTTCTTTTACACGTGGGTAATGTGTTTCTTTGTATGTATTTATATTGGGCAAATGCGTGGACCGTTTTAGATGATTCTTACTTCTTTTTCTACCGACTTCACAAAAAAGGACTACTCAAGTCGACTGTATTTTTTTATATTTTTTATGTGTTACCTCATAACGTCTTCAAACGTGAACCGATATTGTTTTTTTTTTGTTTGAAAGATGTTGCTTTCCAATTGGTCCCATTTCAGTTTGATCAAGATCTGATCAGTAGTTCTTGAAATATCATCAATAGTGCTTGTTTAGTACATCTAATTTTATTTAAGTTCCGAAGATAAAGCCGTGAAGTCAGTTTTTTTAAGTATTTTTAATCAGTATTACATTAGGTTTACAGGACAAACTGTCGAACGTCATCCTTATATGGTTGACATACCGGTTCGTTCGAAGCGTTTCGCTTCTACGTTTATCATCCGTACAGCAAAGGAATGCAACTCATTACCTGGCGTCTTTGTTCCCTGAACGGTACAATCTGGGTGTCACTAATTCTAGAGTAAATAGAATAGAATAGAATATAAATTTATTTGTATGAGCTACATCAATTACTATTATAAGGAATAAATACAATGAAATTAAAAAAACTTACTACCCTAATAATTAATGTGCACTCACACAAAATGGTCCTAACTCAGCATAATATCGAAGAAGGTAGTCACCCACTTATCTCCGACGCTAGTATTCTGTTGGAACCATTCTAGTGAGATCACGGCCCGCATACGGTGCATATAAGCAAATTTATGACAATCAAAGTGGTGGCAGGTACAGATAAATCTAAAAACTGATCAATAAATAGTTACCTTGTTGCAAGCATATTCCATTTTCGGCCGCATCGTTACTTTCCATAAGGTGAGATAGCGGTCAAATGCTCGCCTATCTAGCATAAAAAAACCTTCACTGAGAAAAGTGTCTCGTTGCTGTTACTTACATTCTAGTGCTATATGTGACTAACATTCTAGTGCTATATGTGACTTTAGTACACTCATAATAGTTTAGTACACTCATGATTTTAATAGTTTAGTACACTCAAAATTATTTAGTAATAACTAGCTTATTTTGTAAAAATAACGTAGTAACTGTAATTTTGACTGAAAAACGTGTTTCTGAGAACTTTGACGACCCAGTTGGCGCAGTGGACAGGTCTCCGCCCTCTGCGCCGTGGGTCCTGGGTTCGATTCCCGACAGGAGCACAAATTCCTTCCCAAGGGATATTTGTGCTTCTGGTTCTAGGTGCATTTGTTTGTGTGATATGTAAATGTATCCGGCACCCACGATACAAATCTTTGAACTTAGTGTGGGACTGTGAGTGTGAATGCGTTTGTTTCGTTTCTGAGAACTTTAATAGTACAGTTGTCCCAAATTTGTATCCAAATATTTGATTCACCGTAATCGGGTAAAAATAAATAAAAGACAATAATAAAATATTTTATTTAATTAAAAACTAACAGCTGGGTACAAAAATACAATAAATAACATATAAACGTAAATAATATATAAACATACATGTAAACTCTTTAACACTCACAGCCCCACACTAAGTTCGATGACTTGAGTCGTCGGTGCCGGAAACATTTTCATCACACACACAATTTCAACCAGAATTAGAAGCACAATTTTTTCTTGGAAAGGAGAAAACTTGTGCTCCAGCCAGGAATCGAACCCGATACCCAAGGCGAACCAAGTAAATATTTATTTAACTAAAGGCCAATTAAAAGTTTTCACTGATAATTTTTTCATTTATTTATTCCAGAACAAAATTGTATGGGAATTATTATTTTAAAATATAAACATTACAAAATAAATTCAATTAAACTACACTATAATTACATTATAACTAATTACTAGAATAAAATTAAAATTAAAATAAATAAATTAAAATCAACAGACAATTACATTTAAAAACAATTATGTATGATATTATTATGTCCTTACAAATAAAATATTATGTCAAAAAGTTACAATTGTCTTTATCATTTAAATATTCAGAGACAGAGTAGTAGCATTTCTCCAACAAAAAACTTTTAAGACTCATTTTAAAAGTATGTGCACTGTAGATTGTTTTAAACCGTATCGGTAACTTATTAAAAAGTTTTAGGGCTAGGACTCGGACGCAGTGGCTAGCTATTCGTAAATTTGGCATTTATTTTTATTAAGTATAGTTCTTTAAATACCGTTAACTTTTTTTAATAAGTATAGTTCTTTAAATACCGTTAAAATAAAACTTAAAATACCTACTCTTTGCTGCTCAAGTATACTTGGTAACTTTGGAACTCTTTACAAACTTATCACTTAGTTCTAAATTTAAATTTAATTATAGCCGCCCAATTAGTTATTTCATGCACGTGAAATAACTCAAATAAGCAATTTGGGTAACTTGGAGGGAATAGGGTTGACACTCTTCTTTTCATTTAATCTTTTTTTTAATTCTAGATAGATAAGCATTTAGCCGCTATCTCACCTGATGGAGAGTGGTCTAGTGTGTTTACCAGCTTCGATCACATCGTCACTTACCATCAGGTGAGATAGTGGTCAAACACTAGCCTGTCACTAATAAAGAAAGAAAGAGTGATGATGCGGCCGAAGATGTATCATTTTTTGCTTTTTTTTTAAATTGTAATTGTAATGCTCGTCTGTTACTATAAATACATCAATTTCAAAATTCAAATTTTGGGGGCTGAGTCACCCACGTCCGTAGGAGGATACCCCTTAAGTCTGACTCCCTACACGTGGTCCCCGGGTGGTGCTAATCAGGTGACATTTGAGAGGTGGTAGAGCATTTTGTGAGTTGCTCGCCTGGCTTGCTACCAAAGTAGCTTACCACCATCAAGTTGAAAGTCTGCCGCCAAGCCAAATACGGTGTTCCCGCAGTTATCCTTGAGAGCCTGCGTATTCCAGGTCTAGTGTGTTTACCAGCTTCGATCACATCGTCACTTACCATCAGGTGAGATAGTGGTCAAACACTAGCCTGCCACAAATAAAACAAAAAAAAAATCAAGGGTTTAAACGCTTTCACGAAGCTCCACATTAAGTTCGAAGACTTGTTACGTGGGTGCCGGAAACATTCACATCACAGACATAATCAGAACCAAAAACATAAATTTCCTTTCGGGGTAAAATTATGCTGCAACCAGGAATCGAATCCTATACCCACTGCACTTTGCGAATTCAGTAGAATCATTAACTTTCATGAGTGCCTCTTTGGGGCCCATGTGAATAAACGATTTTGATTTATAAATGTTTGGATCAATAACGAGATATTTACTATGTATTTCGTTTGTTTTGAGTTTCCGATATTAAGGCACTGTTGCAAGCACCCTGATAACAGTAAATCAATCAATCAAAACATTTATCTTAAATATATATAACTCAAAGGTGACTGACTGACTGACTGACATAGTGATCTATCAACTCACACCCCAAACCACTGGACGGATCGGGCTGAAATTTGGCATGCAGGTAGATGTTATGACCTAGGCATCCGCTAAGAAAGGATTTTGATTAATTCTACCCCCTAGGGGATAAAATAGGGGATGAAAGTTAGTTGTACTTCTTAACGCGAGCGAAGCCGCGGGCAAAAGCTAGTTGATATATATTTAGAGAATACCATATAAATTCTGAAACCTCTGGTTCCCGATGTAGTAGGAGATGTAGGTTCACACTGTTTCGAGAACCAGAACCTTCTCACATTCATGAAACTATTTAATTATGCCAAGGGTTACTTTACAGCTATTTGCAATACATGAATGACCTGTGACCAGTGGGTAGTACCCACACATGCACACACTAGGTACTACCCACACAAGTAGGGTAGTAGTGTGTGTTGGGTGTGAGAGATAGAGAGTGTAATGTGTATTGGTTTATAGTTAGAGACTTATGAGTAACATGGTAGCTTAAAAACTTATAATGAACTAGCCTAGCCCCGCGGCTTCGCCCGCTATTATATAGTTAAAAAGTAGCCTATGTGTTAATCCTAAGTATAAGCTATGCGCGTTCCAAATTTCATCTAAATCCATTCAGCCGTTAAAGCGTGAAGAGGGAACAAACATACTAACAGATTTACACACTTATACACAAACTTTCAGATTTATAATATTACTAGCCGTGCCCCGCGGCTTCGCCCGCTATTATATAGTTAAAAAGTAGCCTATGTGTTAATCCTAGGTATAAGCTATGCGCGTTCCAAATTTCATCTAATAAATTCAGCCGTTAAAGCGTGAAGAGGGAACAAACATACTTACAAATTTACACACTTATACACCAACTTTCAGATTTATAATATTATTATGATTAATTACTCGTATGTTACAACTGAAATTATTGTAAGGTTTTTTAACAAACTTTGACTATAATAAACTTATCAAATTTTTGTTTTAAGCATTTTTGAGAGGTGGTAGAGCATTTTGTGAGTTGCTCGCCTGGCTTGCTACCAAAGTAGCTTACCACCATCAAGTTGAAAGTCTGCGGCCAAGCCAAATACGGTGTTCCGGCTGTTATCCTTGAGAGCCTGCGTATTCCAGGTCTAGTGTATTTACCAGCTTCGATCACATCGTCACTTACCATCAGGTGAGATAGTGGTCAAACACTAGCCTGTCAAAAATAAAAAAAATAAAAATGCAGTGGTAACCCTAGATAATCTTCTTAACATTCAATTAGAATACTTTGTGATTTATGAGCAACCCTTAAATTTTGTCTACAATACGTTGCTTTGAATTTTGTTATTTTACGCACTTTACTCGTACTGATAAAAGGGTATAAAAATTGTATAGTAGTCTTCAAATCAAGAGTGAATAAGCACCTTCTAGGCAAGCATGCTACATCTTCGGCCGCATCATCACTTTCCATGAGATGAGATTGTGGTCAAATGCTTGATTATCAAAAGATATGATGAGGTAAAACACAAACAAAAAAAAAAATACAGTCGACTTGAGTACCTCCTCCTTTTTTGGGAAGTCGGTAAAAAATGGCATAGGGGCGGTATAATTAATACATCATCAAAATCTCACTCGCCTAATGCGTAATATTGTGTGTGGTATATTACTGTTTACGGTATCCACGATACAAGTCTTAGAACTTACTGTAGGGGCTGTGTGTGTGAATGCGTTTTATCTTTCAATCTCGCATAGGACTTGGCCTATAATAGATACCAAGTGATTTCTATCTAATCCCCGTTGTATCTATATATTCCTTTCCTGATCCTAATTAGAACTTTGAATAGTTTGTGATTCAATCTCCATCAAACACACGTAACCATAGATCATGAAGCGATTTCATTAACTCAATGACTGTTATTTGCCGAACTTGGGAGGGTGAGGCTCCAGTGCTAGCGAATCAACACGCTCAATGCATAGGCGTCAGCGGTTTGGGTCGGTTATGTCATCTCAAAACACTAACCGCCAGTTCCGATGGGAGTTAGGTCAACAATGAAAAGGTCAACACTACTTGATCAATCTTAGTTTAGTCATCGTAATACAATATCTAATAGAAAACAAAAAAACAAAATACCTGACTGCAAAAAACAAGTCCAATAAATTCTAATGTGGAACATAATGACTTCAACATGATCATGAACAATTCCATCTTAAGAAAGTGAAAAAATGCCATCGTTGATTTTGTATAATTTTCTAAATCTTTTTGTATAATTCTTTTTTTCGAGTGTTAATGTGTAATAATAAATGGTGGATTATTAACTGTTAATACTTAGTAAACGTGTATAAGTGTAGGCAAATCATACTAAGTTAAAAAACGTGTTAAAAAAAATTCCCTTTCATGCCAAAGCTCCAACCAGGTCGCTTCAACCAGGCGCTCTGAAAGCTAAATAAAACCTTTATTTAAGGTTTTATTTAGCTATGAGATTGTAACGTTATCTTCAAAATATTCATTTGCTTTATAATAGGTCGACGCATTACGCAATAATTCTATATCGGTGCCCAGCGACTTGTAAGCCGCTTGTCGCCAATCCCATTGTCACTCTGACCACGCCCTTACGTATCGTAGGCCGGAACTTCTGGCAGTAATTAGTTAACGTTAATAGATAAACAACCGATTCAAATCTCACAAACAATCTGCTTATTGAACATTTGACTTGGAGCGTTGTTCCGTGAAAATATAATTAATTTGTTTTTGTAATTACGTTTTGGAGGGTTCGGGTGGTTTTATTTAAATAACTTATTAATAATTGTGGTAGGTATGATTTGGAAAAGGTATAATTTTTTAATTACTTTTGTGAGAGAGTGTTCTTAATTGGCGATTTGTGTTTTTGGACTTGTTGATATTTAGGCATTTATTTGGCTCAACGTATTAGCATTGCAATTCAGAGAGGCAATGCAGCCAGTATGATGGGAACGCTACCCACTGGTAGTGGGCTTGAGCTCTCTCTTATTTTACCTATAGGCTCGATGTCTTGTGGGTAACTTGGTTTTTTGCTGTATATAGTTTTAGTTTAGTTTTAGGAAATGTAGGCAATTGGCCCGTAGATAGATAAGGTGAAAACAAATAAAATCGAAATAAACATTTTACGCAAGCAAAGCTTTAAAAAAACTGACTTCACCGCTTTATCTTCGGAACCCTTGATTCACATAGAAAAAAGTTCTGAGGGAACACACAAAAAAAAGAAAATACTGTCGAATTGATAACCTCCTCTTTTTTTTTAAATCGGTCCAAAATGAAGCTGATAAATGCATTAAAAACATGCACACATTTTCTTAGTAATAAGTTGAAGACAAAGGTTATGGATATCTCTGTAACTGTATAGTAATTAATAGACAAACAATCAAATTTCATTAAAATTGGTCCAGCCGTTTGAGCGTGAAGGTGTAACAAACACACTCACAAACTTTCGCCTTTATAATATTAGTGTGATAATATGTTTATCATTTTTAAGTGTTATTCATATAGAATATTAATAAGACTAAATTAAATTAAATCTATCCAAAAAAAACCGGCTGCGAGCTGGACTCGCGCACAAAGGGTTCCGTACCATTATCTATAAAAACGGCAAAAAAAATGTGTCTGTTGGTAAATATTTATTTTATTCTGTTTTTTTAGTAATTGTTGTTATAGCGTTCACAGAAATACATCATCTGTGAACATTTCAGCTGTCTAACTATCACGGTTCATGAGATACAGCCTGGTGACAGACGGATGGACAGCGAAGTCTTAGTAATAGGGTCCCGATTAACCCTTTGGGAACGGAACCCTAAAAACAATAAGAATGTACAAACTTAATCTAATAGATATCTTTATTATATTAATTTGTTTCTTTATTAAGTTGAGTATATTATAATAATATTAATAATACGCTTCTCCATTGGCTCGTACAATATTTCGTCTTACGACTATTTGTGTTAGTATATTGAATAAATATTTTACTTCTAGTACAATAGGACATTCTGTGTAAGCTCCTTACATAGAAACTCACATTATTTTTTCCATTGTCCACAGATAAAGCAGAATGACGTAACCTACCATTGCCACGGGAAAAAAGAAAAACAACATGTCACGCACAACTGTCAGAACTGTCAGATAACCGAAAACTAAAATGGAGGGGAAATATAGGGATTTGTTCGATTACTTCGGCGAATACAACAACATATCGAGGCCGAATCCCGAAAGTGACGTCATCAAGATCCCGAAGATAAACAATACTTATTTTGAGAATATAACGCAGCCAGCATACTCTAATTTCTCGTCAGATGACTTCTGTTCGTCGAACAACTCACACGTGTATTTGAATGTTACATGCGAGTTTCCTATCAATTATGCCGAGCCTATGTATGGGTATGTATGACCTTTATTTATACAATAAGTTTAAGGAGGAGTTTTGCCGCGAAAGTAAAAAAAATGCCGTATATTGATTTTGTATAATATTCCAAAACCCGTGATTCTTTGAGTATTAATATGTAATAATGGTGGATTTATTTACCTTTAATACTTAGTTAACGTGCATAAGTGTAGGCAAACTAAACAAAGTAGAAAAACGTGATTTTTGCCTTCGCTCCAAAACTTCAATATAATTTATAGTACATTTTCTACTTCACTTATTTATCTTTATCATGATTAAACTCGCATAAACATTTATGGTATAAGAGATCATTAACCTTTTATCAAAGACATCAAAGCCATCGTATTTCATGCGGAACACAATCGTTGTTTTCGTGAAAGCCCATGACACGAGGTCTGCCGTGTCAACAACCAGCTTTATCGAAAATCGATGTCGATAGATTCCGTCTCAGTGGAGTCACGTCACTAAAAGCTTTAGGTAGCTTTTAAACTATGCGATTTTTTAGTTACAAATTTTAATATTAGCTGTATTTTTAACTGTCGCATTTTAAATAAGAGAGGAATAAGATGAAGATGTCAGCCATCGAGTAAATACTCCATGGTTCAAATGGAGATCATTAAAAGGAGTAGTCTGTGATCCACAAATGTCCGTGAAAACAAAAGGAAAAGTCTACCAGACGGTAGTGAGGCTAGCCCTGTCGTGTAGAAGAGAGTGCTGGACCGTAAAAAGAACTCATCAACAGCAATTCCAATTCGTAGAGATGAAGATGCTAAGATTAGCTGGAGGAGACACCCGATTGGACACAATACGAAATGAATACCTAAGAGGGTCGTTCAAATTGCACCGATAACGGAAAACAAATCAGGACTAAGATGGTATGGACATATAACGAGGCGGGACGACAGCAATGCTGGTAATGAGCCATCAGTATCCCCAATAAACTCAGGGGAAGAGGCAGACCGCCAGCCACGTGGTGGTTCAATTTGGAGAAAGAGTTGAAGAGCCTTACCACAGATCAAAACCAAGCACTGCATATCCAAGATCGCGTATCCTGGCGCAGAGTTACAAGGAGTCCCGATCCCAGATGAACTGGGAAATAAGGGGGCAGGAAGAAAAACTGTATTTTAATCATTTAAAAAAATATAGGTGATATTTATGCCATTACTCATCTTTTGTTATTGACATGGGCTTAATTATGTGGTAATCCCACAAGCCATTTTGATATCTTGGAGTACAATTAACAAACTTTTCATTACATTTTGCATCTTATCAGAATATATCACATTTTTTACGTGAAAAATAACAGTATTTCTTAAATACAAGACAAGTCTAAGCAAAATCAAACATCATGATAACATAATACAAATCCTAATATCCAATTAAAAGAACAAGCAGACATTGGAGTAAAACAAATTGAAAGGAAGTTTTTATGTTGCAACGTCTAAAATCTACTTAATTGAACTTTTAAGCTGGACGCTGAACTACTGATAAAAAGGTAAAAAACAAGGAATTTTCGCTCATTGTGAAGACTTTTACAATAAATCTTTTAAATCGTTATTTTGGGATTGAACGAACCATTCGTTTGTTCGTTTAACTGAATTAGACAGGGAAAGCATTTTCTCGATTTTGCGAATGATAAAATGGCAAATAATTCAAGGCCCGGCATACCTAAGCATCCAACTGAGCGTCAATGGCGTGAATAGAGAATAACGATGTTTCGAGTTGTACGCAATTGTCAGAACAAAAATTCCAGCAAGATTCTGACTAAATGTAAGAATAGTCTGTCAAGAGGTTTATGTCGTTTAGAGACGAGACATCATCGCTTTCCATTTGAACTCCTGCGCGGCAAAGCACCCTGTACATGCTAAATCTTTTTAAGCCCTGTAATTTCGGCGTAGAGGGCAGAGACATGTCCACTGCGCTAACTTGGTCGTCAAAAAAATTAATTAAAATTATATACATAAATACAAAAAAAGAGTTCACTACAACAAGCCGCAGAGCTTATAGGTATACCACATCGTGCTAGCGGCATTGCAACTCAAAATTGCAAAGCTAAATACGTCGAGCCAAATAAGTACCAGCATTTTGAGCATACGACCTCTTCAAGGCGCTCTGAAATTAGCCCTCAAGAATCTATTGTCGAAAATTATTCAAGCATTCGCTTTAATTGTTTAGGTATGCCCGTTACTCAATTTGAATCGAAAAGGTTTTTAAATTACTGCTTGTAAATTATAATTGGGTTCCGCCGCCGCTATTGAATAAAAATAATTTGATTTCGTGAATAAATTGGGATGTTTGTTGGCAAAATAATTTTATAATAGAATAAGAAGTGGTGTAGCCTATAATTTACTTTGGAATTATTAGGTTTAAGACTTCTTTATTGTCTGGAACAGACACTTATTTTGACTAAAGTCTCGTGGCTTCGATGACCTATTTTATTAGCTTTTATTAAATTTTATCCGTCCCGTTGTCTGTCTGACTGTAACGAAATCTTGGAGCTAAATTAGATCTGAAGGGCAATTCTCGTAATTTTGTTACAATTCGAATGACACTTGAATGTATCGTAACTGAATTTTGAATTGACCAAAAATCAGTATTCTGCTCCCATAAAATCTTAATCAAATTTGAGTCTAGTATCGATTTAGTCAAGTGTCAATCAATTAACAATCTAAAAACTTCAACTTCTTCTTTAAATGGCGACTATAGGGCTGTCGAATTGACAATCTACTCATGGCCACGGAAAAAATGTGACAGTAGATCGAAAATAAGACTGTTTTCTATGTCAATATAATACTTTTTTGAAATTGATGAAGTTGTGGTGTCAATACTATAGAAAATCAATATAAAAAAAAATTGAAAAGTCAATCGAATTGTCAAATATGTACATTTGGTGATGCCAGTCGTACAAAATTACCTCTATAAAGATTACACACCGATATTTGTAGGTTAACAGAATACCGTTTTTGACAAAACGAGATCGATACTATAGATCCCAACTTGAATTTGACTGTTTTAAAATTACCAGAATTGGCCTTCTGATGTCCGGATGAACGGATTTCGGCAGTTACGGTATCTTATATTCGTCTTCAAAAAGCAAGTGTCTTAAGGTGGTTGGAAAAAAGGGCGGATTTTTAAACATAAAAGCTTTCACACTCACACCGGAAACATTCACATCACACAATCACAACCAGAACTTGAAACACTCGGGAATCGAACCCGTTACCCCTGCTTATAAGCCGAATGCTCACCTAACTAAGCAACATTTTTTTTTTTCTAACTAATTACTTATATTTCCGGCAGGAGCACAAATTCCTTCCCAAGGGATATTTGTGCTTCTGGTTCTGGATGTAATGTGTGTGTGATGTAAATGTTTCCGGCACCCGCGATACAAGTATTTGAACTTAGTGTGGGGCTGTGAGTGTGAATGCGTTTGTTTGTTTGTTTTTTTGTTATATAACACAGGGAATCCTCAGACTCACTCAGATTAATTAATAGAAAGATATGTATTACATAATTAGATATTATTAAATTAATTAGAGTGTAGATAGGCTATTTAAAAAAATGCGCTTTAAATGTTTCAATATGTTTATTTCAACATGTTTTATGTGTAAAATAAACATTTTCATTTCATTTGAAAACATAATCTTCACTTCTCCAGATACATTGCCCCATTCCTGCTAGCCACCACCACGATCGCCAACACCCTGATTGTGGTGGTCCTCTCCCGTCGGCACATGCGGACGCCCACCAACGTGGTGCTCATGGCGATGGCACTCTGCGACATGTTCACGATGCTCTTCCCCGCACCATGGCTGTTCTACATGTACACGTTTGGAAACCATTACAAGCCTCTGAGCCCTGTGCGAGCGTGCCAAGCATGGAATTATATGAACGAGGTGAGTTACAACAGCTTTTTTTTTTTTTTACAGACTAAGCAAACATCAGGTGATATAGTGGTCAAACGCTTGTCTATATAGAATAATAAAAAAAACTTTTGACCACAATCTTACCTGATGGAAAGTGACGATGTAGTCTAATGTGGAGCACGCTTGCTTAGTAAATACGTATTCACTTTACTTTTGAACACACCCAAATTGTACCTTTCGGGAAACACAGACGACGGCAAAGCGTTCCATTCTTTTGCTGTTCTACAAATGGATGAAGAGGCGAAACGTTTCGTCCTAATGAACGGTATCTCACCCATAAATGGGTGACGCGAAGCCGTTCTTCTAGATGTAAGGTGGGAAAAAGGTGAAGCGGGAACAAGGTTGTGTAGTTCCTGAGCACATTCACCGTAATGTACTTTATAGAATACTGACAGGCTTGTAACAGTTTATTTATACCATAAACATAAAACATAAACGGTTTCACACTCACAGCTCCACACTAAGTTCGATGACTTGTGTCGTGGGTGCCGGAAACATTCACATCACACACACAATCACAGAACCAGAAACAAAAAAATATTGAAATCGGTTCATGTGGAAAGAAAATATGAGGTTAACACACATAAAAAAACCTCCTCCCTTTTTGTGAAGTCGATAGAAAAAAACAAAAAAAATAATGCAGTCAAATTGAGAACCTCCTCTTACGAAGTCGGTTGAATTTTTTTTTTTTTAATACAAAAATCTACGGGCCATTTGCCTATATTTCCTAAAACTATATACAGTAAAGTACTAAGTTACCTACAAGACATCGAGCTTATAGGTAACTCAAGTGCTCAAGCCCACTACCAGTGGGTAGCGTTCCCATCATGCTGTCGGCATTGCCTCTCTGAATTGCAATGCTAATACGTTGAGCCAAATAAGTGCCAGCATTTTGATCACGCGTTAAAAAAAAAGACGTGGCACTCGGGGACTGCCGCGGTAAAGCTATTGCATAGCATTTTTATTTTTCCGTTTCATTTTTCTTCACAAAATGTTTCCGGTCACGTTGTGATGCGTACTCCGTACCGATGCATACGATTCAGTATCCAATACCAATCGGCTACCGAGTCTTCTAACTACAACTTCGAAACAAGCATATAGGTCTTGACGTTTACTTTAAAAACGTAAACGTCAAGACCTATACGCTTAATTCGAAGTTACAGTTTTTGTGAAGTCGCTAGAGTGGGGGGTGTTAGGTTTTTTCGTTACGGAATTTCTGGATTAGGTCTCCACACTCAAGGCCCGCGATAGAAGCTATGCAATAGCTTAAAATTAGACATAACCTTTATTTTAATCTCATGCAAGTTACCTATTGTTGGTGAAGGTTATATACAAAAGTAAAGCTTCATTCATATTAGAGCACAAGAAGCAATAAAGCGAACGCGTCAGACCGTGAAGACCGTTCGACCGACGCTAGGGTGACCGCCACATGACTCACTTCTGGGTTAGTAAGCTTCGACTTCAATGGCTGTAATTTAAATGCTTTGTACCATCTACTGATTTGAACTTTGTACTGATTCGATGTTACCTACTTGACGAGTACAATATGGAAGTCTTTAAGTCGCGACTGAATAGGTATCTTCTAGGCAAGCTTGCTCCATCGTCGACCACATCGCTTACAATTAGGTGAGATGGTAATCAAAAGTTTGCCTATCTATAAAAAAATAAGACTAGCCAACTGATTGAAGAGGGCGCTACCGGAATGTCTCCTAAAACGCATCGCGATCATAATAAATCTAGATAATCAAAAAATTGGTTGTTTGTAAAGTCGGTTTACGGACGATAATTTTGCGTGGTAACGTCATAAGACGAACGCTTAGGCCGATCGTGCCTCTCTATCGCTCGTTCCGCGCTCTCACTTGCACGCTCAAGCTCAGGCGGAACGTGACACTTTCTCGTACGAGCAGCCGGTGTTCATCGATTTATAAGACGTTATCACGTCAAAATTTTAGAAATCTGTATGATATGATAAATGACTCCTTCTTCTCAGAATATTAGTAACTATTAAAAAATAATGGAAAAAAAATCAAATCAAACATAAATATTTATCAGGAAACACAGACTCAGGTAAAGAGTTCCATTCCTTTGCGGTTTGCATAAATAATGTGGAAGCAAAACACTATGTCCGCATTTGTGAAATGTCTACCATATAGCGGTGTCACTTAGGAGTCCGTCTCGATGTCCGTTAATAAAATGAAATGTGCCATTTAACGCGTGTTAAAATATGAAAATATACTGAACTTTAGGCATTTTCTTCAGTTATTTACATCATCCCTAGCAGTCACACCTTCTATTCCCTCTATTAATAATACTGCTAGCTTGCCAGAGAAAACCTTATACAATTTAATTTATCTCTCGGTACAATTTATATTCCCGTCACGACTCACCGTTATGGACACAGCTTTGCATATTCCGAGTAAATATATAGTGACGTGCCAGCTGTGAATACCGGATAAGACCAAGTGCTATTATTAAGTTAAAAAGTAGCCTATGTGTTAATCCTAGGTATAATCTATGTACATTCCAAATTTCAAATCCGTTCAGCCGTTAAAGCGTGAAGAGGGGACAAACATACTTACACACTTACACACAAACTTTCGGATTTATAATATTTGTAGGAAGGATATATATAACACGAAGGTAAATTTCGCCATTATTTAGAAGCTCAGGTGGGAAATATGGCGGCCCCGAAACCAGAAGACCCCGGTTCGAGTCCAGATGATTATTTTTTTCTAAATAATTTTTTTGCCTTAAAAAAAACTATAAATAATATTATATTTAAATAATGTTATTATGAACTAACCAATAACAATCTCAGAACTCTATCATTCGCGTCATTCACGTATCTACAAAAGGTCATCCGATACCGAAACCAATTTCCGTAACTATATTCTTGCTGACTTGACGGAACTACTAGTAAATATAGGGTTGACAGCAAATGTATTCTTTAAAAAAACACTTTTCTTACCAGACACTCTTTACAAATGTTGTAAATCAACGTCACACTAGAAATCTTATATACGCGCTGTTTCAAAAATGCGCTTTATTTCACTGACAGATTGTGTACAAAATATTTTAAAGAAGAATAATATTCAATTATATAATAATATTGTCAATTCGAAAAAAAACATTCTACATACTAATAATTATTCTGTTTTTTTTATTTTTATTATTTTTGCAGTTTATTTGACAAAGTATATATATTTGGATCCCATGGTATACAAGGAATCTTTGATTTTGATGATTTCTGCAGTGTATTTGACAAAGTATATCTAGTCTGTATACTATGTATACAATGAAACTGTGATCTAGAATTCTAGACTTCCTCAAAGCCGCTTGAAAAAAATACATTAAAGTTTGAAAAATATATAAAAAAAAATGTTTTGCGGACACCTAAAATTCCCTGCTCAGAACCTAATTTAAAAACTGGCAACCCTGTAAGGGATAACAACCAATAATCCCTCCGGATTATACCGGATATTATCGGATATGAGCTCGACATCACTAGCATTCCAAAGAGCCAATATTTTCCGAGAAACTTTACAAACTATGAGATGGTAGAAATAAAAGCAACGTAGGAAGCCATTAGTAGGACTTTGTTTTAAAACAGTACTTCAGTTTTTGTTAAATATATTGTAAGTTCATACAGGATACTTTGTAAAATGCCAGCTACCTCTTGGGACATCAATCCTACCATTGTTAGCAACGTCTTTTGTGGTACGGCTACTACTTTTTTATCTTTCTTTCCTTCTTTCATGTTACGAGGCACGGCACGCGGCGTGACGATGCTGTTGTTTGTGGAACAGTGTATTTAAAAACAACTATTAATTTCAATTCTATAGAATATGTTCGTGCAGATGGACATGAGGAAATGTGAGCTATCCGAAACTGACGTCCAGGGACAGAGCGAAGTGGAAAGTAAATAGTAGAAAGGCTGACCCCACCACCACGTGGGATATTTAGTCAGGAAGAGAGAGAGAGAGAATATGTTCTCTTAATTATTTCGGAAAATATATCGCTCAGAAGGAACGTAGAACTATAATAAAAGTTAAGGGTTAGAACAAGAGTCAGGGTCTCAGAGCTTTATGATATTTTACAAATACCCACTACAATATCTGTAAATTCGTAACCGTTTTAGCATCATGGTCTTTGTTTCTGGCGATGTAGAGTCACGACTCACAAAGAGTAATATTATTGATCGAGCAAATCGAGATCTCTAAGTTGATTTGGGTGACAATAAAAATTATATAAAACATTACCACAAGACAAACTGGCAAACGTCATCCATATAATTTTGGTTGACTTACCTCCAGTTTGCTCGAAGTGTTCGCTTCTACGTTTATCATCCATACTGCGAAGGAGTGGAACTCATTACCCTCGTCTTTGTTCCCGAACGGTATAATCTGGGCATTTTCGAGTCAAGAGTGAATAGGTACCTTCTAGGCAAGCATGCTACATCTTCGGCCGCATCGTCACTTTCCATCAGGTGAGATTGTGGCCAAATGCTTGCCTATCTGGCATTAAAAAAAGTCACTATTTTTAGACCTATTTTGTCCCGGGATCTGTCTCAAAAACGACTTCGCATCTAAAGCTGAAACTTATGTGTAATATCCATTATATCATGTACTTGAACAACAAATACAGAAATCAAACAATTATTGAAAAGAAAAAAAGTTCTAAGCAATTAACCTAAAAAGTTTTTTCTGTTAGGCAAAATGTAGGCGCGAAATCTCAGTTCGGTGCGAACGACTAGTTATTGATCGAGCGATCCGTTCTTCCGTCAGAGGTAATTATCGTTTAAAAGACAATCTAATAGCTTAAAATTTTGAGAGTATATAAAGCTAAGAGCCCAAAGTCAGAAATGAATTTGGTCTATGTACCTCTTTTGTTTTTTTTTGTTACCTACTTTTTTATACAAACTTACAAAATAATACTATAAATTCTACGTCTGTATAGTTAATGTAGGCAATTAACTGCAATATTGTTAAAGGACTACCATCACTTTATTTTTGAGTAACTTCTGAGATCGATGGGATATGCTGAAAACCAGCCCGGCACAAACCCTTAGTTTGTGCAGTCTTAGCTGAACATATTCTAATTGCCAAATATTTCTTGCATGTATTTTGTTTTGTTTTGTGTACCATAATTGTAATTGTTTTAAATATTTAACAATCAATTATTTTTATTCTATTCTATAGCCCAAAGTCAAAAATGATAGATATAAATTATTGCATCGTTGAAGCAATTGAGGTAAAGTGTTTTTGTTCAAATTAACGTATTAAGCGCGGAGCACTGCTCAAAACAAACATAAAACTTGGAGTTTTCAAACATTACAGTGGCGATAAGGAAAATCTATTCTTATCTTATTTTCTTTGCTAAATTCTTCAAAAGCTTTTTCTGCCAAAAGTAACGAACAAATTAAGCAGGGTAGCTCCATCATGAGCACAAAGTACAAACAGCCGGCCTGTAGGGACTTTCCGCGGACTTTGAGCAGTTTTAAAGGACTACTTAACAAGAGGCCTTACACGCAGCTGGTTTTCCCCGTGCGATTGTCGCGCGGTTTTAAAACTAGTTAAAAAAATGTTCAATTGAACTTGCGAAAAACAAACCAAAAAGTTTTAAGTTTTACCGTTTTTATTTGTAATCTAGCTGTGACCCACGGCTTTGCCCGCGTTATTTAAGTTAAAAGGTAGCCTATGTGGTATTCCGGAACATAAACTATCTACATTCTAAATTCATCAGGTTTATTCGTTACGGAGATACGTGGGAGCTAACATTCACACACACACGCACAAACTTTCGCATTCATAATATTAGTAGGGTTGTCAAACATTTATCAATCAAAGAAGAACAAAACCGTTTAAATCTTTAATATTAAAAATTGTTTAAATTATATGAGGTTATTTTTAAAATTTTGGAGTGACGAATACGAGTGTTATAAAATAAATAATAATAGATTTAAAAAAACAGAGTCTGTCGTAAAGACACACGATTGAAGTGAAACTTTTTTATTACAGGGTAACATTTTAATTATTCATTAGTGTTTACCTCCACCTCTTTTCGTCACGCAAAAAAGGTTGCGTTTACTTCAAAAATAGTGGCAATACCGTGATATCTAGCCAGGTAAACATTAGAAAATATCCTACCAAAGGTAAAAGGCGAGCCCATGGATTGGATGGGATGGTCACATTTACTGAAAGCACAAGCCCGTTGTAGAACTCGAAACTGGGACCGGCAAACCACGGCTGCCCTTTATAACTTGCGATTCTGAGCTCAGGTAATTAAAATTCAAATTTTGTGCTTTATAGACAAAAAAATTTACCACCATCTCACCTGATGGAAAGTGATGAGCCTAAGATGTGACATGTATGTCTAGAAGATACATATTCACTCTTGACTTGAAGAATCCCAAATTATACGGGGGCTGAGTCACCCACGTCCGTAGGAGGATACCCCTTACGTCTGACTCCCTACACGTGGTCCCCGGGTGGTGCTAATCAGGTGACATTTGAGAGGTGGTAGAGCATTTTTTGAGTTGCTTGCCTGGCTTGCTACCAAAGTAGCTTACCACCATCAAGTTGAAAGTCTGCCTCCAAGCCAAATACGGTGTTCCGGCAGTTATCCTTGAGAGCCTGCGTATTCCAGTTCTAGTGTGTTTACCAGCTTCGATCACATCGTCACTTACCATCAGGTGAGATAGTGGTCAAACACTAGCCTGTCACAAATAAAAAAAAAAATATACCCCTTGGGAAACAAAGACGCAACTAGCAGGGCAACAAGTTTTAATAATATTAAAATTTTAAACTATCGTGAGTATTACACATAATTGATATTGTGTACGGCTTGAAACACGTCTAAAATTTCGACTTATTTTGTAGTCGACTAGTTTCGGACAAATTTGTTGTCCTTCATCCGGATGAGTCAGACGCGCGATACGCAGAGGCGAGCGGCTCGAGCCTCGGCGCGTGACATCGTCAAGTTCAATTAAGTTTTAATAAATACTGACCTTGTACATTCTAGACCATTGTTTACCTTCTTTGAACACATTATATCACCATCGTCGAGATAGTAGTAAAAAAATAACAAATAAATTTACGATATGATCCCTAAATCGCTACAAAGACGCTACGTGTAGAGATTAAGCCATTTCCAGTGACGTTGAACGGTACAATATCCTACGGGAAGGCGTTAGGAAATAAACGCGAGTCTCTGACACGCCGTTGTAGTACAGAATAGAACAGAATATAATATTAGAATACTCAGTAGATAATTTAAAAAGTTAAAAAAAATAACAAATCTATCGTTGACCCAGAGCTAGAGGTATCTATGATGAATTTGATGAATAAAGAAATCGACTCCCGATCGGGCGGACATGATTTCCAATCCTATAAAGAGCTTAAAATCGGTGAAGATAATATCATGATGAAATCCATGGTACTGCATTTCCTAGTGCTCGCCTGGCTCGCTACTCTGTAAAAAAAATAAAGTAATTTACCATCTACCAGTATAAAAATCTGTCGCTAATCGCTGTCACTAACTGCAGTATTCAAATATAAATATCAGCTCATTAAGCAAGTTTATATGTATTGTATGTATGTATGTATGTATGTATGTTATATGTATTGTATGTATATTTTTGTTTATGTATTTATTCTATTGTTGTTATAATATGTATAGAATCTATATGATATCTTATGTATGTACGTATTTATTTTAGTATATCTATAGTAATTATTTTGTTTAGTATCTTAATCCATTATTATAAAGTTTGCGTAACTATGTGGACTATAGGACTCAGGTGTACCTGAGTCCTAATACATTTTACTATCTCTTTTCTATCCAAAGGTTGTCTGGAAGAGATCGCTTTAAGCGATAAGACCGCCCATTGTACTAGCCTAAGTTTGTTTTAATGTATTTTCCTCTATTTCTGGTGTACAATAAAGAGTTATCTATCTATCTATCTAACTGGTAATCCGGCAGCTTTCCTTGAGAGCCAATCCCTAGGCCTACTCTAGCGTGTTTACAAAATGGTACCATCTATTCTTCACTATACTTTACCTCCCTGGCAAATTTAGAATTATATCTTCACTTTCCATCAAGTGAGATAGAGGCCAAATGCTTGCCTGTCATCAAAAAACGACCTTTATTTAAATCAAATTCAGATTCATGAAGTATATGTCGTAAATTCGAGTAATATTCTTCTAATATTATATTATTAATAACGAGCCATGCCCCGCGGCTTCGCCCGCGTTTACAAGCAAAAAGTAGCCTATGTGTTAATCCAAGGTATAAGCTTTATACTTTCCAAATTTTATTCAAATCTGTTACAACATAAATAGAATACAAACAAACATACTCACAAAACTAATAATAATATGGAGGTCTAAATTAGACCTCGATGAATCGAAGATGTAATTCAGACCTCTATTGCAAAAGCTTCAAGCAAGGGCTTCAAATAAACTTCTTTTCAACCCAAGTCGCAAAAGTGCAGCTCTAAAATTTTCTCGTTGTGCACCGAGGAAACACAGAACCCCTAGAATCAGCTAAGGAACTTTCATACAGTTAAAAGTCATGATTTGGCACATCGGAAGTTTTTTTCTCTATTAAGAACCGACTCCTATAGTGACAAAATGTTTGTTGTGCCACCTAAAAACAATCGACTTAGACTCTGTGATAATTAGGTACAAGTATGTGATAAAATAAATAGCAAATAAAAAAACAGCGTCAGAATGCATTGTGATAAGATATAACCATTCTTATCCCAATGCATACTGACGCTCAGATTTGTTTATATTGCAATGTTAAAAAAGTACAAGTTTGAAATAAAATTAAAATCAATGGTCATTTATCAAAAAATATATATTTTTAAGTCAAATAGTTTTCAATATTACCATGTGAACCAGCTAATTTTGCTTTTTTATCTTTATAAATATATCTATATCACTTTCCGTCAGGTGATATGGTGGTTAAATGCTTACTTATTCAACATAAAAAAAAATAAAAAGCTATCTTTTTATTTTTTTTTATGCAGCAACACCTAGTCTATACTAGGTGTTGCTGCCCGGCATGCGTTGCAATGTCCTGTTTATTTTATTTCCACAATATTTTGGTTTTTCGTCTGGGCCTTCAATAATGTAATAATAATGAAAAACAACTCACCAAAGTTTCATCAATGTTTTAGGAATGCAAAGAGGACAAAAAAACAAACATTCATTTTATTTATATAGATTATTGGAAAGTATGAGTATCTGATGTAATTCGCAAAGAAATGGAACTCCTTGCCTGAGGTGGTATTTCCTGATAAGTACAATATAGGAGTATTCAAGTCGCGAGTGAATAGATATCTTCTAGGCAAGCGTCCATTGTCGACCGCGTCGTCGCTTGCGATCGGGATAGATAGTGATCAAACGCTTGCCTATACTGAACTAAAAAATAAAAATAGAGTCGCCGCCAGTTTCTATGTACTATATAAACGATAACACACTCTAATGTCTAAGACTTCTGTCGTCGGTGCCAGAAACATTCACATGACACACACAATCAGAACCAGAAACACAACTTTGTGTGAAAAAAATTGTGTAATCATCGGGAGTCGAACCGCTAGAAAGCACACGCTCAGCCAACTACGCCAACGGGCCATTT
Organism: Lomographa bimaculata; assembly: GCA_948107665.1. Classification (NCBI taxonomy): domain Eukaryota; kingdom Metazoa; phylum Arthropoda; class Insecta; order Lepidoptera; family Geometridae; genus Lomographa; species Lomographa bimaculata. The sequence continues at coordinate 7,968,566 of OX403610.1, read as the reverse complement.
CAATGTGCCATATTAGCAACCAGGATTTGTACCTTTTGAACAAACTTCAGAAGTCGAGGTTCGAGTATTTTTTAAAAGCAATTGCGGCACAAGTGGCGAAAGCGTTTTGTCTTACTTATTTTAAACTGAGGTCAGTGAAATGTACGCTAACTATATTCTTTTAAATGATTCACAGTAGAATCAAAATTTAAATCAAAATTGTTTCATCATCATTTCAGCTGCAAGAATTCCACTGCTATAGGATATAGGCCTCCCCTAAAGATTTTTAAAATGAACGGTTGTAAGCATCCAGGGTCATCCTACGACCTTCATTATGGCGTCTGTCCACCTTGTACCCGACACTGCGTTTGCCAGTCCGTGGCCTTCATTCGAGGAACCTTTCAGCCCCATCGGCCATCAGTTCTGCGTACTATGTGTCCAATGCCACTTCTAATTAACTGCTAATCCGCCTGGCTATGTAGGTGACTTCAGTGACGTCTTTCTTTATATAAACATTATTTTTCATAATGTTACTTTGTAATATTTACATCTCCTTTTTTCAGTTTCTAGATGTAGGTATAATCTGGTCTTCAAGTAACAATTGAACATGTATCTTCTAGGCAAACGTGCTCTATCGTCGACCGCATCTTCACTTTCCAAGTAAACGTTTGCCTATGATGAATAAAATAATTAAACGCAAGCAAAGCTTAAAAAAACCGACTTCACCGCTTTATCTTCGGAACCTTGATCAGATGTAATGTACCACCAACCAATTAGAAAGCAACATCTTTCAAACTAAAATAAATTCGATTTCGGCTCACGTGGAGAGAAGTTATGAGGTAACACACATAACACATAAAAAATACAGTCGACTTGAGTACCTCCTCCTTTTTTTGGAAGTCGGTAAAAAAGAAATCAGTCTCACTCTTAGTTGTCACCAGTAACCTAACGATCCTTGTCGCTGCGCTTGTCGTCGCACCCAAACTATGACGACTATGAAAGCAACATCTTTCAAACTAAAAAAAAATTCGAAATCCGCTTACGTGGAGAGAAGTTATAAGGTAACACACATAAGAAAAAAAAAATACAGTCGACTTGTGTACCTCCTCCTTTTTTAAGAAGTCGGTAAAAATACAATCGACCTGAGTACCTCCTGAGATTATCTAAACTCCGAAACTGACAAATGCTAATAATTTGACAGATAAAGTGTCCTATAAAATACGGAGTAGGAGAGTAAGAGATTTGTCGTGTAAAACGCTTCGTTTATTTTACATCTATATTTAATTTCACTCAAGAAATAGAAAGCTTTATCACTGAAACTGGAACATGTTACAGTAACGTCCCATGCATAATGCCTCAGTCGTACATATTGTATGTAAATGTACTTATATTTTATGATCTAGATTATCCTGAGCTCTGAATATATTCCTACACGCCTTCTTATTTCAGTGCCTACTTTATTACTCGGTGATAAATATTTTTGCTTTTGCGTCAAATGATTTTCTTGTGAAGAAAATATTGTTTGTTAAAAACTGCTTCTTTTACACCTGATATATTATCATTTTCTTATATTGTAGGCTTATTATTTTGTAGGTATTTTTTCTCATAATATTTTTAGGTTATTGGTATACCTTCTTTTTATGATCTAGAATTATCCTGAGCTCTGAATATATTCCTACGCCTTTTTATTTCTATTACATCTAATATATTATTATCTTTATATATTGTAGGCTTTTTATTTTGTAGGTTGTCGGTATACCATCTTAAACTAAATGAAAAGAAAATGATCAAAGTTCTGATACTTTTTGGTTCAACGTATTCATTTTGCATTGCAACGCAGAGAGGCAATGCCACCAGCATGATCAAACTGAAGAGTTTTTGAAAATCTAAATCACATATTCACATGGGCCTCAAAGAGGCACTCATGAAAGTTAATGAGTATACTGCCAGGTTCGCAAAATTACAGCCATCTCGAGAAGAACCTGGCCGAATTTATTTTCGAATACCGAGTTTCTTATTCGACGGCGCATTTTTTCACTAACTTTTTAAACATTTTTTTGTTTTATAACTCGGTTGCTGAATAGCAGCATTGTACGAGAAGTCACTGATTCGCCCAATGACTGAAAGCCCCAAGGCTAAAATCGACATATTCTGGTTGGTAGGATGCCAAAATTGCCAATTCAATAATTGCTGAACATTTGTGATAAAAATTCCCGCATCGCATTGCACATAAATGACTACGTTTTTCAAAGTCCAGTGATAGTGTCGCCGGGAAAGTAAAAATATTGCGTTGTTGATTTTGAACTCTCCAAAACTTGTGAACTTACGAGTATTCATGTGTAATAATGGTGGATTATTAAACTAACTGTAATTTTGCTAATCTGGTAGAGTCATTAACTTTCATGAGTGCCTATTTGGGGCCCATGTGAATAAACAACTTTGAATATTAATTTGAACTGTTTATTGTTCGTGGACGTCCATGTACCTATGTTAAAAAAAGTTTTTTTCGTTTTTGGTCCAAAACTACAACAGAAGTTCTAGTGAAGTTTCTACCAATTTACTAGGGCATGACTTGACTATGACAGGGCCATGACAGTTTGACGGTAACTGGTGACTAGGAATAGGTTAAGAATAAATTAAAATTTTAAAATGTTTTATCACTTAATACTGGCTAAATGCACATAGATTACGGAAACAAATATATTGAAAAGAACCGCATAACATAAATAACATAAACGCGTTCACACTCACAGCCCCACATTAAGTTCGATGACTTGTGTCGTGGGTGCCGAAAACATTCACATCACACACAATAAGAACCAGAAACACAAATCCTTGCGGAGAAAACTTGTGTTACCTTTGGGAATCAAACCCGATACTCCTGGTTAGAAGGCCCCCCTGCTAAGATGTATAAGCATAATATAGCGTTGTTTGAGCGATAAGACCGCCCTCTGTGCTCCTATGTCATATTTTAGATTTCTTTGTAAATGACATTTTTTGGTGTGCAAACAAAGAATTTATCTATATATATATATATGTATATATTTTTCATAATTGACTAATAAAGGCGAATAAAAAGACACTTCACTAACACAGGTGAAGTCATGGCTACAGCTTGTTAAATATTCAAAGTCTTCTTTTTTTTATATAATTTTGGCTTCGCAGTATTGTGAAATTAGCCAGTGTCAATTGATAATATATTTCATGCGTATTTCATATCAAAAGTCCCAGTCAAAAGTCATAGTCAAAGTCAAGTAAAAGAGTCACGGTCCAGTCATAGTCATGCCCTAGTAAAGTGGTAGAAACTTTACTAGAACTTCTATTGGAGTTTTGGAGCGAGAGCAAAAATCACGTTTTCAACTTTGTATGATTTGCCTACACTTACGTTTACTTAGTATTAAAGGTTAATAATAATCTACCATTATTACACATTAACACTCGAAAAATCACAGCTTTTGGAAAATTTCACAAAATCAGCTCCAGCAGTCTTTACTATTAAACTCGGCTATAATAACCGGGATACCGCCAAGTCCGTAATTACGGTATAAAACGGAAATTTCCGGAAAGTTCTATTGTTGCATCCGAACGAGATAGGCCATTGTTGGAGACAATGTTACCGACTATCATATCCGCCTGCTAGATATACCGGTTTGTTTCGGTACATCTAATCTGATCAAAGTTCCGAAGATAAAGCGGTAAAGTCGGTTTTTTAAGCTTTGCTTGCGTTTAATTATCTAATTAAAAGTATAGATACTACTTTATTTTAAAAGACTAAGCTAGTTATTACCAAATAATATTATGGTTTTTCTATACGATAGACGATTATAATGTAAGTAAATGCGTGTGTGAGAATGTGTATGTGTGCATTTGTGAGGCAAATAAATTATTTAAACTTATGTATAAGAAAGAAAGAACATTTATTTGACACAAAAGGAATTTAATAATAAAAACAAAACAAAGCTATATACAATTTTTTTTACTGACTTCCCAAAAAAGGAGGAGGCACTCAAATCGACAGTATTTTTTTTTTATGTGTGTTACCTCATAACTTCTCTCCGCGTGAGCCGATTTCGACTTTTTTTTAATTTGAAAGATGTTGCTTTCTAATTGGTCTCATTTAAATTTGATCAAGATCTGATCAGTAGTTCTTGAAATATCGTCAATAATGTCTATTTTTGTGACGAATAATGCGTACTTTGACGATGTTCTGGTTTACGCGACTTCAAAAGATACCTCACAACTTCTTTCGTTGTGAACCGATTTTGATGATTCATTTTTTATTTGAAAGCTGGTGGATCAATGTTCCGATGATAAAGCGGTGAAGTCGGTTTTTTTAAGCTTTGCTTGCGTTTAATTATTATTTTCTACTATATTTTTTATGCCAAAAAGGTTGAACTCAACATTTTGTCGAGTTAAAAAAACTCTACGCTGGTTTTCAGTTAAACCTTGCGGGTATTACATAACATTGTTATTATTTAAAATTAACACTACTATCACAACAAGAAACTAGTATACTCTAAAAATATAGATAAATATATGAATTATGAGGCGACTCACATAACTTAAATACTAGATAAAAGCATAAAATGCGCACACGTATAAATCTTTTATGGCAAATGGGGTTAGAATTTACTATAAAATTCCTGATATCTAATAGAATGACCACTAGGAAAGTTAATATCAGTAATAAAATGGTCATTATTTAAGAAAGCTTATTACAAAACTATGACGAGGATGCATCGAGGTAAAATGCACTTGCACTTTCTAGCGACTAAGTACATAATATAGACTAAATAATATACCTAGGTTAAAATAGTAAATGTATGATAATGATGTAAGCTAGTTTGAAAAAAGAATGCGCCGCCGAATTTCTTGCCAGGTTCTTCTCGATATGGCTGTCATTTCGCGAATCTGGCAGTAGAGTCATTTATTTTCATGAGTGCCTTTTTGAACCCATTAATTAAAAGATCTTAATTTTTAATAAAATTGTAGTTAATTGAGATAAAAGTATTATCTGTTATAGAGATATTATTTCAAACTAAGTACAATTAACGGAGTTTTAGCTAAGAGCGATCTCTTTCAGTCAAGCGAAGTATGATGTGGAAAGAGAAAACGTCATAAATAATTATGAAACAGTCAATATAAAATGTATACGAGTATATTTTTTCATATCATCGTCATCATTTTATAATTCCTTCATGCCCTTTTTACCATCAAACAACAAGACAAACTGTCAAACGTCATCCATTTATGGTTGACATACCCCCAGTTCTCTCGAAGCATTTCGCTTCTACGTTTATCATCCGTACAGCGAAGGATTGGAACTCATTACCTGCGTCTTTGTTCTCTGAACGGTACAATCTGGGTGTCTTCAAGTTTAGAGTGAATAGGTACCTTCTAGGCAAGTATGTTTTATCATCACTTTCCATCAGGTGAGATAGCGGTCAAGTGCTTGCTTATCTTGCATAAAAAAATCATACTCAGCCTATCTCAGTCCACTGTTGGACATAGGCCTCTCCCAAAGCGCACCACTGAGCCCGATCTTCAGCTCTTCTTCTCCAGTCGTTACCAGCAGCCCTACGTATATTTTCGCTCCACCTAGTCACAGGACGTCCTCTGCTACGCTTACCGACTCGCGGTCTCCACTCCAGAACTCGTCTACTCCAACGGTTGTCAGTTCAGCGGCATATGTGACCAGCCCACAGCCACTTCAGCTTGCTAATCCTTTTTTATACTATATTATTATTTTATATACTATATTATTTAATAATTTTAAAAATGGGCGGACCAAGTGCTGATCCACCGTTGTCAACAAAGAGACCTGGTTTCACTTAATCAATTATAGTTTCAATTGGGTTTTATTTAGTTACTTGTCCCGGTATCTGTCGGTGTGTAATCAAATCTTGCAAGTGATATCAGATTTCCCAATGTCCGAGTGGACTCAAATTTGGTGTACTTATATATCTTCGGTGATAATACAATAATACAGTACCATGTAGCTGGTTGATGATGATGACGGATGATGGTCATGGGTACTTCGAAACTAAATAAGATAAACCTAAATCTTGTGGTTAATTGCTTTTATTTTTTTTTCTCATTACTTAATAATTGTTTGTATGCTGCTATTTGTTGTTCAAGTACAAGATATAATCAGCTTAAAATGTATAGCCATTATTGAGATAGTCCCAGGGACAAAACAGGTCTAAAACTGTGTATTGGCCTACCAAATTATCCAAACATAGGCTTTTTTTAAAACCAGTTTCGTACTCTACTTGCCAAGCCATTTTCACCGATTTTTTGGGGTACAAAGATAAAGTTTCATGTTTCTGTATTTCACAGGTGATACCTGCTATGTTCCACACGGCCAGCATATGGCTGACCTTGGCGCTGGCCGTCCAGAGGTATATCTACGTGTGCCATGCACCTGTGGCAAGGACCTGGTAAGTTGTTTATCCAACAGGATTTCCTATTCATGAGATTAAAATACATTAACATAAACGCTTTCACACTCACAGCCCCACACTAAGTTCGATGACTTGTGTCGTGGGTGCCGGAAACATTCACATCACACACACAATCACAACCAGAACCAGAAACACAAATTTTCCTTGGGGAGAAAACTTGTGTTCCCGCCGGGAATCGAGCCCGATACCCCTGCTTAGAAGGCGAACACACACCCAACTAAGCCAACGGGCAGTTCATACAATTCAAGTATTTTTTTTAAACCTTTATAGGTATTTTACCTTTAAATGCTTTTATTTAGGAGTTCTAGTAAATAAACATTAATTTGTAAATAATACAATAGCTGGTCAGGACCAGCTGCGGTGGCTGCGTACGCGGAGTGCTACTCCTACAGTCCGTACACAAACTGCGCAGTTTGCTTCAACAGCTCAAGCCCTGAAATTGCCTAATGACTCAATTGCTAAAGGACCAGATGTAGATATATTCAAAATGCGCTACTCTGAATACATGATATATATAATTTATTTTTATTGATTGATAGATAGATAGATAACGCTTTATTGTCACACCTTACATAATACACATAAAATAATAATAAAAAAAATATAGTGTACAATCGGCGGTCTTCCTTCCTTCACCTTTCCTTCCAGACAACCTTTAGATAGAGAACATTTTAAATAAAACGGGGATGTAAATACAAGTTTAGAAAAATATATATTTAAATATATAGTAAGGTATATATATACATACTATAAATATACATAATAAGATACAAGTTATAAAAATAAAGGTTAAAGATGGTTTAGACGATCTTTAATCTATATACATACTTAAACTAAATTAATTCTATAAGGCAATACTAATAAATACATATATTTACAATATAAATACATATATACAAATAAGTACCTAATTGTATATGAATAATTAGCTATAATTAATAAAAGTTAATAAAAGTAACATTATATTTTGTTGTGCGTCTTGGCATTGCTGTAAGCGCAACAAGCACTTGTCTTTTAATAATTAAGCGCAAGCAAAGCTTAAAAAAAACCGGCTTCACCGCTTTGTCTTCGGACTTTTGATCAGATTAGATGTACTAAACACGCATTATTGACGCATATTTCAAGAACTACTGATCAGATCTTGATCAAATTTAAATGGGACCAATTGGAAAGCAACGTCTTCCAAACAAAAAAAAATTCGAAATCGGTTCACGTGGAACGAAGTTACGAGGTAACACACATAAAAAACTAAAATTACAGTCGACGTCGAAAGGAGGAGGTACTCAAACTCCTCCTGTTTTGTGAAGTCGGTAGATAAAGAAATAAACTTAAACTCTATTAATTCAGGAGAAGAGCCAATAGTAGGCTAAATCTGATAGCGAAAGGGTCCAGTAAATTTCAGCTTAATCGGAAACCGGAAAGTAGGTCAAATTTGATTACAAACATACAGACACCGGGGCAGGTGGAACTAAATTAAAGCTTCTAATAACTTAACTTTTTGGGCTCAATTTCTGAGTAATAGCTAAAACGACCAAAAAATAATCCTTAACATTTTAACGAACCTACAAAACTAACTTGAAATTAATAAAGCCTGACCTCTCCGTATTTAAATAGTGACGCAATCACCGAAGTTAGTCGACATACAAATACGGGTCCGAGAGACTAAGCAAACATGCCCTGTACTGTTCAGTTACTGGTTTTGAACTACAAACAAACATCTAAGAGCCTACCTAAGGTCAATAAAAGCTCTTTTTTACCGACTTCACAAAAAAGAAGGAGGTACTCAAGTCGACTGTATTTTTTATTTGTTACCTCATAACTTCTTTCCACGTGAACCGGTTTCGAAAATTTCTTAAAATCACGGAAAATTTCTAGCAACATCGGCACGTACTCCATAAAAATACTTCTCACTAAAATCCCTGAATATCTGCACACATTCTGGTAACACCAAATATTCTCAGAATACTCTGTATTCGAGAACCGTAAACCGAACTGTTTGGTATTGGAAAAATGCCGTAAAAATGCTATCAAATGATTTATAGTGTTAATGTTTACCCTACCGGCTGCGGCACTCGCAGGTATGTTTTTGTTTACCAGGGTTAGACTCTATGGGCCTCGGATGTCTGATTCAACCTGGTTACGTGGTCATGAATCATGAAATAAAGCCTTCACACTCGCAGCCCTGTACTAAGTTAACTTTAAAAGTGTAGGGAAACCTGTATCGTGAAAAGTTTCTTTCGTAACAGATAAAATTGCATAATTTAAAGCTGTAAAGTCAGTTTTATTAAGCTTAAATAATATGCAACCATAATAAGTACTTGGATGATGTGTAGTTACTATTGCAAGGTCAACTGAGACAACTGCGAACCTTTTTTGACAAAACAATCTCGATATATTCTGTGGAACACCCCCAAAATTACAAACATAAGTAGGAACATTTCAGACTGTCACAAGACTTTCGTCAACGTCAAGGCGTTCCATGAATCCATCAATATGAGAATATGGGAACCGAGCCGGGGGAAAATGAAGCATCATCCGCCTTTAATATCACGTACTGGAATACAGGGTGGTTGACATCGACATATAAATAAATTGACCTCGGATCTAACACAAACTTCACGAAATAAGTGTACCAATTAAAACAATTGTGTTGTGGGTGCCGGCAACATTCACGTCACATGCACAATTTCAACCAGAACCAGAAACACAATTTTTCCTTGGGGAGAAAACTTTTGATTAACCTATAACAAACGTGGTACATACAGCTACATATACATGATTATAAACAAACTAAAACAATTGAATTTATGTACAATCTCCATTACCACACAGCTTAATTTTGCTTGCAAATAAACCCGGAACGAGAGATTGAAATTTGTATTTCTGGTAAAGAAATGTGACAGCTTTATCTTTTGTTGCTTAAATTAAATTGCTAGGCTTCTTAAATTTTAGTAAAGATCCAGCATCCATCTTTCCAGCAATATTCATTTTATACCCTAAGGGCATAGACTAAATAAGAGGGACACAATATTTACTTGACGTATTATAAATAGGGCAAAGAAAGACGAGTACAACTTACTAGCCGTGCCCCGCGGCTTCATCCGCTATTATCAAGTTGAAAAGTAGATTATGTGTTAATCTTAGGTATAAGCTATGTACATCCCAAATTTCATCCAAATCCGTTCAGACGTTAAAGCGTCCTCTTTACGCTTTAACGTCTGAACGTTACGAACAAACATACTTACACACTTGCAAACTTTCGGATTTATAATATTAGTAGGATAGATCGAGGGAAGCGAGACCTATAAGTTGACTTGGGTAGCTCAGCACTTTGTCCGTTCGTCCGCCCGTCTGTCAGGGGCATCTAGCGTCTAAATCATAGAAGCGAATAACTTAAAATTCTCAGAGAATATGTAAAGCTATGGCACAAAACCAGAAATGGAAATTAAAATATTAAGGGGCACACACGTAAGTGAAGAGCATAATATTTTTTTTCTTTTTCATTCAAAAGAACTGACAAAATATTTGCAATTTGGTATGCTACCAAAGTAACTGTTTGAGACCTATTTTCCTCTGGGGTCTATCTCAAAAACGACTTAACATTTAAAGCTGAAACTTACTTATGATACTCGTTATATCCTTTGCTCGAACAACAAATACAGGAATCAAACAATTATTAAAAAGAAAAATGTTATTAGCAATTAACCTCAAAACTTTTATCTATTAAAATGTAGGTGCGAGATCTCAGTTCTGGACGAACACTAGTTTACTAAATTCAAGTCGCTGTACAATTTTTTTTACACATAATAAACTAGTAGTATTCCGTAACGAAAAAAATAAAGCTTCCTTTTTTAGGTTAATTTTTTTTCACAATCACCCTGTATAACACGTATTAGTAGGTACGTCGCATTGCCACGTAACAGCCCGTAATCTCCTCACATTCTTCCAACATGCTTTCGTATACGTGATCGAACTAACATAGGGCGATTTGACTTTTATTTGTCACTGGTTGTTTCTCGCGGCTTTGCTTGAACAGGATCGTTATCACAGGCGATTATACAACGTATGTAGTAGCAAATAAGGACGCGTTTGGCGGAGGAACCGACTTCACCGCTTCATCTTCGGAACCCTTGATCAGATTAAATGCGCATTATTGAGGGTAACTCAAAAACCACTGGTCAGATCTTGATCAAATCTAAATGTAACGACATGGAAAGCACCAGCTTTCAAATAAAAAGAATCATCAAAATCGGCTCACAACGAAAGAAGTTATGAAGTAACAAATATAAAAAAATACAGTCGAATTGAGAAGCTCCTCATTTTTTTTAAGTCGGTTAATAAACCGACTTCACCGCTTGATCTTCGGAATCTTGACCAGATTAAATGTATCAAACACGCATTATTGATGATGGCTCAAAAAATAGCAGCTTTCAAACAATACAAAAACTTCAAAATCGGTAACACACATAAAAAAAATACATTCGAATTGTGATCCTCCTCCATTTTTGTGTCGGTAAAAATAAGTTCACTTTTAACGCGGTCGGTTTTTTTTGTATGTTAACTTTCATAAACTGTTTTAGATAGACAGATAGATATCACTTTATTGAACATCAAATTACAATCGTACTAACATTATAAATGCGAAAATTTGTGTGCAAGTATGTTTGTTCCCTCTTTACGCTATAACGTCTGAACGGATTTTAATTCAAAAATCAAAATCAAAATCGTTTATTCACATGGGCCCCAAAGAGGCACTCATGAAAGTTCTATGTTGATGTTGATTCTATTGCCAAATGCGCAAAATTACAGCCATCTCGAGAAGAAACTGGCAAGAAACTCGGCGGCGCATTTTTTTTCATTCATTTTTTTAACAAACATTCTTAATCTCTATTACATAATTTTATTAACCTAGGTGTTTTTATGGTAGTCGCTAGAAAGCGCTTGTGCAGTTTGCCTCCACCATAATTAAATTTGGTATATACATAGCTTATGCTTAGGATTAACACATAGGCACTTGTTAACTTGATAATAGCTGGCAAAGCAGCGGGCCACGGCTAGTAGAGACATAGTAAAAAAACTTCAACTATGTGTACAAAGGCCGATCTTATCCCTCAGAGCGATCTCTTCCAGACAACCCAATCTTTTAGCTCAATCTTTTAGCTTTTTCCCAATCGTCCCGCATAAACGTCACGTTGTCACGGTCCGTAATCTCTTCGCGTTCTTTCTACATGCCTACGTTTACGTGATCGATCTTCTTTCGTGATAAGGTTTGAGTTTTTTATGGACCGAACAGATCGTACCCGGATATTAGACGAAGCGTAGACATAAAATTGTAGACATCTGTTAGTGTAATAATTTTCCCGGATATATATATTTATGAAGCTAGGTTTCCCGTGACTTCGCTCGTTGAAATTCTTCTGTAAATGCTCGGTCCCGTGGTTTTGAATCCCGGCAGAAGCTCAATTTTCCTACCCAAGGGACATTTGTGCTTTTTGTTTTGTTAGTTTGGGGCTGTGAGTGTGAATTAGTTTGTTATCCTGAAACTTTCGAGTCTCGCCTCTGTTTACATTTTGGAGAGGAGAGTTAAATTCCCCATGCCCGTTTTACCATTTAACCATAGACTAAATAAGAGAGTCTATTTAGTCTATGCATTTAACAATAAAGACAAAATGTCAAACTTCATCAATATATGGTTGACATACTCCAGTTCGCTCGAAACGTTTCTCTTCTACATTTATCAACCGTTTCTAAGATTTTATACTCTATTTGAAGGTTTTATTTATTTATTATATACTAGCCGTGCCCCGCGGCTTCGCCCGCTATTATCAAGTTAAAAAGTAGCCTATGTGTTAATCCTAGGTATAATCTATGTACATTCCAAATTTCATCCAAATCCGTTCTGCCGTTAAAGCGTGAAGAGGGAACAAACATACTTACACACTTACACACAAACTTTCGGATTTATAATATTAGTAGGATTATATAATTATACTAGGCTCTTTTTAACGATACACACAAAGTACTGAACCACCCAATTCAACTTAGAGATTCGGAAGAGATTTCGCTTCGCTCGATCAATTATAAACATAAACGCTTTCACACTCACAGCCCACTAAGTTTGATGACTGCGTCGTGGGTGCCAGAAAAAATCACTTCACACACACAATCACAACCAGAACCAGAAACATAAATTTTCCTCGGGAAGAACTACCTTTTTGTGGGGGGACCTCCTTCTCTTCATTCCTATTTCGGCGGTAGGCCCGGATACAATTCGGGCAACTGCACCCATGGAGGGGTGACCTTGCTCACCAACCTTTGATCCTTGACCTTGGCTATCCCCATTCGTGTGGAACCCCTGCTTAGAAGGCGAACACCCACCCAACTAAGCCAACGGGCAGTTCAAATTATAGCCCAATAAAACACAATGTCTTTTATCATGACATCTATGAATCCAACCCTATCTAAGGTAGTAAAAACTAGACCACGCTCACGCAATTAGCAAATATTTTACTAAAAACTATACATAAAAAAAAACAAATTAGATTTTCACCCAGGAGCAAGACTTCCCCGGTTATATAATAAAATTTTAAAGAAATGCGACATAATAAACAAAAATAATCATAACTATATATAGCAAATAGTGAAAAAATTGCTACTTACTCTATCGTGTAGCGAAACGGAAACTATGATATACCATTAAATACCATACTTATACACAAACATGAACACAATTAACATCGCACACTCAAACAAACACACTCCCTTACACACACTATATTCCCTTGAATTATTATTAGATTCTTTATACTTCAGGATTAAGAATATTTGGATACCTCACATGTAAAAATAAAATATCTTTAATCTTTAATCATTATTTTATACAAATTGGAAAGAATATAGATAAAAAACAAGTCGCAGGGCACGGCTATTCTAAATATATATAACTCAAAGGTAACTGACTGACATAGTGATCTATCAACGCACAGCCCAAACCACTGGACGGATCGGGCTGAAATTTGGCATGCAGGTAGATGTTATGACGTAGGCATCCGCTAAGAAAGGATTTTGATTAATTCTACCCCCAAGGGGATAAAATAGGGGATGAAAGTTTGTATGAAACTTTGTCAATTTTAAACCGATCGGGCTGAGACTTTGCATGCATAAAGCTACTATGACGTAGGCATCCCCTAAGTAAGGATTTTGAGAATCAGAATCAGAATCAGAATCAGAATATCGTTTATTGTCAGACTGTGGTTACAAAAGATCTTATATAAAATATATACAGTTTCAACAGCTTGCCCATTTCGAGCGTACAATATTTTCATAAAAATATTAAAAGTATTATCTTAATGTATTAGAATTTGACACATATAATATATAAAGATAATACAAAAACAAGTTTAAAGCTAAGTTTCAATAAGATGAGATTCATGAGATGCAGGTTATATAAGATTAGTAACTTTTCAGTTTAAAATATTTCTGTATGCTATCGCCACCTACATTGAGTTATTTTGGAGAGAACTTTGAATTAATCATTTTTGTGCATAGTGCATAGATAATATATCAAGCGGATTATATTTGACGACTAGCTTTTGTTGTTCAGTCAGTCACCTTTGAGTTATATATATTTAGATTTTGGCTGTTCTTTTCTTGGCATATTTTGGATTGCATGTGTTTTGTTTCGGTTTAGTAGTTTTTGTTATAGACTCTGCTTTGTATTTGGTTATATAATAAATAATAATAATATATTATATAATATATAAATAATAATATTATTATATATAATAATATATATATACCGTCCGGGGTAAGTAGTGCACAATACTGCAGGGGGTGGTTTGGGATCGATAAAGGAGCAAATTTAAAAAAAAAAAATTTTTTTTTTTTTTATTCGACTGGCCTGCTGGCAGTTCTGTAGTAATTGTCAAGTAAAGTATGGCCCTCCGTAGACAGCCGCTACAACAATAGCTTCCAGAGTAGGTGAGTGCTACGAGTGCTATGGGGTCATTGAACTAACATGTGACGAGAGGTCACACTGAAAGGCGGATCAGGAATTACGAGAACCAATGTTTCACGTGAAGCAAACCACACCTATCTAATTCTAAATACTTGTCTTCAGTAAGTAATTAGGTAGGTACCTACTACCTGGTAGGTATTGAATTCCCAGAATTCGTTGATTTGATAACTTAAGTATTATACTTTGAACATTGAACTAACATGTGACCTCTCGTCACATGTTAGTTCAATGACCCCGTAGCACTCGTAGCACTCACCTACTCTGGAAGCTATTGTTGTAGCGGCTGTCTACGGAGGGCCATACTTTACTTGACAATTACTACTGAACTGACAGCAGGCCAGTCGAATAAAAAAAAAAAATTTTTTTTTTTTTTTTTTAATTTGCTCCTTTATCGATTCCAAACCACCCCCTGCAGTATTGTGCACTACTTACCCCGGACGGTATATATATATATATAATAAATATATATCTATACCTAATTAATAATAATACTTCTTAACGCGAGCGAAGCCGCGGAAAAAGCTAGTTAGTACATAATATCAATGGCATTGGCTTCAAACGCTCTACAATCAGTGACGTCATTATTATACATAATTCAAATGATCTGGTATGCTACGTTATGAATTCATGGAATTCATGATACGAATGTACATTCTGTACTAAGCATATATATAGAATATAAATGGACGGAGTATGTGTTTTTGAAGTGATACTTCTTATGGGATGGCTTTGAAACTCTGATCCGCAACCTTTTTGTGTGACGAACTTTTATTTAGCGCTCTCCGAGATTGCAAAGTTACAAAGAAGCAATTTAAGCCTTTGTACACAAATTTTAAAACACATTTGTAAAACGTTTCTTTTGATAGAATCGATATGAAGCGTTTTGGCTTTTGGCTAGGGAGATGAAAGGAGAGGGAAAAGAGATGTTTCAAAATTGAAGGAGCCTGGGCCAGCACCATGTACCATATACATACATATAGCTATACAATATAGTAACCGTTTTTGAATGTTTATTTTCTTTACTTTTATTTCGTTTTGATGTTCATTTAAAATATCTTGGTACATTGATAGCAACACAACACGGTTACAAATGGCGGATTGCGACAATATTGAACTGTCATTTTGATGTGTCATTGATCATTTATTGTAAACAACAAAACAATTCTAAAATATTTGGGTTCCGTTATAATTATAATAGGACTATAGAATATGTTACTCGATTGAAACTCAGAACAGAGAAAATTCAGTATATCTTCTGTAGATTAATTTATGTATTTTTTTAAAATGCAATATTTTTCCCCTATTTTTCTATGTATTGTTATCAATATCTAACAGTACATAAAGCTTTTATAAAATAAAAGCGCATCCTCTGACCGTTACCGTGAAAGGTACCTAAAATTGGTAGTCTGTGGTCGGTCATTCGTTTCACACACGAATTGTATACTCTTTGGTTAATGTAATTCTCTGGGATTTTTGGAGGGAAAAGAAATAAGAGGAAGTTGAGAAAATATAAAATATAATTGTTGTAATTTCGTAATTAATAGTTTTATTCGAAGTTTTATCCAAAGAGCACCTAACGACGGATTCATCGTTAAATTATCAGCACATTGCTCCTAGTTGTTGTTGGAAGGAAGACGACTATAATAGTATGGTACATAGTTCTGGCCATCTCCTTTTTAAGCTTCTGTGGGTCAGGTGCACGAACACACGGTCATTTGTAGTCTTCATCCATGAGGTTATGTTCGTTAGAGAAGCATTCCACTTCGCGTGTCTGAATTCCCCAGTTAGATACCTACAAGCGAGTCCGTCACGGAATGTCGACTATGCTCATAAAATACGAGTAAACAGGACGCAGATATTTTATTCCACCAAATTTTTTATTAGTGTCGTAAACGATTCCTTCACTTTCGGCCAGGCTGGGCCTTACCACTGGAAACTGTAGAACTAGATCATTTAAACGTTTGCAAAGCTTATAAAACCTCTTCAGCGCTTTATCTTCGGTACCCTTGATCAGAACTGATTAAATACGCATTGTCGTTAACTCAAAAACTACTGGTCAGATCTTGATAAAATTTAAATGGGACCATACGGGAAGCACCAGCTTTCATTGACTGACATTGGTTTTCGACAGTAACCAATACTGTAACGATGTGTTATTTTTATCCGACTAACAAAAAGGAGGAGAACTCTGTCATATATAAAACAATTTAGAAAAAAAATTCGTTAGGAATGTTACTCGTTCCTTACACACTCACAAAGTTGATTATCTTTTAACGATTTCAAAAAGGAGGAGGTACTCAATTTGACTGTATTTTTTTTTATATGTGTTCTTCTTTCTAGATAAACCGATTTTGACGATTATTTGAAAGCTGGTGCTTTCCATTGATCCCATTTTGATCAAGATCTGACTAGTAGTTTTTGAGTTATTCTCAATAATACGTATCCTTTGGACTACAATGTTTATGTTCTCGTTTTTAACTGACTTCAAATGTTACCTCATAACTTCTTTCATTGTGAGCCGATTTTGATGATTATTTTATTATTTGACAGCTGGTGCTTTCCATGTGGTCCTATTTAAATTTGATCAAGATCAGACCAGTTGCTATATCGTCAATAATGCGTGTTGGTTACATCTAATCTGATCAAAGTTCCGAAGATAAAGCGGTGAAGACGGTTTTTTTAAGCTTTGCTTGCGTTTAAGTTATTTCATTTTCGGGTTTTCTGACACTGATATTTTGCCTGTTGCGGAAACAGGGGCACTGAATTTAAATAACTTCTTAAACCTCCATAATCATAATCGACCTCTATACGCCATAAAAGCCGTTAGATATTATCACCAATATAAGGATATCCTATCTTACCCGAGCACCTTTTGAATACAACCACCCTACGCGACGTCACAAATCGGGCGTTTTAAACGCAACGAGCGTTTTAAACGCCCGATCAAAAATTTTCGGACTAAATTTCCATCTACCACTAGATAGAATTAAGCAAATCAATACAATTTATTTAAAAATTACAATTATTAACCTACTGCGCTGAATATAATTAATATTGATAGACATAAACTACGATACCATGGCGCGCTCTTCCAAACTAATAATAATAGATTATTGTATAATAAGGCGTCACTAGTCGAGCAACAAATCCTAGGATTTGTTTATGTTTGACAGCCGTCTCAGCGCGTACACATGCCTTGCGAGTCTTGGTGGCGTTTTGTAAGCACTTCCAAATATACGTTTAAACGATTTGCATTTTGGAGGGACTCGCCGTGTTATCGTTTTTTATTTCTACGTATAAATACTTAGCACACAGTCAATGTAGTCGTAGTCAATATAGCGTCTGGCAGTCGCCATACTAAGTTTTGATTGCTGTCATGTCTTTAGTGACACACACAATTAGTAAAATCGATTGACGGAAAAATCATCAAAATCGTCCCACGCGTTTGGGCTCTAGTAAGCCACAAAGGAACAAACATACAAACATGGGCTGATAAACACATTACCCTCCTTTCCGACACGCAGCCGGGTAATAAAAGATGAATTCAAAAATTTTAAATCGTTTTATTCACATGGACCCCAAAGAGGCACATTTAATGAAAGTTAATGACTCTACTCCCAGATTCGCAAAATTACAGCCATCTTGAGAAAAACCTGGCAAGAAACTCGGGCTGCAATAAACAAATCCGACGGCTGTCTACGAAAAGCCTAGCCGTCTTAATAATTGGCTGGCTTAAACAAATAGCTGACAAACTCTGTTTTAGCGTTAAAAAGGCATCTTATAAACGTCGAATGTGTTAAACCGATGGTAGGGGTTCGGTCACGTAGCGGTAATTCTGATGAAACGACGAAAAAAGCGGAATTGTATGTACCTACGTCGTAAAAACGTATTTCCACGCCGTGACCGCAGACGCTGGAAATAGCTGTGAATGGTGTTCCAGGCTTTATTAACTTGATTACAGCTCGCTTTCCCATTTAATAATCATTATATGTAGGTAATTTAGAGCAAAGAAGAGTCTCAGAGGGCGGCCTGTTCTGGCTAGAGCAGGCAAAACATGTGGAGATGAAAATGACTGTTTCAATGTGTAGTCACATCTTTATGAAAGCGTTTGTAAGTTTTCGTCTTCAGTTTTGCATACATACATTGTGAGTCTTAGAATAGAATAGAATGGAATAGAATGTAATATAATGGCATGGAATGGAAAGGAATGGAAAGGAATGGAATGGAAATGAATGAAATGGAATAGAATATGGTTTATTGTATAACTGTGTACATTCTTGGTGGCGCTTTGTAAATTACATACTTTCACAAATACATTCAAACGTTTTACATTTTGTAGGGGCGCTCCTTGTTGCCGTAGTTAATATCTATTCTTCAGAGGTTCAGAGAGTAAGATGAAAACCAAGATTCACCGTTTAAAAAAAAAAAATGTTGTGTTGTGTAGGACACCAATGTCACTGTTATTAAGCTATTTTGTCTCGAGGTCTGTCTCAACCTCTGATTTTCTCTGTTAGCTGCCATTCCTCTCTAAATTGCAATGCTAATAAATTATTCATAGATATTGTAACGTGCAACTACTAGTATAATTCGGGTATTTAATTGGTTTGTCACATCTTTACTCAGTGAACACCTTAAGTTGACGTAGGGGCAGGTTGTAAAACAGCGCTATATAGACATGCGTTCACATAGCACACGCTGAATTTGTTCACTATATTTAAATCATATGTGTTTATAAATTCATGTTCTCTGGACAATTATTTATAGTGTCAATAAAGCGATTTTTTATTTATTGGAACGAAAGTTCCTTATCGCGCGTTGCGAAAGGGGGCTAGACGGAAATTGATCTTCGTTCCATCCGAGTGTCCCTTGACACCTCTCAAGTTTTTTATTATTTATTTATTTATCAGATAGACTAGCGTTGAGGTGTAAGATTACGATCATTTTGATAATGTGTCGCCTTAACCGGTTTCCCCGGACCCAATGACTCGACAATAAACGGTTCAAATATCAAACCACTGCCAAGGTTTCCATATTCTCGCCGTTTGTGCTTATCCGCTGAAGTTGCCGCGGCGCCAGACCCATTATATTTCAGGAAGATGTGTCGTCTCTACCATTGGGAAAGTTTTAATCAGTAATAAAACGGGCATTAATGAAAAAAGTTTATAATAAACCGAATTATTACAATATAACAAGGATGCATGGAGGGAAATTACAGAAGCGCTTTCTAACGACTACATAATATAGATATACATAGGTTAATAAAATTTCTGTATTATGTAAGAATATTAAAAAAAAATATGAAAAAATGCGCCGCCAAGTTTTAGCTAGGTTATTCGCGAGATGGCTGTAATTTTGCGAATCTGGCAGTAGAGTCATTATATTTCATGAAACTTTGGGGCCCATGTGAACAAACGATTTTGATTTTGATTTGATTTTTGACTAACATTAAAGCCGTCCTATCTTCCTAAGAATCATGGTAGTTCCGTTAGGTCTTTAACCATCCTCACGCATCAAACGAATGAGTTCGATGGCTGGCTCAACATTTGTTTGGAGAGATCCATAGATATTTCTTTTTTACCAAAAGCCATTTACCAGCAGGTGGTCGTCGAGTTGTTATGTTTGGTGTTGTAGCTTAGCTCTTATTTTAAATGTAAAATACACGTAATAACGTGTCCTTGTTGGACTCGCTTTTATTCACCGCAGGGATTTGAAACACGCGATGTGAAAAACTTAAGCATGACTAAGTTAATTGGATATGAAGGTCAGTTTTAATTTTCACGGCTTTGTTTTTTTAATCTTTGATAGGCACGTTTGACCACTATCTCATCTGATGTTAAGAGACGATGCGGTGGACAATAGAGAACGCTTAGAAAATACCTTATCACTCTCGGCTTGAAGACTCCAAGATTGTACTTATCTGCGAACACAGACTGGTAAGGAATTCCATTCCTTTGCAGTGCGCATAATGAATGTGGAAGCAAAACGCTTCGTTCGCATTTGAGGAATATCCACCATGTGTCGCGATGCAGCCTGTCTGGTGGTTCTATGATGGAATGGGGATGGAGTAATTAGATCATGTAATTCTATAGCACACTCTCCGAAATGTATCCGATAAAATACCGAGAGACTCGCTATCCTGAGACGATGTTGTTCATAAAAGGTTTAAAACGATCTTTGAAAACTAATTTAATTAGGGCAAAATTTATACTTCATCTTTTTACTAACTTTTATATAGTTTCACTTGTCCAGTTATCTGTCGCTCTGTAATCAAATCTTGCAAGCTAAATTAGACCCACTTCCCGATGTCAGATTGGATATAATGATACGATACTACAGAGCCTGGGGTCTATTCCGGGCGTGACATCGACGTCAAAATCGAACGATTTTCTTTTGTTATGAACATCGAATCAACTGAAATTTCAACCAATCGACTGTCGTATCGACGTCGCATCAATTCGAACAATCGCATTTTGACGACCTACTTGACGATGTATATGAAAGATGGCCATATGAACTTTTGAACTAAGCAAGATAAACCCATCGAGTTTAGGCTTGTTTGATTCGTCTTGACAAGTTCTCTAGTTTATAACTTTTAAGTCCCTTTTATTCACAATGTGCATTCAAATAGTTAATAATAATAATAATTTTAACGCAAGCAAGCTTAAAAAACCGACTTCACCGCTTATATTATGTTTTTTTGTTAATTTCTTAAAAAGTGCAAAATCAATTTCGATAAAATTTATATAGATTTCGATAAATTAGAATCTAAATCGATTCATAATTGGAGGAATGATCGCGTTACATACATACATACATAAAAAAACATACAGTCGAATTGAGAACCTTTTTTGAAGTTGGTTGTAAATAGTTTTTAGTGCGATTAAACGCCGAGAATTTTAACTTTCACCGTTAACTTATTAACTTTAACTCCCGATTAACGTTATTACTTTAACTATGTGTTCAAATTGCAAATGTTTATAAGTTACAATTATTTTAAAGAAGTAAATGAAGGTATCGTCAACAAGCACTTACTGAGTACCGTACATATGCGAATTTAAAACATTTTCCCTATAAACCGGACTGAAAAGCTTGTCCCAAACAAATTAACAGATAATGAACTCACATCGAAGTGCTTCCCTTTTTAATCTTTTAAAAACACACGCCCAAATCGCTTGAGAAACACCTCCGTACCTACAGCTTTTAAAATGCAAAGCACCTTCATCAAATTTTAAGTACGTCGAGACCACGAAATAACATAATTCAGCTGGAGAAGCGACGGGTAGTGATGTGGTCACTGCGTATTTTGGCCGGATAATTTATTTTGCGGATGCTATGCCGGTTATATCTTACCATCAGATGATATATAATGATGATGATATATGGCTTGTATAATCATATTTTGTGACATTGGACGCCCGAGATGGGTCAACTGTAATAACATTACCTGCAATAAGAACTCGCGAATACTAACACTACAGTTTTAGCCAATAAAGAATTATCTTATCTTATCTATAGTTACCATGTGAACGTAGTAAACAAAGGTTTAAAATAAACGCTTTAATACTCACACTCACAATTTGATAGCACAAAAACAATCACATCCAGAACCAAAATCACAAATTTGCCTTGGGGAGAAAACTTGTGTTGCCACTGGGAATCGAATTCTATACAAAACAAAAACAAACGGCGAACCCAACTAAGCCAACGGGCAGTTAATAATATTATTTTATCATAAACTAGCTGACCCGCCCGGCGTCGCCCGGGTATAAGCATACACATAAACACTTCCACATTCACACTTAGTTAAATGACTCGTATCGTGGGGCCGTAAACATCCAAGATTCACAACATTCTCAAAACCAGGAACACAAATTTCCCCGGGGAGAACTCTTCTATTACCACCGGGAATCGAACCCGCTGCTTTGAAGGCGAACGCGCAACCATCTACGCCAGCGAGCAGTTCAATGATAAGTTATAACTGAAAAATAAAACAAAAGTCGACTTTTTATCCTCCTTCTTATGTAAGTCAGTTCAAAACGTAGAAGTATGCCGGATTATACAGTAACTGTTACTCATTCTGTGACCCATCGTTTTCATCCTCAAATCAATATCACGATTTTTCCCATAAGTCCAAATTATGTGCAGTATCTCATAATTTGGACATATAGACTATATAAATATGTTTTTATGTATGTTTTTTCTTTGTATTTTTTTGTAAGTTACGCGATATCTCCGCCAATTATGAATCGATTTTGATGTTTTATTTGTTTGGTAGATCATACTTCAAAGATGGTCCCATATTAATTTTATCGAAATCTATCCAGCCAAAACCAAAATATAAGCGGTGAAGTCGATTTTTTAAAGCTTTGCTTGCGTATAATATTT
The DNA here is from genome assembly GCA_948107665.1 of Lomographa bimaculata. Taxonomy (NCBI): domain Eukaryota; kingdom Metazoa; phylum Arthropoda; class Insecta; order Lepidoptera; family Geometridae; genus Lomographa; species Lomographa bimaculata. Next base: position 7,945,721 of record OX403610.1, on the reverse strand, counting down.
TTGTAGTCATAACTAAGCATGTTTTTACCGATTCGGAATAGAATGTATTTTAATGGCTGAGTCACCCACGTCCGTAGGAGGATACCCCTTAAGTCTGACTCCCTACACGTGGTCCCCGGGTGGTGCTAATCAGGTGACATTTGACAGGTGGTAGAGCATTTTGTGAGTTGCTCGCCTGGCTTGCTACCAAAGTAGCTTATCACCATCAAGTTGAAAGTCTGCCGCCAAGTCAAATACGGTGTTCCGGCAGTTATCCTTGAGAGCCTGCATATTCCAGGTCTAGTGTGTTTACCAGCTTCGATCACATCGTCACTTACCATCAGGTGAGATAGTGGTCAAACACTAGCCTTTCACAAATAAAAAAATAAATAAAAAAAATATAATAGAGTGTTTTTTAATCCGGCAAAAAAAACTGTAATGAGGCTCATCCCTATCCCAACCAATCGTATAATTTTACAAAGCCCGTTTGTGGCTAGGTGATAAATTTAACGAGTGTCTGGCGATTCGTGTTCGAATTTAAAATGGCCGACAGTAGCTTCTTTTATTAAACTTTTAATACGAGAGTGATGCTTCATGGGAACATTTGAATAAAGTTTGAGCGGGAAATTTTCTTTGAGTTTTGGGAATTCTTTTTATTCTTTTTCTTCGAATTTTATGTTGTGTATTACTCGGGGATTACGAGCTCGTCGAATTGCGTGAGGAGATATCTGTTGACTGACTGACAAGTGTTGTAGAGCCAATCAAAATTGGGGGCTGAGTCACCCACGTCCGTAGGAGGATACCACTTAACTCTGACTCCCTACACGTGGTCCCCGGGTGGTGCTAATCAGGTGACATTTGAGAGGTGGTAGAGCATTTTGTGACTTGCTCGCCTGGCTTGCTACCAAAGTAGCTTACCACCATCAAGGTGAAAGTCTGCCGCCAAGCCAAATACGGTGTTCCGGCAGTTATCCTTGAGAGCCTGCGTATTCCAGGTTTAGTGTGTTTACCAGCTTCGATCACATCGTCACTTACCATCAGGTGAGATAGTGGTCAAACACTAGCCTGTCACAAATAAATAAATAAAATAAAAATATAATCTACGGGCCAATTGCCTATATTTCCTAAAACTAAACTAAAACTATATACAGCAAAGAGCCAAGTTACCTACAAGCCATCGAGCCTATAGGTAACTCAAGTGCTCAAGCCCACTACCAGTGGGTAGCGTTCCCATCATGCTGGCTGCATTGCCTCTCTGAATTGCAATGCTAATACGTTGAGCCAAATAAGTGCCAGCATTTTGGTCACGCGTCGCCTCAACCAGGCGCTCTGATAGAATTTTGAAAATAGAATGAGCTCCCGGTCCCCACGGACCCAGTGTCTCAACACCAAACGGCTCAAATATGTAACCACTGCCGAGGTTTCCATATTTTCGCCGTTTGCGCTGCTCTGCCGAAGTTGCCGCGACGCCAACCCCATTCTGTGATTCAGGAAGATGTGACGGAGCTAAAGTATCGACACAAGTTGCATCCCACACTAAAGGCCGTCCCATCTTCCATGGAATTAAAGTCATTCCGTCAGGTCTTTTACCATCGTCACGCATCAGACCATTCGGTTCGAGAATGGCTGGAACGTTGGCACTGGTAAAAGCCCGGCGGATGATATCGTTGAGGCTGGCGTGGCGGGAAATTCGGCCAGCACTTTTCTGGCACGAGAGGCCGTGGTGACCGAGCTGGTCAACAGCAGTACCACACTGACAGCTATGGGCAACATAGCACCTTGCACCCAAACGTAAGCATATAGCGAGTCGGAAAGCAGATGGATCTATTAGTGTACCAGTATTAAAAGAGGGAATGGCCTGCAACCAAAGCCCTGACTCCCATACAGAAACTGCTAGAAGTCTAGCACGCTCTGTGACGCTAGGACACGTATCTAAAAGATGTTTCCGTGCTAGTTCACAGAGCGGCCGATCCCACAGTCTCTGTGAGGATAGCCTCACTGGGAGCCCGGTATTTGGGCATGCCATCTCCCAGGCGCTTGTGGCCTCAGTCTGGTTTGAAATTTCTAAAGAACCCAAACTATGTGAAAGTATTTTTTCGACTAATTTAGAAGTACCATGAACTGAGGACAAGAAAGCCGGTAACGCAACACTAGAAATTTTACGAATACCTAAGCCTCCTAGTCTTACAGGTAAAGAAGCTTGCGACCAAGCCCTATCATCTATGTCAATATTCAAAACCGATACAAGAGTATTCTTTACGATATTGTCCATGCTCTCGAGGAGCGCGCCATGTTTCCATAGCGGACAACATCTTAAAGAATACGTAAATTTTGGGACAAAAAGGCAAAATCTAATAATTGTAAAAGCCATATGAGTGTTAATTTTGAGCAATCGGTCGGAAGAATTTTTAAAATTTTGAATTTTTTCTTCTACAAAAGGTGAAATTGATTCATCTAATATCGGCGAACCTAAAAGGCGAAGTGAACACTTGTCGACTAGTTTTATATTGTAAGCCAATGAGTTAAATTTTTGTAAAACCGATAATTTGTCTGAACAGTTATCGCAAACAAAAAGTTCGCATTTTGAAAAATTTAGTTCAAGCCCAATCATTTTAAATTCATCTATTAGTAATTTTAGATCACTTAAGACAGTATTCACATCACCTCCCAGAGTTCCGTCATCCAAATACCAAACATTTAGTTTGGATTGGAGACGTTGAATTATCGGATTGACAGCTAAAGAAAAAATTGCTGGGCCGCACGGGTCACCCTGCTGACATCCAACGGAAGACAAAAGAACATCGTTTTTGTAAATTAATTTTGATGGTTTACCAAATAAAAATAAATCAAGATCATGAATTCCTTATTGACGAGCGAAGGTCTCTAAGTAGACGTAGGAGGTTCAGCCCTTAGTTCCTCCGTCTGTCCGTTAAGGCTAGGTTTTAAATACAATAATTTTATTAAAGTATTGAAGCAAAGTATTTTCGTAGTGGTAGTGAATGTCTCGTACTCGCCTGGCCTATTCAAGTCAAGCAATCAGCTAGCCTTGAAATCCAGTAATTTTTTTGGGCCTCGCTTGTTTGCCATCCTTGTCTACGACATCAATTACCATCAAGTGAGATAGTGGTAAATTTTTCTAGCCTATCAGAGATAGCAAAAATATATCTATTTCACGATTGTAAACGACGGCGTTTACAATCGATTAATATTTCAATTTTAAATCTAATCCCTTTTGTACTTACAATATTTCGAAGGAAATATTAATAATCACAATTTTAATAGCAATGTTAAAACATACGTATACTAATAATTCTCTCTCTTATACACACACGCGCAGACGCACACACGCACACGCGCATATAATCTATACTAATATTTTAAAGAGGTAAAGTTTGTGACGTTGTAATCTCTGAATCTACTGAACCGATTTTGAAAATTCTTTTACCAATAGAAAGCCACGTTATTTGTGAGTGTCATAGGCTATGTTTTTGTTTTACCCGGGCGATACCGGGCGGTTCAGCTTATATGTTATGAATACAATATATAAGTTATGTGACATAATTTATTAAGTCCTGATGGGAGAAGCCACTGGCACCTGAAATACAATGGTTAACACTATTTCAGGAGCCTATGGATTCACGTGAAAGGAGAATAATTTTAATTATGTCAACTTTGAATTTGAATTTATATTGTGAAACTGTGACATATCTAAGATCATAATTATATCATTCCAGGTGTACGATGCCCAACGTGATGAAATGCCTCATTTACATTGGGATAGCTGCGTTCTTGCACCAACTGCCTCGTTTCTTCGACCGACAGTATGTCCCTCACGTCACTGTATGGAGGGGACGTTTGGAAGATGTTTGCAGAGTAAGTAAACAAGTTCTTTTTAATCAGCAAAGCCGCTATCCTGTACTAGCCGTCTCTTGTCTTCGGCTGACAGTACGTCGCGCACGACACGGTATGGAGGGGACGTCTGCTGAATAATTGAAAATGAGTACAGATCAACGCATTTATATGTTTATCAGCACTCAAGGTTATAGTTGGAGCAGACACGCAGTTGCCGTTGTCTGCTCCAATTGCTAAATTTTTTCTGCTCCAACTGCTACATTTTGTTTGCTCCAAATGCTTCATTTTGTCTGCTCTAACTGCTACATTTCTTTGAATGTTTGTCGAATAGCTTTAGCAGTTGGTGCAGAAACGCAGCTTTGCTGGAGTAAATCGAACATTTCTCTGCACTGTGTCACATATCGTCAAAACGTTCCTCTCCACACCATGCAAGCGGGATGTACTTGTCAGTCAAATAAATGTGGCAGTTGGAGCAGGAACGCAGTGATTCTGATGTTTATATATGAGAGATTTTTCAAACAAATTTTATTCTTTAATAAGTGAAACGTGTTAAGTGTTAACGGACGTTGGAATTTTTGACCTGTAAGTGGTTACTTCCGCTGCATCTCCGGAGCACTGGTAAACTGGCATAGGTACAAATAAAAAAAATCTGGGACATGGCAGACATTCCAGCAACTGCGATAAAGTCTGCACAGGGGCACCACAATCAGAGTGGTCAATCATAGTGATCTTAAGTTAGGATCTAATAAAATTAAATCTAAGAAAAATCTCTAACATTCTATTAACTTTCAGATCGAAATGGCGCAATGGGTCAAGACTCTATCACTGGACGCGTACTTTATCACATACTTTGTCTTCCGAGTCCTCTTCGTACACCTAATACCTTGCACGTCTCTAGTTGTTCTCAACGTGCTCCTGTTTCGAGCTATGAGAACAGCACAGCTTAACAGACAAAAGCTGTTCAAAGAAAACAGAAAATCCGAATGCAAACGGCTCAGAGATTCAAACTGCACAACACTTATGCTTATAGTCGTCGTTACTGTATTTCTAATGGTAGAAATACCTGTAGCAGTCGTTACGATACTCCATATTATATCTAGTACCATAGTCGAAATACTCGATTACCACGTCGCTAACATACTCATTCTAGTAACCAATTTCTGTATCATTCTCTCGTATCCGATAAATTTCGCCATTTATTGCGGTATGTCGAGACAATTTAGGGAAACTTTCAAAGAATTATTTATAAGAGGGGCTGTGACGAGTAGAAAGAACGGTGGATCGAGTAGATACTCACTAGTGAATGGGCCTAGAACGTGTACTAACGAAACTGTACTTTAAATCATAGCCGTTCAAAATATCGTAGATGTATTTAAATACTCGATAATATTTTTCAAGTAAGTATAAGTATATAGTATAATACTTGATATTTTTTACAAGTATTTAAATACTCGATATTTTTTCTACTTAGTATTTCAGTTTAACGAATACTTTTACATTTGGAACATTTTATTATTGTGGTTCTAACATGGTAATAATCACGTGAATTTTTTGTAGTGTATTTTGACACAAAATATCACGTGATTAACAGTAGGTTTGTACCACAGTAATAAGTTCCTAATACAAAGTACTAATACTATAATAAATAGCAATTATCTTATGTTTCTTCATGTCAAAAACTGAGAGCCTAAATATAAACGATTAGAAATTATAATATTTTAGATGGAATTAAAATAATAGACGTTAGTTTAAATAAATTAGATAGATATATAATTATGCATGTTTTCGCTTTAAATTAAATTGTTTTAAAATAATATTTCCGGTACTTTTTCTTGGCTGTGTGATTACCTAATCTGTTTACGGGATAAGATAGTAATTTGTTAATTTTTTATATATTTTATGTAATTTTATTGATTAGCTAGTCCCACAGTCTTAAAATGGAGAGCCCCCATTTAGGAAAAGTATCAATTACATTTTAATTAATTATGATAATACAATCTGATTTTTTCTTTGTAAATAATTTGAATACATATTTTATGTGTTTAATGTAAGTCTGTAAATTAGTAATATTTAAATGTAATGTAAAAATGTATAGGCATAGTATATGTACAAGTTTTTAGAGAATTTATATAAATATTTATGTTGTACTGCATTTGTACTAGCAATGCTTTTACTTGTTCAGATATAAGTACCTAAGTTGATGTATTTTTTGTTTATAGATATGATAAACCGTGGCGGGTCGTATCTGTACGTAATTAGGCGCGTATTATTAAATAAAACACGTAAAATAATTTTGGGAGTTTCATTTATTCTGCTACTTACATGTCACTAATCGAGAGAAGCTCTAAGTTGGCTTGCTTGGTTCACTTTGTCCGTCCGTCTGTCAGAGGCATTTATCATCTAAAGCATACAAGTGAATGACTTCAAATTTTTAGATAATATGTAAAGCTATTGCCAAAAGCCAGAAAAAATAATGAAAATTATATACATTAAAATTTTATATTTATTATGGGAGCATGCAAGTGGATAGAGCCAAATATTTATTTTTTTCTGAATTCGTGAGGTATCGTGAAAAGGACTTCAAGTAGACTATGACTTTTTTTTATCTATGTTGGAAAATAGCTATTTGGTAGACCACCTAAGTCACTATTTTAAGACCTATTTTGTCCGCTGAGTCTTATCAAAAAACGGCTGCACATTTGAAGATGAAACTTACGTAAAATGTTTCTCATATCTTGTAATTGAACAACAAATACAGGAATGAAACATTGAGTCACACCAATGTTTTTGTTATCAGCATATCTAAAAAATAGGTAACTTTAGAAAAATAATTCTGTAATTATTTTGTTCCTATCTTCAATAATAACTGAGATATACTCCGCTGAAAAATCCTACTAAGCGACCGCTCTATCTTGTGATGTCACGCCGCGACTCGACGCTTAAAATTGTTGTACAATGGGCAGCCAAATCACAATAAGCAAACGCAATATAAATAATTAAACGCAAGCAAAGCTTAAAAAAACCGACTTCACCGCTTTATCTTCGGAACCTTGATCAGATTTAATGTATAAACACGCATTATTGACTATAACTCAAAAACTAGAGATCAGACCTTGATCAAATTTCAATGGGACCACATGAAAAGCACCAATAAGAATCATCAAAATCGGCTCACAACGAAAGAAGTTATGAGGTAACTTTTGAGGTCGGGTAAACGAGAACATCGTCAAAGTACGCATTATTAGTCACAAAATAAGCATTATTGACGATATTTCAAGAACGGATCAGAACTTGATCAAATTTGAATGGGACTAATTAGAAAGCAACATCATTCAAACTAAAAAAATAAAATTTGAAATCGGCTCGTACGCGCATTAAACGCGCATGAACCTTTTATAGTAATATTTTAATGAAAACATTAAAATATTTTAATGAAAACATTAAAATATTTTAATGAAAACATTAAAATATTACTATAAAAGTTTCATGACACCAACAGGTGTGGCTCATTATTATAAAAAAAAAGCTATAAGCAAATAACCTCAAAAGTTTTACTCTTTTAGGCAAAATCTAAGCTCGACACTGAGATCTAAATAGTTCAGAATTTTCCAAAAGATAAATAAATATCTAGGAGTATTCTAGTCTAGAGTAAAGAGATAGATAGGTCTTAGTAGGTCCGATGGTAAGAGACCGGCTGGGCTGACTCTAGTGCCCTGGAAGAACGGCAAATGCTTGGTGTAGGTGACCTGCATCACCGCCAGTCATCTGAGTCACTAGATCGACTCACCACAGCAGCTGCAGATGATGCTGCGACGAAAAAGCGGCTTAAGTTCGCGGCGATGGAGCTACAATATTTTATACTCATTGCCGATGATATTTTGGGATGTTGGGGGATCGAAGCCAAAAAGTTCCACGAGATAGGGCGCCGGATGAGGGAAGGAATGGTGAGTCCCGCTCAGGGATGGGTTACTCGTATTCGTATTTATCGTCAGTGCAATCAATAACAGCTACTGCATGCAGGTAAAAAGGATGCTAACCTATCCGTCCGTCTGTCCATCCATCTGTCAGAGGCATTAAGCCTCTGAACCATACAAGCGAATAACTTAACGACTTAATAACAAAGATGCATGAAGACAAACTGCACAAGCGCTTTCTAGCGAATACTAATATAGATACGTATTAGTGTATAAGAATGATTATAAAAAACAAAATAAAAAAAATGCGCCGCCCAGTTTCTTGCCAGGTTCTTCTCGAGATGGCTGTAATTTTGCGAATCTGGCAGTAGTAATTAACTTTTATAAGTGCCTCTTTGGGGCCCGTGTGAATAAACGATTTTGATATGATTTGATTCGATGAACTTCAAATTCTCAGGAGGAAAGCTGTGGCCCAAAACCAGAAAGGTCAATTTTATAAACCTATGTTGGAAACTAACGATTTGGTTCACTAAGTAACTTTTTTTTAAACAATTTAGTCCCGGAGTCTATTAAAATAAGTGGCTATACATTTAGCAATTAGGTGTCGGTGTCGGTGTACAACGCAGACAGCATTTTGGGCACACTGCCGACCAACGACTTTTTGTATTAGGTAAGTAGTTTAGTTAAATTTGTATATTGATTTAATGTAAATATTCATAAATATTCAACCAATAATAAATAATACATATAACATACGTTATATCCTGTATTAAAAAAACAAATACTAAAATCAAACAATTATTTTTAAGAAAAAGTTATTAGCAATTAACCTCAAAAGTTACATAGATAATCTCTTTATTGAACACTTTAACAAAAACATGACAAGGAATAATAATCTAAAAAATAAGTGTAACAACATTCGGTCTTATTGCTAAGAGCGATCTCTTCCAGACAACCTTTGGATGGAGGAGTAAAGCAATGAAATTGGTAGACGGTGTTAATGAACACGCTTGCTCAATAATTACCTGTCACTCTCTTCTTGAATAACCCCATGTTACACTTTCTGGAAACTATTATAAACGACGTTTCATTCTTTTGCAGTTCTTATAATGAAAGTGGAAGCGAAACGCTTCGTGCGGTAGCTGTCTGCCAGATGATCATTAGTAGAATGGTGGTGTAAAATATCATAATTTTTGGACAGCTTTTTTTTAAGGGAGTTAAGTGACGAAACAAGCAAATTGCTTATCTGATGGTAAGTGTCATGCTTGCCGATTACAGTTCAGCAACCCAGATTTTTTTTTTCTTTTTATTTTGGCTTCGCAATCCTGTGCATTAAGTCAGTATCAAGTAATAAAATATTTCGAGTGTATTTAATATTAAAAGTCCTAGACACAAGTCACAGTCAAAGTCAAGGTTCAGTCATCGGCAAGTTATGCCCTAGTATAGTGGTAGAAACTTTACTAGAACTTTACTATTAGAGTTTTGAAGCGAAATCACGTTTTTCAACTTTGTATGATTTGCCTATAACGATTAATAATCCACAATTATAACACATTAACACTCGAAGGTTTTGTAAATTATACAAAATCAACTACGCCATTTTTATACTTTCGCGGCAAAACTCCCACCCCTGAGTTTACCTTAGGTCGAAATCCTGCTTGGCAAAGCACAGCGTTTGACTCTCAGAGATATAAGATCTAGAAATCTATTAGATCTAGAAATCTCCTGAAATTTCTCTGGAAACATTGCCCTTCAATCGTACACTACTGCTGGCGGTGGAATGTCCGGCAATGTTATGGTACTGCCAGGCGGACTCTGCAAGAGTTCTACCACTAAAAAAAGATTCTGTAAGACTCAATCTAGAGTAACAAGTGACTATACCGGGTGTTTGGTAGAGGGTTAGCCAAACGTGGTGGTCGTGTGGTTGGACCTATTTGGAAAATAAAAGTTCGCGTAAAAGCCGCTAGGTGTTGTTGTTCTTTATCGTCAATTTTGTTATTTTTTAGAATTAAACATAACATAAACATAAACACTTTCACACTCACAGCCCCACACTAAGTTCGAAGACTTGTGTCGTGGGTGCCGGAAACATTCACATCACACGCACAATCACAACCAGAACCAGAAACACAAATTTTCTTTGGGGAGAAAATTTGTGTTCCCGCCGGGAATCGAACCCGATACCCCTGCTTAGAAGGCGAACGCTCACCCAATTGAGCCAACGGGCAGTTCAATTTTCCGAAAGGTTTATTCTTTTGCCTTAAAATTTTATTTTCGTGCATGATGCTGGTCAATTTTTTACATTGTAATGGCCTCAGATGTACTTTTGGTCTACGTAAGGCTCTTTTAACAAGGCATTGTTAAAATTTTCCTTTTTTTTTCTTCGTAGAATTAAGAGTTTAGAGGGAATAATTTAGGCATAAATTATTCGCTCTATACTCTCAATTCTAGAAAAAATAATAATAAAAATCAAGTGGGAGGCTTCCTATTCAATAAAAAAAAAACTAAATGCCACCAAGAATTTCTAAAAAATAACAAAATCAACGTTAAAAAAAATAACACCTAGCTTTTACGCGACCTTTTATTTTCAAATAGGTCCAACTACACATCCACCAGGTTTGGCTAACCCTCTACCAAACATCCTGTATACAAAGCAAGGTCGTCCAAGTGTCTTGAAAGATTGATACAATGGAACTATGGACTAACCTATTTATTATTACGCTCCCTACGGGCGGTGTATTAATGTTTCACGATATTGGATAAGACTTGTCAGTAGGGCTGCCACAACTCAAAATTATCAAAAAATATTTTATTTAATTTCCATGATGTATAGTGATCAAATGCTTGCACAAGCTATAAAATTTAAAAACTACGTACTAAGTATTTTTAGATTCTGCTATCTATTCAATCCCTACTTTATAATATCATAAATTCAAATATTACTCTGTCTGTCTGTTACTCAGTCATGCCTAAACCACTGAACCGATTTTAATGAAATTCGGTACAGAGATAGATAAGAGCTTTGGAAAGGATATAGACTATTTTTATACCGGAATTCTCATGGGGTATTACGCGGGTAAAACCGCGGGGAGCAGCTAATTGCCTATATTTCTAAAACCTTAACTAAAACTATAGTTTTAGTTAATCTAGTTAGTCTAGTCTAGTCTAGTTAGTTAGTCTGTATATATACTGCATAGAACCAAGTTGCCTACAAGCCATCAGGCTTATAGGTACAAGTGCTCAAGCCCTCTACCAATGGGTAGCGTTCTCATCAATGTTTTTTAATTTAAATGCTAATACGTTGAGCCAAATAAGTGCCAGTGTTTTGTACTGGGTTGAAATTTGGATCAGTAATAAGTTCTTAAACTTAACTAATAATTTAACAGATCCAAATGTTTGTGTTAATAACGGGATATTTAACATGTATTCGATATTTACCAGGTATTGTCAAAATTTAAAATCACAAGGGCCCCAAAGAGGCACTCATGAAAGTTAATTACTCATGACTCTGCTGCCAGATTCGCAAAATTTTTGTCAATTAAATAAAAAAAGAATGTGGCAGCCCTGACCATAAACAATATAGGTTTACGTCTGTTATGGAACTAGGCGCGACCCATGATTGGCTCTAACGCGATATGCCGAGACGTCACCCTTATTGGAGTTTTATTGTATTAGAACTATGGTTCTGTACATAACATCTATGTGTGTGTACGTATGGCAAAGGTTCGACGTATGTGACCCTGTGACCTCGAAGTAGACAAGGCACCTGGAGGAGTTTTGCCGCGAAAGTGAAAAAATGGCGTTGTTGATTTTTTACCGACTTCCCAAAAATGGAGGAGGTACTCAAGTCGACTATATTTTTTTATGTGTTACCACATGAAACGAACTTCTTTCCACATTAACCGATTTCGAAGTTTTTTTTAGTTTGAAAGATTTTGCTTTCCAATTGGTTTCATTTATATTTGATCATGATCTGATACAAGAAAATTTTTATTGGTTCCAGAGAAGTCCATTTAAATGATAAAAAAATTGTTAAAATATTTGTAATCTTTAAATATTTCTAATCATATATTACATTAAAATAAAAACTAAATTAAAATTAACCAAAAAAACTAAAATATATAATATAATATAATATAGATCTGATCAGTAGTTCTTGAAATATCGTCAATAATGCGTATTACAACATTGACGATATTCTCGTTTTTGACCGACTTCAAAAATTACCTCATAACTTCTTTTGTTGTGAACCGATTTTGATGATTACTTTTTTATATGTAAGCTGGTGCTTTTCATGTAATCTCATTGAAATTTGATCAAGATCTGTTTATTATTTATTTATTTATTTATTTTACTAAATCCACAGCTCTTAATTAACATAGCTTATCTTCTACAGCCAAAAACGGATTTACATTATATATTTAAAATATTATAGATACAGTCATCGCTTCTTAAAGTATCTGAGTGTATGTATATCTGTGTATGTTTTGTGTGTGTGTGTGTATGTGTGTGGGTATGTGCGTGTACATGTGTGTGTGTGATTGTGTATGTATAGGTATGAATGGTGAGTGCTAAGTTGTCTATGCAATTATTTACAAAATATTAAAAACTTCTTGTTTAAATTTTCCCTTATTTAAATGAAATATATCCAATGAATAAAAATTTTTATTATAGGTCCTCTGAAGTCTTTTTATTGGAGCATTTTGAGCATAATTGGTAATAGACTTCGAGTCAGCAAAGAGATTTGTATGTCTAGTTCTAAATTTAGGACAGCGAAAACATAAAGTTTTGCGCAATAATTCATTGCAGTCAATTAGACCGTTGCAGATGCCATGTAAAAAGCACATATCAGAAAGTGTACGCCTATTTGCGAGTGTTGACATGCGGTGATAACTACAAGAATCGTTATATTACTACATATAATCTTTAGACCTGTGATAACAACGAAAGTTAAGTTGTTTTATAAATTTATGCTGGATGCTTTCGACTTTTTGGATGTAAGTTATATAGTGAGGATTCCAAACTATACTGCAATACTCTATTATGCAATACTCTAATGAATACTCTAATACGGATCTTACATACGCATTATAAAGAATTTTTAAACAACCGAGATCGGAGAACGGGCGACTTACACTTAAAATAAATCCAAGGCTGCTGTAAGCTTTGTTGACAATCGAATCTATATGTTCTGAAAACGTTAGTTTTGAATCGACGATGACACCTAGGTCCTTAACTGCTTCAACTTTTGTAATTTTTAAATCTGATCAGTAGTTCTTGAAATATCGTCAATAATACGTGTTTAGTACATCTAATCTGATCAATGTTCCGAAGATAAAGCGGTGAAGTCAGTTTTTTTAAGCTTTGCTTGCGTTTCATTATTTGTATAAATTTTCCAAAACCTATCTTCGAGTGTTAATGTGTAATAATTGTGGATCTTGACTCTTTTACTTGACTTTGACTGTGACTTTTGACTAGAACTTTTAATATGAAATACGCCTCCACAAAAAAGAATACACTTAATGAGGAGATATCACATTTAAAATGATTCAACTCCATACACGCTATAAGCCAACAATCACAACTACACGATCTAGTTCCCACATCCCCTTCTATCATCGGACAAGCAAACAAACTGATAAACAAACAAACAAACGCATTCACTCTCACGGCCCGACACAATGTTCAAAGACTTGTATCGTGGGTGCATTACACCCAGAACCAGAAGCACAAATATCCCTTGGGAAGGAATTTGTGCTCCTGCCGGGAATCGAACCCAGGACCCACGGCGCAGAGGGCGGACACCTGTCCACTGCGCCAACTGGGTCGTCTATTAAGATTTAAATACTGTTATATAATATATATATCTAGTTTAATAGCAACATTAACACATAGACTAATAAACACATTACCCTACTTTGCGACTCGCAGTCAGGTAAAAACATCAGATAGTTCCAATAAGATAAAGCTCAATTATAATAAAGTACGTAATGTATTAAAGTACGTTATTTATCAATATAGGAGTCGTATAGCTAATGCATTAATAAAATTAATTAATTACTTATAATAATGGAACAACATTCGATTGTTATTTAGCTTCTGTGAATTAATAATTGTACTTAAACAAACAGTCTACCATAAACCTAAGGACGTAGCACACATGATAAATAAAATTAAAATCAACATGATTACAAAGATATTCAACAAAAAAGCAGTTGTTAAACAAATACGAAACCAAGAAGTGCTTCTACAAAATATTGTAGAAAACCATATGTATGAATATTTAAAGCCATTCAACATCATACAAACAATATTTTTCTATCCCAATTACCAAATTCAAGAAAGCTTTATTACACCTAATGCAATGATTGCAAATACCCTAACATTTATAGCTACATGCATTTATGTTTCTATAGGGTTATCTCGTATAAAATTCATGAATTCTGTGCGATTGGGCTTATCTTCGAACATAAAGTGTGATTTTTTAATAACATTCTGTACATGCTTTAACTGTACTCTTTACTGTATAGGATATATCGTTAATTTGTCCTCAAATGTACGTAATAGCGAAAGCTATGTTATACTAGTTCTAAAATTACAGAAGCTTACAAAAAATGTTACAAATTCGGCCATTTTTAACTATGTCCTAATTATATCAATGCTCTTATTAGCTGTAGGTTATTATATCCTGCTGCATACACATTTAGGGGACTACAATGTATTAACTATTATTTACTATATTTATTTAGTAAATTTCGATATCAATGTTATGTTCGCCATTCGAGTAATGATATTAATTCGATGTTCCGCACAAGGTTTGATCACTAAATTTGATTGTAGCCTTGTAGGGATTGAAAAAAAAAAGTTTTTGGAGAGTGTTTTTGATGACTATACAGTCCTGTTGGACTCTTACCGGATTTATGTGAAGGTTTTTCAAGACTTGGTAAGTACGTACATCTTAGAAACTATCTACAACCTGTAACAAAAAGGTGTAGTAATACTTGGTGGTGTGTGTTTGTATCGTGCCAGGAATCGTCTGCCAGAGAACGAAAGTCGAAATTGAACATATTTTTTTCCGTACAAAAATCAAAAATTATCCAAATGCTGGTGTAGAACGGTAGCTGATGAAATAGGGTTGCAAATGACATAATTTTTTAAAACTTTAATTCATCATAACTCAATATTCATGGTGCTGCCGCGAATGCAGAGGTTCCTGTTAGACTCCATACATTTAGCTAGATGTGTGACTTGAGTATTACTACACCTTTCTGTTACACATTGTATCTAATGTCAGAGCAACGATTTTTTATTTCATATTTTTCTTTTTCTAGCATTCTTTTATTTTACAGCAGTCGTAAGCGAACGTTTGGCCACAATCTTGGCTTTTTTCTATTTTTAATGATGAGGCAAGCATTTTCCCACCATCTCACCTGATGGTAAGTGACGGTGCGGTCGTAGATTAACATACTTGCCTAGAAGACTATTCTCTCTTTACTTGCTTAGTGAAAAGTGACGATTTAGTCTAAGGTGGAGCACGCTTGTGTAGTAAGTACTAACCTATTCACTTTTCTTTTGAACACACAGCAAAAGAATGGAACGCTTTGCCGTCGTCTGTGTTTCCCGTACAATTTGGGTGTGTTCAAAGGTAAAGTGAATTGGTGTTTACTAAGCAAGCGTGCTCCACCTTAGACTACATCGTCACTTTCCATCAGGTGTGATTGTGGTCAAACGTTTGATTAGTCTGTAATAAAAAATAAAAAAATTAACGCTTGGTAAACAGTATATAGACGGTTAGCTAGTATTTGCTTACATTTTATTTTTATATATAAACAAACGTTGACACTTTTTGTGCAAATGATGAATTAATGTACCTAAAATCTTTGAGTCTGTTGTTGAAGTATGTACATTATTATATTGACGTTTATTTGTAAGCGTCTGGTAAGTAAACTGTGGCTTAAGTTTATAGTAACTGTCAAGTAAACTATGGCACCTCGTAGGCAGCAGCTACAACAAAAGCTAAAAAAGTAAGTAATTGCTACGAGAGCTACGTGCTACGGAATCATTGAACTGACATTCGACGCGAGGTCACGGTGTACAGTTGTTCAGGAATTACCTAAGTATGAAAAAAAATGATTATCCTAATCCTAATAATGTTCGGAAATTACGTAAGTATGAAAAAAAAATATCTTAATCCTATCCTATCCTAATCATATCCTATCCTAATCCTATGCTAATTCTAATCCTAATCCTATCCTTCCTATCCTAATCCTAATCCCTAGTATCCCTACTAATATTATAAATGCAAAAGTAACTGTGTCTGTCTGTTACGCTTTCACGCCTAAACCACTGAACCGATTTTGATGAAATTTGGTACAGATATAGACCAGAGCTTGGGAAAGGACATTCTTCTTCTTTGTCGGTATCACTCTTGACAGAGTGGTCGTGGTCATCACTTCAGGTGTTGGTGGCAAGCTTGACAACACGCCGCCACTCTTCTCTGATGGCCGCCTTCCTCGTGCATTCGTGTAGAGATGATGAGCCATTTACTGCCGCTTTTATCTGGTCAGTCCACCTCATAGGCGATCTTCCTCGTGGCCTGGTACCCTCAACCTTTCCCTGAACCACAAGTCGCTCAATAGCCACCTCCCCTCGGCGGCATACGTGACCAAAAAAGGTGAGGATACGAGACTGTACCAAAGATGATAAACGCTGCTTGATGCCGAGTTCTCGAAGTATAGACTCGTTGGTACGGAATTCAGTCCACGATACTCCGAGCATTCTCCTCCAGCACCACATCTCTAGAGCGTCTATCTTCTTTTTCTCTACTTCCCGCAGGGTCCACGTTTCTGCTGCGTACAAGAATATGGGGAATACAAGTGCCCGAACTAGCCGGATTTTTGTGGCTCTATATATGTTGCGATTCCTCCATATTTTCCTCAACTTGTCCATTGCAGATCTAGAAATCGCCATACGCCTCTTCACTTCGTCGATGCATCCACCGTTGTTCGCAATTAAGGCTCCCAGATAAATGTATGATTGCACCACATCACAATTAGCAATTTGTGTAATTTCTGGAGAATTGTTATTCATGCGGTCGACAATCATAATTTTTGTTTTATTGCGGTTTATCTTAAGTCCAAACTCAAGGCTAACGCGTTCCATCTTGCCGAGAAGTTCTTCCATGTGTTGGATACTGGTGGCGAACAAAGTGGTATCGTCTGCATATCGCAGGTTGGAGATCTTCAAGCCACCGATCGAGATGCCATCGGTCCAGTCCTCAAGTATAATCCTCATTATGAGCTCTGTGTACACATTAAACAGTAGTGGAGAAATAATACATCCCTGACGGACTCCGGCGCTGGGGTGGAAGTGAGTGGATTGAATGTCATCTGCGCGTACAGAGGCTGTGCCATCCTCATACAGTCTTCGCAGGAGGTGTACCAGGTGTTTTGGAACACCCATCGCCGTCAGCGTTTCCCAGAGTTTCGGCCACTTGACAGAGTCGAACGCCTTAGAGAAATCCACAAAGCATATGTAAGCGGGCTTGTTGAATTCTCTGGCTTTCTCAATAATTTGTCGAACTGTCAAAATTTGCTCTCGGGTTCCCTTCCCCTTAACAAAACCAGCCTGTTCAGGAGCAATTTCTTTGGTCAAGTAGGGCTTTAGACGCTCGTTCAGAACGTGTAGTAAAATCTTGCTTGCGTGAGAGATAAGAGCAATAAGTCGGTAATTACTGCACGTCTTGGTGGAACCCTTCTTGTGCAAGGGGACAAAAACAGTGTGAGCCCATTCTTTCGGCCATTGCCCCTTGAGCCATATCTTATTGCACAGAGTGTGGAAGATTTGGACACCATGTTCACCCGATGCCTTGATCGTCTCGATCGGTATGGCATCTGCCCCTGTGGCTTTGCCGTTCTTTAGATGTCTAATAGCGGCTCGTATTTCATCTTTCAGAATATCGGGCTCAAGATCTTCGTTTCCGGGTTCCGTAGGGGCGTAACACTCTGATTGTGGGTCTTGAAAGAGGGACTGGCAGTATTGTCTCCACGTTTCAGCTATATATGGGAAAGGACATAGGGTACTTTTTATCCCGGAATTCCCGCGGGTCCAGGACTTACGCGGGTAAAACCGCGGGACGCAGCTAGTAATATATAAATACGAAAGTTTGTGTGAATGTTTGTTTTCTAACATAATTAACGCGGCCGAAGCCGCGGGGCACAACTATTATAATATATTTTTATTTGCCGATTTCGAACCGCCCCTTGCAAGATGGTACACTATAACCCGTATCCATTCTACTATTCCCTAATAACCCTATATATTGCTGAACAACATTGTTTGGAGTGCCTCTATTAAACTGCTAAAAATAGTAATAAATAATCAATCGGTTAAAGTGCATTTTTTTTGTTTCAGATTCTTTATTACGTCACTGAAACATTTGGACACACATTAATCTTTACTTCTGTGACATTGATACAGACTTCTTCAGAATGTGGAACCTTTGTTGCTGTAAGTTCTTGTTTGTACCTTTATGAAACCGACTTTGACACTGTTTAGATCCGCGAAGCAAGACAACTATATTTACCGACTTCAAAAAAGGAGGAGGTACTATTTTCGACTGTATGTTTTTTTTAAATTATGTATGTTCACCGATTTCTCCCCCATTTGTGGGCCGATTCTCAAAATTCTCCTCCCATATAAATTTTATTGAAATCGATCAAGCCAATACCAAAATATAAGCGATGCAGTCAGTTTTTTAAGCTTTGCTTACGTTTAAATTATGTAGGTACGTGGTGAAGCGTCTTTGCCTTTTATAATATAAAAAATAAGTATAAATTATACATCTGTGAATAAATACTTCACTTTATATACCTAATATTCATATTGGCAAGAATCTTTGGATATTTGTGTACATTTGCAGTGTATTAGGCTCTCTGCTGACCACTGTTAGAGATCGTTCAAGGAAAATCCTAGAGATGGCGCTATTTTTGCTGTTGTATCGAGTGACATTTTTGCGCTCGCGACTTCTTCGTGTGTCTTCTTCTTCTGTGTGGTTGACAAAAACGCTCCGCTATTGAATTTTGTGACGTAGAAAACTAATTAAATAATTATCATCTAATTAACCAGGACTTAAAATAAAAACTTCATCGTGTCTATTGTGATCGACCACTTCATCTGTGATATAACTTAGTGTTCAGTGCCTCGTAAATTTTCGGATTCAAACTCGCCGGCCGGCGCGACGTGGAGTTGTGTGTGTACGCTTAGGCATACATACAGTTTGCTTTAGTTCCTTTCTTGGGGAGCTCCGGAGGCGGTTTTGACGCAGTCTAAGGTACGTGGGCTTAAATAAACACTGTAAATTGATTCGTGTATCCCTACTGATTTTTGCCAATGTTTAATCCAAAATAATTTACCGCTATCATTAAAAATATTAATACGTAAATGGTGGGCTATTTACACGCCAGCGATTTTACTCGCGCCACCAGTACGAGTAAAATCGTAGGTTTATCTTCTATCTCAAGAGAGCTAGCGATTCGCCACAACTTACGACGCATCTTCATTTTCCATCAGGAGAGATAGGGGTAATTTTTTTTGCCTATCTAGTATAAAACCTTTTATTATGAGACCTACAAACTGGAACACCCTCCGTCGTTATAATTTATAATTTAGGCCAACATGTGCCACCGTAGACCGCATAGCTTTCTATCAGGTGAGATAGCAGGTCGTATGCGTGAACCAAAAACAAAAAAATCGTGCGTTCAACATGTCTTTCCAAAACCTGCCTTCAGCAACAGACACACACACATTTCGGAGAGTGTGCCATGGAATTGCATGATCTAATTCTCCCATCCCCTTTTATCATCGGACAACCAAACAATCAGCCACGTGACATCGGTTTATGGTTGATATTCCAAACGTGCGTACGAAGCGTTTTGCTTTCACATTTATTATACGCACTGCTAAGGAATGGAACTCATTGCCCGAGTCTGTGTTTCCTGATAAGTACAATCTAGGAGTATTTAAATCTCGAATGAGCAGGTATCTTCTAAGCTAGCATTCGTTATCTTCGGCCACATCGTCACTTTCCATCAGGTGAGATAATGGTCAAAAGCTTGCTTATCGAGAAAAAAAAAGACTCTCTAGCAGATGATGATAACAATAATTAACATACTCCTTGTCTTTCAGCGAACAGCTTTCATAAGCTTCATGTTATTCTTAGCGTGGCTGGCAAAGAATTTACTCTTGATCTTTATTCTGACAGTAGAGGTGGAAAAATTCTATATTGCCATGGAAAAAATACAAGTGGTTGCAGTAGAAACGCTACACATGAAAAAATGCACAGGTAATAGTATTAACAAGTAATTAACTTCATTTTAACTAAAAAGTATGTAAAACAACAGTTAATCGACATAAGAGCAGAAAAAAAATATTTTTTTTTGTTCTAGCACACTAACACCCCATCCACGATTAGCATTACCACAACAACTAGCACCACGACAACGACAACACCTAGCACAACAACAACGACTACTACACCTAGCACAACAACGAGTACAACTCCAAGTACCACCAGCTCGACAACCACGACCACGACCACCACCACGACTACACCCAAGCCTACGACGACCACAACGGAGTCGCTGTTGCAGCCTTTCCTGCAGCTGTTACCTATACAGAGAGTCGAAGCGACCACGGTCAAACCCAGTGCTCCTGCTAAAAAAGTAATCATGTTGATTCGATGAGCCCCTTAGTAAGCCCGTGTAAAAGGAAGAGAATCGAACGCTACACCGATTTTGTTGCAAACACAGGTTTTTTTTTACGTACAATCGTATTCTGTGGTTGCAACACTATTGATAGTGCCTAGAGAAAGAAACGTTCAAAAACAATTTTCCCTTCACTAACTCGTAAGTAAATTGTGGCGCAGACAGTTTAGTAGTAACTGTCAAGTAAACTATGACAACTCTTAAACAGCTGCTAAAATAATAGCTTATGAGTGCTACGAGTGCCAAGTGCTACGGAATCAATGAACTAACGTGTAACGAGAGGTCACTAGAGGTCACAGCAGTTCATGAATTACGAGATTGTTATGTACTTACCTACTCCTAATAAATGTTGATTTTACTTAGGTATTAGCAGTATCTAACACCTACACTCAACTAGGTAGGTAAGTATCTAATATTGTCATGACGACCCAGTTGGCGCAGTGGACAGGTCTCCGCCCTCTGCGCGTAGGTCCTGGGTTCGATTCCAGGCAGGAGCACAAATTCCTTCCCAAGGGATATTTGTGCTTCTAGTTCTGGGTGTATTTTTGTGTGTGTTATGTAAATGTTTCCGGCACCCATGATACAAGTCTTTGAACTTAGTGTGGGGCTGTGAGTGTGAATGCGTTTGTTTGTTTGTTTGTTTGTCGTAATTCATAAACAGCTATGACCTTTCGTGACCTCTCGTCAGATGTTAGTTCAATGATTTCCTAGCAAGAACCTAAAAAAAAAATGAGTAAAAAAAATTTTTTTTTTTTGTCTTTTCATCTGTCGATTCTAAGCCACCCCCTGCAGGATTCTGCACTACTAACCAATGTAGGTATATGTAAGTAATTAAGTCTGTAAAGTATAATTGCATATTTTATAAAATATATGTCCTAGTCACTAGTCACAGTTAAGTAAAGGAGTCAAGGTCCAGTTATAGTCAAATCATGCCCTAGTAAAGTGGTAGAGACTTTACTAGAATTTCTATTGGAGTTTCGAAGCGAAAGCGAAAATCACGTTATTCAACATCGTTTTTTTTTTAAACGCATTCACCCTCACTACCCCACACTAAGTTCAAAGACTTGTATCGTGGGTGCTGGAAACATTCACATCACACACACATTACACCCAGAACCAGAAGCACAAATATCCCTTGGGAAGGAATTTTTGCTCCTGCCGGGAATCGAACCCAGGACCCACGGCGCAGAGGGCGGTGACCTGTCCACTGCGCCAACTGGGTTGTCAAATGCACGTTCACGAACTATTAACAATTATTACACATTAGCACTCGAAGAATCACAAGTTTTGGAAGATAATCATCATCATCGACAGCAAAATTATTATTTATTAAATTATTTTGCTATCTCCTCTCTATCCAAAGGTAAACCTAAGTTATTTTTGAAGTGAAAACTTCTTTAGCGGCGTTGTGCACTTTTTTGGGATGGGTAAAATATGTTAAACACGCGTCAGGACACGTGACCTGATCGAAAATACGTAAGACGGAAAATTCGTAAGACAAAGGAGAGGAAGTAATACACCCTCTCTTTCTACCGCGCGGCGAAAATGTATGCCTGCTTCTGCTATTTACAACGTTAATGTTCAAGTTTTCACTTCTGCCGGCACTCCCGGAGTGCAACCCAATTTTTTTAATATATATTTGCTGTTATTTTCTTTTTTATTGGTGTACAATAAAGAGTTGATCTATCTATCTATTATTTCACTTTCGCGTCAAAACCCTGTCCTGTCGTTGTCTATTTAGCTCCAAATATTCATGTTTCTTCTTCCAGAAACGGAGAAGAGGGTATATAAAAACATGCGTCGTCTGTTCAGCTCCAGTTTCTCCAAAGCTGAAGTCCGGGGGCTGTTCACCATCGATGGCACTTTGGCGCTACAGTTGACCAGTCTCATCACCACTTATGTTATAGTGCTGTTACAGTTTGCATTATTGTAAAATCGAGAATTGATTACAGGAAATAAAATAAAGTTACAAGACATAAGTGTATTATTAGTTAAAACTGCTGCACATTATTGCGTAATTATTATTATTTTTATTTATGTACTACCACTTATATTGAGTATTTTATGTAGGTATATTTACATTACGTATATATGTATGTATATTTAGTATGTAATTGCTTTGATAGGTTCTTGTACTTTTTTTTTTTTTTTTTTTCCTTGTCTAGTGTACACCACCGTCTAACACATTCCAGTTACATTTATGTCCATACTAAGGTTGTCTGGAAGAAATTACTATACGCGATAAGACCGCCGATTGTATTACCACAAAAAAATCTATAATTTCTAAGAATTGTTTAGTTGTACACTTTGTAAACTGGTTATACAATAAAGAGTTTTGTATTGCATTGTATTGTATTGTGTTATTAAATACCAGTCGTGCCCCGCGGCTTTGCCCGCTATTATCAAGTTAAAAAGTAGCCTATGTGTTAATCCTAGGTATAATCTATGTACATTCCAAATTTCATCCAAATCCGTTTAGCCGTTAAAGCGTGAAGAGGGAACAAACATACTTACACACTTACACACAAACTTTCGGATTTATAATATTAGTAGGATTTAGTCGAATAGAAATGAAATGCATTTATAAACAGATGTGGGGTTTAGTGTATCATGAGTTCACACACTTTTTTTATGCTCGATAGGCAAGAATTTGACCACTACATCACCTGATTGAAAATGATGATGCGGCAGAAGATGTAGCATGCTTCATAAACACACTTGGTCATAATAGTGAAATGTAAATAACGATTTGAGGACTAGGTAGTCAGTTATCTGCAAGCGTCATAACAATATGATTATTATTGTTATATTTTAGGGGAGTATTCATTTTATTGCATCATTTAATTATGTTACATTAAACTAAAAACGTAATTAAAACTAACCAGAAATATATAACATGTTATTATATTTTATATGTGGCATAATTAGAATAATTTAAAATGGAAACTTCATCATTAAAATTTAAATATCAAGGGATGTCAACATTTCAAAATATTAACGTAACTATATATATATGATACAATATTAATTGTTGAGACTTCTAAATCTTTTTTTTCCGGTCGGCGTCGGCTAAGCATTTTAGCATGTTACATTTAAAAAGCCTCTTTTCAGCTGACGAGAATACTTTAAAACAAAAAGGACCAGCATCGTCAAAATCCCCGTTTCCCTCTTTAACTTTCCCGTAAAATATTCCTTATCGGGAATATAAGAGATGGAAAGGAGATGTTTCAAAATTGAAGGAGCCTGGGCCAGCACCATGTACCATATACATACATATAGCTATACAACATAGTAACCGTTTTTGAATGTTTCTTTTCTTTACTTTTATTTCGTTTGAATGTACATTTAAAATATCTTGGTACATTTCGGAGAGCGTGCAACGGAATATCACCCATCCCCATTCTATCATCGGACATCGAGACAGACTCTTAAGCGACACCGCTATATGGTTGATATTCCACAAATGCGGACGAAGCGTTTTGCCTCCACATTCATTATGCGAACTGCAAAAGAATGGAATTCCTTACCTGAGTTCCCTGATAAATACAATATGGGAGTCTTTAAGTCGCGAGTGAATAGGCATCTTCTAGGCAAACGTGCTCCATCGTCGACCGCATCGTCACTTACCATCAGGTGCGATGGCGGTTAAACATTTTCCTATCTGGAAAAAAAAAAAGGTTTTGGAACAATATACAAAATCAACAACGACATTTTTTTACTTTCGCGGCTACACTCCGTCCAACTGTTCAGTAATAGATTTGTCCTGTATTTTTTTTTTCTCTCTCTCTCTCTCTCTCTCTATATATATCTCTCTCTCCTGTGTACAATTGAAGAGTATATTTCTATTTTGAACTGCCCGTTGACGTAGTTGGCTGTGCTTTTTAAGCAGCGGGTATCAGGTTTGATTCCCGATGCGGCTTTGAAAATCTTTTCTCCTTTGACCATTTCCACTGGTGATAAATGTGATGTGGTCGTGTAATCACGCTACGACTAGAATGACAGGCTTTCGAAAAACAAAAACAAAGTTTATAATATTACTAATAATTTAAACGTAAGCAAAGCTTAAAAAAACCGACTTCACCGCTTATAGTTTGGTTTTGACTTAATTGATTTCGATAAAATGTATACCTCTGAAGTATATAAGTAACTGCTAAGCGACACCGCTATAATTATGGTGGACATTCCACAAATGCGCACTTAGCGTTTTGCCTCCACATTCATTGTGCGAACCGCAAAGGAATCGAACTCCTTACCCGAGTCGGTGTTTCCTGATGAGTACAATAAGGGAGTCTTCAAGTCACGAGTGAATAGGTATCTTCTAGGCAAGCTTGTTCCATTGTCGACCAAATCGTCGCTTACCATCAGGTGAGATAGTGGTCAAAAGTTAGCCTATCACGAATAAAAAAAAAATACAAAAAGTATATCTACCCAAAAAAATAATTTTGAGAATCGGTTCAAAAATGGGGAGAAACCGGTGAACATACATAAAAAAAATACATACAGTCGAACATAGAACCTCTTCATTTTTTTAAATTTGAAGAGTGTTTTCTAATACTTATTCAATGATAACCGGTCCTCAATTCGACTGTATGTTTTTTTTCACAATGTGGTGTTTGGCGGTCCCATATTGAATTTGTCAAACTGTCATGTCATTAGTGACACTCGCACAATTGAGACAAATCGATTGACGTAAGAAACATCAAAATTAACCCACGCGTTTGGTCTCTTTATTACCGTCCCTTGCATCGCACAGTCGAGTAAAAACAAAATAATATTTATATTTAATCCTACTATCCTACTAATATTATAAATCCGAAATTTTGTGTGTAAGTGTGTAATTATGTTTGTTCCCTTTTCACGCTTGAACGGCTGAAAGGATTTGGATGAAATTTGTAATGTACATAGCTTATATCTAGGATTAACACATAGGCTACTTTTTAACTTGATAATAGCGGGCGAAGCCGCAGGGCACGGCTAGTATAATATTATTGGTCCTGATTGAAAAAGCTACGGCGTAGCACATCTACAGCGTATCGTCGTAGCACATCAACCGTAGACTGTGGGTTAGCTACATTATATAGATATCCGGTACTTGAGTTCAGGGGTCTTATCGGATTCAGTTTGAACCGAGAACTGGTTCAAATTGAATATATTATTACTATTTGTGGCTCCTAAAATGCGTTTTGAATTAATAAATAAATAAATTAATAATTGATAATTTTAATAAATTAATAACATATTTTAAATATCTTTATTAATTAATTAATAAAGATAATTTAAATTATGTTGGATCTCTTTGAGCATTTTTGAAGTGAAAACTTCTTTAGCGGCGTTGTGCACTTTTTTGGGATGGGTAAAAAATGTTAAAATTGCGTCAGGATACGTGACCTGATCGAAAATTCGTGAGACGGAAAATTCATAAGACTCTTTCTGCCGCGCGGCGAAAAATGTTCAAGTTTTCACTTTTGCCGGCACTCCCGGAGTGCAACCCCTTTATTTTTAATGTTTCCTTTTACACTGGAAAATTTAAAAAGAGGTTGACAAGTTAATGTACAAAAAATTTTAAAAACCCGACTGAGAAAAATGTGAAGCAACTTTTTTTGTAATTCCCTTTTGATTTCCTTCATTTTGATACCCTACTCGATATGTTTGGTTAATTTTTTTTATTTTCATATTTCTATTTCATGCCAGAAATCCGCCATTTTGTTTTAATTCAAACACCTACCTAAGTAGACTTGGGTTTCTAAGACGAAAATAACGATACCTTAACTGTCGAAATCCATCCAGCAGCTTGGAAGATACAAGGTAATAATGACATTCACATATATACCTACAAGATACGCGCGAAAAACATAACCTTTCCTAGGCAGTCGGATAAAAAGAGAAAGGCTTTTGGTGACCTTTTACTTTCCAATAAACAAAAGACTAACAACATTTCTGAACCTCAATAAAGTTCGAACAAAGAAAATAAGGAATTCAAACAATAATCTTATCACATTTTATTGTGACCTCAGACTCTTTTCAATATTTTATCATCGCAATCCCAGGCTTGTCGCAGGAATGTTAGGGAAATGGTCAAATTCTGCAATATACTCGTGCTTAAGATGTGATAGCACTACCGACCGAACAATTATGATAGGTGCCATTACATACCAAAAATTATGAATGAAAATATAATGTTTAGACATTATTTTTTGCATTAATAGTACCTTGAAATGATAATCTATGTTCCTGTTTTAATGACAAAAGAAATGTGTTAGTTTTTAATACAAAACGAACAAGTTAAAGATGCGACATTTACGTCGTAATAATATGTGAAAATCAATTGGTTTTTATTTCGTTTAAGGTAATTATTTTGGAATAAAAACTATTCAGGAACCTAGATAGATATTTTTAGTCTGAATAACAGCACAGTATGCAAATACTGTGCTGTTATTCAGATACAGTGCTGTTATTCAGATACACAGCATATTACCACATGCTTGAATTATAAATAATTTGGGTATTACGATTGTATGAGCAAATCAACCTCCGCAGGCCCCTTAAGGACACCCCGAGATCAACAAAATGTATTAATAGTCGTCTGGCCATGTGTGTACGAATTTGTAATAAAATACGTTTAGTGATAACTCATTTAAAAACAAGGTACATTTAAAAAAAAAAAAAAAAAAAAAAAAAAAAAAAGGTACATTTAGGACATTTTTGACAAGAAGTTTTGACATAAATTATTTAAATGACAAACACTAGTAACAACACCATACACGAATACAACAACAATGTTAACAATACATAATTATGACATCTTATTATGAATTAAATTAATATAGTATTATTAATGAAGCATATCGTCCTTCTCTTGTGCCCAACAGGGTCTCTAATGTACTGTCATTTATCTGTACCACCTATCTACATTTAGAGTATGCAATAAAGGTTTGTATTTGAATCTTTTTAGTAACCAAATACCAAGGATTCTGTAGCTATACAATCCGTAGGTATGTTCCTAACTCGATGCCAAATACATATATTATTATGACATGATTGCACTTGAGTTTACAAGAATCATTTAATATGTTTTAATATATATATATATATATATATATATATATATATAGAATATGCTAGAATATATGGAATAAGCTTAACATGTGGCTCATTTCAAACGTAATATCCTTATACAATGTTAAAATCAAATAAATAATTTATGATTATAATGTCCAATGTACAAATGCTTGTTCAAATATTTCATATGCATGTCTAAAAGATTATAATTATTTATTATTATATATATTTATCTCCAAACTTGATGATTGTTGGATTTAACAAAAACACAGGCTATATACGACTAGTTTAAATCTTCGTAGAAAATGGCAGAAACACGGGGGTTGAAAATGAAATAATTAAACGCAAGCAAAGCTTAAAAAAACCGACTTCACCGCTTTATCTTCGGAACCTTGATCAAATTTAACGTAATAAACACGCATTATTGGCAAGAACTAGTGATCAGATCTTGACCAAATTTAAATGGCACCACATGAAAAGCACCAGCTTTCAAATTAAAAATAATCAGTAAAAACAGCGCACAAAGAAAGAAGTTGTGAGATAACTTTTAAAGTCGGTTAAAAACTAGAACATTGTCAATGTAGTCCACAGAAAACGCAGAACTCAAAAACTACTAGTCAGATCTTGATTAAATTTAAATGGGACCAATCGGAAAGCAACCTTTTTTTTTACCTAACAAAAAAAAAACAAAATCGGTTCACGTGGAACGAAGTAATGAGATAACACACATAAATAAATAATTAAAGTCCGGTCGCCTCGAGCACTTCCTCCTTTTTTGGAAAGTCGGTAAAAAAACACAAATTTCAACCATTTCGAAAATTACGTGAGATGTTCAGTTCACAGAGCCACTAGTTTAGCTGTTTCGTTATTTCACTGGAAATTTTCACTAAATACGATATTTGTATGTTTCCCGCGACATCGACTCAGTGTCTACACTGACGAGGGTAGACAGGGGCGAGTTATTCCTCCGATACGAGACAATGATACGAATTTATTCTGTGCTTTCGGAGCGTGTTTTAAAACGCTGACTTGGTTGGATGTTCATTTCTTCTTTAGGATATTTGGACATAAGCTAGCTGTTGGAAAAAGGTTCTATAAATTTTAAAAAGTAAATCTGGGAAAAACCAGATAAGAGTAGATGGATTTATTTATACGCGAGGAGGTTGTATTATTATTATATTATTATTTGCCATGACTGTCCCACTGCAGGGCAAGGGCCTCTCTTACCTCTTTCCAGTATAGACGGTTTTGTGCTTTGTCTGTCCAGTCTTTCCAATAAGAGTCAAGCTCATCTCGCCATCTCCTCCTAGGCCTGCACCAACCTCTTTTTCGATTCAATGGAATCCATTCTGTGGTTGTCTTAGCCCACATTTCGCATGCGGCATGCGGCAGATCTGACCAGCCCAGTTCCACTTAAGACTACTATATTATACTGTACAATAACTCTTTGTACACGGTTATGACATTTTTTATATTATACTAGTTGACCCGGCGAACTTCATACCGCCAATTGTCTGTGGTCAAATATTCAGAAACATCTCCTGTTTGACAGGTACGAACAGTTTCTATGGGAAAATAAAATACTACTTTTTACTAATTTTATTGCAATTTCTTTATATTTTCTCACCTTTTAAACCTTCCCTGAACTTCCACAAATATTTCAAGATCTAAATTAGCCAAAACGGTCCAGCCATTCTCGAGTTTTAGCGAGACTAACGAACAGCAATTCATTTTTATATATAAGAAAGAAAGAAGATATATAATTTTTCTGTATATGTGCTCCCCCACTGAACTCCCCCAAAACGGTAGGACCTATTTTCAACCGACTTCAAAAAATGAGGTTCTCAATTGTTTTTTTTTGTATGTATGTTACGCGATATCTCCACCAATTAATAAATCGATTTTGATGATTTTATTTGATCGGTAGATGTGAGAGGTGGTCCCATATAAATTTAATCGATATCGATCCAGCCAAAATCAAAATATAAGCCTTGAAGTCGATTTTTTTAGCTTTGCTTGCTTTTTATTTGATAAAAAAATTATGTCTTCAGGTGGATTCAAGAATGTTTTAGATTCACAATTCGATTTGATAAAATTTATTTGTAAGTGCATGAGAGAAGCCGAGGCGGGTCGCTAGTATTGTTATATTATTATTACTATATGGGACTTTAGGTTTATTTCCTATTTAGGACATCAGGTTTTAGGATCCCCATCATCATCATCACACGAGTTCACGACGAATTCATGGAAAGTCACGGACTAAAACAATTTATCTCACAATGAACGCAGACACGCTCGAACTGAACTTGTTTTTTTTAATGCTGTATAGACAAACATTTGACTATCTCACTTGATGGAAAGTGATGATGCGGCCGAAAATGTGACATGTTTGTCTAGAGATACCTATTCACTCTTGACTTAAAGACTCCCAAATTATACCCCTCGGGGAACAAAGACGCAAGTAATGAGTTCCACTCCTTCGCTGTACGGATGATGAACGTAGCAGCGAAACGTTTCGAGCGAACTGCAGGTATGTCAACCACAAACGGATGACGTTTGAAAATTTGCCTTGTGTTACAGTGCGACAAGGCTCTTGGGGCACTTGACTGACTTTTGCAGGGGGGCGTTGCTGTTGCCTCAGTTAAAGAGGTTTTATCTTCATACAAAGAGGTTTTTTTTTTTTTTTATTATTATTTCATGACCATGGATGCATAGTCCTTCAGTCGAAATATTAAGCAAATATTATCAATTTCTATTTTTTATAATAAAAGTCTTAGTCACAAGTCACAGTCAAAGTCAAGTAGTCAGTCATAGTCAAGTCATGCCCTAGTAAAGTGGTAGAAACTTTACTAGAACTTCTATTGGAGTTTTGGAGCGAAGGCGAAAATCACGTTTTTAAACTTTGTATGACTTGCCTACATTTATGAACATTTACTAAGTATTAACGGTTAATAATCCACCATTATTACACATTAACACTCGAAGAATCACAGGTTTTGGAAAATTATACAAAATCAACAACGCCATTTTTTCACGTTCGCGGCAAAACTCTACAAAGAGGTTGTTACTTATGGGTCGCCAGCTTATAAAATCTCCCTCTATGAGCAATCAAGAAGTTAACAATATTGTAAGTTTTGTAAAATTTTGACGGAAAGGAAAATTGGGATTGGCATTCAATATCCAAACATAAAAACAACAAGATAAACTACACCACAACCAAATTTTGCCAGTGAGCAGTTCGGATCCCCAGATAATTTATTACAATCTACTTGATCATAGATTATTTTTGAGAAATTTGTGTTTAAACAAGAAAAAATACTAAGATATTCAACGATAGTATATTTCTTCTCCTACGTAATATTTTAAATGGCGATGGTAAGATTGTCTTAGTATACCTATAACATATTTATTTTACAGGAATGGATAGGGTTAAATATTTTTTTGTAGTGAAGTAGTTTCTAAGAAGCCTTTTATCAAATATGTGCAATTTCGAGTGTTTTTTTTTAATTAAAAATCTTTGAATGGTCTTTACCTTTATTAGTAAGGAATTTCGTCAGGAATCCTCAGCTTCCCATCTGGTAACCCTATATCAGCCATAGGCAGGCGGAGTTTTGCCGCGAAAGTGAAAAAATGGTTTTGTTGATTTTGTATAATTTTCCAAAACCCTTCGATTGTTAATGTGTAATAATGGTGGATTATTAACCGTTAATACTCAGTGAACGTGCATAAGTGTAGGCAAATCATACAAAGTTGAAAAACGTGATTTTTACCTTCGCTCCGAAACTCCAATAGAAGTTCTAGTAAAGTTCCTACCACTTTACTGGGGCATGACTTGACTATGACTGACTACTTGACTTTGACTGTGACTTGTGACTAAGACTTTTATTATGAAGAATAGAAATTGTTAATATTTGTTTAATATTTCGACTGAAGGACTATGCATCCATGGTCATGAAATAATTAAAAAAAAAAAACATAGGCAGGCTGATAGATTTGTCAATATAATGGTTGTCTGTAAAGTCGGTTTACGGACCATAATTTTACGTGATAACAGACGAACGCTTAGGCCAATCGTGCCTCTCTATCGCTTGTTCCGCGCTCTCGCATTCACGCTCGTGCAGTGGTGCAGCCGGTGTTCATCGATTTATAAGACGTTATCACGTAAAAGTGACACTTTACAAGATGACAGCGTTAGTTCCAACTGTCACCGAGTGCCAAGAGATCGTCGTCGCGTCGTAGATGGCAAAAGGGGCATAGATTATGCCCGATCTCTGAGTCAAGAATGAATAGATCTTCTAGGCAAATATTCTATATTAAACCCTTCTTACTTAGTCTATGATTAAACCTATAAAAAACAGCGAATTTCGCATACATATCATAAAGGTGTCTCAAATAAATGTGTTTTCTTTCTTTTATTTCTCTCTAAAGCTCTAACCTTGAGTACGAAACTTGACATTCAAATTAAGCCACCCCTGAACATACTTGTATCAACCCTTAGTTGAAGATAGGCTTGAGACACGGTTACACTGCCCTCATACAATAATTGTACCCGGGTAACATTGGAACCGACAATGGAAACATGCTATTTGCTGTTACTAACGAACCCTTGTCATAGAATAGATTTTCATAAAAGCAAAAGTGGGATGGTACAGTGTCCGCCCGAAAATCAAACACAAGTATTTTTTGATTTTTTTTATTTATATAGCATTAGCCATGCTAGGCAGAACTATAGTGAAATATTTAGAAAGGAAAAATTATGGCGGGATAATAATTGAGGCGGGATTTGAACCCGCGGCCATAGGGTCTCATGCCCTATTGCTTTCCTTTCTAAATTTATCACAAGTATTTTTTCTCACACTTAAAGTGTAATTTACTAAGTTTCACTAGTTCAATTTACTAAGTAGCACTGAGTTTCATGAAAATTCTTATGAATTTTTCGTTTTAGATCAATCAATCAAATCAAATCAAAATCGTTTATTCAAATTGGTCCCAAAGAGGCACTTATGAAGTTAATGACTCTACTGCCAGATTCGCAAAATTACAGCCATCTCGAGAAGAACCTGGCAGGAAACTCGGCGTCGCATTTTTATTTCATATTTTTTTTTAAATCATTCGTAAACACTAATACAGAATTATATTAAGCTAGGTGTATCTATATTACATATTTGCTAGAAAGCGCTAGTGAAGTTTGCCTCCATGCATCCTTGTCATTAATGAGCATAAATCTGTAATAAAACGGGCATTAATTAAGAAAGCTTACTATAAGACCACAGACTATATTAATGACAAGGATGCATGGAGGCAAACTGCACAGGCTCTTTCTAGCGACTACCATAATAACACCTAGGTTAAGAAAATTATGTATTAGAAATTAGGAATGTTTTAAAAAAAAAATGAATGAAAAATAAAATGCGCCGCCGAGTTTCTTGCCAGGTTCTTCTCGAGATGGCTGTAATTTTGCGAATCTGGCAATAGATTCATTAACTTTCATGAGTGCCTCTTTGGGGCCCATGTGAATAAACGATTTTGATTTGATTTGATTTGATTTTGTTTTCCTTTCTCTCTCTGATCGATCCTTCATGACAATCATGACGGAAGATCACGAAAAATTAGAAGTTTTTATTTAGTTTTGACTACGCAATCTCTGTGCATTTAGCCAGTGTCAAGTAATACATATAAAAAGTAATACATATAAAAACCAGTCCTTGGCACCAGTCAAAGTCAAGTAAAAGAGTCATGGTCCAGTCATAGTCAAGTCAGGACCTTATAAAGTGGTAAAAACTTTGATAGAACTACGAGTGTATGCCGTAGTTTTTCTCAAACTTCTTGTATTTTTTTCAATATGTCGTTTTATGTTATCTGCATGCATGTGTTATTCTGAGATTTCCTTTGGATTACGGTTTTTTTTTGTACTGTAATTTTTTTTTTCGCCTTTTTTACCTCGTAACTTCGTTTCACGTAAACCGATTTTGTTTTTTTTTTCTTCTTTGTTTGAAAGATTTTGCTTTCCAATTGGTCCCATTTAAATTTGATCAAGATCTGATCAGTAGTTCTAGAAATATCTTCAATAATGCATGTTTAGTACATCTAATCTGATCAAAGCTCCTAAGATAAAGCGGTGTAGTCGGTTTTTTTTAAGCTTTGCTTGCGTTTAATTATAGATCAACTAGCCATCAGCCCAATATCGACTTAAATTTTTTAGTATTTATTTTTAATAAATAACTACTAAAATCGGCTGTTGAAGACTTGTGTCGTGGGTGCCAGAAACATTTACATCACACAGAGAATCAACCCAGAACCAGAAACACAAATTTCCCTTGAGAAAAAAGTTGTGTTTCACCGGAAATCAAACCCGACACCTACAACTAAACCAGCTGGTAGTTCTAAACAGGATGTACCAAACAGTGAAGTAAAAAAATATTTAAGTATCACCCTGAAAGAATCTGAAAGTACCCCCCAATTGTAGTAGTTTTAGAGTTATTCTTCAGTCTTGTTTATGATTGCCACGTATTGTTTGCGTATTTGAAACAAACAGTAATTTAAACGCAAGCAAAGCTTAAAAAACCGCCTTCACCGCTTTGTCTTCGGAACCCTTGATCAGATTAAATAAATTAAATACGCATTATTGAGGAAAACTCAAAAACTACTATTCAGATCTTGATCTTTAAATGACACCACATAGGAAGCATCAGCTATTCAATATAAAAGGAATAATTTAAATCGGATCACCTAGAAAAAAGATAACGACGAGATAACACATATTTTATTTTTAAAAATACTGACGAATTCCTCCTCTTATTTTTACAGTCCTCCTTTCCAAACTCCTCGTTTTTTTGAAGCCAGTTACAGCTAAACCAATACCAATGTGCTTATTTCCGGGCTAGCACTGTACACAACAATGTGCGTTGCTACGGAAGTCCCTTACCTTTCATACACTTGACCTACACATGAGCAGGGTTTCTATTCTCTGCACTCTACGAGAATATGGACCCAACTTGTACATATTTTACCAGATATTTCTTGAATCCCTTGAATCTCATTGAACGACGAGCGAAAATACTAATTGGCGATTGTAAGTTATCGACACCGACATATGGTCGCGAGTCTATCGGTATTCTATCGTCTACATTTTGGAGAGTGTGCGTATGAATTACATAATTTAATTCTCCCAAGCCCGTTTTACCGTCTAACAACAAGACAAACTGTAAACGCCATCCATTCATGTTTGACATACCTCCAGTTTGCTCGAAGCTATTGGCTTCTGCGTTTATCATCCATACGGCGAAGGAGTGGAATCATTGCCCGCGTCTTTGTTTCCTAGATAATCTGGCAGTCTGCAAATTAATAGGTATCTTCTAGGCAAGCATGCTACATCTTCGGCCGCATCTTCAATTTACATTTGGTGAAATGGTGGTCAAATACTTGTCTAACTAGCATAAAAAAAATTGAAAAATGTAATGCGCGAATTACTGTCATCGGCCTATGGAAGTCCATCATAGGCCTCTCCAATTGCACGCCACTGGGCACGATCTTCTGCTTCTCTCATCTAGCTTCTGCCAGCCGACTTGCGAAGATCGTTACTCCACCACGCTTAATTGATCCAGACGATTCACGGTCTCCACCCAAAAAAAAAACAACAGTTATTTGGTATACTACCAAATTGTTACTTTCCGACACAGTTTTAAACGGCTTTGCATTCTATGTGGGAAGCTCTTCAAAGATACCGAAACGGGCAGATTTTTTTTTACCCCCACTTAGGTCTGGGTGTGCCCCCTTAATATTTAAATTCATATTCAACGTGAAAACGTAGTCAGTATTCTAGGCACTGTTCTTTCGGCAAGCTGTTTACAAAAATTTTTTGAGTGCTATTTGTTATATTCCCCTTTTGTAATCTTATCTGACATTTTTATTATTATTTATTAGTTAAGTAATCTAAATATATATAACTCAAAGGTGACTGACTGACTGACTGACATAGTGATCTATCAACGCACAGCCCAAACCATTGGACGGATTGGGCTGAAATTTGGCATATAGGTAGATGTTATGACGTAGGCATCCGCTAAGAAAGGATTTTGATTAATTCTACCCCCAAGGGGATAAAATAGGGGATCTATACCTAATTAATAATAATACTTCTTAACGCGAGCGAAGCCGCTGGCAAAAGCTAGTGTATAATAAATATGAAGATTTTTTATTGTATTATTCATATCATTGTAAATTGCTAAAAATAATTTACAACTTTAGTTAGCGCTTGTATTTATTGTACCCATACTAAAATGCAATTAGGCATAGTTTTTTTTTTTATATTATTTGTATCTACTAGCCATTAAGTTTCAATGACGACCCAGTTGGCGCAGTGGACAGGTGTCCGCCCTCCGCGCCGTGGGTCCTGGGTTCGATTCCCGGCAGGAGCACTAATTCCTTCCCAAGGGATATTTGTGGTTGTGGTTCTGGGTGTAATGTGTGTATGATGTGAATGTTTCCGGCACCCACGATACAAGTCTTTAAACTTAGTGTGGGGCTGTCAGTGTGAATGCGTTTGTTTGTTTGTTTGTTGTGATGAAATTCTGGTTTGATTGCTAATAAATAAATTGCTATTTTTTACTTTAGGTCACAGCTTCACATATTCTCTGTAAATTTTAAGTACAAAATTATGTGACATCACATTTTTTTCAAAATATATTTTTTATCTAAGTATCACAACACTAAATTTAAACTACATACCTACTAAATAACATAATAATGATGACCTCATTATATTATGTATAATTAAACGCAAGAAAAGCTTTAAAAATCCTGCTTCATCGCTTTATATTCGGAACCTCCAACATTTCATATATTTCTAAATGTCAAATCGCAAAATATGTGACATCACACTAGGTAGGGTATCATAAATGTGACCAGCTGTGACAAGGACGAGGGAGGGGTAAAAAAATCATATAATTCGTGTGACGTAATATATGGACGGCCCTTTAGACGTTAAATGCATCTGACAGACGGACGTACTAAGTGCTGAACCACCCAAAGTCAACTTAGAGACCTCGCAAACAGCCAAGAATAGTTTTTATTCCGATCAAGCCCTATGATATTACCATGAGTTCGAATCATAAAAGTTTTAAATTAAGTATGAGCTTTACACTCACAGCCATACAATAAGTTCGATGACTTGTGCGTGAGTGCCGGAAACATTCACATCACACACACAATCACAGCCAGAACCATAAACATAAATTTTCCTTGGGGAGAAAACTTGTGTTTCCGTCGTGATTAGAACCCGATACCCCTGCTTAGAAGGCGAACGCTCACCCAACTGAGCCAACGAGTAGATTAAGTACGTTCAAAAACAGGTTAATTATCTGCGGACCAATTGCATATATTTCCTAAAACTATACAACCTGTAACAAAAAGGAGTAGTAATACTTGGTGGTGTGTATGTGTATCATGCTAGGAATCGTCTGCCAGAGAACAAAAGTCGATATCGGAGATATTTTTTTCCGTACAAAAATTTAAAAATATATTTTTCAAATACTTTTGACAACCCTACAGTTACATGTGCGGCAATCGGAGATATTTGTTCCGTACAAAAATTTGAAAATATTTTTTGCCAACCCTACGATTACATCTGTGGCGCGTGACCTTGACCTTTGTTATGGCCACCACTGTCAAATGTCTAAGTCCAAAGGCTATGTGGTGTAGAACGGTAGCTGATGAAATAGGGTTGCAAATGACATAATTTTTTTAAACTTTAATTCATCATAACTCAATATTCATGGTGCTGCCGCGAATGCAGAAGTTCCTGTTAGACTCCATACATGTAGCTAGATGTGTGACTTGAGTATTACTACACCTTTCTGTTACACATTGTATATACCTATACAGCAAAGACCTAAGTTGCAATGCATTGAGCGTATAGATAACTCAAGTACTCAAGCCCACTACAAGTGGTTAGTTATTAATAACAAATTGAAACTATGGAGCTTTGAGTTACACTGCAGTTCAATATCTGATGATGCCCTCGTAAGTTTTGATTGGAACTGTATCGGTGGTCACGCGTGGTTTCACGTGGAGCACCCTCCGACTTGGACATGAATCTGTAAAGGAGCATGGATGTGATGATATTATTTATCTTCTATATCTATATAAATATATATAACTCAAAGGTGACTGACTGACTGACATAGTGATCTATCAACGCACAGCCCAAACCACTGGACGGATCGGGCTGAAATTTAGCTAGCAGGCAGATGTTATGACGTAGGCATCCGCTAAGAAAGGATTTTGATTAATTCTACCCCCAAGGGGATAAAATAGAGGATCTATACCTAATTAATAATAATACTTCTTAACGCGAGCGAAGCCGCGGGCAAAAGCTAGTTTTTGTATATGATAGGTACTAGCTTCGCCCGCTATGATCAAGTTAAAAAGTAGCCTTTTTTTTTTTTTTTATTTGTGACAGGCTAGTGTTTGCCCACTATCTCACCTGATGGTAAGTGACGATGTGATCGAAGCTGGTAAACACACTAGACCTCGAATACGCAGGCTCTCAGGCTCTATGTGTTAATCTAATTTGTTCAGCCGTTAAACCGTTAAGAGGGAACATAGTTCATTCTGAGCATTATTTTACGATTTCACAAAACTGCAAACAATACGGTTGTAGGACAAAAGAATCGCCGATTGAAATGGGCAATTAAGCGTACCCGAACCAAATTTGCCCAGAGATCTTACTTTTACTTAGGGCCTTATCTGTATCGAAATATGAAAAAAAACTGAAATATAATTGAGCTAACAAAATTTAAATGAAAAAATATACTAGGGCGATGGCTCAAAAATAAAAACTACAAACAGACAGAAGCATTATTAGAAATAAACATATAATAAAATGTTACATAAATTATACTTAGACACACGCACAACTCACACACACACACACCACTCGCAACACACACACACACACCACTAGCAATACACACATTATTAAAAAAATATTATATATATATTTTATGTCCTACGTAAATATATTTTTAAACTAGCCGTGCCCCGC
Source organism: Lomographa bimaculata (assembly GCA_948107665.1). Classification (NCBI taxonomy): domain Eukaryota; kingdom Metazoa; phylum Arthropoda; class Insecta; order Lepidoptera; family Geometridae; genus Lomographa; species Lomographa bimaculata. The sequence goes on along the minus strand of OX403610.1, from coordinate 7,907,109 downwards.
GGCTTCGCCCGCTATTATCAAGTTAAAAAGTAGCGTATGTGTTAATCCTAGGCATAATCTATGTACATTCAAAATTTCATCCAAATCCGTTCAGCCGTTAAAGCGTGAAGAGGGAACAAACATACTTACATACAAACTTTCGGATTTATAATATTAGTAGGATAAGTTTAAGAATGTTTGGATGAGAAATAGTCTCCCGAGACAGGGAATCCTAGTGGGTATCTATTGCTCAATCTCATACCTTGTTAATAAGTTTCTGCATAAATAAATAAATTATTAATTAATTAAACATACTTACACACTTGCACACTTACACACAAACTTTCGGATTTATAATATTAGGAGGACAACCAACTTCCCCAATACGTACAAATAAATAAAAGATACTTGCCGTATCAATTTCGTCTCAAATCGTGAACATTCACGACGGGAAGAGCAATTAAAGTTGTTGAAGTAGAATGAGATGGAGACTACGTCATCACTGTTTTGAACTGTGATAGCAATATAAACTTGCAATATCCTGCAGACGATCGGAACATTGTTACATTGTGTCGTGGAACAATGTTCCAGACTAACAAGTATCATATATTTAATCAAGCGAAGCGAGATCTCTACGTTGACTTGGGTCGTTCAGCACTTTATCCGTCGGTCGTGCCCGTCCGTCTGTCAGAGGCATATAGCGTCTAAACCATATAAGCGAATGACTTCAAATTCTCACAGAATATATAAAACTACGGCCCAAAACCAGAAATAACATTAAAAATTATATAAATTAAAATATTAAGGTGGCTCCCATACATACAATACAATACAATACTTATTTATTGAACACCAATAAGATAGTTAAGTAAGATGTTAAAAACATAAAAACTAAAAACAATAATTATTTATTATTGTTGTAAAATGGGCGGCCTTATCACATAAAGCAATCTCTCACAGGCAACCTTTGGATGGACAGGATAGTATTAATAGACATTTTTTGCGGTCGGTTCATGTGCAAAATTTGGCATTAAACCATTCCCTGTATTTGATTTGTGCAAAATCCTACTCCTACTAATATTATAAATCCGAAAGTTTGTTTGTAAGTGTGTAAGTATGTTTGTTCCCTCTTCACGCTTTAACGGCTGAACGGATTTGTATGAAATTTGGAATGTACATAGATTATACCTAGGATTGACACATAGGCTACTTTTTAACTTGATAATAGCAGGCGAAGCCGCGGAGCATGGCTAGTTATTAAATAAATAAGCTGTTTTCTCCAGCTTCAGATCACACCCAATAAAGAAGTTCAAGGCTTATCGTAGATCCTCCTTCCTCCTATTATGTAGCATCAGGGACTTCATAACTCTAAGCTTAGGACCATTGGAACCCCTCGCTAGATGAATAAAGGCCTTATCTTTACTCGTAACCGTTACGAGAACCTACTCGGGGTTCCAAATGAACGACGTTGTGGGATTCAATGTAATTTAGTCTTCTTATAGTTGTTCGTCACGAGCTGAGACCTCGCTACATTTCAACCGACTTCAAAAAAGGAGGTTCTCAATTCGACTGTAATTTTTTTTGTATGTATGTTACGCGATAATTGCGCCAATTATGAATCGATTTTGACGTTTTTTTTTTGTTTGGTGGTCAGAGGTGGACCCATATAAATTTTATCTATATTAATCAAGCCAAAACCAAAATATCTATACAATCTATATATATAAAAATCAATGCCACTTTTCGTTGTTATTTTATAACTCAAGAACGGGCTCACCTATCCAAACCAAATGTTTAGGCTTTGTTCGGACTATTTAGTAGATGGTTTATGTGAAGTTTGCACATTGCGGATCGCATATCTATATATATAAAAATTTAGTGTCACAGTGTTTGTTACCATACTCCTTCGAAACGGCTGAACTGATTTTGATGAAATTTTATATTCACACTTGGTAAGTCTGAGAATAGGTTGTTGTATTTTTCACCCCCTAAGTGATAAAGGAGGCCCAACCCAAACAATTTTTTTTTATGATTAAGCATTGAAAAATACATACAACCCTAAATTTTCACCCTTCTACGATCAACCCCTATTTTTTTACCTTATGTTAAGAAGTGTTATGTGATATGCAATAAACATATTTGAATTTGAATTTTCCTAGAAATAATGTATATAGCAAAACAACGATTGCAGGGTCAGAGAGTATATATATATATATATATATATCCTATCCTATATATATATATTCTAGCTGACCTACTATATGTATCTCATTGGTCTTAATGGTTCGCTTTATGTCCTAAAAGGCTTCTAGTATTTTACAAGTAACAGAATATAATTCCATAATTAACCACGGCCATTTAATAACTTTTAAACATCCTCATACATCAAAACCTAAAAAGAACGAAAATATTTTAGAGGGTACCCAACGGAAAATTGCTTATTTCTCCTATCACCCTATGTCATCATGCTCCTACTAATAGCATTTCAAGGGATGAGGGCAGTGAAGGACGAAAACGGTCCCTCTCGAACCTTTCTGTCAAGCAATTAAAATATACTTTAATAAGTACACCTATTTATTTTAACAAAAGAGGCTTTTACGGCACTTCAAAAGGTGTGTAATTTAGATTGTGGCCGAGATGCTGAGTGCTGGTTGGTATATCTAATTTACTATGGCTTCTAATTATATTATGAAATTTTATTTTGCGATGCTTGCTTTTCTACCGACTTCACAAAAAAGGAGGAGGTACTCAAGTCGACTGTGTTCTTTATTTTATTTTTTTATGTGTGTTACCTCATAACTTCATTCCACGTGAACCGATTTTGATTTTGAAGATTTTAATTTCTAATTGGTCCCATTTAAATTTGATCAAGATCTGATTTTTTATTTGAAAGCTGGTGCTTTTCATGTGGTCTCCTTGTAATTTGATCAAGATCTGATCTCTAGTTTTTGAGTTATAGTCAATAATGCGTGTTTAATACATTAAATCTGATCAAGGTTCCGAAAATGAAGCGGTGAAGTCGTTTTTTTAAGCTTTGCTTGCTATTAATATATATATTTTTTTTTATGTGGTTACCTCATGGCTTCTTTCCACGTGAACCGATTTTGATTTTTTTTTTGTTTGAAAGATGTTGCTTTTCATTGGTCCTTTTTAAATTTGATCAAGATCTGAAGAGTAAGTAGTTCTTGAAATATCGTCAATAATGCATGTTTAGTATATCTAATCTGATCGAATTTCCGAAGACAAAGTGGTGAAGTCGGTTTTTTAAGCTTTGCTTGCGTTTTATTATTAGACCAAAGGAGCTTATATATTATCTTGAACTGACCTTTGGCTTAGTTGGTTCTCAGTTCGCTTTCTAATCGGATTCGATTCCCGATGGAAACAAGTTTTCTCCGTGCTCGTGGTTCTGGATGTGCTTGTGTGTGATGTATTTCTGGCACCCACGACACAAGTCATTGAACTTAGTGTGCGGCTGTGAGTGTGAAACCGTTAAATGTTTATGTTTTAGAGCCTGCGTATTCCAGGTCTAGTGTGTTTACCAGCTTCGATCACATCGTCACTTACCATCAGGTGAGAAAGTGGTCAAACACTAGCCTGTCACAAATAAAAATAAAAAAACTCATTAAGTTGGAATATTACTATCAGACAATTAAAATACAATAGTAGATATTGATTGATAAATTTGCGGGGTTTGAACCCGCGGCCATAGGTTCAAACCCCGCCTCAAACGATAATATGAACTTTCTGAATTTTTTATCAATATAGTTCTAGCATAATGCTAACCTAACATAATGCTAGGTACCTATATATAAACAAAGCAATAGATATTGATTTTTAACAGCAACAACAAACAAACAAACGCATTCACACTCACAGCCCCACACACAGTTCAAAGACTTGTATCGTGGGATGAACCAGAAGCACAAATATCCCTTGGGAAGGAATTTGTGCTCCTGCTGGGAATCGAACCCAGGACCCACGGCGCAGAGGGCGGGCATCTGTCCACTGCGCCAACTGGGTCGTCAATAAAAGATCATATTCACACTCACATCCTTACACTAAGTTCAAAGACTTGTATGGTCGATGCAGGAAACAATGTGCAGGAAACGAATGCGAATCGCTAGTAGAGTATGTCGAGGAAGATTTTCCCTTCGATCCACTTGACCCCATATTACAAAAGTTATATTTGACACTCCAAGAGGGTACGAGTAGTACGCGACGGAAATAACTTTGTTTGTATGGCTTTCAGAATAAGGTATGGGCAACTTCCTGGTTCTGATAGCGAACTTTAAGTGTCTAAACAGAATGCCGAAGAAACGCGACCGAAGTTCCGCAGCTGATTTTACTTTCCGACGTATGTATGTACGTGAAGTAGCCTATAGTTACAGAGTCCAAGCAGTGGAACCGGTCCTGACTCTCGAGTAGGCATAGTACGCGCCATGCGGCGGACGCCCGTCGCCCGCTCATCGTTTATCTCTGTAGGTATAAACCTACCACTGCCGCGCTCTTTTGCTGCTTAAATCTACCTTATATTTTAATTAAAATAAATATCATAATATGGACTAATAACTAAACTTGGATAAGAATAAGTATGTACTCAGTAATTTGAAGCTTCGCTACGGCATGCTTAGAATTTAAATTTGTTTAATTTCTCAGTAAGTGAATTATTGCTACAATTCTTTTAAGAAATAGATATCTTTAACCACACGTATTTGGATGATATGACAGACCATAAATGCGGAAATTACGCGACTGAAATTCGGTTGCGCAACGTTCTGTGAATTCAGTGTGCCGAGCGCTGTCGTTTTGTCTAAGCAATGGATCATTTTACAGTAATAGCGATTGCGGAGGCTTTAGAAGAGGACAAATACAAAACAGAATTTTGGGTGCACCCATTGAATTCTACAAGACTACAAGATGGTCAGTTACAACGTTATGTAAATTATAGAGCATGCCTATCCTGTAATATTTTTTATGTATTTTCGCATGAGAATACAGTCATTTGACAAACTGTTATTTGTCATTAGTAACAACATTTAAGAAAAGATACTGCCCTCTGTTCCCCATCCATACCCCGCCAACCGAACCGAACTTCCGTCGCGTACTATGTGTTGATAAACTTGCTATATAGTAGAACTCGTTCCCGCTGAACTTACGCCCGACCGAAGTTCGGTTGTACTCCAACACCTGACGATATATCGGCAAATGTGTTGCTACTAATTGAAATCGCTTTGCAGGCGTAATCACGCCGAAGTAAAATTTTCTGACTCATGTCCACAGAATATTACTCCCTACCGGGACCTCATGTCAGTAATATTTACGTTCCAAAACTAGAAAATAATTCAAATATTGACACATTTACATTAACGCTCGTGTGGACCAAAAAGTTTACCGATTAAAATATTTTCACAATCGCGGCAAAAAACGATTTGTTTCCAATTATTATATACTGATTTAGCGCCATCTACATTCTCTCACGTAATCTATTGAGCTTGATGGCATTCTAAATTCTAAAAAGTCAATCCTTATAGGTTCAGTCTAATTACGATAGATGGCTCTATAAATAAAAAACAAGTTTCATATTCTATTTGCCCGCGCTTTCGATACCACCAAAGAGGATAATAAGTTATCACTGAAACCGTACCTCTTGGCAAAGGTATCAATCAATTATTCAATCAAAGAGTTTATTATCTCTTCATAAAACAAGAACGCCACAATAATTTCACTGAATAGAGACTGTTGCCTGTGATAAGTTCAAAAATAACCTGTAACAGGTCGCCAGGGCTCTCCTGCGGTTGACAACAAAGTTATGGCATTTAGGTTTAACAGTTAATAACTTCTTCCCTACTATTACATTAAAACTAGAGCAAAATATGATGCCGGAGTTTTGCCGCGAAAGTAAAAAAATGGCGTTGTTGATTTTGTATAATTTTTCAAAACCTGCGATTCTTCGACTATGCAATAATGGTGGATTATTAATATTTAATACTTAGTAAACGTGCATAAATGTAGGCAAATCATACAATGTTGAAAAACCTGATTTTTGCCCTCACTCCACAACTCCATCAAAAGTTCTAGTAAAGTTACTACCACTTTACTATTTTTCTAGGGTACGACTTGACTACACTTTACTAGGGTATGACTTGACTATGACTGGACCTTGACTCTATTACTTGACTTTGATTGTAACTTGTGACTACAATAGTATGAGTACTTTTAATATGAAATACACATGAAATATATTATTCCTTGACACTGGCTAAATGCACAAGATTGCAAAGCCAAAATTAAAAGAAAAAAAAACAATATGATAAAAATGGGAGCAGCATGGAATGTAATCATAGCTATAGAGGACTTGCCATCTGTAGTCTAACAAGGAAACAATTGATATATAGCTAAAGAATTTTATTTCTATCTACGTTAATGTATCTTCTGATCTTATATATTCTCCGATATCTGCTTGATGGAATGCAATAGTAGCTAACGGGTCCGCATGTCTACAATCTGCTGTGGTTCTCGCTGCAACTCCAAAGCCAATTGGTACATCTGACATAGTGAGGACTACTACACCTTGGTGTTTTGGTGTGTTCTCTGTGATACGACCAAGACCTGTAACAGTAAGTAATAAATAATTAGGTTGAGTATGTTTTGTTTTTTTAAGATAGTAGAAGGCTAACTTTTGACCGCCATCAGACCTGATGGTAAGTGATGATGAAGCAAGCTTGCCTAGAAGATACCTATTCACTCGCAACTTGATGACCCCATATTGTACTCATCAGGTGACACCCACAAAATGTATTTTGCGGCGAAAATGAAAGAATTGTTAATGTATTATTATCCAAAACTTGTAATTATCCTACTAATATTATAAATCTGAGTTTGTGTGTAAGTGTGTAAGTATGTTTGTTCCCTCTTCATGCTTTAACGGCTGAATGGATTTGGATGACATTTGGAATGTACATGGCTTATACCTAGGATTAACACATAGGCTACTTTTTAAATTGATAATAGCGGGCGAAGCCACATGGCGAGGCTAGTGTATAATAAAAGTGGATTATTAACCGTTAATACTTAATAAACATGCATAAGTGTAGGCAAATCATAAAAAGGTGGAAAATGTGATTTTCACCTTTGCTCCAAAACTCCAATAGAAGTTCTAGTAAAGTTTCTACCATTTTACTAGGGCATGACTTGACTATGATTGGATCTTTACTTGACTTTACCTGCGTCTCGTGACTTTTATATGAAATATGTAATACAGTTGAAATATTTTATTGCTTGGCACTGGCTAAATGTCCAAGATTGCAGAGCCATCACACCCAGAACTTGAAACTAAGTGAAAAAGGAATATTGTGCTGCTGCCGGCAACCCATGACATACAGGGCAGATACACTGTATTTAAGGCCAGGAGCATTATAATGAAATGTCACTTTTTAGGAAAAAAAATTACGAAAATAACTGATGGAATATTTACCGGGAATGACAGATTGCTTTAGTAGGCTACATCAGTTATACAACGGTTTTTGAAAATGGAAAAAAACTTACCACTTTTGATAACATGATGGCCATATAAGAACTGTTGCTCAGCCGAAGGCTTTACCCACAGCTTAAAAGACGCATAAGGTGCTATGTACGTTAACGCAGTGATATGCAACCTAAACTTATTCGTCTTCGTAAACTTCCCGAAGCATGTACCAGCTGAAATCAGGTGGTCGGGCTTTACAGTGTGTGCCAATTGAAGCAGCTTTTCTGAGATGTAATAAACGCGGTCTTTCTTCTCTCGAAAACAGTATGTTCCATCTGGCCTGTCTATTAAAAGCTTAACATTGGCGCCAATGCTGAAAATAAGAAAAAAAAATCTTGTTAATTTGTGCAAAAAGTTCGTCTTATATTTTGGTGAAAATAACACTCGTTTCTTCAGAAGTTTCGTGTGTGACATACTCACTACTTTGTCAGCTTTTCAAATAATATCCGTGTTCTATCCTCCGATAGTACTTTCATATTTAGATTTGAAAATAAATGCAACCAAAATATAAACACGTGTGGTGCACGGTGTCGTGATATTTGACAGATGAATGATATGAGCGAAAATTATTTTGATCTTGAAGCATAAACTTTCGTTCGAAATACTCGGTTGCAATCGGTTTCAATCTAAAGCCGCTAAAGATGTCGTATTAAATGAATGAAAACATTTTAAAATTAGATTTTGTTTAATTTAAAAGCACACCTTTTAAGGTAAAAAGTCTGAGCTGTCTATAAAAATGTGTTCTTTTTAATGTAAGAACCACACGTGTAAAATATATTAACTAATTTAATAGAAACCGATTGCAATAGAAATAGGTAATAGCCACCATTAACCAACTATGATTTGAAAAATCTAAGAACAAAACATTATTAATGTTTCAGGTAAACAATAGCACTTTTTTTAATTTTGATTATACCACACGATTATAACTAAAGTTTACCAACGTGAAGTTACAGAGATCATCATAAATTTTCAAATCGATAACTTCTACTCATAGCTAACTTCATACGTCTGTTGGAATGAATGGAAACAGCTGACGAATCATTCATCCTTGGTTTACTGTGTTTCATTCATTCATTCTCCAGTGTTCGAAAAGTGCAAGTGAGAAGGTGGTAAGTCGACTTTTTAACTTTTTTACGGTGGTAGCAACTTTCGTGACTTAGATTACTATAATTTCACCATGTCTAATAGAAAAATGCGCCATAGTCCGCCATACTAACCTTCATAGACAAAGATAATAATATATTATAAACATTTCAAGCATCTGTTTTGTTTTGTATTGTCCATGAAAATAAACAAGAGTGACGACAACAAAATGAGTTAACTGATTTGGTATTTTGTAGCATTCGGCACTAACTAGGTGTTATGGTGGCAAACGGCATGTTGTACATACTGAACTCTTTTATTATATGAAAGCCTAACTTACAGTGCCTAATCTACTTAAATTATTTTTTTATAAGTAAACCTGTTGAAGTGTTCTTTTTTTATGAGACGAATATTTATTTTATTTCAGTACAGAGAAATAAATTGTAATAACAATTGAGTAATGTTTATTATTATAGTGATAATAGTGTCCCTGATTAGACACACAATTTGGCACACAAAGGCTACAATTTTGCGAATCTGGCAATAGAATCATTAACTTTCATGAGTGCCTCTTTGGGGCCCATGTGAATAAACGATTTTGATTTGATTTGATTTGAAACTTAACAAATTCCTTCATTTTCCATGTGATTTTTTTAACCAGGTTTATTTACAAAAAATACTTATTCCATACCTACTAGCTGCGTCCCGCGTTTTCACCCGCCTTGACGATAATGATTAAAATTAGAAAAATAAGATTTAAAAAGAAGTATTTAATAGGTAAGTAATGATGATGTTAAGTGATGATGATGAAAAATATTCAGTGTTATTAATGTAATGTAATATTCGTGCATACTTATCACATCACTTAAACATATCATATACATCCATTCTGTATCTGATATGTTTTTTGCATAATTGAGTAACAAACATCCAAATGTACAATTATCTTACATTTATACCATTGTACCTAGTGGAAGGGGGCAGGATTATTTTTGGCTTTTATTAACAATTATGTTCCATGTTTTTGACATAAACTTCAGATGACATACCTAGTGGTCAAAGATTTGCTCATCTCAAGGATTTTGTAACTAACCGTAGAGGTTTGTTTCCTATAATTCCTAACCCGATGGCTCATCTGGGATAAAAAAAATGAAAGGTATGTCGGCATAGAGACACAAAAATATGCTACATTCCGAAAAGTCGGCAATAGGTGAAGAAAAATGTGGTTTACCTAAATAGTCGTCGTAACGGTCCGTATCCGACCTAATATTCTGTACATATAGGTACATACTTCAATATAGGTATTACTTTCATTCGCCCTGGCCTTCGAGCGCTTGAGTCACTGCGTAACAAATGACCAACCAAGGATTACTTGCACGTCATCTATTTGCTGATAGGATAATGTTGTGCATCATAATGCGACAGCAGCATAGATAAAGAGGAATAAGAAAATGTGCGTTACCTATATATGGAATTCGATATATATTATATGTTAGATATGGAAACATTTACATACTATAAAAACAAGGAAATGTTATTTTTATTTCCACTATTTTGACGTTTACTGAAAAATTGTTTTATGACTTAGATATTTTATTTACAATCCAGGACAAGCAGCCAATATTTATTATTTATTTGTTTATCAATAATTAACAATCAATGTACTAAAATTTAAAAATCTACTGCGACAAATGTGAACCTACTTTTTATGTACGGCAGGTACTTAATACATGTACTCTACTCGTTTGGTTTGGTTCTTTTTTTTTTAATTTTGGCTTCGCTTTCTTGTGCATTTAGCCAATGTCAAGTTATAGTAATATACATTTATTTCAAGTATAATATCACATATTAAAAGTCCTAGTCAAAGTCAAATAAAAGAGTCAAGGCCCAGTCATAGTCAAGTCATGCCCTAGTAAAGTGGTAGAAACTTTTCTAGAACTTCTATTGGAGTTTTGAAGCGAAGGCGAAAATCACGTTTCACAATTTTGTATGATTTGCCTACACTTATGCACGTTTACTAAGTATTGACGGTTAATAATCCACCATTATTACACATGAACACGCGAAGATCTACAGGTTTTGGAAAATTATGCAAAATCAACAACGCCATTTTATCACTTTCGCGGCAAAACTCCGGTTTTCAATTTGCGCTAAAAATCCGCCATTTTGTTTTTTTTTTTTCAAACCTATGTACGGCACTAATCAATCATAATAACTTGACTGCCCAGTTAGCTTAGTTGGGTGCGCGTTCGCCTTCTAAGCAGGGGTATCGGGTTCGATTCCCGGCGGGAACTAAAGTTTTAAGAAGGAAAATTTGTGTTTCTGGTTCTGGTTGTGATTGTGTGTGATGTGAATGTTTCCGGCACCCACGAAACAAGTCGTCAAAACTGTTGATTCAACGTATATGTACCTTTAACTTATGTAGAGTTCACAGACAAGAGTTCAACAGGTTAACCTCGCCTCGACCTTTCTTTTTCAATACTTACGTTATTATAATTTCATTGCCAGGGGTATTAGACCGTGGGCCGGTAGTCAACGCAACGGTAGTCTAACTACCCCTTTGAGTACCAAGATGAGACGAATATAGAGTAGTTGTGTCTAAAAACTTATGCTTTGTGCTATATTTAAGATCTCTTTGTAAGTGTTCTTTTTTTTACCGACATTACAAAAAAGGAGGAGGCACTATGTTCGACTATATTTTATGTATTTTTTTAATTTTTTTTATGTGTGTTCACCGATTTCTCTCTCATTTGTGGACCGATTCTCAATTTTTTTTTTGTTTGGTAGATTATGCTTCAGAGGTGGTCCTATATAATTTTTTTCGAAATCCATCAAGCTAAAACCAAAATATCAGCGTTGAAGTCGGGTTTTTAAGCTATGGTTACGTTTAAATTATTTGGTGTGCAAATAAAGAATTTATCTATCTAAAAATATCAGGCCTAACGGTCTATACCTTTTGAATAACCCGTATAGGTTTAGATGGGCGCGCGTTCGACTTATCACGTTGCCAGCGTGTAACGGGTTCGATTTCCTATAGAAATACAAATTTTCTCCCCAAGGTAAACTTGTGTTACTAGTTCTGGGTGTGATGTGAATGTTTCCCAAGACACAAGTTATCGAACTTGCTATAACTCAAGTATAACTCGAAAAATAAAGTAACGTCACTCAAAATCCAATATGGCGGACTTCAAAAAGCAGTTTTCAACGAGTACCTTATTTAGAAGTCTAGTGTCTAGTTACATAAGTTTTCAAATCTTTTACAGATACCTCGTTTACAAACATACTCACATACAAGGAATATATTATTATCTTGTAATTTAAATTATACCATATATAGATTGTGCTGTCTCATTCAAGGTCTAGTTTATCACGACCGTAAACGCTGTTTTGGAATAATCACGTTCATTTTTGCATTTTATATAAGGACATGCATACGCGAAACTATGGTTTTAGAATTAAGGGTAATTATATGAAGTTCTTAATAAAATACCGCCATAAACAACATTACAATTAACGTATTAGCATTGCAATTCAGAGAGGCAATGCCGCTAGCATGATGGGAACGCTACCCACTGGTAGTGGGCTTGAGCACTTGAGTTACCTAAGCTTAAGACTTGTAGATAACTTGGGTCTTTGCTGTATAGATGGATATAATTTTAGTTTCGTTTAGGAAATGTAGGCAATTGGCCCGTAGATAGTAAATAAATGTAGGTACCTATGTAAAAGTAAAAAAAATATATTTCTGGATGATTTTAATTCATAGGATTTGGAAATTTGACATTTAAAGATGATTAAAAGTAAATTTGCTGAGTTATGTATTTCTATTAGGTACTCAAGTCTTGTTAAGTTATATTATAATATATTATAATAAAATATATTATGATATTACCTATAATATAAATATTAATATTATAATTCTACGCTAATAGGCAAGTATATTAATTATAATTCTGCAAGTGGGTAACTCTGTTTGTATTTTTCATATCTTATCAAATTCAAATTGTATAACACACTAATATTATAAATCCGAAAGTTTGAGTGAAAGTGTGTAAGTGTGCAAGTATATACAATACTAGATATAAGCATCAAATTACAGTGCGCGCATTTAGATTAAGCAAAACGAATAAATTTTTTATGGGAAATGGGGTTAGATTTTACAACAAAATTCCTAAAATTGTAACTGACTAACCACTGGGAAAGTACAAATCATTATTAAAACGGGCATTAATAAAGAAAGCTTAAGATAAAATTATTGACTTTATTAATGACAAGGATGCATGGAGGCAAACTGCACAAACGCTTTCTAGCGACTCCATAATACTCGTAGACTCTAGGCCAGGGGTCGGCAACCTTTTCAGTCGGAAGAGCCAAAAATTACAATTTACAAAATTTCAAAGTTTTATAGAGCCACAATTTTTTTTCTTGCCAACAATAATACCTACTGTACTATGAGTATCGAAGTTATACCTACCTATTCATCCCATAATTTACTTGTTTCAACTGTTTAAATGTAATTGTTTACTACCTTTGGAGGCTTGTTAATGGCTCGATAGAAATGGCGCCTAATCCTCGTTAATCGATTCAGAACGTTTTTCTAAATATCTTTTTTATAAATATTTGCGTATGGAACTAAAGAGCCGCAGCTTCACATCCAAAGAGCCGCATGTGACCCCTGCTTTAGGTTAATATAATAATTTTTTTAAAAAATAATGAAAAAATTGCGTCGCCCAGTTTGTTGCCAGGTTCTTCTCGAGATGGCTGTAATTTTGCGAATCTGGCAGTAGAGTCATTAACTTGAACTTTCATGAGTTCCTCTTTGGCGCCCATGTGAATAAACGATTTTGATTGATTTGATTTTAAGCAGATATATTTTCAACTGATTGAGCTGAAATTTGGACTTCTTAAAGCTTGTTTTAAAAAAGTTTTCAAAGATATTTCTTTTTTTTTTATTCAAGGCCACTAGCTGTGGCTTTAAATGAAAGTACGTACTTACTTCCATAAATACCTTTGTCGAACTCCCCCGAGTAACGTGTAAACAAAGGCTAGTTTTTAATTAAACCGATTAATAAGAGTGAGGAGGTCGGTGACTAGGTCAACACGCCCCAAAGGGAGCGGCGTCATTTGGTCCCGGAGTTTACGTCATGTTAAACACACCTTTTTTACAAGTTAAAATATTGGTCTGGTGAACTAAGTAATTATCTACTAACCTTACTTAAAAACATTCATGTTATAAATATTTTAAACTTTTTGTCTAACAGCTTGTGCCCTTTTTTTTGGAGGGGAAAAATGCCTTGCGCTTCCCTTCCTTCCCAGGGGTAAAGGAAAAGGGTATGTGGGGCTCGAACCCACTCAAAACCCCCCCATTTTATTTTTGACATTGCTGCAGTTTAGCTTTTCGATTCCAGTTCATCATCAGTTCAGCGAATGAGTGGAAACCACTGCCCACGTCTGATACTAGAACTGGCGATCCTCTTGATCTGGGAGTCTTCAAGTCATGCACTTCTAGAATAGTATTTTCTAGGCAGGTGTACTATAATTTCGGACGCGATGTTAGATGTTAGCAGTCTAGTAGGTTGCTTCTATCAGGTGGCTTATTGCTAAAACAATAAAACAGTAAATACACATGAACTATTTAATAAGACGTTAAACAAACAAAATACCTTGAGTTCATGATTGATAGAACATCGCAAGGTCACTCGCCTCGTGTAACGCTACGGTTTTCACACGTCTATTCGCCAATTGTTGCACTAAACTCTGAAATACCTACTCTAAATCACTGTTATTGTAATTAGGAAGGTACTAATTTTATTAAAACTCACGCACCATTTTCAACCGACTTCAAAAAAGGAGGTTCTTTTTTTTGTATGTATGTTACGCGATATCTCCGCCAATATTATGAATCGATTTTGATGTTTTTTTTTGTTTGTTAGATTATACTTAGAGGTGGTCCCATATAAATTTTATCGAAATCGGTCCAGCCGAAACCGAAAAATAAGCGAAGAAGTCGGTGCGTTTCAATTATAAACTACTAGCAGTGCCCCGCGGCTTCGCCCGCTATTATGTTAAAAAGTAGCCTGTGTTAATCCTAGGTATAATCTATGTACGTTCCAAATGTCATCCAAATCTGTTCAGCCGATAAAGCGTGAAGAAGGAATAAACATACTTACACACTCACACACACACTTACAAACTTTCGGATTTATAATATTAGTAGGATTAAGTCCAAATTAAAACGGGAATAGAGTGATGTAGTAAATAAAAAAAGAAATGAAACCGAAACTATTGTCGATCTAGACATCAACTACGCGTAATTCACGCTAATTCCCGTTTTAATTTAATTTAAAGACTAATTATGAACACATTTTAAGAGCTCGGTAGATATACCGTTGACGAATTTGTCAAAGGTATATATATCTATCTTTGTCCAAGATATACAAACTTTTAACCATTATTTAAATCTCTAGACTATGATATCCAGGATTCATGGATAAAAATTTGAGCAAACAAATCTATTTCTAAGCCTGTAAGTGTGTCTGTCTGTATGCCATTACAAAACCTGGCCATATGTGAGTTGGGCTCGCGCCAAGTCACTGTGTACGGAATAGACTACTCAGATGGCGAGTGGGTAAGTTTCTGCCCTCTGCGCCGTGGGTCCTGGGTTCGATTCCCGGCAGGAGCACAAATGATCCATAAGGTAAATTTGTGTTTCTGGTTCTGGGTGTCATTGTGTATGTGATGTGAATGTTTCCGGCACCCACAACACAAGTCATCGAACTTATTGTGGTGCTGCGAGTGTGAAAGTGTTTATGTTTATGATATGCCACGCAAATATAAAACACGTTGCTTCTCATAGTGAAGCTGTATTGTACATAATAATATATATTATAATATTAAGTACAAGAATATTATAAATAATAACAATATTCAAAGCATTTCATGAACTGCGTTGGCTTAATTAGGAGCGTGTCCCTCATCTAAGCAGTGGTATCGGGTTCGATTCTCGGCGGGAACAAGTTTTGTCCCCAAGGGAAATTTGTGGTTTTGGTTCTGCACCCACGACACAGGTCATTGAACTTAGTGTGGGGCGGTGAGCGTGAAATCGATTATGTTTATAATTGCAACAAAAATTAAACCTTTGCGACTAAATGAAAATACTAAATAATAAAAATTACTACTTTAAATTAACTCCTTCCCTAAAACGGCGAACAATCACAAATAAGACGGTTTTTACGGTGATGATTCAGCGTCTCCCACATAAGGAAAATCCATTTCTTTGTTACAGTTCCTCGTTACAATCAAACATTCACTGTCCAAACTCCTCAGAGTGCAGACGTGTGTCAAAATGCTGCTAAATTACTACCCGAAGAACTTTAAAGCCAGTGGATGGGGGTGGCATCGGTCTGCCAATGCTGCTACAGCTGTCAATGGGTTTTTGAAAGGAGAAAGGGGTCAAGGAGGCTCTGATACTGAGCCTCTGGTTGGCCATTCGAGCCTGTACCCAACTCTACCGACAGAAGATGATACGGTGTTCAACGCTGGGACTGCTAGGCTGTACCCAGCGCTCCCAGTTGAGGTGTACGAGAAAGGCGAAGTGGAAGAAGTTGTGGAGGAAGTCTGCGCATCTGTCAACGTTAATGCTGTGGTAAGTGATACTATTTTTTTTTTCTCTAGTCTAGGATTATATGGATCGTAGTCTAGAATTATTTGAACTGCCCGTTGGCTAAGTTGGGTGAGCGTTCGCCTTCTAAGCAGGGGTATCGGGTTCGATTCCCGGCGGAAACACAAGCTTTCTCCCCAAGGAAAATTTGTGTTTCTGGTTCTGGTTGTGATTGGGTGTGTGATGTGTATGTTTCCGGCACCCAAGACACAAGTCATTGAACTTAGTGTGGGGCTGTGAGTGTGAAAGCGTTTATGTTTATGTTATGTTATGTTTATATTATATTGAATATTTGGTCATATATATTTTCGTTTATCATCCTTACTACGAAGGAGTGGAACTCATTGGAGTTTTTAAGTCAAGAGTGAATAGGTACCTTATAGGCAAGCATGCTACATCTTCGGCCGCATCATGTCTTTCCATCAGGTGAGATTGTGGTCAAAGCTTGCCTATCAGGCATAAAAAATATATAGATATATAATAATATATATATTATTATATAAATCAATTGTTCTGCGTTAGTGTCGCAAAAACTCGAGAACGGCTCGACCGATTTGGCTGATTCTTTTTTTGTTGTGTTCGTAATTGTTAGGGCAATTTTTATTCATTGACTGGATATTGCACCTGGGCGAAGCCGGGCGGATCTCTAGTAATGTATATTTTTTATAGGTACTTGTTGAACTGAAATTTTGACTGTTTTTGTTTCGTTTACTTAATAGTAATTTTACTGAATGGCTGGTACTGTTTTTGGTACTATTGTTTATTTTGGTCAATGATTCGATAAAATAAAATCATAGATAATAAATACAGGATACAGTGAATGTCTGTGCTTAAGATTAAACATTAGATAAAAAATTCCTAACATTCTAATGTCTAGCGGTAGTCAATTCTTGCATAAAACAATTCTAAATGTAGCTGTTTTTACTAAAACAAGTTTGTCTTGGCACAGCTGAGAGGATAATCAAGTAAAATAAACATTCAGCGACTATAAAAAAAAAACAGTCTAAGTGGTAGAAACTTTACTAGAACATCCATTGTAGTTTTGGAGCGAAGGCGAAAATCACGTTTTACAACTTTGTATGACTTGCCTACACTTATGCACATTTACTAAGTATTAACGGTTAATAATCCACCATTATTACACATTAACACTCGAAGAATCAGTTTTGGAAAATTATACAAAACAACAACGCCATTTTTTCACTTTCGCGGCAAAACTCCCACGAGTTTTTATATGTGAGATTATAAAAATATGTACCTATACCGCTCAAATTTACTCGATCTAAACTCTAAAGAACCTGAGTATTAGAATATAATTACGCCCGAATGTTTAAACAAGCTTTGATCGTTATGTGAACATCTGTGGTACGTTAGATGATATTGGCCTCGATTCTGATGTACACTCACTAAATTAAATTTAAACTATCCCTGTCTCTTACAAAATAGAAACATAAGACAGAGATAGCATGCATTTTAGTGCTGTCACGCTAGTTTATCAATTAAAATATGAACAGCAGAAGCAGAAAGGCGCTTGTTTTTAGTCAACACCAATACAACACATACTCGACTAAGCTTGCATAGACATCTAAGTTCTGACTAACTTGACAGCACAGCAGTATGCTATCTCTGTCTTGTGTTCGAGATTGTAAAGTCTATTTTTAGAGCAGTTCGCTTCTCAGTATATTACTGTTTTTGTTTGTATGAATTCGCTGATTCAAGCGTCTGAAAAGCATTAGCCAGAAATCAAAAAGAAGTTTACACCATCGTACCTCCCAAACAATTAGTGGAGCAATGAACTGTCAGTCTGTCAATACAATGGTGTTTTATTTAATCTGTGACAATGGTGGAAATACCATTCGATGCTTTGTCTTAAAAATAGAACAGGAAAGAGCGAAAGGTGAAACGTTGTCGCCATCTGATTATGTGTTTCCCGAAACATGTGTTGGTGACAACTTGTGTTGGTTTTAGACTAAACGTTTAAAACACCAAGTTGATCAACGAATTCACTATATCCGCCGGATTTGGACCAAATTTTGGTAATACTCTGTGATAAAGGAATAGCTTATTATTTGAGATAGCATAGTTTATTTGAGATTTGAGATAGTAAATAAATGGAACCAAAGATTTAAAAACCGGCTTCACCGTTTATCTTCGGAACTTCGATGTACTTAACACGCATTATTGACGATATTTCAAGAACTACTGATCATATCTTGATCAAATTTAAATGGGACCAATTAAAAAGCAGCATATCACAAACAAAAAAAAATCAAAATCGGTTCACGTGGAATGAAGTTATGGTGTAACAAACATAAAAAAAATACAGTCGACTTAGGTACCTACCTCCTCCTTTTTTGTGAAGTCGGTCGGAAAATTCACCAGTACAGAGTTTGACTATGTTGGTAACAAAGATTGACTGTGGCTGGACCATGACTCTTATAATTGGCTTTGACTTGTGACTAGGACTGGTTTTATGAAATATCTATCTAACTTGAAAAAATTTAAATGCGCATAATATGCGGAAAAAAATTATTTAAACGCATGTAGCTTAAAAAACCGACTTCACCGCTTTATCTTCGGAACCTTTGATCAGATTAAATGAATTAAATACGCATTATTGAGGATAACTCATAAACTAAAAAATAATCATCAAAAACGTTTATCCTAGAGTGTCCTTGAGAAAAAAGTTCAACACATAAAAAAAATAGTCGAATTGAGAACCTCATTCTTTTTTTTAAGTCGTTTAAAATTATGTATACGTTACCTTGAGTGACTTATTTTACCCTAATAGTCAATCATCTATGATTAAGTAACCAAATAATTTCCCGCCTTTTTTTGAAGTGAATCAAAAATAGAACAGGAACGAGCGAAAGATGGAACGTTGTCGCCATCAGATTATGTGTTTCCCGATACGTAGAGTTTGACTGTATAGTAAACAACGATGAATAATTTTGCTTGCCGTCACAACATGGAAATTTATTGAATTTGTAGCGTACGCCTTGTCGATTATTATCTGTTTAAAAACAGGTTTGAGTACGGTAGGTTCTTGAGTGGGAGACTGCTTAGTGGGATTTCCAGCTGAGTACCACAATTATTTGTATCGTGGGTGTTCGTGCTTCGGACACGTTAAGTTGTCCTGTCAGTCCTTGTAATTTTTAGATATCGCTCGTACCTTTTGGAGGCCTGATGACCATTGACCTACAAGGCATCTAAATTATAGGTAGCTCAAATGCTCAAGCCCACTACCAGTGGGTAGAGTTCCCATCATGCTGGCGGCAAGATGGGAACTCCAACTCTTCTAAACTGTTATACAAAAAAAATACAGGTATGATAAGACGCCAAATTATATCTTTTAGATTTTTCTACAAGGGCAAGCACCGAGGGAATATTGTAGAACCATCTATTGTACTAATAATTTATACCTACTTTACATGATTGAAGTGAAAACTTCTTTAGCGGCGTTGTGCACTTTTTTTGTATGGGTAAAAAATGTTAAACTCGCGTCAGGACACGTGACCTGATTGAAAATTTGTAAGACGGAAAATTTATGAGACGAAGGAGAGGAAGTAATATCCCCCTCTCTTTCTACCGCGCGGCGAAAATGTATGCCTGCTCCTGCTGTTTACAACGTTTATGTTCAAGTTTTCACTTCTGCCGGCACTCCCGGAGTGCAGCCCGTTGTTTTTTTTCTTTTGATTGACGTCTCTCGCACCGATCCCGACCTGTCAGATATGCAATTATGCGTTGCAATACTCGCACCGCCGTCTAGTGTGATAACAAAAGAGATTCGGCAAAAAACCGAAAGCAGGGAGTACGCTCGGTTGCTCGGCGCTGGTCTTCGAGCTGCTCGGCTCGTACTGACATGCCGAATATTCCTGTAACGTGCTCACATCGAGCGAATATTCGTGTCAGTCGCCACCTATACACGAAGACGAATAATTATTTTCAACCGTCTTCAAAAAAGGAGGTTCTCAATTCGTCTGTATGTTTTTTTTTTGTATTTATGTTACGCGATATCTCCGCCAATTATGTTTCAATTCTGAGGAATATTTTTTGTTTGGTAGATTATACTTCAGAGTTGGTCCCATATACATTTTATCGAAATCGATCCAGCCAAAACCAAAATATAGGCATTGAAGTCGGTTTTTTAACCTTTGCTTGCGTTTCCATTATAATAACTTTACAATAAATACATCCATAGCTATCAGTAATTATTATATTCTCGCGGACTCGTGTTCAATACTTCTCTCAGCGTCGCTACATTGAATAATAATTAAGATGGTCGCAAATATGGCAATTATTTTAATACCGGAACAGATATGGCATTATATAAAGGTATTTATTCATGATTTTATCAGTCACCGATGAATCATTTGTATGCCTAAGGTACGTATTCGTACCTACTGCAATCTGATGACGAGTACGACACAGTCATATCAAAATGTTACCGTCACGTCATCGTCTCCACGCTTACATATATTTCCCTTTTTTTCGAACGGATTTGGATCAAATTTGGAATGTACATAGCTTATACCTACTATATATACTACATATATAATACTTACTACATAGGCTACTTTTTAACCAGATAAACGCGGGTGACGCCGCGGGGCACGGCTAGTTATGCATAATTGTAATATTTTTTTCAGTAGTGGGCTTGAGCACTTTAGTTACCTATAAGCTCGATGACTTGTAGGTAACTTAGTTCTTTGCTGTACATAGTTTAAGTTTAGTTTTAGGAAATATAAGCAATTGGCCCGTTGAACGCAAAAAAAAAGTTTTTTTATTGCGTTCAACAAGTTGTTATATCTTATACCTAGGATTAACACATATGATACTTTTTAACTTGATAAACGCGGGTGAAGCCGCGGAGCACGGCTAGTTATACATAATTGTATTGCAATTCAATACAAAAACACTTTTTTTTTGCCTAATAGGCAAGCATTTGACCACTATCTCACCCGATGGAAAGTGACGATGCGGCCGAAGATGGGACATGCTTGCCTTAACCATTATTATATTAACTCTAGACTTTATTGACACCAAAAGATAAATACAACTTACAGATAAACTTATAAAGATAGGTACAATGGGCGGTCTTATCGCTAAGAGCGATCTCTTCCAGACAACCTTTGGATGGAAATATAAACGAAAAGACAATGTAGGGATGCTGGTGCGATAAAACGAATTAAAAAAATTTAAATAATAGAAATATATTGTTTAATTAAACGACATAAACAACAAAACAAACATACAATTTTCAAAGTCTAATGCACCTAAGTCTTCGACATCTTCACACAATCTCGAGCTCTCAATGAATCAGAGTTCATGATATAATGACCCAGTTTGAACTATCCTTACTAATATTATAAATGCGAAAGTAACTCTGTCTGTCTGTCTGTTACGCTTTCACGCTAAAACTACTGAACCGATTTAAACGAAATTTGGTACACAGATAGTCTAGAGCCTGAGAAAGGACATAGGCTCCTTTTTAACCCCGAATTCTGGATGGTCCGGGAATTACGCGGGCAAAGCCGCGGGGCGCAGCTAGTAAGTACATTATCTGCGTAAAATCATTAAATCCTACGCACGCATTAGTCATTTGAAATACCGTCATTAATTACTTTTTTGGACATGGATGTGTTGAAATCGAGTTGTCGTTTTATAAAAGTCCAAGGACACATAAATCCAAAATTAATAATTAAAACGCAAGCAAATTTTGAAAAAATCCGACTTCACCGCTTTATCTTCGGAACTTTGATCAGATTAAATGTATTAAATACGCATTATTGACGATAACTCAAAAACTACTGGTCAGATATTGATCAAATTTAAATGGGACCAATGGGAAAGCTTTCAAACATTTTTTTATTTTTTTATTAATTTAAATAAATAAATAAAAAAATATAGAAAATACAGTCGAATTGAGCTCCTCCTTTTTGTGAAGTCGGTAGAAAATCGGCTCACTTAGAAATAATTTATGAGGTAACACATATAAAAAATCAGTCTAATTGAGAACCTCCTACTTTTCTGAAGTCGGTTGAAAATAAAGATTAATGATTTTTGCCGCCAAATTGAAAAGACAGCGTAGTCGATTTTGGTTTATTTTTTCAAATCTTGTGATTATTCTTCGTGTAAGTATTAATATGTAATAATGGTGTATTATTAAATCACGTTTTTCTTCTTTGTATGATTTGCCTAAACTGCTGCACGTTTACTAAGTATTAACGGTTAATAATCCACAATTATTACACACTCGAAGTATTGGAAAATTATACAAAATCAACCACGCCATTTTTACACTTTCGCGGCAAAAAACCCCTTGGTTCCATTTGTTACAAAAAAAGTCCAATAGCTCTTGGAAGCAGCTATTACAGTTTGTACCAAAAATCATCATTTCCTGATAAGCTCTAACCTACCCGATGAATTGTAAAAAAACCTTAACCTGCCAGGTTATTTGTAGATAAATGTTAAATATTCAATATCGGCATGCCGCGTTATCGATACGTCGCGGTTCTCTATCGTGCGTATCTTTTCGTAGTTATGCCTTTACGCCGCGCTATTTTTGTGTAAGTACAATCTGAAAGAAAATCTAGAGTGAGAACTTCCTTGCTTTTGGAAAAGCGTTCAGTATTTAGAAATTATAATATCATTTCATTACGGAGCAAAAACACTAATATAATAATTAAACGCAAGCAAAGCTTAAAAAACCGACTTCAACGCATATATTTTGGTTTTGGCTGGATCGATTTCGATAAAATTTATATGGGACCATCTCTGAAGGAAACTACCTAAAAAAATCATCAAAATCGATTCATAATTGGCAGAGATATCGCGTAATATAAATATAATAAAAAAACATACATTCTAATTGAGAACCTCCTTTTTTGAAGTCGGTTGAAAATAAGCATTTAAGTGAATTTGAAAACTTGTATTTATTTTAAAACTCACCAGTTTATTTTGCTACACCCTTGTATGTACATGTTGAGACACTGAGGACACTGAGGTCCGTGGGGACCGGGAGCTCATTCTATTTACAAAATTCTATCATAGCGCCTGGTTGAGGCGACGCGTGATCAAAATGCTGGCACTTATTTGGCTCAACGTATTAGCATTGCAATTCAGAGAGTCAATGCCGCCAGCATGATGGGAACGCTACCCACTGGTAGTGGGCTTGAGCACTTGAGTTACCTATAAGCTCGATGTCTTGTAGGTAACTTAGTTCTTTGCTGTACAGTTTTAGGAAATATAGGCAATTGGCCCGTAGATAGTATTAATATTTAGAAAAAAAAACTTGAGAGGTGTCAAGGGACACCCGGATGGAACGAAGTTAAATTTCCGTCTAGTCCGTTTAATTTTGGAACGAAAATTCCTTATCGCGCGTTGCGAAAGGGGGCAACGCGCGATAAGTAACTTTCGTTCCAAAATTAAAAGAAACATGCAAAAACCAACATCACGCGGTGTTCCCAGGAGGTCATCCATCCAAGTACTGACCGCGCCCGACGTTGCTTAACTTCGGTGATCGGACGAGAACGCTTACAACTATAGCAAAAAGTGTCGTTACAACTTATGGTCTTAATTTTTCCGTCTTGCCCCCTTCCGCAACACGCGATAAGGAACTTTCGTTCCAAAAGACATGTACCTAGTTGTAATATAACTGTATGTTTGCAATAAAGAAATACGAAAAATCGCAGAACGAGGTCGTGACATGCCCTTAGTTTTATATAAATGTAGTTTACCTTCCCGTCGATCGGCTCGCTTTTCCAAAATGTATGAATCTCGTTTCAACGGCAAGGCAAACACTGACATTTAAATTTCAACTAGAAATTTAAATCGGGAATGCGAGATTTTTTTTTTATTTTGGCTGCACAATC
Organism: Lomographa bimaculata; assembly: GCA_948107665.1. Taxonomy (NCBI): domain Eukaryota; kingdom Metazoa; phylum Arthropoda; class Insecta; order Lepidoptera; family Geometridae; genus Lomographa; species Lomographa bimaculata. The sequence continues at coordinate 7,882,988 of OX403610.1, read as the reverse complement.
TTCTGCATTTAGCTAATGTCAAGTTATAAAATATTTCATGAAACATATCTAAATATATATAACTCAAAGGTGACTGACTGACTGACTGACTGACATAATGATCTATCAACGCACTGCCCAAACCACTGGACGGATCGGGCTGAAATTTGGCATGCAGGTAGATGTTATGACGTAGGCATCCGCTAAGAAAGGATTTTGATTAATTCTACCCCCAAGGGGATAAAATAGGGGATGAACGTTTGTATGAAAATTTGTCAATTTTAAAATAATACTTCTTAACGCGAGTGAAGCCGCGGGCAAAAGCTAGTTTCATGATAAAAGTCCTGGTCTCATGTCACAGTCAAAGTCAAGTAAGAGATACAAGTCCAGTCATAGTTAGGTCATGCCCTAAAAAAGTTGTAGAAACTTTACTAGAATTTCTATTGGATTTTTGGAGCCAAAGCGATAATCACGTAGTTATTCAGTTTTGTAGTTAGACATAGACATAGATTTATTTGTGGCAAAAGTTAATAAACTCATGCATGTTCACTAAGCATTAACGGTTAATAAATAATCCAATATTATCAAACATTAACCTTCGAGAAATCACAAGGTCTTCTGAAATAAAACCCGCACCGCCAGAAAAAAAAATTGCCCTTTTTATATTTTCATTAATATCATTTAATTTGCCATTTTTTGCTTTGGGCCATAGTTTTACATATTATCTAAGAATTTGAAGTCGTTCGCTTGTATGGTTTAGACGTTAAATTCTTCTGACAGGTGGACGGACGGATAAAGTTAACTACCCAAGTCAACTGAGAGATCACGCTTGATCAATGATACCATAGTAGAAAATATATTTCTACTATGATGATACTGTCTATTCCGAAGATACCTACACTGCCGTCATAAAGAAAACAGACGTATCTGCATTTTTGACAAAATCGAGTTATATCATCGGAATCAGGAAAAATTTACGCATCTATTATTTTTTTATTTTAAAATATTCAAACGCAAAATAGCTGGTGCTTCCCAAGTGGTACCATTTAAATCTGATCAAGATCTGACTAGTCGTATTTGAGTTATCCTCAATAATGCGTATTCTGTGGACTACATTGTTGATGTTCTCGTTTTTAACCGACTTCAAAAGTTACCTCATAACTTCTTTCGTTGTGAGCCGATTTTATGGGTTATTCAACTAACTTTAAAAAAGGAGGTTTTCAATTCGACTGTATGTTTTTTTTGTATGTAGATATGTTTTTTTTTTTTTTATTTTTTTTTTTTTATTTGTGACAGGCTAGTGTTTGACCACTATCTCACCTGATGGTAAGTGACGATGTGATCGAAGCTGGAAAACACACTAGACCTGGAATACGCAGGCTCTCAAGGATAACTGCCGTATGTTACGCGATATCTACGTCAATTGTGAATCGATTTTGATGATTTATTTTTTGTTTGGTAGAGTAAACTTCAGAAGTGGTGCCATATAAGTTTTATCGAAATCGGTCGAAGCCAAACCCGAAATATAAGCGATGAAGTCGGTTTTTTAATCTTTGCTTGCGTTTTAATCATTTTAATTGAAAGCTGGTGCTTTCTATGAGATTTCAACCGTGACCATTTCAATTTGATCAAGATCTGAACACTAGTTTTGAGTTATCGTCAATAATGCGAGTTTAATACATTAAATCTGATCAAGATTCCGAAGATAAAGCGGTGAAGTCTGTTTTTAAGCTTTGCTTGCGTATGATTATAATTTAGACGCATCTGCTACAAGTCATAACATATACTAAATAGTAAAGACTTTTGAAGTACATGATTCAATTTTGGGGGCTGAGTCACCCACGTCCGTAGGAGGATATCCCTTAAGTCTGACTCCCTATACGTGGTCCCCGGGTGGTGCTAATCAGGTGACATTTGAGAGGTGGTAGAGCATTTTGTGAGTTGCTCGCCTGGCTTGCTACCAAAGTAGCTTACCACCATCAAGTTGAAAGACTGCCGCCAAGCCAAATACGGTGTTCCGGCAGTTATCCTTGAGAGCCTGCGTATTCCAGGTCTAGTGTGTTTACCAGCTTCGATCACATAGTCACTTACCATCAGGTGAGATAGTGGTCAAACACTAGCCTGTAACAAATAATAAAAAAAAAAAATTTACAAAAAAATCAGTTACGTCTTTTTTTCCTTATGACCTCAGTACAGTTCAAGGTAGGTGTAATATTTCTTGCGGCAGGGCATCATGACGTGACGCCAAAAGAATTCAAAGGGACTCCGGAGCATAAGTTATTTATATTCTCGTACAAACATGTTTCCGAGATGAAAATAGCCGTCGAAACGCAGACTTTATTTACTGGAGAGCTGTTAATATGCCGATGTGTGTTTTTATTAGACAAACTGCAAAAAAAGGAGGAGGTTGTCAATTTGTGTTGTTTTTTTATGCTTGTTGCCTCAGAATTGCAACAAGCATAAAAAACAACACAACTTTGCCTCTACTGATAAAAAAGAATAAAAAAATATTTTTGCGCCAAAAATTCGTCATTTTGTTTTTTTTTTTTCAAACACCCATCAATAGGAGTGGAACTCACTGCCCGCGGCCTTGTTCCCCGAACAGTATAATCTGGAAGTCTTCAAGTCTAGAGTGAATATGTATCTTATAGGTAAGCATGCTTCATCTTCGGCCGCAACGTCATTTTCCATCAGGTAAGATAGTGGCCAAATGCTACCTGTCTTAAAAAAAAACCTTTGTGACACTTGAGTTTAAGATGAATATAATAACTAACTATACCTTAACTGTCGAAATCTATCAAACCGTTTGAAAGTTACGAGGTGTTAAAGAAATTTACAAATATACATATTACATAGGCAACATGGGACTGAATTGTATGAAAATGAAGTAAAAATTACAATTATATAAATTTTGTACGTTAAAATACTTGTATTAAACGTACTAAGTTGATATAATAGGCACATAATATAAGGAACTTGATATACAAAGCTTTGTATATTTTGTTACACTAGAGCCTATACAAAACGTCGCGTCGGCAGCGCGGGAGGAAATGTTAGCGGGCAGCGCACGTCGCTCAGCCGCGCGCCCTGGCCGCTTTGTATTTTTTTTTTTTTTTTTTTTTATTTGTGACAGGCTAGTGTTTGACCACTATCTCACTTGATGGTAAGTGACGATGTGATCGAAGCTGGTAAACACACTAGACCTGGAATGCGCAGGCTCTCAAGGATAACTGCCGGAACACCGTATTTGGCTTGGCGGCAGACTTTCAACTTGATGGTGGTAAGCTACTTTGGTAGCAAGCCAGGCGAGCAACTCACAAAATGCTCTACCACCTCTCAAATGTCACCTGATTAGCACCACCCGGGGACCACGTGTAGGGAGTCAGACTTAAGGGGTATCCTCCTACGGACGTGGGTGACTCAGCCCCCAATAATATGTATATCTAGTCCCTAAGAAGGATGTACATACCTAGGTAGGTATGTACATCCTTCTTAGGGACTAGGTACATAACTACCAGTTCACTAATTAAATGCTCTCTCTGATCGATCCTTCATGACTAAAGATCGCGATCACCATTTCCAGGCCAGTCGTAAGTGAGTCGCCTCCATCGGTTCCTGTCTGAAGCCATTCGGACTACAGTCTCAAATTAGGACGTCTTGTTTTCCTTCAAATGATCTGACTCTACCTCGCGATCGTTTCCTCTCCACATTCGCGCAAATTATCAGTTTCACTAAGTTTTCGCCTTGATATCTGACTAAACTGAATAAAATGCAATCAACTTTTCTTCTAAAGGTATCTATTATGTAAATAATGGAAAGTAGGTACAGATGAATATAAAAAATATGTTTACAATTTTATCTCGCGGTTATCAATATGTTTAATGAGAATATTTACAAGAGACTACGATAGTAAGCAGAGAATAATAAGTAAACATAATTATGACAGTTATTTTTTCATGTCTTTATTTAGTTATGACAACCTTATTTATGATAGGTGATGACCTCATAGGACATTAATTAGTCATTAATTAATAAATATTATATGTTGTGACCTCATGAACTTATGTGTTAACCTACTTTAAATCATTATAAATCCTAAATGGTTATTTCAAATTATGTATTAAATAATAACGCTTGCAAAATAAAAAAAACCGACAGCGCCGTTTTATCTTTGGAACCTTGATCAGATTAAATGGTTTAAATGCGCATTAATGAAGATAACTCAAAAATGTCTGATCAGATCTTGATCAAATTATTAAATGGGACCACATGAGAAGCAACAACTTTAAAATAAAAAAAAACTATCAAAATCGGTTCACCTAGAAAAAAATGTGAAGAAGGAAACACAAAAATATACAGTCAAACCTCCTCCTTCTTATGAAGTCTGTTAAAAATAAACCTTAAGATTATTTTTAAATTCCTACTTGACACAGTTCGTCGACTTTATTTCTTTTATTTATTTCACAATACTATATTTTTATTTTTTTCGTTGTCGCGTAAAGATAGTAGTCGGGCGAATCGTACCACCTCTAAAAGGGACCGCGGTCCCTTTTGCCCGATCAAACAATAAACGCATCACTCACAGCCCCACACTAAGTCCAAAGACTTGTATCGTGGGTGCCGGAAACATTCACATCTCACACATATTACACCCAGAACCAGAAGCACAAATATCCCTTGGAAAAACACACGTACATAATTTTGTGCTCCTGCCGGGAATCGAACCCAGGACCCACGGCGTAGAGGGCGGAGACCTGTCCACTGCGCCAACTGGGTCGATCAATTTATTAGAATGAGAATCACAGAAAATAATATACTTCACCCGAGATCTAGTATATAGACAGTGTATGTTTATTGTTATGTACATGTTGACTTAAGATGTATGGAAAAAATAAAATGTTGAATTTAAATTATGGCACACATTTATAGTTTCCGCCACGCGCAAATCCAAATCTCTAGGGTACGTACTTCCAAAAACCTAGAATCATGAAATTTTAACTATTCATTGAACCGATACAACAAAATATCTGCATTTAATACGCTCTTGTAATTCAATCCAAAGTGACCAATCAAATCGTTCCATTATAGATGGATAGAAATACCACTAGAGCAGGGGTCGGCAACCTTAGGAGTCGGGAGAGTCAAATATTACAATTTACAAAATTTCAAAGTTTTATGATGCTACATTTTTTTTTCTTGCCAACAATAATCCTTAATGCCAACAATAATACCTACTGTACTATGAGTATTGGATAGAAAACGCTAAGCATGCGTTATACCTACCTAATCATCCCATAATTTACGTGTTTCAACTGTATATATACAGAACGTTTTTTTAAATAAATAATATTTGCGTATGGAACTAAAGAGCCACAGCGTCACATCCAAAGAGCCGCATGTGGCTCGCGAGCCGCAGGTTGCCGACCCCCGTACAAGAGGAAATTAGTACAGTCAGGTAAAAAAGTGTTTTAAAAATTAGTGGTCCACTTTAAGGTATATCTCATAAGATTAAAGGATAGAACCAGTTTCATCCTTTAATACGATGAGATATTTTAGGGGGTAAAATTGACGCACTTTATGACCTATACTGCAAAACGTTGCTGCGCTCAAACCGATCAAACATTTTTGAACCTTATAAGTGCCTACTCTCTCTCTACAAACTGGTTTCATCCTTTAATTATGATGAGATATACCTTGTAGTGGGCTAAAAAATTTTGAAACACTTTTTTTACCTGACTGTACTAATTTCCTCTAGTGGTCGAGTTAACAAACAAAAAATGTAAGGTGCCGATACCAGAATTTCATCTAAAACGCGTGTTTTTGTAACCGTTTTACTCTGCATTCATAATAAAACAGATAAATAAAAATATTTGTCGTAATTTGTGTGATATAATAAATTATGCCATCTTCTTAGAATATTTATAATGTTCATAAATATTATGGAAAAAAATATGAAATCTCATGCAAATAACATGAATTTGTATTTTTAACACTAGGCTCGATAGAAATGGTGCCTAATCCTCGTTAATCGAAACAGACCGTTTTTTTTAAATAATAATATATTATGCCTATGGAACTAAAGAGCCACAGCTTCACATCTAAAGAGCCGCATGTGGCTCGCGACCCCTGTCCTAGACGAATGATTTCTTCAGCTTGTATTTTTTTTGAGGCGCGTTTTCACGAAATGTGAATAGAACCATAAAACCAAAAATTGCGCGTGTGACTGCGTAACCACCACGATGTAATTTATTCAATTTACACCTTTATGATAATTACTATGGTTAAAAAAGGTGCTCGCATTGACGTATACCTGCCCCTTAATAAAAATCAAAGGTGGTATCGATCGGATTGTAGAGTTCCGGTCGGTCGAGATGACTACTAACTCAGGCTCACGGTCTATTAGATTTCATTTGCATCTATATACTGAGCAGAGCCAACGATTACTTTTGTGTGGCCTTCCATACAAAAGTTTGTATGGTTTGGCTGAATGCCCACAAGCTGCAGACATACAGATGTACTAAATAGAGTTTTGATGTTCCTTTGTTAACCAGCTTTGTTAATATTCGAAATCCCATCAAAACATTTATTTGATAATTAAACGCAAGCAAAGTTTTAAAAAAGCCGACTTCACCGCTTTATCTTCGGAACTTTGATCATATTAGATGTACTAAACATTATTGAAGATATTTCAAGAACTACTAATAAGATCTTGATCAAATTTAAATTTGAAAGCAACATCTTTAAAACAAAAAATAATTCAAAATCAGATCAGAAGCACAAATATCCTTGGGAAGGAATTTGTGCTCCTGCCGGGAATCGAACCCGATACCCCTGCATGGAAACTTGGCGAACGCCACCCAACTAAGCCAACGAGCAGTTCAGAGACTGTACATATATCCAAACTTATAATTTTCAATGTCAAATCGTTTTTAATAATAATCAAGGAACTAACTATTATATTGAGATAGCACAATAACTTTTTTCAGTAATGGTACAAAATCAAACAAGTTTCATTAAAGACATCGGCAGCCTAATTCTGTAAGTCAGCTTCATGGATGGGCGTCACGCCCATAGACAAATCTCAGCTGTTTTAGTCCACAGACTAAATAGCAATAAAAACACCGAAGAATTACGTTTCATTTCACCCAATTTATGGAATCGAGTTTCTAAAAGAAATTGTTGAACTCCTGGTAAATAAATAGCTTTAAATAAATAAGAAACGACTGAATTTATTAAAAATAACCAATCATTAAAAAATATTACATTTTAGCTTACCACTCTTCAGCGATACGAAAATAATGAACTTAAAATAACTTTCAATTGTCATGACTATTAATTAATCCATTGTTTAATTATTTTCAAAAATTAAACACTCAAGAGAAAAGAGTGTTTAAACACAAGTTTTCTTCCTAAGGAAACTGTGTTTCTGGTTCTGGTTGTGATTGTGTGTGTGATGTGAATGTTTCCGGCACCCACGACACAAGTCATCGAACTTAGTGTGGGGCTCTGAGAGTGAAAGCGTTTTTTTTTTTTTTAGTTTAAGACAGCAAAAAAAGCAAGCAAAGAGCTTTTCGGAGTAGATAAAGCTTATCTCCTCAAGTGTCCAATGACACTAGATTGGCTTTAGTGTATGTATTAGGTATGTCTGAGTCTACAGTTTTGAAAATTTGTTTTTATATGTAAACTAGCCGTGCCACACCGCTTCGCCCGCGTTAATTAAGCTAAAAAGTCGCCTATTATTCCGAAACCAAAACTATATACATTCTAAATTTCATCAAAATTGGTTTATTCGTTACGGAGATACGTGGTTACAAATATTCACACACACAGACCATCGAGATAATTGTTTTAAGATAAAATAAATTACGGTTGAATTAATTAATTAAACGAAAGTTTATAGACTAATGTACGTTTTTACCGACTTCCCAAAAAAGGAGGAGGTACTCAAGTCGACTGTATTTTTTTTTTAATATAAGCGATTACCATACTCAGCCTTTTAAAACATCTATGACTACATTTATTGAGATGTCCAGCTATTTTGAAAATCTGTTTTTTTTTTTATGTGTTCACTTTGTTTGTTGACTGTACATAAAAACATGCGGGCTGGCGCTAAAAACCAAATTAGCATACTGGTTTTAAAACAAAACAACAGAGTACAATCCAAACTGGATTGGTAAAGTGAGGCTATTATATAAATGTTCTCCGTGTGTAACTTACTAACTGACCCGCCCGACGTCACCCGGGTTAAAAAAAACATAAGTACACATAAATGGTTTCACACTCAAAGCTCCACACTAAAAGAACAATGAGTTGTGTCGTGGGGCCGTAAATATTAACACCTTACACACAACATCACATCTTCGGCCGCATCATCACTGACCATCAGGTGTGGTTAAATGTTCGTCTATAACGCATTAAAAAAAAACATTCATATCATACCCATAACCAAAAACACAAACTTCCCGTGGGGATAAAGCTTGTGTACACCGAACCGAAGCCGTTGCTTTGAAGAAGAACGCGCACCCATCTACGTCAGCGGGCAGTTCAAGGTTCAAAGATGTCCCGCCCGGCGTTGCCTGGTTAAAAATTGCACATAAACACATTCACAGTATACTAAGTTCAGAGTACCCCACACTAAGTTCAATTACTTGTGTCGTGGTGCCCTAAAAATCCAAGTTACACACATTCACATCATACTCAGAACCAGGAACACAATTTCCCGCGGGGAGAATTGTGTTACCATCAATAAACGTAGATATTATTCTACCGTTTTTCATTTTAAATTACCATTTAGGATTTATAAGTCGGGTATTTTAACTCGGTTAGTAAATAGTGTCTTTAATGAAATAGATGAAGGAATCTAATATTTTCTACTGTTACATGCACCCTGAAGCTCCTAAAGGACAATGTAAGTAAAGTAGACAAACGTATTGCTCATCTTTATCTTTTTTTTTTCATCTTGGTTTCATACTCTACTTGCAGAGCTCTTTTCAACTATACCCACCCCATAAGGGTGGAAAAAAAGATTATGTTCCCCGCTTACGTGTATGGGTGCCCCCTTAACATTTTGCTTAATTTATTTAATTTTATTTGCCATTTCTGTCTTTGAGCCATAGTTTTATATACTCTCTGAAATTTTCAAGTTATTTGCTTGTATAGTTTAAACGCTGCTTGTATGGTTTAAATGCCTCTGAAATATGGACGGACGGACGGACAAAGTGCTGAACCACCCAATTCAAGTTAGAGATCTCGCTTCGCTCGATTTAAAAAAATACGTTTACAATATTTTTTGCCCAGGGTGCATTAAGATGGTGCAACTCAACTTAGAGATCTCGCTTCGTTCTATCAATAAGTAATTACAATAAATTTGAAAATTTAAACGAATTATCTTAATGAACGCGGGCAAAGCCGTGCCCCGCGGCACTGCTAGTAAGTTTTTTTTTATGTTGCATAGGCAAGCATTTGACCACTTTCTCACCAAAGTGTGTATGTTTGTTCCCTCTTCACGCTTTAACGGCTGAAAGGATTTGGATGAAATATGGAATGTACATAGCTTATACCTAGGATTGGCGCATTGGTTACTTTTGACGTGATAACTTATAAATCGATGAACACCGGCTGCACGCACGTAAAAGTGTCAAGTTCCGCCTGAGCCTGAGCGTGCAAGCGAGAGCGCGGATCAAGCGATAGAGAGGCACGATTGGCCTAAGCGTTCGTCTTATGACGTTATCACGTAAAGTAATCGTCCGTAAACCGACTTTACAGACAACCATTATTTTAACTTGATAATAGCGGCCTTCACCCATTCTGGGGTTCCGGTGGATTAAATAAAAACTAAGTAACTATAAAACTAAATACTATGATTAAAATACACAAGATACACATAAAAGTTTAAACTAAATAAGAGAACAATAAATAACATAGAAATAAACAAATTAAAACTAACACATACATAGACTTTAAGGAATGTAAAATTTTGGCTTTTTTATTTTATTTTTATTTATTTTAATAGCGGGCGAAGCCACGGGGCACGGTGATAACAGTTGTATCTAGTAGCATTATCAACGATTCGGCGAACAAATTATACTTTCAAGTATTTTTTGGACTGTCATTAATTGTGTTTCATAAAAGGAAACTTGTTTTTTGGTCAAGGTGTAACAACTGTGCCACACGAGTAATATGAGAGTAACATTACTACTAAGGAAGGGTTATGTTTTTTGCGCGTATCTTTTATGTATGTATATTTATAAATTTCTTTATTACCTCGTATGTTCCTAAAGGCTGGATAGACTAAGCAGTTAAGGTACGTTATAATCGTCTTAAAACCCCAAGTATCTTTAGATAGGTACTTGAAAAAAAAACTAAATGGCGAATTTTTGGCGTAATAGAAATAACATATCGAGTAGGATATCAAAACGAAGGAAATTAAAAAGGAATTACATAACATTACTTAAAAAGTAGGAAATAATAATAATAATGTATAATTTCCTACCTACGTTCATATTTTTCACAGTCGGGTTTTACTGTTTTTTTTTTGTACATTGAATCAACTAGTGATGACACAAGTATGCGCAGGAATTACACTAGTTAATTCCCCTTGCCCGTTTTACCGTCTAACAACAAGACAAACAGTAAAACGTCATCCGTTTTTGGTTGACAAACTTCCAGTTCGCTCGAAGCGTCAGCTTCTACGTTTATCATCCGTACTGCGAGGCAGTGGAACTCATATTGCCCTCGTCTTTGTTCCCCGAATGATATCTAGGAGTCTTCAAGTGAAGAGTGAATATGTATCTTCTATGTTACATCTTCAACCGCATCATCACTTTTTTTTATGCATTATAGGCAAGCATTTGACCACCATCTCACCTGATGCAAAGTGATGATGCGGCCGAAGATGTGACATACTTGCCAAGAACTTTCCATCGAGTGAGATTGTGATCAAATTGTTTTTTTTTACTCCTTAATCGGTAAGTCCCAATAAGTAAGCAATTTACTTTAATGTTATCCTTCGACGTCCAAAGAAAATCTTCCCCACCGTTGAGGTAAGAAATGTTCCCACAAGTTCCCCCTCATAATATTCCCTCCCTCCGGATCCGGAAGTTTAAATTCAAGGTCAATGTCATTGAAATGTTGCTAGTTTTATCAAATTAATAGGTACCTATTTTATGCGTGAACGTATCAAGCGCATTATTTTAGGTTGCTATCTAATCTTATTATTTTTATATTTTATTACATTCAAACGGAAGCAATAAAACCATTAAGTACATTTTGTAGTTTTCAAGGAAATCAATGGGTATCAAAGCCGGCTGACGTCATTCGTTAGTCGAGTCATGGCAATCCATGACGTATCGCGACCAAGTTGTATAGGTCAGCCAATACAAGGCGTCTTTGTAAACAAGAAGACCTCTCAAATTAGTGTGGTTGTTGCATCTGTCAGTTTTCAAGTCAGATTATTAGGGACGGTGTGTGCGCAAAGAAATCTTATATTTATTACAAAATACAACGTTTAAATCGTTATTTTAAAGTGAATTATAGAGGCAATTTCGCTATTGTGCTGTGCTTTACAATTCTTCACTCAGAAAATCTTTTTAGTGCTGGTATTCGTGATATATTTTGAGTGCGGTGGCAAAACATTCTCGTGTTAGATTTCCACACAGATGACCTCATCTATTTTCTAACTATAAATTGTGTGTTTACAACTGATATAACTGTGGAAAGTTGACTAGAAAATCTCACGTTTGTAGGTCTAGTATTTACATGTTTTGTAAAAGTGAACAGCTGAACTACTGACCTATTTATGGGATAGTTCTAGATGATGTTACAAAATAACTATAATTTTTAATTTATCAATCATTCCGCGATTTTAATTAGTTAAATAATTATCGAAGATTTCAAATAAGAAGAATATAACAGCAAGAATTGTGTTACTTTCATAATATTGAAAAAAGTTTGTTCATAATATTGAAAAAAGTTTGATATCAGTTCTGATAAGATTATTTAATAAGTATCTACTAGTTTTATAAAATTCGATATTTATTAATGCCATGGTCTAAAAATAAAATTAAACAATTTTACACAAGATAAAATAAAAAAAAATTTCAGGTCAAGTTCAAACCCATCTAAAAGTCATATAAATATATGATTCCTTTATAGTTAGGTAATATTGATAATAACCATTCTCAAGATAAGATTATTGCTGACAACAAACAAAATTGCTAACAATGTTAATTCCTGTTTACAGTGCCATTCAAAGCTTAACTATTTTAGTCATCATGTAAATATAGCAGTGTTTACCACAAATGAGTAATTGATATAACTTTTGTTGAAGATGTGTATATCTTTTCATTATATAGAAAATAGTCCAGCCCTGTAGGCCTAGCATGGCGTAGGGATATAAATTGTTTCCTCTGTTTTTATCCACTGACAAGGGACAAGATTGTCATATACAGCACGGCAGCAGTGGAAAGGGAAAGTATATCCCTATTTGACATTTGGCGTAGACATATATATTTCACCCTTCATAACATGGGCGCAACGAAAAGTGGATAAAACTGCTCTGTTTGACATTTGGTAGAGAGAAATTGTCCTCGTTTGTGGGAAGTGGTGTTAATTTTGACGTAGCAAAGGGACATGGCGTTTCTCTCCTTATCCACCGTGGATAATATATCCACCTGTGCGTCCATGCTCGATCCGAGGAAAAATATGACAGAGGGGAAAAGATTTTTATCTACTCCCCGGGGAAAAGTTTCCACCCGCCATGCTAGGCCTGCTGAAAGTATTCAAATTTCAATATAAAAAAAACAGCAGTCAGGTGGCTCTGTCCATCGTACCAACTGGGTTGTCATATATTCCACATCGTAAAAGATTAATAATCACATAAACTACCAACTTACACTTTGGTTACTATCGTAACATACTTTTGGGGACGACCCAGTTGGTGCAGTGGACAGGTCTCCGCCCTCTGCGCCGTGGGTCCTGGGTTCGATACCCGGCAGGAGCACAAATACCTTCCCAAGGGATATTTGTGCTTCTGGTTCTGGGTGTAATGTGTGTGTGATGTGAATGTTTCCGGCACCCACGATAAAAGTCTTTGAACTTAGTGTGGGGCTGTGAGTGTGAATGCGTTTGTTTGTTTGTTTTGGCACTAATTGAATCCTCCTAATGTTCTATTTGAAGTGAAACTTACAAATTCTAATCTGGAACCTATTTGCGTGCCAAAAAGTCGTGGGGGTATTTCCCTGTAATACAAAAGTTTCACTTCGATTGTTTTACGACACACCCTGTTTTTTAGTAGTAGCAACAAAGTATTTTGGCCTTTAAACTATGGCATACCATTGGAGTATTGTCTTCTTAGTTACAGATTTACAGAGTTACGCTATAATATTATAATAGCCTGATACGTAATAATCAGGCTATTTTTAAGGCCTAAAACAACCTGCTATTCGTAAGAATCTTTTTCTTTCTATGAATGATACAATAGTGTAGTTAGGTGCGCGTTAATATTTAAAATCAAATCAAATCGTCATTTATTCACCATTATAACAAGATACCTTACACTAGGTATGTCAATTTACATTAATAATCATAATACATACCATAAATTACATATATATAACAAAGTTACATATATAACAGGTATGTCAATTACAATTAATGTTTTCTTATTCAACCATAAATGCCAAAAATTATTAAAACAGTAAATTATAAAAAAAATGCATTTGAAATGAGCAGAAAAAAATTGTAGTAAAATAAAAGACAGTATTTATGTCATGTGTTCATGTTCATTGCAATAAACTTATAATAATTAGAGAATATATTTAAATCCAAAATAGTAAAATAAAAAAAAATGTCAAACTTATCCCAATTATTATTCTATAACAATGTGTCGCGCTACTGAATCTATCAACAAAAATGAAGATGTTTGTAACGGCATAATCATGAATTCGTTAATTTAATAAAAAAGATTGTGACCAAATAAATGTTTTAGTTTGTTTTTGAATACGTTTTTGCTTATAAATATTATAACAGTTGTTAAACTAAATGAATCCATTCTGGTGACCTAAAATATTTACTTAAATTACTGCTTGTTCTACAACAATAGTCAAATACAATGAATAACCAAGTAAATATCCAACCTTAAAAGTACAGGTGGCTAATTATCACTTATGGTATGATGTCACAGCAGAGCAATCTCCGTGGCCTCTATCACAATGTCAGTATTATTCTAACTGTGGAACGAATGAGTTCACGGGGAAGTTGAGTTACCATTGATATTGTGCCGAGATGAATTTCAATTTTTAAGTGGTAGTGTGGTGTTTTAGATGTATTTTGGTAGTTTTAAGTAGTGAAAAAACATTTTTATTTAAAATGAATTGTTAGTCTATTTTGTACAATTATATATTTAGTACAGTGCTTACGGATATACATACATAGAAGTTTCTATAAAAAAAAAGTGATGTTTAATATTATTATGATAGTGTGCGAATCTTTATCCAATTGTGTATTCATGTTTGATTATATTTGATATAAAAATTTATCTAAACTGTAGATAATAAATGATACCCAACTAACATTCAGATAAAATTTTACAAGTTATATAGTCTATGTATTTGTATAGAATATGGGTGTAGTTACAAATACCAGCAAATAGTGGTTTAAAAAGCACAAAAAGTAGTTTAAAGTAATATAAAACCAACAGCACATAGCGAAAAAGCCTGCAAAATACATAAAAACCGCTCCCTAAATACAATTCTCTCAACAGTCAACATCATGTCCTAACGAAAGTAGAACAAAAACAATAGTGTGTAGTGTGTGCGTTCCGCCACAAGATGGCGGTTCAAAATGGCGGCGGCGATTTTGGCGCCATGTTGAGTGGCGCCGGAAGACAGCTTCTGAACCAAGGAGGTCAGGCGTTGCTGCAGTATGGAGCACAAGCTATTGGCAACATCATCAATGAAGTGTTTCAGAAGAAAGAGGTGGAACAGAAAAGGTTCCTGCCAAGCATAAAGAATTATAAAGTGGTAGGTACTTCCTCTATATTACTACCATTAAAAAAAGAAGGTCCAACTCTTTTTTATTTAGTAGATCTATCAACTTGGTTTCTATTTTTTTCAGCCAATGCACTTGGATAGGCGACTGTTTAATGGGATTTTTTTTAATTATATTCTTTATAACTAAGTGTTACATACTCACTTAGTTATTGCAGACTTGGCTTGAAGGTAGTTTCGAGCTTCAATTGTAACTTAAAAATTTACCTACCCACATTTACAAACATTCACTAAGTAGGTATATGTAGGGAAGTAGATGAACTGTCTTTGGCAAGGCCACACAATCACATACACCACAGTATGCAAAGTCATCAACCCTGGTTATAACCCGGGTTATTTACTTTTACCCCCCAGTTAGTTATTTTTACCTCGGATAACTTCATGGATGCCTTCAAGCGGCCTGAATAATCCTGACAGCAGGATTGGCTACCGCATATCCGGTATATATATATACCGCAGCTAGTGCATATAGTCAAATATGCACCTGACTATATATATAAACAAAAAACTTAGAGCTACGTACATTTTATTAGTATTCTATAATAATTATACTTTGATCCAACATATATACAATACCAAGACAACAAATGCTATAAAACAAATTATTATAAGAAAATAATTAATAGTACACCAAGCAAATAGAAACTCTAGTAAAATTTAATAAAGGTACAACTCAGCTGGCACGGCATGTCTAAACTTATATTCACCTCTGTTTCTTTTCATATACTCTGTACTCTAGGTGGACCAAAGTGAGTGCACTAATGTAAAGTAGCTAGATGTGTTCCAAGCTTTATTTTAGTGTTTAATATTATGAAAAGTGTTTCCAAGTAAATTTTGTCTTATATCTTGTCTTTGTTTCCAATAATTACCCTACTTTAGTCAATATAAAAGGAGTGGTCAAGCCCATGTTGACACTCGTTCAATAGATTTGAATGGCCTTGAGCTGTTAAGATCCAAGCCTAATTGATAATGTGTTTACAACATGCCATCCAATCTATTTATGTGACTAGTAAATTGGTAGCCCTACGTACTTATGGGTGGAATTAATTAATATCTTTAAATGGCCTTAAAATGTTCTCTGAAAAAGAGGAGAGATCGCTGTAGCTTCAGTATTTGCGCACTCATGATGCATGCAACTGCATCGAAATATCAGGAACTCACCAGTAAGATAGTACATAACACGAATCCCGCAAGTCTTAACACTAGTAATGTGGAAAATCATAACCATAGTTTTAAAAAAGTGTTTTAATTAATACTAAAAGATTTTAAAAAAGCTTGTTTTTAAAAATCTTTTTCTAATATTAATTTATTTAACCTGATACCATTAGATGCAGTTGAAACGGCAGTGCACAGCAAATTCATAGATAAGAATATAAATCCATGCATGGAGCGTTCAAGGTTAATTTTGTTGTTAGCTAAACTATGTATCATTAATAGTTAAAATACATACATACATACTTACATATTACATATAATAAATATGGTGCTTTAATCATAAGGAAGACAAAAAGGAGGGCCTTTTTGTCTAAACCTGTCTTTCCACCGGGAATCGAACCTGATACCCGCTGCTTAGATGGCAGTTGCACTACCAATTACACTAAAAAGCAGTTCATCATTGAATGATATAGAAGTACCGCAATGCAAAGTGTGTAGGAACTGCAATGGGAGTGCATTTCTGCATTCTCTCTGGTACTCTGGTATATATTTTTCGTTGTTTTCATACAAGAGGTACCTAATTCAATAACGATTCTGAATCATTTAGATGCTGACACACCACTTTGTTTAATTCACTTTTAATGCATGATTAAAATTATCTGAAGGTGTATGACCTCACATACAATTTTGGGCGTGGGACACGGCAAATCGTCTTTAGTTAGCGCCCACATACTTATCGGGTTATGAGTTCATTGCTTTTAAATCATTAGGGTTATCTCCATGCTCTGTTTTGGCATGTTTTGACATAAAAAAAATTATTGATTTTCAGTAATTTTCACGCTGTCGAGTTTTTAATATTTACCGACTTCCCAAAAAAGGAGGAGGTAGGTACTCAAGTCGACTATATATTTTAATTTTTTTTTTATGTGTTTTACCTCATAACTTCTTTCCTTTTCGAAATTTTGTTTTTAGTTTTAAATATGTTGCTTTCCAATTTGTCCCATTTTAATTTGATCAAGATCCGATCAGTAGTTCTTGAAATATCGTCAATAATGCGAATTCTGTGGACTACATTGACGATGTTCTCGTTTTTGACCGACTTCAAAAGTTACCTCATAACTTCTTTCGTTGTGAACCGATTTTGAAGATTATTTTTTTATTTGAAAGCTGGTGCTTTTCATGTGGTCCCATTGAAATTTGATCAAGATCTGATCATTAGTTTTTGAGTTATCGTCAATAATGCGTGTGCATTACATTAAATCTGATCAAGGTTCCGAAGATAAAGCGATGAAGTCGGTTTTTTTAAGCTTTGCTTGCGTTTAATTATTTACAATACTTTATTTATTTACTTACCGTGCCCCGCGGTTTCGCTCGCGTGTATCAGGTCAAAATTAAAAAAAAAGTCTATGTGTTTTCCTATAGGTATAAATAAGCTATGCACATTGCAAATCCGTTCAGCCGTTGCATTAGAAATAAATTATCAATATTTATTATATTTATGTTCTGGAACTTAAAAACGTAACGAACTGCCCATTGGCTTAGTTAGTTGGATGCGTG
This sequence comes from Lomographa bimaculata, assembly GCA_948107665.1. Taxonomy (NCBI): domain Eukaryota; kingdom Metazoa; phylum Arthropoda; class Insecta; order Lepidoptera; family Geometridae; genus Lomographa; species Lomographa bimaculata. The sequence goes on along the minus strand of OX403610.1, from coordinate 7,865,250 downwards.
TTCGCCTTCTAAGCACAGGTTCGATTCGCGGTATCACCAAGTTTCTCCCCAATTAAAATGTGGTTCTGGTTGTGACAAGTCGTCGAACCTAGTGTGGGGCTGTGAGTGTAAGCATTTATGTTTAGTTTTAGCTATTCTACATTGACTTGTTATTTTGGCCGGTATCGAATAGTATCAATTATATTAATTTTATTATATAACAGGTTCTGTTACAAAAATCTTATTGTACAAGTTTCTGTCCCGACTCAAATGGATATACCTTGAACTTTGATACATATTTTTTTTCTTTTATTGCTTTTATGTGTCGAGCAAAATATAGAACGTGATTTGTGTTTTATGTTCATTACGTGTTAGTTGTAACTTAGCATTTTGTAGACAGGATTAGTCACTTTAAAACAATGTAAACCTAAGTAGAGTTAAAACAATATTATAAAAAGACAAACGCATTCACACTCACAGCCCCACACTAAGATCAGAGACTTGTATCGTGGGTGCCGGAAACATTCACATCACATACACACACATACATTATACCTAGAACCAGAAGCACAAATATCCCTTGGGAAGGAATTTGTGCTCCTGCCGGGAATCGAACCCAGGACCCACGGCGCAGAGGGCGGACACCTGTCCACTGCGTCAACTTGGTCGTCCAAAATGTAAACTGTTAATAGTTGTCATAACTAAAATGAAGCAGTACAGCGCGTATAGATATATGTACTTACTAGCCGTGCCCCGCGGCTTCGCCATTATCAAGTTAAAAAGTAGCCTATGTGTTAATCCTAAGTATAATCTATGTACATTCCAAATTTCATCCAAATCCGTTCAGCGGTTAAAGCGTGAAGAGGGAACAAACATACTTACACACTTACACACAAACTTTCGGATTTATAATATTAGTAGGATTGTATATAAGTGGCAAAATTATACAATACAATACAAAAACTTTATTGAAACTAAAAGATAAATACAACTTACAGAGAAACTTATAAAGATAAATACAATGGGCGGTGTTATCGCTAAGAGCGATCTCTTCCAGACAATCTTTGGATGGAAATATAAACTGGAACTGGAAGAAATCGCTTTGAGCGATAAGACCGCCCTTTGTGTTATATTTAAGATATCTTTGTGTTATTTTTTTGGTGTGCAATTATAGAATATCTTTCTACTTATCTATCTATGAACGAAAAGACAATGTAGGGATGGTGGTGCGATAAAATGAATGAAATAAAATTTAAATAATATAAATACATTATTCAATCTTATCATAAGAGAATCATCTAAATCGGTTCACGTGGTTCACACCACTACTACATTCTATTATATTATAATTAGTAATAACCATGATTCATCTATTACTCTAAATATTAACAAACTATAAATTAAACACGTAAACAGAATCGTCCCGGGTTCAGACCCCCTATTACCTATCTCTGTTGCAAGCGGTTTCAATACTAAATAGACAAAACTCCTAAGAAATAAGGTTTATTTTTGCTTAATTCAAATAGAAACCGCGTGCAACAAAGATACGTAATACGGTGGCAGCAAGATCAAGCAGGCGGCAGTGCCCCTCCCAAAAAAGATTCTAAATTATGTTCAGAAAAAACAGAATACTTAAGAAATACCATATCTATAAGATTTTAAAATGGTGGAATTGTTTTTTGTTTTTACTATAATTTTTTAATAATGCTAGATTGAATTAATTTCGAGATCTCGTTGTTTTAACCTTAATGAATGTATGTGATAAACATGATTACATTTTCATTTGATCGTAATACATATCTACTTCAATCCTTTTAATATTATAAATCCGAAAGTTTGTGTGTATTATAAATAGGCTACTTATAATATTATTAAAATACGGCTATAACTAACGTCATTTGATCGATAGTGTCGACCTACGCCCTTCCTATAGAAATAAAGCGAGCTCAGTCGCTGCCCATCTTTAAAGAACGCGTCAAAGCTCACTATCTGAAAGAAAGAAAGAAAGAAAATAGATTTATTCGGGACAACACGCGACGTTACATTATGTACATAAAACAACAAGAAAACACATTATGTAGTATGCGTGTATGTATGTATTATATATGTAACGATCATATTAAATATGTATTTATATAAGATCATTATTGAGGTATATATTATTTTATTATTTGTCAATGATTATTACTTATAATTAAGTATATTATAATTTAGTGTTCTTAGATTCATGTACTCTTTAAAATGTTGTTTTCTTAAACACCGAAAATTGTAATAATAATTAAAATTTTCAGTGTTTATAAATTTGTAAATAATAATTTTGTTTTGTTTTTTGTCTTAATTAAGGTGTTCAATAAAGAGTTTATCTATCTATCTATCTACGCCGCGAGATCACGACAAAGTCTTCGTCGTGATCTCGCGGCGTAAACTCATCCCGAAGAGCATCGTACATGGTCGAAACCTAGGTCAACAATATCGATTAAATGACGTGAGTGATAGCCGTATGTTAATAATATTATAATGTTTAATTCTCACGAAAACTTAAATAGTAAAACATAGGCTACTTTTCAACTTAATTAACGCTGGCGAAGCCGCGGGGCACAGCTAGTTTTCAATACTTATAATAAAGCTGTGCTCGTTCTCGCTAATGAAAAAGTGTGAAATTTAATTAAATTTTATTAATTAAATTAATATACTAAAAATTTAAAAACGCCCTAAACGAAAAATCACGAATACTCGAGTTTCGGCGGGGCCGAAAGTTTCGGCTATATTATGGCCGAAACCGAAACTAAAGCCGAAACTAGATTTTTGGCAGAAACTGGCCGAAACCGAAACCGAAATGTCGGTCGGTCACTAATTAATTTGTTAGCTATTGCCTAAAAGGCGAGTTAAGAAATACCAGCTCGAAGCGTTTTGCTTCTACATTTATCATCCGTAAAGCGAAGGAGTGGAACTCACGGCCTTCGTCTTTGTTCCCCGAACGGTATAATCTGGGAGTCTTCAAGTCTAGAGTGAATAGGTATCTTCTAGGTAAGCCTTAGCATGCTGCATCTTCGGCCGCATCATCAATTTTCCATGGCTTCTTAAACGATTGAATATCCATACTTTAAATCCACTGGGCTCCACTGAACAAAAATTGAAATTGTATTTTTAGTCGACTTCGCTCCACGGTCATTTGTGTACTGTTGGCAAAAGAATTGTCGGATAGGGAATATCTCGTATAGGGTCTCCCTATACGGTCTCATTTTCTATTAGGTGACTTAGCGGCCAAATCTATCTGGCATTAAAAAAAAACATGCGGGGTAGTCTTTGGGGACTGCCGATAATAGTGAAAACTATATATAATATATATATATATACAGTATATATATAGCGACTCATGGAAAGCGTGCGGTGACGATAACGCGAGTTTCACGCTTTTTGTTCACCCAAAAAGTACACATATATACACAGTATACATATAGGTCATGGGAAGCGTTCGGTGACGATGGCGCGAGTCATGATTTTTGTTCACCCAAAAAGTACACATATATACACAGTATACATATAGCTCATGGAAAGTGTTCGGTGACGATGGCGCGAGTTCCATGATTTTTGTTCACCCAAAAAGTACACATATATACACAGTATACATATAGGTCATGGAAAGTGTTCGATGACGATGACGCGAGTCATGATTTTTGTTCACCCAAAAAGTGCTCAACGCGCCTAAAGAAGTTTTCACAAGTCCAATATATTGCACTTCCGACTAAATTTGTGTACCTATCGTCTTAAATCTTCGCAAGGAGATCATACAATCCTCCATCGTCATTAAAACTCGACCTTGTCCATGCAATTGTCCAATTGAATTTTACGTCTAGTTCCAAGGTCATTTTAATCTTCAGCTTAAGATCAGCCTGGAATAAACTGATAAACTTTTTTTTTATGATGTAATAATTTTTTTTTATGACAAATTATGTCTTAATATATATATAACAAATAGCCATTTACAGCCTCCACTTCCCTATAAAGTATACGTCAATCAAGAATATATTATTTAGTTAGGTTAGTATTTATAGTCAATTCAAAATATCTAGTGGCTCTGTGAGCTGAAGACATTGCATAGTTTTCGAAATGGCTGAAATATGTTTTTTTACGATTTAAACACCCATATCTCCATTTTGAAAATTTTCCAAAAACTGAATCGACAAAATAAATCAATATAGTCATTTAACCTGCTCACAAAATTTTGCGAGAATCGGTTGAGAAATGCGTCCTATAGAGGAGAACAACCGGAAATCCGGACATACTAAAGCAATTTTGCCCCGTTTCACGGAGACGCGTCGCGCTCGCTCGGTCAATAATAATTTAAAAATATGTGGAACAGAATATAATAGAATTATTTATTCGCCTTATAACAAAGTTTTTTACACTAGGCAAGTCACATTGTTTTTTTTTATTCTCGATAGCCAAGCATTTGACCTCTTATCAACTTACAATGAATATCAACTAAAATTTATATGACAGTATTACAATGAATATAAACTAAAATTTGTATGTACACCTTAAATAACAATAAGATAAACTAAATTATATTTATAATAATTTTGATACTAAACAAAAATTTATAATTTAGTTTGTTAAAAAATAAATAAATGTATTTATCCGCGTTTTCAGCCGAGCAAAGCTCAATCATCCGGGTACTGATAAAATTAAATAAGATAACAAAATGTTTTTATAAATTCATTTAATATTAATTTTAATTTTGAATTAACTCTGTGAAAATTAAGCTTGTGGGAACAGTAGAATAAGGAAAAGGAATCAGATTGCACAGAAATATATCATTTCAGTATATTGGCAAACTGCCACGTTAAGAAAGATGTTGCATTTGTATTGATTTTATTGCATCTGTTCGGGGAAACCCATGTGTTATGTATACACATGTCTTTGTACTTGTTATTTTTTGGCTTCGCAATCTTGTGCATTAAGCGAGTGTCAAGTATTAATACATTTCAAGTGTATTTCATATTAGAAGTCCTAGTCACAAGTCACAGTCTAAGTCAAGTAAAAGAGTCACGGTCCAGTCATAGTCAAGTCATGCCCTAGTAAAGTAGTAGAAACCTTACTAGAACTTCTATTGGAGTTTTGGAGCGAAGGCGAAAATCACATTTTTCTACTTTGTATGATTTGCCTACACTTATGCACGTTTACGGTTAATAATCCACCATTATTACACACTAGCCGTGCCCCGCGGCTTCGCCCGCTAAATTATCAAGTTAAAAAGTAGCCTATGTGTTAATCCCAGGTATAAGCTATGTACATTCAAAATTTCATCCAAATCCGTTAAGCCGTTAAAGCGTGAAGAGGGAACAAACATACTTACACACTTACACACAAACTTTCGAATTTATAATATTAGTAGGATTAACTTTCGAAGAATCACAGGTTTTGGAAAATTATACAAAATCAACAACGCCATTTTTTCACTTTCGCGGCTAAACTCCACTTGATTGTTTATTATTTCGCACAATTTAGCTTAATGTCTAATACACCCTTTTCTGCCAGTCAGCCCGTCGGCTGGAGGAGGTGCGGGAAATATCGTGGTAGTGCAGTTAAACGGATATTAATTAAAATTTGTACCTAAAACTGCTTATTTTGACATATAGCTTAACATACAACAAGTATATTCAATAATAATTAAAACGGAAGCAAAGTTAAAAAGACGATTTCACCGCTTATATTTTGGTTTTAGCTTAATCGATTTCGATAAAATTTATATGGGACCACCTCTGATGTAAAATCTACCAAACAAAAAAAAATCATCATAATTGGCGGAATTATCGCGTAACATACAAGTACATAAAAAAAACATAGTCGAATTGAGAACCTCCTTTTTGAAGTCGGTTGAAAATATATACATATAAAGGGTAGTTCGTAAAACACCAGAAACTCTTGGGACACAATTTCAACCATAGAGATAAAATAAGTTAATATCTGTGACGCTGAACTTGAACGGCAGAATGACAGGTGACATTTGAGAGGTGGTAGAGCATTTTGTGAGTTGCTCGCCTGGCTTGCTACCAAAGTAGCTTACCACCATCAAGTTGAAAGTCTGCCGCCAAGCCAAATACGGTGTTCCGGCAGTTATCCTTGAGAGCCTGCGTATTCCAGGTCTAGTGTGTTTACTAGCTTCGATCACATCGTCACTTACCATCAGGTGAGATAGTGGTCAAACACTAGCCTGTCACAAATAAAAAAAAAAAAAAGACTACGACGCAAGAAACGTGAAATAAGTGCAGTAAATTGCCGATATCAATATCGAAGAAAGAGTACTTTAGTTACGCATATTAAACACTTGGTATTAAACTAGTCGTTCGCGCCGAACTGAGATCTCGTGCCTATTTTTTGCCCAATAGAGAAAATCTTTTGAGGTTAATTGCTTATAACTTAATTTCTTTCGAACAATTGTTTGATTTCTGTATTTGTTGTTCAAGTACAGGATATACTAGCCGTGTCTTCGCCCGTGTCAATTAAGTTAAAAAGTAACCTATTTGTGAATCCTTTCCTGAGTATAAGCTATGGACTACATAGAAAATTTCAGCCAAATCAGTTTAGCAGTTACAGCGTAAAGATAAAACAAACATACTTACACATTTACACACAGACTTCATAAATAAAAAACTTCCCATATAAACTTTCATTCCCCATTGCACCATCTTAATGCGCCCCTGGGAAAAATATTTTTAACCAATTTTTTATTCTATTTTATATTTTTTTCTCTAATACCAATTCCATAAGTGTAACTTCATAAAAAAAACTTTCTATATGAACTTTCATCCCCCATTGCAAAACTTTTATGCACCCCTGGCAAAAAAAAAATTTCGACTTAATTTTTTATATTAGATGAACTACTCAAATATCAATTTTCACCGCTATACGTTCAAAAACAAATATTTTTCATACAAATGTTATCACCCCATTTAACCCTCTTAGGGGTAAAATTTCCAAAACTCCATTCTTATTACACCTCTACGTACTAAGACAAATTTACCCTCCAAATTTCAAAATCTACGACCAGCGGTGTTGGCTGTGCGTTGTCTCTAAGTCAGTCAGTGAATCGGTACGTCAGTACAAATATTCTTATAGTATTAGATATTATACGTATGTTTCAGGTTTAAATGTGAAGCCGTTTTGAGATAGAACCCAGGAAAAAATAGGTCTAAAAACTGTGACTTTGATGGCCTCCCAAATTTTTACTTTCCAATATAGATTTTTTTTAAAACCTGTTTTGTACTCTACTTGCAGAGCTCTTTTCAACGATAGCCCACAAGGGTAGATACAAAAGTAAAAAATATTTGGCCCTCCGTTTACGTGTATGGGTGCCCCCTGAACGTTTTAATTTATATTATGTTTATCGCCATTTCTGGCTTTGGGCCATAGCTTTACATATTCTTTGAGAATTTTAAGTTATTCGCTTGTATGGTTTAGACGCTAGAGGCCTCTGACAGACGAACGGACGGACAAAGTGCTAAACGAACCAGTCAACTTAGAGATCTCGCTTCGCTTGATCAATTAAAACTTCTGGTGACACGATTTTGTATAGACAAACGCTTACCATTATGCGAACCAACTTGTCCCTCTTAGTAGCAAAAAAATGCTCTGCGATAGTACGCTTACTATTCGTTATTATAAGAATAGATAAATATTGACAGCGTGCCAAACTCCACTAGACATGCAGATATCCGGTACTTGCTCAGCTAAATAAACCCGTGTATAAGGGCCGATTTCTCAGTTCTCAGACTGCATTTATTCCTCGAATAGTAAAAACATCTTTCAATAGCCAGAATAACTGTTTGTCAAATAAGTCTATTACCTGACGAATAACTTTATCTGTTCCATCGACGGCCAGATAGGCCGATATTCAATAGATTTCGATGAGATACGTCACGCATGTCAATACAAATAATGTGTACAAAAAAGGTTACACTTTACAAGTAAACACATGGCCCTAATGGCCTAATAGGGTATGGCAATAATACACAGGACAGGCAATCCACGAGATCAATCAACGTCGATAAGCTGAAAATCAACGCTCTCTCTATAACTTTGTGTAAATTATCCATCTCATTCCCTCGTTAAGAAAAAACAAAATAACTACAAATCTGATGGATAACAGACTAAGACTTTTTATTGATTTATCTGGATATATCTTCGATAACACAGCAATGAGAAATGTAATAAGTTTATTTAGTATTAAATTGGACTGATAAATTAATTTATTGGTTTGATAACTAACTGACCATTTATATGAAGATTGAAAAAATTGCCTTAAGACTATAAAAATTTCAAAATACATAAAACCTAATGTAGACAGTCTTATAGAATTCTTGATTTAACTATTGACTATTTCTACAGAATAACTATAATTTTTGCTTGCATATTATCATTTTCTTCTCTTTTACCATCTTTTTACAAGCTTTTATTTAACTTGCAATGTATGCATGTTTGTCCGGATGGAATCTTGCAACTGAATTTTAAATCAGTTATGTTTAACCGATTGAGCTGAAATTTGATAGGCACGCTTATTTTGGATGACAACGCATGGTCTGCTGTGTGACGTCTTTCTAAATCCAAAATGGCGGAGCTCCCAAAATGGCGGACAAGTAATTTTTAATGCACTCCTACAATATGGGTATCAAATGAAAGGGCTTGCTGAGAATAACTTGAAAAATAAAGTCCAATATGGCGGCCTTCTAAAAGCCTGTTTTTATAAAAAAAATTAACAAGCAGCTTATTTCCACTAAGTGTGGGCGGCACACGCAGTTGAGTGCTTGTGTCTATTCCCCTCACTTGCTTGCTTGCTCGTATAGATTAGTGGGAGTACTAGTGTCAGGATTTCAGGTCGCCTGAAGGTAAATCATAAATTCCCCTAACGAAAACAATAAGACTTTTGAAGCATCAATTCATTAAGATTGGTTGTTCCGTAAATGACGCTGCAACAGAAGCTGACGACTGTTGTATCGGAGAATCACAACTACGGTTAGGCCAATAACAAGCGAGCACCAGCCAATCACAAGCTTAAACATCGCCCTCTTCCCTCTGGTGAAATACGTTTTAAAGGAAAATTTGACTCATTTATAATATAAACTTTGGCTAGATTAACTTCCTCGTGATTCTGTATTTTCCTAGTTTGATAAGGTTGGGTAAGAGATTTTTTAAACCAAAATCGGGCCATGGTGGGCAAGCCTAATTTAGAGATAAACACATTAACTCGGACATACAATTATATAGATACACACAAACTTTTGAATTTATAATATTAGTATGTGGTATAATAGGTATAACGAAACCCGCGTGCGGTTTGGGCAGAGTAAAATAATTAGTATACTATGAATAGCTCACGTTATATAAACAACAGGATGCGCAGAAACATTCGCCAATAACGATGTTGTTAATTTAGTTGGAATCGATTTGAAATGTTTGAATTTTATTTGGAGAACTAGAAAATGGATTTTTGTTCTAAGTTTGAATTTTTGTTATTCGAATGGAAAATAAAATTCTCCTTCAGAAGATTATACTTCAGAGGTCAAAACCAAAATATAAGCGTTGAAGTCGGTTTTTTTAAGCTTTGCTTGCGTTTAATCAACAAGTTTTGCTTACGTTTAAATTATAAACGTGGACTCTGTAACTATGTTACAACAAACAAAATCACTTATCAAACTGCGGAATCCCTGCTTAGCAAACATAAACGCGTTGTTTCTCAATGTTATCCCATACATGTATTGAACATCGCAATAAAGAGATGCTTTCAGACATCAAGTCTAGACAAAACTGGGGGAAACCAATGCAATGTCTAGACAGTGAACGCCCCTAGAGGGTAGAAAGGACGCCCTTTGTGTCGGAAATAATTACTTAGGTGAACAGTTTTACGAGCAATAAAGTAATTTACATGAATTAATTATTATTTATTAATGAATTACCAATGGCTGGCGATGTCCCTAATGTTGCAACTTTCGTGTGAAAATTGTGAACCTACTTTTTATGGGTTGTTCCGTACTCATCCTATGACGTCTCATCCTACGGCTATTTTTTTCTTAACTCAACCGATTTGTATTCTTAACTTAACCGATAGCAATTTATATATGTTTTATTCTTAATTCATCCTATGCGTATTCTTAACTCAACCTATGACATTTTCTTTTTTAAATACTTCGATTTTCGTGTGTAAGGTTGGCATAAAAATATAGTACTGTTAAAAGTATTATTATTTTAATAAAATAAAACGATTATTGTGACAATAATGTTATATTTTTTTTTAATTAACGTAACAAATAACGTACAAATCAACATTAAATAATTAAAGTTACAAAACAGATATACAAAAAAATCTCATAAATATCATTTTATGTAATCCCCCTTTAATTTAGGAGCTAAACTTCCAGTGCTATTCATCAACACGTCGTTCGCCCTGAACTGAGATCTGGCTCCTGCCTAATAGAGAAAGAAATTCGAGTTTAATTACTTATACTTTTCTTCTCAATAAAAATTTTCGATTTCTTTGTACATGTCGATTAGTTAGAGAATATAAAGTGTATTATATCCTAGTTTCAGCATTAAATATTTGGCCGATTTTAAGATAGACTCCGGGATAAAATAGGTCTGAAATCAGTGACTTTGATGTATTCCCAAATTATCATCTTCCAACATATATTTTTTTAACGGTTTCGTTCTCTCAAGTTTTTTTTAAACATTAAGACCGACATAAGTCATGTGGATGAAAACCACTACTAATTCACAATACCTTAATACATTTTAACCTAAAATCTATGTTGTAATCTATGTAACTGTAAAAACATTATTTAAACGTACTATGTGCTCAATGAACTTAAAAATACAATACAATAATACAATAACTCTTTATTGACACCAAAAGATAAATACAGCTAACAGAGAAACTTATAAAATAAAGGTACAATGGGCGGTCTTATCGCTAAGTAACAAGAAAATATAGGAACGTGTATATCAGCCCGCGCGTACCTCCATTCCATCCCCGGGATCGTCACCGGCGCCTTTGGAAACCCCCGGACGCCAAGTTTGGGCCGGTTCGGTGGTTTCGGAAAAAAAAATATGGCGGCCGGGTCGAAACATTTTTTGAGAATTTCTTCACTATTTTTGCCGGACTCTCGGTAATCCTAACCCCCCTATACCGAATTTCGCGCCGAATACACGTTTTGATAACAAAAATCTTTATCAGACCGCGATTAGCTATGTCAATAATGGTATAACCTTGCTTTTTGTATACAAACTATGCAATTTTACTAGCATCTTCAATATTGACATCTGTGCCACTGCATTAAAGCTCAAAATTATAATTCCGATACAAATATATCAAATTGATGTGTGTGCTGTCAATATTTCCATACATAATACGAAGGGATGTATAAAACATTGATAAATATTCTCCTTGAAATTCGTAGATGTCAGACAATACAACTAATCAAAGCGATTTACCATCAAAAGCTAAACAAAACTATATGTCTCTCTTATCCTACCAGCAAATTATCTGTTATCAATATATGTATCGATGAAATTGTAGACACTTTTTGAGAGGTGGTAGAGCATTTTGTGAGTTGTTCGCCTGGCTTGCTACCAAAGTAGCTTACCACCATCAAGTTGAAAGTCTGCCGCCAAGCCAAATACGGTGTTCCGGCAGTTATCCTTGAGAGCCTGCGTATTCCAGGTCTAGTGTGTTTACCAGCTTCGATCACATCGTCACTCACCATCAGGTGAGATAGTGGTCAAACACTAGCCTGTCACAAATAAAAAAAGAAAAAAAAAACTTAAATTTAAATTTGGAACAATACATATTAAAGCCAGTAAAACACAATTTATCGAAAATGGTTAATTACAATTTACAAAGACTACAAAACAACTCGCGCGTTAACATACCATCGATACTTCGCAGGCGTTTGACACCGTCCGTCACAGTTTACCGAACCTATTAGCGTAAAAGCGCGTAAAATGTACACAAAGGATTGTACATTATCAGTTTATGACTATCGAAGACTCTATCTGATAAAAACCGTCATCCATCGCCACGCCTCTTTTAAATAACGTGGTGTCCCTCAAGGTTTCCTCCTGGGCCCCGTTTAATTGTTGGCTTCTAATTATTTAGCAATTACTTTGTTGTAAGGCTGGCGAGTATCGCAGGAGGTATTTCCAACGCTCTGTTAGTTTGTATATGGTTGTTCTGTATATGGTTTATTGCCACTTGCATTCTCACGTCACCTCTCGTCACGTATCTCTGATAATACTGAATTTCTTTATGTAATCTAATTAATTGGAGTGATGTCACCTGAGAAAATATTATTATAAGGTTATAATATTATAATATTATAAGCCTTCTTAAGTACTTATTATCTTGTAACATTGTTAACTAATTATAATCTAAACATTGTTTATAATGACGACCCAGTTGGCGCAGTGGGCAGGTCTTTAACCTCTGCGCCGTAGGTCCTGGGTTCGATGCCTGGCAGGAGCACAATTATCCGTCCCTGGGTTCTGGGTGTGATTTTGTGTATGATGTAAATGTTTCCCACGATACAAGTCATGAACTTAATGTAGGGCCTTGAGTGTAAATGCGTTTGTTAAAAGAAATAATTAACAAACCATTTCTTGAACACTAGATACCTCTAAAACAATTAGTGGTGGAAGAGGAAATATATCAGTTCCAAAGATTAGTGTAAGTTTGGTTAAGGCATGTTGAACTACTGCGGGGCTTAATCTATGAGAGGCTAGGCCTTTTTAAAAGACAGCATAGAAGACAAAAATATGTCTAAATATTGAATGGAAAAGGTATACCAACGATTATGAAACCAGTGGTTGATATTGTCACAACTACTGAAGGAAGAAAAGAAAATGAGCTATGCAACTTACCTGAAACAGTACATGATGAGAGAAAGATTCAAATTTCAAAACACGAAAGTGTTCATGAGGCAGTCAACTTGTTTTCAACCGACTACAAAATAAGGTTCTCAATTCGCCTGTATGTTTTTTTTTGTATGTATGTTACGCGATATCTCCACCGAACTACAATCGAATTTGATGTTTTTTTTGTTTGGTAGAGTAAACTTCAGAGGTGGTCCCATATAAATTTTATCGAAATCGGTCAAGCCAAAACCGAAATATAAGCGATGAAGTCGTTTTTTTTTTAAGCTTTGCTTGCGCTTCAATAATATTTTCTGAGCATTCAGTACAATCAATAAAATTAATAAGCGCAAGCAAAGCTTCAAAAAACCGACTTCACCGCTTTATCTCTGTAACCCTTGATCAGATTTTGACAATTTTATATGGCACAAACTTGACAACTTACCTTTTCTAATAACAATGTAGTCGAACTCAATTAAATACTCATTATTATGGATAACTCTAAAACGACTGGTCAGATCTTGATCAAATTAAAATGGGGCCACGTGAGAAACACCAGCTTTCGAAGTGCTGAACGATCCAAGTCGAAAGTTCTCGCTTCGCTCAATCAAAAAGAATCATCAAAATCGGGGTTTACCTACAGTCGAATTGAGAACCTCTTCCTTTTTTTGAAGGCGGTTAAAATTGAATTCCATGTAAAGAACTATATAGCTTAAAGTCTTTATTACTAGCATAGCATTCTCTGTTTGCCTAGCTTTATCACTATCCCCTCGAGTATCCTGTTAACGTACATACACATACATACACGTCCATACAATACACTACATTTAATACCACAGTCTTTATCACCAACAGTCAGCCCGTCAATACTTCCAGTTATGGACGTTCGGTTTATTATACTTCGGCAAATTTAACTCGGAAAAATTAAAACTGTGCTAAGGCAAGCTTTCAGTTTGTGTACTTTGTTTAACAAGGATTGATTAGAATCTTTATCGAGGGAAGGTGTAGATAGTGTATACGGGTGTTGGATTTGTATATGGTCCAGTTAGTGTCATTTCATTTGTAAAAATCGATCGGAGCGCTTATTATTTATTCTTTCAAGGACGGAAATAATTGTATTCACCTACTACGTGATATGCTGATTTGCTGACGGATTGGTCATCATTATTACGATCACTGAAAGTCTTAAATTGGTATTGGTTTACTAACAGCAAATTTAATGCATGATTGGATTCGGGCTCTTGATATTTACCTGATGATTCAAAGAACACTTGGAGCCCAAACTTTACGGTTAAATATCTACCGTCATAAACATTGCGAAGTTTGAGTACAGAATAGACTCAAAATAGTTACTGAATATATTAGTATTCAGATGCTCGCAGTTTGTCTTACCCTCGACACATAGTTTATAAAACTAAAGTTACTATGATTAGTATTAAAAGTCATAAATCTAGACATTTCCAGTGAATAGGGAAAAAAATCTTATCAATCCATTGCTTTACGAGGACACAAACTAAATACATTTAAAATAGCACTATCGCCGTAACCGTATATCGACAGACCTTGGATAATGCGAGGACAATAAGGTTCAGGAAAGTCGCGTTACATAAAATCACCTCATTTTTGCTAAAACCGTGATACAGTGCAAAAGGCTAATTAATTAAAATGGCCACAGAAGTGAAAGAAGAATATATCAAGCTTAATAAAGAGGATGTCGGTCATCTCTTCACATTTTACGCATCTGAGACTGTGGTCTCAGCAGCGGAGAGATGGAAACGCAAGTCAGTTTCATTCAAATCCCCGAAGTCTGGCAGAATTTTACGAAAGAAACATCCTGAAGTTCGGGCGACGAAGAGTGAAGAGAAAGCGAATCGATTCTCGTTTAAGTTAACGAAACTGATCGGGGATTTCAAGAAGCCGAAAGAATCTAAAGTGTCGGATTTCGAGTATCAACAGTCCGAAATTCGACGTGACAGCTTTTACAAGCCGTTCTGGGCTACTAGAGTGGTCCAAGCGTTCCGAAGAACCGAAAGCGCAGATTATAATATATCTAAAGTTGCTGCTTCCGTTGAAAACTGCAATATAGCTAACAATAAGAAGATTGTATTCGAGACGCAATCAGAGCAGGTTGCTCTTTCGAAGATTGTGAAATCTGTCGAAAGCAGCACAGTTATTGCTACGGGTTTCGGAAGAGAGATTGGATCGCCGAAAGTTACCCTCACGAAGGACGTGAGACCTTTGGCTAAAGTCGTGAAACCTTCGAGTAAGGTCGTAAAGCCTCCGGCTCAAGTGACCTCCGGCAAGAGACTCTCCACAGTGGATCATCACCACGAGCATAGGTTGAAGTCTCCACATTACTACAAAGGAAGTAAGATGTTTATGCCTACAGGAGAACAGTTATATTGGGTTCGTTTCTTTTCTTTTGGCTTAAAAATGATGTTTGATGAACAACATCTTGACACGTATCGTGTTACAAATCTCAAGATATCTTAGGTTTACCGAAAATTTTATAAATTTAAGCCTAACACAAAAAAACATACACATTCAGACTCACAGGTCCTCATATGTATGTATTATACAACATTTACAAAAATCACACTCACAGCAACGCACTAAGTACGAAGACTTGTAAGTATAATAATGCAGGTGTCGGAAACATTAACATTACACACAAATCTACATCCAGAATCAAAAAATGGGGGGAAAAAATTCGTGTTCCCACTGGGCACCGAACCTGGTACCACAGGCCAGAGATATTACTGACTACGATAGCGGCCAGTTCAATTAAAGTAATAATAATTAAATTACGCAAAGAATCACACATACATTTGTTTATACTTTAGTGATGGCTTAAGTATAAACAAATGTATTGAAACTTATATAATAGGTATATAATATATTTATAGGTATGATTAATTTCTATAGCAATCTTCCTGCCACTTATAATATTGATTCTATACATTATTATGATGTTTTTATAAAACGAATTAAAAACATTAAACACAAGGATGCATGGAGGCAAACTGCACAAGCGCTTTCTGGCGACTACATTATATAGATATACCTAGGTTAAGGTAATTCCTGTGTTAATAATTTAAGTACATTTGAAAAAAAATGCCATGTTCGTGGCTGTAATTTTGCGAGTCTGGCATTAAGTCATTAACTTTCATGAGTGCCTCTTTGGGGCCCATGTGAATAAACGAATTTCAATTATCATAACATCATTAAACTGTTGTGTACATAAAATACTGTTGCTAATTATAGATCAGGTCGATAATATTTTATTTCCTCAAGGAAACTTGTATATTCAGCCTACTTTTAGATCAACGGATTATTGTTATTATCCGACGTTTAATTAGCGTGGAACAGATAATTTTGATAGGTTCACGCCTTTTCAGCCCGCGGATGCTGTTAGAACAAGCATATCAAACCTGCATTTGCAACAGACAGATAATCTTGATAAGCGTGATATTAACGTTTAATCACACCCAGAAACACAAACATACCTTACTTGTGTTTCCACCGGGAATCGAACCCGATACCCGTTGCTTAAAAGGCGAATGCGCACCTAACTTAGCTAGCGTGCAGTTCACCACTCTATCAGTAGTACAGTCATTATTTACTACCTTTATTTAAAAAAAATCTGTCTCAGTGACAGATTTTTTTATTAAAGGTAGAAAAACACTCTAGACTCGAAGACACCCAGATTGCACCGTTCAGGAAACAAAGACGCAGTCAATGAGTTCCACTCCTTCGCTGTACGGATGGTAAACAAAGAAGCGAACTGGAGGTATGTCAACCATAAATGGATGACGTTTGACAGTTTGTCTCGTTGGTTGATGGTAAAACTTTTCCTGTGACCTATAAAAATGTCATTTAAAATTTTAAATACAGCAAAAGTAAAGTCAAATATTTTTTAAATAAACTTCTCGGTCGTCGCAAAATAAAATAAACTCACGCAAAATAAAGACATATGTTACGTGTGCCTTTGTTTGTATATATGATAATAATTAAATTATCCATTCTATTCTAAGTTTCAAACTGAGTTATTGCGCGTAAGTGAAAAAAATACCATTTCAATTTTGTATTATATTCCAAAATTTGTGATTCTTCGATTGTAAATACGTACTAATGATGAGCAATTTACCGTTAATAGTCTGTAAACGTGCATGAGTGTAGGCAAATCTTAACTGAAAAACAACTGAAAAACGCGATTTTCTCTGTCGCTCCAATACTCCAGTAAAAATTTCTACCACTTTATTAGGGTATGACTCTATGACTGGACTTTTTACTTGACTTTGACTGTTGCTTTACGAAATATGTAATACCTATACTTAAAACACTTTACTTTTGGACACTGGCTAAATGAACAAAGATAACGAAGCCACAAAAATTTAATTAAAATTGAACATTTCCGAAACTTACGTTACTCTTTCTTGTCCCCAGCTCGGCGAAACTCGTCCGTCTTCCTTCGGCCCTGCGACCTACCAGGACTTCAAGGAGATCAGGTCGCGCTGCCTGTCAGATGGTCGGTTGTTCGAAGACCCAGAATTCCCTGCCATCGATCGCAGTCTTTACTTCAAGGAAAGGCTCGACAGACCCATTACGTGGCTCAGACCTGGGGTAAGTGCAGAAAGGACTTTTTTTATATATGATAGACAATCAATTGACCACAATCTCACCTATGCTTTAAATCGAATATAAACTTTGAATTGATATTTTGCAAACAGGATTGCGTCTTTTTCTCTTCTGAATTGCTGCGACAAAAATGCGGTTCATATGAGACTTTGTACCTATCTTTTGGAATGTACCTTGCACTGTATACACAGAGACAAAACATTATCTGAATCAAAATAATAGGTGTGAATAGGGTATAAAGATGAAGAATGAGGTGACAACGATTTGCCCAAAATGCATTGGCCACGCTCGAGACGACCGTGACTGGCGCGTCGTCTCGGGACCATGGCCAATGCAGCTTGGCTGAACCGCCAAGGATTTTAGCGCAATTTAGGCCGGTGTAATTCTCTAACTTTGGCTCGAATCATAAAGATTTGGAAGGTCCTTGTACGGTTTATGCAAACCGTACAAAACACACATTCCCGCGGGTCAGCAGTTAACGTGGACCCGAGTCAGTGCTCATCGCGACACCGCACGAATAACTATTGCACTCAATATAACAACGATTGAAATTACACGTGTTTGTTACTCAACCAATTACTACAACTACCTAACAACAATCAGGGAGTACGGTACGCATTGTACATCTTTTTGGTTCTTTTATCCCAAGATTAGGCTACTAGCAAGATATAATTAGTTTCTCCAAACAATTGGATTTGTAAATATGTTCACATTGAAAAAATCCTTAATGATTTCTATATATTTTCAGGAAATTGCTGACGATCCTCAACTGTTCGTGGAAGGGTACAGTCGTTTCGACGTACAACAGGGTGAGCTGGGCGATTGTTGGTTGCTTGCTGCCGTCGCTAATCTAACCCTGCATAGAAAGTAAGTTAAGATTGAGATTATTTATTCATCATAATTAATAACATAAAAACAATTTGACAAATATGCTAATTTCACTTATAATTCATTACATTTTAAATATAACGATTCTATGTGACATATTATTATGATTATGAATTTATTAGCGTTTAATAGTTTTATTAAAATTGGTTCTAAACACTAGTCTGTGACCCCACGCTAGGCTCCTACACTGGAAACCTACTGTTACGATATTTTATATATTTTTTTTACATGTGAGGGAGGTATCCAAATATTCTTAATTCTGAAGTATAAAAATTTAATAATTATTTAAAGAAATATGTTAGTGTGTAAGCCGTGTGTTTGTTTGAGTATGCGATGTTAATGTTTGTGTGTGTATAAAATGTGGTATATTTAAAGTATACATTACTTCGATATCCTTTTGCTTAAATATCATTTAAATCCGTTAAGCTGTTTATAAGATGCAACTAAAAGAGGCAATGAAACGAAGCAAAATGTAGGGCGATTCTGTCTTACATTTACGTACATAGGCCACAGGCCTCACCTAATGAACGCCACTGAGCCCGGCTTTTGGCTCTTTTAAACCTGTTTTTGCCGGCCTCCTTTCACCTCTCCCTTTTCCTATGTTCAGCAGTGGACAAACAAAGGCTGATGATGATGATGAGGCCCCAGGGTCTCAAATTTATAGATATTAAAGTCTTTAAAGTTTAATATCTTCCGAGTGATTTTGTTTCTAAAAAACTGTGTCACAACAGTTAGCACGTTCAATGCAGTGGTCGACAGCTCTATGGTTACAGAGCGACAGTAACAGTTACAATCGACTGCTAAACGGAGTTTGTGGTTTCGGTGGGATTTTAAACCGATAGAGCTTCCGATAAGAGTGATATAGATAATGCTACTACAACTCTTCCGCAGTGATGGTATAGTTTACCATACCTCAAGATCAAATCAAATCAAAATCGTTTATTCACACGGGCTCCAAAGAGGCACTCATGAAAGTTAATGAATCTATTGCCAGATTCGCAAAATTATAGCCATCTCGAGAAGAACCTGGCAAGAAATTCGGCGGCGCATTTTTTTTTCATTCATTTTTTTAAAAAACATTCTTAATTTCTAATACATAATTTTCTTAACCTAGGTGTTATTATGGTAGTCGCTAGAAAGAGCCTGTGCCGTTTGCCTCCATGCATCCTTGTCATTAATATAGTCTGTGGTCTAAGAAAAACATATGTCGCCATACGGTGTTCCAACAGTTAATCTTGAGAGCCAGTTTCCATTCAAGGCAGTTGAACTGCCCGTTGGCTTCGTTGGGTACGAGTTCGCCTTCTCAGCAGTGGGTATCGGGTTCGATTCCTGGTGGAAACGCAATTTTTCTCCCCAAGAGTACTTGTGTTTCTGGTACCCACGATACATGTCATTGAACTTAGTGTGGGGCTGTGAATGTGAAAACGTTTATTTTTATGTTTTTCTTGTATGGTTACTACCCTAGACTATCACATTATCACTTACCAACAATTGAGATAGCGCATTTAACACAACATTTGAGAAGTTATTTTGTTTAATTCCAGATTGTTCTTCCAAGTTGTGCCAGATGACCAGAGCTTCGAAGAAGACTATGCTGGAATCTTCCATTTTAGGTAACTACTATACCGTTATTTATGAGAAAAGAAATTAAGTCATATTATTAGTCGTTTTCTCTTATCATAACTCAGACGTGATTGTAAGAAGGCGATGTAGAAAGCAAAATTGAAAAACATGTAAATGAGAATGATTTTGGAAATATATTTGTAAGTCAGAACCTTGTTTGTCGATCATCTGGGGTACCAAGTACAGATTTAGGTATTTTGGCGGCTAGGTGTTGCACCGCCCTGGTCATGCACCAAATTGTAACCCTTTTGTTTCTCATCACAGGTTTTGGCAGTACGGGCGTTGGGTTGATGTGGTCATCGACGATCGGCTGCCCACTTACAGAGGAAAACTGGTGTACCTGCACTCCGCTGAGAACAATGAGTTCTGGAGCGCACTGCTGGAGAAAGCTTACGCTAAGTAAGTAATGAGAACATAAACATTAAAATCAAAACCGTTTATTCACATTGGCCCCAATTGCCACAGACACTACTGCCAGATTGGCAAAATTACAGCTATCTCGAGAAGAAACCTGGCAAGAAACTCGGTGGCTCATTTTTTCATTAATTATTGGTATAAATATTATTTTGATTTGTTTTGTGGAAGTGGGGTCATCGGGATCGTGTTCAGTCGGGGTCACCACTTCCGCAGTGGATTAGACAGGACTCACATTCGTGCGGTGACATATATCCCGTGTTTGTGATAATGTCAACAGCGGATGTCACTGTCACCGAAGATAATGTTGCGCTAGAACAAACTATATCTTCACAAAAAACTACAATAATTAAAGTATTTCTTAAATGAATTTTTAAAATAATTATTATTGATTAAAAACTATAATTTACAATGTATCGAGGACTCGATATTTTCGCACCGTTACAAACGCCTGGATATCGAGAACTGAAGTATTTGCGGGTAGGTGCTGATTACAAACAGACATATCTGTCTACCCTCTTCCTTACTCGTTTTTCGCGTTCGATGCTGCTACCACTAGTACTCGTCTCACTACCCACTCGATGTTTGTGACAAAACCTACATACAAAACATTGGTAGTTATCCCGTTTCTAATAATAATTCAATGGGAGTCTTCAAGTCGCAAGTTAATAGGTATCCTTAGGCAAGCTTGCTCCTTGATCGTCCACATCATCGCTTACCATCAGGAGGGATAGTGGTTAAAAGTTTACCTATGTTTAATAATAAAGTTTAAAAAAAACTTATTTTGGCCAACGAGTTCTGGCGTTGCAAAAGGTCTAACCTCTTTTTTGAATTAATTTGCATATTGTCTTGGCTTTTATATCAATTTGTTCAAGAGCCTCAATATTTTTCCAGGTTGCACGGATCGTACGAGGCCTTAAAAGGCGGGTCTACATGCGAGGCCATGGAAGACTTCACTGGCGGCGTTACGGAAATGTACGACATCGCCGAACTACCGCCCAACTTCTATACCATCCTGCTCAAGGCTTACGAAAGGAACTCACTTATGGGGTGCAGTATTGAGGTACGTGAGACTCGTAGTATGGTAATATAGGTCATATTTACGCTATGCTTTCACAATCACAGCCCCACACTACGTTTGATGACTTGTGTCGTTAATGCCGGAAACATTCACATCACATACAAAATTACAACCAGAACCAGGCACAGTGATTTCCATTGAGAAGAACCATGTGTTCCCGCCGGGATCGAACCCGGTAACCGCTGTATAGAAGGCAGACGCGCAACCAACTACCTGCCCGATAGCGCATAACTAATTATCAGCTGATAAATAGTAGTTAATTAGTAATAGTTGTACTCGAAAATATTATCCTTATAATTAATAGTAACCGTTATTTAACTCGAGAATTCGCTGTTATTATATATATAACCGATAAGTACAATCTGGGAGTCTTTACATCTCAAGTGAACATGTATCTCCTAGGCAAGCATACTCCATCTTCGACCTTCGTCACTTTCTATCAGGTGAGATATTGGTCAAATGCTTGCCTATCGACAATAAAGAAAACCTCAATAACATTTGTTATTCAATTCTATAATTATTGACCGAGCAAGCGCGAAGCGTCAGTTTGAGAAAAATTGCTTTCGTATGTCCGGATTTCCGGTTGTTCTCCTTTAAAGGAAGCATTTCTCAACCGACTTTCGTGAAATGTTGTAAGTAAGTTCGTATTACAGGTCTAGTGTGTTTACCAGCTTCGATCACATCGTCACTTACCATCAGGTGAGATAGTGGTCAAACATTAGCCTGTCACAAGTAAAAAAAAAAAAATTATATAGATATTTTTCGTCGATTCAGTATTTGGAAAATTTTCAATATAGGTTATTTATGTGAGGTTGAAAACGTAAAAAAAACAAATTTCAGCCATTTTGAGAATTCAACAGCTTACAGAGCCACTATTAAGTAGTTGTTATTTAACTTGATAAAGTTGTTATTTAACTTGATAAAGTTGTTATTTAACTTAATAAAGTTGTTATTTAACTTGATAAAGTTGTTATTTAATTTGATAAAGTTGTTATTTAACTTGATAAAGTTTTTATTTAACTTGATAAAATATATGTATTACGTTTTCTTGCCAGCCCGACCCCAACATCCTCGAAGCGGAGACGCCAATGGGCCTGATCCGTGGTCACGCGTACTCCATCACGCGAGTCAAGTACGTGGACATCGAGACGCCGGGCCGACAGGGGAAGATCCCGCTGCTGCGGATGAGGAACCCGTGGGGGAACGAGGCCGAGTGGAACGGGCCCTGGAGCGACAAGTGGGTATACTACACCCGCCGGTGTTATAGGTTTTTTTCTGGTCACGCACAGAAACGAGGTCGAGTGGAACTGGCTTTGAAGCGATAAGTAGGTCAACTACACTTTTTGTTTAATTGACAAAAGAAAAAATACGTCTGCAATATTTTTAAAACTCTTTTACCTAGGCATTATCTTGTCAGAGAAATTGTAAAGCCCTGTGGCGCTGCCCACAGGACCCGAAGCCAAATGTGGCAATTAAAATTATGTAAATGAAAATATTAAAGTGGCAGCCGTATACGTAAGGGGCACCGTATACGTAAGTTATTAATTTCAAAAGTTTTTCTCTATTAGTCAAAATGTTGGCGTGAAGTCTCGGCGCTAACTGCTGGTTTTTACTATCTCACCTGGTTAATTGATCGAGCGAAGCGAGATCTCTAAGTTGACTTGGGTCGTTCAGCACTTTGTCCATCCGTCCGTCTATCAGAAGCATCTACCGTCTAAACCATATAAGCGGATGACTTCAAATTCTCATAGAATATGTAAAACTTCGGCCCAAAGCTAGAAATGAGATTTAAAATTTAGTTTTTAGACCTATTTTTTATTTATAATATCTGTTATATCCTGTACCTGTATAGAAAATAAGTTATAAGCAAGTTACCTCAAAAGTTTTTCTCTATGGGAGATCTTAGTTCGGCGCGAACGACTAGTATAGATGATGTTTTCCAGGTCCCCCGAGTGGCGTTACATCCCGCAATCGGAGAAGGACGAGTTGGGACTGACGTTTGACGAGGACGGCGAGTTCTGGATGTCGTTCAAGGACTTTGTTGCGCACTTTTCGAGGTAAACCTATTTATATTACACGACTACGGCGAAACAAAGAGAAGACAAACACAAACATTATTTATTTGTACATTGGCAACTCTTAACTTTCCATCGGATTTAGTAACTGTTCCTACTCATCTTTTTAAAACCGCCCTAACAGATCCGCAAGAATTCCCTTTTCTACCGACTTCACAAAAAAGGAGGAGGTACTCAATTCGAGTATTTTTTTTGTGTGTTACCTCATAGCTTCTTTCCACGTGAACCGATTTTGATTTTTTTTTTTTTGTTTGAATGCTGTTACTTTCGCATTGGTCCCATTTAAATTTGATCAAGATCAATAATCAAACTACTTTTTGCATTGGTTTTGCATTGGTCCCATTTAAATTTGATCAAGATCAATAATCAAACTACTGTTTTAGAGTTATCGTCAATAATGCGTGTTTAATATATTTAAACTGATCAAGGTTGCGAAGATAAAGCGAAGTCGGTTTTTTTAAGCTTTGCTTACGTTACATTATTTTATGCTAAATAGGCAAGTATTAGACCACTATCTCACCTCATGGAAAGTGATGATGCGGCCGAATATGTGACATGCTTGCCTAGAAGATACCTATTCACTCTTGATTTGAAGACTCCCAGGTGATACCCCTCAGGGAACAATGACGTAGGCAATAAGTTCAACTCCTTCGCTGTACGGATGATGAACGTAGAAGCAAAACGCTTCGAGCGAACTGGAGGTAGATCCATCCCAGATATGGCCACAGTACTCTATACACGATCGGACTTACGCTTGATATAAGTTAAGAAGCTGGTGAGGTGTGAAGTACTGCCGGACCTTGGCGAGGATACCCAGCTTCTTAGCGGCCAGTTGAACTCTGGCTTCAACGAAAGTGCCAAAGTTAAGATTAGACGATAAGATCCTACACTGTCGTTGTTGACATAGTTTAATTTATCCCGGTTTTGTGGACTCAAGATCTGTTGTTTATCAATCTCTTCCTTGAGGAGTTTTAGCTCCGAGCGGGGACTGGAGGAGCTCCTGTTCCGTTACCTGGAGACGATTTTTGAACGTGTTCATTGTTGAGGTTGTTTGTATTATATTTATTTATATATATACATTGATTGTAGAGTACTATATAGGCAATTCATTGTATTTTCGGACGACATTTTGCCGTGATTTAAAAAAAAACATAGAACACTTTCACACTCACAGCCCCACACTAAGTTCGATGACTTGTGTCGTGGGTGTAAGAAACATGCACACACACAATCACAACCAGAACCAGAAACATAAATATTCCTTGATGAGAAAATTTGTTTTTCCGCCGGGAATTGAACCCGATAACCCTGCTTAGAAGGCGAACACCGACCTCTAAGTTAACGGGCAGTTTATACAGAAGCTTTATAAGTGTTATCTTGTCGCAGAGTGGAGATCTGCAACTTGAACCCAGATTCTCTGGACCCCGAGGAGTGCCCAGAAGGATGCACCAAGAGATGGGAGATGTCCG
Source organism: Lomographa bimaculata (assembly GCA_948107665.1). Taxonomy (NCBI): domain Eukaryota; kingdom Metazoa; phylum Arthropoda; class Insecta; order Lepidoptera; family Geometridae; genus Lomographa; species Lomographa bimaculata. The sequence continues at coordinate 7,840,180 of OX403610.1, read as the reverse complement.
TCTTCGAAGGAGAATGGGTCAGAGGTATGCAGCTCGTTATACTATAATATACTAGTTGCTCCCCGCGGCTTTACCCGCGTAAATTAAATAAAAGTTGTTTATTGGATCGAATTGTGTATATCTAAACCATTTTTGCTATTATTAAGTAACAATCACAAAATTATTTAGTAATAACTAGCTTATTTTGTTAAAATTTTCTAGGAATTGTAATTTTGACTAGAAAATAAGTTTCTAAGAACTTTAGTAGTCTATATTGAAAAATGTAAAAAGGAAAAATTTTCGCTTGAGGCGGGGTTTAAACCCGCGGCCATAGGGTGTCATGCCCAATGGCTCTAACCGCTGAAAAATCAAAATATAGGCGGTGAAGTCGGTCTTTACCGACTTCCCAAAAAAGGAGGAGGTACTCAAGTCGATTGTATTATTTATTAAAAAATTTTTTATGTTTGTTACCTCATATCTTCTCTCCACGTGAGCCGATTTCAAAATATTGTTTTTAGTTTGAAAGATGTTGCTTTCTAATTGGTCCCATTTAAATTTGATCAAGATCTGATCAGTAGTTCTTGTAATATCGTCAATAATGCCTATTTTGTGGACTACTTTGACGATGTTCTCGTTTACCCGACTTCAAAAGTTACCTCATAACTTCTTTCGTTGTGAGCCGATTTTGATGTTTTTTTTATTTGAATTTGGTGCGGTGAAGTCGTTTTTTTTAAGCTTTGCTTGCTTTTAATTATTTAATCTTAGATAGAGAGTCCAGAGTATTTTAAAGATGTTAATTTATTTATGTGTCTCTAGGAGTGACGGCGGGTGGGTGCCGTAATTACTTGGAGTCTTTCTGGCGCAATCCTCAGTACACGGTCACGTTGAAAGACCCGGATGAAGGCGATGAAGAAAACAAGTGTACCGTAAGTACAAATAAACATCAGGTTCCTCCATAGAGTCCCAAGTTTTCACCCCAAGGAAAATTTCCGGCACCCACGACACAAGTCATCGAACTTAGTGTGGAGATGTTGGTGTGAAATCGTTAAGTTTTAAAACTATGTAATATAGCAATAGTGTCGCGACGTTTTTTTGTAGATGAAGATGTTCTTTGTTTCGGTATAATTTGTATATGTGTGGTATAGTTTGAACAGTATAAATTGGTCTTCCAAAGTGAACAGATCTTCTAGCTTTATGCTTCATTTTCGGCCGCATCGTCACTTTCTATCAAGTGAGATAGTGGACAAATTCTAACGCTTCAAAAATCACCCTGCATGGATATTTTACTTTTCAAAATTGAAGCTCGTTTATTCACATGGGCCCCAAAGAGGCACTTATGAAAGTTAATGACTCTACTGCCAGATTCGCAAAATTACAGCCGTCTCGAGAAGAACTTGGCAAGAAACAGGGCGGTGCGTTTCTTAATAAAGTTTTTTATAAGCACTCGTAAAAGGCTAATACAGGACTTATATTGTTAACCCAGGTATTTCTATATTATGTAGTCGCCAGAAAGCGTTTGTACAGTTTGCCTCCATGCATCCTTGTCATTGATATAGTCATTCATTTTATATTAAGGTTTCTTAATAAATTTTATTACAGATTTAAACTTTCCCAGTGGTAATTCAGTTACGATTTTAGGAATTCTATTGTAAAATCTAACCCCATTTGCCATAATAGATTTATTCGTTTTGCTTAATCTAACGCGCACTGTAATTTTATGCTTATATCTAGTATTAAGATTGTGTGCGTCGCTTCTTAATTTATATTTATCAATATTTTTGCGAACATGCATAATATTTTTACCGACTTCAAAAAAAGGAGGAGGTACTATGTTCGTCTGTATGGACCGATTCTCAAAATTATTTTTTTGTTTGGTAGATTATATACTTCAGAGGTAGCCAAAACCAAAATATTATAAGCGTTGAAGTCGGATTTTTTAAGCTTTGCTTACGCTTAAATCCTACTAATATTATAAATCCAGATGGCGAAATTTGACGATCCAGTTGGCGCAATGGACAGGTCTCCGCCCTCTGCGCCGTGGGTCCTGGGTTCGATTCCCGGCAGGAGAAAAAAATCCTACCCTAGGGATATATGTGCTTCTGGTTTTGGGTGTTTTTCTGGCAACCACGATACAAGTCTTTGAACTTATTGTGGGACTGTGAGTGTGAATGCGTTAAATCCGAAAGTTTATCCGATGTGTAAGTGTGCGAGTGTGTAAGTATATTTGTTCCGTCTTCACGCTTTAATGGCTGAACGGATTTTGATGAAATTTGGAATGTTCATAGCTTATTTCTAGGATTAACACATAGGCTACTTTCTAACTTGATAATAGCGGGCGAAGCCGCGGGGCACGGCTAGTTATTAAATATGTAAAGTGAAGGCATGGCAAGTATGTCTGTTTCTTTAAAGAATTCCCTGAGAGATTCGCGCGGACCCACATCATTTCTTCAAAAGATCACATAAAACTGCTAATCTCATACACAAATCCCTTTCAGATAATCGTAGCTCTCATGCAAAAGAACCGTCGTTCCCAACGGCACGCGGGCCTCGAGTGTCTCACCATCGGGTTCGCCGTGTACCGTCTGCCGGACTACGGACACGTGCCCAAGCCTTTGGACGTCAACTTCTTCAAGTACAACGCTTCCGTGGGACGCTCGCAAGCGTTCATCAACTTGAGGGAAGTCAGCGCTAGGTAAATTGAACTTTATCTGTATAAAACTAGAGCTTAAATTTACTAGATTATGTAAAACAAAGCGTTCATCAACTTAAGGGAAGTCAACGCTAGGTAAATTAAACTTTTTGTCTATACGTTTAGAACTAAAATAGGCTTGATGAGTTCTAAGTGAAGTACCAGGAAATATTGAACTAAATAAGTGTGATTATGAGGTTTATTTGTTTATCTGTCGTTCATTAATTTGTGGAAATTCAACTCTTGGTAAATTTAACTTTATGACCTTTACTATATACTTTTATTTCTCGGTTGATTATTATTCCTAAGTATTAGGGTTTAATTTTTACCGACTTCCCAAAAAAGGAGGAGGTACTCAAGTCGATTGTATTTTTTTTTATTTGTGTTACCTTGTAATTTTCGAAATCGGCCGATTTCAAATATTTTTTTTTTAGTTTGAAAGATGTTGCTTTCTAATTGGTCCCATTTAAATTAGATCAAGATCTGATCAGTAGTTCTTGAAATATCGTCAATAATGCCTATTTTGTGGACTACTTTGACATTGTTCTCGTTTAACCGACTTTAAAAGTTACCTCATAACTTCTTTCGTTGTGAGCCGATTTTGATGATTATTTTTTTATTTGAAAGCTGGTGCTTTTCATGTGGTTCTATTGAATTTGATCAAGATCTGATCTCTAGTTTTTGAGTTATCGACAATAATGCGTTGATACATTAAATCTGATCAAGGTTCTGAAGATAAAGCGGTGAAGTCGGTTTTTTTTTTATCTTTGCTTGCGTTTAATTATTTATCTCTTGTTTATCTTCAAGGTTCAAGTTCGAGCCCGGTAGCTATGTGATCGTGCCGTCTACATTCGAGCCCAATGAGGAGGGAGAATTCTTGGTCAGAGTGTTCTCTGAAAAGGACAACAACATGGCGTGAGTTAAAATAACATAAACGTTTTCACACTAAGTTCGGCGACTTTTGAGTGCCGGGAACATTCGTATCCCACACACAAACCAGAACCAGAAACACAAATTTTCCTTGGGTAGCTTATGTTTCCCGCCGGGAATTGAACCCGATCGCTTAGGAGGCGAACGGCCAACCAAACTAAGCCATTGGGCGGTTATTTGCATTGTTTCAAAATTTTATGAGATGAAAAACAACGTTTATAAAACTATTTGATAACGTATCGGACTAGTTTTCCTTCATAACAAAATGCAGGATGCTGGCTGAAAAAGTTGATCGTGTAATTAAGGACGCTTTCACACTCACAGCTCCACACTAAGTTCGACGACTTGTATTGTGGAAAAATCCATACCACACATGCAATTACACCCTGAATAACAAAATTCTCATAAAGAGAAAACTTGTGTCTTCACCGGGAATAGAACCCGATACCTGCTCAGAAGGCAGACGCGCTACCAACTACGCCAGCGAGCACTTCGATTAAACTTTGATGTAAATGTGATATATAATTTCCAGGGAGAATGACGAAGCCATCGGCATGGGAGACGTTGATGACAGGGTGAGTTATACATTTGTATGGAAGTAGGAGAAAAATATTACGGCAATATAAAAAAAATAGGGAAAATTTAAGTAAATCAATTTAAACGCAACCAAAGCTTTAAAAAACCAACTTCACCGCATCTTTGGAACCCTTGATCAGATCAAATGAATCATATACGCATTATTGTGGAATAACTCAAATACTAGTCAGATCTTGATCAAATGTAAATGGGACCACATGGAAAGCACCAGCTTTTAAATTAAAAAAGAATCATCAAAATCGGTTCACCTAGAAGAAAAATCTGAGGCAAATTGAAAAAAAAATACAACAAGGCGGATTCATAGCGCAAAATAGTAATACATAAAAATTAACCAAATCTATCGAGTAGGGTATCAAAATGAAGGAAGTTATAAGTGGATTTCATAATAATTAACAGCAAGCAAATCATAAAAAAAACTGACTTCACCGCTTTATCTTCGGAACTTTGATCAGATTAGATGTACTAAACACGCATTATTGAAGATATTGAACACCCAAAAAAGCACCAGCTTAATAATAATCAAAATCGGCTCACAACGAAAGAAGTTATGCGGTAACTTTTGAAGTCGGGTAATCGAGAACATCGTTAATGTAGTACACAGAATACGCATTATGGTTCATTCCCGGTCGTCCCCACGCGGTCGTCCCTACTGGGTACGAGTGGGAAAAAAAAGTTTCGTTTGTCCCCAGTGGTGACGATTGGAACTTTTTATTTCCCATTCGTTCCGCTATTGCATTGACTCTCGGTCTATAGACCGAGAGTCTAAATGCAATAATCGCAACATTATAGTTAAAAATAATTAAAAAGGCCTTAGTTCTAATACTGTATTGTGGTGAATGTGGTGTATTATAGACTTTCAACCTAATTTACAATAATTTAAGAAAACATTAAGGTAATAGGCAAACAAAAAAAATATACCAATTAAAATACATATTTTGAATATTTTTTTTTATTTATTTAAATATTTGAATCATTTAAGTATTTATATTTTTATAATTTTTATCATTAATCATTTAAATATTTGAATCATTTTTATTTAAATTAAATATAGAAATGTTTGTTTTTTTTTAATCATTCAAAAGTGATAATTTTGTGATCAGCCTATTTTTTTTTTACAGAACTGATCAGAATTTTCAAAAACTATTATATGAACTTTACCTGTAATAATATTAATAATTGTAAATAAGTTGATTATCTGTGATACATACTTTTGCCATTTATACTATATATGGTAGATAAATATTTTTAATTTGTTGATTATCTGTGATACGCACCTTAAAACTGTAAGAATTATTGTAAATAAGTTGATTATCTGTGATAAGCACCTTAAAACTGCAAAAAATATTATAAATAAGTTGATTATCTGTGATACGACCCTTATAACTGTAAGAATTATTGTAAATTCGTTAATACTGTACTAATTACCTTAGTCTTTCAAAATCATTTTCAATCAAAAATATTGTTCAGTCTTGCTCAGAAAGTCGTAATTAAAGTATTGTAACAATCCGTGAAATCTCTTATTGAAATCCCTATGTATTTTGACTCTTGGTCTATAGCGGAACGAGTGGGAAATAACAAGTTCCAATCTTCACCACTGGGGACGAACGAAACTTTTTTTTCCCATTCGTACCCAGTGGGGACGACCGTGTGAGGACGACCGGGAATGAACCCGCATTATTGACGATATTTCAAGAACTACTGATCAGATCTTGATCAAATTTTAATGGGACCAATTGGAAAGCAACATCATTCAAACAAAAAAGAAATTCAAAATCGGTTCACGTGGAAAGAAGTGCATAACACAAATAAAAAAATATAAAAAGATACATTCGACTTGAGTACCTCCTTATTTGTGAAGTTCAAATTTTTCGCAGTCGAGTTATTTTGGTTTTTAGAACATAAACGTGTTTTTTAAATACCATTTCTGTATATGTTGTATGGTCTGTGTATGGTAAATAATGACAGCTGTCAATCCAGGTGAAGGAAGTAGAGCCGAATCCGGAACCGGCGGACCCCGTGCGTGAGTTTTTCACCAGGCTGGCCGGCGCCGACGGAGAGGTGGATTGGCAGGAACTGAAGGAAATCCTCGACTACGCCATGAGAGAAGGTATGTGTCTCTCTCTCTCTCTCTCACACACACACACGCACACACACTCAAATAAGCTTTATCCCATTACATCACATCTTCGTCGAAAAATTGCATTTTAAGGCGCTACACTGATATTTTAAGCCGTATTCAGTAACTAGCTGTGCCCAGCAGCTTCCTCCGCGTTAATCAAGTTAAAAGGTAGTCTATGTGTTAATCCAGCACTTAAACTAATTACATTCTAAATTTTATCAAAATTGGTTTATTCGTTACGGACTACGTTGTAAGTAGTTGTAACAAACATTCACACACACAAATCCAAATTTTCGCATTTATAATATTAGTAGGATAATTAGTTGTATTCAGTAACTATAATATATATTTTAATTAAGGTTAATTAAGATCTTTACAAGCGTTTGCTAATTATTAACGTAGAATATTGTTACATTATTTTGTAATATCATTTTATTTTTTATTTCATTTCTTATTTTATTAGTAGAATTGATTATGTTATATTGTATTTATTAAGTTGCTGGTAACTCTGACTTCACGGGGTATAAAATAACCCCTAACCGATCAGACAATTATTTGATTATCTGCTGGGGTAATTTTGGACCCCCTAATTGAGTTATTTAATATAAATAAATTCCTACTTGGTTTTAATGGTTTGTTTTAACTGCTCCAAAGATTGTGTACCCAACTTACATCATTATTTTAATTATACCAATTTTTTGTTGGTATTTTAACTGTTCTGCTGGATTATTGAACAAAAAATACGCATTCACAGCCTCACACTGAGTTCAAAGACTTGTATCGTGGGTGTCGGAAACTTTTACATATCACACACACTAGAAACACAAATATGTTCTTAGGACAGGAAAAATGTGTGTGTGAAAACTAAGAACTAACTTGAGGCATAACAAATATCATCACACTTATAGACAGTGTCAAAAGAAATAAAAATTATGAAGGCTTATTATTAATTTTAAAATATAAGTTTTAAATAATTTTATGTGCGCTTTTTGTTATTATTTACAATTCTACAGATTTTATCAATAATTATCGTTTTTTTTTATTTTTATAAATAATAAATGCCCATTTTTGAGCTTTCAATGTTTAACGCTTCTTGTGACGAGTTTAACGCGGCTTCTCGTTTTTTTTTTGCTGACCATGAGATAAATATGTAAGTATGTATATATAATTATGCACTATTTCACTATTTTTAATTTAAATGCACCTATATTTGCCAAGTAAATTATGTTTTTTTAATTTTCGCGATTTTTTACATTGAAAATGGTGAAATATGCCCGTGTTTTACTTATAATTAATTTATTTTAAGTGACAAGAATATCTACTACGAGCATATAACTCCTAAGAAAACTGTATTCATTTCATTTTTAACAATTATTTTCACTTATTAAAATGTATAAAATACCTCCTTTTTTAATTTGAATGTTTTACATAGCACTAAAAATATGACTAATTAAGTAATAAATGATCTTAGAAATTGTGTGAATTATCTATGTTTACGTGATTGGCAGTTACAAATGATGGCGATTGAGGCACTCCTCATGTTCGCACGTGTCATTTGATTGATGAACTGCGTTGAAAAATTTCACGTCGCCATTTGTTTAGGCACATTTTCATAGTCAGATCATTATAATAAAATCTTGCCAGGGTATCATAATGACTGCGCATACAGGACGCATTTGGTTCTTACGGATGGCGTTCGGGGACTTTTCGCTTCCCGTATAGCGGTGTCCGCGCCCGCATTCCCGTTCGCACGCCCTCTAATTTCTCTAACGGTTTATTATCTAATAAATATGTGAAAACTTGGTGAAGAAGCGTTCGTTTTTACCGACTTCCCAAAAAAGGAGGAGGTACTCAAGTCGACTGTATTTTTTTTTGTTTTTGTTTGAAAGATGTTGCTTTCTAATTGGTCCCATTTAAATTTGATCAAGATCTGATCATTAGTTCTTGAAATATCGTCAATAATGCCTATTTTGTGACGAATAATGCGTACTTTGACGATGTTCTCGTTTACTCGACTTCAGAAGTTACCTCATAACTTCTTTCGTTGTGAGCCGATTTTGATGATTCTTTTTTTATTTGAAAGCTGGTGCTTTTCATGTAGTCCCATTGAAATTTGACCAAGGTCTGATATCTAGTTTTTGAGTTATAGTCAATAATGCGTGTTTATACATTAAATCTGATCAAGGTTCCGATGATAAAGCGGTGAAGTCGGTTTTTTTAAGCGTTGCTTGCGTTCAATTATTAATTAAATGATAATTAAAATGGTAATAAACGTTAGGTCAAATAAAACATAAAATAAGATTAAAAAAGGTACAAACACATAGATGACACTACAAAAAATGACGAACAGAAATGGCAATGCGGGGCGGGGTCGCTCGAGGTGCTTACGACGGCGGCGGGGGTCAGGCGGGGCAAACGGGACCCCAGGAGCAGAGCTGTCTCGAACAACTGCTGTGCGCTCTCTGTGCGCCTATTTGCAAGGAGATCGGAGTGGATCTGCAGCAAATGCAACAACAAAACCAGGAGCAGGTTCATCTTACACAGCCGCAGCCGCAAGGTAAGGTCTTGTGGACCCCGGTCTTTCTCACATGGGGTCTTTTGGAACCCCGGTTTTATATGGGGTCCTTTGGATCCCCAATTTTGTGGGGTCTTTTGGACCCCAGGTTTGTTTTGCAATTCAATTAAAAGTCGCTATAGGTTCTAGTGCTATGCGCAGCTGGTTTGCTTGTCATTATCCATAAAATGAACAATTTGTTCGTCAATAATTTATTTATTAATTATCCGTAAAATATAATAAAAATCTTTAAATATCAAACAAAAATCTAAATTCCCATTTGACCCATAAAATTAAAAATTGATAATTGTATCAATATAAACTCAAATATCAACTTGCTATGATATATTGAAAATACGAGATTAAAACAATAAAAAATGAAGCCAAGTCTATATTCGTATCTCCTTTTGTTAGGAACTCCAGGGGTACATGTTATACCTCTAAGTAAGGGGTCTCTTTTGTCCCCATTTTATGACCGATTAAATCATCACATTTTAATTTTATTTAATGCTTCAATGGGACTTGATCACGTGATGGTAAGTGCCGATGCTGCCAGGGTGGTATTTTTTTAGCGGAACAGTATGCATGTTTTCTGTAGCCTCAGAAAAAAAAAACTGCTATTCAACTTTTCATATCTAATGATATAAAGTGGTAGTGATCGAGGGGGGTAAACACGTTAGGACTAAAATTGGAACTGAGGGATAGCTGCCGGAACACCTCTTGGTTGTAAGCGACAGATATTTTTAGTGTATGGTTAACTACAATTGTATTCAACCAATCAAAATGGTTTATTCACATGGGCCCCAACGAGGCACTCATGAAAGTTAATGACTCTACTGCCAGATTCGCAAAATTACAGCCTTACTACGGCTTATTGGTAGAGACAGGATATGATGGTTTTTTACCGGAACACTGTTTTTTTTAACATCTCTGATTTATTTAAATGATTAATTATATTTTGTTATTACTAATTTTATTGTCTTTTACAGGGAAGCCAAGCAGATGCATGCAATCGATTGTTTTTAATTTATTTTATCGAAATGGAGGCGAAATTTAAAATGTCTGTTTTTGTAAATATATTTTTATTTTGCAATTTTTTGTTGTAAGTGATTTTCAGGTCCCCCAGCACGAAGAATTTATTTACCTCTAATTATTACTATTATTATTATACATTGTAAAATTATACTTTTGTGCTGTTATAATGTTGTATTATTTTTATTTGTTATTATTTTAATTATAAAGTATAATTTTACAATAAGCTTAATGTTGCCACTAACACCATTTAACAAAATGTAGAAACTTTCTAAAATTTATTTTTGAAAGTTTCTATATTTATGCTTTTTGTTAGCATGATAATTTAGCACAAAACGTTGAAACACAAAAATGGGCATTTTAAATATGTGATAAATATATTTAATTTAGTTTTATTAGTATTTAAGTCACCTCCATTTCAATAAACATAATTATGTATAAATAAGGGCTATTTTACAAGTTTTTTCTATATAAAAAAGAACTTTAATAGCTTTTATTTCTAAATATCACAAAAAGTTAAAACATTTTCCTGAAAAATTATGCAAAATCTACAACAATATAAATGGAATGTATTCTTATCTCTCTCGTTTACAATGTGAACGAAAGAGACAGCGAATGCATTTAATTTTTTTAACACAATATTTCAAGGATTTATTCTACTTTTTGTAATAAGTAACGATATTAGGTTATAAAGTAGGATTTTTCTAAAAAGAATAAGTAATGTATATTATACAGTCCTGGGGGCCATGAAACAGCATTTTTTCAATATTACAATGACGTTAACTGTCAAACGTCAATGTACTATTGAAACAATGCTATAAAAGATCCCCAGAACAGTTTGTTTACCTTTTTTATGGAAAAATGTGTAATGTAAGAAAAAAATAGGCTCAATATTTTTGTACATTTTTTTCCCCAATCACCTAAAAGATCTACAAAAACTGTAATGCCTTATTTAAAAAACGTTACAAAAGCGCTCTGATTCCCATGATATCTATACAAGATTGTAACCACAGATGATGTGTTGCAGAATTGAAAGGAGAAGGTTTCTCAAAGGACGTATGCCGAAGCATGATAGCCATGCTCGACAAGGATGGCTCGGGCGGTCTCGGTTTCGAAGAGTTCAAATCGTTGTGGATAGATTTACGCAATTGGAGGGTAAGTTGATATATTTTTCTTCATAGTAACCCACGTTACAATGTTTACGCTCAACTGTTTTTGATATTGAACTGCCCTTGGCTTAGTTGTTGCGCATTCGCCTTCTAAGGGGTATCGGGTTCGATTCCCGGCGGAAACACAAGTTTTCTCCTCATGGAAAACTTGTGTTTCTGGTTTTGATTGTGTGTGATTCGAATGTTTGCGGCTCCCACGACACAAATCATCGAACTTAGTGTGGGGCTGTGAGTATGAAAGTTTATGTTTAAGCTTGTTTGTAATCATATCGTATCCACGTTTTTTTATTGTTTATTATGTATACCAAATTTTGACCACTATCTCACCTATCACGTCACGTACGCGATGATGATGTCGGTATAAGTACACTTATTTCTTTAAGTTTGTGTTAGATCTGTTATTTTTTTGTTGGTCGATGAATACGCCGCCCTTTTTTAACCGACATCAAAAAAGGGGGAGGTTCTATGTCCGACTGTATGTATTTTTTTGTATGTATGTTCATCGATTTCTCCCCCATCTGTGGACCGATTCTCAAAATTCTTGTTTTTGTTTGTTAGATTATACTTCAGAGGTTGTCCCATATAATTTTTATCGTTATCGATCAATTTAAAACCAAAATATAAGCGGTGAAGTCGGGTTTTTAAAACTTTGCTTACGTTTAAGTTATTGTTGGTCGATGAATACGCCGCCTTTTTTTTGTATATAATTTAAATACGAGGCGAGCAAGTCGCTCTCCCAATGGTAAGCGTCACGCTTGCCCATTTCAGTTGTGTCACCCAAAGATTTATGAACTTATATAGGTCAAAATCCTGCTCGGAAAAGCAAATGCTCTCATCACCCTGAGATATTAGAGGTTAAATCTCTGTAATCTCGCTCTACGCCCGCGCCCTAGACGTATCAGATCGCGACCAACGTATTCCAACGTAAACCTGCGTATTCCAGGTCTAGTGTGTTTACCAGCTTCGATCACATCGTCACTTACCATCAGGTGAGATAGTGGTCAAACACTAGCCTGTCACAAATAAAAAAAAAACCACCTCATCAATCACGCGCATCTCATTAATAATAGTAAGTTCTCTCTATATGAATATAATTAACATAATCAACTAATCAAATTGAGTTTTGCCGCGAAAGTGAAAAAATGGCGTTGTTGATTTTGTATTTTCCAAAACCTGTGATTCTGTGATAATGTGTAATAATGGTGGATTATTAACCGTTAATACTTATTAAACGTGCATAAGTGTAGGCAAATCATACAAAGTTGAAAAACCCGATTTTCGCCTTCGCTCCAAAACTCCAATAGAAGTTTTAATAAAGTTTCTACCACTTCACTAGGGCATGACTTGACTACGACTGGACCTTGACTGTTTTACTTGACTTTGACTGTGACTTGTGACAAGGACTTTTAATATGGAATACATTTGAAATATATTATCACTTGGCACTGGCTAAATGCACAAGATTAAGGAAAAAGAAACTAATCAAAACGCAAAACAAACAAACGCATTCACACAGCCCCACACTAAGTTCAAAGACTTGTATCGTGGGTGCCGGAAACATTCACATCACACACACATTACACCCAGAACCAAAAGCACAAATATCCCTAGGGTAGGAATTTTTACTCCTGCCGGGAATCGAACCCAGGACCCACGGCGCACCTGTCCACTGCAACTGGGTCGTCAAGCAATCAAACCAGTATCATTTCTACAACTAAGTACGGCAACAATAAATCTTACATAGTGTCTTTGGTCCTTCGAGCCCATGTTTACACACCGCTTTCTTAGGGAGTCGACATTGTTGTTTAGCAGTTAGAACAGTAGTGTTGTGTGCAGGCCGTGTTCCGTTTGTACGACGTGGAGCGGCGCGGCGCTATTCCCGCGCATGCGCTCCGCGACGCGCTGCACTCCGCCGGGTACACCGTCAACGCACACATACTCAACGTGCTGGCTCACAGGTATGTCACTACGGCCCGCGGTAATACGAGAACTACTAAATATACATTGCCATTTCTGAATGACACCATTCAAATTCAAAATCGTTTATTCACATGGCCCTAAAGAGGCAAGAAAATAATGAAATATTAATAATATAAAAATAATGAGATTTTAGAATAAACTAGATAAAATAATTTGAAAAATAAATAAGGAATTAAAAATATATATCTTTAAATAAATACAATATACTGCTTGCATATGTATGTATAACTCAGAATATTTAAGATATAAATAAATAGAGTTAAATATTGCTATTCTTGAACTTGTTCAGGATAAATATTCTGTATGTAGACGCTGCATGCGCGCGGGCTGGTTGCAGAACCGGTTCCGTGCGAGCTCCGAGCCCGTGAACAGTGCATCGTCTATACAAATAGGTGCTTGCCGATCTTGTATTAATGATTATATCTAGCAAAATTTTACTGTGCGACGTTGTTAAGATAGCGCGCGTTGCGAATTATTGTATCAAGACAAACCCAGTGGTTTTTCGATACAATTGTATTGTAAATTATTGTTTAATTGTAAGAAAGAAATAAATAAATAAAAATAAAATAAATAAATAATGTCGATGAATAAGTCTTTTGAAGATCAATTTACTTTGAGCCTTCCATAAATGTTCGGGTAACTGATGTTTTTGGTGGTTTCCACAAGTCCTTCCTTTCCTTCCTTTCCTTTCTAGGGGTGAAAGAAGAGGGAAGTCTTCTTTCACCCCTAGAAAGGAAAGGAAGTGGCTATTTTACCCCCACAAAAAAAACATCCATTCCAAACCTCCCGATTGTACGTACTACCAATGATATATTATTAGCATGACTTGGTAAAAAAATGTATGTACCTGCCGAGAAATGAACCAGGTACCCGCAGCGTAGAAATCCTGATTGAACCTCTCTTGTTGATGTTAAAACTTTATTTTCTAGATACGGTTCATCCGATGGCTACATTCAGTTCGATGATTTCATCATGTGTGCGGTCCGGCTGAAGACCATGATTGGTGAGTTATTTTATATTAAATATATAAACAATATTTATTTAATAACCGACTTCAAAAAAGGACGAGGTTTTCAATTTGGTTTCATTTTTAAATATGTGCTCTCGGAAACTTCGATATTTAAACCGATTTGGTTTTTTTTGTGTGAAATAATCATAAATAAACGTTATAAACGCTTTCACACTCACAGCCCCACACTAAGTTCGATGACTTGTGCCGTAGGTGCCGGAAACATTCACATAACACAGAAAGTCAGAACCAGAACCAGAAGCACAAATTTTCCTTGGGGAGAAAACTAATGCTCCCGCCGGGAAATGAACCCGAAACCCCTGCTTAGAAGTACTCACCTAACTACGCCAAGGGGCCGTTCAAATCGGCCTAGTTTGATGATTTAATCAAAATAAGTATTTTTTTATAACAGACTAAGCAAACGTTTGACTACAATCACACCTGATGGAAAGTGACGATGTAGTCTAAGGTGCAGCACGCTTGCTCAGTAAATACCTATTCACTTTTGAACACACCCAAATTGTACCATTCGGGAAATACAGATAACGGCAAAGCGTTCCATTCTTTTGCTGTTCTATAAAAGATGTAACATGCTTGCCAAGAAGGTACCTATTCACTCCAAAAAAAAAATCCTAGAAATAATCTATATGGCAAAACAACGTTTGCCGGGTCGGCTAGTTATTATATTTTTCTTAATATTAATTTAGGTGTTAAGAATATAGATATAATAAATATAATGTAATGCAGCGAACAACGAGCCGCTCGAGAATCTCGAGCGGGATATGCAGTGGAACGCGTGAAGCCAAATCCACGCATGAACAGCATACGTAACAAGTATACACAATAATTACATAACAACCTACTATTTTGGACTATTACGACGATGCTTTTAAAAAACTCTCGGCTATTTTTTACCGTTATAGTATTATATAAAACTTCTTTACAGCGTTGTGCACTTTTTGGAATGGGTAAAAAATGACAATCTCGCGTCAGGACACGTGACCTGGTCGAAAATTCTTAAGACGGAGGGAGAGTAGATCGCCGGCGCGGCGTAGGAGAGGAAGTAATATCCCCCTCTCTTTCTACCGCGCGGCGAAACTGCTTCTGCTGTTTACAACGTTAATGTTCAAGTTGTCACTTCTGCCGGCACTCCCGGAGTGTAACTCCCGGATTTTTGTTTTTAAAGGGATAATTGTTGATCCTATAAAAAATTATAAGATCTTATTAGAGGTTCCAGAGATAATGCGTTGAAGTTAGTACTTTGAAGCTTTGCTTGCGTTTAAATTATGTTCATTATTTTTAATAAAAACATCGTAACTAAATGTTTGACAAAATTTTGAAGGACAAAGTTCCGTCACGACAGCGATTGGATGCCTGATAGTTTCGCAGGATTCTCAACTGATTGTCACCGTGTTTCGGAGGGCACGTTAAACCGCCGGTCCCGGTTGTTAGTCATAAGACAACAGTCGTTAAGCCGTGTCAGATGCATTCAGGTGGCCTGAAAAATCTTGATTCTAGGACTGCCCACTAGTCTATATATACGACAAGCAAGGGAAGGGCTAGGACCTCTGAAAAGTAACCTATATATTTGGCTTAGCGATATACGCCCTCTACAGAAATATATATACACAATATATAATATACAAAGTTGGGGTCTTTGATTTACATCGTGAATCAGATGTATTGACTTCTTTCGGCACATCAATTGTGTGTAACAAGTGTTTGATTGACCATTTTCGAAGCAAGTCGGTGTGTCGACGAATCGACTTCTACGTGTTTATTATTATTTTGCCGTGTAATGTTATGCATTTGTTATGAATCTGCACATCAATATATATTTTTTGGTTATAAATACAATGTTCTATATCTAATATATCATAGCGCTGCTCTGTCTTTCTGTCTCATCAACAGAGTAAATAATTCAGATTCTTTCCGTGCTGTGGTAATCATATCATTCGTCAAATATTAATAAATACTTCTACATTAATAGGATATTGGGAACACAATATTTTCATGTAATGATCCTATTTCGCTTACGTCTTTTGTATAATTTTCATTTCAAATAATTTAACCGTTTTAATTATTACAAAGTATCTCTTCTAAACTATCTACCTTCTTGATGTGCAGTGGATTAACGAATCAAACACATTTTACATATTTTTAAGCTATTGCATAGCTTCTATCGCGGGCCTTGAGCGTGGAGACCGAATCCAGAAATTCCGTAACGAAAATAACCTAACACCCCCCACTCCGACCGGCACAGCGGTGATACTTTTTAGTTTTGCCATCTATCGATGAATAGCAGAAATTTTAATTACTTTTTTTAAATATCACGCTTGTCTCTTTAGTTCAGCAACTCGCCTTTAGGTGGCAGGAAAAAAAATACTGCATAAATAAAATAAATAAATAATTATAATTGCATAAGTTGATAAAAAATGCTATGCAATAGATTTACCGCGGCAGTCCCCGAGTGCCACACGTCTTTTTTATTTTATCAGTGGGTATATAATATTATATAGCAAGTACAGAATGAAGAAATATATAGATTTATTCGCATAATTTTCTAAGCAAATGTTTTATTTCAAATAAAACATTCGAGCATCAACCAAATGGTCCAAAATAACCGGTTTTTATATAACGTGATCTGCCCCCCTATTACGTATCTTTGTTTCACGCGGTTTCTATTTATTATGAACCTTATTTGTTAAAGTTTTGTCAGTTTATTATTGAAACCGTTCGCTACAGAGATAGGTAATAGGGGGTCTGATGTACAACATCGGTTCGCGTGGCGAAATTCGTCACTTGGTCTCACTATCACTCGAAAAGGTTGATTTGGTGTAAACATGTTGATTACAATTTGTTATTTAGTTATTTTCTTATACGATAATCGTTATCTGATAATATTATCACCAAATAAGCCTTCAATTAATGTCATTTGCAGTATAGTGTTAAAAATATTTTGAGAACTTACTCGTATATTACGTTAATCATGTACATACATTTTGTTTCGAAATTACTTGCAAATGATATCATCTTGTTGGACTTTTTACAGCATTTTTTCGTAAAGCGGTTTTATTCATCTTTCAATTGTCTTTTAACCGGTTTTCAATGTATCAGATGGATGCAATGAAAAAATCTTGTTTTAAAGTCCTCTTCTGGCACTAACACGCTTAAAACTAAAATAAATGTTTCGCGCCAACTTTAGCCGCTTTTTTGACGTGTTATTCGTTTTTCAGATACGTTCAAGGGGAGGTCGTCTGGCGGCGAATACGCCACTTTCTCCCTCGAAGAATGGCTAAACCGCACAGTATACTCATAAAAAAAAGAATTTAAATTATTTTTAAATTGTCGCAATACCTGTACTACGTATTGTAAGGTCATGATCTGTCACAAAGTAATATTCCTCGTTGTAGATTTTGTACAATTTATTTATAATTGATTATACGGGTATTTTAAATACTTACTTGTTTACGTGTTATTTATGTTATATAAATTAATTTTAAATCAATAGGAACAGTATTTTTTTTATCCACCGATATGTCATTCCAAGCGTTGCAAAGTACTGTGCGATTTTAGCGTTACAAAAAAGCCTACGTATGACACGATTTACAGTATATTGTATAATTATATCTATTCATTATTAATTTTGTGGCACTCTGTTGCATTGACTATGCATTTTTATTTGCAATTATTTCAATATTTATAACTATGTGTATTGAGATCTGGTAAATTAAATGTTTATTATTATTAAAATGATTTTTATTTGTATCTAATACCTTTAAACGGGCAATTCTTGTATATATGTATATATATAATCCGAATCTCCGGCTCCAATGATTTTCTTGAAATTTAGTATGCAGGGAGTTCGGTGGCGATAAATCGATCTTTTTAGAAAACGTCGTTTAAAATAAAAATAAAACCGAGCAATGCTCGGCCATCCAGCTACTTATTTATTGAGTCACAAATAAATATAAATGATAAATAAACGCTTTCACACTCACAGTCCTACACTAAGTTCGAAGACTTGTGTCGTAGGTGCCGGAAACATTTACATCACACACAATCACAACCAGAACCAGACACAAATTTCTCTTTGGGGAGATAACTTGTGTTGCCGACGGGAATCGAACCCGATAGGTGCTTAGAAGGCAAACGCGCACCCAACCAAGCTGTGGCGAATCGCCACTATCTGTAGTGTCCCAACACTAAAGTTCGCCCATCACTAATCCTGGCTGGTGTTTGACCACTATCTCACCTGATGGTAAGTGACGATGTGATCGAAGCTGGTAAACACACTAGACCTGGAATACGCAGGCTCTCAAGGATAACTGCCGGAACACCGTATTTGGCTTGGCGGCAGACTTTCAACTTGATGGTTGTAAGCTACTTTGGTAGCAAGCTAGGCGAGCAACTCACAAAATGCTCTACCACCTCTCAAATGTCACCTGATTAGCACCACCCGTGGACCACGTGTAGGGAGTCAGACTTAAGGGGTATCCTCCTACGGACGTGGGTGACTCAGCCCCCAAAGTGTACATAGATTATACCTAGGATTAACACATAGGCTACTTTTTAACTTGATAATAGCGGGCGAAGCCGCGGGGCACGGCTGGTAATGAATAAAATAAAATTGGTTGTCTGTAAAGTCGGTTTACGGACGATAATTTTCCGACGAATGCTTAGACCGATCGTGCCTCTCTATCGCTTGTTCCGCGCTCTCGCTTGCACGCTCAGGCTCAGGCGGAACGTGACACTTTCGTGCGTTCAGCCCTCCCGGTAGGGAGTAATAGTATTCTGTGGTTCAGCCGGTGTTCATCAATTTATAAGACGTTATCACGTCAAAAAAGCATAAAACGTCTAGATTAGTCAAAATAAATAATTTTACATATTTTGAAAAGCACGAATGAAAAACCCGGATCAGGGTTTCTCTTAGAGCGATTACGGTTCATGAAAATTTAGAAATTCTTATTCCTTAAAGTACACATCAAAATATGGCTAGCCATAAAAGCTCCTGCGGCTCCTGCCCTATGAAGAACGAATGACCCATGAAAAGTATTTTTTTTTTTTACGTAGACTTACCCACTGCCATGGACATAAAAAACTGCGCCAATAACTTATTATCATTATAGGAAAATTGTCTATGGATATCAGTTTAAGGGAGGTTTTAGGTCTCATGAACCTACTTAAATTTGTTGCGATAGGTTTCAATATGTTAATTTTTTTTTTTTTTATGTTGTATAGGCAAGCATTTGACCACTATCTCACCTGATGGAAAGTGATGATGCGGCCGAAGGTGTGACATGCTTGCCTAGAAGATACCTATTCACTCGAGACTTGAAGACTCCCAGATTATACCGTTCGGGGAACAAAGACGCAGGCAATGAGTTCCACTCCTTCGCTGTACGGATGATGAATGTAGAAGCAAAACGCTTTAAGCGAACTGGAGGTATGTCGACCATAAATGGATGACGCTTAATAGTTTGTCTTGTTGTTAGATGGTAAAAAGGGCATGGGGGAATTAAGTCATGTAATTCCTGTGCACACTCTCCAAAATGTAATCGATAGAATACCGATAAGCTTGCCTTACGTCGGTGACCGAGACTTTGCAACCTGGACTCGATTAGCTTACTGTCGCCAATTAGTCTTTTGGCTCGCCGGTCAATAGATTCAAGAGCCTCTAACTGGTACTTGGCGGATCCATCCCAGAGGTGACCGCAGTACTCCATACACGATCGGACTTGAGCTTGATAAAGGTTAAGAAGCTGTCCCGGAGTGAAGTACTGCCTAACCTTAGCGAGGATATCCAGTTTCTTAGCGGCCAGTTGTGCTCTAGCTTCTATGTATGTGCCAAAATTAAGGTTCGACGATAGGGTAACGCCAAGAATCTCAATTAATAGGTTTGTTAATTTGTATTTCATATCGATAAATATTATTTTATGTGGGTAAGTCTAGATTACTTATGGCGCCACTGTCGGCCGATGATGCCAGCCAATCATAGAGCGGAATTCAAAAAGTAGCGGGCAGGAACCCGGGTTGTGATTGGTTGATGTCATCGAGCGGATGGTGGAGCTGTAAGAAGCCTCCCGGTAGGGAGTAATAGTATTCTGTGGTAAGAAGCAAGGCAGTTTTGCTCGGAAGCTCGAATCGAAAAGGTGTGCAAGTTAAGAGAAGAATATAAGTGTTCAAAAGCAAGTTTATTGTTTGATTCCTGACGACAAACCCTGATATGATGGTGTCCTATCACATATAGGTACTAAATCGACAAAACTAAAAATAAGGTTTAACTAAATTCAATAACCGATTACAACAGTAATAGAGAATAATAGCAACGGTCACAACGCTCCCGGGGTCATTCCACTATTGGGCCTAATGGTTACGCTCGTCCATCTCGAGGACTCGAGCCCCTTTCATGTCAAGATGTCGTCACAAATGACGCCACGACCGCGGGTACCACAGAATACTATTAGGTACTCCCTAGAGTCCCTACCGGGGGATTGCAGTGCATATAAAAAAGTGAACGGAAGTGGGAATCGGTCTTAACATCCGGCTGTCAACATTTGAAATTCGAATAAAAACAATTTAGTATTTTATATCATGTATTTTCATTAAATATAATAACAAATTGTAAATAATATGTCCGCGTATAGTCTATACAAATCAAGGATTTTGTAGCTAAAACTGTAGGTAGTTGTTTCCTACCTCGATAATACAAATATATTGTAAATTGATTAAAAAGATTAATTAACAATTTTATTATGTAGGTACATGATGTTTTATATAATTACGGAAAACGTCAAAACTCATTAAAAGAGAAACTAAAACTAGGTGGCGCCATGCCTGGGCTCTGATTGGGTGACTATGTAGTGATATATGTACTTATAACTATTTTTAAGATACCTTTCTGGTAATAATATTATCTTTGCCTATACCTAATGACAAAATAGGTATAAAAAACGACAACTTGTTGTCCTACTAAATCATTCATTTAAATAGTTAGGAATTTATATCAAAACGGTCTTATAGATATTCTACTTGCAAAGCTCTTTTCAACAAATAATACCTCACATGCATTGTCATTTTTTAATAAAGTCTTGTCTCCCATATTATTGTATGTTGCCTTCAATGTTATTAATAATAAATCATATAAACTAATGTTTTCGGCTTTGAGTGATAACTATAATATGTATTGTGTGAGTATTTGACTGGACACTATGCTTTTCTGACTGACGTACAAGATGCTGAACACCAGCTACCTTCAGTCGGTCAACATATATTCCTAAGGTTATCCAATTAGTAATTACTATTAAACCTACTTATTACCCGAGTAGAAAACATAAAACAAAATCACTGTTTTTAATCCTATTTTGTCACGAGGTTTATCTCAACGGCTATATCACCACAGTTGTTATTTATGTATAATTTTACATACATACTAAAAACAAATAATCACGCTATTTTGGCACAAAACAGTAAAACCAAGTTAAAAATGTTAGACTGTTTTCAATTAGTTGCCGCGAGGTCTCAGTCCGGGGCGAACTACTAGTTTATTTTGTGGTAGGTACCTATACTTAATATATATTTAAGTAGGTATAACATGATGACATTAGAACAAACTATAGGTAGCGGATCAAAATAATCATTTTCTTTTCAAAGGTATTATCTCGTTTAGCTTTTTGCAGTTTTCATCCATCCAACGTAGGAAATCTTTCGACGAATCATTCGAGTTTTGGCAAACTCCCACACATTGCAACAACATCAAACAATCTGCTTCGGCTCTATGAGCATTTTGTGGTTCGACTTTTAGTAATCTCTTGTAAATTTCGGTCAGTTTATAACTTTCCCGTTTTTTTTGGTTACCCGCAACTTTTTTTAATTTCTTCTTTGTAGTAATGTCTTCTACTTTTTCACATGACATATCGGAGAGCGATAAACATAATTCATCAATTTCTTTATACTCTTCTGGAGTTATATTTAAATTAGGCCATTCATCTTCATCATCAGTCAATATTGATTCTTCTAAAGTATACTCTTTTGATAATTTTCTAAACCCCGGCAATGTATCCACACATAATATATCCTGTGGTAGTTGTACATTTGCGTCTACACATTCTGCTAATAATATTTTGTAGTCAAATATATTTCCGTTATGAGCCACCAAACACACCGGCTTGCATAAATCTTCCAAAAAAGAATTGATGGTATTAATTTTTTCTTTAAATGTTGGTGAGTATTTTAGCCAATCATTGGTTACGCCTGTAATAGCCGCTGAATTAATAATTTTATGCGGATTCAATAAAAAAGATAACTTACTGACCGGAGGCATAGTGCTTTTAGTTGCCCTCCTCAAGTCACGTCTTGTTACTGCTACAAAACATAATTCTACGATTTTTGTGCAATTCCTTTCTTGATGTGGCAGCCCTGTCGTTTCAATATCAAAAAATACGTATGTTGCACAGTGCATCATATTTTGCAAATATTCAGTAAATGTGATTTTAGTGCAGTAAAATGTAAGTACCTTGGTACATGAAGGCATGCATTACTTATTATTTTATTACTTTCAGTAATTTACCTGATTTAGTAGTACAAATATGTTACAGAAATTACATTCACAAAATACTTGTCATTGGGCGTATCTGGGGCTGCCATTTTATTATAAACTTTCCTCACACTCGCTAAGTCGATTCAAATCGATTCTGAGATAGAAAAAATTCAATAATCGATTAACTATTGTTATATATAAAAAAAGATATGATCAATTAACCTGAAAAGTGTTTCTTTACTAAAATGTAGGGGGCGAGATTTCGGTTCGGGGACAACGAGTAGAAGTATCATATTCACCTTGAGTTCAAGTAGTAAAGTAATAGGGGGCAAAAAAAAAAAAATTTTGAAGCGGTGATGAAGCAGAAGGAGGCCGCGGAGCGGGCCAGAGAGGTCGATCCCCGATCTGGTGGGGAGGAGGAGGCAGTTCGCTCTAGTAAAAGGAGTAAAAGGAGATCCGCAAGATTGGGCCAGGTGTGGACACGTTTAAACATAGCAATAAAAAAACACGCATATTTTTTTGTCATCATTTCGAATTTGGTATCAATGCTACCACTTTGGAGATAGATTTAATTTTATAAGAATAAAAAGATTCATCGTTGATTTTAATTCTAGCATACGGAAGCCATATTTTTTAGAGTTGGTACCGTCTTAGATAGTAAAATCGATTGTTTAGTATTGATTTTTTAATATTCATATTATGTTCATTAATACAGTAATATAAAAAATTTCAATCGTAATTGTAGATTATATTTATGTATAAATTATTCTACAGTATTTATTAAGGATTTTTATCAATATACAAGGATTTAGTTGATAATTAATTATAATCGATTGCAATAATCGATTTTCCTGAATTGACAGATAGTTTGTTGACGGTATTGACATCTCTATTTGATTGGAAAACTTCAACTTCTTCTACAATACATTGCAATCTCTCTCTTGCGCGATAGGATGTGTTTTTGGATTGCGGTGTTTATTTTTGCTTTATCCCTTCGCCCTCTAGTTATGATAACAGATTTCGACTCTTCTCTTTACGATTAACCTTGGCTTTCTCGGACTCGGACTTAGGAATTTGCTCACACGACTGGCGCGCACTTTGGACTCGATCATTTTCAACAATGGAAGACTTACGGTGCATTTTATTTTTCCCTTTAGGTATATCCTGCTACAAGAACCACTTAAATGATTAAATAGGTTATGCGAGGACTAAAACACAGCTATCTATATATAAAAAATTGATTAACTTTTGAGACAGATAGGTTATTAGTCGTAAAAATTTATTAACTTTTGAGACAGCATAACTCTGAAACCCCAAGTTCTAGCGCAAAAGAAACTAATTTGAAACAAAACTTATTATTTTATCATGCTAATAAGCTATTTTTCGTATCTGTCCATCACTGGCCTAAGCTCCTATGGGCACTTGCGGATCTCCTTTGTCCCTAATGTATGGGGAATAATTGTGTTCTGGCAACATTAATTAAATAAATCGACGAGTATCATTTTGATGAGTAATAAGCCCCTATTACGAAATTGAATCAAGACAATATACTAAGACTTACATAGTTGGTGCCGGAAAACAATCACACCAAATACATAATCACACCTAGAACCAGAAGCACAAATATCCGTAGGAAAGGAAAATTGTGCTCCTGCTGGGATTGAAACAAAGACCCACGGCTAAAGGAAAAACTTGCCCAATCCGCCAATAGAGTCGTCAAACGCAGATTACGAACATCGTAGAAGGACCGCATTACAAAATTAAATAAAAAATGTATCGCATTCGGACTCACAGCTCCACACTTAGTTGAAAGACTTGTATCGTGGATGCCGGAAACATTTACATATCACACACACAATCACACCCAGCACAAAAATTCTCTTGGGAAGGAAAATTTTGCTTCTGCCGGGAAATTAAACCAGGATTCTAGGCGCAGAGGGACACTTGCCCACTGCGCCAACTGGGTCGTCTTATGTATGATTAAAACAATAATACAAAGCTACAAATCAAGGCTTGTTTGCTTGATGAGGTACTACTTAAGATTGTTCGCATTTTTTTATGTATTTATTCCTCAGAGCGTTTATAAGTCGTTGTAATTCATTCTTTTGTTCTCGTAAGTAGCTGATATGTCATTGTAAAACGATCGCACCAAATTTAAGAAAAATCTGGTCGACCTTTCCGTGTCAGGCGTGAATGTTGCGTTCGTTGCGAACGAATTTTGCAACGCAGCTCGCAGTTAACTTGATGTGCTCTGGAGAAAAAGAAAACAGGGTGTCAAACTAAAAGGTGGCGGATCTAAATTTCAAAGTCCTCGAATAAAAAGTATTACTTCAAAATTATAGTTTAGTGCTGCCATATAGAGCAAGCACAGGGTAGCCCGGTCTTATAAAATAAGTATACCGAATCGATATTTTGTTGTGTATTATTATTGGCATGGCGAAACAGAAAAAGCTGCCTTTTAATCCTATTATGCTGTGTTTGCTGCTACATAAAAATGAGTTATTACTGATCTACAAGTTGGTTATTTAAAGATACTTGTCTGTTGATAATAAAAGTTACATAAATTGCATATTCGTGATTTTGTGTGATCAAGTCCTCTCCGAAATTCAAACCACAACATGGTCGTGACTGTTGTATTATCCGGCATGCCACAATATGTAAGTACACGAAATAAAAAAAAATAAGCCGGTAATTGTCCTCAATAGTCCATTAGGCCATTCAAGTTCATCTCTTGCAGGTCACCCTAAATTGCGTAGCGTTCAATTTGGACAAGTTATTCGACACCGATGAAATAGGAACATTCAAAGTGCGAGACTTACCAGATACTGAGAAAGGGAAGCGCCGAATCGCTCTTGATTTTCGCAATGGATACGATGCTATGTCAGCTCAGAGAATTCTTGACAGCAAGCCCTATACTTTACCAGATGGTGTGCTAAAGGTTCTTAGAGCTCGGGTCACTACTGAACCATCTCTCATAGCTAGGAGATCACCCACTCCAGAAATAGTGAGGAGACGGTTACCTTCTACCAGCAGCAGCAACGATGATACCCCAGTGTTAAAAATGTCAACAAAGCAGCTCAAGAAAGCCAATGAGAAAATGAATGTGAGTAGTTTTATTGACATTCTTTATTTTAACTATAAAACAAACACTTTGACACTCACAGCCCCACACTAAGTGCCTTGTATCGTGGGTACCGGAAACAAACATCACACACAATCACTACCAGAACCAGAAACACAAATTTTCCCTGAGGAGAAAACTTGAGTGCCCACCGGGAATCGTACCTGACAGTTCTTAGAAGGCGAACACTCACCCAACTTAACCAACATATGTCGTTGAGTTGGATTATTACCTACTTAATTAATAATTATACAGAAATAAATAAAACAACATACTAGAACTTAGATGATACATTTTCAATTATATTTTGATGATTGATATGGAATTTTACATTTAAAAACAGTAACTTGTTAAAAATACAGTAAAACAGAGTCAAAGAAAAATATGCTGCTACATATAGTGCTATAAAACTTATAACCATCATTTATTCACTTTGTAACAAAGTATATTTTATAACAGGTATGTCAATTACAAATTTATATATTACACAAGTTTTAAAAACTAATCAAACTTTTCATCAGGTCTTGATCAAATTATAATGGGACCACCAACCCTTTAAAACAAAAAAAGAATTTATCATATTGGTCCTGGCATCTTCGAGTAATCGTGGAACATGCATATCTATTCATCTTTGTTCCCTGAAGGGTATAATCTGAGATTCTTCAATTCAAGAGTGAATAGGTATTTTCTAGGCAAGCATGTCGCTACTTGGGCTGCATCATCACTTCCATCAGGTGAGATAGTGGTCAAATGCTTGCCTATCAGGCTTAAAAAATAACAAATACTATTTGAGTCAAAACTGCAAAGTCTTGGTCACTGACGTAAGGTAGCAAGCCTATTGGTATTGTATCGCTTACATTTTCGAGGGTGCACTCAGGAATTAAGGAATTACATGGTATAATTCTTCAATGCCCTTTTTACTATCTAACAACAAGACAAACTGTCATCCGTTTTTGGTTAACATACCTCCAGTTCCCTCGAAGCATTTTGCTTCTACGTTTCTCAACAGTACAGTGAAGGAGTGGAACTTATTGCCTGCATCTTTGTTCCCTGAATGGTAAAATCTGAGTGTCTTCAAGTCTAGAGTGAAGACATACCTTCTAGGCAAGCATGTTGGGCCTCATCGTCACTTTCCATCAGGTGAGATAGTGAGCAGTTGCCTATCCTGCATAAATAAAAATATGAATTACGTCCGTTTTGCGCTGGCTAGATAAGTGGAGAATAACCGCTATTGCATGTAAATCTATACAAGTCACATTCACACTTAGAAGAGGTAACTGCCCTGTGGTCCAGCTTGGAAATAAAGAGTTACCACATTGTGACTATGTCGGTAATCTAGGTATGCTTTTGGATTAAAGATTAACGCCCTGCCATGTACTGTGTTACTGTGTCTAAAGTATAATAAGGGAGTTGTTCAAAAAGAGAGTGAATAGGTATTTACTGAGCAAGCATGATCCATCTTCAACCACATCGTCACGTTCCATCAAGTGAGATTGTGGTCAAGCGCTAGCTTAGTCTCTGATAAAAAAAAAAGCTGTGATAAAGCCTATTTAGATATTATAATACAACTATTGGGCAGTGCTTCAATTTCAAACAAGATCATAGTGCAACGGCTGCAGAACACAATACTGAAAACAATTTCTAATGCTCCATGGTTTATCGCAAATGCTGAACTTCATGAGCAGTTAAAACTAAACACAGTAAAATAGGAAATAGCAATGACAGAAAATGCCTACAAAAAAACCGGGCAAGTGCGAGTCGGACTCGCACACCAAAGGCTCCAGGTACAAACCTGTAGGTATATAAGTAAAAGTTATGGTATTTTGATTGCTAAATGAAATTATTATATGATGTAACTAAAAATGTATGCTTTTCGCAATTTTTCATTTATCTGTGCTATAAGGCGTTGCTTCGTACTAAACTTCAAGATTCTGAGTTCACAGGAAGTACCTACCCTGTAGGTTTTGATTCCCTTGCAAGTGTAGAAAATTTGCAGCAAAAACGGTTGTATCTTTTGATTGCGTTGGCTTAGAAGTTTGATTTTTTCACAGCTCCAAGGGACAGTAGACCTAATTATTTGATATGAATTTCAGCTTGATACCTCCACGCGTTCCTGAGAAAAAGAGTCTTGAAAGACAGACAGACGGACAACAAAGTGATCCTATTAGGGTTCCGTTTTTTCCTTTTGAGATACAGAATCCTAAAAAAGCATTAAAAACTTTCAAATAAAGGGAGGTTCTCAATTCGACTGTATGTTTTTTTATGTATGTTACAGGATATTTTCGCCGATTATGAATTGATTTTGACGATTTTTTTTGTTTGGGAGATTATACTTCAGAGGTCCCGTACACATTTTATCGAAATCGATCGAGCCAAAATGAAAAATGTTTATTTTAGGATAAAAACAAGGTTGTACAGACAAAAATTTTGGTAAAACGATGACACCTGCAGTAGTGTAAAACTGTGTCGCAGCTGCCAACGCCCTCCACCGAAAAATGTTGATACAATATTCACAATTTCAAACAATTATACTGTTTCAGACAAAGATAAATAATTTAAGTTACGAATCTATCTAGAAAAGAACTATACATAATATCAAACTTAATTAGGTTACATAGCTAAAACTGTTTTTTTTTACTGTATAATTATGTGTGTGCGAGTGTGAAAAATATAAGCAAAAATTAAAATATAAGCAGTGAAGTGGGTTTTTCAAGCTTTGATTTTATAGACCCTGGTAGGGCACAGCAGTACCAATATAAGAAGAGAGATAAAATTATATATTAGAAGCACAATTAAAAAATTGTTTCTTGTTTTAAAAATTTTTCACCACTGACTTAATGTCCGTGGCCTTTTTTAGCATAAAACACTTTTTTACCGACTTCCCAAAAAAGGAGGAGGTTCTCAAGTCGACCGTATTTTTTTTTATTTTTTTATTTTTACCTCATAACTTCTCTGCAATTAAAAATACTTTATTTTGAAAGATGTTGCTTTCTAATTGGTCCCATTCAAATTTAATCAAGATCTGATCAGAAGTTCTTGAAATATCGTCAATAATGCATATTTTGTGGACTACTTTGACGATTTTCTCGTTTACCCGACTTCAAAAGTTACCTCATAACTGCTTTCGTTGTGATACGATTTTGATGTTTTTTTTTAATGCTGCAGCTGGTGCTTTTCATGCGGTCTCATTGAAATTTGATTAAGATCTGATCTCTTGTTTTTGAGTTATAGTCAATAATGCGTGTTTAATACATTCTTATTTCATACAGTCTTACTTATAAATCTGATCAAGGTTCCGAGGATAAAGCGGTGAAGTCGGTTTTTTAAACTTTGCTTGCGTTTAATTATTTTTCACTATATATTAATTAAGGAAGGACAATTAATAGTTTTTTTTGTTTTACTAACAGACACTCACAGCCCTACACTAAGTTCAAAGACTTGTATCGTGGCTGCCAGAAACATTAACATATCACACACCCAATCACACCCGGAACCAGAAGTACAAATCTCCCTTGGGGAGGAAAATTGTGCTCCTGCCGGGAATCGAACCCGGGACCCACGGCGCAGAGGGCAGAGACTTGCCCACCACTCCAACTGGGTCAATTTGTTGTTACAATAAAAATTAAAATGTTACTATTAATAATCAAGCAGTCATTTTATAAATTATCTTCTATCTATATATATAAAAATCAATTGACGTTTGTTAGTCTTACAAAAACTCGAGAAAGGCTCGACTAATTTGGCTGCTTCTTTTTTTGCAAGGGCAATAGTGTGTATGTGTATGTAATTTTTTTTCCATTTACCGGAAATTGCACCCTAGCGAAGCCAGGTCTAGTCACTAGTTTATTATATAGTTATTGCGTAAGCTCTGTATTAAATTATATAACATTGTTATCTCATTAAAATGATTTAGTAGTAATGACGATCTGATCCATGCCTACCATTTATCTCATTTAATTTGACCCTTGTTATCAAACTTCACTTGCCTTGGAGTTTAGCAATTTGATATAAAACTACTTCTTGTATTGTAGTAAATATTAGGAATATCGGTACATATTTATAGCAACTTATTTAAAAAAGATTTATTATTTCCAACTATTGAAAAACGACAAACAATGAGTGAAGTTCTTAATTCGGCGCAGTTTGTAAGTAGTTTTTGTTGTTTGTCATATATTTGTGTGTTTATATGTGTGTCGATCATGAAACTTATTTCAATGGTGTAGTAATTATACCAGGAAACCGCCCTTAGCTTAGTTCTAGTTCCTCGTCTAAGCAGGGGTATTGGGTTTGATCTCCGGGCGGAAACACAAGTTTTCTTCTCAAGGAAAATTTGTGTTTCTTGTTCTGGTTGTGATTGTGTGTGTGATACTGTGATGTAAATGTTTCCGGCACCCACGGCACAAGTCATCGACAGTGGGCCAGTGTGACGCTTACCATCAGGCGAGCAACCTGCTAGTCTTGTCTCTCAATGCCATAAAAAACAGTTATGACAATATAATGAAAAAAAAAATCAAACTTGTCCGGGTCAAATTGTAAATTTGGGTTGTCTGGAAGAGATCCCTGAGCGATAAGACCGCCCTTTGTACATATTTAAGTTTTATTTTTATGTCTTTAGTGTAATTTGGTGTTCAATAAAGGCTATATATCTTTTTAATAACCCGAGTGTCTAAAAAGTCATGTACATCCTATCCTATCCTTCCTACTATCATACTAATATTATAAAACCGAAAGTTTGTTAACGGCTAAACGGATATGGATGAAATATGGAATGTATATAACTTTTGCCTAGGATTAACACAGGCTACTTATTAAATCAGCTTGATAATAGCGGGCAAAGCCGCGGGGCACGACTAGTTTAATAATAAATAAAAAACAAAATGTAAAAATGAACTTTTAATAAAATCTGAAAAGAGAAACAAAACTTATGATATAACAAAAAAAAGTTTGGTAAATATCTCTTACTAGCCGTGCCCCGCGGCTTCGCCCGCTATTATCAAGTTAAAAAGTAGCCTATGTGTTAATTCTAGGTATAATCTATGTACATTCCAAATTTCATCCAAATCCGTTCAGCCGTTAAAGCGTGAAGAGGGAACAAACATACTTACACACAAACTTTCGGATTTATAATATTAGTAGGATTCCAATTTTATAGCCATGTTTTTTTCTAATAATTTTGGCTTCGCAATCTTGTGTATTTAGCCAATATCAAGTAATAAAATAGAAATATATATTTCAGGCGAAAATCATGTTTTTAAACTTGGATTTGCATGCACTTATGCACGTTTACTAATAATTAACGGTTAATAATCCACCATTATTACACATTAACACTCGAACAATTACAGGTTTTATTTATTTATACAGAAGACTTATTATTATTATGAATAAGAATTATTATTATTTACTCTCCTAGTTGGTATAATAATACAAAACAATTTAGTGAGATAGATGTTTGTATGTGTGTGTGTATGTGCGTGTCTGAAAAAGTGTAAGTGAGTGAGTGCATCTGTGCATGTGTGTTAGAATATTTTTTTGGAAAATTATACAAAAACAACAACGCCATTTTTTCACTTTCGCGGCAAAACTCTATAGCCATGTTTTATCAAAAACAAGGCACATTCTTATCTTCATTCGACCTCTAGTATTAAAATATAACTGTTTAATAAACAGGGTAACCTTGAATGCTTTTAAGAGGCTCCTCTGGGGAGACAATTATCAACGATGCAACACTTGTTTGTTTTATTTGCATGCTGGTTGGCTATCGGTAACCTATTTGAATGTTCTTGGTTTCACCTCCAGACGTTGAGGCCGGGCGGGGTGGGACAAACACAGGTCATCCATTTAAATTTGCTAGCAGTGATGTATCAACTGTTTTACATTATGGTAGCTTTCCTTCCGCTCCTGTTCTGTAATTCTTTTTTGTATTTCGTGAGGAGATAAACAAAATGTCCGATAGCAAGATGCTGTGTCCGTTATTCGCCAAGCCCAGAGTAAGACAAATTAAATATCTATATATTTTTTTTGTTTAGGATCGGCAAATGTTAGGCCACTATCTCATCTGATGGTAAGTGATGATGCGATCGACGATGGAGCATGTTTACCTAGAAGATTCAACAGACTACCTATTAAGTGGCTGCCAAATTTTGCTTACATAACAAATGAATGTTGCTTTTTTAACTGACTTAAAAAATGGAAGCTCATGATTTGACACATTTTTTTATATATAAAGTCCTATACAAGAACTATCTATTAAGAAAGAAGCTACAGAAAATAGTTGCTTTTTAACGGACTTCAGAAAGGGGAGGTTCTCAATACGTCACAGTTTTTTATGTATGTTACTCAATTACTTGAAGACGGCTGGATTGATTTGGTTTTTTTTTACCAATTGGACCCATACAAAAATTGTCTAGATCTGATCAAGATTTATTTTTTATTTTGCAAGTTTTTATTTAACTTGCAATGTATGTAACTATGTTTTTTCTGGTGGAATCTTGCAACTCAATTTTGAAGCAGATATCTTCAACCGATTGAGCTGCAATTTTGTATACAATGCACGTTTAGTTTAGATGACAATGCATGGTTAGCTGTGTGACGTCATTCTAAATCCAACATGGCGGAACACACAAAATGGAGGACAAGTTATTTTTAATGCACTCCTACAATATAGGTATCAAATGAAAGGGCTTGCTGAGAATAACTCGAAAAATTATGTGACGTCACTCTAAATCCAATATGGCGGACTTCTAAAAGCTTGAACAAGCAGCTTATTTATAACTGATGAAGCAAACGTTTGACTACAATCACACCTGATGGAAAGTGACGATGTAGTCTAAGGTGGAGTATTGGAGTATAGTGGATAAAGTGGTTTAGTCGGTTTTTGTAGCGTTGCTTGCGATTACATTGTTAAGAGAGAGAGAGAGATAGATGACCCTCTCACTCAGTAATTAACATGTCCAAGAATCACAGTTTGACAAGCATTTGACTACTATCTCACCTGATGGAAAGTGATGACGCGGCCGAAGATGTCACATGCTTGCCTAGAAAATACCTATTCACTCTTGAAAAACTCCCAGATTATACCTTTCGGGGAACAAAGAAGCGAAACGCTTTGAGAGAACTGGAGGTATGTCATTCTCACGTATTTGAGAAAATGTCAGCCGGCAGCTTGAACTAGTCCAATGCAATTTGGCCTGTTAAAATATAAAATAAATAATAAAAGTTTGTTTCACTCACAGTCCCACACTAAGTTCAATGATTTGTGTCGTGAGTGCCAGAAACATTCACATCACATCCACAATCACAACCAGAAC
The DNA here is from genome assembly GCA_948107665.1 of Lomographa bimaculata. Lineage (NCBI taxonomy): Eukaryota > Metazoa > Arthropoda > Insecta > Lepidoptera > Geometridae > Lomographa > Lomographa bimaculata. The sequence continues at coordinate 7,807,152 of OX403610.1, read as the reverse complement.
TCAAGTTTATTCACATGGGCCCCAAAGAGGCACTCATGAAAGTTAATGACTACTACTACGGGTATACCAAAGGATATAATCACACTAGCAGACTAGCACACTCATCCTACTAATATTATATATAATATTAGTTTGTGTGTAAGAGTTTAACGGCTGAACGGATTTAGATAAAATTTGGAATGTACATAGCTTATACCTAGGATTAACACAGGCTACTTTTTAACTTGATAATAGCTGGCTAAGCCGTGTTGTATGTTTGTTACTTCTTCACGTTCAAACGGCTGGACCAATTTTGATGAAATTTGGTATGGAGTTAGCTGATACCCTGGATTAACAATGGACTACTTTTTATCCCGGAATTCCAGCGGGTCCGGGACTTACACGTTTAAAACCGCGGGGCGCAGCTAGTTTTCCATACGTTTGTGTGAGAGGGAATTGTCGACTAGGGAGTATTGGAAGACCGTAAGGAATAGTGATAATAACAAAAAAAACTTTATTTGCTTAAAAAATAAGAATAACACATTTAGTTTTTGAAATGGCAACAAAATAATATTGATGGATATTATATGAATGAAATTTTATTATAGGTACTGTATTAAACTAAACATAAAAAACATATGTGTACCCTAATTTAGGATATATTTAAATGCCAGGTGTGACCATTCTGTCACTAACTATAAAATATGTGGCGTATTTGTCATTATGCTAATCTTAATTTGGGGTTTCTGCGAATCTATCTCCATTGTGTGTATTTTAATATTCGTATCACAATAGGATCATAGTGTCTGTCGGTGGCGTTTTTTGAAGCGTATTCCAGGTCCAGAGAGCCTGCGTATTCCAGGTCTAGTGTGTTTACCAGCTTCGATCACATCGTCACTTACCATCAGGTGAGATAGTGGTCAAACACTAGACTGTCACAAAAAAAAAGCGTTATTGAATTACACTGTTCCACTAAGTTCAACTATACATTCATACAGTTGAACTTATTGGACAAAAAAGTACAATTATTTCAACTTTGTGCTAATTAAAAATAAGTACCTGGATGACCGATTAAAACGACGTTTTTTAAAAATGAAACCTAGCCAATTGATTTATCGCCCCCGAAGCCCCCTGCATATTAAATTTCATGAAAATCGTTGGAGCCGTATCCGAGATTCAGATAATATAATTATATATATATAAGAATTGCTCGTTTAAAGGTATTAGATTATGTAATAGTTGAAATAAAAGGATATTGTATGTCCAATAAGTTAGCGATCGGAAAATTACTGCATCAGTAATATGTATAAGCATCCTACTAATATTATAAATGCGAAAGTTTGTGTGTGTGTGAATGTTTGTTGCCACGTATCTCCGAAGCGAATAAACTGATTTTGATAAAATTTTGAATGCAGATAGTTTAGGTATCGGAATGACACATAGGCTACTTTTTAACTAAGATAACGCGGGCGAAGCCACGGGGCACTGCTAGTATAAAATAATATACAGAAAGTTTTTCTGGCGCTTCGCCGGCCGCAGCCGCGGTACGCTCGCGGAACAAGTCTATTGAATTCACCTCTAGACGCTGGCGCCAGACATTTTAATTGACTCTCGATGACGTCACGTGTGTATATATTATTGTACATATGTTACAACTCCTGCACTTTATAACATAGCGTTATTTCGAGACCAGTCACGCGAGTCGTGTTACGAGATTAAACGCAAGCAAAGCTCAAAATAATTAAACGCAAGCAAAATAACAAAACACGCATTATTGATGATATTTCAATAACTACTGATCAAATCTTGATCAAATTTAAATGGGACCAATTGGAAAGCAACATCTTTTAAACTAAAAAAAAAATTCGAAATCGGTTCACGTGGAAAGAAATTGTGAGGTAACACAAATAAAAAAATACAGTCGACTTTAGTACCTCCTCCTTTTTTGGGAAGTCGGTAAAAATCGACTTTACCGCTTATATTTTGGTTTTGGCTTGATCGATTTTGTTAAAATTTATATGGGACCTCCTCGGAAGTATAATCTACCAAACAAAATAAAAAATCAAAAACGATTCATAATTGGCGGAGACATCGCGTTACACCTACATACATAGGTACATCTCTCCATCCAAAGGTTGTATGGAAGAGATCGCTTTAAGCGATAAGACCGCCCATTGTACTAGCCTAAGTTATTTTCAATGTAATTGTTTGCTGTTATTTTCTTTTTTAATTGGTGTACAATAAAGAGTTCATCTATCTATCTATCTATCTATCTACATAAAATAAACATACAGTCGAATTGAGAACCTCTTTTTTTTAAATCGGTTCCCGGCGTCGACTGGGTAGAAAATAATAAAAAACCGTGTTTCCCAATGGGTATAATCTAGGCGTCTTCAAGTCACGAGTGAATAGGTATCTTCTAACCAGCAAACGTGCTCCATCGTCGACCGCATCTTCCTATTCCATCAGGTGAGATAGTGGTCAAACGTCTTCCTGTCATGATTACAAAAAAAAATTGCAAATTTACATACACACTTTCGGATTTTTAATATCGTATTAGTATGATTAACACTCGACTTCTTCCGCGCTATAAACTATCAATAATACATATTTAAACGCCAGCAAAGCTTTAAAAAATTCAACTTCACCGCTTTATCTTCGGAACCTTGATCAGCTTTAATGTATTAAACACGCATTATTGACGAAAACTCAAAACTAGTGATCAGATCTTGATCAAATTTAAATGGGGCCCACATAAAAAGCGCCAGCTATCAAATAGTAAAATAATCATCAAAATCGGCTCACAACGAAAGAAGTTATGAGGTAGAGCTCGTCCAAGCTGAAATGACGCGCCCCACTACTTAATTAGTTTATTTAGATGTGTGAGTGCAAATATTAATGACGACACTTCATCTGTATGGGAGCGTCGATTGTTCAGTGAACAATGGATCTGCACGTGTACAAGACGGTCGACTAGTCGGCTGATAAATCCGACCACGCTTTGTGTGCGCAAATGCGAAGGAGGGGCGCGTCATTTCAGCTTAGGCAATCTCTAACATTTGAAGTCGGTTAAAAACGAGAACATAATCAATGTTGTCTACAGGATACGCATTATTGAGAATAACTCAAAAACTACTAATCATATTTAGATCAAATTTAAATGGGACCACATGGAAAGCACCAGCTTTCAAATATTTTAGCAATTAGTATAAAAATATTGATTTTATATTGTTATTTATGGCTGTAGTATAATATGTTTAAGATAAATGTACCCTCTCGTAAGTTGTAGTGCCCCTACGGGGACAAAATACTATCACAGGAACAATTTTATATTTTAGACCTAAGTGTTATGTGATATGCAATAAACATATTTGAATTTGAATAATCATCAAAATCGGCTCATACCGAAAGCAGTTATGGGGTGGCACACATAAAAAAGATACAGTTGAATTGAGAACCTCCTCCTTTTTTTAGAAGTCGGTTACAAATCGACAGCGCCGTGTTTTCATTTCCGCGGCAACACTTCAACTCTGAAGTTCTAGTATTGATAAGAGTGTGATTTTTGTTGTTTTGTCCACAGGCTCAACTTGAGGCGTTGGAAAAGAAGAAGGCCATAGTCCAAATTGACCATGACTTGTTAAAGCAGCAAGCCAAGCTCATGAGGCAACTCAGGAAGTTGGATAAAGTGAGTTCCCTATCCTTACTTAATATTATAAATGCGAAAGTAACTCTGTCTGTCTGTCTGTCACGCTTTCACGGTAAAATTACTGAACCTATTTAAATGTTATTTGGTACACAGATAGTCTAGAGCCTGAGAAAGGACATAGGCTTCGTTCTGCCTAACAGTCAATTGATGTGCATGTTTAGGAAGCCATACCCGGCATGCGTTACAATGCCACGTGACTATATTATTACCTCCTTCATGTTTATGTTTGCCTAGTACTTTACCAAATCTGAGTGACTTATGAGAAAATGATTTTTATACACCTATAAAAAAAATGTGACGTTCCTAAAAAGTGTCCGCTCCTGGTTTTAAGCTACCTCCCCACCAATTTTCAGCCAAATCGGTTTAGCCGTTCTTGAGTTATAAATAGTGTAACTAACACGACTTTCTTTTATATATATATAGATGGTGGTCTGAGAGCTTTCTGGTATTTTTATAAATAACCATGTATTGGTATATATCCTCGACATGTTTATTCCTGTCTAGCCGAGTAACATTTAATTTAATATTTTATTTTCTAACGCAATTGTTTGAACCTCCTCGCAGAAGGCAAAGTCCAAAGATAAGGAAAAGAAAAAGAGAAAGAAAATGTCTAAAAAACGTTCTCGCTCTATATCTGACGACGATAAATCCGGGACGGACTCTAGCAAGAGACGTAGAACGGGGTCATCCTCGCGTGAGACTCGAGACAGTTCGCCTACGAATAATAGAAAGAGTTTCTCCAGCGACGTCAAGATGTCTACACCGCGGAACAGAGATTCGTCCAGCGATCGCACCATCAGTTCCCTCTGCGAAATTGAAAGCACCACGCGGAAGATTCGAGACTTGAGGAACAAAATCAAAGATAAGGAACTGCAACGCTTGAAAAAGTATGCTGTAACATCTTCCGATGAGGCGTACGACAAAGAGCGCCGCTTGAGATCACCCAAGCCAAGAAACCGCTATGGCAATTCTTCCATGGAATCTCAACGTTATGGGTTTTCCTCCAAAAGCTCAAGGCGCTCCCCATCACGGTTTCGTGACAGCGGTTACGGACATTCCAAAGAGATGGACCGATATCGACGGTCTTCCGAAAGAGAAGATAGGGCCTATGAGCGGTCATATAGTGGGAGAGACTCGGAGATGAGGTCTCCGAAGGAGAGAGTTTGCGTGGAACGGCATTCGAGAAATTATGACGACAAGTACGCCAGCTCAGTTGTACTTTACAGAAGGTCACCACGCTACAATGATTACCAGTAAGTTATTTTTTTTTACTAATAGTTTTTTTAATTGTGGGTTTGATTGATATCGGCTAATAGGGAATAGGCATAAGATTTTAATATAGGCGAAGCGAGATCTCTAAGTTGGCTTGGGTGTTTCAGCACTTTGTCCGTCCGTCCGTCTGTCAGAGGCATATAGCGTCTAAACCATTCAAGCGGATAGCTTCAAATTCTCAGATAATATGTTGTAAAGTTATGGCCCAAAGCCAAATATGGCATTAAAATTATATTTAAATGAAAATATTAAGGAGGCACCCATACATGCAAGCAGAGGTCATTTTTTTTATACCAATGTGGAGTATCATTGACAAGGGCTTGGCGTGTAGAGTACTGAACCATTAAAAAAAAACTATGTTGGAAAATAACAATTTGGTAGGCCACCAAAGTCACTGTTTTTTACCTATTTTGTCCCGGGGTCTATCTCAAAAACGGCTTCACTTTTAAAGCTGAAACTTACGTGTAATATCCAATATATCATGTACTTAAAACCTAATTTTAATGTTCAAATGCTTGCCTATCAGGCATAAAAAAAACCTAATTTTAATTTGTCCGAAACTAGTTGACTACAAAGTAAGTCGAAATTTTAGTCTTTTAAGCCGAATAACATTGAAACATAATTAAACCTATTGTAATATAAATGAAAAGTCTTGTTATTTGATAATAACTAGCTTATTTTGTAATAATTGAAACGCAAGCAAAGCTTAAAAAAACATATGGGACCACCTCTGAAGTAAACTCTACCAATCAAAAAAATAATCAAAATCGATTCATAATTGACGGAGATCGTGTAACATACATACAAAAAAATAAAAAATAAACATACAGTTGAATTGAGATCCTCCTTTTTTGAATTCGTTTGAAAATATATGTTGTCTAGAAAAAGTTTCAGAGAACTTTCTGGTTGTTGTCCCAAAATGTTTCTCCATGTTTTTTTTTAATTTTTTTTGCTTGATAGGCAAGCATTTGACCACAATATCACCTGTAAGCAAGAACGTCCGGCTCTAAACAAACAGTATTCTTTAGCAGCTCCAGCCACCGCAACACGCAATACAAACCTGAATCTTACTCCCGACTTATATCTGAAATGAACGATAGATACCAGAAACAAGAGAAAGTCAGAGCGCGGAAGGAAGATGAAGCGCTCACCATCAAGCTAGAAACGGAGTTGATAAACGCTAAAATAGACGACGCTGTCAAGTACATACTGAAAGAAAACTTTACGGTTATCAACGAGATGGCCACCAAACATCGAGTCATAGATGTTGAGAAGAAGAAGGTGCTGCCACTTCTATTTAGTATTGTGAGGGACCGGTTCAAGACTTTTTCTATCTGCAGTGATCTGCCAGTCATGACTATGGTGGATCGATATAGGTGTATATACCCCATCCGTTTAGAAGATCATTTGGTTTCCAACTTGTTTGAGGATATCATTTCTGCTAGGGACAGGGCTAAAGGTGAGTATTTTTTTTTATTACACATCGGTTTGCCCTATGCCCGTTTCACTAACAAGAAAAACTGTCAAACGTCATCCATATATGGTTTCAGAATCTTCTTCTTCTTAGTTATGGCTTCGCAATCTTGTGCATTTAGCCAGTGTCAAGTGATAATATAATATTTCAAGTGTATTTCATATTATAAGTCCCAGTCACAAGTTACAGTCAAAGTCAAGTAAAAGAGTCAAGGTCCAGTCATAGTAAAGTCATGCTCTAGTAAAGTGGTAGAAACTTTACTATAACTTCCATTGGAGTTTTGGAACGAAGGGGAAAATCACGTTTTTCAACTTTGTATGATTTGCCTACACTTATGCACGTTCACTAAGTATTAACGGTTAATAATCCACATTAACACTAGAAGAATCACAGGTTTTGGAAAATTTAACAAAATCAACAACGCCATTTTTTCACTTTCAATTAAAAAATTTTTCAATTCAGAATCATTCTTTTATAATAATTTATTGACAGGAAAGATTATTTAACAATTTATATTTGTCCTGATGTATTTTTTTATGCACGATAGGCAAGCATTTGACCACAATCTCACTTGATGGAAAGTGATGATGCCGAATATTTAACATGCTTGCCTAGAAGGCACCTATTGACTCTTGACTTGTAGACTCCCAGATTATACCGTTCGGGGAACAAAGATGAGGGCAATGAGTTCCACTCCTTCGCATAACGGATGATAAACTTAGAAGCGAAACGCTTTGAGCGAAGTGGATGTATGTCAACTATATCTGGATGACTTTTGACTGTTTGTCTTATACATTATAACTAAGTATCTCGATATTAATTTAATGTAGATCAGTTTTATACCAATACCTTAAATTATAGGATGTGAATGATTCCGGCGCCCGTGACACAAGTTATCGAACTTAGTGTGGGGCTGTGAGTGTGAAAGCGTATATTTATTACTAGCCGTGCCCCGCGGCTTCGCCCGCAATTATCAAGTTAAGAAGTAGCCTATACGTTAATCCTAGGTATAAGCTATCTACATTCCAAATTTCATCCAAAACCGTTCAGCCGTTAAAGCGTGAAGAGGGAACAAACATACTTGCACACTTGCACACTAACACACAAACTCTCAGATTTATAATATTAGTAGGATAAGACGTTTATATTAATTAAAAGACCAATTATTGTTTTCACTCGACATATTTCCAGTTCGCTCGAAGCGATTTCCTTTTTACGTTTATCATCCGTACTGCCATTCAAGTCAAGAGTCTAGAATAGCATTCTACATCTTAGCCGCATTATCACTTTCCATCGGGAGTGGTAGAAATTAAAATCACAAAACACGCATAGCTGTTTCCGCCACCAAAACACAAGACACTCAACTTTTATGTGTTACCTCATAACCTTTTATCTAGGTGAACCGATTTCGATGATTATTTTTTATTTAAAAGCGGGCGCTTCCCATATAATCCCATTTAAATTTGATCAACATCTGACCAGTAGTTTTTGATATTTAACTCTTTTAATATGATCAAAGTTCTGAAGATAAAGCGGTGAAGTCGGTTTTTTAATCTTTGCTTGCGTTATAAGTGTTGCTTGTCTCAATTTTTTATAAACATAATTCTATTGTATTTTATAAACATAAACGCTTTACACACTCACAGCCCCACACTAAGGACTTGTGTCGTGGGTGCCGGAAACATTAACATCATACCCACAATTACAGCTAGATCCAGAAACACATTTTTATTTCATTGCTTAATTTCTTTTTTTCCAGACGCCGATGACTCCGAGCAATGCGAAATAGAAGATATGTTGCAGCAGTTAGAAATGGTAAGAGCAAATTAATACACAATAAAAGAAAATTACGACCCAGTTGGCGGAGTGGACAGGCGTACGCCCTCTGCGCCGTGGGTCCTGGGTTCGATTCCCGGTTCAAATTCCTTCCCAAGGGATATTTGTGCTTCTGGTTCTGGGTGTAATACGTGTGTTATGTGAATGTTTCCGGCACCTACGATACAAGTCTTTGAACTTAGTGTGGGGCTGTGAGTGTGAATGCGTTATTAAATAAAATAAAAATCAGTTGAATTCCCCAAAATTTACATATATACGGTGAAGCTTAAAGTTGTCTTCTGTTCTTTAAAGTCTAAAGTGAATAGGTATCTCCTAGGCAAGCATGTTACATCTTCGGCCGCACCTTCACTTTCCATACCACATCCAAGTTAGTGGTCAATGGTTGCCTATCTAGCATAAAAAAGAGTAAAATATATATTAGTGGTTAGTTGTTTTGCGACACCCATCGCGTCTTAGTTTTTTTAGCAACGCTCATCCCGTCTGAGTTTTTTAGTAACGCCCACCGCGTCTCTGTTTTGTGTACCATTTTCGAGCTTGACTTACTTAATTTATTATTATTCGTAGGCTTTTAGTTTTGTCTTGTATGGCGTACCTGTTTGACTTGCAGTTAGCCAACGACGTACAGTTCGAGGAAGATGATCAAGAAAGCAAAATCAACGAAAAAGAAATCACACACGGCAACACTGAACCATTGTTCCAACAAAACCAGGTAACATAGTTGGGGCTCATATTAGCTTAACTTTTATGACTTACTACCTTATCTATAAATATATAACTAGCTGTGCCCCGCTATTATAAGCTATGTACATTCCAAATTTCATCCAAATCCGTTCAGCCGTTAAAGCGTGAAAAGGGAACAAACATACTTACACACAAACTTTCGGATGATTCTCCTGTTCATGTATATGTGACTGAACTCCTCTTTTTGTTGACCGATTTTGATGAATTTCTTTGTGTGTATTCAGATTCAGGATGGTTAATTAAAAATGGTTATTCACTATTCGATCACATGAATAATGTAAGAAATTACACCCGGAGCGGGTCGCTAGTCTAGTACTATAATTAATATCATTATTATAAATATATACTAGCTATGAAAAGTAAAAAACATGGTTTACTTAGATGACATATTATTTACAATTGTTTTTATTTAAACACCGAATTACTAAACCGAATTGATGAAATTTCAATGGGATCAATCTGAAAGTATACTTTTCAATAAAAAATATATTTTTTTCAGAACTTTTCGTAACTTAACGAATCGATACGATTAGATAACTTTCTCATTAAAAATACATTTTATCGTACGATAAGTAACCGAATCGTACGGTAACTGAGTTATCGTATGGTTCTGAATCAGGTTGTTCATGTATTTTTATTGCATTATCTATATTATATATTAATAATAATACGTGTGCACATATATCTACACCTTTAAAATTACTAAAATTCTTATATTTATACAAAACACCGTCGTTCAATTGCTATACTCTTCTCCATCCTAAGGTAGACAACATTTGGATGGAGAGGAGTAAAGCAATGAATGGAAATGGAAGAGATCGCTCTTAGCGCTAAGGCCGCCTGTTGTTACACTTATTTTCTAGATTATTTATTTTTCCTTGTTATGTATTTGTTAAGGTGTTTATCTATCGAATAACCCTGTTTAGGAATACGTTGAGCGCATGGTCTGGAAGGAACATATCGCGAACAAATATCAGATGCAAGAACCGGCCGAGACCAAAAACGTCAAAATAAAAATCGACGAAGAGAGAAGAAAGAAATACTACATAACGATCAGGATCTTACTAAAGCGCCTAAGGATCTACATAGAGAGGTACAAGCACTACATTGAGTACCCGATTTTAGAATACGTCATTCGAATTGTTCTAGAGGAACGAATCAATAGGATTCTCGTCAATAAAATGGAGAAGATGAAAGCAAAGGCTCTGTATGCGTTCTACAGAAAGTTCTACCCGCAATCTGATGACGAAGAGTTCATAAGGCAGATGTTCTATAACACATGGCATGGGGCGTATAATAATATCGAAGGTATGTACCCTTGAAACTATCAGTAACTTATACACTACTAGCCGTGCCCCGCGGCTTCGCCCGCTATTATCATGTTGAAAAGTAGCCTATGTGTTAATCCTAGGTATAATCTATGTACATTCCAAATTTCATGCAAATCCGTTCAGCCGTAAAAGCGTGAAGAGGGATCAAACATACTTACACACTTACACACAAACTTTCGGATTTATAATATTAGTAGGATACGTCTAGCTTTTTCTTTTTTCATCATCTATCTGCGAGCCAATTGCTTATATTTCCTAAAACTAAACTAAAACTATACACAGCAAAGAACTAAGTTACCTACAAGACATCGAGCCTATAGGTAACTCAAGTGCTCAAGCCCCACCAGTGGGTAGCCCAACCAATGGGTAGCGTTCCCATCATGCTGGTAGCATGATGATCTAGCATGTCTAGCTTGCATCTACTTTGGAGATATTTGTCTTTTTGCAAGCTTTTATTTAGTTTTACCTGTCCCGATGTTTGTCATCAAATCTTGCAAATTAAATTTGATCCACTTGATCCCTGTTACCGATTGAGCTGAAATTTGCATACATGTGTAAATCGCGTGACAATGCAATATTATGATGACATGGTGCTGATCTGATGATGGAGCTGGAAGATGGCCAAAGGAAGTTCGCAATGAAACGACACAACCTCATCGAGTTTGGGCTCATTTGAATCGTCTCGACTAGTAGTTTGACTTTCAATGGTAACCAGGGTCTGATGATGGAGCTGGAAGGTGGTCATAGGAACCCTGTAATGAAACGACACAACCTCATCGAGTTTGGGCTCATTTGAATCATCTCGACTAGTAGTTTGACTTTCAATGGTAACCAGGGTCTGATGATGGAGCTGGAAGGTGGTCATATGAACTCTGTAATGAAACGACGCAACCCCATCGAGTTTCGGCTCGTTTGATTCGTCTTGACAAGTTCTCTGGTTATATAACTTGTAGTCCTCTCTATTTACAACTTGGAAAAAGTTTTTAAAGTATGACTTGTTATTATTATGTAGATTGTATTTACTTATTTTAAATTGAATTATTTTATGTAGTTACTGTATTTTGACATTTTAAAAGTCTCTTTAAAAATAATTTGCTAGTGTATCTGCCGTTATATTGTATGCCTCATAAGGCCGAACATGTAGATTTTTAATGTTACTTTGTAGAACATCTTTCTTGCTTATTTTGTTTTTATGTTTGATAGGCTAGCATTTGACAATAAAATACATCTTTATCTTTAAACTCACTCAGAACATTTTAAACAAGTAAAACTTTTTTTTAAATCAAGCTTTTGTATGCTGTAAATAAAAAATGACAAAAATTTCCAAATTTTATAAGATTACATTTATATTACTTTATAGGGCTTATCTTGTTTCGTTCAGAAGTTCCTATGGTCATTTTCCGTCTCCATCATCAGACCAGCTCCATGGTACCTTAGCACTACTACTTTGTATTGTCACTGAAACTACGTACATACACCAAATTTGAGTCGAATTGGAAATCGGGAAGTGGGTCTAATTTAGCTTGCAAGATTTGATTGCAGACCGTCAGATAACTGGATAGGTGAAACTAAATAAAAGCTTGTAAAAACTTAGTGAAATTAATAGAAAACTAAAAATTGCATAACCACCCTATTATATCAACATGCTTGTCAAAAAGTTATAAGAAAAATGTAGATCTCACATGTGTATATCTTCATGTAATAAAGTACCAAACGATATTTAAATTAAAGATGGAAATAGTTTAAAGAAAAATTTGAGTGACTGGCTCTCAAGTCATTGTTTTTATTTTAATAAAAAATATATAATTACGTTGAATAAATATAATTTGAATTTTGAATATATTAGAATGCGTTTATTAAAAAAAAAACAAATTAATGAAATCTGGAGATATTCAGTCGATAAATAAACGCTAAATGTTATAAATGTCAATAATTCGAATTAAAAAAACAATATAATTTATGTTATAGATGCCACAGTTGGCAATAAAGATGGAAATGCTCCCAAAGGCGGTAATATAGCATCTACAATTGACAACCAGGCTGATGGTATAGCTGTCAAAACCGAACCCGCTACTGAAGAACCATCGGTTGATGCACCTAATGTAGGGACAGTCAGAAAACCGCTGCCCAATACATCTCAGAGTTCGGGCGGTACAAAAACAGTATCTATCAAAGTAGAATCGGTTCCCATGGAACATGCTTCCGTATCTCAAATAAAAAGTAATAAAGACAAGGATGATTCCAATGTATTGGATGTAGCAAATCGGCTTGCAAATGAGGTTACTATTAAAAACGAGCCTGCTGTAACTCGAAAAGAAAATGATAAACTAATTTCTATTGAAACTAGTGTAGATAAACCACAGACTGTTACTAAAATAGATACTAGTAAAGTGCTGACGATTAAAAGGGAACATGATTTGATAATGCAAAACAACCATAAGGTAACAGCAAAAGTTGCAACCTCTGAAACTCCCATACCAGCTGTAAAAATGGAGGTTGCAGACAATTCAGACATTTCTAAAACATCGGCAACAAAAAGAGTTGTATCCAATGTAATTGAAACGGGCAAAGCAAATGCTAATCAAACCAAAGTGAAGTTAGAGCCGATTACAGAAAACTCAAAATCAAATGATACTCCGCTCGCCAAAGATGGTGCTAAGCAAACAGCTGTCGCAGGTAAGACTTGTATTATTTTTGTTATTTTCGTTTTAGAGTAGCTGGATAGGCAAGCATTTGACCTGATGGAAAGTGACGATGCGGCCGAAGATGGTATATGCTTGCCTAGAAGGTCTATACCCATTTACTCTAACCCTTTAGACACCCAGATTGAACAAAGGGAACAAAGCAAAGAGCTCCACTCGCTTCGCTGTACGGATGACAAACGTAGAAGCGAAACGCTTAGAGCGAACTGGAGGAATAAAAACATAAACGCTTTCACACTAAGTTCGATGACTTGTGTCGTGGGTTCCGGAAACATTAACATCACACACACAATCACAACCAGAACCAGAAACACAAACTTTCCTTGGGGAGAAAACTTGTGTTCCCGCCGGGAATCGAACCCGATACCCCTTCTTAGAAGGCGAACACCAGCCAGCTAAGCCAACGGGCTGTACAAGTGTACTATAAGTTGACTTGTAGTTAACTCTTTGTTGTATATTGTAATTGCTACATTATGTATGTTACTATAGTTGTTAGTCTTCCTACAAGAATAATGGTTCAGAAAAAGATTATTTAACCTACATTCAAATATCATGCACATATTTTTTATATTCCAGGCGACAAAAACACTATTTTTTTTATATATTACACTACGTTTTATATATCTTTATCCATATATACCCAGTTTTCTCGCAATTTTACACTGTTTTTGCAACAAAAAAAAGTATCTTTTTTTCAATACCCACTCTCCCCCATCTTTGGTATCCCAATACCCACTCTCCCCCACGCGAGATTGAGTGAGGATCGGCACGTAATTATTAGACGTCCCCTTATATCAGTGAAGTTTAGCCGAGAGCCCGCCCTATTCTTATTTTAATCCCATTGTATATTTTAGTTATTTTTCCTAAATAAATAAAATAAACGTTCAGATACATAATATGTAACCGACATTTAAGAGGCCGGGGAGTCTATGAAACGATCTATAGGCTGTCTCTGTTTAACTAGCAAACTGTGCCCATGCTTGATGCGATAGCACTACCGACCGACAAATTATGATAGGTGCCGTAATACCAAAAATTATGAATGAAAATGTAATGTATAGCCATTGTTTTTTGCATTATTAGTACCTTGAAATAATAATCTATGTTCCTGTTGTAATGACAAAAGAAATGTGTTAGTTTTTATACAAAACGAATAAGTTAAAGATGCGACATTTACGTCGTAATAATGTGTGAAAATCAATTGGTTTATATTTCGTTTTAGGTAATTATTTTAGAATAAAAACTATCCAGGAACCTAGATTAATACGTTTTTAATCTGGATGACAGCACAGTATGGTGGTAATATGCTTGAATTATAAATAATTTCGGTATTACGATTGTATGGGAAAATCAACCTCCGCAGGCCTCTTAAGTCATATCCATATATTTTAATATTCCAGGCGACAAATCCAGTGTAGCATCGAAACCGGCGATTTCAATGCCACTACCAAAACATGTAAAACTTGAAGTGAAGACTGAAATAGATGACGACGATGATATCCTGTTTATGGGAGAATATAAAGAAGGAAATATTGGTATGTAATATATAATTAGGGTTCCGTACGTAAGGATTAAACAGGACCCTATTACGGGTTAGGAGCTTTACGACTACATCTCTATTTGACTAGGCAGCAGATATGACTAGATCGCGCTCCTAACCCCCTATTACTAAGACTCCGCTGTTCGTCCGTCCGTCTGTCCTTCTGTCACCAGGCTGTATCTCATGAACCGTGATAGTTAGACAATTGGAATTTTCTTTTTTAATTTGGAAGGAATTTGTGCTCCTGCCGGGAATCGAACCCAGAATTCACGGCGCAGAGGGCGGAGACCTGTCCACTGTGCTAACTGAGTCGTCGATACAAAACGAATGCAGAATGTTATGTCAAAGTGACGGGATTCATCAAGACTTCACATCAATGAACGGATCAATTATTTGGATATTGTTCATAAAAAATACCAAAATCACGACTGAAAATGAGGGGTGGGGGTAGAAGGGTGAAAATTGTTTAGGATCTATTCTTATACTTAACACATACCTACCTAAATAAAAAGTAGGCAGCTATACAAACGTTGCATTGTTAATATATTAAATCTGAATGTGGGTACTAACAATTTAATTTTACACATACAAAATAATGTTACTTAAGTGATTACTTTTAAATTTATCTTAGTTGTACTTTGCTTACCGGCACTTTATTTTTTGTTTTAAAATTGTGTTTCTCTGTAAGTGAATTTGTAATTCTTAAGAGAAATAAATTCTTAAACCGTATATAAAATAAACATTAAAATCGCTTGAGCCGTTTCGGAGGAGTGCGACAAATACAGTGACATTCATACATATATGTGACATACATATATAGTAAGACGAGATATTTATTTATTAGATTATGTGGAGAAGCGTTTTGCTTCCACATTTATTATGCGAACCGCTAAGTAATGGAACTCCTTACCTGAGTTTGTGTTTCCTGATACTTTCCTTTTTGCCTATACTGAATAAAAAAAAAGATTTTATGATTAATCAATTGAAAGTGACGATGCGGGCAACGGTTATAACATACATACAAAGTTTGATTACTGGTGCCGGAAACATTCACATTGCACATACAATCACAACCAGAACCAGAAACACACATTTTCCTTGAGGAGAAATCTTGTGCTACTGCCGGGAATTGAACCCGATACCCCTTAGAAGACAAAGCATCTCCAACTAAGCCGACGGGCGGTTCACTTACTGGTTTGTTTATTTACTTCAGATGCTGTAAAAACTGAAAGTGACCAGCCAATCGCGAAGGCGTGTTCAAAGGACGATGACGTATTGGTCCTGGAATCTAACTTAGACGTCATTGATCTATCGGACACTGGTGAGGCATTATTAAAATAATAAAAAGTAATACATTAAAAACTTTTTTCAAATCAAGCTTTTACCATTTTTAATTAAAAAAAAGGACCAAAAAGTTTTATAACCAGGGAACTTGTCGAATCAAACGAGCCTTAACTCGATGGGTTTATCTTGTATAGTTCAGAAGTTCCTTTGGCCATCTTCCGTCTCCATCATCAGACCAGCTCCATGGTACCATATCATTGTATTGTCACTGAAGATACATAAGTGCTTCAAATTCAAGTCCAATCGGACATCGTCGATCTAATTTACCTTGAAAGATTATTATTTTTTTCGCTTTGACACTCACAGTCCCACACTAAGTTCTATGACTTGTGTCGTGGGTGCCGGAAACATTCACATCACACACAACAATCACAACCAGAACCAGAAACACAAATTTTCCTTCGAAAGAAAACTTGTGTTCCCGCCGGGAATCGAACCCGATACCCCTGCTTAGAAGACGAACGCGCACACAACTAAACCGTATAACGATTGCACCAAGGTCGTCATACGTTCATGAGTTTCTTTGCCTCACGCCAGAAAAGTACAGACAGAGTGCGCGATAGATAGAAAGAGAAATATACATTTTAAACACTACATAGCTTTTATGCATTCATACTCACATATTGTTTTTGCACTGCCCTTAGGCTTAGTTGAGTTCACCTCAGGGGCATCGGGTTCGATTCCCGGCGGGAACACGTGGGAACACAAGTTTGCTTCCCATGAAAAATCTGTGTTTCTGGTTCTGGTGGTGATTGTGTGTGTGATGTGAATGTTTCCGGCTACCACGACACAAGTCACGAACTTAGTGTGGGCTGAGAGTGTGAAAGCGTTTATGTTTAAAGGAAGCACATTCCACAGTTGAAACGGCATCGTCGAAAACGAGCTGATTGTGGAATTTTAAGCTTGAGGGTTTCTGACGACCCTAGCTTGCTTGTATAGACTAGTGGGCAGTCCTAGTGTCAGGATTTTTAAGCCGCCTGAAGGCATCCGACATGGCTTACGACTAACAACCGGGACCGACAATATAACGTGCTCTCCGAAGTACGGTGACACTCAGTTAAAACTCCCACTAAATGGTCACCAATCCAAGCACTTGGCTGACTGACCTACCGAGTTGTCAAATGTCATAATTTAAAAAATATATATGACTATTCTATGTAGGGACATACTATGAAATTAAAATGAATTTAAAATTAAAATCTTTTATTCACATGGGCTCCAAAGAGGCACTCATGAAAGTTAATGACTCTACTGCCAGATTCGCAAAATAACAGCCATCTAGAGAAGTACCTGGCAAGAAACTCGGCGAAGCTTTTTTTTTCATTCTTTTTTTAAATCATTCTTAATCTCTAATACATAATTATATTAACCTAGGTGTATCTATATTATGTAGTCGCTAGAAAGCGCTTGTGCAGTTTGCCTCCATGCATCCTTGTTATAAATGTAGTCAATTGTTTTAATTTAAGCTTTCTTAAGAACCTGTATACATTTTTATGTCTTTCTCGCTCGCACGATTCACTGATTTTGAGATATAAAACTGACGGTGTGAGTTATTGTAAATGTTGTCAATATAATCCCTAAATAATAATATCACGGATCTTATAAACTGATATTCGTTTTCTTAGCTTTTGGATTGGCGGAGAAAATCGATGTCAAATTGATTTTATATTTTTTTCACTCTTCCTTCGTCTAATTAATAGGTATTTAAACGAAAATTAATTTAAAGTATCCGTTACATAATTATTTAGTAAAGTTATTGACAACATTTTCCATAACTCGCTTCATAATTTTTATTTCTCAAAATGAATGAATTGTGCGAGCGAGACAGACATAAAAATGTATACGGGTTCTTAATTAATGACCGTTTTATTATTGATTTCAACTTTCCCAGTGGTAGGTCAGTTACAATTTTAGGAATTTTCTTTCTTGCAGAAGACAGAAAGGAGAGCTCCACAGAAGATGTCCTTCAAATCAATGTATCCAATGAAGGTAATATATTCTGTATACTTGGCATACACTAACTCTTTAATAGCATGCTGCTTGAGGAGCTGAGCTGTAAATAGCATGCATCCTTAATAATAATCTTCTAATGCATAAAAATCTCGTGACACTGTGTTTGTGGTCGAACTCCTTCGTAACGGCTCGACCGATTTTAATGTATTTTTTTTGTTATATAAGGTATGAGAATAGGTCGTAAAGTATTTTTTGCCCCTCAAAAGGGAGGGGGGGCATTTTTTAATCGCGATTTTAGTTTTCTTGTGTAAACAAAACGTTCTTAGTATGGTATTAAAGTCAGGGCTTGAAATACCGGTAAAATGGTGGTACCGTACCGTTACCGTAGTCAAACACGGTAGCGTTATTATTACTACATGTAACGTTTTATGGTTTACCGTTAATCAATAGGCGTGTTACCGATATATATTTATATAACGTTAAACGTAATTTTATCGGTAAATGTAACGGTAATTGATAACATTATTTCCTGCGACCCATATTTCAAAAAACAAATCAATTTTTGTTTGCTGCTTTGTCGCGATTCGTGTGTTTGGAGTCGTCACTTAAGTGCAGACTCCAAACAATGCTAGCTTAAGTTATTAATTAGGTTACTACTCTCAGTGATCTTAATACTTTTCACTTCGTAACGTTATTTTATTGTTAATTGCTATTCATTGATGACGTTATTTTATTGTTACGATACCCAGGTAACGACAATTTATATTACCGTTATATGGGTATTATTGTGAAAATAACGGTAATTAACGTTACTTTTTAATGTTATTTGGTAACGATAACAAGCCTTGAATGAATTACAAGGCGACCATAAACGTGAAAGAGGTAAAACACTTTTTCTAAACGTGACATTGCAACGCATGCCGGGTACAGCTTGTATATACATATAACTAGTCGTTCGCGCCGAACTGAGATCTCGCGCCTACATTTTGCCTCTTACCACGACGATCCAGTTGGCGCAGTGGACAAGTGTCCGCCCTCTGCGCCGTGGGTCCTGGGTTCGATTCCCGGCAGGAGCACAAATTCCTTCCCAAGGGATATTAGTGCTTCTAGCTCTGGGTGTAATATGTGCGTGTGATGTGAATGTTTCCGGCACCCACGATACAAGTCTTTGAACTTAGTGTGGGGCTGTGAGTGTGAATGCGTTTGTGTTTACTTTTGAGGTTACTTGCTTATTACTTTTATTTTATTCAATAATTGTTTGATTTCTGTATTTGTTGTTCAAGTACAGGATATAACGGATATTATATTAAGTTTCAGCGTTCAGTATGAAGCCGTTTTTTGAGATAGACCCCGGGACAAAATGTTTTTATGTTCACCGATTTCTCCCCCATTTGTGGACCGATTCTCAAATATTTTTTTTGTTTGGTAGATTATACTTCAAAGGTGATCCCATATAAATTTTATCGAAATCAATCAAGCCAAAAGCAAAATTTAAGAGGTAATGTCGATTTTTTAAGCTTTGCTTACGTTTTAATTATCTGTTATAATTTCTTATGGGTTGATTTACCTGAAATAAATTATGTATGAGTCAATTATGACTGTTCTATTGTGTATGAGTCATCTATGAGCCTTTGTAATTTGAAATCCTTCTAATATTATAAATCCGAAAGTTTGTGTGTAAGTGTGCTAGTGTGTAAGTATGTCTGTTCCCTCTTCACTCAAAAATATTTAAGCATTTTAAGCTGAAACTTGCATATAATATCCGTTATATCCCTTTATTAAACATCAAATACAAAATTCAAATAGTTATTTTGATTGAAAAAAGTTGTAAGCAATTGACTTCAAAAGATTTTCTCTATCAAAGTGGCGCGACATCTCAGTTTGGGGCGAACGACTATTGTATGCAAATCGTTCAAAGAAAAAACACTTGATTTTCGTTTTCGCTCCAAAACTCGGATATAAATTCTACTAATTAATTAATAGTTAAGTCTCGACTATAGAAAGAAAGAAAAGAAAGAAAGAAAAATGCGTTTATTTTACACAAAATCACAACACAGAACCAGAAACATAAGTAACTAAACAAAGATAATAAAATAATGGCATCGAAACACTTTGTTTGCTATGCTGTGAATTTGTGCATAAAAGGAGTAAGTTCAGCATTGTGCTGCGAAGAGAAACCTCGCAGCGCTGGTTTTCAACTCACTCCCTCTCTCGATCATCGGCGAAAAGTAGAAAGCCTCTCAATTTTATACAAACTGCATTACGGAGAGTGTTCAAAGGAATTGCATGATCTTATTCCCGCATCACTGTTCTACTACTGAACATCTAGGCAGACGGCAATGCGGCATCCTCTAATGGTAAAAATACATACCATTCGCACGAAGCGTTTCGCTTCCACTTTCATTAATGAGAAATGCATAAGAATGGAACGCCCTGCCGTCTACTGTGTTTCCCGAAAGTAAAATACGGGGTTGTTCAAGAAGAGGGTGAATAGGTATTTACTGACCACGCGTGCTCCATCTTCGACCGCATCATCGCTATACATCAGGAGAGATTGTGGTCAAACGCTAGCTTAGTCTCAAATAATAATACTAAAGTTTTATGAACTAGGACGCGACTGGACCGTGATTATTTTACTTGACTTTGACTGAGACTATGACTTAGTATAAAATATTAATTAAATTGGAGTGCTTATTACTTCAATCAAAATCAAAACCGTTTATTCACATGGGCCCCAAAGAGGCACTCATGAAAATTAATGATTCTACTTGACAATGGCTAAATGTTCATATTTAATCATGGAAATTAAATAGTTCCAAATTTCACACAATTATGTTCAGCCGTTAAAGCGTGAAGAGAAAACATACTTTACACATTTACACACAAACTTTTGCATTTATAATAAAAGTGTATTATTTTGCATGTATGAAGAAACATTAACTGTTTGGGCGTAAATCATATTACAATAAAAAAAAAATAAGTCCGTCAGTTAGATTAGCAAAAAATATTGAATATATTCTTTTCTACCGACTTCACAAAAAAGGAGGAGGTACTCAAGTCGACTGCATTTTTTTTTATGTGTATTACATTTTAACTTCGTTCCACGTGAAACGATTTTGAAAATTTCGTTTAAAAGACGTTGCTTTCCAATTGGTCCCATTTAAATTTGATCAAGATCTGATCTGTAGTTCTTGAAATATCGTCAGTTTAGTAGGTACATCTAATCTGATCAAAGTTCCGAAGGTAAAGCGGTAAAGTCGGTTTTAAGCTTTGCTTGCGTTTAATTATTTATTTAACAAATCAATTCATATTGACAAAGAGCGTCAAAGTTCGGGAGCTCGTGACGTCACGCTCAGGAAAAAGTGTACTGAGACGTGACGTCACGCGGAATTTCAACTATATCTTGTAATTTTTGTTTAACTGACAAAACAACCCACATTTTCGTCATTTTTTGTTTAACTGACATAATAAAAAAATGTGTTCAATATTTTTTGATAATGTAAATGACGGAGTAAATAGAAGTCTTCTAGCTTATTAGCGCTTTCGCAAGCTTCGCTCGCTCATGCTCCGAAGTATCATCTACCACACACACATCTTCCAGTCACAACGTCAGGGGTATATTGTTTAATAATTTAAACGCAAGCAAAGCTTAAATAAACGACTTCACCGCTTTATCTGCGGAACCCTTGAATACTGTAGAGAATGAATTAAATACGCATTATTGAGAATAACTCAAAAACTACTGGTCACATCTCGATCAAATTTAAATGAGAGCACATGGGAAGCACCAGATAGATAGATATATTCTTTATTGAACACCTTAAAATAACAAAGTACACAAATAGGAATGACAGTAAAAAATTATATAAGTGTAACAATAGGCGGTCTTATCGCTGAGAGCGATCTCTTCCAGACAACCGTTGGATGGAGAGGAATAACGCAATATAATAGGACGTCGTTCTACGTTCATAAAAGATTAGATAGAAGAACAGTGATTAAAAACAGAGGATATATAAATAATAAATTTACATACACGTAAACAGATACTATATAATTATAAAATACTAAATATTTTTAAATATACAATACATACATATACATATATATATATATACATATAATAACACCAGTTTTCA
Organism: Lomographa bimaculata; assembly: GCA_948107665.1. Classification (NCBI taxonomy): domain Eukaryota; kingdom Metazoa; phylum Arthropoda; class Insecta; order Lepidoptera; family Geometridae; genus Lomographa; species Lomographa bimaculata. Next base: position 7,785,138 of record OX403610.1, on the reverse strand, counting down.
AATAAAAAAAGAAAATCAAAATCGGTTCAGTCACAAAAAAACGAGGTAACACACATGAAGTCGGTTAAAAAAAAATGAACTGCCCGTTGACGTAGTTGGGTGGCGTTCGCCTTCTAAGCAGGGGTATCGGGTTCGATTCCCGGCGGGAACACAAGTTTTCTCCCCATTGAAAATTTGTGTTTCTGGTTCTGGCTGTGATTGTGTGTGATGTGAATGTTTCCGGCACCTTAGTCGAACTTAGTGTGGGGCTGTGAGTGTGATTGCGTCTATTATTTTTAAAATTACTTAACTGCATGCATTAAAGCAAGAATTGGCTTCTATATTGTACAAATAGTTGTTTTTCTCTATTTTTAGGTGAATTTGAGTGTGCTGGTGTCGGCCTATCACAAAATCTTAACCAAGATTTCACCATAGATGTAAGCATTACAGTTTTGTTACGCTTTTCGTTGGTTCTTGAGCGCTGGTTGATGTCTAAGGGTTATTTAAACTGGGTTCCAAGTTTTACTAACTTTGTAGTCGACTAGTTTCGGACAAATTTGTTGTCCTTCATCAGGATGAGTTCACGTCGCCAGTCACGCGCCGAGGCTCGAGCCGCTCGCCTCTGGGTTCCAATATTCTATGATTGTTACATGATGAATACTAAAACTAGTAACTCAAAGACCTCGCGTGTTGTTCAATATGGCTGAAATTTGTGTTTTACACCCATATCTCACTCATTTTGAAAAATTTCCGAAATGAATCGACAAAAAAAAATATAAAAAAAAAACTGCCCGTTGGCTAAGTTGGGTGTGCGTTCGCCTTCTAAGCAGGGGTATCGGGTTCGATTCCCGGCGGGAACACAAGTTTTCTCCCCAAGGAAAGAACAATGGCGAACTCCCATACATCATTTTAGTTGAAGTAAAATAGCATCGTATATAGATAAAAAAATATCTTACGTAAGGCCCGTTGCCTTCTGAGCTTCATTTTAAAAGAATTGTCGTTTCAGAAGGCCTAGTTATAGATATATTAAGCAATACATATTTGTAGGTTATGGCTCAGCACACTTTGCCGATCTCTTTTTGAATACGCCAACAGTTCTGACAGTCGTGAATTCGTGATAAAAGCCCATTCCAAAGAGCCACCACTACGTTTTAACCCAAGTTTTAGCTAATATATTATTACTTGACACTGGCTAAATGCACAAGATTGTGAAGTTAATATTAAAAGAAAAATTAAAAAAAAAACAAACGTCAAAAGTGAAAACGTCATTCATACGACAGTTTGGTATTGCCATGACATTTGCTTTTTCCCCTTAAATGTCGATGACTGCAATCGCAACCGCACCTGTTTTTAGAAAACCTGTGAATGACCGACGGATTCTAGGCAGCTGATGGTTCATACATAAGTTACCATGGTATTTTTTGTTTTATGGATACATCATAAGCATTACGGCTTAGGAATATAGAGATGCACTAGGGTAAGGCAATGGACATGGTAACATCTTATTATATAACCACAGCATAGACAAAAACAGAAAAATGAAAAATGGTTGAAAGTAATCGTTTTGTTTCTTTTAATGTGTATTTTTTTACCTGGCTTCGTTTGCCTTTTCTGTTGTATTAGTAAATCTTTGTAATTTATTTGAGTGAATTTCGTTAATTTCACATTTAAATACGATCAAACATAGGCCAACTAAAATGTCGCCATTGTTCTTTGTGTTTCTGGTTCTGGTTGTGATTGTGTGATGTGAATGTTTCCGGCACCCACGACACAAGTCATTGAACTTAGTGTGGGGCTGTGAGTGTGAAAGCGTTTATGTTTTTATGTAGCGTTTATAATTATCGAAACTGCTCACAAAATTTCACGAGAATAGGTTGAGAAATCCGACCAGAACAACCGGAAATCTGGACATACGAAAGCAGTTTTGCCCCAGCTGAAACAGAGATGCTTCGCTCGCGCTTCGCTCTTGCTCGGTCAATTATATACGTGTATATTTTCGCAGTAATTTCCAATTAAATTAGCACTTGATTTTAGGTTTTGGCGCGAAAGTGAAAAAATGTTATCGATAATGTATTATTTTCCAACACTCGTGATTCTTCGAGTGTTAATGTGTGATAATGGTGGAATATTAACTATTTATAGTTGAGCGTGCACGAGTGTAGGAAAATCATACAAAACGTAATTTTCTCTTTCGCTCCAAAACTCCAATAGAAGTTCTAGAAAAGTCTCTACCACTTTACTAGGGCATGACTTGACTGTGACTGGACCTTGACTATTTTACTTGACTGTGACTTATGACTAAGACTATATTTATGAAATACTTGTACTCAATTAAACTTATAAAATATTATTTACTTGGCACTGGCTAATGCGAAGTCAACATTTAAAAAAAGTCATGTTAAGGATCCTTGTGTCCGGACAAGAGGAAGTACTTAAAGAAATCCTACTAATCCTACTAATATTATAAATCCGAAAGTTTGTGTGTAAGTGTGTAAGTATGTTTGTTCCCTCTTCACGCTTTAACGGCTGAACGGATTTAGATAAAATTTGGAATGTACATAGATTATACCTAGGATTAACACATAGGCTACTTTTTAACTTGATAATAGCGGGCGAAGCCGCGGGGCACGGCTAGTAATAAATAAATTTATTTTCATTGACACTTAAAATTTTAGACACAACTAACATTGCATTACACATAATGTTACTTATGGTGAGCCCTGACTCCCACAGGAAGAATCCCACTAGGATGAGTCCTGTGTCGTGGGATTCAGTCTCTACCAGTATTGTACATACACTTGTATATATTTCAATTGTAAATTATTATTCAATCGGATGTCTAGGCTAGATGTGGATCAACTGTCGACATCCAATAAGACGCCTAGGCCGCTTGAATGTATTATTTAGATCGATGTGAAACGACGTGGTAAGCCTTCTTGAGAGTCCGCTGGTCGGCACTAGGCCTTCACCTAACAGCCAAATACCAGGACTGATTGGGTTGAAAGGTCTAGTTGCCAGTAATAACTGGACTTATAAAGAAGTTAAAAATAAACGCTTTCACACTCACAGCCCCAGACCAAGTTCGATGACTGGAGTATATTTTTTCTATCCCCAGGGATATTTGTGTTTCTGGTTCTGGGTGCGATTTTGTGAGTGATATGTAAATGTTTCCTGTACCCACGATAAAAGTCTTTGAACTTGGTGTGGAGCTGTGAGGGTAAAAGCGTTTGTTTGTTTGCGTTTTGATGACTCTGTCGTGGGTGCCGGAAACATTCACATCACAACACAACCAGAACCAGGAACAATTTCCCTTGGGGAGAAAACATGTTTTCACGTTGAGAATCGAACCCGATACCCCTGCTTAGATCCAACTAAGCCATCGGGCAGTTCAGATGCACGGGAAAAGTCGCAAACAAAACCTTTCGCTGTAATATTTTGGCTCTGTTAGTGGCTATGTGGGGAGATGGAATGGTCGTAGCTGCCTTTAGTAACAACAAAGATAATTTATTAGTGAGTAGAATTTACTTAGTGACAGTGTGTCATTGTTCAGTTCAATCGTTGGTAATTTTGACAATATTAAGTATCTGTTATTAAAAAGAGGGTGATTGAGAGACGCATACCGCGGTATCGTTGGCGCTGGTCGAGTAGTCTGAATGAGAATTCAGGCAACATGTTTTGTTTGGAGTTTAAAGCTTTATGTTATCTAGCTTTAGCATACTAAGATTACGAAACCGGCGATAGCAATGATACACCGGCGAGATTTGCTGTTTTTTTATGGTGGATAGAGGTACCTATTCACTCTAGACTTGTAGACTCCCAGATTATACCGTTTGATTATACTGTTCCCTGAACGGTACAATCTGGTTGATGTACCGTTCAGGGAACAGACGCAGGCAATGAGTTCCACTCCTTCGCTGTACGGATGATAAACGCAGAAGTGAAACGCTTCGAGCGAACTGGAGGTATGTCCATAAATGAACCATAAATGGATGACGTTTCACAGTTTGTCTTGTTGTTAGATGGTGAAAAGGGCTTTTTTTTACGACCAATAGGCTAGCATTTGACCGCTATCTCGTCTGATGGAAAGCAACGATGCAGTCGACGGTGGGACATGCTTGCCTAGAAGGTATCTGTTCACTCTTGTCTTGAAGATGCCTATGTTATACTTATCGGGAAACAAGAACGAAGGCAGGGTATTCCACTCCTTTGCAGTTAGCATAATGAAAGTTGTGGTTCTAATCTGAGGAATATTTTGAACGCAACTCTTTTATACTAAGATGTCAAATGTCTAATGCGGAGAATGAGAACCAAGAGATTTATAGGCGACAACTGGCTGATTGCAAGGCCTTCATCGTCGCTATATGGCAAGTTTGTCGGAGCTTATGGGACACAACTCTATCATCGGACAACCAGACTATCTGCATTGCGACGTCGCGTCGTTATGCACCTTTTTCATAACGCGCGAAATGCTTTTGTAAATATAATAGTACTAGCTGCGCCCCGCGGTTTCACCCGCGTTGATAATGATGAAAAGTGATGATGATGAAAAATAGATGTTGGCCGATTCTCATAGATACCGGATAAGCACAAAAAATTTCATCAAAGCCGTTTCGGAGGAGTATAGCAACGAAAACTGTGACACGAGAATATTATATATTAGATATACATCATCTCGTTCGGAGGGAGACAGACATAAATTACGCAAAAATATATATATATAAGAATTGTATTATTTTCGAATGTTCATACCTCTTAAATTGTTTAGTGTGTAAATGTTTTTTCTCTAAATATCAATATGTCCATGCACTGTAAAGTGACATTCTTAAGGGGCCTCCGGTAGTTGGTTTGCCCATACAATCGTAATACCGAAAGTATTTATAATTCAAGCATATTACCACCATACTGTGCTGTTATTCAGATTAAAAACGTAATAATCTAGGTTCCTGGACAGTTTTTATTCCAAAATAATTACCTAAAACGAAATATAAACCAATTGATTTTCACACATTATTACGACGTAAATGTCGCATTTTTAACTTATTCGTTTTGTATTAAAAACTAAACAATTGTTTTGGCATTACAACAGGAACATAGATTATCATTTCAAGGTACTATTAATGCAAAAAACAATGGCTAAACATTACGTTTTCATTCATAATTTTTGGTATTACGGTACCTATAATAATTTGTTCGGTCGGTAGTGCTATCGCATAAAGCATGAGCACAGTTTGCCAGTTGAACAGAGACAGCCATAGACTCGTTTTACAGACTACCCGGCCTCTTAAATAATAATATTTTTCTGTATGACAATAATTGAATTCTATTCTATTCTCTTTCCATCGGGTGAGATAGCGTTTAAACGGCAAACGCATTCACACTCACAGCTCCACACTAAGTTCAAAGACTTGTATCGTGGGTGCCGGAAACATTCACATCGCACACACGTAACACCCAGAACCGGAAGCACAAATATCCCTTGGGAAGGAATTTGTGTTCCTGCCGGGAATCGAACCCAGGACCCACGGCGCAGAGGGCGGGCACCTGTCCACTGCGCCAACTGGGTCGTCGTATAGTGTTCAAATGTTTACCTTACTCGATTAAAATAAAGTGTCTGAACTACCGTACTCGATTTTAAATCTGCTAGTATCCCCGTCATATCAAAAGAAAAACAAATCTCCCCAAGGGAAATTTGTGTTTCCGATTCTTGCGTATATGATGTGAATGTTTCCGACACTCGCTGTATAAGTCTTACTAAGTACGGGGCTGTGATCGTGAAAGCGTTTGGTTTGACTTCTTAAAGTCCTTAGGACCTACGCCAGCTGTTGGGCCTTAGGACTAATGATGCTAAAATAAATATTTTATAGAAGTATTTACATATACTGATTCTTGTTCTACCCACTGTATTTAAAAAAATAAAAAACCGAATTTGCAAATACCCGTACCGAGTAAGACGTTGGTCTCTATGGTTGAAATGATATCCCAGAAGGTTACTTACTGGCATTTTACTAATTTCCGTATAAGTTTGCATTTTTGTGCCTTGTACAGATGAAACTAGGTATAAATAAGCGAGATATACATTTACAAACAAAGGAAATTGGGACCCAGCGAAATAACTAAATTGTTTTGACACTAAATGCTTAATAAAGGTGTACTAAATATCAATAACACTAGCTTGGCGAATGATATATATACAAAAATATTGAATACGTTGTTTAGCTGTCTATTGCACTATGTTATGATAAATATATAATTTCGTTATAGGTTTGTTCATAAATCGTCATGTTATCAACGTTATGAATATAACAAACATACACACGTCTGCTAGTTTGTTGACTGTTTGTTTTGAATTGTTTTTTTTTTTTTTTTAATTTGTGACAGGCTAGTGTTTGACCACTATCTCACCTGATGGTAAGTGACGATGTGATCGAAGCTGGTAAACACACTAGACCTGGAATACGCAGGCTCTCAAGGATAACTGCCTTGTTACTTTTATTGTTACGATAGACATGAAAGAAGCAAGAACTAGCAGTAATAGTGTTCTAAATAGCCAGCCGAACAACGTAAATAAGTCACATAGTCACATATATTTATTAAAATTATTTTATTTAATTACAGATATCGCCTAACAAGACTACTACAGCTGCCCCATCAACTGCAATCGAAAATAATAAAAGTAATTTCTTGTTTTATATATTACTAGCCGTGCCCCGCGGCTTCGCACGCTATTATCAAGTTAAAAAGTAGCCTATGTGTTAATCCTAGGTATAATCTATGTATATTCCAAATTTCATCCAAATCCGTTCAGCCGTAAAAGCGTGAAGAGGGAACAAACATACTTACACACTTACACACAAACTTTCGGATTTATAATATTAGTAGGACTACCGCCCGGCGTCACTCGGGTAAAAGTACCATGAAAAACACAAAAAGCTATTATTTCACACCCACGATCCCGCACAAAGTTAAATGACTTATGTACAGGAGCCCTAAACACCAACACCACAACAACATTCACATCACACCAGAACTAGAAATACAAACTTCCTGTGGGGAGAAAACTGTGTTCCCATCGGGAATTGAACCTGGTTTCTTGAAGGCGAACGCAACTACGCCGGGGGTCAGTTCAAAGATCAAAGATAATAATATTATCGGCTAATAAATAATTTTAACGCAAGCAAACCTTAAAAACCGACTTAACCGTTCCATCTTCGGAACCCTTAATCAGATTAAATGAATTAAATACGCAGTATTGAGGGTAACTTAAAAACTACTGTACAAATCTTGATCAAATGTAAATGGAACCACAAGGGAAGCATCAAGCTTTCAAATATAAAAAAAAACATCCAAATCGGTTCACCCAGAAACAAGTAATGAGGCAACACATATTGAAAAAATAAAATACAGCCGAATTGAGAACCTCCTTTTTTGTAAAGTCGGTTTAAAAAACTGACACATTTAGATCCTTCTTATATAAGTTGGTCCAAAACATTGACGATCTTATACGCATGTGCAGCATGTTGATGAATCCGGACCCGGCGTGCTTCCGTAAAACTTATTTTACGATTTCTCCTAGACTATTTGTCCAAATGATATACAGTTAAAGGCAAATTTTATCTACATGAACCACGTAAGATGATAGAATTTATTTTGATAAGGATTAATAATGGATATCTCAAAAAACCAACCAAACACTGGCCTCTATTTTTTCTGCATTTTAAGAAAGAAAAGTAATTTTTCTGGGGTTATTATACATATATAATATACATACATATATCGTGAACTTTTTTGTAAAACTCATAAAGGCTAACATTTTTGCCTTACATTGTATTCACTTATGTCTAAAGGTTTAGTCAGCGTACGCAGATAAAGCGGCCAATTGGTAAATTTTTCTCCTTCTTGTCTTACGAATATTGTTATTTCAAACTGAAAACTTACTTTTATCCAAATAAAACACAGCCTATGACACTCAGGGATAGTGTTGCTATCTATTAGCAAAAAAAAAACTGAATCGGATCGGTGGTTTCAGAGATTACCTTTTACAAACAAACAAACTTAAGGTTTTTCAGGGTGGTCATAGAAAAGTGACAGAGATGCCACCTCTTTTGCTCAATGGAATGCCGTTGGAGAGAGTGGAGGAATTTAAATATTTAGGTCATCTCGTCACCCCCACCTTGAAGGACGGCGCTGACATTGAACGGGAGCGAAGGGCGCTTTCGGTCAGAGCGAACATGGTAGTCCGGAGGTTTTCAAAGTGTTCGGAGGAGGTGAAAGCTACCCTTTTTAGAGCTTATTGCACTTCCTTCTATACCAGCAGCCTGTGGACTGATTATACGCAAAGATCGTACAGCGCCCTGCGCGTCCAGTTTAATAACGCGTTCAGGATGTTGGTGGGGCTCCCTCGCTATTGCAGTGCGTCGACAATGTTCGCATGCGCACGTATGGATTGTTTTTACACCATAATGCGCAAGAAATGAAATGAAATGAAATGAAATGAAATGAAATGAAATGAAATGCAAATGAAATGAAATGAAATGCATTTATTTGCTTCAAGTGTAGGTATAAACAGATGTAAGGTTAAGTGTATCAATATAGTTCACACACTTGGTCATAATAGTGACATGCAAATATTGATTTGAGGGCTAGGTAGTTAGATATCTTTATAGCGTCATAATTATATTTTTAAATATTGTTAATATATTCTATATGTGGCCCAATTACAATAAGTGAAAATGGAAAAATCATCATTAAAGTTATAATGTCAAGAGTTGTCAAAATTTCAGAATATTAATGTCAAAGATAATAATAAGATAAAAATGTTACTAAAATATAATTATGTCATAAGTTATTACAGTCCCACGATTGAATATAAGTATAATTTTAATGATGTTTACAATTGTCAAGAAAGTCATTTACAGTGTAGTAGGTTTTTTCTAGCAGCCATTCTTTGAGTTTATTTATAAATTTGCTATACGGTAAGTCTTTGATACTGATGGGTAATGCGTTATAGATTTGACCACATCTAGCGTAGCAGTTCTTTTTATACAAAGTAGTTTTAGGCACCTTTGGCAAAACAATCCTATTAGGATCTCTCGTATTTCTGGGAAATATCTCACGAGCCTGTCTAAAATAATTTGGATGTTGTTTGACAAATTTAGCACATTCAAATATATACATGCTGGGCAATGTTAAAATTTTAAGTTTAATAAAATATGGTCTGCAAGATTCCCAAGGGCGTATTCCAGCTATAGCACGAATACATTTCTTCTGCGCTATAAACGCTTTGTGAATGTCTGTGGAGTTACCCCAAATAATGAGACAATAGCTTAAGACAGAGACATCATAAGAAAGCAACATCACTGGTGAGACGTGTGCGGGGGAGCCACAACAGCATGCTGGCCGTGATATCAGATAGGTTAGATTGCCCTTACATCAATCATTGCCTTGGCCTGCACATTGCACACTGTAGGAATTAAGTGATGTAAGTATAGGTAGTATTGTTATATAAATTATTTCTCGACATTTTAATTTTATTATTGTAATTTAAATTTTTAATTATTAATGATATATATTATGATGACAATGTGATTCCTGTAAATTAATTTGTGTATATGAGTCTTTGTTACTTGAATAAATGATTATATTATTATATTAACCTCTGTATTATATTAGTATAGGCATATTTTGTTAAGTCTATTTGACATCTAGTTCTTTGACGTAGCGCAATATAGACTTAAGAATAGTCATAATATCAGTCGTGTTCGATTGAGTAGGCTCTGGCTACGCACACTATAAAAATGTTCATGTATACGATCTGCAACGCCTACAAATAATGAAGATGCGTACTCGTGAAGTGGAACGTCTAACAAAACGGACTCGAATTTTAAAAGATCGGTCCAATTTCTCGATGACTCAAAAGGGTTAATAGAAAAATTAATGGTAAAACTGGTAGGCTTAGTTATGAGCGCGTTCGCCTTCTAAGCAGGAGTATCGGGTTCGATTCCCGGTGGAAACCCAAGTTTTCTCCCCAAAGAATATTTTTGTTTGTGATTTGACTGTGTGATGTGAAAGTTTCTGGCACCTATTATACAACTCATCGCACTTAGTGTGGGGTTGGGAGTGTGAAAGCTTTAAGCTTGCGTTTTAATTATTAAACAAAGCCAACTGCACTGCATTATCTTCTGCACCCTTGATCAGATTAAATGAATTATTGATGATAACTCAAATGATAGTCAGATCTTGATAAAATTTTGGTCCCATTTAAATTATGAGAAGTAGAACAAGAATTTTCAAAATCGGTTAAGGCGTCTGCGAGTAATCGGTGAGAGTAATTGTGAACCTCCTTTTTTGAAGTCTGTTAAAAAAGGAATGTCTTCCAATTATCAGACAATTAGGTGATCATAAAATAATATGAATCAATTTAAATTTCAGGCGCGCAAACTGGCAATGTTTCTTCGGTCGGCGAAGTGATCTGTCTCTCGGACAACGAACACGAGTCTATCGAAGTCAGCGATGACGAAGATCCTCAAGAAAATGATACCAATAAGAAAAGCTTCACCGCTATTGCGTCCCTCGAAAATACTATCGAGGGACAATGCACTACCGCTGAACAAATATTAACTGACAATTTCGATACATCCAGCTTAGAGGCTGTCATGTTAGATGACAAAGTAGATGCTATCGTAGGTCCACAGACTATACCTAAACTAGAACAAATCGTAGACGAAGTCGCTTTGAGAAACGAAATAATAAAAATAGCTGATATGAAAGTAGGAAGGACAAATTTCAGTCCTATTAGGGATCATAAACCAGGAGCATCCGATACACAGACTGAGAAGCCGAAGGACAAGGATCATAATGAAGAGATAAGTAAAACCTGCGCTGAAAGAAATGGCAATTTTTTTGATGAGGACACGGACGAGACCATTGAATCAATACAGAACTTTTTAAATATGATATAAGTCTTCTGTATAGATCTACTTTAATGATTATGAAGGTAAAAAGGACTGATGCGATAATGCAGTAAATACGCGTATTTTGGAGAAATTTTAACCATTTTCTATAATGTACGAGTGCTAACTGGAGTAGTGATGCCGTCACGGATCTCAAAATGAGACGAAAATAATAATATATTTTTACAAAAATATACAAGGTTGTTTACTATTAGCTTTAGAAACGAACGGGGTTATTTGCAGTCAATTCCTACATGACGTATGACTTTCGATCTTAGACAAGCTTACCTAGATACAAGTCGTATAAGCATACCGCTCTGCCAATTTACAAGACAAATTTATAAAAACTACTAGCCGTGCCCCGCAGCTTCGCCCGCGATTATCAAGATAAATAGTAGCCTATGTGTTAATCCATGTGATAAGCTATGTAAATTCCAAGTTTGATCCAAATCCGTTCAGCTGTTGAAGCGTGAAGAGGGAACAAACACACTTATACACTTACACACAAACTCTCTGATTTATAATATTAGTAGGAAACTTCAATAGTCGAACTTAGTCTGAATATAGCTATCGATGTGTGAAGTGCTCCATAGTAAATGTCATCCCGTGCTGTTAGCGTGTCCAATAAGAAATCAACCACCTGAAACCTTCAAATAATGGTGTAACATTTCACAAGCGCGTGTTTTTTTTTGTATTTACACTTACTAGCTTTGCCCCGCGGCTTCGCCCGCGTTTATTAAGTTAAAAAGTAGCCTATGTATTAATCGGGAACCTAAACTATCTTAATTTCATCAAAATAGGTGTATTCGTTACGGAGATACGTGGTGACAGACATTCACACACACACAAACAAACTTTCGGATTTATAATATTATACATATATAGATAGATAGATAAACTCTTTATTGAACACCATATTTGTGACAAAACAGAATAGAAAATAATGACTTACAAAATAAGTGTAACAATAGGCGGTCTTATCGCTAAAAGCGATCTCTTCCAAACAACCTTTGGATGGAGAGGAATTACGGAATAAAGTTGGACGTCGGTGTTCTAACATAACAAAATAGTAGGATCTATTTAAATTTGAATTATAACCGGAACCTAAACCATCAACATTCTAAATTTCATCAGAATAGGTTAATTCGTTACGGAGATACGTGGTAACAAACATTCACACACACAAACTTTCGGATTTATAATATTGTAGTAGGATCTATTTAGATTTGAATTATCATCTCTAGATTTTTGTTTGTCTAAGCATATGAAACAATGACCGACCATGCTGGTGGTCAATAGACATTGGTGGTCAATAGATATGTCAACAGCTGCTCTTATAGAGCATATTTTAAACTATTGGGGGCAGTGACCGTCCCAAAGGTCAATGTACAGAGCAGCTGTTACATGACATACGATATATTGTAGGCAGTGACCGACCGCGAGGTCAATGCACTCGGCTACTCCGTTGCTGGATATTTCTGAGAATCAGTACATAGATCCACAAGGTCAATCTACAGATCAGCTGTTGGCATACGACGTGTTGGGGGCAATGACCGACCGCGAGGTACAGAGTAGCTGTTGACATACGACGTATTGAGGGCAGTGACAGACCGCGAGGTCAATGCACCCAGCTACTCAGTCTTGCTGGGTACGTAGGTCAATGATCTATATACCTACGCGGCCTTGAACTGCACTGCACTAAATACATTGTAGATTTATCAACCGTTTCATACAATGACCTCGTTCGTTTTTTGAAACTAATAATAAACGACCTTCAATATACACTTCTCTGTAAATAACAATACACTAAATTGATATACTCGTTAAGTAAAAATTTTAAGAAATCTATAAGGAATCTCGTGATTATATCTATAATATATGTATATACTCTAATATATATAGTCTTGGTCACTTAGTGATGGTTTTTGAAGTTATACTTGAGTGATATATTTCTAACAGACACGTAACGGATAGATGGTTTCACCTGCGCACGCACCGCTTCAGCTCAGGCGAGGACGGTCAGGTGACGGGATGAAACTTATTTGATTCTTTTATTAACCTGGTATCTATATTGTAATATCTCGGAACTTAATCGCGCTAAAAACTATTTTTAACCGACTTCAAAAAAAAGGAGGAGGTTCTCAATTACACTGTATTTTTTTTTATGTGTGTACCTCATAACTTCTTTCGTTGTGACCCGATTTTGATGATTTTTTATTTGAAAGCTGGTGCTTTCCATGTGATCCCATTTAAATTTGATCAAGATTGATCACTAGTTTTTTAATTATCGTCAAAAATGCGTGCTTAATTCATAAAATCTGGTCAAGGTTCTAAAGCGGTGAAGTCGGTTTTTCTTAAGATTTGCTTGCGTTTAATTATTTATTTATCTCGACGTCTCGGCCGAGTTGCATTGGCCATGTTCTCGAGAAGACTGAACGTAAACGTCGAGGTAAATAACAATAGTTTATATCGCGATTATGTCCCGAGATATTACCTAAACTATTGGTATATGATTTTAAAATATAGATGTTTGATCTCTATTATCTTATTAAAACAGTTTCTTTTAAGATTGATGATCCATGTCTATGATACATTTAATGTAACATATTATATCGATGTATGATGTCTTATGAAATATCACTTAATGTGTTATAGAAACTGTCGGTTTGCAATAGTATAAATATTTAATCACAAAAATAACAAAACACGATATAGGACATACAACTTATCACTAACAGTCTTACTTATAAAAATGTCGCTAAGCAATGCTTAGCCACCTCTTAGTTAAGCAGCTCTTAAGCCCATAATCAATTATTAACTTTTCTTCACTCATAAATTAGCCGCTGCTTAGTTGAGGGACGCACAGAGAATCGAAAATAATCGAAATTTACACGGTCGCCACAGATTATAACCAAAATAGTCGACTAAAAGTGAAATTATACGAGTAGAGTTGTCAAAAATGTGGCTTTATTAATCTATTGAAATGAAAATAAAAGAAAGGTGACATTCAACGGTTGTCAAAGTAAACAATTTTGAATCTTACGTAAAAAGTTTTGACACATTAATATTGAAAGATATAAGACCCGCCATCTTGCCTCTTAGCAAGTTTTAAACTAGGCAATGGCGGTGTTCAATTTTTTCAACTATTTAAGCATTACTTAACGCTAAATCGCGTTTATGAGTGATTTTTTTGCTAAACTGTAGCTAAGCAATTGATTAAAAATTAAGAGGGGTTTATAAGTAAGACTGTAAGCTGTACCTATTGTTGTTGACATATAAATTTTTATGACATACAGAACCTACACTAAGAGACAATCTTGTGTTGAACATTCATCACAGGGTTTATATGTGTATAACACATAAAAAGTATCTTCTAATATTCATTTTGAATACCTTGCGTCTGATACATCTTTCACAATTTAGACCGATTCTTGTATTATCGATGTTAAGTGTTGTCTATTATAATATGGCTTAATAGTTTCTGATTATATCCATGTTTAGTGTATATTGCAATATTGCCCGTTTCCAACATTATCGATGTTTAGTGTCTATTGCAATATTGCATGTTTCTGATAGTATCGATATTAGTGTTCAATGCATATGCCCGTTTCTGATATAATATCTATGTTTTGTGTCTCTATTTCCCGTTTCCAACATTATCGATGTTTAGTGTCTATTGCATTACTGCATATTGCTCGTTTCTCAATTTTTTGTACAAAATATCGAGAAACGAGCAATATGCAGTAATGCAATAGACATAAAACATCGATATTATATCAGAAACGGGCGATATTCATTAAACACCAAACATCGATATTATCGGAGACGGCGATACTAAATATTGAGAAACGGCAAAATCAAATATTGTAATAGACACTAAATATTGAGAACTACACTAAATACTGTCTGTTTCCGATAATATCGATGTTTAGTGTTTAATGCGTTTGCCCGTTTTTCCGATATAATATCGATGTGTAGTGTCTATTGAAATAATGCCCATTTCCGAAATAATATCCATGTTTAGTTTGTATTGCAATTTTGCATAATGCCCGTTTTCAATAATATCAACGGTAAGTGTAAATTGCTGTATTGCATAGTTGATGGCGAAGAGACTTCTTACTGCAATATTATATGTCGCGTAATTTATTTTAATTTCTTGATAAAATAATCAAGCCACGAGTTTGTTGCATTTGAAATCTTCTGTTTTAGTCAAAAGGGTTAAAGTTGTGAGTAGTTGTGATTTGAATCTCTATTTTAAAGGTCTAAAAACTCGAATAAATGAAAAGTCAAGACAAGTGTCAAGTGGGACTCACTCGGCTGTCTTCCATTTACATTATTTTATGTGTTCCTCGGCCACATCACTTACCAACAAGTAATAAAGAGGTTAAAGCATAGTTTAGCCAGCTGAACATAAATACAAATAAAACATAAACGATTTCACACTCACAGCCCCACACTAAATTCGATGACTTGTGTCTTGGGTGCCGGAAACATTCACATCACACACACAAGCACAACCAGAACCAGAAACAAATAATCGTTAGGGTGAAAACTTGTGTTTCCGGGAATCGAACCCGATACCCCCCCTGCTTAGAAGGCGGACGCCCATTCAACTTAGCCAACGGGCAGTTCTAGAAAACATATAAAACATTAACTTCAATTATTTGTGTTGTGGGTGTGCCGGTGTGGTCACACAGAACCAGTAAATGTATGTTCTTTTTGGGAATTGAACCTGATACCCTATGCTTAGAAGGCGGACGAGCACCTAACTAGGCAGTTAGGAACAACATTACCTACAGATTATGTAGTCACCGTTTCGTCTACGACGGGCTTGAGCGTCCGGTAAATGTAACATCGTGATCCGTGATCGTAGAGATCCGCGCTAGATAGTTTTTTTTACTTTTACCACCGAAGAATCTGTTGCCAAAAAAGGTTTCGAGTCGGTAGTGGGCCTAGCCCAGCGTGTTTTCAACTCTCGTTAACATTGGTTACTTACCAACAAATTTACAGCGTCCGCGTCCGTTTCTTTCGATCTGTTCGAAACAAATATTCCTGTGTGGCACAGCCTTAAAAAACAACTTTTTTGTATTTATAATAATTATGCACGATACAAGTCTTTGTACTTAGTGTGGGGCTGTGAATGTGTTTGTTTGTCTGGTCCTTGGCAGCTCTCGGTTAGCTTATAAATGGCCGAAGCTTCATGTTGAGGTAGGGATTCTTTTTTGATACAATGCATATATATATTTTATGATATAATAATGTTGCTACTTAAGTACATTATCATTTAATTAATTCATCCATGTGTAATGATACCGTTTGCAGATCTTTAGTGTTGGTAGCGGCTATATTTCTTCGTTACCTGTTTTAATCTTTTCAAATCTGATATCTCTATAATGTGTAACTTAAAAATATGCCAAAAAACTTAGTAAGTAGGTACATAATTATAAAATAAGTTACTTACTATACCGACTGACTTAAGGCGGTTTTAATAAGGTTTAATTTTTTTTTTATGCCTGATAGGCAAGCATTTGACTACAATCTCACCTGATGGAAAGTGATGATGCGGCCAAAGATGTAGCATGCTTGCCTAGAAGGTACCTATTCACTCTCGACTTGAAGACACCCAGATTGTACCGTTCGGGGAACAAAGACGATGGCAATGATTTTAATAATTGCAAGAAGCGATCAAAATTATCCAATTATCTTTTAGTGCCATATTATGTGCGTTTCATGAAGCATTACTTTTACTTATAGGTTGTTCAGTAACTGAAGAGAAAGTCACTTATTATTATTAATATTAGTACTTATAATTTATACAGTTTGTTCTGTGGAGGTTTAGCGATAACCACATATAATATCCTAATGATATATTGCGATGTATTTGTGTACATTTAAGTTTTAGTTTTAAGCGAAGCGCTTTATGTTATTTTGTTTTATAATTTAATTTAGTTACTAAGTTCATCATCATTAGCCTGTATTGGATCACTGCTGGACATCTAGGCCTCTCCCAATGCACGTCGCTCAGCCTAATCTTGTCTTCAAACATAATACGTACGTATACATATACGTATAATCAGGATCAAAATGCACGGCCCTACGAGCTAGATTGTTAGCTCCTAAGATACTGTTAAGACAGTGAAGCAGTATTTTAGGACATATCATAAATAAAGAACAATAATCACAATCTGAATGAAAGAGCCACCTCTCTAGTTAGTGGATAAGTGGATAATAATAAATCTATACAGGTTAATATCCTCCAAGAAACGAAGGCTGCACGCCACTTCTGTGTATTCCCGAGAAGTATTTAAATTTATTTTTTTATCCAACTTCAATAGAGGAGGCGGTTCTCAATTCGTCGAAATCTTTATTTTTATTTATGTTTCCTCAGGACTCCGTAATTTATAAACCGATTTGAAAAATTATTGTTTTGTTCGAAAGGGTTCTAATTTGTGCCATTACAATTTGATGAAGGGAAAGAGAAGAAGATCTGATGCAGTTTCGGAGATATTTGCGATTGTTAGTTAGTTTGCGGTTATTAGTTTTTTAAACTCGAATATAATATTATCAGAATGTAAGTTTCATAAAACGATGAGCTATGGGTGCAGCGAACCGCTTCATATTATATATTGACTACTTCAAGCTAGAGTCATTATAACTGCTACAAACTGTACGCATTTAGCTCGAACGGATGGCGAGCAATGACGCGAGCGCGGGCACGGGAGGGGTGCGAGCACGCCGGTCCGTGCGAAGCTAATTTCTGGCAAAGCGTTTCTGGCAGCGACAAATAAGATCTATGAGATCTATAGAGGGTAGAGACTGGCGTTTTAAAAAAAACGTTATAATTGTTTAACACTTCCTAATGTTAATTTTTTGTAAAGTATGAACTCAGTGACTGATTAACACATTATGTTAAGTACAAAACCAGATCTAGGATATATGTAATTATACTTTTTGTTTCTATTATTGTTATGTTATGGCTGAGTTTAAGTAAAACTTAACCAGTCGCTTAAAGTGGCATGGTAAATTTAGTTTATTAACCTAGTTAAGTTAACAATTGCTTTTTTTATACTTTTTACTAGTACTTATATTTTTTTCAACTTAAGCTACTTGTATGTATTGAATTTATTAAAGTAACAATAATAAAATGACGGAGAAGTGTTTTATTTCATACTAGCCTTTCACCGCGGCTTCGCCCTCGTTTATCATATTAAAACGTAGCTTGTGTTAAGTTTTAGGTATAAGCTACGTACATCCTAAATTTAATACAAATCTGCTCAGCAAACTAACATACACATTTATACACAAACTTTCGCATTAACATTATAAGTGTGGTATATAAAAGCAGGTGTAGTCAAGCCTAAGTCAAGAATATGGAAAGAAATTTCATTTGGTTATCAACCAATCAAAGAGTTATTATAATATCTTATAGTCACTCTCTCAGTTAATGTTTGTATTTTAAATAAGTAACATAAATAAAAATCTTTTTATTTAGATAAAAACGTAACTTATTTGTAACACTCCATGTACATAACTAGCAATAGCAGTAGTAATGTTGTAGTAGGAACACTAGTGTGTAAACTCAGCATCTTACAGTCTTACTTATAAAAATGTCGCTAAGCAATGCTTAGCCACCTCTTAGTTAAGCAGCTCTTAAGTCCATAATCAATGATTTACTTTTTTTCACTCATAAACATTAGTTAGCCGCTGCTTAGTTGAGAGACGCAAAGAGAATCGAAAATAATCGAAATTTACACGATCGCCACAGATTATAACCAAAATAGTCGACTAAAAGTGAAATTATACGAGTAGAGTTGTCAAAAGTGTGGTTTTATTAATCTATTGAAATGAAAATGAAAGAAAGGTGACATTCAACGGTTGTCAAAGTAAACAATTTTGCACCTTACTAAAAAAGTTTTGACACATTTATTATTGAAAGATATAAGACCCGTCATCTTGCCTCTTAGCGAGTTTTAAACTAGGCAATGGCGGTGTTTAATTTTAACAACTATTTAAGCATTACTTAACGCTAAATCGCGTTTATGAGTGAAATTTTTGCTAAACTGTAGCTAAGCGATTGATTAAAAATTAAGAGAAGTTTATAAGTAAGACTGTTAAATTACAACTAGGCTCATACAGGTGGTTTATAAATTAACTAAGCTGATCAGTAAGTAGGTATGTCTCGTGTACATGTATAAACCCTAACTCCTAACTAGGTAGCACTGTGTGTAGGATATCAGTGCCCTCCCGCTATCACACACAAAAAAATAGGTACATACTTTACGTTATGCGTTATATACGTTTCTCTTAAGTACTCGGTTATGGAGATAAAAGAGGTCGGTACAACCAGAAATCTAGTCTAGACCAAAAGACATTTATAACTCATAAATATGTCTTTTCTCTCGGTATAATTTGAGAGTCTTCAAGTCTCGAGTGAATAGGTATCTTCTAGGCAAGCATGTCCCATCTCGGGCCGCATCATCACTTTCCATCAGGTGAGATAGGAGTCAGATGCTTGCCTATTCAGCATAAAAAAAAAAATATACTACTACTAAATGGGGGAACTGGGTCTTACGATACAACATAACTATATATGACGGGACATAGGAGCAGTACTTCAGCTCGTGGAGCCGTGTGTCTAATATATCACATACCATGGATGGCTGATACAGCATTAACAACATTAATTTCAGGCTAGAAAAAATCCAATGATGCAATTTTAGGCATCATAAAAATGGGCTCTACGCTGCATTCTTTTCTATTTTTAGATTTGGTCATTTAGTTATCTACATTACATCGTCTCTCAAAAATCAACTACGAAAATAGCATTAAATAAAACAATGCATGATAATAGTTAACTTTATTCTTACAAGTTCATACTTAACTAACACAATTAAACATTTATTAGTAATCCTCCAAATCATCTTCATCAAGATCACCGATATGGATATCATCTACATTGAAATCTACGCCAGTGACGTCACCGTCCTCGTCACCTTCGTCTTCATCATCAACATTGCCAACATTATCTTGGACTTGTCCACCTTCACCACCGTTAACTCCATCAGCATTTTCACTATGACTCCTGTTACTTCCTCCCCAGTCGTCTCCCGTCTCATCCCAATCATCAGCGACAGCATCGTACTCCATCGTCTCGTCTTTACTTATCTCGTTGGCTAATCCATCACAATCGCTGCCATGCACTTCGTCGATAACTTCAAAGTCTCCGTGCAAGAACTCTTCGTTAGAACTCGAGGCTTTAACTTGAATATCTTCAGGCTTTTTGTCTGATGCGTCATCGTCGTCCGTGATATCGACTGTCAGGTTTCGATCGCTGTTACCCACATATATGACGTCATCGGAATCTACGGGTATATTACCCTCCACTTGATCTTGTTTTTCCTCGGACTGAATTTGCTTTTCCCCAGCCTGAATCTGCTTTTCCTCGGCCTGACTTACCTTTTCCGCGGCCTGACTCACCTTTTCCTCGGCCTGCATTTGGTTTTTCTTCGCCTGAGCTTCCTTTTCCTCCGCATCCTGTTGTTGCCAATTCTTATCCAGCATATTCACATTGGAATGTTCAATGAGACTATTGACGTATCTCTTGCGGATGTTTTTAGAATTTTTCATAATATTTTTCGGCTTGGGCACCGTGAAGTGCATCGGCTTGAAAGTTACGATAATTCCGCCTGAAAACAATGGACAGTTGAGTTAGGAAGTGCTTTTTTTATATAATTGAGAGACAAATCGAGGAAATTGCTGGCCTAATAGTAAGCGTCATGCTTGCCCATTACAGTGAAGTATCACCCACAATTTTAAACTTATATAGGTCAAAATCCAGCGCGACCGAGCACTGCGCTCGTCACCATGAGATATGCGATGTTGAATCTCTCCAAGTCCTGTAATTTCTAGCAATGGTGCGGTCACCGACGTAAGGCCTCTGCCTCGAATTTAGCGGGCAGCGGGGCGGCGACGGTAGCGGCGCGGGAGCGGCAGGATCTTATGCGTAAAATCAAATGGACCGGTTCTCGAAAACAGCGGCGCGGCAGCGGCGCGGGGCGGGCAACGAGCGATACACTCCAACCAGCGGTGACCGCTCGCGCACAGCGTCTGCATTCTAGGGTAGTGTTGTGCAATTTTTTTAGTGACGTGTCAAAATGTCCTTGGATGTGCAAGAGCAAATAATTTCAGCAATCTTTGAGAGGAGACCCGCCTTCTAATTATCTTGCCCTATAGTAGGGATCCATATCTTCTTTTGCCCACAATAATTATAAATTCGAATCAAAAAAAATGTTGTCGCCGTTGTTCAGACATTTCGTTCTCGAATAAAAACAAATATCTCGACAACACAACCACGAACACTACTCTACGCCGCTATAGTGCCGCGCGATCTACCCGCTTGTTTGGAGAACAGGTCTGCGTTGCCCGTCCCGCTCCCGAGGAGGAATTACACGAGTTAGTTCCACCATGACCTTTTTACCATCTAACAACAAGACAAACAATCAAACGCCATCCATTTATGGTTGACATACCTCCAGTTCGCTCGAAGCGTTTCGCTTCTACGGTCATCATCCGTACAGCGAAGGAGTGGAACTCATTGCCTGCGTCTTTGTTCCCCGAACGGTATAATCTGGGTGTCTTCAAGTCTCGAGTGAATAGGTATTTTCTAGGCAAGCATGTCCTATCTTTGCCCGCATCATCATTTTCCATCATATGAGATAGTGGTCAAATGCTTACCTATTCAGTATAAAAAAACGCAGGTGAACTCGGCAAAAGAGTCCTACTATTTGTATATGGCTTACATTCGATACTCGTGTTGATGACATTTGTCTATCTATAACCTATATTTTCGGTCTCTATTTTATGGAATACACAGAAGCCATTATTTAAAATAATCGCGCTTATGTTATCTGGACCATAGGAACGAATACATACATACAATTTCTACCCAACAATGGAATGTTTCTGGTTCTGGTACTTATATATATTTATTCAAATTCACAATGAGTTTAGACATTAATATTAAAACATTTCTAATCATATATTACATTAAACTAAAAACTAAATTAAATTTAACCAAAAAAAAAACTATAATTAGCTATAAATATGTACAAAACTTAATCTAATAGACCGCAACCAGTAGGCAAAGTACCCAAAATGCTGGTAAGCTATGTGTTTTTTTTTGTTCTAGTTGTATTTGTGTGAATGTGTTTCTGACACCCACGATACAAGTCTTTAAAAAAAGTGCGGGGTTGTGAAGGTGAAATCGTGTTTAGTTCTCCTTTACACTTTATTTATCCCATCAGCTCAAAGTTCCCCTTCCTTTTGGCTTTGCCATAGCCGGGTACAAATACGATAATTTTGCGAATCTGGCAGTTGAGTCACTAACTTCCATGATTGCCTTTTTGGGGCCCATGTGAATAAACTATTTCGGTTTTGGTACTTACTGGGTAATTCAATTGGAGTTTTACAGAGCTCGTCAATTTTCTCGTAACTCTTGAAGGAAGCTATGAAAGTCGGCGCCTGGAAAACAAATAATTAATATACAATATAATACAACATTGTTGATAGTACACCCAAAAAAGTTACAAAATTAAAACTACGAAATTCATTAAGGCAGTACAAAGGGCGGTATTATCACTTTTAACGATTTATACCACACAACCTTTGGATGGACAAAGATTGTAATAACAAAAAGCAAGTAGGTCGGTGAAGGTGTACAGTATAAATATACACAAATATAATTTGATAAAAACTCACGCACATTTTGAACTTTTAAATTAAAATTAAAACGGGAACTAGCGTGACTTACGCGTTGTCGATGTATAAATCGACAATTGTTTCGGCTTCATTCGGAAGCCTTCTTCAGGATGAGTGCGGAGCGCTCGCCGTCGCGTCCCACCTCGCACTGCGAGCAGCAGTAGTTTTTTATTCTTACCTTGGTATACTTTTTCAGCGATAACCAGCCGTGTTTTTTATTCTTACCTTGGTATACTTTTTCAGCGATAACCAGCCGTGTTTTTTTATTCTTACCTTGGTATACTTTTTCAGCGATAACCAGCCGTGTTTTTTTATTCTTACCTTGGTATACTTTTTCAGCGATAACCAGCCGTGTTTTTTTATTCTTACCTTGGTATACTTTTTCAGCGATAACCAGCCGTGTTTTTTATTCTTACCTTGGTATACTTTTTCAGCGATAACCAGCCGTGTTTTTTTATTCTTACCTTGGTATACTTTTTCAGCGATAACCAGCCGTGTTTTTTTATTCTTACCTTGGTATACTTTTTCAGCGATAACCAGCCGTGTTTTTTATTCTTAACTTGGTAGACTTTTTCAGCGATAACCAGTCGTGTTTTCTATTCTTACCTTAACAGACTTCTTCAGCGATAAACAGCCGTTTTTTTTATTTTACCTTGACAGACTTCTTCAGCGATAAACAGCCGTTTTTTTATTCTTACCTTGACAGACTTCTTCAGCGATAACCAGCCGTGTTTTTTATTCTTAACTTGGTAGACTTTTTCAGCGATAACCAGCCGTTTTTTTATTCTTACCTTGACAGACTTCTCCAGCGATAAACAGCCGTTTTTTTATTCTTACCTTGAAAGATTTCTTTAGCGATAAACAGACATTTTTTATTCTTACCTTGACAGACTTCTTCAGCGATAAACAGCCGTTTTTTTTATTCTTACCTTGACAGACTTCTTCAGCGATAAACAGCCGTTTTTTTATTCTTACCTTGACAGACTTCTTCAGCGATAAACAGCCGTGTTTTTTGAGGTATTCCTCTAGTTCGGTCCTACGAGGCGGTTTGGGTCGACCGAATACGCGCGCCAACTTCAGATCGCTGTTAGTCAGACGTTTCGATATGTGGTGGCACAGGAACTGAAAGAGATAGCATCGCGTAAGAGATCGCGCGAAGCGTTTCGCTTCTACGTTCCACATCCGTACGGCGAAGGAGTTAAAATGACTGTCTTCATTGATCTCTGAACTATTTACATTTTGAACTATTTAACTTCATATATATTGAACTGCTCATTGCCTTAGTTGGGTGCGCGTTCGCCTTCTAAGCAGAGGAACCGGGTTCGATTCCCGGCGGGAGCACAAGTTTTCTTTCCAAGGAAAATTTGTGTTTCTGGTTCTATGTGTGATGTTAATGTTTCTTGCACTCGCGACACAAAAGTCAGCGAACTTAGTGTCTCACAACAGATATAACTAAACTAATACATATGTATAATATAGTTAGTAGGTATATATACAATGAGATTGTGAGAGCCTGCTGCCTGATGTAGACCTGTATTACTGGTCTTCAGGAAATGATGACATTTTTCTCATGTAAGTGACGTTTCGCCTTTCTTGATTAATAAATTGACGACCCAGTTGGCGCAGTGGACAGGTGTCCGCCCTCTGCGCCGTGGGTCCTGGGTTCGATTCCCGGCAGGAGCACAAATTCCTTGCCTTGGGATATTTTTGCTGATGGTTCTGGGTGTAATGTGTGTGATGTGTATGTTTCCGGCACCCACGATACAAGTATTTGAACATAGTGTGGGGCTATGAGTGTGAATGCGTTAAAAATGCGTTTTTAAATTCTTTAAACCTAAACCTACCTTATTGAATTCATAAATACACCCTTCTACATCCCCCATTTCAAAAATGCTTTTCAATAGCGGTGTACTTGGATTATTGAACTCCTGAGTGACCTGAAAACAAGAAAAAAACATTTTTTTATCTGATATCAATCTAATAGAACAGCTTATGACTGCTACCTCTCAGACGATACACGCCTAGAACGGGATTGACACTCTTGTGGAGTGTAAAATAATTAAACGCAAGCAAAGCTTAAAAAAAAACCGACTTCACCGCTTTTTGTCTTCGGAACTTTGATCAGATTAGATGTACTAAACACGCATTATCGACGAGAAAGAACTACTGATCAGATCTTGATCAAACTTAAATGGGACCACATGAAAAGCACCACCTAACAAAAAAAAAACATCAAAATCGGCTTACAACGAAAAAGTTATGAGGTAACTTTTGAAGTCGGTTAAAAACGAGAACATCGTCAAAGTAGTCATTATTACGCATTATTGACGATATTTCAAGAACTACTGATCAGATCTTGATCAAATTTGAAAGGGACCAATTGGAAAGCAATATCTATCAAATAAAAAAAAAACTACTTACTATTTTTTATTAACAACTCATAAATTAAACAGTCCGTCGGCTTACTTGAGTGCGCGTTCGCCTTCTAAGCAACCCCTGCTTCGATTCGGATCGGGTTCGATTCCCAGCTGGAACACAACTTTCCTCCCAAAAGAAAAAACGTACGAGATAGAGTTATGCATGCGAAAATAAACCTTGTACAAAGAGTATTAGGGTGTTTTACCATTGCTGTTATTATATCGACTTCTTGTTTCAGCGCCTCCTGGAGGTTCTCATTGGATAGTTGGTACTGCGGCATTTCTTCCAGTTCATTCAGATGTTGCCGTTTTTGTTCTGAAACACAATCACTACATATAATAGAATATATTTTTTGTATTTTGTAATAATTATTATTATTAATTACACACATAATCTATAGTATACTAGCCGTGCCCCGCGGCTTCGCCCGCTATTATCAAGTTAAAAAGTAGCCTATGTGTTAATCCTAGGTATAAGCTATGTACATTCCAAATTTCATCCAAATCCGTTCAGCCGTTAAAGCGTGAAGAGGGAACAAACATACTTACACACAAACTTTCGGATTTATAATATTAGTAGGATACGCAAAAGAAATACAGTTAAAAACTAAAATAATGATAAAAGTTGTGTACAATAGGAGATTGTATGTCAGTTGAATAGGTATCTTCTAGGCAAGCTTGATCCATCGTCGACCACATCGTCGCTTACCATCAGGTGAGATAGTGGTCAAAAGTTTGCCTATGATTAATAAAAAAAAAAAAAAACAAGTTCTGTACGTCACGAAGATTATACATAACCGACTGGAAATCTAGATCTTCCAGACTCCTAACAATCTGGTGCATACACCTGCTAACCCTGGACAAGCTTAGCTGTCCTATCATATACAAATTAAAGATTTTATAAAATAAAACTTCTTTTAACCGAAGACGTGCACCATATCGAAATATCCTCTTATTTTTCTTATGACATAATTTAAAAATGATAGAACTTACGCATGTGTAGCTTCTTATCTGAAAAGAACAAATATAATATTTTATTAATAATGTATTTATGTTTCAAAAACAAACACATTGCTATTATATTTCATTTATAAGCTACTTGTTTAAAACATGCTTTTAGAAGTCCGCTATATTGGATTTAGTGACGTCACTTTATTTTTTGGGTTATTCTCAGCAAGCCCTTTCAATTGATACCCATATTGTAATAACTTGTTCGCCATCTTGGAGGTCCCGCCATATTGGTATAAGAATGACGTCACATAGCTAAGCATGTATTGTCATCCAAAATAAGCGTGTACACCAAATTTCAGCTCAATCGGTTGAAGATAACTGATTTAAAATTGAGTTTTAAGTTGCAATATATGTATATTATATACATTGCAAGTTAAATAAAAGCTTGCAAAAACAACAAACAGTTGAGCTCTTTATATACAAGGTTACTTTGAATTAGCGCTTCATACTCCCAAGTCACATTGACAGTCGAGTCACACGAAGAACAAGAATTTACGTGTTGGATAATTAGTTTTAATCGTAGCTCGGCAATTTACAAACTTATCAAAAAAAAAAAATGTTTTTAATATTTTTTTTTCTGTTGCATTGTCGATACCCGTCCCCCTGTGAAGTATGGAGCGCTAATTCAAAGTAACCTTGTATATTCATACATAGTTAAAGATAACACGTAGTAATAAAAAAGTATAATTCAAAATAAAACCGAACAAATGCGAGTCGGACTCGCGCACGAGGGGTTCCGTACCATTATCTATAAAAACGGCACAAAAATCATGTCAGTTGTATGGGATGCCCTTAAATATTTGTTTTATTTTAATTTAATCATTTATTGCCAATGTAAATATATAACTTAATATTCTGTGAATATTTCAAGCGTCTACCTGATGCCGTTATCAATATCAAGCAAAATTGACCAAAAAAATCGCGTTTGTTGTATTTGTTGTTGCCCTTGTAGTATTTGTTGTTATAGCGGCAACAGAAATAAATCATCTCAATACTCTCATCATCATCGTGAAAATTTCAACAGTCTAACTATCACGGTTAATGAGATACAGCCTGGTGACAGACGGACGGACAGCGGAGTCTTAGTAATAGGGTTTTACCCTTTGGATACGGAACCCTAAAAATTACTTAGTACTGTGCACCCTATTAAAAATGATGAATAAAGATTTTTGTTTATATAGCATTAGCCATGCTAGACAGAGCTATAGTAGTAAATTTACTACTATAGTTCTATAGAAGTGAATTAACTTTTGTTACACACACATCCTCACACTAAGTTCTATGACTTGTGTTCTACCAAACAAAAAAAGAATAATCAAAATCGAACTACTCTGTCAAATCAAGTCAAATCAAATCAAATCAAAATCGTTTATTCACATGGGCCCCAAAGAGGCACTCATGAAAGTTTATGAATCTATTGCCAGATTCTCAAAAAATAGTGTGTTTATATTCTCACCTCCTTTGACGTGGCTCGGGATTTTTCCAGGCAGGACAGGCTGCAGTTTTCTATCCTTTTTGGATTTTTTAGACGATACAGAAGCTGCCGCTGAAACAAATAATTAATAGTGATACATTTAGAAAGGAAAAATTATCTCTTGAGGCGGGGTTTGAACCCGCGGCCATAGGGTGTCAATGTGTGTGTGTTAATGCTATACAACCTGTAACAAAAAGGTGTAGTAATACTTGGTGGTGTGTATGTGTATCGTGCCGGGAATCGTCTGCCAGAGAACGAAAGTCGAAATAGGACATAATTTTTTCTGTACAAAAATTAAAAATTATATCTTTCAAATAATTTTGACAACCCTACAATTACATGTGCGCAATCGGAGATACTTGTTCCGTACAAAAATTAAAAAAATATATTTTTGCCTATCTAACGGTTTCATCTGTGGTGCGTGACCTTGACCTTTGTTATGGCCACCACTGTCTGACGTCTAGGTCCAAAGGTTATGTGGTGTAGAACGGTAGCTGATGAAATAGGGTTGCAAATGACATAATTTTTTAGAATATTATACATGGTGCTGCCGCGAATGCAGAAGTTCCTTTTAGACTCCATACATTTAGCTAGATGTGTAACTTGAGTGTTACTACACCTTTCTGTTATTTGAACACTATCTAACCTAACAGAAAGTGATGAGTGATGAACTTGTTTTAGTATTATTATTTTTTGTAAACTATCGTTTATATTATTTTTCATGATTTAAATATTTGCCTTTTTGTAATTTATAATAATTAATGTGTTGTTGTCATCTATTTATTTCATATGTAATCTCGCAAAATTTATTGAATGTAGTTTTCACCTATAATTATAATGACAGTTACTCGTTACACTACGATGTTTTTAAATATATTGATTGTAATAGTGTATGTTATAACAAACGCATTCACACTCACAGCCCCACATTTAGGCCTATTTTGTCCCGGGGTCTATCTCAAAAATGGCTTCACACTTACGTATAATAACCGTTATATCCTGTACTTGAACAACAAATACAGAAATAAACAATTATTATATAGAAAAAGTTATAAACAAGTAACCTCAAAAGTTCTCTATGAGGCAATATGAAGGCGCGACATCTCAGTTAGGCGCTAACGACTAGTAAATTATTAAACTTTGTTTTGTACAGTTGGATAGACAGACGTACGCTTAGTAATAAGGTTTTGTAAGCACCCTTGTGTAAAAGACCCTTCATCTTACATCGACATTTATCTCCGGTAGGTTGCTATACAAATATCCTCCGATGAGCACTTTACTACATAAGATTTTCGTTTGACATTTTCGCCATATTTTTCTTCCCTCTGACGTTTCTCGCGCCGATCCCGACCTGTCAGTTCTGTCATTTTACGTTCCAATACTCGCAGCGCTCTCTAGTGTGCTAACATTTGGAATAAGCAATTCTAAAACGAGTATTTTGTTCTCACCTCCTTGGAATTGACTGTGGTTAGCACCAGGCAAAACAGGCTGCAGGTTATTAGATTTTTGAGACGGTGGAGGCCCTACACCTGGAACATATTTATTGATTTATTTAATAATTTTGCACAAAAAACAGTACAAGGAGGACTTAATGATAGAATAGCATTTTCTGCCAGTCATCCTAGAGGTGCAGAGATGATGTAGTAAATACATTTTAAAAATAAAAGAATAATAAATGACGACCCAGTTGGCGCAGTGGTCAGGTGTCCGCCTTCTGTGCCGTGGGTCCTGGGTTCGTTTAGCACTCATTCCTTCCCAAGGGATATTTGTGCTTCTGGTACTGGGTGTAATGTGTGTGTGATGTAAATGTTTCCGGCACCCACGATACAAATCTTTGAACTTATTATGGGGCTGTGCGTATGAATGCGTTTGTTGTTGTTTGTTAATCTTTATATATTTAACTAGCGATCCGCCCCGGGCTGCGCGGGTGCAGTTTCCGGTGGAATAAAAAAATGTTACATACATACCATGCCCTAACAATAACGAACACAATAAAAAAAGAATCAGCGAAATCGGTCGAGCCGTTCTCGAGTTTTTGTGAGAATAACGCAGAACAATTGATTTGTATATATTTAGATTATAACGCCTGGACCGATTTTTATGATTTTTTTGTGTGTCTTCAGGAGGAGTATTGAAGAATGGGTTAGATTCAAAGTAGCATAAAAATAAAAAATAATAATTTTTCTTTCTATTAGGAATACGTCAACAGGATTTGGTATAGTAAAAGGCAAACATAAACATGAAAGAGGTAATAATTTAGTCAATACATTTTTAGTAGCCTACCATAGTGTGAATGTGGTAAAATGTTTTTTTTTTACGAGGCATTGCAACGCATGCCGAGTATACCTACTTATTACAATAAAATTTATAGTTTTTTCTAGCGATGTACTAACTAACCCTTTACATAACTCTGAGGATAGCGCTGTGGGCTACATTATTACTAATACCTATAATATGTAATCTTTGTTTTTTTTATTATTTATAGTATAGCTGTTTGTTGTCCCACAATAAATAAAAAAAAAAACCGACAAAATGTGCCTCGTTGCAAACCAAGGGTTCCATACAACCACACCAATACACAATGGCTCTAGTCGGACATACATTTGACATGTTTCTAGAAAATGTTTAGCCTACGTCTGTCCTTCTGTACAAATTAACTCTTCGTCACAATCAAACTCAAGTGTGGCGTGGTCCAGTCATAGTCAAGTTATACCCTAGTATATTGGAAGCTTTATTATTGCAAAATCATTCAAAAAAAAAATCTTAGTCACAATCAAACTCAATTAAAGAATCGCGGAGCAGTTATGGTCAAGTCATAACTTAGTATATTGACGGAAAGTTTATCATTGCAAAATTAATCAAAACAATTCCAAGTCACAAACAAACTCAAGTAAAAGTGCCACGGTATAGTAAATCATAATAAAATTTATTGGCGGAAACTTTATCGTTGCAAAATCAGTCAAAACAATTCTTAGTCACAATCAAACTCAAGTAAAAGTTTCGTGGTCCAAACGTAGTCAAGTCACAATCAAACTCAAGTGAGAGTCGTGTTCTAGTAATGGTCAAATTATACCTTAGTTTATTGGCGGAAACTTTATAAAGGTACCACAAGCTATTTTAAAATGCTTACCAAGATTGTTAATAGGAGTTTTTCCTACAGCTGCACGCTCTGAAACATTCAATAAATCAATTAATACATAAGTGCTATTCAAATATAATATATTCATTACAGAGACATGTATGCTCACACTATAAGTACATACAATTGCTTTTAGCAATTATATAAATGGAAAAATAATATTAAGGAGGCAGAAATGTGAAAGTGTAGGGCATTTTTTTTCAGTGTTGCTCTAGTTAGCATAATGTGGTGAAGAGGTCTCATTTATTAGTTATTTAACTTTACGTTTTGTGCAGACAGAAACACAGGGCTTAGTAATAGGGTCCCTTTTGCACCTTTTAGTTACGCAACTATAAAAAACGATTAAGAATTTTATTCTCACCTCCTTGAGCTGGGCTGGGATTTGTACCGTGCAAAGCAGGCTGCATTTTCTTCTTTTTCTTAGATTTTTGAGATGGTAGAAGCGCTGCCAATGGAACATAATATTGAAAAGTGGTAACGTTATATAAACCAGATTAATATATCAAGAGGATTACTGAAAAAACTCTTTATTCAAACAACATTAACCTCCTAGTCATTTCTGCTTTGACTTCGCACGACCAGAGCAGCCAGCGAGCGTCAAATAGTATTTGTTTTTGTAAAATGAGTCAAAATAAGACTGTACAGTCTTGCAGTCTTAGTCACAGTTAAACTCAAGTAAAAGAGTTATGGTTACGACGTAGTCAAGCATAAAGTCGTAGTTAGTATAGTGTTGGAAACTTTACGAAGGTAGTTTATGAACTTATTTTATAACTCTTACTTGATTTGTCACTGTCTAAGATATTATATACCGTCATTGGTAAGTACTGTACAATCCTGCAAGGGGTGGTTTAGAATTGACACCAAGCAGAAAAAAACCCTAAAAAAAATATTTTTTCACCCTAAAAAAAATACTTTTTCTTTACTGGTAAGTAAATTGTGGCGCAGACCGTTCTGTAGTAACTGACAAGTAAATTATGGCAACTCTTAGAAAGCTGCTAAAATAAATTTGACTTTCTCCAATGCCAGCGCGCGTTTCAAAAGCAATTCTTCACCACAATTTTATAACACAATTTATATTGGAAAAGCCAGATGCTACACTGTATTGACCTCATAACTCTTCAACACAATGACAATGAGTCCAGACTAGGCTTAGCCATAGTGCCCAAACGTCTGCTGGGTGCCCTTGGTGAGCAAGATCACCCTCCATAGGCACAGTGTCTCGGTTTACATCCGAGACTACCGCCCGGGGCAAGACAGTGACTGCTAGCCCGATCCTATCTAGCCCCACCACTGCGAGGGACTGCTAACGATGAGGTTTTTAGTGGGTTCGAGTCCCACATACCCTTTTCATTCTGGGTAGGAAAAGAAGTGCTAGGCTTTTTTCCCCCATAAAAAGGTCCATATCCACTTTGTATATTTTTAAAGTTACCATTTATGTCCTGTCTCATCTGTGGATAAGTACTAATGTGACCAAGGACAGTACATTATAAGTAATCTAGGACTAGAATTAGTACTGGCTTCCTTATCGAACTCAATATAAGTTAGACTCAGCAGAGTGCGATTAACCCATACAACTTGATATATTGTCGGTAGCTTTTGAATTGTAAGTACTTATCTAAAACTGGGCTATCATATCGAAGTCTAACAGGTTGATGGACTTGACATTGACTTTGCATAGAAGTAGACCAGCTCTGTTCTAGTCAAATGTTTCTAGGTATGAGGAGTGGATACAGGCTTTAGATATACAGTCTGTATCCACTCGCTATTGGGTATAGATCATATTTTATCTCCGGTACCTTTTCCGGCTCTGTGGCATACGAATTCGCACTAACAAGGTACGAAATTTAAGCATAACCTTTAAACGAATAGTCTACTTTGTCCTTCATCATTCTCTGGGATAACCCTCGGTCAAAGCCATTAACCGACAGTTTTGAACCCGTCTTGCCAAGATCAGATTGATGACCCAGTTGGCGTAATGGGCAAGCTATTGTTTTCTACTCCGCGGATCCTGGGTTCGATTCGCGGCAGGAGCACAATTTGTCTTGCCAAGGACCATTTGTGCTTTTGGCCCTAGGTTTGATCGTGAGTGTCACACACAAACGCATTCAAAGCTTTACTAACTTCTAAAGTAATATTTTTTTGCACCAACGACATAGGATCTTAGTGTGGGCTATGAGTGAGAATGCGTCTGTTTGTTCGATTACGTGTCTACGAGTCTCCGCCGAATTTTGTTAGGGTTAAGATCTACAACACAGATAGGTTTGCTCTATAGTCCACACTATTTCCATAGTGTATCCATGGTCTTACGGCTAGTCGACTCGGCTAATATTTACCAAATGAATAGCGTGACCTAGACCAGATCACATTTCAGGTCAAGCTGTTTAGGCGTTGTGGGAATTAAGTATGAGACGTCTGAAAGGCAGATTACCTATGCTGGTCACTCCTTGCCAGCTTTTTCAGCTTCCACAGACATAAACAATCTCCGTACGAAAAGGGGATACCTAATCCTAGAACTGAATGACGAAGAACGTCACGTTTTATGTTGTCTAAAAGTTTATTCCTGTAGTAGTCTATCTAGAATATTTATAAAATATCTCATCATAAAATCTCTCATATATAAATATCAGAATTCAGATAAATGTCGGGAAGACTAGAATTTCCTGGGGTTTTTCGAAATATGGGGCAAGCCACCAATAATTACCACTTTTATGTAGAGATATATACACTATATATAGATATACACTATATATAGATATATACTATTTGACACATGACAAACAAAAATGGAATCATGTCACGAGTGAATAAGTATATACAGAGCAAACTTTTGAGGACAGAATCGTCGTTTTACATTTGATAAAAGGAAAAAAAATTAGCAATAATTTATATGTTTGCTAACTTTGACCCTTCACTTGTTACTGTAGATGTTTTTTTGCATATATAATTTCGAATTTCTTGCGCTTCTATTAAGAAATAGATTAATTTATATTATAATACGGCTTACATTTAAGCCATATCGTCAATTGTGTATTTATGCAAACGCATTACAGTAAGAGGCATGTATAGGCGAGCGGTAAGAATTTTTGAGTCCATTAACAAGTAACGTAAACAAGTAGCCTCACCTGCAACTTTCTGCTTGACTTGATTGAGCAAGGCGTGGTCACCACTCTTCGGGTGGTTGGCTCTATAGCGCTGGACGATTTCCTCCCACTGTAACCCGTCAGCCTTCTTTACGAGCACATGAATGCGGTTGGTCACAATCGTTCTCAATACTTTCTTCAGAGGGCTCGGGCCGGCGGCGAACAGCGGCAGGATGTCGAGAGCGGTTCCAATTTCGAACATTAACATTCCGACGCTCTTAACGACGTTCGCGGTGTACAATTTAGATAAGGCTTTTCTATCCGCCGGCGAATCATTTCGAGCGGCGAATTCACGTCGCTCATTCGGCGGCATTACGTTTGGAGCCGCAAAGTCTCGTTGCTTCTTGGGGGGCGGTGCGATCGGAGCGGCAAAGTCGCGGTGTTTCTTAGGGGGCGGCGCGGCGGCGGCTGCGTCCGGGCGGTCGCGGTGGCGCGGCCGCGACGGGCGCTGCGTGCCGGCAGGCTCGCTCCAGTCCCCCGCGGGCGGCCTCCTGTCGCCCGCGGGCTCCTCCCATCGCCGTTTGTAACTGCCGGAGTTCGTCGGGCGCTGATCGCGGGCGGCGTCGTGTCCGCCGAAGGCGTGGCCGCGCGACCCGCGCTCGTTAGCTTCGCGTCCGCCCCGAGGAGCGAAATCGTTAGGTTGTCCACCGCCGCGCGAGTAGGATTCGTCTGAATCGAAGCCGCCCCACGCCACGTTCGGGCTCGGACCGGCGTCACCGAAAGATCCACGCTCGTTCGTTTCGTGGTTCCCACGAAAACCGTGGTTTGAATCGGGTTCGGGCCGCGACTCCCGGCCGCGATTTGTGTGATCGCCGCGAGGCGCGGGGCCGCCGCGAGGCGTGTAGCTACCGCGAGACCCGTGACCTCCGCGAGACGATTGCCCGTCGCGAGGTGCGCGACCTCCGCGAGCCGCGTGACCTCCGCGAGACGAGTGACGGTCGCGAGGTGCGTGATCTCCGCGAGACGAGTGACCGTCGCGAGGTGCGTGACCTCCGCGAGACGAGTGCCAGTCGCGAGCCGCGTGACCTCCGCGAGGCGAGCGGCCGTCGCGAGGTGCGTGACCTCCGCGTGACACGTAACCCCCGCGAGACGAGGGACCGCTGTCTTGGCGCGGCTCCCTCCGTCCATCTTCGTCGTTCTGGCGCGGCCTACTCTCGTACGTATCCTGCGAGCGGCCGTACCCGCCCGTGGAGTCGGGGAGATCGCTCCGTTCGTCCCACGGGTTGCCGCCCCGCCCCGCGGCTCCCGTATCGAAATACCGTAGCGCCTGCTGATATACGTCTAACACCTTGACCTGTTGCGATTGACTCTGTGCTCCTCCGTAACCCGAGTAAGCATTCTGGTTGGTCTGGAAAGAAATCGCTGTTCGTCAATGTTAATAATTTATCGGCAAACATTTGTAAAACCTTAGGAGCATTGTGAGGGTTCTTTGATGAGTAGTAGATAAAACTTTTGACGAAATAATAATAATTCATACAGTGCGTCGAATGAATTCAATGCTGGTAGTCTCAAAAGCTCAAAACAGATGGCGCTAGTGAAGTTGGAAGGATTTTTGTCTAATTCTGTTAATTATCAGTTGCCTGGTGGTAAAAAGAGAAACAAATAAATTAATTCACATTTATATCTAATCAAACAACACAAAAAGGTAATTGTGAGTTAGAATTAGATAAAAGAAATTATAATCAAGTGACAATACTTTTAGCACATATCGCTATCTCTTATCTGGGTTACACAGCTCCTGGGTCCATTTGTTTCTCAGTCTACACTCCAGGAAAACTAACCTTAATGACTTCTTAAGTCTACTCAATAAGAAAAATTGTGGCTTGCCGTGATGTTCACCAAAATTCCGCTAGTAATATAAGTACAAAAAATGGAGAAGCTATAAGACAAAAATGTAACAAATCTTCAGTGTTTCTTAACAAAAGAGTTAGCATGGTGATATTTTCCTCCCACCTCCCAAACTAGCGCCACCATAAGGGAGCCAAGACGGACATACCTGTCATTACATGTAAAAATTGATATATATGAGCGTTTGCTCTTGATTTTGATTTTGCAATAATGTCCAGAAAAGTAGGAAATCAAATCCATGAGAGGTCTCATCATCTCATGACTATCAGACAACATGACTGTCAACCGTTAATCCGCATTTGACTGATGTTCATGTCATCCACAAGTTAAAGTATAAATGCCATGTTCTCGTATTATGTAACACAGGGTACATTATGTAATTTTGTTTTTTTTGCATATATACTTTTTTTTTTCAAATAAGTATGGGCCAATTGCCTATATTTCCTAAAACTAAACTAAAATTATATTATACAGCAAAGACCCAAGTTACCTACAAGTCATCGAGCTTATAGGTAACTCAGGCGCTCAAGCCCACTACCAGTGGGCATTATACTTTAAAGATATTGTCATTATACTTTAAAGATGTTTTAATCACATGTCCGTTCCAATTGTCTGTCGACTATAATATAATAGTTTAGAGTCTAAATTAGAAGGTTTATAATAAATATTGATAGTTAATTAATAAATGTAAAACTGTAGTTTTTTGCAAACATAGACAGACACCGAATGTTTTTGTTTTGGTGTCTAAGTTTGCAGGTAATGATGGCAGCGTTTTCGCTAGCAACATCACGCACATGTATGCAAGTTGAGAGAGTAAGACTATATTTATTGAAGTGAAAAATCCTATAATCGAATGCTGAGTGATTCGTTTCTGTACAGATGTGCAACAAGGATTATCACTAATGCTGTCTTACTGTCACAACATGTTTCTAAGTGGCTTCGAAACTTGAAATACTGGACCTTGACAAATTAGTAAGTTTCATCTATTGCGAATAAGTCCTTTCGGTTACACAGTTTCTCTCCATTCCATACCTGTGATGTCTCTGAACTCTCTGTTTTGGTTCCCTTAACACGGTCAAGCTAGACAAAACAGTTATTGCGATTTAGACAATATTATACATATTGTGCTCTTAAATATCAATCCCTCATTGAAACGAGTTTTTGGAGAACGGATTTTGAGGAATATCATAGATTTATTTAGAATATATCCAAGATTCATTTGAGAGACATCTAAGTATCATGATATAAGTATGTCAAATCTTAGATAGGAATGTAGGTTAGAATGCTTTACCATTTTAAGCTACATCCAAATGATCCATGTTCGTTTTCAAGACGTGCAAATGTATGCAAGTCCCATAGCATTTAGACTAGCCATTGCACTACATGCGGCGGCTGAAAGAGGAACTGATAAATTAGTACAGGCGAAGAACTGATTTTTAAGTACATTTGATAGCTCACTCTTCACCCAAGCACTACATAAATTGTGTTAGTGGCTTCGACAAATTAAAGTGGTAATATCCATTTGTGATCATTTGTTGGCATTGGCACAGTCTGTACAGACACATTATTTTTAACACTTTAGGAGCGCACCTAATATCTTTGGCACCTTCTAGCAGAGATAAGAAGAGTATGCAATAGAAAGAGATGAATATACATTACAGGCAAGCTGAATTGCACTTAATTGCATCGTATCAAAACTCACTATTTATTTCAATTCTTTGCGGAGAGTAACTTCCATACTTGTACTGTTAAGTGCCTATTCTGTGGCATTGGTTACGATTTACTGCAAGGTCTTCCCAGGTTGTCATGATTATGCTATGGGAACATTGTTCTTCCCAAACTCGCATTGTCACGTTTTGTTCCATATATCAGTTTCCTGGGATGATCGTAACTTGTATACTGACTGTAACACAGGCAGTTAGGCATGTGCCATGTGATTTTGTTCACAAGGAAATTTTATAGAAATGTCTTGATGCATAATGCACTATAAGCACAATTTTAGAATGTGTTCAAAATAACATTATTTATTTGATCATAGACTAGCAACGTTAATGTAAAAACTTAATGTTAACCATCCCAATAATTATTTGTTCAGGAAGCGTGAAAAATATATGGTGCAAATTTCATCAAACGTTTCTGTATCATATCACATACCTGGTCAGTTGTTTGGTAGTTAATGTTAGCATAGTTTGGGGGTTGTTGATACATTTTTTGCGGTTGCCCGTTGTAGTCGATATTTGGCTGTGGTTGTTGCATGTACTGATCCTGATGTTCTGCAGATGTATGGTATGACTGGTCTGATTCCTGAAACAATGAGAATTCAAAATCTAGAATCTTTAAACAAGTGGATATGTTAAAAGTTCAGTTAAAGTTTTGCATGTTCAGTTAAAGCAATAATTCCTAATTTATTTGGGATTAATCGTAAAATTGCGTATGAAAATAAGAAGTATCATTCAGGTTGAATATGAATAGGTTACTAATGGGTTAGCTGAAATAAAATTATCAGGGGTCTCCTAGTATGGATTGGTTAAAGTTAATATAATTAGAAAAAAATATAATAAAATAACTGCGGTCTTTTTTAACAATGTAATATATCAATAACTTACTGGATTTCTATCGTTTATATTTCGTAGAGTGCACCGCTTGCACAGTAATTACACTAATTTATTCCTGCTGTAGGCACATTCATTATTTCAATGATTTTTAGTTCAGGAAGTTATTAAGTGTGTAAAATATAAGACGTAAGTAAGTGTCATCAAATGTTTTTGTATCATATCACATACCCGGTCAGTTGTTTGGTAGTTGGTGTTGGCGTAGTTTGCGGGTTGGTCATACATGTTTTGTTGCCTGTTGTAGTCGATATTTGGGTGTTTTGCAGATGTTTGGTATGACTGCTGTGATTCCTGAAACAATGAGATGAGAACTCAAATGACTGAGAATGAAAACTCAAAGCTTTGAAACTTTAACTGAACTTCAAACAAGTCCAAACTGTAGTCTCCTTGAACGATTTAATATAACAGTAGCGTATTGGTTTTCTATCATTTTCATTTCAAGAGTGTACAGAAATTACACCAAATCATTCCTGCTTATCCATTTCATCATTATTTGAATCACTAGCTGACCCGCCTGGCATCGTTTGGGTAAAAATACATACACATAAAAGCTTTTGGACTTACAGACATAAGTCACAGTAGTGGGGACATTAAAAGTACAATGACTTTTGTCGTGGGCCATAACCTAACATATTGTGTGTGTGTGTGTTTGTGTGTGTGGTGTTAATAAACCACATACACCACATTCACATCATACCCAGAACTAGAAACACAAAATTACCGTGGGGAGAAAACTTGTGATCCTATCGGGATTTCAACCCATTGCTTTTAAGGAGAATGCGGACCCAGCAAGCAGTTCAAAGTTCAAACACATAAACACTTTCACATTCACAGTCCCCACACTAAGTTCAATGACTTGTGTCGTAGGGCCGTAAACATTCACATCACACACACAACATTCACAACAATAACAAAACCAGAAACACAAATTTCCTGCGGTTAGAAATTGAGTGTTCCTAGCAGGAATCGAACCCGGTGCTTTAAAGACACAACCGCGCACCTACCTGAGTGTTATCATTCATACAGAAAACCAGTGGACTCATAGCCAGCAACTGTACAATCTGGGTGTCTCCAAGTCTAGCATGAATAGGTATCTTCTAGTCCAGCATGTTCCATCTTTGGCAGCATTGTCACTGCCTGTCAATACTGCCAGATGCAGTTTATAAAATTTAAGTAAATTAAAATCGGGATTTAGATTTTAAAATCGGTACAACTAAAAAAACTGGTTTTTGTACTTACACCTTAATTGTTTTTGTGACTATATCCCTATCTAGACAAAATACAATTACAAATGTACCATTTTAATTCAAGGCTGCTTAAAACTTATCTTTTATTATTATTAGTTTCATATGTATAGTTTATATTGAAGGTTCAATCAAATCGGGACATTTGGCATCCCCATCAAGGGTTAATCAGGATGTGTCCCCAGACCCCTGAAAATCGGGACGTCACTCGTAAATCGGGAAGTCTGGGAGTACTAATTGTCACTTTCCATCAGTTGCCTATCTAGCATATAAGAAAAATAAGCCCTTAGAAAGAAATGTTCATCTTTTCGAACCTCTGGTTAACTTACCCATGTCTGCTTTTTATTCTGTACATAGAGCTGCTGCCCTTTAAAGTACAGGCCGTGGATCTTCCGAAAAATTATTGCAGCATCTTGGTCATCATTAACACCGATAGTAACACGCAGCCCGTTGCTCTCATTCTCTAATTTATCTATAATAACCTCATTGATCCCACATGAAGTGATTAATGATTTGACTTCGTTGTACTGGGTCTAGAAAAAAGTTAAAATTAGTTTTAATCATTTGATACATGCGAAGGACATGTCATTTCCAAAGCTATTGATATAACTCCTTTTGCATACAGACATTATTTCGACACAACTTTCGCATTTATCATCATCACCATCAGCTAAAACACCTACTCTGGAACAACTTAGTCGGTGACCCAAAGCCATCCAATGCTACATAAAGGAGCTGGGAGAAATGCACACTTTAATTCAGTTAGGGACACAATTATCTACATGTAAAAAAATGTTGTATACCAGTCGCGAATTTATTGGCGGTTAAAATAGAATAGTCAAAGACATTATTAGCATGTTATGCATTATTGGCTTCCTGAATCCTTTGCGTTCTGCGTGATTAGGGAGAAACGAATTCGAAGTCCCGAATGATAATTTATTTTTCGGCGAAAGCAGATACGATCATAGCAAATAATGCATGCTATGACAAACTAGGAACTTACGCGTATCGGCAGGTTGTGGATAGTTAGTAACATATTGGTGAAAAAAAACAGCTCACATTACTGTTCTTTCTTTATTGTGTATATTTTATTTAAAATAACCTAATTATTTCACAAACAAAATCAATAGACACAAATTGTATCACAGATATATCTTATTTATCTCTGATTACAACTTAAACTTTAAAAGTATATGCAAAGATAATATAATCACTCCGTTTATTGTTAGATGATGACGATCAAATGACAGTCTCAGATCACAGATTCTACATAATGACATTTACATAATTGCTGGAATATACTGTCAACTGTCAAGTAGGTAACAAGTTGGTACCATGGATTCATGAAAGTAGAAAGTACCGGTTAATAGTCGGTAGGTAGTCTTATTTATCTATGATATATTTGATTCTGTGGTGATGTGGTCATTTGTAAACGGAGTTTAACGGAGTGATTACATTATCTTTGGTCAATTGTTGTATTATTGTTGGATTGCAATTTTGCATTAAAATTTAATTTTTAATGTTTGGTACTAATAGTAGGCACTCTCATTATCATCAGAGTATCCCAGGTACTCCATACAATTAATAAATTATTAGTTCAAAGAAAGTACATAATATTGATGTCGTAAACGTTTAAAAAATAAATTTCCGAAAAATAAAGTTGATGGATTTACATTTATTTAACTAATCATCTACGAATCAAAATGTTATTAACCATTCACAACCTGCCGACACACGTAAGTAAATTTCAATTGTAATAAAGCTTGGTTTATTTTAGTAAATCTTGAATTTTATCATAGTGTAGGTAAGGGTCTGAACCGTTCAATTTGGGATATAATATTTATATACTTAGCCAATGGGTACGAATAGCATCGCTTCCATCTCTATAAGGATGGTTCGCAAAACTATTTACTGCTGCCA
The DNA here is from genome assembly GCA_948107665.1 of Lomographa bimaculata. Classification (NCBI taxonomy): domain Eukaryota; kingdom Metazoa; phylum Arthropoda; class Insecta; order Lepidoptera; family Geometridae; genus Lomographa; species Lomographa bimaculata. The sequence goes on along the minus strand of OX403610.1, from coordinate 7,743,648 downwards.
ACAAAAATAAGTTGTCTGTAATTTAATCAGATACAATTATGAGCAGCACTATAATTATTATTGTGCTGCCCATAATTGTATCTGATTGTCATCACACGAGAACAAAAAAAAGTCGCGTTCAAAATAGTCAGAATATTTTCAGAAAGGTGTTATTAGTATGGTAAAATAATAATAAGCTGTTTGTCCTATTTTTCCTAAAATACCATCAAAACATACATTTTAGGTATGGGCTCTAGGCACTATTTTTATTTAGTTCTTCACAGAGAACATTGGGCTATACTTTGTAATATGCCATTTTTGTCGTGGGCCTTACAAGGCTAGATAAACGTATTAGCTCTTGAAGACTCCCAGATTATACTGATACCTGCATGCAATATGTATACCTATGTTTAACAGTCACTTATAGCCGGTCCTTGCACCTTGCACTCCCCACTCACCACTTTACAATACAGTGTCATAATCCTTGTTCATATTATGACATTGTATTGTAAAGTCCAGCTGGAGCAATTAATATTACTTTCTAATATTGACATTAATTCATGTTGTTTGTAAAAAATTCACAATCACAGCATCTGTCCTATAATTGGTCCAATTTTATTAACTTAATTATTATTTTAATTCAATGTCTATTTGAATTTATTTCGAATTGCCTGTTGGCTTAGTTGGTTGAGTATCAGCCTTCTTCCGCCGCTTTTCTGTTAAGCAGGGTATTGGGTTCTATTCCCGACGAGAACACAGGTTTTCTACCCAAGAAAGTTTGTTTTTAGTTCTGCTTGTGATTGTGTGTGTGATGTTTCCAATGTTTCCTGCAACCATTACACAAGTCATCAAACTTAGTGAGGGGCTGTGAGTGTGAAAGCGTTAATTTGAAAATTATTATGCTCCTGCCGGGAATCTAACTCAGAACAATACTGGGTACCAAGCAAAGACTGGTCACTACTTAGCTGGGAATCCAACTCAGAACAATACTGGGTACCAAGCAAAGACTTGCCACTACTTATATGGTCATCAAATGTTCACAATTTTACTTAAATACTTCATAGTAACACAACAATCTGGCTCTATATATATATTCTGGCTGGAGAGACTAACTGTTGTAATTCGTCAATTGTTTTCCAGACCGAGTACAGTCATATCAAAGAACTGATAATATCGAAATGTGGGCTCAAGGAGGTTATCCTGGATAATCTACAGAATGAGGGAAGTGGGGTACGAGTTACTGTCGGTGTCATGGAGGAAGAAGATGCTGCAATACTTGTTCGGAAGATCAACGGGATCTATTTTAGAGGACAGCAGCTCTATGTAGAAGATAAAAGGCAGACAAAGGTTTGTTTATAAAGATCTAAAAAATATTATTATTTTTAGATCACAATCTTTATTACTATTACTATTACTTACAGTTTCTAGGGTATTGTAATTCACAGTTTCCATAGTCTTGTAATTACAATTTTAAAACCTCTTGAAGTACAGGTTTATTTATGTAAGTCATCATTGGATTTTCACGATACAGGCTTGCCTAGTGTGAAGGCCATAGATATATACTCAAATGTGTAAGCCATCATTAGCGATTAGCAAAATTTATAATTGTTGTACTTAAATAAATTGTTCGTGTCACTAACCTCTAAATTCTAATTCTAACTGGGGGCGATAAGGCCTGCACTGAAGTCCCAGTTTACTGCTGCAAAATAATCATTATATGCTACGAACCGTTATTCTAGACCTTAAACAGTGAGATAACATCACTTTCGGAACGACGTCACGACCTCTTTTGTCTCCCTCACATCCGGCTCCGCCCCACTTGAGCCGGGGGAGGGGGGGTAAGCTTGCCCGAACTGTCAGGCGCGCTCCTCACATTGGCATTTGCTTTCGGCGTGAACACACCTCTTTAAAAGCGGGTAACAGCTTTGCTGTTGGTTATAATTTTTATTAATGTTATAATTTTTACAATTAATTTAAATTTTTATTATAAAGTAATAAACTTCTTTATAATTTTTATTTTAAAAAAATATTTAAATGTTAACAATTTAACTTTTATAATATTTAAACGTGACTAATTTGTGCTTTTATTTTGTTATTGTAGCACTCGTAATATTTTTTCAAGATTGAAGTAGGTGAACGGGGTCGCCCGCCTCCGCTAATTTCACCACTGATATCTTCGTCATCTTCACCGTTGTCGTCGTGTAACCCAGCCCCACACCGTCGAGTCACCGCGGTCATCGAGCGAGAGACAAGCAGAGGGGGTGCGGTTCGATGCGAATTCAAATTTGCTTATTTCACAAAACGAAAATGATAAAAAACCCATGAGGGTAAGTTGCACATTGGTAATTAACTGCAGCTTTAAGATTTAACTAGGATGAGGTTTCTGGAATGAGCCTACTTACCCCGCTCGATTTATAAACCAACAATCTTGTTTCATAAATATGTGTATTGTCTTTCCTAACTGAATTGTACGATGCGAACCAAATCATCCGAAGCAGTCGCACTTGTATAATAAGAGTCGAATTTCTAAAGTTGGACTCGCAAAGGATCCACGCAATTTAAACTTTTCAATTCACAGGATTTCTTTCCTTTCTTACAAATTATAGTTAATAGACACGACAAAGATATCGCATTAATTGTATATTTTGTTTTGAATTTTAAAGGCTGGACATGCAAAGTATCCACGCATTAACCTTTTCAATCCACAGCATTTATTTTCTTTCTTACTAAGAGCCAGAGGTTCAAAAAAGCCGTTTACAACTCGAACGTGAGGGTGAGCCCCCTGGCTTTCCACCAGTGATCCCACTACAGAAGAGGAGAGAGGAGGCGGGCGAACTGCCTCATCCTCCCTCCCGGACGTGTGCGCCGGATCGGGTCAGACTGAAAAGCCCGCTCCGCAGCCTCTCAGTCGGAAACGCAGAAAGAGACCATGCACCGCCTCCGCCTGCCACGACCTCTCGCTGTCGAGCATGTCGTTAACAACTCGAACGCTGTGGAAAAGAGCTTTATTCGTGTCTATGCGGAATAGGCACGATGTTTGCAAAGCGACCGCTGAAGTCCTATTATTGCAACAACAATGAAACTGAGCCGTCACAATTACATACTTTAAAAGCTGGTCGTCAACGAATTTTCATCCATAGGTAAGAACCAAAAGCTGCCATAAATAAATCCGATCCGAGACAAAATTACAGTAGCAAAAAATTCCCGATAACTCGATACATATTAGCTTAATATTTATGATATCAATGCAATACAATTACTATTTATTGACATCAAAAGCTAAATACAGCTTACAGAGAAACTTATAAATATATGTAGGTCTTATCGCTAAGAGCGATCTGTTATATCTTAGATTGTATATTTTTTTATAAGACTTTATTGAAATGTACCTACATTTTAATAATATTACCGAATTGCTTCTTTGGCTATAATACCCTCGCTTTTTAAAATATTTTAACAGTACCCCGGTAGTTGAGCGTGTATTTAGCAATAATCTAAACAATATCAAACTTTACTTGGTATTGAAACCAAACATTTTAATTTTTTGTTTCTCGGATCGGACTTATTGTAAGCGATCGAATTGTGATCAAAATATACATAGACCCCTATATTTTGTTTACGTATTTATCGCCGGCGCCCATCTACCGTCGGTTCTAGTAGGTATTGTACGCGTTGGACTAGAAATCGAACCCAGAGCGACTACACTAAACAAGTATCGCCTGCCTGGACGAACTAAGCTCGACAAGCTATTCAAGTCCTCGTTCGTGTGAGTGATGCAGAAGTCCAATCTGACGCCAACTAAGGATCGTTTTTCCTAGACGGTCTAAGCTGCGGAAGCTATTATGTCCTAACCTCATTCGAGTGAGTGATGAAGTATCAGAAGTCTAGCCTGACTCCAATTAAAGATCGTTTTTCCTTGACGGACTAAGCTACGGAAGCTATTCAAGTCCTAACCTAGTTCGAGTGTGTCACAATTTTTAATATGCAATTGCAAATAATTCTGTAACATTGACTTGCCTTGTGTAACAGTCAGTTGTAATGGCCAATAAATGCATTTAATTTATTTTTTCTGATGCCAACCAGGGATTGTTTTTCCTTGAAGGACTAAGCTGCGGAAGATATTCATGTCCCAACCTCGATCGGGTGGATTGTGAACTATGAGAAGTCTATTCTGATCCCAACAAAAGTCATTTATTATCAAATGGAATCCAAGCCTAAACTCCACGTATTTGCCCGGGTATAAGAAGTAAATATGGCTCAAAAATATTCGCTCTAATCTAAAAGCAAATTGGTGGAGTCTGATAATACCTGGTAAGCATATTAAACACACTTTCTTTTTCGCTATGTTCGTCTCATACGGTTCTGATACTTAGTAAAAGCTTCAACTTACTCGGTGGTTTGGCGTCTGGAACTCGAAAGAGCTGATAGCGGAACATTTCTGATGTTTTATAATGGTTGATCACATTCTTAATTTCTCCGTCATTTTAGTACAAAGTTTTATCTGGTATTTGGCAATAATGATAATGTTGATCATATATCAATCACATTCACATGCTCCCTTTGCTTAGTTAAGCACTCGTTCATTTCTTGCTTAAATGCATTTAAAATTATTTAAATATTTTATTTTTAATTACCATAAGGAATTACCACAACGACGTTTTCCAATGGAGTGCCAATAAGAGTTTTACCTTAGCCTGTGTGTAACGGTCACGTAGACCAGATATATTACGAAAGGACTAGCTATAGATCCCAGTCTTGATATTTATAATTTTATTGTACTTGAATGGATAAGTGATCAACCATTCCTTTAAAATAATATTTCAGATGAGTACTTACATAAGGTACGGTTTTCTTATTGCTTCTCGAATGTAGTAGTCAAGCCCACAATTTTGCACATTTAATTATCGACCCAAGATCAAAAACGAATTTAAACATGTTTATTGACATCCTTTCTTTGGGTCTACCTACTCCACAAGTATAAACCTGCCGTTGCAGTTATTATGGAGATTACAGATCTAATAGAATAAATGTCTTGTTGTAGATATGTCTTGTTTAATGATGTAGACGTAAGAAATGTGTTTTCATCTCGTAGGGTATGCAATTTTCTAGTCAGGGAGGAGGAGAGAGTGCGCGAGCGGCGCGGCGGTCGGCTGCTAGTAGCGGCCGGCGCGGCGGCATCGCTCGAGTCAGTGCCATCGAGAGCCGGACCAAGGCAGACGTATGAACATTCCCTCGCACTCCCCGCGTTGTGCCACACGCTAACCGCGCGCTGTTTCTTTAGTGTGTGAGCTAATGTACCGGTTGTATTTAATAAAAGTGCTTCAATATTACGTTCCCCGTGTCTTCAATGTGAACCCCCGCACCTAAATCTCTATAGTAATCATGTAATAATGATTCGGTTTGGGTAAAGATGATTTTAAGAGGCAAGTATTGAAGCCTCTTCATACTTTGTATTTGACTACTTCAGTACTTGCAATAACTTGATGTTTGAATTAAGTGCTTTTATTTTTACAATGGCCTCTCAAGGTAAATTTATGACGTATCCCTACGTGTGAGCCTATTCGAATTGAAGCACTGTAGCATAAACATATATAACAATATATATACAAGTGTCATTGCTAAACTGTTATTAGATCAATAAATGATCAAATTCTTTACCTACCTGTCTTTGCATGTGATAGCATTGTAACTAATAGTCATTTTAACATTTACGATTGTTAATTCCTTGTCATAACATTATTTTAGTTAAGGTACCATAATAATAAAATGTATTTGTCGTGAGTTACAAGTATAATTATACAATACAATACAATACAAAACACTTTATTGTATACCAAAAAAAATAAATATAAACAATGACAAATAAAATATTACAATCATCGTGGTAGTACAATGGGCGGTCTTATCGCTTAAAGCGATCTCTTCCAGACAACCTTTGGATGGACAGTAACAGAAGAATGAATAGACGGTGGTGTACAATATTTTTTAAATAAAATAGTACATCATTATTCACACCTACTCTAGATACTAATACATAAATAAAACAATAAAATACACTAATATATATTATAATAATATATACATACTTATAATAGAATATAAACTGTAATATGTAGCGTTTTCAAAAATATTGTTCTAATATATATAAATTTAATTAATACCGTTAATTTGATAAATAGTGTACTTTTACTAAATTTTTAAAAATTGGCAGAGATTTGGCACATTTTTTTTGTTATTTGAATTATTCTATTTCAAGGTGACTTTCATCCCTCTGTTCTGTAGGTACACCTATTCATGGGATATATATCATAGATTTGCATAACCTAGGTACACATTATAAAGTACCTGGTACTATCAATTATATTTATTCACACATTGGCATACTTTTTAGCTTGCCACCAGGCGATAATAAACACATCTCACTGTTTAAGGTCTAGAATAACGGTTCGTAGCATATAATATGATGTTTTACCTGAAAATAAAACAATTATTATATGCGAAACCTTATTCTAGACCTATATTTAGAATCCTGCCTGGTGGACGTCTTTATATTGTCCACCGAAAGTGAGATGCAATTTGAGGAGCGCGCCTGACAGTTCGGGCAAGCTTACCCCCCCTCCCCCGGCTCAAGTGGGGCGGAGCCGGATGTGAGGGAGACAAAAGAGGTCGTGACGTCGTTCCGGAAGTGATGTTATCTCGCTGTTTAAGGTCTAGAATAAGGTTTCGCATATAATAATTGTTTTATTTTCAGGTAAAACATCATATTTTTCATTTTCATTGTTTCAGGACTCGGAGCAGCCCTATCGTTCAATGGAAAACCAACACCCTCAGCTCATGCTACAACCAGAACTTGGTATAGACTACAACACGCAAATGCAAACCCTTGGCATGTACCCGCCTATGAACTATGCCATGTACTTGTATCAACCGAGTACTCACTTTCAAACTACTGACCAGGTATGCGTGATGTCATATTTATTATAATAATTCACTCTCATAATAAATAAAACATAATACTCTATTTTCATAATTGCATTATGATCGCAGAAGACGTTTTTACAGCCACTTCAACAAACAATACTACAAATGGTAATGAATAATAAATTATAACAATAGCAATATGAATTTTGTAGCGTTAGGACTCTATTCTACTGTTTTTGGCTTGAAGGGTAAAGCGTCCAATGAATTGCAGAGCATATAAAGACCATCTTAAATGCCAGGATGATGACATTGGAGGGCAGGATTTTGAATTTGTTCAAAATTCTCCCTACCTTACCATCAGGTAAGCGACTAGCTTGTCTCGTCTGTCAGTTGCGTAAATAAAATACTGTGAATATTTAACACATAGACAGTCATACCAGAAGTTAGGCTTCTTGTCTATGTCAAGTTTTAAGTTTAACTCATGCTTGCATTCTGAAATTTTACTTTAGATAAACCTGACACAAGTTGTTAGCGTGAGCCATTAAAAGCACACATGCCTGTGTTACAGTTTATCACAAACTGTAATTTTCATTTAGAGAATACAACCAACTCTAAGCATTATAACGACCAAGATCAACCCCATTCTTCCATTCCTTTTGAAAGCTCTGACATATGAAAATTGTAAAAACTGATGTTCGTTTGTTTGCCAATGAACTAAAACGTTAAATGTGAGATTTCTTCGACACAGATATGTAAACCTGGGAAGATTGAGAATGTGTGACCAATGCACAAAAATAATCACAGATGGTAACCCTCACTTCAATGTAATTAATTTTAATTAAAGATAGCAATCCTATCAATACCCTATCGCTTACATTTTGGAGAGTGTTTGCAGGAATTACATGGATTCCATGCCCTTACCATCTAACAATAAGACAAACTGTGAAACATCATCCATTTATGTTTCACACACCTCCAGTTTGCTTGAAATGTTTCGTTTCTACCTTTAGCAGCCGTTACAGCATAGAAGTGGAACTCATCGCCTGCATCTTTGTTCCCTGAATGGTACAATTTGGTTGTCTTCGAGTCTAGAGTGAAACGGTATCTTTTAGGCGAGCGTGTTACATATTCGACTGCATCGTCGCTTTCCATCAGGTGAAATAGTAATCAAATGCTTGATTGCTGTTGCTCAGTTTAATACTAATGCGTAAGAGACGGAAAAGTAAATGCACGATATCCATTTTCTTTAAGTAATATGTGTGTTGATGCTTATCAGGCTGTAATTTTGCGAATCTGGCAGTAGAATCATGAGTGTTTTTCATGAGTGCCACTTTGAGGCCCATGTAAATAAACGACTTTGATTTTGATTTTATCAAATATGCTTGTATATTGAATTGAACTGGCTTATCAGCCAAGAGGTTCTTGAGACTTATATTGGATACCATTCTGTATCCAATTTACTTATTCGGCGGATGCTATATAGAATGACACACACCTACTTTTGCATATATTCCTGGAACAAAGGCGATTCCAAAACTGGCGTCGTGAAGACCGCTACTTGCGTAATAACACGATGGTAGTGTCATTAATTATAGTTTGTGATTCAAAATAACCCTGCGAAGCGATCCAGTGGGATACGCCAAAGCGATATGCCCTAGCTATCTCCGAGTTGCTGCCATACTGCAAGAGAGAGCGTACAACACCGAAGCGAGATAGCAAGCCGAGTGCGAAGCGTCTAGCGTGACGCGTTTCCCAATGAAAGTTGTTGAAATTACCCTTCATAGGCGGGCGTGTCGCTTACCATCAAACGAGCTCCTCGCTTGTCTTCTTTCTTACATGTATAAAAAAAGACGAATCTGAAACGCGCGTGATTTCTTAACACTTCCCTCACTTCACTGTAGATTTAATTGCTTCGGGTTACGTATGAAAGGATGAGCTTGCCGCAATGACGAAAGCTTAAATCGCGTAATCCACTGCATCAGCTTATTATGGATAAGCTGGAGACATCCTCAGGTGATATCACTCGTATTCTTCAACGTTGATAGTTATATGGCGAACCACCATAAAATATAACACCATCTACACACAATGAACTCAACAATATTTACTGACAAATTACTAACATTTGACAATCAGCGATTTCTTTCCAGAACAACCACAATGCTTACATGGGTTTCGGAGGAGCACAGGGTCAACCGCAACAGGTCGTGTCTTTTGCGGGGTTGAGCGAATACCAGCAGCCGCAACAGGTATACAGCCAGGCCGCGGAGCCCGAGCGCTATCGGGCGCCCTCGCGGTGGGACGGGGGCAGGGAGAGCAGCCCGCGCGCTCGGAACGAACGGAGTGACAGGCCCGACCCAGAGGGGGAGTACGGCCGAGAACGGGATGTGGTCGAGCGGAGGCCGCGCCACTACGACGAAGATTCGCGGAGAGGACCGCGCCAAGACGGCGGTCACTCATCTCGCGAAGGTCACGTGTCTCGCGGAGGTCACGTGACTCGCGGAGGTCACGTGACTCGCGGAGGTCACGTGCCTCGCGGAGGTCACGTGCCTCGCGGAGGTCACGCGCCTCGGGGCGTTCACGCGCCTCGGGGCGTTCACGCGCCTCGTGGCAGTCACGCGCCTCGTGGCGGCTTCAAGCCTCGCGGCAGTCACTCTCCTCGCGAACGTGACTCGCGCGTCGAAATCGATTCGCACCAGCGCAATTATCGTGGTGGTCACGAATCGAACGAACGTAGATATCGCGACGACTCCGGTCCGAGACAGCGTACGCCGCGGAGTCGCTTCGGTTCAAAGGAACCGTTTTCGCGAGGGGGCGAACCCGACGAATATGGATCTCGTGGCGGGCGACGGTCCGTCGAGCGCGGGTTTCGCGAGCCACCACGCGCCCGCGACTCCCGGGGTGCTCACGAAGCCGCCCGCGACGACCGCCCCAGAAACTCCGGCAGTTACAAACGGCGATGGGAGGAGCCCGCGGGCGACAGGAGGCCGCCCGCGGGGGACTGGAGCGAGCCTGCCGGCACGCAGCGCCCGTCGCGGCCGCGCCACCGCGACCGCCCGGACGCAGCCGCCGCCGCGCCGTCCCCTAAGAAATACCGCGACTTTGCGGCTCCAAACGAAACGCCGCCGAAGAAGCAACGAGAATTCGCCGCTCGAAAAGTGTCGCCGGCAGATGAAATGTCGCAGTCGAGACTGTATAGAGTGACCGTAACCAGAAGCGGCGGAGCGTTAATGTACGACATTGGAACCAATCTTGGGATAGTTTCGATGTTCGCCGCCGGCCCGAGCCCGCTGAAGAAAGCGTTAAGGAAGGCTGTGAATAGCCGCCTTCTGGCACTCACGAATAAGAACTCCTGGATGTCGTGGGACGAAATGGTCAAGCGCTACAGGGAGGTGTACCCGAAGAATTACGACTACGCTTTCTTCAATGAAGTCAAGCAGAATGTTGAAGGTAAGGTTACATGTTTTATTCTAAACGATATGCTCCTCGCAGGACGTGTACAGGTAACTTGATGGCTTCTCGTACGTGGGGTAGGAGTTCGAAGCTCGATGGCCACGAAACGGACAGACATGCCTTAATATGATTTGTTATTCGAATTATCTAAAACAACTAACTGACCCTCCCCATCTTTGCCCGGATGGATATTATAAACGGCTTAGCGAAAATCTTATTTCCAACGTTTGCTGTCCATAAACTATCTACCTGCCTGCTAAAGTTCAGCTTCATAAGTAAAGAAGTTTTCGACATTGGTTACCGAACTGGAATGCAAGGAAATAGAAATGATCAATGTTCATGCAAGCAAACTCGCTGGTTGTTCAGACTGTATATCGCCCCGTGACACTACTGATTGACACTACCAGTAGTGTCAAAGGAAATGTAACCTCCAGGAGCACTAGCAAAGATCTAATAATTTAGTTTTTTTTTTTAAGTGTTTGTGTTGATCCTTTAAATACTTTATCTAATACTTTTAAACGAGCAATTCTTGTATATATTATGTAATCTGGATCTCATAAACGACTCCAAAGATTTTTAACGATTAGGGGTTTTTCGGCCCAAGGAATCGATTTATCAACGTTCCAGGTCTGAGAAATGCTCGGTTCCCAAACTGCATTTGAAAAACCGGGTTTAAGAAAATATCAGCGCCATCTATTACGCCATGACCGATGTAAAAAACTGTTTCTACTCGACACTAGATGGAGCTTTCTGAGGCTACAAATTCAAACACATTCTACCAAAAACAAAAAACCGAGCAAAGCTCGGTCATCCGGATATTTGTAGTAATATAAAGACCTCTTTCACATCTATGCTTGCCTAGTACTTAATATCTACGGGTGTTAATTTATGTGATTTTCTAGACCCTTTTTACGTTTATGCATACATCTTAGACTACCAAATGTTTGTAATGTAACCAAATGTTGCTTGTATTTCTTCAGTAGTGTCACCGGGAATAAGGAGAATCAGCTGGTCTGTGACAATAGTGTCACGATTCTGACAAACCAATCTACAGAAACAAGCAAAGCTAGCGAAATTACGAAGGAGCACTAGTCCGAATGTTAATGCTTAAAGGCTATAATTATTATTAATATGTTCACTCGTACACAAGCATTAATTTAAGTTTTTTCCTGCTGTCTATAATAGTGCAAAGCGACCATGCTGTCGACTAAAGTTCATATTCACTCATTATAGTTATACGGTGCATTGTTATTTCCTTAGCGTTAAATGGTAGAAACAGACCTAAGTTAAAAACTAATAATATGCATACCAACACAAAAATAATGATTATTGGTGGATAATCCCCACTTTTAAAGCAACCAGCTGCACAAGAATCAATGCTGACGCTCCCCGAAATGTATAATATGCATTTGAGAGGTGGTAGAGCATTTTGTGAGTTGCTCGCCTGGCTTGCTACCAAAGTAGCTTACCACCATCAAGTTGAAAGTCTGCCGCCAAGCCAAATACGGTGTTCCGGCAGTAATCCTTGAGAGCCTGCGTATTCCAGGTCTAGTGTGTTTACCAGCTTCGATCACATCGTCACTTACCATCAGGTGAGATAGTGGTCAAACACTAGACTGTCACAAATTAAAAAAAAAAAAATCTAATTTCTTTATAAACTTTAATTTCTATAAATCCTTCAGATGGTTGAGGGATTATTTTGGCCAACAATGTTGCTCGTTATGTGATATTGAACAGTGAAGTGATATTTTAGTCGCCATTATCTGCGACCACTCCACCCACCAGTGATTTGCTGATGACCTCGTTCAAATAGCTGAGACTGACGCTGCAGTCGCCGTCTCATAATCAGTTATAAAAAGCATCTGCATGTGTCCGTTTCAAAGAAACACGCCTAAGACAGGATTGCCAACTTGGTTCGTTTTAATGTGTCAAAAACACAGGCGTGTCTTTTCACCGCTAAACAGACCTTTCCATCAGCGACGTTCCGATGTGTGTCAATACCTATAGCAAATATACTCGGGCTTCTTGGCGTTACCTTGTCGTCGAACCTTAACTTTGGTGTCTACATTGAAGCCGGAGCTCAGCTGGTCGCTAAGAGACTGGGTATCCTTGCAAAGGTTAGGCAGTTCATACCGGTGCAGCTTTTCAATCTACATCAAGCTCAAGTCCGATCGTGTATAATCAATATCACCTCTGGAATGGATACGCTAAGTACCAGCTTGATGCTCTTGAGTTCATCGACCGGCGAGCAAAAAGACTCATTGGCGACGATAACCTAGTCGAGTCCAAATTGCAGTCTCGGTCACCGACGTTAGGTCGCAATCCTATCGGTACTCTATCGTTAACATTTTGGAGAGTTTTTGCAGGATTACACGAGTTAATTACCCCCATGCCGGTTTTACCACTTAACAACAAGACTAACTGTTAAACGTCACCCATTTATGGTTGACATACTTACGTTTATCATCCGTACTGCGAAAGAGTGGAACTCATGACCCTAGTCAAAATAAAAATCCAGCCTACACGAAGACTACGATATTATTTATCGTTTATACTTGTTCTGTTCTGGGATACTTCTATTTCCACACGGAGATAGTTAAGGACACAACTTCTGTGTTTGTTTAAAATTGAGGCTATCAGCTGAAGTAGCTCGCCAAGCCAGATCAGTATTAAACCAAATCTATCGACTCGTTCAAAATACCAGTGATCTTACCCCCTATTACCTAACATTAATGCGATCGGTTTCTATTTGAATCAGACAAAAACTTACCTTATTTCTCCGGATGTCGGATTCAAATTGATAGATTGCAAGATTTGCAAGATTGTCTCGATCGTGTTGATGGGTTAAAGAGCACATTTACACCGTCCGAGTTGCTCAACGAGCAAAGTGCTCGTCAAGCATCCGCCTATTACATCGTGACCCTGATGAATCGACGGATAGTCGAAGATGGGGTACATAAATCGTTAGACTGAAGTGGTTATGGATATGACACTTACAGTAAAACGAGATGAAAATCGCTGGAGAAACAAGAGTATCCTAGAACAGTACGAAAAACACAATGAGACCCGAAGGTCGGGCGATATCGTCAAGATGGTCGGGAGTCATCATGGATTGGACTCCAATCCACGCTTTGTCCCTCAGGACCGGAAAGGTTACGGGGATCATATGAGTCCTATAACTGGTAGTGCCTGGATGCAGGCTGATAAACATAAACGTCTTCTCACTCACAGCCCACACTAAGTTCGATTACTTGTGTCTTGGGTGCCGGAAACATTCACATCATACAATTATACCCAGATCCAAAAACTCCCTCGTTGAAAAAACTTGTGTTGCCACCGGGAATCGAACGCGATACCCGCTGCATAGAAGGCGTACGTGAACCCGACTACGCTACAGGGCAGTTCATATAATATTTGAACACTCTTGTATTCACAGCCACACACTAAGCTCAAAGACGTGTATCGTGGATGCTGGAAACGTCACACAATCACGGCCAGAATCAGAAGCACAAATGTCCCTTGGGATTGAAAATTGTGTTCTTGCCGGGAATCGAACCTAGGACCCACGGCACAGAGGGCAGATACTTGCTAACTGGACCAACTGGGTCGTCAATAATAATATAACGATAATTTCAAGTCTATCAATATTTTTGGTTTGATAGCTTGCTTTCACATACCAATACAGGAGATAGTACTTACATTTTAGCGTATAACCGGGGCAGCAATTTCATAGGGCCATAATATGATTAAAAATTTTAAAAATGCTCTACAAAGCGCCTAGCATACGTAAGCCTAATTGTTTCAACGTCGATTTGTAAAAAAAAAAAGCGCACAGGCCCACACCACTAGTGATCCTGTAGACTCGAGATTTGCCGTGTCAACAATTGGCGTCTTTTTACTGATTACGTCATTTAGTCATTTCGAAACGAAGGAAAGAGGGGAACCATTGTCAAGTTCCTACTCATCTTGCCGGCCCATTGTCGTACCGGGTGTGGCGCAGGCATACCTTGCGCCATTCGGACCACAAACCCCCCCCTACCCACGCGATTTTGACGTCATTGCGTACGTAATGGCTGACTCTGTGTCCTGCAAATTTCGGGTGAAACTGCTGTGTATATGGACGAGCGTATACCATCAGAATACCACTTATAATGAATATTGAAAATATAATAACAATAATAATTCTAATATGTTCTAGGGCCTCATCCGACAGTGCAGCCTTATCCCTGTAAAATCCCCAACCAACTCGGAGGAGGTAAGAACAAAGAAACATTTTTATATAAGCTTTGATTTAGTTTCTCATATCCCGGTGTCTCTATATCGGTCTGTAATCAAATTTCGCAATCTTAATTAGACACTTCACGATGTCCGATTGGACTCAAAGGAGATGTTTCAAAATTGAAGGAGCCTGGGCCAGCACTATGTACCATATACATACATATAGCTATATAATTTAGTAACCGTTTTTTAATGTTTATTTTCTTTACTTTTATTTCGTTTTAATGTACATTTGAAATATCTTGGTACATTGATAGCAACACAACACAGCTGCAAATGCGACAATATTGAACTGTCATTTTAAAGTGTCATTCATAGTCAATGATCATTTAATGTAAACAACATTATATCAATTCTAAAATATTTGGGTTTCATTATAATTATAATAGGACTATAGAATATGTTACTCAATTTAAACTCACAACAGAGTGACATTCAGTATCTTATTGTCATGACTGCCTCAAAAATAAGGTTAACATATTTAAAAACTCACTAAATAATAATTTGAGGGTACAGCTGTGTGATCTTCTGCAGTTTAATTTATTTGTATTTTTAATAAAATACAGTATTTTTACCCTATTTTTCTATGTATGGTACATAGTGCTGGCCCAAAATGAAACATCTCCTTTGGTGTACTTACGAATTGTGTGAACTAACGTCACGAATCAGTCCAGCCGAGAAACCAGACGACCCCGGTTCGAGTCCAGACGATAATTTTTTTCAAATTATTTTTTAATATATTTTTTTTTACCAAAAAAAACCGAGCTAAGCTGGTCATCCAGGTACTTCTACATATAGCTATAAAGTTAGAATAATACTTAACCTATATTGGAATATAAGCATACTACCTACATTGCAGATTACAAACGGCAACGCTGGGATGACTGGGACGAATTGCCGGAGTACACAATCAAACAGAGTCTACAAGTGGCGCTGCAAAAAGAAATAGATATTATAACTGCAATGGTAACAACATATTGTTTACAAGCTTTAATTTAGTTTCTCCTGACACGTCATCTGTCGGTCTGTAATCAAATCTGACTGTGGTCACATCTATATATTATATAAAAATCAATGCCACTTTTCGTTGTTATTTTATAACTCAAGAACGGGCTCACCTATCCAAACCAAATGTTTAGGCTTTGTTCGGACTATTTAGTAGATGGTTTATGTGAAGTTTGCACAAAATCGGTCGAGCGGGTCTTCATTTATCACACCCGGGCGAAGCCGGGGCGGAGCGCTAGTCTAATATATAATAATTAACCCCAAGCAAAGCTTAAAAAAACCGACTTCCCCGCTTTATCTTCGGAACCTTGATCAGATTAAATGTATTAAACACGCATGGTACACACAAGTTCGATGACTTGTGTCGTGGGTACCGGCAACATAAACATTCACATCACACACACAATCACAACCAGAACCAGAAACACAAATTTTCCTTGGAGAGAAAACTAGTGCTTTAGTCGGGAATCGAACCCGATACCCCTGCTTAGAAGGCGAACGCCACCCAACTAAGCCAACGAGCAGTTCAGAACAATATCCAAAAAGTTATTAGTATGGTATTAAAGTACTAGGCCAGGGGTCGGCAACCTGCGGCTCGCAAGCCACATGCGGCTCTTTGAATATGAAAAGATATTAAAAGACAAACTTAAATTAGCGTCATTTAAAAAACGTTCTGATCAATTAACGAGGATTAGGCACCATTTCTATCGAGCCATTAACAAGCCTCCAAAGGTAGCAAAAAAATACTTTTACACAGTTGAAACAAGTAAATTATGGGATGATTAGGTAGGTATATAAAGCGTGCATAGCGTTTTCTATACTCATAGTACAGTAGGTATTATTGCTGGAATTAAGGATTATTGTTGCCAAGGAAAAAAAAATGTGGCTCTATAAAACTTTGAAATTTTGTAAATTGTAATTTTTGGCTCTTCCGACCCAAAAGGTTGCCGACCCCTGCACGAGGCGATCATAAACGTGAGAGAGGTAAAACACTTATACTAATCGTGGCATTGCAAGCTAATCTAACATTAAAATTATACTGACAAATCATAAATGTAAGAACCGAATACAATATTATAAATGTAAATCTACTTGTTAGTGTAGTAAGCAATGGTATGATTCAAATAGAATATAAATATATCTATCTTTTCAGATGGCTAAGGAATTCAAGAATACTGATAATCCGTTAGAGAAAACCATTTTGAAATGTCTGGGGGATCAAAAAGGGTGTATGGAACAATACGCGAAGGTAACGTATCCTCATCATCTCAGCCGCAAGAAGTCCACTGCTGGATATAGGCCTCCCCCAAAGATCTCCTAAAAGAACGGTTGTTAGCGGCCTGCATCCAGCGTCTTCCTGCGTCGTCCGCCTTCACTATGTCGTCCGTCCACCTTGTGGGCGGTCTTCCGACACTGCGCTTGCCAGTCCGTGGCCTCCATTCTAGAACTTTTCGGCCCCATCGGCCATCCGTTCTACGTACTATGTGCCCTGCCCATTGCCACTTCAACTTGCTAACCCGCCGGGCTGTGACGGTGACTTTCGTTCGTCTACGGATCTCCTCATTCCTGATTCGATCTCGTAGAAAAACCCCGAGCATAGCCCTTTCCATAGCTCGTTGTGTGACTGAGCTTATTTATAAGGCCCACAGTAAGAGGCCAAGTTTCAGTACCATATGTCATCACTGGTAACACACACTGGTCAAAGACTTTCGTCTTGAGGCATTGAGGTATATTGGACGAAAAGACGTAGCGAATTTTCCACAACGCTGCCCAGCCGAGTTGGATTCGACGATTGACCTCTATCCGTAACGTATCCTACTAATCCTACTAATATTATAAATCCGAAAGTTTGTGTGTATGTTTGTTCCCTCTTCACGCTTAAACCGCTGAACGGATTTGGATGAAATTTGGAATGTACATAGATTATACCTAGGATTAACACATAGGCTACTTTTTAACTTGATAATAGCGAGCGAAGCCGCGGGGCACGGCTAGTAAAACATATAACACGATATCTCTTGCAGTTCCTACATCACAACATATCGAAACGCCTAAGCAGCAGCGAGCCAAAGTTGGCTCGAATATTCGGCAGCCCCAAGCTGCCGCCTAGGACTGAACTGGAGGACTTTCTATTGCCACACGATTGCACCTCGCTAAAGAAGTCATTGAGGGTAACAAACACTTGATACACTTAATACTTGTTACGCTGCATCTTCGGCCGCATCTTCACTTTCCACCTGGTGAGATAGTGGTCAAATGCTTGGCTTTCGAGCATTAATAAAAAACTACCTACTAACTAATACAATACAATATAAAATCTCATCTCTTCTTTGTACCAAATACAATAAATAAATTTCAGTACCCGGATGACCGGTTTTTTTTAGTGGTAAATGACGTTTTCTAAGAATGAAACCTAGCTAGATCGATTTATCGCCCCCGAAACCCCCTGCTTACTAAATTTAAAGAAAATCGTTGGAGCCGTTTCCGAGATCCTGATTACACACATATATAATATATATATATATATATATATATATATATATATATATATATATATACAAGAATTGCTCGTTTAAAGGTATTAGATTAGATATACTTGTTTTATGTAAGTATGGGGGCTGAGTCACCCACGTCCGTAGAAGGATACCCCTTAAGTCTGACTCCCTACACGTGGTCCCCGGGTGGTGCTAATCAGGTGACATTTGAGAGGTGGTAAAGCATTTTGTGAGTTGCTCGCCTGGCTTGCTACCAAAGTAGCTTACCACCATCAAGTTGAAAGTCTGCCGCCAAGCCAAATACGGTGTTCCGGCAGTTATCCTTGAGAGCCTGCGTATTCCAGGTCTAGTGTGTTTACCAGCTTCCATCACATCGTCACTTACCATCAGGTGAGATAGTGGTCAAACACTAGCCTGACACAAATAAAAAAAAAAAAGTATGTTTCATTCATTTTATCGCACCACCATCCCTACATTATCTGTTCGTATATATTTCCATCCAAAGGTTGTCTGAAAGAGATCGCTCTTAACGATAAGACCGCCCACTGTACCTTTATAAGTTTCTCAGTATGCTGTATTTATCTTTTAGTGTCAATGAAGAATTATTATACTGTATTGTATAACATAAACGTAAAATAAAACATACAGACGAATTGTGAACCTCCTTTTTTGAAGTCGGTTATAGTTTTACCTTGATTAAGTCCCGAGATATTACCTAAACTACGAGTATGTGTTCTAATCGCGAAAGTTTGAAAGTTTCAGACATTCCACAAATGCGCACGAAGCGTTTTGCCTCCACATTCATCGTGCGAACCGCAAAGGAATGGAACTCCTTGCCTGAGTCGGTGTTTCTTCGGGAATAGGTATCTTCTAGGCAAGCTTGCTCCATCGTCGTCCACATCGTCGCTTACCATCAGGTGAGATGGTGGTCAAAAGTTTAGATAAGAAATAATTAACGCAAGAAAAGCTTAAAAAAAACCGACTTCATCGCTTTTTCTTCGGAAATTGTACTAAACACGCATTATTGACGATATTTCAAGAACTACTGATTAGATCTTGATTAAATTTAAATGGGACTTATTATAACCCTTTACACCCGAGATTGCGCAAACGTGAGTTTTGACTTTGGAAAATTCTACACGGCATCCGAAACATTTTTTGCGAACGCCACCAACGTCACTCGTTTGTGAGTTTATCTGAGAGTGTGTCAAAATATACTTTATTGACATAGAAATAAGTTAGGACTTGTTAGTCGATGAAAAGACGGGGGAAGGATGGCTGCATTTTTAGACAACAGCGCCCGCTCAAGTAAGTACCTCGTATTATAATAAATTACAGGAATTTTTAAACACTTTTTCCGGTATATTGCTAGTATATTAATTGGCGAAGAAATTGACGTGTGTTTACACATACATTAAGTTAGTAGTTTGTCGGGAATGTTCTTTGAAATTTAAACTCGCACGATCGTAGCATATCGATTGTAGTATGTGAATTTAATAGTAACTATTATTGTACGGGTTTTTTGTAATTTTGATGTTTTGAGTCTTTGAATTTATTTATTTTATAACTTTTGGGACGTTCGCTCACGGAAAAAAGCATATCTGACTTTTAGGAAATAGAAATATCTCCGAGAACCAAGATTTGAACTATGATGACGTAGAATTCGATCCGGATGTTCTATTTCGGTAAACTGCTGACTAAAATGTAACTGAAAAGGAGCAGGATGACGAAATTATCGAAGAAAGACATCTAACTCAGCTTTATTATTTTTACCATTGATACAGCCGCCTTCGCTGCTGATTGAATGACCTCTACCATCAACACCAAGCTGCTACCCGAGATACAAGAAGTTCACGTCAAAAGCCTTCGCGTTCAACTTCTATCACTAATGCTAGATTGATATCGCCTGCAACTAATCGTGGAAGAGGGTCTATTAGTGGATGAAGACCAAAATCAGTACCTTTCAGGATTGCAAGGAAGCAGACTGCTTTTACAGGAAAGGCCCATAAATATCCTGCCTTGCCAAAAAAGTAAGATGTCCATTTAACTACTCTAATGACTATTTTAACTACAAGCCTTGAATATCATGGGCTGCATTCCTTACCTTTGAATACCAATGTAGCTGTGGTGTGTCATCATCATCTCAGCCTCAAGAAGTCCACTTCTGGATATAGGCCTCAACCAAAGATTTCCAAAAAGAACGGTTGTTAACGGCCTGCATCCAGCGTCTTCCTGCGACCTTCATTATGTCGTCCGTCCACCTTGTGGGCGGTCTTCCGACACTGCGTTTGCCAGTCCGTGGCCTCCATTCGAGAACCTTTCGGCCCTATCGGCCATCAGTTCTGCGTACTATGTGCCCTGCCCATTTCCACTTCGACTTGCTAATCCGCCGGGCTATGTCGGTGACTTTCGTTCGTCTACGGATCTCTTCATCTCTAATTCGATCTCGTAGAGAAATTTCGAGCATAGCCCGTTTCATAGCTTGTTGTGCGACTCTGAGCTTATTTATAAGGCCCACAGTAAGAGGCCACGTGGTGTGTGGCTAGCTGGTTCTAAATTAGAACTGATTTGTGGCCTGATCACAAGATAGAGGTTTAACTCTTTGCAATGCGTTTTATTTTGTCAATTCTGACTCTCCAGCTGCAGACGAAACGGATAACCCACTATGGAAAGTGCAACCCATGACTGACAAGGTTAAAGAAACCTGTAACAAGCTAGAAAGAGTTCCAGGCTTCTATTCTATTAACGAACAGATGATACGTTTCACAGGACGCTGTAAGCTGCTTGGCTAATAAATTGCCCAGAAAAGGCTCAATGCCCCTCCTTGACTTTTGCATGAATACTGCTGACACTTTATCATCTATAACCGATCGGGCTCATGGGTAAGACTGCGATCGAGATGATTTTTTTGCTCAAGTACCTCGACTACCACGTAACTAAGTTAAAATGTAAATTTTATCAAAAAATATATACTTTTTAAGTTCTTATAATAAAAATTAAAAATACGATTTAAATCATAGTTTTATTTTCATTATTCAGTACAATATAACCCGATGATGATACACACTCATGATCGTGCCACTTGCAATTATTTCCTGAAACTCACGATCATGAGGGTCTGATTGCTGGAAACCAGCACCAGCAGGATTTTTTTCAGTATTTTTCTCAAATGTTCTGGATACTAAGGAAACCGCGTAACCACATTTTACTAGCATTTTAAGCAACTTCATCTCTCGGGTGTAAAGGGATAAAGAAACATTTTTAAATAAAAAAAAATATTCAAAATCGGTTTACGTGGAACGAAGTTAGGTAACACACTTAAAAAAAATACAGTCGACTTTAATACCTCCTTCTTTTTTGTGCAGTCGGTAGAAAAAAACTCACAAATGTAATAATTGTATTTTGCAGTCACAATTCTACACAGCATCGTTCAAGAGTTCCGCGAAGGTCTACGAGCTCCTTGAAACAGATGTTGAGTTACCCAGTGAGTTTTTTTTTTTTTTTATTTGTGACAGGCTAGTGTTTGACCACTATCTCACCTGATGGTAAGTGACGATGTGATCGAAGCTGGTAAACACACTAGACCTGGAATACGCAGGCTCTCAAGGATAACTGCCGGAACACCGTATTTGTCTTGGCGGCAGACTTTCAACTTGATGGTGGTAAGCTACTTTGGTAGCAAGCCAGGCGAGCAACTCACAAAATGCTCTACCACCTCTCAAATGTCACCTGATTAGCACCACCCGGGGAC
The DNA here is from genome assembly GCA_948107665.1 of Lomographa bimaculata. Classification (NCBI taxonomy): domain Eukaryota; kingdom Metazoa; phylum Arthropoda; class Insecta; order Lepidoptera; family Geometridae; genus Lomographa; species Lomographa bimaculata. The sequence goes on along the minus strand of OX403610.1, from coordinate 7,721,766 downwards.
CACGTGTAGGGAGTCAGACTTAAGGGATATCCTCCTACGGACGTGGGTGACTCAGCCCCCAAATACGAGTACCCTGAAATATGTTACAATAAAAATCGTTTATTCACATGGGCCCCAAAGAGGCGCTCATGAAAGTTAATGATTCTACTCTACAATTCCAGACTCCTAGTCCTAGCCCTTTAGGTCTTGCTTACCAAATAATTAATCGCGCTAAAGAACAATTTTTATTTTTTGTCTTCTCGAGACCATGGCCAATGCAACTTGGCCGAAACGTCGAGGTAAATAAAAATAGTTTTTTAGCGCGATTAAGTCCCGAGATATTACCTAAACTATGTGTTCGAATCGCGAGTTTAAAAATTTAAAAAAACTGACTTCACCGCTTTGTCTTCGGCACCTTGATCAAATTTAATGTATTAACACGCATTATTGACGATAACTCTAAAACTAGTGATCAGATCCTGATCAAATTTCAAGGGGACCACATGGAAAGCACCAGCTTTCAAATAAAATAATAATCATCAAAATCGGCTCACAACGAAAGAAGGTATGGGGTAACTTTTGAAGTCGGTTAAAAACGAGAACATCATCGATGTAGTCCACAGAATACGCATTATTGAGGATAACTCGAAAACTAACTGTCAGATCTTGATCAAATTTAGATGGGACCACATGAAAAGCACAAGCTTTCAAATAAAAAAATACACTCTTATTGAGAACCTCCTTCTTTTTTTTGAAGGCGGTTAAAAAATGCATTGCCATCGGTACTAAACCAACATGTGAAAAATTAAACTCTGTATACAGCTGTAAGGCGAGTTGAAAACTTATTTTAATTTCATTTAGAGACGAGATTTAGTTTTTTTTTTATTTTTGAAACGCATAAAACATTTTTATACTTCTTGTTAAGTCAATTGGGGCGCAGATAGTTTAGTAGTAACTGTCAAGTAAACTATGGCAACCATAAGACAGCTGCTAAAATAATAGCTTATAGTCGAAGACTTTAAAATTAATTCATTTGTTTAGCAGTTAAATCAACATTTATTGGGAGTATCTAACATTCTCGTAATTCATGAACAGCTGTGACCTCTCGTCACATGTTAGTTCAATGATTCCGTAGCACTTAGCACTCGTATCAGTCATAAGCTATTATTGTAGCAGCTGTCTAAGAGTTGCCATAGTTTACTTGACAGTTTCTACTATACTGTCTGCGCCACAATTTACTTACCAGTAAGTAAGGAAAAAAATTTTTTTTTTCTTTTTTTAATTTTTTTTTCTGCCCATTTTTCGATTCTTATACACCTCCTGCAGGATTGTGCACTACTTAATAATGACGGTATATGTTCGATGTTAAATATTAACATCTATTGTCTATTGTTTAGTTACTTTTACATTCCTAACCCAAACATCCGTTGTTTTCAGGCGGAATCGTGTTACACTTCACAGACATACCACTTACAATGCCCAAGCTGAAACTAATCGAAGAAAGGGCTAATGTAATCCGCAAAGATTACATTGATAGCAACATCGCTGATTCCAAAGTGAATCTACTTGATAAGAATTGGAAAAAACAGGCGGCAGAGGAAAAGAAAGTTCAAACTAGGAAAAAAGCCTCAGATTTCGATGACGTCATACATGTGGGTGACAGCGTTACAGACTTGACAGTTGATAACGCGGACGATGACGTCGTCATAGTCACGAATCGTGAAGAGAACGCTCATTATAGCGCCACGGATGGCAACGAAGAATTCTTGCATGGAGACTTTGAAGTTATCGACGAAGTACACGAGAGTGATTGCGATGAGGATAGTAAAGAGGACGCTGATGGAGTTAACCATGGAGATGGACAAGACAATGACGGAGACGATGATGAAGATTTCGGTGACGAGGACGGTGACGTCACCGGCGCAGATTTCGATGTTGATGATATCGATATAGGTGATCTTGATGAAGATGATTTGGAGGATTATTAATGTATGTTTAACTATTAGTTAGCATAAACTTGTAAGAATAAAATTGATTATATTATTGTTTGTTTTGAGTCCCATTTTAGATATTTTGTAGGTGTGCATACAAATTGATTTCTTTATATAAGTACCAAGTCCAGTTTTTATCAGCCCATTATGTTTCCACTGTTTGGACGTGCTCTTTTGTCACAGGGAAAGATTTTAGGCTAGGCCTAAATCAAACTACGAAATGGCCCGGGACGGGTGATGAATAGGGGTCATTCAACCCAAACTGCGCCTGTGAAGCCCTCTAGAATAGATAAAAAAAAAGATAAAAAGTTATTTATTCAGGAAAAACAGTGTTTGGTACATATTGATTAAAGATAAAATATTTATGTGAATAATAATTGCAATATTATGTACCTTTGTGATTCTCTGTCCCCAGCACTAGGTCTCCTAAGAGCCTGTATAGCTGGGTTACAGCAACCCTCTCCGGTTACATACTATAGCTTATTGTTAAGTATCCTTTACAGTAATTATTGTTGTTGTTCTTTAATCTACGTATACATAATAGTAATTTCAATATAGTGTTAGTAATTAATCTGTTGGTAAAAAATTTCTATATCTAAAGGTTCATTGCCATTTTTTTGTGTAGGTTATGGTGTGTAGCAGTGTAATAAAAAAAAAAAATAATAATCTTTGTACTTATAAATAACTGTAAAGTGTCTTTGTATAATAATACTATATTCAGGTAATTTCCGTGAAACATGTATGATTGTAAGAGTGACAGGTGATTATTGTGTATGAAAGGGAGGGTTAGTGAGTATTTGTGCTATCAGTGATTGTGTGTGCGTATGTGTAGGTATGAAAGAGTGTTAGTGTGTAGTGTGTTTGTTTGTGTATGTGCTTGCATATTTTATGTCTTCGATTGTCTTATACGAAAATTTTACGTTTATTAGTCTCTAGTTTCTATTTACTTTGTCGTTGCAGTAGCTAATTTGTTTGTTTATTTTGTTGTTTAAATATTATCATTCTAATATATGTAGGTACTAAAATATATATATATTTTACTCCAAAGTCGCCAACATCTTTTCTGTGTCAATATAGTTTTGTTTTAGTAGAAAGTTAATCGTGAGTCTGTTACATTTATATCTGGTCATATTTATAATATCTATGTGTTTGCTTATGCGATTATACAGAGATGGTCCTAGGTTTCTGAGACATCTCCTTCCAAATTTGGTACGTGCAGTTGGTGCTTTAAAGATTATATCTTTCCTGCGCTTTTGTGAAACTTCGTGTCGTATTTGGTCTGTTACAAGCTGGTGCTGTCTACTTATTATAGATTTAATGAAAAGTTGTCTGACTGAAAGTACTCCGCATTCCTTGTACAGTACTGACGTGGAGTGTCGTCGAGGCTTAAATGTCATTACTTTTAGAAGTGCTCTTTGTGCCCTTTCTAGCTGTATTAGATATGATTGGTTGGCCACACCCCAAACTGAAATACAGTAAGACAATATTGATTGTGCTAAAGCGTAGTAAATGTTCACGAGACATTTGTATTCCATTATGTGACGTAGCTGCTTGAACACACACATAAGTTTTCTGACCCTCCCAGACAAACCTTTTATGTGGTCAGCCCAGTTCAGATTACGGTCCAGAATTACTCCTAAGTATCTGATAGCTGCAGTTTGACAGAGGCTAGTACATTGGCATGGTTGACTATTATTGCAGTTTGCTTGATGAATTTTAATATGAAGGGGTTGTTTAGGCTGAGTAGAATTATTGATTGTGAAACTCATAAATTTTGTTTTATTGACGTTTATTGTTAGTAGATTGTTTCTTAACCATTTTGAAATTATATTTAGGCCCTCGTTTGCAGTCTGTTGCACTTCGACCCATGATTTTCCATGGAACAAAAGTACTGTATCATCTGCGTATGTTATTATTTTACCATTGTCAACAATCATGTCACACAACTGATTAATGTAAATCAAAAATAACGTGGGGCCCAATATACTACCTTGTGGTACCCCAAATTTGACCTCAGCAACATCACTTAGGTGATTTCCCACTCTTGAACTTTGCGTTCTGCCTGTAAGATAACTCTTAAACCATTTGAGAATACTTTGGTTCTTGAACATTCTAGTTGGTTGAAATCGATATGAAACTATAATTATTTATAGATATTTATTATGTTGACTTCACCAAGATTCCTCGTCTGTTTTACGACGTTCACAGTAAAACGGAGTGATTACATTATCTTTGGTCAACAGCTAATATTGGTTACGTTCGTCATGTGAAGACGCATCACATGTCTGTGCCTAAGTATTAAAATGAAATTTCAATAAAATCGTTATGTAAAGTGGTAAGTAAGTAATAATAACCACTCATCATCATCAAGTCGATGCAATGTGGCAAGGTGCAAGATAACTGGTGCAAATCAACAGCGCATCGGCGCACATGCCGACGCTATGGAGGACGAGCGGACGTGATATATTAGTTCCCTGAGCTAGAAAAAACTGAAGTCTACATCATATTCGTCTATGGCCAGAACGAAAAAAAACGTATGTATTATTTTATACTCATTATCAGTCAATATGTCATTGTCAAACTCAGGGCGTTGTGTACATGTATATGTGATTGAAACAAACACCAACATATATTTAAATAATCATAAATATGTAGCACACTAAGAATGTAAAGTAATGTTTAACCAGCTGCATAGGCCGATACTGTAGACAAATACGAAAGGTGGCAGTGCTTATATAAACTTTTACGTAGTGAAGAGTCAGACAGTCCATTAACAAAAATTTTGACACATTGTGCCCTAATACCAAATTCCCTAGAGGTCGCGTGCGCAGGGAATGAATATGGGAATGCCCAAAGTCGAAGAGATCAAACTCGGAACTTTTAATAACAAAGAACGGAGTTTGATCTGTAAATTAAGAAAAACAAATCATGCAGCGGTGGCATATTTCCAACTTGTTAGGCCTAGCGTTTTGTCTTACTTTCCATTACAATTTCATCTCTTACCATTATGCGAAACAATGGTATATAAAGGATTATAAAAGACGTGATTAAATATCAAAGATTTTTATACAAGTTAGAAAAGAGACAATCTAGTCTTTAGCCTTGTTGTGCTGCAGTACCACTCAAAACTTTGAAAACCTTACACAAGGGACTTCGACGGGAACGATCCGATCCTCTCTCCATTTAACTATAACTTAAAACTGAATAATTTGGCCAAAGTGGTGTTGGTGACCTGATAATATTATGTTTAGCTTTTATGTTTATTTCGTGGTTATATGTTTTTTTTTTTGGTATCATTCCTAATCACGTAGTATAAAAAAAGGCTACGAAAAAGCGTACGTAGACCATAGATAAAATTAAGACTGCTGAGTAGTGATTAGTTGATAACTAGTGATATTTTTATACTCTGTGGAAAAAAATAAGGAGCAGCGTCGATTAGCAATCAACTTTATAAAAATAATGCTCTAAACTCTCCAAGAATTCAATACAATTATGAAATATTGAACGAGATCGTTTCAAAAAATCTATCAAGATGATGATAACAATACACGGGCTGCCGCCCAGGGTGAGATCATGTTTCATCCTAGAATCCTACGTTGTTTGGTAATTTTCGACAAATGGATCTTGCTACGTTTATCTTTGGTTCCAGACTAACTTCCAAGCCCTAAAGACATTAGTAAAGCAGCAATGCAACATCGTTGACTTTATTCTTGACAATCTAGTGGACGATGGACCTAACTCTAAGAAGGTTCGCATTGGGTTATCAGACGACTCGGAAGGTTACCGTATCATGAAATGTCTTGATGGGTTTAGAATGTCCCCGACTCATGTATTGAAGATCGTGCCTGTTGGGAAGGTAAGTTATCTATCTTAGACGTAAAATAACACCACACACTACTTTATGCTGCAGCAACATGTGACAAAGAAAAAAATGTGGCTAGAAATAGTTAATTTTATTTCATATAAAATTACGTTAAAATCTTAATTTAGGGAGGGGTGTGAAGAAGAGAGGCAAGGGGAATCAAATTGGGAGGACCGAGACCCATAGACCCTTCCATAGTAGCAAAATCCTCAAATTCAAGCGATTAAAATTAATCGCTTGATCCTATATGAATAAATTTTAGCTTAGTTGGGTGACCATTCACTTTCTATCAAGTTCGATTCCCGGTGGAAGCACAAGCTTTCTCCCCAATGTACATTTATGTTTATGGTTAGGTTGTGATTGTGTGTGTGATGTGAATGTTTTACTGGCACCCACAACACAAGTCATCGAACTTAGTTTGGGGCTGGGAGTTTGCCAGCGTTTATGTTTAAAAAATAAATAGAGTATAATGCTAAAAGTTAGGGAGAGTGTCTTCATCTTGTCAAATTGGGCAGAATGTCCTTGACTCATGTATTTATTGTGCCTGTTTGTTATTTTATCATCAAAATATATTATTTACTTAATATCATGCATACTGTTTTATACTGTAAAACACAACATGAGGAAAATGCGAAAAATTGTAGCGACTTATCGCTATTTTATTTTTTATTATCAATCGCTATTCAAATAGCATACTACTTATAGTTTGCTGTAATTCGAAACACTTACATTATTTAGCATAACAGTTAGAGTAGATTTTGGCTCTGTAGCGGGCAGCAATGTTGCATTTTGTTCCAATAACACATAGCTCAACAGCACAGTACAACAGACATTTTCATATTATACTTTATACAAATATATTATGACTCCATTTCATCAAATTTAAAATTGTTTGGCCCACGTGGGTAACGACAGAAAGAATGGCTTTTGTAGGTTTGCAGCCTGTCCTTTTGTCCCCCAGTTACTGGTTTAAATAATAATCAATTTCAAAATACATAAAAATCAATATAATAAAAAGTGAAAAATTTCATGACTTTTTTTCCAGTTATTTTGATTAAAAATCCAAACTAGTGATCTGATTTCGATGAAATTTCTAGGAGAACAAACGGAAAGCATATTGTGTTAAATGTTTTTTTTTAATTGGTTTATATGTAGATCTGAGGTAACTAACAAAGAAACAAGAGTAAAAATACCCCAACTATCTGGAAAATAGTTGCCCCTATTTTCGACATCGATAAGCACACTCTCAAATCACATTGCAAACAAAAAACTAACAACAACAGAAACATACAATCTCTAAACAAAAAGGTGTAGTAATACTTGGTGGCATGTATTGTGCTAGATATCGTCTGCCTGAGAATGAAAGTCGAAATCAGAGATAATTTCTTCATTTTTCCATACAAAAATTATTAACAATCCTCATTCTGCATCGGGGGTTAAAAACAAATGAATTGAGAACCTTCCCTTTATAAAAATAATTAATTTTATATTCTTTTGCAGCAATTAAATCCCCCTCAGCAAAGCTACAACCAAAAGCCAGGGTTCCAGAATGACTACCCGAACCAACCAAGGTCTGACTATCATAACCAGCCCATGAATGACTACGGGAATCGGGGACCTCAGGGCCCCATGGATAGAAACTCCGGACCAAATATAGAAAGTAGATATGTTCCACCTGGACAGAGACATTTAGATACCCACGGGCCAGGTCCTAGGAACTCAGGCCAAATTGCAGCATCTAGACCAGGGCCTTTCCAAAGGCCAGGAGCTATTGGACACCTGGGGACAAATGTGCCTGACTCTAGAGGACCTGTAAATCCAGGGCCTTCTAATCCTATAAATTCGGAACAATGGGGTCCTAACATGAATCCTAGCAATCAATGGACTCCTCAAGGTGGTCACGTGCAAGCAAATAATTATAACCAGGGACCATCGGGACCTCAAGCTGGTTTCGGGCAACAAGTAAGCAAACCGGAACCAATGTATAACTTCTAATGCTTCTACTCTTTACTACATCGCTTCACGATCCGCACTAATATGTTAAAATTTTACGTGTACAGAGGCAGTATGTAATAAATACACAGACAAATACATTTACCTTTTTTACTCCTTTAGTTCGTTAACTTTGTGTATTCCTTTTTTGGCCATTATTTAAAGTTTATATCAGGTCATGTAACACTGTTGGGTAAACGAAATAAATAATTTGTAACATTGTTAACATGTTACTGCCACATCGCATTTTCTCTAGCCCGTCCCGTCAGACTGTCCTAGACCAAAACACAATTATATTTAAATTAAAAAAAACTGTAGGTTCATAATCTGTAAATCTGTCACTAAAAATGATGTTCAGGCAGCTATCCTTTAGGGCTACTCATTCTTGGCTTAGCATGTTTAACATCCTTGTCACTCACCGATATGATGATAGTGGTCAAATAACTAGCCTATGAAACATAAAAAAAAAACGATTTAATCTTTCAGCATCCTCAAGGCTCAGATCAGTACGGCCCAGGCAGGCAAATGGATCACAGATATGGCTCTGGATTCCCACCCAAGACAAATGAGATGGAGAATCCGGTAATAGTTAGCATTTTACTTAATTTTTTATAATACCAAAAGTTTTTTTTTTTTTTATAAACATTTTGCACCTACTTACGTGTTACTACATACGGACCCCTTCTTCTTTGACGTGTTGATGGTCTAAAGTATATTTTTTAGACTTATTCGGATTTTAAGGACATGCGAAAAACTGTATAGCTCTAAATCTTTTTGCCCCAGAACTCTGCAACTGCGACTCCAAAAGGGGAAGCTTAGACCCCTTAAATATTTTCATTTATGCAATTTGGATTCCCATTTTGGGCTATTGTTTTGCATATTCTCTATGAATTTGAAGTCATTCGCTTGTATGGTTTAGATTATAAATGCCTTTTACAGACAAACAGAAAAAGTGCTGAAACAAGTTAACTTCAATTAGTTGACCATACTATACTATAATTCAGAGCTCCGAGGCAAATACCTAATCAAAATAAAGGGAATATAAATATTTTTGATTTTAACTCTGAAATATGCGCAGGTCCAACCAGGTCGACGTAATGCACTCCGCATGGTGGATATAGTGGACACTCAAGTGGCACCGAGGCAAGATAAACCAGTATGTATACAATATTTTACTATCCTACTTCCTACTATAATATTATAAATCTGAAAGTTTGTGTGTAAGTATGTTTGTTCCCTCTTCACGCTTTAACGGCTGAACGGATTTCGATTAAATTAGGAATGTACATAGCTTATACCTAGGAATAAGCTATGTACATTCCAAATTTCATCCATAATTATGCAGTGGATTTCACGTGTGAAGAGAAAACAAACATACTTAAACACAAACTTTCGGATTTATAATACATATAAGTGCGATTAACGTATCATTCATTTAATAATTATTAACCGACTTCAAAAATAGAAACAGGTTCTCTATTTGACTATCAAGATCTGACCTGTAGTTTTATGAGTTATCCTCTATAATGCATATTTAATACATTTAATCTGATCAAGGGTTTGAAGATAAAATGGTGAAGTCTGATGTTTTAAGCTTTGCTTGCATTTAAATTATACATTATTATTATTATTTATTTCAGATAATAATAATGAAAGACAACTTCCAAGGTCCAAGCAATTTTATCACCGGTGGTCAACCACAGCATGGCCACTTCGAGAAAGGGCAAGGAGAAGGCCCACATTGGCAAAAGGTAAAAATACCTAAAATAAGAACTGAACTTTAATAATATTTTAAATTTATCTTTATTTTTATATTATTCCTTTTAACCATCTCACAACAAGACAAACTGTCAAACGTTATCCATTTATAGCAGCGATCGGCAACCTTTTGATAGGCAGGGGCCACAACGTGGCAAATATAATATAGGCGTGCCTCATTAGTGATATCAACCCTAGAAGCATAATGTATGTGTAATTGGTCATATCACAAAGAAAATATGGAAAAACCAAAAGAACAATTAAAAATTGTTAAAATGACTGGCAGAGTGGCAAACTCGTAAGGGGCGCACTTACTCTTTAGTCAATGCATTTATTTAGAATATACAATATTTTCTATCTAGAATCTATAACATATTTAGATATTTATGACTTATTCGCAAAAGAATCACGGGCCGCAAATTGGACTTCCGCGGGCCGCATGTGGCCCGCGGGCCGCGTGTTGCCGGCCGCTGATTTATAGTATAGTTGACATAATCTCCAGTTCGCCTAAAGCAATATGCTTCTACGTTTATGGTCCATACTGCGAAGGAGTGTAATTAATTACCAGCGTCTTTGTTCCTTGAACGCTACAAGCATGCTACATTTCAGCCGCATCGTCACTTTCCATCAGGTTAGATGGTAGTCAAATGCTTGCTCATCTAGCATAAAAAAAAATTGGTTGTCTGTAAAGTCGGTCAGGACGATAGTTTTACGTGATAACGTCATAAGACGAACGCTTAGCCCGATCGTGCCTCTCTATCGCTTGTTCCGCGCTCTCGCTTGCACGCTCAGGCTCAGGCGGAACGTGACACTTTTTCGTGCGTGCAGCCGGTGTTCATCGATTTATAAGACGTTATCACGTCAAAAACTTAAAGATAATGTTTCAATGTTATATACGGCTTAAAATACGTAAAAAATTACTTACTTTGTAGTCGACTAATTTAGGTTGAATTAGTTGTCCTTCATCAGGATGAGAGACGCGCGATACGCGGAGGCGAGTGGTTTGGGTCTGACAGTATTTGTAGTACTCACGGTAGTTTTAACTTTTCAACTTAGAGATCTCGCTTCTCTTTATCAATTAGGACCGTGTGATCAGGAGCTGTCAATAAATAACTTTTTTGATTTAGTCATCGGTTTAGTCGGCTTATAGTTTATTTTTTAAATTTCTTTAAAAGTTACACTAATTGTATCTCACCTGCAGCCACAGCAATCAAAGCCTTTCGACGACCGCCGTCACCCGCCTATAGAAAAGCGTACCGACATACCTAAACAAATGGACTACGACAAACGCGGACATTTCTCTCCGCCAAGAAATGCGAGACTGTCGCCTGGCAGACGATCGCCCCCTAGAGATGGGCCTATAAACACCAGAAGTTACCAAGATGCTGGCAGAACTTACCCAACTGACAGACGAGTTTCGCCGACCAGCCGCCTTGGGCCGCCTGTTAGGGAGTTTTCACCATCTGGAAGAAGGATTTCACCTCCTACCAGGAGAATATCTCCACCTGGCAGAGGTATTTCGCCACCTGGACGGCGGATTTCACCTTTTGGAAGGCGCGATTCCCCAACGGGCAGGAAAGTTTCTCCAGGGAGAAGAATCTCGCCGTCTGGTAGAAGAAATTCGCCGCCCGGAAGAAAGCTCTCGTCGCCTGTAAGAAGAATGTCTCCGGGAAGAAGAGACGAACGCCGGATGTCACCAAGTATGGCTTATTATTATTTAGAAGGTAATATTGTTTATGGTCATTATATCCGTGGTTCTTTAAGGAACAAAACACTTGCTGCCGAACCGAATAATTAGAGTATGGAATATGCTACCATGGACAGTGATTAGTGCTCCCTCAGTAAAGTCATTTAAAAATAGACTCGAATATATTGAAAAAGTGCATAAAAACGATATACACGCATCTTAGGCTTAAAACTGCTAGTGCATAAACAATGAAGTATATATAATAATTAAGTATACACCATTTTTAACCCCCGACACAAAATGAGCGATGTTATTAGTTTGACGTGTGTATCTGTGTGTGTCTGTGGCATCGTATGACAAACGGCTGAAGGGATGCTGATTTAGTTCTTTTGTTTGAAAGGTGATCGAGAGTTTTAAAATCTAGATTTTGCCACTTGTAGTATGTATGTTTTATTATATTTATATGAATATAGTTTTTTAATTGGTAGAACCAAGCCTCCAGATGTTTATTAACGTAGATTAACTGATTGATTGATTTACACTTCTCATAAAAAAATCGAAACACCCCTAAAGGTTGGTTTTGAATGAGTCTTAGGTATTTTTTTACGCTTAAACAAAAGAAAGAAATAATGCCAGTTAATTGCGGATATTATAAGGTATCGTTTGATGAACATTGGTGAGACAAAAGATGTTTACAAAAAGTTTATCGTATTTCCTCCCCGGGCTCTAATGACTGCTTCCATGTGGTACCTTATGAAAAGGATGAGAGTCACAATCTTGTTTTGTGGGAGGTTATCCCATTCTTCTCGTATAGCTGTTTTAAACTGGCCAAGCGTCACCGGAGCAGGATCTCTCGCTCTTACTCGTCTCTTCAACTCATCCCATTGGTGTTCTATGGGATTCAATTCCGGGCTATTTGCTGGCCTGCCAGAGAGGTACCACATGAGGCTCCAGACACTCTTCGATGTAACGTGGCCCATTTAATGACGGTAAGCAAAGTCCAGATACAAAAGCAAGTTCTGTTTTTCCATCGGCGCTTATGCCTCCCCAAACCGTCCATGATCCGCCACCGTAACTGACCCTTTCTTTAATGCTATGCAAAACGCTCTTCCTCTCTTCGATACACCTTCTTTCTTCCGTCGTTACCATACAGCATGGTCTTACATTCGTCAGAAAAGAGAACTTTGCTCTATTGAAGGTATGACCAATTTAAGTGCTAACGTGCAAAGTTAAGGCGCGCTCTTCGGTGGTCGACCATCAATTTTGGGCTATTAACTGGCTTATAAGGTTTCAGCCTACGCTCAGCCAATCTTCTTCTAATGGTAGAATCGGTCATAGTCAATCCTAGAACCACACGGAGCCACTGCTGCAATTGAATAGAGTTAAATCGACGATTTCTTTAGAGAAACTGACACAATATACCGGACATCTCGTTTAGACGTGACTCATTGTATACCAAGATCCTGGTATGATTGTGTGTGTAGCCTATACTGCTAGTGGAGTATTTTTTAATGATATCAAACCTCTTTTCAATCGACTTCAGAAAAAGAGGTTCTCAATTCGACTGTGTGTGTGTTTTTTTGTATGTATGTTACGCGATATCTCCGCCAACTGTGAATTGATTTTGATGATTCTTTTTTTGTTTGGTAGAGTATACTTCGAAGGTGGTCCCATATACATTTTATTGAAATTGGTCCAGCCAAAACCGAAATATAAGCGATGAAGCTTTGCTTCCGTTTCAATTGTTTTATTTAAATTCCGCCTGAATAGTCATAAGACTCATTCAAAACCAAACTTCAGGGGTGTTTCGATTTTTCTGATGAGACACAGTGTACAAATGATTTCTATAGCTGCTTGAGGATTAGTAGATAATGTGATGATTACTTATTTACATGTTTATTTTTTTATTCAGATGATAGAAAAATGGGTCGACGCGAGTCGCCTCGACGTTATTCACCTAAACGGGCGTCCCCGGTGCGGCCACACAGGTAATTACAGTTTACAATGATTTTGGATTTTTGTCGCGAAAGTGAAAAAATTTCGTCCTTTTTGTATTATTTTCTATAACTTGTGATTCTTCGAGTGATTAAATGTAATGGTGGATTATTAACCGTTATTAGTTCTTTAGTGTAGGTAGGCAAATCGTACTAAGTTGAAAAACGTAATTTTCGATTTCATTTCAAGACTCCAATAGAAGTTCTAGTAAAGTTTCTCCCAATTTATTAGGACATGACTTGTATGTGACTGGCCCATGACTGGTTTACTTGACTTTGACAGTGACTATTGACTATGACTGGTTTTATGAAATTCTTAACTTGAAAAATATTTATGACTGGTTTAATCCACATAGCTTGCGGAGCCAACGTACTAAAAAAAACGATTTAACTGAAATCCCTCTTTGTAACATTGCATTTTTTTTTTGTTCATATAAAATAACTTCGTATCGCTAAAGTAAAAGACACATAATAATATGATAAAAAACAATTTTCTCTATGTCACCTATTGTTTTGAACTGCCAGTGGGCTTAGGTGGTTAGAAGGTATCGATTTCCGGTGGAAACAAGTTTTCTCCCCAAGGGAAGTTTTGCTTCTGGTTCTGGGTGTGATTATATGTGTGTGGTATGATTGTTTCTGACACCCACGACACAAGTCATCGAATTTAGTGTGAGGCTGTGAGTGTGAATGTGTTTATATTTATTGTCTCCAGGTTTTCTCCCAGCCGCCTCGGCGATAAGCCGGCTGATAAGTTCGTGGACGACAAAGTACCAAAATCGGTCCGTCCCGCGTACGAGCCATCACAGGTATGTGACTAACTAAAAAAAAGCCGTGTTTTCAAATTGTTCTCAACTAACAACATGGTTTCACTTACGAGTTGACTGTACAGATAAATAATACAGATTTGTTGATTTTGTTAATACATCCCTAATTACAGTCAATAACTGCATTAAAAACTATAGATAATGTTTGTTTCGACCTTAAATAGCTGCTTCTTCAATGAAACACTTACAGCCAAGCCGAGACAGACGTCGTCCCCTCGAGATTCGTTTACCTAGAAGAGAAATAAGGCACTGGATTAATGCTCTTGCTACTTTCCTTTTGGAGTATGACTTAAAAAAAACTTCACGATATGGTGGACCTGTGAAAGAATATAAAAGTCCGCAAAACTTGTGGAGATGTAAAGCTCTAACGACCATACTTAATCTTTCACTCTTCTTGATCTTTCGTGAAGTAATTATGATGCCTAGCTGGTTTAGGCACAACAGAATAGTCCAAAACCAATTAAATATTTACTTACTTCAGCGAAGAAATTACCCAAACTAGTCTCCCATAAATTAAGGCACAAAAGAAAATAGGAGATAAAGAAAAATGTTAGGAAGAAATCAATAATGTTTTACTATCTGCTAGTGAAGATATTATTAAATCAAGTTGACTCTATTATGGGTCAACGAAAAGTCGGGTTCTGACGGAAAGTTTTACTCACTTCAGCAAAGAAATAATTAAAGAAATAATTAAACCTGACCGATTGTTTAATAGGACATTCAAGAAAGTATAGTCTAACATGAAACCAATTGAAATGTTTACTCTGGATCAGTTAGGCGAAAATAATATCAAACCTAATTGACATTATGGCAAAGTACAATACAGAAAATATAGTCAAAGTGAAACTAATAAAGATTGTACTCAAAATTATACCAAAGCTAGATTTTCTAATAATGCACAATAGAAGGTAAACGGTCGCATGGAACTGATCCAGTTGACTACCTAATAAGACAAAATAGAAAGTATGGTTGAGAAGCCATTTTTAACTCAACGTTGCCGAAAAAACACCGGACCTTGCAAACTCTAATAATGCACAACAGAAATTCATGGCATGGAAATGAAACCGAGATGATAAATGACTAATGCTTGACATATTGACTCAAAAACAACAGAAAGTGAAGTCAGGAAGAAACCAATTACGAGAATAATATTTAAGAGATTTTTTCATATGTATATCACTGCAGCTTAAGCCAAAGCCTTAGCGTCCGTAGAAACAGAGGTTGCTGCTGACTTGGTAAAAAAACAAGGTACTTCAACTGACTCCAATTAAATTTACTTGTTCATAAATACCGGCTGTAAAATATTTTGGGACTTTGAAAAACCCAATATGGCTATATATTCGTTTCATCACCTTTGCTTGAAACTGAATAACTGATAGCTGATGCAGGTGTGCCAGCAGATAAAGCTAAACCTATACTTAAAGTAAGATTTTGCAGACGCAATGGGAAATGCACATAACAAACATTTTCAAGTGGTCATTATCCCAAGCGCAATGTTAGATAATGGTTTATAAAAAGTCTGCAAAGATGGATAATTAAAATGCATTTCATTATTCCCGAACCCGTTGATAGAAGTGAATAGATAATTAAGCAGTAATCAACATCAGTCTACTATCGAGGATCGGAGTACATATTCTCACAGTTATTGGACCCTATTTACACGGTAAAAGAAAGATAATTATGTCGGTCCTCAGATTTCCTATATACACCATAGACAAATTTATTTCGATGGCAAGTCTACTATCCTCATGAACCTAAAAGATCGTCGCTCTACTTGTGTCACACTATTAGCTGGAAACCGTAAATATTTGAAGCAAAATAACATTTACCCATCGTCATATCGAGAAGTGTTATTCTATTTTTGGAACATGGACTATTGGACACATTAACGAAATAGATCTGTGATGACATCTTTGGTCTCAAAGTTAACCTTGAAGAAACTACAGAAGTACGTTTTCTTTATTTAGGGCCTTATGATGGAAAATTATTTGCCATAGAGTTAATTTGCCGAATGCAAGACTATATTATTAAGACCTCAACGACATTTTAATAAGACGCGTTCCAGATAACTTATAGAACAATTCTAATCACAGTCCATTTACAAACTTAATTCTACAGATATCCTTTGACACAACGCAACAAAGACCACCGTAAGGACGATTCTGGAAAACAGTATTTTCTGGCATTTTCAAGTATTTTCTAACTCAAACCCTTGAATAGAGAACCCTCCTAGCTATGACATTCAATTCATAACCGATGGAAACTATAAATCAATGTCGAAGGATAAAGATATTTGAGAGAGATATGAGTATTGAAATGTAATACCAAACTCACACGAGTAAACGTTCTAGGTAAGGCAATCTGGGTAATTTGCCAACCTGCACCTGGCAAAGATGTTAAAAGGTTTAAGGTATAGGCTAAGAAATAAGGAGTTATCTACCTTATAATATCGGTACAGTCGGTGAATTATGATAGTCACTTGGCTTAATAACGTGGTCATTTAATTGTACCAATGTCGCGTAACAGAAAAACAAAAAATGTGAGTGGGTGTCACTATCATTGTTATAACCTACTGGAATGCTGTAGCTCCATACAGAACTGCTAGATCCATCATTGTTATCAGTCCTAACGACGCAGCCGCCATTACAAAATTGTAACAGGAGTTATCGTAGGAAGCAACAACATACTCATTTGTAAATAATAATTTTAAGATATCTCAGAGGGCTTACCACCTCGACACTGAATAATAATACTATATAATGTTTGAAGAATAAGACTATTTGTCGTGGATTGCCTTTGGACAAAGCTATGCTTGAGTAGTTTAATCGAAAAGCCTCTCTGGACACAATTAAACCCTTTTCAGCCTTGGTAATCTGCCACCAGAATGCCTTATGCGGTAGAAACAGATTAACTGGCAAATTAACCTTAACAACAAGACGTCCATGCTTTAAAAAAAAAAGACTGATCCTGAATTGAGTCCAGTGATAGACATCATCGAAGTTTAGCGGATCTACCGGCCATGAAGTGTGCTGTAAGATAAGGCCTAAAAGAGGAAGCGAACACATGTTTCGAGGAATATGTCTTCAATTAAATATTTTGAATGTGATTCTATAACGCATACAAATCTAGAGAATGAAAGATTCAAACAAAAATAAAAAGTACAAGTAAAATACAAAGCTGACACCAATGGGAAAGATAAATATATTTCAGTGAAATTGTCGGCCAAAAGTTCGGCAAATAAATATTCTTATATTAGTTTTGAGAAGAAAGACGATTCAATGGATATCGCTAATCCAAATCATGCGCCTGACAACGGACGTACGCTATCCGATAGGAACGTGCCATCCGAATCGGTCGTATACTTAAACATAGTGCTCCTTGTAAACGTTTCTTGTGTGCAAATATAATTTAAATTTACAGGCTCAGAACCAATCGTACTCGGGCGGGTACCGCCCAAACTTGCACGAAAACGTACAATATCCGGTGCGGCAGCAGCCGCGGATCTCGCCGTGGCAGACGGATAAAGCGTACCCCGGGAACGTGAAGAGCGACGAGGACAGACGCGACATGGCGCGCCGCGAAGACAAAGATATGTTCCCCCGGAGGCCGTCGCGCTCGCCCGCGCGGCGCTCGCGCTCGCCGCTTAAGGACCGGTTCAGGAGGTCCCCGTCGCTGCGCTCGTCGCGCTCGCCGCGCCGCTCCTGGGCGCTCGAGAAACGAAGCCCCGAGCCCGCGCGCTCGCCGCCGCCGCCGCCCGTGTGGCCCGGCCAGGACACCGACGACAAGCGCCAGCGCTTCGACGAGCCCAAGCAACCCGTGTGGGACCGCCTCGGCCGCGGGGACGACGACCGCCGCGCCATCGAGGAGAAGCTGCGCCTGAGGACCGACTTGCAGGCGAAGTTCGACCGGCGCGAGGCGGACGAGCGCCGCGACTTCCGCGACGACGACCGCAAGCGGCCCGACCGCGACCGCGACCGCGACTTCCAGGGCCGCCCCGACTTCCCGCGGCGGGACTCCCCGCGCCGCGACGACAAGGTCTTCAGCGACATCGACAAGGACTTCCAGGAGATCTACAAGCGCGCCGTCGAGTTCCGAAAGAAGACCGAGGAGCGCAAGTCGGGCGAGCGGCGGCGCGAGGAGTTCGAGGAGGCCGAGCCCTACCGGCCCGAGTCGCCGCCGCGCCGGAACCGCTCGCGGGACGGGCCCGAGTGGAACGTCAAGGACCGCAAGCGGATCTACCTGCCTCACCCGGTCAAGGCGAAGAGGGACAAGGCGATCGACGAGATCACCGAAAAGATGCTGAGCAAGTACGAGATCAGGAGCGAGCACGCGTTCCGCGTCGCGGAGGAGGTCAAGTTGGCCGTCTCGAACGTTCTGATGGACATGTTCGCCGACAAGGACGTGTCCTTCATCGAGCTCGTCATCAAGTACAACGCGCGCTACGACGAGAAAGAAGAGGCGAAGCTGATGCAAGACGTGCTGTCCCGCCTGCCCTCGCAGTACCGGGGCTTGAAGCGGAAACCCGACGGAGGTAAGCGTCTGCGATTTGCTCTTGATAACTTGTTGGGACATTTTTTATTTTATTGTTTTTTTGAGGCCTTGCAAAAAGTATTTTAAGAGGGAAGTTTCTACATTTTCTACGCTTAACATTTAAGGCAATTATGTTTCCGGTAGTAAAATACAAATCTAATATTTTCTATAAATGAATACAATCAGCATTCATCGAGCACCTTCACTTCCGCCCGTGTGTAATGGTCATTGGCGGCCTCTCTCCGTCACGCCCTAGTTCCGGTCTTGTATTGAATGGATCCAATACTTTGCGGTCATTTCACGATGTCGTCGAATTATCAGGCCGCCTGGCAATCTACGTTTATCCTAGTTAGCTTTCCGAACGCAACCTTTGCTATCTGGTCTCCATTTCCCTCATCTGAAAGTTTCGGCCAGAAGAAACAATATGCATGGATGAAATATACTCATCTACAGCGTCTATTAGGCTCTTAGGTGAGATAAACTAAAAACATGGTTTAACATGATTTTTGTCTCGATTAACTTACCGCCAATTAAGCTTCTTCAAGATTTTTTTTAGATCTGATATTCTCTACTCGGCTCCTAGTTGATTGATTTGTAGATCGTTAGTGACGCGCAGTTGTGATATGGTTGAAGGCCATGGATATTGTCAGCTATCTTATCCCAGGTCAGCCTCTTCACAACTAGTAGGAGAGTCGTAAAGAGTTTTATAGAGAAGGTACATTTGCACTTGCATGTCAGATCTGTGAGCTTCCGGATTAGATATACCATGTTGAAATCAATTTTAGATTAAAGAAGCGAATGTACAACGATGTCGAACAGTTTTTCGTGGTCGATGTAAGGTGTTCTCCTTCACTTATTTGAAAGCTTGTATGGTGCTGGCGGAGTATCTACTCTAAAGCCAGCTTGCTCTACAGGTAGGTAGTCGTGTTGTAATTGTTTTACTATTGCGCCCAAAGTCATATTGGCTCTCGGGAAGAGTTTGTGTAGCTAACTGTCTCAATTAACGATTTGTATTGGCCAATATCTTATCAGTCGTATAGGGCAGTTCCACTACATATAAGATCTGTAAGCTGATGAACCTCATTTACCTTACAAGGGGCCACTCACTGTCAAAGACACGGAAAAAATATTTTGAGGGTTATTTTAAGTTTACATTTAGGCGTCATTTCAAGAAAGTTTACAATACTTTTTAATCATTATTGTTAGGTGAACTTGAGCATATTATTATACCAATGTTTTTTCTACATTTACGTCCAATATCTCCAAATGTATCTGCGTTTAATAGTAATTTGAATAAATTGTATGATTGATGGATTTAAATCAAAAGAGTGAAAATCTTACACTATTTTCCATTTGGATATTTTTGTTACAGTTTCTGTTGTGGTATATGTTTCCTTGTTTTTGGAAGTAGCGAAGCCATTTTTAGTGATTAACAGAAGGAGGTTTTGAATTCGTTGCGTGTTTTTGTTGTAAGTACTGAATGTATATTCTGTGACATGACTATATAGGACATGTATAAAATAAAATGTAAAACTGTTTACTTATTTATTGAGACTGTAAAGTATCAAATAAGAATTCAAAAACTTGTCATAGTTGTGGTTTTCATATTTTATTAATAATGTCATATTTTATTGGCAACTTATCATTATTTCCCATCGCCTTAATTTTTTTAAGTATGGATCATGTTTATTGCAATCTTTAATAGTCAGCGTAATATGGTGTTATAAGTTTACAGTTCATTGGAAAACCTGGGCACAGTAATATTAGAGCAGAGGAGGTCTAATTTTATCTTATTTTTTTCCAGATTTGATCATCAGTACTAATGCGTATTAAAATCGCCCAAAATGATGGTGTTATAACTGGTATCATTTTTTAAAAAGATTTAGGAGGTCGTCGTAGAACTGTATTTTGTTTATTTTCATCAGAGCACGTCATAGACAAAGCGCAGACAATTCTAGTGCTCGTGGAGTTATTCGTTTGAGTCTATACTCGTACTCCGCGATTTCGAAACAGTAGAGGTTATGACGTAAGTTCAAAGCATAAGTTCGAACTTTAAGTGGACTCTGAATACAAAGCTGAGAGACTAAGACTTTTTACTACGAGCTCGTTCAGGAGATGGTTTTCATAACCTTGCATTCTTCACACAGCTCTTTGTTATTCGCCGAGCGAGTTTCGCTAATAACTGTTGCGTCAGGCTATGTTTATGCCAGTTACAAGCAATAGAACTTTTTCGAATCTGGATTCAAATCGCCTTGTCATAATACATCGTCCAGCTCTCCTACCATTCCACAGGGCAGTTTCACTGTGCGCTCTGTTACAATACCTTGAAGAAGTTTCATTTACGAAGTTGACAAGTTTCGGCGTTGTCAAGGTTTATCGTTGACGGACACTACAAGGAGGACATCATCTAGAACCCGTAGCGAATTACTTTTGAAAGCAATTAACTTGGGATAGGAGGCTGACCGCTCGATAGTTCTGCAATTATATTTGGTCACCCCTCTAATGTTGAGAATAGAGAACAATTTGTGTCCGTATGTAAGGATGGTTCTGTAATTCGATTTTGTCATTCTTCTAGGCTTTTTACCTACACGTGCCTACCCCGGAAACCGTTTAATTATGTGGTTAACTGCTATTTATTTCTATCACTTTTTCGGAAACTACTTCGTGCTTTTAACTCTTTTGCTCTTTGCGCTGGCTTGAGATTTTAAATATATTTTTTTGTTTGTAAGTATCTGTCGTCTAGTTGATCACACAAAAATGACATTTGGATCTGAAGTTCCAGATATAGCGGTGGTGGACTCGGTTTTTGTTAAGCCGATTGTTATTTAGGTTTTACTATTTTGGCTCAATAGTACACGTCTGGCGGCATCGGTACTCCACACACATCCACTTCTTACGACGTATAATTACATTATAAAGAAAACTTATTCAACTACGGTACCTAAGTAATGCTTAAAAATTTGGGAAGCTGACGCGAAGGTCATGAGCTATACCATTGAATAATGACAGGAGATGAAGAGTTCAACTAGGCGGTATGCTTTCAGATACATCAAAGAGCGCAGCGACAACTTCTCGTCACTCGCAACCACGCAACGCAAGAGAAGGTTAGAATTGACTACATTATTCTACTCTCGGTTATATCAAAACCATACAAATATTGCGATTGCGCTGTATATTTAAAAATGACTTCGTTTCTACAACGAATTAATAATTTGCAGGTGATGAACGGCCTAAACTCGCCGATGCAGTCAGTGAGTATCATCTCCGTTTTAATATATTTTATATAAGTATTAGCCGGTCCGTACCTGCATTTATCGGTTTTGTATCCAGTTCCAGATTGGAATACGGGTCTCGAGCCCCCGAAGGTGATTGGGGTGAACCCGGTAATGGGTTTGCCTAATCCGGTCATGGTCAATCCAGCGCTTTACGTTCCGTCGCTTCCGACTCACGTCATACCACAGCAGCAGATGTACCAACAGTCGCATTACGGCGGCGGCTCAATGCCGCAGCCGATACCTCATCCGATGTCACAGGAGATGCCTCAACATATGCCGGAGCAGATGTCTCACCATATGTCACACCAGATGCCACACCAGATGCAACACCAGATACAACACCAGATGCAACACCAGATGCCACAACAGATGCCTCAACAGATGCCACAACAGATGCCACAACAGATGCCTCAACAGATGCCACAACAGATGGCTCAACAGATGCAACAGCAGCAACCAAAGTACGAGCCGGCGGCGCAAGATTCGTTCAACGAATACTACAACCTTTACCTCTGCCAGGACGATTTCGAGCCCTTCACTAAAGTACAAGCGGACTACCTCAAAAACTTCCTCGTCAACCAGATCGTGAAGGTCACCGAAAACACAAACGGGTGGGCGCCCGACATCACCCTCAAGGGGCTGCAAAGTCTGTACCGCTACGAGGTCACCACCAAGGACGAGAGGTCGAAAGATTGGCTCGTGAACCTGAACTTCGGCGAGTTCGAATTCTTCAACGTGCTCGTTTACACGAAGGAGGAGCTGTGGTACGAGCGCGCGGCCATCTGGCTGCCCGGCCACTCGCGCGGCAGGAACATCGAGCCGCTCGACAAGCTGCGGCTGCAGAACAAGCGCCTCGACGGCGTGCACGTCGAACGCTGGAAGTTCGTCAAGAAGATCGTCACCGTGAAGGGCACGCGCCTCTACGTGGACATGCCGCCTTCGTCGGCGCGCGCGCTCGAGAAGCACAAGATGATGCTGAGCTATGAGCTGCAGAAGGTCAACGTGTTCCTCAAAGCCGTGGCGGTCGATAAGGAGACCTTCGACTCCGGCCTCAAGTACACCTCCATCTCGGACCCGTCGCTCCTCGTCTCGGCCGTGCAGAACTCGCCCATGCCCACGATCAGCTCCAACGAACCGGGTCTCATCAAGATCGGCATGAACGGCCAGAAGTCGCTCACTCTCGAGCAAGCGCGCAAAATCAAGGAGGTGGTGGTCTACTTCCTCTTCAAATACCACCAGAACGACGGCTCCGGCAGAACCGATTTCCTCAAGTACGGCTTCTGCCCGCCCACATATCTCGGTATCGTTCCCGAGAACGGCGAGTCAAAGCGGTGGCTGACGTCCCGCAACTTCGGGAAAATGAACCGCCACACCATCGTGGTCGTCAACGAAGATGACGTCAACACGAAGTATTTCAAGATGCTCGCATACATCCCGCACGAGTTCCACCAGTCGCCGCACCTCGCGCTCGAGCGGCTCAGGCAGAGCAACCAGGGCATGAAGCACTTGCATTTCAACCTGTGGAAACCGTTGAAGATTTCGCTCGAGCGCAAGCGGGCCGTGCTTGAAGTAGAAGTCGATTTAGAATCGGTCGAAGCGCTCTCTCGGCTCAAATTCAAGCTGGACTACGTGGGCGAATTCGGAATTCAGAACGTTGATTTCAAATCTGAATACTCCTGGTCCAAACTCGAGGAGAAGATCAAGAAATACAAAATGGAGCAAGTGGACAGCTATGACGTCGCCAATATGGACATAGATTCCGATAAAGATTCAGACAAAGACGTTGTATTTGTAGGATAACAGTGTTCTTGTGATAAAAAATATATGTAACACTATAATATACTCTATTCGTACACATGCCGCGAAGTGCACATTTTAGTGTAACCTTCTTTTTCTCTAAAATTAGGGGTGTCCATTTTGTTTTCATTGTATTAGTTTTAAGTAACGTTCTAAATAAATATGCTCGATGATATAATACCAAATAGTTTTCTCTTCAATCCTTATTAAATTTAAAGGTAAGATCTTAACTGATTGAATTATATCTACTTAGTGGTTTTATATGAATACATTAGTGAAAAAAACAATTTTATGTTAAATATCTTGTCCAAGAATTTGTTATAATTCTTCTGCATTTATGTTTTGGAGAGTTTCCAGAAGTCATCCTGGTTGCAGCGTTTGTTCGAAGATTGGTCTTGTCGTTACCAGGGTTTTTTGAAGATTCCGAAAATCAAGAACTTTAGCCGGAATGAGAGGTGTCAGGTTAGTAAACCTATTAACCCAACATTCATACTTTTCAGTTTGACGTCTTAAACTGTTGTCGTGGATTGGGCATTTTGATGTAACAAGCTAAATGTCTACTCAAAAATGCATTCTTCAAGCTCTGTGCTGGGATGATGGGTCGATGATTCTGCGATTCGTCGACTCAGAGCTTAAGGTACGTGTACAAGTTGAAACAGTCTTTCAGCAGTTGTATACAGAACCTGTCAAAAGAAGAAAATGCGGAGGCGCTGTTCCGTGATATTGACCAATACATCGGGCAATGCAATGTTCATTATCAAAGTAAGATAAGACATAGTTTGTTAAATCTAAGTTCTATTTTCAGACCTGTACAATTTTGTACAGAAATACATCATCGGGGGATGTAAACTGAACAGCTATATGCTGATTATAACTGGCTGATTCAGAAAACAGGCGTCCTAAGAGATTTTTCCGTGGTAGTCTGCGATGTTCAAATGCAGTGGAAAATGAGTGGATTTGTAAACATAAAAAATTGCTAATCCTTGATATTTCAGAGATTCGTCTTTCATCTTGATTAGAGATATATCGTACCTTTTTTATATTATGTTTGTCTCGGTACGGTTAATTTTAAATATTTCAGTCATCGTTCAGACCTCTACCAAAAAGGATCGTATTTGTGTTTGTTTAGTATATTTTCTAATAACGTCGCGTATTTATTACAACATAAACAGTCTGGAATTTCTTCTGTTACAGAGAACAAATCTATTTCAGCAGCATCCCATAAACGTGGTATTGGCGGGGTAGCAATGAAAAGAAAATACGCTGTTGATGACAGACCTGGACCTGAGATGAAAAGAAAAGCACTTCGCCAGGTTGGGAAGAAACCGGCGCAAGTGTTGGGCGGGGTCTATGCCAAACCAGTTAAGAAAACTGTTGCTCAGAAGCCTGAAGCGACCAGGAAGTTAACCCAGAAAACTATTACCGGTATATAATCTAACTCACTTAGCCGCGCGGCTACTCCCGCGTTTCAGATAATAATGAATCTGAATAAGTAGCAGCATATTCTCGCCTGTTTTAACGAAGAATTTAAGAAATTTGGAATGTACATAGATTATACCTAGGATTAACACATAGGCTACTTTTTAACTTGATAATTGCGGGCGAAGCCGCGGGGCACGGCTAGTAGTGTATAAACTAATGATGATTATTACTTCAAATTGTCACATCCTACTAATATTATAAATCCGAAAGTTTGTTTGTATGTGTGTAAGTATGTTTGTTCCCTCTTCACGCTTTAACGGCTGAACGGATTTGGATGAAATTTGGTATGTACATAGATTATACATAGGATTAACACATAGGCTACTTTTTAACTTGATAATAGCGGGCGAAGCCGCGGGGCACGGCTAGTAATATATAAATCTATGGCCCAATGCCAACAAATAAAATTTATATTATTTGTACATATACTAATATGAAGATAATCTACAAAAAACATAAACAAACTCTTTCACAGTCACAGCCACACTAAGTTCGATGACTTGTGTCGTGGGTGCCGGAAACATTCACCTCACACACCCAGAAACAAAAGACCCCTTGGAGTGAAAATTTGTTTCCGCCCGGTTTCGAACCCGGGCCCCAAAGAGGTACTCATGAAAGTTAATGACTCTACTGCCAGATTAAATTACAGCCATCTCGAGATGAACCTGGCAAGAAACTAGGCGGCGCATTTTTTTAAAATTATTTTTAAAGCGAACTATCTAAGCCTGCATTTTTTTTTTTTAATTTGTGACAGGCTAGTGTTTGACCACTATCTCACCTGATGGTAAGTGACGATGTGATCGAAGCTGGTAAACACACTAGACCTGGAATACGCAGGCTCTCAAGGATAACTGCCGGAACACCGTTTTTGGCTTGGCGGCAGACTTTCAACTTGATGGTGGTAAGCTACTTTGGTAGCAAGCCAGGCGAGCAACTCACAAAATGCTCTACCACCTCTCAAATGTCACCTGATTAGCACCACCCGGGGACCACGTGTAGGGAGTCAGACTTAAGGGGTATCCTCCTACGGACGTGGGTGACTCAGCCCCCAAAAATGCATGCTGTTAATTGTGAATTTAAACAATGTATTTACGACAGAACATGACAGCAGTCATTAAGAGGCTTGAACTGCTCGTTGGCGTAGTTGGGTGGCGTTCGTCTTCTAAGCAGACTTATTGGGCTCGATTCCCGGCTGAAACACAAGTTTTCTCCCTTAGGAAAATTTGTGTTTCTGGTTCTGGTTGTAATTGTGTGTGTGATGTGAATGTTTCCGACACAAGTCATCGAACTTAGTGAGTGTGAAGTCGTTTATGTTTTTTATGTTTATGTTCCTTTTCCAGGTGTAACACAAAAGAAAGCAGCAGAGAAGCAAATTGTTTTAAGTCCATCGGTGGAGCCACCTATGCAAGGACACTACGAACTCAGCCCCTTCATGAATAAAATGCTAGAGGCGGAACTGCAGGATATCATGATAAAGGTAACTTTATTGAGCACATCAATACTAATTACTAGTCGTGCCCCGCGACTTCGCCCGCGTTAATTAAGTTGTCAAGTAAAAAGTAGTCTTAAGTGTTATTCCGGAACCTTAACTATCATTCTAAACGTCATAAAAATCGGTTTATTAATTACTGAGATACGTGGTTACAAACATTCTCACCAAAACACACAACCTTTCGCATTTATAATATTAGTAGGATGGGAAAGTTTGCGTTTGTGTGAGTTTGTGAGTTCGCTGAAACAGCTGGATGGATGTGGTGCCTTCTAAGCAGCAAGCATCGGGTTCGATTCCTGGTGGAAACAAGTTTTCTTCCGAAGGTAAATATGTCTTTCTGATTTAGGATGTGATTTTGTATGCGATGTGAATGTTTCCGACACCCACTACATAAGTCATAGAACTTAGTATTGGGCAACACACACAAATATTTTTGGACACTGCAGACCAACGAATTGTTGCATAAGGTAAGGTTATATATGTTTGTAGTTTCTCTTATAAATGAGTAACATAAACGCTTTCACACTCACGGCCCCACGCTAAATTCTATGACTTGTGTCGTGGGTGCCGGAAACATTCATATAACACACAACCAGAACCTGAAACACAGATTTTCCATGGGGAGAAAATTTGTGTTCACGCCGAGAATCGAACCCGGTACCCCTGCTTAGAAGGCGAATGAATACAAAATGGCCCTACTAGGTGTAGATTAAAGTAATAATGATTCTTAACCATTTTGCTGTATTTTAGTGAGTTCACATGATACATTTTGTTTGAGAAGCAGAATGAAATAATTAGGAAAATGTATAAAATACATAATTAAATTTTCTTTTTTTATCAATTTTATTTTAAGGACCTTTATTTAACAATATGTAATTTTCAGGTGTGGCAATCATTGCCTGACGATGCGCCAAACGATGCTGAGAAATTAGTCGCTGAGAAGTATAGAAACAAAGCCGGCGACGCTTTGCGGAACGTGAGTAACGTAACCCATGTATAACCCATCCAAAACTGTTCAGCCGTTACCTGAAGAGAAAACAAACATACTCTCTAAATTATAATATTAGTGTAAAGACATTTTAAATCAAAATAAGTAGTCGTTCGCGCCGAACTGAAATCCCGTGCCTACATTTTGCCTAGCAGAGAAAAGCTTTTAAGGTTAATTGCTTATAATTTTGTTTATTTAAAATATTTTTTTGATTTCTGTATTTGTTGTTCAAGGAATGCCATCCTTCTCTGTCATTAGCTCTGTCTGTGGGGGCTGAGTCACCCACGTCCGTAGGAGGATACCCCTTAAGTCTGACTCCCTACACGTGGTCCCCGGGTGGTGCTAATCAGGTGGCATTTGAGAGGTGGTAGAGCATTTTGTGAGTTGCTCGCCTGGCTTGCTACCAAAGTAGCTTACCACCATCAAGTGAAAGGCTGCCGCCAAGCCAAATACGGTGTTCCGGCAGTTATCCTTGAGAGCCTGCGTATTCCAGGTCTAGTGTGTTTACCAGCTTCGATCACATCGTCACTTACCATCAGGAGAGATAGTGGTCAAACACTAGCCTGTCACAAAAAAAAAAAAAGTTTAATTGCTTATAATTTTGTTTATTTAAAATATTTTTTTGATTTCTGTATTTGTTGTTCAAGGACTGCCATCCTTCTCTGTCAATAGCTCTGTCTAGCCGACTTCCACCCGCGCACGCTACAATTTCGTCTGCCCATATGGACCTTGGTCGACCTCTTGATCTGCTGCCTTTTGGTCCAGACCACTTTATAGACCGTAGAGTCCATCTATCGTCCTTGTAACGGGCTACGTGCCGGCCCGCCCACCTCCGGGCTCGAGGCTTTTACCCGAACGGGGTCCATGCAATAAATAATTAGGTAGTGGAAAATTAAAACAAATAATAATCTAATTAATTACAAAATAGAATTTATAATTAGAAACCAAATTCACCTAAATGTAATAAATGTAATTGAATTATAGATTAATAAGTTACCAATTGTTATCGTTCAATGTGAACTATGCATGGAATTAAACAAAGCTTTATTATTATTATTATTATTTGTTGTTCAAGTACAGGATGTAACGGATATTATACATAAGTAAGTTTCAGTTTTAAATGTGAAACCTTTTTGAAGATAGACCTCGGGACTAAATAGGTCTAAAAACAGTGACTTTGGTGGCCTACCACAATATTATTTTGCAGCATAGATTTATTTTTAAAATGGTTTCGTACTCTACTTTCATTCGAGAATTTGAAGTTATCCGCTTATATAGTTTAGACGCTAGATGCCTCTGACAGACGGGCGGATGGATTAAGTGCTTAACCACCCAATTCTACTTAGAATCGCTTTCACATTAACCGGACTGTAAGAGCGTCCGTCACCTCCAAATGTCAAAGTCAGAATCAATCAGGAGCTATTGCCCACTGCGTTACGCCATAATAGGCCATGGTGGGGGTAGACGACGCTGATTGGTCGGTGACACACTAAGTGTTGCCACTTTATTAAAACTCCCGATGATTGTGGAGTCGGTTGTTTGCTTACATTAAATCAATAACGTAGATAGGAGTCATTTGACAGTTAATGCTTACATTCCCTATTAGCACAACAAGTATAATAGGGCTAATTAAGGCTCGTCTTTTTTACAGGTCATCGGACTTAACATCAGCGAGCGATTATTGAATGTCCACAACACCCTGTATGTAAAGGTAATATTATTCATTTTCGGCTTTGGGCCACAGCTTTATATACTGAAAATTTTGAGTTATTTGCTTGTATGGTTTAGAGACGTTAAATGCCTCTGGCAGACGGGCGGACAGACAAAGTGCTGAAACACCCAAGTCAACGGATCGCTTCTCTCAGGACTCAGTCAATTAAAACGAACTGCCCGTTGGCTTAGTTGGGTGCGCGTTAAGCCTTCTTCGGGTTCGATTCCTGGCGAAAATACAAGTTTTCTCCCCGAGGGAAATTCGTGTTTCTGGTTCTGCTTGTGATTGTTTCACGACACAAGTCATTGAACATTTACATCACACACGCAATCACATATACCCAAATAATTTAAACGCGAGCAAAGCTTAAGAAACCGACTTCACCGATTATATTTTGTTAGTTGTTAATTTTCTCAAAAAGTGCTAAATCAATTTCGATAAAATTTATGATCGACCAAACAAAAAAAAAATCATCAAAATCGATTCATAATTGGCGAAATGATCGCGTAACATACATACAAAAAAACAACACAATCGAATTGAAAACCTCCTTTTTTGAAGTCTGTTAAAAAGTAACTACAACTTTAAGAGTCGGTTAAATTAAAAAGATATCATTCCTCACAGATATCGTTCTCGGGCAAGCCGTCAAGTGTAGATCTGAATAACTTCATCAAGAAGTACAACATATCATCGCTGAAGCGAGTCGGCGCGGGAACCTTCGCCGTTAGAATGCGGAGCTTCCAGGACTTCGACGAAATTTGTTCCTCGAAAGACTTGAAATGCGGTAAGCGATTACACTAAAACCTTCTTTGAACTTCCCGTTGCGAGCCAACTAAGGAGCGGGTGTCGGCTTCGATTCCCGATGACAACACGAGTTTTCTACCAAGAGTAATTAGTGGTTCTTTGACTGACCTCGTTTAAAATTGCTCAAACTTGCTTTGCTATTTTAAATATTTATTTTAATACCAATCAAGTTAAGGAATAATTTTTTAAAAATGCGCCGTCGAATTTCTTGCCTGGTTCTTCTCGAGATGGCTGTAATTTTGCGAATCTAGCAGGAGAATCATTAACTTTCATGAGTGCCTCCTTGGGGCCCATGTGAATTAACGATTTTGACTTGATTTGTTTTGAATGTTTTTATGAATGACATTTTATTTTCGGCAATGTTTTTTTTTATGTTATAAAAAATCAATTAAAGGCATAAATAACAATTATGCATATATATTATTATATAAGCCTATGTAATTCCCAATGGATTGAATCATCTTCGTGTCACGTTCGTTCAAAATCGGTTAAGCCATTTTGGTGTCATTTAATAACTTAATGATAAAAAAAGCTAAAGCTTAAAGGTCGATGTCTTGTAGGTAACTTAGTACTTTGCTGTACATAGTTTTAGTTTAGTTTTGAGAAATATAGGCAATTGGCCCGTAGATTTAGAAGGATGAAAAAAAAAATTTAGTAACAAACTTACATCCACACATTATTTTTTCTAATAGAAGAAACACTCACTAATGAATCGTCCTCGGTTTAGGTGACCGCATTCGTGTGACAGCAACGCCGTGCGTCCAATTCCTGGCCTGCCCACCGAATCTCAGAACATGCTACGACGGCAAAGGTTACGTCAACAACGAAAAGAGTCTAGGAAATAACAAACCTCCACAAAACTCAGGACAAGAAGAAAAAACAGCCAAGAAAATCGTTACAGTTAAAAGTGAGGCAAATGATATCAAAACAATTGAGAAGGCTAACGTTGTTGTACAAAAGCCTGCGCCAGCGAACCAAAATGTTGCTTCAAAAGTGACTCCTAATAATCAATCTGTAGCTGCCAAAGAAGTTACTAAAGGAACTCCTCAAGGTAATTCAGCAAATTCAGCTGCTAAAGTTGTTCCAAAAACAATCCCTGCTAAACCAAAAGCTCCCACAAATAAACAAACTCCTGCAAAATCAGCACCTGTTAAAAATGAAATGCAGAAGGATGATGCAGCTCAGGTCACGCAAGGTAAACCTCATCCAGCTCCGACAGAGACACAAAATGCCGTTTCAAAGGAGGCGTCAACTGTTGCTGTAAATAGTCAAAATGCAGCTCAAAAAGCAAATCCAGCAAATATAGCAGCCCCTGCCAAATCGATTGCAGCAAATGCAGCAACAGCCAATCAGACTACAGTTAAACAATCGCCGACGAGTACTCAAAGTAATCAAACAGTTGCAAAAACTACACCAGCAAAACTAGAAACGAATAATCAAAATGCCGCTATCAAAGCTACACCAGCTAAGCCCGTAAGCAATCAAACCGCTGTTGCGAAAACGACGCCGGCAAAACCGGCAGCAATCCAACAAAACGCTGTTGCAAAAACTACGCCCCCAAAACCAGCAATACCCAATCAAAACGTAACAAAATCAACACCAGCAAAACCAGCAATCAATCAAAACTTAACAAAACCAGCAGCAACCAATCAAAACGTAACAAAAACAACGCCAACAAAACCAGCAGCAGCAAATCCAAAAGTTGCTGCGAAAATGAACCCAACGGCTAATAAAATAAATCCTACAACTCCAAAAGTAGCCCCTAAACCTGCCCTTAAAGGGAAGCTAGTAAAGAGCCCCATGAAACAGCCCCCTAAAAAGAAAGGTGAAAGTGATTTCGATGAGCTCGATGACCACGACATTCTTGCTATGATCTCCGAAGGCATTGTGTTAGATGAGTGCAGTGGATCCGACGAAGATTAAAATTAACTGGAATAGGTAAAAAGACATTATTATTTAAGGCAATAGGACTACCGTTATGATGAGGGAATGCAATCCCGTTAGATAACTTCAATCCCGGTATTTCCAAGACTTACATTCTCAATCCCACGGGATCCAGGTATTTCTGGTATATTTTTAGTCCCGGTGTTTGCAGGACTAAACATTCTCAATCCCGCGGGATCCAGGTATTAGCAGATCCCGCCGAGTGCTGTAAGACTGCAATTTTTTAAATACAATACTACATTTGAAGGATTTTACTGGAATTAAAACAAATGTTAGAGATTCTTCATAAATATATATGAAAGAGAATTCGACGTTATTGTTATGTGATATTAGATATTATTTTTAAAATACGCGTAAAAAAGGTAAAGGTTTTATTGTTTTATTGGCTAAACGGCTTCTGACCTTGCAGACTGGGTAGCCAGCAGCGAAGGCTCATTCTGCTTACACGTTTGTAGAAACATCTGTGAATGAACATGAATTTTCTTTCTCATTGATCCCGCAAATCCCGCAGATCCCGCTTGATGTACACAAGCGAGATTAATCCCGCCTTTTCTTGTGTAATCCCGTTATTTCGAGATCCCGGTATCCCGTTATTTCGGTAACCCGGTATCCCGTTATTTCAGGATCCCGGTAACCCGTTATTTCGGAAACCCGGTATCGTGGTATTGCATTCCCTAGTTATGATTATGGTTTTTGTTATAAATCAGTTGTAACAAATTATTGCTATGATTTTAAATACGTTATGTATGTCACAATAATATGTGTATAAGAAAAGAATATGGAATAAAAGATTAATTGAACATTAATTGATTTGAGTTTCTTTGGTCAAACATTTTTGTTTTTTTTACCTTTTATAGCAACCAAGGGACGAGACGAGACAGTGGCTCACTTTACAATAAGCGTCAAGCTTGCAAGTTACTACTACATTAATGACAAGGATGCATGGAGACAAACTGCACAAGCGCTTTCTGGCGACTACATAATATAGATATACCAAGATTAATATAAGTCCTGTATTAGTCATTTAAAATGGAATTTACAATAAGAATAAGAAAATGCGCCGTCGAGTTTCTTGCCAGGTTCTTCTTGAGATTGCTGTGATTTGCGAATCTGTGGCAATAGTCGTTGACTTTCATGAATGTCTCATTGAGGCACATGTGCATAAATGATTTTGATTGACTAATCTTGCCAGTTGACAGATTGTTACAGAGTTTGAACTGCCCGTTGGCTAAATTGGGCGAGCGTTCGCCTTCTAAGCGGGGGGGTATCGGGTTCGATTCCCGGTGGGAACACAAGTTTTCACCCCATTGATAATTTGTTTCTTGTTCTGGTTGTGATTGTGTGTGTGATTTAAATGTTTCCAGCACCCACGACACAAGTCATCGAATTTAGTTTGGGGCTGTGAGTGTGAAATTTTGTGATGATGACTGACAATAACAATATTGTGAGTATTTAAATATACTTCTTGCACTTTTATGTTTCTTTATATGTATATAGAAATTATTCTGTGCATTTGTGACTGAACTCTTAAACGGTTGGACCGATTTTTTACCGACTTCCCAAAAAAAGGAGGAGGTACTCAAGTCGACTGTATTTTTTTTTCTTTTTTATGTGTCTTACCTCATAACTTTTTTCCACGTGAACCAATTTCGAAATTTTATTTTTAGTTCGAAAGATGTTGCTTTCCAATTGGTCCCATTTAAATTTGATCAAGATCGGATCAGTAGTTCTTGAAATATCGTCAATAATGCGTATTCTGTGGACTACTTTGACGATGTTCTCGTGTTAACCGACTTCAAAAGTTACCAAATAACTTCTTTCGTTGTGAGCCGATTTTGATGATTATTTTTTCATTTGTAAGCTGGTGCTTTTCATGTGGTCTCATTAAAATTTGATCAAGATCTGATCAGTAGTTCTTAAAATATCGTCAATAATGCATGTTTAATACGGTTGTATGAAGTCGGTTTTTTTAAGCTTTGCTTGCGTTTAATAATTATGGCATTTTTTCAATTCGATCCAACAAGTCGCTTATGAATAGATATCTTCTAGGCTAGCGTGCTCCTTTATCGACCACATCGTCGCTTACCATCAGGTGAGGTGGTGGTCAAATTTGCCTAACTTGAATAAAAACAAAAAAAACTTATTCTTTGTCATTACTATCCTACTAATATTATAAATCCGAAAGTTTTTGTGTAGGTGTGTAAGTATGTTTGTTCCCTCTTCACGCTTTAACGGCTGAACGGATTTGGATGAAATTTTGAATATACATAGATTATACCTAGGATTAACACATAGGCTACTTTTTAACTTGATAATGGTGCTAATTCTGTTGAGCACCGAACTAACCTAAACTAAACTAAAAATAAACTAATTTTAGTCAAAGAATACCTAAACGCTATTCTGATTTTACGTTGAACTTAATTTAAAAGTTGAAATGACAGGACTAAAATTGATTTTGACAGCAACCAAATTGAATTGTATTCACAAGAGCCGCAATCACATATTCCTCCATTTGCTTCATTAATTGCACGTGTTATTCTTTCAAGTATAAGATCACATTAAAAATAATCCAGACCTTTTTCATACAGACTAATTTGAATTTAAAATTTCTATTTTTAGTCTTAATTTGACGTAAAACATGTGAATTTGGTCATTTTCACTAAATAGAGTAACTAAACTAACTTAGTCCTGTCAAACTTAATTTTAGTCTAATCTTGCATTTTCTGAATAGGTTTTGGACTAAAGCAGGACTAAAACTAATTTTAGGCTAGTTTAGTCTAATTCTGGACAACAGAATCGGCACCAATAGCGGGCGAA
This sequence comes from Lomographa bimaculata, assembly GCA_948107665.1. Lineage (NCBI taxonomy): Eukaryota > Metazoa > Arthropoda > Insecta > Lepidoptera > Geometridae > Lomographa > Lomographa bimaculata. Next base: position 7,686,839 of record OX403610.1, on the reverse strand, counting down.
GCCGCGGGGCACGGCTAGTATCCTATAAATGGAAATAAAAAAAACAATTAGTAAATAATCACTACAAGTTATTTGAAATGAATTAAATATTGTAGTTGGTAAACTCATATTTTTTTACCAAACAATGAGTATTTTTACTAAATGAGATGCGAAATCGATTGAGTATTTATCTTCTCTATTCCTCGTCAATGATTGCTGGCGGTGGTTTTGGTGGCTCCGGCATTTCTGTAACATCTTCTTCCACCTAAAACAAATTATTTGCAGTTAGTTCCGTGTCAACAGACATCGATCGTTATACTTCTGTTACCTAACTTTGATGAGATCGATTTATATTGGAAAATTTCATATAAATTGGTTTTTTTTTTTTAATAAAAAGAGATCGCAACACTGTTATTTTATATTCTACTCATAATCCATGCCTGTTGCAATCAGTTTCTATTTGAATTAGGCAAAAATAAACCTTATTTAAAATAGGTGGATTTGTATATCACAGAAAGCAGCTAAGAGAAACAATAAGAATAAAATGCTGTTATTATTTTTGCATGTATAATTATGTATGATTTTCGATTATAATATTTTTTTCAATGTTCGCGGTTAAAAATTAGTTAGATTCCTTTACTAACATATTATAGAGATCAGAAACAAAACATTTAGAAAAAAATAGGCTGGTAATTAAAGCAATTTCGCCATATATTATAATGTTTCGCTACTTGGCCTGGGCTATAGATGCAGGGTTATATGGAGGGTAAACAGGATAATTAACCATAATTAACCGAGCGAGCTCTAAGCGCAGCAAAACGTCTCCGTTACAGCTTGGGCAAAATTGCTTTCGTCTGTCCGGATTTCCGGTTGTTCTCCTCTACAGGACGCATTTCTCAACCGATTCTCAAAAAAATTTGTGAGCTGATTCTAAAAATATAAAAAAATATTTTGTCGATAGTTTTTGGTTTTTTTTCAATTGATTTCGTTGATGTAAAAAACATATTTCAGCCTTTTCGAAATACGCGAAGTTTTCAGCTCACAGAGCCACTAGTTAATCAATGGATGCATGTTACATAAGAAGGAAGTTAGGATGTCTATAGCAATATGGCAGATGTTGGGAGGCAGGATTTAATATGGTATATGTTCGACCTCGGTGAATGTCATTAATGCAGAATAATATTCTAATTCATACCCAGATACATATCAACATTAGCCCATTATGTCCAAGACGTTTCTCTTCTTGGGTTGGGCAGCTTCAAGTCTCTTCCTCTCTTCTTCTTGTTCATCTGCTGTATTATAGACGTCTTTCGGGGCTAACTGTACGGACAGGAGTCGGGAATGAGGAATAGAAATAGGATAAAATATGATAAGGACTAAGGTCGATAAATTATATCGCAATTGTGACTTAATTAGTTACGCTGCTGTAAATGATGAAGCAGGTATGCTTGTCCTGAGTTATAAACATCTTTTGTTGACCGTACAAACAGGAGTTGGGAATGAGGAATAGGTATAGGGTAAAATAGGTTCGGTTAAATTTATTCTTGTGCTTCCTACCTACTCACCTTTGTCTCATTTGTCTCAATTGGTTCGCAAGGAAAAGGGGGGCTTATTTTATTAAATTACGTTATTTTATGAGATTATGCTTTGAAGAATCTATATGGTGAAAACTTACATCTAACATAGGGGGAAATCTCTTTTTTCTGTAAATAATACACTTTTTATGTTGATCGATAGTAATCGATTCAAAACTAACATCGATAGTATTTTGTATTCTCTTTGACAAGTTCGACATAAATGTCAAATATACAAATTTGCAAGTGTTGCCACTATAGCATTTTTTACCTTTACATCTGTGACTTTAGACTCTTTATACCTCGGGTAGAGTGTATTATTTTCTATGCTTTATAGCGACCAACTGCACTCGTTTAGCGAGTTATTTTTTTTATACATTTTTAGCTATACAATTTGAACCCCAACCTTATTGAAGTTTCTATAAGTTAATTTTGTTTTGACGATAAAATTACCAACTCAATTAACTAAACTATGTTAAATGATAAATTTTAAGTGATTTATATTTAATAAGGTACTTAGTATTTTCTGTTATTAGCTGCATCGATTTTCGGTTCATATCTTATTTCCATTATGAACGTTGCTATAAATGATTATATAACTGAGACTTGAAAGATAAAATATCTTCAGGATACATGAGGAATGATAGGTGAGATTAACAATCACAATGCCTTTTACGCAGCGTTTCGATTCCGGTAGGAACATACGTTTTCTCCATAAGGAAAATTTGTATTTATGATTCAGGGTGTGTTGTGTGTATATGGTGTGAATTAATGTTTCCGGTACCCGCGATAGACGTCTTGGAGTATTTAATATTAACAATAGTACATAACAATTTTATTTATTATTTATAAGAATCTGTACTTCTCGGACTCCCTCTAAGAACTTAATTCTGCACAAAATTTTTAATAAGAACGAATATCACGGTATAATCTATAAAATGATTACTTTTAATTTTCAATGAGCATGCATATTATAGATTCTATAATGATCTATAAAAAAAAAACAATACGAGAAGGTAGGTGTTTAGTCCCATATATCTCCAAGGCGGTTTGACCGATTTCTATACGAATTTTTTTACTTGATCTAGTATTCTTGGTCATAAAAGATAATGTAATCACTACGTAATTAGGTTGTGTACGAAATTCGGTGTAGTTGTTTCCCGGATAGGTCGTTGAGGACTTTTGGCTTTTTTTATATTTAATTCTGGATTGGCAACTCCCCGTAGGGAGTAATAGTATTCTGTGACTGGTAATACTATGAAAATTTGTTGCATTCGTTGTGCTCTTGGCGCATGGCTGCCCCCCGATTACCTATCTGAGTTTCAGATGGGTTTCATTAACAAGTTTCCCAAAATGGCCGTTTTGGTATTACGTAACCCCGCTTTCTATGCCTCAGTTTCGAAACGAGCTCGATAGCAATTTCGGCCATTTTTGACAACTAAAATTCTATCGACTCTGAAGAATTCGTATGAGACAGCGATCACGTAACTCACTTTCAATAAATTTTTGATCACGTGACTTGAGCAATATCATTAGGGTTCGGAAACATGCAGGACCTCGTTTCTGAAGATTGAAATTCTAAACCAACGAGTATAAAATCGAAGATTGGCATAAATTAACAGGCTGGTAGTATAACAATAGTATTCTATGGTATTTATTTACCACGTTTTTTTTTTAAATGAATTTAATTCTAATAAAGATAAAGTTCTTGATCAAGAGTGAATAGGTATCTTATAGGCAAGCGTGCTACAACTTCGGCCGCATCTTCACTCTCCATCAGATGAGACAGTGGTCAAATGCTTGCCTATCGAGGATTAAAATAAGAATATTCAATTTTAACTATTATAACATTGAATAAACCGTTCGTCTAATTCGTGCTTTTGGACAAATGCCTAACTACTCAAAGAACATTGTTGTTTTGTGATTTTCTGCTTGGAAGTATCCAAAAGAACATCCAGAACGCCATATTACTATTGAACTGTCCATTGGCTCAGTTGGATGCGCTTTCGCCGTCTAAGCAGGGGTATCGGGTTCCATTTGCAGCGGGAACAACAGTTTTCTTTCCAAGGAATATTTGTGTTTCTGGTTCTATTTGTGTGTGAGATGTGAATGTTTCCAGCACCCACGACACAAGTCATAGAACTTAGTGTTTAGCTGTGAGTGTGAAAGCGTTTATTATTTCTTAGCTCCAAACATATATAGTCTTTGTGGTTTATAAAAACATAATGCTATTTATTATAAGTGTCAGTACCCAGTATTCTCACTTGAATAATATAAATTATATAGGCGAGTCGATAAGAAATAAATGATAGAATAGGTATCTTCTAAGCAAGCATGCTTCATTTTCTACCCCATCTTCATCTTCCATCAGATGAGAACAACTTCTCACATTACTTGACACAAATCGTTCAATATTATTTTGCCGATATCAGTCACCAATAGTGATTACGAAACGCTAGACAAGGTGTGTTTGCTAAATAACAAGAATAAATGAAAATAAAGTATTTATTGGTAAATAACATAACATTATCGGTGACATTACAGTTGCTTTTACATTTGCCTAATGTTATTAGTTTCTTATCATCAATTATACACCAACTAATTTGAATGTATACTAGGTAAAATAAGACTACTAAGCTAGGCGTTAGCTGCCCATACTTAACGCTAAAAAATATCTTGTAAACTTGACACAAAATGCTTCCGACTGTTTCAAACAACTTCCGACTGGATTAGAATAAAATTTGGTACATATTATATAATATTAAGGCCTGAAATAGGATAATAATATGACGACCCGGTGGCGCAGTAGGCAGGTCTCTGCTCTCTCTTCGCGTTGAGTCCTGGGTATGAATCCCTGCAGGAGTACAATTTTTCTTCCCAAGGGACATTTGTACCTGTTATCAGTTGGGTGTGATGAGATGTGAATGTTTCGGTTTACTCCCGTGTGAATTCATGCGTTAGTTCCTACATCTATGTAATGTTTTCTTCATCACATCACGTGCATGACTGAATCTTAGGTAACAAAACCAAAGTGCATAGCACATACCAAGTATTTTAATTGTTACTTTTTGTATGCATGTTTTTTATAATTCAAGCAATATTGATTACTATAAACTTCTTTAAACACACATACAAATTTTGACATTACACTTATAATAAACACGAAACTTTGTGTCTTTGTGAATATTACTATGTTTGAAACGAGGTACATCTGTAATGACTGGATGTAAGATTTGTTATATAAGCCCATGTAACTCAGGGTCTAGACTATCTAGTCTAGATCCTGAGATACACGGGCTTAATCAAAATCCATTATGCCATTCTAGAGATACTTTGTTGTAAACATACCTAATTATAAATACAACCTTTCTGATCGATTGTATTTATATACGTTAATTATTTAAGAAAAACATGGTGGCAGGCTACCGCTGCCTTAATTTGGTGAATTTGTTGCTGGCGTCATAATTATCCAGGGTGCTGAATGGTACTCGATGATGGGCCTCTTTTCCAACTTCGGTCCACAGCTAATCTAAAAAATAAACGTCTTTTAACAAAAAGAAATGAGTGATTATATATATCACATACAGAACTAGAAACACGAATTTTCCTTGAGGTGAAAACTTCACGTATTTTGAAACTTGTTCCCACCGAGAATCGAACCCGATACCTCAATTAAAAGGTATCTAACCAACGAGCAGTTAATATGGACGCAGAATACAAAAGAACTAGTATCAACGATATTTATGATACCTGTTGGATAGACCTATTCATTCTTAAATCAGGGCACCCAGCGTGCCCTTCCCCACGTAATTCTACCTGTCATAGAGCATTACCAGTAAAAAACTTCTATGTAGCTAGCTATAACTTACCGATAAAACACAGGTAATGTACCATATAGAGAACTCTCTTGATACATCAAGGGGCGGAATGTTATGAGCTATTTTTCATTATAATTAACTTCAGCGAGACTGGAGCTTAGTATTTTAAATTATTCTAATCAAACTTATATTATAATAACTAACTACATTCGAGTAAAACAACAAAACAAACTTGCAAACGTCGTCCATATATTATGGTTGACATACCTCCAGTTCGCTCGAAGCGTTTCGCTTCTACGTTTATCATCCGTACTGCGAAGAAGTGGAACTCATTGCCCTCGTCTTTATTCCCCGAACGGTATAATCTGGGAGTCTTCAAATCAAAGTGAATAGGTACCTTCTAGACTACAATTGGTGGTCTTTATAAAAAGTATTATAAATGATTGATGATAATGATGATTCTTGTAAATGAGAATGACGTTGAGGGGCACAATTATTAGAAAATCCGTAAAACAAAAAACTTACCTGTTTCATAAAGTAGAATAGGAAAATATTTATAATGTATGTAATAGGAAGATATTTTAGCAGCATCTTCCATTGTAGACCGATCTAACCCAGCATGCATCTGGAAAAGAAACAATAAAAAAAATTCATATGCTTATAATCATAATGTTTGTATACTATCTCACCTACAGATTTTATTAATACTAGCCGTTCCCCGCAGCATCGCCCGCATTTATTAAGTTAAATATGTACTAATCCTAGGTAAGCTTTGTACATTCAATCTCATACAAATCTGTTCAGCCGTTACCGTGTGAAGAGAAAACAAACATACTCACACACTTAAACACAAACTTTCGGATTTATAATATTAGTGTGATGAAACATAATAATTAACCCAGCGCATTTATTATTTTGTACAATCAGCGATGTTAAAGCCAAAAAATACTATACGCAATAATTTATTTGTACATTTACTTTAGAACCATAAATAGCACAAGTTTATCTTGTTGTTTGTTTGAAGTTAAAAAGGGCATGAGATAAAAGAAATGTTTACAACAGAATACCGAAAGGCCGGCAACCTTACCTTGATGACCCAAACTTAACAATTTGAACTCGACCAGCTTATTATAGCCAATGGGTCTTTTGGCTATATTATGTCAAGCCTACACATTCATTAATTCACCTTATCACAGTGTGAACTAAAATAATTATAAGACTTGGAAAAAATGAAATGAATATAATATATGTATAGATATAAATAAATGTAATAAAATATAGAATATAGAATGTAATATTAGGTATCTGTAAGTTATATTATGTTATATTATGTCAATAAATTGATTTGATTTGATTTCAAAAATTTTGGATTTACGGATGAGGTATCCTTACTTATTTATAGTTCTAATGATACAACATTTCATTTAAAAGCATACATAGACATTTACAAAAAACACAAATAATTAAAGTGTTACTTACTTCACAATTCAAAAACTGGTTTACCGCAGCAGATCTTCAATTGAATGTTGTCTTTTCAGCTGCAATGTGATGCTTGATCTCCAATGTCAATGCTGTAACATAATTTTCAGTTTATGAGTTGTCTACACATTTACATACATATTTTTATTGTTTGTGAGACTAAGACAGTAACAATATTTTTGATAATATTAATGGGTAATTTATGTTTACCCATTTATATTAAAGAAAAATAAGTGCTAATGCTAGGTTTAAGCTATGAATATTCCAAATTTGATCTAAATCCATTCAGCCATCACAATGTGAAGAGAAAACATACTTACTAACACACTTTCTCACAAAATTTCATATTTAGTGTGATCGGGAGGGTGGCAATAACATATAACATTAATAGTTTCTATTTTTGTTAGTTCGAAGAAAAATGGCATGAAATGTAGTTGCTCATGTAATTATTGCACACAGTTCCAACTTAATATACCAAAATATGTTAACAATTTTATTTTAAGCCAAGAGGCCTTATTTTGATGACTCAGACTTAGCAATTTGGACTCGGCCAGCTTATTATTATATAGCTAACGAGTGTTTTGGCTATACATATAAGCTTACACATTCATCAAAATATTTTGGAATTACGGATGAGGTATACATATTTGTTTATAGTTGTAATGATACATTTCATTTAAAAGCACACTTAAGACTATTACAAAAAACACAAAATTAAATTGTTACTTACTTCATGAAAACATTCACCACAGCATATCTTCAATTTCAATGGGACTTTTGATCTCCGAAGTCAAAGCTGTAACATATTTTTATTTTATGTTTTAATGAAATTATTAGCTATCAACATGTGCATAAATTCACTTGTTTATTGTTTGTGACACTTACAAACAAAAAAATGTGTATGTACTGAGTTCAGAAGTTTTAAGTCTGAGGTACTATTTTTGATACTATTAATTCATTGTATTCAGAGCTAGGTATACATAGGTTGACACTTAGTTTAACCCTCCAATTTGACATAAGATCATAACTGTATCGCAATTTAAAATATTATTTTTCTATTAGCTTTACCCGTGTTAATCAAGATCTAAAAGTAGAGTAAGTATGTCCTGTTCTATGTCTTGTACATATAGGTGCCAATTTTTATCTAAATCAATGAGTATTTACCTATTTATGCCATAACAGAGATATAAACCTCATCTTTTACGAATACATATATTGTGTTATGTATTAGTAAAGATTGTATGCAAGTTGACAAAATAATTATAAGTACGTGCCTCTCAGTACTTGTTAAGTTCTGTGAGGCACTGCACAGGGCTCTACATGAGACTTATAGTCTCCAAATGCTTACAGCATTTGAAGTAAGTAGCTAGTGCAAACATAAAAATTTATGTAGTTGACTTTTAGGTTATATTGACAAGAAATAGCTACTTACTCGCTTACATTCGTATTTCGTAATACGGAAAGGCTTCCGATTGCTGGCCTTTTGCTCTTTATATCCATTGAGGTCGTGGCACTCTTGGTTAAACATTTTGTTTGTTATTTTTTCGAGTTAAATACCTAGTAAAACAATGATAGATTTATGGTGGACGACGCGGCGTACGAGTATATATAGAAGATATACATACTTTAATATTTACCTAGGTATTTGCAAACTGTATGTTTACTATAATGAAATAAGATTTAATTAGTAAAAACTAGAAATAATAACAAAACTTGTGACCCACGTATTTAAAAAGAAATATTTATCTATGGCATTCGGTTTCCAAATAGACAAAACAATATAGAGCCGTATTAACCAACTTTTTTAAGATGTAATACCCCTTTCTTAGGAGATACAGAGCACAAACATTTGTGCAACGACTCCGCAAATTGGTAGGATTATCTTCGTTTTCACATCTCGAATTGTCGAAAATTGTCGATGAAACTACAACGAAACATGAACCCGAAGAGATACGTAATACCAAAACTCCTTCAGAAATTAAGAGGAAGAGGAAGCTCTTTCAAACCATTAGATATCTGAAACAGATATAGGTAATCGCAGTGCTGGTTATCTTCGTACAACGAAATGCTCTAGGTAGCGCCATTTTGTTTTTAGTGTTGTATGACATTTCGGGTTGGCTGTGATTGGCTAGCGTTTTTTTTTTTTTTTTTTATGTACGATAGACAAGCGTTTGACCACAGTCTCATCAGTTTCTTGTCATATCACTCATATCTGTATGTCAGGAGGTATATATAAAAATATGACATGACAGTTTTTGTGTCAATTGAAGCCGCGTTTGGTTATCCTCTCCGCATTAATTGTAATAAAACCTGCTTTATAGCTCAAGCAGTTATTTTGCATATATGCAAAATGTATTACTAGTGCTGTGTGTGTAGAAGTTCGCGACGGGACGGTATTTTATACCATTTTCCAGGCACTGAGAAAAGACTCATTATTTGACTAAAGTGTTTCGACCGTGATGATTTGTTAAAGCTATCTGTAGAACAACTATCAAAGCTGTTTGTGTGTCAAAAACACTTTGAAAAGAAGTTTATCACGCCCTAAGCTCGTTTTCTAGGACGAGCTTACCCAACTCTTTTCTCTGCAGAGGAAATTTCGAGTGGAATTTCATTTCGTGAAAATCCCGGTAAGGTTTTCCTCATTTACTTAGTAAACATATATGTAAATAGTGATGTAATTATACATAATAGTCATCAAGTATAACAACAGTGCAGACATTACTGCTCCAGACCCGAGAAAATTGTAGGGTTTGTGCACTATAAACTTCAGAGCGGGATGTCAGTGCAAAACATATCGCCCCCACTTAGACATAGAGATTTAATTCAAATTATGAAATTCAGTTCAGTCAACCTAAGTATTATTTTATCCTACTATTTAAACAAAGGATATGCCTGTTTTACATTATTCGACTAACCCAAATAACTGTTTGTTACTATAATAGCCATTTCTATAAATATGAATACTAAAAGATCAGGGTATCAATGCTGAACTTTGAGTTAAACATAACATAATTATTTATGCTAACTTTTATCCCATGTTTATTTCAGAAAATGTCAACCCACAGCCAGAGCATGCTTATTCGCGAAAGAGGCACTTTGACCATACATATTCAAAATGGGAACCACTAAGAGGTACCTACTTTCATAAACTAATTATATAATTACAATATTAAATGATGTATGGATATTTATGATTTTTTATATCCCTACTATTTATGCAGGTGTTATGTTTTTAGTAATTCTACTGTTTCTATTATATTTTACTAATAGTAATCGTTTTTGCATTTGGATGTGTGTTACTTGACATGTTTAAATAACACAAAAAGATTAAAGAGATTTTAATGTTTGACAGGTAGTTTGAGTGATTAGCTAACTAACAACTACTTCAAGTGTTTTGGATTTATCAGAAACATCAACAAAACTGCCTATGAGTCAAAACACAGGTACTCATGCATGTCATAGCACACAATTATTAGAACCTACTTTTTTTTTTTTTATTATTTACCTCATTAAACACATTACATCACATAATATAAATCAAAAGGAATCTATTTGTTATCTATTCATAGCTAAAGTGCTGATTATAATATTGTAAAGTTTGATAGAAACATTATTTAAATCATAAAGACATCATATTAGCCCTTGAAGGTTCAGGGTAGAGCACAACTAGTACATTAAAATATATGTAACAATATGTATTTATATAAATATACATTTTACATTAAATGAATGACAACTTTTGGTTATGTTTTTTTATTTATTTCAGTAATGCCTGTTACCACTGGTTCTACTGATACTAGTCTCTTGGATTTACCAGGGACATCACAACTGCCAACCATTCATGCCTCAGGTATTATTTTTTATTATATTTTGTAGTAGATAGATACATAATACAAAAAAATGTAATAAACCGAGATAACAATTTTTTTTTCTCTCTTTTAGGTTTCAACTCGCCAAGAATTCAATGCAAACCAAGAAACGGTTGCAGAGCTTGTAAGAAACGGTTGAACCACAAATTAAAGGATTTAACACCAACAGGCCAAATTTTATAAAGAATACCAGAAAGTGAAAAATCAAGCAAGCGTATGCAAACGTGCTAAGATGGCTTTGAAATTCAGTAAAGAGAATGCATTTGAAAAATTGTCTGAAAATATGAACTCCTATCCAAGAAGGCTTATGAAAATGTAGATTAAGCTTTGCACGAAAAATAAAAAGGGCCGCCGATTCACAGAACAAGAAAAATTAATTCGTCTGACTTTAATCTCTTGACTGTACCGAACATAAAACGATGAGTCCAATCGACTGTACCGAACACATAATGATGCTTCTCACCCATTTAATTGCCTTATCTGTGAGGTTTACAATAATGAATTGGTGTAGTATAATTCATAAAATTTTGATAGGCACTGACATCTCAAGATTAAAAATAGAATTTTACCAGCTATGCAAATGAAGGCATAATTATGTTAAATATCAAAAGAAATTGAAAAATAAATCATTTAATAAATAACAGTTGTTTTCCTTGTTTACTCTTAGCTATAACAGGCTTCATTTATGTTAAAATTTTTATCCTTAATAGACTAGCGTTTGAAAACTATCTTCTTTATCTTATTAGTGGTAAAATGGTCGAGGTTGGTAAACATGCTAGACCTAGAATATAAATACAGCTAGGATATAAAATGATATTAGTAATTTAAACAAAGCTTAAATAATGCCTTCAGTGGGCTGAATGTGCCACATGCAATAAGCCATATAGAGAAAAAAAATTACGGCAGAATGTACTACATTACTTTGCCAATCATGAACGAAAAAAAAAAAAGCTGTCATACGACATTAAAAACAAAATGGCGCTATTAGTATACATTTTTGTTCTACAGTGAGCAGTCTGTACGTAGTACTCTCTGTGGTCTGTGCTCTTGGCGTGTGTTTTTGTCTGTACATTCATTGATTTTTATGTTGTAGGGTTTATTGTTGTAGTCCAAATAATACACTAAAATGAGACGCGGCATGCCACGAGGTCGTGGCAATCATAACAGGCCTCCGCCAAGACCTCAGAATCCCCGACAATCCACGAGCGGGCCCGGACCCATGATGACCGGCCATTTGCAAGGCTTGAAGGTACATTTATACATTCCACGACCTTAGCACGAAAGCTATACGAAAAACGGTGTAAGAAATTTCCAGAATGTCTTTTTGTTAACTTACTGTCGAGTAGGTATTACTGGTACCTACTCCTAGCTATACCCGATGTAATTCCATTGTTTTTTAAAGTCAATGGGCTCCATGACTAAAGCAATATGATGACGTATTGAAGAATAACTTACTCTTGGCTCCTAACATAATTATTATAATGTTTAATTTTCACGAAAACTTTAATAGTATAACATAAATATGTTGGAACTTACAACATTCCAGCAGGAATTGGATCACAATGTAGCATCTTACTGAACTATAACCCCAGATTGCCTACAATGACATCCAGGCCATAACATCTCAAATCTCAACTGAAATTGATCTCTGTTCTACCACAAATTACTATGAAACAAGGTATAACTTGAGACACAGTTATAACCTACTGCAGCTTATATGGCCCCCAATAATGAAGTTAAAATGGAGCCCAAATATCTAATTTTTTTATTTAATTTATATTGAGGAAGACCAACAGCTTATAAATCTAACAATTTACAGGTTAAGCATAATACAATGAGCCAATTAAAGGTCCTCACGGTTAGAAAACATATAAATAATACAAATCAAGCTTATGAACAGCTAGGAATACAGTTAAACAAATAGCTAGGTATAATGTAACTCTGTAAAATTATTTATATGGCTATACTTGTCTATAATACCTTTAAATGAGCAATTCATGTATATATATATATATATAATCAGAATATCAGAAACGGCTCCAATGATTTTCATGAAATTTAGAATGCAGGGAGTTTCGGAGGCAATAAATCAATCTAGCTACGTTTCATTTTTAGAAAACGTTGCTTACCAAAAAAAACCATGAAACACTTGGTCATCCAGGTTCTTATTTAAATTATCCATCTACCTACATTAAAAATTTTATTGGTATTCTTTTTGGCGTGATTGAGTAACAAACAAATAAATGCATTTATACTCACAGCCCCACACTATAAATATGTATGCTGGAAACATATAATTTGTTATATACACACACAAACATGCCCACAACCAGAAGCAAAATTATCCCTTAGAAAGGAAAATGGTGCTCCTGCTGGGATTCAAACCAAGACCTACTGGAGATAGACGCATGCCCGCCGTGCCAACTGGTTCGTCAAACATCTACACTTTCACATTTATATAGTAGTATGATGAAACTATGTTGGCGCGCTTAGAAGTGAACTTTATAAAAATACTGTTTAATCCAGAATTTTTATAATGTTCACTTCTAAGCATTAACTATTTCATGACATTTAAAAAAATACATATTATATGATAAACCCCTTCAATGACTTATGTCATGGGTGCTGGAAACATTAATATTACACAAACAATCACAACCAGAACCAGAAACCTACTGGAAATCGAAACCGAAAACACCTGCTTAGAAGGCTAACGCACACCCAAATAAGCCAATGGGTAGTTCAAGTTCCTGTCTTGAAAATGTATTGCATCATTTCACATATAGATTAAATTCTTTCTACAAGACTGTCTCACCTGGCTCCCTTACACAGGTTAGCTAACTTAGTGTGGTGCTGTGAGTGTGATAGCATTTATGTTTTTGTTTAAAGCTACTGCAAGTTGCACTAGTTTCACCTTATGGAAGTTTGTAGCAAGGAGGGATAGTCGCTTATATTTATTTTATTGCCTATGCCATGTATTGGTCAATTGTTGTAGAGATGTCTTTCAGTTTGATACATTATTGAAATAAAATAAAAATGGCATAAATATTTGTATGAAAAAATATTTTTGTTAATTTCAATTTGCCCAATTGACACATTTTGATGTCTCGTGAATATATCCAAAACTATGTTTGTAGCTATTTTCTACACTTTAACATTAATTTTTGTATGGGAAATGTCTCTCATATTGACCTTCTTAAATAAACATTATATTAACAGGATATTGACATGGAGCTCGAGCTGTTAAAGCGCAAACGTGAGATCATCGAACAGCAACAGCAGATCCTCTCCATTAATTACAGACAGGTAAATAAAGGTTTAGAGCCGTCAAGATTTTCATAGGTGTTTTGGTCTTCGTCTTATCCCAGACCGAAAAATGGCGTTATGTCATGGATAGTTGTATCATTTTATATTTATTTATTTATAAAAATACTTTTTTTTTATGTTGCATAGGCAAGTATTGACCACTATCATCTGAAGGAAAATGATGATATGACCCAAGATGTGAGATGCTTGCCTAGAATATACCTATTCACTCCTGATTTTAAGTTTAATTATACAGATAAATTACAAAACATGTTATGTATTCATTTACTGTTTATAAAAGATAACTGCTGTCTCACATACTAGGAATACCTGTGGAGAAATATACTTTCATTTAGGTATTTGTAAAGCTCTGATGAGAGCAAATCGTTCACCGATGGTAAGCATCATGCTTGACTAGATCAGCTCTGTTCCCGCCCAGATGTTGGACTGCAATTGGCTAAAATCCACCTTGAGATATTAGATATAAAATAAAATATACACCTAGCAAACAAAGGGATGCCAAAACCAATTTGAACAACCTTAGACTTTTATCTAAATTATAGTGTACAAACTCACTTCACTGACAAAAAAAAAATGTGCATAACTGAACAATATTAATAAAGATTATGTTTTTTCTCGATAAATTAAAAAAATCGCAATTTACTTTTTACCTAAATTAGAGGGATATGATTTATAGTCATGTCAAATAAAAGATGTTTAAAAGTTATCACTATGGGAGCCTAGTATATTACTTGTACTAACCACATTGTATACCAACTTAAACCACATGTAAATGTATTTATTTCCATAGCTTTCGGTATGTAAAGCATATATGCTTGATTGTATAGATAAATGGTACAAATCTTGGATCTTGTGCCATCTCCATGGAACATTCGAGAACCCAAAACATCATTTAGAAATTCTGTTGTGGAGTCGACTATAGTCTTATCCATAACATTATAGTGCTGAATTGATATTGGCCTTGTATTCGAAAAATACAAAAGACGCCTGTAATCAATCGAGCACAATACTAATTGGTGTGATTGTAAGTGAACTAAAGTACTATTAGCAATAAAGACTAATTACTGTGTTACGTTTCAGAGGAATGATTATGAACAGCCTAAGTTCAATGAGTCGCGAGACAATCGTTACGACGACTACACTCGTCTGTACGATGACGACTCTCGGGCTAACTCGTACGGTGGAGGTGGGAGCAGGAAGCGTCCACACATCCCAGTTTGGGAGAACGAATCGCCTTCCAAACGCTTCTCTGCCCCGAGCAGAGGCGTGAGGAAGTCGTTCGGCTCCCGCCTGGGCCCGCCCCCTAGCAACCCCCGGCCCGCGTTCCAGCGGCCCGCGGACCGTCCCACCCCTAAGCCTTACAAGCCGCGTCCGCCGCCCAACCCGCCGAAGAAAAACTTCAATCCGACCAAGGTGACCAAAACTTCCGCGCCCGCCGCGCCCAAACTCGCCAGTTACAAGCCGGCGGAGCGAAATAAGTTGGTCACCGAGGCGCTGCTGGCCAGCTCGGTCGTCCCGGACGAGTGGATTCTGCGCGCCGACGTGGCGCCCTCGCGCCAGATGAACGGCCGCCTAGAGCTGGCGCTGGGCAGCGTTATGAAACAGCTGAGGCATGACCACCCTCAGTACGAGGAGCTCTTCAACTCGCAGCAAGCCATGCGCGCCATGAAGCAAGTAGTGCGCGACCGAGTCCGCACCGCCATGATCGGCAAAGCCATCACTACCAGCGAAAACATCAAAGCGATCTATTACGAGATGTTTCCGAAAGACAATGACGAACAAGTCCTGATGAAGGGCTTGGAGTCCCAAAGCAACAGTGACTTTCTTTTCCACAACTCAGGTAGAGATATTTAACTTGCTTCTTCTGGAACTTGTCGGTGCCAGTGCCTATTGCACAGTCTTTTCTCTGTAGTCGACAGTTTTCTGGCCTCTGCTGTTACGTTGCATTGTACAGTAAAATGGTGAAGTTGAATTGACATACAACTTTCACTGTTAGATCTGGGTGATGCTTTATTATGAAGTTCGAGGCTTGGTTTATACGCTGGCAATTACAATGCAATTTCTTGACTTGTCAATGGAATTCATCATAATTCCAGCTGCTATGTAGAAACTTATCTCAGGTATATAATATTTGTTCTCATATCAAGGCCGTTTACTGATCCTACTTAGTGCAAGATAAACGTTGCAAAACTAGCTCGTGCTATTCTTGTTGAGTTGTCTTGTGTTTCGTAGAGAGAGTTGGCTAAGAGATAGTTCAACTGAAAGACTGTGTATTAGGCATTCACTAAAATTCCAGGGCACTGAATATATGGTTATGTAAATTACATCTTCCTCTGCCTTCTAAAAGTATTTTTTATCTAAAATACTTACATGAGGTGAAAAAAATCAAAGACTTGACTACACTAAGTGCTTGATTTTTGGAAACTACGTGTCCTTTGTTTATTCGAAAGTTCCACAGTATTGGACTTACGTTTAGCTACACTTCTCCCAGAATTTATTATGATCATAGTGGGTAATTTTGTATTATATAAGCAGAAACACTACCTGGTTTAAATATTTGTATAACAAAACTATGAATTAATTAACAAATGATTACAAAATTCATATGCTTGAATTTTCAGATAGCCCTGAAGCGTATTTCAAAAAGAATATGTACAGACTTATGTCTAACAAATTAGATGAAATGACCTCTAAGGTACGTATTTTAGATAATTTGTCTATAATAACTATTATACAGACAAATTGCTAAAAAAAAATAATTTTAGATTTTAATATTTGACATTATTAAAACTGTATAAAAATTTCATTGTAGCTTGAAAATATATATACTTACCAAGTTCCAAATAAAAGGTACCAAAAATGGTTAAACAAACCTCGGAATAGAGCAGCTGCATTAAAAGTTATTACAGAACAGCCAGCTAAGCCTAATGAAGAAGAGGCAGCAAAGCCTGATGGAGAACAGGCAGAAAATACTGATGGACAACAGGCAGTAAATCCTGATGGAGATCAGGCAGAAAATCCTGATGGAGAACAGGCAGCAAAACCTGACGGAGAACAGGCAGCAAAGCTTGATGGAGAACAGGCAGCACAGTCCAATGGAGAGCAGGCTGCAAAGCCTGAACAGGCAGAGAAACCTGACGATGCACAGCCGAATATTGATGCACCGGCTGATATTAGCGACCCTCAAACGGGTGCTGATCAGTCGAAATCAGATGAAACGCCTGATTGCAGTCAAAAAATTGAAGAGTCTGAAAAACTGGAAGAAGTCCAATTTGTTTCAGAGCAAAAGCCTGATCATTCAAAAGTTACTAAAGTAATTGATGGTGAAGAGGATGCAGAATTGGCGAAACTCGTCTCCACTACACAGTACAAAGCTTTTGACAGGCTGATGAATTATAAGATTATCCATTTGCTGAGGAAATTTTCACCAGTAAGTATTTTATAGTATCGTATTCATAATTATCCACACAAAGCACAGGGGTCTATGGAGCGCGCCATGCTTCATCCGCCTCTTGGGCTGACGAAGCAAGTCCGTACACGGAAATCTGGACACGAACCAAATTAGCGATGTTGGTCACGTATTGCAAGACTCAAATGGTAATGGGACAAGACAGGACATATGATAAGGCGAGCTGATGGTAGCTGTATAACGAGAGAAGGCATTTGAGTCGTTGGTAAACCATCTGCCCGATGGATCTACGATCGCAGGAAAGACCTGAATGACCGCAAAATAGAGACGATCGGCTCAAGGGTGAGGAGGCTTATACCTTGCAGTGAGTCGATACAGACTATGATGATGAAGCATTAATTCTGCTTCGTTTTCATTTTGGCGATTTCATGTGTGATATTTTCCTATTTCAGGCGATATTAAAGATAATGGACGTCGATGCTATGTATCGTAAAACGAAAACGGCCATTTTTAACGAGACGAAGCGCAAACTAGTCAAGCCATCGCCGGCTCATGATGCCTCTTTGACTTCTACATCGGAGAAGCCTGAGCGGAGGCCGTTTTTGCAATACTATGTTAAGGTAAACTCAGAAATGTATATAGAAGAATTTGTGAAATAGAAATCTCTTGGGACATCATTCCAACCATTGCAACCGAGATACCACAAATACCGACGTATTTTGTGGTATGTCTAATGCAAATTTTGTTTTATGATTTTTCATATACATTTTAAAATATATTATTTATGTTCTCTGTCAAGTTGTCAAGTGTCAACTGGCGTTAGAATGCATATTGCGAGGCGCGGCAATCCCGTTTTTGGCAGAGTAGTTTAAGCAACTGTAATTAAAGATTGTATAGAATACATCATTTTAATTATTACGGCAAATATAGCATTCAGAATAAAGACGGTTAGAACAAAAATCAGGGCCTGAGAGGTATTGTAACTCCAGTGCTGTAAATTCTCATTCTTTCTCAAAAATTATAGGTATACGGTCCCTTAGTGCAGTTAAATGGCCAAATTTTGAATTTTGAAAGAAATTTTACCAAATTTTGTAATGGATATCAATCGTCAATGTTTTTCCCAGATTCTCGGCAAGCCGTCCCTGCCCAAGCGCAAGGCCATGGAGGCATTCTTTGCAGAATACAAGCCTAAAACAATCAAGAAGCATAGATCTGTTCATAATCTGCTATTCGTGGGCTTCGCTGACAAAGAGCCCTATGATAAGATCCTGGCAGCCAATGGAACAGTTATCGGTAAGCATTGTTAACCTTTTATATTCATAATGTTAAGTTAAACGTCACGTCACGTCGTAAAAATGTATGGCATATATTTTGTTCGTTACAAAATACACTTGACGTCGCGGGCGTGCGGCCGAGCGGCGGCTGCGACGCTTCCCCCAGCGCTGCCGATGTTTTTGTATAGGCTCTAGTGTAACAAATATTCTGTGCAGACAGGGCGCGCGTATTTTTTTTCGTGGTTCTACCCCAGGCCGTCTCTGCAAAAGAGTAGCACCACTATGCAAGCAGCAGACCCAGCATGGGTGGACCCCAGCTAGGCAAAAGTAAAGCCATTTGAAATATCATTTTTATCTGATATGACTTTTACAAAAAACAAATCACGCAATTTCATCGCTTTTGAGTAGAAATTCCATTAAAAGTATTAATTTTCACATAAAACTAATAAATAACCAAAAAATTTGTCCTGAACAGGTCGTTTCACCCTCGACATTAAGATCAGTGAAAAGAACATGGACCCGAAAAAGAACACAAATGCCAACGATTCATCTGAAATCATCGGACCAGAACTAGACAACCAAATTACGGACCTACTCAGTTCTATTAGAAAGGCTGAGGAAGAAAGCTTCTCAGACGATGTGATCATGGTAGACGCGCCGAAGACCGAAAAAGACCAGCCTAAAGTCGAAGCTGATGCTGAAGCTGACGTGAAGACTGAAGAATCAAAAACTGAAGCAGATTCAGAGGTTGTAGAGGTTAATGACGAATCTCAAAACGATGAGGATGTCGTTGAGATCAAAGACGTTCCGTCAGAACTCAAATCTGACCCTACAGAGATCGAACAGCAAGATGTGGTGCCAGATCTAAAGACTGAGAATGGGCAGGTCAAGGGAACCCCCACTAGGGCCTCTGCTAGGTTGGCGGCTCCTGGTGGAATCAAGACCAGGAGAATGAGTAAACTGGCCGAGTGAGATCACCAACATTTTTCCGTAATTTAATTATGACATTATGTTTCTGGTTAAAAATTTTTTTTGCAATGTTACTATAACGTATTATTTTTTTCAATTTGGTTTTGTCGTTTCACTGCTCAAATTGACTCGCACATAGTGAAACTACGGGTTATTGTAATTGTTTAATTTTAATCCACCGCACCTGTGATTTCTTTTTGTTTTTGACATTAAGAGCAATAAAACATGATACTGGTTTTAATAAATGATTTAAAATGGTGTCCGTGTGTGTTATTTATAAATATTAAGTACCAAACATATTCTATTAAAAGGAAAGATTATAAAGTTGATAAAAACAAACTCTTTCACACTCACAGCCCCTCAGTTTGATTACTTAAGTGCAGGAAGCAGTCACACACAATCACACCTAGAAACTAGTAGAAACAGTAACAAATCTCCCTTGGGGAGAGAAAACTTATTTCCACCGGGAATCTGGTCCGATACCCGCTGCTAAGGCAAACGCACAGCCAACTAATTTTCTTTCACGACAGAATACACCAGCGAGTGAAGAGGGCGACGTACGAACAATCGATAATGAACTTGATTATACTGAATTGATGCCTCAAAAGGCATACTGTTTTGGTGAGGGAGGACCTATTGTTATTAATAGGACATTTTGCGAATGGGACGTTTTGCGACTGCTTGACCAAATGCGAATGGGACGTTCTGCAAGTAAACAGTGTCTGATACCGACACCCTTAGGACTAATGATAATAGATAGAATATTAATTGGTGTAGGGCTGTGCGTGTAAATCCGTTCGTTTTGTTTTTGTTTTTTTACAAACTTGTAAATAAATCAAACATCTCAAAGGTATTTATATCCCGTTGACGTCACTGTGACAAGTTTTTTTTTAATATTTAGAAAGAAAGAAAATACATTTATTCGGGACAACACGCGACGTTACATTATTTACATAAGAAAAAACAAGACAAAGCACAAAACAAAATACAAGAAATAAACAACATAACGCCGCGTGATGTCACGAATGAGGTCCCGACTCAGCATATAACTAGGTAAGTAGGTGGGCAGGACCCTCCTACCTACCCAGTAACTGGTTTTCAGGTACCTTCAATCTTATTATCCGTATCACGCGTCTGTTTCATGGTTTGAACTAATAGTTCCTGGTGTGAGTGATAGTTTATGTAAATGTTTCCGGTACCAATAAGTCTTGTGTTGTGACTGTAATATTTTTTATGCTGGATAGGCAAGCATTTGACCACCGTCTCACCTGATGGAAAGTGACGATGCGGTCGTAGATATGTACGAGTACATGCTTGCATAGAAGGTACCTATTCACTCTATATACACATACCCAGATTGTACAGTTCAGGGAACAAAAACGCAGAAGCGAAACGCTTCGAGCGAACTGGTGAGACTTTCGAGCGAACTGTCAACAACAAAAAACTTTCAACCATATTTTTTTTTTATTTGCGACAGGCTAGTGTTTGACCACTATCTCACCTGATGGTAAGTGACGATGTGATCGAAGCTGGTAAACACACTAGACCTGGAATACGCAGGCTCTCAAGGATAACTCCCGGAACACCGTATTTGGCTTGGCGGCAGACTTTCAACTTGATGGTGGTAAGCTACTTTGGTAGCAAGCCAGGCGAGCAACTCACAAAATGCTCTACCACCTCTACGCCACCTACCACTCTACCACTATATATGGATGACGTTGACAGTTTGTCTTGTTGTTTGATGGTAAAATGGGCATGGAGGAATTATATCGTGTAACTCCTGAGCACACTCCATAATCCTACTTCCTACTAATATTATAAATCCGAAAGTTTGTGTGTAAGTGTGTAAGTATGTTTGTTCCCTCTTCACGCTTTAACGGCTGAACGGATTTGGATGAAATTTGAAATGTGCATAGATTATACCTAGGATTAACACATAGGGTACTTTTTAACTTGATTATAGCGGGCGAAGCCGCGGGGCACGGCTAGTGTAAGATAAGCGATAGAATACCGATAGGCTTGCTACCTCACGTACCTAACCTTACGATCTTTACGTAAATGTGTTTGTTTGTTATATATGTCACTTACCATGAGCTGGTTGATGTAGAACTCGTAGGTTATAGTGTCCGACACTGGGTCTAAGGCAATCTGTATCATCTCGTCATATTCTTCCTGACAAATAAGAAATAATCAATTAAAGAGAAAGATAAAAAGTTATTTATTCAGGAAAAACAGTGTTTGGTTCAATTTGATTAAGGATAAAATATGTATGTGAGTAATAATTGCGATATTATGTACCTTTGTGATTCTCTGTCCCTAAGAGCCTGTATAGCTGGGTTACAGCGACCCTCCCCGGTAACACATAATATAGCTTATTGTTAGGTATCCTTTACAGGAATTATTGTTGATATTTTTTTTATTATAAAATATGCAACCAAAAAAAACACTCACAGCCCCACACCAAATTCAAAGACTTGTATCGTGGATGCCGAAAACATTTACATAACAGACTCATCAGAACTATTATGTTTATTGGAAAAGAAAATTGTGCTTCTGCCGGGAATCGAATCCAGCACCCAAGGCGCAGAGGTCGTCAAATTTTAGGGCCGGCACTGATATCATGCATTTGCATTTATTTTTACTTATCTCCAAAATAAGAATCCAGAACTACGTGAAGATGGTGGTAGTTACTTTATGTATTACAAGCTGCGCTACGCGGCTTCGCCCGCTATTATCAAGCTTAAAAGTAGCCTATGTGTTAATCCTAGGTATAAGCTATGTACATTCCAAATCCGTTCAGTCGTGAAGAGGGAACAAACATACACACAAACTTTTGAATTTATAATATTATAGAGTGATTATTTATTTAGTGGCCATATCAAGGCATGCTATTTTGTTGCTCAAGTCACTATATACTATACACTATGTATTCAAATTGGAATGTTTGAATTGGCTGCTCTAGCCACTCAGTTCATGTGTAAATTAGGAAAACGGGAAAATTATTACCTTTTAAATACCTCGAACCTTTTTTTAATTGCATTAAATTAAAAAAAAAATATTATGTGGAATGTAAAGTTTTGATAAATGTTTTTTTTAAGCGACAATGTATTAACGTAAACAATCGAAAAAAAATAACAGTGTCTCGTAAAGATATACGATAGAAGTGAAACTATTTTTTACTAGCCGT
This sequence comes from Lomographa bimaculata, assembly GCA_948107665.1. Lineage (NCBI taxonomy): Eukaryota > Metazoa > Arthropoda > Insecta > Lepidoptera > Geometridae > Lomographa > Lomographa bimaculata. The sequence continues at coordinate 7,663,954 of OX403610.1, read as the reverse complement.
GCCCCGCGGCTTCGCCCGCTATGATCAAGTTAAAAAGTAGCCTATGTGTTAATCCTAGGTATAATCTATGTACGTTCCAAATCCGTTCAGCCGTTAAAGCATGAAGAGGGAACAAACATACTTAAACACATACTTTCGGATTTATAATATTAGTAGGATTAGATGGAAACATTTTAAATATTCGTCATAGTGTTTACCCCCTCCACTTTCCGTTACACAAAAACTTTATCTTAAAAAAAAGTGCATATTCCCTATTCTCAAAATGGCTAATTCTACAAATGCCCAATTATCTAAGTACCTGTGTGAATGGTTCTCCTTCTTCCATCATGAGCTGCATGAACCGTTCCTTGGGGAGGTATCCCTTTCCTTCCTTGTCGAAATATCGGAACGCGGCCAACAGCATCTCTGCGCTGGCTGGGTGGTATCTAAAATAACATCCTTAGGTACTTATATATCTCATTTGTCTATAAATAGCCGTGCCCCGCGGCTTCGCCCGCTATTATCAAGTTAAAGAGTAGCCTACATAGGCTACTCTTTAACTTGATAATAGCTTATACCTAGGATTAATACATATTAATCCTAGGTATAAGCTATGTACATTCCAAATTGCATCCAAATTATGTTTGTTCCCTATTCACGCTTTAACGACTGAACGGATTTGGATGAAATTTGGAATATTTTTTTTATTCAAGATAGGCAAACGTATTATTATTTGGAATATACATAGCTTATACCTAGGAGGATTAACACATAGGCTAATTTTTAACTTGATAATAGCGGGCGAAGCCGCGGGGCACGGCTAGTACAATATATTGTGACATTTATAAATATTACTATATATATTATGATAAATAAATTTCTTTGTTAACAAAACGTTATGAATTACGTCTGTGATCATTAATATGTAATTTTTTTTATTCGGTAACTATGTGCAATGTAACTTTTGTACGTCTACTTATATGGGCAAAACATGTATCGACGCTAACTAAATTTTCCAACAACCCCCATGTAAGCATTTCACTTGTATGCAATCGCATGTTTTACTAATAATTATAATTTATCTTTACTGTTGTGACATTACGAATCTTGAGCTTTGACGTGTAGGCTTATTCTGAGCTTGTAGGTATATTGTTTCGATGGCTTAGACCAGGGGTCGGGAACCTTTTGAGTCGGAAGAGCCAAAATTACAATTTACAAAATTTCAAAGTTTTTAAAGAGCCACAAAAATGTTTCTTACCAACAATAAAAAATACTTACATAAATAAAGTTTTTTGATAAAAAAAACTAATCTATTTATTCGTAAGAAAAATAAATGTGCCTAATACTCGTTTATCGATTCAGAACGATTTTTAAATGTTTTATATTTTTTAATAAAATAAATAATATTTGCGTATGGAACTAAAGAGCCGCAGCTTCACATCCAAAGAGCCGCATGTGGCTCGCGAGCCGCAGGTTCCCGACCCCTGGCTTAGACCCATAAACGGTATTTGAACCGGACGGCCTTACAAAAGAGCCTTGCCTTGTAGAAAGAATTCTAATTTAATAAATTAGAATTCTTTCTAGGGGGGGGGGGGCAAGGGCTAAGGTCGAGGCAACCATAAACGTGATAGAGGTAAAAAACTTTTTCTTTACGTGGCATTGCAACGCATGCCGGGTCCAGTTAATTCATTATAATATTGTTAACCACCAAAATGCTCCGACAGTTGCGTTTTAAAGCTACAAAATGTACCTTTAAATGTAGTCCCAGATGATGGAGATTGTTTATTTTCGAAACTGTTCGAGACAGTTTCTTTCGGCAATAATACGTATTTACAAAACTCATTTTAATGTTGCCGAGTTGCACGAGATAAGGAAAATGAAATTGAAAATGTTGTATTGTTTTTTAATTCATGATTGTAGGCAAATTATACTAAGCTGAAATACGTGATTTTCGTTATTGTTCCAAAACTACAATATAAACGAATAGTAAAGTAAATAGTTTTTGCTTTCACACTCACAGCCTCACAGTAAGTTCAATGACTTGTGCATGGATGTAGGAAATATTCACATCACATAATGACAACCAGAACCAGTCAGCACATCTTTTAGACACATCCAGTGATCTTAGGTCTATATTTCCATACCATACACCGGTGGGTTGACACGCCTTTGTATTGCGCGCATTCAGCTATGGGTTAAATAAAAACCGTGCTCCGCAAAATGTGAATAAAAACGGCCACACATGCCCTCGTTTCGGTGCAATCAGGAACTTTCAGCAACATAAAACTTGCGCGGTACTTTAACAGAGCCTTATGAATCTGTTTTCGTTGGACTGGGATGACTGGGCAACTGGATGACTGAGCGACGTAAAATTTATTTGTAGTATGAAAAGACATTATTTTAGTATATGAAAGGTATCTCCCGGGCACAAACATTTGCTAGTTTGAATAGCACATACTGTTTATTATACAACATATTTATTTTGAAATTAAAATGGAAGCATACAAAGACATGATTAACAATAAAATAAATTTACGACGAGACTCAAGGCCCCTATCATGGGTGTTAACTTTAAGCGATTTACAACTGAATAGATAAGGCATCCTAGAACATTAATCATTATTTACACTGCACGTTGACTTAGGTGCGCGCCGCCATCGGGGTATCGGGTTCGATTCCCGATTCGAACTTGTGTTTTTTACACTTGTATGCAATCGCATGTTTTACTAATAATTATAATTTATCTTTACTGTTGTGACATTACGAATCTTGAGCTTTGACGTGTAGGCTTATTCTGAGCTTGTAGGTATATTGTTTCGATGGCTTAGACCAGGGGTCGGGAACCTTTTGAGTCGGAAGAGCCAAAATTACAATTTACAAAATTTCAAAGTTTTTAAAGAGCCACAAAAATGTTTCTTACCAACAATAAAAAATACTTACATAAATAAAGTTTTTTGATAAAAAAAACTAATCTATTTATTCGTAAGAAAAATAAATGTGCCTAATACTCGTTTATCGATTCAGAACGATTTTTAAATGTTTTATATTTTTTAATAAAATAAATAATATTTGCGTATGGAACTAAAGAGCCGCAGCTTCACATCCAAAGAGCCGCATGTGGCTCGCGAGCCGCAGGTTCCCGACCCCTGGCTTAGACCCATAAACGGTATTTGAACCGGACGGCCTTACAAAAGAGCCTTGCCTTGTAGAAAGAATTCTAATTTATTAGACTCTAAGGCCGATGACGTATACGATGATAAGGTTTTCACAGATGATAAAAAATCTTATAAGAGTTTTTGTCATCTACGTAAACTAGAATTCGTATTGTTTCGTTGAGTTGGTACTGGTAGTCATCTCGGCCGCGAAATATTCGACCACGTGGTCGAGTTGGCACCTTACATTTTGTTGTTGTTAATTCAGTCACTCATACAAAGTACAGTCCGTGGAAAAAATGGAGTAAACCAAAATAATATTATTTTTATAAAATGTTGAATCATTTATGTATTACGTCAAAAACTCCCCAACATTTTTATATAGTTTTTTTGTTGTTTATTATCATACATAATAAATCTAAATGTATATAGACTTAAAACTATTAATATATTTTGTATAGGATAATCCAAATGCTTTTATAATTCAGTGAGATGCAATAAGTAGAGGCAGTAGAGCAATTATAGTCGAACAACCCTGCTTTTACGTCAAAGCTAGCACCTTTTTTAAACACATCCAATTATCACCCTTACACTTTTAGACATAAAGGTGCATGTTGCATAACTAATATTACGGCGGTTACGCAAGGCAATTTTTGTTTTTTTATGGTTTTATTCAAATGTCGTAAAAATGCGCCTCAAAAAAAAATAAGCTGAAGAAATCATTCGTCTCGTTAACATACAATATAATAAATCTTTATTGACACCAAAAGATAAATACAGCTTTACAGAGAAACATAAAAAGATAGGTACAATGGGCTGTCTTATCGCTAAGAGCGATCTCTTACAGGCAACCTTTGGATGGAAATATAAACGAAAAGATAATGTAGGGATGGTTGTAAAACATATAAATACTAACATTGTTTAAACTACATAAACAATACACATAAAATAAATACATGATTACATATATGTATTTATATTACATATTATTTAACATATATATATATTACTAGCGATCCGCCCCGGCTTCGCCCGGGTGTAATAAATGAAGAACCGATCGACCGATTTTGTGCAAACATCACATAAACCATCTTCTAAATAGTCCGAACAAAGCCTAAACATTTGGTTTGGATAGGTAAGCCCGTTCTTGAGTTATAAAATTACAACGAAAAGTGGCATTGATTTTTATATATGTATATATATTCACATATAGTAATGTTTACAGATTGGACAAATAAAAGATTTTAATTTGAGTTTTAAATTACCCGAGTTTGCGCAGGTTTGACATTCACAAGCAGAGCATTCCAGAGACGAGAATTGAAGATGCTCGTGTTGTGCGCTGGCATTTTCAGACGCCAGTTTTCCTTAGCAACAGGTAGTTAATTGGAGGAGTCTCTTAATCGTCAATTACTTATAAGATATACGTATATGATATAACTTTAAGAGGGTTCTCAGATAAAAGGACGAAACAAAATGGTTTCAAATAGAAAAAAAAAAGTAACTTTGTGATTTGATATTTGTTTCTCTTACATTTCTGAATATTATGAATATTCAAAGAAGAAGGGCTCATTTATACATATTATCGTACATACTCCGACGAATATTGTATTTAAAAAAGAATAAGAATTTTGGGAATCGGTCCAGAAATGGGGAGAAATCGGTGAACATACATAAAAAAAATATACAGTCGAACATAGTAACTCCTCCTTTTTTTGAAGTCGGTAAAAAATACGCGTTTTCAGAGAAATTCTGGTATATCACCCCTTTAAAAATAACTAGAAACCGTCTATCAAATCAAATACACCAACTGCGCATGTTTATGCCTTACGCTGCGATCTCTTTCACTCTTTCACAAAAGATTAGATCGTCTTTTGTCTATTTGTTCTGTCCATCTCGCTCACCCACTACATAGTAGCAACAGGTGAAAAAATTACCATTTTTTCTATTTCATAAAAATAATACTGCAGTTACGTGTGAAATGTAACATTTTCTTGTCTATCGCAGTGCTTGTGTAGATTGTGCAGTGTCAAATGACACAGGAAGGCAGAATACAGCAATTACCTCGAACTCTTATAGTCAATATGGTGGGGCACAACTCATCTACAGGTAAATTAATCTTAGGTTTGTATTAATTACATTTAAATTAAGTTTTTGCAAACGATCAGCACTCTTACTAGACCCCATGAACGGGCCTTCATCAATTTCATCTATAGACGACGCTACCCAGCTTTGTCACGAGTCACGAGATTTTGAGAACGAACTTTTAGACATTTATATAAACATCTTTAATCTTTAAGCTAATCATTATCAGTCCGCCCCACAGCGAGATAGGTACTTACTTGGTACTTACACATTTTTTAGGTTCTAAGTACAAGCCCCGAATATATATGTATCGAATATAAGCTGCCATATGGCGCCTATTACCAAAAGTATATAAAACACATAAGAATTTAAAATAAATTAATATTCACCTACAAGCCTTGGCAAAAAGTATTAGTGCAATAACAGTTTTAGAAATATCTAATATGGCCTGGAATTTCTTCATTAATACAGGTTGGATTTAATAGGCCTGACCCATAAACTTATTTACTGTTATGCCCCAATTACAGTAAATAGGTTTATAGGTCAGTACTATTACAGACTTACCTAGTTAAACTATCTCATCTCATAAACTATCTCATACATAAACTATCTCATAAACTTGTTTTATGAGAAGTTGTGAGTGTAAAAGCGTTTATGATTGTACATAAACGCTTTTACACTCACAACTTCACACTAAGTTCGATTATAAGTCGTGGGTGCCGAAAACATTCACATAACACACACACGATCACAAGCATAACAAGAAACACAAATTTCCCTTGGTAAGAAAATGTGTGTTCCCGCCGGGAATCGAACCCGATACTCCTGCTTAGAGTGCTTAGAATGCGAAAGATCACCTAACTATGCCAGTTCAACGATGATGTTATCTAATGTGGAGCACGCTTGCTCAGTAAATACCTATTCACTTTTCTTTTGAACACATAACACCCAAATTGTACCTTTCGGGAAATACGGATGACGGCAAAGCGTTCCATTCTTTTGCTGTTCTATAAAAGAACGAAGACGCGAAATGTTTTGTGCGAATGAACGGTATTTCAACTACAAAAGGGTGACGCGCCATCCGTATAGATGTATGATGGAAAAAGGTGATGAATAAGGCTGTGCACTTCCTGTGTACCGTGACGTATTTAATAAAATACTGACAGGCTTGCAACTTATTAAAAATGTAAAAAAAAAATAACAGCTTGCAACAACAGCAAAAATGTCGATGTTTCTGGCTTCAAATATCGCGTCATTATTAACAACTAAGTTACACAACAACTGACCTATGCTCTATAAAAACTTTGCACATGAAGGGTAGAAAGTTAACAAGAGGCACGCTCCCTGTGGCTTCCTTATTCTCAGTAGCCAGGATTACCTCCTGGATCTCCGCTTCAGTGGGACAGCATCCTGTAATAGGTAATACTGTGAAGAACAAACATTGGAGCAATAACTACAAGACAAACTGTCAAACGTCATCCATATATATGGCTGACATACCTCCATTTCGCTTGAAGCGTTTCGCTTTAACGTTTATCTTCACATCATCTTCACTTTCCATCAGGTGATAAAATGGTCAAATTTTGCCTATCGAGCATAAAAAAATATTCGTGTAAATGTTTATTTGACTAATCGTGTGTGTAACCTACTTTGATGCACAAAAATAACGTAGAAAAGATCCATAGAATGACGTTGTGACCTGTTTACGCCTACTTCAGGCAATACAAGTCCCGTGACTATTAGAATAGTAACTTTGTAATAGTGTACCTACACTGTTTTGTGGACTTATCTTGTAAGGTTAATAAAGGCATTTTATTTTTATAGTTAAGTATATTAAGCAAGCAAATGGCAAGCATATCCCATCTTCGGCCGCATCGTCACTTTCCATCAGATGAGATAGTGGTAAAATGCTTGCCTATGCAGCATAAAAAAAAGGATATTAATGGCAAATTTACCATCTCGGAGTACCTAATACTAACTTACCTATTTATCATTGGCGCTACCTGCATAATACTTCGATGACCTACATAATTATGAAACATCTATATATATAAAAGAAAGTCGGGTTAGTTACTCCACTTATAACTCAAGAACGGCTGAACCGATTTAGCTGAAAATTGGCAGGGAGGTAGTTTAGAGCCAGGAGAAGGACATATGATACTTTTTAAGAATGTACATTTCTTTAAATTTTTTTTTTCGACATGCTTTCCATTTTCTCATACGTCACTCGGATTTGGTAAAGTACTAGGCAAACATAAACATGAAGGTTGTAATAATATAGTCACGTGACATTGTAACGCATGCCGGGTATGGCTTCTTAATGTGCACATTCATTGACTGTTAGGCGGAACGAAGGTCGCCGGGACAGCTAGTAGAATATAAAACAAAGTTAAATTCTATGATATGAATATTTTGATTATGGTCTTACCCAGAGAACGGAGAATAGTTCCGATTTCTCTTACATCAACCACTTGTTTGCCAGAATGGTCGAATACCTCAAATGCTTCCATTATTTTCTTTTCCAAATCATTGTTGTATTGAACTGCAAAGTAGTTTGATTTCAACAATAAAATATAGCGTAATTGATATAAACTGCTAGGAATAACAAAACAGGAAAAGGAAAATTACTCTTTGGTTCGTCCTTTCGAGCCATTTTACTGTAATTTAGAGAGAATCTTTAATAATATCATAAAATCCTTAAAATTAAGACTACAAATTACAATGCTAAAAATAAACAAGCATTTTTATCCGACGACGCCAGTATCATAGCAACTAAAAAGTGCGCCAAAAATGTATTATCTTATCTGTCAATAAACCGAAAAAGCTCTATTAAAATTCAAGTGTGAATAAAAGATTCCATTTGTTGGACCGTGAATATGACGAAAAAAAAGTAGTTTGTGTTTGTAAGTTGGTAGTTCAGCCTTGTCTATGGTGATAAACTTCCGGTGACGTCGCCATCTTGATTTGACTTCGCGCTTTCTCGATTGTAATTTTTCGCGAGTAATGATTGAATTTACGTAATTTATGTTGTTTGTGTGTTATATGGTAAACTTTGTGATCTGTGAAGTGAAATAACAATAAACTTTTACGATGGATCCCGCAAAAATGAAAGTGGTAGACCTCAGGTCGGAGCTTGGCGTCCTAGGCTTGGACACGAAAGGAAATAAGCCGGCTTTGGTCGAAAGATTGAAGAAAGCATTGGAAGCTAAAACTGGTCGAGGTATAACTTTGCACGCTATCGGGCTATTCATATAACTCAATGGCTCTATTATTAACAAAACACACGCCTATAGACATTACGAACATAGTACAACCTTGCACGTGTACATACGCGCCATCCAATTATTTTGCCTGTTTTTGCGAGAACACGATAGTTTACATTATTTCATATCGACAAGCGAACTTTGATGTCATTATTAAAATACAAGTACCTATTTGTAGTGTATAATATCAATTTTTGAGGAACCTCTGAATAGGTAGTTTGACAGTCGATAATATCTGGCGGTTCAAAGTACCTACCTTTTTATAATTGAAAAATAAAACCACACCAACAAGCAGTGACCTTGGTCACAGATTTTACCACTTGGTTACCAAATCCCATGGATGATATCATAGTCATATTCAGTACTTACCTCTGTATAGTTGTTATTTTTTATGCAACACTCGCACAGTTCCCTGCAAGAGCTATTTAGTTTCTATTTTGCTGTCAAAGTACTATTGCAATTTGCTCATGAAAGTGTGATCCTACAATCTAACTACTGATTTGCTTCCAAATGACGATGTGGTCAAGGGTGGTAAGCTTGCTAGTCTGTATAATTTATTGATATACAACATTTGGTAAATTGGGATGTATTTAGTTACTTTCGTTGCTGACTATATTATATGGCATGATATAATAACTACTTGGAATTCTGGAATATCCCAATGTTTTGAAATATTCCCATTTTCCAAATTGGTATATATCACACCCCTTTATGTAGTCAGCAGCAAAATTCAGAATGTCTAATACTTTTCAGCCACATTTAAATGCACCCAAATCTAGATAAATTCTCATGTATTTAGTTTAGGTAAGGATGCTCTGCTGTCCACCGCTTCCTCTTATCATGAGATAGTGGTTAAAGTACGCTTATCTAGTAAATATATTATTATAATTAATAAATGTTTAATAATAACTCTGAATAGTTCAAGTGTTTGCATAAAAGAATGGGTTTATCTTACTGTCTGAGTAAACACAGATGCTTGTTATTTGTTCTGACAATGTATTTTTATTAACTTCGGCAGGAACTTATTCTGATAGTGATTCATAGTTTATTATGAAGTAACATTAGAGATACTTGAGTGCAAAAATGACATTACTATGTTTAAACAAACAAACGCATTCACACTCACAGCCAAACACTAAGTTCAAAGACTTGTTTCTTGGGTGCCGGAAACATTTACATCACACACACATTACACCCAGAACCAGAAGCACAAATATCCCTTGGGAAGGAATTTGTGCTCCTGCCAGGAATCGAACCCAGGACCCACAGCGCAGAGGGCGGACACCTGTCCACTGCACCAACTGGGTCGTCAACTAAGTTTAAATATTAATAACTTTATGTGTTATTAGTTACTAAATTCGTCTGGTAATTTAACATTCTTCCTATATATACTAGACAAACCATCAAATGTCATACTTTATGGGTTAACATTACTCCAGTTCACTCGACGAATTTCACTTCTACTCATGATCCATGCAGCAAAGGAAAAGAATTAATTGCCCTCATCTTTGTTCCCCTAACAATTTATTCTGGGACTCCTTGAGTCCATATCTTCTAGGCAAGCATGTGACATTTTCAGCTGCATTTTCACTTTTCATAAGCTGAGATAGTAGTTAAATCAATAATCAATACATGTATTTACTAGCTGTGTTTTGCGGCTTTGCCTGCTATTATCAATTTAAATATTTGCCTGTGTTAATCCTAGGTATAATCTATGTACATTCCAAAATTAATCCAAATCCATTCAGCCGTAAAAGCGTGAAGATGGAACAAACACACTTACACACAAAATATAATATTAGTAGGATAAACTAAACTTAATTGATTTAATAACACTACTTTATAGTACTGTACATATAATTACTTGCATTAGGCCTAATGTGTAAAGTCCTGTTAGGATTTATTTGCAGCATTAAAGTAATATACTTTACCAGCACCTCAGCTTCACCTGCTTTTATCAAGTAAAAATGTAGTTTGTGTTCATTCTACGTATAAGCTATGTACATTCCAAATTTCATATAAATCCAGAGCCATTATAGTGTGAAGCGAAAACAAATAAACTTAACACAAGCTTTTGGATTTATAATATTAGTATTATTATCAATTATGGTTATGAAAATATGAATAAAGATTTGCGACAGTGATCTTGTGCAATAATGAGTTACACTGATAACTTGTTTCAAACATTCACATCACACACACATTACACCCAGAACCAGAAGCACCTTGTATTGTATACCAATATACCAATATTGTATACCAACTGTGAAATGTCTATTTACATAAGCTTAGTTTTAAAATAGTTGTCTTAGTACTGCCATAGTACAGAGAAATATTATTTTAATTATATTATGTAATAAGTCCTGACATGATGAGTAGAGTCATTAACTTTCATGAGTGCCTATTTGGCTCCCATGTGAATAAAGGATTTTAATATGATTATTTTGCTATGCCATAAATAGATTCTTGTGATTTTACCTGAACCTTCTTACAGTACTACATTATTTTCTTTCTTTTAACCAGTCCTCCCTGACACATCGATTCTGGACACGAGCACCGAGGGTGATGAAGAAGGCACTCCACGCCGCCCGGGCCCGGCTGCTAGGACCCGACGAAGGTCGTCCTCAACTAGGGTTGTTTCTACACCATCTAAGGTACGTAACCCCTTGATGGGTACATCATCATCATCCACACCTCTTTTGATCTCACTGCTGGGTATAGGCCTGTTACATGTTCCTGCCATTCAGACCGGACCTGTGCTAGTCTTGTCTAGTTAAATCTTAACAATAATGTCAACATTATGGTCATTTGTAGGGACAGTACTCAATACCTTTTGAGTACTTGATAGGTGGATTTGTGCTAGATATGTGCAAGATCGGCACATCAAAGCTGATTGCTGATCCTGGGCTTGAAGTCATTATCTTTATTCCCTTTCCTCACCAAGTTGAGCACAGTATACATTTTGTCAGGACAAGTACTCATGAACTTAAGGTTTTATAAGCAACTGCACGCCTGATGAGGGTTAGAGTAAAAAAAATATATTATTTTGAGTCACCGAACCCTTTTTTGTTAGAAAGAGTACCACATACAGGTTATGGATGTCCGCTTATATCTATACATACACTTATGTCTTGGCCTATGCCAAGACTAGCATTATATTGCTTTTACCTCCTATAAATTTGATGTCTTTGTCATTTGTAACTACATTCTGTTAAATTATGAAATAAATTAATTTGAATTTAAAAAATTCAAAAATTTTATGTATCGAAAATATTTTATAAGCATCTGGCTTAGTGTATTAGTCTATTGTATGTCAATTTTATCCTACAGCTGGCTAAACGTGACTTATCCCCCGAGCCAATCGAAGAGTCACCCGATGAGGGTAAGGAGCGCTACTCCCCACAGCCTGACTCTGACTCCAACTCAATGTCAGAGCCAATTAAAGAGTTCAAAAAGACCCCGGAGAAAAAGTCGGACCAGGAAGTTCAGAGTATTGACGATGATGATGAAAAGTAAGTTCCCACGGTCTTTATTATACTCTCTATAATAATGTAATTTTTAATTTAATGTTACAGTGATAATACTGCCTAATCTTGATTATTTGTATTTTTATTTGTTTGACATTGTTATATTTATTATCTAAATATATATAACTCAAAGGTGACTGACAGACTGATATCTATCAACGCACAGCCCAAACCACTAGATGGATCGGGCTGAAATTTGGCATGCAGGTAGATGTTATGACGTAGGCATCCGCTAAGAAAGGATTTTGATTAATTCTACCCCCAAGGGGATAAAATAGGGGATCTATACCTAATTCATAATAATACTTCTTAACGCGAGCCATGCCGCGGGCAAAAGTTAGTTCCGACATATAATTCTTATTGAATAATTTGATTATTTCTTTTTATTATTATAAATTATTTAGGTACCTACCATTTTCGACATATAACTATATTAATTGTTATCAATAAATCAGTATGAGTATGTGAACATAATATTTTACTAATTAGTTTGTTGGTTATATATGTATGTAATAAAATCCAAAAGAAAAAAAGAATTTTACCTCTCACATTTATGGTTGGCTATTTGTGTTTCTAGCTCTAGATGTGATTATTTTTAAATGGTTTTACACACACCGGTCGACGGTCAGTTCAAAGATGAAAGTAATTACTAAAATTTTATGGAGTGAGTGTAAAAACGACGATTCAGTTGGCGCGGTGGGCAGGTCTCTGCCCTCTGCGTCGTGGGTCCTTGTATCGATTCCCACTGGAGCACAATTTTCCTTCCCCATGGACATTAGTGCTTCTGTTTCTGGGTGTAATTGTGTGTGTGTGTGTAATGTAATGTTGCCGACGCTCACGATACAAGCCTTTTGACTTGTGTGGAGGTGTGAGCGTAAAATTAAAAAAAAAAGTCCATTTTGTATATTTTATGAAAATTAATATTATGTGATATTTTATTCGTCATAATCTCAAAAATATTATATACTGCCAAGCAAGAACCAGCTGGTTCTCACAATGTATACACTTTATAGATTTAGATTATATATATGTATATATATACTAGCTCCCGGACCCACGGGAAATCGCAGATGAAAAGTAGCTAATGTCCTTTTCCAAGCTCTAGTCTATCTCTGTACCAAATTTCATCGAAATTGGATCATTTGTTTATGTGTGAAAGCTTAACAGACGGAGTTACTTTCGCATTTATATAAGTACTAGTCGTGCCCCGCGGCTTCGCCCGCTGTTATCAAGTTAAAAAGTAGCCTATGTGTTAATCCTAGGTAAAAGCTATGTACATTCGAAAATTTCATCCAAATCTATATAGCAGTTAAAGCGTGAAGAGGGAACAAACATACTTACACACAAACTTTCGGATTTATAATATTAGTACGATGGATTTTAATGATCCATCTTGTTCTTATGTGATTAATAGTAAATGTTATTTTAAGTTATTCATAAGTAAAATGTATGTTTTATTTTCAGGTCTGAATCTTCTACTGAAGTTAAACCTGTTGAAGATAAGCATGGTTAGTCTCGACTAATTTTATAAACCTACTTTTCCGCTGATATCATACGCCACAGTTTCTTCGCAAAGTTCATAAATCTCTGTGTGACACTTGATCTGTAACAGGCAAGCGTGATGTTTACGACTAGGTTTTTAGGGTACCGTACCTCAAAAGATAAAAACGGAACCCGGAAACTTTGTTGTCCGTCTGTCTGTCTGTCAAGACCCTTTTTCTCAGGAACGCGTGGAGATATCAAACTGAAATTCATATCAAATACTCAGGTCTACTGTCCTTTAGAGCTGTGAAAAAATCAAACTTCTAAGCCTACGCAATTAAAAGATACAGCCGTTTATGTTGCAAATTTTCGACACTCGCAAGGGAATCAAAACCTACAGGGTACTTCCTGTGAACTCAGAATCTTGAAATTTGGTACAAAGCAACATCTTAGTTAGTCATTTTTTGTTACATCATAAAATGATTTCATTTAGCAATAAAAATACCATAACTTTTACTTATATACTTACAGGATTGTACGGAACCCTCCGTGCGCGAGTCCGACTCGCACTTGGCCGGTTTTTTTAATTTAACAAGAATAAGGTGTTTGTCGTTAAGCGACCGCATCGTCCAATCGGGAACAATAACCTAACGATTTTTACTAATTCAGGACATGTAGCTTTATCATTATTTGCTTTAACAAATTTTGTTTGTGTCCTAATCACCCGAAAATAATTAAATAAACTGATCGGGCAATAGGGACCGCAGTTCCTTTTGCAGTGGTTCCATTCGCCCGGGTACTCGCTGTAACAATAAAAATGTACTTATTACATCTATATCTCATTCTTATATGTCAATAACTAATATACGACTAAATACACGACAGTTGTTCTTATTATTATTCTGTATTTTTGTGCGAGTATATAGGTATTAAACTCACTTGCCACATATTTACTATTATTACACCCAGAACCCAGAAATACAAATGTATCTCGTGGAACTTGTTTCCACTGGAAAGCGAACCCGATTACAATATGAATAAGAAGCTGTGAGAGTGGAAGCATTTTATTAACTATCCCTGCCCCGCGGCTGCGCCTGCGTGTATCTAGTTAAAAAGTAGTCTATGTGCTAATTCTATGTACATTCCAAATTTCATCCATTAAGATGAAAGGAATGTACATAGCTGAACACATGTACATTTTTTTACCGTTACAACCTGAAGAGAAATCAAACATACTTACACACAAACTTTCTTATTTATAATATAAGTGTGATAGTCTGATTTATTATTAAACCAAGTGATTATTTATTATGATTGTTCCAGATCAAGTTGAATCTGATGAACTTTCCCAAGAATCATCCGAGAAACCTAAAGAGGATGATAAAAAAGATGACAAACCCAATAAGATGGAAGTGGACGATGAAAATGCAGACGATAAGCAAAAAGACGATAAAGAACGTCAACATGAGGTAAATAAATGATAAGTTTTCTTCAAGTTAAGAGTGAATAGGTTTCTTCTAGGCAGGCAAGCTACATCGGCAGCATCGACGCTTTCCATCAGGTGAGATAGTGTTCAAATGCTTGTCTATCAAACAGAAAATATTTACACCGATAACAACTTATTGAAGTGTAGTGTAAGTACATAGTAATCCAATGTTTTTGTTACATATAATTTTTTTTTCGATTTTATGCATTTTGAATTCGTTTTTTACTGGTCTGCGCCACGCAAAAGAGGGTAAATTGCTTATCGGCCTATGTATCTATGTTCTTTTGTGGCGCTCTAAAGACCAAACGCGTAGGCCGGTTTTGATGTTCCGTTAATCGATTTATCTTGTGAGTATCACTAAAGACATGACAGTAATCAAAATTCTAACGACAGACGAGAAGACAAAGAGACGACCAGACATCACATTGTGAAAAAAAATATAGATAAACTTTGAAAGTATCATTGACGACTCAGTTGGCGCAGTGGACAGGTGTCCGTCCTGGGTTCTATTTCCGGCAGGAGCACAAATTCCTTCCATTTGTGGTTCTGGGTGTAATGTGTGATGTGAATGTTTCCGGCACCCACGATACAAGTCTTTGAACTTTGTATGGAGCTATGAGTGTGAATGAGTTTTTTTGTTTTTGTTTTGAATGAAACCTTTTTGTAATTTAGAAAAAATAAAGGTAAAAATGTGTAGTGCCTTTGATTATTTATAGAATTTCTTTATAAACAACAGTAAACAGTATCACAACAGATTTTTTTATTTAAATTTTAATTGAAGAAATGGCTACCGTGAGTCAACTGTAACACATAAGATATGCTATCGCGGATTAAATTTGTTTTTCATTGACTTGGTTTCAAAATATTGTTTCTTTCTACTTACATATAAACTTAATAAAATTTTATTCAAAATCTTTTCCGTGGTTTAGGAGGAGATAGCGATATACAGATATGTGGAAAGCGATTTGGTTTTATTAACTGACTTCTCAATAACTTATTTGAAATCAAAGCTTAAAAGAAACCAACTTCACCGCTTTATCTTCAGAACTTTGATCAGATTAGATGTACTAAACACGCATTATTGACGATATTTCAAGAACTACTGGTCAGATCTTGATCAAATTTAAATGGGACCAATAGGAAAGCAACATCTTTAAAACAAAAAATTTTTCAAAATTGGTTCATGTGGAACGAAGTTGTGAGGTAACACACAAAAAAAAATACAGTCGACTTACTTACTAACGTCCTCCTTTTTTGTGAAGTAGAAAAACCGACTTCACCTCTTTATTTTTGGAACCCTTGATCAGAAATTTGATTTCATTGTTGTTTTGTTTGTTTGTTTGCTTTGTTGAGGATAACTCAAAAACTACTGGTCAGATCTTGATCAGATGAATGAATTTAAATGGGTATAATTTTTAATTGGTATAATTTAAATAATTTAAGATGAATTTAAATGGGACCACATGGAAAGTACTAGCTTTAAAACGAAATCATCAAAATCGGTTTACCCATAAGAAGTTACATAACATACACACACAAAAAAAACATACTGTCGAATTGAGAACCTCCTCCTTTTTTGAAATCGGTTAAAAAGGAGGTGGTTGGTAATTCAACGCCGCCGTATACACATACTTCTCAGATGGTCCCAATATAATTAATGCTATCTACGGGCCAATTGCCTATATTTCCTAAAACTATTTACAGCAAAGAACTAAGTTACCTACAAGACATCGAGCTTGTCAATATAATTTGATCGATATCTGATGAAGAGTATTGGAGGTATTCACAATTGAAGTCAATTATTATTAGATTTTTAAACTCATATTATACTATGTAGATATTGTCTTAATTAGTGATTAATATTATGTTTATAGCCACGTGAATTGACTGAGGAAGAGGAATGGGATGAATTGAATGCTCGGCTGAAGATAAAGGAACAAGAAAGGTTGGAGCTGGAGAAACAGCAGGCGGAGGAAGATGCCAAGAAACTTGAGGAGTTGAGTAAGGTATGTGTATTGAGATGTTATCCTTCTAGAACAAGTTGTTGGTATTCCATGGATTCAAAGAACGGGTGACCGTTCCGTCATGTTACAGATATTTTGTATCTAAATAAATAAAGAATTGAACTTATTTTCCTTACAAGAAAACTCCACATAACATAGCGCAACAAATTTGTTTTTGTTTGACAGCCGTCTCAGCACGCACACATGCATTGTGAGTCTTGGGTGGTGCTTTGTTAATATTTTCTATATGTAATTTTATCTCTAGGTACACTATTACAATGTTACTATTATATATAGTCATGGGAACTTGTATTTATTTATTTCAGAAAATAGTAAGCTTACAGCGATTGCCAAGGCGCTAACTATATGAAACTATATCTAACTAGATATAAAAATTTAAAAATATTCTTAAGTTACTAATAATAACACTCAAATTATAGGTAAATATGTCCACATGTTGGAACCGATGTACGAATTCATTGATAACCGACATCGCCCGCAGCGTGGGTGCATGCCTGGCGTGGAGGGTATGCAAATCTGAACATGCGAATAACCTGTGCCGACGGCGGCCCGTGCGTATGTAGTGGTCCGGAACAAAGATTTTTAGACTCGCTAACACATTGGGATTATCAATTTTACCACGCAAGGACTGTTGCCTGAAGTAGGCGTCGACAGCTTGTATCACAGGTCACTGGGCCTCCACAGATACATGACTATAGAATACATTACTAGGTATTATACCTACTAGTAGTACTACATTTTTAATATTAGTATCCTACTAATATTATGAATCCGAAAGTTTGTGTGTAAGTATGTTTATTCCCTCTTCACGCTTTAACGGATGAACGGATTTGGATGAAATTTTGAATAATAGATTATACCTAGGATTAACACATAGGCTACTTTTTAACTTGATAATAGCGGGCCAAGACGGCTAGATTTCCTAAAACTATATACAGCAAAGAACTAAGTTATCTACAAGACATTGAGCTTATAGGTAACTCAAGTGCTTAAGCCCACTACCAGTGAGTAGTGTTCCCACCATGCTGGCAGCATTGCCTCTCTAAATTGCAATGCTAATACGTTGAGCCAAATAAGTGCCAGCATTTTGATCACGCGTCGCATCAACCAGGCGCTCTGATAGAGTTTGGAAAATAGAATGAGCTCCCGGTCCCCACGGACCCAGTGTCTCAACACCAAAGGGCTCAAATATGTACAGTATATGATGTGTCAAATCATTTGTTGGTAGGCAAATACTATAATTGGTTACCTGCTGAATGGTGTTTGGTGTTCATGTAGCAGTGATTATGTGCGTGAATCAATGTGTTAGCTATCATCTTTTTTTTATCATTATCTGTGGGTGGTATATTAAGTGGTCGAGGTTGGTTAACATTAGGTGTAGGCATTACTCTAGAAGTCTTAGATCAATGGGACTGGCCTTGAACAATAGATAATTGACAGATGTATTTTACTGACTTCGCAAAAAAGGAGGAGGTACTTAAGTCGAGTGTTTTTTTTTTATGAGTGTTACTTCATAACTTCGTTCCACGTGTGCCGATTTAGAAAAAAATTTTGTTTGAAAGTTGATGCTTTCCAATTGATCCCATTTAAATTTGATCAAGATCTGATCAGTAATTCTTAAGATATCGTCAATAATGCGTGTTTAGTACATCTAATCTGATCAAAGTTCCGAAGATGAAGTGGTGAAGTCAGTTTTTTTTAAGCTTTGCCTGCGTTAAATTATTCATGAAAGAAGAAAATAGAAGAATAGATGTATTTTTAAGAGTATTTTTATTCATACATAATTCTCGAGGTATATCTACATATTTTATTATACACAATTATGTATTTGTATGTTTATAACTATTACGACGGTAAAAGTTTTTAAATCAAGTTATTTTTACGACTTGATAACGAAAAATCTATAAAATAAGCACTAAAATATGAAGCGATATAAATTGTAAACACGCTCTAACGGCAATGTGCTTACAAGTTATAAGGCAAATGCATTTTTATTGTTTTTCATGCAACCATCACTCCTGAAAAATATGGCCTTTATGCTACCTTCAAAACGGGTGAAGCACCCTAGGCTCTACAAATTTCGCTTGTCATACGTGATACAGGCATCATTTCACGAGTACACAAATATACTAAAGGTCCGACAATCGGCGCCAATTCACCCAGTGACTATTTGGTTGTCTGTGACAGTTTGCAGCGAGATGCACGCACACACGGATTTTTGCATGCTTCACCCATGACATGTGTGTGGCTTGCATTTATACCCTAGGAGATGAGTAACCCCATATAATTAATGCAAGAAGGACAAAGTCGACCATGAACCTGGCACCACAGTATAAATAATAGTACAGTAAGAAGCCTCACTCTGCAAAAATATTTAAATAAATGGCGGCTCTGCCAACGTTGCAATTTAGTTGTAGTTCAACTGGCACAGCTCCTAAACTTATATTCATCTCTCTTGCTAATATTTCTATTGCTTAATTCTTGTGCTCGACATTGAAAAGGCCCGCAAAGGCCGATGCGCCAAACTTCAATCCAATTTCAAATTATATGTAAAAAATATTATTCATTGTATCAAACTCTTTCTGTCATCGGACAAGCCGACAAACTGCTAAGTGATACCGGTATATGGTAGATATTCCACAAATATTTGTCCGCATTTTGCTTCCATATTCATTGTGCTATCTGCAAAAGTATGGATATCTTTGCCCGAGAAATGTTTGCCTATCATACTAATATTATAAATACGAAAGTTTGTGTGTAAGGTGTGTAAGTGTTTGTTTCCTCTTCAGGCTTTATCGGCAAAAATTTGGATGAAATTTGGAATGTACATAGCTTATTCATAGGATTAACACAAAGGCTACTTTTAACTTGATAATAGCGGGCGAAACCGCGGGGCACGGCTACTATTAAATTAAGAAAAACTAACAATATGAACAAAATGATGAACCAAAATATAATAATAAATATGTAAAGTTTGTCTGGTAATATTAATGTCAATAGGAAAATCATACAATCAAATATTAAATAAGGACACAACGCACGCTACAATACACGGATAACATAAATGTTAAATATTGCCAATGAAGTAAATTAAAACAATAATACCCTCAATAAAAATAACTCCTAAATTGCGAAGAGCGCTGGGCCTGGTGAATCCATGGATTACTAAGCAATTAGTCTCTTAATAATTTCTATATTATATAGTCTACGACCATCAATAATCTCCTAAGATTACCATAGAGACAGCTTCCTAGACCTTACAAACTATGTGTTATTCAGGACCCCGTGAAGCTAAATCGCTTGAAGCGCAAACAGGAGAAGAAAGCGAGGTGGAGCAACTTCTACAGAGCCGTTGAAGTCACTAATGAAGTCCTCACTCCTCCAAATGAAGTATGTTTAATAGACTTTGTTATAAGTACATAGGAGCTATAATTATATCATATTGCATTCAAGAACGCACAAGACTATCCCACTACTCAATTTGCATTAGTAGAAGATATAGCCGCCTAAAGAAAATATTTAAAGACTCTGGATCTAAAGACTGTTTTTAAAATGCTTTATAAATGCAAAGGTTTAGATGTTTGTTATCACGTCAAAACTGTTGCACCTATTTGGATGAAATTTGGAATGTAGGTAGATAGATAGATATCTGGAATAACACATAGGCTACACTTCAACATTATTAATGAGATCGCATTGTTCAGCTTGTATTACGCGTTAACATGACTGACAAAAGTTCTTCAGTATACAATACACCCTCTAAGAGAAGAGAACACTTAAAAATGTGAGTCATAAAAGCAAATGAATACAATAAAACACAATTTTTAGCTAACACATAGGAGCTGGGAGCTTGTGAAATGCCTTATATTTTTTTAAGATCTATGAGGATATTGTAATAACTGTAAAAAAAAGCAATCCCACAACACAGGTTGTCCTAGTGTGGGATGCAGTGGTCACAATTTATTAACAGCAAAGTCTTGCAAAATATTACATGTTTTGTTAGTTGACTGCTTAATTAAGCTAAAGTTTATTGATACATAAAATAATAATTAAATAAATAAACGCTTTCACACTCACAGCCACAGACTGCTTTCAATGACTTGTGTCGTGGGTGCCGGATACACATCACACACAATCACTCCCAGAACCAGAAACATAAATATCCCCAATTTTCCTTGGGATCGGAATCCGATACCTGCTGTTTAAAAGGCGAACGCGCACCCAACTAAACCAGGGAGCAGTTATTCTGAAAGTACTTCAAGTTAATAATTGTATATTGATGAAACTAATGTTTTTTTCTAGGAGGACTACAAAGTGAAAATCAAGGGCAAGAAGGAACCGGTTGTTGATACCAAGCTGGTTGAGCCGGAGATTGACGAGCACAAAATCGGCCTGTCTTGGTGTGAGTGTTACAATCCAACCTTATATATATGGGCCCTATGTTATGACAAGTTGAAGCAAATTATGTATCAGATATACAATATGTTTGTGTCAACTTGCTGGACACAAACAAATTGTATAATGAAATGAATGGTGGAATTCCCCCTATCAAAAAAAAATGTATTGTTGTTATTTTTATTTGTGGCTTTTAAAAGATATACATATAGCGTCGGGTTTCTTCTCAAAATGGCTGTACATACATTTGGAATTCGGCCAATTCGTTTATTATTTTGGGCACCTTTGAATAAATTATTTTTTAATACAATTTGTTAATATTTAAATATTTTTCTAGAAACATATTTATATAAGTAGATATTTAGTCGATACAGCCAAAGAAAGTTTTGCTTCAAAGTCATAACTCACAGCATGTCCCATCTTCGATTGCATCGTCACTTTCCATCAGGTGAGATAGTGGTCAAATGCTTGCCAATCCAGCATAAAAGAAAAAAAAAACTTTGTATGAGATGTATGTCGTCTCAATGAATATCGAATTCACACTCACACTAACAATTATTACTTCACACACACAATCACACCCAGAACCAGAAGCACAAACGGAATCGATTCCCGGCGGGAACACAAGTTTTCTCCCCAAGGAAAATTGATGTTGCTGTGATTGTGAAAGCGTTTGTTTATTGTACATTCCACAGATGACAGCGATCTGAACCAGTACATGGAGTCTGATTTAAGCGGAGTAGTCCCACTGAGTGAGGGTGCGTTTGCCCACGCGTGGGCGGGCGCCCGAGCCTCGCATGGCGTCGCTTCCGGCCGCGTGTGTTACGAGGTAACACCCCATTTTTACCGAATACCCAAATAAGGACTTTTTTGACGTTTGACTACTGTATTTTTTTTATGTTATTGATTGACGAGCCTTATACAGCGTGGTTTTTTGAGAGGGGCGGTGATGGTCAAGTCCGTAACCACGACAGTTAGGAAAAAGTCGTGAAAGGAGTCATCCCCTTGATTTATAAGAAAACTATAACTTCATATTGAGTTTTTTTCTACCGACTTCACAAAAAAGGAGGTACTCAAGTCGATTGTATATATTTTTGGTGTTACCTCATAACTTCGTTCCGTGTGAATCGATTTTGAATTTTTTCTTTTGTTTGAAAGATGTTGCTTTCCAATTGGTCCCATTTAAATTTGATCAAGATCTGATCAGTAGTTCTTGAAATATCTTCAATAATGCGTGTTTAGTACATCTAATCTGATCGAAGTTCCGAAGATAAAGTAGTTTTTTTAGAAAAAAAATTAATTTTAAATTTTAAAAATTTTAATTATTTAATTTTTTTAATTTATAAATTTTATATTTTAAGTCGGTTTTTTTAAGCTTTCCTTGCGTTTAATTATTTTATGTTATAATATTGACTTAGAACCGAATAATTATTTAAAAAAAAACACCCTGTTGCTGATAGGGATCAATATTTGCAAAGAAATGTATTACTAGTAATGAAAGGAATTTTTAAAATAACTCAAGTCGAAGCTTTAAAAATATTGTTCTACATTTTTTTATTTACAGTTTGTTTTGACAAGTTAATGCAAATGTTCTAGGTGAGGGTCGGCTCTGTGATAACAACAACCGAGAGTCTAGAGAAGGAAGTGATTTCGTCCGGAATCCGGGTCGGATGGTCTACGGTTGATTCTACATTGCATCTCGGTGAGTTAAATACTATTCGTTCGCGCCGAACTGAGATCTGGCGACTACATCTTGCCTCACAAAAAAAAATGTTGAGGTTACTTTCTTATAACTTTTTTTTTCAAAATAATAATTGTTTGATATCTGTATTCTGCCTGGTAGAGATCGCTATTAGTGATAAGGCCGCCTGTTGTGATATTTTACGTATAAGCTTGTTTGTTACCTTTGCTTTATCTCATATTATAAAGTGGATCAATAAAGTATTATCTATCTATCTATGTATCTTTGTTGTTCAAGTACAGGATATAACGGATATTATACTGTAAGTTTCATCTTTAAATGTAAAGCCGTTTTTAAGGTAGACCCCGGGGCAAAATAGGTCTTAAAACAGTGACATTGGCCTACAAGATTGTTATTTTCTATGATAGATTTATTTTTATGGTAAAAACTCTACTTGCAAAGTTCTTTTTAACTATAATGAGAAGAGTGTTAGCTTCCCACTTACGTTTATGGGTGCCCCCTTAATATTTTCATTTACATAATTTTAATTGATATTTCTAGCTTTTTAGCCAAAGCCTTACATATTTTCTGAGTAATTTATTCGCTTGTATAGTTTAAGCGTTAAATGCCTTTGACAGACAGACGGACGGACGGATGGACAAAGTGCTGAACCACCCAAATCAACTAAGAGATCTGGCTTCGGTCGATCAAATAATGCAGAACAATTAATTGAATACTACAATAAAGTAAACTAAATAATTATAGTAAGCTATTACATTGACTAAGGTAATTGAAGCTTCAATAAAATGTTATTAACCAGGCGACAGCGAACTGAGTTGGGGCTTCGAAAGCAACGGCCGCGCCGTCAACAACGGCGAGTTCAAGGAATACGGAAAGCAGCTGAGCGAAAAAGATGTTGTTGGCGTTTATTTGGTAAGGATAAAACCATTGGTTGGTATTTGACCACAATGTCACATGATGGAAAGTGATGATGCGGCCGAAGATGTAGCATGCTTGCCTAGAAGATACCTATTCACTCTTGACTTGGAGAGTCCCAAATTATACCGTTTGGCGAACAAAGACGAGGGGAATGAGTTCCATTCCTTCGCAGTACGGATGATTAATGTAAAAGCGAAACGCTTCGAGCGAACTGGAGGTATAATTAAGCATATATGGATAACCCTTGATAGTTTGTCTTAGCATGAGGGAATTAACTCGTGTAATTCCTTTGCACACTCTCTAAAATGTAAAGGGTAGTATACCGATAGGCTTGCAACCTTATGTAAGTGGCTGAGACTCTGCAGTTTGGGCTCGAATAGCTTATCATCACCAATGATATTTCTGCTGGCTGGTCGATGGACTCGAGCTTCAAGTTGGAAACATTATTTGAAGAGCATTCATTATAGCAGTAGATTAATTTACCTTCATGATTTCTATGGGGATCTATATAATTCGAACTCCTGTCCGGCAAAGCAATGTGCTGTTTATGCCTTGTAATTTTACTGGAAACATTGTCCTTTAATCTGAAATACAGTTGAGTTTGCACACTACTGTTTGGCGGATAAAGTCTTGCAATGGTGTAGTACTGCCCAGGAGGACTCGGCAAAAGAATCCTACCACTAAACTAAGTTGATGGTCCATACCCGCATTTTAGATATTATTTATTTAATTACAAGTTTAACTTTGGTAATTTGTTGTCAGGATCTGGAGTCAAATCCCTGCAAGATTTTCTACACGTTGAACGGATCCGAGCTTGGAACTGCATTCGAGTTTGACAAGTCTGCGCTGGAAGGCAAAGCTCTGTTCCCGCACATACTCACCAAGAACCAGTGCTACAGGGTTAACTTCGGATATGACAGGTTAGTGGTATATTAAACATTAAAATTTGACCTCACCGTTGGCTTAGTCAAGTGCTTGTCCGTCTTCTAAGTATCCGGTTCGATTCCTGGTGGAAACACATTTTGACTCCCCAAGGGGAATTTGTGTTTCTAGTTCTAGTTGTGATTGCGCGTGTGTGATGTGAATGTTTTCGGCACCTACGAGGCAAGTCATTGAACTTAGTGTGGAACTATGAGTCTGAAAGCGTTTATGTTTAAATGAGGACGAAGGGCTTTGCTCCCACATTCGCGAATCGCAAAGGAATGGAATTTCTTGCCTGTGCCTGTGTTTCCTGACATGTACATGGGAGCAAATGTACGCCATCGTAGACCACATCGTCACGTAACATCAATTGAGATATAGATCATATGTTTGCCTGTATTGGATAAAATAAAAATTTGTTGTTATATTATACTCATGATGAAATTCTGAAACAATAATTGAAACGCAAGCAAAGCTTAAAAAAAATCGACTTCACCGCTTATATTTTGGTTTTGGCATGATCGATTTCGATAAAATGTATATGGGCCAACCTCTGAAGTATAATAAAAAAAAACCATTAAAATCGATTCATAATTGGCGGTGATATCGCCTAACATACATATAAAAAAAGAACATATAGTTGAATTGAGAACCTCCTTTTTTGAAGTCGGTTGAAAATAGTCCTCTTCAGGGGAGTAATACAGTGTAATAAGAAGAATAACTACATTATCAGTTTGAAACATAACTCAATGTGTGTGTGTCTAAATTTGACCATAACACCTACGATCACTGTGGTGTATTGGTATGGACGTTTGACTCCGAAATTATCGGCCGTAGGTTCGATCCTCACCGTCTGCACTTGTGTTTTTCATTATTTCTCACGTTGAAATTATGATGCGCAGGGGCAGGCAGAATGATTATTTCGTATTTACTCTCGCACGCTCTGTAGTGTGCGCGATCGCAAGCGGAATTACATTTTTGATCGAGCGAAACCAGATCTCCAAGTTGACTTGGGTAGTTCAACACTTTGTCCGTCCTGCCGTCCGTCTGTCAGAGACATCTAAATTCTAAACCATACAAGCGAATTGGCTATAGGCTGATTCGTGACGTCAGTTGACATAATATTTTTGAAGTCGATGATTGGTCAACATTCTTTAACAGCAGTTGTGACCGATTTGTTTTTTTTTTGTTTATTTAAAAAGATATAGTTGCAGATTGGTCTTGTAGACATTTCATCAAATCAGTTTAGTTTGGTTGTGAATCAGAATAACTGAAAAAACAATTACATAATCATCCAAGAAAAAATTTTTTTTTACTTATTTAGTGTTAATTGAATTTAATGAAATACATTTTAAAAGTTTTTTTTATAGTATAGATAAACGATAATGATATAGTAATACTCACTCGAGGTCATAAATTATTTTTGACGATGCATATTTTTAAGTTTTTCCTGTATTTTGGTGTTAATAGATAGATAGATAATACTTTATTGATCCACTTTTTAAGATGAGATAAAACAAAGGTAACTAACAAGCTTATAAGTACGTAAAGTATCACAACAGGTGCCCTTATCACTAATGGCGAGGAGGGGAAAAAAATGTTAAACTCGCGTCGGGACACCTGACCTGATCGAAAATTCGTAAGACGGAGGGAGGAGAGAAAGTAATATCCCCCTCTCTTTCTACCGCGCGGCGAAAATGTATGCCTGCTCCTGCTGTTTACAACGTTAATGTTCAAGTTTTCACTTCTGCCGGCACTCCTCCCGGAGTGCAACACGTTTTTTTTTTTTTTTAAACCTACTGCAGGCACCAGTCTTTCCATTGGTTTACGCTTAAGTTATTAGTACTTTACTTTTTATCTTACAGATAAGTATACCTATGTGAGAGAAAAATAAATATTTTTTTATTTATTTATACTTGTTAGTTACTAAAAATGTACACACAATAAATCATATTCTATTCTCATGTCTTATTATTTCTTGACAGATACAATATGATAACAAAGACGAAAATCGTCCGCAACCGCATCGAAATCCCGGTTGAACAAGTTCTGGAGGAGAAGCGGGCGCTAGAAGCAGAGCTGCAGCGGCAGAAGGACGAGACGTTGAGGAAGGAGAGGGAGAGAAGAGAGAAGGAGAAAGCGGAGCGGGAAGAGAGGAATAGGAAGAAGAGAGAGGTACAGTTTGTTGGTGGTTTCTTTTGTTCTTAAGTAAATGTATGTTTGCGCAAATATAACGTAGTCGTCGAGTGCGGCTGTGAGTGTAAAAGACACTCACAGCCGCACACTAAGTTCGACGACTTGTGTCGTGAGAGCCTGTTACAATCGCCTTTGTACCTCTGTTCAACCGAATTCAAAAAAAGAGGTTCACCATTCGATTGTATGTTTTTTTATGTATGTTACGCGATATCTCCGCCAATTATGAATCGATTTTGATTTTTTTTTTGTTCGGTAGAGTACCTCAGAGAGCACCTCTGAGGTACTCTACCGAACAAAAAAAAAATTGTTATCGAAATCGGTCAAGCCAAAATCGAAATATAAGCGATGAAGTCGAGTTTTTAAGTTAAGCTTGCATTTCAATTATGTTATGGCCTTATTGTAAAAAATATTATTAATGTGTGTACAATAAAGAATACAGTCTGATTTGATTGTCACAAAATATATATCACGATAATTAATAATAAAAAATATAAGTTGTAAGTATTTTAATCTTACATAAACACTAAAATTATCTGTAGTTACTATTGCAATGTCAACTGAGACCACTTAGAACTGCCTGTTGGCTTAGAGTTGGGTTCACATAGTTCACCTTCTATGGGTATCGGGTTCGATTCCCGGCGAGAACACAAGTTTTCTCCCCAAGGAAAATTTGTTTCTGGTTCTGGTTGTGGTTTTGTGTGTGATGTGAATGTTTCCAGCACCCACGACACAAGTAATCTAACTTAGTGTGAGGCTGTGAGTGTGAAAGCGTTTATGTTTAATGCATCGCGGTTGTTGCTATTACTTCACTCAAATTCTAATCCCGTTTGGCAACACAAGTGACTAATATACTACAGAAATTATTTGTACATTGGAGATTATGCAGACACCTACAACACAAGATTTACTCCTAGTGTAGGTTCTGCATGTCATACAACCCTAAATATTGTCATTACAAGCAAATTTATTTAGCTTCGTGATCAGCTGTGTGTCCTGTATTTGTGTGTGTTACTTGTAATAATACTCAAGTCGTACATCAAGCTACATGTATGGAGTCTAACAGGAACTTCTGCATTCGCAGCAGCACCATGAATATTGAGTTATGATGAATTAAAGTTTAAAAAAAAAAATGTCATTTGTAACCCTATTTCATCAGCTACCGTTCTACACCACATAGCCTTTGGACCTAGACGTCTAACAGTGGTGGCCATAACAAAGGTCAAAGTCACGCGCCACAGATGTAATCGTAGGGTGGCCAACAAAATATTTTTTAATTTTTGTACGGAATAAATGATGTCCGATTTCGACTTTTGTTCTCTGGCAGACGATTCCTGGCACGATACACATACACACCACCAAGTATTACTACACATTTTTGTTACAGGGTGTATATGTGAATAAAATTATTATTATTTACACTGAGAACAGATAGTAACGATGTCGTGTTGTTATTATTCGTGTGATATTCGCCTCCAATTGTAAATTATCCTTCTCGCTCAACAAGTTTTTATTGCAGGAGCGAGAAAAGCAAGAGAAAGAACGGAAAGAAAAGGAAGCTCAAGAGAAACGCGACAGAGGCGAGGTCGTTGAAGAAGAGAAAGAGAAAGAAGATAAGGATAACGAAATGGAGAAAGAGATAAAAGATAAAGAAGCGGCGGATAAAGATGCAGTGGATAAAGATGCGCAGGACAAGCCTAAGGTATGTGGAAATGTAAACTATCATATGTTTTAATTTTTTTATGAATAATGTGGCAATATCGATGTACGTAAAGACACACAATCTGGATGTGAACAAGGCCAGTGGGCCTGATGGCATACCTGCTTTAGTTGTAAGGATATGTGCGCCTGAGTCCGACATTGATACGCCAGTTCCGCCTCTCTATGTAAATTGGTCAAGTGCCTGGACTGGAAAGCATGTAAAAAAACATACAAATAATTGCATTATTTTATCTTTTTTTTACCAGCAATATATGTTCAGGGTCTAGACTGCAATATGATGGAACTAGTTCCATCATATGGCATTTACTTGGTTAATAGTTCTTATTCGTGATGGGGGTGAGCCTAGAACGTATTTGCCCCTGGCGGCAACTACTATGGATATTTTAATTGTTAATTTCATATTTAAAGAATATCTAAATAGTTTCACTGACGTGCAGACTGGAAATTTTATTTGTGTTTACTGGGTACCTTAGATACAGGCCATGCCTATTTTGGGGCCCACTGGAACTATCATTATACTATGTATTTCTCTTAAATTAAATAAATATCATTCATCCTAGCTCCTTTACTAGTAACTTACGTACGTCAGTGTGTGTATGTATGTGCCTTAGTGCTTGGTTGTGAGTATAAACTTGTGTTTTTTTTTATTATCCCATAGGAAAACGGCGATAAAGCCGTGGAAACCACCGATGTGGAAGTGAAAATCGAGCCGATGGAGACTGACGAGCAGCCGGCCGCCGAACACAAACCCAAGGAGGTTAAAGAAGATCCCGGTCAGTATTCATATTTGTATAATCAGTAGGCAATCGCACGCGTCATTTTGAACCAACTTCAAAAAAGGAGGACATTCTCAATTGAACTGTTTTTTTTTCATGTTTATTACCTCAAAACGTTTTGATTATTCTTTTTTCATTAAATTTGAATTTTTATTAAATTTTATTTAATTAGTGTCCTATTTAAATAAGATCAAGATTTGGCTAGTGCTTTTTAAGTTAGCCTCAATAATGTGTATTTAATTCATTTAATCTGATCAAGGGTTCCGAAGATAAAGCGGTGAAGTTGGTTTTTTAAGCTTTGCTTGCGTTCGTACTAAGTTGAAAAGCAATGGACGTTTAGAAAACGACGATCATTTCGATCGATTGAGACAGAACACTCCCACTCACACATCCAAAATATTATTTATCTATAGGGTAATTTGTAAAATACCAAAAACCTCTTGGGAAATCATTATTAACCATTGAGATCAACATTTTTCGCATTTTTTTTTTTTTAAATGTATTTGTTATATTCTCTATTAGATCTCTGTCAAGTGTTAGCGTTAGCGAGCATATTAGGAGACGCGGTCTTTACAGTGTCATCATCTTAATTATTCCACTAAATATAGCATTCAGAAGAAATTCTAGAACTAAATGTCTTTCTGGTATTTTACAAATAGCGCTATATAGATAGTTAGCTCTATGTGTGTCACATTGCAACGTTTGTATGCAGTGTCCGGTGTAAAGTACTAAATTTAAATAATTGAATCCCAAGCAAAGCTTAAAATAATTAAACGCAAGCTAAGTTTAAAAAACCCGACTTCACCACTTTATCTTCGGAACCTTGATCAGATTTAATGTATTGCACATGCATTATTGACGAGAACTCAAAAACTAGAGATCAGATCTTGATCAATTCAATGGGACCACATGAAGAGCACCAGCTTTTAAATAAAATAATCATCAAAATCGGTTCACAACGAAAGAACTTACCTACAGAATATGCATTATTGACGATATTTCAAGAACTACTGATCCGATCTTAATGAAATTCAATTGGGACCAATAGGAAAGCAACATCTTTCAAACTAAAAAAAATTTTCGAAATCGTGTCACGTGGAAAGAAGATTTGAGGTAACACACATTTAAAAAAAATACAGTCGACTTGGGTACCTCCTCCTTTTTTGGGAAGTCGGTAAAAAAACCGACTTTATCGCTTATATTTCGGTTTTGGCTCGACCGATTCGAAATTATATGGGACCACCTCTGAAGTATACTGTCGAAACAAAAAAAATCATTAAATCGATTTATAATTGGCGGAGATATCGCGTAACATACATACAAAAAAAAACAGTCGAATTGAGAACCTCCTGTTTTGAAGTCGGTTGAAAAGTAAGTAAACAGTTGAGTGTTGTTTGTAATTCATTATGCATAATTTTTTTTTATAGATGGCGAGGTGCAGGAGGTTACTGAGGAGCAAGTGCTTCAAGGGCATGTATTGGACAAGAGGATCAAATTCGTCATCCGGTGAGTTCCTTCTGTCAATTCTGTAATAGTAGAAAAAGTACCTTGACTGCCCGTTGCCTTAGTTATGTGAGCATTCCCTTTCTAACCGGGGAATCACAAGTATTCTCGTCAAGGAAAATTTGTGGTTCTGGTCCTGGGTGTGATTGAGTTCTTTTTTTGGAAATTTTTCAAAACTGATATGGGATTTGAAAAAGTAAAAAAAAAATATTTCTTTAATTTGGGCAAAGAGGCTGGTTCTCGAAACACAGTGTAAACCGCTTCGGGAACCAGAGGCTTCAGAATCTAAATTTATCCTTAGAATTTATGTCAATAAATGTTTTGATCGATTTATTCGTCTGCGTGTTTGTTCCCTGAACGGCAGCCGCATCCATCAGGTGAGATAGCGGTCAAACGCTTGCCTATCCAGCATAAATAAATAAAAAAATAGAAATGCACACGAGGTGAGGTGTTCTTCGCACGCACCAGTAACGTCGACGAGTGCCTCGTATCGTGCAGTGAGAGGTGGGTGTTGTTGCAGGTTCGTGGTGGCGGAGGAGCTGGACGGCACGGAGGCGTGCCTGGTGCCCGGCTACGTGCTCATCGCGCACGGGGACTTGCTCGAGGGACCCGCCAGGCCCGCCGCCACCGCCGACTGCGACGTGAGTTGGAAAACATTATTTACTCGCTGTCAACGTATGTACGTACACTGGCTGCACCGGGCATGCGTTGCAATGACACGATTAGAAAGTGTTAACTCTTTCACGTTTATGGTCGCCTAGTACTTTAATACTATACTAAAAACTTTTTGAATATTGGTTTTTTGTACTAAAATCGCGATCAAAAAATGGGGGGTGGAGGGTGAAAATACTTATGTAAAAAAGGAGTTATAGTGACGTAACTGCAATAGTTGGAGACAAAAGTTTTTTGTAGATATTGATGTGTTCTCTAATATTGTAGAACCTATTTTCGTTCTATCATCAATATTTTCCGCAGAGCATGCGATGAAAGACATTTTATGGCAAATTTTTTTACACATTGGGTTGGTTTTAGTAGAGATTTCTAAGGATCTCTAATTTTTTCTAGTAATAAATATAGCCTATGTTACTCAGTGATCATGTAGCTTTTTTATGCAATGCAAAAGAATTGTTGAAATCGGTCCAGTAGTTTTTGAGTTTATTCATTACATACAAAATATTATCTTCACATTTATTATATTAGTGTAGATATATACAAAGATGCCTTTTTTCAATTGAGATAGGCAGAGACCCCATCTCTCCACCTGCTAGGATCCTGACACATATCTATCGCAAGTAAGATAAGATAGCTTATTATAAAATAGCAAATAGCTTATTAAAATTACAAATTAAATCTACGCATATCTACATCCCATAATCATTCGAAGTTACATTCTATGAAGTGGATAGATTACGTAGGTAGGTAAGTAATCATTGCTGACCATGCTAATTCATACCAACTCATGCCTGTGTTACAACCATCAGGCTCCTATTCCAGTGCCCAGATTTAAAATTAGGTATACTTAAGAAAAGTCAAATATTGCTAATAAACATTTCAAGCATATATGTTCATAAAACTGATCTTATTCACCAGTCGCAGACGTAGCAAAGCAAAGTCTATGACCTAGAACATTTTTGAAGCGTTTTGCTTCTACATTTATTATCAGTACAATGTCCTCGTCTTTGTTCCCCGAACAGTGTAATCTGGGTGTCTTCAAGTCTAGAGTGAATAGGTATCTTCTAGGTATGTATGCTTCATCTTCATCATCACTTTCTATCAGGTGAGATAGCTGTAATATATTATATTAAATAGATGTAAAAAAGAAGCCAAATGCTTACCTATGTTAGAGTATCATTAAAAAATATTAAACAATACCGTTGTCCCCCTCAGGTAATCCTAATGGTGGGGATGCCGGGATCCGGCAAGACCTACTGGGCGAAGGAGCATTGCGCCTCACATCCTGAGAAGCGGTTCAACATTCTCTCCACCGGAGCGCTGTTCGACAAGATGAAGGTACGCCCGCTTTGCTACCACCACTACACGCTTGGTGGACACTTGGGGTCGTGTGACCGGCAGCTTATGGACATACACTGTGGAATGTTCACAGTCAGTCAACTGATTCAGTAAATGTTACCTTGGAATTATAATTCAAGACAATTTTATTACTAATCAAAGCCTAAGAATGCTTTTTAGTCACAGTCACATCCAAATCTAGGGAAACTATGGCTAAACAGGAAATGGCACTGTATTAGTTTCATAGATCAAATCGAATTAAGAAGCCAAGGAATATTGAAAAAATTTTAACTTTTTAAGTTGCCATAGTCCGATGAAGAAACTAAATTACAAATAAGCAAACAAATGAGATTAGTATTTGTATGCCCATTTTGCTCCTGTCACATTTATTACACCAAGTCTCCATCGACAACACACAACACTTCTCATTTGGAATACAATAAATTAATCAATTGAATAAATGCTTATTCATACTATATTAGTAGAGAAATTACGATGTTGATTGTGTATGTTAATTGTTTCTGATGCAAAATGTCCTAGCTTTATATCTCAGGTACTATTAAAACGTAATGAAGCAGTCAGTTCGAGAATCTTGCAAAAACTACTAGACTGATTTCGATGGAAATTGTGTTTTTAAAGCTTGTGATTATACTTAAAGAGGACCGGTAAGTATATATTTCATCATCATCATACGTCATGACGATCTGTGGTAATAGAACTACATATGAGTAATTCGTTTAAATAGTGAAGATAAGTCGGTCGTTTAAGTAGTTCCATGGTGATGTGAAACTTAAGAAACAAAGCTATAATTATATACATGCGGATGGAGTCCCAGGCAAAAGTTAGTAGTTATGAATCTATAATATACATTTTAGTATATTATAAGCTCTAGAAATCGTTTTTAATTATCAGTTGGTGTGATAAAACTGGTTATTCACGCCGACAAATATGCGTCAGCGAAGCGAGTAGAAGATTATATCGCTTGCCGGAGCCGGTAAGCAGTATAAAAGAATCCAAATAATTGTATTTGATATCTCTGAGGATTTCCATCGCTATGGCTTCACTATCAGTAACTCTAATTGTTACATACGTTGAAGTGTTATATTGTTCAGAAGTGGGTGATATCTGAAATTTTAATTTTATATTTACAAACTTTGTTGGTTACTAACTTATAAGCCGACCAAAACAAAACGTTTTTCTAAAGTAAAGAGTACTTTACGGTGCTTCAATATTCTACAACTATTATAAAAACTGCGCATGACAAATCACCGGATTAACAAATAGGAAGATAAAGTCCTTCACAGTGCTATATATTCGATAACATTCACAAAAACTTCGTACGAAAAATCAACGGATCCACTATTGACAGGTAAAGAGTCCTTTTTCCCACGGTGCTATTTTTTGACACCAAAAATAAAATCAACGTACGACAAATCAACGGATTCACAAATTGTCAGGTATAGTCTTTCACGGTGCACGGTGGTACAATCATTAAAACTACGAACGACAAATCAACGGATTCACAATAAAATTGTCAGGTAAAGAGTACTTCACGGTGCTTCAGCAAATGACAACAATCATAAAAATTACCTACGACAAATCAACTGATTCGAGGTAACGGTGCTAAATATTTGACTACTATCATATAAAACGATGTACGACAAATCAACGGATTTACATTTGTCAAGTCACGAATACTTCTCTGTGTTATATATTCGTCAACAAACATAAAAACTGCGTACCGCCGCACTTTTTATTCTGATTCATCATCATCACCGCGCGGGCAAGCTGCGAGGCTCATCTAGAAATAATATAAGTAGGTATATAAGCTGAGGCTGGAGAAGTTTCTCCATCTACACTAATATTATAAAGAGGCAAAGTTTGTCTTGCTTAAGTTAAGAAGGAGAGTGGACTTGAAAAGCGGGTAAAACCGCGGGGCTCGGCTTATTATAAATTACTTTAATACGTGTAAGAGCGACTTAGTTTTACATAAATGTGTAAAGCATTGAACGGAATGTTATACCTATTTGTAAAACATTCAGTTTGTGTCACAATTGTCGACGCTTCACAGCCAATGTTGAGGTAGATCAGTAGCAGACCGAAAAATATCTAAAACATGAATTTCAGAATGGAGAAATGTCATAATTTTAGTGTGGTAAATGCGATGTGTCTATTTTTCATTACAAAAATGCTACATACAAAATTCAAAACGCCGGAAATTTATATATTTAGGCAATTTTTATGAGATCTGGTCAAAGCCGCGGGGTAGTATCCAGTAATATAGTATAGGCTATCCTACAAACCTAATGTTAGGTTTTTCCTGATTCATTACAGCTGTAAAAGACGTAAGTATCTAAATTCCCAATGTATCAGAATTATCATTTATATGACAAGCGTCTACAAGCCCTCGGCAAATCAAGCGTACCAATTGTGTGTGTAAAAATGACAAAATTGGTTGATGATTAAAATCTCCTAACCCACATCACATTCACTCCCCGGGCACTTCATGCAAATGAGACAAATCAAACACGCTCTTTAAGGAGTCGACGCTATTTTATAGCCTCGTATTGACAACCCGTACTCCACATATTATTATGTTATGACCTACAAAATTGGACATCAGCAGCGTAAGGTTTGTAGCAAGAGCAGGAAGTGTCCTATCTATGCACAATGTAATATTTATATCTTAAGTGGTGGATCTCAACGGTGTGCTCTCTCGTAATCGAGGCAGTTTGCCTTCATCTGGAGAAAGATAACCGGAATCTTAACATAAGAAACGCACGAAAGTAATGCTTGCTTGCTTGTCGTACAGAGTTGTAAGCAGTCCTTGTGTCAGGATTTTTCAAGCCGCCTGAAGGCATCTGACATGCCTTAATGATTATTGTCTTAAGACTAATAACCGGGACTGACGACTTAATGTGCCCTCCAAAGCACGGAAAGTAATGTAGTACTGTGATTTCTTCGAACTGGGAAGATACTTACAACGATGGATGTCTTCAAACCAGGATTTCAGGTGAAAATGTTGTGAGCAACAATATGGTAGAAGTAGATAATTATTATTAGCATTTGATCTATTAGCTGTACTTAATAAAGTTACTGAGTATTGAGAGATACCATAAATTCTAAGTAAAATGTAATGAAGACTGACTTCTTCAAAGGTAGACTCGACAAGATACAAGGTAAGTATGGTTAGAGCATGTGTGAAAATGAAACAATTTGCACATAATCAACATCGTAATTCTTCCGAATAAAACTGTATAAAACGTAAAACAACTATTGACATTGTACACTATACACAATCACACAAATAATAATGAAACCTTACTTTTCAGCTTGAGGTTTGACTGTATGCGAAAAGCGATTTTGACATCGACTTTGCAATATCGTACTAATATACGTCTATGTTTTCAACAGGGTGCCAAATATGAGCTACAAATTAAAACATATCAATCAAATAAAAAAAAAAACTTCTATCGACCTTTTAGAGGTCACATCGAGTTAGTTATATGATACCAGTGGATCAGCTGTAATTCTGGCCGTCTACAGGCACAGTAGTTATAACGAACACGAACCGTGGAGGAAGTGGAAACAGCAATGCAAGAGGACATTACGGTGTCTTCGACACAGTCGACTCGACGAGGATGAATCCCTGGTATCGATACAACCTTATATCTCTTAGCGTAAGACCTAGTTTAAGCCATTTCGCGTCGGTTCTAGTTTCCCTTACTGTATGAGTGTATACGTCGATCCAGGTGGACTGTAAGCCCTTCAAAGCGACCTACGAGGGACGGTGGGATGCATTCGTGTCAAAGTGCGCTAAATGCGTGCTTAAGTTGTTGGAAATGGCGCGCGGCCGCAAGAGAAACTTTATCCTGGACCAGGTGAGCCCCTTTCCGATTTCGTTTACTTCACCGGCTCGACGGTCTCTGTCGAGCGCGGCCTGGAGCCCCCATGCTATTGATTGTCTCATCTATTCCCATTTGTAATACCTCCGCGTGGCAAGGTACGTTTGCAATACCTCGCGTGGGAAGGTACGCTAGCCGCTAAGTAGGTGCGACGTATGTCTGCCCGCGTCGCTCCCGCGCCCCGCTCGGCGGCTAGCGGGAGCGAGCGGCGCATATGTCCACAGAATGTATAAACCACTCACCAGGATTCGAGCCACCATGTTCTAGGTCCGAGCGACGGAAGAAACCGCAAATCTAACGATGCGAAATCTGTTTTTTTTTCATCCTCGGCGGGCGTCATCGGCTGGATATTGTAAAACTGTAGACAAACGTCTATCCTTCTGCGCAACGGCGTAAATTAAAAGAGTTTGACGGCTATAGGCGGCTCGCCGTCGTCGTCGTGACTGACGAGGAAACTTACCGCGAACGCTGCAAGAAGCGCGAGGAGGCGGACGGCAAGGAAGTGCCCGACGCCGCCATCGTGGACATGAAAGGTTCGTACGGCTGACGACGCCGCCCGACTCCAGCCGGCAACGACCCGCTCTCACCCGCCCCCTCTCCCGCAGCCAACTTCACGCTGCCCGAGAAGAGCGTCTTCCTGGAGGACATCGTCTACCCGGAGCTGAACGAGGAGGAGGCCAAGAAGGTGGTGGAGGCGTTCCACAAGGAGGCCAAGGCCGCCGGCGTGGTGAAGGAGCGCGAGCGTCGGGACCGCTCGCAGGGCCGCGACGGGCCGCCGGCCAAGCGCCAGCGCTCCAACGACAAGCGCCACCAGCGCGACGAGCGCCCGCGCTCACGGGAGTTCAACAGGGACCGCGCCGGTCAGTAACCACGTCACGAGTACTCGTACTCACATACCTACACAAAACATAATACATACATAACAAACTTTGCCTTCTAAGCACTCCTGCTTAGAAGGCAAACGCTCACCTACACACCAATTCGCAAACTTACAGTCATCTTGTGAAAAACCTGGCAAGAAACTCGGCGGCGCATTTTGTCCATTCTTTTTTTTTCAAACAATCTCTTAAATTACTTAATGCAGGAATCATTTTAACCTATGTATATCTATATTATACATTATGTGGTCGCCATAAAGCACTAATGCAGTTCGCCTCTAAAGGGTGCCGAGCTGGTTTTCAGTATACCCCATTGTTTGAACTCAGGTTATTCGAAAAATAATAGGTAGTCACTGAACTTGTACTCTCAAAGGAGAGCTAATGATCAAATCACAATTCACACGATAGTAGATCAGTTGGTATAATTGTAACAAGGTAGCTCTAGCGGTTGGACAATGTCTAGAAGCCTATAGGATGTAGTCCTTCTTATACTGATAACCGCGGGCCACTGTTAGTTTTATAGAGGTGGTATTAGTTATTATATTAGAATAATGGTTGACCTTAAGCTTTTTAAGTCATAACTTGGCCGAAGGTGTTAATCTGCTTAACATAGATTCGGAACTGGCTCACAATGATAGTACTTGAGGGGTGGTTCACTTTACCAAGACTAGTGGGGATTTATTAGGTGGTTACAGGATATTAGAAAATGTCCTACCTACCACATATTCATATCTTTAAGGCAAAAGTTAACTTTATTTGTTCGGAGATATGCCAAAAAACAGACAACAGATTTATCAAATCAAAATTGACCAATTTAACCGACGCTCACACTTACAGCCCCACACTACGTTCAAAGATTTGCGTCGTGAGTGCCGGAGACATTTCCATATCATATTCATCATTACACTGACCCGAAACGGAAACCGAACGTACCTCGGCAAAGAAATAATAATCGTGCACCTGCCGGAAATAGAACCCGAGACTCACGGCGCAAAGGGTAGAAAATTGCCAACTTCGCCAACTGAGTCGTCGTTGTTTAAAATCTCTACTACTGTAGGAGGGTTTATCGAATGGGTATTAATGTAATGTTGTGTTGACAGAGGACCGCTGGGGCGGCGGCGGCGGCGGCAGGTGGGGCGGAGCAGGCGGGGGCGGCGGGGGGCGCGGGGGCAGCCGCTGGGGGGACCGCGGGGGGCGCGACCGCGGGGGGCAGGGCCCGCCGCCGCCACGGTTCGACCGCTGGGGACCGCCGCAACGGTACGTATACATACGCCGACCAATGTGCACTCAGACCACTGGACACTCAGGGGACATCTGCATCGGCTTCCACGCGTATGGGGGTGGTCTTAGGGAGCAAGGTCAGCCCTCCATGGGCGCAGTGACCCGGTTCGTATCCGGCCCTACCGCCGGGGCAAGATAGTGACCGCTAGCGCGACCCTATCTTGCCCCGCCTCGGCGAGAGACCGTTCACGGGTTCTTAGTGGGTTCGAGCCCCTCCCACCCTTTTCCTTTACCCCTGTGAAGGAGATGAATTACAAGGCATGTCCCCCCCTAATAAAATACAATAGACCAGTGCTCGAATTGGTGACCGTTTAGTGGGATTAACGGGGAGGATTCTCTGGAGTCGCATTTATCATTTATGTCTCCTAGAGTCTTTTCGAGAGCATGGCCTATGCAACTCGGCCCAAACGTCGAGGTAAATAAAATTAGTTTATAGCGCGATTAAGTCTCGAGATATTACCTAAACTATGTGTTCGAATCGCGAAAGTTTAAAGTTACAATTACATTTTATAATTAATAATTAAACATAACAATTTATCAACGCGGGGGTGAAGTCCGCTCGGCCGGCTGGGTATTAAACCGCTTCTGAATATCGTGCGTAGATTTTCTTAGTATAGAGTTAAGATGAATGTTGTTCCAACAGCGGCAACGACTTCGGCAACAACCGCGACCGAGACAACTTCCGCGGCGGGCGCGGCGGTCTCGGCGGGCCCGGCGGGCCGCCACGAGGCGACCGGGGGCCCGGCGGGCCCGGCGCCCGGCCCGGGCCTCCCGGCGGGCCCGACCGGGGCGGCTTCAGCAGGGATAACAGGGGACCCAGGAACATGGCTGGCCCGGGGGGGCCCGGGGGACCCGGCGGCCCGCCGCCCGGGCCCGGGGGGGACAGGGACAAGAGACCCGGAGGACCCCCCGGACAAGGTATGTGTAGCTGTGTTTAATCATCACATCAGCTCTGTAGATGTATTTTAAGATGTATTATAGATAAATGACCTTTTTTTTTGTTGGAGACTTGGAATCGGTATCCTAATGAGTTGCCAGCTGATATAAAAATGGTTAACACCTTTAAGTGACTCACTCGAACCCATTTCCTTAAAAAGTTATGATATAGAATGGACGTAGTTTAAACCTAGGGATTAACACAAAGTAATAGCGAATATTTAACTCGATAATAGCGGGCGAAGCCGCGGGGCACGGCTAGTAGTTAATAATCAATCATTACCACCACACATGGTCACTCAAACAATCATCTCAAGTTTTGGAAAATACCTTATTACCACCTAACAATAAGATTAACTGTCAAATGTCATCCTCATAATTGGTCGACATACCTCCGGTTTGCTCGAAGCGTTTTGCTTCTACGTTTATCATCCGTACAGCGAGAGAGTAGAACTCATCGCTTGCG
The DNA here is from genome assembly GCA_948107665.1 of Lomographa bimaculata. Lineage (NCBI taxonomy): Eukaryota > Metazoa > Arthropoda > Insecta > Lepidoptera > Geometridae > Lomographa > Lomographa bimaculata. Next base: position 7,623,353 of record OX403610.1, on the reverse strand, counting down.
TCCTTGTGTCTTCAAGTCTAAGAGTGAATAGGGGTCTTCTAGGCAAGCATGCTACAATCTTCGGCCGCATCTTTACTTTCCATCAGATGAGATAGGGGACAAACGCTTGCCTATCTAGCATAAATAAATAATAATAAGACACAATAGACATCGTAATATTTTCAGTATCATGGTACAACTCCGTTAGCTCGTCGAGTGTTTCAGAGGACTAATAATAATAATCATATGTTGGACGTATTCAGGCAGCGGCGCCGGCTCGTGGCAGCGCGGCGGACAAGTGGCCAACGCGGCGCGCGGGGGCATGGCGCGCGGGGGCGGCGCCGGGGGAGGGGGCGGGGGGGGAGCACTCAGCACTGTCGGCAACACGCCCGCGCGGACCAACCAGAAGGTAACTACTTGCACGACACCAGTAGACACGCTTGTTTGATTGTGTCCCAACTCCTTATATCTATATATATAAAAATCAATGCCACTTTTCGTTGTAATTATAGTATACAAAAAAACAGTATAATTTAATTCCTGCACAAGACATCCTTTCATGGTGGACGTTCCTCCGATTCGGAAACCAAGTGATTTATCTCAACTTTCATTATGCGAACTGCAAAGGAATAGAACACTGCCTTCGTTCTTGTTTCCCGATAAGTATAATTTAGGCCTCTTCAAGTCAACAGTGAACTAGTGCTTACCAATTTGTAAGATCATCAAGTTACAGTAAAGTTTCTATCAATTTATAGGGCATGACTTGACTATAATTGGACCTTGACTTTGATTATGACATATGATTAGGACTTATATTGTGAAATATGATCCACTTGAAATGTTTTATTATCTGGCACTGGGTAGATGCACAAGATTGCAAAGCCTAAACAAAAAAAATGCCATCTAACTCTCCTACTCGTAGCTTTACATTGTAAGAATTGTAACCACAATCACCTTCGGGTGGTGGCTTGACCTGAATGACCACCGCTTTCATCATATATTCATACATATTTGTATTTTCACATTTTAGCCGGAAGGAAACCAGAACCAGCAAAGTCAACAGAACCAACAAGGATGGAACCAGTGGGCCGGGGGTTGGGGCGGCTGGGGTAACTGGAACCAGAACCAAGGTATGTCACTAGCATTTTATTTTAACTAGAGATGCTTGTTTGTCCTATAGACAGATTAGTGGGCAGTCCCGTTAGAATTTTTTAAGCGGCCTGTTTGTTGAAAAGATATTATCGCGGAAATATGTTTTTTTTTTCTTTACCTTTGACCTTGAATAAATTACGACGCGACACGAGATTTTGTGAGACTTTCAAGATAACATTTAGAATGCCAAAATGGAGGTATATACGAATATTTTTGGTTTATTATCTCTTATTCCAAGGTCGATCGCTAATTTGATTATACTAATTTGGGAGTCTTCATATCAAGAGGGAATAGGTAGACACCTATAAACATTCTAGACAAGCATGTCATAATAATATCTTCAGCCGCATAATTACTTTCCGTCAACTACTTGCTTATTCAGCATAAATAAAAATTGCTCATGCATATTAATTAATAACATCGATTCGTTGTATTAGGTGTAGTTTTTTTAGGTTTGTTAGGTTGTCTGGCAGAAATCGCTGAAAGCGATAAGACCGCCCATTGTACTGCCTTATAATATTAATTTAACAAACAAACACAAGCATTCACACTCACATCCCCACACTAAGTTCAAAGACTTGTATCAGGGGTGCCGGAAACATTCACATCGCACACATTACACCCAGAACCAGAAGCGCAAATATCTCTTGGGTAGATTTCGTAGTTATAAGTTTGTATCCTTTTGTTTTTTTGGTGTACAATAAAGAATTTTGTATTGTATTACCCAGCGGCCAACTGGAACAATTGGGGCAACTGGGGCAACTGGAACGCGGGACAAACGGGCGCCGCGGGCGGGCAGGCGGGCGGCGCCGCGGCCGGCAAGGGGCAGGCGCCGGCGCAGGGACAGTGGCCCGCCAACTACACCGCGCAGCAGTGGTACCAGTGGCAGCAGTGGCAGCAGCAGCAGCAGGCCTGGCCCGGGGTACCTAGCATCTACTCTACTGCTTTTTACCTTTGACGTGATAGCGTCTTATAAGTCGATGAACACCGGCTGCACGCACGATAGTGTCACGTTCCGCCTGAGCCTGAGCGTGCAAGCGAGAGCGCGGAACGAGCGATAGAGAGGCCCGATCGACCCAAGCGTTCGTCTTATGACGTTATCACGTAAAATTATCGTCCGTGAACCGACTTTACGGACAACCAATGTTTTTTTTTTCATACTTGACCTTATCTCCGGGCCGATGCCTATATTTTCGAAATATAAACTAAAATTATATACAGCGAAGACCCATGTTGCCTACGAGACATCATGCTTATCCTACTAATGTTATAAATACGAAAGTTTGTGTGTGAGTGCGTGCAATTAGAGCGACTTAGTTATTGTTACATTAAAGGAGTACTGCCTAGTATTTTTGGTATATTGGATAATTAAACGCAAGCAAAGCTTTAAAAAACCGCTTCACCGCTTTATCTTCGGAACCTTGATCAGATGTAATGTATTAAACACGCATTATTGACGATAACTCAAAAACTAGATATCAGATCTTGATCGAACTTCAATGGGACCACATGAAAAGCACCAGCTTTCAAATAAAAAAATAATCATCAAAATCGGCTCACAACAAAAGAAGTTATTAGGTAACTTTTGAAGTCGGTTAAAAACGAGAACATCGTCAATGTAGTCCACAGAATACGCATTATTGACAATATTTCAAGTACTCAAATTTAAATGGGATCAATTGGAAGGCAACGTGTTTCGAACTAAAAAAACTTTCGATATCGGTTCACGTGGAACGAAGTTATGAGGTAACACACATAAAAAACTAAATACAGTCGACTTGAGTACCTCCTCCTTTTTTGTGAAGTCTGTAAAAATATGTATGAATGACATGACTTTAAATACTGTCATTAAGTGATTTAATATTATTAGGACAAATTGCGAAAATATGGTAAACAAGAAAATAAATAGCTACTTGAGGTTGAGAGGCACCAAGTTGTAGTACTATTACCGGTGAGACGTCAGTGATCTCTAGATATCCCTAGACAATGCATGAGTTGTTGATTATGTTGACGATAAGGATGCATGGAGGCACGCTGCATAATCGCTTTCTGGCGACTGCAAAATAGATAAACATAGGTTCAGATAACTTGTGTCAGAGATGTAAGCTTGTTTTCATGCGGCGCCGAGTTTTTTCCCAGGTTATTCTCGAGAAGGCTGAATATTTGCGAATCTGGCAATTAGTCATTAACTTCACGAGCGCCTCTAGTATTTTCATGTTTTTTTTTAATATAAATGTGTTATGATCATTTCAGTATGGACAGCAAGGTCAGCAAGGTCAACAGCCGACCGCGCAAGAGGCGCAACAAGCGTGGGCTCAATACTATCAGGTAAATAGTTTACTATACAGTACAATATAACTATACTACAAATAACGGTAACACACACACAACTTCGCACTTAACTCGCAACAATGGGCTATAGACAGGCAGACTGGTGATGTTGGTACTATAGTCATTTATCACACTAATATATCTAATATATATGTCTGAACGGTACAATCTGGGTGGGCAAACATGTTCCATCTTAGGCCGCGTCGTCACTTTCCATCAGGTGAGATAGCGGTCAAATGCTTGCCTATCTAGCATAAAAAAAAACAATCAGAAACTTTCTATGTTATTTCATCACGAATAAACCGCTTGACAGTTCTAGATGTCATTTGGTGGAGAGTTAAATCAGCTAGAAACAATATTTTATTGAGTATATTTATATATATATTCTCTTCTAGACATTTTCAATTTGCGAAAATTAGGCTTTATCAAAAAGGTTTATTAGAAAGCTAATAGCACTGAAGTCTTAGTTAGCAACTGAAGTATAAGTACAATATTAGACAGTCGTATTACTTGGTAACACAACATAAACGCTTTCACACTCACAGCCCGACACCAAGTTCGGTTGACGTGTATCCTGGGTGCTGGAAACATTCACATCACACCCAGCACCAGAAACTTCCCTAGGGGAGTTAACTTGTGTTCTATCCAGGAAACGAACCCGATGACCGCTGCTTAGGAGGCGATTTCGCGCCCAACTAAGACTTTTCAATTATCTCTAATTTTGTCTATAAACAGTGTGACCGGTTGATACGGTTATTTTATTTGGTAGTTTAATTGATCAACGGTATTCTTATCTATGTTGTGAAGTTGAAAATCGGTGCAGTCGTTTTTGATTATACTCGACTTAGAAACGAATGGAGCTCGGGTCTAACACAAACTTTATCTTGAACCGATTAAACTATATAAACGTGGATACACGTTAATAATTATAAAACAAACTAAAACAATATAATTTTTAATTTATATTCATTACTACACAGCTCACTTCTGCTTGCAACAATTTATCATCAACTGACGACAGTCTTGCTATTTTCACTTTACGTAGTGCTTAGCGAGGCGGTTTGTATCTGAGTTGAATCTAAATCCATGTAGTCCAGATTGCAGAGCCTCGGTCACAGACGTATGGTCGCAAGTCTATCGGTATTCTATCGTTTGTATTTTGGAGAGTGCGCAGGAATTACATGAGTTAATTCCACCATGCCCATTTTACCATCTAACAACCAGACAAACTGTCGAACGTCATCCATTCTATAAAAAGGAAATGTAATCTAAATTTTATGTATTCTTAAAAAAAAAAACTTGTTTTTGTATCTTATTATTTTGATATGTTAATGATGTTTCCGGAGGTGGGCGTTGCCATCTGCGACACAGTTTTATACATCTGCAGGTGGCATCGTACTATGTATTTTTCTAGTTTTAATGTGTTTATTGTACATAATAAAGACTTATTATTATTATTATTTATGGTTGACATACCTCCAGTTCGCTCGAGGCGTTTTGCTTCTACGTTCATCATCCGTACAGTGAAGGAGTGGAATTCATTCCTGCATCATTGTTCTCTGAGGGGTATAATAATCTCGGCAAGCATGTCACATCTTTGGCCGCATCATCACTTTCCTTCAGGTGAGATAGTGGTCAAATGCTTGCCTATTTAGCATAAATAATATATAGGTAGAAAGATACATAATATTGATCTACTTCATATGAAAAAAAGGCAACATGATTATACGTAAAGTATCACAACAAGTGGTCTTATCACTAATATCGATCTCTACCAGACAATCTTTTAGGTTGATACATGGTCGTCGAAGGTATTAACAATAATTGAAAAGCAAGCTTAAAAAAAACGAATTCATCGCTTATTTTTCGGTTTTGTCTTGACCGATTTCGATAAAATTTATATGGGACCACCTCTGAAGTATACTCTACCAAACAAAAAAACATCTATATCGATTCATAATTGGCGGAAATATCGCGTAACATACATACAAAAAAAAACATACAGTCGAATTGAGAACCACCTTTTTTGAAGTCGGTTGAAAAGAATATAAGACGAACTAACATTATTTTGGCAGCTTGTAATAAATGTAATGTTTTCAGAATTACGGCGCGAGTGCTGCCAACGCCGCGGCGGGCGCTGTCACAACAGAAAAGAAGTGATCGCGCGCCCGCGACTACTCTCAATCTAGGAGTGTACTGTCGACACACGGTTAAGTCACGGACTACATGCATTATCACATAAGTAGTTATTGTAACAAGTAGAAGCTAGATGAAATGCTATAGTTTATCTTTGTCTATGTGCGTGATAACAATTTTAATAGGCAAGCACGTGCCTCTAAATTTCACTTTTTTTCATATAAATAAAAGCAGTGTCTAACATTTATTTGTAAAAAAATCTTTCACCTTTTTTCACGTAACCGTGTGTCGCGATCGTAAAACCAATGTAAATGAAAATTAGAAATGAAATAAGTTAGTAATATAATATTGTTTTTGTTTTAATCCTCTGAGTGGGAAATCTTTTTTTTCTCAAATCAATATTTTAAGTGTGGTACATTTTGTATACAATAGTATCTTTGCAAATTATTATTACATTACTTAGTATTATGTGCAATACATATTTGATCATAAACCATTAATTGTTGAATGCAACTTTGCTGACTAATTTGTAACAAAGTTATTCTAGTACACGTCGATCGAGAAATCGATCTTTAGTCATATACAAGTCTTGGTCTTAAAGTCTAGGCTTTATTCTAAGCAAAACAGTCCTGCATCTTATTACCCTTTCAATAGTGTTAAGCACATAACTTCATCGTAGCATTTATAATAAGTATCTCTAGGACTAAAAATAATAATAATTGGGAAGGATTTGTTATTTTTAACTTCACAGCACTACCAATTAGGTCTATTTTCTAACTGCAATTTGACCAAACGAGTGTTATATTTTTATGAAATAGTAGTAAGTTTTCAGTTGAATTCAGTTTATAGTTAGTAAATAGGCTTTAATATATGCTGGTTATACAACTACAGTGATTTAAAACTATGATTCTATTATCATCTGATTTTAGACTACAATGGGTCTTAGAACTAAGTATTTGACTATGTTACTGTAAACAATTTGGAGAGAATGTGTGTAAGCTCAAGCTTTGGTTTGTGTACGAACGGTATTTTTACCGGAGGTGTGACTGTTTATGTAATTGAAATAAATGTAATGAATAAGGATATTTGTCATTTAATTTACCTCTTTGTAGTTGTCCAATATCCTAACTAAACTTGAGTTGAGACATTTACATTAATTCAACGATAAATAGTATTGATTTTGCACATTGTTAGGTACGTCCAGTGGTATCGTCATTTTGAGAGTAGACACTTCTACAAATGTACACATTTCTTCTACAGGTCACATAATCACTGTGACAAGGGCCTTTTGTCTTTCAATTTTGAGTAAGAAAGATTAAGCTTTCTTAGTATTTTCGCCTTTAGAAGATCGGTGTCCAGTCGAGTCCCTATATTGTACGACCAATAATGCACAGCCTGATAATGTACGGCTAATAATTCGCAACCAGTATTCCGTGATATGCCTTCCAATTATCAGGTTGCGCAATAAGGGCCGTACATTATCGGATGTGAAATAACAACATGTACCGATTTAGTTAAGCCGATAATACGTTGCCAGGAATCTGCAACTAAAACTTAAATTCAAAGTACACGAAATATCAGGTCGAGCAATACTGCTGTCGCTGCCGCAGCACGCTCGCTTCGCTCGCTCGGCTCGCGCTTTGTTTTGTCGCAGTTCAAACCTTACCTAACCTAGACCTGACGCCACTTTTATAAAGACCACAGAGGAGCAAATGTTTTTAATGTTCTTAGGTTAGAACTTTTTTATAGTCTGTACTAACTCTTCCTAGCGACTCGCCTAAACAAACGAGGCATCGCATAGAGAGTATATGTTTCTCTATGATTGTAATCCAATTATTGGCTGTGCAATGCCGGCCGTACAATATTGACACGGAGTGATTTTATTCAGCCAGTATAGCGCGCACAATATTGCACACACTGATATTTGAAAGCTATGTACATGAATAATTGGCTGTACATTATTGACCGATTCTGTACTGGCAATAATTGGCGACCAAGGATCGCACGGCGTAATATTTGGAATCCATATACATGAATTATCTGGGTGTGCATTATTGGCTGTGTAAATCGGGCCGTGACATATCGGGTCGTACAATATCGTCTCCCGTCCTGTCGTATTGACCACTCTCTCCATCCTGGTACACTCGTGCAGGGCTACAGCCGATTTGATCTAATCCGTGTATCCGTTGATACCTTCCACGTGGTCAAGTGCCCTGCACGACGAAATGTTCTATTAAACCGTTTCCACGCCTCGTGACTCCGAACAACTAGAGTATGGGATATTGTACGATAGACGTCTATCGTCATAATCTTTTTGATGCCGAGGTCTTGGAGTATGGAGACGTACGTACGAAAATCGGTCCATGAGCCAAGAGCGTCAATGCTTTTCTTGTCGATTTCGCGTGGATAAAATTTGTGAATGCACGACCCGGATCTTTGTAGCTTCATATTTTTCTCAGCATAACCATTGCAAATCTAGTTATTGACATGCGTCGTTACACCTCATATATGCAGCCGTCATTGTTTGAGATTAAGTGTCCTCAGGTATTTGTAGAATGAAAACGTCAACTCGCATGAGCCTCATCTGAAGATTTATTATTTGGTCGATCCACGATCATCACGGTTTAGACAAAGATTAAACACGCACGGGCTCAGGCGGAACGTGACACTTTTTCGTGCGTGCAGCCGGTGTTCATCGATTTATAAGACGTTATCCCGTCAAAACATCTCTACGAAGACAGACAACTGGATTTAAAACCTTAGAACAATGCAAGTAAGGGCGAAGATAGCTAAAGGTTGTTAAACTAATAATAAAACTAGTAAGGACATAAAGAGATATTTAAGATAATAAGGTTGGTAAGGTGTCTAACGTCTTGTCTAATGCCTTCTAGCCATCCTCGACCACATCATCACTTACCATCGGCTGAGATAGTAGTCAAACGCTAGCCCTAGTCCACAGCAGTAAACTACAATAGACACAAGCTCCGTCACATCTTCCTGAATCCCAAAATTGGGTTGGCGCCGCGGCAACTTCAGCAGAACACCGCAAACGGCGAAAATTTAAAACCTCGGCAGTAGTTACATATTTGAGCCGTTTGGTGCTGAGACACTGGGCCCTTGGGGACCGGGAGCTTATTCTATTTACAAAAATTTTATCAGAGCGCCTGGTTGACGAGACGCGTGATCAATATGCTGGCACTTATTTGGCTCAACGTATTAGCATTGCAATGCAAAGAGGCAATACCGCCAGCATGATGGGATCAATACCCACTGGTAGTGGGCTTTTACCTATAAGCACGATGTCTTATATGTAGCTTAGGCCTTTGATGTATATAGTTTTAGTTTAGTTTTAGCAAATATAGGCAATAGGTCCGTACGTAGAAAGAAAAAAAACTAAAATATAATGTATATATACATATATTTTTATGTATATATATAATATAGCTTATGATTAACTCTCTTAAATATATATAAAGGGTAGATAATAAAAACAGCACAGTGAAAACTTTTTACACAGTTTATTCTTTCAAAAACTCCGAATTGCCAATCAATTTGAACATTGACAACATTTTTAATCAGTATCCTTATTCAATGAGCGAATATCTGGACCACTGAATAAAGTTTTTACAATATTTAGTTATATTAACAGTTAATATATATAATTTAGTTCGATACATTGTCTTTTAGTTACTTAACTACATTTTTGAAACTATCAAAACATACTAGTACATACAAAAATTAGAAGAACACAATGCATACAGTAATGACCTACAGTGTAGTTCATAAGAATTAACTCACAATTCTATAGTATAAGATGAACAGTAATCGGCCTGTCTATGTTTTTGAACATTTAAAAAGCATATCGATCTATTGCACAAAATATGCGATTAATCCCTAGGTCGTCATTAAGATAGTTAACAAGTCCAGTCGGTTACAAAATGTGCATAAATTAACTACAAATAACACACCGTTTTAATACATAAATGCAAACCTTACACAATACCTAAAACTTTTGGTAATGCTAAAATAGGTTTAAAAGTGTTGATCAAAGGAAATGTATACATATGTATCATAATGCTCATAAATATAATGAAAATAAAAAAGAAAACATAATTTCGACACAGTCGATAGTCCCGATAATCAGACCTTGAGACACTGATCCTTACATCACCTTTATAAAGGCATATATGGCGAAAAAACCTAAGTTACGTTAAGCTTTACTATGAATTTGGGGCTCTGTACACGAAATAATAGCTAGGAATGCATTAAATATTTATGAATGAAAATGGATTGTCATGTCGCGTGAGAGCTATTGTTTAGTCGGTACAGTCAGCGTCAAAACGCGAGCATTCAAAGCAGCTAAAAACATTGTTAGAATTATATGATTTATACCAGTGTGTAGAGTTCGTACCTTGTTTACGTGAAATAGTTAGTTAGTTTTAGTCGATTTGGGTGTAGTCAGAATAGTGTTAGTATATTGTTCTAACCATCCAGAAGCGGTAAAATAAATTTTATCATCGCAATTTTCTTATTAGGTATAAACTTACAAAATTACAGATATTCTGTTTGCGTCTACACACATTTGATAGAGGCCAAATGAGTAATTTTGTGAATTGTGAGTCGCGTTAAGTTACAATTGGTTTAATGTAAAAGTCTGGTTTGTGCCACAAAACGTGTATGATTTGGTGGAAATTAAATTGTGCGTCCACAATAGGGTTTTTTTTAACGATTTTAGCAAATTTAAACAATTGTAATATAATATACAATAAAGTAGGAGACAAGCCTACGGTTTGTAAGAAAAACGACCTTATTATCAATCCCAATCAAATGTTTTTAATCTATATTTTTGCTAAATCTGATTTCCCATGCAAAATTTTTCATGAATTTTCTTAGTTAAATGATAAAATATTATTATAGGTATTGTATACTTATGAAGATTAAAAATAAACTACTTCACCTATACTTGAATTTCACACATATTACCCATTCACAAAATTATTCTCATTTAGCATGATTGATCTATAATATGCTTAATTAGATCTTTTCAACTGCCTTGGACAATAACATCTATTTGACGCCGACAGTACAGTTGTTTAGTTTGGCCTAGCATAATGATAATTAATATTATTGTTAGATATAAAAGACACGGGTGGATAATATAATTGCTTACGATAAAATTGATGGATTTTGATGGGATCTAATGAAAAGCGACCTAAATAATTTCAAGCAATTAGTTAAAGTATGGCAATGTCTTTGGTTTTACTATTCCGAATAAAATAAAAGAAAGCGAAAATTGAAAAAAATAAGAAATGGTTTGTTCTATATTTAAACCTATGAAATATGGGATACATATCTTTTTTGTTTTTCTATACTGGTATACGTTTGTATTGTTAGTAACTATAGTCTATACTTATTGCCATGTGTTTGCATGTACTTGCTTACAGTTACAGTTAACAGATTTCAATATACATGTTTATTTTCTACACATTTTAATTATTTGTTGTAAAAAATTAATAAATGTATTTAATGTAAAAAAGAAACTAAAAATACACACCTTATTATGAGTTAAACATCTTACTCTATGTTATTTATTTGTAAAAATGTCATAACCGACACACTGAAGTGTAAAGTGGCACATATCGTGGGTTAGTCATACAACTCATACTTTAACGTTAGATAATGCCCATTTACACGTTTTAAGTACTTCCCAAGGCTTTAAGTCACTTGTAGGTACGGAATTGCAAAATTCATTATCACTTTCAAAATTCGTCTCAGGAAATCCTTAACAAAATTGCAAATATGGGCTTACGTCATCGACCTACAAACGAATGGACCTCAGGTCTAACACAAGCTTCAACTTATTATATATATAAACGTTGTTACACGTATAACATTACAAAATTAAACAATCTAATTTATGTTTAATGTCCATTACTACACAGCTGACTTTAACTTGCAACAATTTATATACGCTACGTCTGACGACGGTCTCACTATTTTTATTTTACGAAGTATTTAGACGCGGGATTGTTGCTTATATTTCGTTTTGTCGCTTATGTTCCGTGGACACTTTTGAGCGCGGACCCAAAATCCATACATTGGTAGATAGATGGCTCACATGACATATTTCAAGTAGGTAAGTGTGGTATATATAAAAAACGCTGTCGTCACATTTTTCCTAATTGAAATGTGTCATTTCGTTTGGCGCATTGTCAAGATATTTTAAATCAACTTAAAAGATAAATTCTTATGTCTAATTTTAACTACTAAATGATCAAGATTGACGACGAGATGAGGGTGTTCATATAGAAAGTTAATTTGTCTAACAACTACCTTTTAACAGTTCCAAAACATTTTATATTTTTAAGATTAAACCAATGGCACTTAGTAAGATCGCAGATTAGTTTTTATAACAATATTTGTTAATAATTTTATAAGTTAATGTCAAATTAATAAAAATAAATTTGAAAAATAATAATTAACATTTATAAATGCATTAGTTTGATTTAGAAATTCAAATTTCGTATTTAATTATTATTTAAATAAGTAAGACTGACTTTATGAACTACATTTATTTTGATGTGAGCCACGTTTTCACACACAAAATAAATATTATCTAATGTGATAAATGTCAAACATATAGCCATTCAATTTCATTCAAACATTGCTTTATTATACTTGAGTCCCAAATTATTTTGCTATCTCCTCTCCATCCGAAGGTTGTCTGGAAGAGATCGCTATAAGCGATAAGACCGACCATTGTACTAGCTTAAGCCAGTTTTCAGGTCTTGAATTTATTCTCCTTTATTTGTGGTATAAGAGTTATCTATCTATTATTTGATTATTATCATTTTTGAGGTTTTCATACCAATTAATTTTGTTTTTAAAACTCTTAGTTACTCTCGCTGAAAATTTGTTAGATTTTGTTTTGTACCAAAACAAACCTTTTCTTTTGTACCAAAGAAAATATTTTGTTTTGCGCACGTTTTGCGGCCTCACGAGACATTGGCGAAATAGTGGAGGCATTCCCACTGCAAGCCAGAAAAATAAAAATTGAAAAAAGTTGATGTCCTCCTGCTTTATCGCAGAAGTTATTGGTGAAAACGTGGTCTTGTTCTTCCGTACATGAACAATCTTCGGGTCAGTTCATTTGCTTAGTTGTGCTAAATTTTATCCTTGCACTATACGATGCTTTTCCTTTTTACCGGACTGCCAAGAAAGGGTTGTTTTTCGCGCGTATCTTGCATGTATATTTTTAAATTTATTTATTACCTTTTCTTCTAAACGGCTGGATGGATTTCGACAGCTAAGCTATTATATATTATTTTTTAAAATCCAAGTGTCATTAGGTAGGTGTTTAAAAAACAAAATGGCGGATTTTTGGCGCGAATTAGTAATGCGTAAAAAAACCAGACCTATCGAGTAGGGTATCAAAATGAAGGAAATTAAAAGGGGATTGCATAAAATTACATAAAAAGTAGGTTCACATTTCAGTCGGGGTTGTTATGTACATTTATTTAACCGTCCACTTCGATTTGGTCGAGTTATCATTTACGCGACCAAATTCGATGGACCATACTACCACAAAGTTATGGGTCTATCAGCCGAAGAAGGCTCAATTTGTCTATTATTTAAACTTTTAAACACTTAATGTGAAATAACAACGGACGGACAACTATCCTACGTTTACGAAACACATACGTTCGTTAAACACGTATAAAAACTCAGGTTATTTCGACCTTACATTTTCACACTGTATTTTACCCAGGGAACACACGGGAACTAAAAACGCGGATTAAAAAAGTATGTTTCAATGTTATACATTCATTTTTTTTTAATTCAAGACGTCATACATTTGCGCCATATTCTAATGGTAAGCGATGATGGATCACGTTTGCCTAGAAGATGCCTATCATTAAGAGGGTTTATTCCTTTTGTCTTCTCTCTCGCTCGCACATTTCGATATTTTTAATAAACACAATTAGCTACGTGTGTTTTTGAAAATGTTTTCAACCAATGGACATTAATACAATGAATGTTTTAATCTACCTTTCGTTTTTCATATCTTTAAGTTAAACGAAGAAAGCGTGAAAATCACATTGAAATTTGGGAACTGTGTTTTTTCTTATCTTATTGAAGGTTATGAATCCGAATAGAAGTTTGAAACATCCTTGTATTAATGTTCATATAGTTAGTTGAAAACATTTTTAAAAACACACATATATAATTGTATTTATTAAAAATATCGAATTGTCCGAGCGAGAGAGAAGATAAAAGGAATAAACCCTCTTAAACATATTTATAATCAATAATATTCATCATTAAACACAGAATCAGGTAATGAGTTCCATCCCTTTACAGCTCGCATAATGAATGTGGAAGCAAAACGCTTGGTCCGCATTTGTGTAATTTTTACCAGATAGCGGTGTAGCTTAGGAGCTTTCCGGCTTAAAATACGCTTAAAACACGTAAAAAATATCGACTTTATTGTCGACTAGTTTAGGACAACTTTTACAGTCAGTTGTTGTACACCAGGATGAGTCAAACGCGCGCTACGCGGAGGCGACAACAAAGTAAGTCGGGAGTTTTGCCGCGAAAGTGAAAAAATGGCATTGTTGATTTCGTAAAATTTTCCAAAACCTGTGATTCTTCGAGTGTTAATGTGTAATAATGGTGGATTATTAACCGTTAATACTTATTGAACGTGCATAAGTGTAGGCAAATCATACAAAGTTTAAACGTGATTTTCACCTTCACTCTAAAACTCCATTAGAAGTTCTAGTAAAGTTTCTACCACTTTACTAGGGCATGACTTGACTACGACTGGACCTTGACTCTTTTACTTGACTTTGGTTGTGACTTGTGACTAGGACTTATAATATGAAATACACTTGATATATTATATTATCACTTGACACTGGCTAAATGCAAAAGATTGCTAAGCCAAAATTAAGAAAAAAAAACACAAGTAAGTCGACATTTTAACATGTTTAAGCCGTATATAACATTGAAACATTATCTTTAGGTAAAACTCAGGATAGTTTTAACATTCAAATTAAAAATTATGGAAGGCCTACGTTACAAGGATTTTTTACTTGACGACCCTGTTGGCGCAGTGGACAGGTGTCCCGGGTTCGATTCCCGGCAGGAGCACAAATTCCTTAACAAGGGATATTTGTGCTTCTGGTTCTGGGTGTAATGTGATGTGAATGTTTCCGGCACCCACGACACAAGTCTTTGAACTTAGTGTGGAGCTTGAGTGTTAATGCGTTTTTTTACTTTGTATGTAACATAGACCATACTTCGTAAAAAGCAATCATTCAAAAAGTGCACTAAAAATTTAAATACATCCTGGTTACTAAAATAATACACAACAAGAGATCATCTAATTTAAAACTGAACACACGTTTATCGTATATTATATTTTACTGAATCGTTGACTTTGTGGTGGGCGTTTAGTTTTAAAAGACGATCTCTAGCCAATTATTATAGAAATAATATTCGAGATAATCCTACTATATAAATATATATATATATATATATATATATATAATTCTACATACGTAGGTCATGAAAGGTTACAATATTTAACATATTCATATATATTTCAGTAAGTTAAAGAGGTTTTGTTTACTTATTATGTACTATACTATTCATATAAGACAGGGCCACTCTTTGCTGCGTTTTAACTAGGTTCATAACTCGTCAAAATCTATTCAATCTGAAAGATATAAAATTTCAAAATTAATTAAAAATTAACGAAGAAATTAATTATAGTCTATTACATCTATTACATTCTATAGTTCTCTCCATCCGAAGGTTGCCTGGTAGAGATCGCTATTAGTGATAAGGCCGCCTGTTGTGATACTTTACGTATAAGCTTGTTTGTTACCTTTGTTTTATCTCATCTTATAAAGTGGATCAATAAAGTATTATCTATATATCTATAGATAAAAGGGATGATGCCTGGATAAAAAAAAATTTGTCCATCAGTTATATTATCCAAAAATATTGGACATTATTTTTATATTTAACAAAACAATATACATATATTATTATTCTTTGCTGTATAGATGTATATAATTTTAGTTTAATTTTTAAGAAATATAGGCAATTGGCCCGTAGATAGTAATAGAAATTGACAGTGATAAAAATGTCAAAGTTCGGGAGTGGTGTAACGTGACGTCACACCTCAGTAAAAAGTGTACTGAAGCGTGACTTCACGCCGAATTTCAACGCACTATATCTTCTTATTATTATATAATTAATTTTTAACCTATTTTCATTGTTTTTTTTGTCCGTTATTTATGCTGTAAAACCTTGCTATTTGCCAAAGTTTACGATTCTAGATTTACGGTATAGGTACTTACCGTAAATCTAGAATAGTAGTGTAGGTTTTGATTTCATTGCGTGTGTCAAAAAATCCTAAAAATGCGATACAAATGTTTTGATGAATGTTCCTTTTACTGGCAATGTATTAACTAAATTAAAACAATTAAATAAAAAATATATGAATATTTTACACAAATTCATTAGTTGGTGACTACAGCAGCCATTTCTGATCTCATGAGTCCTTCAGAGTTAAACGATCTTGAATTTGAATATTGACAAGAGGCTCGCATATATGAGTGGCCTTGTCTAGGTGTAAATTCAACAACGCGCCAAACAATTATATTTAGTTAGATCTAGGCGTTAGTTACCACAACAGTAGTGTCATCTGCTAGGGCGCAGGGGGTTTCCTGTGGACAATAGAAAATATATATATATATATAATATACACAACACTATAGCATACTGCAGTATTCTATCTCTTACATTTTGGAGAGTGTGCTCAGAAATTACATGATATAATTCCTCTATGACCTTTTTACCATCAAAGAACAAGACAAACTATCACACGTAATTCATTTATAGTTGACATACCTCCAATTCGCTCGAAGCGTTTTGCTTCTACGTTCATCATCCGTACAGCGAAGGAGTGGAATTCTTTGTTCCCTGAACGGTACAATCTGGGTGTCTTCAATTCTAGAGTGAATAGGTATCTTTTAGGCAAGCATGTTCCATCTTCGGCCGCATCGTCACTTTCCATTAGGTGAGATAGCGGTCCAATGCTTGCCTATCCAGCATAAAAAAAAACACTAACCACTACACAACACACAAAAACACGAAAATAAAAAAAACATTAGTGCAAACGCGGCTAAGATTTCCCGTGTCTAGAAACTGAATATTCAACAATAAACGCTATCACACTCACAGCTACACACTAAGTTCGATGACGTATGTTGTGGTTGCCAAACTAACCATTTGATTTGAAACTGGTAAATTAGTAATCCTGAATGTCACACTATACAGAAACAAATTACGACATTTGATGATCAGTGATTTTCTCGAAAGAATCTCATAATTGTATGAGATTCTTTCGAGAATATATTTTATTAATTTGGGATGTTTACTATGTCGATACAAAAATTGTGACAATATTTATGCATTGCTAGACGTTCGTTTGTAACCGCATTCGTCCTCGCACACAACCATAACCACGCTGCGGCCAATCCCGCGAGATCGCCGCGACAATTTGGAACGGTTCTATAACCAATATGTCGTTTAAGGTCGGCTAATGTATGTAAATAATGAGGGGTCTAATCGCGATACTCTAGCGTCTACTTTCCAAAACTAGCTCGTGAGCAATCGCGGCGTTCACGCTCACAACGCTCGTTTCGCCGTTCCACAAGGTGTGGCGTGAGGTTGGGTAGACCAGGATTTTTCAGTCCGCCTTAAGGCATGGGACATGGCTTAACGACTGTCTTACAAATAACAACCGCAACCGACAGGTTAACGTGCATACCGAAGCACTCAGTTGAAAATCTAACTAAACGGTTACCCACCCAAGCACAGGCGATTTTTTTATTTTTTTTGTAGGTGGGAAAATGCCTTGCCTTCCTTCTCAGGGGTGAAGCAAGGGATATGTGACCTAACTGAGCATTGCTTAACCTTGTCAATTAGTTACGATCGACAAGGCGGACAGCGCTACGAGTGTCACAAACGTGAGCGTTGATGGCGATCTAAATGAAACGACAAGGTCGTAAAAAAAAATTGAATGTCAGTGAGCGTCATTGACAGAAATTCGAGATGGACGACCGCAACGATCACACATGCCCAATAGTGGAACGTATTCGTGAACGTTGCGATCATTGCGGGTGAATACTGGAACGTGGCTATGGTATACTCACGCTGCTATTGCGGCGTCTGCGGCGAGGAGGATCGTGAATGCGCCGCCAGCGACTGC
Organism: Lomographa bimaculata; assembly: GCA_948107665.1. Classification (NCBI taxonomy): domain Eukaryota; kingdom Metazoa; phylum Arthropoda; class Insecta; order Lepidoptera; family Geometridae; genus Lomographa; species Lomographa bimaculata. Next base: position 7,605,469 of record OX403610.1, on the reverse strand, counting down.
TGCAGCGCCGCCGGCGTCAGCCACTCCCTGCCCAACCATTATACTATATAATACATATACATACTGATACTTAACGCCTACACAGGAGGGTACTTTGATATTATTACATACAATATGAATTGAGGTGGGTAATTACCGGCCATACCTATCTTTTCTACCGACTTCATAAAAAAGGAGGAGGTTCTCAAGTCGATTGTATTTTTTTTACCGTTACATTTTAATATACCTAATTGTATAAGCTTAATATTATAGATATAATATTAAGCTTACTTATTTTCTACCGACTTCACAAAAAAGAAGGAGGTACTCAATTTGACTGTATTTTTTTTATGTATGTTACCTTCTTTCCACGTGAACCGATTTTGAAGGCTTTTTTTATGATTTAATGCTGGTGCTTTATCATTGGTACCATTTATATTTAGTGAAAATCTGATCAGTAGTTTTTGAGTTATTGTCAATAATGCGTGTTTAATACATTGAATTTGATCAAGGTTTCGAAAATAAAGCACTGAAGTCGGTTTTTTTAAGTTTTGCTTGCGTTTCAATTATGAAGTTCTGGATGAAGAGCCGCCTATTGACATCTGCAATACCAGGGACCTTAACGGTGCATACCTATCATTATTCATTCTATTATATTGTTCATTTATTGTTTTGCACAATATACCTGTACACGGAGGACGTAATGTTAATACAGCATTTTCTGCCAGCCATCCGAGAAGGTGCAGGAAAATTCATGGTAGTGCAGTAAAAGGGCTATCGACTACTATTTATGACTTAAAATATACATATATATATACATAGCATAACATACTACAAATATAAATATATAATACTATCATACATAAATATAAAATTGTACTAGACTTAGTAAATATGTTATGACGACTACACTGTAAACACACTAAGCAAAAATATAATTTATTTGAGTTTGAAAACTATCGCGAGTGGTATTCATTATATATGCTAGGTACGCGAGAGGCGACGCGAACGTTGCGACCGGCCACCTCCCAGATGATGATCGTACATGCCCGAAACTATTTATGAGTGCCTCTTTTGGGCCCATGTGAATAAACGATTTTGATTTTTGATTTGATTTGAGTCGGATAATCCGACAAAACCGCCGCAAGTACCAGCCGGTTAGTAAACAGTAATTATATTATTATTATGATGATTAAAATATATTATAATATATTTAATTGAGTGCTCTATCGTGTCACATATCTTTGAACAGATCTTTTCAATTTCAAATAAGATTACATTGACGATTTTGATAAGATATATAGTTTCTAATAACGCGTGTTTTTGAGAAATAACATATATATTGAATTAATAGAGCCAAAGGTGAAGTTCTTATATGCAATGGCCAGGAAGGCCAGAATCGTTGGTTATGTTTTCATTCATACCATTCTTTAACTAAGGTTAATTATACATTGGTATATCAATAATAGGCTAGATACCTGAAAAAATCTATTACGTCCGTCATTTGCATTATCAAAAAATATTGGACACGTATTTTTTCTTTTGTAAATTAAATACAAAATGACGAAGATATAGTGCGTTGAAATTTGTTGTGACGTCACGCATCAGTACTTATTACATGACTTTTTACTGCGGCGTGTCGTCACGAGCCTCCGCTCCCGAGTTTTGACGCTCTTAATCTTTGTTAATTTCTATTGATAACTAATAAATTTTTTTTCATCAAGCATCATCCCTTTTAAACTAGGTACCTTTTCAAAATATATTTTTCCTTAGCACTGATATCATCAAGGTTTCATGTTGATTTTGAAAACTGTTTGACAAGAGGTTTTAGCAACTGTTGGTTAAAACACGCCGGCTGTTAAACAGACAGTATCTCAACATAAACGAATGTATTAGTTTATGATGCGGATCACATTTTAGGTTACGTTTATCGAGACAGTGAGTGAACACGGTATTCACTCCCGCGAAACCATTATAGATCCCATCCCTTTAAAGATAAATAAATAAATATAATTACAACCAAGTCAAATATTGTCAAAGTTGACTCACCTCTAGATCCGGGTCGCTATATAAATGTTATCCGAAATGCAAATCCGAGACGATTATGCACATGAGTGGAACGGATCCGCGGGCGGTACGATCGTTACGGACGCTGAGGGGAACGTAGCCTAAAGGAAGGTTCAGAGTGGAAAGATTATACGTACTTTGGCAGGCATCGCTGTAGGAAGGGCACGCACGAACTGACGTACGCGAGTCGGTTCACCCACGCAGGGATGTCGCGCTCGCATAATGCCTGGAAAAATACGTTGCTTGTAGCTTCGCTTGGATGGCTCAGCGGTAGGGTATGGCCGCCGATTTAAATAGGCGACATTTTTCCTTAAACGTACTCCTTTAGTTCTGACTAGAATGGTTAATGCTGTAAGTCTTGGCTGATTTATTTTATATTTTTTATCTGATAATGTAAAATCTTACGACTATATCTCACTCAATGTTAAATGCTAATGTGGTCGAAGATGGTAAAAAGGCTAAACCTTCAAACGACTGACTCTCTCATTAACTGTCGTAACATTTTTTTTTATTTCGCTGACAAATTTTACTACTTGTAGTTACAAGTATTCTTGTAGATGATAGCACAAGTATGTAGTTAAAATAAGGAAAAGATAAATAACGTAGTGCCAAGCGTGGCTTAGATAGCTCAGTGGTAAGAGTGGTAAGAGCGGTAGGGCATGACTCCCTATGGCCGCGGGTTTAAGACCCGCTCTATAATAGCTAGTTCTCTTTTCTAAAATTACTACTTTAGTTTTCCTGCATGTTGGATCAAATTTTGTCCACACCTAAAAAAAAGCACAAAAATAAAACATAAAATAATATAAACGCTTTCACACTCACAGCCCCAAACTAAGTTTTATGTCTTGTGTCGTGGGTGCCGGAAACATTCACATCACACACGCAACCAGAACCAGAAACAAGTTTTCCTTAGGAGAAAACTTGTGTTCCCGCCGGGAATCGAACCCGATACCCCTGCTTAGAAGGCGAACGCTCGCCCAACTTAGCCAACGGGCAGTTCAACAAAGTTATCGAGAAGAAGCAAGAAGTTCGCCTGATGGTAAGTGTCCGCCTCACCTCGACATAACATTCACAGCGCCCTGTTCTGTGCTTCAGTGTGGACTTTCTCATATTTATTTTATACAAATATGGGCAAAATTCTGGACCACTATCTCACTCGATGTCAAGTGTCGATGCGGTCGACAATGCACGCTTGCCTAAAAGATGATTCACAATGTTGATTCGACGAACCGACGCTAATTACAACAGATTTCTTAATGAGCACCAATTAAACCAGTCACTGAATAATTCAGCTTACGTGTACTTTGTGACAATAGGGCAACCACGTGTACTTGAACTAACCAAGCCAATGTGTACTTTTTGCACATCTGAATAGAGTAAAAAGTTGAATAATATTGAAGATCTCGTAAAAACAAGGATAAATATTAACAGTATAAAAAAGTATGTAAGCAATTTTATTGTTTTACTAACTACGACATGTTTAGAAGTGAGTAGTGTAAATGTCGTGGTTTAATGCCTTCCTACGACTTTGTTGCGACAGACAAATGACAGTACCTATGCCGGACAGAATTTATTTTTATTTTATTTTATTAGGCACGCAATACAGATAACAGAAATGAACAATAATAACAACAGTGGTAATACAATAAAAATAGATTCTGCAATCCTACAATTTGTGTACACAGCATGCTAAACAGATGATAGTACAATAAAAGAAAATATGTCAACATTCTATTAAATATAAATACATTTTAAATACAAATTAGAAAATTAAATTAGCAAAATTAAATACTATTCAATATAAATTAAAACAAATAAAATTAAATACCAAATCGAATGCAATTAAATATATTAAATTAAATAACTTAAACCTACATAATATAATTATATACAGCTCCTTTAAAACGGTTGAGACTTGAGACTAAGACCGAATATGTCAATGACGTTTATGCCACTAATATAACTTATTTGACATCTTAGAACGTAGGACCGTACTTAATTTTGACTTATGTATTAGCAGTCTTACTTATAAACCCCTCTTAATTTTTTATCAATTGCTTAGCTACAGTTTAACAAAAAATTCACTCATAAACGCGATTTAGCGTTAAGTAATGCTTAAATAGTTGTCAAAATTAAACACCGCCATTGCCTAGTTTAAACTTGCTAAGAGGCAAGATGGCGGGACTGATATATTTCAATAATAATTGTGTCAAAACTTTTTACGTAAGGCGCAAAATTGTTTACTTCGACAACCGTTGAATGTCACCTGTCTTAGATTTTCATTTCAATAGATTAATAAAACCACATTTTTGACAGCTGTATTCGTATAATTTCACTTTTAGTCGACTATTTTGGTTATAATCTATGGCGATCGTGTACATTTCGATTATTTTCGATTCTCTGTGTGTTTCTCAACTAAGCAGAGCATAACTAATGTTTATGAGTGAAAAAAAGTTAATCATTGATTATGGACTTAAGAGCTGCTTAACTAAGAGGTGGCTAAGCATTGCTTAGCGACATTTTTATAAGTAAGACTCTAGGTTTATGTATTCTATATCATAATTTAGGTATATTATTGTTTATGTATGTTTATTGTATTTTCTATATTTATACAAAACACCGACGCCCAATTTCATTGCTTACTCCTCTCCATCCAAAGGTTGTCTGGAAAAGATCGCTCCTATCGATAAGACCGCCTGTTGTTACACTTATTTTCGAGATTACTATTCCTTGTCATGTTTTTGTTAAGGTGTCCAGTATAATGTTCTATCTATCTATCTAGCCGTGCCCGCGTTAATTCAGTTAAAAAGTAGATAGCATAATAATATGTGTTATTTCTAAGTATAAGCTATGTAAAATCCAAATGCCCAATTCAAAAATCTTCAGCTTCATCTCAGCAATCTTCCATAGGCAGCCAAGGTATTAAATCTACTGGGTAGATTTAATACCATACATATACATATTACATACATATATATATTCGGGGGAATATCGGTCACGCGGTTTGCCGTGAAAAGGTAAAAGAGAGAGAGAGAAAGAGACAATTCCTTTCATATTTATTTGATTAATATAATGTTTTTAACATAAATAAAATCTTCGGAAAATCTTATAAAGTCCGCCATATTGGATTTTGAGTGACGTCACTTTTTTTTGCGAGTTATTCTCAGCGAACTATTTCATTTGATACCCATATTGTATGAGTGCATCAAAAATAACTTGTCCGCCATTTAGGGTGTTCTTCCATATTGGATTCCATTTGGATGAAATTAGGAATGTACATAGCTTATACCTAGGATTAGCACATAGGCTACTTTTTAACTAAATAATAACGGGCTAAGCCTCGGGGCACGGCTAGTGTTAAATAAAAGCTTGTAAAAATAGATTCCTGCAACTTACCAAACAAAATGCAGACGTGAAGTGGTTGCAATTGTTGTTCATTAAATGGTACCTGAAATAATGAAATAGGGTATATGCATGACTTTTAAATATGGGTCAATTTTTTTTTATGCCCGATAGGCAAACAATTGACCACAATCTCACCTGATGCTATTCTCTCTTGACTTGAAGACGGAAGACGGGGGGTCAGGTATCGATAACACAAGAAAAAAATAAAAAAATATTTTTTAATTATTTTTTTGATAAGTTTGTAAAGTGCCGAGTTACGATCACAACCCATTATCCAACACGTAAACTCAAAAATAAAAAACAAAACAACTAAAACAGCTGTTATTGTTCGCATGCACCAATATGTTAACGCAGGTGACGCTGCGCGGCACCACTATCATCAATGCGTGCGCGTCGGGGCGAATATTAGGTCAATGCCCGTCCGCCTGCAGAGCCTAGTATTATTGTACACTGCGCTTTCAAAATTTCAATTTTAATAAGTGAACAAGACCTATCAGTTTTTTTTCAAAACAAAACAAACACTTTTACACTCACAGCATTACCTACACTAAGTTCGAAAAGTCATGGTCATTCATAACCTACGAACTGCCGAGTCACATTGACAGCCGAGTCACATTTAGAACAAGAAACACGAAATTCCTTTGAGGAGGAAAACTGCTCGTGTCGGGAATCGAATTCGCTACCCGCGGCGTAGAAACGAAGGACTCGCTAACTGTTTTAGTTGTATTGTTTTTTATTTTTGAGTTTATGAGTTGGATAATTGGTTTTAATCGTAGCTCGGCATTTTACAAACTCATTAATTATTTTTTTTTGGTGTTGCATTGTCTATACCCTACCCCACTATGGAGTATGAAGCGCTAATTCAAAGTAACCTTGGATAATTACACATATTGTTGTCTTATTATATAGTATGTTATCTTATTTAAATGTACATTGGCTTAGGTGGATGAAAGTCCGTCTTCTAAGCAGGGGTATCGGGTTCGATTCCCGGCGGGAACACAAGTTTTCTCCCCAAGGAAAATTTGTGTTTCTGGTTCTGGGTGTGATTGTATGTGATGTGAATCTTTCCGGCACCCACGACACAAGTCATCGAACTTAGTATGGGGCTGTGAGTGTGAAAGCGTTTAATGTTTAACTATCATTAGGTTGACGAGTATCAGAAGAGACAACTGGGACGACGTGCAAGTCCATGCCTTCTTATTTCTACGCCGCTGGTTCTAGATTCCATTCTGTGTACAATTTTCTTTCCCAAGGGACATTAGCGTTTTTGGTTCTGGTTGAGATTGATGTTCACAGAGAAAATAATTTGGGACACCTAGACTACTAAAGTTCTCAGAAACATACTTCCTAGTCTAAATTACAGTTACCACGTAATTTTTTACCGACTTCCCAAAAAAGGAGGAGGTACTCAAGTCGACTGTATTTTTACCGACTTCTCAAAAAAGGAAGAGGCACTCAAGTCGACAGTATTTTTTTTTTATGTGTTACCTCATATCTTCTCTCCACGTGAGCCGATTTCGAAATTTTTTTTGAGTTTGAAAGATGTTGCTTTCTAATAGGTCCCATTTAAATTTGATCAAGATCTGATCAGTAGTTCTTGAAATATCGTCAATAATGTCTATTTTTGTGACGAATAATGCGTACTTTGACGATGTTCTGGTTTACCCGACTTCAAAAGTTACCTCACAACTTCTTTCGTTGTGAGCCGATTTTGATGATTCTTTTTTTTATTTGAAAGCTGGTGGATCAAGGTTCCGACGATAAAGCGGTGAAGTCGGTTTTTTTAAACTTTGCTTGCGTTTAATTATTACAAAATAAGCTAGTTATTTCCAAATAATGTTGTATCTACTAAATTATTATAGTTGTCACATATAACACTAGAATGTCAGTAGCAGCAACGAGACATATTTCTCAGTGTATGTTTCCGGCACCCACGGTACAAGTCTTCGAGCTCAGTGTAGGGCTGTGAATGTGTTTTTTCGCGCGTACCTGTCACCGCGGAACTGTTTCCCGAGCTCTGCGACCAGTCGTCTCACTTCCTCTTCGCTGAAGTCCGTATATCCTATGTGTACACTTTGTCTGGAACAAATACATTAATAATTAAAATCAAAATCAAAATCGTTTATTGGGCCCCAAAGAGGCACTCATGAAAGTTAATGACTCTTCTGCCAGATTCGCAAAATTACAGCCATCTCGAGAAGAACCTGGCAAGAAATTCGTCGACGCATTTTTTAAAAAAATATTCTTTATCTCTAATACATAATTATATTAACCTGGGTGTTATTATGTAGTCGCTAGAAAGCGCTTGTGCAGTTTGCCTCCATGCATCCTTGTCATTAATGTAGTCGATCGTTTTATAATAAGCTTTCTTAATTAATGACCGTTTTATTACAGATTTGAACTTTCCCAGTGGTAAGTCAGTTACAATTTTAGGAATTTTATTGTAAAATCTAACCCCATTTGCCATAAAAGATTTATACTATATATATAGTCGTATACTATTAATTTATATTATCATTTAAACGCAAGCAAAGCTTAAAAAAACCGACTTCTTTACTTTATCTTCGGAACCGTATTAAATTAATTAAATACGCATTACTGAGGGTAGCTCAAAAACGAACCTGATCTTGATCAATTTTAATGGGACCACGGGAAGCGCCAGCTTTCAAATAAATAAATCAAATCAAAATCGGTTCATCTAGAAAAAAGCTCTGATGTAACACATAAAAAAAAACAGTGGAATTAAAACTTTCTCCTTTTTTTGAAAGTTAAAAAGGGGAATTAGGGTGACTTACGCTTTGTTGATGTCAAGATCGACAATTGTTTCGGATTCATTCGGAAGGTTTTCTCGGAATAAGAGCGTCCCTTATTTATTTTTTACTTTTTTACTGCCAAAAAAAGTACAAAGGGTGGACTTAACCCTAAAAGCATTTTCTACCAGTTAACCACTTATGGTTGAAAAGCGGAGGCTGTAGGCAAGCATCAAAAACAAGAAAGTGGTAAAAATGACACTATTAAAAGAATTTCTCGGTATGACCAAATTAAAAAAAACAATACAAAATATATGTATCTAATGAGCTTAATAATGTTATAATAATTATGTTTTATATATTATATTATGTTGTATTCATATGTATTACGTCTATTATATATTTCAAGTGATGATAAATATTATTTATTGAGTAATGTAATTAATAATTAGAGATATTTTAAAAAATCTGTTACATATGTGACAATTCCAAAGATTGATCTTTATTTAACAAATATAAAACAGTATGAAATCTTTCCCCAAGATAGTAAATTAGGCGCTCACAATCTTCTGAACTGAACGTGCGAAATGGCTCTTAACAAAGTTTCATGTATAAGTAGTATACCTGAAGCGGAATTGTTCCCCGAGCTCTCTCTCGTCGCGCGGCGATATCTCGAACACTCCGGTGAACGCGTACGGATGTCCGCCGTACGCCCACTCCGAACCGTGCACCTGCACGCCGCTGTGGAACACACCTACGCCCGCAGACGCAGTGTACCTGCACACATTAACATAAACGCTTTCACACTACACAGACCCACACTAAGTTCGATGACTTGTGCCGGAAACATTCAGAACCAGAAACACAAATTTTCCTTGGGGAGAAAACTTGTGTTCCCGCCCGAACCCGATACCCCTGCTTAGAAGGCGAACGCCAGCCAACTAGGCCAACGAGCAATTTTTTTTATTTTTGACTTCACAAACTTTTGTATTTAGCCAGTGCAAAACCCGTTTATAATGTAACTAGCCGTGCCACGCGACTTCGCCCGCGTGAATCAAGTCTAAAAGTAGCCTGTGTGTTATTTCTATGTATAAGCTATGTACCTACATTCCATATTCCAATCAAACCCGTTCAGCTTGCGTGGGCAGTTCTAGTGTCAGGATTTTTCGGGCTGCCTGAAGGCATCAGACATGGCTTAACAACTGTTGTCCCACGACTAACAACCGGGACCGACAGTTCCGAAGCAAAGTTGAATATCCCATTGAACGGTCACCCATCCAAGCACTGATGTTACTGAATATTGCTTAATCTTGCCAATCAGTTACGATCGACCAGGCGGACAGTGCTATACGAGTGTCACTCTGTCACTTTTCAGCGTGAAGAGATAACAAACATACACACAAACTTTTTTTAAAAATATTATTTGTATGATTTCTCTTACCAGTTGGTCCAATACATGTCGTAGACGTTGAGAACGACGGGAGCCTGCCCCGGCCGCGGCGGGCGCGACTCCGAGCGTCGCGACATCAGCGACATGCACGACGGGAACATGCCGCAGATGCCGCACGACTGCAACATTAACAAACATTGTCTCAACCGCTCGATACCAGCCACAGACCGCGGAGAAATCGCGCTTTTATTAAAGCTGTCAGCCATTTTGAAATCGGCAAACTTCAAAATGGCCGCCAGAAATTTTTACGTGGCCCCTTTGCTCCCACGCCACGTCTCACTACTGGTTACAAAAAACGCTTTTAGATCATGATCTTCTACACTTGATGTACGAGTAACAATTCTGGAGTATTGGCGCGAAAGCGAAAATATCTCGTTTTCGATTTTGTATTATTTTCCAAAACTTGTGATTCTTCGAGAGTTGTCGAAATGTATAATAATAGTAGATTATTAACAAATAATAGTTAATTAATGTGTATAAGTGTTGGCAAATCATACAAAGTTGAAAACCGTGATTTTCGTTTTCATTCCAAATTTCCATTCCAAGTTCCAGGTTTTTTTTACCACTTTACTAGAATATGACTTGAATGTCCCTAGATCATGACTATCTTGACTGATGGCATAACTTACTTGAAAAATATTTATTACTTGACACTGGCTAAATACACACAGATTGCGAAGCCAAAATAAAAAAAAATACAATTTCCAACCAACTTTGCAACGCTACTGCAGCGGTGGGCATGCAAGTTGTTGTCATATGTACAAGTTTTCTATTAACGTTGCGCCACACAGGACGAACCTGGGAGTCTATTCCGAACGATCCTATCTTATAAACCATCGAATCGACTGAACTTTCGGCCGATCGACTGTCGTATCCACGACGTCAAGTCAATTCGGACAATCGTAGTTTGACAGAATAGACCTACTGGCTTGAAAATTGCGAGCGGTTACGCGGGCACAGTTGCCTCCCGTACAGCTGTGCCCGCACGCCGATCTGTTCGAACCAAATGCGTCCTATGTCGCGCAGCCTTAAAATAGAACGTTTGAGAGGTCTTTATAATTCAGTCGGTAACTATCAACACAACAATTTTAAATAGGTATACACGTTTTTAGACAAGTCCTCTAAAATACAGATTATTTATTTATTTGCAATACATCTTTACATTTGAAATGTTAAAACTTCCAAATAAGGTACAATTTTTTTTTTTTTTGACAGGCTAGTATTTGACCACTATCTCACCTGATGGTAAGTGACGATGTGATCGAAGCTGGTAAACACACTAGACCTGGAATAAGCAGGCTCTCAAGGATAACTGCCGGAACACCGTATTTGGCTTGGCGGCAGACTTTCAACTTGATGGTGGTAAGCTACTTTGGTAGCAAGCCAGGCGAGCAACTCACAAAATGCTCTACCACCTCTCAATATAGACCCGGTAAGAGTGTAGCAAAAATATATAAGAGGGAGGAGCACATTTTATCTTTGAATTTACAATAAAAATAACTTTAAAAAAGACTTAACTATACAATATTAATATGTTGAAGCACAATACAAATATTTACATTCGTAAATGACAATACACTAACATGACAATACACTAACAGGGGTCGGCAACCTTTTGAGTCGGAAGAGTAAAAAATAACAATTTACAACATTTCAAAGTTTTATAGAGCCACATTTTTTTTCTCGTCAACAAAAATCCTTAATGTCAACAATAACACCGACTGTACTATGGGTATCGTATAGAAAACGTTATGCACGCGTTATACCTACCTAATCATCACATAATTTACTTGTTAATTGATTCAGAACGTTTTTTTTAATGATCTTTTTCAATTAACTAATATTTGCGTATGGAACTAAAGAGCCGCAAATTCACATCCAAAGAGCCGAATGTGGCTCGCGAGCCGCAGGTTGCCGACCCCTGCACTAAGGGATTATTATAGTGAAACAATCTTATAATAGTGCTTTCAAAGCTCGCATGCAAGTGCTTGCAGCAGCCACATTGTAAAGCTATAATGGAAAGTAAAAACTCTTACATATTTTATTTTTATGCCCGGCCATTTGACTACTATCTCACCTGATGGATGATGCGGCCGAAGATGTTATTAGGCTAAATCAGTTCAGATGATCACTAGGTACGCCTGTGCAAAGCGGCTTCCTTTGTTGAAATATTGCAAGCCTCCCATAGAACTTTTCACCTTAAATACCCGGGTATGCAGCAAGCTTGCCTAGAAGATACCTATTCACTCTTAATTTGAAGACTCCCAGATTATACCACAGACTCCCAGATTAACAAAGACGCGGACAATTAGTCCCACTCCTTCACAGACCGGATGACAAACGTAGAAGCGAAACGCTTTGAGCGAATTAAATATGCCATCGCCGAACCATAAATGGGTGACCTATGTATAATCAACACGATTTAACTACCCGTTGGCGTAGTTGGTTGAGTGTCTGCCTTCGAAGCAGCGGGTATCGGGTTCGATTCCAGCTGGGAACACAAGTTTTCTTCCCAAGGGAAATTTGTGTTTCTAGTTCTGGGTGTGTGATGTGAATGTTTCCGGCATCCACTATACAAGCCTTCGAACTTGGGGGCTGTGAGTGTGAAAGCGTTTAGCACATCTTTTTACGCCTGAACCGAATCAAATGTGTGCTGAGTCGTAATACTTAATTCACCGTCATAATAGATCACATTAATATTATAAATCCGAAAGTTTACAATACAATACAATATTTCTTTAATGAACACCAAAAATACAGTTAAGAAATATAATAACAATAAAAAAATGTTGTACAATGGGCAGCCTAATCACATTAAGCAATTTCTTACAGGCAACCTTTGGATGAACAGGATAGTAATAATAGACATATTTTGCATGTATGTTTGTTTTCTTTCCACGTTCTAACGGCTGAACGGATTCATTTTTTTGGTATTTTATTTTTTTGTGCGCAGGTATTACATGAGTTAATCCACCATGCCCGTTTTACCATCTAACAACACGACAAACTGTCAAACGTCATCCGTATATGGTTGACATACCTCCAGCTCGCTCGAAGCGTTACACTTCTACGTTTATCATCTGTACTGCGCAGGAGTGAAACTCATTGCCTTCGTCTTTGTTCCCCTAAAGGTGTAATCTGGGAGTCTTCAAGTCAAGAGTGAATAGGTACGTTCTAGGCAAGCATGCTACATCTTCGGCCGCATCATAGCTTACCATCGGGTGAGATTGCGGCCAAATGCTTGCGAAGCGGGCATAAAAAAAATTACTTGATAATCGTGGGCCGCTGGACACGGCTATAAGTATCCTACTAATATTATAAATCAGAAAGTTTGTGTGTAAGTATGTTTGTTCCCTCTTCACGCTTTAACGGCTGAACGGATTTGGATGAAATTTGGAATGTACAATTATATCTAGGATTAACACATAGGCTACTTTTTACGTGATAATAGCGGGCGAAGCCGCAGGGCACGGCTAGTAGTTATATTTTTCTTTACTTAGTTCAAAATTATAATATATATCAGAAATTCTCCAACCACGGCCTTGTGACGTCAGTTGTCACTATTCAAACAATGGTTTGTTAACAAATGAAAAAGTGTTATTGTTATAAATAGTGTGGAGTGTTAACTCGACCTCGCGATTTAATTAACTATATCAGTTAAAATGTTAATTAGTTTTCGAGATAGGAAACATTTTACACGCGTTTCGTAAGGACTAGTCGTCGTAGCTCCTTATACTTTGGTCAGTTTTAGTATTCTACATAATTAAACGCAAGCAAAGCTTAAATAATTAAACGCAAGCAAAGTTTAAAACCGACTTCACCGCTTTGTCTTTGGAACCTTGATCAGATTCAACGTATTAAACACGCATTATTGACAACAACTTTAAAACTAGTAATCAGATCTTGACAAAATTTAAATGGGACCACATGGAAAGCACCAGCTTAAAATGAAAAAAATAATCATCAAAATCGGCGCACAAAGAAAGAAGTTATGAGGTTACTTTTGAAGTCGGTTAAAAACGAGAACATCGTCAATGTAGTCCACAGAATACGCATTATTGAGGATAACTTAAAAACTACTAGTCAGATCTTGATCAAATTTAAATGGGACCAATTGGAAAGCAACATCTATTAAACAATAAATAATTTTCAAATTCTGTTCACGTGGATCGAAGTTATGAGGTAACAAAAATAAAAAAATTAGGTCGACTTGAGTACCTCCTCCTTTTTTGTGAAGTCGGTAGAAAAAAGCACAGATCACTTATAATATGTATATTAACTAGCGACCCGCCCTGGCTCCGTACGGGTGTAATTATAATTTAAACGTAAGCAAAGCTTAAAAAAACTGACTTCACCGCTTTATCATCGGAGCCTTGATGCACCAGCTTTCAAATAAAAAAAAACATCAAAATCGGCTCACAACGAAAGAAGTTGTGAGGTAACTTTTGAAGTCGGGTAAACCAGAACATCGTCAAAGTACGCATTATTCGTCACAAAATAGACATTATTGACGATATTTCAAGAACTACTGATCAGATCTTGATCAAATTTAAATGGGATCAATTAGAAAGCAACAACTTTCAAACTAAAAAAAATTTTCGAATTCGGCTCACGGGAGAGAAGTAATGAGGTAACACACATAAAAAAAAAAATACAGTCGACTTGAGTACCTCCTCCTTTTTTGGGAAGTCGGTAAAAACCGACTGCACCGCTTATATTTAGGTTTTGGCTTTTTCTCTCTACTTGCTACTTTAGTTCTCGACAAGCAAGGCAACGTATAGAATCAAAACAGGTAATACTTTATAATGTTTTTTTTAAATCAAGCTGTTACCAGTTGTTAATAAAAAAGGACAAAAAATTTATATAACAAAAGAACTTGTCAAGACGAATCAAACGAGCCCAAACTCGATGGGTTTATCTTGTTTAATTCAGAAGTTCCTATGGCCATTTTCATTCTCCATCATCAGACCAGCTCCATGATATCATATCATTGTATTGTCACTGAAGTACTGTCAATATCTTAACAAGTACATCATGAGTCCATCGGATATCGGAAAGTGTGTCTCATTTAGGTTATACAAGAATTGATTACAGATCGACAAATAGACAGAAAACGGGCAAGATGAAACTATAGAATATGTTAAAACTAAATAAAAGCATGAAAAAACCTTCTTTAATTTAATTCTGCGTCAAATATACAACACGTAGTACAAAATGAAAGGGGAATGTTGGGCCGATTAAATCGATCCAATGCAAAACGTTTAAATATTCAAAGACGGCATGGGAAGCGGCACCTGAAGACGTCTGCTTAATTATTCGGCAACGGCGACTCAGGGTCTGAGAAAGTGCGGGTGTGGTGAAGGACGGCCGGTACAAGGCCGGATTGTTAATGTCTGACATGCGAGGACTTTCGATTGAGGACGTGCTTTAAACTTGAGAGGAGAGTAGGTACGATAGAATATGTTCAATTGATACTACGGTTTTTCATACCTCCAGTTCGCTCGAAGCGTTCGGTTCTACTTTTATCATCTACCTGCGAAAGAGTGAAACTTGTTGCACGTGACTTTTTTTTTAATTGTTTGATAGGCAAGCATTTGACCACTATCCCACCTGGTGGAAAGCGATGATGCCTAGAAGATTCCTATTCACTCTTGACGTGGAGACTGCCAGATTATTATTATTATTTTTGCTAACAGAAAACGGTATAATCTGGGTGTCTTCAAGTTTAGAGTGTATAGGTATTCTAGGCAAACATGTTACATCTTCTGCCGCATCGTCACTTTCTGTAATAACACATTCTATTAACGCTTATCAGTTGGCTTAGTTAGGTTAGTTATTGTCTTATTATTTACTATTTGTTTCCCATTAATTGCTCGTTGGCTCAGTTGGGTGAACGTGGGCCTTCTAAGCAGAGATATAGGGTTCGATTCCCGGTGGAAACAGAAATTATCTCCCCGAGGCGATTTGTGTTTCTGGATCAGGGTGCGATTGTGTCTGATCTGAATGTTTCCTGCACCCACGACACAAGTCGTTGAAAATAAGTATTTATTACGATTGTGTATAATTATTTATGTAAAATGTCATATGTACGAGTACATGTATATAGTTTAAAAACCTGTACTAAATAAATTATTCATTAAAATCCAGCCTTTACAGAGATACTTCGTTTCAACCTTTCAGATTTGTAATATTACTGTGATTTCGTTCTTCGGCTAGACCTTGCCTAGTAATGCCTAGTAATTACATTAAATTACCTACAATAGGTATAATAAGCAATCACGTTAACTATGTTTACGAAGAAAATTGATAGTTATCATGCTTCTAGACAACTTGATGGAAAATTTCTTATTGTTTTTATCTAGTTTCACATAATAATATCCAGCTGTCTATTTCTGCCGTCATAAGAAAAAATGACGTAACTGTCAGTTTTGATAAAATTAAGTTATACATATCCTACTAATCCTACTTCCTACTAATATTATAAATCCGAAAGTTTGTGTGTAAGTGTGTAAGTATGTTTGTTCCCTCTTCACGCTTTAACGGCTGAATGGATTTGGATAAAATTTTGAATGTACATAGATTATACCTAGGATTAACACATAGACTACTTTTAAACTTGATAATAGCGGGCGAAGCCGCGGGGAACGGCTAGTACATCATAAATGTCTTTATTAATATACGTTATGTTTTGTAGCAGATGTGGCTTAATTAAAAGTGAGATTTAGTAGGTTGCGTTTGAAAATAAAAAATACTAATAGATGCGTCTATTTTTTCTGATTCCGATAATGTATATAACTCAATTTTACCAAAAATGCAGATACGTCTTTTTTTCTTATGACGCGCGGACGGCAGATTTGTCGGTCTGTAAATCAAATCTTGCAAGCTAAATTAAACCCACTTCCAGATGTCCGATTGGACTCAAATTTGATTATGTATCTTAGGTGACAATACAATGATATGGTACCATGGAGGCAAAACACTGTGCTCGTCACTCTTAGATGTTAGATGTTAAATATATTTAATATAATTAAACGAAAGCAAAGCTTTGAACAAAACGCAAGCAAAGCTTAAAAAAACCGACTTCACTGCTTTTATCTTCGGGACTTTGATCAGATTAGATTTACTAAACACTCATTATTGACGATATTTCAAAAACTACTAATCAGATCTTGATCAAATTTTAATGGGACTAATCGGAAAGCAACATCTTTCAAACAAAAAAAACAATTTTCGAAATCGGTACACGTGGAAAGAAGTTATGAGGTTACACGTAAAAAAAATACTGTCGACTTGAGTACCTCCTTTTTTTATGGGAAGTCGGTAAAAAACGGACTTCAGCGCTTATATTTTAGTTTTGGCTTGATCGATTTCAGTAAAATTCATATAGGACCTCTAAAGTTTAATCCACCAAACAAAAAAAAACATACAGTAGAATTGAGAACCTCCCATTTTGAAGTCGATTGAATAAAACCTAGGCTACGAGTTATTGTAAGGTAACCTAATTCAGACGACACAGTCCAAGGTTCTCAAAACAGGAAGCCCTAAGCGACTGCATGCGACTGTATACATTAACTACAAGGACTGATGTAACTAACGATACCTTAACTTGAAGTTACTTTTAACTAGGTTACAGAAAGTTTTATGTATTATTTAATTGTTAATTTTGTTTCGACACGAGCGCCTATTCGTATTTGTCATCTTTGGTTTTTAAATATTATTATTTCTTAGATTATTTTTTTGACATATTGTAAAAAAAATATAGATCAATGGGATAGATGCAAAATTTGTGAAATTTCTATTGACATTAATGTTGATTTATTTAGGTTATGATTTTGACTTCTATAATTTATTATTATTTCTGAGGTTGTTTAATATTAATCTTATTATGATCTATGAGAGATAAATGTAAGTGTATTAATTCGTATTTGTCTAAATAAACAAAATTTAAATAAATTTAATTTTCTTATGTGTATAAAATTCTTATGTGCCTGGTAGAGATCGCTATTAGTGATAAGGCCGCCTGTTGTGATACTTCACGTATAAGCTTGTTTGTTACCTTTATTTTATCTCATCTTACAAAGCGGATCAATAAAGTATTATTTTTTATCTCTTTAAAAACATGCGACATCTTCGGCCAAATCATCACTTTGCATTAGGTGAGACTGAGGTCAAACGATTGCCTATCTTTATTTTTAATTGATGATGGCAAACGTTTAACCATTATCTGACTTGATGGTAAGCGGCGATGTGATCGACGATGGAGCAAGTCTAACAAAAAAAGCATAACCCTATTGGACAAATTTCTTTTGCCCGTCTTTCCCGTCGTCCCGGCCATTTGCCGTAGCTGTTTATTTTTCGAAATCTATTCATAATTGGTGGAGATATTGCGTAACATACATACAATAATTAAACGCAAGCAACGCTTAAAAAACCGACTTCACCGCTTTATCATCGTAACCTTGATCCACCAGCTTTTAAATAAAAAAATAATCATCAAAATCGGCTCACAACGAAAGAACTTATGAGGTAACTTTTGAAGTCGGGTAAACCAGAACATCGTCAAAGTACGTATTATTCGTCACAAAATAGACATTTATTGACGATATTTCAAGAACTACTGATCAGATCTTGATCAAATTTAAATGGGACCAATTAGAAAGCAACATCTTTCAAACTAAAAAAAATTTTCGAAATCGGCTCACGTGGACAGAATTTTCGAGGTAACACATAAAAAAAAAATACAGTCGCCTTGAGTACCTCCTCCTTTTTTAAGTCGGTTGAAAAATAGATACCTCCGTAGCTACCTGACATTTTTTTTGTAAGTTTAATGGAGTAATGGAGTAATGTAATGGAGTTGAAAACCAGCGCTTTGAGGCCTTCATTCTAAGGAGCTCGAAGCATAATGTTTAACTTATTTCATTCGTGTATAAGAATAATATAGAACCATTTTTTAAGTAATTAGGTAGTATAGCTAAGTATCAAATTTAAAAAAGGAGGAGGTACTCAATTTGACTGTATTTTTTTTTATGTGCCTCATAACTTTATTCCACGTGAACCGAATTTGTTTTTTTTTTATATTTGGTGTTTTCCCATTGGTCCCATTAAATTTGTTCAAGATCTGATCAGTAGTTTTTGAGTAATCGTCAATAACGCGTTATACATTTAATCTGATCAAGGTTCAGAAGATAAAGCGGTGCAGTCGGTTTTTTTAAGCTTTGCTTGCGTTTGACGACCCAGTTGGATCAGTGGACAGGTGTCCGCCCTCTGCGCCGTGTGTCCTGGGTTCGATTCCCGGCAGGAGCACAAATTCCTTCCCAAGGGATATTTGTGCTTCTGGTTCTGGATGTAATGTGTGTGTGATGTGTGGGGCTGTGAGTGTGAAAGCGTTTGTTTGTTTGTTTTGTTTAATTTTGGTTTAATTATTAGTATATTTACTTGAGTGACTTTGCTTTGGAAACCACGTTTTCGACCACGATGAGTCCAGGGAACATGGCTTTATTAATCGAGCGAAGAGAGATCTCTATGTTGACTTGGGTCGTTCAGCAGTTTGTCCGTCCGTCTGTCAGAGGCATCTAGCGTCTAAACCATGTAAGCGAATTACTTCAAATTCTCATAGAATATGTAAAACTACGGCCCAAAGTCAGAAATGACATTTAAAATTTTATAAATTGAGTACGAAACCGGGTTTAAAAAAAATCTATGACGGAAAATAACGATTTGGTAGGCCATCAAAGTCACTGTTTTTAGATCTATTTCGTCCCGGGGTCTATCTCAAAAACGGCTTGACACTGAACGCTTTAACTTACGTATATTATCCATTATATCCTGTACTTGAACAACAAATACAGAAATTAAACAGTTATTATATAGAAAGAAAGTTATAAGCAAGTAACCTCAAAAGTTTTTCTCTATGAGGCAAAATGTAGGCGCGAGATCTCAGTTCGGCGCGAACTACTACTTATATTGTTGTTTGTTGGCTCGTAAGTAGGCCTCTACTTATCATTTCAACAATGTTGCGGGTTGACTCTCGCAATAAATTAGCTCGATATCGCGGGACGCACTAAATAAGTTGCCCTGTACAGTCTGTTACACAGTTAAATATTGCCGCAAGTTACAAGTACATTATAATTAACGCAAGCAAAGCTTAAAAAAACAGACTTCAACGCTTATATTTTGGTTTTCGATAAAATTTACCTCTGAAGTATAATCTACCAAACAAAAAAACAACAAAATCTATTCATAATTGAAAGAGATATCGCGTAACATACATACAAATAAAAACATACAGTCGAATTGCGAACCTCCTTTTTTGAAGTCGGTTGATAAGTTACTAGTATATTAAAATCACACTTTTAATTTATATTAATTAAGATCAATTGCATGTATGAAAAATTGCTCGTAAAGTAATTTCCAGGACAAGGTGTGTACGAAATTTGAAACTTTTTAACGCATCAACGCTTTCACACTCACAGCCCTACACTAAATTCGATGACTTGTGTCGTGGGTGCCGGAAACATTCACATCACAGACACAATCACACCCAGAACCAGAAACACAATTTTTCCTTTGGGGAGAAAACTTGCGTTCCCGCCAGGAATCGAAACCAATACCTCTGCTTAGAAGGCGAACTTTCAACCAACTGAGCCAACGGGCAGTACACTGAGCCAATTAATGGGAAACAATTAGTAAATAATAAGACAATACATAATAATAATCGAATGACATTATATCGAATTTGGTAACCTTTTACTAGTAAACTGCTCGACCGATATTGATGAAATTGAAAGAAAATAGTTCTATCTTAAACCTAAACATCGGCTTTTTATCTAGCCCAAGCCAACCAGCACACACACAGCCAAAAAACGAGGCTCCGAAGAATTACAAAAGCTTTATGAAGAAATTGACGTCAAGCAGCAAGCGTAGCTGTGTGAAGAGGGAACAAATACACACACGCGCAGATACAAACTTTCGGTTTTATAATATTAATGTGATATTGTTTAGAAATACCTCTTTAGGAGACACGGTAATTTTCAATTTCTTCTTCATTGTGTTCTATCTACCCAACAACATTTGCAACTATTTTTCTTGCCAAAAAAAAAACTTGAAAATATTTTTTTTTAATTACAACAGTCAAACTGTAAAAACTACAACACACTCGCGTGTCTACACACACACTGTTTACTTCGTCTAGAATAGGATTCAATTATCGTCAGCGAGAAAAAAACGACCAATCTAACTTGAACCCTGAAAATATGTCGAACAAAAGGGGACCAAGGAGAACGTAGTCTTGTAAATATTTATAAGATTATCTCTAAAGATTGGGAGTCATTCTTGCACCAAGCAAAGATGCCTAGTTTGGGGCCCGTAGAGAATCACAGCTTTTGTATTATAATAGTAACAACATGTTTTATGTCACTATTATTTGTTCTACCACATGTATTATTATATATCCTACTATCCTACTAATATTATTAATCCAAAAGTTTGTGTGTAAGTATGTTTGTTCCATCTTCACGCTTTAACGGCTGAACGGATTTGGATGAAATTTGGAATGTAAATAGCTTATACTTTGGATTAACAAATAGGCTACTTTTTAACTTGACAATAGCGGGCCAAGCCGCGGGGCACGGCTAGTCAGTAATAAATGTGATTATGATACTTTACGGATTGCTTAGAAACCAATAAGCAAGATTTAAGTTTTATAAACCGACTTTAAAAAGTAGGCGAATATCTTATGGTAAGTGACGATGCAGTCGACGATGGAGCACATCTCAGATAGAATATATTGTCATAAATAAAAAAATTAAGTCGACAAATTGTGCTAAGTTTATTTTTTATGCATTTTTTTTTATGGGTATTATGTATTTGTAAATGATCTGTAGGTTTATTTCAGCATTTTTCATTTAGGATATATATAAACAAATAAATAAAACGAAAATAAAGCAATATAAAAAGTAAGTTCACTTTTTACGCAGCCGGAATTTTTTATTTTACCGACTTCAAAAAAAAGCAGGATAATATAAATTCAACTGATTTTAAAATTATTTTTATAAGCTTATTTAGTTTTGTCTGTCCCGTTGTCTATCTAACGGTCTGTAATCAAACCTAACAAGCTAAATTAGACCCATTTCAAGATGTCGGATTGGACTTTAAATGTGTCTGTCTGATGATGGAGACGGAAGATGGCCATATGAACTTCTTAACTAAACAAGATAAATCATTCAGTTTCGGCTCGTTTGATTCGTCTAGACAAGTTCTCTGGTTATATAACTTTTTAGTCCTTTTTATTTACAACTGGTAAAAGTTTGATTTTAAAAAACTTTTTAAATTATTACTTATAATTAAAGTGTTTTTTGATTTATTTATTTATTTTATTTATTTCTCCATCTTACATCTCTTATAATCCAGGAAAAACCCAATGCAATAGTGTAGTTTCTTAATTCTTTAGATACTTAACATAACATAAAACTCTTCAAGCTACCTTATGCTCGATAGGCAAGCATTTGGCCACAATTTCCCCTGATGGAAAGCGACGATGTAGCCGGAGATGTAGCATGCTTGCCTATAAGATACCTATTCAGTCTTGACTTGAAGACTCCCAGATTATACCGTTCGGGGAACAAAGACGCGGACAATGAGTTCCACTCCTCGCAGTACAGATGATAAACGTAGAAGTGTAACGCTTCGAGCGAGCTGGAGGTATGTCTACCATATATGGATGACTTTTGACAGTTTGTCTAGTTGATAGGTAAAAAGGGCATGGAGGCTTATAATTAATCATTTAGTTCCTGAACACACTCTCCATAATGTAAGCGATAGAACTGGTAAAAGATTTAACAATTAAAACACAAGCGAAGCTTAAAAAAACCGACTTCACCGCTCATATTTTGGTTTTAGCTTGATCGATTTCGATAAAATGTTTATGGAGCCTTTGAAGTATAATTATGTTGTATACGGCAGTTTATAGCCGAACAGTTTCGGACAAATTTGTTGTCCTTCATCAGGATGAGTCAGACGCGCGATACGCAGAGGCGAGCGGCTCGGGTCTAACCGGAAAGGCCGAAACTAGTCGACTACAAAGTAAGTCGAACTTTTCTACGTGTTTCAAGTCGTATACAACATACATTATGTGTAATACTCACGATAGTTTTAATTTTCATATAATTACCAAACAAAAAATATATATATCAAAATCATAATAGGCGGAATTATAGCGTAACGTATTAAAAAAACATACAGTTGAATTGAGAGCCTCCTTTTTTGAAGTCGGTTGAAAATTTTAAAAGTATTACTAGTTACCATTAGCGGCAAAGGATGTCAACGTAAAACTCAGTCCGTATCTTTATATCTAACTGTGGCAGGTACAACCACACTGGCGTACCTGTTATCTGTAGTAGTTTTTAATCCGCTTTAATACGCAAAAATGCCTTTATCAGCCAGTTAATGTCCTATCAATGATTCTTTTGTTGACAAACGAGATACCATCGTGGGAAGGTATATGACGGTTCAAGGTTAGTAGTGTCCACAGGGGACGTAAACAAAGGATTTTTAAATAACTGTCAAGGAAGGGCTTTTTTGAAGTGAAATCTTCTTTAGCGGCGTTGTGCACTTTTTTGGGTTGGGTAAAAAATGATCGAAAATTCGTAAGACAAAGGAGAGGAATTAATATCCCTCTCTCTTTCTACCGCGCGGCGAAAATGTATGCCTGCTCCTGCTGTTTACAACGTTAATGTTTAAGTTTTCACTTCTGCCGTCACTCCCGGAGTGCAACCCGATGTTTTTTTTTATTCATGATAGGCAAACTTTTGACCACCATCTCACCTAATGGTAAGCGACGATAAGAGTTATGTTTTCTATAAATGATTTCTTTGTTGACAAGCGAGGTATCATCGTGAAGGTATGAAAGGATAGTAAAAAGTACAGAGGACGAAAACAAAACTTTTTACCCGACCTCCAAGGATATGTTTATATTATATTTGTTTATATTATATATTGTTATTATTATGTTTTTCGCGCGTATCTCGTATGTATGTTTGTAAATTTCTTTATTACCTCGTATCTTCCAAACGGCTGGATGGATTTCGATTTAGAACAGTTTGAGTAGGCAACTGTGTTGTAAACAAGGTGTATAAAACCATTTTAGGTATTAACAGTTTGTCCATTTCGGGCGTACAATATAAGTGCTCGCCCATACTCACATATAAATACTTTGGAAACGTCAATACATGCATGACAGTTCCATAGCACATAGTAAGTTAAGGTATCGTCATATTCGTCTTAAAAACCCAAGTGTCAAATAGGTGGTAAAAAAAAAATGGCGAATTTTAGGCGCGAAATAATACATTAATCAAATAAAAAAAACCGGCCAAGTGCCCCCCTTAAATATTTATTTTATTTTTAGTATTTGTTGTTATAGCGGCAATAGAAATACATCATCTGTGAAAATTTTAACTGTCTAGCTATCACCGTTCTTGAGATACAGCCTGGTGACAGACGGACGGACGGACAGCGAAGTCTCAGTAATAGGGTGCCGTTTTTACCCTTTGGGTATGGAACCCTAAAAAACGCAAGCAAAGCTTAAAAAAACCGACTTCATCGCTTATACATATTTCAGTTTTGGTTCACTGCTCCCTTTTGTAGAAGTCAGTAAAAAATAAACATTTTTTTTAAGACAGATAGGTAGGCATTTGGCCGCTATCTTACTTGTTTGTCAATTAAACAGAAAATTACTAAAATCAATTAACTAATAAATACTTATTCTATTCTAGGCTAAATAAAATTGAGAATCGACTTAACATCAAATACACCTTATGTATAGTGTGAAGTGTACGAGTAACTCCCAAAATCATGCATTATTTATGAAACCATTTGAATATTTGTAATTTGTACACAATAGAGAGTAATTATGTCGTTACATATTGCATGACAAAGCATACGAAGATGTTGTGTAATTGTTTTCTAACCAAGAAGCACACGCTTTTCGGTTGAGAGAAAATTACGTGAATACGAATAAAACAAGTCAACGTACTATAAACTATAAATTCAAAAAGTCCGACTGCGAAAAATGTGAACAAAATTTTTATGTAATCTCCTTTTAATTTCCTTCATTTTGACACCCTACTCAATATCTTCTTCAAAAAAGGATGTTCTCAATTCGAATGTACGTTTTTTTTGTATGTAGCTTACGCGATATCTCCGTCAATTATGAATCGATTTTAATGATTTATTTTTTGTTTGATAGAGTATACTTCAGACAGGTAGTCCATATAAATTTTATCGAAATCGATCAAGCCAAAACCAAAATACAAGCGTTGAAGTCGGTTTTTTAAGGTTTGCTTGCGTTTCAATTATTGAAGTCGGATAAAAAGAAACTTTATAAACCGCGTCAATAAAGAAAAGAAACTAGCAATGACAGCTGACATTGCTCTCTCTCTGCTGTTATAATAAATATAAACGCTTTCATACTACAGTTTTAGTGGTGATCAATGGGAATAAATAATTTTAATTTATTGTACACAATCAGTTATAAACATAAACATAAACGCTTTCACACTCACAGCCCCACACTAAGTTCGATGACTTGTGTCGTGGGTGCCGGAAACATTCACATCACACACACAATCACAACCAGAAACAGAAACACAAATTTTCCTTGGGGAGAAAAGTTGTGTTCCCGCCGGGAATCGAACCCGATACCCCAGCTTAGAAGGCGAACACACACCCAACTAAGCTAACGAGCAGTTCAAACAGAGTTATTAACAGATATACAAAAGTATGTAATTAGATAGAAGATATCAATCAGCTAGATATCAATGAGCTGACTCCTTACACTAAGGAATTGTGCATTATAACCATCAAACACAATTATATTATTATAATTATTATTATTATTGTTGATACACTGAGCAGCTTATTAAGCTGATACGTGTATATCACTTTTGTGCACTTTTTTTTTTAAATGTTTGTCCAATCTATTTTTGAAAGAGTTTATTGAGGGAGCACTTATCACTGTCTCTCGTAGCATATTCCATACTCTAGCTATGCGGTTCGGCAGGAAGTGTTTTTACATATAAATACATACTAAACACATTATTTACTGTAATATTGCATAATTATAATAAGCTAGAAGCGCGACTATGGCAGCTGAATCTCTAAAACGGCGCAAGTATTCAAAACTTGAAAAAAGTTTTATATTTGTGCCGTTTGGGGTTGAAACACTGGGCCCATGGGGACCGGGTGCTTTAGAAACTTTTAAATATTTGTCTAAGAGACTGATTGAGTCGACACATGATTATAATGCTGGGTTGTATTTGGGGCAGAGGATAAGTCTTACTATACAGAGTAGTAATGCTATTTGGGCACTTTGCCGAACATTAAAGATCGTCTAAATAATCTTTAAATTCCTTTTTTATTTTCGTGTTGTATCTTAAACATTTATATTCTAAAACATGGATTTGTTTAATAAATAGACTACAAAAAATCTAAAAGCGTGTGCGTAAATAAAAAAGACAGACAACATTAATTAAATGCGACATGTAGATGCAAGACCAAAGAATATAATCTAAACATTCACTATGAAACGTCACAAGTACAGGTGCTCATACAACATGGGTGCACTTAGTGTACTGGAGCTGGCTACAAGAAATGTTTGCACATCAAACTGACCAAGAGATATAGAACAATTGTTTGACAAATAAATTATTGCAGTATGTTGTCTCTTGCTATTTTAAAAACGTTTGTAAACCATATTACAAACAATTATCCATTAGATTATGGGAGTTCCACTCCTTCGCTGTACATATGACAAAATTAGAGCCTAAATTCTACGAGTTAACTGGGGATGCGTAAACCAGAAATGAATGGTGTTTGACAGTTAGCTTCGCTGTTACATGGTAAAACAGGCATGGGGAAATTAGCTCATGTAATTCATGTGCACACTTCGCAAAATGTAAATGATAGAATACCAATAGGTCTGCTAATTTACGTTGGTGAGCGAGATTGCATTTTGGACTCAACTAGTTTACTATCGCCAATGAGTCTCTTGGCATTTATCTAACGTAGAAAACTTAATAGATCTATAATCTGTATCTTTCAAGGAATTACAGGTGAAATACTACTTTTTAGTAAAATTTATGAATTACATTTATATGCTCAATTTATAACCAGTTAATACTTCTTTCTTTTCATTTCAATTTAACCAATACAATGCTAAGAACATTCAACTCCATAATATTGCATATTATAATAGTTGTATACAGTCTGGTCATGGCTTTCAATGTGTTAATGGATATATAGTCTATTTTAGAAATATTACACATTAGTTGAACAAGATTATAGGTCAGTTTGACATGAAAACATAGACACAGATCTTACAAAATTGATATTATCGTAGTCCTCCTGCAAGATAGTGGGTGTATCAATGAGTGGGTCGCGGTCGCCTGTACCTCGGTCCTCCCTCTCGGCCGCGACCCGTTCGGAACGGACACGGCACGCGTCACATCTCTTCATGTCTACACATTCTTAACTGCGGACTGTCAATAAAGTCCTTCAGTAATATTTGTTACATTAAATTTTATGGGATTGTTTCGTTACATATCATTTGACAGGTCTTTTAGTTCTTGGTGAATATTAAATCAATTAACGTTGTAATCATAACGTAAATGAGAGCAATGCCTATTTTAGACTTAGTAAACATGTTTTCTTATACTCATGGCATTAAACGGAAGAAATAATTAAACAAGACATTTAAGGAAAATGCTAGTTTGTTTGAAGTACACTTGGCATTTTTACATCATTAAGAAAACAGAATTCTAAGTAACAAAACACTATGGTTTAGTGTAATCATCAAAGCTGTTCAATATATCAATAATATTGATTATTAATAGATACAGATATAGATGGTTATTATTGGATATATCGAACCCTTTATCAGTAATTCCAAGTCTTTGTACTCTTATCTAAAGTAATTAATTACTACCTCATTATCACTATCAATCAGGAAAGTTTCTTCCATATCACAAAAACTTTTCAAAACAAGAGCAATAAACTTAGAAATTTAAAAATAGTTATACTAGAGGAGTCGAAAACAAACTACACACATCTATAGTGACAGGATCAACGCACCAAGAGTGACCAATAACACTTGAATGAAATATGAACTGTAGAATCAGACACAAGTACCATTGTATGCAAATTAAATGGACTGAACATTAGCGAAATAATGATTGCATTTCAAGATACAGTACACGCGTAACGCGCGAGCATGTGACTGAAGGTGCTACATCTCGAAAACCACACAAAATAATAAAAAATCTGTTCACTTACCACTGTTATAAGGCTTCTGTGCTATATGGGTATATTCCATAGAACTTAACGACCTAAATCAGCTATCGTGTTCCATTGTTGAGAGGGTAGTATCAAATACTTAGTGTAAATGGGACAATTCTCAAAGAATTAAAGGAATAACGTAATAAATATTACAATTTTTAACGATAACCCCAATGTGGTTTGCTTACTTTTGACAAATTTGACATTTACGATTAAATTTTACGCTACGTCTACGGTTGGTTGGATGAAGATTTTTTTTTTGGGTAGTAGATTCATGCAAAGATAATGTAATCACTCCGTTTAGGTTCATGGTAGCTATCTATGGTCGGCAAATCTTTCTATATTATTTCATTCACTATTTTAAATGCTTTGAATCTTAGACTATATACATACCTACCGAAGTGTAAGCATTGAATATATTAATTGATCTTCTCGATTCTCAAATAATTAGTTAGTCTGTAGCGGGTAAAGTATTTATACAATAATCAAGAGCCCAGCCTGCAACCACAACTGTCAACATCATTTTTATCCTTAAGTCAGTTGTCAACACGTCATCTTGTTGTGCGCTATCAATTTGTAATATTTTGCAATAATTTCATGATATTTTGCAGATATTTAGGCTAATTCACAATGGTAATTCTGATTTCCTATAAAGAAAATATGTGACTTCAATTCGCTTTAACAAAAGCCCAGAAAAAAGTGAAACGGAGCAGTGTAAATACAATTTTTCATATGCGGCTTATGTTTACAGTTTTCAATAGTGTTTTTATATATTTTCAGGTGTTAATAGCTGCAACAGTATGCACGAAATCAGGAAAAGGTACTTTATTATACACTTCATAGATTAAACACATTAACAGTGTTTATGTTTAATGTAGTATGATGATCATCAGTCATGTATTTCATGCAATTTTACAGCCTTGGTGTCGCGGCAGTTTGTGGAGATGACGAAGGCACGTATAGAAGGCTTGCTGGCTGCATTTCCGAAGCTGATGACCGGGGGTCGCCAGCACACATTCGTAGAAACGGAATCTGTCAGGTGGTTAATTTTAATAATGTTTCCAGTACTAAGAGATGATTGACATGGCCTACACTCTATTGTCTATCGTTATTTGTTTTATTGTTGAGACAAACTGACTAACTTCATCCACTTACGGTTGATTTACCTCATATCAGCTCGAAGAGTTCTGCTTCTACTTTTATCATCTAGTGAAGGAGTGGAAATTCAGAAACTTTGTTTCCCAACCGGTATAATTTGGGAGTCGTTGACATCTTCAGCTACATCATCACTCAGGTCCAATAGCGGCCAAATGCTTAGCTATTAAGATTTAAAAAAAAACAGTAAAGGTTGCATCGAGCTCTCTAGCTAGATCTCTTTTGCAGAATGAACTTACGGAATTAATACTATTGATTGTCATTCAACTGTGAAACAGAAGTGTGCAAAATAACTGTCTGGATGAATGGCAATGTTTCCAGTAAAATTACCGGGCTTAAAGAGAATTGACATTTAATATCGGAACTGCCTATTAGCAAAGTTGGGTGAGCATTTGCCTTCTAAGCAGGGCTATGGAGCTCGATTCCTGGCGGAAACACAAGTTTTCTCCTCAAGGAAAACTTGTGTTTCTGGTTCCTGTTGTGATTATGTGTGTGATGTGAATGTTTCCATTACCCACTACACAAGTCATCGAACTTAGTGTGGGGCTGTGAGTATGAAAGCGTTTATGTTTTATATTTTATCTCAGGGTTGCAAGCTCAGTGCATTGCTGCTAAAGACTTTAAATTTAAAAAAATGTTGTTGTTCAAAATTCTAATTGGCACTGATCTATTTTTGGTAAGTGTGATGCTTTTTATAAGGCAAGGGACACAGTTGTCCCATCTCTCGGTTTCTTTAAAAATAACAACAAAACAGATAAATAAGTGGTATTAAAAAAAAATACATGATCTGCCGCGTCATTTCTATGACATAATCAGGTCTATTCTTAATTCTTAATGTTCCAATGTTATATAAAACTATAACATGTAAAAACTAATTATTTACTTTGTTGTCAACTAGTTTTCGTTAACAAATTAGTTCATACAAATATAAATCAACTAGCCCTGCCCTACGACTTCACCCGCATATATTAAGTTAAAAAGTAGCTTGTGTTTTATTCCAGAACATTAACTATCTACATTCTAAATTTCTTCAAAATTTGTTTATTTATTACAGAGATACGTGGTAACAAACATTCACACATAAACGAACTTTCACAATTATAATATTAGTAGGATGACTTCAAACTTAAATCTAATATCTTTAAACAAGCTATTCTTGTATATATATAATCTGAATCTCGGAAACGGCTCCAACGATTTTCATGAAATTTAGTATGCAGGGGGTTTTAGGGGCGATAAATCTATCTAGCTAGGTATCATTTTTAGAAAGCGTCATTTTAGCGAGAAAACCTCCATCATCCAGATCCACTGTTACTTAAGGATCAATTAAAAAATGTATAATTTTACCCTTTTACAGATATGTATATCAACCCTTGGATAAACTGTACATGTTGCTGATTACTACTAAAGCTAGTAATATCTTAGAGGACTTGGAAACCCTTCGCCTTTTCAGCAGAGTGGTAAGTCCTCATATCCATATCTAAAGTAAGGTTGTTTGTTACTCATTCATACAAGGACATTGATTTACTGGAGAGAGTACAGCGAAGAGCTACTAAAATGATTCCAGGTCTCAAAAATCACCCCTATGAATATAGACTCCAACAACTTGGTTTAACAACCTTGGAACAGCGCAGACAAAGGGGTGACCTAATAGAGACATATAAGATTTTAACCGAGCATTATAACATAGACCTCTCCAGTAAACTCTTTCAGTTGGATACAAACAAGGTACTGAGAGGGCATTCCAGGAAACTGATCAAACATGCAAGTGCAAGCAATCCCCGAAAACACTTCCTGCCAAACCGCATAACTAGAGTGTGGAATATGCTACCAGAGACAGTGATAAGTGCTCCCTCAATAAACTCTTTCAAAAATAGATTGGACAAACATTTAAAAAAAAAAAGTGCACAAAAGTGATATACACGTATCAGCTTAATAAGCTGCTCAGTGTATCAACAATAATAATAATACATAACCGTTTATTTAATCTTTTTTCAAGATAGGCAAACTTTTGACCACCATCTCACCTGATGGTAAGCGACGATGCGGTC
Source organism: Lomographa bimaculata (assembly GCA_948107665.1). NCBI lineage: Eukaryota > Metazoa > Arthropoda > Insecta > Lepidoptera > Geometridae > Lomographa > Lomographa bimaculata. Next base: position 7,574,285 of record OX403610.1, on the reverse strand, counting down.
GACAATGGAGCAAACTTGCCTAGAAGATACCTATTCACTTGTGTTTATGCTTAAATTTGGAATACAAGTAAATAGTGGACCTGGACCAAAATTTTTACAAGGGTGAAGTTGAAAAGAAATAAAACCTTTCACACTCACAGCCCTAAGCTACATTCAATAACTTGTGTTGTTAGTGCCAAAAAAATTAACATCACAAATACACTCAGACACACAAATTTCCTTAGTAGAGAAATCATATGATTTTGACACCCACACCATAAGTCATAGAACACAAACCCAGTGTGAGGCAGTGAGTGTGTAAGCGTGAAAAATAAACAACATATTATACTATGCATGTTTGAACATGATTTTATGATAACAACAACAAACAAACGCATTCACACTCACAGCCCCACACTAAGTTCAAAGACTTGAAGTGGGTGCTGGGAACATTCATATCACACACACATTACACCCAGAACCAGAAACACAAATATCCCTTGGGGAGGAATTTGTGCTCCTGCCGGGAATTGAACCCAGGACCCACAGCACAGAAGGTGGGCATCTGTCCACTGCGCAAACTGGGTTATCAATATAATAAATGTGTGTATATTTCCAAGGTGCCGGAGTACTGCAGCCAGCTGACGGAAGCTGAAGTTCTGAACCAGGCTTTCAACTTGCTGTTTGCTTTTGACGAGATTGTTGCTCTCGGGTACAGGGAGAGTGTCAACTTGGCTCAGGTAAGAACTAATAAAAAAGAAATCTTAGTTTTAAGGAACTTTAATTTCATAGATATCGAAATAATATTTACTTTAATATTAAGAAACACCAACAGTATATATATTACACATTACAATTAATATAACATTTTATAAGGCTATGACATATGTCATAGTATATGTTCTGTTCTGATACATATACCTTTTACAGGTGTTTACAACATTCATATTGTACGTTTACAATATAAATAAAGAATGTAGTGTAATTTGGTTCTAAAAATAATTACAATTGACCAACAAGTAACACTACTTTAAAATGTTTTAAAATCAATTCATATTTATAATCTTGTACCAGTTGTAAATAAAAAAAAAACTGGCCAAGTGCGTGTCGAAATCGCGCACAAAGGGATCCGTTTCTATAAAAAAATCACGTTTGTTGTTTGGGAACCCCCATATTTGTTTTTATTTTAATTTAATTATATATTTTTGAAGTAAATATAAAACTAAGTATTCTGTAAATATTTCAAGCGTCTAATTGTTGCGGTTATCAATATCGAACAAAAAAGCGAATAAATATATATTATTCTGTTTTTTAGTATTTGTTGTTATAGCGGCAACAAAAATACATCATATGTGAACATTTTTACTGTCTAACTATCACGGTTCATGAGATACAGCCTGGTGACAGACGGACAGCGGAGTCTTAGTAATAGGGTCCCGTTTAACCCTTTGGGTACGAAACCCTAAAAAAATGACTGCAAAGTTATATAACGAGTGAACTTGTCAAGATGAAGCAAACGAGCCCAAACTCGATAGGTTTATCTTGTTTAGTTCAGAAGTTCCTATGACCATCTTCCGTCTCCATCATCAGACCAGCTCCATGGTACCATATCATTGTATTGTCACTAAAGATACATAAGTACACCACATTTGAGTCCAATCAGACATCAGGAAGCGGGTCTAATTTCACTTGCAAGATTTAATTACAGACAGACAGACAATGGGAAAGGTGAAACTCAAGAAAAGCTCGTAATATAAAGTTGCTCCATGGTCATGGCACTTTGATAAACTTTCTATAGATTAATTTATTATTATTTTTAATTTTGGCTTCGCAATCTTGTGCATTTAGCCAGTGTCAAGTAATATTATTATATTTCAAGTGTATTGCATATTAAAAGTCCCAGTCACAAGTCACAGTCAAAGTCAAGTAAAAGAGTCAAGGTCAGTCATAGTCAAGTCAAGCCCTAGTAAAGTGGTAGAAACTTCACTAGAACTTCTATTGGAGTTTTGGAGTGAGACCGAAAATCCTGTTTTTCAACTTTGTATGAATTGTCTACACTTATGCACGTTTACTAAGTGTTAACGGTTAACAATCCTCAATTATTAGACACTAGCCGTGCCCCGCGGCTTCGCCCGCTATTATGAAGTTAAAAAGTAGCCTATGTGTTAATCCTAGGTATAATCTATGTACATTCCAAATTTCATCGAAATCCGTTCAGCCGTTAAAGCGTGAAGAGGGAACAAACATACTTACAAACTTACACACAAACTTTCGGATTTATAATATTAGTAGGATAGGATTAACACTTGAAGAATCACATATTATGTATGTTTTGTTTCAGGTCCGGTCGTTCGTAGAAATGGACTCGCATGAAGAAAAGATATTCCAAGCAGTGAGACAGGTATTTGTGATTTCGCTTTTTAAATATGTAATGAATGTAATTGATGTATACTTCGACTACTACTTGAAAATCGTTCGGAATGATTCTTCACGAAGACGCACAATTCTAGGCTGTATAATATTTCATTTGCGTCGAAAAGATGTAATCAATAATCATGCTCATTCTTTACAAGCTGCGCCTGCGGCTTGAGCCGCGGGAATTCCGAGATAATAATTAAACGCAAGCAAGGCTTAAAAAAAAACCGACTTCACCGCTTAATCTTCGTAACTTTGATCAGATTAGATGTACACGCATTATTGAAGATATTTCAAGAACTACTGATCAGATCTTGATCAAATTTATATGGGACCAATTGGAAAGCAAAATATGAAACAAAAAAAATATTTTCAAAATCGGTTCACATGGAAAGTCATGAGGAAACAAAATTAAATAATTAAACGCAAGCAAAGCTTAAAAAAACCGACTTCACCGCTTTATCTTTGGAACCTTGATCAGATTTAATGTATTGAACACGTATTATTGACTATAACTCAAAAACTACAGATCAGATCTTGATCAAATTTCAATGAAATGGGACCACATGAAAAGCACCAACTTTCAAATAAAAAAAGAATCATCAAAATCGGCTCAAAACGAAAGAAGTTATGAGGTTTCTTTTGAAGTCGGGTAAACCAGAATATCGTCAAAGTACGCATTATTCGTCACGAAATAGGCATTATTGACGATATTTCAAGAACTACTGATCAGATCCTGATCAAATTTGAATGGGACCAATTAGAAAGCAACATCTTTCAAACTAAAAAAAAAATTTCGAAATCGGCTCACGTGGAGAGAAGTTATGAGGTAACACACATTAAAAAAAAAATACAGTCGACTTGAGTACCTCCTCCTTTTTTGGGAAGTCGGTAAAAAAAAACACACAGTCGACTTGAGTACCTTCTATTTTGTGAAGTCAGTAGAAAAAGAATCTCTAAAATAGGTCGACCCGTTTCAGAGGAGTTTGACCACAAACACCTTGATACGATATAGTTACATACTAGATTATCATTAACAAAGGAATTATTTGTAGACGCAAGAGCGTGAAGCAGCGAATCGCATGCGCGAACGTGCCAAGGAGCTCCAGCGGGAACGGCTCGAAGCCGCCAAGAAAGGCCTGCCGCCGCGCTCCCAGATGTCCTTCGGTGAGGGTTTACCACACAAGTAGCAAATCAATATTTAATACCGTGCCCCGCGACTTCGCCCGCGTTAATTAAGTTAAATACCCTATGTGTTATTCCGAAAACTAAACTATCTACATTCTAAATTTCATCAAAATCGGTTTATTCGTTTCAAACAAACAAAGGAGTTTTGCCGCGAAAGTGAAAAATGGCGTTGTGGTTTTGTATCATTTTCCAAAACTTGTGATTCTTCGAGTGTTCATGTGTAATAATGGTGGATTAATAACTGTTAATACTTAGTGAACGTGCATAAGTGTAGGCAAATCATACGAAGTTAAAAAACGTGATTTTCGCTTTCGCTCCAAAACTCCAATAGAAATTCTAGTAAAGTTTCTACGACTTTATTAGGGCATGAGTAGACTATGACTGGACTCTTTTACTTGACTTTGACTGTGACTTGTGACTACAACTTTTAATATGAAATACAATATATTGTTACTTGACACTGGCTAAATGCATAAGATTGCGAAGCCATAATTAAAAGAAAAAATTGTTGGCGTAGGTCCTGAGTTCGATTCCCAGTAGTAGCACAATTTCTCTTGGGGCATTTTTGTTCTGGGTGTGATAGTGTGTGTAAATGTTTTCAGTGTAAATGCGTTACAAGTCTTCGGTCTTGTGGGGCTGTGAGTGTGAATGCGTTTGTTGTTGTCAAACACCGTTTTTTTACGCTTCTCTCATTTTAATCATTGTAGATCTTAATCAATCAGTTCTTAATATTGTATGTTGTAAATTGTCAAACATTTATGGATGTCTTCAAGTCTAATTGAATAAGTCATTTCTGGGCAAGCATATTACATCTTCGGCCACATCTTCACTTTCTATTAGGATAGTGGGCAAATGCTTGCCTATCTAGCATAAAAAAGTTGAACTATAATCAAATAATTTTTTTCTTCTACAGGCAGTAGCGGTGGCTTCGGTAGTTCTTCCATTTCGTCTTCTGCGTCCGCTGAGCCCATGACTGAGAAGATACCAACCACACCCGCAAGAGATACGTAAGATCACACTTTTGATTCTTATTAGAAAGCACTCGTGCAGCTCTATGCTAAGTTCGATGACTTGTGTCGTGGGTGCCGGAAACATTCACATCGCACACACACACACACACACACAATCACGACCAGAATCAGGAACACAAATTTTCCTTAGGGAGAAAACTTGTGTTTCAGTCGGTAATCGAACCCGACGCTTAAAAGGCGAACGCAACCCAACTAAGCCAACAAACAGTTCACATTGATGTAATGTATTGAGAACTATGGATTTTGTGTGTAAAATAGAGCATTGTTTTTTTTTCTTTTAATTTTAGCTTCGCAATGTTGTGAATTTAGCCAGAGTTAAGTAATAATATATTTCAATTGTATTTCATATTAAAAGTCCTAGTAATAAGTCACAGTCAAAGTCAAGTGAAAGAGCCATGGTCCAGTCATAGTCAAGTCATGCCCTAGTGAAGTGGTAGAAATTTTACTAGAACTTCTATTGGAATTTTGGAGCGAAGGCGAAAATCATGTTTTTAATTTTGTATGATTTGCCTACACTTATGCACGTTGACTAAGTATAACGGTTTATAATACACCATTATTACTAGAGATGAAACGGATATTCGGTTACTATCCGGTATCCGGCCTATCCGGCGGCCTTAATACTATCCTGCCGAATACCGGATAACTAACTACTATTCGGCCGGATATGCATCCCGCCGAATAAAAAAAAATATTTTTAAGTAATTATTTGCTTTATTTAGTTAGTCTTAGTCTTAAGAAATATAATTAGTTTTAGTTGTAAATTTTTAAGATAAACAATAGTAAATGAATGTAATAGAAAGAAAATGAATTAATTAGTACTCATACTGCACTAAGGGCAAATTATGGTGAATAAATACTAATTTCTCTGCATTGAGAGGTAGCAAACGGTTTCGCTTTTCTTCATAAATAAGGCCAGCTTCAGAAAAAAACATGTATATACTTCAAATAACAAGAGCACAAATAAAATAATAATCTAAAACGATCACGCACGTGTCTGCAGCAGTGCAGACACGTGTGTCATCGCACAGATCAACACAATAAGACAATGAATGAAACAATTGCTAACTTCGCTCATCAACGAAAAGATCCGAATCGAACCGAGTCCACTCGATCGTTCGCGCGCCACTTACGCAAGTGTGTATGTGTGCGATGCACCAAACGGCTAAGTTCCGCCGGATATTCGGCTGTTCGGCCACATGGTTGGCCGAATATCCGGTATCCGGCCAAACTGCTATCCGTTTCATCTCTAATTATTACACATTAACATTCGAAGAATAACAGGTTTTGAAAAGTAATACAAAATCAACAACGCCATTTTTCACTTTCGCGGCAAAACTTTTCTTTTTTATTTGAGACTAAGCAAGCGTCGTTTGACCACAATCTCACCTGATGGAAAGCGACAGTGCGGTCGAAGATGGAGCACGCTCGCTCAGTAAATACCTATTCACTCTCTTCTTGAACAACCCCATATTATACTTTTCAGAAACACAGTAGACGGCAGGGCGTTCCACTCCTTGGCAGTTCTCATAATTAAAGTGGAAGCGAAACGCTTCGTGCGAATGGAAAAAACTCCTAAAGCATTGTTATTGTGTCGGGCAGGCGTCCCATAGGGCGGTCGGCGATGAAGCTGGGTTCCCGCGGCACCGACGCCGAGTCATTCGTGTCTCGACTGCGCAGCGAGGGAGACGTGGTGCCCAACGCTCCTACCGCTGCCGCCTCTGTGGAGAAGTCCCGCCCGCCAGCACTCGACCAGAAAGAGTAAGACCTATTTTTTACCGACTTCAAAATAGGAGTTTCTCTATTCGACTATGTTTTTTGGGGTTCCGTACCTTAAAAGGAAAAAGCGGAACCCTTATAGGATCACTTTGTTGTCCGTCTGCCTGTCTGTCAAGACCCTTTTTCTCAGGAACGCGTGGAGGTATCAAGCTAAAATTCATATCAAATACTCAGTTCTACTGTCCCTTGGAGCTGTGAAAAAATCAAACTTCTAAGCCAACGCAATCAAAAGATACAGCCGTTTATGCTGCAAATTTTCGACACTCGCAAGGGAATCAAAACCTACAGGGTACTTCCCGTGAACTCAGAATCTTGTAATTTGGTACGAAGCAACGTCTTATAGCAGGTTCTATATTCAACTGTATGTATTTTTTTAAATTATGTTTACCGATTTCTCCCCCATTTTTTTGTTTGGTAGATTATACTGCAGAGGCTTAATAATTTTATTATATCCAAATTTCATCCGAATCCGTTCAGACGTTACAGCGCAGTGTGAAGAGAATACAAACATTCACACAAACATTCGGATTTATAATGTTAGTGTGATAGCTCCTTCCCACAGACTTTTAGGAAATTAGATATTGGCGGCAAAGATAACATCAGCCAGTGTTTCTCAAGGTTTTTTATATTTATCCTACTAATATTATAAATCCGTAAGTTTGTGTGTAAGTTAACTTGTTGTAATGAAAATGAAAGACAGATGACATTCAAAGGTTGTCGAAGTAAACAATTTGGTGCCTTATATTTTTAATTTGTGTTAACTCCTACCTATACGCATACTATAGTCGCCATTTAAAGAAGAAGTTGAAGTAAAAAGTTTTGACACATTATTGAAAGATAAGTCCCGCCATCTTGCCTCTGAGCGAGGTTTAAACTAGGCAATGGCCGTGTTTAATTTTGACAACTATTTAAACATTACTTTACGATATTTTAACGCTAACTCACGTTCATGAGTGAAATTTTTGTCAAACTGTAGCTAAGCAATTGATTAAAAATTAAGAGGAGTTTATAAGTAACACTGTATGAGGTGGCTTAGCGACATTTTTATAAGTAAGACTGAAAGTGTTCTGACCGCTTAATTATGTTTTGTTTCAGTGTCCATCTGCGATTTGAAGAGAGACTCAGCCTGGTGGCTGGGAGAGATGGAGACATACAAAGCTTTGAGCTTTCTGGTTAGTCAACTTTATTGCATAACTGTTTCTTTTTTAACCGACTTCAAAATATGGAGCAGGTTCCCAATTCGACTATGTTATTTTTTTTTTTTTTACCTCATATATTCTTCATAGGTGAACCGATTTTGATGATTATTTCTTATTTTCTACCGACTTTCATTTAATCTGATCAAGGGTACCAGACCAGCTCCATGGTACCATATCATTGTATTGTCACCGAAAATACAAAAGTACACCAATTTTGAGTCCAATCGGACATCGGGAAGTAGGTATAATTTAGCTTGCAAGATTAGAGACCGACAGAAGACGGGACTGAAACTAAATAAAAGCTTGTAAAAAAAACGTCTCTCATCAGGTTTGCTGACGTTAAACATATCCAACGAGCAGTATGGACGCATTCAAGTGCACGTCGACAACAGAGACACCAGACCATTGCAGTTACAGGTATAATAATAATAATAAATGCTTTCACTCACAGCCCCACACTACGTTCGATGTCCTGTGTCGCTGGTGCCGGAAACATTTACATCACATACACAATCACAATCAGAACCAGAAACATAAATGTTCCTTGGGGATACAACTTGTGATGCTACCGGGAATCGAACCCAATGCCCGCTGCTTATAAAAGCTACGCGTTACCAACTACGCCGGCGAGGAATTAAAAAATGAACGTGGCTTGTTAAGTGTTTAAGTGTAGACAAATTTATTCAAGTCTTCGATCGTAGTGCGGGGCTGTGAGTGTAAAAGCGTTTATTTAAATGATAAATGATAATGATAAATGAACAAATGAAATGAATGAATATTTATTTAACTAAAGAGGAATACAAATTACATTATCAGTTCCAGTGGGACCTAAACTAGGCGTCCACGACATCAGTCATTTGAGAAAACTTGTGCTCCCGCCGGGAATCGAACTCGATACCCCTGCTTTGAAAGCGAACGCCACCCAACTAATCCAACGGACAGTTCAATGATTTTAGTATAATTTCATAAAATGTGGTCATTTTTTTTTGTCTTGTGCATTTATCCAGTTTCACGTATAACAATAATATAAGTGTACTTCATATTAAAAGTCCTCGTTGAAGTCAAAGTCAAGTAAAAGAGTCAAGGTCCAGTCATAGTCAAGTCATGCCCTAGTCGAGTGGTAGAAACTTTACTTGGTGTTTTGGAGCGAAGACAAAAATCACGTTTTTCAACTTTGTATGATTTGCCTACACTTATACACGTTTACTAAGTATTAACAGTCAATAATCCACCATTATTACACAACAACACTCGAAGAATCACAGGTTTTGGAAAATTATACAAAATCAACAACGCAATTTATTCACTTTCGCGGCAAAACTCTCGCATTTTCTCTTGCTTGTCAGTGTTGCCAACCACTCATTAGGTGCCATCTTCTCTAATATATAAAAATCTCGTGTCACGGTGTTTGTGGTCGAACTCATCCCAAACGGCTCGACCAATTTTAATGTTTTTTTATTTATTTACTTTCGCGGCAAAACTCCTTTTTTCCGACTGTATACGACCACAGATTAAAACAAACATGTTTTTTCCAGACCCACCCCAATGTCGACAAGGAGGCGTTCCGTGCTAACGGTTTGATCGGGCTGAAGCAAGCGCAAAGGAATTTCCCACTGAACAGCGACGTGGGCGTCTTGAAGTGGAGACTCGCCACTACCAACGATGACAAGCTGGCGCCGCTCTCGGGTACGATAGATAGATAGATAAATTCTTTATTTGCACACCAAAAAAGAACTCTTACAAAGAAATCTTACATTTAGGATATCTTTAACATAGGAGTACAAAGGGCAGTCTTATCGCTCAAAGCGATTTCTTCCAGACAACTTTGGATGGAGAGGAGATAGCAAAATAATTTGGGACTCCATAGTGTACCACATAGTTACGCAAACTTAATAATAATGCATTAAGAGGGTTTTGTTCTTTTGTCTTTTCTCTCGCTCGCACATTTCGATATTTTTAATAAATACAATAGCTACGTGTGTTTTTGAAAATGTTTTCAATCAACTATATGAACATAATTTCAATGATTGTTTCAATCTACCTTTCGTTTTGTACCGACTTCCCAAAAAGGAGGAGGTACTCAAGTCGACAGTAATTTTTTTTTAATGTATGTTACCTCATAACTTCTCTCCGCGTGAGCAGATTTCGATTTTTTTTTTTTTGTTTGAAAGATGTTGCTTTCTAATTGGTCCCATTTAAATTTGATCAAGATCTGATCAGTAGTTCTTGAAATATCGTCAATTATGCCTATTTTGTGGACTACTTTGACGATGTTCTCGTTTACCCGACTTCAAAAGTTACCTCATAGCTTCTTTCGTTGTGAGCCGATTTTGATGTTTTTTTATTTGAAAGCTGGTGCTTTTCATGTGATCCCATTGAAATTTGATCAAGGTCTGATCTCTAGTTCTTGAGTTATAGTCAATAATGCGTGTTTGATACATTAAATCTGATCAAGGTTCCGAAGATAAAGCGGTGAAGTCGGTTTTTTTAAGCTTTGCTTGCGTATAATTATTGTATCTTTAAGTTATGATCATGTTACTTAATTATTTTATTGGTGTTCAATAAAGAAGTATTGTATTGTATTGTATACATTATATATCATTTTAGTGAACTGCTGGCCGTCGGAAGGCGCGGGCGGCGGATGTGACGTCAACATCGAGTACGAACTAGAACAGGAGCATCTCACGCTCGCTGACGTCAGCATCCACATCCCCCTGCCGTGAGTACCACGACTAACGCATTACTAGCCGTGCCCCGCGGTTTCGCACGCGCTTATCGAGCTAAAAATTAAATGTTAATCTTAGGTATAAGCTATGTACCTTACAGCGTGAAGAGAAAACACAGGTGATTTTGGCGATTTTTCGACCCCCTCTCCCCCCTTGGTGATATGTCGTGAGATGTTGCTCGACCCCCTCCCCCCTCCCCTAAACTCACGTGAGATTTTTCGAAATGCGTATATTTAATGTAAATTAGTTAGTATGTGCTTGATTGCGTTGAATTTATTTAACACACATTTTGTTCAATTCTTTTTATTTAAGACTAACCCCTACTAACTATATGATTTAGCAATAATTCAGTAGTTATTTTTTACATCATTAAACTCAGTTTTCTCGCAATTTTCCACTGAATCTTGCAAAAAAAAGTAATAGTTGCTGAGACACCCCCTCTCTCCCCCACGAGAGATTGGCTGAGGTTTATCTCGACCCCCCCTCTCTAAACGCCTCACGTAATTAATGAACGCCCCCTTACTGTTAGCAAATCGAGCTTTTCGCCAACGTTTTCTAATTTAAACATAAATGCGTCAACTAGGAAGGTTTCGAAATGTATGGAATTAATAAAACAGGGTAATATTCACATGTGATCACGATTATAATTTCAATAATAAACCATTCAAAACAATAGACCATTTTACAATAGTTTCTTTGACAACTTCCAAGCCACGTTCTGTAAGTACCTTTCCGTTTAAAATACTGACACGCCCTGAGAGCTCCTCTGTTCAAAATTGACGTCGACGGTGGCGCCTACTGTCGTCGTTTTTCTTTTAATATTGGCTACGCAATCTTGTAAATTTCACATTAAAAGTCCTAGTCACAAGTCACAGTCAAAGTCAAGTAAAACAGTCAAGGTCCAACCATAGTCAAATCATGCCCTAGTAAAGTGGTAGAAACTTTACTAGAACTTCTATTGGAATTTTGGAGCGAAGGCAAAAATCAAGTTTTTTAACTTTGTATGATTTGCCTACACTTATGCACGTTTACTAAGTATTAACAGTCAATAATCGACCATTATTACACATTAATACTAGAAGAATCACAGGTTTTGGAAAATTATACAAAATCAATAACGGCATTTTTTCAGTTTCGCGGCAAAACTTCACTGTCGTAGTTTTAGTTTTTTTTTTTTTTTTTGTGACAGGCTAGTGTTTGACCACTATCTCACCTGATGGTAAGTGACGATGTGATCGAAGCTGGTAAACACACTAGACCTGGAATACGCAGGCTCTCAACTCGCAACTCATGTGTGGCATATCGTAGTTACATTTCTATTATTGTATAACTAATATTGTATTATAAATGTTTGTATATACAACATATATATAACAATATAACATATATATAACGATTATTGTATATTTCATATTTGTGTTAGCGCCAAGCTAAAAATGTTTTAAATAAGGCAGTGTTTTAAATAAGCTATAAATGACAATCAATAGGAATATTATTTTTATCAATCGACTTCAAAAAAGTAGGTTCTCAATTCGACTGCATTTTTTTTTAGTGTGTATGTTACGATTATGAACTAATTTTGTAGATTTTTGTTTGTTTGGTGAATAATACTTAAGATGTGGTCCCATAAAATTTTATCGATATCGGTTCAGCCAACACCAAAATATAAGCGGTGAAGTCGGTTTTATTAAGCTTTGTTTGCGGTTAAATTATAATTATTTACAAGATTACACACAAACTTTCGGATTTATAGTATTAGTCTGATTGTTTTATTGGAACCACAGGTTTTTACCACAAGAGAAATTTGTGTTTCTTTGGGTGTAATTATTTCAAAATTTTGATTTCGCTCGTTATTTCTTTAGCCATTTAAATATATATAATATCCACCCAAACGATATATATATATATATATATATATATATATATATATAAGGCTTATTTATTTTTCAGTTCTGGCAACAGTAGCGTGGTAGTCCACCAGTGGGAAGGCAGCTATGCTCAAAAAGGACGCACTCTAGTGTGGAGCATTCCCATCATCAACAAGCAGCAGAAATCAGGGTCACTCGAGTTTACGTGAGTTCATATAACACTATATTTCTTACTAGCCGTGTACCGCGGCTTCGCTCACGTTGGTCAAGTTAAAAAGTAGCCTATGTGTTACTCTGAGGTATAAGCTATATACAATTCAAACCCCTTCAGCTGTTACAGCGTGAAGAGGGAAAAAACATGCTTACACACAAACTTTTTTGGATATGTAATGTTAGTTTGATCTGTATTTCTTAATACCCTGCTTATTATCGGCTTCGATTCCCGGCTGAAACACAAGTTTTCTCCCCAAGGGAAATTTGTGTTCCCGGTTCTGGCTGTGATTGTGTGTGATGTGAATGTTTTCCGGCACCCACAAGTTATTGAACTTAGTGTGGGGCTGTGGGTGTAAAGCGTTTTGTTTTATTATTCACATTTGTTATTTTAGCGTGACCCCAGCGATTCCGAACGATTTCTTCCCCCTGACTGTCTCCTGGACATCCAACACCTCGCTCGCGCTCCTCACCGCCAAGAAGGTCACCATGGCTGAAGATGGAACACCGGTAGACTTCTCCCATGAGATCAGTTTCAACGCCGATAAATATGAAATTGTATAAACTATATTTAAATTATTCAATAAAGTATTCCATAACGTTTAATGATTGGGTATAATTCGACGAACTTGATTTGTTTCTTCTTTAATCTACCAGTACATGGATTTTGGGTCCGTGCTCATTATTATCCACGGAACATAGGCGATAAATCTAAATATAAGCGACAATCCCGCGGGAAACACTTCGCAACGTGAAAATAGTGCGTCGTCAGTAGCGTTGCCAGACGTCCCAATTGTCAGGGGTCTGGGGACAAATCCGGACATTTGGCGTCCCGATCAAGGGTTAATCGGGACGCCAAAAGTCCGGATTTGATTAAAGCTTCAATGAAAACTACGCGCCATAATACGCGCGAAGCTAATATTAATAAAAAAATATCCGGATGACCGAGCTTTGCTCGGTTTTTTGTTTTTGGTGGAATGTGTTTGAATTTGTAGCCTCAGAAAGCTCCATCTAGTGTCTAGTAGAAACAGTTTTTTACATCGGTCATGGCGTAATAGATGGCGCTGCTAGTTTCTTAAGCCCGGTTTTTCAAATGCAGTTTGGGAACCGAGCATTTCTCGGACCTGGAACGTTGATAAATCGATTCCTTGGGCCGAAAAACCCCTAATCTTTAACTTTCATGAAAATCGTTGAAGCCGTTTCCGAGATCCCGATTACACATACATATATATATATATATAAGAATTGCTCGTTTAAAGATATTAGATAAGTTTTATGGAGCCACCAATCAAAATTGTGTTTGTATTTTGTCTAGACAGGGATAACGACATAAAAAAAACAATAAACGTGTATTTACAAAAACCAGTTTTTAAATACATGATGTTTATAATCATATACGCCTTTTTATAGGTAAATCGGTACAAGATGAAGTTTGACTTAGACCCGAACTCCATTTGTTTATGTCGATGAGTTTCTTAGATTATTTTAATGTTTTTTTTTATCTCTGATAGCGGTAAACAACTATCGCACCTGATAGTAAGAGGTGATGGAGTTGAGGATGATACATACTAGGACCTACATTACTGGCTTCTTAGAGCCCAAGATTAGGGTCAATTGCGTACTTAGGAATGTAGGCATTCGCCATTGACCCAGATCCTACCACCTACTCCGAGAGAGCTTACCTCAGTCCTCTGTTTCACATAGTTGTCAAACTGTGGACCGAGGTTGGCTGAGTATGTTGATGAAACCATAATCAAAATTGTTTATTCACATGGGCCCCAAAGAGGCACTCATGAAAGTTAATGATTCTAATGCCAGATTCGCAAAATTACAGCCATCTCGAGAAGAACCTGTCAAGAAACTCGGCGGCGCATTTTTTTCATATTTTTTTTTTAAATCGTTCCTTGTCACTAATACATAATTATATTAACCTAGGTATATCTATAATATGTAATAATTAGACGTCATACGTTATGTTAATAGATGAAATCGAGACGAAATGATAATTAAATAAATAAAATTACTATACAAATATTTATATAAGAAACGTGCATTTTTCTCCATTCTTCAAATACATGGTAATGTATTCATTCATTTTTATTTATCGCAGATTTATTATCGTTTATATATTGTATCGAAATACGAAATATAATAGAATTATTGCCAAATGTTTTACTTCCTGAATTATGTTGGTATTTTTAGTTATTGCAGTGGAATTGTGTTTCGCGATGGATGAATATGATATTTTCCGGGAGAACTATTTTCTAAGAAAGGATATTAAACAACTCGATTTGAATCAAACTTGTGAGTGAAAGACCGTAATTATTCGCATTTATTATTAACTAGTTGAGCCCCGCGGCTTCGCCCGCTGAAGATGATGATGATTAAAGTAGCCTATGTTGTATTCCAGAGTATAAGCCACCTACATTCCAAATTTCATTGAAATCGGAGTTACGGAGATACGTGGTAACAATCATTCACACACACACACACACAAACTTTCGGATATATAATATTACTAGCCGTGCCCCGCGACTTCGCCTGCTATTATCAAGTTAAAAAGTAGCCTATGTGTTAATCCTAGGTATAATCTATGTACATTTCAAATTTCATCAAAATCCGTTCAGCCGTTAAAGCGTGAAGAGGGAACAAACATACACACAAACATTCGGATTTATAATATTATTAGTAGGATAAGATAGGATAAGTCTTTCACAATGTCACACTCAATGCAATTCAGAGTTTTGTTTTGATCTTATATAATTCGAATTCCTGCGCGGCAAAGCACTACTTACTTTCAGAGGGTATTTAATCTAAAACGATATCGCTATGATGTTTTTTACCTCACATGTAAAGTAATAGTGGTTGAAGATTGATACCATACAAATTTTGGTCGTCGTCACCTTTGAAAAGAACCGGAGTCTACCCGACGTCGTCACTGTTGGCAATGCTTATGACATCTCTTTTTTATGCCTAGCATTTAACCACAATCTCACCTGATGGAAAGTGATGATGCGGCCTGAGATGTAGCATAGGTACCTCCGAGGCAAGCATGCCTCGGAGGTACCTATTCACTCTTGACTTGAAAACTCCCAGATTATACCGTTCGGGGTACAATGACGAAGGCAATGAGTTCCACTCCTTCGACATACTAGCGATCCGCCCCGGCTTCGCGCGGGTGTAATTTCCGGTGGATTAAAAAAAATGTCACTTACAAACCTTGCCCTGACAATTAAGAACACAACCAAAAGAGAATTGCAGAACAATTGCTTTTTATACATATATATAGAAGATATGGAAATGATTTATTTTTAAGTGAAACTTTTTATTTGAGGGCTATGAAATTCTGATCCGCAGCTGGTAGAGATCGCTAACAGTGATAAGGCCGCCTGTTGTGATCCTTTACGTATAAGCTTGTTTGTTACCTTTGTTTTATCTCATCTTATAAAGTGCATCAATAAAGTATTATATATCTATCTATCTTTTTGTGTGACGAATGGTGGTGAGGGTAAACACTGTCATGAATAATTAAAACATTTCTCTGTGACACAAAAGTTTCACTTCTATAGTATGTCTTTACGACACACCTTGTTTTCTTGTTATGCTCGAAAGGCAAGCATTTGACCACTATCACACCTGATCGAAGTTAATGATGCAGCCGAAGATGTAGCATCATCATCATCATCTCAGCCGCAAGTAGTCCACTGCTGGATAAAGGCCTCCCCCAAAGATCTCCAAAAAGAACGGTTGTTAGCGGCCTGCATCCAGCGTCTTCCTGCGACCTCACTATGTCGTCCGTCCACCTTGTCACTGCGCTTGCCAGTCCGTGGCCTCCATTCTAGATCCTTTCGGCCCCATCAGCCATCCGTTCTACGTACTATATGCCCTGCCCATTGCCACTTCAACTTGCTAATCCGCCGGGCTATGTCGGTGACTTTCGTTCGTCTACGGATCTCCTCATTCCTGATTCGATCTCGTAGAGAAACCCCGAGCATAGCCCTTTCCATAGCTCGTTGTGTTACTTTGAGCTTATTCATAAGGCCCACAGTAAGAGGCCAAGTTTCAGTAACTTGTAAGATATTCATCATATCGAATCAAATCATTTATTACTTAGAGTGTAGGTAGGATTACAGAGTTATTAAGATTAATATAAAAGTCCCTATACAATCTACCTCCTTCAGAGGTGTGCAATATTAAAAGAATTTATTAAATTTATAACAATTAAAAAATACATTCATTTTAAAGATTTTAAGATAAATTAAACATTATTATGTCAAATGAATTCTATTTATGTCAAATGATTAGTGTAAATGTCAATAATAATTATAAATAAGTAAGTACAGTTAGAGCCTAGGGCTTAATTTGTTACAATATAATCGTAGATATCACGATGTTTTATAATGTTTTCAGCTTTCTCCTCTCTAGATAACTACCAAGCTAACGCACTACCTGCGTCTGAAAAAGAGTATCCATGGATAGCTAAAGTCGTGCATTCCAGAGCGACTTCATTGCCTTACATGTGCACAGCTTCTTGCATCGAGAAAGCATTGTTTATTACTGCCGCTAGGTGTATATTTACGTATGTATGTATATAATATTTATTACCGAGATTTAAAAAAAGACGTGTGGCACTCGGGGACTGCCGCGGTAAAGCTATTGCATAGCGTTTTTTATCAACTTATGCAATTATAATTATTTTTTTATTTTATTTATACAGTATTTTTTTTCCTGTCACCTAGAGGCGAGCTGCTGAACTAAAAAGACAATCGTGATATTTTAAAAAGTCATTAAAAGTTCTGCTATTCATCGATAGATGGCAAAACTAAAAAGTATCACCGCTGTGCCGATGCCGGTCGGAGTGGAGGGTGTTAGGTTATTTAAGCTATGCAATAGCTTAAACCTAAAATAATAATCTTACATTCTTTCTTTATTGTACACACATTGATAAACAATTTAACAATAAGGCCATAACAAAAGATGTATACAAAGGCGAGACTTCACGGAGTTTTCTTCCAGCAAACCCTTTAAGTAGGATATAATTTATAGGAGCGAATAGGTTGTTGTGTACATAGAATTATGATAACAACACAAGTTACTAATAATATTATGTTAAAAATAAACGTTCAAATTTTTGGGAGACGATAATGTACAACCCGATATTTCACGGCCCGATTTTGTACAACCAATAATGCACACCCAGGTAATTCATGTACATGGATTCGAAATACCAGGCTGTACATTCCCGGGTCGCCAATTATTGCCTGTACAAAATCAGTCCGTATCGATAATGTACGGCCAATAATGTACAGCAATAATTCATGTACATGGCTTCCAAATATCATGTTGAGCAATACTGTGCGTGCAATACGGGTTGCGTAAAATCAGTCTGTGCCGATATTATAAGGCCGGTATTGCACAGCCAATAATTGGAAGCCAACCATAGACAAACACATTCTCTCTATGCGATGCCTCGTTTGTTTAGGAGAGTTGCTAGGAAGAGTTGGCACAGACTATTAAAAAGTTCTAACCATTAAAAACATTTGCTTCTCTGTGGTCTTGATAAAAGTGGCTGCAAGTCTAGGTTAGGTTAGGTTTCAACTGCGACAAAACAAAACTAAGTTTTTAAAAGAAAAAGAATATGAAATAAAATAAACAAAAAATTCTTAAGCTTTTCTTTCGAATATAAACAGTTTGTATGAAAACTTTAAACAGTCAGTATCTTGCCCTCTTGAAATTACTGGATCATCAAACGAGGCTTTGACTTTGACTTTTGTATGTACACGAATTATCGGCCTTATCCTCGCTATTATCAAGTTAAAAAGTAGCCTATGTGTTAATCCTAGGTATAAGCTATGTACATTCTAAATTTCATCCAAATCCGTTAAGTCGTTAAAGCGTGAAGAGAGAACAAACGTAACTTACACATGTTAGGTAGTTACACATAATATTGAATAATGTAGGTAGTGTAGTGCTATGCATTTATGAAATAAACCAGTCAGCTTGCTTGCTTGGCCTTTGATTGATGTTCCAACACACTTGCACACAAACTTTCGGATTTATAATATTAGTAGGATAACAGAAAATATAAAACAAACAAATGAAAGTAATTATTTTATTTCAGTTTAAAGATAACGCAAACAGGCGTAGTGTACAAGTCTAATATGCTGTCAGTAAGAGCATTCATCCTACCCTCACACCCTTCAAGCCAGTCGTTCGATGACATCGGTTTCATTGTCGTAGAGGATTTAAAACAAATCTACAATCCTGTTAAACTGTTTAATGTGAAAAGGACAGACGAGTCATTTCAGTGGTTTTATAAAATGGATTTTTCTGGAGAATATAAGGCAATTGGATACGCAACTGAAAAGGTAAGGTGTAATATTCATTGAAAAAAGAATCTATATGTATGTTGCGGTCTAACCTCGGTGGAATACACTTGCCAGTGCGCTGGTTCCGCTCCGCACCTCGCACATCGCCGCGGTATTTGGGTATGCCTATCCGTCGGTACATAGAAGCCCGTTAGGTACCAGTGGTTGGCGGGGCGAGGTACTTGGTAGCAAGCGGAGAAACAATTATTATTATAGCATATCGTCCTCCTCTGTTCTAAATTGTTGTGCGCAACAGAGTCTCTAATGTACTGTCATTTATTTCCACCACCTATCTACATTTAGAGAATGCAATAAAGATTTAAATCTGCGTTGACGTAGTGCCAATATGCCGCACTACCAAGACCAGGACCGCTTGATGGACGGATGGAATGGACCACGGATTCTTCAATGAGAGAGGCTTCCTTCCATTTCTTGTTTATCATTTTTTCTTGTTGTTCCTCTGAGGCTGGCTAGATTTGAAATGAATTCTAACTGGAATTCGTCCTACCTTATCAATATGCCGGGCGCCCGCAAGTGACGACGCCTCTTGCCGCGAGCGCGGAGTGTGAGCGGTGCGACACGCGCCGTTCCTATGCGATACCTAAAGCCAACCTCAGTATACAAATAAAATAACAAAATTCAAATAAAATAATAAAGTAGTAATAAAGTAACTAGTTCGGTTGCCGTCAATATAAATTAATATATATAAAATAATTTCCTCATTCAATAATCGCAAATTCTATGCCGCTCTTCACTCTGTCCTAAGGTTAAAAAACTTTCTGCCAATAAAAACTGAAATCCCTCTTGTCAACACTCTTCTCTTTTCAATATTTTTTACGCTGATATTTGTATTACTGATATTTCTGAGGATCTTCTTAACTAGACAGACTTCTCTAGATAGACTCTTGCTTTCTTTTTTTTGGCGAGCCTAGATATATAAGAATCCTCTGCCTCGTTTACTCGGTCCTCAATGATCAAAATTCACCAAGCTACCTCAAACAAAAAATTAAATTTCTTTCAGAGACTCACGAACGGGAATTACGTTCGTCTCACAATTTAATTCTACCCACCCCCAGTCACAACACTGCATTCATTGATAACTAATTTGCTGTTGTGGCTGTACGGTTGTGGAATCAGTTACCAGAGTAACCAGAACATTTAAGGAAGGCTCAAAGTAAATTGATCTTTAAAAGACTTCATTCATCGACATTACATAAAGAATATTTATCCTGAATAACTTCAAGAATAGAAATATTTAACTTTATTTATTTATATCTTATACTTATATTCTGATTATGTGTTAGTTATACATTGTAAGTAGTAGTGATGTAACGAATGCTGGATTTTTCACATTCGCGAATGCGAATGCGATTGCGAATATTTATCTTTAACATTCGCGAATGCGAATGCGAATATTTCAAAATTTCAAAAAAAGCGCGCGTTAAATGTTTGTCAGGTTTAAAAAAAAAATTATGAATATATTTTGGATAAACGTATTGACCCACTTCTTTGGTGGAAAGTAAATAGCAACAAATATGGCATTATTTCTCCAGTAGCCAGAGAATATTTGGTAACTCCGCCCACAAGTGTCCCCAGTGAAAGAGTTTTCAGTGGAGCTGGACTACTTTACACACCTCACTGAAACAGGCTGCACGGAGAAAGAGCCTCCAAACTTTTATTTTTAAAGTTTAACATTCCATTGCTTCAATTTAATTATTAAGAATTAAAAATTACAACAAATTTAATAATTAAATAGTCAACATGTTATTAGACAAACTATATTTTGTGAACCTTCTTACTTACTATTATATCATTATTTTTATACATAGATAAATAACTTGCAATTGAAACCAAATGGTAACATAACAAGTATTAGAAGTTTACTTTAGTTTAAAATAAAAATAATTATATTTTTGTTTTTTAAAAAAGGTTTATTTACAAATAGTTAAATATTCGTTGTTTTGTTTTTTAAGTTTATATTTTATTCATTATAAATATATTTAATTCCTCAGATATATAAATTGGAATGAAAAAATATACATTTAAAGCCAAAGGTTATAAATACTTAATACATCAGATATTTAAAGTTTAATAATTTTGTTTCAAGTAATTGTTTAGTTTTTTAGTAAATAGAAATTGTAAACTTTATTTTAAAATGGAAGTAAAGTAATAATATACTACTAAATGAATGCAAACCTTACATAGTTGTAACAAGGCTGATTAATTTTAGATTTGATAAGATCTCTGAAGTTCTTTTTTCATAAATGAGGCTTTAATTTAGAATGTAGAAGTATGATTTAATAAAAATATCTAAGTGTTATCTATTTTATTATTATTTCATATGCATGCATATAATAATTTCCTTTTTGATTATAAAAACATTCGCTAAATATTCGCATAATTTTTGAGAATGCGAATGCGAATGCGAATATTGAAAAATACGCGGATATTCGCGAATGCGAATGCGAATATCCGTTACATCACTAGTAAGTAGTATATTGTATTTATTAATATTTTTTTTTATTTTTTAAATTCCTTATTTATTTTTAAAATTATTTGATCTAGTTTATTCTAAAATCTTATTATTTTTATATGTATACCTAAGTACGCGTATCTTATAGCTGCACGCCCAAACACTTATTACACGCCCAGGAAAGTCAGTAGATAATGCTTCATAGCATTAAGCTAATTCCTTGTACACTGTTTTGTGCTAAACTATTAAATAAATAATATAATCTGTTTCCAGGGAATCCACAAAGTTAAATCGGTGTATAGAGAGTTTAATCTTACACAACTACGCATATACGTCGGCATGGATCTTTGCAACACCATTCTAACGTTAAACAACAAAATCGAGGGTTTCTCCGTGCCATGCTACCATTCTTGTACTATCAAAGATTTTAAAATCCCAAAGAAAGATTGTGAAAACTATCATGGGGTGGAAGGAGGTGCAATATTAGATGTTAAACATAATGTATTATTGGGGGTGGCAACATGGGGGGCTTATTTTCATAAATTCGAATTACCTGTAGGGTTCGCTGTGGTTAACTCGAAAAACTTTTATGAAGATTTAGCATGTGCTAGGAAGGTAAGAGATGCGGACGGGTCGAAGGCGATACCTGGCTATTTTCAGAAATTGTGCCCCCAATAGTTACATAATAATAATAATAATAAATTAAATTGATAATTAATTTAATTTATTTTGTTGTTTAATTTATTTTTATTTAATAACGCAGGGGCGGTGTTGTGGCGAACCGTCGGTGTGTGGCGACACCGCGTACCCCGAGACACTCCCTGGGGCTAAGTGAGACCCCTGACCCTCGGCTTGCCTTAATTGGCCGTCCGAGGGTGGAGGCGCAAGAGCTAAGTTTCTAAGCTCCAAGGGTGGAAGTGATAAAGGGCATAACGTCGGGAGTAGCGTTTAGTGAAACTGCAGCAACACCTCTCAACACCCTTTAGCCATCCACACCAACGTTGCTCCTTATGTCGCCAATGCAGACGGCCCTTATGGGGAGCCCGTTCAGTGGGAGGCGAGTCACCACCTGCCTACATATTTTTTAAATGAGGCGGAATTGGCAGGTGCCGTAGTCTCATGCCATAATCCAGATATTTTATAAACTATCAAATATACAATGCAATACTCTAAGTTTTTACTCGCATTAGTCACAGTTATTGTCAACCCAATATCATCCATCCCCCAGTCCATAGTTAATAATATATAAATATTGTAAAGGCGTGTGCAAGCATAAAACGGCATCAACTTCTAACGAAGAGATGTCTGTCGTATGACACGCCCGATATGTTATTATTAAAATGTAATTATACCAAAGGGCCTCTTAGTGTTGGCTACCGCTCCGCTAATGCCTTACAAAGGTCCGGGCACAGACCCGTGAGATTAAATAAATACTTGGATAATAATAATAGCATAAAACAGCATCAACTTCTAACGTAAGAGATGTCCGTCGTATGTTTGGACACACCCGATATGTTATTATTAAAATGTAATTATATCAAAGGGCCTCTTAGCGTTGGTTACGGCTCCGCTGCCTTACAAAGGTCCGGGCACAGACCCGTGAGATTAAATAAATACTTGGATAATAATTACATATGCGTATAAATAAAATGAATGACATTTGAATATGTATCCTCTATGCGCTCCTAATCAACAGCTCTTTATCATCATGAGTTAATTTCACCATGCCCGATGCCCCCTCTACCATCAAACAAGAAAAACTGTCAAATGTCATCCATTTATGGTTGACATACCTCCAGTTCGCTCGGAGCGTTTCGCTTCTACGTTCATCATCCGTACGGCGAAGGAGTGGAACTCATTCCCTATGTCTTTGTTTCCCGAGGGGTATAATTTGGGAGTCTTCAAGTCAAGAGTGAATAGGTATCTTCTAGATAAACATGTCACACCATCGGCCGCATCATCACTTTCCACCAGGTGAGATAGTGGTCAAATGTTTGTCTATAAGGCATAAAAAAAAAGTGATTAAGCTTTACTGCTCTCACTGGGATAAGTGATTCCCCCAGACACAAATGACGGTGTCTTTTTGGCGGTGCCATGGAGAAGGAACGTAAATCTTCTTCGTTATTTTGTGGATAAATAATTTAAACGCAATATAAAAACCGACAGCAATGCATAAAAACCCGACTTCACCGCTTCATCTTCGGAATCCTTTCAGATTAAATGAATTAAATACGCATTATGAGGATAACTACTGGTCAGATCTTGATCAAATTTAAATGGAACCACTTGGGAAGCAGCCAGCTTGACCAGCTTTCATATAAAAAAAGAATCATCAAAATCGGTTCACCTAGAAAATTATTCTAGGGTAACAGATATAAAAAAATCAGTCGAATTGTGAACCTACATGATTTCTTGATGTCGGTTAAAAATAATTTTCAGTGTAATATTATGACTATCTAAGTAAAGTTTGCTATTTACTATGCGACTGTACTACCTAATACAGAGTGAAGCAAAAGTTGGGTTCTTCAACTATTCATTAGTAATGTAGAATATACAATAATTATATTTATACACCTAGGTACTTATAGTATTCATATCGATTTCTCCCATACATTGTCGAGTCAAGAAAATATATGAAAGGAATCGAAATGAATTAAGTTTCCGCAATCAATCAAACTATTTCCTCTTACTAGACCTCAAGTAGCCTAGATAGGTAGATAACATTACTATGTCTAGACAGCAGGGTTCGAAAATATCCGATATTTATTATAAATATCAAAATATCGGATATTTATGATAAATATCAAAATATCGGATATTTATGATAAATATCAAAATATCGGATATTTATGATATATATATCCGATATATATCAAAATTTTGATATATATCCATTTTGTATGACAGGCATATTATTATTTTATTTATGTTTACTGTTTGCATATGTGTTTTATAAACATAATAAAGCTTTGTAAATTCACAAACTGAGACCCAAAAAATTATTGAGGAAAAATTTATGATGGTTCAATGTAACCATTGACAAAGATTATTTCCAATTCAGCAAATGCTGTGTTTCGTTGATCAGGGGTCAAGTTTTTGCCTACAAATCTTTGAACAAGAATATTTGCCTAGTGTTTTAACTCTACTCCAACACCATCTACATTCGGGACGTAGATATGCAGTAGCAAACTGCAAAAATTTACTTACCTACCATTTTTGTATTAATATATATCACAAAAAATCGTTAGATATATATCGGATATATATCCATTGATATATATCCTCGAACCCAGCTATACACCTAGGCATTTTAACATTTATAGAGTAGTTAGGCTAAATATCATGAATGAAACACAATGTTATTTTAAGATATTTTTATTAATTATACTTATTTATAACACTATATCTTAACACCATTTATTAAATAGTTCACATTCGTACTTAAATGCTAAGATTTCACATCAAAATTGAATTTGAACTGTGATTCAGAGAATGAAAACTTAAAGTTATTTATATCCTTGGTTTCAGACAAATTGTCTTTGACGGCATTTGAGTTTTCTGATACAATAGTGTTTTCTACTTTCGACTCTGTGTTGCCATCAACAGATTGTTCAGATTTGGCTACTTCTACATTAATAGGGTGGCTATCATTTACTATTTTTATCTCATCTGCAGAAGTGTTACCATTATCGAGTTGTTGGGGCTCAACGTTAAAATTAAACTTAAATGAATTATCCCCTGTAGTTAAAAATGCTGATTTCCTCAAAAATGTGGCCTTTGGCTTATCTGGAGTGTCTGAGATCTTGATTTTGCTTGCCACTGTAAAAAAATAATTAGAATAAATCATCATTCATTGAATCTGGCAACCTTTACAATTATTATATAGTTTTTAATGCTTTTTAGGAGACTATTTGGGCAAAATAAGACTACTAAGGTATAAATTATAAGTTATAAATTAATAGTCATAGTTAAAAATAATTGATCATGGTTTTTTTTTTCTTAATGACTTTTTCAGGCTACAATAGTAAACATTATTATGCCCTTTATAATACAATTTATACCTATTCAGAACCTATTTTGAGTACATTATGTCAGCATTTACCATTGCTAATCTAAATACATGGTCAATATGTATTACATTATTACACATAACTTTGTATTGGTGTTGAATACGTAAAAATGTTTACTTTGTTGTTGACTAATATAATTTGCATAATACAATAGTTTAAAGTTTTTAATTGTTTATAGACAAAATGGATTTACAGCAATAATGACAAAGCTTATTATATCAGATAAACAATGTTTTTTTAAGCAAGGTACATGCTAAATTGAACTCTAATATCACTAGTTGTCAAAGTTCATTATTCAATTAAAATATATACATAAAATCAGCTATCCGTTGATCGAGACCTAGGCCTTCGCTCACGAAAGTAAGGCCCACTGCGCGGATGTGAAGTAACTTCCGATATGTTTCTGGGAACTGACTGGAGCCGCTCAGCAATTTCTTTTGCTGAGGAAGTGATAAAGCCACCGTTAAGACATTACTTAAATTGCAGTTTTTTTTTATTCAATAGTATATGCCAGGCAGAAAAAAAATAGTTATAAAAGGGAAAAATTTCGCTTAGAGCGGGACTTGAACCCGTTGAGTTCAGAATATGTAGTAGTTGATCATATAAGCAATGTTTTGTCATCACATTTTGTAGTTTTTTTTTAAATATTGGTTTCACAACCTTGTGCATGTAGCCAGTGTCAAGTAATAATATATTTCATATTAAAGTCCTAGTCACAATCAAAGTCAAGTAAAACAGTCATAGTCGAGTCATGCCCAAGTAAAGTGGTATTTTAATTAGATTTTTTGTTTTGTTTTTTATGTTTATGCTAATATAACATGGGAGTCTCTAAGCTGCTAGTGAATAAGCATCTTCTAGGTAAACATGCTCTATCGTCGACCGCATCATTACTTACTATAATGGTAGATAGTGGTCAAATGTTTGCCAATCTTGATAAAAAATATGTTTTTTGGTTCTGATAGGGTGATGTGGTTGCTCAGCGACAAATACCTTTTTCATACAATTCAATTAAAAAAATATAATTGTATGGGTAGTTTCAGTTAAGTATTTATGTATGTAATTGGGTATCTACTTAAAGGATTTTAATATTAGTGTGATGGAAGTTTTATCTTAATATAAGGGGGTTAAGTTTATCAAAAATGAGTCAGTAATCAATAAGGAAATTTAGACATATCCATTTATCGACTAGAGGAGAGCTTTGTGTTGTCAATTGTCAAAAATTAATGACAGTTTGCGTCGAAAAGGAGAGTTTAGACAAAGCTCCACCAGAGTTCTTGTTTGTTGTTACTTTTCATGAGTAATTGCATCCCAATGTATCTATAATGTAATAGTGAATAGGCATGTATTCCTCAAATTCAATTGCCTAGAAAACCTGTTTACCTTTGACTTGAAGAGGGCTAAATTATACTTATCGGAAAACAAGAATGCATTCTTCCCTGTCTTCAGGAAGGTTGTTCCATTCCTTCTAGTTTGATTATGAAGTTATGATATACCACTATACTTTCTTATAAGCTAGACATTTGTTAAGATGGATAGAATATTTGTACAGGAATGAGGATTTTTTTTCTGATGTGTATTAGGAATATTTTTATTTCGATCAGAAAACAAACTTTTATCCCAACAAAATATAGCCTATGACACTCAACTATAGTGTGGCTACCTATTGGTGAAAGAATTTTCAGAATCAGATCAGTAGTTTTAGAGATTACCTTTTACAAACAAACAAACTTTAACTGCTTATAATATTAGTATAGATATATGAGTTATAATGTTAGCTACAAAGTGAATCTTAAAACGCAAGCTAGCATCGATAATGGCTGACAGAAATTTATTCGAGGGTCTAGTATGAGTCATGATTGTTTGTGAAAACATGACTTAGTTAAGTTCCACACTTCCAGTAATGTATGGAAGTAAACAAAACTAAATTGATTTTTTGCAGACATTTGTCACTCTTAGAGGACTGTTTCATGTTTGAATTGATTTTTTGTTTGTGGTACTAAGCGGCTATTAATAGTTAGATTTTTGTATTGAAAAATACTCTGACCAGTTTCAAGTGTATCATCTGGGAGTAGGCGATTAATAGTTGGTTAATAGCTCTTCATTTTGGAGTAGGCCATTTATTGCCAGTTAGTGCCACAATTAATAGCAATTGCGATAGTTTTCATAGCACAAAATGATTTTTGTTTCCATAGAATGGCACTCAAAAGGTTAAACATGCAACTTTTATCGAGTTATTACAGAAGGCAGAGCAAAGAATTTCACGAAGACACCAGTCTTTACTCATCCGTATCTCAACGCTGAGCAACGTGGTTCACATTTCTTGAGCAATGTGGTTCACAATTGGAACAGATTACCGGAATATATTGTTTCTGCTACCACAATAAATGGATTTAAAGACAAGCTTTACAATTGGTTGCGAATTAGGAAACAAACTTTGTTAGACACTGTTGACTTTCAACGCTGTGTCATAGAGACATATCAGCATTCTGCTGCTCGTCTATAAATAACTAAATAAATATACTAAACTTACATTTGGCCAATTTCTTTTCTTCTGCCGCCATTTTAGCTCTGTAGTCCCCAAAGTGTGTACGCATAAGTTGTCTTTTGCGAATCATTGGCTGATTGTTATTTTTTAGAACTGTCAACACTTTCCATGTTTCTTGCACTGAAAGAGTAAAATTTTGATGGTGAGTTAGACTATGCAATGATTGAGGAACTCTGATATTTTCTTCTTCGCTGCAAAGGCCATGATGGATTAAGACCTATATAAGTTCATAACTTTGGGTAGCACTTCGATCTAAGATAGTAATACTTCGATCTAAGATCTCGAATTAAAGGGATTTGGTACAGAACGATTCAGCCACAACCCATGAATATCTCATGGATCAATAATGAGCATCTCAATAGACATGAGACAGTCATAGCATTAAGACTTCGCTCTGGACACATTCCATGTAATAAACTTTCATTTTTAATGAGGAAAGCCTCCTCACCAATGTGCAATTTCTGCAACAATATTGACGATGTATACCACATTATGATGGAATGTGTCCTCAACGAAGCTATAAGGAATCAACTACATTTAACACAAATGGGTGGCTGTAACAGCATTCTGGCCGAGCCTTTGTCGGACTCGGCCAGAATGCTTTATAAATTAGTTAAGAGGTAATTTAGTTGCTTGTGTTAAATCTCAAATTGTAAATGCTACCAGGGCGGCATATTCGTTGAAACGAAAAAAACCCTTAATATTGATTAAAAAAAAAAAACTTTGGGTAGCTCTGAACTATAATGGGCAAGTGTGACACTTACCATCAGGCAAGAAACTTGCTAGCCTAGTCACTTAATGATATAGAAAATAAGATTTACTTGAATTTTGATGTAACTTTAGATGAGAATGGGATGGAACTTCTTCAAAGTAAATTGAAAATGACAGTTCTCAGGTCGCATTGGCAGATAAGTTATTTCTACGATCTATCATTGGGTTATGAATATTATTATTATTGTTGATACACTGAGCAGCTTATTAAGCTGATATGTGTATATCACTTTTGTGATTTTGTGCTCTTTATTTTTAAATGTTTGTCCCCCTATTTTTAAAAGAGTTTACTGAGGGAGCACTAATCACTGTGTCTGGTAGCATCTTCCACACTCTAGTTATGCAGTTCGGCAGGAAGTGTTTTCGGGGATTACTTGCACTTGCATGTTTGATCAGTTTCCTGAATATACACAGAAATGTTTCATGGTTGTAATGTTGTTATCCTTTTATTCATATTTTAAGGTATACTATCTTATGTATTTTAGAGCAAGCCCGTAACTTAGTCAAAAATATATCTTGGCAACATGATTCCTGAATCTGCAAGCCTTGACGCGAGTTTGCCGATGCTACGGCTGGCCAGCACACGTCTCAGTTCTAAAAGGTTGCATGCGGATATACAAGCTTATGTTTCATCATAAAAACAGGTGTTTGTTTGTATGTACCAAACACTAGCATAATTGTTATGTGTAATTTGCTAGTGTTTATGAGCTTTTTCATATATTATTATTAATGAGAAAAAGGGTACATATGTGATATTTGACACAAAGTATCTCTGTAACGGCTGAATGGATTTATATCACATTTAGGTTGCAGATAATCTAATCTGGAAATTAATTACTCATATTGAATAGGCAATTACAAATAATTGCAGATTGTCATGTCAAATCAAATCAAAAGCTACTAAAAATCTGTTTTTTTTTGTAGACTATCTATGGCCAATTGCCTATATTTACTAAAACTATAAACAGCAAAGAACCAAGTTACCTACAAGATATCGAGCCTATAGGTAACTCAAGTGCTCTAGCCCACTACCAGTGAGTAGCGTTCCCATCATACTGGCGGCATTGCTTTTCTGAATTGCAATGCTAATATGTTGAGCCAAAAAAAATAATATAATAAAATCTGTTAACCTGGATAGCTAGTCATGCTAGGTCCAGAATATTTACCATTCTCAACCACACCATTATTTACCATCAGCTAAGTTAGTGGGTAAATACATGGTATAAGCGAAAAAATTTAAAATAATATTCGAAAAATTTTGAATTTCCCGCCATAGACAAACACCACCTGGATGTAACTCAGAAAATAGTTCTAGACCCTCAAATTGAACAATAAATTACTTTAATCCGAGCTAATGCATACAAAGCCACGAGCATAAGCTAGTGCTATTATAAATCAGGCGGGTCATGATTTATCACGAATTTATAAGTACTGTCCTAATGTTGTGAAATTTCAAATGATTCAAACGAGAGAAAACTTACTGAAATAGAGGCATACAATCAAATCAAGCGTTTAGTAGTATCATAACCAAGTATCGATGGTGTGTAATTATAACTTACTTTGCTTTTCAGTGCCTTTCTTTTCACTCAAGAATCGCTCACATTGCTGAATACACCAGCAAAGTTCCAGTTGAAATTGTCTCATCGATTCCTCAGGGTCTACATTGTCTGGACCGTCTTTTTCTTTCTTAAGAGGTTTCTGCATAGAGCTGGTTTTCCCTTTTGGGTGTAACTTCGTCGCTTTCGGCATTATGTATATTTAAATTTCGATTTTAATGCGAGCAATTACGGTTTTTCGTAAACCACGTTATGTTTTGCTTTTTGACAATCAATCGATGCCACTTGCCAAGTTGCCAGTGACACCTAACGGGCATAGACTAAATTGACTCGAGATTTGGGTACGCTCTTACGTTCAGCTTTGAAATAAAATATTGTTCATGACCATATTGCATTTATTTGAAGAGCCTAAAATATTATATTTTTATGATTAATAAAATGCATGTCTTGAAAAGGGCTCATCTTAATAAATTTTAAAGAATTTAATGTTTGTGGCAGTATAGAATCGCGACTATTATTCCAATTAAATTATAAAATTGGGTCTGTAAATTATTTCTGCATGCTTATTGAGTGAACGAATTTCAGGTTTAGAACAAAACTTTCTGCCAACCAAATATTTTAATTTTTCTTTTTTTTTTGGGTTTTCTGTATAAATGTATTTAGTTCTAGTATAGTTGTTTTTTATGCCCGATAGGGAAGCATTTGACCACAATCTCATCTGATGGAAATTTAGTTTTAAGGGATATAGGCAATGGTGCCGATTCTGTTGTCCAGAATTAGACTAAACTAGTCTAAAATTAGTTTTAGTCCTGCTTTAGTCCAAAACCTATTCAGAAAATGCAAGATTAGACTAAAATTAAATTTGACAGGACTAAGTTAGTTTAGTTACTCTATTTAGTGAAAATGACCAAATTCTTATTCTGATGTTCTGATGTTTTACGTCAAATTAAGGCTAAAAATAGAAATTTTAAACTCAAATTAGTCTGTATGAAAAAGGTCTGGATTATTTTTAATGTGATCTTATACTTGAAAGAATAACAAGTGCAATTTATGAAGCAAATACTGACCTACAAAGTCGATAATGGAGGAATATGTAATTGCGGCTCTTGTGAATACAATTCAATTTGGTTGCTGTCAAAATCAATTTTAGTCCTATCATTTCAACTTTTAAATTAAGCTCAACGTAAAATCAGAATAGCGTTTAGGTATTCTTTGACTAAAATTAGTTTATTTTTAGTTTAGTTTAGTTCGGTGCTCAACAGAATTAGCACCAATTATTATTATTATTTTTTCATATTTTCTGGATTCTATTTGGGTCTTTGTATGATAGTACTACTTAGTGCTTCTGACTGTCACATGTCACTATAAAAAATATTGTTATTGACCGTCTCAAGGACCATCACCATCAATGAAAAATATTTTCGTCACGAATGCTTACCGGAAGTTAGCATCGATGAATGTCAAATGTCAGAAATGTGTCACGCAAATCATAGATAAATAAGATGCACTTGAGCGCCTTCCTCAAATGATGTAACGTGCTAAAATTGTGAACCAAAACACTAACCTCAAAACCTACACAGATAATTTGAGATTTCACGAATTTAGTATGCCGCTTGGAAAATTTGGAAAAATTACTCTTTCGTGGTAATTATATATACATAACACATCATATAATTTCCAGTTGCAATATTGTATCCCTGTGGTGAGCTCTTTCTGTTAAATATTGCGAAAATATGAACCATTTATTTATATTTTCTATCGTTATATGTTACTTAAATCTATTGTAATACGTTCCATGTAAGTAAGTTCTTCTACTTGAAAATATAAACGTGATTATTTATTATGTCAAACGAAAAAAATGTCAAAAACGTATCATGACCAAAATTTGTAGGTACTTATTTTAGTGGGTCTTTTTCTTCTACAAATATATTATTTTATGTAAGCTCCGTAGTCAATCGAAATTTTATTCTTACTTCGTACCACAGAGTACTTTTCTATATACTGGAATCGTACGTACTTGTAATTCAGTAGATGTTTTATTTTTTAATATTTATGTAAATTTCAAAAGCTTGTGTAGAAAAAAACATTTCATAAAATTTTATGTTTCAGGTTCGTAGTGACAGTATCCAGTCTCTCTCTGTTTGTGGTGGCCAAGAATCAGATAAATGGGCAGCGTCTAGAGAATATGAGAGTTCGTGATCGCATGCGAAGATCCAATCAGGGAGAATACGAAGACGTTTACAGAAGACTGTGAGCTAAGAAATGTAATCGTTATTTATTTACTAATACATTAAGAAAAGAAGCAAAAAAGTTACTCGCAAATTCTCGCTCAATGTAATCAATGATTTGAATACCGTTTCATGTAGTCAGTATGCTGAATGCAATAAAATCAAATACAAATTTTCCAACCTAAGTTGTTTCATGGCAGGGCACTGTTTGTAAACAAAGGTGTCATATTACTAGGAGGCAGCGTTATTTCCAATATTTTCAGTATGCCTAGTTGGTTTTATTGGATTCATGAGTCAAATAACAACATTTCATGTTGAATGTTTCGGCAGAGAAGCCTCACGGTTACATCCTTACCACTTGTGTCAGTGTAAGATCACACTTCTACGTAGGAGTTAGGGTGGCTAGGCTTACAGCCGGCAGGGGAAAAGTATTATACAACTCAAAACTGTTATTAGTTAGTTATGCCTTACCAACCCCAGTTTTATGGGTGAAGTGAACACTCTACGTACATATCTGTCCTATCTGACTGCTATGTTCTCATCTCACAGAATTATCTCTCATTACGCATGACTCAGGCATCTTATTATTCTTATTCAATATCGGGTGTTAAGGCTTGCACTGATGTCCCGCTTGGGGAGTATTGTGCATTTCCTCCTGCCAGGAACTACCCCATCCACCCCAGATCCTTAAAATA
This sequence comes from Lomographa bimaculata, assembly GCA_948107665.1. Taxonomy (NCBI): domain Eukaryota; kingdom Metazoa; phylum Arthropoda; class Insecta; order Lepidoptera; family Geometridae; genus Lomographa; species Lomographa bimaculata. The sequence continues at coordinate 7,541,184 of OX403610.1, read as the reverse complement.
ACAGAATGTGGTTTTTGGGTGCTGGCATAACTGTTCCAGTGGTGAAGTTGTTGTATTTGTATTTGATTTCTGTGAGTCTTTATGTTTTGTGGAATGTTGCTTTTTTTTTTTTTTTATGATATATAGGCAAGCATTTGACCACTATCTCACCTGATGGGAAGTGAAGATGCGGCCGAAGATGTGACATGCTTGCATGTTGCTCTAGCATTCCAGTGTTGGCTCTTATTTCTTCAGTGACAGCACAGACTCAGGCATTGTACTTTCAGCTAGTGCTGTTGGGTTTAGGTCGTGCACATTTTTATTTAATTAATGAGTCTCCAATGTTTTATGGTAGCATTCCCTAGCAGAGTTGATATCAGGCAGGCTGGTCAGAAAACTTAAGCTTATAATTCTATTCAATGTGGTTTTAAGAAAACACGTTATTTGGAACATACTTGAAGTGGGATCAGGGCAGAAAATTGATGATTTAACAATCGCCACATTTACTTATATGTTACTTATAACTAATTACAGAAATCAACAGCTCGTGCACAATGGCTGTCCCAAACTTGGACCCAGCAAAGCTGCAGCTTGTGCAGGATTTGGAGATTGAGATGATGTCTGACATGTACAACCGGCTAATTGGAGCGTGCCACCGGAAATGCATACCTATCAAGTACCATGAGCCGGAGCTTGGTAAGTGTTACAATTTTTTTTTATGATTGTTAGGCAAGTATTTGACCACTGTCTCAACTGAGGAAACCGATTATGTGGCAATCAATTAGTTTAGATATAAAAATGACATAAGCAAAATTGTGGTGGCATTACTATAGAAATGCTGTGAATGTGAAGTTCTAATGGTGCTGTCAAATTAAGCCTTCTAATCAAGTCACAATTAAAAATCTTATAAAAGGCTTCTCGGTAGCCCATTTTCTCGGGCTCGTCAATCTTACCCTGTACTGAAATACAGCAATAGATCACCACCCTCAAATAGAAAAATCTGTCACTATAATCCTAAAAAATTATATACAGGCAGCTATCCTTCAAAACCAATAATTCCAGGTGTGTTTACTATCCTTAACCACATTATCACTTACCATCAGATGAGATTGTTGATGAACAATAGTCAACTACGCAACAGGCAGTTCATGGGTGACAAAAAGTATGGCCTTAGCCTTTGTAGCATGCTTACCAAACTACAACAGGTAGCTCAGTGCTGCCTTAACTTAAATTCAACTATTTCTATCTATATTCTCTTATTACAGTAATGATGCGCAAAGTTGTTTAGGGCCCAAGGCAGGTGCTTTAAAGTACTTGAAGCTGCATACATAAAGTGTGAAGACTAGGCCTCCTGATGACCATATTACTCTCTATTTGCTCTTTTGATCTAGATGGTTCTTCTCGAGATGGCTTTTAGAATTAACTCGCATGGGTGCCTCCTTTGGTCCCATGTGAATCAACGATTTTGAATTGGACTAACTTATTCTATGTAACATTTTAGGTAAAGGCGAGTCCGTCTGCCTCGACCGCTGCGTCGCAAAATACCTGGATGTGCACGAACGCATTGGCAAGAAGCTTTCAAACATGTCACAGGGAGAAGAAGACCTAACTAAAGTCAACATCCCCGATAAGAAATAGAATGGTGTGCGTTACTTGTAGTTAATATTTCAATTCTAAAAAGTAAACTGCCTGTATTTTAAATGTTAGTTTGAAAGGAAGTTATTAGACCTCAATCAATTTATATTCTCTTACTCACTTACTTACTACCTCAAATTAATTTATATTCTCTTACCAAAAAGGTTAAATTAATATACTAAATATTGCTTTATTTTCTATAGTTTTGGGTTGGTATATCCATACGTTAACAAATTTGAATGATTCGTTTGAATGGTTTCAAGAGAGTATGCCTAGTTTGGTCGGATGAAAAATAATGAATGGTTTGGAGATATTGGTTTAGTTATTAGTTTTTTTTCAACAAGTTTCCCTCAACTATAAAGTAATATTAAATAGATGCACATAGGTTTTAATTGTGAAACCAAACTATAGACCACTGATTTTGTAAAAAAAATTGTGGCAATTGACATAAGGGTCGATTGGCTATATTTCCTAAAACTAAATTGAAACTATTATATATACGTTTATACTGCACAAGAAAGTTACCTACAAGCCACAAGCTTAGGTAATTTAACTTAATAGTTCCTGTTATGATATTGAAATATTGATTATAAGTTACAAACTACTATATTATTATAGATATTTAAAATAAATGAAAATATACCTCACAAAGTCTGGAATTCTATGATTCCGTGTTTCGCGTTCAACAGCTATGGTCAGATGCATTTTGTTATTTTTAGTATGGGCGACTTATTTTTAGATTGAGTAGTGAATGTTAATTGTTGGAAAATAAAATAAATTAAATTAACATTATGTCGTTTATTTCAAAACATTCAAATACTAAATTTAATTCTAGACTAAAAAAAATTCCTATAACTTCTGACTAAAATATACTAAGATTAGCTAAAATACTTTCTTTGTTTTGAGCGAAACTTCGAAATTCCCGCCGTACATAGGTTTATAACTCCTTATTAGTCGGCTGATAATTACTATGTGCGCGCAGAAAAATAACACGCTCATTATCCAAATGTAAAGGAAAGCTTCTTGGCATTTGAACTCGAGGAGATACGCGTGGAACAGCCAAGCGGCCTGAGGAGTCACCCACATCACAACTAACACCACAGCCTCCGTGAAACGGATCTTGAAACTGTGTACCACCAACGGCAGCAAAGACAAATACCAGATAAAGTACTGCGATGTCATAACACTGTTGAAAGCAACCAGCACAACCGTCTGGCAGAACAAACAGAAAGGCAACGTTTTAGCATCGCTACCGAGAGTCAAACTGAGCACGAACAGAATAGCTAACTCGAGGAATTGCACCATGGATTTCATTATATCGAATTGAAAATCATCCATCGTCAAATACGAGTAGTAGAACAACACTGAGAAGTTATGCTTCGTGTCTTTCCGAAACAGATGGTAAATATACGTTTCGAAAGCGAATTCATAACCATATAGAAAGTACATGCCGACTGTAAGCATAATCACGGTGACAATACAACTCAGAGCTAAGGCAAACTGATTTTTAGAAGGCAACATCATAAGCAAGACATTTTTGAACGTAATGTCGCGCATTTTAAAGTTACCAATACTGATATACATGGGAAAGCTAAAGAATAACGGATACAAGCGCAAGTGTATCGAAACTCCGAGTAAAATCCCAGATAACACGTATTTTCGAAAAGATTTCATCGCGTCCGCTTGTAAAAAATATATGGAGAGAATTATAAAGAAACATGGCAAGGAGTCTGCGTTCCCTCTGGTAGAAATAGCAATACTCATTGGGTTATAGAGCCATAATAACGCGCAACAAGTAGAAATCGAACTAGAATGTTCTTTATTCCTCCATCCCAATCGATAATTAACTAACTTCTTAACAGCGACAGTTATAAAAATGTCGAAAACAGTGAAGAGTATTTTACCGAATTCTTTGCAAAGGAATATGTTGGGGAGTAACAGGTATGCGATGAGAGGGGAGTATCTATATGTATGCCGTTTGTATGGTGACTGCCCGCTGTATACGTGCCTAGCTGCATCTGTGAACACTTTGTAATCTACATCTGTGTACGAAACGTCGAAATTTTCATCGTGGTAGTTCGCATACAATATCAAAGCGAGCCGAATGAATGTACCTATCACCAGGTGGAATTTCAACGGAAGGCTAACGAATGTTTTCAGTCTATCCATGTTAAAGCCTAGTTTTCATGTTCTTCGCGGCAGAATGCAGGCAAGCGTTGAATTCTTGGAATTCTTTCGAGCAATCGTTTTTATTCACCGAGCCCTCTTTTAGTAAAACGCAGCGGGCGTAGAGGGTAGCCTGTTTGGAGCACTGAGCGAAAACTAGTGGGTACTTCGCTAATCTCGCTTTAGCTTTGTGCACCGATTCCATAGTTCGCCTTGGTTGATTTCAAGGCTTGCCTCTGTAGAGTTGTCGGCGGTTCCGCGAACTCCTCCGCCTCTCGAGCTCTAAAGAAAATATCGTAAATCGGCTTTGAGAAGAAGATTCCCAATGCTGCGATTGTGAAGGTAAGTTGAAACGTCTTCGGGTACTTGTATATCCAACTTCTTTGACCAAGTGTTGTGCTTGTTTTGCCACGACGATTATCCATGTCTTGCTGAAAACAGAAGTACAGTTCTAAGTTCTTTTTTATTTATTTTTAATAGCCCCACACTTGTTGACACAATCACAACCAAAACCGTACAAATATTCCTTGAGAAAACTTGTGTTCCAATAAATATCAAAGGTACAATATGGAAATTTTCCGTTATGCATCACAATTTCGGCGTGCCATCATTTGTCAAATGCTCTCAAAAAGCAGGAAAAAATAAAATAATGAAAAAAAAAATTGAAGGAATACTTAACATAATCATAGTTACATAGGGTCAAGTGTAAAGTGTGGTTGCGACATGTATCTCTAATGTTGAGTGTAAACAAAAATGATGAAGATGTTGAAGCCGAAATGAGCCTGATGGAATAAAGGTTAAGTCGTCGACTTGATTTAACCTCCGTGTCCGTGTCGATGCAAAGCTGGCAGTCAACATGAGCCTAAAATCCTAAATCTTACAGCCAAATAATTTAAACACAAGCAAAGCTTTAAAGAAAACCGACTTCACCGCTATATTTTCGGAACCCTTCATCTCATTCAATGAGTTATATAAGCATTATTGAGTTAACTCAAAAATGTAGTCCCATTTAAATTTGATCACACACATGATCCTACTGGTCAGATCTTGATCAAATTCAAATGAGACAACATGGAATACTACTTATAAAAAAAAAAAACGGTTTACCTAGAAAGAAGTTATGAGGTAACTTAAAAAAACAGTCGAATTGAGAACCTCCTCTTTGTGAAGTCGGTTAAAAACGTTATGAAGATGTTGAAAGCTTACCCTGAAAATTAGGAGGCCTGTCTGAAACAGGTCCAAATTTCCTCGGCTCTAGGTCGTAGCCGGAACACACGAGAGAGTTAGGCTTGTGTTTGATGCAACACTGGCGCATCGCTTCGAACACTCGCTCGCAACGGGCCTCTTGATACCCTTGTTCTGTGAGAAAAAAGAACGGCAAGTTTTAAGTAAGCATCAGTTATAACGTTTTATTGATCGAGCGAAGCGAGATCTCTAAGTTGACTTGGGTCGTTCAGCACTTTGTCCGTCCGTCCTTCTGTCAGAGGCATAGCGTCTAAACCATATAAGCGAATGACTTCAAATTCTCATAGAATATGTAAAACTACGGCCCAAAGCCAGAAATGACATTTAAAATTATATAAATGAAAATATTAAGGGGCTCCCTACATGCTGCCCTACAGGGGCATACATGTAAGTGGGGAGCAAAATATTTTTTATTTTTTTACCTACCCTTGTGGGGTATCGTTAGAAAGGGCTTGACAAGTAGAGTACGAAATCGGAAAATAACATATACCTTTTTTTTTTTTTTTTTTTTTTTTTTTTTTTTAATAATGAATGCATTTATTTACCTTACAAGATAAGTCCACAAAACAATGTAGGTACACTATTACAAAGTTACTTTGTTTATATTCTAATAGTCACGGGACTTGTATTGCAAGGACTGGTGCCTGAAGTAGGCGTAAACAGCCTGTATCACAGGTCACCAGGCCCCACTCCACGGATTTCCATATAACTATACAATAATAGTTAAAAAAAACAATATAACTATGTACTTATAAAATAAAAACATAACACAGAAGTTAATACAAAGATGGTATCATAATATTTTTTTAAATCATTTGTAGGTAGTTACACTATTGGTTACCAGTTGCAAGGTGTGTGGTGTTCATGTAACAGTGTTAGTGTGCGTAAGTGTATGCGTGAGTGAGGATTGTGACTGTGTGGGTTTTGTTCGAGTGAAGATATGTAAGGATGTGTACGTGAGTATCGTTCGGATGCGTGTGTAATGTTTTGTTTGGATTCTAAGTAGTGTGCATTGCGCCATTATCGTATGATATTGGTATTTGGTGTGTGCGTCAAGTGTAGTGTAGTCAAGGAGATATACGCTCGTTTTATCAAAGGTGTGAGGCAGACTAAGTGTATTATTAATGGGGTGTAAAATTAATAGTTATTTGAAGCTCAAATTTTAGCCGTTTATTTATTTTTATTATCTTTTTTTTTTTTTTTTTTTTTTTTTTTTTTTTTTTTTTTTTTTTTTTTTTTTACCTATTTTGCCCCGGGGTCTATCTCAAAAACGGCTTCACACTGAACGCTGAAACTTACGTATAATATCCGTTACTCGTATATCCTGTACTTGAACAACAAATACAGAAATCAAATAATTATTATATAGAAAATAAGTTATAAGCAAGTAACGAGTTCTCAAAAGTTTTTCTCTATGATGCAAAATGTAGGCGCGAGATCTTAGTTCGGCGCGAACGACTATTTTTTAAAGTTTTCGTGAGTTTGATAATTTATTTACGACGATATAGAGGTGATCGCAGGACCTGGATGCGATCAGGGCAAAACAGAGGTGGCACAAGGGTGAGGAGGCTTTTACCTGCAGTGGGTCGATACAGGCTGATGGTGATGATGATTGCTTGGCTCACGATCTAGCGTCGACTCTTGCGACCTAGGTTTTGGGGATGTCCGATCCACATCATCAGGCGAGTTCACGACGGAAGGTCACGTTCGTAGTGAGCCGTTACCTTGACGATGGGGATCGGACATCCCCGAAACCTAGGTCGCAAGAGTCGAGAGCCCTATCCTACTAATATTATAAATCCGAAAGTTTGTGTGTAAGTGTGCAAGTATGTAATTATGTTTGTTCCATCTTCACGCTTTAACGGCTGAACATAGGATTAACACATAGGCTACTTTTTAACATGATCAACGCGAGCAAAGCCGCGGGGCATGGCTAGTAAGCGATTAATAATCAATTAATTTATGATTTTGATTGTGATAACTACAAGAATATCAATATTCAGTAAACACAACCTCAATCCAGTTATTTGTAACCGGTTAAGCTGTTACCACTAAATACATGTCCAATATAGTGGGCGTATGCTGTATCAAAATTACTGAACGTCGCGTCGCATCGATTCTAAACTCTAACGCTTTACATTACGACCTAAAAAGCAAACAAAAGGCCCATGTGATGGCACGTTGATACACGCAGTTCGTAGGTCTTCATTATTGATTGTTGAATGTAATATTCTGGTGATACTGAGCTGAGTCATAGACAAGTCAATATAATAACTATATCAAGCGCAAGTACGGTCGTGTATGGAGTACTGTGGCCATCTCTGGGATGGATCCGTACCAGCTTGAAGGTCTTGAGTCTATTGACCGACGAGCAAAAAGACTCATTGGCGATAATAAGCTAATTGAGCAGATTGCAGAGCCTCGGTCACAGACGTATGGTCGCAAGTCTATCGGTATATAGAATACCGATAGACTTGCGACTTGTTACGTACGTTTGCATTTTGGAGAGTTTCCGCAGGAATTGAATTACATGAGTTAATTCCACCATGCCATCTAACAAACAGATAAACTGTCAAACGTCATACATTTATGGTTGACATATCTCCAGTTCGCTCGAAGCGTTTTACTTCTACGTTCATCATCCGAACATCTTGTTTTTACTATGGTACAGCGGAGGACGTGTACTCATTGACTGCGTCATTTTTCCCCGAAGGGTTTAATCTGGGTGTCTTCAAATCAAGAGTGAATAGGTATCAGGTGAGATAGTGGTAAAATGCTTGCCTATTTAGCATTAAAAAAAATAATTAAACGCAAGCAAAGCTTAAAAAACCGACTTCACCGATTTATCTTTGGAACCTTGATCAGATTTAATGTATTAAACATGTATTATTGACGATAACTCAAAAACTAGAGTTCAGATCTTGATCAAATTTCAATGGGACCACATGAAAAGCACCAGCTTTCAAATAACAAAATAATCATCAAAATCGGCTCACAACGAAATAAGTTATGAGGTATCTTTTGAAGACGGTTAAAAACGAGAACATCGTCAATGTAGTCTACAGAATACGTATTATTGACGATATTTCAAGAACTACTGATCAGATCTTGATCAAATTTTAATGGGACCAATTGGAAAGCAACATATTTTATAATTAAAAAAAATTATCGAAATCGGTTCACGTGGAAAGAAGTTATGAGGTAACAAAACACATAAAAAATAAACAGTCGACTTGAGTACCTCCTCCTTTTTTGTGCAGTCGCGTAAAAAGTGAACTTACTTTTATTTGATACTTTTTCGTTATACATATAATAAGACTAATTATATGGTTCATCATCATCATCATCATCAGCCTGTATCGACCCACTGCAGAGTATAAGCCTCCTCACCCTTGTGCCACTCTCCTCTGTTTTGCGTTGATCGCATCCAGGTCTTTCCTGCGATCATCACTATATCGTCGACCCATCGAGCAGCTGGTTTGCCAACGGCTCGCTTGCCTTCTCTCGGTATCCACTCAGTCAGGGCTCTACTCCACCTACCATCACCTCGCCTTACCATGTGTCCGGCCCATCGCCATTTGAGTCTTGCAATGCGTTGACCCACATCACAGACTTTGGTTTGTCTCCGGAGTTCCGTGTTACGGACTCGGTCTCTTAGGCTGATGCCAAGCATGGCGCGCTCCATAGACCTCTGTACGACTCTCATTCTGTGCACAGTCTCCTTTGTGAGCGTCCATGCTTCGGCACCGTAAGTCATAGTGGGTAGAACACATTGGTTAAAGAGCTTGGTTTTCAGGCATTGCGGTATCTTTCGAGCCCTAAGTACGTCCTCGAGTTTACCAAAAGCGGCCCAGCCTAGCTGTATTCTTCGGGAAATCTCCTTATTGCGATGCTCTCTACTAAAGGACAAACAGTGTCCTCTCTACTAAAGGACAACAGTGCCAATTATACGATTATGTAAGTTTATCACAGCTTTATCAAAAGTATTGAACATTTTGGTGAGAATGGTTGCTAAACAACTTTAAATCATTATAGATTCTTGTCATCGAAATGAAAATAAGATAAGATAAACCTAAATGTGATTATCTAATGCATATTCAATGATACCCCAGTTTACACAGTTCGTCGACTTTATTTATCACAAAATGGCGTCGGATAGCCGCCATATTGAATTTCGATTATTATCATGTTTCTAAAGACTAGTTATTAATGATGCCCACGCGTTTGGTCTTTAGAGCACCACAAAGGAACAAACATACACGCATAGGCTGATAAACATTTGACAACAACTCTTCACTTTGCGTCCCGCAGTCGGGTAAAAAAAATGAACATTGAGTAACTTCACTAAGTGATCTTCAATCCAGTTTTCCCCGGAAGTTTATATTAAAACTAGTCCTAGGTATCTTAGAAAGGTAAACTCGCGGAACGCCCCATTCGCATTTGGTCACGCAGTCGCAAAAAGTCCCATTAATAGTAACTATATAATATTCATTGTACGTACGAGGTACTTATGTTCGATTTCAAGTATGATCATAGGAGTTTCCTTGTAGTTTCTGAAAATTCATGATTTATCATCTGAACACATAAAATTATATATTAGCGTAGTCATTTGTCCTGCGTTTGGTTTCCGATTGTAGGTATTAGACCTACAATACTGTGAATAGTAATTCACAAATATTATTATTTATTTACTTGTGCTGAGGCGCGTGCGTACGGCCGCACACATACAAGCCGCGTTTGGTACCACTCTATCTAGATAACATACTTATTTGTTTCTACTATGTTAGTAATCTCTACATAGTCTAAAACAAAATTGCTTTTTGCATCTGTCTGTCTGCTCCTTTACCATACAACGAATTTTGATACGGTTTTTACCATCAGTTGGATAATTTTTCACGGAAGGCTTATTGATCGAGCGAAGCGAGATCTCTAAGTTGTCTTGGGTCGTTCAGCACTTTGTCCGTCTGTCAGAGGCATCTACCATAGAAGCGAATACTTAAAGCTGAAACTTACGTATAATATCCGTTATATCCTGTAAACAACAAATACAGGAATCAAACAATCACCTATTATGTAAAAAAAAAAGTTATTAGCAAGTAACCTCAAAGTTTTTTCTCTATGAGGCAAAATGTAGGCGCGAGATCTCAGTTCGGCGCGAACGACTAGTTACTTAGGTTTTATTATATATAATATATATCATTTTTATGTAAAGGTTTTAGTATGTAAGCCATGTAAATTTGTTCTTTCTACCTACGAGCTACGTATATAAACTTAATTAGGTATATTATACCTAATTAAGTTTATATACGTATGTAGAAAGAACAAATTTACATGGCTTACACACTTAAACCTTTACATAAAAATGTTGTACTAGAGAATTGTAATTCTTCTAAAATCCTAAAGAAAACTCCGCGATGGCATATCTCTATATATTATTTCGGTTCACAGTAACCATTTCACTTATCAAAAAAAAAACTTGCGTCGTTATTTGCTGTTGTTTATAAAGAAATTCTATAATCAAAGGCTTCACATTTCTCACGTCTTTTCAACCGAATTCGAAAGAGGAGGTTCTCAATTCGACAGTACGTATGTTACAACGCAATCAAAGATTTAAATAATGAAAAGCAAGCAAAGCTTAAAAACCCTACTTCACCGCTTTATCTTCGGAACCTTGATCAGATTTAATGTATTAAACATGCATTATTGACTATAACTCAAAAACTATAGATCAGATCTTGATCAAATTTCAATGGGACCACATGAAAAGCACCAGCTTTCAAATAAAAATAATCATTAAAATCGGTTCACAAGGAAAGAAGTTATAAGGAAACTTTTGAAGTTGGGTAAACGAGAACATCGTCAAAGTAGTCCACAAAATAGGAGATAGAAGTCGCTTGAAAAAAGCTTGTAACATATCACCTAATTATATAAACAAAACAGCTGAAAAAATGGTCCAAACAGAAGAAACTGGTCCTCATATCTGGAATCTGGTGCCTGTTCCTGCATTGAGCAAACTGCTTAAAAATATTAGACTAGATATATGTAATATATTTTAAATTAGTTTGAATTTAAAACCTGCTCATAATTCTTAATTATCTCTGTATTCAAGGTCCTATTTTAAATTGAATAAAGAGCCGGTTATGTGTGAATTAAAAGAAGCATAATTCAGCAATTTATACATATATTTTATTAACAATATGATATCGCGATCTTCATCTCAGTTCATAGAGATATTCTTTTTTATACAATATAGTAAAATCATACATAGCTATAACAGAATAATCATAGACTTTATACATAGATGACGTCTCTAATTTACATAAAAAATAATGTATTCATAACAATTCAAAACTGGCTGTGTATTAACATTGAATTACAACAATATTGTTAAAATAGGGATGTTTTACAAATCAATATGTTATTTATAATCTTGTGTCCATTTGAATTGACCAATTTATATCATTGAAAATGGTTATTAAATATTATTTATAATAATAATTTAACTTTTGTGTAACTTACACAACCAGTTTGTTTTACAACTTAACAACTACATAATGTTAAATCTTTACTTCAACCACATTTTTTTTTTAATATACTTTTTACAAAATTAAATACACAGCTTTATTATATGGACCAATATAAGGTAGTTTCATATTGCTGACCAAACTTATTTATCCTATTTTATATTTAGGGGCATGTTCATTTACTTAATTATAGTTATTTTTTATCCCAACATTTTGATAGCAATATAATGGACAAATATTTGTGCATAACAGTGCTGTTACACAATAGAATGTTTGCAGTTTTTATACAAAATCAATATTAGAAAATTGTTTAACATACATCCCGTTGATTTATTTGACTTTCATGTTATATATCAATAGTTTCCTAATAAAAAGAACATAGATTCAATTGCCGCAATGGTGTTCAATTGATCCCAATTGGCTCAAAGGATCTTTGTAAATAGAGAATTGTTCTTTTATTTTACTTTAAAAACCTGTAATTTGAAATTACCAACATAAACTGTCTAATAAAAGACTGTCAAATATATTATGGGTTGGAAATTTGGAATACTAATTAAAATGGCACAAATTTGACAAATTAATTGGGTTCTCTAAAAACTTTGTCATACAGATTTACTCATTGGCAGGACATTTCCTTTTTATACAAAATTATACACAAAAACTTAATTGCCTCAACTTTAACAATGTCAAAGACAAATATTTACAAAATAATTATGTTTGTAATTATTTTTTAATAAGCATTATGTGAATGTTTCAGTAAAACAGTTTTCATTTGATAAGATTAATCACATTGAATATAATTAACGACCCTTCAGATAAAATAACATTTCCATTGACATTACACTGAGTGCTCGATGGTTTGTTATATTTTAACATGAGAATATTGTTATTTTTATATTCTATTCCTGGATTGTATGTGTGGGTAGTCCCGGGGGCCTAGCCAAGTTACATCATTCTCTATCTGAGCACAATTGTAAGCCTTAACATAATACAGTCTATTGGCTACCTAATAAATGTGGCGATAGCTGAGCTTCATATTTTGAGACCATTTCTGAGCCATTTCCCAATACCAATAGAGTTCAGTCTTAAGTGTTAACTGAAAATTAAATGAATACAGAGCTTTGTAGTTAACATTTTAAGATAACAAATTTTAAACCTTTATGCACAAGACTTAAGATCCAGCCTAGCTGATAGATATCATATTATGTAGTAAGAATATGCTGTTTATAACTTCGCTAAGAAGGCTGACGACATCAATTTTCAGTCAACATAAAGACGCCAGAAATGGCTCAAAACCTTCAACGCCACATAGGTCACTGGTGACCGGATCCTGCTCTGAATTCACTACTATGGAGTTTAACATGTTAATATGGTCTTACAATTTACAACAGGGACTAAAAGCAGTCTGTTGACACATGGTGACATGGCAGTACACAATAAAGGTCTGCTTTTTGTGTCATTAACAATATTCAAGGCTTTAACAATGAAAATTAATATTTTGAAGCGCATGTTTGATTTTTTTCCATCTTACCTGATTCGTTTCCAAACTGAGTATGCAATATACATTTACATGTCATTTAAATATGCCCCTTAATCTCATATAAATTAATGTCAGTTTTATTTATATAGAAAACTAAACATGGATACTTTTAATATAATCATGATCTATAGCAAACTATATTTACATACTGTTTGCTGTTTACTTAATAATATTGTTTGATAGATATATGTTATTACTACAGCCATTTATTTTCAAATTACACATAAAGTGACTGCTGAATTCCCAAAATAATAAAACTTGATATGAAAATGTATTATAAAATAACATGTACAATAAAATTGTTACTGTTGTTTTAAAACAGGATAAGCAGCCATGAGTCGATGACTCAATAATTTGTATTTGAGTCTGTTATCTTAACTTATCTCTGTTATGAGACATCTATTTAGCACAAATTGCTATTTTTTTCAATACTCTATTATTTTTATACACTCCATCTACCTAATGCGTTAAATCAATGTAAAGCCGAAATGATAATGTCTGCGAAATCAGGAGTCTCACCCTTTAAACAACAGTTCTTAAGGTAAACATATAGTTTGTGTCTTCAGCGCTGGTCGTATGGACAGCGCAGGTACATATAGGCTATTGACTCGGACTTGCTTCCACACTTTCTGGTCGGGATAGAACAGGCTTCTCTGCAATTTGAGGCTTTTCAGCTATCACTGGTTTCTCAGCTAGTTGAGGTTTCTCAGTTACCTGAGGTTTCTCAACCACCATAGGCTTATCCACCACTATAGGTTTTTCTACAGGTGACTCATCGATATCATTTGTCGTAGTTTCATCACAATCTGTATCATTTTCAATGTGGGTGTTAGTAAGCTTGTTCGTTATCACATCTGGTTTTTCTTGCTCCATTTCCGACGGACCATTCTGGGTGCCTAAATCCGACATGGCTGGAGAGATAGACCGTTGCATGGCGCTTTCAGGAATGGCGGGAGAAATAGCTCGTGAGTCTTCACTTGATGCACTCAGCTGCCGTGGCATTTGTTGACTTGGATGAGACAGTGTTTGCGGGAGGTGGGGGTTATGTAATGGCAACCTAGATTTATCACTCTTTCTCCATAGAGTAACTTCCTGTTGTTTGAAGTAGCGGCGGTCTTCAGTGTCCATCAAGACAAGGTTAAGGTAGTACCGCACGGAGAACTTATTATTTATATCCCTCATTGTTGGGGTGAGGTCATAACCCGCCAGAAATACCCTGATAGGAATGCTTTCGCCTCTTACAGGAGCACCATCCATAATCTCATATTTAGCAACCGTTTCATTCTCTGTGAATGTATTAGGCCCAGAGCCAGTTGTTTCCCTCTTGATAATAGATATTTCCATGTGTTTGATTTTGATACGGACAAGAAGGAAGTATATTTTTCCTACAATAACATCTTTGAGATGGTACTTAGACTTGTTATATTCAAACTCTATGTGTAGACAGTCTTCTATCCCCACCTCCATTTTGATGGAGTTTAAGGCGTCGGGGTAGCTGCATAGCGTGTGGACAGCGATGTCAACTTCTTTCACGATGTCTGTGAGTCGCCGCACTATCGTAGCGCGCAGGAAATATCGGAGCCGGACATTAGAGCCAGTGTAAACTTCGTACGGCTTTTCGACATTTGCGAACTCAAATTGATATGAAGTGTGCTGCAGCAGGTCTCCGGGACGTGCCAGCTCCTTTACGAGTGATATAAACTCATGATGATTGCCTCTGTCATAAAATAATTCAATCTGACCTATTAGCTCGACCTTGATGCCTTGGTGCTCAAGTTTTGACCCCGGTTTCCTCAGAGTCACATTCACACGCCCAGAAACCGTTTCACCGTCGTAATAGAGCAATAACTTTTCCTTTTTTCCGTCATCCGTTTTCACTTCTGCAACCTTCCGCTTGTCAGCATCATCAAAAACGATTTCGATGTCCGCAGTTTGTCCAAATCCGAAAAAGCTCATTTTCACACTGTTTTGTTACGCGTCTCACCGGAAAGTTTTTACGTGGTTTTCGACAAGCACAGTAACGAAATATTTGAGCAAAACATTGAAAAACGGCGGTGAAACGCCCGCGAATCCGTGTAGGCGATTGAAAGATTTAAGCAAAGATGGCGACCGATTTTTAGTCGGCTGTCTCGGACAGGTTAGTAAATAAAATAATGAAGGAAAAACTTACCAACTAGACATCTTTGGATTTCGCAGGCAAAGTTCTTACAAGGGTCAATCGGCATATATAAAAATTTCACCAACTAGTCAAGAAAACACTTGGAAAATCTTGAAATTCAGTGTTATGTACAGATGTCAAAATATTTGTTATAGCAACATTGAAAAATGTTTCAAGAATCCGAGACATACGCAACATTTAACTGATTTGGAATTTGGATGTAACAATAATAATTACTATTATTACATATTCTACGTAAATATTAATTTTAAATGCGAAGTCAATTTTAAAGTAGACCTGGGACAAAATAGATCTAATAATGGCAACTTAGCTGTCATCTCGGAATAATGAATAGGTTTTTTATTTTCAGGAATCGGTTTTGTATACTACCAAGACTTCTTCTCTTTTTAATGATACTCCACACGCGCTGAAAAAACATATTAAAAATTAACACCCCATGTAAAGCGTTGCGTGTTCAAGCACCTTATTCCACGGGCACCTCCTGCATATTATCCGACAGCGCGATGTAAAGGAGGGTAATGTGTTTATTATATTATTTATTATATCATTTATAACTACCATTTTGAATTTTTTTTCGGGCCATAGCCTTATATTATTATGTATAATGTGTGACAATTTTAAGTAGTAATTATACTTGATTGGCTTAGAAGCTGTTAGCATGCTGTTAGTCACACTGAGAGACGGAAGGACGAACAAAGTGAAAACCGAGTTAGCGTAGAGATCTCGCTTCACTTAGTCTATTATTGATAGTAAAATTAAATATTGAGTAAATATATTGACTGCATAGAGGAACTTTTTATATAGGAAAATTGACTGTCTAGTGTCTATAGAACGACGACCGTGTACGAGACATTATTGCCAACCTTACCAAGAAGAAATTTAATGCCAACCTACAGAAATCTACCAACAAAATCCTTCTTTTCGCAAATGGCGGATATCAAAATTTTTTAACAAAAGCGAACGGTTTCAACTGCGAATATATAGCTTAAAAGTTTGTACATAATCATGGAGATTACTCGCACAACACTCGGAATTGCAGTTGGGTTAGCAGGAACCCTATTTCTTGGATATTGTGTGTACTTTGACCAACAACGTCGCAAGGACCCTCTGTTCAAGAAAAAGTTGAGAGAACGTGAGAAAACAATTTTATTAAACCAGTTGCATCAAACCTACACTAATCTGAATGTTATATAAGTCAATAGGAATCCTGAATGCTCTATTAACTTGCAAACAAAATGCATAGATCTCGTAATAACCTACAAAATAAAATGTTTCAAAGTCATTTTCGGAGCATAATAGAATTATGTCAATTCTCTCTGAGCTCTGAGAAATCGTCCCTATTTCAGTATTTTTTGTTATAAATAGCTATTATCATATATATTGTATCACATAAAACGCACGCAAGGAGTGTTATAGCACTATGAAAACAATACAGCATGTAAAAGTTCCACTATGTTCATTGTGTAACAAGCACAATATCTGAGTATGACATATATAGTTGGTTGGTACCAGGCACTCAAGTAATGCTTCCTTGCTTGTCATTTAAGGTAGTGGGTGGTCCAAATGTCAGGATTATTTATTACAATGGTGACACCCATAAAACCCTACTAAATGGTCATCTGTCCAAACAGTGGCCTGACTAAGCAATCAACCAGGAGAACTGCACTACGCGTGTCACTTCACTAATAACACATTCCTGTAGCATTAGAACAAAAAGATTATCTAAGATAAGTTTTGCATCATTAGAACAGCCCATATGCTTAGTTGGCTCGGCATTCAACTTCTAAGCTCCATTCAACTGGGGTTTGATTCCTGACCCTGGCAGGAACACAATTTTTCTCCCCAAGGAAAATTTGTGTTTCTGATTCTGGTTGTGATGCATGTGCGAGGTGAAAAAAATTGTTTAAGTAGTTAACTTTACTAGACAAGTTAGCAGATTGTGTCATTTTAATAATTTTTGTATAAAAATACCTTTCTTGAAAGTTTAGGGCTTTTGTCAAAATAAAATGGACTGTGAACTAATAAATAGGAGTCATGGATTATTTATATGTTACCAAAGTTACCATATTCTTAGTTGCTCACAAACTTTCAAACTGTAGGTAAACATGGCTAGTAAAAGAAAATCACTCTGTATTGACGAAAATGTATGCGCAATATGCTGATATGCGCAATAGTAACGGCAGAGAAGATAAATCATGCTTGCAGATGCTTTGGATTTAGTCACTCTACCGTGTCCACAATACGGAAAAATAAAGAAAAAATTATCCAAGCAGAGAATGACGGGAAGTCTTCCAAAAATTTAAGAAACCTGTGATATTGCATGAAATATATTGTGGCTGTTACACAAAGTCTAGCCGGATAATCTTTGATTTTTTATGGTTTTATTAAAATTTTGTGAAAAAGCACCTCAATAAAATAAAACAAGCTGAATAAATAATTTGTATAGTAACTCTAGAATATATACATATATGAAATAACTTTCACAGTGTTTTGATGTATATAATATTTTTTTAATGCCGAGTAAAACATGTTTTCACAAAGTCACGCATTTTAGGAGACATTATCCCTTAAGTGGCATGTAATGTAAATATGAGCATCTGCATGCGTCACATTGCAAGTGTTACCAGACGTGTCAGTATCACTTTCATTATAAAAACCAAACTGAAATTTACTGATATCCAATTGAAGTGTTACATGTTGTATTTATTGCTGAACAGTTTTTCTACGACAGTATGATGTATCTATAGCAGTATTTTACTAGAATTCATGCTCTACATTGTTCCTGGTCTTTCATTACTGAAGCAATAAATAATGTGGTAGGAAGAAATAAATAATTTTATTGATTTTATACGATTACATAAAATTTTGTTAGCATGTAACAAAGATAGTGTTTTTTTTTGTTCTGTCTTTTTTCCTACAACACAAGTTGGAGGGCTTCGCGGGTTTTGAACTTTTATTAAGATGCAATGGGCCTCACTGAGCAACATGCATTTCTAGTAATTTGGTATTTTAATGTTTTTTATTGTATTGTTTGATGGTGTGAAGTTATTTTTTGTTATGTTGTGTTGTGTCAAAATCTTTTTTTTTTTTTTCCTTTTTTTGTGTCTGTCTGTTGGATGCATATGAAAGACGTGTCTGGCCCATGATGCCAGTCTTATATAATCTTCATGAAATAACTAATCATCATGAAACTAATAAATCATTTGTTGCAGGCAGACAAAAGGCCCAGCAGAGCTCCAATCGCTCACACACTCTGGGCGGGCCCTTGCCTGACATGAGTGACCATGAGGCCATGCAGAGGTTCTTCTTACAGCAGGTAATGAATGCTATTCTATTTCCTAATATGTTTACTATACTTCCAATGTAAAGAAATGTTGTGTTTGAACTGCCCCAAACTTTTTTTTTTGTGTTTTACCTCATAAATTTACTTAGTTGGGTTAGAGCTGAAATGTTTACTTAAAACCCTTTTATTTCAGATCCAACTGGGTGAAGAGCTTTTAGCTGCGGGTGACCTCGATGCGGGTGTGGAGCACCTCGGCCAAGCTGTGGCGGTGTGCGGACAAACGCAGCAACTGCTCAGTGTGAGTACTCTACTGTGGATCAATACAAAATAGAATAATTGTAAGCCAATAATAGCACAATGGTAGATGCGGTCCCTGATTGGGTGGTCGAGGTCCAATGAAAAAGTGTATCAATTCAAAATCGTTTTTTTTTTTGGCAGGATAATCATTTGACCACCTTCACACCAGACGTAAGTGATTATGTGGCCAACGATGAAGAATACTTGTCTATAAGATACCTATTCAGTCTTCTACACTTCTTAGACTACAAGATTTTACCATTAATAGTGAATAAATAGACGGGCAATGAGTTTCACTCCGTCTTTGAGAGCCAGTTATTTTTTTATGCTCGAAAGGCTAGCATTTGACCACAATCTCACCTAATGGAAAGCATAAACGACAATGGCCTAATTCTAAGCACACATTATCAACAAGGTGATACATTGGTCAAATGCAGGTCTATTGAACAATTGTATTGGTGTTCCTGGCAGCTGTCAAAATTACAAACAGATGTTGCTTCCACAGTTTAAAAAAGATCAGTTATAATAAAATTTATTTAACTCCAGGTCCTCCAACAAACGATGCCTGCACCAATCTTCCACCTGCTTCTGAAGAAACTTCCCGAGGTGTCGGAGAGGCTCCGGGCCTCCATGAAGGCCAGCGGCAATGTGCTACAGGAGGAGGATGTTGAATAAACAACCACATGTTTGATACAACTGTTATAGTGACATAGAAGTTTCCTCTCTGCTCTCATTGATGTTGTCTTGGAGCTGATTTTATGGCCCTTTTGATGCTAAATGTGTTAATGCTTCGATGCTCGAACAACAGAATTGAAATTTCTCCATTTGTGGATATGCAACCTGTGAATTGAGAATGATATAATCCAATATCAAATCTCCCCATTTTTTTTAAATACAACATATTTGTATGCTTGCGAGTCCAACTATTCAGTTTAGAACTTCTGGAGGAAAAACTTCGGCTAATCGCACAACACGGTGCCCTCTAGTGGAGGCATAGCTTATCTTCCTCGAGGGCTTCGGCATTTAAGGACTACCTTCCTACAAAAATCTATTCTAGACATTCATTATGAGTAGAGGAAGCTAAAATTATGCATAAATAATAATATTTATTCTCGGAGGATGTCAAAATTAGCTGAAACCAAAGTTCAACAAATTAAGGAACGTAGGACGTCCTCGGAACAATGTTAACTCAATCAGTCTCGGATATTTTCCAGGTATTTATTATTTTTTATTGTGAAGTACTTCATTAACAAGAATAATTTTGTTATATTTTAGTACCGATTATCGGCTTAATAGGTATTAGCTAAGTTGTAGTATGATCAGATTGTGTTTGGAATGAATGGTTTGATTGAAGATAATATTATTAAAATATTTAATACAATAACAAATAACATGCGCATCTTGTAATAATTAAGTGCTCAATACCAACCCTAATCCAAATTATTATTTTTTCTATGCAGTCAGAAATTTACTGTAAACATATCAAAATTGTTATTGGGAATCGTTATGCATAATTTTTTTTGTTAATGTCATTTCTTTTTGTTTTTAAAATGCTGCATTAGATGATCTTAATTGATGTTGTTAATTAAACATGACATTGACAGAGTTGCGGTGTAAACAGTGACATTTTATTGTTGGTAACATTTTCAATTTGAAAATGAATGGGAGCTTCGCACAAACCAAACAAGAAATGTATGTCAATAGCAAAGTATTTTGTAATGACAATATTGAAGTGATCTTTGTTATTGTAAATATGCTGTTTGATGTGCCTTAGAAATTGAAATGGCATGGAAAGAGATGCATGCATAACTTGTTAAAAAGAGCATTGTATTTATATTTCTGTATCTCGATAATTATTTTGGATTCCGTCCGGTAAATGCCATATTGGACTATGAATATTTTATTCAAAGTTCTTTGCCAATACATACAGATCGACCAATTTAACTTGACGCGCGGGAAAGTGGAACTAGCGCCGATTCCTAGTTTTAAATTGCACTTTTGTTTACAAGCAGCGCCTCCCATGTGTCAACTTAAGTTGGGAGAACCGTAACATAATGAAATGCTAAAAATCATGAGTACATTGGGCTGTGAAACATGCTTGAAATTAAAATATCAGATCCGCCATTTTTACCGAAGTGTAAGCATTCAACTATTGCAAGTTCAATGATGTACCTAGGTATGTATTTTTAATTTGTTAGTAATTTAGGGTTTGTTTTGTGTTCTGGATAAGAATGCTTGTGAGTTTTGATTGAGATTTTATTGTGAAAATAAATGATTGTACAAAATTATTGATCTTTTATTTTTGAGTAGCCTGTAACTTGAGCTAGATAAAATGTAAACTGATGTCATTTGTTCGTTTCTGGTATCGTGGATTGCTGTAAAGCAAAGTTCTACTAGTAAGTTGAAGTCGCCGCGAACTGAGACCACGCGCCTACATTTTATCTAATCGATAAAAATTGACGATAGCTCCTGAACGATCTCTACCTACCTCACTATATTTAAATCAGCAATAATACAGACCAATACCAATTTTCATGGTAAATGGTCAATCTTCACTACTATCTAAAAACACATACCCCTTCACATCTAGACCTCGTTTCGTTTGGTAATTTTTTTTAGTTTATAACAATTCGTTTAGTATAAATTTAGCATAAACGCAAGCAAAGCTTAAAAAAACCGATTTCACTGGTTTATCTTCGGAACCTTGATCAGATTAAATGTATTGAACACGCATTATTGACGATAACTCTAAACTACTGATCAGATCTTGATCAAATTTAAATGGGATTAATGGGAAAGCAACAATTTTCAAACAAAAAAAATGGTTGTCTGTCGGTCGGTTACGGACGATAATTTTACGTGATAACGTCATAAGAAAACATCGAAGTTTAGGCCGATCGTGCCTCTGTATCGCTTGGTCCGCGCTCTCGCTTGCATGCTCAGGCTCAGTCGGAACGTGACACTTTTTCGTGCGTGCAGCCGGTGTTCATCGATTCATAAGACGTTATCACGTCAAAATAAAATCAATATCGGTTCATGTGTAAAGAAATTATGAGGTAAAACAAAAAAAAATCAGTCAAATTGAGTACCTCTTTTTTTGTGAAGTCGGTAGAAAATGAAAAAGAGACAACTTTGCCCAAGTCACCAGTTTATTCGTCAAATAAAATCAACAATAAATGAAAACACCAATGTAACACAAAAACATTTGTTCGAACTAAACTTAACGTCAAATAAAGAGGTATAATAATTACAATATTTTTTTTGTTTTACACTGATGTCATCTTACAACCACAATTGTTTAAATAAACATTTAAATTACGTAAAATAAAATATATTTACATGGCCCCTTTAACATAAATATAAGTACCCATAAATTTAATAACATACATATGTATGGTATTATTTTGTAAAATTTATAAACACTACATAGTAGACAACAGATGAAATAGTACCTTTATTTATTCACACAATCATATAAATAACATAACTCTGATGATCTTGTCTAATTAAAACTAGTCCTTATCACGAATTGATAACATTATATAGAAAAACGTTTTTGTATCAAATAAAAATATATTCATAATAATGGTCTATATCTAGTATCAAGAAATGTTTGAAACGAAAATCCCTTGCTTATTTTGATTCGTAAAAAAGGAAGCGATATATATATATATATTACTAGCGATCCGCCCCGGCTTCACCCGGGTGTGATAAATGAAGAACCGCTCGACCGATTTTGTGCAAACTTCACACAAACTATCTACTAAATAGTCCGAACAAAGCCTAAACATTTGGTTTGGATAGGTGAGCCCGTTCTTGAGTTATAAAATAACAACGAAAAGTGGCATTGATTTTTATATATATAGATTTGTATGTATGTACCAGACAAAGTTTTAATAAGTTCAGTTCTTAAAATCTATCTGAAACTATGTACTGCGCCTGGTTGATCTGGCACTTATTTGATTAGCATTGCAATTCAGAGAGGCAATGCCGCATGATGGCAACGCTTCCCACTGGTAGTGGGCTTAGGTTACGTAACTTAGGTCTTTGCTGTATATAGTTTTAGGAAATATATGTAGGCAATTGGCCCGTAGATATTAGCCCCTGTAAACGCATGTTTTACAAATAAAACTGTATTATCTATGACATACTCGTACACAACTGTGCGTATTTTGAGCTGTCTTTGTCTAAAATATATTTACCACACGCACCGTCAATTATTACCTCTTGGAGCATAATAATTGAAGATGTATTATCGTGGATTCATATTGTATATCCCGCGTCAATAAAGAAAAGGACTAAGATTGACGACAGATGGTTGTTTCACTCCCACCGCGCCGTTAATCGCTTGTGGGAGAGAGATGCAACGTCGACTGTCGTCAATGTCTTTAGGTCAGGCTTAAAGGTTTAGTACATTTACCACAACCACGATGGCATAAATTAAACTCGATTCAGTTATAAGCCACCAATTTAAATTAAGAATACAGTGTTAGCCATTGACATAGTGCAGTATGAAAAAATCGAACAACTAGTTGACTGATAGTAACTTTCCCTCCTCGAAAACAACAAGCTTTCTGAAGTTATAATTGGTCGTTGCGCAGCTGACGCCGACAAATGTGGCATTGGCCAATCACAAGCATACTTTGTACCTTGTCCACTTACTCCGTTGGTAAATTCTGTTATGAAGGAAAATTAGCCTCATACGCTATTAACTGGTTATAAAATATTTATAGAAATCAGACAAGAGTAAAAATAGAGAAAAGAATAATAACATTGCTGGTATGTGTAAAAAGACAACAATAAGAAATCATAATTGTTTTTATACCAATCACAAATATGATCAAATACTTTACATAATTAATTTAAAAACATTCAAACCTCGCTCAGCAACATTTTTTCTACAAGTCAAACGCCTCTTATCTCTATAGTTTAGAATATTAGATAAAATGAACACTGTAAGCACCATTAGCGCTATTTACATATTCACATAATATAACAAGTTTTTAGCTAACTACGTTTAATAACTGCTGTCGATCATAAGTCAAAACTCAACAAAACTGCGTCGGCAATAGTACGAAGCAGTTACATATTTGAGCCGTTTGGTGTTGATTGTGGCGCGTCGTTCCAGCTTTTCGAAATTTTTTTTAATAGCTTCAATTTCAGTATAAAGACTCCAATTGTTGACACGGCAAATCCCTGTTTTGCCTCCCCTCCGCCCTAGATCCGGGACGGAATACAGACCAGCATTCAGTAGGTCTATTCTGGTCGTCAAAATACGATTGTTCGAATTGATGCGACGTCGATACGACAGTCGATAGGTTGAAATTTCAGTTGATTCGATGTTCATAACAAAAGAAAATCGTTCGTATTCGACGTCGATGTAAAGATAATCTATGTCCGGAATAGACCCCCTGGTAACGAGTCGATACTAATATAGTTATAACAAATGTCCATATTGATCTTTGCATAAATATGTTTAAACTTATACAGTACATGTTCAATTTTGACTTAGGGGGCGTCCATTAATTACGTGAGGCGTTTGGGGGGGGGGGGGTCGCACCGACCCTCAGCCAATCTCACGTGGCCTGGGGGAGAGGGGGTGTCTCAGCAAATATCACGTATTTTTTTTTTGCAAGATATAGTGTAAAATTGCGAGAAAACTGGGTTAAATGAAATAAAAAAAACTAATGAATTATGATGGCTAAATCATATAGTTAGTAGGGGTTAGACTTAAATAAAAGATTTGAATAAAATTAGTTTGTATTATATAAATTCAACGCAATCAAGCACATATTTATAACTTATTTGACGACCCAGTTGGCGCAGTGGACAGATGTCTGCCCTCTGCGCCGTGGGTCCTGGGTTCGATTCCCGGCAGGAGCACACATTCCTTCCCAAGGGATATTTGTGCTTCTGGTTCTGGGTGTAATGTGTGTCTGATGTAAATGTTTCCGGCACCCACGATACAAGTATTTGAACTTAGTGTGGGGCTGTAAGTGTGAATGCGTTCGTTTGTTTGTTTGTTTGTTATTTACATTAAATATACGCATTTCGAAAAATCTCACGTGAGTTTAGGGGCGGGGGGAAGGGGGTCGAGCAACATCTCACGACATATCACCAAGGGGGGAGAGGGGGTCGAAAAATCGCCAAAATCACACGCAATTAATGGATGCCCCCTTATGATCGAACAAAGCAATTATTCCTTTAAGAAAACTAAAAATACGCCAACAATCATGTCTTCCTGTCTACAGTGGAACTCCTTATATAATCCTGGGATATCTTCATAACATCTAGTGCTCCCTTATCTATGAGTGCATTAGCCAAGTTTCGGCCAAGACTATCACATCGAACTATAACATCTATAGGTATATTAGTGTTAATAGTCAAACCACAGTAGATCCTGTCGTTTTTCATAGAGAGAACGTCATCGGAGCTACGCGTGTCTTCGCAGCCGACATCAGTCTTTTCAGATATTCTATTATTAAGTACCTCGACGGGGTTGGGGGCAGTTTCTTTGTCGGCTTTGAATTTCTTGGTGCCGTTTTCTTCTGCGGGGCTGAGTTTGTGTTTTTGCGTTTTTTTTATCTGGTCGAAGGTCTCGTCTAATGTGTGGTCTAACCTGATGGTGCCGTCGAGGCTCCATACTGCGCCGGTGATGGATAGTTTGAACTGTGTGTCCAGAGGTTTCAGTTTTGTGGATACTCCTACGGGAGCGCTGCAGCCGCCGCCTGAAAAGTGGCTAGAATCAACATTTTGAAAATACTCCCTTAGACCTCTCTGGAAAATAACTGCACATTTTCACCAAACACTAAGCTATGTTTGACAATCTCGATACAGTAACCTTTCCAATAAAAAAAACCCGTATCTAAATCGGTCAAAGCGTTTTTTTCATTTTAGATTTGCATTTGACCACCTGATGGAAAGTGATGATGCGGCCGAAGATTGAACATGCTTGCCTAGAAGATATAGACTACTACAGACCTATAGACTCACTACAGACTTGAAAACTCCCAGATTATACCGTTGTTGCATGGGGGAACAAAGTCGCAAAAAGTTGCTCTCTTTCGGACTTTTGATCTTAATCTTCTATACGGGTAATAAAAGTAGAAGCGAAACGCTTCGCGCGAACTGGCGGTATGACAACCATACATGGATAACATTTGACAGTTTGTCTTGTTGTTAGATGGTAAAATAAAAAATTAAAAAGGGCATGGAGGAATTATATCAAGTGATTCCTGAAGACATTCTTGCGTTTTGGAGATAAATGGAAACAATCATTTTGCAAATAAAAAACTTTCAACCCTACAACCTACGCAATCCCTAACTTCTCAATTTCGTAGTTTACAATAAATACAAATAAACATTATACTAAACATAGTAGAAAACAAAGTGTTGTCAGCCACTTACCCAGCGCGTTGAGGAAGCTCCTCTCGGCCAGTATCCGGCAGTAGGTCTCGGCGTGGTTGAAGGGGGCTAACATCTCCAGTATTGCGTCGTGGTCCGCCCGGCATTCCACGGCTAAAGCGCCCTGTCCTACCGCGTATAACATTTCGGCACAGTTGAGGACCTGACGTAGAAGAGAACCACAGATGAAATAGATGATTGGCGTTTTTAATCTACTTGAGTTTTTTTATTGTCTCTGGCAAACACATATAATACTTGCACATTGCAGTTTTTTTTTTTTTTTTAGAATAGAATATGTTTATTGTATAAAACTGTGTACAATGTTCTTATATTATATTATTAATAGTGAATCAACAGTTTTCCCATTTCGGGCGTACAATAATATCTTAATTTACATATTAAGCTTAAAATTAGATAAAAAAAGTATATTTAGGTATGTACATTTTCATCATAATAGTTAGAGGATAAATTGAAGACATAGATAATTATTATTATTACAATTAAAAGAATATAAAATTACACATCATAATATTCACCTAGGTTGTAATACACTTTGGATACAAGCCATTCTTTAAGGCTATTTTTAAATTTGTTGCCTTTCAAAATATACTAAATTATTGTCACTAGTGATCGGTTATTAATAGACTAAATCGTCTTATAATAGACCCTATTACATTCAGTCATTCTATATCCATATTAATATATGATCCATAAATAAAATTATAGACTGTCATACACGCACGCACTTTTTCTTTCTCTCTCACACACACACACACGCATTGAATTCAAACATGCATGCATGCATTACCGTCCTTCCCATATCTTTTTTTCTTTTATTACGTTAGCTTAGAACTCTTTTGTACTTCTGTTTCTTGTAACAATATTGGTCACTGCCATTCCACATGTATAACGAAAGAGGCTACCTTCCATAACACCTGTGCCTGTGTTATGGAAGGTAGCCTCTTTCGTTATACATGTCTTCCTAGTGTTGAAGTTAGAAATCTATGTAAGAAGTTCTGTTTTATGAACATGGAAATACATATTTTATTATATATAGGGACAGGATAGGGTCGCGCTAGCAGTCACTGTATTGACCCGGCGGTATAGGCGCGGATGCAAACCGGGCCACTGCGCCGATGGCCAACAAGGCCACCCCAGACGTAAGAGACTATGCAAGCCGGTAGAGTAGTTTGACCTACAGAGGAGGGGGAAGGAAACGGGCTAACGACCTCCTCCCCCGTCCATCTGCGCCGGAGCGAGTCAGATTGGGGGGCCTCCTGCGCCATCACAGAAGAAGACCACCGCCTGCCACGATCTCTTGCTGAACAAAACATTGATTAAAAACAATATATACATATATTACCTTGTTAACCCTTTGCGTCCATCCCATCCTATGCACGCCGGCCGCGGCTAAGATGAGCGCGGAATATCCGCCGGCCGCCGCGTCTAGTTTCCGAAACCGCGTGTTGAGATTACCGCGGACGTTTTCCACTGTTAGCAGCGGGTACGACGCGCGGAGCTGGGCCGTCCTACGTAACGATGACGTACCTAGAAACGAAGCTTATTAAATTCTACAATAGAAAATACGCAGTTTTTGAAGTAAAACTTGTCATGGACTTTGATTTTCTGATCTGCAACCTTTTTGTGTGACGAATAGTGGTGGGGGTAAACAGTAGGTAAACGTGGGAATTAAATGCGCATTATTGAGGACAACTCAAAAACTATAGATGAGATCTTGATCAAATTTAAATGGGACCACAAAGGAAGCACCAGTTTTCAAATAAATAAACCCATCAAAATCAGTTCACCTAGAAAGAAGTTATAAGTGTTAGCATCCGTTGAAGTTGCTAGGTATTGTTGAAGACTTGAAACCGATATAGTTGATTGATATCATAAAAAGATAATATAAAATACGAATTTTAAGAATAATATATCTCCGATTACTGGACTTCATTAAAAAAAGGAAGTAAATTGGTACACCGGAAAACAGAAGAGGCGGAATAAGCGGCGGCCATGTTGATACCGCGATCGCCAAGGAATGACGGAAAAAGTAAAAAAGGAAAGAAAAGGTACTTACGCGCGTGAGCAGGATATTTGGGATGCGTACAATTGACAAGTGATTGAAAAGGTGCTACCTACGGTATTTGCAAGAGTATCAGCATAAGGGTAAGCGTTTAACAGCCAGAAGTGGTACAGTGCCCAACGACGCCGAAACAGGTATGTGAAAATTACATTGTCAAATTTGGTTTACGATGTTATTGTGTATTTCAATGAAATAGGCACATAATTCACGATTTCAGAGGTATATCTACTTATCAGTTATTTATCAGACCAATATACTTACCGTTATTAGTTACCACGCATGTAAATAAATCGAAAGCAAATCTCTAAATGTATCAGACTTGCTTAGAGTACATACAGCTACCTACCTACACAATGATTTAACAAAACTTCAAATACCCACTAGGCTTCATGATCAAAAGTAAATCGGTCTGTATACTTTGATCATAAGATTTAGGTTCATATGTTAACTTTGCCTATAATATAACATTCGATCATTAATCTGTTTTGAAATTATACATAGACCAGTTACATATCTAGGTACTTACCTATATTAACGTCAATCGTTTTCAGTCTGTCGGATATTTTTTTAATTGATGATAGTTTTTGATTCAAATTTGTAAAGAATCCTATTTTTCTACAGATTTAATTTAGTAAATTAAATATTTAAATGTACACCCTTGTGCAGACCTTTGAGCTTTCATTATGTACAAATAAGTAACTAAATATGTCTTGAAAAGATAATTTACAGTAGGTACTGAATTTACATGAATACACAATATCTAACATATCTTGTAACTATATAAGAATATATATATAAGAACCGGAGTAAGTACCTAGCTGAATACACTTACTGAGTAATTAAATTGTTGGTCTATTCATTAAAGTGTTGATAACTGTTGGGGACATGACACATTGGTATTTGGCAAAGAAATCCTACGTACATAGTTAAGTAGCATTTCCTCACTGATCCATCTCATAATGTTGGTAAGCAATATAAATACATTGTGAATAATGCATTATAAAGTATGTTTTTTTAAATTAAAATTTCAAATTACTAAATTGTCTAGGCAATGTATTTCATACTGTACTGTATGAAAGTGTAATGATATAAAAATGATTATGCTATCTGAATAATAAAACTTCTATGTTATACACTTAGAAAGTTTAACCGAATCATCGAGATACTTTATTTATTACTATTAAACATAATCACATTGTCTGTTCAGTAACCTAACCAGATATCAGACATCATAAAATGGCTATTTTGTATTGTTGATTATTCCACTCCCACATAACTTACCTATTATATTAAAAAGATATGATATGATGAGACATGTCAATCTGATTAAGGTCTTGCATCTCATTTGTTTTTACAGATGCTCACAAAATTCAAAATTCTCCCAAAATAAAAATAAATTAATTTATTTGTGTAAATTATCTAAGTACATATAAACAGCCCCTTATGTTTGTTGGTTATTGTAAATGTTAAACAAACTATATATGAATGGTGGTTTTGTTGTTATTATATTTAATTAACATGATACATATTCTGGCACTTATATACTAACTAACATTTTAATTAGAATAGACAGGTATTATATTGTCCAAAATAAGTACAAAATACTTGCAATATGTTTAAAAAAAAAATGTGTTTACTATTTGACAAACAACTATAAATATTAATATGTATTTGCTTGCTCACTTCATACAAACTGATGGATAATTCAAATATCGGAGTTGTTATATTAATAAAATATGTTGTCAATAAAATCTACACTATGTGCATAAAGTTAAACCCCATAAAGAATTAATTTAGACAAGTGAGCAAGTCCTAATTGTTATTACCATGTCATGTTCTTCGATTTAATTGCCATCTCCTGGTTAAACAACCTTTATGTCTTTTTGGTGAACTTGGATATAAACCAATAGTTTAGTAAAAGAATAACATTTTACACATGCCATTTATGTCTACACATGTTGTCGTCATCATCATCATCAGCTCATGTCTTTCTGCAGATGAAACTCGGGGTGTCTTCTCGCTGACAAAATTCATACCTGTGCATATTTTGTAATAACTATATTTAATAGTACACACCTAATAATTGGACCTCAAGCCAGGGATTGGTATAAATTTGTGATTTACCTAGTTTTTGCTCGCAGTGATATTAGCATGGACATTATTATTATTTTGGTTTTGCATTATAATTAAATGAATAGAAATATTTAAAGTAAACAAAATACATTTAGCATAGTATATATATTATATATAATATGTAATATAAATTTAATTAGCTAATTTTAACCCGGTGTATTTTGAGATATATCACTGAGTATCTATAATGATGTATTATAATATTATTAAACAATAAAATGGCAAGTGCCATACAGGTACATCTGCTTGAACAATTTATACTCACAATTACCAATTATTTAATATTGTCAATTAAAAAAAAAAAAAAAAAAAAAAAAAAAAAAAAACAGCTTTACCTCGGGAAGTATGACTATTTAGAATTTTATTTTATCTATTATTATGATTTATTTCAATGGAATAAACAACAATATGAACATGTATTATTGTGAGGTCGGTTGAAAGTTATTCAGTAAACAAGTAACAGATGTAAATTTTTAATATTGCTAAAAACAATACAAAATAGGCTCTAGAATTCATTTTATCAGTGATTTAATACATACACCAATATTTTTTACAATTTTGAAATTATTGGCTTACCAAATGTTATAATAATACTATTTTATTATAACATAATTTTTACTTACCTACTCTATGAGGAGTAGAGAAGAGTTGGTATAGTGTCTATAGAAAGTGAATGACATTAATGTTCTGTTTTCTGTTCTCTTTCCTATCATAATCCTTCCTCATTACTCATCAAATAATTTACCTATTTAAAATAAATCAGCAATACCTTTCGGTTCGACATGAGTGACACAAGTCGAGGGTATACCCCTCCGATTCATGAAAAAGGAAACTTTGAGATACGTAAACGTTCCAAATCACGTAAAAGGCAGCTAAAAAGTTTGAACAGTGATGCATCAATGTCATCTATGGATAACAACAATAGGCGTAGTAGGAGTAGAGAACGAAAATGTCCTAAAAAGTCATCTCGGTCTAAAATATCGTCACAAAAACGAACAAAATCACTAAAGCATAACAGAAAACCTTCCAAAAAGCGGTTAAAGCAAAGTTATGCTCGAAGCGCAACTACTTCGTCAACTGTGTCTAGTTCGTCCAGTTCTGGTGACACCAGACGTCGCAAAAGACAAAGCCATTCTAGATCCAAAAAACATCATCCAAATTCATGTTCACCTAACGAGACTCCATCTACATCTACAGAAGGAGCAATATTAAACAAAATTTTTGGTATGCTAGGCGACCGCTATGCTGGTAATACATTTATTGGAGCACAGAATGTTATCCCAACTTTTGACCCAAAATCTAAAACTCAATCTGCTGTAGATTGGTTAAGAAAAGTTAATGAAACTGCTTCCATTTACAACTGGCATGAGAAACAAATAATATACCATGCGCTACCAAAACTGTCAGGTTTAGCCAAAAGGTGGTATGAAGGGCTTGACTCTGTTAAGCTAACATGGAGTGAATGGGAAAAGCTAATTTCGAAAACATTCCCAGACGACCGTAACTATGGAGACAAACTAGCTGAGATGCTAGAAAGAAGAAGCAGACGTGACGAAACTCTAGAGGAATATTACTATGATAAAATTACATTAGTCAATGCATGTGCAATTATAGGAAAAAATGCAGTTGATTGTATAATACATGGTATATATGACAACAATATCAGACTTAATGCTCAAGCTTCGGCTTTTCAAGAACCTGTTGAACTACTTAAATTCTTGAGGAATGTTTCATCTAACCGGGCTACGGATATGACACGGAATAGAAAACCACAATTACAGGATAGATCACGATCGGCACCAGGAAATAATAACAAACAAAATTATGAAGATAAAGAAAATAAACCTGGTAAAACCACCAGATGTTACAATTGCCACGAACCAGGTCACATGGCTATGAAATGTCCAAAACCATTGAAGAAATGTAGCTTATGTTCAAAGATTGGCCATAATCAGGAACAATGTTTTAAAGCCATAAAACGACCATACAACTACACCAATAAGATAGACAATAGCAATACCGACGTATCAACGGGTTCTCAAAAGGTACTCAGAATTTCTGATCATGGTAAGAGTCAAGATGACAAATATAATAAAAATATAACAGTAGATGGATACCCGTGCATCGCTTATGTAGATTTCGGTAGTGAGTGTTGTCTCATTAAAGAGAGTGTAGCAAAACGAATAGGGCTAAATCTGAGTCAAGAACAACTTCCTGCTTTGAAAGGTTTTGGTACAGGAAATAGCACTCAACCTGTAGGGGATTGTGAAGCAAACATAGAATTAGACGGTGTTTCGGCTGATGTTAAGATGTTTGTTGTGAATGACGATCTGCTCAAGACAGACTTACTGATCGGTCAAACGTTAACGGAATTACCAGCTGTCCGGGTATACAAAACTGATACGGATTTATACTTGTATACCGATGAGAGTACCTTGGATAAAGTGGAACTTTATAATAGTGAAGACGTTCATATTACGGAACTATCAACAATACCGGTACACACAGGGTCGAAAATAACGGGCAAAATATATGTACCTGCTTGTGTTTGCATGAAAGAAAACTCGCGATATATTTTATTGCAAGGAATTTATTTCATTAACAAGGGTATTGGTCACATAATGATTATTAACATATCAGGTAATGATATAAAATTAGAAAAAGGAAAATTGTTAAGCAGAGGTTTTAAACTACCTGAAATAAGCGATTTTGTGAGCAAAACTATTAATGTAAAAGAAATAAAAAGAATTACCGAAAGCAAGAGTGCTATTCACAACAACAATAAAGAAGAAAACAACATAACATTTGAAATGCTAGATATCGGGGAGGATATAAAACAAGAAGATAAGACACGTTTAGTCGATTTGTTAAACAAATATCGAGAATGCTTTGCGTTATCGCCTCAGGAACTTGGGTTGACTAATGTCATTGAGATGCACATAAAACTTATGGATGACAATCCAATATCATATAAACCTTATAGATTACCGTTTTCGGAAAGGAGAGTAGTACAGAACATGGTAGATGAACTATTACAGAACAATGTCATCAGAGAATCGCAATCTCAATATGCAAGTCCAATCGTATTAGTAAAAAAGAAGAACAATGATTATCGCCTTTGTGTAGACTACAGAGCACTTAACAAAAAGACCATTAAAGACAAGTATCCTATGCCTGTCATTGATGACCAACTTGATAGGCTTAGTGGAAACACTTACTTTACCAGCCTGGACTTGGCTTCAGGATACCACCAAATTCCTGTTGCGGAAGAATCCAGACATTTGACAGCATTTATTACACCTGACGGACATTACGAGTACACTCGGATGCCGTTTGGGCTGGTCAATGCTCCAGCTATATTCCAACAGATGATCAACAAAGCCCTTGGTCCCAAAAGGTTTGAATTGGCAATACCTTATCTGGATGACATATTAACTGCTGCGCCATCTATTGAAAAGTCACTCGAAAAATTAGAATCACTATTGATCTTGTTGCGGGAAGCGCATCTAACGCTGAATATAACTAAATGTCACTTCTTAAAGTCGTCTATTGAATACTTGGGATATGAAATCACCAGAGATGGTCTTAAACCAGGATGGAACAAAACTCAGGCGGTAGCTAATTTTCCTACTCCAACCAATGTACACCAGGTTCGTCAATTCGTTGGACTAGCGAGTTTCTTTCGGAGGTTTATTTATGATTTTGCTTGTATAGCACGACCCCTTACTACCCTGACCAAAAATGATGTACCCTGGACTTGGCAAACAGAACAGGAAAAAGCATTTCAAGATATCAAGTCGAAGCTTACGTCACGACCAGTACTAGCATTATATAGCCCAGAATATACAACTGAAGTACACTGCGATGCTAGCAAACATGGAATGGGAGGTATATTGCTTCAAAAACCAGATGAGAAAGCACCACTTAGACCAGTCGCATACTACAGCAGACAAACGACAAAAGAAGAGGAATATTGGCATTCTTATGAACTAGAAACTATGGCAGTAGTTGCTAGTCTTAAAAAGTTTCGCATATATTTGATCGGCTTGCACTTTAAAGTGCTGACTGACTGCAACGCGCTAAGATCCACTTTAAGTAAACGAGACTTGATTCCAAGAATAGCAAGATGGTGGCTACAGTTACAAGAATTTGACTTTACTGTCGAATATCGACCGGGACAGGCTATGAGACACGCAGATGCGTTGAGCCGTAACCCGGTATCTACTGAAGAAAATCCAGATTTGATTGAGATCATGAATATTCGAACGGAAGATTGGTTACACACTGTCCAAATGACTGATACCAGATTAAAACAAATTAAAGAAATTCTAGAGACAAAAGAAGCCGACGTAAAAGAAATCAAGAATAACTACTGCATAAAAAACGACAAAGTTTACCGAAAGGTGGGTAAACATTTAAGATGGGTAGTACCTAATGGCGCCAGATGGCGCATCTGCCAGCTTTGTCACGATGAATCTGGACATTTCGGATTCGATAAAACATTTGAAAAAATGAGTAAAGAATATTGGTTCCCAAAAATGAAACGATTTGTCAGAAAATATGTGGCATCTTGTCTGAATTGTGCTTACAATAAAAAACATACTGGCAAGAAATCTGGATACTTACACCCGATCCCGAAACCTAATGTAGTGTTTCATACAATGCATTTAGACCATCTTGGTCCCTTTGTCAGAAGCAAGCGAGGGAATATCTACATCCTCGGTGTCATCGACAGCTTCAGCAAATTTATTTTTATAAAAGGAGTACGAAATACCAAGTCAAAGACAACCATTAAGATTTTAGAAGATATCTTCTCGACGATTGGGTGTCCAAAAGTGCTGATATCTGATCAAGGTACCAGTTTTACGTCAGCCGAGTTCAAAAATTACATAAAATCAATAGGCGTCAAACATGTATTAAATGCGGTAGCAACTCCACGTGCAAATGGGCAAATTGAGAGGTATAATAGAACCATACTAAGTTCACTATCTTCAATGAATCATAGTCTAAATGAGGCTGATTGGGACCTGAACCTCACAAAATTACAGCTCAGTCTAAATAATACAATAAATAGGAGCATAGGTAAAGCTCCGGCAGAAGTAGTATTTGGACATCGGACAACCAGTTGCGCAGAAGGTCTCTTGAGAGGAGATCTTCAGGAAAACACTGAGATTAGTGAAAAAACTAGGGACAGGATTCGGCAAGAAGTCGAAAATACTATAAATCAGCAACAAAAATCAATGAAAGAACGATTCGATAAAAACAGAGCTCCAACCAAATTCTACAAAGAAGGAGATTTGATTATGATACCAAACCTATGTCAAGAAAAAGGCAAAAGCCATAAGCTTAACCCAAAATTTAAAGGCCCCTATAAAATAACAGCCGTGCTTGCAAACGATAGATACGAAGTATCTAGTATCGAAGGACATTCAATTAGAAAATACAAAAATATCTTTCCTGCCGATCATTTAAAGCCGTGGATCACGTTTCACTCATCTCCGACCGAAAGCGAATGCGATTCCGTTGTATCTGATGAAAATTAAACATATTAAATTACCATGTTATGAAAATAATATCTATTGTATTGATTGAGATATATATAATTGAAAATTTGTAAAGATGAAATGCAATTATCCATATTATCCATTAAAACTTAGTAATCCTACTTAACCCTATCCTATTCCTGGTATCCTAAATTACTAGATGGCGTATCAAGGCTTGTAATGAAACGAAGTCGGCTTACGTTTAAGGAGGTCGAAGCTAGAGTAGCAAGCGACACACGTAAGCATTTAATAGACTAAAGAAAGGCAGAGCTTGCGTTTAAGGAGGTCGAAGCTTATAAAGCAAGCGACACACGAAAGCATCTAGCCTAGAAACAAAGAAAGGTAGAGCTTGCGTTTAAGGAGGTCGAAGCTTTTAAAGCAAGCGGCACACGTAAGCGTCTAACCTGAATGAATTAATAAAGGAAGAGCTTATACGAAGGAGGTCGAAGCTCGTAGAGCAAGCGGTATACTTAAGTGTCTATCCTAAAAACACCATGGAAAATTAAAGACAGTATTTAGAAGACGGTGTATGCGACATCCACTTGAGTATGATGGCCGAAGCTCGGAATGTGGACATTCCTAACCCAGGATAGCCGACTGTTAGCATCCGTTGAAGTTGCTAGGTATTGTTGAAGACTTGAAACCGATATAGTTGATTGATATCATAAAAAGATAATATAAAATACGAATTTTAAGAATAATATATCTCCGATTACTGGACTTCATTAAAAAAAGGAAGTAAATTGGTACACCGGAAAACAGAAGAGGCGGAATAAGCGGCGGCCATGTTGATACCGCGATCGCCAAGGAATGACGGAAAAAGTAAAAAAGGAAAGAAAAGGTACTTACGCGCGTGAGCAGGATATTTGGGATGCGTACAATTGACAAGTGATTGAAAAGGTGCTACCTACGGTATTTGCAAGAGTATCAGCATAAGGGTAAGCGTTTAACATAAGGTAAAAAAAATACAGTCGAATGAGAACTTCCTAGTTTTTTTTATAAAGTCGGTTAAAAGCAATTATAAACTTAAACTATTAGTAAAATTATTATTAATACAACATCATTATTTTTATTTATAAAATGTTTCCCTGTAATACAAAAGTATCACATCTATCGTGTGTTTTTACGACACATACATACGTTTTTTTAAAATGTGTTTTATTCGAATGTTTACGTAATACATTATCGGTAGAAAAAACATCAATACATTTAATATAAAAATTAAAGAAAATGCGAGCAGGTTCGAGCAATTCCATACGCGGCCATTTTGACTTTATTTCTGTGACGTCCACGACCTAATCATGTCGACCACGACCTAACCCTAGTCATGGCTGCCGTTTAAAACCAATCATTGACATCGAAATTCGTAAAATGACGAATCATTAATAACTTTTTGCTGTTTTATTTCTCATGCGTTCCATAAAAAAATGCATAAAATTATCAAATCATCATCAATCAGGAATTACATGAGTTAATTCCACCATGCCCGTTTTACCATCTAACAACAAGGCAAACTGTCAAACGTCATCCATTTATGGTTGACATACCTCCAGTTCGCTCGAAGCGTTTCGCTTCTACGTTCATCATCCGTACGGCGAAGGAGTGGAACTCATTACCTGTGTCTTTGTTTCCCGAGGGGTATAATTTGGGAGTCTTCAAGTCAAGAGTGAACAGGTATCTTCTAGATAAACATGTCACATCTTCGGCCGCATCATCACTTTCCATCAGGTGAGATAGTGGTCAAATGTTTATCTATAATTCATAAAAAAAAAAATCTGCTCACAAAATTTCACGAGAATCGTTGAGAAATGTGTACTGTATATAGAGGTGAACAGCCGGACATCCGGACATACGAAAGCATTTTTGCCAAAGCTGAATCGGAGACGCTTTGCTCCCGCTGCTCGGTCGGTCAATTATCAGAAATCATATTGTTGAAGTTCTGAATTCTGGGTATCTTCTATCTCGCTCGCACATTTCGATATTTTTAATAAATACAATTAGCTACGAGTGTTTTTGAAAATGTTTTCAACCAACTATATGGATATTAATACAATGAATGTTTTAATCTACCTTTCGTTTTTCATATCTTTAAGTTAAACGAAGAAAGCGTGAAAATCACATTGAAATCTAAGAACTGTGTTATTTCTCATCTTATTGAAGGATATGATAGCGAAAAGAAGTTTGAAACATCCTTGTATTAATGTCCATATATTTAGTTAAAAACATTTTCAAAAAAACACACGTACATAATTTGTATTTATTAAAAATAGCGAATTGTGCGAGCGAGAGAGAAGTCAAAAGGAATAAACCCTCTGTAAACTGTATTAGGAAAGCGTGACGCTTACTATCAGGCGTGTGACTTGCTCGTCTGTCAGTTGTACAAAAAACAGACGAATATCAACTCTAAAGGCCATATCTATATATCTTTCCATATCAACACTATTTCTTTGGCGACCAAAATTTTTTATAGACTCATTCAATAGAAAAAATCTTTATCTAGGCTAATGAGGTTATCAACATTTATGTTGCCGAGTTTTTCTTATGACTAACAAAAAATTAAAGATGTTATGTAATGTGGGTCTAGTTTACTTTGGGTAATTTTGAAGCCAATCAATATTTTTTTTCACACTCGCAGCCCTACACTTAGTTCGATGACTTGTGTCGTGGTCGTGCCGGAAACATTCACATCACACACACAATCACAACCAGTGTTATTAATTTGTAAGAGGGGGCGGGAAATGGGGTAGGGGGTGTCTACCAACCATATTTTTTTTTAAGAAGGGGAGGGAACCCGGGTTTAGGAGGGGGTGTCTACCATAATGTCTTAGAAAAGACTTGCTTTAATATAACAATTATTTTTATGCTAGATAGCATTTGACCACTAGATGAGATACCTAGTGGAAAGTGACAATAGGGCCGAAAATGTAACCCTTGCCTATAAGATACCTATTCATTCTAGACTTGAAGACTTCCAGATCATACCTTTCGGGGAACAAAGAGGCGGGTAATAAGTTCCACTCCTCTACTTACCAATGACGGATCCAGCTGGTAATGTCGCCAATGTGTGATCTTTGAGGTCTTCCCGGAGAATTAAAGCATCCCTTGGGTCTTCCCTGTAATGTTATACAAACATGTCAATAACTAAAAAACAAACGCAATCACGCTCGCAGCCCTAAATTAAGTTTCAAGACTTGTATCGTGGGTGCCAGAAACATTTACATCACACACCCAGAACCAGAAGCTCAAATATCCCTTGGGAAGGAACTTGTGCTGGAATCGAACCCAGGACCCACGGCGCAGAGGGCGGAGACCTCCACTGCGCCAGCTCGGTCGTCAACGTAATATCATATTGCAAGACATAATTTAAACGTAAGCAAAGCTTAAAAAAAACCGACTTCACCCCTTATATTTGGGTTTTGGCTTTGTCGATTTCGAAAAAAATTATATGGGACCACCTCTGAAGTATAATCTACTAAACAAAAAATATTTTTGAGAATCCGTCCACAAATGGGGGAGAAATAGGTAAACATATATAAAAAAAGAGTACATACAGTTGAACATAGAACTTCCTCCTTTTTTGAAGTCAGTTAATAAAGTGGTAAGTGTGGTGCATTAAGGAGCATTATCCTATTTCACTAAGGGAAGTGACAAACATGGTGGTGGTAAGTCATTGACTCTTGCAACATGTACAGACTAAATTAATTAATTTAGAAAAGAAAAATAATGCTCCAGTCAGGGTTTGAACCAGTGGCCTGAGTAGGTTGTCATGCTATATTGCTCTAATTGCTTAAGTCTTCAAACTTAATGTGAGGCAGCAAGCGTGAAAGAGTTTAATTACAAAAAAATCCTTATCTCTTCCAATGAGTGAAGACAACGCAAACGCGAACGCATTCACACTCACAGTCCCACACTAAGTTCAAATACTTGTATCGTGGGTGCCGGAAACATTCACATCACACACACATTACACCCAGAACCAGAAGCACAAATATCCCTTGGAAAGGAATTTGTGCTCCTGCCGGGAATCGAACCCAGGACCCACGGCACAGAGGGCGGACACCTGTCCACTGCGCCAACTGGGTCGTCAAGACAAGACAGTCAAGGCAAGAATTGCCTGTTTGCTTAGTGTATACCTATGCGTCTGCCTTGTAAGCTGCTAGAGACGAGTTTGATTCCCGATGGGGACACACTTTTTCTCAAGGAAAATTGGGTTTGTGGTTCTGGGTGTCACACACAAGTGTGTCATGTGAATATTTCCAATGATGCAAGTCTTTAAACTTAGTCTGGGGCTGCAAGTGTGAAAGTGTTTATAGGCCTATTATGACATATATGATAAGGAAACAATCTTCTATAAACAATTTTTTAGGCTTTCTCTTATCTCATATGAGCAAAATAATGTTTAAGATTATTTTAATGATTTAATGATGAAGTTTTGAAGAAGATTACCTTTCAAATACAGCTCCAATAGCCAGGCCCTCCGGCAGAGAAGTCGGCAAGTCTTTTAGTGAATGCACTACAAAGTCCACAGTGTTGCCTCTCAACGCATCTTCTAGATCTTTGGTGAATAGAGCCTTCTCGCCTATCTTGGGTAATGACACGTCTAGAATACGGTCGCCTAGGGTTTCCATGGTCACTGGAAAGTTTTTAAGGATTATACACAGAAATAAATTTATTTTATTGTATGCTGAATGGTGCAAAATTATTATTAGATACATTTTTGAGACATTTTTAAAACTAAAATTAAAATTTATTGTAAGCTATAGGCAAGCATTTTAGCAAACAGCACAAACACTCAGGCTACAACTTAAATTAACTAAATATCATGGAGCTAATATATATATTATTATATTATAGCTAATATACCGGGAGCTCATTCTATTTTCAAAATTCTATCAGAGCGCCTGGTTGAAGCGTGCATGATCAAAATGCTGGCACTTATTTGGCTCAACGTATTAGCATTGCAATTCATAGAGGCAATGCCGCCAGCATGATGGGAATGCTACCCACTGGTAGTGGGCTTGAGCACTTGAGTTACCTATAAGCTCGTAGGTAACTTAGTACTTTGCTGTACATAGTTTTAGTTTAGTTTTAGGAAATATAGGCAATTGGCCTGTGGTTAATGACGTGTAAATTTTATGGTTATCAACAAAAAAAAAAAAAACTAAATATCTAACATATGTAGCTGTTGATGACGGTAAAATTAATTCAAAATGTCCACTTACATATACTTACCAATAGTAAATTCTTTTTCTGGATGAGTCCTCTTTAATAAATCTATTACATGATTTGTTTGAATCAGAGCGAGCTAAAATAAAATAGAATAAATTAAAATTGAAACAGTCTTTGTAACTATTTGCCGAACAAGTGTACAAGTAATATATGCAAATATATATCATTCATTTGTTATGCTTATTTCTCATTCAAATAGTGATGTAGCTTGACTATTTTTTGTATACTTAACCACAACAGGATAGAATTATTAATGATACACTTACCTCACTCTTCCTTGACCCAACTCTTATTACATTTTTAGTGCCGCTTTCCATTATAAATGCCGGGAAATTGTTATTTATGTAACCAAGATTATTAGCAGGATGTTGAAGAAGTTTAGGTTATGTTAAACTCTTGAAATAAATATAATATGAAGTCTCACTAACTACAACAAACCTGTCACTAACACTGTAGTGGACAAGACTTTGTAAATTTGTGTAGTTAATTAACAGAAAATAATAAGTTTCTAATCATTGCACCTCACATCGTAGCCACTTCAATCCATTTGTTGATGACATTGACATGAGTGTACTTGACTTGATATTTGACGTGTACATACTGTTTTACTTTTTTTTTTCATTTGTTGGTTTCGCAAGTAAAGAGCGTTAAGCTAAAGTTTAAAAAATAAAATAGGTATGTATATACTTTTAATTTATAATAAGAAATCGTGGATGACTAATCGTTGCGACGTAATAAAAGGTGGACAAACCATAACACTTTTCACAACGACAAATGGATTTAGTATCCATAAAACCCTACCTTATCCTCTTATATTTTTACTTATTACAGACATTTAATGTATTATATAATATAATAAGTCTGGGAAATGTATTCCCAATTACCACTTGGTATATACCATCCAGGCGCCTTCGAGTAATCGGGAAACATAAAAAAATATTGACGATTGCAACTTTTCCTTTGAAGTCGGTTTATAACATATTTATGCGTTGCTTTCATTAGTTTACCCAATGTGCATACTTATATAGAATAATTTATTGTTGTTTCACTAATAAAATCCTTGTATCTAGTCGGTCGTCAGTCTAGAATGAATTGATCCAATGTGCTTATACCATCACTACGCTAGCCTTATGTAGGTATATAAATTGACCCTAGAATAACTAAAACCTCAAGGACAAAACGTCCTGATTTTTCCCTTATATTTTTGGGTGGCATTGCTGGTTAAAAATATAAGATACGATAGCTAAGAGGTTAATTTTTCTTCTTCTTTAGTGATTTGCTTAAAGATATAGCTAACATCTAAAAATCCGTTACAGAGAACTGAACAAAGGAATCCTATTGATATATTTGTGTTAAGAGGCCGGGGAGGCTTTGAACGAGTCAATAGGCTGTCTCTGTTTAACTGGCAAGCTGTGCCCATGCTTGATGCGATAGCACTACTGACCGAACAAGTTATGATAGGTGCCGTAATACCAAAAATTATGAATGAAAATGTAATGTTTAGCCATTATTTTTTGCATTAATAGTACCTTAAAATGATAATCTATGTTCCTGTTGTGATGACAAAAGAAATGTATTCGTTTTTAATACAAAACGAATAAGTTAAAGATGCGACATTTATGTCGTAATAATGTGTAAAAATCAATTGGTTTTTATTTCGTTTTAGGTAATTATTTTGGAATAAAAAGTATTCAGGAACCTAGATTAATATGTTTTTTAACTGAATAACAGCACAGTATGGTGGTAATATGCTTGAATTATAAATAAATTCGGTATTACGATTGTATGGGCAAATCAACCTCCGCAGGCCTCTTAAGGTTGGGACACACAATTCTAAAATACGACAAACAAAATGATCAGGGGTAAATAAAAACTTTGTACCAACAAAATCGAGTTTTATTGATCTAAATTACGAGGGAACATTTTGTCACAAATCAATGGAAATAACACTACAAATACGTGTTCTCAACCAAAAGTAAACATTGCTAAATGCAAATCAACCGTCGAAGCCCAAGCACACTCTACATACCTAATTATTAATTACAAAATGCTCAAGTTTAAAATTTCACTACAGACGCAACGTTACGAAATAACTATATTTTATTTGTAAATATTTTCGGACAAGTCCATTGCACAGTGTGAAATTTGAGACGTCAAAAAAGGAGACGACGATTTTCAGATAAAATTTCACACTGAGCATTATAATTAATACTTTCTTGAGGTTGGGTGTTGTTTGGGTGAGGCCAACCAAGCGTAATTTTTAATGAGTTTTAATTCGCGTAATTTATGCTGCATTCGATATCTTAAGAAAGTTCTGTTTGTGCCATACTCCAAAACAAAATAAGTTGTCTGATTTAGTTGAAAGTAAATTATGTCGTATAAAACG
This sequence comes from Lomographa bimaculata, assembly GCA_948107665.1. NCBI lineage: Eukaryota > Metazoa > Arthropoda > Insecta > Lepidoptera > Geometridae > Lomographa > Lomographa bimaculata. The sequence goes on along the minus strand of OX403610.1, from coordinate 7,497,558 downwards.
CGACTCACAACTCAACTTTCGTTTGGGCTCACCCTTAGTGTTGCCAAATGTTTGATCACAAAGATACCGAGCACGATTAGCCCGAATTTTAATAATAAGGTATAATTTTTTATAGTCTGTAGTCTTAATACTAACGTTTTTAATTCATATCCACATACAAACATCACAGTTTATATAAACATTCATTTTGAATTGTAAAAAAGTGGTGGGTTTCATTTTCATAACACACACGAAACTTATGTCTAGATCTCAAACGCACCGAGGAATATTTGTAACTGATTAGAGTCGCATGTTACGCATCGTTCAGCCACCGTTCAATTGTTTATAATAAATATTTGATGTTGTATATAATATTATAATAAAAAATATATGAATAAGGTAATGTGTAAAATTGTTATAAATATATAATTTTCAAATCCTGACGAGCTCGATCTATTTGGTCGCGATTTGCTATATAAACACGCTAAGATTGTGTCAAATCTCGTCCGCGCGTGTGTGTGAGTGCTACGTCTGCATACACGCTACTGTACCCGCCCAGCAAGAAACGAGCGCACGCAGTCAGACCGAAAAATATAATTCTCTACCAAAAGAAAACTAGAATCACGCCATAAATTCTATGTTAGTTTTGGTCGCCAAAGGACATTATGATCTTGTTGAAATAGTAACAGTGGGTTTTTAAAAGATATATAGAATATTTAAACTCGAATATGGTGATAGAAATAGGCCTTAAACATAGATACCATAAGTATAAAATCAATGAGCTGTTTATTAAACCTGTCGGTAAAACTGTCAAATCAATCTTTCAACTTCAACTTTTATTATCCTGGCAATCACATGCTTGTGATTTGACAGATTTAGCCGCAGTCTATTTTAAAACGGCGCCGTACATTTAAAATTTGATTCGATTTTCTTAAACAACACAAAGTTTTGAAAATTCGAATCTGGAATTTGAAATCAACTGGTACGAATTTCATTGTACAAATTTACTTATTACGTTTGCTGCTGCGCAGACGCCGCCTGTTAGGAATCGTCTTTGCAGACGACCTTGGTGATGATTCTGAAAAAAAAAAACGAACTAAAACAAAAAACATAGTTATTATGGAACTAGAGAATTGAAAGGCATGCATTCAAACGTGGGAATCAAAACGATCTCTTTTTCACAAAGAGACTAGTTATAAGCCGCTATAGTGCGTTCTCTGTCTAGCGTTTAATTAAAATGTTTATTTACTTTAAAACAATAAACAAGTGAGTGAGAAATAAAGCAACCTTTCATAACCTCAAATTATGTACTGTAATGTATGGGCTACTTAAGGGCTTCTTGTATTTAAATTTAACATGGAATATTATTTCTCACCCGAGCGGTGGGCTTTGACACCTGTAACACAGTTTTAAACTAGCTCAGGTGGCAAAAGCTTAACACCATACCTTGGTTCCATCAATTTTCCAAAGGTTTTTGTAATCTTAAAGTTAAGCGTTTACTTATACTTTATGTATAATAACTTTTATACTTATATTATGTCATGTAACGCTGTTGGATTGACGAAATAAATAAAATAATTTACTCACTCTTAGGAGATTTTTCAGCAGCTGGCTTCACCTCCTCCACAATTGTGACTTGTTTTTTAGTGGAATCTGTCTTACACTTAGATTTTGATCTACCATTACATTTAGTGTTTGCCTGTTCATCACTTTTACACTTAGATTTTGATGTGACCTTGCTTCTATTGTCCACATTTTCATCAATTTTACATTTAGATCTAATGTTTCTTCTGGTGTTTTCATCTTCATCCGATTTTTCATCACTTATACATCTAGATTTTGATCTAACGATGCTTTTAGTAACTGCATCTCCATTAGATTTTTCAACAATTTTACACTTAGATTTTGATCTGATATTGGTTTTAGTGCCTCCATTTTCAGGTATTGTTTCATCACTTTTACACTTAGATTTTGATTTAGAGATGTTTTTTGTGTTTGAGTCAGACTTTTGAACAATTTTACACTTAGATTTTGATCTCACATTGCTTTTTGGTGCTGTGTCTTCTGATTTTTCAACACTCTCAATGCTAATTTGTGTTTTCCTTCTTGTAACTCGCGTATTCGGTACTGAAGGTTTATAAACAGATTTATTTCGTGTTGATCTTGTACATCTTTGTGTCTGAACCTCATTTTTAGGTGAACTTTGCTTCATAGCTTCTAGTTTCTCTTTAGCTTCTCGCTTTTCCTTTATTCTGTATATTTGTATCATAGCTGGGGTATAACCTTCTAGCCCTTCCAAATTTTCTTCGGGCTCTTTAGTGATTTTACCCGAGACTTTTCTTTTCATTGAATTGATCACTTCTTTCATAGCGTCTGTGGGATTCATGTCCTGTAAGTAGTCCTTTTGTAGAAGAGGCGATTGTATGTTTGAGTCGCTACATTCAGAAGCGTTGGACAGTTTCCTGATGCGGTATTTGCAAGTGTCATCATCGTCTTCATCACTGGCAGCATTTCGCTCTCTTCGAATAATATCCTCTGGGTTCTGAGCTAATATCTCCGCCCAAGTGAACTGCCGGGCTGAACCCATAAAGTTCCCGAACTTTCCGATACTGTTCCTGTGCCTTCGTATACCCTTGCGTTTCTTAATTATCTTCTTTTTCGAGCGCAAGTTCTTCGGCGACAGTTTCTTACCGAAAACTCCGTGTGACATCAGCGATTTCTTCAAACGGGCGACTAGATCCGCGTCAGAAACGAAGAAATTCCTCGAAGCGCAAGGCTTTCGCATGCCTTCACTGGACGTGTTCAGAGTCTGTCTTAGCAGCTCCAACTTCATATCGTTTTCAAGGGAGAAGACGTTTTCTCTCTCACATGCTTTTCTTATACCGTTCAACGCCAAGAAGTTCGGCGGCGTGTTCTTTCTACCGAATCTAGCGCACAGTTTCTGGCGGTTGATGTACGGCTTCAACAGATCTCTAAAGTTTAGAGCTGCTTCCTTATTCCCAATTTTACAGAGCTCAGTTTTGAATAGATTTCTACAATAGTTGTAATCTGGTTTTTCGGTAAAGTCTAGCTTAGTGATGTATTCCAGGAATTTCTCGATGAAGTGGGGATAGAATTCTGTTTTGAAACATGTTTTCAGGAGTAGTTTTATATCGCTCATGTAGTTTTTCTTCAGAGCGTGTACTAAATCCGGTTCGGCTAGGACTTCTGGAGTTTTCCACGGCAGTGTACCAGTTAACCATTCCAGTAGATTGTACGCTAATGTTTCCAGATCGGACCTCCGGGAATGTGCTCCAATGTGAGAATCTCGGGAGCTGTACTCGAGAGTCCCATCATGGGCCTTCCGCGCGTCCATTCCGAAGTCTTTGTGTTTCCCTTCCGAGTCTAGAAACTTCGACGCCAATCCGTAATCTAATAGGTAAACCTGTCCGGCTGATTGCGACAAAATAGCCTCCTTGTACAACTCATCGTGTTCTGTTTCATTACCAAGCTTTTTTTGTTCACTATTTACTTGAACTCTCGCTTTAGATTTTTGGAATTCCTTAGTCGTTTGAATGACACTTTTGTTCCCAAAGTCATCGATAAGCTTCTGATAAGATTGATCGGAGCAGACTGAGCTATTTAAGTCTTCATAGTTGGCGTAGTTGGAAAGTTGTCGGAGATTGAATGCGTGGTGCCTATGTAAGCTTCTACTATCTTTATCTGTGAGTATTCTCCTCAACTTTCTCTTAACATTCGCTAATCTCTTCTCGTTCTCATCATCGGAGTTTATAGGGCTCTTATAGTCTTTCATTATGAAGTCTTCGTCGATATAGTAGTTTGAAGATCTCGATTTCCCAGGTTTGGGCTTCCTGTGTTTCCCGGACAGTTCTTTCTGGAATGGTGGGCTCAGTTTGACGATGGGAACTTTTGATAAGTAGTCGTGGCCGATCATGAGGTTTGAGCTTTTGATGTCGGAATGGGTATAGCCTTCACTATGTAGGTATTCCAGGACGTCTAGTATTTGAATGGCTAGTATTAGGACATGTTTGACGTCTATGACTTTAGTAATGGCTATTAATTTGTGGAGATCGACGTCATATCGCGGGAGGATAAGGAACCTGTACTTAGTCCCAGAGTTCTCGTCTGTGAATGAGCCACTGGCTATGTACACAGGCATGCCGAGACGTTTTTGATCGTTCTCTCGACGCCATTCTTTCACTGGAATCATAAGATACACATATTAATATTACCATCTATATTGTTATTGTGACACTTGAAGCACTCGCAGCGCGATCCGCCTGGTCGATCGTAACTGATTGACAAAGTTAAGTAAAGTTCAGTCAGACCAGTGCTTGGATGGAACTGAGTGTCACTGTGCTTCGGAGGGCACGTTAAGCTGTTGGTCCCGGTTGTTAGTCGTAAGACAACAGTTGTTAAGCCATGTCGTATGCCTTCAGGCGGTCTGAAATATCCACAGACCACGACGCTGCCCACTAGTCTATACAACAAGCAAGCATTATTAAACATTCTCTAATCATCATCCAATTGAAAGTGGCTTTTATGACCAGCATAATAAGGCATAGAATTAGCATAATTCAGATGGAGAGGTCCGATATTTTATTGAGCCCTCCATCAGTTAGTAAATTTATTCATGAATGCAACAAGTGAAAGTTGCCGAACATTAGAAATGCTTGCAATCAACTTAAAAGTAAAGGGCATTAGAACATGTACTGAAAATGATGTGGTAGTTATGTATTGGACATCTGTTTGTACATGTAGGTGTAAGTGTATATAATAAGAGCAGGAAAACAGATTACCCTTATCGGGCTTGCAACATTTTAACAGACATATCTACTTTATTTTTAATGCGGAATTGGCAAGCAAATGCTTGCCAACCACTATCTCACCTGATAGAAAGTGATGATGCGGCCGAAAATATGACATATTCGCCTAGAAGATACCTTCGAAAACTTCAAAATAAAGATGGCATTGAGGCCACGAGCAATGAGTCACACTAATATTATAAAACCGAAAGTTGTGTGTACTGTAAATGTGTAAGTATGTTTTCTCTTTACGCTGTAATAGTTTTTTTTTTCTTTATTTGTGACAGGCTAGTGTTTGACCACTATCTCACCTGATGGTAAGTGACGATGTGATCGAAGCTGGTAAACACACTAGACCTGGAATACGCAGGCTCTCAAGGATAACTGCCGGAACACCGTATTTGGCTTGGCGGCAGACTTTCAACTTGATGGTGGTAAGCTACTTTGGTAGCAAGCCAGGCGAGCAACTCACAAAATGCTCTACCACCTCTCAAAAAGGATGAAGGTAATTGATGAATTTTAGAATGTACATAGCTTACACCCAGGATTAATACAAAGGCTACTTCTTAACTTAATAAACGCGGGCAAGGGTTGTATAAAATAATAATAAGTCGAATATTAATAATAAAATATTTGTAGAATACGAGAAAGCTCTCAGGCCCAGATCATTGTTCTAACCCATGGCTTATTTAGTTCGTAATATCTACATTTTGGAGAGTGAGCGCAGGAATTACATGAGTTAATTCCACCATGGCCCTTTTACCATCTAACAACAAGACAAACTGTCAAACGTCATCCATTTATGATTGACATACCTCCATTCTTCTAGACATCTCACCATCAGGTGAGATGGTGGTCAAATGTATGTCTATAATAAATATAAAAAAAAGTAAGATGTGTTCTACATAGACAATCTACAAAATTAATAGTTGTTAATTGTAATATGCACGCCAACGTCAGTTGACACTTGACAACTTAGATTTAACAGAGAAGATAAATAATATATGTGTTTTAAAATTTATTTGAAACTAGCTGTCCCGGCGACCTTCGTTCCGCCTAACAGTCAATGAATGTGCATGTTTAGGAAGCCATACCCGGCATGCGTTACAATGCCACGTGACTATATTATTACCTCCTTTATGTTTTTGTTTGCCTAGTACTTGGTTGTCTTATCAAATGAATAACGTATGAGAAATTTTTTTTAATACACCAACAAAAAATCTTATAAAAAACGTATGAGAAATTTTTTTTAATACACCAACAAAAAAAAAAAATGTGACGTTCCTAAAAACGTAAATATTGTACTAGGCAAACAAAAACAAACAAAAAACTGACTTTCTTTTATATATATAGATACCAATAGCAATAACGGCAATAGCCGCACCACGATAGACGTTGGTCTCCATGGTTGTAATGATGTACCAAGTGGAAGGATAACATAGCTACTGAACATTTTGGATAGTTAAGCATGTTCAAATACTGCTATAGACGGCTATAGTTCACAGTATATCTCGTTTGCAGTTAAAGTTCAAAATTGATTGCATTCTACATTATTAACGGGAAATAAATAATCAACTTTTATCATCATTTAAATAACACAATATTTAGTACATTAATACCGAAATCAGATTTATGAGTATATACCTACCTAACATATCCTCAGTTTTGCCGATTGGTTTATTTTATATACATCCCTGCAAAAAAGTAGCCTATTTGTTATCCTAGTTATAAGCTATGCACATTCCAAATATCATCCAAATTGTTCATCCGTTAAAGCGTCAAGGGGGAACAAACATACTTGCACACAAACTTTCGCATTTATAATAATATAGTAGGATGAGTAGGATACATGACTGATAAAAAATTGTCACATTATATTTATAATTTTGTAACTAAGTTAATCATTTTGTTAGTTTAAAAATGCTTTCACACTTATGATTGTGTGATTTCACTTTGCTTTTTGAGACAACATAGGTATATTATAGGCAAGCATTCTCCATCTTCGTCTGCATCATCGTTTACCATCAGGTAAAATAGTGATCAAATGACCACTTATCATAATTATGACATTGCAAACATAGGAACTCCAGCAGTATTTAGGATCGGCCACCGGCATAGTAGGATTATCATAACTGCTTGTTGGCTTAGTTGGGTGGCGTTCTCCTTCTAACCAGGGGTATATGGTTCGATTCCCAGCTGAAACACAAGATTTCTCCCTAAGGAAAATTTGTGTTTCTGGTTCTGGTTGTGTCTGTGATGTGAACGTTATAACCCAAGACACAAGTCATCAAACTTAGAGTGGGGCTGTGTGAAAGCGTAAAAAAGTAAAATATCGGGAATATGCCAGTGCAAATTTACATTTTTCAGCCTTAGCAGTCCTCTTGAGGCAATGTATCTCGACGAACAGGGGCCCGTTGGTATGAGGCTCTATTTTGACCACATACTGCGCGCTGAGTTTCGAAACCTCCTTGTTAATTTCATCTGAAGCAAGATAAATTCTTCCAAAGCTCCCTCGACCTGGAAAATCAAGTAATTTTTTAGTTTTAATAGTGGCCTGCACTGCAGTCACATCCAGAAGTACAAAATTCACTTTACGGGACAAAAAATGATGATGCCAGGAATCTAAACAGGCACCAGGCGGTTCCAAAACCTTAATGTAGACTATATTACTGGAGCAATTGGAGGTTATTTGTGTATACATTTTAATTATATTTATTAAGTAACCTTGTTCAAAGTCATGTTGACTCAATTTTATTATGACTATTGCATCACCATTTGTTAACTTAATTATAAATGACTAGTTGAGCCCCGCGGCTTCGCCCGCTGATGATGTTGATGATGATTAGAGTAGCCTATGTTTTAATTGAGTATAAGCCAACTACATTCCAAATTTCATTAAAATCGGCTTAGTATTTACGGAGATACGTGGTAACATAAATTCACACACACACACAAACTTTCGCATTTATAATATTAGTAGGATTACATTTGACAATTCAACTGGCAGTAGGAAAGCGCACTTCCTACGCCGCCGTGGGCACTGAGTTCGATTCCAGGACACCTAGTGCCAGAACCACAATTTTAGATTGGATTTTTCGGATTGTTTGGGTACTAAGGGTATGTTTCGATAAGTAAGCATTAATATATTATTATTAGTAATTTTGAGTTAGTTGAAAAGTTTGTATAAACAAATAAACATTACAATATTTATATTATTTATGAAATTTTTTTTTTTTTTATTTGTGACAGGCTAGTGTTTGACCACAATCTCACCTGATGATAAGTAACGATGTGATCGAAGCTGGTAAACACACTAGACCTGGAGTACGCAGGCTCTCAAGGATAAATACATTAAAAATCTTATCATCTCATTAAAATAATATAATTTTCTTGACAAGTGGAAATGTTGTTGTTTCTAATCCCTTAATAAACAACCAAATGCATAAACACTCACAGCACCACCATATGTTCAAAGACTTGTATTGTGGGTGCCGGACACATCATACCCAGTACCAGAAGCACAAATGTTCCTTGGGAAGAAAATTTGTGCTTGCTGGGAATTGAATCCAGGAAACATGGTGCAGAAGGCTTTGACTTTAAAATAAACATCGTCATCTACAGCCCTTTTGATCCCACTGCTGGGTCTAGGTATCATATTCTGCCATTAGCTTCAGAATTGTGCTAGTCTTGTTTAAATTAACACAACAGTTATACAATTATATATATAATAGAACCTGGATGGCCAAGCTAAGCTCGTTTTTTTTTTTTGTTAAATGACGTTTTCTAAAAATGAAACCTAGCTAGATCGATTTATCCCAAAACCCCCTGCATACTAAATTTCATGAAAATCTGTGGAGCCGTTTCCGAAATTCAGATGATACATAAATACTTATACATATATATAAGAATTGCTTTAAAGGTATTAGATATCACGTAGGTATGTTTCCTTGGGCAGGGCCATTAGGCTCAAGTCATAAGTATTTCATGTATTGAAAGAAAACTTGTTAAACCACTTTACCTACTATCTTCTCACTTGTTCTTGGATACCTTGTGTCAATTCAATATGTACTGCTTACCTACCAACTAATATATAAGATTTTAGTGTATCACCTTTTACAAATAATTAAACGCAAGCAAAGCTTAAAAAAACCAACTTCACCGATTTGTCTTTGGAACCTTGATCAGATTAAATGTATTAAACACGCGTTATAAACTCAAAAACTACTGATCGAATCTTGATCAAATTTGAATGGGACCAATGGGAAGGCAACAGCTTTCAAACAAAAATGTTTTTCAAAATCTGTTCATGTGGAAAGAAGCTATGAGGTAAAACAAATAGAGAAAAAAAAATACAATCAAATTGAGTACCTCTTCCTTTTTTGTGAAGTCAGTAGAAAAACTGAAATTTAAATATAACTTCTCAAATTGGTTTGTACATTCACAGTCCATAGTTTTCGTCAAATTTTCTTTCATACTGTGGTCCCCAAGACTTGTCGAAGTCTTTCTCCTGACTTCCATGCAGGAGTTCTTAATAAGAACGGCAAGAAAAGCTTCTGAGAGTTTTACTACTGGTGCTAATAATGAATTAGGTAAATGAATATTAAATACAGTGTTTGAACCTAATTTTTTGAGGAACTAAATAAAATGGCATAAGATTAACTTGGATTATTTGTTGTTAAAGTACTAGCTAAACATGAAGTAGAAAGAGGTGATAAGAACCTCAAAAAGGATTCTATGTGTTAATCTTAGGTATAATCTATGTGCATTCCAAATTCCATCCAAATCCGTACATCTGTTACAATGTGAAGAGTAAACTCTTACACACAAATTTTCAGATTTATAATATTAGTATGACTATTTGTTACACATATAAATGCATACTTTATGCATATATTATTATGTATATGCATGTAGTATGCATTTCAGCTCCGTGACAGCAGCAAATGGCAAAAAATGTCCTGCAAATTTTGAACCGGAAAACTGTTAAGTTAAATAAAACTTGCAAAACAGCTGCAGGCGAGACAGTAGATAAATAATTTACAGATGTTCAGATGGAAGACAAGTTTTTGTAATAGAGGCACTGCACCTGTGCAAAGTTGCATAAAGGCAATAACGGCAAACTTGTCAGTGCTGGGCAATTATTCACTTTCTACTAGAGATGCGCCGAGTACTCGTTTACTACTCAGTACTTGGCAAAATCTGTGTTTTTTTTTTCGGTACTTATAGTTGGCCGAATAACTTGGTTAAAGTAATGGGTACTCGGTAAAAATAAGTATTTGAGATAAATAAGAGTTTTAGTAGTGAAATCAAATTTGCAAGTAGCAAGCAGTCTTCGTAGTGATCTCGCAGGGTAAACTCATCCAGAAGAGAGCAGAGAGCATGGTACATGCTCGAAATCTAGCTCGACAATTTCTACAAATGACGTGATAGCCGTATTTTAATAATGTAATACCTTTAAACAAGCAATTCTTGTATGTATGTACCTATATAAATATAATATAATCTGAATCTCGGAAATAGCTCCAATGATATTCATGAAATTTTGTAAGCAGGGGGTTTTGGGGGTAATAATTCGATCTAGCTATGTATCATTCTTATAAAACGTCGTTTTATCCGTGTTTTCAGCCGAGAAAAGCACGGTCATCCAGGTACTAATACCAGGACTAATACAAACGAATCATACAAAAAAATCTAATTTATAGAATTCTGATTTTACGGAGGTAATGCAGAAATACTAGTCTTTCTGCCAGTTCCAGCAAAATTATATTCTTCTTCTCTTCGTAGAACATTCCATTATCTTTGCAAGGTCAGGTTTTTAAAAAAGTCTTTTGCCAAGTACAACTGCGACATACATACCTACATAAATAAATGCTTAGTTAGTTACAGGAAAGTGTGATATATAGTTTTATGATGACTAAGAAGTTATGACTAAATTATAGCCCAACTAGTTGTTAAATGCGGCTTCGCCTGTGTAAATTAAAATTTATGAATCCAGCTGAATATACACAAAAAATAACATCAAAATTGCTACATGCGTTTAGATGGATTTCAGTCATATCATAGAGAATTATATAAAAATTGCACAGGCTGCTTTTTTTTAAATTTTACCCTCAGCTTTGCACCTCAGACTAGGGATTCCTCTACAGGAGAGAAAAAGGTTTTCGAACTAATGCTCTAATTCCTGCTCACCAATCTTGTGGTAACTAAAAAAACAGGTTCAGGGCCCAATATTAGGTCCAAATACCAACTAGGAATAATATGGCATATTTTTTTTTAATTATATGAATGTAGTGATTAAATTATTTGTGTTTAGGTTTCACAATCAATAGAGATAGCAGATACTTCCAAATTCTCACGTAATTTACTGTCACAGTTTATTTCATAAAACAATTCAGGTGGATTTTTTTAGTTGTAAGTACATTCCTTTGTTCATAAACAAAAATGCGTCAAAAAATATAAAATTTGTCTTATTAAACAACTGCGGTAAAATTTGAAGAGAAAAGTTACCTATGGGCTTTCCGAGCCTCCATTTCTTTTGAGTAACATCAGTGAAAACAATGCCAGGGGGCAGCGCCTCGTCGTCACAAAAACTGGCGTCTAAACTCGGAATTGTAGTCGTAGTTGAGGGCTCCGGCAGCTCCTGTATATACTTTATCTTCTTTTTAGGTGGCAGAGGCAACTGTGCCAGCTCAGTACTCCTTCGCGGCATCGCGGGACCATTCACCTCCCTAACTTTTAGCACTCAAATTCAAGTAATTTCAACTTCACTTTCCCACGAACAAAGCTGTAATGCAACTGTAAAGTCGGAATAAAATTGAAGATTATACACAACAGTCTTCATTTAATCCAATAAATAACAACGTGCGAGTAAATGTGACACTAAATATTGGATTTATCGGTTATCCAACACAGCCGTCACCTCCGGCCATGATATTACAAAAACTGGAGATAAATATTTCAAATTTTACGCAGGAAGCGAATTCTTATCACTTGTTCTATGTTGTTGACGGTACACGTGTTATTATTGTTAATATAAATTGAAATAATCAATGAAAACTGACCGAAATTCAACAACTGATCAAAGATCCGCCATATTGTTAGTGTTTTTAGAGTTGAACCAAACGAACCGTCTCGTGCAATACTTCGATTGTTTTGTCGGTAACTTAACATTCGATACCTAGCTGATTATATCGAGTTAGCTGAATAAAGTAAAATAGAAAAATATTGATTGTATTACTCATAACTGTGTTCTTATACACAGTTTTAACGCTTAAGTGAAAAATAGCGCTGTTGATTTTGTATAATTTTCCAAACTGTGATTCTTCGAGCGTTAATGTGTAATAATGGTGGATTATTAAATGTTTATATTTAACCGTTAATACTTAGTGAACGTGCAAAAGTCCAATAGAAGTTCTAGTAAAGTTTCTACCACTTTACTAGGGCATGATTTGACTATGACTGGACCTTGACTCTTTTATTTGACTTTGACTGTGACTTGTGGCTAGGACTTTTAATATGAAATACACATGATATATAGTATTATTTGACACTGGCTTAAATGACTTGACTTAAATGCACAAGATTGCGAAGCTATAATTAAAATAAAATAAAAAACTGTGTATAAAAAGATCTTTAAATAGATTATCATCAGCGTTGAAGTGAATTGCTTATGAAGTTTTATTACAAGTGGTAAATTAATATTTTTTGACCCACTCAAGTAAACCAAAACCTACAGAGGACTACATTTAAAGTCATGAAATTGGGCACAAAGCAAGGTCTCACAGGCCATCGGTGTGTGGTTTCAGACTTGCCACTTACATTTTTTTAATGCCAGATAGGTAAACATAAAAATATATTTTTTTTTAATCATTAGTCCGGTTTTATTTTATTCCAATATGAAAGGTAACATACAAGACGTATGTCTGATAGTTAAGCAAACGATGCACCCGTCTATTCACATCTGCAGTGAAATCCGGAATTTTGAATAACATAGTTTAAATTGTGAGAATGAAATATTGTACTTGAATTTATTGAAAAACGTATTAATTCACATCATTTGAACGAAGTTAAGGTAATTATTATGTCTGCAGTAATCAGTGGCAACTCGCTGTTCAGCCGAAGCCAATCCTGCAAATTGTAAAATAATTTTCAACGTAAAATATGCCGCGGTTTTCATACGGATTATCTTCAGGATTATGCGTAGATTGCGGTGAAAAATACAACGAATACCGTGATGAATTCCATCTCGATTTTGGCCATTCCATAGCAGGTAAAAAGTCTTCTTATGCTGTGCATTATTGGTCGGGACATCGTATAATATAAGGACTCCAAATAAAACCAATATGGTCAAGAACTAATGCTGACAAACGATTCAAATTTCGAAAATGTCAAAGTAGAACACCAAATTCTCTAAAATTATTTAATTTAGAGATAGAGATGGTAAAGCAGAATCGACCCACTATCTTTTTTTTTGACGTGACAACGTCTTATAAATTGGTTTGCCGGGTGACACTTCAAGAAACTGCGTTACGCTCCGCTCACGTTATGCGCTCACAATGAGAGCGAGTGAGAGGGACGCGTTGTCTGTCTCTCTCGCTCTTAGGCGGGCTAACCATGCCCGAGTTGTCACGTAAAACTTTCGCCCGTATACCGACTTTACAGGCAACCATTTTTTTTATTCTAAATAGGCAAACATTTGACCGCCATCTCACCTGATGGTAAGTGTGATCTTGGATAAATATTTATCACAACTGATACTATCATAAGAAATCATCAGTATATAAATCGAATAGTAAAATGACATAAACCTTCGATTCGATTCTAAGTACTCGCATAGCTACAACTCTAGTTTTTAAATATTAATTGGTTGGTTAGCCATAGAACCCATACATTACAACGGAGTGATTACATTATCTTTGAATCAATACATAAACAAATTCTCCACAGATTGTTGTGACTGGCACTCCAGGAACAGCGGCATCGTAGTGATACGGCGACGCGACGGTACATAATGATGATAAACTCAGATGGTAAACTGCGACTGTGTCGGTACAAAAAAAAAATCAAAAGCAAGCAGTTTATTGAATAGAATAAAATTAAATTTATTGATAAAAAACTGTTTTAGTACAATAACTATATTTAAGTAACTAGGATTTTTGTCCTTGCGGCCATGCAACATTGACGTAGACATAATAATATTAATATAACAAACTTACATAGTTGTCTATTTACATTTGTATCATTTTTATTCATAATGTTAACTAAGAAATGTTCTGAGCTATATACTTAAACATGTTAGATATATGCTGTCGCGGAATATTTTGTAAAACTCATTAAGGCAAACATTTATGCGATACATTGTATTCACTTATGATAATTGTTTAGTCAGCGTATGCCGATAAAGCGTCCGGTTAGCACATTTTTCTCCGACTTGTCTTACGATTATTACTACCTATTTCGAACTGAAAAATAAGTTTTATCCCAATAAAACATAGCCTATGACATTTAGCGATAGTGTAGCTATCTATTAGTGAAAAAAAATCGGAGTGTGTAATCAGTTTTACAAACAAACTTTACCTCTTTAGATTATTTTACACTAACTGCGCCCCGCGGTTTTACCCGCGGAAGTTCCGGACCCGCAGTAATTCCGGGATAAAAAGAAGCCTATGTTCCTTCCCAAGCTTTAGACTATCTGTGTACCAAATTTCATTTAAATCGGTTCAGTAGTTTTGGCGTAAAAGCACGACAGGCAAACAGACAGCTACTTCCACATTTATAATATTAGTAAGGATTTCGATCCATGTACCTACAGCTACTAAGGACGTTGTTATCGATATTATATTACATGTTTAGTTACTAATTAGTGGTTTCACATATGTCACACAAATCACTTCCCGAATCAGAAATCGCACAGTCGGATAATAAAAACCATTAATATGTACCTTATCTAATACAGCATGATACTACATGGTTCATATCATTTATTTTTTCTTTTCATTTTGGCTTCGGAATCTGGCGCATTTGGCCAGTCTCAAGTGATAATATATTCAAGTGTATTCCATGTTAAAAGTCCTAGTCACAAGTCACAGTCAAAGTTAAAGTCAAGTAAAAGAGTCAAGGTCCAGTCATAGTCATGCCCTAATAGAGTAAGTAAGTGATAGAAACTTTACTAGAACTTATATTGGAGTTTTGGAGCGAAAGCGAAAATCACGTTATTCAACTTTGTATGATTTGCCTTCACACATGCACGTTCACTAAGTATTACCGGTTAATAATTCGTCATTATTACACATAAATACTCGAAGAATCACAAGTTTTGAAAAATAAAACGGAAAAACTCATTGTTAATATCATTAATACCGAATACTGTAGGCATAGGTTCATTCCCATTTACTTAAATACAGTTTTATGTTATTATTTTGTTTCTGACTAGCCGGGCGTAGCCGCAGGGCATATCTAGTTTGTATGATCCCAGTATTTTATGTTTCTTCTATGGTTCTGAATAACTATCAATTCAACACTATTATTTTATGAACCCATATAATAGTCATGTTTTAGTTCCTGAAAGATAAACTGCATTGAAATTCTAAGATAATATTATCTACCTCTAGAATGCAGAGTGCGACTGCACCGACCACGGGCGGCGAACTTTTTATTTTTATTTTCAATCCGACTCATTCACGAGTAGTCGTCGCGGCGGGAGCACGCGTCTGTCTCTGCTCCGCAATCACGAAATAAATCGAGCGCGATGATTCCCTGTTTATCAATAAAACCGTAACAATATGTGATCTGTGAGTTAATTTAAAGTAATCTAGTGGTTTAGTTCATGTTTTCATGTTGTTTTTACGGAATTATTTTGAGTTATCGCTTAATGCACTAAGATGGAAGGTGCGAACGCTGACTCAGATCATTCTATGACTTGGGAGGACTTTTTTGGTAAGTTTTGGATTATGAATTTAGCTATTTAAGCTGATATATGTGTAAAATAAAAAAAATACATGCATTTTTTTTTTAATACCAGACATCATCTGCCAAAAAAGTACGCGCCATAAATATACCGGTATAAATGACAAGACCAAGGTATCAACCCTAATTTGCAAATCTTATCGATTAGAAATAATCGATCGTGATTTTCCCTAGGCGAGACTCGAATGAGACTGGTTTCAGTTTCCACATAAGGCATGCAGCCTGCATGCGATGCGTTCATTTACTTCGCTGCAAGCAATGCATAAAACGTGATCAATCAATTTCGTAATTATAATAAGAATAGGTTTTCTTCGTAAAAGTATGTATATTTAAACATAGTTGCTTTTATAATTTATAATCATTATTGTGGTCTAAATATACATCGTCAATCAATTTCCATTATCATCGCATTATCACCATTTAAAAAAAATAGCCAGCGTGTGGTGAAGTTAGGTAAGGTCTATATTATATCTTATTTATCTATGGGTAAGATATATCCGTATGTAAGGTTTTGGTTTAAACCATGTTTAAACAAGGAAATGTACTAAAAATAAAAAATAAACTCGTGATACCCTGCTCGATAGCTTTGGTTAATTTTTTATTAACATATTACTATTTCACGGCAAAAATCCGCCATTTTTTTTCAGCAACTTTGTAAGGACACTTTGTTTTTAAGACGAATAATGATATAACGATACTTTAATGTTTTAACGGTTGAAATCCATTCACTCTAGAAGATACGGGGTAATAAAGAAATTTACAAATATACATACATACAAAATACATAACCCTTCCTTGACAGTCGGGTGATTATAGTACAGTCAGATGCAGCTAACATTTTAAAATTTGCTGACGTTAGCATGTTATTGTAGCCTTACTGTACATACCAACTGCCTACAAAGCCTAAGAGAGCACTCGTAGAGATCAGTGCATATATTTCAACTATGTCAGTACATTCATAATGTACTGTTTATGTTAATAAAATTAAATGGTGAAATCTCTGTGAGGCATTGCTTAGAAATTTTAAGATAAAATTGTAAATATTATAGTATACATGTATGTTTAATATTTTTATTGTAAACAATAAATAATTATTTTTTCTCTTAACTGTACTTTACTTCCTGTAGGTTTATCTGGAATAAAACCTGCGTATCCAAACTGATCGACTATTCAGTATAACAAATTTAAACAATTACGTCCAAGAAGTTAGATTATCGGACTATTAATAGGACTAGATGGAATAACCCCTATTATTTTGTATGAATGTGTGAATTCTGTGCCCACAGAAAATGCGCTAAAAATAATCGTGAATTAAAAAAATTGTGATGATAGCTAGTTTGAAAAAAAAGTGCGACCGAGTTTTTTGTCATGTTCTTCTCGAGGAGGCAATATTTTTTTGAACCTGGCAACTTCACGAGTAACTTTTTTTTGTATGTCCACGGCATACGTTAAGTAAGTGCACTGCATACGATACGAAACACATAATTACCGCTATCTCAGGAATGCCTACAAGAGATAAAGGTGTCAGACGAGCTCCGACACTACCTGGTTCACTTATCTTGGCGTATAAAACTCTTTGCTCGTCATCGCGATGCTTGAGAGGTTGTGTTCTACATAGATAATTTTATTATTCACATGCTTCCCCCGTGTTTAAGGATCAGATTTAATGTATTAATACATTAAATCTGATCCTTAAACGCATTATTATATGTTATATATATATATATATATAACTCAACTCAAAAACTATAAATCAGATATTGATCAAATTTCAATGGGACCACATGAAAAGCACCAGCTATTAAATAAAAAAAAAACATCGAAATCGGCTCACAACGATATGAGGTAACTTTTGAAGTCGGGTAAAAGAGGACATCGTCAAAATATTCCACAAAATAGGCATTATTGACGATATTTCAAGAACTTGTGATCAGATCTTGATCAAATTTAAATGGGACCAATTAAAAAAAAACATCTTTCAAACTAAAAAAAATGTTCGGAATCGGCTCACGTGGAGAGAAGTTATGAGGTAACACACAAAAAAAAAAATACAGTCGACTTGAGTACCTCCTCCTTTTTTGGGAAGTCGGTAAAAAAGGCGGTTCTTAATTCGACAGTAATTTTTTTGTATGTATTTTACGCTATATATCCGCCAATTATGAACCGAATTTTATTATTATACTTCAGAGTTCAGTTTTTATCGAAATCGGTTCAGCCAAAACCAAAATATAAGCGGTGAAGTCGGTTTTTTTAAGCTTTGCATGCGTTTAATTATATCAATATGGTTTGACTTCTTTTGATGTTTTTTATGTATCAGGATCATAAATTAGCTTCTGCGGCTAACTGTAAATACATAAACTGTCCATTGGCTTGATTGGGTCGACATTCGCCTCCTAAGCAGAGGTATCGGCTTCGATTCCCGGCGGGAACACAAGTTTTCTCCCCAAGAAAAAAATTGTGGGGAGTCTTCAGTCTCCTTGGGGAGAAAACTTGTGACCCTACTGGGAATCGAAATCCTCTTAGAAGGCCAACGCTCACCCAACTTAGCCAATTGGCAGTCTATCTAACAAATGGTCATTGCAGTTGATGTCTAATTTGTTCTTAACTAATGATTTATAATTATGTATAAAGGTATTATGCTGGGTCTTTGTCTACCTTCACTAATATTATAATCTAACTGTACATATATGTAGAATTCAGAGAGGTTATGCCGCCAGCATGATTGGAACGCTTCCCACTGGTACCGGGCTTGAGCACTTGAGTTACTTGAGCTTGATGTCTTGTAGGTAATTTAGAGCTTTGATGTTTATAGTTTTAGTTCAGTTTGAGGAAACATAAGCAATTGGCGCGTAGTTAGGACTACCAAGTATGAAAATAATAAAAATAAGAAGATAAATAACACCATCGTCAACCTCATATTTAATCTGTCCAAGTTTGTTCGTTCATTCAAAAGGCGGGAATCAATGCCGCCAATGTACGAGAACAGAATTAATGAAGTGCACTTCCGATGGCTATGTTCGACCGGATGTTCTAAATTTAAAATTCGACAGTTGGCGCCATTTTACGTAGGTTTGTAAGAACGCGTGTAAAAAGTCTTTGTTAGGATATTTGCCACGAAAGTGAAAAAAATGCGTTGTTGATTTTGTATATATAATTTTTCAAAACCTGTTATTCTTTGAGTGTTAATTTGTGATAATACCACTTTACTAGGGAGTACTAGACTTGACTATGACTTGACTTTGACTGACTTGTGACTAGGACTTTCAATATGAAATACATTTGAAATATATTATTACTTGACATTGGCTAAATGCACAAGATTGCGAAGCCAACATTAAAATTAAAGAAAAAAAGTCTTTGTTAATCGGTGCCTGTACTCTGCTTAGAATGTATAAACTAAGCCAATGAGCAGTTCTTAATTTGCAATGCAAATTTTGCATGAGATTTAAATATAGGTTAAGTATTTTTTTTAACCTTAATAGATATGTAACTACATTAAATAACACTTATAAAATTAATTTGAAATTATATGCTATTAACAAAGAAAAAAAAAAATAGCAAAAATCACGCTATTGGCTAGACTCATTCGTGACGTCAGTGCACATATTTTTGATTTCAATGATTGGTCAACTTTTTGTTACGGCTGTCATGATTGGTGGTGGACATCACAGGAACAGTCAAAATTTCCGCGTGAAAAATTGCCCGAAACCCAATTGCATTTTCGAATATGAAATGTATACTTAGTTATTATTATATAAAACGTTATGTTTAGTTCTGCCGCGAAAGTGAAAAATTGGCGTTGTTGATTTTGAGATTCTTCGAGTTTTAATAATAATATGTTATAATGTTGGATTATAAACCGTTAATAGTATGTGAACATGCATTAGTGTAGGCAAATCATACAAAGTTGAAAAAATTTTATTACTTTTTCGCTCCAAAACTCCAATATAAAAGTTCTAGTAAAGTTTTACTAGAGTATGACATGACTCTGACTTCTTATACGAAATTAGTTATAACTATACTTGAAACATTTTATTAATTGACTGGCTTAATGCACAAAGATTGCGAAAACAAAAAAAAAACAATTTTTTTTGACGAATGAGTTTGGCGGCATTTTATTAACGTAAACAATCGAATAAAAACATAAATATATATGAATTTTAATATTGTATGTGTATACCTATGTATGTATTTACTAATATTTTATTTGTACCTATGTTTTGTACCTTGTGGTATGTATTATACCTATAATAAGTATACTGGTACAGAGAGTACCTACTTGAAACTCTCGGCTTAAAATGTACTTAAAAGCTGCTAATTACGCTCTCAAAACATTCCAAAAACAGTACACACTTGCTTAGAAAAGTGCACTTTAAGCTACCAGTACGTAGCGTTCAAAATATAATGAAATAAGTGGTAAAGTTAATTTTAATCTCCTTATAACGAGAGAGTGTTTTGGCGCGGGATATGAAAGGGCCATTCGCTTTGAAGTCTAGACACTGAGGGCTGAATTGTACTCAATTATCGGGAGAGCACCGAGTCTGGCAACCCTGTATCTTTGAAATTAGTAGAAAATGGTAGAAATAGAGTGTTGTTATTTCTTCTATGGTAGTGCTTTCAAATGTGCATCTTGTAGTGCCACGGATTTTGCAGCTAAAACTGTAGGTTTGTTTCCTGTCTCAGTCCGCGGTGCTTAGTATTCTATGCTCTGTGGTGACTACGATAAGTCATCATTTTGAGTAGTGCGTTCATGGTCATGGACGACTATGTCGTTGCATCATATAGTAGGTACTAATAAACCGGCCAAGTGCGAGTCGGACTCGCGCACGAGGGGTTCCGTACCATTATCTATAAAAAATCAAGTTTGTTGTATGGGAGCCCCCCTTAAATTTTTATTTTATTTTTAGTATTTGTTGTTATAGCGGCATCAAATACATCATCTGTGAAAATTTCAACTGTCTAGCTATCACCGTTCTTGAGATACAGCCTGGTGACAGACGGACGGACGGACGGACGGACAGCGAAGTCTCAGTAATAGGGTCCCGTTTTTACCCTTTGGGTACGGAACCCTAAAAAACTACTACATCAATGTAAATGTTTGTATTGGATCACCCTCCCGCCACTTATTAAGTTATTATGATATAAGAAAATAATGTTTCTTATTTCAATGCATTTTATAATCAGTAAAAAGTGATAAAAAATAATGGAAAGTTTGAACACGTCACAGAATGAATGTCAAAATGGCCGCGTTTAAATTAAAATTGCTTGAACTTGCTCGCATTTTTTTTATATTAATTTATATCAATATTGATATTTTTTTTATTTTTAATGAGTAGTTTTATTTACGACCATCTATATAAATGCATATATTCCATGTTGGTGTGTTCATGGCTTGGTAAAAATTCTCCCAGACTTTCAAAGACAAATTAAACCGAGATCTAGCAACACCGTGCGATTAAACCTCGATTCATCAAGTAAATTCATCTTCATATTCATATTGCAAGCTGCATTGCGCCACGGCTCGGTTGCAGACATCGCAACTTGAGACGACCGCAGTAACCGGCGCCGTCTGTCCCGTCCTTTTGATAGTAGATGGGTGTGATGATAGTTACTAGCTATATGTAGACAGGCATCGATGAGGTTTCATTCATTTCGATAAGAATAGCTGCTACACATTGGATGCACCTGGATGATTCGTATACAAATTACCTAGGTAGATAAACTCTTTATTGAACACCATATTTGTGACAAAACAGAATACAAAATAATTACTTACAAAATAAGTGTAACAATAGGCGGTTTTATCGCTAAGCGATCTCTTCCAGACAACCTTTGGATGGTGAGGAATTACGCAACAAAATTGGACGTGGGTGTTTTAACATAACAAAATTCAGAAAGATGCAAGATTAAAAAAAAAATGTAAATTATAATATACCTACTGAATTATAAATAGGTAGGTATTTCTTAAAACCAGTCCTAGTCACCAGTCATAGTCAAAGTCAAGTAAAAGTACTTGACTTTGACTGTTACTGGTAACAAGGACTGGTTTTAAGAAATACCTACCTATTTGTATACGAATCATCCAGGTGCGTCTAATGTGTAGCTGCTATTCTTATTTAAAGTGAATGAAACCTCCAGTTTCCTTCAGACAAGTCAAGTCACAGTCCAGTGGTAGAAACTTTACTAGAACTTACTTCAGGTGAGAAATATAATTCCTTCATGCCGTTTTTACCATCAAACAACAAGACAAACTGTCAAACGTCATTAATTGATGGTTGACATACCTCCAGTTCGCTCAAAGCGTTTCGCTTCTACGTTTATCATCCTTACAGCGAAGGAGTGGAACTCATTGCTTGCGGCTTTGTTCCCTGAACGGTACAATCTGGGTGACTTCGAGTCTAGAGTGGGTGTCTTCAAGTCTAGAGTGGCAAGCATGTCCCATCTTCGGCCGCATCGTCACTTTCCATCATGTGAGATACTGGTCAAAGGCTTGCCTATCCATCATAAAAAAGCTAGTGGTCAAACGTTTGCAAAAAAATTTCTTTAAGAGTTTTTGAGCGAAAGTGAAAATCACGTTTATCAATTTTGTGTGATTTGCCTTTACTCATGCACAATTATTAACGTTTAATAATACACCATTATTACACATGAACACTCGAAGAACCACGAGTTTTGGAAAACAATACAAATTGTCAAAGTTATTTTTTCACTTTCTCGCCAAAACTCCCATAAAAATGTTATTAAGGTTTGAAAAGGGCGCAACAGCGTTAGTGCCGGATTTTAATTGATCCAACAAAGCAAGATCTCCTAGTTGACTTGGGTGGTACAGAACTTTGTCCGTCCGGCCGTCTCGTCTGTCAGAGGCATTTAGCGTCTAAAGTACTCTAAACCATAATATCAAATAGCTTCAAATTTTTGGAAAATATATAAAGCTATAGTCCAAAGTCAAAAATGGCAATTAAAATGGGCACCCATAAGAGTTTAAGCGCGAAAGTGAAAAAATGGCGTTGTTAATTTTGTATAATTTTTCAATACCTGTGATTCTTCGAGTGTTAATGTGTAGAAATGGTGGATTATTAACCTTTAATACTTAAATAATAAGAAGCTGATAAACAAAGCCTTTCCTTAGAACTATATAAGATGCAAGTAAATATAATTTAAAGAGACAGCTCACCTAACAATGTCGTTATAACCTTATGAATCACTGAATGCCTCCAAATGCACGCGACAATGGTGCCACAGACTATACAGTAGTGTGATCGAAGCTTGAAATTAGGCAGACAATAGCTATCACAAAGCACTGTCATAGGCAAGGATGTTGTAGCTAAAGTAATAGGATGGATAACTGACAAACTTACAGTGCCGAATATCAAACATGCATGGAATCTTATCACAACTGACTTAGAGCGTATTTACAATGTCAAATCGTTTTATCAATTGCACAAAGAACTAACCGTGGTTGCGGTCCCGACGAAATCGGGTGAAAGGTACGAAAAGACCCCTGTGTCCCTCTCGCACAGAGCGACTAGTTTTAAAAAAGTTTCCCATTGGTAGAAATTGTTGTCTGTAGTAATAATAAGATCTTACCAGTCGTAATTATTTGTTTAATCGAAACCTTACAGAATATGTTTTTAAATGCCCTACCTACTATCAAACTATTCTCAATAAACCGTTTTTTTTCCTAATAGTATTAGATTTTATGATATTATTTTTGATATATGGGTATACAAGCCAAGCTACACAACTACATCCGCAATTTATAAAAACTAAATAAAGTTATCCTACTATCATACTTCCTACTAATGTTATCAAGGCAAAAGTTTGTGAGTGTGTTTGTAGTTTGTTCTTTCTTGACGCTCAATTATGATTATATTAATTAATACGTTTGTGAATATGGAATATGCATACATTTTTATTCGATTGTTTCCGTTAATACATTACCGGAGAGAAAATTTTTCTTCATTTTTTTTATTCAATAAAGGTAAACTTTTGACCACTATCTCACCTGATGACGATGTGGTCGACGATGGAGCAAGCTTGCTTAGAAGATACATACGTATATACATATCGTCAATATGGGTACAATATGGGAGTCTTCAAGTCGCGAGTGAACAGTCACTCGCGACTTGAAGACTCCCATATTGTACTCATCAAGAAAACCGAGTAAGGTTCCTTTGCGGTTCGCACAATGAATGTGGAGGCAAAACGCTTAGTGCGCATTTGTGCAATGTCCACCATATAGCGGTGTCGCTTAGCAGTTTGTCTGCTTGTCTGATTATAGAACGGGGATTTGATTATAGATTCCCAGCTTTTTTGCAGCTAGTTGGCTTTTGACTCGACGAAAGTACCGAAATAGAGCTTTGAAGTTATAGTCAAACCGAGTAACTCGAGATGGTCAGTTACTGGTAGGGATACATTTCGGAAAGTTGAAGTCAGTTCGAATTGACTCCATATAGCGGAGAAAAAAAGTTTAGCAAATTTAAACACAGCTATTTTGATCAGCTTAGCCAATAGCGAGCGTTTTGCTATTTTCAAATTCCCATTCATTTTATTTATTAAAACTCCTAATAAAAATCAATTAAATGAGGAAATCATATTATGGATGTAATTTTATAAAAATAAAGATTAAAAAAAAAATACTTGACAGTATGTAAATTGTATGTTTATTTCCTATAGATTATAGCATTGTTATATTTTTCTTAATATATAACTATTATAAGCCAAAATGTATGGCATATGTTTCATTCTTAAAATGTTGTGTTAGCGTTGGCTTGAAGAAATTAGTAATTTTTAATTTTGCAATGGGTCACACTCTTCGACAATAATTTGTACACAACAATTTATGTCAATTAGGTGTCATAAAAGTTAGGGTTTACCTTCATTGGATTTTTTATGGATATATTAATGATCTAGCCGTGCCGCCCCGCAGCTTTGTCTGCGTTTGTCATGTTAAATAGCAGCCTATTTGTTAATCCTAGGCATAAGCTGCGTACATTCCAAATTTATCAAAATTCATTCAGCCGTTGCCGCGTGAAGAGAAAATAGACATACTTAAATAATGCCACAATCACACACAAACTTTCGGATGAATAAATTAGTTTGATATAAGTATGTAATAATAATAATATTTACCAAGATTCTGACATATCAATGTAGTAATAATATCTGTCATCGATGCATGGATTATCTTTATTATTCTATATAAATTTAAACATGGGTTGTAAATGTATCTAGAAGCTTATTACAACAATTTTACAGCAAATATCTCCGCCATTTTGAAAAATATCGAACCTGCTCACAAAATATCACGAGAATCGGTTGAGAAATGCGACCTGTAGAGGAGATAAACCGGAAATCCGGACCTACGAAAGCAATTTTGCCCAAGCTGAAATGAAATCGCTTCGTTCCCGCTTTGCGCTCGTTCGGTTAATTAAACCGAAAGTAACTTAGTCTTTCATAATAGTTAATAGCTGACCCAACCGGCGGCGTTCTTCTGGGTATAAAAACAAACACATATACGTATATATTTTTATAGTCGGATAAGCGGACGAAGCCGCAGATAGATACTAGTAATAAATAAATATATATAATTTTAATTAAATTCAAATGCATTTTGAAACATCAGTGTAGATGTTAATTACGTATAAATGTATATTTTAGTTTATATTAATGAATGACTTTATAATAAGATTTTTAATAGATATCATATTGTAGCATGATTACACAGTTAAATATACCTAATTCAAGTAGAACATAATTCAAATGGCTCAAAAGGTTATCCTACAAATCTCAAAATCAGGGTTACCCTAAAGAAAAGGGACACAGAGGTTTTTTGTGACCTCTCACTAGGACACAGATTTTCGGCAGAGTCAGCTCTCCTATTACAAACCGTAGGTTTGTTTCCTATCTCGATGGTCATAGGTCAAAGATGACACAGATAAGTTATACTCAGTTAAAAGAAACAAATAATAAGAGTTTTGCCGCGAAAGTGAGAAAATGGCGTTGTTGATTTTGTATAATTTTCTAAAACCTGTAATTCTTCAAGTGTTTATGTGTGATAATGTGTAGTGTAGGCAAATCATATAAAGTTGAAAAACGTGATTTTTGCTTTCGCTCCAAAACTCCAATATAAATTCTAGCAAAGTTTCTACCACTTTATTAGGACATGACTTGTTTACGACTGGACCTTGACTCTTTTACTTGACTTTGACTGTGACTTGGACTTAACCTTTTATTACTAACTAGTTGACCCGGCGAACTTCATACCGCCAATTGTCTGTGGTCAAATATTCAGAAACATCTCCTGTTTGACAGGTACGAACAGTTTGTATGGGAAAATAAAATACTACTTTTTACTAATTTTATTGCAATTTCTTTATATTTTCTCACCTTTTAAACCTTCCATGAACTTCCACAAATATTTCAAGATCAAAATTAGCTAAATCGGTCCAGCCATTCTCGAGTTTTAGCGAGACTAACGAACAGCAATTCATTTTTATATATAAGAAAGAAAAAGAAGAAGATAAATAGTATTTGTATAGTATTGTACCTTTATGTAGCAATGTGGGCTAACATCGTGAACGTAAATATTTCCGGAATTCTGTTATTGGGTTTACAGTTCCACGATTCAACGAATTCTATTCCTGTATCAATACGAGGGCACTTAACTGGGCGTTAATTGACGTAATTAGATCGTGTTGTTTGAGATTGTTAATTAAATTCTGGAAACGTAGCAGATTTGAGGTTTTGGTGGCCTGGCCGATGCTCTATTTTTAACCGACTTTA
Source organism: Lomographa bimaculata (assembly GCA_948107665.1). Taxonomy (NCBI): domain Eukaryota; kingdom Metazoa; phylum Arthropoda; class Insecta; order Lepidoptera; family Geometridae; genus Lomographa; species Lomographa bimaculata. The sequence goes on along the minus strand of OX403610.1, from coordinate 7,471,024 downwards.
AAAAAAAGAGGTTCTGAATTGGAATGTGTCTTTTTTTGTATGTATGTAACGCGATATCTCCGTCAATTATGAATCGATTTTGATGTTTTTTTTTGTTTTGTTTGGTAGAGTATACTTCAGAGGTGGTCCCATATATTTTTATCGAAATCGGTCAAGCTAAAACCGAAAAATAAGCGATGAAGTCAGCTTTTTAAAGCTTTGCTTGCGTTTCAATAATTTCTCATATATTTTTAAACGTTAAGATTATTCTAAGAAGAAGGAGTTACTTACCATACCAACAGATACCGTCAAATACTTTTAGTTATCTGGTTTTGTTATGAATGCCGAAAAGGTTACAAAGTCATGCGTTTTAGGAGACATTCTGGTATCTTGGGCACCCATGTTAAAGCGGGCGAAGCTGCTGGTATCTTATAGTTCATGCATAAGTATGCAGGTCCAAAGAATCTGTAGAAAATCCCACAAAACGGCCACCCATTTAAGGTGGCGATACCAGAATTTCATCTAAAACGCGTGTTTTTGTAACCATTTTACTCAGTATTTATAATAAAACCAGATAAAAAAAATATTTGTCGTAGTCTGTGTGATACGATAAATGATGCCTTCTTCTTAGAATATTCTTAACTTTCATAAATATAAAGGAAAAAAATATCAAATATCATGCAATATCAAAAAACGTCAATTTTTATTTTTGTAAATTTCGTTCCGCCTTTTTATATCAAAATACTGTGAAAGTTATTTCATATACGCATATTTACTAGACTCATCATGTCTTCAGCTAATTTTTTTATTTAAGGCGCGTTTCACGAAATTTTAATAAAACCATAAAAAATTAAAGATTGCCACGCGTGACCTTGCGTAACCGCCACGATGTAATTCACGCAATATACACCTTTACGTGCAAAAGTGTAAGGGGGATAATTGGCTGTGGTTAAAAAGGGTGCTTGCATTGACATATACCAGCCCCTTAAATACTGCGTGCAGAGTCTGTCTATATTTTTTACCGACCCAAAAAAGGAGGAGGTAGTCAAGACGACGGTATTTTTTTTTAAATCTAAATAAAAAACAAAAACTTAACATAAACCTAACTAAAAACTAAATAACTATTAACTTAACCTCAAAACTTCTCTCCACGTGAGCCGATTTCGAAAATGTTTTTAGTTTGAAAGATGTTGCTTTCTAATTGGTCCCATTAAAATTTGATCAAGATATGATCAGTAGTTCTTGAAATATCGTCAATAATCCCTATTTCGTACTTTGACGATGTTCTCGTTTACCCGACTTCAAAAGTTACCTCATAACTTCTTTTGTTGTGAGCCGATTTTGATGATTCTTTTTTTATTTGAAAGCACCAGCTTTACTACAGGGACTACATAAAAAGCATCAGCTTTTTATGTAGTCCCATTGAAATTTGATCAAGGTCTGATCTCTAGTTTTTGAGTTATAGTCAATAATGCGTGTTTAATACATTAAATCTGATCAAGGTTTCGAAGATAAAGCGGTGAAGTCGGCTTTTTTAAGCTTCGCTTGCGTTTAATTATTATATGCCAAAGATTATTTATTTTCCTTGTTTGCCTCCGTAGCTCCCACTAAAGCAAAAACAAGGAGCAACTCGTTCTATCCATCCAATTATTATAATAACACTTGTCGAATAAAATAAGTGAGCAAAAATACTTTTAAGTATTGAACGCTTTGGTGTTTGCTTTTGTACGCAACTTGCTTGTAAAATTATATCTTGCTGCGATTCATGTACTGAAGGTTTCTTAACACGACCCTGCAGCGCGAACCAATTTAGTTTGGTCTAGAGATCGTGATCAAGTTTTATAGACAAGACGTACGTTCAGAAACTTAAACTCGACTACTAATATGAAACATATACCTTCATATTATTATAACCAAGATAATTTAAACGTAAGCTAAGCTTAAAAAAAATACAGTCGACTTGAGTATCTACTCCTTTTTTGGGAAGTCGGTAAAAACCGACTTTACGACTTATATTTTGGCTTTGGCTTGATCGATTTTGATAAAATTTATATCAGACCACCTCTGAAGTATAATCTACCAAACAAGCAAATAGTTTTGAGAATCGGTCAATAAATGGGGGAGAAATCGGTGAACATACATAAAAAAATTCACACAGTCGAACATAGAACCTCCTCCTTTTTTGAAGTTGCCCCTCCGATGCCCCTGCTTAGAAGGCGAACGCACAACCAACTAAGCTACGGGCGGACTTTTTATTAAATTTTTCATGACCATGGATGCATAGTCCTTCAGACAAAAATTGAACAAAAAATAACAAATTCTATATTTTGTAATATAAGTCTTAGTCACAAGTCAAAGTCAAGTAGTCAGTCATAGTCAAGTCATGCCCTAGTAAAGTGGTAGAAACTTCACTAGAACTTCTGTTGGAGTTTTGCGGCGAAGGCGAAATTAAGTCACGTTTTACAACTTTGTATGATTTGCCTACACTTATGTACGTTAACTAAATATGAACAGTTAATAATCCACCATTATTACACATTAACACTCGAAGAATCACAGATTTTGGAAAATTATACAAAATCAACATCGCCATTTTTTCACTTTCGCGGCAAAACTCTAATAGTGATGGAGTGACTGTTGTGTAGCCTGATTGTGAGGTCGGGTAGTGTAAACCAACCTTATTCTTACATAATAATCACTGTGTTGCCAACTTGCCAGCGGCAGGATGTCCCGCAGCGGTCTATTTACAGAGCTGCTAGATTTGTATTTATGTGTTTATCTAGAAGTACCTCCACGCCCACTCTCTTGGGAAATATCCGTAATAACCTGCAGATAATGCACTCCTTTTGGTTTGGTTTTACTACTCGGTATAATGTTTTTTCTTACTTTTCAATATTGTTTTTTAAGGTTCCGTACCCAAAGGGTAAAAACGGGACTCTATTACTAAGACTCCGCTGTCTATCCGTCCGTCCGTCCGTCTGTCATCAGGCTGTATCTCAAGAACGGTGATAGCTAGACAGTTGAAATTTTCACAGATGATGTATTTCTATTGCCGCTATAACAACAAATACTAAAAATAAAATAAAATAAATATTTAAGGGGGGCTCCCATACATCAAGCTTGATTTTTTATAGATGATGGCACGGAACCTTTGGTGCGCGTGTCCGACTCGCACTTTGCCGGTTTTCTATCGTTTCCTACGGGCCTATTGCCTAAAACTAAACTAAAACTACTTATACACATATATTACAGCAAAGACCTTGGTTTCCTACAAAGCAATTAGCTTATAGGTTAATCAAGTTACCTTATTTCAAAATTGATAATATTTTTTTTAATATTTATAAGAGGCGGTTTCATATACATACGAAAACAATTATTTTTCAAGTGGGTATATCATTTCAATTGAAATTTTTGGCTTTAAGCCACAGCGTTTTATACTGTCTGAGAATTTGAAGTTTTTAGACGCTACATTTTTCTGATAGACGGACGGACTGACAAAGTGTAGAACCCAAGTCAACTAAGATACCTCGCATGGTTCGGCTGAGATCTCTCGCCTACATTCTGCCTAATAGAGAAAAACTTTTGAGGTTAATAATTAATAAATTGCTTATAACTTTTTTTCGTAGTAATAATTGTTTGCTTCTGTATTTATTGTTTAAGTACAGGATATACAACAGATATTATACGTAAGTAGCAGCTTGTAATGTGTAGCAGTTTTTGAGATAGACCCGGGATTAAATATAAGTAGTTAATAATCTACTATTATTACATTAATTTACATAATATTAACATTCAATCAACAACGCCAATTTTTCACTTTCGCGCCAAAACTCCCAGTCTTGCCATGCGCCAAACTAGACAAAACACATAGGTTATCTACTGTCTAACAATTAAGTGTCTGTATCAAAGATTAGTCTGTGTACAATTATACACTAGCCTTATCTGAGGTTTACTTTACACGGTCAACCATGTGTGTAATCGCGGCTTTTTACGCAACACCAGGCCTTATAACCAACCTTTATAATCCGATGGATGTTTACAAATTTGAACTTTATTTTTTAAACAACAAAGACGTTAATTGATTCGTTAATCTATTGTGCGTTCAAACATGACGCGTTTTTTTTTAATCGAAGACAGGCGCGAGGCGTGGTTATCATGTTCGCACGCTATGACGTCAAATAACCAACAAGTTGGATATAATTATAGTTCTACAGTATCTATTGATTTCGAGTCAATTTGATCTATTATGATTTTAATATACCTTCTAGTGGATCTGTGAGTTAGAGAGGTCGTTTATTTTTCGAAATGGCAGAAGTAGATTTATTTCAACACTAATACCTTTTTTTTATTAAAGATAGCGAATATAAAAAAGTAAGTAAGCGACGATGTGGTCGACGATGGAGCAAACTTACTTATTGATCTACGCCATTTTGAAAAATTTCCAAAAACTGAATCAACAAAAAGAAATCCTAAACCTGCTTACAAAATTTCACAGAATCGGTTAAGAAATGAGACCCGGAGCTAAAGAACAACTGGAAATCCGCCGGGCATACGAAAGCATTTTTGATGATCGAGTGGAAAAATAGATCGACTAAAGATGATCGAGTTTTCGACTCACTTAGTAGTGGCTCTGTGAGCTGAAGACATTACAGTACAGAAACAGTATAACCAAAGAGATTATTACAACCTTTATAAATATCTTATTATACAATAATTAAACCCAAGCAAAGCTTTAAAAAACCGACTTCACAGCTTTATCTTCGGAACCTTGATCAGATTAGATGTATTATACATGAATTTTTGATGATAAATCAAAAACTACTGAACATTGATTTAAATGGGACCAATGAGAAGCACCAGCTTTCAAACAAAAAAAAACATCAAAATCGGTTCACGTGGAAAGAAGTTATGAGGTTACACACATAAAAAAAAAATACAGTCGAATTGAGTACCTCTTAGTTTTCTGTAAACTCAGTAAAAAATACTTTCCTCCTGACCTACTATATTGTATTAACGAAGTTTATAGATTAAAAAAAAACTAAGGAGGTCCGATACATTATATATTTAATTTGATTCACAATAACAATCCAAAACGCAGCCTACACAAGCAATATTCAAGTCGGCACTTTGTATTCACGCCACGGTGTAACTCGGAGACCGCTTCCGTTTCCCTATTTCATTTCCCTAATGTGCATTTATTAAACCCGAAATCCATTTGTTTTGTAAAATGCTATTTCAGTGCGCATGTGTGAAGCCCAGACACGTCTAGACAGGGTGGGTTCACAACCAGTATAAAGTGGTCCCCCCATACTTGTGCACATGCGTTGAAAATGGTTTTTATTAGTAAGGAAAGGATGAGACTTTAGAGGTCAGGATGCGGCAAAGATTTTACTTACCTTGGCTGAATGCCAATCTGCTAGTTGCCATTTTGGTGTGTTTTTTATCTGTTTAAAAATCAATTGCCGTTCGTAGACCCGTAAATCTCGAAAGTGTTTTGCCGCGAAAACAAAAAAATGGCGTTGTCGATTATGTATTATTCTTCGAGTGTTATTGTGCAATGGTGGATTATTAACCGTTAATTTTAGGCGAACGTGCATTAGTGTAGGCAAATCATAGAAAGTTGAAAAAAATGATTTTCATTTTCGCGTATTTTTCTGACGACTATCGCGTATCTTTGTTGCGAGCAGTTTGTATTTAAATTGGGCGAAAATGAGCCTCATTTCTGAAGAGTTTTGTCATTTTCTTATTGGGGTTTTATCACCTATAATTGAATGCAATTAAAAGTTGAAAAACTGTTAAGAAATAAAGTTCCGTTTCGCTTAATTCAAATTGAAACCGACTGTAACAAAGACAGGTAATGGAGGCAAGAGAGGTCTGTACCTCTGTTGCAATCAGTTTCAATGAAAAGTCGACAAAACTCCGAAGCGATAACGTAAATTTCCGTATAACTCAGATTTAAACCGATTGCAACAAATATACGCAAGGGGTCTCTGTCATTAATTCAGGCGCCAAGCCACGATTACAATATGGCGACAACAACAGACGACAATATTATATGTGTGAGCGGACATGGTCTTGGCAATGAAACGGGGCGCTTTATTATCGGGGGCGAGGAGAGATAAAGAACGGGGGCGACGAGAGATAAGGAACAGGGGTGGCAAAATAGCGGCGAATGGTAAAAACGCATAGCAGTTTTTTACTTTTTGCTGTAGCGAAGAGATTAAGAGTGACGCTGTGTTTTGCTGCCAGGGCTTTGAATTATTTAGGTTTAAAACTTTGTACTTATGTAATGAGCACGCGTGTCGCTTAACATTCTGGTCGTCAAACTACGACTGTTCGAATTGCTGCGACGTCGATACGACAGTTTATCTGTTGAAAGTTTAAGTCCATTCGATGGTTCAAAAGAAAAGAAAATCGTTCGATTTCGACGTCGATGTAAAGATAATTGATGCCCGGAATAGATCCTCAGGGGGTCTATTCCGGGCGTCACATCGACGTCGAAATCGAACGATTTTCTTTTCTTTTGAAACTTCGAATGGACTGAACTTTCAACAAATTGACTGTCGTATCGACATCGTCGTCGCATCAATTCGAACAATCGTAGTTTGACGACCAGAATAGACCTACAGGCTTTTTTTTTTTTTTTATTCTCGATAGGCAAGCATTTGACCACTATCTCACCTGATGGAAAGTGACGATGTGCTCGAAAGGATAGCGTACGGTATCGCCTCCCGTACAACGTTGCCCGCCCCCGCGACCCCGCAGACCCACAGTGGTTCCATTCCGAATAAAGGTGGACATAGGAACAAAAGTTCTAAATTCGATCTGATTTTTATTTTATTTTGCTGATTTATTGTAACCAAAGGCATCTCGTGTAGCGAAGCCTTTATTTGTATATGAATGAGTACCTAAGTGTTGAGTGTAGTGAAAGTTGATCGTGTGGGCAGAACGCATAATAATTGTGAAGAATAGAGATGATTTGGATTCCCACTCGTGTTAAATTTATTCTGTAACTTATTATTACTCGAAATGTTTGTGTAGCTGGTTGCTCGTCTGCTTAAGCAGCGAGTTAGATTCCCTGTGGTAACACAAGTTTTCTTCGCAAGGGAAATTCGTAAATATGGTTCTGGGTATGATGAAACACCACGATACTTAAACTATATTTAAAACTCATGCATATTCCGTATTCATACAGACAACAATACAAACGTCGGACAGCTTGTTTATATATACTTATTTTATTTCAAAAGATAGCTATTGCTATCCACTGTCGTTATGCTGCTAGCATATTAAATGTCAAAATCGTTTATTCACATGGGCCCCAAAGAAGCACATGAAAGTTAATGACTCTACTGCCAGATTCGCAAAATTACAGCCATCTCGGGAAGAACCTGGCATCAAACTCGGCAGCGCATTTTTTCATGCATTTTTTTATTTTTTTAATAGGGCACCTTTGCTCCTGGATCTATCAGGTTCGGTCTATTTCACTAATTTGTAAAATGTTGAATTTATATGCTTTTTGTTATGACAATAATTAAATATTTGTTTTCAAAATGAAAAGCAATTGAAAAGAAAAGTATACTAATTTTCACTCCCGATATTCATTTGCAACAAGCTAATAAAAATGGTCGACAATTCTCAGCAAGATCAAATAATCCCCAACTCTAAATTAGTGCATTACCCTAATGAACCCGACCAACAGCTGAAAAGAAAAAAAAGGTTAAAGACTCTGTCGTTCGTCGAAAACGTCATCGGCTAGTAGTGATGGGCTACGTAAAAATAAATCGAATCGACATGAAAACAAAAAAATCGACAACGAATGTTTGAAAATTTGGCGCAATAAGCAAGACATTTTGAAATAAACAAAAGGGTGTGTCGTAATGACACACGACAGAAGTGAAACTTTTGCATTACAGGGAAACAATTAAATTATTTATCACAGTGTTTACCCCCCCCCCCCCCCCCCCACCACTTTACGTCACACAAAAAGATAGAGATAGATATATAACGCTTTATTGTCACACCTTACATAAATCACTCACAATAATAAAAAAAACTAAAATTAAGGTGTACAATCGGCGCTCTTATCGCTAATAGTGAGTTGAAAACATTTACAAAAACACACGTATATAATTGTATTTATTAAAAATATCTAATTGTGCGAGCGAGAGAGAAGACAAAAGGAATAAACCCTCTTAAGACGAAATTAAGGAATTAGGAAAGAAGGAATTGTTACAAACAACACTACAGTCGTCAGACAACTGGTTTTATTTTTTAATTTCAGTCTGCGCGGCGGCTTGTCCAGTGATAATGAATTATGCGACGGCATTGTGGTCACACGACAGAAGCCGTTATAAAAAACAATTTTAATTAAAAACTGCGACTGAAAACCGCGTTTATTGAAATAACAGCAGTTTATTTTTGTTTTTCATAAGCAATGTCTCTATAGAAAACATAATATTACTTGATATATATATTAAAATATAATGATATAATTTAACAAAGTTATATGGAATACCTTTGTAGATTGACTATCCTATCCTACTAATATTATAAATCAAAAAGTTTGTGTGTTAACGGCTGAAAAGATTTGGATGAAATTTGGAATGTACATAGCTTATACCTAGGATTAACACATAGGCTACTTTTTGACTTGATAATGGCGGGCGAAGCCGCGGGGCACGGCTAGTATTATCATATATGCAAGGCGGGGTTGTAATATTGCCATCGTAGAATTGCATATGCTAAAAGAATGGAAATCAAAAGTGCCATGGAGGCAACCCTGCTCCCGTGTCCGCAGTTTGGGGTAGGTCGGCGCCGGTCGATACCACCCGAATGTTTACGAATGAAACTGTTACAACTTGCAATCCAACAAACACGTATTCGACTGTATAAATTACTTTACTGCAATGCGACTAGGCCATGAAGTTACATAAAAAAATTAAATAAGCAAAGCTTAAAAAAAACCGTTTTCACCGCTTTATCTTCGGAACTTTGATCAGATTAGATGTACTAAACACGCATTACTGACGATGTTTCAAGAGCTACTGATCAGATCTTGATCAAATTTAAATGGGACTTATTAGAAAGCAGCATCTTACAAAAAAAAAAAAAACTAAATCGGTTCACGTGGAAGGAAGTTATGAGGTAACACTAAAAAAATACAGTCGACTTGAGTACCTCCTACTTTTTTGTGAAGTCGGTAGAAAATCAATGCTAATCTTTCTGTAGCTTACTCCAGGGGTCTTATGCGTTTAAAATCGTTATAATTAAACGCAAGCAAAGCTTAAAGAAACCAACTTCAACACTTATATTTTGTTTTGGCTAGATCGATAAAATTTATATGGGACTACCTCTGAACCTACCAACCAAACAAATAAAATTGTCATCAAAATCGATTCATATTTGCTGGAGATATCGCGTAACATATATATATATATATATATACAAAAAAACATACAGTCGAATTGAGAACCTTCTTTTTTTGAAGTCGGTTGATAATCGAATTATAAGACGGCTTGATTAAGGATTTAGATCAATTCTTGCGACTTAGGTTTTGGAGGTGTGATGTCCTCATCATGAGGCGAGATGGCGATGTCCCAATTTACCATTAAATTTTCCCATTAATGTAAAACTGGTACTAGTAAAATTTTACGTTTTTAATAAATATACACATGTACCTCTAACGGTATTTGCAGCGCACGCCAAAATAGCTCGCAGATGGCAGAATTTTTTCCTAATTACTTGACACTTATCGTTACATTTTGGTCAATTTACACAATATCTTCATATTTTTTTTTTACGCTTTCACACTCGCACCCCCACACTAAGTTCGATGACTTGTGTCGTGGGTGCCAGAAACATTCACATTACACACACAATCAAAACCAGAATCAGAAAAACAAATTATAAGTTTTTTTTAATTCTTGATAGGCAAGTACCAGTTTTACCATTGATAGTGGATATCTCTACTAGTAGAAATCTCTCAACAACTGACAGACCAGAAAAGAAAGTTGTTGGAATTAATCTTAGTTCCAACAATAAACATTTTGACGACCCCTAAACTTAACGTAATTGTTTGGAAGTAATTAAAAGCGCGGGAAAGGATTACCCAAACGCTCTTGGATTGATTTATGATACAACACCCCATTCACCGCAGAACTTACGACATAGTTTCGGGGGGAAACATAACGGAACGCAAATTAAATTGCGTGACACGAAACGTTTTCTCTGATTTTGAAGTCTCAGAACCCTTACTGCCTTTCTCTGTTGCGATCGGTTTCAATGTAAAAACGACAAAACTTCTAAACAAGTAAATGAACAAATAATTAAACGCAAAAAAAGCTTGAAAAAAACCAACATCACCGCTTTATCTTCGGAACCCCTATCAATTTCAATGTACTAAACACGCATTATTTGAACTGCTCTTTGGCTTAGTTGGATGAGCTTTCGCCTTCTAAGCAGGGGTATCGGGTTCGAGTCCCGGCGGGAACACAAGTTTTCTCCCCAAGGAAAATTTGTGTTTCTGGTTCTGGTTGTGATTGTGTGTGTGATGTGAATGTTTCTGGCACCTACGACATAAATCATCGAACTTAGTGTGAAAGCGTTTATGTTTATTATTGATGATAACTCATAAACTACTGATCAAATTTTGACCAGATTGAAATGGGACCAATGGGGAAGCTCCAACTTTCATACAAAAGAAATATCTTCAAAATCGGTTCACGTGGAAAGAAGATATGAGGTAACACAATTGAAAAAAATAACAGCCGAATTGAGTACCTCCCCTTTTTTTGTGAAGTCGGTAGAAAAAAGTCCAACCTTCGCAGTCGGGTAAAACAAATACAATATTCAAATTCCAAGCAAAAAGTACCTATTAATACCGAAAACTATTTTCAAGTGAAAATTTATAAATTACTAGCGATCCGCCCCGGCTTCGCCCGGGTGCATAGAAAAGGGCTATTTTTAGGGTTTTTCCAGCAATAATTCTAATTTTTCTCGCCGTAAAAACCATCCTTGAACTTCAACGAACATTTTAAAAAAAGATTTGGCCAAATTGGTCCAGGCGTTGTTGAGTTATGCGCTTACCAACACATTTTGCGATTCATTTTTATATTATAGATAACCCTTGACATAATAAGTATTGTATATTCTATTATGAATATTTATAATGGGTTGTGTGTGTACTACTTTCGTGGGAAAGTAAATGTTTGTAATGAGCCATAAATCACTTTTTATGGCACTCAATATTTGCCGAAGGGAAATAAATGCAAAAGTAACAATAGTACATAATGAAGGAGACCCTTTGCTAACATTACGTTGGGCTACTTAATTATCTAATTACAAACAAAGAAGGGTGAGGTTAAAATACAAAAATGTTATAGACCGAGCCAGCGCGAAGCGTCTCCGTTTTAGTTTAGGCAAAAATGCCATAATTAAATGTTAACTATCCCTGTCTCTTACAAAATAGAAACACAAGACAGAGATAGCATACATTTTAGTGATGTCAAGCTAGTTTAGCAATTAAAATATGAACAGCAGAAGCAGAAAGGCGCGTGTTTTTAGTCAACACCAATTACATACTCGACTAAGCTTGCAGTGACATCTAAGTTCTGACTAACTTGACAGCACTAAAATGTATGCTATCTCTGTCTTGTGTTCCTATTTTGTAAAAGATAGGAATAGTTTAAATTTAATCTAGTGTGTGACATCAGAATCGAGGCCATTATTTTTTTACCGATTCTCGAAAAATCTTGTGAGCAAGTTCGATGATTACATGGATTTTTTTGGTCGATTCAGTGTTGGGAAAATTTTCAAAATGGCTGAAATACCGGAATTGAAAACGTATTTTTTTTCAGTTTATAGCTGTGCAAAGGCAGACAGGTCACAGAGCAACTAGAGTAAAGTTACTAGAACTTGGGTGTTTTGGAGCGAGAACTAAAATTACGTTTTTCAACTTTTTATGATTTGCCTACATTTATGCACGTTTACTTAATGTCTACAGTTTAAAATTCACCATTATTACACATTGACACTCGAAGAATCTTAGGAAAATAATACGAAATCGTCGACGCCATTTTCTACCGACTTCACAAAAAAGGAGGAGGTACTCAAGTCGACTATTTTTTTTTGTGTGTGTTACCTCATAACTTCGTTCCACGTGAACCGATTTTGAAATTTCTTTGTTTGAAATATGTCGCTTTCCAATTGGTCCAATTTAAATTTGATCCTCATAACTTCTTTCCACGTGAACCGATTTCAATTTTTTTTTTATAATTTGAAATATGTTGCTTTCCAAATTGGTCCCTTTCAAATTAGATCAAGATTGGATCAGCAGTTTTTGAAATATCGTCAATAATGCGTATTCTGTGGACTACGTTGACGATGTTCTCGTTTTTAACCGACTTCAAAGTTACCTCAAAACTTCTTTTGTTGTGAGCCGATTTGATGATTATTTTTTATTTGAAAGCTGGTGCTTTTCATGTGGTCCCATCTAAATTTGGTCAAGATCTGATCAGTTGTTCTTGAAATATCGTCAATAATGCGTGTTTAGTACAGATGTACAGATTAGATAATCTGATCAATGTTCCGAAAATGAAGCGGTGATGTCGGATTTTATTAAGCTTTGCTTGCGTTCAATTATTTTAAGCTTTACTTGCGTTTAATTATTGAATTTCGCAACAAAACAAACGTTATAAAGTTACAATGTTTTGTCGCAAAATTCAATAATTAAAAGCACCTGACTAGTCATATGAAATACGTTTGAAATACATTATAACTTGACACAAGGTAAGATTGCAAAGCCTAAATAAAAAAAAACAATAAAAGCGTGTCAAAAGTTAGTGATGGGAAAAAATCGTACATCGATTAACTTTTTTTTTTTATTTTTTTTATTTGTGACAGGCTATTGTTTGACCACTATCTCACCTGATGGTAAGTGACGATGTGATCGAAGCTGGTAAACACACTCGACCTGGAATACGCAGGCTCTCAAGGATAACTGCCGGAACACCGTATTTGGCTTGGCGGCAGACTTTCAACTTGATGGTGGTAGTCTACTTTGGTAGCAAGCCAGGCGAGCAACTCACAAAATGCTCTACCACCTCTCAAATGTCACCTGATTAGCACCACCCGGGGACCACGTGTAGGGAGTCAGACTTAAGGGGTATCCTCCTATGGACGTGGGTGACTCAGCCCCCAACAACTACGATAGAAACGCGTTCACCGTATAACGCGACATCAATTGACATCATTAGCGTAGATAAGATCTGCGATCCGACAATGATTAATTCGAAGAAAGTGTACGAAGATACTTTCTAATGCTAAAGATGTTAAAATTCACCGAATAAGGCGTTACTAAAGACACTCCTAGTGTATTTATGTTTGGGGCTATTTATTCTCGCGGGCAAAGACCTCGTTTTCAGCTGAATCGGGATGGTGATGGGAAGTCCAGTCTTGTTTCGTTTGATCATTTAATTGCATTCCAAAGAAACATGGATTTTGATTACATTTACTGACTTTAGCGTGCAGCGTGCGGAGGTGATCAAATGTGTAATGTATTTACGAATCAAAATCAAATAAAAGTAATAATTTTAGTTGTAGGAAACATAGGCAATTGGCCCGTAGATATCCTTGAATGTTAATATTTATATGTAATAAATAGTAGTTTTTTAAATCAAATCAAATCAGTTTGTACTATTTTTAACCGACTTGAAAAAAAGGAGGAGGTTCTCAATTTGATTGTTTATTTTTAAGTGTCCTCAGAACTTTTTACTTTGTGAACAGATTTTGATGATTATTTTTTTATTCGAATGTTGGTGCTTCCCTTGTGGTCCCATTTCAATTTTATCAAGATTTGACCAGTACTTGAACAACAAATACAAAAATAGGACAATGATTATTAAAATAAAGAGTTATTAGCAATTAACCTCAAAAGATTTTCTCTATTAGGCAAAACGTAGGCATAAACTCGGAGTGAATTACTAGCGTATTTTATATTTTTTTTATTATAATTTTACATAGAGTTTTAAAGAAGTTTGTGTTGGTACAGTCATTTGCATCGATTCACACTGTTTAGCAATTACTAGATTTCAATATTTTAAACTTAAAATGAACATACACAATAAACATACAAGTAACCAGATAATTTTGATAAATGTTCTTGGCCATCGTCATAAGCACTCATTGCAAAATAATTCTATATTCTTATTTATGTTTTAACGTTCTAGTCTCGTTCTTGTTTTTTTTTATCATATTTCTATTATAAATTATTAATCAAAAATACCAATTTAATTTAAAAATGTTGTAATAAGTACAAAATCATTAAGACTATCATTTGAAAGCTAATTATCATTCTTATAAAATTCTCAAGTTCCCAAACTAAACAATCATGCGTTTAATTTCAAGAGTAATGTTTGCAGTGAAATTATAGGACTTAAAGAGATTTAACATCTAATATCTCAGGGTGACGAGCGCAGTGCTTTGACCCGCTGGATTTTGGACCTATATAAGTTCAAAAATCTCTAAGTGACACTGACATATATATAACTAGCCGTACCCCGCGGCTTCGTCCGCTATTATCAAGTTAAAAAGTAGCTTATGTGTTAATTCTAGGTATAATCTATGTACATTCCAAATTTCATCCAAATCCGTTCAGCCGTTAAAGCGTGAAGAGGAAACAAACATACTTACACACTTACACACAAACTTTCGGATTTATAATATTAGTAGGATTAGTAGGATAGTAGGATGAGGAAGCATGACGCTTACCACCAGGCGACTTGCTTGTTTCGTCTCTCAATTATATTTAAATAAATAAATCAAGACTGTAATCAATTCCAAGACTACATGAGCTCCAGATTATCAATCTCTACCCCATCACTATACTATGTGTGTACGAGGAATGCCAGACTCGCTTCTCAGTTTATCTAAACAAATTGTTGATTCGCGTATTTACGTAGATTGGCGTTGATTGTAGTTAACTATGATTACTATTTAGAACTGTTAAAGCTTTAAAGACACCGAGGATTTTTTCTGCTTAAGAGGCCGGGGAGTCTTTGAACGAGTCTATAGGCTGTCTCTGTTTAACTTGCAAACTGTGTCCATGCTTGATGCGATAGCACTACCGACCGAACAAATTATGATAGGTGCCGTAATACCAAAAATTATGAATGAAAATGTAATGTTTAGCCATTGTTTTTTGCATTAATAGTACCTTGAAATGATAATCTATGTTCCCTTTTAAAACTAAAATAAAACTATGTACAGCAAAGTACTAAAATAATAATAGCTCCCTTTTTAATCTGAATAACAGCACAGTATGGTGGTAATATGCTTGAATTATAAATAATTTCGGTATTACGATTGTATGGGCAAATCAACCACCGGAGGCCCGAAGATGGAACATGCTTGCCTAGAAGATCACCCACTGTAGACTTGAAGACACACAGATTGTACTGTTCGTGGAACAAAGACGCAACCAATGAGTTCTACTTCTTCACTGTCCGGATGGACGTAGAAGCCAAACGTTTCAAGAGAACTGGAGGTATGTCAAACATAAATGTATGACGTTTGACAGTTGGTATTGATGTTAGATTTTTTTCAATTCCTTTTGGACAAACATTTAACCACTTTCTCATCTGATGGAAAGTGATGATGTGGCTGAAGATGTGACATGTTTGTCTAGAAGTTACCTATTCACTCTTGACTTAAAGACTCCCAAATTGTACCACTCGGGGAACGAAGACGCAGGCAATGAGTTCCACTCCTTCGCTGTACAGATGATAAACGTTGAAGAGAACGCTTCGAGCGAACGGAGGTATGTCAGTTTGACAGTGTCTTGTTGTTAAAAAAAGAAAGTAAAAAGAGCATGGGGTATTTATCAAGTCATTCCTGAGCACACTCTAAAAATGTAAGCGATTGAATACCGATAGGCTACCTTACGTTCGGTGACAAAGACTTTGTATACCAATTAAATATTATTGTCATACCAATTTATGGAAACCTACATAGTATGCAAAGAGCACGGGTGGCCCGGGCCCCGGTGGGATTAATTCCTCAGGAACTATTCTATTTCGATCGCGTAGAAATAGAAAGGGGAATGATCGGATGTGCGTAACTGCGTACGCATCGTCTGTTTTACTATTCTCACTAGTGATGAATTGGTATTTAGATTGTGTTGTGGATTTCAAGATATCGTACAGATACCTAAAGTGGTAGATGCAGAATAGATTAACATATATACGTTATATTTATTGACATAACTGTGAACACGGGAACGATAATTTTTTGCCTTCTAAGCAGGCTGAGGGTAGACGAAATTAAAATTAATAAATACCCATAACTTCAATTAACATAGCTGCACCGAATTTCAAAAAACAGCAAAAATCTAAATCGTTTATGCATACGGGCTCCAAAGAGGCACTCATGAAAGTTAATGACTCTACTGCCAACCAAAACCATTCCGATAAAACAAGCTCTCAAATATCAAGTAATACTTAAAAGAGCTTTTATTACCAGTTCTAAATAAAAAAGGACTCAAATCCTACTTAATATTTTAAATCCGAAAGTTTGTGTGTATGTGTGCAAGTGTTTAAGTGTGTAAATATGTTTGTTCCCTCTTCACGCTTTAACAGCTGGATTTGGATAAAATTTGAATGTACATAGCTTATACCTAGGATTAACACATAGGCTACTTTTTAACTTGATAATCGCGGGCGAAGCCGCGGGGCACGGCTAGTTATATACATATATATCTATTTTAGTTCTAGAAACATCGTCAATGATGCGCGTTTAGTACATCTAATCTGATCAAAGTTCCGAAGATAAAGCGGTGAAGTCGATTTTTTAAGCTTTGCTTGCATTTAATTATCTATTAAAGAATCTATTATTATGTAACACTTAGTTATAACTCAACCGAAATACTGCTTCAGATTCAATAAGAAACATTCATCATTCAACACTCATACAAATACACACCCTTACACCCTCTCCTACACACACAACCACACACACAATCATGAAAGACCTACACTACATAAAGGGAAGACACTTTGTTCTTGTTTGTTAATAGCACTAACTATAACACACTGTCACAGCACTACACTAACCCAAAAGGTTTAGTTCTGCTCACTAAGTCTTTGTTGTCGAGGAGCTGGTTTCTTAGTGTGCAATAATTATTTGTATGTATGCAATGCACGCAACAGTATCTTCATATGATAAGCTATGCACGTGCGTATGAGTCGTTTCGAATGACGTCGATGATAAGTAAAGAAGTAATACGATTTTGCTCATTGCCAAATCGGCGTGTGCCGTCTGAACGGCGCCTAACAATAATAAAACAAAACAAACAATAAACAAACGCATTCACACCCACAATAAGTTCAAAGACTTGTATCGTGGGTGCTGGAAACATTCACATTAGACCCAGAACCAGAAGAACAAATGCCCCTTGGGAAGAAATGTGTGTGCTCCTGCCGGGAATCGAACCCAGGACCCACGGCGTAGAGGGCAGACACCTGTCCACTGCGCCAACTGGGTCGTCAAATAATAATGTTTATTTCAGTAACAAATACGAAGGCAATTTCAAGCGAGTATGACCCTCGCAAAATTGAGACAGATTGACGTAAGAATCATCGAAATAGACCTACGTATTTGGTCTCTAGAACGCCACAAAGAAACATAACCACATAAATTGTGTTAAACGGTTTGTAATAAAAAAGTAAAAAAAAAAAAAAAACTATTTGTACCTTTTGTCAATTGATTTTTTATGTCTTTATGTCTAAATGGATAGGCCGATAAACACATTACACTCCTTCACGTCGCGCAGTCGGGTGATGAATAAGCCTATTTATTCAAATTCGCTGAAATTACATTATAGTCAGCAATGGCTTGGAACGCTGTGGTTTAGAGGTGTGGCCCTGAATGACTTTGGTAGAGTTCAAATGTCGGTTTTCAAGTTCATTGACACGTGTCACGTGACACGTAGATACAATACTCATTAATCATCTTTTTTACCCGACTGCCGAGGAAGGGTTATTGGTTTTCACGCGTTTCTTCGTGAATTTCTTTATGACCTTGACCATATGCCAAAAGGCTGGATATTCGTCTTAAAAATCCAACAGTCATTAGGTAGGTGTTTGAAAAAACAAAATGGCGGATTTGTGGCACGAAAAAGTAATATGTTAATAAAAAAAAAAACTATCCAGAAGGATATTAAAAGAAGATTACATAAAATTACATAAAAAATAAGTAAAAAAAATGTCGGTCGGGTTTTTTTTGGATTGTTAGTACATTGACTTTTCGCCGTTTAAAATGGTTTACTTTGTCAACGGTTCACCATTTATCATCATAGAAAAGAATATACTACCCAAGTTTATCATTATCAAGTTAAAAAGTAGCCTATGTTGTTTTTTTTTTTATGCTCGATAGGCAAACATTTGACCACTATCTCACCTGATGGAAAGTGATGATGCGGCCGAAGATGTAGCACGCTTGCCTAGAAGATACCTATTCACTCTTGACTTGAAGACTCCCAGATTATACCGTTCAGGGAACAAAGACGCGGGCAATGAATTCCACTCCTTCGCAGTACGGATGACAAATGTAGAAGCAAAACGCTTTGAGCGAACCGGAGGAATGTCTACCATAATGGTGTTAATCCTAGGTAACTATGTTATCTATGTACATTCCAAATTTCATCCAAATCCGTTAAAGCGGGATAAGGGGACAAAAATACTCACACACTTACACACTTTCGCCACACGTGACGTACCTGGCGCGTCTATTTTATTCTATAGTTCTCTCCATCCGAAGGTTGCCTGGTAGAGATTAGTGCTACTATATAACTTAGTGATAAGGCCGCCTGTTGTGATACTTTATGTGTAAGCTTATTTGTTACCTTTGTTTAATCTCATCTTATAACGTGGATCAATAAAGTATTAAAACGCTTTCACACTCACAGCCCCACACTAAGTTCAACGACTTGTGTCATAGGTGCCGGAAATATTCACATCACACACACAATCACAACCATAACCAGAAACACAGATATTCCTTGTGGAGAAAACTTGTGTTTCCGCCGGGAATCGAACCCGATTATCTTGAATTTGAAGTTATTCGTTTGTATCGATTAGACGCCTAATGCCCTTGATAGACGGACGGACGGACAAAGTTGAATCACCAAGTCAACTTAGAGATCCCGCTTTGCTCGACTGACTCGCTGAAAAATTCGACCACGAACCACGAGTAGCCACTTTTCAACCGACTCAATTCGGTTCTCAATTCGACTGAATGTTTTTTTTTGTTTGTATGTTACGCGATATCTCTTCCAATTATGAAGCGATTTTAATGTTTTTTTTTGGTAGAGTATACTTTAGAGGTAGTCCCATATAAATTTTATCAAAATCGGTCAAGCCGAAACAGAAATATAAGCGATGAAGTCGGTTTTTTTAAGTTTCGCTTGTGTTTCAATTATTTCTTTTACCACTCATACAAAGTACAGTCGGAGGAAAAAGTTGTTTAAACCAAATTATTATTTTTGCTATTAAATATTTGCGCGAATGTAAACGTCAAAAACTCCCCAACATTTTTATATAGTTTTAGAATATTGTTCGTTTTGAAAATCATACATAATCAATGTAAACGTAATCTGTGATTTTAAAACATCCGCTCCACTTTCCTATGCCATCCGGGAGGTCTCCGAGGCGTGAGTTACAAGTCCATGGTTCAAGTTCAGTGACTCATCGATCGCGTTATTCCGTGGGGCGTCCCGGGAACCATTGTCTGGCGCTCGTGCCTATTAATTTTTTGCTTTAGGGAATTCCTAATTATATAAATTACTGTTATAATTTATGCTACAGCTGATGGGGTTTCGCCTATTGCTCGTATTAATACTTTCTAGCTAATAATTAAACACAAGCAAAGCTTAAAAAACCGACTTCACTGCTTTATCTTCGGAACCTTGATCAGATTCAACGTATTAAACACGCATTATTGATAATAAATAAAAACCAAAAACTAGTGATCAGATTTTGACCAAATTTAAATGGGACCAATTGGGAAGCAACATCTATCAAACAAAAAACATTCAAAATCGGTTCACGTGGAACGAAGTGAGGTGGATGAGGTAATATACATAAAGAAAATACAGTCGACTTGAGTACCTCCCCTTTTTTTTGAAGTCGGTAAAAACGTTGGAAATAAGTAGTCGGTCGCCTGGAACTGAGATCTTGCGCCTTTATTTTTTGCCTAATAGAGAAAAACTTTTGAGGTCAATTGATTGTTTTTGCATGCCGCAATACTGATTATGAAGCACTTCTTTCATTTAGTTATACCAACTGATTGATAACTTCTTTCCTATTAATAATTTGAACTGCCTGTGGGCTTAGTTGGGTGCGGGTTCGCCTTCTAAGCAAGGCTATTGGGTTCGATTCCCGACGGTAAAACAAGTTTTCTCCCCAAGGAAAATTTGTGTCACTGGTTCTGGTTGTGATTGTGTGTTTGAATGTGAATGTTTTCGGCACCCACTTGTTGTAAAAACTTTATATTTAAATTGTTCAATTTTTGTATTTGATGTTTTATTCGAGGATATAATGGATATTATATTTCGTCATTTGTAAGTAAGTTAGAGCACAATCCTGCAGGGGGTGGTTTAGAATCGACAACAGGGCGGATTCAAAACTAAAAAATTATATTTATTTTTTTGCTATTTTTTTAAATGTAATAAATATAAATAATCTTGACTTTTAAATGAATATTTTTGAAGATATTACTGATATAAAATGCAGAGCACAGCGGTTGGCTATATACTGTTAACGCGCACTGTTTCGCACATATAAGTATTGAACGCACTTTTTTTATACAAAAAAGTTCAATGAGATTATAATTATTCAATTTTCTTCGTTGTATATAGAAAGTTTAAATACTGAAATAGTGCATCCAGTATTTTGAACTCATCTTTTTTTTATTATCTCACGCGGGCAAAGCCGCGGGTAATACAGGTAGTAATATATATACACTACTAGCGGCCGGCTTCGCCCGGCTTTGCCCGGGTGCGATAAATGAAGAACCGCTCGACCGATTTTGTGCAAACTTCACATAAACCATCTACTAAATAGTCCGAACAATGCCTAAACATTTGGTTTGGATAGGTGAGCCCGTTCTTGAGTTCACCCAAAAAGTGATCAACACGGCTAAAGAAGTTTTCACTTCAAAAAGTTTAATTGCCAAGTAACGTAATGAAGTTTTGCAAGGCATTTGTCGTTAGCGACCGTGCGACCAAGTCCCGGTATCGAAGCCGTTCGCGACCGATCGACTACGCACTCTACATTATTCATATAACCTGCTCGTGTTTGCTATTCCACGACTCAAGCTATTTCCTACCGAGTTTACAGTTCGAGACAATGTTAATGGGACAAGTCGTTTTATCATATACTTATGCTAAATTTTATTCTTTTTATAGGGTTCCGTAACCAAAGGGTAAAATCCGGACCCTATTACTGAGACTTCGCTGTCCGTCCGTCCGTCCATCTGTCACGAGGCTGTATCAACGGTGATAGCTAGACAGTTGAAATTTTCACAGATATATATATATATATAGGTATATATATTATATATATATATATATATATATATTCACAACTGGTAAAAGCTTCATTTTAAGAACGTATTTATGTATTTCTTGTTATTTATATACTTATTTCTTTATATAAGGGTCAAAGTGTCCTCAATTACCCAACAGCCTTGTCACCCCTCTATAATAACTAGCCAACCAGTGGTGCAACAGTTCACGGTGCGGTGACCATACAAAGTACAAACTCTGAAGATGTGTCTTACCTACTAATTATATGTTTCCACATGTGTATTATGTTACTGTAAAAGCTTAAACTATAGTAAATCGTAAGATCTTCCAATAGAACCTGAGATTTATCAACTACTATGGTAAAAGTCCTAAATATTTATAAAATGAAGCTTTTACCAGTTGTGAATATATATATATATATATATATATATATATATATGTTACATTTGATTTAATTTGATTTGATTCAATAATTAATACGAGTTTAAAAATCGAATAATCGACTTCTATCGCAAATACAACTTTTCATCAGATCTTGTTAAAATTGTAATGGGACTAACTACATAGAGCTCGTTGTCTTGTAGGTAACTTAGTTCTTTGCTGTACATAGTTTAAGTTTAGTTTTAGGAAATATAGGCAATTGGCCCGTAGTTACGAAAATTAGAAAAAAATAACTTACAAGGTCTTTTCCTAAGTTACCTACAAGATATCGAGTTTAAAGGTAAGTGAAGTAAGTTATAAATACTGCTATCTGGTCCAAGTAAGATGCACATGTCTGCTATGGTCATGTGCGTTCGATTCGTGCTGAATCAGTAGCTCCACACGTGTTTGACAGATAACCATAAAGACGAACACACTGGCTAAATAAGGTTCAGAACTGTTATTTAGTCTGTGCTTCAGGGTTCAACATCGAAAAACAAACCCAAGGGAGTTTTGCCGCGAAAGTGAAAAAATGGCGTTGTTGATTTTGTAAAATTTTCCAAAACCTGTGATTCTTCGAGTGTTAATGTGTAATAATGGTGGATTATTAACCGTTAATACTAAGTGAACGTGCATAAGTGTAGGCAAATCATACAAAGTTGAAAAACGTGATTTTCACCTTCGCTCCGAAACTCCAAAACTCCGGGCATGACTTGACTACGACCGGACCTTGACTCTAATACTTGACTTTGACTGTGACTTGTGACTAGGACCTATAATATGAAATATACTTGAAATATATTATCACTTGACACTGGCAAATTGCATAGGATTGCGAAGCCAAAACTAAGGAAAAAAAAAAAACAAACCCAAGGTTTACTTGAGCTTCAAAGTCCTTGGGGTTCTATTACTATATTACGTACCTACTAGATCGTCGCGGCTTCACTCGCGAATCGTAACTGTAACACATAATCGGAATCCTACTAATATTATAAAAGTTTTGTGTAAGTATATGAGTGTGTAAGTATGTTTGTTCCCTCTTCACGCTTTAACGGCTGAACGGATTTGGATGAAATGACAAATTTATATGGGACCACCTATGAAGTATACTCTACCAAATAAAAAATATCATCAAAATCGATTCATGTTGGCGGAGATATCGCGTAACATATACATAAAAAAACATACAATCGAATTGAGAACCTCCTTTTTTGAAGTCGGTTGAAAATCAATGATTATGTTAATGACAAGGATGCATAGAGGCAAACTGCACAAGCCCTTTCTGGTGACTACATAATATAGATATACCTAGGTTAATATCATTCCTGTATAAGTATTTAAGAATGTTTTAAAAATGCGCCGCCGTGTTTCTTGCCAGGTTCTTCTCGAGATGTCTGTAAATTTACGAATCTGGCAGTAGAGTTATAAGTGCCTTTATGCGGCAGTTTAACTTGGACGTATTCTTTAACCTATTTAGTAGGTACATTCCCTATATAAATACATTCATTTGCATATGAATAGCAACAAAGATTCATCTGCCGACGGATGTTTAAGAACGGATGTGTTTACATATAATAATATGTTTATATATCATATCACATCATTGCATTCATTGTATAATCAACGATCATATTCTGTCCCAATCAGATATACGAGTACATTATACAGTCATTGATTTCGCGGATGACTTAAGTGGCCGGGGAGTCTGTGAAACGAGTCTATAGGCTGTCTCTGTTTAACTGGCAAACTGTGCCCATGCTTGATGCGATAGCACCACGGACCGAACAAATTATAATAGGTGCCGTAATACCACAAATTATGAATGAAAATGTAATGTTTAGCAATTGTTTTTTGCATTAATAGTACCTTGAAATGATAATCTATGTTCCTGTTATAATGACAAAAGAAATGTGTTAGTTTTCAATACAAAACGAATAAGTTAAAGATGCGAGATTTACGTCGTAATAATGTGTGAAAATCAATTGGTTTATGTTTCGAGACTGCTGCAAAGAAGCTAGGGTAGGTAGCTAGCTTCTATCGAAGGTTAGGCGGTACTTCACACCGGGTCAACTGCTTAACTTGTACCAAGATCAAGTTCAGTCATGTATGGAGTACCGTAGCCACCTTTGAGACGATATCAACTGGAGGCTTTGGAATCTATCGAACGACGAGCTAAGGGACTCATTAATAACAATGCTTTAGTTGAGTCTCGACTATAAAGTCTCGATTATCGGCGAAAGGTAGCAAGCCTATCGGTCTTCTACAAATTGCAATACGGAGAGTGTTCAAGGGAATTGCATGATCTTATTCCTGCATCACCATTCTACTACCGAACATCTAGGCAGACGGCATTGCGACATCCTCTAATGGTTGAAATACCTACCGTACCATTCGTACGAAGCGTTTCGCTTCCACTTTCATTATAAGAACTGCAATAGAATGGAACTCCCTGACGTCTGCAGTGTGTTCCAAAAAAGTGTAATATGGGGTTGTTCAAGAAAAGAGTGAATAGGTATTTACTGAGCAATCCATCTTCGACTATATCTTCGCTTTCCATTAAGTGAGATTGTCTTCAAACGCTGGCTTAGTCACTAATAACAACAATAATTAAACGCAAGCAAAGCTTAAAAAAAACCGACTTCACAGTTTTATCTTCGGAACCTCCATCAGATTTAATGTATTAAACACGCATTATTGACTATAACTCATAAACTAGAGATCAGATCTTGATCAATGGAATCACACGAAAAGCACCAGCTCACAACGAAATAAGTTATGAGGTAACTTTTGAAGTCGGTCATAAATGAGAACATCGTCAATGTAGTCCACAGAAAACTCATTATTGACGATATCTCAAGAACTATTAATCAGATCTTGATCAAATTAATATGGACCAATAGGAAAGCAAAATCTTTCAAAGTAAAAAAAAAATTTCGAAATCGTTTCACGTGGAGATATATGATATAAAGTAACACAGATACAAAAAAAAAAAAAAAATTCGACTTGAGTACCTCCTCCTTTTTTGGTAAGTCGGTAGAAAAACATTTAGAATGTAAATAGAGTTTATAATTGCCATAATAATCGAATATCGTGTATTTCTGTAAACTTACTCAATACTAATGTAGTAAATATTTTCATTCCATGCCCATTCCACACGTTTACACGGTTCCCAACAACCGGGCTCCGTCGAGACGACATGTGGGCGGACCGGAGCTGGAGCCCTGCCTCGATACATTTTTCAACACCGGCTGCGGACCGTTACCTTTTTGTAGGCTTCCAATGCATGTGCAAGGCCTAGTTTTGTAGGGCTTATGACGTGTCCTAAACATTGTCTGAGCATCTATCATTCCATACATTTTATTGGACAATAAGTATTTATTTATTTTAAATCTAACACAAAACATTGTATCAGGAGTAAGCTTAATGCTATGAAGCATTATCTACCAGCTTTCTTAGGCGTGTAAGAAATGTGTTTGGGCGTGCAGCTAAAAGATACGCGTATATAAAAATAAGTCAAGAATAAATTTTAACAAAATCTTGAAAAATATTCAATAAATAAATAAAAATAAAAATTTAATATGTTAAAGTACTAAATGCAAAATTTCAAAATTATATACTAAGTACTTATATATTTATGTAAAACTAACACATAATCATAATACTTATATTCAAAATCCGAAAGTGTGCGTAAGTGTAAGTATGTTTGTTTTCTCTTCACACTGTAACGGCTGAATGGATTTGAATGCAATTTGGAATGTAAATAGCCTATACCTAGGATTAACACATAGGCTAATTTTTTTACTTGATAAACGCAGGCGAATCCGCAGGGTACGGCTTGCAAGATATAAATAAATAGAGTTAAATATTGCTATACTTGAACTAGTTCTGGATTAATCTTCTTTATATTATGTAGAGAAATAATTCTTTTACAGATCAATTACCTGGATGACCGAGCTTTGCTCGTTTTTTTTTAAATTTCAAACGACTGTTTCTAAAAATGAAATCTAGCTAGATCGATTTATCGCCCCCCAAACCCCCTGCATACTAAATTTCTCAAAAATCGTTAGAACCGTTTCCGAGATTCAGATTATATATATATACTAGCTGCGCCCCGCGGTTTCACCCGCGTTGATGATGATGAAAAATAGATGTTGGCCGATTCTCATAGATACCGGATAAGCACAAAAAATGTCATCAAAATCGGTCAAGCCGTTTCGGAGGAGTATGGTAACGAAAACTGTGACACGAGAATTTTATTATATAACTAGCTGACCCGACAGACTTCGTCCTGTCAAAAAGATTTGTAATGTGGCAGTTTTTGTGCCTACGTATTTTAAAAAATTCTCCTGAACAGAACCGTCACCCTGGTGATAGGGCGTTGTGAATAAAAAATAATTAAATAAAACATATATAAGGATTTAAAAGTAAGTAATCGCTTTATTGTTAATCATGTGATGATATTACAGCATCATTGAGAGTTTGATCCCAATGAGCGTCATTTTCAAGCAATTGCAAACGTTGACAGGCTTCTCTGTAGGATCCACACAATTCTGACATATTCATTCTGGTCATATTCTGTGCTCCAACGCACACACGCACATTGTTTTGATAGATATGATCTTTGACGTTAGGAACACACCTACATTGCTTAGACAACAGTGAGTGCTTGTAATTTAATATGAACTTTATACCATAGCAATAAAGCTCAAATTGACTACGTTTTAGTTACAAATCATTTGTATGGGAAAAAGAAAAGGGCTATTTTTAGGGTTTTTCCAGCAATAATTCTAATTTTTCTCGCCGTAAAAACCATCCTTGAACTTCAACGAACATTTTAAAAAAAGATTTGGCCAAATTGGTCCAGGCGTTGTTGAGTTATGCGCTTACCAACACATTTTGCGATTCATTTTTATATTATAGATTCTCGTGTCACATATAGAATCGGCCAACATCTATTTTTCATCATCATCATCATCATCACTTTTCATCATTATCAACGCGGGTGAATCCGCGGGGCGCAGCTAGTTAGATATATATATACAAGAATTGCTCGTTTAAAGGTATTAGATTTACTCTGAGCCTTCCTTAAATTTTCAGTCAAAAGTATAATTAGTTTCGAAATGCTTAATATAACACTTACATAGGTACTCGTATTCATAAACTATAGTACAGATATTAAGATAGGCACCTCCTTGTTAGCATAGTAGAAATATACTATGTTGTTAGGCCTAATTCCAATTGTATAAATTTAAATTTCATTCGAAATTCAAGTTCAATGACAGTTATGACGTAACACTCCATAAAACGACGTCTGACGACTTCTTGATAAGTTTTAATGCGTTTTCGATTACCATAAAGAGGATTGCTCATTTTGGTGAAGTACTTTCGTTAGGTGACATAACGAAGAGTGAAGGATGCCTTTAAAAGTTTACTTTCTCTCAAGATCAGTGGAGTTATGTAAGAGCATTGATCTATTAAAAAAATACAGATGCAACTCACGCATCTTGGGAGTGAAGCCGAAGATACCTCTTCATTTATACTCCAAGCAGTTGAGAGGTGGTAGATCATTTTGTGAGTTGCTCGCCTGGCTTGCTACCAAAGTAGCTTACCACCATCAAGTTGAAAGTCTGCCGCCAAGCCAAATACGGTGTTCCGGCAGTTATCCTTGACAGCCTGCGTATTCCAGGTCTAGTGTGTTTACCAGCTTCGATCACATCGTCACTTACCATCGGGTGAGATAGTGGTCAAATACTAGCCTGTCACAAATAAAAAAAAAAAAAGCACAGAGTACTTAATAGTACGAGCACAGAAGTTTCTCTCTGCAAAGACATTTAAATAAATAGCGAATTATTTACTTAATCATGGTCAATTTTTCACTTAAACATGATCTTAGTTATGTCTGGTGAAAATTTTCTAGATAGGTCCTCGGGAGTATTTTTAAATTATTAATTTGGCTAATTGTGAATTATAATTTTCTTTATTGGCGCTGCTTATAATTAAAATTGAAAGTTAACCTTCTACTTGTTACTTTTTGTCATGTTTTAAGTATAAGTATTAAGCTTAAGTATTAAGCTTGTCAAAAAGCGACGAATACTACTTCATTTTAGTGGTTTTTGAATTGGCTGTGAGTGAAGTGGTATCTGCTTTTTCGACCTTACTCCGTTGTTCCGCGCGTTGTATCTGTATTTTTAGTAAATCGATGTGCAAGAGACGAAATGTTGAAGTGGTTTCGTCAGTCTTTTTGATGTGTATTATATGTGTATTATTGTCTTTCTCATGTGTATTATATAGATTTAAGTACTTTCGAGTACTTGTTTTAAAAACATGTTTTTATGAGGAAAACAGGTAATTTCGCGCTTTTTTTTTTAAACTACATTATTTTGACTAAGCTCGACGTTTATGTAGGGTTGCATCGGCCGTGGTCACGAGAGACTGTCAAAAATAATGTTATTTTGAAAATAATAAATTAAAAAAAAAAGTTTCTAAAAGACTTCAATCGCAAATATCTCCGAAACTCTTCGTCAGATCTTGATCAGATTAAGGTTTTCACAGAGTAAATATGTGGCAAGCGTGTTTAATACCTATATTCTCGCACAATACCTAATGCAAAATAAAACTAACAAAAACTGTCGTGTATTAAGTCTGTTGGTAATAAATTATTTTTTTTTCCTTAGTTTTGGCTTCGCAATCTTATGCATTTAGCCAGTGTCAAGTGATAATATATTTCAAGTGTATTTCGTATTAAAAGTCCTAGTCACAAGTCACAGTCAAAGTCACGTAAAAGAGTCAAGGTCCAGTCATAGTCAAGTCATGCCCTAGTAAAGGGGAAAAACTTTACTAGAACTTCTAATGGAATTTTGGAGCGAAGGCGAAAATTACGTTTTTCAAGTTTGTATGATTTGCCTACACTTATGCACGTTTACTAAGTATTAACGGTTAATAATTCACCATTATTACACATTAACTAACTCGAAGAATCTCAGGTTTTGGAAAATTATACAGAATTTATTAACAACGCCATTTTTTTCACTTCCGCAGCAAAACTCTCTGATATAATATTAAAATTAGCAGATTTAAATAACCAAAGAAGACTTTCATATGTGTGATTGAGATGATGTGTATGTTTGTGTGTGTATATTCTTATCATTCGTCATTGTGTAATGTAGAGTGCATGGTTGCATGTCCTAGATTCTCTTTGTAATCTTGTTTGAGGTTTGTTGGTACAAGATAGCGGTGAGATAGCTCTGTGAATTTAGTATTAATATAAACTATACTGCGGTGATTACTGAGCAGGTTTTTCAAAGAAGTATGTCTTGTAATTTAGGTTAGACCAGGGGTCGGCAACCTGCGGCTCGCGAGCCACATGCGGCTCTTTGGATGTTAAAAACATTAAAAAAACGTTCTGAATCGATTAACGAGGATTAGGCACCATTTCTATCGAGCCATTAACAAGCCTCCAAAGGTAGCAAAAAAGTACATTTATACAGTTGAAACAAGTAAATTATGGGATGATTAGGTAGGTATAACACGTGCATAGCGTTTTCTATACGATATACTCATAGTACAGCAGGTATTTTTGTTGGCAAAAACAAATATTGTGGCTCTATAAAACTTTGAAATTTTGTAAATTGTAATTTTTGACTCTTCCGACTCAAAAGGTTACCGACCCCTGGGTTAGACTAATATCTTTATTTGAGATGATTAAAACCTATTTTTTTGTAGCTGTGGTGCAAAAAAGTGGAATTTCTAAAATTTTGAAGATTCAGATTCAGATAATTGGAACAAAAGTTCCTTATCGCGCGTTGCGAAAGGGAGCTAGACGGAAAAATTAAGACCAAAAGTTGTAACGATACTTTTTGCTATAGTTGTAAGCCATACCACGTTCTCGTCCGATCACCGAAGTTAAGCAACGTCGGGCGCGGTCAGTACTTGTATGGGTGACCGCCTGGGAGCACCGCGTGATGTTGGTTTTTGCATGTTTCTTTTAATTTTGGAACGAAAGTTCCTTATCGCGCGTTGCGAAAGGGGGAAAAATTGAAATTCGTTCCATCCGGGTGTCCCTTGACACCTCTCAAGTTTTTTTATCTGCATAAAATACAGGTATAAAGTTAACAATAGAACAAGATAAAAAACAGTCTTTGTCCGTATTTTGCCTATGTAGGCGTGCAAATATTAAAATTGATCTAATTACAAATTATTCAATTCAAAATTCAATAACATGAGAAAAAAATACCTTTTAGTATACATTTCGGACATTGTGCCACGGAATTGCATGATCTGATTCACCCATCCCCTTTTTACAATCAGACAACAAGCCTCAGAATAGTATTCTGAGCAACCAGCCATGCGATATCAGTTTATGGTTGATATTCCAGCAGTACATTTATGGTAGGCCTTCTGGTGGAATATTCTTGGGTAGCGTGCACAATCTTCGACCACATCGTCACTTTCTATCAGGTGAGATGGTGGTCAAATATTTGCCTTTATATAATTAAAAAATACACATTTAATGGCAATCCAATTTGTCATTTAAAGCAAGTCTACACCATCAGACGCCGCTCTACATATTTCAGCCCCATAAATATTCATGGCTGTACATCAATGTGACAACGGATCGTATAAGTTTTACAGCGCCATAAGTCATGGGGCCGCCCAAGCGAACCACGGAGAAGAGTCGAGCTTTCAGGGAACTTATATAGTGCGGTTTTTTGCCGCGAGGTTCAATATAATGCTTTTACGCGAGTTGCGGTTTGCGAACGCACATTGCGCGCCGCGCTTTGTTCCCACAGTAGAGTAGTCCCGTATGATTATCACAGTAGAGTAGTCCTTATTAAAATTATGTTTAACTTTATTTATAATTAAGTAAATATTGCACGTTCATAGTTGGACAAGCTGTTGATTCAATAACCAAAGTATAACAACATTTATAACACAGTTTCTGCAATAAATATATTTCATATCGCAATTGATTACTAGGAATACACTATGGTTTTGACGTAATCGGTTTTTTTCCTAAGATCCCACAACAACGGTTATTTTTACTTGACTAATCGAAAGGTGTATCAGTCTATGTATGTACGTATGTGGTGCTTTAGTGACAAAATACGTGGGCCGCTTTTGATGATTCGCTTCAATCGATTTGTCTTAATCTTGTGAGTGTCACTATAAACATGACAGTAATCAAAATTCAATATGGAGAAAACTAGATGCCATGAGATCTCGCGCCTATATTTTGCCTGATAGAGAAAAACTTTTGAGATTACTTGCTTACAACTTTAATTTTATATATTAACTGTTTGATTTCTGTATTTGTTGTTCAAGTACAGGATATAACGGATGTTGTACGTTAGTTTCAGCTTTAAATGTGAGGGCGTTTTTGAGATAGACCGCGAGACAAAACAGGTCTAAAAACAGTGACTTTGGTGGCCTACCAAATCGTTATTTTCCAACATAGATATTTTTGTAGCCGGTTTCGTTCTCTACTTATCAAGCTCTTTTCAACGATACCCCATAAAGGTAGATAAAAAAAAACATGTTTTGCTCCCCACCTACATGTTTTTTTTTTCATTTATATAATTTTAAATATCAAATCTGGCTTTGACTTATTCTATGAGAATTTGAAGTCATTCGCTTATGTGGTTTAGATGCCTCTGACAGACGGACGGACAGACGGACAAAGTGCTGATCGACCCAAGTCAACTCAGATATCTTGCTTTGCTCGATCAATTAATTATAACCAACATTTTTGTAAAAAGACTTATCTTATTAAAGTAAAAAAAAGTATGTTGACATTTTACGCTGTCGGGATTTTTTTATTTCTGTTATACCTACTTGTAATATACCTGTTTTCAGCTTATAGTATTCAGTGACTAAACTTATATATCGTAAGAGCCTTCATAGACCTCATTCGCTGACAGTAAAATCGTCATTCGAGAACCTTTTTCCCAAATGAGACTGAGCGCGGTGAAAAACCGCTGCTTGTAAAGGACTTGTACATTGCCATAGTAATGTTATTTATTCTGTGGCTCTGCCTTTGAAGTCGCCGGTCGATTTGAATTTTCAATTTTTATTTCCTTTGGGTTCTTATAATGGCTCTTGTTCAGGCCTTGAGTCCATCAAGTGTTATGGAAGTCATCATTATCATCAGCTGAATGTCCACTACAACAGCAAAAATACTTACATACTTACACACTTGCATTACACACTTACACACAAACTTTCGGATTTATAATATAATAGCCGTGCCCCACTTCTTCGTCCGCTATTATCAAGTCAAAAAGTAACCGATGTGTTAATCCTAGGTATAAGCTATGTACATTCCAAATTTCATCCAAATCCGTTCAGCCGTTAAAGCGTGAAGAGGGAACAAACATACTTACACACTTGCATCACACACATAGACACAAACTTTCGGATTTATAATATATTATTAGGATTAGTAGGAAGTAGGATTAGTAGGATAGTAGGATTAGTAGGAAAATATATAATATAATATATTTCATACTATAAATTGATCTCCATACATTCATCTATTTCCCACTAAATCGTTTGATGAGATTTAAATGAGACGATCTTTACTTCTACTACCGCGTAGGCTTCGCATTCTCAACCGACTTCAAAAGAAGGAGTAGGTTCTCAATTCGACTGTATTCTTTTTCTGTGTTACCTCAAAACTTTTTTCTAAGTGAACCGAATTTGATGTCTTTTATTTGCTGTGCTTTACATGTGGTTTATTTAAAGATCCAGATCTGATTAGTAGTTTATGAGTTATCCTTAATAATGCGTGTTAAGTTCATCTAATCTGATCAAGGGTTCCGAAGATAAATCCGTGAAGTAGGTATTTTTAAACTCTGCTTGCGTTTAAATTATATAAAAAAAAATACAGTCGACTTGAGTACCTCCTCCTTTTTTTGGAAGTCGGTAAAAATATGCATGCAGCATAGGCTGTGTGTATATGATACACACAGCCCCGTACTAAGTGCAAAGACTTGAATCGTGAGTGCTGGAAACATTCCTAACGCATACCACACCCAGGAAAAGGAACGCAAATTGTCCCTGGGAAAACTTTTGTTTGTCTAAGACAATTTGCGTTTCTGAAACTTTCGGTTTTATAATGTTAGTGTGATTATGTGACGAACCATTTGTATTGGTTCCGCCTCACAGGACGCATCTGATGGCGTGTGGGGTCGCAAGTTCGGTCGCATACCATACAGCGCTGACCACGCCCGCGTCTCCGCATGCCGCGCCGATCTAGCTCTCATAAGCCTTTACGTTATGTTTGACGAGGCGCAGCTAGTTTGTAATACAGGACCTCTATCATTATCATATCATCAAAGCGACCTTAGCTTCAGATAAGATAATTAAACGCAAGCAAAGCTTAAAAAAACCGACTTCACCGTTTTATCTTCGGAACCTTGATCAGATTCAACGTATTAAACACGCATTATTGACAAACAATAATAAATAATTTATTTATGTATTGTATATATCAATATATTATTGAATATTTTTATATGTATATATATATATAAGCCATATAATATTATATGTAATAAATAATATACTATAAATTATAATTATAGTTTAAATTATTGTCAATACACTGTTCTGATGCACGGTTTACTTTTGTTCCTACCATTGCTGGAAGACTGGTAGAAAATGCAGCATTTAGTCCTCCAATTGTACATTGTTTTTGTTGTGCAATAAAGTATAAATAAATAAATAAATAACTAAAAAACTAGTGATCAGATCTTGACCAAATTTACATTTATTTTCCACATGGAAAGCACCAGCTTTCAAATAAAAAAATAATCATCAAAATCTGCGCACAGAGAAAGAAGTTATGAGGTAACTTTTAATGTCGGTTAAAAACGAGAGCATCGTCAATGTAGTCCACAGAATATGCATTATTGATGATAACTCAAAAACTACTAGTCAGATCGGTTCACGTGGAACGAAGTTATGAGGTAACAAACATTAAAAAAATTATTAAACGCAAGCAAAGCTTAAAAAAACCGACTTCACCGCCTTATCTTCGGAACCTTGATCAGATTTATGTATTAAACACGCATTATTGACTATAACTCAAAAAGATCTTGATCAAATTTCAACGAGACCATATAAAAAACATCAGCTTTCATAGAATCATCAAAATCGGCTCACAACGAAAGAAGTTATGAGGTAACTTTTGAAGTCGGGTATACGAGAACATCGTCAAAGTAGTCCACAAATCAGGCATTATTGCCGATATTTCAAGAACTACTGATCAAATCTTGACCAAATTTAAATGGGACCAATTAGAAAGCAACATCTTTCATACAAAAAAAAATTTCGAAATCGGTTCACGCGGAAAGAAGTTATGGTAACACACAAATACAGTCGACTTGAGTACCTCCTCCTTTATTGGTAAGTTGGTAAAAAAAGTACAGTCGACTTGAGTACCTCCTCCTTTTTTGGGAAGTCGATAAACAGTAGTTACTATTTTAAAACACTAAACAACATAATCTGCAGACAATGACGAATAGTCCGTGACTGAATGGTGACTGAACACGCGACGGAATATACTCAAGGTGCTTTAACTGCTGTATAGCTGCACCCTAAATGCCATGTTCCTACTGCTGGGATTTTCTGTAACTTTGGCGTTTTTATTTGCAATTAACGATTTCTGTTTAGTAATATTTTGTCCTTTATTTCCCACTTACCTACATTATTTGAGACTATTGAATCAATTTAAATATGTAAAACTCTTTTCACGATGTTTTTCGTCGCTTAACAATACTTTAGGAGGACATATTCACAAACTATTCGATTCAATGCAATTATTTTTTCACTACAAACTCTCTTCGACAGCGCTATATATTTATTATAGAAGTAAGTTTTGAATAAATTTAGTTATCTTGTGATCTGTTGATGTTTATCTCTTAAACAACTTAATATTTCTAGCTTGCCTTACAGCTCGTTAAAAAACAAACAAACCGATACTAAATTAATAACATCTGCATACATTAGTATTACATGCACTGAGCGTCGTCATTAAGGCTTGTACTCACTGCGTCCGAATAGGGTCACGATTCCTATCCGATATCATTCGATATCATCGAATGATATCGGATATCGGATTCGATATGATCATTCGATATCGAATATCAGAAATTCGCATAGTCATCTAATATTTTTTTATGCTAAATGACAAGCATTTGGCCACCATCTCACCTGATGGAAAAGTCAA
Source organism: Lomographa bimaculata (assembly GCA_948107665.1). Taxonomy (NCBI): domain Eukaryota; kingdom Metazoa; phylum Arthropoda; class Insecta; order Lepidoptera; family Geometridae; genus Lomographa; species Lomographa bimaculata. The sequence continues at coordinate 7,435,817 of OX403610.1, read as the reverse complement.
GATGTGGCTGAAGATGTAGCATGCTTGCCTAAAAAATACCTTCATTCTTAACTTGAAGACTCCCAGATTATATCGTACAGGAAACAAAGACGCAATGAGTTTCACACTATCGCCGTACGGATGAGAAACGTATAAGCATATAGTTTCCAGCAAACTGGAGGTATGTCAACCATAAATGGGCGAAATCTTATTTAATCGAATAATCGATGCCTGTTAGTGATTCTATTAGTGTTGAAATAATAATAATGTTTATAAGCTTCGGTGTAAGTACGTACCTGTATAAAGTATACCTATGACAAATCGTGTAATTTATTTTCATCTAGTTCCCTATGGTTAATAGAATTAGAAACATTACATTCCTGTCACATACTCGTAAAACAAGGATATCTTAAAATTGCATTGTACTATATATAACTACTTTTTTTTTATCTCGATAGTCATACGTTAGAACACAATTTCAATGGTGGTAAGTGAAGATGTGGTCAACGATGGAGCATATTTGCCTAGAAGATACTTATTGTAAAGCACAGAATTAGGCAAGGAGTTCCAATCCTTTGCGGTATGCAGAATGAACGTGGAAACAAAACACCTAACGCCTGTTTGACGTCAACCTTCCTTGGGTATTCTTTTTTGATTCACGGAGCCTCGTCTGGTGATGAATTGGTGATCGGCTTAGCGGCTGCGAGTGTGGGTGTGTGTTATACTTAGGTAGTGAAAAATAACATACACTATCACGTTTCATTTGTTTTTGGTATCTCGATATCGTAGAACAGACCATAATAATGATCGCATCGGTTCCAGTGTATAAAGTCTATCGCTTCGTAAACATGTATGTGTACATGCCCTAAGTAAACACAGCAAAGCGATCGTGCGAGCGTAGAATAATAAGCCGACAAGATGATTTCACTCTCTTGTGTGAAAGTGAGTTTGTGCAAAAAGGAAGTTGATATTATTATAATACTAGTCGTTCGCGCCGAACTGAGATCTCCGCCTGCATTTTGCCTCATAGAGAAAAACTTTTGAGGCTACTTGCTTATAACTTTTTTTCTATATAATAATTGTTTGGTTTCTGTATTTTTTGTTCAAGTACAGGATATAACGGATATTATAAGTAAGTTTTAGCGTTCACTGTGAAGCCGTTTTTGAAATAAACCCTGGGACAAAATAGGTCTACAAATAGTGACTTTGGTGGCCTACCAAATCGTTATTTTCCAACATTGATTTTTTTTAAACCAGTTTCGTACTTTACTTGTCAAGCCCTTTTTAACGATACCCCACAAGACTAGATAAATAATAAAAAATATTTTGCTCCCCACTTACGTGTATGGCAGCCCCTTTATTATTTTAATTAATTAATATAATTCTAAATGTCTTTTCTGGCTTTAGGCTGTAGTTTTACATATTCTGTGAGAATTTGAAGTCATTTGCTTATATGGTTTAGACGCTAGATGCCTCTGACAGACGGACGGACAAAGTGCTGAACGACCTAAGTCAACTTAGAGATCTCGCTTCGCTCGATCAATCATATTGTTATACGCTGGAGCTGCAACGGAAGATGTCTGCTGTCTTGTTTATTGCAATATAGTCAAGACGCGAGTCGAAAAAGATATGACTCTAAAGGTAGATTAAAACATCTATCTATCTATAAATATATATAACTCAAAGGTGACTGACTGACTGACATAGTGATCTATCAACGCACAGCCCAAACCACTGGACGGATCGGGCTGAAATTTGGCATGCAGGTGGATGTTATGACGTAGGCATCCGCTAAGAAAGGATTTTGATTAATTCTACTCCCAAGGGGATAAAATAGGGGATGAAAGTTTGTATGAAACTTTGTCAATTTTAAAATAATACTTCTTAACGCGAGCGAAGCCACGGGCAAAAGCTAGTTCATTGTATAAATGTCCATATAGTTGGTTGAAAACATTTTCAAAAACACACGTAGCTATTTGTATTTATTAAAATACTGAAATGTGCGAGCGAGAGAGAAGACAAAAGGAATAAACCTGACATACATTGTCATTGCGCGCGATGTACTGACGTACTTAAATCGCAGTTCACTTGTTGCAATCAACGCAGACAAAGAAGGCGGAAGATTTTAACGAATTGCTCATAAAAACTGCATTCCTTGCTAAACATCGCTTTGTCTCTTGGAGGAATCTCGAGTGAGTTATTGTTGTTTTTATTGTTTGAGTTTGTTAAGACGGGCTTTCCATGGGGTTACAACAAAGGTTATTGTAGTATTATACGTTACCTGTTCATTATTAAACTAACATAACAAACAGCCATTGTATAATGCAAGAAGTATATATGTTTTCAAATTTAACTTAAACAATTATAAATAAATTTATGAGATAAATCTATAATAATTAATATTAAACGACCCGGTTGGCGCAGTGGACAGGTGTCCGCCCTCCGCGCCGTGGGTCCTGGGTTCGATTCCCGGCAGGAGCACAAATTCCTTCCCAAGGGATATTTGTGCTTCTGGCTCTGGGTGTAACATGTGTGTGATGTGAATGTTTCCGACACCCACGATACAAGTCTTTGAACTTAGTATGGGGCTGTGAGTGTGAATGCGTAAAAAAAAATAAATAAATTATAAAGTTTATAAGAAAGGATTTTATTTTTTTATTTTATTAATAACGTTAATCCAACAGCGTTTAGACAGCATACATAAATAAAACAAATAACACTCAAAAAAAATTTTTAAATTTGTAAACCACGTTGAATAGCGATGCTAATTTTTGTGCTAAATAAGAGCCAGTATTCTGGTCACTTAGGAATAATTCTTTAAAAACCAAACACCAAACGTTTGAATAATTATAACGACCGGCGAGCTAAAAGGCTCATTTATATAGCTAGATAAGCTAGTCGAGTCTAGGTTGCAGAGTCTCGGTCATCGATGTAAGGTCGCAAGCTTATCGGTATTCTACCGTTTGCATTTTGGAGAGTGTGCGCAGGAATTGCATGATTTAATTCCCCCTTGCCCTTTTTACCATCTAACAACAAGACAGACTATCAAACGTCATCCTTATATGGTTGACGTACCTCCGGTTCGCTCGAAGCGTTTTGCTTCTACGTTTATCATCCGTACAGCGAGGGAGTGGAACTCATTGCCTGCGTCTTTGTTTCCCGAACAGTACAATCTGGGTGTCTTCAAGTCTAGAGTGAATAGGTATCTTCTAGGCAAGCATGTCACATCATCGGTCGCATCTTCACTTCCCATCAGGTGAGATAGTGGTCAAATGCTTGCCTATCTATCATAAAAAAAATAAAAAACAATAATTCTGTAAAATTTTCGTGTGCACCCGGTCCCCACGGACCCAAAGATTACCCCAAACGGTACAAACATATAACCTTTATCAAGGTTGAAATATTTACGCCATTTGAGGTTTTCTGTTTTGTTGTTGGAAGATGAGCCGGCGCCAGTGTATCGACAGAAGTTGCATCCTACACTAAGAAAAAAACCTCGGCAGTAGTTACATATTTGAGCCGTTTGGTGTTGAGACACTGGGTCCGTGGGGACCGGGAGCTCATTCTATTTTCAAAATTCTATCAGAGCGCCTGGTTGAGGCGACGCGTGACCAAAATGCTGGCACTTATTTGGCTCAACGTATTAGCATTGCAATTCAGAGAGGCAATGCCGCCAGCATGATGGGAACTACCCACTGGTAGTGGGCTTGAGCACTTGAGTTACCTATATGCTCGATGTCTTGTGGGTAACTTGGTTCTTTGCTGTATATAGTTTTAGTTTAGTTTTAGGAAATATAGGCAATTGGCCCGTAGATAGATATCTCAGAAGCCTAAAAAAAAAAACGCTAAGTTACTTTTTTTTAAATATCTTAATAATAAAATGTGATTGATTAAGTTTTTGTTTTGTTTACAGGTAACATGACGCTGTTTGACTATAAATAGTTACTTTGATATATTCAGTAAGTAAACATCTAGAGACTAAAAATTCCATCCGAATCAGTCCAGTCCAGCAACGTAAAGAAAAGACAAACACTTTTAAACCATTGAAATATTTTTTTATACTCGATAGACAAGCAGTTGACCACCATCTCACCTGATGGAAAGTGATGATGCGGCCGAAGATGTGGCATGCTTGCCTAGAAGATACCTATTCACTCTTGACTTGAAGAGTCCCAGATTATACCGTTCGGGGAACAACATTTTTGAGAGGTGGTAGAGCATTTTGTGAGTTGCTCGCCTGGCTTGCTACCAAAGTAGCTTACCACCATCAAGTTGAAAGTCTGCCGCCAAGCCAAATACGGTGTTCCGGCGGTTGTCCTTGAGAGCCTGCGTATTCCAGGTCTAGTGTGTTTACCAGCTTCGATCACATCGTCACTTACCATCGGGTGAGATAGTGGTCAAACAGTAGCCTGTCACAAATTAAAAAAAAACATACAAAGAAATGGACATCGGTCTAATACAAACTTCACAAAATAAGTACCTACTGATTAACCTATACAAACTTGGATACATATATATATGATTATTATTATCAAACTACAACAATGCACAAGTATATATTTTCGGTTTTTGCCGCGAGAGTGAAAATATGACGTTGTCAATTTTGTATTTTTTCCAAAACTCGTGATTCGAGTGTTAATGTGTAATAATGATGGTAATGCCACTAGGGACCCTAGGACAGTACCAATAATGGCACTGTCCAATGTTATTAATAAGTAAACACAGGAATCTGACAGTAGTGTTTTATTAATGGTACTAGAGATATAAATAGACTAGAAGACATAAAAGTAGTGTCACTAGTACCTTTAATTGTACTATAAAGTACAATACAATACAATACAAAACACTTTATTGCACCGAATAAAATAACATAAAAAACAACCATATTATTTATATCTAAGTACAATGGGCGGAATTATCGCTAAAAGCGATCTCTTCCAGTCAACCTTTGAATGGAAAAAAAGAAAAATAAAATAATAACGTAGGTCGATATTGTGATATATTGTGATGATAACAAATAAATACATAATACAATAACATAACATACTTAAAAACAATTCTGAATCAATAATAGGTACACAGTATTAGTATGTACACAGTAATACAAGTCAGAGATGAAAGCATTCTATCAAATCAGTCGTTACAAGTGAGATAGAAGTTTTTAACCTTATACTATGGTACTATCCAATGGCACTAGCGATCTTAAGGCACACATTGGTATGAAAACTTCTTTAGTTTTTTTTTTCCTTAGTTTTGGCTTCGCAATCTTGTGCATTTAGCCAGTGTCAAGTGATAATATATTTCAAGTGCATTTCATATTAGAGGTCCTAGTCACAAGTCACAGTCAAAGTCAAGTAAAAGAGTCAAAGGTCCAGTCGTAGTCAAGTCATGCCCCAGTAAAGTGGTAGAAACTTTACTAGAACTTCTATTGGAGTTTTGTAGCGAAAGGGAAAATCACGTTTTTCAACTTTGTATGATTTGCCTACACTTATGCACGTTCACTAAGTATTAACGGTTAACAATCCACCATTATTACACATTAACACTCGAAGAATCACAGGTTTTGGAAAATTTTACAAAATCAACAACGCCATTTTTTCACTTTCGCGGCAAAACTTCAACTTCTTTAGTTCCTTATGATTTTAAAGTTTTAGATTTTTAGTAGACGCCCGTGTATTATTCGTTTGGAAATCTACCTATTATGTTAACTTTCACCATAGTCAGCGTCGTGATGAAAGATTTACAAGGGCCATACACATTTTAACAGCGTCGTCAATAATGTCAACCTGTCACTCTCGCCTGACTAGTAATCTGACAGTCGGGTTGATGACAGAAGGGTTACGGAATAGATAATGAATCTGACCCCGTATTACGTATCTTTGTTGCACGCAGTTTCTATTATCCTTAATTCAAGCAAAAATGAACCTTATTTCTTAGGAGTTTTGTCAATTTTGTATTGAAACCGTTTGCAACAGAGATAGGTGATAGGGGGTCTGATATCATCGAGATAAGAAACAAACAAACTTACGTTTATAACTAGTTTTTTTTTTGGCTCCGCAATGTTGTGTATGCAGCCAAAGTCATGTTATTAAATATTTAATGTCTATTGCATATTTCATTAAATAATTCATAGTTAAATACAAGAAAAAGAGTCAAGGTCCAGTTACAGGCAAGCCATCCCCTAACAAAGGACAGGCGGGCTTAGTATACTATACTTAATAATAATATAATCGAGATAGGAAATGTTTATTGCTAGGTATATTTTTTTTTATTTTAGCTCCGCTATGTTTTTGCATTTAGCCTTATCGCATATTTCATAAAAAAGTCCTAGTATCAAGTCACAGTCAAAGTCAAGTAACAGAGTCAAAGTCCAATCATAGTCGAGCCATGTCCTTGTAAAGTTGTAAAAACTTTACTAGAACTTCTATTGGAGTTTTGGAACGAAAGCAAAAATCTCATTTTTTCAATTTTGTATGATTTGCTTAAACATTCAAACACGTTACCATTATAACACGTAAACACTCGAACAATCGCAAGATTTGGAAAATAATTCAAAATCTTTATTTTTTTTACTTTGGCGTCAAATATGCCTATTCTTTAGCACATGATAGCAAGAAGGTGCATTTTGCATTAATAAAAAAGAGAGGTGTTGTAAGTTTCTAGTGTATCTGTGCTATCTGTGCCATCTTAGCTCCCAAACGGCTAGACCAATTTTGATGTAGTTTATTTTGTTTGAGAGGTGACTTGATTGAAAGTGTTTTAAGCTATGTATGGTGAAAATCGGTGTTGCCGTTTTAGATTTAGATAGAACGTCGTCGGGGGTATTTACAAACTTTGGTTTTGCCATTATTATTTTTCTCCTAGTAGAACCGTCAGCAGAAAGTTTTTTGCACTTTTTTATGCTTGATAGGCAAGCATTTGACCACTATCTCACCTGATGGAAAGCGAAGCGGCCGAAGATGTAGCACGGTTGCATAGAAGATAACAATATATATATATTTTTTAATTGCTTAGTGGTTCAGCATTTGACCACTATCTCACCTGATGGAAAGTGATGATGCGGCTAAAAATGCCTTTTTCATTCTTGACTTAAAGATTCCCAGATTATACCATTCGGGGAACAAAGACGCGCGTAATAAGTTCCACTCCTTTGCGCTACTTTTTTTATATGTATATTTATATCTGACATTAATAAAAACGCGCAAAAAGTTAACTATTCGTTATTTATCGCACAAAAACTTAAATTGTAACAAAATCACAAGTTGTTCTAAACATACGTTATGACCACGATAATGACATGTTCGTCTAAATCGCAATTTATTTCTTCTAATGTAAAGAAACACGCAAATCGTTACTTATACATGTTTTTGCGTATTTGTTTTTACTTAGCCTATTTGATATAACGGCTAGTTATATGATTAAAGGTAAACAAAGCTTAAAAAAAACGACTTCACCGCTTTATCTTCGGAACCTTGATCTGATTTAATGTATTGCACACGCATTATTGACTATAACTCAAAAAATAGAGATCATATCCTGATCAAATTTCAATAGGACCACATGAAAAGCACCAGCTTTCAAATAAAAAAAGAATCATCAAAATCGGCTCACAACGAAAGAAGTTATGAGGTAACCTTTGTAGTCGGTTAAACGAGAACATCGTCAAAGTAGGCGTACAAAATAGGCATTATTGACGATATTTCAAAAACCACACAGATCTTGATCAAATTGAAATGGGACTAATTATAAAGATTGATCTTTCAAATTAAAAAAAAATTTTGAAATCGGCGCACGTGTAGAGAAGAAATGAGGTAAAACACATAAAAAAATAAAAAAAATACAGTCGACTTGAGTACCTCCTCCTTTTTTGGGAAGTCGGTAAAAAAATAACCTATATCCGGGCAGACAGCATACCACGCAGATGGCAACACCACTCATTAATTACCAAAAATACTTCGCGGACCAACGGACAAACAGACGGCAAAGAGTGTAATTTGGGATCGAGCGTGGTGGCCTCCATTCTAACATTAACCCACAGATAAAGATGTAATATGCATTTTTCTTCTTTTTAATGGACTATCTACGGGCCAATTATTTCCTAAAACTATATACAGCAAAGAACTAAGTTACCTACAAGACATCGAGCTTATAGGTAACTCAAGTGCTCAAGCCCACTACCAGTGGGTAGCGTTCCAATCATGCTGGCGGCATTACCTCTCTGAATTGCAATGCTAATATGTTGAGCCAAATAAGTGCCAGCATTTTGATCACGCGTCGCCTCAACCAGGCGCTCTGATAGATTTTTGAAAATAGAACGAGCTCCCGGTCCCCACGGACCCAGTGTCTCAACACCAAACGGCTCAAATATGTAACCACTGCCGAGGTAAATATTTATAAATAAGATATGTATTAACCCTTCTCGGTATATCGCCGCAAAAAACGCATCACGTCACTGTAGGGTTAGGAGTTCTGTTTCGGAAGCGGATGTTTTGTAAGCTATTTTGAGATCTAATTTGTACGCTGCTTCGAAATTTACAATGTTTACTATTTAGGTAGTTCTTAGATGCAGAGTTTGCGTTAGTTGAATTTTTACCGACTTCAAAAAAGGAGGAGGATATTCTTCAGTATATATATATTTTTTAATCAATCATTACAAAATATAACTTAAACTAAACTATAACTATATACAACAAAGACCTAAGTTACCTACAAGACATCGAGCTTATAGGTAACTCAAGTGCTCAAGCCCACTACCAGTGGGTAGCGTTCCCATCATGCTGGCATTGCCTCTCTGAATTGCACTTGAGTTACGTTTAGCTCGGTGCCTTTAAGACAGTACTTCACTCCGGGGCAGCTTCTTAACCTTTATCAAGTTCAAGTCCGGTTTATGGAGTACTGCGGTCACCTCTGGGATGGATCCGCCAAGTACCAGTTAGAAGCTCTTGAATCTGACCGGCGAGCCAAAAGACTCATTGGCGACAGTAAGCTAATCGAGTCCAGGTTGCAAAGTCTCGGTCACCCACGTAAGGTGGCAAGCTTATCGGTATTCTATCGCTTACATTTTGGAGAGTGTGCACAGGAATTACATGAGTTAATTCCCCCATGCCGTTATTACCATCTAACAACAAGACAAACTATCAAACGTCATCCATTTATGGTCGACTCACCTCCATTTCGGTCAAAGCGTTTTACTTCTACGTTTATCATCCGTACAGCGAAGAAGTGGAACTCATTGCCTGCGTCTTTGTTCTGTACGGTACAATCTGGGAGTATTCAAGTCTCGAGTGTATCTTCTAGGCAAGCATGTCAAATTTTTGGCCGCATCATCACTTTCCATCAGGTGAGATAGTGGTCAAATGCTTGCCTAATTAGCATAAAAAAAATGCCTCTTTGCTGTATAGATGTATATAGTTTTATAAAACATAGACTATTTGCCCGCAGATTTATTAAGAGATTACTGTTTCATACGTAAGCATTAAATTTATAACACTTTTTAACCTACCTAAATTTATAACCTACTAGTGTACCCCAATTAGTGTGTAAGTATGTTTGTTCCCTCTACACTAGTCTACACGCCTTAACGGCTGAACGGATTTGGATGAAATTTGGAACGTACATAGCTTATACCTAAGTTTAACACAAAGGCTACTTTTTAACTTGATAGTAGCGGGCCAAGCCTCGGGGCACGGCTAGTTACGATATAAGTACCAGTGATATTGCTGACGTAATTTCTGACATCATAATTATAAACATAATGCAACATTGTATTTACTACAGAAAGCATTCATTCAATAATCCGCTGGTTCTAAATGCGGCGGTGTATGCACAGACACGTGTGCTTGGATGTTGTGACTCTTGAGAATTAGGGATGGCCGGGCTATATTGTCGATAGTCGATATTTTTCTATGCATCCATATTCTAACTACGGGCCAATTGCCAATCTACACAGCAAATACCTAATTAACCTACAAGGCATCAAGCTAACACAAGTGCTCAAGCCCACTACCTGTGGGTAGCGTATACCAATTAATATGAAATGAAAGAGGTAGTAAATTTCGCTTCACTCGAGCATGAGTCATAGCCGCAATTGGGTCACTTATGTTTTCATTTGAACATATCGATTTCTACTCGCATTACCGTTGCGTGAAGTGTGTAACATTACACTATCCGTCGCTGTTTTGCACTTTGTGTGATTTATGTTACCTAATTCGTTTTAATTAATTTTTCTATTTAAATTAACTAATTTAATTAATTTAGGTAACTTGTGTCGTGGGTACCGGAAATATTCTCTTCACATACACAATCTGTCATCGCCGTCAATAACCGCATGGTAGCTAGTCTCTCGGTTTTTTATCAGATACTTTTCGCAGAGTGTGCTAAGTAACTGCACGATCTAGTTCCCCCATCCCCGTTCTATCATCGGACAAGCAGATAAACTGCTAAGCGACACAGCTATATAGCAGACATTCCACAAATGCGCACGAAGCGTTTTGCTTCCACATTCATTGTGCGTACTGCAAAGGAATGGAACTCCTCGCCTGAGTCGGTGTTTCCTGATGAGTACAATATGGGAGTCTTCAAGTCGCGAGTGAATATGTATCTTCTAGGCAAGCTACATCGTCGCTTCCATCAGGTGAGATTGTGGTCAAAAGTTTTCCTATCTTGAATAATAAAAAAAAAATTGCGTTTCTTACGGGAATCGAACCTATACTCGCTGCTTAGAAGGCAGACGCGCACCCAACTAAATCAACGCGCAGGTTATAAGGAGAAATCCTTGCGCTAATGTTACTTGTGGACGCACAAGATTTACTTTCCCGCCTACTAAGGTGTGTATGTATTACTATTTCTTATTTACCTTATCTATTACCTATTCATCTATTATTATCTTTACCTATTATAACTAGTGGCTCTATGAGTTGAAGATCTCGCGTATTTTTTGAAATGTGTTTATTTTTACGTTTTCTACTCCCATTACACCCATATCTACGCCATTTAGAAAAAAAAAACAAAAATTGATTCGACAAAAAATCTGTATAATTATCGAATCACAAAATTTCACGAGAATCGGTTGAGAAATGCAACCTGTAGAGGAGAACAACCGGAAATCCGCCGGACATGCGAAAGCTATACGCCCAAGCTGAAACGGAGACGCTTTGCTCGATCTGCTCGCTCAGTGAAGAATTAACACACAGTTAATATTTACCAACAAAAAAATCTAATTCCATAACTGCTCGTTGGCTTACTTGGGTGAGCGTTCGCCTTCTAAGCAGGGGTATCGAGTTCGATTCCCGGAACACAAGTTTTCTCCCCAAGGTTCTGGTTCTGGTTGTGATCGAGTATGTGTTGTGAATATTTTCGGTACCCACGACACGCGTTTATTTTATTTTATTCAAATAAGTATGTATAAGTACACTAGCAAACCCGGCGAACTCCGTTTCGCCACTATAAACCTCACGGAGCCCGAGACCTTTCCAACGAATGCAAAACCGTGGAAATCGGTTCGTGCGTTCTGGAGTTATAGCGTCAGGAAGGAAAACCCGACTTATTTTTATATAGTAGATTTATTAATTTAAATAGGTCTTGAGGTACACCACCGTCCCTGTTTATAATATTTTTATCACCTCCCTTTGGTTGTCTGGAAGAAATTGCTTTGAGCGATAAGACCGCTCTATTCTTCTATTTATTTTATTACGATAAAACAATCGACAAAAATCTCAATCCATCGACTTCACAACACTGCGTGCGATATGAGCATGACAAGAGTTCGATGCCCTGAATGCGCTCAGATAAAAAAGTATTTAAAAAAATATGGCCGGCCATAGGCTCTTGAGAAAACGAAGTTAAGTGAATGGAAAGAAACTAGCTGCGGCTAGACTGTAAGTGGTTGGTTTAATGGTACCTTTGGAGTGTTATTTATTGCTTTTGTAAGTGCTCCTTACCTATTTAGGTCTACATTATTATGATAAAGTTTTATTATAGACTAGCTTTTGCTCGCGGCTTTGCTCGCGTTAAGAAGTATTAATTTAAAATTGACAAAGTTTCATACAAACTTACATCCCCTATTTTATCCCCTTGGGAGTAGAATTAATCAAAACCCTTTCTTAGCGGATGCCTACGTCATAACATCTACCTGCATGCCAAATTTCAGCCCGATCCGTCCAGTGGTTTGGGCTGTGCGTTGATAGATCACTATGTCAGTCATTCAGTCAGTCACCTTTGAGTTATATATATTTTATAGATTTGCTGAAAGGTGATTTGTTTATGTATAATATACTAGCTGTGCCTTGCGGCTTCACCCGCTATTATCAAGTTCAAAAGAAGGCTATGTGTTAATCCTAGGTATAAGCTATGTAAATTCTAATTTTCATCCAAATCCGTTCAGCCGTTAAAGTGTGAAGAGGGAGTAAACGTACTTACACACTTACACATTCCAAATTCCATTAAAATCGGTTAAGTTGTTACGGAGGTACGTGGTAACAAACACTCAAACTTTCGCATTTATAATTATATATTATATAATAAACTCATATTATTAGTATTATAATAACAAATTTTATTATTATGATTGTTAAGCTTAAGCATTTTCGGCCGCATCGTCACTTTCCTTTAGGTAACATATCGGTGAAATTCTTGCTTAGCAAGCATAGATAGAAAATAGATAGATAGAAAATTCTTTATTGCACAAACAGTATTGTAGGTACATAGGCGAACTTAATGCTACAAAGCATTTTCTTCCAGTTAACCTGGGTGTATCGAGGATATTTTGATATGGTAGTGCACATCTTCGGTAAAAAGTTGTTTTTATTTTACAATTAAAACTTTAATTTGTATATAGTAATATATAAAAAAGCATATAAAGTATAATTATATGTGCATGTATATAAACCCTAAATCGTTCGATTTCGATAAAGATGATGTTGTGATACAGATAGTGGCGATTCGCCACAAACTCAGATGCCCCTGATAAAGAGTAATACTAATACACCAAATAAGGGTATTTGGGGATACAAATTCTTACAATTTTGCATAAATAATAATCACGTTTATTGTACAAATTACACAATAGGTACTCTACGTTTGCCACGTTTAGAAAAAGTGTTTTACCTCTATCGCGTTTATGGTATCCTAGTACTTTAATACCATACTAAAAACTTTTTGGATAATGTTCATAAAAAAATACTAAATTCACGATTGAAAATTATTTTTATTTATTTATTTAATAGTTCAGCACAAAACAGTGTACAAGGAATAGCTTAATGCTATGAAGCATTATCTACCAGCTTTCCTGGGCGTGTAAGAAAAGTGTTTGGGCGTGCAGCTAAATTGGGGGGTGGGAGGGTGAAAAATACTTTACGACCTATTCTCATACCTACAAATACAAAAAAAAAACATTAAAATGGGTCCAGCTGTTTTGGAGCCGTTCGACCACAAACACCGTGTTACGAGATTTTTATATATTCGAAAGATTATACTTATAAAACTCATTTTCGGAGTTGTGCCGCGAAAGTGAAAACATGGCGTGGTTGGTTTTGTATAATTTTTCCAAAACCTGTGATTCTTCGAGTGTTAATCTGTAATAATGGTGGATTATTTATTAAACGTGCATAAGTGTAGGCAAATCCTACAAAGTTGAAAACGTGATATTTGCCTTCGCTCCAAAACTCCAATAGAAGTTTTAGTAAAATTTCTACTACTTTACTAGATCATGACTTGACTATGACTGGACCTGACTCTTTTACTTGACTTTGACTGTGACTTGTGACTAGGACTTTTAACACGAAATACACTTGAAATATAATATTATTACTTGATACTGGCTAAATGCACAAGATTGCGAAGCCAAAATAAAAAAAAAGCTATTTTCAAATACAGAAGTGTTTTGTGACAATGGCACGTAGGAGGTCTATTATATATTCTGTGGTAGGAGTAAGGTCTCCTATTATTGTATCCATCTGCAGCCTTGTGTCGAAGACCTTCCGAATTTTAATAAGCGATTAATTTCATCATTCTTGGCTTAGATGTTCGGTATGTAAAATATATACAGGTGTGGCGTAATGGATAACCCTATACCTACAGATAGGGGGGACATCATAATGGTCCAGAAGTATGAAGTAGAGTTTTTGGCGCGAAAGTGGAAAAATGGCGTTGTTGATTTTGTATAATTTTCCAAAACCAGCGATTCTTCGAGTATTAATGTATAATAATGGTGGATTATTAACCGTTAATACTTAATAAACGTGCCTAAGTGTAGGCAAATCATACAAAGTTGAAAAACGTGATTTTCGCCTTCGCTCCAAAACTACAATAGAAGACTATGACTTGACTATGACTGGACCTTGACTCTTTTATTCGACTTTGACTGTGATTTGTGACTATAATAGTTACAGTATGATTACTTTTATGAAATACACTTGTAGTATATTTTTTCTTGACACTGGCTAAATGCACAAGATTGCGAAGCCAATATAAAAAATAAAAGTATGAAGTATGTAAGTACCAATCGTCGACACGAAGAAGATAATGTAAATATGTATAACTGAATCTTCAAGTCGAGAATTAATAGCTATTTTCTAGGTAAGCGAATTCCATCGTTGATCAAATGTTTGCTTTTTGTTGAAAAAAAAAACAGTATTAATTCTAAAAACGTTTATAAGATACGAGGTCATAAAAAAATTTACATATTTACATGAAAGATATGCGAAAAAAACATAACCCTTCCTTGGCAGTCGAGTAATAAAAGCGCGAAAAGACGTCGTTATATATACAAATATAATTATTTGTAATTTTTTTTTCTTTTAATTTTGGCTTCGCAATCTTAAGCATTTCAGCCAGTGTCAAGTAATAATATATTTCAAGTGTATTTCATATTAAAAGTTCTAGTCACAAGTCACCGTCAAAGTCAAGTAAAAGAGTCAAGGTCCAAAACCTATGATTCGGTTTTGGAAAATTATACAAAATCAACAACGCCATTTTTTTACTTTCGCGACAAAAAACCATTTGTAATATTTGTTGTAAAAGTATTGATATTATTTTTTATAATCAGGCAGTTTATCGATAAAGTACTATTTTACTAGTAGTGATGTAACAGTAAATCTGCAGAAAAACTATCGATTTTATTAGAAAAAAATATCACGATTCACGCCGTTACTGAGAAACAGCCAACACTCAAAGGAGGTCAACTCGGCTAATAGTTCATTCATAAAACTGGTTAGCACGTCACGTAAAGCCGTGTCACATTTTTTTTCACTTAGAATTCGCTTTTCAAATCCAATAAATACTCTTAACACTGTGCAATAAAGCCTAGAATCCTATGCTAATAATTTTAATCGAGTAAATATAGTTGTAGCAGTAGTTAATTGGTATTATTTTGCCTTGTTTCGTGATTCACCCAGCCAGTCAAGCAGCAAGGAGGACGTAAAGCGCGCGTCTCGGTGTTAACTTTTATATTTTATATTTCGAACGCTGCGTGCGACATGTGCAACACTGTTCATTCTAAATCGGGATAGAGTGGTGACAAGTGCTACCAGTGCGGATTAAGTTTTGTGTCTAATTTATTTACTTCGATATTTGAATTTGGTAAGTTTATATTAAACATTTTGAGTACGTAATTTTTATTTGAATAAAAATCTTGACATTTGTCGTTAATCTATCAACGGTATTCATGTCAAGGTTTCCACAAATAGAGATTTAAGTTTCGAATAGCGATCGGTTAAGTTCGTAACTGTACTTGAATATTCTCATCGTAATGATGTCATTGAGTCTTCTTAACAAACACGATGTCGGAAGTGTTCAGACTTGAGAATTACGTTTGTATACTTGAGTACTTTGCACTGTACTTGTAGCTATGTACGCGCAATTTGAAATTGTTAAGAAAACGCTGCAGGTGGCCGGTGACACAGTTTTCCTTACCTCTGACAGTTGTCTCTTTCGTCGTATTATACGAGACAAACGAGACTTAACGTAGTAGTGTATATATTTACCAGTAAGTGAAAAAGAAAAAAAATTGAGAAGAAAAAAATATGTTTTTTTTCTTTTTTTTTTGTTCATTTGTCGATTTAAAATTACCCCCTGTAGTATTCTGCTATATACATGGTATTTTTTTATATACCAAATATCTCTTAGGACATAATTTAGACAAAAGATACCAACGTCTGTCTTCTTTTTTGCCGCGGAAGTGAAAAAATGGCATTGTTGTTTTTCGAGTGTTAATGTGTAATAATGGTGGATTATTAACCGTTAATACTTAGTAAACGTGCATAAGTGTAGGCAAATCATACAAAGTTGAAAAACGTGATTTTCGCCTTCGCCCCAAAACTCCAATAGAAGTTCTAGTAAAGTTTCTACCACTTTACTAGGGCATGACTTGACTATGATTGGATCTTAACTGTTTTACTTGACTTCTGACTAGGACTTTTAATATGAAATACACTTGAAAAATATTATTACTGGATACTGGCTATATGCATAAGATTGCGAAGCCAATATTAAAAGAAAAAAAAAATCTGTCTTGATATTACAAATTCTGTTTTATGATGTTTCAAACTTATCAGGAATCAGACTCCGGTAACCAATTCCATTCCTTTGCGGTTCGCATAATTAATGTGGAACCAAAAGCTTCGTCTGCATTTATGGAATATCTATAACTAGCCGTGCCCCGCGTCTACGCCCGCTATTATCAAGTTCAAAAGTAGCTTATGTGTTAATCGTAGGTATAAGCTATGTACATTCAAAATTTCAGTTCTGTTCAGCCGTTAATGTGTGAAGAGGGACAAACATACTAACACATACACTTTCGGGTTTATAATATTAGTAGAATATAGTGTGTAGGAGTCTGTCTCGATGTCCGATGATAGAATGGGGATGGGGGAATCACAAAGTATACAATACACTACAATACAAAACACTTTATTGTACACCAAAAATATAAACAACTAGCCGTGCCCCGCGGCTTCGCCCGCTATTATCAAGTTAAAAAGTAGCCTATGTGTTAATCCTAGGAATAATCTATGTACATTCCAAATATCATCCAAATCCGTTCAGCCGTTAAAGCGTGAAGAGGGAACAAACATACTTACACACTTACACACTTACAAACAAACTTTCGGATTTATAATATTAGTAGGATGACAAATGAAATATTACAATCATCGTGGGAGTACAATGGGCGGTCTTATCGCTTAAAGCGATCTCTTCCAAACAACCTTTGGATGGACAGTAACAGAAAAATGAATAGACGGTGTGACGAAGTATGTACGTATTTTCAAAATTTTGATTTTGCTGCTTATTTTGACGCCAAGTTTTTTTCTTTTAAATCGTGGTTGAATGATTTACTACGTAAATGAACAAATTCTTAGTACACCAAGAGTAGTTTTAGTTATTCTGATTCATCGTGTGTATCACAGTGTTTACGAGTAACTATATACCTGTTCAGTATGTTTTCTTATTTAATATTCAATGTTAACATTGATGACAGTACTATCTGTGACATCAACTATGGTATGAATATGATATGATATGGCTGTGATATGAAGATCTCGCGTATTTGTTCGTTTTTAAGGTTCCGTACCTCAAAAGGAAAAAATGGAACCCTTATAGGATCACTTTGTTGTCCGTCTGTCTGTCTGTCAAGACCCTTTTTCGCAGGAACGCGTGGAGGTATCAAGCTGAAATTCATATCAAATATTCAGGTCTACTGTCCCTTGGAGCTGTGAAAAAATCAAACTTCTAAGCCAATGCAATCAAAAGATACAGCCGTTTATGCTGCAAATTTTTAACACTCGCAAGGGAATCTAGAGAAATCTGGGAAAGCGTTTATGTTATGTAAGAAAATAATTACATAACATAAACGCTTTCCCAGTCACAGCCCCACACTGAGTTCGATGACGTGTGTCGTGGGTGCTAGAAAAAGTCACATGACACACACAATCACAACCAGAACCAGAAACACAATTTTTCGTTGGGGAGAAAACTCGTGTTTCAGTCGAGAATCGATCCCGATACCCCTGCTTAGAAGGCGAACGCCACCCAACTAAGCCAACGAGCAATTAAATAGATGAAATAAATATTTTTTAAAGGAAATTAATATTTTCTACTGTTACATGCTCCCTGCCCTAAAGGACAATGTAAGTGAAGTAGATAAATGTATACCAATTCATGCTGATTTTATTTTTATGCTTTTAGATAATTTAGTAAATTCATTAACTTCTTTCACGTTTCGCTGAAACATTCTATTTATAAACTACAATCGATCGCATCATATAAATTCTAGAACTAAGTGATGGAACCAGATTATTTTTCATTATTAAAAACATTTCTGTTTTAAGAGCTTGTTGCACTTATATGTATGTGCTATTTTTATTATTCGTATAGGTACTTCTACTATATTGAACTGGCCGTTGGCTTAGTAGAGTTAGCGTTCGCCTTCTAAGCAGGGGGTATCGGGTTCGATTCCCTGCGAGGACACAAGTTTTCTTCCCAAGGAAAATTTGTGTTTCTTGTTACGGCTGTGATTGTGTGTGGGATGTGAATGTTTCCGGCACCCATGACTCAAGTCATCGAACTTAGTGGGACTGTGAGTGTGAAAAAAAATATGTTTTTATATTGGTCCGGACGGACAATCCATGATTATGTACCTCATCGAGATACAGAATAATTTAAACGCAAGCAAAGCTTAGAATAATTAAACGCAAGAAAAGCTTAAAAAAACTGACTTCACCGCTTTATCTTCAGAACTTTGATCAGATTAGATGTACTAAACACGCATTATTGACGATATTTCAAGAACTACTGATCAGATCTTGATCAAATATAAATGGGACCAATGAGAAAGCCACATCTTTCATACTAAAAAAAATAAAAATTACAGTCGAGTTGAGTACCTCCTCCTTTTTTGAGAAGTCGGTAAAAAAAGGAGGAGGACTCAAGTCGACTGTATTTTTTATTTTATTATTTTTTTTTATTTTTATTTGTGTTACCTCATAACTTAGTTCCACGTGAACCGATTTATTTTATTTTTTGTTTGAAAGATGTTGCTTTCCAATTGGTCCCATTTAAATTTGATCAAGATCTGAGTAGTAGTTCTTGAAATATCGTCAATAATGCCTAATTTGTGGACTACTTTGACGATTTCTCGTTTAACCAACTTCAAAAGTTCAAAAACTTCAAAAGCTTCTTTCTTTGTGAGTCGATTTTGACGTTTTTTTTTTATTTGAAAGCTGGTGCTTTTCATGTGGTCCCATTGAAATTTAATCAAGATCTGAGCTCTAGTTTTTGAGTTGTAGTCAATAATGCGTGTTTAATACATTAAATCTGATCAATGTTCCGAAGATAAAGCGGTGAAGTCGGTTTTTTAAGCTTTGCTTGCGTTTAATTATTCTAAGTTATTACCTTGTTTCGGCTTAGACGCTAGATGCCTCTCACGGACGGACGGACATACGAACGAACAAATTGTACTGAACCACCTAAGTTAACTTAGAGATTTCGCTTCGCTCGATCAATTATTTTGCCTTTACAAGTACCAATCCTGGCTTTCCGTTTCTATTATGTAATAAGCTATCGTACTTACATAAGCTAGGAAGGCCCGGTTTCCTTATGTGCAGTACAGCACCTGCTATTGTGTGGTGCCCTCGGGTGCCGATGGTTGTTTAGTTTCCAAGCCTGTGTGGTCTCTGTAGTCTGTGGAACTATTTGTTATGCTTTAGCATAAACGTCACACTCGCAGCACCACACTAGGTTCGATGATTTGTGTCGTGGGTGCCTGAAACATTCTCATCACAGTTAAACACACGTACATACATCGTCACTTTCCATCAGGTGTGATTGTATTCAAACGACTGCTTAGTAAGTAATAAAAAAAAAGAAAACGAAATTTCGGAAAAATCACGGGTAACCGAAGGGGATCGAGTTATATAATATTGCTGAAATGCTTTTCTTATTTTTTATGTTTTTAGCCTTTGAATATTATTAATTCATTATTAACATTTATTTACAATGTATATTATAGTATGATTATCAGCTTTTAGTTTTATTTCTAAATTAAAATTAGTATTTTTAACGTTATTGTTGGCAAATCAATTACTAGTCGTGCCCCGCGGCTTAGCCGTCTATTACAAATGTGTTAATCCTAGGTATAAGCTATGTACATTCCAAATTTCATCAAAATCCGTTCAGCCGTTAAAGCGTGAAGAGGGAACAAACATACACACTTTACACACTTGCATATTTACTCCCAAACTTTCGCATTTATAATATTAGTAGGATTATTATTTAAGTTGAAGGTTCTTATAAATTTTATGATAAAAATATGACATATATTATTATTTGTTATAATATGAATTGCCCAGTGTAACGATATCTGTAATAAGGCGAAAATACAATCGTTATAACACTCACAGCACCACACTAAGTTCGATGACTTGTGTCGTGGGTGCTTGAAACATTCACATTACACATACAATCACAACCAGAACGGGAAACAAAAATGTTCCTTGGGGAGAAACTTGTGTTTCGGCCGGGAATCGAACCCGATACTGCTTAGAAGGCGAACGCCACCCAACTGCGCGCATTTCGAATAAACTGCAATTTTTTATCATAGATAGCAATAAAAAAGATTTACTTCCATTTTCATTCACGCAATCTGTTTCCTCTGAAGTTATCAATACATAACTTGTAATAAATAATGAATAAATGTTGCATGTCAGTTATCTCACCAACAATTACTGATATCGTACAATGACATGGGGCGTCTATGTTCAAAGGATTTTGAATCTTATTTACATGTTATAAACTATTGAAACAGTTCTTGTCAAAGGAATTTAGACCTTATTCTGTAAGTATAAGTGTATACAAGGCCTACAATGAGTCATGTCTGTTGCCAAACATATATTTAACATAGTGGCTCGGCAGACACTTGGGATCTATTAAACCTTAATTGCTTTCATCGTACTATATTTACTACTAGCCGTGCCTCGCGGCTTCGCCCGCTATTACCAGGTTAAAAAGTAGCCTGTGTGTTAATCCTAGGTATAATCTATGTACATTCCAAATTCCATCCAAATCCATTCAGCCGTTAAAGCGTGAAGAGAGAACAAAATTACTTAAACACAAACTTTCGGATTTATAATATTAGTAAGTATATGTGTTAATCCTAGGTAGAATCTATGTACATTCCAAATTTAATCCAAATCCGTTCAGCCGTTAAAGCGTGAAGATGGAACAAACACACTTACACACAAACTTTCAGATTTATAATATTAGTAGGATATAATAGGTACTCCTAAATACGCCAAACTGCCCGTTGGCTTTGCGCGTCCGCCTTCTACGCAGAGATCATCATCATCATCTCAGCCGCAAGAAGTCCACTGCTGGATATAAGCCTCCCCCAAAGATTGCCAAAAAGAACGGTTGTTAGCGGCTTGCATCCAGCGTATTCCTGCGACCTTCACTATGTCGTCCGTCCCTTGTGGGCGGTCTTCCGACACTGCCCTTGCCAGTCCGTGGCCTCCATTCTAGAACCTTTCTCAGTTCTGCGTACTATGTGCCCTGCCCATTGCCACTTCAACTTGCTAATCCGCCGGCCTATGTCAGTGACTTTCGTTCGTCTACAGATCTTCTCATTCCTGATTCGATCTCGTAGCAGAGGTCCCGGGTTCGATTCCGGGAATACAAATTTTCTCCTCAAAGGAAATATGTGTATCTGGTTGAGAGCGAGATACACATACAGAAAATAAGGTTACGAACTGTCTCTTGTAACTATCTTAAGTCTTGCACAAAAACTAACAATTACAAAATACTTTGAGACCTACATAAACCTAACTTACATAAAATGATTGACGGCAAACAGCCAATCAATCAAGCTAACCTTTAACAATGACATCATTCGAAATTCAAATCTAAAATGGCGCGAGAATTACATCACGCGAATAAGGGCACTGATTTATCGATAAGTGGAGGTACATCACTGGCTTATCAGATAGTTCGCAACGTTCGCTGTGCTACTTTCACAACACTAAATCTCGCTTGAGGAGGATTTCCTCTGTAGGTGTGTAGCTAAAATATAGTTGTCTATGATTATGCGTGTACTAATTAAGGTGATGGCGTTCGACTTTGGCGGGAAATTCAAAATTAGAACAGTTTGGAAGTGAAACTTTTTATAGGCTGTGATATTCTGACCCGCAACATTTTTGAACTTTCAAATACAACTTGCAAATTCATTTATGAACTATTAAAATGGTTTCCTGTAATATGACAGTTTCATTTCTATAATGCCTTTACGATTGACTCTGTGAACGTATTTTGTTTAAGTTTGCTATTGTAGGTATATTATAATGTACATGGAGATGTAAATTAATTAATGCAGCTTTTATAAACTAACGTAATAATATACAAAAAAAAACTATACCAATAATAGTGAGAGTATTATAGCCGATCTGCCTGTTAGCTTAGGTGCGCGTCTAAGCAGTGTTCGATTCCCGGCGGGAACACAAGTTTTCTTCCCAAGATAAATTTGTGTTTCTGGTTCTGGGTGTGATTGTGTGTGTGAGGTTAATGTTTCCAGCACCCACGACAGAAGTCATATGAAGGCATGGAGGAGAAACATACAAAGTTCGTTTTTATTAAAATGGATTTAAAAATATTAATTATAAGATACAAAGAAATTTTATCGCATGCAAAGCTTAAAAAAACCGACTTCACCTCTTTATCTTCGGAACTTTGATCAGGTTTAATGTATTAAACACGCATTATTATTGACTATAACTCAACAACTAGAGATCAGATCTTGATCAAATTTCTATGGGACCACATGAAAAGCACCAGCTTAAAATAATTAAACGGAAGCCAAGCTAAAAAAACCGACTTTACCGCTAATAAGGTGTGACTAATTTACCCCCTTTTGCCTCACTGTTTACATTTATATACGTTAATTAATATGTCTTTTTTGACGACCCAGTTGGCGCAGTGGACAGGTGTCCGCTCTCTGCGCCGTGGGTCCTGGGTTCGATTCCCGGCAGGAGCACAAATTCCTTCCCAAGGGATATTTGTGCTTCTGGTTCTAGGTGTAACGAGTGTGTGATGTGAATGTTTCAGGCACCCACGATACAAGTCTTTGAACTTAGTGTGGGGATGTGAGTGTGAATTGAGAACCTCCTTTTTTGAAGTTGGTTGAAAAGTAAGTGTAATTATAAAAAAAGACATCGTTCAACGACAAGCGGTAAGCGGAAAAATCATTAATTTTAATTAGTAATTACTATGAAAATTATAAAATTTGCCTAATGAGGTGTGACTAATTTTGCCCACTTTTACCGGTCTACTTTTAAATACGTTAATTAATATGTCTATACTTATTTGGGCATAAGGTTATAATTTTGGGCCAATCCTATTAATGGTAACCACAGTAAATTTTCCTGGTAACACCGTAGCATTCAAAGGTACTGCGGAGTTATGTCGCGCAAGTTAAAAAATTGCGATGTTAATTTTGTATGATTTTCCAAAACCTGTAATTTTTCGATGTATTGTATCTGATGTATTAGAGATAAAGAATGTTTAAAAAAAATGAATGAAAAAAAATGCGCCGCCGAGCTTCTTGACAGGTTCTTCTCGAGATGGCTGTAATTTTGCGAATCTGGCAATAGAATAATTAACTTTCATGATTGCCACTTTGGGGCCCATGTGAATAAAAAAAAATTTTTTTGATTTGATTTTGATTTTCGAGTGTAAATGTGTAATAATGGTGGATTATTAACCGTTAATACTTATTTGTGTAGGCAAATCATACAAAGTTGTAAAACGTGATTTTCGCCTTCGCTCCAAAACTTCAATAGAAGTTCTAGTAAAGTTTCTACCACTCCTCTCTGTCCAGTCTTAGTCACATGACTTGACTACGACTGGACCATGACTTTTTTTACTTGACTTTGACTGTGAATTATGACTATCACTATATTTACAAAATACTCGAATTATACTTGAAAAATATTCTTCACTTGACACTGGCAAAATGCACAAATATTGCAGAGCCAAAATTAATCGGAATTTTGCCGCGAAAACGAAAAATTATATACCTATATATATTATATATACCTATATAAAGTTGTTTTGTCTTATTTTCCTATGATACTTCGAGTATCAATGTTCAATACTGGTGGGTTATTACCCGTTAATTGTGGTTAAATCAGGAAAATTATTACATGTATCATATAGGGAAAAAATGCCCTAAAGACAACAGGTTGACTATGGTGACCAAGGATATTATAAAATGGAAATATAATTCTGATTAAATAAACGTTATTATTATTATTATTCTCTTTATTTATTATTTTTTCTTAAGCTAAGGTTTTTTTTTACAATATTTTTATAAAAGTAATGAAAAATACAATATTACAAAATAAAGAAAACTGTAAATAAAAACCTCATCATCATGGCAAGCATGCTACATTTTCGGCCGCATCATCACTTTCCACCAGGTGAGATTGTGGCCAAATGCTTGCCTATCGAGCATAAAAAAATCATGTTTTTCAAAATACATGTTTCGAACTATTTATAGTTCTCTTAGTTTATATTCAACTATTATTACACATTAACACTCGAAAAATAACAATTTTTTGAAAATATAACCAAAATCGTCGACAATTTTTTTCTCTTTCACAGCATAAAACTACAAAACTCAGTTATTATTATGGCCACACTCGTAAGTATGTTAAACGTCATCATATCGATATATAACTACAAGTCTATAACAAGCTTAAAATATCTTATTTAAGTTTAAATTATGTCCGCAGAGCATTCCAATCATAATTTAAAAGTGCATGTAACTGTAAACCACGTGGGCGGTTTACGACGACAGCAATAAACGTCACATTCAAATTTGGAACGAATTAACGGACGAGTGCTAAAACGCATTCGTTTTACACAACGTTCCTCATTTGAAAATCAAAATACGATAGAATTAACTTAACGGTAGTGAGCTTAAGTGGTAGATGCTTAAAATAATTGACGGTAGAGTGCGCAAAAAAACTACTTTCTACTTGGATTATGTAGATAGGTACCTACTCATGAACGTTATGCTCTATCCACATTATTATGCGCCTATGTTACAAAATATGGTACTTTTTTTCACGATAAGACTGCTATCTCACCTGATGGAAAGTGACGATGTGGTCGAAGATGGAGCATGCTTGCTTAGAAGATTAGAGAGACCTATTCACTCAAGACTTAAAGACTCCCAAATTGTACTTATCGGGAAACACAGACTCAGGCAATAAAACAAACACAACACTTCTAATCTGATACCCAAAAACACATTTTTTTTATTTATTTTCGACGGGAAAAGGGGAGATTATGTAAAGCTATGGCTCAAAGCCAGATATTTCAGTTAAAATGATTTAAATGAAAATAATAAGGGGGCATCACCTGTACAAGTCAGAGGCGAGCAAAATTTTTTTTCTGCCCATGTGTGATATCGTTACAGCTTGCCAAGATGAGGACAAAACCGGTTTAAAAAAATATGTTGGAAAATGTCAATTTTGGTAGGTCACCAAAGTCACTGTTTTTAGACCTATTTTGTCCCGAGATCTATCTCAAAAAGGGCTACACATTTAAAGCTAACGTTTAATATCAGTTATATCCTGTACTTGACAACAAATATAGAAATCAATCAGTCATTAACCTCAAAAAACTTGTCTTTATTAGGCAAAATCAGTCAAAATGTAGGCGCTGTATCGTCACGTCATCCACCATTTTTTCACTTTCGCGGCAAAAGTCCAGTTGACGTTTTTAACATGCTGATCGTAATGTCAATGTCACCGTGCATTTTGGCGGCAAAAGCTTGCGTCTTCGTGTTGGCGCCAACATAAATCGCTGCTAAATAGGATTGACTTGCATACATAATGTATGGAGGCAATTGGAGTCGTAGGCAATGCAATTATTCGTTGCTATGTTAATTTTTGTTGCATAGGTTACCTAGAGGCTTCTATATTCGCCCCAAAAATAAGATTTCTCTGAGCGTAGGTGTGAACATGTAATGATCAATGTCAATGATATAATTAGTGATAAGTTAAGCTATGTATGCTCAAATAATCTAAATTTGAGTCCGACATTGTTTTTTTTTGATCGAGCGAAGCGAGATCTCTATGTTGACTTGGGTCGTTCAGCACTTTGTCCGTCCGTCCGTCTGCCAGAGGCATCTAGTGTCTAAACCATATAAGCGAATAAATTCAAATTCTCATAGAATATGTAAAACTACGGCCCAAAGCCAGCAATGACATTTAAAGTTATATAAATGAAAATATTAAGGGGGCTCCCATACATGTAATTGGAGAGCAAAATATATATTTTTTTTATCTTCCCTTATGGGTTATCGTTGATAAGGGCTTGAAAAGTTAAAAAAAAAAGTACGAAACTGGTTTAAAAAATCTATGTTGGAAAATAACGATTTGGTAGGCCACTAAAGTCACTGTTTTTAGACCTATTTTGTGCCTGGATCTATCTAAAAAACGGTTTTACATTGAACGCTGAAACTAACGTATATTATCCGTTTAATATCCGTTATATCCTCGAACTGCACATACAGAAATCAAGTAATTATTATCTAGAAAAAAAGTTATAAGCAAGTAAACTCAAAAGTTTTTCTTTATGAGACAAAATAGGCGCGAGATCTTAGTGACTGCGTACGCCATTTTCTTAAATGTGTATGCCAATCTAGGCAAAACATGGCGGCCAGAAATTATTTTAATATCATTGTGCATGCATGTTTGTGTGTATTTAACTCATTTTTTTAACAGATAAATAGTCTTTGTCTCTGTCATTAACATCAAGTAAACAAGACCTGGACCTATAGATAAACACATATTCCCTTCGCGACACGCAGTCGGGTAAAAAGGCTTGAATTTGCACGTTTATTTTATCTATGCGTGTAACTGTCCAATACATATGCATTGGAGTTGGCATGCGGCCGCCTTAGACTTTGTAATTTGAAAGCTACTTCTCGGTGAATGTAAGAATTTGCTACTGTAGCTATGGCAGCATTGCGCGTACCGGTTTGGGTTTACGTACTTTGGACACGAAGTTTGTGGCAACTTTGTTTTGTGAGTTATCTCAAGAGTAAAGTCATCAAGTTGAAAGTCTGCCGCCAAGCCAAATACGGTGTTCCGGCAGTTATCCTTGAGAGCCTGCGTATTCCAGGTCTACCAGCTTCGATCACATCGTCACTTACCATCAGGTGAGATAGTGGTCAAACACTAGCCTGTCACAAATAAAAAAAAAAAAAAAACCCTTTTTTGTTTTTCACATTCACATTGCCATATAAAAAAAATGGCGTAGTTGATTTTGTATAATTTTCCAAAACCTCTTATTCTTCGAATGTTAATGTGTAGTTAAGGTGGATTGTTAACCGTTAATACTTAGTAAACGTGCATAAGTGTAGGCAAATCATACAAAGTTGACTACACACAGCCAGCAGCGTGTAGTCCGTTCGAAAAAAAGTGCTTTGTCCGTTTCTCGCTTCTCGGTCGGCGAATTAGTTCTTAAGGTTTAAAAATACGCAAAATGCCTTGGATAGTCGTCTTTAAAATCACTTCTTTCTTCATTTAAATTTTAGTAGGCCATCGAGATAACCCACAGAAGCTCGGGCTTTGCATGCCGCCCGAACAGGTTCCAAAAATGAGAAAAATTACAAGTTCACTCATTACATTAGTCTTTTTTTAAACAACCATGTTCAGTTTCGAAGAACGGTAAAATAATTTGGTTTTAAATACAGTCTTTTCACCCGACTGCGCGCCGTAAATTAGGGTAATGTGTTTTATCAGCCTATGTATGTTTGTTTTCCATTGTGGTAATATCCACCTCTAGTTTCATCAAAAATGTAGGAAAATAATACAAAATTAAGATACCTATCTTTATTTTACTAATAGAAAAAAAATTTACCCTTTTTTACTTGACTGTACTAATTTTTTCTAGTGGTCGAGCTAACTACTAAAAAGCTATATAAATTTTAAAGGTGGGGACTCGACCACGTGGTGGAGTTACTCTAGAGGTCGAGATGACGACCAACTCAAATCGACAATGCCAATTTTTTCACTATCGCGGTATAATTTCTTCTTATCTACACAATATATTATTATTTACTTTGTTTGTTACATACAATGATACTGAAGCTAAAACAAAATGGCGTTTCGCGCCAACAAAACGCCGGCGCCACAAAGACGCGGGAAAACAGTCAAGCTCGCCGTCTCACAGGCATTCATCTAACTTATCAAGAATACTGGAAAATCTAGCTGCCATCAAGCTTTTTACGCTCATTCTGTGCCTGTCGTGGTCCTACGCTTATTAGGTTTTACAAGATAATAAATTAGACGTCATCTTATATCTGTATTTTTATCTATTTGTGAGTCGGTGCTGTCATAATAATATTCTGTAATATCGTCAATGTGCGAAACTTGTTGCCTTTCTCCCATATAACCTAAAAATACCCTTGCATATTAGTGTTTTTATTTACTTTTTTGAAGTGAAAACTTCTTTAGCAGCGTTGTGCACTTTTTTGGGATTGGTAAAAAATGTTAAACTCGCGTCAGGATACGTGAACTGATCGAAAATTCGTAGGACGGAAAATTTGTAAGACGAAGGAGAGGAAGTAATATCCCCCTCTCTTTCTACCGCACGGCGAAAATGTATGCCTGCTCCTGCTGTTTACAACGTTAATGTCCAAGTTTTCACTTCTGCCGGCACTCCCGGAGTGCAACCCTATGTTTTTTTTTTATTTTGGCTCCGTATACTAATTGCATTTAGCCAATGTCAAGTACCTAATAGATAAATATAATTCAAGCTAATTATGTATTTCCAAAACTAGTCCTAGTCACCAGTCAAAGTCAAGTAAGAGTCTCATGGACACTCATGCCCTAGTAAAGTCGTAGAAACCTTACTAGAATGTGTTTGAAAAACGAAAATAACGTTTACAAATTTTGTATAATTGGACTTCGCTAGTGCACAATCAAAAACTATAATGGTTAATAATCTACTTTTAGACATTAACACTCCAAAGTTTTAATCGCCATTTTTTCACTTTCGCGCCAAAACTCCTTCACACATTATATCTGATTATTTCATTATTCACTATCATTTGAAGTGAAAGTTCTAGACAACACAAATGAGAGGCGGTCATAGACAATTTTAATCCAACGATAACCGTTACGCATCGAGATAGGAAACAAACCTACGTTTAGCTACAACATCCTTGCCGTTACGTCCATCCATAGACAACGCTCGGCATAGACGAGGCGTGGTGTATGGCATTTGACGGGCGGACCCTAGGGAAAGCATGTCATTTGCGAGAATGAATGGTTGGAAACTAGACATTAGAGAAGGAGTTTTGCCGGGAAAGTGAAAAAATGGCGTTGTTGATTTTGCATTATTTTCCAAAACTTGTGTTAATGCGTAATAATGGTCGATTATAAGCTCTTAACAGATCGTGAACGTACATGAGTGTAGGCAAATCATGCAGAGTTGAAAAACGTGATGTTCGCTTTCGCTCCAAAATTCCAATAGAAGTTCTTGTTTTACCACTTTATTAGGGCACAACTTGTCTATGACTTTTGACTTGACTAGGCTTTGACTCTCTTACTGGAATTTGACTGTGACTTGTGACTTGGACTTCTATTATGAAATATGTTTCACCAAAAATATTACTTGACTCTGGCTAAATGCGCAAGATAGCTGAGCCAAAATAAAAAAAATAGTACATCTATTGAACGTGTCCGCTAGGAAGGTGTGTTACCGTTAGTGAGTTCTACGAAGAACTCTGTAGCTGGATTATTTATCTTCACTATGGTTATGGTTCTACGAATAAAGTGGTTTTGGTTTCGCTTTAGTCATCGATCTAGTAACAATATTCTAAATATTCAAATAACTTAAAGTTTTTTATTTTATTTTGGCTTCGCAATCTTATGCATTTAGCCAGTGCTAAGTTATAATTTATTTCAAGTGTATTTCATATTAAAAGTCCTAGTCACAAGTCACAGTCAAAGTTAAGTAAAAGAGTCTAGGTCCAGTCATAGTCAAGTCATGCCCTAGTAAAGTGGTAGAAACTTTACTAGAACTTCTATTGAAGTTTTGGAGCGAAGGCGAAAATCACGTTTTTAAAATTTGTGTGATTTGCCTACACTTATGCACGTTTATTATTAACGGTTAATAGTCCACCGTTATTTCTTATGAACAATCTCCAAAAAGTACTAGGCGACTATATAAGTGCAAGAGGTAAAATGTGTGTTTCTTTATGTGTGTGGCATTACAACGCATGTCGGGTACAGCTACTAAAAAAATATTAAAATCGATGTCAAATACAATAATTAAACGCAAGCAAAGCTTAAAAAAACCGACTTCACCGCATTATCATCGGAACCTTGATCAGATTTAATGTATAATTAAACGCAAGCAAAGCTTAAAAAAACCGACTTCACCGCTTTATCATCGGAACCTTGATCCACCATCTTTCAAATAAAAAAAGAATCATCAGAATCGGCTCACAACGAAAGAAGTTGTGAGGTAACTTTTGAAATCGGGTAAACAAGAACATCGTCAAAGTACGTCGTAAATTATTCGTCACAAAAAAGACATTATTGACGATATTTCAAGAACTACTGATCAGATCTTGATCAAATTTAAATGAGACAAATTAGAAAGCAACATCTTTCAAACTAAAAAATATTTTCGAAATCGGCTCACGTGGAGAGAAGTTATGAGGTAACACACATAAAAAAAAATACAGTCGACTTGAGTACCTCCTCCTTTTTTGGGACGTCGTCGGTAAAAACAAAAATTATAAGGATATAAAAATTTCACTCACGGTTGGTTTCTCGCATTGTTACATGATTAGTTTCGGAACAATCGGTGCTCCTTAATCAGTCGAAGACGCGCGTAGACCGTCCGGCGTCTCGTACACGCCTGCTTGGCGTACTTTTTAATCCTCGACAGGCAAGCATTTTACCACTATCACACCTGATGAAAAGCGATGATGCGGCTAAATATGTAGCATGCTTGCCTAAAACACACCTATTCACGATTGTCTTAAAGACTCCCAGACCGTTCGGAAAACAAAGACGAAGGCAATGAATTCCACTCTTAAGCAGTACAAATGATCGTTCATCATCCGTATAAGCGAAACGCTTCGAGCGAACTGGAGGTATGTCAACCATAAATGAAGGATATTCGACAGTTTTTCAGTAAGTGGATACTCGTACGTATTTGTAGTATCTATGAGTGATTTAATTTTTTCTGGCACCCAAGTTTTAAAAAGCAAAAAAAAAAGCCTTTGAACTGAGAGTGAAGCTGTGAGTGTGAAAGCGTTATTATTCTATAGTTTGTTTATTATTATTATTATAATATACAGTTTTTTCTTCATAACACCGCTATCAATACTAAGTTACCGTAAATCAAGATATAAAGACGCATACACACTTTCCAATATAATCATTACGATAATGACGTCATTCTCTTGACTGCACATTATGATCCAACGATAACGACTATTGGTGTTCGATGTCTCGTATTCTATTTATTATCATGTAAACTAGTCTTTATGATCGCTTGTTATTTGAGCTGTACCTCTTTAGATACTTCTAGTGACCCACCCCGGATTCGCACGGGTGTAATTTAGAAAAGCATGTTACATCTTCGGCCGCATCGTCATCAGTCTTTCCGTCAGGTGAGATAGTGGTCAAATGCCTATTATGCATAAAAAAATAATAAAAAAAAAGATTTGAAAATATAGATCGTAATATCAGATTTTCACATTAACCGACCACAACTGTTGGTCCCATCTGATCTCAAGATCAGTTGCAACTAAAATAAACTATAGTCGTTCGCGCCGAACTGAGATCTCGCGCCTACATTGTGCCTCATAGAGAAAAACTTTTGAGGTTACTTGCTTATAACTTATTTTCTATATAATAATTGTTTGATTTCTGTATTTGTTGTTCAAGTACAGGATTTAACGGATATTATACGTAAGTTTCAGCGTTCAGTGTGAAGCCGTTTTTGAAATAGACTGCGGGACAAAATAGGTCTAAAAACAGTGACTTTGGTGGTCTACCAAATCGTTATTATACCATATAGAATTTTTTTTAAACACTCTTATGAATAATACAGGAATTATATTAACCTAGGCATATCTAATAATATTTTGTTAGATATCTATCTACGGGCCAATTGCCTATATTTCCTAAAACTAAACTGAAAACCGATTTTGTACTATACTTGTCAAGCCCTTTCAAACGATACCCTAGAAGGGTAGATAAAAAAAAAAAAAATTTTTTTTACGATATGCGATAAATCGATCTAGCTGGGTT
Source organism: Lomographa bimaculata (assembly GCA_948107665.1). Lineage (NCBI taxonomy): Eukaryota > Metazoa > Arthropoda > Insecta > Lepidoptera > Geometridae > Lomographa > Lomographa bimaculata. Next base: position 7,403,508 of record OX403610.1, on the reverse strand, counting down.
TCATTTTTAGAAAACGTCGTTTTATCGAGCATAATAAAACAATGATTATATATTGAAGCTTTAAGGGTAAAATTTCCAATGAAATTACAGGGTTCAAAGAGATTTAACATCTAATATCTCAGGGTGACGAGAAGTATGTAGACCTATACAACCTGTAACAAAAAGGTATAGTAATACTTGGTGGTGTGTATGTGTATCGTGCCGGGAATCGTCTGCCAGAGAACGAAAGTCGAAATCGGACATATGTTTTTCTGTACAAAAATTAAAAATTATATTTTTCAAATATTTTGACAACCCTACAGTTACATGTGCGGCAATCGAAGATATTTTTTCCGTACAAGAATTTAAAAATAATATTTTTGCCAATCCTACGATTACATCTGTGGCGCGTGTCCTTTGTTATGGCCACCACTATCAGACGTCTAGTTCCAATAGCTATGTAGTGTACTGATTCAATAGGGTTGCAAATGACATAATTTTTAAGAAACTTTAATTCATCATAACTCAATATTAATTGTCCTGCCGCGAATGCAGAAGTTCCTGTTAGACTCCATACATGTAGCTAGATGTGTAACTTGAGTATTACTACACCTTTCTGTTACACATTGTATAAGTTCAATACTTTGTGAAGCACTGTACTATGGGGAAATATGGACGGTGTATGGGGAAGCGTACCATTAAGCGAGCGACTTGCTCATCTCGTCTCTCAATTACATACAAAAAATATATTATCTCACTACTATCCTACTTCCTACTAGTCCTACTAATATTATAAACGCGAAAGTGTGTAAGAATGTATGGATGTATGGATTTACTAGCAGTGCCCCGCGACTTCGCCCGCTAGAATCAAGTTAAAAAGTAGCCTATGTGTTAATCCTAGGTATGAGCTATGTACATTCCAAATTTCATCCAAATCCGTTAAAGTGTGAAGAGGGAACAAACATACTTACACACTAACTTTCATTCGGATTTATAATATTAGTAGGATAGATGTATGGATGTATGTTCGTTACTCTTTCACGCAAAAACTACTACATGGATTTTGATGAAACTTTACAATTATATAGCTTACACATCAGAATAACACATAGGCTATAATTTATAAAGATATAGTGTGAAATATAAATTATCCAAAATATAACGATAAGTGTCAAGTAAGTAAGAATAAAATTTGTTATCTGCGAGCTATTCTGGCGTGCGCCGCAAAAACCGTAGGAGTTACACGTATATAATGTATAATTGAAATGTTTATCTTAAACAGTCCTACAAAAAAGCCCACGATTTTTGTAGGACTATTTATTACTTTATTATTATTTCTATTTATTATTAATTATCGCCAAAATAGTGAATCATACATACAATAATTTCATGATTTTTAATTTGTTGGATTTGTCGCCGTCCCTAATAGCACAATAATATAAAAACATCCAAAAAAATACGAAAAATTTAAATACTTTCTATCATCATTATCACAATTTTACATCACCACGCGGGTGAAACGCGAGGCGTAGCTAGTAATATTATAAATGTCAAAGTTTGTGTGTAAATTCGTAGATGGGAAATGATCAATGGCACCCTAAGACATCTGATGCTCCATAGAATCTCAATAGTGTATTCAGGAAGGTATTCATCAGATATTGATAGTCTGGACTTCGGAGCCACATTTTCGCCGGAAGTCCTCTATTAAAGAGGCTAGAGTTCACTGGCACAGAGTAATTGTATAGAGCTGTTGAAACCATGATTTTTCGATCTCATACTATCAAGATGGTAAGAATAGTTTTTAACCGACTTCAAAAAAGAGGAGGTTCTATATTCGACTGTATGTAGCGTTCGCCTTCTAAGCATGGGTATCGGGTTCTATTCCCGGCGGGAACATAAGTATTCTCACCAAGGAAAAATTGTGTTTCTGGTTGTGATTGTGTGTGTGATGTGAATGTTTCCGGCACCCACGACACAAGTCATCGAACTTAGTGTGGGGCTATGAGTGTGTAAGCGTTTATATATTATTTAATTGATAAATTACTTACATTTGATTTAATCCTTACTAATTGGTACTGAAATATAAATGATGCTACAGAAATATTGCATTAGATAGATAGACATTCGCCGAACTTCTGGACATATAAAAGCATTTTTGCCCAAGCTGAAACGGAGACGCTTCACTTCCGCTTCTCGCTCGGTCAATAACATCATCATTAATTAAAAGTGTTTTGTGGATACTCTATCATATATTTATTTTGTTTGTTTCAACAGCTCTACAGACTTCTGCGTAGATCCTACTTGAGAAATCAGTCAGAGTATTTTTGGCTACATAATGGTCTTAGTTCATGGTATACATTACTTCTTCAAGTGGCAATCAGCTGTTTAGTAATAAAGATAGTAACATAGGTTAAGGATTGAAGAAATTAATTAATTATTTTTTTTTTTCAATTTAGCTCATTTATTGCTTAGAACGTAGGATTACAGAGTTGTTACGATTAATATAGCTTTCCTTATACAATCTACCTCATTCAGAGGTGTGCAATATTAAAAGGATTAATTCAATTTAAAGCAATTAAAAGTATATACATTTTAAAGATTTTAAGATGAATTAAACAAAAATACAAAAAAAATGTTTTTATTATTCCTAAAAGATAGTGGCGGTACATAGTTATTGTTTTAAAAGTACTTAAAACTAGGACATAAAGTACCTTCGTGAACCTCTGTCCCCAACACTAAGTCTCGTTAGAGCCTGTATTGTTGGGTTACAGCGACCCTCTCTGGTCATCTTCATATTATTACTGGCATATAAGTATGTGCACCTAGTGTAATTACAGTATTTATAGTAATTTGCCTATATACAAATATATCCTTTTTATTTCTACTACATAACTTGTCATGCTATTTTTTTTTTGTTTCATATTTATATTATTACTTAGCTGATTTATATTCCTGGCTATTCGTATCTTAATCTATGCTTAAATTTACATTATTATGTTAAATTAATTATATTTATGTCAAATGATTCGTGTAAATATCAATAATAATTATAAATAAGTAAGTACAGCTAGAGCCAGAACAGTTATTTATTAAAACAAAAAAATACCGAGTTTCTTATCAGATTCTTCTCGAGATGGTTGTATTTTTGCGAATCGGGTAATTAGAGTAATTCATGTTCATGAGCGCCTAATTAGGGCTCATGTGTTTTTTTATGCTAGATAGACAAGCTTTTCACCATCTCACCTGATGGAAAATGAAGATGCGGCCGAAGATATAGCATGCGTGCCTAGAAGATATTAATAACCTATGTTAATATTCACTCTAGACTTCAAGACTCCCAGATTATACCGTTCAGGAAACAAAGACGCGGGCAATGAGTATTTCTGATTGACACCCACATTCCGCAAGTCTTTTATCTCTACCAACAGCAACAGTTGTAGAGGTCATCCTTGAACCGTTGACCTTTCACGGACTAAATACATGACCCGTGATCTAACAATACAAGAATGGCTCAAGAAAATACATTCGTAGTTGATAATTTTAACAAGAATGTACCGTGAAATTGGGACCCTGTTGGTGTAAAAAACATCTAAATTGGATTATGCATTGTATTTGTGAGCAGCCAAGCGTGTCTCCTATACAAATATTTTATTAAGGAAGCTTTTTTACTCATTGCACGACTCAAACCCTCTTTTAATGCTTGCTTGTCGTATAGACTAGGAGCATAGTAGAAACAGAGAAGTATGTTATCTTCATAGAGTGGTACCAAACGCGGTTTATATGTGTGAACGACCGTACGCGCGTGTCTCAGCAAACAGCTACTAGGCAGTGACTACACTTCTAGTGATTTTTCAGGTCGCCTAAAGGTATCAAATACTCATTTATTCACAAACATTAATTTACATGTCATTATTGTACAATACTTTGTACGGTCTAGAATGAGATATTTCTTAATAAAAAATACAATGAAATAACAAAAATGACGTTTTTCGGTGGATTAAAAAAAATTACATACAAACCTTGCCCTAACAATTACGAACACAACAAAAAAGAATCAGCCAAATCGGTTGAGCCGTTGTCGAGATTTTGTGGGACCAACAAAGTTGTGGAATATAATACAAAATCGACATCGTAATTTTTTCACTTTCGCGCCAATACTCCTGTCTTAATTTTGTAAGTGTCATAAACGACATGATAATAATCATAATTATATACAATATGGCAACAGACGCCATATTCTGAAAAATAAAAAAGTCAAGTCGATGAACTGAGTCAAGCAGGTACCATTGAATAGGTATTTGAAAATCATTTTTATTATCTCCTTTTCAATCAAATTAAATCTACGGGCCAATTGCCTATATTTCCTAAACCTATGTACAGCAAAGAACTAAGTTACCTACAAGACATCGAGCTTATAGGTAACTCAAGTGCTCAAGCCCACTACCAAATTAAATTGCCCAACGGCTTATTTAGGTGAGCATTCGCCTTCTAAGCAGAGGCATCAAGTTCGATTCCCGGCAGAAACAGAAGTTTTCTCCCCTATCCTTAATTTCTGTTTTTGGTTCTAGTTGTGATTGTGTGAGTGATGTGAATGTTTCCGCCTCCCACGACACAAGTCATCGAACTTAATGTGGGGTTGTGAGTGTGGAAGCGTTTTTATGTTAATCTCATCATAAAAATTTACGTTACGGTGCAAAACGCACACATTTAAAACATCTATATATATAAAAGAAAGTCGTGTTAGTTACACTATATAACTCAAGAACGGCTGAACCGATTAGGCTGAAAATTGGTGGGAAAGTAGCTTAGAAGCCAGAAGACGGACGTAGGATACTATTTAGGAACGCCACAATTTTTTTTTAATGTTGTATACAAATCATTTTGTCATACGTCACTCGGATTTGGTAAAGTACTAGGCAAACATAAACATGAAGGAGGTAATAATATAGTCACGTGGCATTGTAACGCATGCCGGGTATGGCTTCCTAAACATGCACATTCATTGACTGTTAGGCGGAACGAAGGTCGCCGGGACAGCAAGTAAGAAATAAACTATGGTTAAAGTTATGCAGACGCTAACACAAAAGCTTTCTGAGTTATTAAACGCTGCGCTGCTATGATAATTTAGTGCGCGGGAGCGTCTGAATTTATGACTTTAATCGAGCTAAACAGCGTTTTAATTTATTAGTAATGGACGATAAAAATGCCCGATGCAGATATACATACATATACGAGTATTCGTTGTGAGTACTTCGCAGACAGTAAATATAGTTGCTGCAACAATAATCTTCCTTGAAACAGAATTATCCTACTAATATTATAAATCCGAAAGTTTGTGTGTAAGTGTGTAAGTGTGTTTGTTCCCTCTTCACGCTTGAACGGCTGAACGGATTTAGATGAAATTTGGAATGTACATAGATTATATCTAGGATTAACACATAGGCTACTTTTAAACTTGATAATAGCGGGCGAAGCCGCGTGGCCCGGCTAGTAGGTATATAAATAGCAGTTCATGCCATATATAATATGGGTCCGCGCGAATCTCTCAAAGAATTCTTTAAAGAAACAGGCATACTTACCATGCCTTGGCTTCAATCTTTGAAAATATTATGCATGTTCGCAAAAATATTGATAATTATAAATTAAGAAGCGACACACACAATCTTAATACTAGATTTATGCATAAAATAGATTTTACATATTAGTCATTTAGATTAAGCATAACCAATAAATCTTTTATGGCAAATGGGGTTAGGTTTAACTATAAAATTCCTAATATTTTAACTGAAATACCTCTGGGTAAGTTGAAATCAGTAATAAAACGGGCATTAATTAAGAAAGCTTAGTATAAAACGAATGACTACATTAATTACAAGGATGCATGGAGGCAAACTGCACAAGCGTTTTCTGGCGACTACATAATACCGATAATACCTATGAGAATATAAATCCTGCATTAGTGAAGAGTATTAAAAAAAAAAAATTAAACAAATGCTCCGCCGAGTTTCTTGCCAGGTTCTTTTCGAGATGGCTGTAATTTTGCGAATCTGGCAGTCTAGTCATTACTTTCATATGTGCCTCTTTGAGGCCCATGTGAAAAAACGATTTTGTTTTTAATATACCTATGACTAACTGATACTGACTACTTTAATATACCTAGCTACAAAGATTAAAAAACTAAAACATAACCTATATTTAAGTGTCAAGCATATTCCCTTTTTAACCGTTACAAAATTAGACGGTTCCAAACCTATTGATTTCATCATAATCATATGTATACGGTTGGTAGAAAAAAATGCCCTAAACTAAAAAAAACTAAATCCCCTTTATATTTACTCCTAAAACAACGACAAAATATAATTATTGCATATTATTATAAATAATTATTTTGGGTTGCTGACTTAATACTATGAAATAATATTAATTAAATACTTACTAATTTAATATTAACTTACATTAACAAATAAATAAATACTTGACATTTATTGTATAGCACTAACACTTATAACAACACTATACACAAATACAATAACAATACATAATTATGACATCTTATTATGAATTAAATTGATACATTATAATGAAGCAAATCGTCCTCCAATGCTCTAAATTGTTGTGCCGAACAGGGTCTGTAATGTACTGTCATTTATTTCTACCACCTATCTACATAATTTAGAGAATGCAATAAAGATTTAAATTTGAAAAGAGAAATGAAGGTCAATTGGGTTTTTTGACGTGAGTGAAAAAATGGCGATGTTGATTTTTTTAAATTTTCCAAAACCTGTGATTCTTCGAGTGTTAATGTGTAATAATGGTCGATTATTTACCGTTGATACTAAGTGAACGTGCATAAATGTAGGCAAATCATACAAAGTTGAAAACCGTGATTTTCGCCTTCGCTCCAAAACTCCAATAGAAGTTCTAGTAAAGTTTCCACCTCTTTACTAGGGCATGACTTTACTATGACTGGACCTTCACTCTTTTACTTGACTTTGACTGTGACTTGTGACTAGGACTTATAATTTGAAATAAACTTGAAATATTATATTATCACTTGACACTGGCTAAATGCACAAGATTGCGAAGCCATAACTAAGAAGAAGAAGAAGGTCAATTGTTCCGCGTGCCTTTGTCACATACCTAACACCTATAACTATAAACAAAATACTAATTAGTTCCACTATCGATGGATGTTCGCTCATTAGACTCGAGAGAGAATGTTCATGTTCGACTCAACACTCGTTAGTCTTTCTTTTGTCTCCAGTTTTGTCTCCAACTAACCGCAGGCGTATTTAACAGGTGAAGAAAGATCTTGTCTTCGCGTCGGGTTAATGTTTTCTTATATATTCTATACTAGCCGTGCCCCGCAGCTTCGCTCGCTTTTATCAAGTTAAAAAGTAGCCTATGTGTTAATCCTAGGTGTGAGCTGTGTATATTCCAAATTTCCTCCAAATCCGTCTAGCCGTTAAAGCGTGAAGAGGGAACAAACATACTTACACACAAACTTTCGGATTTATAATATTAGTAGGACTAGTACGCTCTGTGAGTTGAAGATCTCGGGTATTTTTCGAAAATGCTGAAATATGCTTTTTTTTTCGTTTTTAACCCTCATATCTCCGCCATTTTGAATAATTTCCAAAAAATGAATCGACATAAAAAATCTACATAGTTATAGAACCTGCTCACAAAATTTCACGAGAATCGGTTGAGAATTGCGACCTGTAGAAGAGAACAACCGGAAATCCGGACATACAAAAGCAATTTAGCCCAAGCTTCACCGTTTCAACGGAGACGCTTCGCGTGTGCTTCGCGCTCGCTCAGTCAATAATACATCTTTCCAATTTTACCCGAATGGACGTCGGAAAAAAGGATAATGTGTATCCTATCTATGTATCCTTTGATTCCTTTGTAGTGTTAAGAGACTAAAGGCCAATTTTGTTGATACCTACGTCAATCGATTTGTCTTAATTTTGCGAGTGTCACTTAAGACATGACAGTAATCAAATATCAATATGGCTGCCACCAGACGCCATATTGTGAAAAATAAAACAAAATGAAGTGTTGAGTAGAGTATCATTAAATAGATATTTGAAAATCATCTTTATCGTCTACCATTTAGCGTCTAACTACGATTGACAACTATTTTAATTTTCAATGCTTATAAAACTGTGATAAAGTTCTTATATAATCGCGTAATAGTTGGCACATGTTCTTTTTATAAAACCATATTGTACAGGATTTTACTAGAAATTTTTGTAACCGGCCGAAAGCCTGACACTCTGAAGCTTTGTAAGTTGAACGGCAGGGCCACCACGTGCAGGTGAGGTCGGCTAGCTAGATGATAGACCACCCATAACCCCTTATCACAATGCCCATGTACCCACTTGCAAGGCGGTCGCAACTGGGTGCGCTGAGATAGGGTCGTAACTCAACATGCAACTTGTTGCAGCAACATACAAAATTAGGTTAGAATTTTATAAATTTAGAATCATTACCTCTTGATCATTAGTTAAAACTAGTTGCTCCGTGAGCTGCAGAACTCGCGACCTCGTCTGTCTTTGCATAATTAATCCCTTTATCTCCGCCATTTTGAAAAAAATCGAAGTACTGAATCGATAAAAAAATCCTATATTTTATTAGCACTTAACAGCACGGAAGAGCACATTGTGGGACTTAGCATATTTTCGTGCAGTAAGAGTGTATTGTTATGCACGGACAGCAACTGCTATATTATGTAATATGGCAAACTGCACAGGCTCTTTCTAGCGACTACCATAATAACACCTAGGTTAAGAAAATTATGTATTAGAGACTAAGAATGTTTTTTAAAAAAATGAATAAAAAAAAATGCGCCGCTGAGTTTCTTGCCAGGTTCTTCTCGAGATGGCTGTAATTTTGCGAATCTGACAATAGATTCATTAACTTTCATGAGTGCCTCTTTGGGGCCCATGTAAATAAACGATTTTGATTTTGATTTTGTAGCATGTTCCTGTGCATTTCGACCCTGCTGACAAGAATGCAGAACCATTAAAACGCAGTTAGCGGCTAATTGATTGTTTACTGTAACTCTTTTGACAATAAAGTTTCCGTAACTGGGTGGCATGTCATAATATCTACCCACATACAGGAAAATCCATTTGTTAAGCTATATTAGGACGATGAATTCTATGAACTTGCTTATAGGGAAATTTTTGCATTTAACTATGCAAAGACTTCTTATGAAGCTGAATCAAATACAGTAAATGCATGAATAGTTAAATTATCTTTGATTGAACGTAATAGTCGTCAGTAGAAACACAGTTTTCGTTACATTTATTATTATTAGTAAAGTTGTGCACCATAGTCACAATCAAAATAGTTAATTCACATGGGCCTCAAAGAGGCCAAGTAGACCCATAAGACCCATGTAACACTTAGTTTGCAAATAAACGTATGAATATGAGTATGAGTATGAGGCTCATGAAATAATTGACTCTAATGCCAGATTCGCAAAATTACAGCCATCTCGAGAAGAACCTGGCAAAAAACTCTGTGGCAATTTTATTTATAAATCTTTTAAACCATTTAAAATTATTAATACGAGAATTATACTAAACTATCTACTCGTATATCTATATTATGTAGTCGCCAAAAAGCGCTTGTTCAGTTTGCATCCAAGCATACATATCATTAATGTAGTCTTTCGTTTTATAATAAGCTTTCTTATATGTGATAATTCAGTTACTATTGTAGGAATTTTATTGTAAAATGTAACCCCATTTGTATAGTGTATGAAGCTCATTGACTCTAGCAACAACCTGTGAAATAAAACAACATTTTTATTTGTTACAGGTAGCACAACAGACTTAGCGCCGGCTCTTATCGGAATCTATGATTCTCTACTAGAACCTTCTAAGAAACACGAGCCAGTACAAGTAGAAACGGCCAAAGACGCACGCAACGATCCTCCTGTGAAAACTGAGAGAAGAGTAACAGTAGAAGCAACGAAACTCGGAGAAGAAGACAAAACTGATATAACGGAAGAAGTAAAAGATCCCACCATGATAAAAGGCAGTGTAAAACTACCAATTGCAACAGTGAACAAAAGTTCTCTATATTCTTTAAAACCAAAAAGTGACACATTGGGTGAAAGTGATGGAAAATATGAATTATCGTGTAGTGACTCCTCGGCTATAATCAAAGATAAGCAAAGGACGTTTAGGGAAACCAAAACCGATATGACTTTAGGAATTCTATCCCCGAATGTACAAAGAATGATATCAAGTGCGTCCGAAACCACGACGTTGAAGTTTCAAAAGAAAACCCTGAATCCGGCGAGATCATCGACCAGACATAAATCGAACATTCCTTTAGTTGGAGCGACATCAAAAATATCTCAATCTGGGGTAGAAATTCTTCCATCCGTAGAAATATACGATAAGGTTAGAATTAAAGAAGAAGATAAAAACATAGCGTTGAAGCCTGAATTCAAAATTGAAGATACTGAAGCCACTTATGATGTCCCAAAGAACAATAGGCCAACTATTTACGATGTACCTAATTCAAACAAGACTGCTTTCGAATCCTTGTCCTTACCTTACATTGATCAATCCATCGAACTTTCTATAACTTGCAACGATAGAGAATTCGATATTAAGCTTTCTTCGAAAGAGGCTTCTCCCCTAAAGCCTGCACCAAAAGTTCCTCCAAGAAAGGGGTCAGAAGGATCTCCATCAAAATGTCCGAAGGTAGCAGGGACTAACAGTTTACACCGAAACGATTTCAAGAATGAAAGTCCGAAGAAGTTGGCTAAATCTGGGCTTTATCCTGAAGCAATAGGGTCTACTGGTAATTTGAAGACCTGTGTTATACCGGAGAAGGAAGTGGTGAGATTGCATCCACCGTGTTTGGAGGTCACTAGGCCACTGTCGATGAGCTCTATTGCCTCTTCAAGTTCGACTTCGAGTAGTGGAGTTCAGAATAAAGGAGTTAACTCGGCGTACTTGGCTTCGATTGAAAGTTTAGATGACCACAGTGATGCAGACATGACTTCTGCTAACGGCAGCAACAACTTTGTCAACAGTGCTGGCATTTTGAACAAAAGTGTTTCAGAGGAGAGGAATTCTGAAGATACTCCACGTGAGTATTTTTTTTATTTCATAATTAACAACAAATACACCTATCGTAAAAAAAATAGTATATTTTTTCAGCGCGATGCCAAGGAGGATAATGTGTTTATCTTTAGCTCTAGAAACTGAGGACCGATTTTGATGCCGACTTCAAAAATGGAGGTTCTCAATTCGCCTGTTTTTTTTGCTTTGCTTGCGTTTAAATTATTATAGAGGTATATTTTTTTTGTAAAAATATGTAATTGGCTCGTAGATAGAAAGAAGTCAAAATATTGTTTTGAAATATGAAACGCAGTTTGTCCTAACTTAGCTGTCATAAAGCTTTATGGGCTGTTTTCACAGCATTGTTAACAATGCAACATCGTCTCCAATGTAATTAAAAAGTAGATTTGCTTGACGTCAGCAGTAATTATTACTGCGGCACTAAACAAAATAAATCACCAGATAGATATCTTAGTTTTATGGTTACTATTATTATTCAAAAAGAGATAATCATGTGAGATACGCAGACGTACGAGGGGGGGGGAGGCAGTTCGCCCGCCTCCTCTCTCCTCCTCTGTAGTGAGATCACTGGTGGAGAGCCAGGGGCTCTTCTTCATCGGCTTGAACAACCTCACACGTCTTGGGGGGAGGGGTGTCTTGCTGAGCAAGTCACCGCTCCATATATATATGATACTGACTGCTAGCGCGACGCTCGGCGAGGGACTGCTTACACGGGGAGGAGGGGGAGGTTGAAGGGTTTCGAGATCCACACGCCTCTTTCCTTCACCCCTGGGAAGGAAGGGATGTATAAGGCATTTTCTCCCGCACAAAAACATAAAGGTCTGTAGTAGTTTTAATTGTTTGTATTGGTGGTTCTCAGGCCAACACATCCTGGACGAGGGATCTGGCATGTCTCAGCTGGAAAGGGTCTGTGCTGAGATCGTGCAGACGGAGAATGTCTACGTGGAAGACCTGAGGCAGGTGGTCGAGGTAAGTCGATTTTGCTCATTATTTAACTTCATGAACAATTAATGAAGCAATTTTTGTATCTCTTTTGGCGAAAAAGAGTAGTTATAAAATAGTTAAAGAGTACTGTAAAAAAAGTTCGTAGTATGTATTATGTGTTTTTCTGTGGCAATGTAGCTCCGAAACGGCTGAACCGAATTTGAGTTAGTTATGTTTGATAAAAATCCGTGCAGTCGTTTACCAGATGCAGTATTCCAGCATTTGGAAATGAATTCAATTAATTTTCAACCGACTTCAAAAAAGGATGTTCTAAATTCGTTCTAATTAGTTTTTTTTTGTATGTATGTTACGCGATATCTCCGCCAAGTACGAATCGATTTTAATGACTTTTTTGTTTGGCAGAATATACTTAAGGTGGTCCCATATAAATTTTATCGAAATCGGTCAAGCCAAAACCGATATATTAGCGATGAAATCGGGTTTTTAAGCTTTGCTTGCATTTCAATTATTTTACAGGAAATGAAGCCCTTGTGTTTGTGACGAGCAAAGCTCTATCAAAAATTGCATAATAATATCAATAATAATTGTTTTCTTAATGCGTTGAAAATCTAATTTCATTCATATAGATCAGATATATATATGTTCATCTCTTTTTAATGTATAGTGAGTAAATAGCTCGTCCGTTTTTACACATCCAGTTAAAATAAAATTGTGTATGTTCTTAATTCTAAATGTTATTAGAACGAGGATATTGTCACGCTATCTCATAAAATTCACTATCAAAAGAATTCCGTTCCACTTATTAGTTAGAGCTTGGTTTATTTTCCATTTCCTCTCATATTCATATACATCAACTGTGTGCCAGATCGTGTTTCGGGTTTCAGTTGTGTAACAGTTGAAAGTAGAAACTAGATACGTGTTACACAGTTTCAGGGGCTTTTTAACTGACTTCAAAAAGTTTGTATATTTTTTATGTATCTTCACCGATTTCTCCCCCAATTGTGGACTGATTCTCTTAACTTCTTTCCACGTGAACCAATTTCAAAAAAAAATTTTAGTTTGAAATATGTTGCTTTCCAATTGGTCCTATTTAAATTCGATCAAGATCTGATCAGTAATTCTTGTAAATTTGCTTGCAATTAGAGTCATAATAGTAAATGTTTTTTTTCACGCAATCATCTGACCGCAATCTCACCTGACGGAAAGTGACGATGCGGCCGAAGATGAGACATGCTTGCCTAGAAGGTACCCATTCACTCTGGACTTGAAGACACCCAGATTGTACCGTTCAGGGAACAAAGACGCAGGCAATGAGTTCCACTCCTTCGCTGTAAAAGTGGATGTGTTTTCGTTTGGCAATCTCCAGTAGCTCAAGTTTTTGCGTTGTTCTGTTATTACTCGTGTTTATTTCTATAGCAACACCGCCTATTATCAGCTGAATGAAAAGTAGGCCAATTACATTCAATAGGTCAGAATCCAAGAAACCGCGACGGCACCGTTCGATAACGCTCCATGGTAACCATAGTGGAAGGTGACTTGCAAGAAAATTTAGTTATCTTTTTAACCGACTTCAGAAACGTAGGAATTTCTCAATTCGACTGTATTTTTTTTTTTTAATATTTGAGACTAAGCTAGCGTTTGACCACAATCTCACCTGATGGAAAGCGACGATGCGGTCGAAGATGGAGCACGCTTGCTCAGTAAAAACCTATTCACTCTCTTCTTGAACAACCCCATGTTGTACTTTTCGGGAAACACAGTAGACGGCAGGGCGTTCCACTCCTTGGCAGTTCTCATAATGAAAGTATAAGTATAAATAAAAGTATAAGTATTTATTTTTTACCGACTTTACAAAAAAGGAGGAGGTACTCAAGTTGACTGTATTTTTTTTTATGTGTGCTACCTCATGTCTTCGTTCCACGTGATCCTATTTTGAATTTTTTTTGTTTGAAATATTTTGCTTTCCAATTGGTCCTATTTAAATTTGATTAAGATCTGATTAGAAGTTCTTGAAATATCTTCAATGATGCATGTTTAGTACATCTAATTGATCAAAGTTCCGAAGATAAAGCGGTGTAGTCGATTTTTTTTAAGCTTTGCTTGCGTTTAATTATATATGTGTGTTACCTCAGAACTTTTTCATTTTTTGTATGTGTGTTACTCGATATCTCCGCCAATTATGAATCGATTTTGATTATTATTTTTTTGTTTGGTAGAGTATGGTCCCATACAAAAAATATCGAAATTGGTTAAGCCAAAACCGAAATATGAGCGATGAAGTCGGTTGTTTTAAGCTTTACACGCGTTTCAATTATTACTTATTTGAAAGCTGGTACTTCCCATGAGGTTCCATTTAAATTTGATCAAGAATCTGACCGGTAGTTTTTAAGTTATCCTCAAGAAATCGCAGATGTAATTCCCGACAGTCGATTTTCCCCTTAAACGGGATTTTGAGCCTTTTAGCAAATTCAGGCTTAAGGGTAAATCTAAAGGGGATTTAAAGCGTGAAGAAGGAACAAACATACTTACAAACAAACTTTCGGATTTATAATATTAGTAGGATATTTTATTGTGCATTTGAATGCACAATATTCCCTCCAAAATTCTCAATCTAAATCAAACCGGAAACTGACCAAAGTGACCGATCTCTGTCACAACTGACAGCTGACAATGTGACAGCCTGTCGTGCTGTCAGCGTAATTAGGCGCGAAACGTGACAAAAAAGGGTTTTTTTTTTCAAGTTTCGAAATGGCTTCATTAACATAATATATACGAACTACTTTTGTTTGTGGTTAGTTAATTGATGTATTACTGTATACTTTATCATAGCGACTGCAAATACTTATATTATGTCTACCTACTACCTTTAGGCAAAAAAATTGGGTTTTTTTATTAACCGTCTGCCAAGAAATGATTAATTTTCGCGCGTAACTTGTATGTATATATGTTTTTTTTAAGTATGTTCCAAACGGCTGGATGTATTACGACAGTTAAGGTTAGATTCTTCTCAAAAGTTCAAGTGTCGTTATATCTATTTGTGTTTAAAAAAAACGCTTTCACACTCACAGAACTACAATAAGTTCGATGGCTTGTGTCGTGGGTGCCGGAAATTCACATCACTGAAACATAATTACACCCAGAACCAGAAACACAAATATTCCTTGAGGAAAACTTGTGTTCCTATCGGGAATCGAACCCTATACCCGTGAAGAAGTCGAATGCGCATCCAACTAAACCAACAGTTCAAACTATTTGATTGACATGTTGATTGGCATTATTAGACCGAGGATCCATTATAAGCTGACCTCTAATGTGATACGTAACATTTTAATTGATATGCCAATTTATTTCAGTTCTTTAATCGACTTAAAATAAAGGAGGTGGTCTTCAATTCTATATAAAAAAATGTGTGTTCCCTAATAACTTCTATTTAGGTGAACCGATTTTGATGATACTTTTTTTAAAAGCGTTCATGTGGTCCTATTTAAATTAGTTCAAGAACTGATCAGTAGTTTTTGAGTTATCCTCAATAATGCGTATTTAATTCATTTAATCTGATCAAGGGTTCCGATGACAAAGCAGTAGTCGGTTTTTTAAGCTTTGCTTGCGTTGAAATTATTTTTATCGCCAATTAAATAAGGTCTCCAATCAAATACATATGCGTTTAAAAGGTAGGTCAATATATTGTGGCCATCCGCTTGGAAAATGTTAAGTTAACGGATTATCGTCCTTATTTCGAGGCAGGGTAATTTATTTTGCTATAAACGATGACTTGGTTGTGGGATTCGCTAACGGGACTTCCTAATATGGGGGTAGTTTGTAGGGTGACTGCAAATTCGATTAAATAATAAAAATCTATTGCCTTTTTGTTTAATTGACAAGAAAAAATACGTGTCCAATATTAATAAAAATTAAAGGTGTGATTCGGCCGTGTGGTCGAGCACCGGTCGGTCGAGATGACTACCAACTCTTCTACATTTAGTTTTTTTTTTTATTAGGCCCCATCCTTTTGATGGTATTACATCGATTTGTATTGAATTTTAAAATGTATCTTTGGAGCCTAGGAATCTGATCTAGATCCTATTTAATGGGATCAATTAGAGAGGCAATGGTGCTAATTCTGTTGAGCACCGAACTAACCTAAACTTAACTAAACTAAAAATAAACTAATTTTAGTCAAAGAATACCTCAACGCTATTCTGATTTTACGTTGAACTTAATTTAAAAGTTGAAATGACAGTTCTTTCAAGTATAAGATCACATTAAAAATAATCCAAACCTTTTTCATACAGACTAATTTGAGTTTAAAATTTCTATTTTTAGTCTTAATTTGACGTAAAACATGTACATCAGAATAAGAATTTGGTCATTTTCACTAAATAGAGTATCTAAACTAACTTAGTCCTGTCAAACTTAATTTTAGTCTAATCTTGCATTTTCTGAATATGTTTTGGACTAAAGCAGGACTAAAACTAATTTTAGGCTAGTTTAGTCTAATTCTGGACAACAGAATCGGCACCAGTGCCCTTTCAATGAAACCAATTATATTATTTCAGTTATAAGTTACGGTTTCAACACTGGCAGATGTAACATACTCAAAGAAAAAAAAACATAATTCAGTAAAATGCAGAATTTCCTACCTTTTGGAAATAGGTTTAAAACCTTTATAATACAGACAGCTGTATTATCATAGCTTCACACATTAGACATATTTTTAAACATATTATAAAAAACATACTTAACATGTTTTAAAAAAAAAAATTATACGTATTACTGACTTCAATATTCGTGATGTTTGTATGGTGATGATCGCATTTAAATTATTTTAAATAGTGACGTCATTATTTTAAGTAGAGAATTGTTTCATAATTACACTTGAATAAAAAGAAGTTGCTAGATGATTAAGCATTTTATCACTACCATACCTTATGCGTATCTTTCCTGATGCGGCCGAAGATCAGATCTTGATCAAATTTAAATGGGACCAATTAGAAAGCAAAATCCTTCAATAAAAACTAAATTTTTCAAAATCGGTTCACGTGAAAACAAGTTATATAAAAAAAACTGTCGACTTGAGTACCTCCTCCTATTTTGTGAAGTCGGTAGAAAACGATCAATTTTATACCAAAGTTTATGTAAATAATAATATAATGTCACCCTAATCCCGATAGTTATAGGGCAATAGTTATAGCACGCGTTCCAACGCTCCCCGCGTGCAGAAAAACTTTGATTTATGGCTAACATAGACCGCCATCGATCGGGTGCACTTTAGAAGAACTAGCTTATAACTGCATAACTGATTCAAAGTACCCGGCGGTAAATAAAGCAGGCTACTCACACACCTTTTTTTGTGCCTTCCCAGGGGTGTAGGAAAGGGGAATTAGGGGCTCGAACCCACTAAAAACCCGTGGTGGGGTTATATAGAGTCGCGCTAGCAGTCCATACCTTGCTCCGGCGGTAGGCCCGAGTGGGCCACTGCGCCCATGGAGGGGTGACCTTACTCACCAAGGCTACCCAGACGTGTGGAGCCGTGCAAGCCGGTGGCGAGCCCCCTGGCTCTCCACCAGTGAACCCACTATAGAACAGGAGTAGAGGTGTTACCATAGTAGAAATAGATTTATTTATTTCTACTATGGTGTTACGCAGACTATTGACAAGTAATAATTGAGTCAAACATCCTTACTAATATTATAAATGCGAATGTTTGAATGTATGGATATTTGTTACTCTTTCACGTAAAAACTACTGAATGGATTTTAATGAAACTACAATAATATGGATTATACATCAGAATAGCACACAGGCTATAATTTAAAAAGATATAGTGTGAATTGTCCAAAATATAACGATAAGTGTCATGTAAGTAGAAAAAAGATCCTGCCATCTGCGAGCTGTTCTGGCGTGCGCTGCAAAAACCGTTAGAGTTACACGTATATAATGTACAATGGAAATGTTTATCTTAAATAGTCCTACAAAAAAGCCAGCGACAGCATATATCTATCTTTTATGTGTAAGCCATTATCGCTAAAATAGTGAACCATAAATACAATAAATATTTATAATTTATTTCTAACTAGCCATGCCCCGCGGCTGCTACCGCTATTATCAAGTTAAAAAGTATCCTATGTCTTAATCCTAGGTATAATCTATGTACATTCCGAATTTCGTCCAAATCCGTTCAGCCGTTAAAGCGTGAAGAGGGAACAAACATACTTACACACTTACATACAAACTTTCGAATGAATAATATTAGTAGAATTAGTAGGATGCAACGGCTGAACGGATTTGGAATGTGCATAGATAGATAGATAGATAGATATATAGATAGATAGATAGATAGCTTTAATTTTTGATTGTAATTTGGTGGCTTGCTATCCTATAGTAAACGAATGCGACTAATTTACGTGAGTACGTAGAAATTAAATACTATTTAAACTTACTACATTTGATTTCGTTATTTGGTTGAGTTATAATGTCTCAAAACAAATCAAATCAAAATCGTTTATTCACATGGGCCCCAAAGAGGCACTCATGAAAGTTAATGAATCTATTGCCAGATTCGCAAAATTACAGCCATCTCGAGAAGAACCTGGCAAGAAACTCGGCGGCGCATTTTTTTTCATATTTTTTTTTTAAAAACATTCTTAATTTCTAATACATAATTTTCCTAACCTAGGTGTTATTATGGTAGTCGCTAGAAAGAGCCTGTGCAGTTTGCCTCCGTGCATCCTTGTCATTAATATAGTATGTGGTTTTGTAGTAAGCTTTCTTAATTAATGCCCGTTTTATTACAGATTTGAACTTTCCCAGTGGTAATTCAGTTGTCTCAAACAAAATATATGGTTTCTCCTTTTGTTGCGCTGAGTGCGAAAGAGAAAAGAGACCCTCAGTTATGTGCATAGCTTATACCTATAGGATTAACAGATAGGCTTTTTAAATTTTAACTTGATCAATGCGACAGAAGCCGCGGGGCACGGCTAGTACGAGTATGTAACGGATGTATCATTGCCGCACCACCGATCACTTATTGTTAAACTTTTTTATCCTCTCCATCCTAAGGTTGCCTGGAAGAGATCGCTGCTTAGCGATAAGGCCGCCGATTGTACTGCAATATTGTTATGAGTTTTGAGAGGTGGTAGAGCATTTTGTGAATTGCTCGCCTGGCTTGCTACCAAAGTAGCTTACCACCATCAACTTGAAAGTCTGCCGCCAAGCCAAATACGGTGTTCCGGCAGTTATCCTTGAGAGCCTGCGTATTCCAGGTCTAGTGTGTTTACCAACTTCGATCACGTCGTCACTTACCATCAGGTGAGATAGTGGTCAAACACAGCCTGTCACAAATAAAAAAGAAAAAAAAAAAATATTTTTTTCTTTTGTTAATTGTTATTTTTCTTGTGCAATGAAGAGTATTTGTATTAATAATCCATCACTTTTCAACCTTGTTCTCCACATGCGGGTTTTACATATTGCAACACAATCAGTCATACTTGAACGTATCGCTAGACTCTTACGTAATGAAGTATGTGGTAATTAATATAAGCTTTAATGTGAGTGAAGTGGGTGAAACTGGAGCTCAAAACTAATGTTCTAGTCGTACGCCCCGAACTGAGATCTAGCGCCTACTTTTTGCCTAATAGAGATATATTATACTCTTAAAGTTAATCTTCTATCTATCTATATATATATGTATAAATATATATAACTCAAAGGTGACTGACTGACTGACTGACATAGTGATCTATCAACGCACAGCCCAAACCACTGGACGGATCGGGCTGAAATTTGGCATGCAGGTAGATGTTATGACGTAGGCATCCGCTAAGAAAGGATTTTGATTAATTCTACCCCCAAGGGGATAAAAGAGGGGATGAAAGTTTGTAGTACTTCTTAACGCGAGCGAAGCCGCGGGCAAATGCTAGTTACTTATAACAGTTTTTAATAAGAATTGTTTGATTTTTGTTACTATTTGCTGTTTAATAAGAGGACATGTCGAATATTATATGCAAGTTTCAGCTTTAAATATGCAGCTGCTTTTGAGAAAGATCCCGGGACAAAATAGGTCTAAAATCAAAGTCTTACCAAATGTTGGTTTTCAAACATCAATTCAAATATGATAATACTATATTCTAATATATAAAATTCTCGTGTCACAGTTTTCGTTGCCATACTCCTCCGAAACGGCTTGACCGATTTTGATGAAATTTTTTGTGCTTATCCGGTATCTATGAGAATCGGCCAACATCTATTTTTCATCATCATCATCATCATCATCATCACTTTTCATCATTATCAACGCGGGTGAAACCGCGGGGCGCAGCTAGTATTATATATGTATTTGTTATTATTTGTTTAGAACTGTACACCGTGAAACGGCTGAACGGATTTGGATGAAATTTGGAATGTAAATAGATTATACCTAGGATTAACACATAGGCTACTTTTTAACTTGATAATAGCGGGCGAGGCCGCGGAACACGGCTAGTTGATTATACATGTGATCATGTCAATTTTTTTTGACACTATTTTCCACAGACAATAAATATAGTTACGAGTTACGTTTATTTACGATTTTGGTGTTAGTTAGAAATATATGTAACTACACAAGGAAATATACAATGTTCATTCATATAATGTATATATTTACGACTTTACACACTCGCATTGAAGCGTATTTATAAACCAAAACATAACTCTGCGTGGGCGCAGACGTATAAAAATACTCGTCCGTGCATCCGACTGCTTTTGTTAGTCATAAATTTACAAGTTTAGCTTTTATTCATTACTAGCCGTGCCCCGCGGCTTCGCCCGCTATTATCAAGGTAAAAAGTAGCCTATGTGTTAATCCTAGGTATAATCTACGTATATTCCCAATTTCATCCGAATCCGTTCAGCCGTTAAAGCGTTAAGAGGGAACAAACATACTTACACACAAACTTTCGGATATATAATATTAGTAGGACTAGCCGTGCCCTGCGGCTTCGCCCGCTATTATCAAGTTAAAAAGTAGCCTATGTGTTAATCCTAGGAATAATCTACGTATATTCCCAATTTCATCCGAATCCGTTCAGCCGTTAAAGCGTTAAGAGGGAACAAACATACTTACACACAAACTTTCGGATATATAATATTAGTAGGACTAGCCGTGCCCCGCGGCCTCGCCCGCTATTATCAAGTTAAAAAGTAGCCTATGTGTTAATCCTATGTATAATCTATGTATATTACCAATTTCATCCGAATCCGTTCAGCCACTAAAGCTTTAAGAGGGAACAAACATACTTAACTACACACTTAACATTTATACACAAACTTTCGGATTTACAATATTAGTAGGATTGTTTTGTAGAAGTACATAAATGCTATGACAGTAATCACATATAAATATGGCGATTGCCAGACGCCATTTTGTCTCAAAAACATAATTCGAAGTCGGGTATCATTATATACCTATATATATTTAAAAATATCTTTAGGTTTCTCTTATAATTTTTCATGTTGAATGACCATTAATAATAATAATAATACTATGTATTTATTCAGTTTCGATCATTTTTAAAACTAGGTGTGTGAAAACATAAGCACTTCTAAGTTCATGTAACCATTTTCTTTAGGGCTCCAAACTTGGCTAGGCAAGGAACTTCCCGTCGGTTTAGTTGGGCGGCGTTAGCCTTTTATGCAGGGGTATCGGGTTCTATTCCCGGTGGGAACAAAGTTTTCTCCCCATGAATAATTTGTATTTCTGGTTCTGGTTGTGATTGAGTGTGTGAGATTTGAATGTTTCCGGCACCCTCGACACAAGTTATCGAACTTGGTGTGGGGCTGTGGGTGTGAAAGCGTTTATTTTAAGAAAAAAAAGATCTAACTATGTAATATAAATTTGGTTACCGACCATTCTCACTTAAATTTATTCAATACAGCTGTGATAAATTTCTTAAATTATCAACCTATTTATACATATAGGTGCTATTAACAAAAGTGTAAATTAAAAAAGTTAATTATTTTTTTACGCAGTCTAGACTTTTATTATTTAGTAAATTCACTTGTTATGGCTAGCCTAACTTATTCTCGTTTCTATATGGAATTGATGTGAGAATTTCACACAATAATAGAAATAGAAAAAATATTTATTACTGGATTTTTAAAACAATCACGTGGCACACAAAACAAAATATAAGAAATAAAAACAAAACCTGCACAAAGTCTTAACGCTAAACATATTCCAATTGCCAAATATTTCTTGCATGTATTTTGTTTTGTGTAACATATGATTGTTTTGAATATCTAGAAATACATTATTTTTCTATTTCTATTATTGCACAAACTAAGTGACGAAAGTCTTCAATCAGTGCGTCCTGCCTGTCATGACATACGGTGCCGAAACGTGGACACTCACGGTTGGGCTGGTCCACAAATTTAAAGTCGCTCAGCGAGCTATGGAAAGGGCTATGCTCGGAGTTTCCCTGAAGGATCGAATCCGGAACGAGGTTATCCGACAGAGAACCAAAGTAGTCGACATAGCACAGCGAATTAGTAAGCTGAAGTGGCAATGGGCTGGCCATATTAGCCGGAGAACCGATAACCGTTGGGGTAAACGTGTTCTCGAGTGGAGACCGCGAATTGGCAAACGTAGCACAGGACGCCCTCAGGCTCGGTGGAGCGACGATCTTCGCAAGGTGGCTGGCAGGAGCTGGATGAGAGAAGCAGAGGATCGTGCTCAGTGGCGTGCAATTGGACAGGCCTATGTCCAGCAGTGGACTTCCATAGGCTGATGATGATGAAGTGTTTGTGCAGGGCTGGTTTTCAGCATATCCCATTCATAGAACTCGGGTGTTACTCGAAAATTATGTAATGATAATCCTTTAACAATATTGTTGTTATTTTCATATATTATACAGAAATAGAATTTACAATATTTATAATTCGAACAGGACGCTTATTAGAATATAACAAATTAAGATTTTTTTTTTGCTGCGAAAGTGAAAAAAAGGCTTTGTTGGTTTTGTATATTTTTCCACCTGTGATTCTTCGAGTGTTAATGTGTAATAATAGTGGATTATTAACCGTTAATACTCAGTAAACGTGCATAACTGTAGGCAAATTATACAAAGTTGAAAAACTTGATTTTCGCCTTCGCTCCAAAACTCCAATGAAAGTTTTTTTTTTTTTTTTTATTTGTGACAGGCTAGTGTTTGACCACTATCTCACCTGATGGTAAGTGACGATGTGATCGAAGCTGGTAAACACACTAGACCTGGAATACGCAGGCTCTCAAGGATAACTGCCGGAACACCGTATTTGGCTTGGCGGCAGACTTTCAACTTGATGGTGGTAAGCTACTTTGGTAGCAAGCCAGGCGAGCAACTCACAAAATGCTCTACCACCTCTCAAATGTCACCTGATTAGCACCACCCGGGGACCACGTGTAGGGAGTCAGACTTAATGGGTATCCTCCTACGGACGTGGGTGACTCAGCCCCCAGTCAGAGTTAATGGGTATCCTCCTACGGACGTGGGTGACTCAGCCCCTGGTTCTGGTAAAAGTTCTACAACTTTACTGGGGCATGACTTAACTATGACTGGACCTTGACTCTTTTACTTGAGTTTGACTGTGACTTGCGACTGGGACTTCTAATTTAAAATACTCTTGAAATATATTGTTACTTGACACTGGTTAAATGCACAAGATTGCGAAGCCAAATAAAAAAACAAATTAAAATTTTAATGCTCTCAACATCTTAAAAAGACAATCTTAAGAAAATTATGTCAAACAACGATAACCTCATCCTCATGCATATTATCAAGTCGTACCTTCTACTTATCATTTTATTTTATGGCAATACATTGGATAGGGCTGCACTTGGTTTTATTGTATTTTTATTACACGAACCAAGGTTTACTATTTCGTAGTTTGTATATGTAAATAAAAAAGGTTTTATTAGGTAATTTTGTTGTGAAATAAAGAGACGTTGAACATAAAAAAATTATGCAAATATTTTTACCGACTTCAAAAAAAGAGGAGGTACTATGTTCGACTGTATGTATTTTTTTATGAAGGTATGTTCACCGATTTTTTTTGTTTGGTAGATTATACTTCAGAGGTGGTCCCATATAAATTTTATCGGAATCGGTCACGAGACAATCCTCGAAATGGACGCCATCATTTATTTGAAACCCGATTGCGTAGTTATTATAGTTTAATTGATTAACAAATTGCAACAAGAATTGTATCCTAGGTCCGTTCGTGGTTGCTTGGGAGCTGATTTCTATTCCTCGGGCCCGGGGTTCGATTTTTGACCGGAGCACATATTTTTTTAATGTGTGATGTCA
The DNA here is from genome assembly GCA_948107665.1 of Lomographa bimaculata. Taxonomy (NCBI): domain Eukaryota; kingdom Metazoa; phylum Arthropoda; class Insecta; order Lepidoptera; family Geometridae; genus Lomographa; species Lomographa bimaculata. The sequence goes on along the minus strand of OX403610.1, from coordinate 7,379,150 downwards.
TTACGTCCGACGCCCGCGATTTAAATCTTTGAACTTAGTGTACGACTGTGAGTGTGAATGTGTCTGTTTTTAAATTTATCGCTTCTACGTTTATCATCTGTACTGCGAAGGAGTGGAACTCATTGCCCTCGTCTTTGTTCCCCGAACGGTATAATCTGAGTCTTCAAGTCAAGACTGAATAGGTACCTTCTAGGCAAGCATGCTACATCTTCGGCCGCATCATCACTTTCCATCAGGTGAGATTGTGGTCAAATGCTTGTCTATGTGTATCTATATAGCCTATCTATATATATAAAAACAGACGTTTATAGATTTATACGTATTTTTATGGCTTTTAAATTAAAAAAGAATAATGAAAGTATGTCACAAGCCTACTCAGAAGATTGTATCTTGAATTATGACGAAATAAATTCAAATTTTATAGATTTATCACCAGTGTTGTGTCGTGGGCCTAAAAACTATTAAAAGTAAATAAATCTATTGATTCATAATATGTTACCGTTAAAATGTGTGATAATCTATGGAAACAGAGGATAGGCTGTGAGTTTTTTTTAGTCAATAGTTCAAGGTAAAGGCTAAGAGCGTTTTGTTCTAAAAAAACAGAAATGAAACCTTTTATTTTTTTTTTATTTTATTTGTGACAGGCTAGTGTTTGACCACTATCTCACCTGATGGTAAGTGACGATGTGATCGAAGCTGGTTAACACACTAGACCTAGAATACGCAGGCTCTCATGTATAACTGCCGGAACACCGGCTTGGCGGCAGACTTTCAACTTGATGATGGTAAGCTACTTTGGTAGCAAGCCAGGCGAGCAACTCACAAAATGCTCTACCACCTCTCAAATGTCACCTGATTAGCACCACCCGGGGACCACGATTTTTTTATCACGCACAAAAAAAGTATAAATTGATATTTGTAATATTTACTTTAGTCATGCGTGAAGTTTAGCGAATGGGAAATGTCAAATAAAACGTCAAACTTAAGGTACTAGAATGCACTAACGAGTACCACTCCAATTTCTGGCTCCATCATCAGATCAGCTCCAAGATACCAAACTATAGCTTTGTCATTTAAACTGCATACATCACATATCACCACATTTTTGCCACAAATAAATATTTGTCTTATTACATGTCTAATTACGATACGACAGTATGAAAGTAAGATTTACTTCTAAGATTTTGGAAGTGACATTTTTAATGAGAGGGTTTTGAAATTCTGATCAGCAACCTTTTTATACGACGTAAACACTGTGATGATTTTTTTTTTATGCATTATAGACAAACTTTGTTTGTTAAGAAGATACCTATTCACTCTTGACTTGAAGACTCCCAAATTATACCCTTCGGGGAACAAAGACACAGGTAATGAGTTCCACTCCTTCGCTCTACAGATAATGAACGTAGAAGCGAAAAGCTTCGAGCGAACTGGAGGTATGTCAACCATAAATAGATGACGTTTGACAGTTTGTCTTGTTGTTAGATGGTAAAAGGGGCATGGTGGAATTAACTCATGTAATTCCTGCGCACACTCTCCAAAATTAAAACGATAGAATACCGATAGACTAGCGACTTAATAATAATTAAAATGTTTACCTGTAATACTAAAGTTACAGTTCTATCGTGTATCTTTACCACTCTGTTTTTTCATTACATTGTATTTAGTTACTGTGAAATTAATAAAAGCGTGTTAAAAACGCATACGCCTTTAACTTATAATACAATGCTAACTATAAGGGCTAGTTATTTAAACACGACCGGGACGTGGGTTTGATGTATGGACGGGACGCATCGACGCGATAGAGATGTGACATGCAGGTTAAGCTATCGATAGAATCATGAATAAAAAAAATTACATGATGTAAAGTTGGCTATACCAATAAGTATTACCAACTTAAGTAACTTTGATTAATGTACGCCTAGTTTAATCAGCAACTGCTCCTATTTTTTTGATTTTACAAGCTTTTATCTAGCTAGTCCTGTCCCGTTGTCTATCTGTCGGTCTGTAATAAAATCTTGCAAGCTAAATTAGACACACTTCCCGATGTCCAATTTGATTAAAATTTGGTGTACTTATGTATTTTCGGTGACAATACTGATATAGTACCATGGAGCTGGTCAGATGGTGGATACGGAAGATGGCCATAGGAACTTCTGAACTAAACAAGATATGCCCATTGTTTTTTTTTTTTTTATTTATTTGTGACAGGCTAGTGTTTGACCACTATCTCACCTGATGGTAAGTGACGATGTGATCGAAGCTGGTAAACACACTAGACCTGGAATACGCAGTTTGGGCTCCTTTTATTTGTCTTGGCATCTATCTGGCTCTGGTTTTCCTACTAATATTATAAATGCGAAAGTTGATGTGTGTGTGAATGTTTGTTACCACGTATATCTGTAACGAATAAACTGATTTTGATGAAATTTAGAATGTAGAAGGTTTAGGTTCTGGAATAACATAGGCTACATTTTAACTTAATTGCAGCGGCCGAAGCCGCGGGGTACAACTAGTATAACATAAACTGTTTGTGACTGACTGTTTTTGATACTGCCTCTAGTGTGTTTTTATGTTTTGTCACAAATGAATTATTTCTATACCATAACTTTTTAGACCTGTTTATTAAAAACTGGGAAAAGCTTGATTGTAAAAAGTTATGGAAAGTATTACTTGTATCTTTTAATTTTAAGGATGTATTTGGTTGGATGTTTGGTAAATTTAAAGCAAATTTCGCGTATGTAACAAAAAATTTCTTTATTAAATTCAGTATCGTAATCCGTCCTATTAAAATAAGTTTTCAACCGGAGTGGTGAAATATTTGTGAACCGAAAAAACTTGGAGTAACCCTTTATTATATCGATAATAGTATCGATATTTCGATCGCACTATTTACTGTAGGCGTTTTACTGTTATGCTATATGCAGTCGATTCATATTTTAGAGAAATAACCTTGTCATAATGTAGTTTAGAGAAATAATCACGAGGTACATAATTTAGACAGAGTTCCAAGCCCTCTAAGTAAACTATTTAAGTTAATAGAAAGTTTTTCAAACAATAAAGATAATCCTTAGCATACTCATATAACATAGAAATGTCAAATAATAGGAACCCATTAAGGCACATCATCGTTTTTTACAAGCTTTTATTTAGTTTCACCCGTCCCGTTGTCTATCTGTCAGTGTGTAATCAAACCTTGCAACCAAATTAGGCCCCCTTTCCCGATGTCCGTTAGCACTTCAATTTGGTGTACTTATATATCTCCGTAGGTCCTGGGTTCGATTCCCGGCAGGAGCACAAATTCCTTCCCAAGGGATATTTGTGCTTCTGGTTCTGGGTGTAATATGTGTGTGATGTAAATGTTTCCGGCACCCACGATACAAGTCTTTGAACTTAGTGTGGGGCTGTGAGTGTGAATGCGTTTGTTTGTTTGTTTGTTTGTTTAGTGCTGATGGTGCTGATCTGATGATGGAGACGGAATATGGCCATAGGAACTTCTGAACTAAACAAGACAAAGCCATCGAGTTTGGGCTCGTTCGATTTGTTTTGACAAGTTCTATGGTTTTATAAGTTTATAGACCTTTTTTATTCACTACTGGTAAAAGCTCGATTTAAGTGTATACAGGACGTAAATTAGCTACAAGGCTTCGAGCTTATGGGTTACTCAATTGCTAAGGTCATTACTAGTGGGTAGCGTTCCCCGTCATGCTGGCGGCATTGCTTCTCTGAATTGCAATGCTACGTTCATGTACTATTCTTATCTTTGGGACGGTTCAGCTAAGTACCAGCTTGAGGCTCTTGACTCCATTAAGCGTAGAGCCAAGAGACTCATAGGCGACCAGCTATCTAATTCAGAGCTTGGGTCATCGCCGAATGGTAGCTAGTCTCTCGATTACATTTCGGAGAGTGTGCCAAGCAACTGCACGAACTAGTTCCACCGCTCTATCATCGGACAAGCAGACAAACTGCTAAGCGACACCGCTATATGGTAGACATTCCACAAATGCGCAAGAAGCGTTTTGCTTCCACATACATTGTGCGAACTGCAAAGGAATGGAACTCCCTGCCTGAGTCGGTGTTTCCTGATGAGTACAATATGGGAGTCTTCGAGTCGCGAGTGAATAGGTATCTTCTAGGCAAGCTTGCTCCATCGTCGACTACATCGTCGCTTACCATCAGGTGAGATAGCGGTCAAAAGATTGCCTCTCTTGAATAAAAAAATGCTACGTTGAGCCAAATTAGTACCAGCATTTTGATCACGCGTCGCCTCAACCAGGCGCTCTGAAAGATTGTATTCAACTTTATTAATACGTGTGGATTCTTTTTGACACGAGGTCGAGATAACATATGTGGTTGAGAACAATTAACATTTTTAAGGAACTGTGGACAGCGGAATCTTTTGATTAGTTAATTTGATGTTGAGCAATGTTTTTAATTAACTTTGAAGGTGAGGAGGATTTATCGGAATCTTGTTACTATTTATAATCATTGCGTTCACAAGCCAAGGCCCTCTGCCTGTCCAATAGAGTTACAGTACTTAGTGGATGTTTTATTGGATGCAATTACATTTAAAAGGGTTTTTATGCGTCGTAAATCGTATTTAGATATTTTTTTAGGACTACGCGGCCCCCGCCTTTGCACGGGTGTCATTTCTTATATTATTTTTCGGATCGAATTGTGAATCTTAACTATTCTTGGATCCTTCTGAATAAACACAAAAAAATCATCGTATGGAAAAAAGAAATGAACGAAAAATAACAGAATGGAATTTCTTACCTGAGTCTGTGTTCCCTGATAAATACAAGTACCTGGATGATCGAGCATTGCTCGGTATTTTATTATTATATAGGTATTTAAACGAAGTTTTCTAAAATTTAAACCTAGTTAGATCGATTTATCGCCCCCGAAACCCCCTGCATACCTACATTTCATGAACATCGTTGGAGCCGTTTCCGAGATTCAGATTATATAAATACATATATACAAGAATTGCTCGTTTAAAGGTATTATTGGATTAGATATGAGCCTGCGTATTCCAGGTCTAGTGTGTTTACCAGCTTCGATCACATCGTCACTTACCATCAGGTGAGATAGTGGTCAAACACTAGCCTGACACAAATTAAAAAAAAAAAAGATATGGGAGTCTTTACGTCAAACAGAGCTCTGCAAGAAGAGTAAGAAACTGGTTTAAAAAAAAACTGTGTTGGAAAATAACAATTCGGCAGGCAACAAAGTCACTGTTTTTAGTCCTATTTTGTCGGGACAAAATACGTCTAGACCCCGGGGGGTCTAGCTCAAATACGGCAAAATATTGAAAGCTTAAGCTTACGTATAATAATATTATTGTCTGTTATATCCTGTACTTGATAAAAAAATACAGAAATCAAAGAATTATCTTAATGAAAAATTGTTATAAGTAATAAACCTAAAAGTTTTTCTCTATTAGGCAAAATCATAAAATGTAGGCGCGAGATCTCAGTTCAGCGCGAACGACTTGTATGTTGGTTCAACTGGTTTCAAGTCCAAATAATTTACTTAAGAATTCTGGTTTCATAGCCTCTATCAAAACATTATCTCATTAAACATGACCGAGCACACGTGACACTGACAATGAAAACAAGAACCGGTGTTACGGGTTACGACACACGAGTGGACCCTATTGTCTACTCGTGGTTTGTTTGGATTGGGACAGTGAGTGGTCTAGTAGAGTTAGTTAAAATAGGGTTTTTTTTTATTTTGTTTTTTTGTTAATCAACGCGAATAAAAATCAGAATTCAGTGTAGCTGAATTCTAATGTGACAATACTATTGTGTGCCTGATATTTAGGCATGTTTAACTAATTGATTCAATTATTTTTATTTTTATTTATTTTTTTATTTAACAAAGGAGAGAAATACACATTACAATAATAGTTCTCTTTCAGTGGGCCCCAAACTAGGCATGGCCTGTATCGTGGGTACCTAAGTGCCACGTGATGACGTTTTTTTCTTCTTAATAATAATAAATCTTCACTTACCATCAGGTGAGATAGTGGTCAAATGCTTGCATATCTATAAATATATGAAAAGGAATTTTTATGCGTTAGTTTCGCAAAAATTCGAAAACGGCTCGACCGATTTGGCTGATTCTTTTATAGTTGGGTATGTAATTGTCAGGGCAAGGTTTGTATGTATTTTTTTAATTCACCGGAAATTGTACACAGGCGAAGCCGGGACTAATTACTAGTCTAGCGTAAAAAAAACATACGCCTGATTAAAATTGCTACTATCTTTGGGAAAACATTTAAATATAATATTAATAAAACTAATTTAATTTTTTTGTTTAATAAAAATTACGCCGGCGAACATATCGCTTGTGCCAACTATCGGTTCAGAATTCAGTTATCTATATATCTGTAGGTAGCATCTTAATATCATACAAACAATAAATTTGTATAATAGGTATACTTATATATTATATATACGTATACTACTCTTGTACTAATACTAATATTTCACGGGTAGCTAATTAGGAGAGCATAAAAAGAAAATGGTCACTTAGCTAATACACATACATGTAGTTACCGCTGTACCGTAGTGAAGTCGTAGTTTAAGAAATTCCAGATTTGCACAGTACAAAATCTGTCACTACGACCCAAACAGTGTCCAGCAACTATTTGAGAATAGGCTTAATATAGAGGGTGCGCCGTCATCGTCACTTGCTAACATATACTTTAGTAGTACTTTACTAGTAGTACAGTTAAGGTTAAAATTAAATGACTTATTCTGCCGTCATAAAAAAAAGGACGCAACTATTTTTTTTGTCAAAATTGAGTTATGTACATCAAACATGTCTTTGCTATTTAGTATATGTTATGACAGAAGACTGAAGTGTCTAAATTAAAAGTAAAATTTAGTATGTTTCGTTTGAATATTTAAAAAAAAAAATAGATGCGTCTATTTTTCCTGATTCCGATAATGTATGTGACTCAATTTTGACAAAAATGCAGTTACTGCTTTTTTCATTATGACGGCAGTATTAGTCTTAAGGCTAGATCGTAATTCCAATGGCGTACCTAAAGGAATATGTCATTTAATACAAAAATAAACTTGCCAACGGGTGAGATTATCAGATAAAAAATCACTAAACAACAAAATAATCAATAAAATAAAATGTATTTCTGCTGCTGGATCATTCTAAACAATCCTTCAAAAGTATACAACAATTTAGTCATGTACTACATCTTATTTTGATAGACTATGCTATGGCTTATTTTATGGAGAACATTACCATATAACATAACTATGTGCGGAGCAAAGATAGCTTTATATAGAGATTTTTCTACAGATAAAGACTATGGACTCCTGTTTTATTGTTGGGTTTTATCTACATCTGATTTGGTGTCGATTTTACGGCTCAAGTTCATTTTATGTTTTTTTTTTTTTTTTATTTGTGACAGGCCAGTGTTTGACCACTATCTCACCTGATGGTAAGTGACGATGTGATCGAAGCTGGTAAACACACTAGACCTGGAATATGCAGGCTCTTAAGGATAACTGCCGGAACACCCTATGTTATCTCTGTGTGTCCATATTGAAATCTAGTCTACTAATATATTTGTAACTAGCCGTGCCCCGCGGCTTTGCCAGCGTTTATCAAGTTAAAAAGTGTATGTTAATCCTAGGAATAAGCGTTGTATATTCCAAATTTCATCGAAATTCAAATCCACACTTTTACGCATTTACAGACTTACACACAAATATTTTGGATTTATAATATTAATGTGATAATTTTAACGCGAGCAAGACGGAAGAAACTGACTTCACCGCTTTATCTTCGGAAGGGTTCCGATCAGATTAAATAAATTAAATACGCATTATTGAGGATAACTTAAAAACTACTAGTCAGATCTTGATCAAATTGAAATAGGACCATGTAGATGGAAGGCTTTCAAATAGAAAAAGAATCATCAAAATCTGTTCACCTGCAAAAAAGTTCTGAGGTGTTTTACCTCAGAACTTTTTTCCAATTGAGAATCTCCTTTTTTTGAAGTCGGTAAAAAATTGATACGTATCAATAATTATTGTTGCCAACTAGCTGCTCCCCTCGGTTTTAACCGCGTTACTTCTGGACTTTTATGTTATTTTTATGTTCTTTTATGTTAATCCAGGGTCTCAGCTCTACATATCAAATTTCATCAAAATCGGTCCAGCCGTTTGAGCGTGAAGAAGTAATAAACATACAAATGCACTCACAAACTTTCACCTTATTAATATTAGTGTGATATTGTGATGGGATGTAGGGAAACAATCTATCGTGATTTTTATCGATATAATTCCGACGCTCATTATCTCGGTACATCACTAGCCCGCCAGATTTCAATTTCCCTATCGAATGTCTAGAAAGTAAAATCGGATAACAATACCGGGTGGTCCCGACTATATCCTTATACAGGTTGCTCCAAATATAGCCATGTCGTGATATAGTTATCACGCTATCGCGCTTTCTAGAGCTGCGCGTGCGGTTGGGCATGGCCTGTATATCTAGATTGGAGATAGGGCTTGTAGCCAAATTATACGGTAGAACATTGTTGTAGTTTAATTTGCAAGGGGTTTTGTTTGTTGCATTGCCTCTTTAACTACCAGTCGGCGTAGTGGGCAAGTGTCTGCCTTCTGCGGCTTGGGGTCATGGGTTTGATTCCCGGCCGAAACACAATTTTTCTCCTTAAGGGACATTTTTGCTTCTTGATTGTGGGTGAGTGTGTCTGGTTCTTGATTTTGGGTGTGTGTGTGTCTGGTTCTTGATTGTGGGTGTGTGTGTAACTCGTCACTTACGATATTAGTCTTTGAAGTTGTGTATAGCTGTAAACGAGTTTTAAAATGATTTTGACTTGATCAAATCAACTGTGCAAGCAAAGTTAAACAAAAAAAGAACTGCCCTTATTTGGGTGGCGTTCGCCTTCTAAGCATATCGGGTTCGATTCCTGGCGGGAACACAAGTTTTCTCCCAATGGAAAATATGTGTTTCTGGTTCTGGTTGTAATTGTGTGTGTGATGTGAATGTTTCCGGCACCCACGACACAAGTCATCGAACTTAGTGTGTGAGTGTAAAAGCGTTTATGTTTAAAGTTTAAATAATTAAACGCAGCAAAGCTTAAAAAACTGACTTCAACGCTTATATTTTGGTTTTGGCTTGACCGATTTCGATAAAATTTATATGGGACCACCTCTGAAGTATAATCTACCAAACAAAAAAAAAATCATCAAAATCGTTTCATAATTGGCGGAGAAATCGCGTAACGTACATACAAACCAATTTATACAGTCGAATCGAGAACCTCCTTTTTTGAAGTCTGTTGAAAAACTGACTTCACCGCTTATATTTTGTTTTTATTGATTTTCTCACCTGTGAAGTATGATCTACCAAACAAAAAAAGAATCGTCAAATCGATTCATAATTGGTGGAAAGATCCTGCTTTTTTGAAGTCGGTAAAAATATACATAGGAAAATAAATTTATTGCATAGTTTATTAAATACAACAACAATTTCCCACCGGACATACACCCGACACAGTCTAGGACATCAATTTGGGTCCTAGAATTCAATTAACCTCAAATTGAACAGTATTTTAGTACCCAAACTAGAACGGACATACTGGACTACCCACACCAGCGGCCATTGTCACAAATTGCAATTTCCTACAAATAGGACACGATAATGAGATCGTTAATACTCATCATAGTCATGTTCTAATATATAATATCCGCAGCTTTGCTCGGTTTTTTGTTTGTGGTAGAATGTGTTTGAATTTGCAGCCTCAGAAAGCTCCATCTAGTGTCGAGTATAAACAATTTTTTACATAGCTCATGGCGTAATAGATGGCGCTGATAGTTTCTTAAACCCGCTTTTTCAAATGCAGTTTGGGAACCGAGCATTTCTCGGACCTGGAACGTTGATAAATCGATTCCTTGGGCCGAAAAACCACTAATCTGTAACTTTCATGAAAATCATTGGAGCCGTTTCCGAGATCCTGATTACACATATATATACACACAAGAATCTTTCAAAACGGCACGATTTTACAGTATCACAGAGTGGTCGTGGTCATCACTTCAGGTGTTGGTGGCAAGCTTCAACACACCGCCACTCTTTTCTAATGGCCGCCTTCCTCGTGCATTCATGTAGTGATGATAAGCCATTTACTGCCGCTTATCTGGTCAGTCAACCTCATAGGCGATCTTTCTCGTGGCCTGGTTTCCTCAACCCTGAACCGAAAGTCGCTCAATAGCCACCTCCCCTCAGCGGCATACGTGACCAAAAATGGTGAGGATACGAGACCAAAGATGATAAACACGGCTTGATGCCGAGTTCACGATACTCCGAGCATTCTCCTCCAGCACCACATTTCTAGGGCGTCTATCTTCTTCTCCACTTCCCACAGGGTCCACGTTTCTGCAGAGTACAAGACTATGATCTCGCGTCGCAAAATAAATATAGGCTAATGCCCCGTAGATATTGTTCTATGTAAGTAGCGATGTTTTACTGGTACCTAGTAGATGTAGGGTTACCTAAGTCGTAACACAGAACTCATTTCTCGTCACAATGGTATACATTCGTGTTGCCATATTTTACAGCCAGCCCGACGGCTGTATAGTTTGAGTAGCTTAGGGCTGCTAAAAGCCTAAAGAGGCATAAACTTCTTATAATACCTTATCTCACAACGGTAGGTCTTTGCTGTATAGAGTATATAGTTTTAGGAAATACATATAGGCGATTGGCCAGTAGCAATACAAAAGTACAAAAAATAATAAAAACCAAACAACTGAACCAAATAAATGAACCAAATAAATAAATACAAAAAATAATAATAACTAAACAACTGAAACCGAAAAAATACAAAAAATATATAATAATAACCAAACAACTGAACCAAATTTGATGTTCCTATTGAACCAATCTGAAATTATATCATTTCAAACAATAATTAAACGCAAACGAAGCTTAAAAAACCGACTTCACCGCTTTATCTTCGGAACTTTGATCAGATTAGATGTACAAACACGCATTATTGACGATATTTCAAGAACAGGTCAGAACTTGATCAAGTTTAAATGGGATCAATTGGAAAGCAACATCTTTCAAACAAAAAAAAAATCAAAATCGGTTCACGTGGAACGACGATATGAGGTAACAAAAATAATAAAAAACCGCGTATTTTAACCCAGGGGTATAATACGCGGTTTGGATTTCTTCAGCTCACGGAACCACTGGTATATATAAGTTTAAAAAATATAGTTGGGGAAAATGGCCTACGAATTTGGCAACCCTAACAAAATCCATGGCGTTAACCGCATTACCACATACACGGCATACAGGACGACTGAGCTATGTGGCTATGACTGACAAAGAGCCATACAACATTATTGTGTGATTAGAACTCATTGCTTGGCGTATTGGGAATTTGTCTTTGTTTTATTATAACGACCTACCAATTACGTTAGGTACACTATTGCAATTACGATCTAGCCTTAAGACTAATAAGTAATATATAACCGGACCACACGAACAGACTAACGTCATCCATATATGGTTGACATACCTGATATTCGCTCAAAGCGTTTTGTTTCAACATTTTTTATGTACCTTGGTGCATGCTATCCCCACAGTACTTTGTGTTTGTTCTTACATGCTATATATGTAATACTATATATACATATAAAATACTATACAATACTTAGTCATAGAGAAAATCTTTTGGGGTTAGTTGCTTATAACTTTTTTTCTTAATAGTAATTGTTTGATTTCTGTTGTTTGTCTGTTTTCTTAGAAACGCCTAAAAGAAGGGAAAAGTAATAAACATATATATTAAAAAAAATTTTTGAGCTTTACTTGCTATCTGTACTTAATAATATTCTCGTGGAGCGCAGTGGAATAAATGTACTGGCTTATACTAATTTAATTAAAAGTTAGAAAAAGTGCTCGTGGAGCGTTGTCCACTATTTCTTGGAGCGCAGTGGCATAACCCTTTTTGAGGTAGACCCCGGGACAAAATAGGTCTAAAAACAGTGAATTTGGTGGACTACCAAGTTGTTATTTTCCAACGTAGTTTTTTTTAAATCGGTTTTGTATTCTACTTGTCTAGCCCTTTTCAACGATACCCCATAAGGGTAGATAAAAATATTTATTACTTTGCTCCCCACTGACCTCTGACTGCATTGCCTCCTTAAAATTTTTTTTTTTCAATTATATCATTTAAGTGCCATTTATGGTTTTGGGCCATGGCTTTACATATTCTTGGAGAATTTGAAGTCATTCGCTTGTGTGGTTAAGACGCTATATGCCTTTGACAGACGGACGGACGGACGGATGGATGGATAAAGTGCTGAATCGCCTAAGTCAACTTAGAGATCTCGCTTTGCTTGATCAATTATGTATATCAGAACATATTTCAATTCCCGGTGGAAACAAGTTTTCTCCCCAAGGAAAATTTGTACTTTTAGTTCTCGTTGTTATTGTGTGTGCGATGTTTCAGGCACCCACGACACAAGTCATCGAACGTAGTGTAGGGCTGTGAGTGTGAAACCGTTTATTTAAAGCGTTTTATTTGTTTTCTTCCAGGGCTATCTCCACGTGTGGCAGAAAGAAAACACGTTTTCTGATGAGGAGCTGTCCGAACTGTTCAACAACATAGAACACATCTTTACTTTTAACAGGTCAGTCTTTTTATTTCTCCGATGTCTTCGTTTATTGAACTTTCTCTCGAAATACAAAGGTAATATAGACGTAATAATATTGCTACCTTAATTGGCATATTAGCATTGCAATTCAGAGAGGCAATGCCGCCAACATGATGGGAACGCTGTCAGTCTAACCTCAAGCTTGAGCTACCAATAATCTCGTTGCTTTGTATAAAACATAAAACATAAACGCTTTCACAGCCCCACACTAAGTTTGATGACTTGTGTCGTGGGTGCTGGAAACATTCACATCACACACAAAATCATAACCAGAACCAGAAACACAAATTTTCCTTGGGGAGAAAACTTGTGTTCCCGCCCGGAATCGAACCCGATAAACCTGGTTAGAAGACGAACGCTCACCAAACTAAGCCAATGGGCAGTTCAAGTTGTAGGTACTTAGTACTTGTAGGTAACTTAGGTCTGTGCTGTAAATATATGTATATCATTTTAGTTTAGTTTTAGAAAATATATATAGGCAATGGACTCGTTGATAGACTTTATCCTACTCTAACTTTTTTACTAATATTATAAATGCGAAAGTGTGTGTGTGTGTGTCTGAATGTTTGTTACCACGTATCTCCGTAGCAATTCAACCGATTTTGATGAAATTTAGAATGTAGATAGTTTAGGCTCCGGAATAACACAGGCTACTTTTTAACTTAATAACGCGGGCGAAGCCGCGGAGCAAGGTTAGTATTTTATAATTAAAACGCAAGCAAAGCTTAAAAAAAACCGAATTAATCGCTTATATTTCGGTTTTGGTTTGACCGATTTCGATAAAATGTATATGGGACCACCTTTGAAGTATACTCTACCATACAAAAAAAAAATCAGCAGCGATTCATAATTGGCGGAGATATCGCGTAACATACATACAGAAAAAAAACACAGTCAAATTGAGAACCTAATTTTTGAAGTCGGTTGAAAAGAAATGAAATCGGAGATCTTTCTACTTATTTGGGAATATAAACTACAGAAAGAACTCGCTGCGTAAGCATTCTGACATATTGCTTCATTGTATTTTTTCACAACACACGATGTAATTGACGTCCCCTCTGCACTGAGATATTGACTACCACTAGCGTTCATTCAATGGTACAGGGGCGGATTAAGTAAATATCCAAAATAAAATTAAAAAATCAAAATCTTTTATTCACATGGGCTCCAAAGAGGAACTCATGACAGCTAATGACTCTCTTGACTGATTCGCAAAATTACAGCCATCTCGAGAAGGGACGTGAAGAATAGGGCGTGAACGTAAGTGTGTGAGTATGCTTGTTCCCGCTTCATGCTGGATGGATTTAGATGAAATTAAGAATGTACATAACTTATACCTAGGATTAAAACGTAGGCTACTTTTTAACTTGATTAATGCGAGCGAAGCCGCGGGGCACGGCTTGTATAACAAGATTTTGACACGCGTCGCAAAAAAAAAAAAACTTATTTGGATTAACGTATTAGAATTGCAATTCAAAGAGGCAATGCCGCCAGCATGAAAGGAACGCTACCTACTGGTAGTGGGCTTGAGCTCTTGAGTTACGTATAAACTCGTTGTCATGTAGGTTAACTTAAGTTTTTGCTTGTTTTTATTGATGTATATAGTTTTAGGAAATACAGGCCCGTAGATAGAGGAGAAAAAAATACACCTATAGCATATTATTTTGATTACAATTGCCAATGTTGCCATGTATTTAATTACTTGAAGGTATTTTGATTGGACATATTTTACTGAGTGCTGAATTGCCAGTTTATTCTTCATTACTGAAATCCGGTAGTAATTAAATACGTTCTAGGAATGCTTATAATATGACAAATAATTGTAATGTTAATTTAGTGGAAATATACTAAAAACTACTCGTTCGCGCCGAACTAAGATCTGGCGCCTACATTTTACCCAATAGAACTACTACCTAACTAAAATTTGAGATAGATCCTGGGACAAATAGGTCTAAAAACAGTGACTTTGATGGCCTACCAAATCGTTACTTTCCAATATTGATTTTTTTAAACCGATTTCGTACATTTCTTGCCAAACCCTTTTCAACGATACCCCACAGGGGTAGATAAAACCCCCTTAATATTTTCATTTATATAATTTTAAATGAAAAATTTTATTTCATTTGGCTTTAGGCCTTATTTTTCATATTCTATGAGAATATGAAGTCATTCGCTTTTATGGTTTAGACGCTAGATGCCTCTGACAGACGGACAGACGGACGTACGAACGGACAAAGTGCTGAACGACTCAAGTCAATTTAGAGATCTCGCTTCGCTTGATCAATTATTGTTTATTTCGTGGTTGTTCGATTCTTAGCAGGAGCACAATTTTCAATTCAAAGCATTAAATTTCTGATCCAATAGGTATGAATTTCGGTATCCACAATACAACTCTTTATACTCAGTGTACCTGTTATGTGAATGTTTATTTGATTATATTATATTCACACAAACAAACGCATTCACACTCACAGCCCCACCCTTAGTTCAAATACTTGTATCGTGGGTGCCGGAAACATTTACATATCACACACAAATACACCCAGAACCAGAAGCACAAATATCCCTTGAGAAGGAATTTGTGCTCCTGCCGGGAATCGAGCCCAGGTGCAGACCCAGCAGAGAGCGGAGACCTGTCCACTGCGCCAACTGGGTACACACGTTAATAACATAACGCTTTCACACTCACAATGACACCCAAAAATGTAGATTTATCGTTACTGAGTTCACCCCTGCTTTAGTGAGGGTGTTAAAATAATAGCGAAGGGCCCCCAAGGGGCTAAAAGAGGGTAGATTTGTAAAAGCTTCCTGCACACTACGGTACACGGCTTGACTTTTGTGTTCATACGAATAATGTTAGTCTGACGCAAGATAAGAACCACGTGGACGATGGAACCATATGGAACTAAACTGATTTGTATTTATGCTTGTTAGGCAACCATTTGACCACCATCTCACCTGATAGAAAGTGACGAAACGGTCGAGAATGTAACATGTTTGCCTAGAAGGTATCCTTTTTTACGCTGCATAGGCAACCATTTGACCACCATCACAACTGATGGAAAGTGTCGATGCGGCTGAAGATGGGACATGCTTGCCTAGAAGGTGCCTATTCACTCTAGATTAATAGACTCCCCGGTTATACCATTCGGGGAACAAAGACGCTTCGAGCGAACTGGATGACGCTTGATAGTTTATTTTGTTGTAAGATGGAAAAACCGGCCAAGTGTGAGTCGGACTCGCGCACGAAGGGTTCCGTACTATATCTACCACCTCTGAAATCTACCAAACAAAAACAGAATTTTAAGAAACGGTCCACAAATAGGGGAGGAATCGATGTACAAAAAAAAATACATCAGTTGAACATACAACCACTCGAACATAGAACTCCTCCTTTTTTGAAGTCGGTAAAAATGTGCATATAAAAATGTGAATATTTTTATCAAACTAGCTTCACCCCGCGGCTTTACCCGCGTAAGTCCCGGACCCGCGAGAATTCCGGGAAAAAAGCGAGTGTTAATCCAGAGTGTCAGCATGTGTCAGTCTCCATACTACATTTCATCAAAAATTGGTCCAGCCGTTGGATCGTGAAGAAGTAACATACATACAAACGCACTCTCAAACTTTCGCCTTTATAATTGAATGTGATATTATTTTATTTTTTTATTCAAGGTAGGCAAACGTTTGACCGCCATCTCACCTGATGGTAAATGACGACGCGGTCGACGATGGAGCACGTTTGCCCAGAAGATGCCTATTCATTAGTGACTTAAAGACGTATATTGTATTTATCAGGGAACACAGACTCGGGTAAAGAATTCCATTCTTTTGCAGTTCGCATAATAAATGTGGAGGCAAAAAGCTTCGTCGCGTGTCGGTTAAGAGTCTGTCTTGATGTCCGATAATAGAATGGGGATAGGGGAATTAGATTGTGTAATTCCGTAGCTCTCTCCGAAATGTATCCGATAAAATACCGAAATTCTCGCCAACTTACGGCGATGCCCTAGGCTCTGAAGTTTTGCATTTGCAACACAATTATACGCCGCTGCAGTCCCAAGCAAGGGGCTGGTAGCCTCCCCTAAAGCTGCTTCTAATTTAAGACAGACAGTTCTGTGTGTGTGGTCCCTCAAAGATCTTCAGATTGTGTTAAAGTGTCGAATTACATGTCTCTACTTTTATCGCTTTCGGTTTAGGTGTATGAGCGCTGTAAAAAGCTTATCAAGCGCTTTATTGGATGTTAGTATTTAGTTTTATTGTCATTTGTTTATTCTTCTAATTTGCGGTTTGCGTGTCATTTAAAATATATCCATCTAAAATTATAAATCCGAAAGTTTGTGTGTGTGTATGTGAATGATTGTTACCACGTATCTCCGTAACTACTAAGCCGATTTCAATGAAATTTGGATTGTAGGTGGCTTATACTCTGGAATACAACTTAGGCTTTTTTAATCATCATCATCAGCGGGCGAAAGGTTAATAATCCACCATTATTCTACATTAGGTAACCCTCGAAAAATCACAAGTTAAAAAAAAATACAAAAAATAATATATTATTTTAAAAAAAATGCGTTTTTTTTTTTTTTATTTGTGACAGGCTAATGTTTGACCACTATCTCACCTGATGGTAAGTGACGATGTGATCGAAGCTGGTAAACACACTAGACCTGGAATACGCAGGCTCTCAAGGATAACCTCCGGAACACCGTATTTGGCTTGGCGGCAGACTTTCAACTTGATGGTGGTAATAAATAATACCTACCGGTAATAATATATAAGGATAATAATATAGCATTACAACGTGTTAAAACATCAATTACACAGTGAAATTACAACTATACTCCTGAATCCTGATGATGTCGTAAAACATGGCATTAGGAAATGTAAATTGCAATTCGTAATATTGCAGGAGTCATCTATCGAATTGCTATGTTAATTTGAACTTTATTACCGCAGTAATTTAATAATATTACACTTAATTTAAGTGTACCTATATAATTAAGTAATAATAGTTAATGCCTAAAGGTCAATAAACCTTACTTGGCGCGTGGGAATCGGTGAAACGACGCTTCCTAGCAAATTGCCACGTTAGTTTACAAACAGCGCCCCCGCCATGTGTTAACTTAGATAGATCGGTGTTAAACCTTACTTGGCGCTCGGGAATAGGTGGAATTAATGCTGCTTCCTAATAAATAGACACGTTTATTTATACGCACGCGCCCCCGCCATGTGTCTACTTAGATGGAATAGTCTTAAACCTTACTTGGCGCTCGGGAATAGGTGCAACTTACTGACACTGCTTCCTAATAAATAGCGCCATGTGTTAACTTAGATAGATCGGTCTAAAACCTAATTTGGCGCTCGGGAATAGTCGGAATTAAAGCGTTTTCTCATAAATAGACACGTTTGTTAACACGCAGCGCCCCCACCATGTGTCTATTTAGATGGAACGGTCTAAAACCTTACTTGGCGCTCGGGAATAGGTGGAACTAACGCTGCTTCCTAATAAATAGACACGTTTTTTTACACGTATCGCCCCCGCTATGTGTTAACTTAAATAGATCGGTCTTAAACCTTACTTGGCGCTCGGGAATAGGTGAAGTTAACGCTGCTTCCTAATAAATAGACACGTTTGTTTTCAAGCACCGTCCCCGCCATGTGTTAACTTAGATAGATCGGTCTTAAACCTTACTTGGCGCTCGGGAATAGGTGGAATTAACGCTGCTTCCTAATAAATAGACGTTTGTTTACAAGTAGCGCCCCCCACCACGTGTCTACATAGATGGAACGGTCTAAAACCTTACTTGGCGCTCGGGAACGGGAGGAGTTAGCGCCTTGTAGTAATTCAACACGTTTTGTTTACAATCAGTGTCCTCGCCAAGTGTCGACGTAGATTGGGAGGACGTACCTATGGGTATTCTGTGCCTATATGGTATGCACTTTTCCGATAAAACAGTTGTTGCAAAAACATTTATCTTTAAGACCCAGTGGTTAGAATAAAGAAAGAAAATACATTTATTTGACACAAATAGAACATAACAAAAAAAACCACATATACAATTTTAATGCCAAAAAGGTTTAACTCAGCATTACGAGTACCTATGTTCAGTTAAGTTAAAAACTCGACGCTGGTTTTCAGTTAAACCTTAACGGTTGTACAAATTGGTTATAAATAATTAAAAAAATCACCCACATCATCACTTACCATCAGGTGAGATAGTGATACATTGCTAGCCTACTAGATTAAAAAACTTTTATATCGATGGTTCGTTTCACTTCATCGTAACATTTACGCAAAATGTTTATGTTATCTTTGGTGTACCGCAAGGCCTCATACTAGGACCGTTATTATTAATTATAGTTCTGATTTCAAACGACGCGTTTATGGCTTATTAGAAACTACATGCTAGTGAGATGTTTCATTTTAGTATCTATGAAAGTTTACGCTCGTTTTAACGACATCCGTTGCAAAAGTTTTGATTGCATCTTGCACAATGTCTTATATGGAGCTTATATTAGTAGATATCAACATGAACTTTTCTATAAAATAACCCAATTTTAATGTATTTACTAGCTGTACCCGGCATGCATTGCCACGTTTAGAAAAAGTGAAACAACAATAGTGAAAAACCTCTTTCACGTGTATTGTCGCCTAGTACTTTAATACTAAAAACTTATTCGATATTGTTCATACAAAAATTCTAAAATCTCGATAAAAAAATGGGCGGTGGGGGGCTTAGAGTGTGAAGAATAATTTCAGACCTATTTTCATACTTACCAAATATTAAAAAAAACATTAAAAAAAGAGATATGTAATGCCTCATTGAAAATGCCACATTTGTAAAATACTCATTCGTGGTCCTATTCTAAGTATGTCCTATTGTAAGTATGTTCTATTGTAAGTATGTCCTATTGTAAGTATGTCCTATTGTAAGTATGTCCTATTGTAAGTATGTCCTATTGTAAGTATGTCCTATTGTAAGTATGCATTCACATCACACACAATCTCAACCAGAACACAAACTTTCCTAGGGGAGAAAACTTGTGTTCCCGCCGGGAATCGAACCCGATATGCTTAGAAGGCGAACGCCAGCCAACTAAGCCAACGGGCAGTTCAAACCCTTGATCAGATTAAATGAATTACAGAAGAATTATTGAGGATAATTGAAAAACTACTGGTCAGATCTTGATTAAACTGAAATGAGACAACTTGGAAAGTACCAGCTTTCAAATAAAAAAAGATAATCATTAAAATTGGTTCACCTAGAAAAAAGTTCTAGGTAACATAAAAAAAATACAATTGAATTTAGAACCTCATCCTTTTTTTGAAGTTGGCTAAAAAACAATTTTAGGAATTCTAATTTGAATTTGAGTCATTAACTTTTATTAATACCTCTGTATGGCACGTGAATATATGATTTTGAATTTGAATGTCGAAATTTTTTTACCGACTTCCCAAAAAAGGAGGAGGTACTCAAGTCGACTGTATTTTTTTTTTATGTGTGTTACCTCATATGTTTTCTCCACGTGAGCCGATTTCGAAATTTTTTTTTTAAGTTCGAAATATGTTGTTTTCTAATCTCTGGTCCCATTTAAATTTGATCAAATTCTGATAAGTAGTTCTTGAAATATCGTCAATAATGCGTATTCTGTGGACTACATTGACGATGTTTTCGTTAACCCGACTTCAAAAGTTACGTCATAACTTCTTTCGTTGTGAACCGATTTTGATGTTTTTTTTATTCGAAAGCTGGTGCTTTTCATGTGGCCCCATTGAAATTTCATCAAGATCTGATCTTTAGTTCTTAAGTTATCGTCAATAAGGCGTGTTCAATACATTAAATCGGATCAAGGTTCCGAAGATAAAGCGGTGAAGTCGGTTTTTTTAAGCTTTGCTTGCGTTTAATTATTTTAGATATAATTGAGAGATGACGAGCAAGTTGCTCGCCTGATGGTAAGCGTCACGCTTGCCCATTACAGACCAGTGTCACCCAGAGATTTTTGAACTTATATAGGTCAAAATCCAACATGGCAAAAAACTGCGCTCGTCACCTTTAGATATTTTGCATTACGGTAGCATTGCTGCACGTGTACTTTTCGAGTTTCCTCAATAAATTCTAACAAAATGGATAAGCCTAATGTTCTTGCTCGCGTCGTCAAAGTGCTGGGCCGCACTGGCTCCCAGGGCCAATGCACTCAGGTGAAGGTTGAGTTCATCGGAGAGACCAGTCGCCAAATCATCAGGAACGTGAAGGGACCCGTGCGTGATGGTGACATTCTGACCCTCCTGGAATCTGAGCGTGAAGCTAGGAGACTCTAGGTTCAAAATCAAAATCAAAATCAAAATCGTTTATTCACATGGGCCCCAAAGAGGCACTCATGAAAGTTAATGAATCTATTGCCAGATTCGCAAAATTACAGCCATCTCGAGAAGAACCTGGCAAGAAACTCGGCGGCGCAATTTTTTTCATTCATTTTTTTTTTTAAACATTCTTAATTTCTAATACATAAGGTTAAGATACAAAATTACATGTTGCAGAAACTCAAGTTCCAATGTACCAGATATGAGAATGATTCACTGTAATAAATAAATGATTCACTGTAGTCAATTTTTGGGGGCTGAGTCACCCACGTCCGTAGGAGGATACCCCTTAAGTCTGACTCCCTACACGTGGTCCCCGGGTGGTGCTAATCAGGTGACATTTGAGAGGTGGTAGAGCATTTTGTGAGTTGCTCGCCTGGCTTGCTACCAAAGTAGCTTACCACCATCAAGTTGAAACTCTGCCGCCAAGCCAAATACGGTGTTCCGGCAGTTATCCTTGAGAGCCTGCGTATTCCAGGTCTAGTGTGTTTACCAGCTTCGATCACATCGTCACTTACCATCAGGTGAGAAAGTGGTCAAACACTAGATTGTCACAAATTAAAAAAAAAAAAAAATTTATAATATTAGATGTTAAATCTCATCAAATCCTGTAATTTTACTGGAAACATTGCCCTTTAAACCGATCTTCTTGGCGGCTGAACGTCTGGCAATGGTGTCGTACTGCCCCAGGCGGATACTGCAAAAGAGTCCTACATTATCCTCCTTTTCATGCAGTAGAGTAAAACACATAACCAGTGTTACGGCGACGCGGTCACGTAGCTGCCGGTCTCGGTCGTAAACTTGCACAATGGGGTTTTGTTTGCCACAGATTAAATAACAGTTATGGGTCAGTTTCGAGCCGTAGGCAGACTCTTCAGGGTCGAAGGTCCGTGACTTATCTGGAATATGATAAATGTCCGTTGTTGACCGTTGTTTTTAGTATTCCTCGAAAGGAAAAAGAAACGTTTATAGGTCACGTCCTTGTCTGTCTGTCTGACTGTCAATATCTGAACTGCCCGTTGGCTCAGTTGGTTGCTTGTTCGCCTTTTAAGCAGGGATATTGGGTTCGATTCCCGGCGGGATTACAAGTTTTCACCCCAAGGAAAATTTGTGTTTCTGGTTCTGGTTGTGATTGTGTGTGTGATGTGAATGTTTCCGGCACACACGTCACAAGTCATCAAACTTAGTGTGAGTGTGAAAGCGTTTATGTTTTAAAATATTTTGGGCGTCATGTTTTGCCTAGATTGGCGTACAAATTTAAGACAATGGCGTACTCATTTTCAACCGACTTCAAAAAAGGAGGTTCTTATCTCGACTGTATGTATTTTTTTTTGTATGTATATAACGCGAAATCTCCGCCAATGATGAATCGATTTTGATGATTTTTTTTGTTTGGTAGAGTATACTTCAGAGATGGTCCCATATACATTTTATCGATCCCATATCGAAATCGGTCAAGCCAAAATCAGTCAGTTTTTTAAAGCTTTGTTTGCGTTTCAATTATTAATTAATGAGTACGCCATTCCCTTAAATTGAATGAAAGTAAAAACAAAAATGTAAATGTATTCAAAAATCTATATAAAAACATTGTCAAATTTTAAATGTATCTAATCTATGTAAACAAACTGTGATCTTATAATCAAGACGATACGTTTTAAAATTGCAGCTCTCTCTGCGAAGCCCTCAACAGCTGCCGCCTGGACGCGACCTGCATTGCTCGCTGCTTCGTCGACAACACATCCGGTTTCTCCGTCTACACATCCTACTGTACCGGATACCCCAGGACTATGGAGGTCCTAGCGGCGCTTGCGTCGAAGCCCCAGAGTGCGAGGGAGTTCAGAGAGCGGCAGATTGAGCTGGGCCATCTGCTGCCCCTAGCTTCGTATCTGCTAAAACCGGTGCAGAGGATACTGAAGTATCATCTGCTTCTACAGGTTAGTTGTTCACACTCACAGCCCCACACTGTTCTTATTAAAACGACATGGGAATTTATTCGTATTCGATACATACACGTTAACAAGTTACAAAAATAAATAAAGTATTAATAATTTATAGATAGGCAAAGCTTAAAAAAACCGACTTCACCGCTTATATTTTGGTTTTGGCTTGATCGATTTAGATAAAAAAAATTTGGGACTGAAGAAAATTAGTCTTCCAAACAAATAAAGAATTTTCAGGGTCTTCCAAACAAATAAAGAATCGGTCCACAAATGGGGGAACAATCAGTGAACTTACATAAAAAAAATACATACAGTCGAACATACTACCTCCTCCTTTTTTTAAATCGGTAAAAATATTCATTCATTCGCCAATATTTATAGTTATATGAAGTTATTCAAATGTTTGTCATAATATCCTACTCCTACTAATATTATAAATGCGAAAGTTTGTGTGTAAGTGTGTGTGTAGGTAAGTATGTTTGTTCCCTTTTCAAACTTTAACGGCTGAACGGATTTGGATGAAATTTGGAATGTACATAGCTTATACCTAGGATTAACAAATAGGCTACTTATTATTTTGATAATAGCGGGCGAACCCCGGGGCACGGTCTACTATATTGCTAATACAATCCTATTGATATCTGGTTTTGGGCATATATAATGCAATGTAATATTACTTCTGCAGTTATAAAAACCATTTCATTTCATTAAATACACTTTATTTTATAATATAATTATAATTCCAGAACGTGGTAAAGCAGTGCGCCTCGACAGAGACAGAGTACGCGCTACTGAAGATGACAGGCATCGCGCAACACATCGACGATATGAAGCGGCGGCACGAACACGCTGTGCGTGTGCAGGTACTTAAACTGTTTTATTTTACAAGGTCTAATATTATTAGCTTTTAAACTTGTATCAAGCGCAGGTCCGGTCGTGTATGGAGTACTGCTGTCACCTGTGGGATGGTTCTGCCAAGTATCAGCTGCGGGCTTTGGATTCGATAGAGCGACGCGCAAAGAGGCTAATTAACAATGACGCTATAGTTGAAACTAAATTGCAAAGTCTTGAACATCGGCGTTAAGTTGCAAGCCTGTCGGTATTCTATAAAAAACATAACGGTGAATGTGCTCAGGAACTACACAACCTTGTTCCCGATTAACCTTTTTTCCACCTTACATATAGAAGAACGGCGTCGCGTCACCCATTTATGGTTGAGATACCGTTCATTCGCACGAAACGTTTCGCGTCTTCGTTCATTTATAGAACAGCAAAAGAATGGAACGCTTTGCCGTCGTCTGTGTTTCCCGAAAGGTACGATTTGGGTGTGTTCAAAAGTAAAGTGAATAGGTATTTACTAAGCAAGCGTGCTCCACCTTAGACTACATCGTCACTTTCCATCAGGTGTGATTGTGGTCAACCGTTTGCTTAAACTGTATTAAAAAAAAAATAACATTGTTTGACTCAATCTAAGCCAAAACTAAAATCCTACTAATATTATAAATCCGAAAGTTTGTGTGTAAGTGTGTAAGTATGTTTGTTCCCTCTTCACACTTTAACGGCTGAACGGATTTGGATGAAATTTGGAATGTACATAGATTATACCTAGGATTAACACATAGGCTACTTTTTAACCTGATAATAGCGGGCGAAGCCGCGGGACACGGCTAGTTCATAATAAAACAATTACACAACAATTAAACAAACAAAATCAAACAAACGCAAACGTATCGTCTTGGTTCTAAGATCACAGTTTGTTTAGGTGGATAGACAAGTTAAATAAAAGCTTGTAATAAATATGTTAAATTGTTTCAGGAGATCCAGTCGCTCCTGTACGGATGGAATGGCCCGGATTTGACCACCTACGGAGAGCTGTGCGCCGAAGGGACATTTCGGTATGTTTTTAATAATTAATTATGCAAAAATGTGGCTTGCCTAAAAGTTCATTATTCATGGTAGACTTACAGAATCTCAGGTATTAACGTGGAACAATTACAAGTTGTTTGAATGTTAAATGTAAAAGTAAAACCCTTCAAGCCAAAAAAAGATCACACTCATATTATAAAGGCAATAGTTTGCGAGTGTGTTTGTATGTTTGTTACTGCTTCACGCTGTAACGGCTGAACGGATTTGGATGACATTTGGAATGTACATATCTTATACCTAGGATTAAAACATACTCGTAGGTTACTTTTTAACTTGACCAACGCGAGTGAAGCCGCGGTTCACTAATATATAAATAAGAAAGTTTGTGATAGTGTTAGTATTACTTCTTTACGCTCAAACTGCTATACCCATTTTGATAATATTTGGTGTGGAACTAACTCCCTTGATAACACATAAGCTACTTTGTAAGTATCCCGGGATTCCCGCTGGACTTACGCGGGTAAAACCGCAGGGTGCAGCTAGTCAACCATAAAGCGATGATGATTGTTAATTCATTTTGTTCACCGATGATAGAACGGGCATGGAAAAATTTAATTTTGAAATATTTGGGTATTTCCTGTCATAGACATTGGACAAATATGCTCGCACTTCGGCCAGAAAAAGTATCTGGAGATGAAATATTTAACAGACTTGTTGAAGACTTTTTTCACGAATATATACGAATAGCTTCGGGAAATTGTAATTACACAGCTTAGGGCATCGTCGCATGGTCGGTATTTTATCGGATACATTTCGGAGAGTGTGTAACGGATCTAATTATTCCCCCATCTCCATTTTATTATCGGACATCGAGACAGACCCCTAAGCGACACCGCTATATTGTAAACATTCCACAAATGCAGACGAAGCCTTTTTGCTTCCACATTCATTATGGAACTCCTTACCTGAGTCTGTGTTTCCTGATAAATAAACACAATATGGGAGTCTTTCAATCGCAAGTGATTAGGTATCTTCTAGCGAAATGTGCTCCATCATCGCTTACCAATAGGTGAGATAGTGGTCAAACGTGTTGTTTACCCTGAATAAAATAAAATTGTTGTCTGTAAATTTAGTTTACGGACGGATATTAAAACGATAATTTTATGTGATAACGTCATAAGACGAACGCTTGGGCGATCGTTCCTCTCTATCGCTTGTTCCGCGCTCTCGCTTGCCAGACTTGCTCAGGCTCAGACGAAACGTGACACTTTTTCGTGCGTGCAGGCGGTGTTCATCGTTTTATAAGACGTTATCACGTCAAAAAGAAAATCAGCCCAAGCGGAGTAGGCCTCATGTTTAAACGCTGCATGTTTTTACGTGTTGGGTGCCCGTGTGGTATAATGTCTGATCAAGGTGCACAATTTGCAGAGTATTCGGCGCGAAGGCGATGCGTCACGCATTCCTCTTCGACAAGATGCTGCTGGTCACCAAGAACAGGGAGGACGGCATCCTCGCTTATAAGTCTCATATTATGGTGAGTAGATTTGTTAGACTAGACTTATTTAGTATGTTTCATAGAAAATATCTTAACTGTAGACTTTAATATTTTACACTAAAAACTTTATGGGCTATATTTTCAAAACCTATATACTATGATTAGCTTTTCATGGCACCAATGAGACAAACTTATATATATCTCACGTACACTGGATATATTATTATGAAAATAAAAAAAAAACAATATCGGTTAACGTGGTACGAAGTTATGAGGTAACACACTTATACAGTCGACTTGAGTACCTCCTACTTTTTTGTGAAGTCGGTTAAAACGCCTTCACTACTGTATCTGCAGAACCCTTGATCAGATTAAAATATTTAATCTGATCGGATAAGTTAAAAACTAGTGATCGGATCTTGATCAATTTTAAATGGGACTATGTGGGAAGCATCTACTTTAAAATAAAAAAAAATCACCAAGAAATTGTTTGGGAAGAACATGGTCTTAAAATAAACGCCACTTGGTTCCAGTGTAACAACATGATGCTAGTGGAGTCTATAGCGGGGGCGCCGCTGTCGTTTCACGTGATCCCCTGGGACGCGCCTCGTTCGCAACTGACTCTGCAGGCGCGCTCGCCGCGACACAAGCGAGAGTGGACCTTATTGTTGAAACGAGTGAGTACATTGCTGTGTGAAACTTTTTCTGTTTTAATTTTTTTAATGGCTTTGTCGTTGAGATTTGTAAAACTTCAACAGTCTGATGTTAGTCAACAAACATTCACATCACACACAATAACAACTTGAACAAGAAACACGAATTATCCTTGGGGAGAAAACTTGTGTTCCCGCCGGGAATCGAACCCGATACCCTAGATTAGAAGGCGAATGCTCTACCAACTTAACAACGGGCAGTTAAAAATAAAAAATTTTAGGGAATTATATTATAATAATATTTTAGGGAATTATTAATTTATTTGTTTAATATAGCACTGTCACATCACACATGAACGTTTATTCTGTATTCTAAGATTACAGATTACATTTAAAAAAAGTTGATAAACAATCTTAAAACATAAAACGCTACCACATTAAGTTCTTGCGTCGTGTGTGCTGGAAACATTCACATTACACACACAATCACAACCAGAACCAGAAACAAACATTTTCCTTGTGGAGAATACTCGTGCTCCCGCCGGGAATCGAATTCGATACCCATGCTCAAAAGACGAACGCGCACCCGATTACGTTTTCTTACAGTAATTTTTGTTTTTTTTAGGTAATTTTGGAAAACTACAACGCTGTTATCCCTTCCCACGCCCGCCAATTGGTGATGGAACTTGGACAAAACAAAACTGACGGTAAGCATCCTGCAAAGAAAAAAACAAAAACGCTTTCACACTCACAGCCCCTCACTAAGTTCGATGACTTGTGTCGCGGTTGCCGGAAATATTCACATCACACACATAATTACAACCAGAACCAGAAACACAAATTTTCCTTGGGGAGAAAACCAGATACGATACCCCTGCTTAGAAGGCGCAGTTCAATATAAGGTATCATATTTGCTACCTTATTGATTTGAGAGAAGAATACATTGTGTGCAAACAATTATTATAATATGTTATCAACAGGACTGTAATATACTACATTAATAGTTGGAATGTTACCTTCTGTTTCAGACGATATGCTAGCGGAGAAATCGCACAACCTCATAACACAAGCATCAATGAGGAAACAACTCTCCGCACCCGAATACCTAGAGAAACGTAAACTCGATCGTGAGCGAAGAAAGTCATTCGAAAACGGCATCCGAGGACGACTAAAGAAAACCAGAAAATACACTGTCACCACCTCAAGATCTGAAGGAAATCATGACTGCGACTGCACTCAAGTCTCAGCTGAAAAAGGAATAGACTACACCTGTGAAAACTGCTACGTAGATATCTGCTCCGACTGCGACACCGACCTTAATAAAGATAAAACAGAAGACAAATGTGGCTGCAGACGTGATGACAAAGAACTAACAGGAGACAAGTGTCCAGAATGCGACAGAGCCTTACATTATATAGATGCGGGTAGTGCTGAACACTTAGATAGAAAACCAGGCTCCTGCAAATGCTCAGACTTCCAATCTTCACAAGAAAGTTTTAACAAAGAATTCGGGAGGGCTTTAAACAAAACAAGGGGATATCATTCCTCTGATAATATTGTTACCTACTCGGAAAATACTAAAAGTAAAGAAGATTTGAGCGATACAAATAATTCTATGTCGAGTGTTAGAAATATTCCGAAGACATGTTTGAAATGCGCTCAGATCAAGGAAAATATTGTTATCACTGATACGATCCTAACAAGGCAATCCAGATGTAATGAGGTCGATCGACATAAAACCGAATCTTTAAGATCAAAGTCTAAAGATGATCCACAAAGATCAAAATTATCCAAAATTGGCACTTGGAGAAGAAAGTCCGAACCAGGCTTACAACAAAATTCTGTTGGTGCATTAGCAAAGAGATCTCAAGACAGTGATAGTGAAAGAAATGATAACAGAGGTTGTGAAAAGATAGAATTTGAATGTCGAAACTGTGGATCAAATAAAATAACAAGAAAAGTGAGATCGAATGATGGCACAATCATTTCTGATCCTGAACTGGACAGTCAAAAGCGAGGAGTAAATGCACTGAAATCCAATTTAGAAATTAGAATGTACAACACTAAAAATATACCAAAGAAAATATCCAAGATAAAAAAGAACAGAGCTAAAGGACTGCGTCTCGGCTCCGATACTACAGCTAAGTTTTATGCAGACTTTTCTACAGACGTTTCAACAGAAAACATTTTGCACATATCAGAATCTAATGACAGCCTAAACGTTGATAAACCTAAAGAAATACAAAAACCAGTACCGGAAACCATTAGTAAAGACGAAGACATAGATGAAGAAACTTATAAAAAGCTTATAGAAAAGACGGATTCTTTCAAAAAGAACGAATTAGAAAAAGTAAAGTATTTAAATAAACAAAAAGTAATAAATGAAGGTTCGGAAGCGGAAGATAAATCTTGCGAGTCGGAAAATAAGCCGGATGAAGCTGAAAGCTGTGAAGTCGCAGAACAACCACTAGAACAAATAATATCACAGTTGCTTTTGCAAAATAGAGAATTCCAGAAATTGGTGAAGAAACAACAACTTCGAAATAGTGCACAAAGACGACACCAGAGACTGATGAAGTCGCATTCTAACCCAGAACACGTGATTATAGCAAAAAACTTAGATGGTAAACTAAAACCAAAATACTTTAGGCAAAGCTCTGAAAATCTTGGCATAAAAACTGTAGAAGATGAAATGACTGAAAAAACCCAGGATGATGCATCTGTTTCGTCAGCTATAGAAGAAGATCATATTTACGAAACTTTAAGATTTGAAAGTAGAGCTGACGAAAGCCTTCACAATTTGGATAGTAAAAGCAAAGTAATACAGCACTCTCATATTACTAGACCTAAAAGATTGCCATCTCCACCAAATCCTCCCGATGTGATAGTTGAAACTCCTAAAGGACAAGGCCCTGAGTCAGACTATGTATATCTTTCATTTGACCAACTTAATAAAATACAAGATACGGAAGGTATTTACGATGTACCAGTGAAGTCTCCACAAAAGGTTGAGCCGAAATCCGAAGTAGAATATTATGTACATATGGAAAATCAAGGCTTAGTTAAGGGCCCTGAAAATGATAATAACATTTATGACAGTCTTGTAGAAATTTGTCGACGAAAAAAAGAGGTACCTAACACATTGCCTTCAGATTACTTGCCTATGAGTCCTGATCAGCAGAGCCCTAATACCCCTGAAATATGGCTGAGCCGCCAAAAAGAACATTTTAATGTTTCCCGCGATAGAAAATCAGGATCCCTGCCAAGAAGCTTTCAAGTAGTGACTAGTAGTACTGAAGACAACAGCCTCACCACATTTAAATGTCAACCTAACAGCAATAACAAAACATATTTAAACAGAGATGGGAAAGTAAAGAATTCAGATAGGCCTTACACAATTGCATCAGATCAAAGTGAAATAAGCTATGATGATGTAGAAAATTACATAAACGACAGTGACATGCTCAAATTCAACAAAAGCTCTAAGTCAGAGACTGATTACGCTCAAAATATTAGTCAGTCTACGCTAGAACTTGAAGAAGAAATTGATCGATGTTACAAGAACAATTTCGAAAGCACTAATAACTTAGATAAGAATAAAAATGAAACTCTTCTAACAGTATCACAGCCGAATTTAAACACATCGATGACGTCATCTTGTGAAATTATACCTGACCAAATAGATGAGAAGCCCGTTGATGTCGAAGTAATACACCCTGAGCACAAAATCTATAAACCGACTAGTAACATGCTTTCCTTAAAAAATGTTCTGAGCAGATTTAAAAATCGTTCTCCAAACAAAAACGAGGAATCTGAAATAAATGCCAACGATCATAGTAGTCCTGACAGTGCTAAAACAGATTTAAAAAGTCCTACAAATGAGAAAAGATCTGGATTGAATCCCAGAAGTTACTCAAAGAATTTACTGCAACGATTTAGAAGTATAATTGGCGATGAACATTCAGACACTAACGAAAACAGATCGCAATCTCCAATAAAAACACAACACTCCGTCGACGATACACAAAACAATTTATTAAAGAGTGAAATCAAAGTAGTGATTACCTCAACTGATGCAAGTCCTACAACTTCTACTATTGTTTATGCAGTTAACAACGATTTGCTAAGCAAAAGCGTTTGCGAACATAGTTCCATGTCCGAAAGCCAAATTGAGAAGAATAATATCGAAATTTTGTCGATTAGCTGTGATAATATCACACAACAGAAAGATGGTATTCGACCGACATACGAAAAAAGTGTCAGTATGGTTACCAATATGTCAAATTCAAGTGGTTCACCGGCAAAAACAAATAATAATTCTCTTAAAAATATTAATAAACTGCCGATTTACATGCAAGGTAGCAAACATCTTGGAGCTAGAATAGCTCAATCCGATTATGTAGATCCTACGACACTGAAAAACGAAAAATCCGCTCTGAAAAATGTTAATGTACTTATAAATAAAAATTCTGTAAGACCAGATAGTTTATTCTCTAACTCCTCGTTTGTTACATCATCCAGCGAAGGAACTTACCTTGAGTGTCAGAGAACAAATCAATCCAATCAACTCGAAGGAATACAAAAGACTACAGCAACTTCGACGTCAATTAATAATTTGGATGAGAGTTTCTACGAGAAGTCAATTGAAAAGCTTGAACAAGTAACAGATGAAGATGTATTTAGAGATTCAGCCGTTTATTCTGATCAAGAAGATGGAGATGATGCTAAGATAGAGACAAATGGTAAAATAATTAACAAATCTGTCGCAAAAGTTGATAACTTAAAGCATAGATCTTCCTTTAAAAGTTATGTTACTTCAACTACCACCGTTAGTGAGAAGACTAATACGCAGACTAGAATGTCTACCACTACTAATAAAGCTCATGTAGAAAATGCGAATACTCTTAATAATAAAAAGACTGATATAAACGAAAAGATTAAAACTAAGGTAGCACCTCCAGTGCCAGTTAAACCCAAAATAAGCCACATACCAACCACTTCCTTCCAGTCTAATAAAGTTACTACTAGAAATAGTTTTACATCTAAAACAGTAGAAAAGTCTTCGTCTAGCGAATCAGTGAACACTAGAACTATCAAAAGAAATACTAATTTAAAATCAACTGTTCTAAGATCCGAGTCAACACCAATTGGAACAAAACCTCTGGAAGATAAGATAAATGAACAAAATAAATCTACAAAGGCTGAAGTAAAGGAAGATAAAGAAGCAACTGAATCTTCTACAAATAAATTTAATTCTAAATCTCAAAGTAACATTCAAATTAAAAGACTGAGCTTTGAAAGAGCGAGTCTCGATTCAGTAACGAGAAAAATCAAAACAAGCGAAGTCAAGAGAGCATCAAACGAAACACCGAAAATCACAACGAAGTCTGTGTTTGAAAGGAGAATGGAGATAGAATCGATGTCAAAAAGTCAAATAACAAAACAGACTCAAATTAAAAAACCTTCGCAGTTTGAAAAGCCGAAATCTGTAACAACGAAAGTAGCATCTTTCGAGAGGAGCGTAAGCGATACTGGAAGAAGCGAGACATCCAGAAGCGAATTCGAAAGAAGTGAAATTGGCAAACGTGAAGTCAGAAGCACAAGTATAACTCCCAGCAGCAGCACAGAACGAGCCAACATTCCCTCCAACAGAAGCAGTATTAATCAAGATCACGACGACCAGAAAAGCAGCTGGGTGAAGCAAGTCGTCAATAAATTCCAATAATCTTTTACAAGTGATACTATTGCATTTATAAACCTTTACTTAAACTTTTTAAGGACAACTTGACTTAGATTTGATTGGGAAGTTAGAGCTATATTATATTTTTCTATTTGTGCAGTTTTTAGATCAACAGTGAGGTCTGTTTTGGTGTTTCTTAAATATCTTGTTATATTGATTTCTTATTAAGTTGGTTAAAGAACAGACACGTTAGTGTTACTGGATCTTACAATTAATTAGCTTATGTTTAGCAGAGTCAGAGAATAACTGATTAATCAGTTTCTATAGTTAGTTATTATAGCAATAACTACTTATTTAGTTACTATAGCAATAACTACTTATTTCGTTATTATAGCAATAAATAGCTATAAGGTTATTATAGCAATAACTAGTTATTTCGTTATTATAGCAATAACTAGTTATTTCGTTTTTATAACAATAACTAGTTATTCGGTTTTTATAACAATACCTAGTTATTTGGTTATTATAGCAATAACTAGTTATTTAGTTATTATAGCAATAAATAGTTATTTAGTTATTATAACAATAAGTAGTTATTTAGTTATTATAGCAATAACTACTTATTTAGTTATTATAGCTATATCTAGTTATTATAGCAATAAGTAGTTATTATTATAAGATCGTTACCAACATGCAGATGCAAAAATAAATAAATTTCCGAAGACTCACACCAGAACAGACTTCTTAAAATGTCTAGTTTATAAATTCCAACAAATTCTGTATGTAGACACAACTGATTCTTGCTACTCCAAATCCAAGTGTTCCTTTCTAACGATTTATGACACTCCGATTTGCAACTGAGCAGGGACAAATTTCAAGAGGATAACGGGTATAGATGCATCGTTCGCTTGTGCCTACTTTAAGTTCTAACCAAACGGCTCCAATTCGTACCTTATTCTAACTTTCCAATTGCTAGACTTTATGAAATTAAACTGTATTTTTATACACCTCAATATAACAAATCCATCAATTTGTACTAACATAGATTCTAAGTATTTTTAATTATATTGTTAATCAATTTGTAAATAATTTCTAGTGATCTATCAAATATCTCGTGCCATAGCCTTAAATGTACTGGCATGTATTAGCACAAATATTAGGGTTCTCTCATGTATATAGTCACTTTAAAGCTATTTTTTTTTCATAATAATTATAAGTGCCATTGCTAACCTATTCGAAAATACATTTTTTTTTATAATTTTCGTGCAATCGAATTAAATTGATCTACTTAAAAGTATTTATTTTATGTTAGTATAAGATTTTGTTTTTAACTACTAACACCAAAAAGTAGATTGTTTTAGTATTATTTTTGATTTTTACTAATAAATTGTCGTATTATTTTATTTTTTGTTTTATTTTGAGTTTTTGATCATGTTCATTTGTCTCTGAATTTGAAATTTAATGGCAATAGTAAGGCCAAATCAATAGAACTTTATAGCGCTGTGGCTTGTAGTAGTAAATTTAAGTTGCCAAACCTAACTTGGCCCGCGGGAAAGAGTGGAACTAACGCTGCTTCGAAGTATAATGACACGTTTGCTTACAAGCAGCGCCCCTGCCATGTGTCTACTTAGCTTTGGAGAACGATCTAAAACTTTACATGGCGCGCGGGAAAGTGTGGAACTAACGCCGCTTCGAAGTAAAATGACACGTTTGCTTACGAGCAGCGCCCTCACTACATGTCTACTTAGCTTGGGAGAACGATCGACAAATCTTACATGGCGCGCGGGAAATTGTGGAACTAATGCCGCTTGAAAGTAAATTGACACGTTTTCTTACAAGCAGCGCCCCTACCATATGTCTACTTAGCTTGAGAGAACTATCGACAAACCTTACTTGGAGCGCGGAAAAATGTAGAACTAACACTGCTTCCTAATAAAAGGACATCTTTGTTTACAAGTAGCGCCCCCGCTATGCGTCGACTTAGGTTGGGAGAACTGCATATCGGTCTGTATTTTATTAAGCTATTGCATAGCTTCTATCGCGGGCCTTGAGCGTGGAGACCGAATCCAGAAATTCCGTTACGAAATTAACCTAACGCCCCCCACTCCGACCGGCACAGCGGTGATACTTTTTAGTTATGCCATCTATCGATGAATAGCAGCAGAACTTTTAATGACTTTTTTGAAATATTACGCTTGTCTCTTTAGTTCAGCAACTCGCCTCTAGGTGGCAGGAAAAAAAATACTGCACAAATAAAATAAATAAATAATTATAATTGCATAAGTTGATAAAAAATGCTATGCAATAGCTTTGCCGCGGCAGTCCCCGAGTGCCACACGTCTTTTTTTTTTTTACTTGTTGTTCCCCGCGAAATCGCCCGCGTGAATTAAAATTTAAAAAACCAATCCGTTCTAGAAATATTAACACCCGTTGAGTAAAATCGCAAAATTATTTCATTCATTTTGTAATGTTAGTACTCTTGCGGAGTCCGTCTAGCAGTATCTTGCCTGATAGTAAGCGTCACGCTTACTTATTGTAATAAACAAGGGTGACGAAAGAATTGCTTTGCCGCGCAGGATTTTGACCTAAATTCAAGACTCTGTGTGGAACTACAGTTCAGTACACATAGTCTTGAATTTAGGTCGTAATCTTGCGCGGCAAAGCGGCGTTCGTCACCTCTTCAGATAATAAATGTAATCTCATTAAGTCCTGTAATTACACTAGAAACTTTGCTCTTCAATCCTGCATACAGTAATGTTTACACACTACTTGTTGACGGTTGAATGTCTGTGGTGCAATAGTATGGTACTGCCCCAGGCTGACTCTGAAAAAGAGAAATAAAGAAAAAATAGTTTTTTTTTTTATAGAGAAACAAATAAAGCAAATGAAACGCTTACTATAGGAATACGTTCGTCTGTCTGTCAGTCTTTATTTTTTTTAAGTAGGTACTCTAAGTCTTTCTTTTAGTTTGCCGTATAAGGGGGCATCTATGACAAAAACGTTTGAGAAAATTGCTTAAAACTTTTCTTTTTCATTATAATTGTTTAATTAATGTATTTGTTGTTTAATAAGAGGATATAATGGATAATATGTGCAAGTTTCAGCTTTAAATATTTTGCAGTTTTTGAGATGCCAAATTGTTATTTTCGAACATAGTTTTTTTTTAATGTTTCGTACTCTACTTGTAAAGTTCTTTTCAACGACAACAAACATGTGCTGCATATTAAAAAAAAAATGCCAGTAATCATTTTTGGTTTAGGGTCATAGTTTTACATACTCCCTGAGAATTTGAAGCTATTCGCTTGTATGGTTTAGACGCTAGATGCCTCTGACAGACGGATGGACGGACAAAGAGTTGAACCTCCCAAATTAACTTAGAGATCTCGCTTCCGTAGATCAAAAACGACATATAAAAAATTAATAGGTTTCAAATTAATATCTTATTTCTGTAAAACGAGAATAAGAAGAATAAAAATTGCATTTATTGTAAAACTGTGTACAAATATAGTTCTTACAAAATAAAAATGCCAACAGCTTTGTTTATTTCGAACATACAATAATAAAGATGTAATAGGTATTTAGGTATTTACGATTGCATAGTTAGGGTTTTGCTTGAAGCTTGAATAAGTAGGAGTCACAATCACAAGACTGTCTGCTTTGGGAATTTTGATTTGCACTTATGCATATTATACCTATGTATTTCTTCTTTTAAGTTATTATTGAAAAATGTTCAAAATCGTTGTGAAATGAGTAACATTGTACCTAACACCTACGCTGTTTTAGTCTAATCAATTTTAATTACTAGATATTGATAACTGTAATCGATCATTATTTTTGTAACTAATATCTTAGTACTTTTTTATATGAATATATTGTTATTTCAGTATATTTACGATCTTTACATTTCCCTTGAATTTACTCTTGTTACACTAATATGATAAGTATGAATGTTTTCGTGTGTATGTGTGTGAAAGAGAGAGAGAGAATAAGATACACAAGGTACACAAGAGATACAGTAAGTAAAGTACAGTAAGTAAGATAAGATATGACCGGTATTTTATCGGATACATTTCGGAGAATGTGCCAAGGAATTACACGATCTAGTTCCCCCATCCCATTCTATCATCGAACTAGCAGGCAAACTACTTATCGACACCGGTATATGGTAGATATTCCACAAATGCGAACAAAGCGTTTTGCTTCTACATTTATTATGCGAACCGCAAAGGAATGGAACACCTTACCTGAGTCGGTGTTTCCTGATGAGTACAATATGGGAGTCTTTAAGTCGCGAGTGAATAGGTATCTTCTAGGCAACTTTGCTCCATCGTCGACCACATCATCGCTAACCATCAGGTGAGATAGTGGTCAAACGCTTGTCTATATTGAATAAAAAAAAAAAAAATCACCACTCAAATATCTCTCCTATAAGTCTCCTATATTTCACCCATACCCCTTCCATATATCTCTCAAAATCAAAATAGTTTATCCACATGGGCCCCAAAGAGGCACTCATGAAAGTTATTGACAATACTGCCAGATTCGCAAAATTATAGCCTACATACATACATGTCTCACATATCTATGCCACATCTCTCCCATACCTTTTCCACATCCGTCCCATATCTCTCCCATATCTCACTTCTTTCTTATATCTCCTCTATACTAGTAGTTCGCGCCGAACTGAGATCTCGCGCCTACATTTTGCCCCATAGATAACTTTTGATGGTTAATTGCTTATAACTTGTTTTCTGTATGAAAATTGTTTGATTTTTGTATTTGTTGTTCAAGTACAGGATATAACGGATATTATACGTAAGTTTTAGCGTTCAGTGTGAAGCCGTTTTTGAGATAGACCCCGGGACAAAATAGGTCTAAAAACAGTGACTTTGGTGGCCTGCCAAATCATTATTTTCCAACATAGAATTATTTAAAAAAAACCGATTTTGTACTATACTTGTTAAGCCCCTCTCAACCATACCCCACATGGCTAGATAAAAAATATTAAATATTTTGCTCCCCACTTACATGTATGGGAGCCCCCCTTATTTTAAATGTAATTTCTGGCTTAAGGCCGTAGTTTTACATATTCTATGAGAATTTTAAGTCATTCGCTTATATGGTTTAGACGATAGATGCCTCTGACAGATGGACGGACGGACAAAGTGCTGAACAACCAAGTCAACTTAGAGATCTCGCTTCACTCGATCAATTATTATCTCATCTCTATCATAAATCTCCCATATCCCTCCTCTATCTCCCCATAAATCTCTACCGTATCAAAACCGTATCTACCGTGACAAAAAAAAAAGCTGTTAGAGTTTATAGTATGCATCTGTGTGTATCTGTATTATAATATGTTGTATATATGTATTTATATTATAAACATATGTATTCATAAGTATTGCCTTATAGAATTTATTTAGTTCAAGTATGTATAAATATACCTTACTTTATATTTATATATATATATTTTTTCCTAAACCTATATTTACGCCCCCGTTTCACCGAATTATTTGTAATCTTCTCTATCTAAAGGTTGTCTGGAAGAGATCGCTTTTAGCGATAAGACCGCCGATTGTACACTATAATTTAAGTTTTGTTATTTTTAGTGATTTATGTAAGGTGTGACAATAAAGCGTTATCTATCTATCTATCTATCTGTGTGTCTATGTGTGGCATCATAGCTTGCAAAGGATGGTAAACATTTTTTTTATGCTCGATTAGCAAGCATTTGACCACTATCTCACCTTATGGAAAGGGATGATGCGGCCGAAGATGTAGCATGCTTGCCTAGAAGATACCTATTCTCTCTTGTCTTTAAGATTCCCAGATTATACCGTTCAGGGAACAAAGACGAAGGCAATGAGTTCGATTTCCTCGCAGTACGGATGATAAACGTAGAAGTTATTTTCACGAAAAAAGGGTAGGAAGGGGAAAATAATAGAAGGGATGATTTCAGCATTGCGTGCAAGCGTTTATCGGTGTACAGTAGTTGTTCAAGGTAATTACCAAAGGAAAAATACAAACAAACCCATTCACACTCACAGCCCCACACTAAGTTCAATGACTTATAACCGTGGTTGCCGAAAACATTTACATACAACACACACACAATCACACCACGACCAGCACAAACGTCCCTTAGGAAAGAAAATGTTGCTCCTGCCGGGAATCGAACCCAGGGCCCACGTCATAGAGAGCAGAGACCTGCTGACTGCGCCACCTGGGTCATCATATAGTTAAATAGTGGCAAAATCAAAAATTTTGACCGCGCTCCGGCGCTCTATCTGGAGAACGGCTGCACTGATTTTTACCAAACACAGCTCTGGGTATAGGCCTTTCTCTAATTCTGCCATTTTCCTTAGACCTGCCAGTCTTGTCTAGGTTCGACCCGACCCATCTTGCCGCTGGACGTCCAACGCTACGTTTGCCTTGTCATACATACCTACGGTGCTAAAATCATAACCCTTCTTTTACTTCGCCGTATTCTGAATTGTAAATGACCTAACACATGCCTACACTATAACACGTATAAAATAATATGTTTAATGTTTTTTATACCTTTATAATGTAAATGGCTTAAAAAATTACCTACTATAACACGTATAAAATTATGTTTAATGTTTATACCTTTGTATAGTAAATGGCTTAACACTTGCCTACTATACCACGTATAAAATAATATGTTTAATGTTTATACCTCTGAATAGTAAATGGCTGAAAACTTGTCTACTATAACACGTATAAAATAATATGTTTAATGTTTATACCTCTGAATAGTAAATGACTTAAAACTTGCCTACTATAACACGTATAAAATATAAAATAATATGTTTAATGTTTATACCTCTGTATAGAATATGACTTAAAACTTGCCTACTATAACACGTATAAAATAATATGTTTAATGTTTATACCTCTGTATAAAATATGACTTAAAACTTGCCTACTATAACACGTATAAAATAATATGTTTAATTTTTATACCTCTGAATAGTAAATGACTTAAAAATTACCTACTATAACACGTATAAAATAATATGTTTAATGTTTATACCTCTGAATAGTAAATGACTTAAAACTTACCTACTATAACACGTATAAAATAATATGTTTAATGTTTATACCTCTGAATAGTAAATGACTTAAAACTTGCCTACTATAATACTCATAAAATAATATGTTTAATGTTTATACCTCTCAATAGTAAATGACTTAAAACTTGTCTACTATAACACGTATAAAATAATATGTTTAATGTTTATACCTCTGAATAGTAAATGGCTGAAAACTTGTCTACAATAACACGTATAAAATAATACAAACAAACAAACAAACGCATTCACACTCACAGCCCCACACTAAGTTCAAAGACTTGTATCGTGGGTGCCGGAAACATTCACATCACACACACATTACACCCAGAACCAGAAGCACAAATATCCCTTGAGAAGGAATTTGTGCTCCTGCCGGGAATCGAACCTAGGACCCACGGCGCAGAGGGCGGACACCTGTCCACTGCGCCAACTGGGTCGTCTATGGTCGTCGTATATGTTTAATGTTTATACCTCTGTATAGAAAATGACTTAAAACTTGCCTTCTATAACACGTATAAAATGATTTGTTTAATGTTTATACTTCTTAATTAATAGTAAATGGCTGAAAACTTGCCTACTGTAAACTAACTCTGGTACAAAATAAATTAGAACTATTTCAAAGCTTTAAAAACTTTATTAGACTCCATTATTCCACGCTGCATTTAGATACAATAAACAATTTTCTGTACCCAAAAACCATTGCCCTTTTCACAATAGATAACATCAAAACAGAACCGTTTTCTTGGATAAAAGAACACGAAGACAGGATGGGTCGTAATGGGGGTAGTCACGCAAGGTACCGCCATCTACGGGAAAATAGGTAGGTGTCTTATATGTATAAGTATGGATAGTTTGGTACAGACTGTGAGGGTATGGAGTATTGATTTTATTGCAAAACTGTAGCTTGTCCGTACAATTAAATTAAATGTAAAATATAGTAAAAATATATTTTAGGCATAATCTAATTTAAAACATAATTATCGGAGAAGCCACTGGCTCCAGAAACACAGTTTTTAACTAGTTCAGGAGCCTATGGATTCAACATTAACGATGTACTTACTAATTATTTCAATAAAGTTATTTGTATTTAGTTTAGCTCATAACTAAACACATGTTTTATGATAATAGTGGATAAAAAACCTTTAATAATGTTATTTGCTTAGGAACTGATCCTTCGCTTAGTTGGGTGAGCATTCGCCTTCGGGGTATCGGGTTCGATTTCCGGCGATAAATAAATATTAATTCCCAAAAAAAAGAAAATGTTTCTGGTTCTGGTTGTATGCTAGACAAATCCATGAAAATAATCAGTGGATTTTAGTTTTTTAAATTTAAGTATAACCTACTAATATTATAAATCCGAAAGTGTGTAAGTGTGGAAGTATGTTTGTTCCCTCTTCACGCTTTAACGGCTGAACGGATTTAGATGAAATTTGGAGTGTACATAGCTTATGCCCAGGATTAACACATGATCACTAGTCTTTGAAAATAAACATATTTTTTTTTAATAATAAGAGGCTACAGCCAGCAGCAAGTAATCAGTCGGAATAGAAACAAGTCCGATATACGATTGTTCGAATCGATGCGACGTCGATACAGTCATACGGTTAAAAGTTCAGTCGATTCGATGGTTCATAAGAAAATCAAAAATTGTTCGATTTTCGACGTCGATGCAAAGTTATTCGATGCCCGGAATAGACCTCCTGAAGTATCTACATAATACGGTAGCTTATTGATTATGTGGACTTGCACTACGGAAGGAATATGAAAGGTATTACCTTCCAATCGTGTCTAATAAAGTTTGATTTACTGGCGATGCTTGCGTGGCAGTAATGTCAGCCAGTGAGCCTTCGATGGTAAGTTGTCTTGGGCTTAGACACGCGAGATACTGCCTGGCGCGTGGGTGAGGAGGTTGCCTATCTTACAGTAGAAGTCAATTAGTTTCTTAAGGTGTAAAAATTAAAAAAAAACAAACGCATTCATACTCACAGCTCCACACTAAGTTCAAAGACTTGTATCGTGGGTGCCGGAAACATTCACATCACACACACACATTACACCCAGAACCAGAAGCACAAATATCCCTTGGGAAGGAATTTGTGCTCCTGCCGGGAATCTAACCCAGGACTTACGGCACAGAGGGCGGACACTTGTCCACGGCGCCAATTGGGTCGTCAAAAATGAACTGCCCGTTGGTTTAGTTAGGTGAGCGTTCGCCTTCTAAGCAGGGGTTCGAGTCCCGGCGGGAATACAAGTTTTCTCCCCAAGGAAAATTTGTGTTTCTGGTTCTAGTTGTGATTGTGTGTGATGCTGAGTGTTTCCGGCACCCACGACACAAGTCATAGAACTTAGTTAGGGTAGAGTAAAAGCGTTTAAATTTACGTTTAAAAGAAAGAAAAAATATCTAAGTATGGCTTGAGGCTGGGATTGAACCCTACGTCCCCATAAGACGTTAATAATAAGGAAAGGATAATTTCATCGCTAAAGGCGGTCCAATCCCCGTCTGAGAGCGATAATTTATCCTTTCTAAATTTATTATACTTTAGTACGGCCTAGCATAGCTATTGGTATAAAAACAAAAACCATAAACAACAAACTAAGTGAGTAAACTTATACATTACTTTTGCTTTTTTCTATTTTCTCTATTGCGCATATCTTACCCGGGCCACCGGAGTCTTTTAGTCCAACCTCCTTGACTAAGTTGTCCTGAAGAAAACAAATTCGTTAGAGCGGCACCGATACACAATTTCCTACGCACGTGCGAGCGAGACGAAACACAGGAAACAGCAAAAAGTTATATTCCAAATTCATTCCTTCTAACGTCTATTGGCTGAATACGCGTCGCGATGCGTTCCAAAATTTCATTCTATTTTTGAATTGTATAAATTTCAAATTGATTCGCGTGTCTCTTGTAGAATTACGGCCAGCATTCGTAATAAATTTGGCATAGATTTTGGCGGGAATTCATAAGTGGGTGATAAATAGTGATGGGATCTACGAGTTATTTGGCGAAACCGAAAGCCGGATATAGAGCAAAAAGTGGATCAAGTGCCGGGTCAGATAAGGAAATGAATGGCAAGCTGAAGAGGACCAAGATAAGGTACTCTAATTAGTTATTTATCCTCAAATTGTATTAATACAAATGTTAAATGTATTTTGACAACTTTGATTTTTGTTCATAGATTTAAAATATTTGACTAAACAGGTTTGTTGCATTGCCGCCAAGTACAAATGCCGCAAAGAGAATGTAATAAGTTATCATTTGTGACAACTTATTTTATATTCACGGAGTTCAAATATATTCCTTTAAAGATTGTGTTTTTATTCCAAACTTTTTTATCGTCTTATGTTGAACTTGAACTGCCCGTTGGCTCAGTTGGGTGAGCGTTCGCTTTCTAAGCAGGGGTATCGGGTTCGATTCCCGGCGGAAACACAAATTTTCTCCCCAAGGAAAATTTGTGTTTCTGGTTCTGGTTATGATTGTGTGTGTGATGTGAATGTTTCCGGCACCCACGACACAATTCTTCGAACTTAGTGTGGGGCTGTGAGTGTGTAAGCGTTTATGTTTATGTTAATATATTTTTTTGTTTCTATTAAATTTTTTAAGTAGAGTTTTGGCGCGTAAGTAATTTTATTTTTGTCGATTTTGTATTATTTTCCTAAACATGTGATTCTTCGAGTGTTAATGTGAAATAATGGTGGATTATTAACCGTTTATAGTTAGTGAACATGTATGAGTGTAGGCTATTCATACCAAGTAGAAAAAAGAGATTTTTCGTTTTAATTAAAAATCTCCAATAGAAGTTTTAATCAAGTTTCTACCATTTAGTAATAACTAGGGTATGACTTGACTATGACTGGACCACGACTAGTGCTGCCAGGTCCAGTTTATCAGAATTCCGGGCGGTAGGTAAATAAAATCAAAATTTGGGTTTTAA
Organism: Lomographa bimaculata; assembly: GCA_948107665.1. NCBI lineage: Eukaryota > Metazoa > Arthropoda > Insecta > Lepidoptera > Geometridae > Lomographa > Lomographa bimaculata. Next base: position 7,335,406 of record OX403610.1, on the reverse strand, counting down.
AATCGATACAGCTTAAAAAAATGTTTTTTTACATACAAGTTTTATGTTTCAGCTAAAAAATGGTTGTCTGTAAAGTCGGTTTACGGACCATAATTTTACGTGATAAAGTCGTAAGTCGAACGCTTAGGTCGATCGTGCCTCTCTATCGCTTGTTCCGCGCTCTCGCTTGCACGCTCAGGCTCAGGCGGAACGTGACGCTTTTTCGTGCGTGCAGCCGGTGTTCATCGATTTATAAGACGTCATCACGTCAAAAAATGGTTTGTCTACTTACACGTTTAATGTTTTTATGTCTATATTCCTGTCTAAAAAAATGCACAAAAGTACCATTTAATTGATGGCTCCGTAAAACATTTTTTTTATTAATAGTAGCTTCGAGCGGTTAAATACACGCGAAGGTATTATTAATAGCGCGTAGTTTAAATTGGAGGTTCAATCAAATCGGGAAAATTGGCGTCCCGATCAAGTATAATCGGGACGTGTCCCCAGACCCTTGAAAATCGGGACGTACCGCGTAAATCGGGACGTCTGGCAACGCTAACCATAACTCTCTTACTTGACTTTAACTGTGACTGGTGACTAGGACTAGTTTAATAAAATACATAACTAACTTGAAAAATATGTAGGTATAACTGGACACTGGCTGAATGCACATAGTTTGCGGAGCCGAAATTTAAAAAATAATAATAGTAAAATGTTAAATAACTAGGAGTAAGTTGGGTTTTGCCGCGAAAATCAATATAATAATATGGCGTTTTTGATTTTAAATAATTTTCCAATACCTGTGATTCTTCGAGTGTTAATGTGTCATAATAGTGGATTATTAACTGTTTATACTTAGTAAACGTACATAAGTGTAGGCAAATCATACAAAGTTGAAAAACGTGATTTTCGCATTCGCTCCAAAATTCCAATAGAAGTTCTAGAAAAGTTTCTACCACTTTACTACACATGACTTGACTATGACTGGACCTTGACTCTTTGAGTTATATGCACTATAGGAATCAGGAAAAATAGACGCATTTACTATTTATTTTATTTTACAATATTCCTACACCACCTACTCAATCTTACTTTTTATTTAGACATATCTGCTACAGGTACATATACTAAATAGCAAAGACATTTCTGATGTATATAACTTAATTTTGTCAAAAATATCACTTAGGTACGTCTTTTTTCACACTTATTTGAATAAATAAATGTACTTACACATATGAAAATTAAAACTATCGTGAGTATTACACATAATTGATGTTGTGTACGGCTTGAAACACGCCGAGGCTCAAGCCGCTCGCCTCTGCGTATCGCGCGTCTGACTCATCCTGATGAAGGACATCTAATTTGTCCGAAACTAGTAGACTACAAAGTAAGTCGAAATTTTCGACGTGTTTCAAGCCGTACACAACATCAATTACTTACGCATACTTATAAATACACGAATTCCAAAGAATAGTTTTATTAAACTGTTTTATTCTGTATGCAGAGTGTTTTACTCGGCATACAGAATAAAACAGGTTACAAAATCACGCGATTTAGGAGACATTTTGGTATCACCCCCTTAATAGATAGTGATTATCCTACTAATATTATAAATCCGAAAGTTTGTGTGTAAGTGTGTAAGTATGTTTGTTCCCTCTTCACGCTTAAACGGCTGAACGGATTTGGATGAAATTTGGAATGTACATAGATTATACATAGGATTAACACATAGGCTACTTTTTAACCTGATAATAGCGGGCGAAGCCGCAGGGCACGGCTAGTTATAAAATAAAAGTGAAAAATGTTAGCAATAGCCGCCTTTACCACCTCCATTGAATGTACCAAATCCCGACAACTCTAGGAAGAAAACAAACCCCCACACACAGCCCCACACCAAGTTCAAAGACCTTGGGTGCCGGTAACATCATAAATCTGCTCCTGCCAGGAATTGAACCCAGAGCGTAGAAGGTAAAGATTTACCCACTGCGCCAACAAAGTCGTCAATAAACAAGTCAATATTCTAAAAATATCAATTAACCCGACTGCGTAAAAAGTTAGTGAAGTATTTTGTTTCAAACTTTTTCGTTAATGACCTTATTATGCGATTATATAACTTAATAACAGATTAATTATAAATATTACAAAAACAATTTTATATCGTTATAGATCCTGAATGGTCATTCGAAATGAAAAATGGTAAATAAATCTAAAGATGATTTTCAAATGCCTATTCAAGGATACCCCATTTGACACAGTTCGTTGTATTATATTTAGAATATGGCGTCGGTAGCCGCCATATTGAATTTTGATTATTGTCATGTCTTCAGAGATACCCGCAAAATCAAGACCAATCGATTGACCTAAGAAACATCAAAGGCCCACGCGATTGGTCTCTAGAACGCCACAAGGGAACAAACATACATACATAGACTGTCAACACATTAGACAAACCCTCCTTTCGCGTAGTCGGGTAAAAATGACCAACGTTTCTAATAGAAAATTTAATTGAAAAAGTTTTTCATGGTATCTGTAAAAATCTTCTAACTGTAACCTATACCTATATTTGATTTTACATTTATATTAAATGTGTGTTTTTTATGCTACTTAATTAGCTTATCAGTGAAAACTTTTAATTTATTTTAATTTTATTTGTGACAGGCTAGTGTTTGACTACTATCTCACCTGATGGTAAGTGACGATGTTATCGAAGCTGGTAAACACACTAGACCTGGAATACGCAGGCTCTCAAGGATAACTGCCGGAACACCGTATTTGGCTTGGCGGCAGACTTTCAACTTGATGGTGGTAAGCTACTTTGGTAGCAAGCCAGGCGAGCAACTCACAGAATGCTCTACCACCTCTATAGACTAATCTAATTGGCCTGAGTTTTATAGATATTTATTATTTCATGTACTTAGCTGTTAGTTTTCCAAATAATAAAAAATAAAATAAGTATTGGAAGAGATAGAGACCAATGAAACCCTTCATAGACTTATTTATTTAAGACTAGCTGTGCCCCGCGGCTTCGCCCGCTATTATCAAGTTAATAAATAGCCTATGTGTTAATCCTAGGTATAATCTATGTACATTCCAAATTTCATCCAAATCCATTCAGCCGTTAAAGCGTGAAGAGGGAACAAACATACTTACAAATTTACACACAAACTTTCGGATTTATAATATTAGTAGGATACACCAATAGTATATACATTATTACACTGACATAACATTTTATAAGGCTATGACAGATGTCATAGCATATGTTCGGATACATATACCTTTCACAGGTGATTACAACATCCATCGATTTGTAAATGGTTAGACGGAAAAATAAATAAAATAATAGTTAATATTAAAAAGGGTAGTTGATTAACTTAGAAAAATTTGTAGGTAGGTACATATATATCAGTATATAGATTGTATCTATTCAGCAGTTACTAGAATTTATTTGCATTTAGAACTACACAAATAAAGTAAAGCAAAAATGCAGCAGAAGTTATGATAACCAAATTATTTTATTAGCCGATAACATTCGAGTTTTACATGCAGACTCAACGCAGACTAGACTTAACTTCGCTAGAAGCAATAATCTATTTCATATTTATAATATTCAATCGTTTGATGCAAAAATTATGTTAGACTAGCCGTGCCCCGCGGCTTCGCCCGCTATTATCAAGTTAAAGAGTAGCATATGTGTTAATCCTAGGTATAATCTATGTACATTCCAAATTTCATCCAAATCCGTTCAGCCATTAAAGCGTGAAGAGGGAACAAACATACTTACACACAAACTTTCGGATTTATAATATTAGTAGGATATTATGTTAGATAGCTCTTAAAAATCAACATTTTGTATTGTCTTAACATTTATGTACCCAGTAAGGGCATAGCAATACGGGTAGAAGCTGGATATATTGTTTTGTAATTATTTAATGTCATACTTATTGATTTATATTTTCAATCCGATTTATTGATTGAAAAAAAATCGTCTAATTCATAACAACGTTATACCATAGGAGATTGAGTTTTGCCGCGTAAGTGAAAAATGGCGTTGTTGATTTTGTATAATTTTCCAAAATCTGTGATTTTTGGAGTGTTCATGTGTAATAATGGTGGATTATTAACCGTTAATACTGAGTAAACGTGCATAAGTGTAGGCAAATCATTCAAAGTTGAAAAACGTGATTTTCGCCTTCTCTCCAAAACTCCAATAGAAGTTCTTGTAAAGGCTCTACCACTTTACACTACTGATATCTGATCTTTTCGTTAACAGGGCATTGAAAAATATAAAAAAAGAACCCACGATAGAAGTGAAATTATTGTATTACAGGGAAACATTTCAATTATTCATCACATTATTTACGCTCACAACTTTTCGTCACACAAAAAGGTTGCGAATAAAAATTTCACAGCCCTCCCATAAAAAGTTTGACTTCGAAAATGTCATAAAAACTTTTCCTACCGTCTGTATTTCAATTGTATTACATAAATTTTCTCTTCAACTATACCCGTTACCAAGGCTTGTTGACATCAACAACTGTTGCCATAGCAACTCCTTTGTGTAATCGATACCAACCTTTTATCCGAAAACACCACTCGACTCAAATTGCCGGCGCAATGCGCAACCCTAGTTCTAATTTCAAAGTTTAACTTTATTCTTAATTCAAAATGTGATTCTAAAATTATTTTTTGCGAAGTGATGAGACGCATAAAATTTCACCGTATACGGATGTCGTAAAAATGACTTATTTTTATTCGAAATATGCGCACAGGAGGCCTACAAAGATGAATGAATACGGATTGAAGAGGGTTCCTGATTATACGGAGTTGGCTTACAAGGAGGCTGTGTCCAAGCTGAGATACTTCTTGTCGGGAAACTACGCGCCCAGTGTAAGTATTAATATGCCCTGTGTTGCTAGCTATACAATATATTTAAATTAAAACAGAGTGGTGCCGATTCTGTTGTCCAGAATTAGACTAAACTAGCCTAAAATTAGTTTTAGTCCTGCTTTAGTCCAAAACCTATTCAGAAAATGCAAGATTAGACTAAAATTAAGTTTGACAGGACTAAGTTAGTTTAGTTACTCTATTTAGTGAAAATGACCAAATTCTTATTCTGATGTACATGTTTTACGTCAAATTAAGACTAAAAATAAAAATTTTTAGCTCAAATTAGTCTGCATGAAAAGGATCTGGATTATTTTTAATGTGATCTTATACTTGAAAGAATAGCGTTTAGGTATTCTTTGACTAAAATTAGTTCATTTTTAGTTTAGTTTAGGTTAGTTCGGTTTATTTTTAGTTTAGTTTAGGTTAGTTCGGTGCTCAACAGAATTAGCACCAGTATGTCGTAAAGACACACGTTAGAATTGAAACTTTTGTATTACGAAGTTTTTATAAAATTAATAGCTGTGCCCCGCGGTTTTACCCGCGTAAGTCCCGGGGTCATTGCGGGATATAAAGCCTACGTGCTAATCCAGATTGTCAAGTCAACTACCTCCATACCAAATTTCATCAAAATTGGTCCAGCCGTTTGAGCGTGAAGAAGTAACAAAAATACAAACACACTCACAAACTTTCACCTTTATAATATTAAGTGTAATTTCAAGCAAGTTCTTACAACATAGATTATACCTACTCGTATAAATATATAAATTATTAATATTGTATTTGACGACCCAGTTGGCGCAGTGGAGTTGTCCGCCCTCTGCGCCGTGGGTCCTGGGTTCGATGCCCGGCAGGAGCACAAATTTCTTCCCAAGGGATATTTGTGCTTCTGGTTCTGGGTGTAATGCGTGTTTGATGTGAATGTTTCCGGCACCCACGATACAAGTCTTTGAACTTAGCGTGGGGCTGTGAGTGTGAATGCGTTTTGTTTGTTTGTGAACAAGGACGAGTCTTCTGTTTCTAATTTGTTAATTAATAATAGATATTTTTAGATAATAAGGTAAAGCGGCTTTGATAACAGTAACATAATTAAATGATAAGATAGCAATGGATTTAGTTCAGTGCCGATCATAATTACCTACTTGGAAACTATACTTATATCGGGTAGCTTTTTTCTAAAAACATATGTTATAATATAATGTGCTTCTGGTTCTGGGTGTAATGTGTGTGTGATGTAAATGTTTCCGGCACCCACGATACAAGTCTTTGAACTTAGTGTGGGGGCTGTGAGTGTGAATGCGTTTGTTTGTTTTTTTTTTTTTTTATATATACGGGATAAAAAATTATTAAAAGACTTCAATCGCAAATATATCCGAAACTTTTAATCAGATCTTGATATATTTATAATGGGACCAACTAGAACATAACGGAGTTCTAAGGTAACATACATAAAATAATTTAAACGTAAGCAAAGCTTAAAAAAATCATACAGTCGAACATAGTACCTCCTCCTTTTTTAAAGTCGGTAAAAAAATACCGAAAAGATAGAAGACGAACTGAGAACGCCCTCCTTTTTAAAATTTGGTTAATTAAACGTTTTCTTTAAAATGATTTTTTTTTAAATAAATGTTTTTTTGGTATACCCGGCAAACATTTGACCACTATCGCACCTAATGGAAATAAATGACCGGGTAGTAAAAAAAAAAGTATGTTTATTGTAATTATTGATGTAGCTTTAATAAACAAAAACAAACAAACACATTCACACTCACAGCCCCAAACTAAGTTCAAAGACTTGTATCGTGGGTGCCGGAAACATTCACATCACACACACACATTACACCCAGAACCAAAAGCACAAATATTCCTTGGGAAGGAATTTGTGCTCCTGCCGGGAATAGAACCCAGAACCCACGGCGCAGAGGGCGAACACCTGTCCACAGCGCCAACTGGTTCGTCAAACATAAAAAAAAACAAACAATGAAACATATTCACTACTATGTGACTAACCGCATAGCTCTACATACACTAGTTTAGATGTTTGTGAATGTCTTCAGCATAAATACGAAATTAGATTTTAATGTTTTTGAAATGTTTGTGATCAATAATGATCTATTCGAACCCATAAAGTGTAAACAAGATCCTATGAAGTGTCCCGGAGATAGAACCAATGAAATTTGATCTATAGTCGTATTTACCGATATTTGAAAATAAATAGAAGTAAGTTGTCGACTACAGAACACTTTAGTCATAGCTTTAATACACAAAAACAAGAAAAAAACAAACAAACGAACATATTCACTTACTATATGACTAACCGCACAGCTCTACATAGACTAGTTTTGATGTTTGTGAATGTCTTCAGCATAAAATGGCATTAGATTTTAATGTTTTTGTAATGTTTGTGATCAATAATGATTCTATTCGAACCCATAAAGTGCATACAAGATCTTATGAAGTGTCCCGGAGATAGAAGCAATGAAATTCGATCTATGGTCGTTTTTACCGATATTTGAAATTATATGGAAGAAAGTTCTCGACTACAGAACACTTTAGTCATAGCTTTAATACACAAAAACAAGAAAAAACAAACAAACGAACATATTCACTCACTATATGACTAACCGCACAGCTCTACATAGACTAGTTTTGATGTTTGTGAATGTATTCAGCATAAATACGAAATTAGATTTGTATGTTTTTGTAATGTTTGTGATCATTAATGATCTATTCGAACCCATAAAGTGCATACACGATCTTATGAAGTGTCCCGGAGATAGAAGCAATGAAATTCGATCTATGGTCGTTTTTACCGATATTTGAAATTACATAGAAGAAACTTCTCGACTACAGAACACTTCAGTCATAGCTTTGATACACAAAAACAAGAAAAAACAAACAAACGAACATATTCACTCACTATGTGTACAACCGCACAGCTTTACATAGACTAGTTTATATGGTTGTGATTGTCTTCAGCATAAATACGAAATTAGATTTCAATGTTTTTGTAATGTTTGTGATCAATAATGATCTATTTGAACCCATAAAGTGTAAACAAGATCTTATGAAGTGTCTTGGAGATAGAATCAATGAAATTCGATCTATGGTCGTTTTTACCGATATTTGAAATTACATAGAAGAAACTTCTCGACTACAGAACACTTCAGTCATAGCTTTAATACACAAAAACAAGAAAAAACAAACAAACGAACATATTCACTCACTATGTGACTAACCGCACAGCTCTACATAGAATAGTTTAGATATTTTGTGAATGTCTTCAGCATAAAATGGCATTCGATTTTAATATTTGTAATGATCTTTTCGAACCCATAAATTGTATACAAGATCTGATGAAGTATCTCGGAGATAGAATTAATGAAATTCGATCTATGGTCGTTTCTTTACCGATTTTTGAAAATAAATAGAAGAAAGTTGTCGACTACAGAACACTTCATGGCCTTGCGATTTTATATCAGCTTAGCTAGCATTAAATTATTATTAAATAGCACTTAAATAAATTTAATTAAAATTACGACCTAGAGCCGCAGTGCCCATGGCCCATGCTGAGGGTCCTGGGTTCGATTCCTGGCAGGAGCACTGCAATTTTCCTTCCCAAGGGACATTATGTGTGTGATATAAGTTTCCGGTACCCACGATACAAGTCTTTGAATAAAGTGGCTGTAACTGTAAATGTACATCATAATACACAAAAGTTAGTTGGATGAAAATGCTACTCTCTTCTCTTCTTCTCTACTCTCTTAGTCTATGTACCAATTTTGATCGTGTTCAATTGACAATTTTCTATCTATCTATCTATATAAATGTATTTATATGTTTGTTTGTAGGTCCGTAGCTACGGTGGTTCAGCATCCATAAAGAACCTCGACGAATCAGATGGTGACCTCGACAAGAAATACAGTCCATATTCTCACACCCTAGCTGAGTACAAGCCGCGGCCTCGACTGACTGCTAAATATACCACGCTCTATGCTGATAGCTTGAACAACAGCTACACGCCTCCACACATTACCAGCGGTAAGTCTCTAAAAGTTTCTAGAAGTCTCTAGAAATATGCTTATTTGTAAAGAGCTACAAACATTCCTTTTTCGATGTTCAATCCAGCCGTAATGACCAGCTACGCACTAAATATTAAGACAATCGAGGAATGGCCTCGATTCTAATGTACACTCACTAAATTAAATTTAAACTATTCCTGTCTTTTACAAAATAGAAACACAAGACAGAGATAGCATACATTTTAGTGCTGTCAAGCTAGTCTATCAATTAAAATATGAACAGCACAAGCAGAAAGGCGCGTGATTTTAGGTAAACACCAATTACATACTCGACTAAGCTTGCATAGATATTTAAGTTCTGACTAACTTGACAGCACTAAAATGTATGCTATCTCTGTCTTGTCTTCCTATTTTGTAAAAGACAGGAATAGTTTAAATTTTATTTAGTGTGTGACATCAGAATCGAGGCCAATCTGCATATCCCAAGTGAACAATACCATGTCTTAAAAAAAATAATTTTACTCTGCGATCAAAATTTATAATAACTTACTTATAGAGCTTAAAGTATTATTTTTTATATGTAAGTGTAAGTTATATGTAATGTATTTTTTATACAAGTACCATTTTAAAAAACGCATTCACAGCCCTTCACTAAGTTCAAAGACTTGTATCGTGGGTGCCGGAAACATTCACATCACACACCCACGACACTCAGAACCAGAAGCACAAATATCCCTTGGATCTCCCAGGAATTTGTGCTCCTGCCGGGGATCGAACCCAGGACCTACGGCGAAGAGGGCGGAGACCTTTCCACTGCGCCAACTGAGTCGTCAACAACTTAAAGAGCTGGCTAATTTCTAAAGTATTTTATAACTAGCTGACCCGCCCGGCGTTGCCCGGGTAAACAAAAGCTTACACATAAACGCTTTCTCACTCACAGCCCCACTGTAAAAGTACTATGAGTTGTGTCGTGGGGCCGTAAACAATTAACACCACACACACAACATTCACGTCATACCCAGAACCAGAAACATAAACTGTCCCTGGGGAAAAAACTTTTGTTATTGTGTTCCCACCGAGATTCGAATCAGTTCAAAGTTCAAAGATAAGACTAAACAAAAAAAAACAGTCGAATTTATATCCTCCTTCTTATGTTAGTCGGTTCAAAACATAGACGTATGCCGGATTACGCAGTAACTGTTCCATTCTGTGATCCACCGTTTTCACCCTCCAATAAACTTTACGATTTCTCCTAGACTATAGTTCCAAATTATGTGCAGTAAAGAGCAAATTGCATCTACGTGAACTACGTAAGCCGATGAAATAGGTTTTTTTGATAAGGATTAATATTAAATACTTAAAAAAAGCCAACGAAATAGAAGCCGCTATTTTTTAATGTGCAGGAATTCGTAGTACGTGTCGGTACATTTCTGACCCGTCCCGTTCACGGGCGGACTCCCGTGAAACTAATTTCACGATTTCTCATAGACTATTTATCCAAATCATATGCAGTAAAAAGCAAAATGTATCTACATGAACTATGTAAGACGATGAAATAGTTTATTTTGATAAGGATTAATACTGAATGTCTCAAAAAGCCAACTAAACATAGGCCGCTTTTTTTTCAGATTTTTAACAAAGAAAAGTATTTTTTCTGAGCTATACATACATGTTAGATATATGCTGTCGCGGACTTTTTTGTAAAACTCATAAAGGCCAACATTTTTGCCATACATTGTATTCAACTATGTCTTACGGTTTCTGCAGCGCACGCCAGAATAGCTCGCAGATGGCAGGTTTTTCTCCTACTTACTTGACACTTATCGTTATATTTTGGATAAATTACATTATATCTTTATATATTATAGCCTGTGTGTTATTCTGATGTGTAAGCTATATTATGGGAAAGTTTCATCAAAATCTATCCAGTAGTTTTTGCGTGAAAGAGTAACAAACATACATCTATACATCCATACATACATACATTCTTACAAACTTCCGCGTTTATAATATTATATCAAAAAGCAAAATGTATCTACATGAACTACGTAAGACGATGAAATAGTTTATTTTGATAAGGATTAATACTGAATGTCTCAAAAAGCCAACTAAACATAGGCCGCTTTTTTTTCAGATTTTTAACAAAGAAAAGTATTTTTTCTGAGCTATACATACATGTTAGATATATGCTGTCGCGGACTTTTTTGTAAAACTCATTCATTCTTACAAACTTCCGCGTTTATAATATTATATATATATAGTAGGAAGTAGGATATAATAGTATACTTTGATAAATAATAAGTTCTAGTAATACTATAACTAAGTTAGGTTAAGTTTATTAAAATGCTGTCAAGATATGAAGACAAGTCATGTTGTAATATTCTATTTATTTATTTAATTCTTTATTGCACATAAAGTACAAAAGGTGGACTTAATGCTAGGGGCATTCTCTACCAGTCAACCACACATGGTAGACGAGAAGAGGGGTGTAGGCGTGCATCAAAAAGGTGTAGAGAACTGAGTCACCCACGTCCGTAGGAGGATACCCCTTAAGTCTGACTCCCTACACGTGGTCCCCGGGTGGTGCTAATCAGGTGACATTTGAGAGGTGGTAGAGCATTTTGTGAGTTGCTCGCCTGGCTTGCTACCAAAGTAGCGTACCACCATCAAGTTGAAAGTCTGCCGCCAAGCTAAATACGGTGTTCCGGCAGTTATCCTTGAGAGCCTGCGTATTCCAGGTCTAGTGTGTTTACCAGCTTCGATCACATCGTCACTTACCATCAGGTGAGATAGTGGTCAAACACTAGCCTGTCACAAATAAAAAAAAAAAAAAAAAAAAGAGAGGGAGAGAGATAAAAGAAAGTTAGATGATTATTTTAAATAATAAATATATATTAATGATTATATACATATATATCGGTACTTATAATTTAATAAAAAATATAATACATACAATACACAAATAAGATAAAATATAAGTGACGAAATAATGAACAGAAAAGAAAAAAAATAGTGATATTTTAGATATAGATAAATCTAGTCTGGATAAATATAGGATAGTCAGCTCAGCTCAACTCAGCTTATATTATATTGTGTTGTTGGTTATGTGCCTATTATTTTTAATTGCACGTCCAAAAAGGGCTACTGTTGAAACCTAAAGCTGGCTTCCGACGGTGCGTGATACTGCGGACGGACGCGGACCAGCCCTCACCGACCCACCATGGGAAGAGTATCGTCCGTGGTAACGCAGACACGTCCGGTGCGGTGCGTCCGATCCGCGGCGAGTCGGTAACTTCAAAGGACTTTGCATTTTGAAATGAAAAAGTGCCTTCGAATCTCATGACACACAGACTGACACGCACCGTTGGAAGAGACTTGTGTGCGGTGCGTGGCTGTCCGTGGTCGTCGGCCGTGCGTGTTAATCCACAGAATCACGCACCGTCGGAAGCAGCTTTAACAATGTGTTTGTAAGACATTTAAACACAGTTTTTGGCAATAAAAAAATTGTGATGAAATATTTATAACTTAACACTAGAATGCATGCGCGCTCTACTATAGTAGAAGGGGGTCAGTCAACTGCGTGCCATGAGTTCTTTTTTACCGACTTTTTTTTTTTTTTTGTTTTTATGTTTGCTACCTCATATTATAACTTCTCTCCACGTGAGCCGATTTCGAAATTTTTTTTTTAGTTTGAAAGATGTTGCTTTCTAATTGGTCCCATTCAAATTTGATCAAGATCTTTTTTTTTTTTTTTATTTGTGACAGGCTAGTGTTTGACCACTATCTCACCTGATAAGTGACGATGTGATCGAAGCTGGTAAACACACTAGACCTGGAATACGCAGGCTCTCAAGGATAACTGCCGGAACACCGTATTTGGCTTGGCGGCAGACTTTCAACTTGATGGTGGTAAGCTACTTTGGTAGCAAGCCAGGCGAGCAACTCACAAAATGCTCTACCACCTCTCAAAAGATCTGATCAGTTGAAATATCGTCAATAATGCCAATTTTGTGACGAATAATGCGTACTTTGACGATGTTCTCGTTTACCCGACTTCAAAAGTTCTTTCGTTGTGAGCCTATTTTGATGATTCTTTTTTTATTTGAAAACTGGTGCTTTTATGTAGTCCCATTGAAATTTGATCAAGGTCTGATCTCTAGTTTTTGAGTTATAATGCGTGTTTATACTAAAAAATTAATTCTGATCAACGTTCCGATGATAAAACGGCTAAGTCGGTTTTTTTAAGCCTTGATTGCGTTCAATTATTTTGAGCTACCCTCCACGCTTCCGAGTAAACCACGCCTTCAAAATTGCGCAGCAGAGGAGGAAAACAGCGATTCTTCTTCATCCCCTGGAGATGAAGTACCTCTCTCAGTATTCGTCTAAATGCCCACGAGGCCGAATTCAATACACAAAAAAATGGTGTGATCGTTGTGCGAAGTGGAATATCCTGATCATCCGGTCGTTTTGTGTATCGAATATTATAAATACAATGAACATACCACTCCAGGGTGGTTTAATATATTTTTGATGAATTGATCTGCCCACCTATTACGTATCTTTGTTGCACGCGGTTTCTATTTGAATTAAGCAAAAATGAACCTTATTTCTTAGGAGTTTTGTCAATTTAGTATTGAAACCGTTTGCAACAGAGTTACGTAATAGGGGGTCAGAAATATCATGAAACATGTCATTTCTTCTTTTTCTACTATGGTAGAGCACGCACATCCATGCACGTAGGAAAAAGGGCGCGTGTGCTCTAGAGTTAGTAAACAAAAATAGTTATGTGTTATATATACTTCTAGGTTTATGCTATGTACATTTCAAATTTCATCCAAAACCGTTCAGCCGTTACAGCGTGAAGAGAAATTAAACGTATATACACATAATTTTATTATACCGGTCAATTATTATTATTTAATTGTTAGGTATTTAATAAGCTAGGGTTTCACTACTATCTCACCTGATGGTTACACGATAGGCATATAATGACTGGATCTCTAGGATAGCTGCCGGAACATGATATAAGAAAACATTTTATAATTTTATTTTTTTCACATAAAATACTTTAAATAGATATTAATGTAAAATCAATATTTTATAGAAATTATTTAAATGAAATCAAAATAAGTCATTAACATTTCAGGTAAGTAGTAGTAAAAACTTCTTTTTTATGTATTTAAGGTTCATCTTCTCTCTCTTTCGTTAGCCGCAGTGCCTCCGCCAACCACTAGCCCTCCGGCCCCGGCTGACGTCACGGGCGGCACTAACCCTGACGTCATTAACTTTATACAGAAGCAAGAAGAGTACATCGAGCAGTTAGAGCGAGAGAGCCAATATTGCAGGGTAAGCTATAGCAAATTTCTACCGAGAGGGTAGCTGCAAAGCAGTGAATTTCTTCTTATAAGGTGAGATAGTGGACAATTGCTAGCAAAACAGTATGTAAATGCTTGCGAATCTGGCAAATAAAGTTATTAACTATCATGAGTGCCTCTTTGGAGCCCAAGTGAACAAACAATTATGATTTTAAGTAACTTTCCAATCCAGGATGAGCTCAACAATCTGCTCGGAAAAGTAAAAGAAGTGATATCCGAGAACGAACATCTCCACGAAGCTCAGAAGAACAAGCTCATATCTCGCATGTTCCACTCTTACAACGCTGGGTCCGAGACCGATGACTTGGATGACTTGGGAGATAGCACTGGGCTCGATAGTGATAATAAGGTAAGAAGCAATATTATTTAAAGCAAAACTAATAATGAGCACTGAAAACCTAATGTTATAAGCACAGAAGAACAAGCTCATAGCTCGCATGTTCCACTCTTACAACGCCGGGTCCGAGATCGATGACTTGGACGACTTGGGAGATAGCATTGGGCTCGATAGTGATAATAAGGTAACAAAAGCACTTATAGCAATAATATCTATTGGTAATAAATAATTGATATCAAAAGTACAGAAGAACAGGGTTAATTCTTGCATGTTCCACTCTTACAACGCCTTGTCCGAGACAGGTGACTTGGACGATTTTTCGATAGCAATAAAAAGGTAACAAAATTACTTGTAGTAATAATAATCCTAGGTAAAAAATAATTGATATCAAAAGTACAGAAAAACAAGCACAATTCTCGCATGTTCCACTCGTTAAACGCCGGCTCTACCTACCTAGTACCTACTCTACAGTATACACGTAATATTCACTTGGCTGGTTGAACACTGGTTTAAATTATTATCGTTTTTTTTTTAAATTAGTCTCGTAATAAAACTGAAAAGCCCATATTACTAAGATAATGCATGTGATTATGTTCTACGACTGCTAAAAACATTCAAATGAGAATTACAAAAATTATAATATATAAAGAAATAAATATAAATAAAAATGTATGCTACTTATTATAGCTTATTGATTTTGACGATTTCGCAGATATCACCGTCAAAAGCTCGCAAGGGCGCCAAGTCCCGCTCCACCCGGCTCGAAGGACCAAATATAGTATTCGAGTCCCGCATTGCAGAGTTGGAGGCCCAACTAACCCAGTCTAAGATCGATTTGAAGAAGATTCAGGTGAGGCTTTAAGATTGAGGATATCTCTAATTCTACTGAGGGTTTTTTTGAGGACCTAGCAGAAAACGACCTTATATGCTTAGAGATTCTGAACTCTTTTTTACCGAGAACCTATAATGAAGAATTAAATGCTCATAGCTTGAAAAAGTCATTAGTGCTGGTCTGAGCGGGGTTAGAACCAGTGTGTATTGAGATTCTCACCAGCACCGCGTTGTATAGCGACAGAATTTTTTTATACTTATTATGAGCCAGCAATCTGCTCACTTGTTACTTTGCTTACCTTTTTTAATTTTAAATTTATATATAATTTGATTAAATGTATCATGATTGAATTAGTTTCTCTCAAAAGATTTTTTTTCTTCAATAACGCCTATTTGTTGAAGCGAGAGAGCAAGATAGAAAGATATTTGCTGAACTGACGGCCAACCTCCAGTAGTGGAGACTAGTGGAGAGGCATCTAAAGAAAAGAGAGAGAAAAATGAGAGAGACAGCAGCCTGCTCTTAGCACGCTAGGCTAAGAATAATTGGCTTTCATGTCAATCTCACGTTTGTCTTGAATGATCAAGTAACCTTTTCTGAATGTATAATGTATTATTTCAGGATGAAAACAACGAGAATAAACGCAAGCTCGCCTCTGGCCTTGTGGACTCAACCTGCCTTGACGGGTTCAAGCGGCAAATCGACAATTTGCAAAGGTCTTTTAACTCCGGACGTAAATAGATGGGTTTTATAAAATTTTCTGGTGTATCTATACATCTGTGTGTCTGTATGTATACAGCTGGACCGATTTTGATTAGTATAATCTCGGAGTCTATAAGTCAAGAGTGAATAGGCACCTTCTAGGCAGGCATGCTACATATTCGGCGGCATCAAGGATTTTTTATAGGTGAAATAGTGCTCAAATTCTTGCATATCGAACATAAAAAAGTTGGATTTGTTTTCCTTAGTTGGGTGCACGTTCGCCTTCGAAGCAGCGGGTACTGGGTACGATTACCGGTAGAAACACAAGTTTTCTCCTCAAGGGAAATTTGTGTTTTTTAGTTCTGGGTGTGATGTGAATATTTCCGACCTCACCACACAAAGCATCGAACTTTAGTGTGAGGCTGGGAGTGTGAAAGGGTTTATGTTTTATAATATTTACGGGAAATTTACTTAAATTAAAAATGATTTCACCCATGTCAGTTTGTAGAAAGTATTGTATATATAACAGTGGAGGTCACAGAGTGTGTCAGTATGAAGGAATACAGTGGTGGAAAAAAAAGGGAAAGGTGCCTCTACCCTATTATAGGCAGAACGTGGCTTGGTAGTTTTTAAAGAAACTATTGTAAAATGATATATTGTATAGTTTAATATAGAAATTATATAGTGATCACATGTGAGTTTATTAATTGATTAATGACGACCCAGTTGCCGCAGTGGACAGGTGTCTGCCCTCTGCGCCGTGGGTCCTGGGTTCGATTCCCGGCAGGAGCACAAATTCCTTCCCAAGGGATATTTGTGCTTCTGGTTGTGGTTGTAATGTGTGCGTGATCAAATGTTTCCGGCACCCACGATACAAGTCTTTGAACTAAGTGTGGAGCTGTGAGTGTGAAAGCGTTAAATTCCATCAAAATTCAAACCTTCCTAGTTGACGCATTTATATTTGAAATTGAAAACGTAGGCAAAAAGCTTGAATTGCTAACATTCTTCGTGTCTCCAGGGATAAATCAGCACTGGAGTCCCAGATATCCAAGCTCAAGCTGAGCCTGGACAGCCGCGACGATGGATACAAACGGAACGATGGCGTCGAGAACCAGCTCCGAGACGAGAGGAACAATCTGGAAGCGGAGCTGCGACGCCTCAAAGTATTTTAAACATCAACGCTTTCACACTCACAGCCCCACACTAAGTTCGATGACTTGTCGTGGGTGCCGGAAACATTTACATCACACACACAATCACAACCAGAACTAGAAACACAAATCTTCCTTGGGGAGAAAACTTGTGTTCCATTGGGAATCGAACCCGATACCCCTGCTTAGAAGGCCAACGCCCACCCAGCTAAACCAACAGAATACATATAGTATCGGCAATTATTCTATGTAAGTCGACGACCCAGTTGGCGCAGTGGACAGGTGCCCGCCCTCTGCGCCGTGGGTCCTGGGTTCGATTCCCGGCAGGAGCACAAATTCCTTCCCAAGGGAAATTTGTGCTTCTGGTTCTGGGTTTAATGTGTGTGTGATGTGAATGTTTCCGGCACCCACGATACAAGTCTTTGAACTTAGTGTGGGGCTGTGAGTGTGAATGTGTTTGCGTCTGTTTTTTTTTTTAATAAGTAGCCCGTTATCTATCTCATCGTCATCATCATCTCAGCCGCAAGAAGTCCACTGCTGGATATAGGCCTTCCCCAAAGATCTCCAAAAACAACGGTTGTTAGCGGCCTGCATCCATCGTCTTCCTGCGACTTTCACTATGTCGTCCGTCCACTTTGTGGGCGGTCTTCCGACACTGGTTTTGCCAGTCCGTGGCCTCCTTTCCAGAACCTTTCGGCCCCATCGGCCATCCGTTCTACGTACTATGAGCCCTGCCCATTGAAACATCATCTTGCTCATCCGCCGGCTATGTCGGTGACTTTCGTTCGTCTACGGAACTAATAAATAATAATAATAAACTTTATTTTTGGTTACAAAATATGTTAACACTTTAAAAATAAATATAATTACATAACATTAGTGCATATGTGTTAATTAAGGATCCCTGAATCCCACACTAGGACGACCTGAGTCGTCTCGAACTCGATCTTCTTTTTCGATTTCCATAGCTCGTTGTGTGACTTTGAGTTTATTTTCAAGGCCCACAGCAGTAAGATGCCAAATTTCAGTATCTACCGTTATCTATCTAGGCAGAACTACAGTAGATATATTAAGAGTAAGAAATATAGAGCTTGCGGTTAAAGAAGTAGCTTCAACTGCTGAGCTACTCAAGTCTTTTTTTGGGAGGGAAAATGTCTTGCACTTCCCTTCCTTTACTGTGTTTACCTTCCTTTTATGTGGGGCTTAAAATCACTAAAAATACCATCAATCCCAAGCCGTAGTGGGGCAACATAGGGTCGCGCTAGCAGTCACCATCTTGCCTTGCCTCGGCGGTAGGCTCAGACGCAAACCAGGCCACTGCGCCCACGGCCAACAAGGCATATCGCTGACAAATAAATACATTTTAATTTGGATTTGATTGGCATAAAATGGAACTTTGTCACACAAACTTTGATATTTATAACATTAGTGTGATTGTCAGGATGACCTCGGCAAGGAGCGCAGCAAGGTCCGCGAGCTGGCCGGCGAGGGCGCCCGGCGAGCCATACAGGAGCGCAGCGCGGCCGAGCAGCGCTACAACGCACACTTCGACGAGCTGCAGCACGACCTGGCCGCGCAGTACGACAATGTGGCTAAACTGCAGGTACACTTCACGAACTGCTCGTTGGCTCGGCGAACTGCCCGTTGGCTCAGTCAACTGCCCGTTGGCTCAGTCAACTGCCCGTTGGCTCAGTCAACTTTTTTAAATTACTTATGAAATTTTTTTTATTTTTCCGATCCAATATGTAGAATCTAAGCATTTCGATGAAGCAAAACGAATAAATCTTTTATGGCAAATGGGGTTAGATTTTACAATAGAATTCCTAAAATCGTAACTGAATTACCACTGGGAAAGTTCAAATCTGTAATAAAACGGGCATTAATTAAGAAAGCTTACTAAAAACCACAGACTACATTAATGACAAGGATGCATGGAGGCAAACTGCACAGGCTCTTTCTAGCGACTACCATAATAACACCTAGGTTAAGAAAATTATGTATTAGAAATGAAGAATGTTTTTTAAAAAAAGAATGAAAAAAAATGCGCCGCCGAGTTTCTTGCCAGGTTCTTCTCGAGATGGCTGTAATTTTGCGAATCTGGCAATAGATTCATTAACTTTCATGAGTGCCTCTCTGGGGCCCATGTGAATAAACGATTTTGAATCACTACTATTAACTTTTATTTTATTAACAATAAAATTTATAAGAAAGTCAATTGTTACTTGCTCTAAATTAATGTGCATGCAGTCTTCGACTGTAATTGTAATGTCACTAACCTTTTCTACAGTAACATGTTAACTTTATACTTGTAACGGTGTTCATTGTGTTGGTGATCAATAAATAAATGAATGAATGAATGAATGAATGAATGAATGAGTATATAAA
Organism: Lomographa bimaculata; assembly: GCA_948107665.1. NCBI lineage: Eukaryota > Metazoa > Arthropoda > Insecta > Lepidoptera > Geometridae > Lomographa > Lomographa bimaculata. The sequence goes on along the minus strand of OX403610.1, from coordinate 7,315,739 downwards.
TAAATAAATAAACTGCCCATTTGTTCAGCGAACTGCGTTCTAAGCAGCGGGAATCGGATCCGATTACCGATGAAAACAAGTTTTCTTCCCAAATATAATTTGTGGTTCTATTTGTGATTGTGTGTGCAATGTGAATGTTTCTGGCACCCACGACACAAGTCATCGAACTTAGTGTGGAGCTATGAGTGTGGCGTTTATGTTTTTGATTTTGTTGCAGTTGGAACTAGAACGCAATCGCCGCGAAGAAAATGAGATGAAACGAGAGCTGTCAATGAAAAACAACACAATCGACGAGCTGAAGATGGAGCTGAAGAACAAGACATGTAGGAGGCAAACATATCATATAACTAACGGTGCCCCGCTGCTTCACCCGCGTTACATAAAAAGTAGCCTATGACCTTAAAGCCTTGAGCCTTACCTCAACCTTGACTATCTACATTCTAAATTTCATCAAAATCGGTTTATTCGTTACACACACACACAAATTTTCACTTTTTTTTTTATAAACATAAACGCTTTCAAACTCACAGCCCCACAATGAGTTCGATATCTTGTGTCGTGGGTGCCGGAAACATTCACATCACACACCCAATCACAACCAGAACCAGAAACACAAATTTTCCTTGGGGAGAAACTTGTGTTCCCGCCGGGAATCGAACCCGATACCCCTGCTTAGAAGGCGAGCGCTCACCCAACCAAGCCAACGAACAGTTCTAATTTATAATATTAGTAGTATGTATAATTTGTTTAGACTTTGGAAATAGTCACTTATAGAGGATATGATAAGTCGATTGAATTCAAGCTTGTTGGCCGTGGCCGATTGGGGCGATGCCAACTTGGTTCGTTTTAATGCGTCCAAGACACAGGCGTGTCTTTTCTCCGCTAAACGGAGACCTTTTCACTTATCTCCGTCGTTCCAAAATGTACCAATACCTATAGCTAATAAACTCCAGCTTCTTAGCGTTTCCTTGTCGTCGAGACTTAACTTTGGTACGTACATCGAAGCCAGTGCTCAGCTGGCCGCTAAGAAACTGGGTATCCTCGCAAAGGTTAGGCAGTACTTCACACCGGGGCAGCTTCTTAATTTATATCAAGCTCAAGTCCGATCGTGTATGGAGTACTGCGGCCACCTGTGGGATGGATCCGCTAAGTACCAGCTTGAAGCTCTTGAGTCAATCGATGAGCAAAAAGTCTCATTGGCGATGATAAGCTAGTCGATATATCGAATAGGTAACTTCTAGGCAAGCATGCAGGCCGCATCATCATTTTCCATCAGGTGAGATTGTGGTCAAATGCTTGGCGAAAGAGCATAAAAAAACTGAAAAAAAAAAAATCATCTCAGTAAAATCCCTCTTTAACTTCTCCTTTACTTGCATGCGTCCGACCAGGTCCATAATGAACTTAAATATGATGTAACTTTAAGCACCCTTGTACATTATGAAAGCAATAAGGAATTGAGTATTGTACGTCTTTTTGACTGAAACAAATTTTATACTCATATTTTTAACAATTAATTAAAATTCAGACATTGTATTAAATTTGAGAAATTTTCGTTATCCTCTTAACAACGTTTAGTTATAATATTCTATATTTATTAGTTACATCTTGCTTTTGTATGCCTAAAGGCTAAAACGTGGAAAGTTTTTATAACTTAACACCTCATTTTAATGTAACCACTAAAATGTCTGCAAATAAATAATATTGATTTTGATTGAGACAATCAAGTCATCTCTAAATTTCCAAACAATCAAATCATATCTATATTTCCCAATAATCAAGTCATCTCTAAATTTCCAAATAATCAAGTCATATCTATATTTGCTAATAATCAAGTCATCTCTAAATTTCCAAATAATCAAGTCATATCTATATTTCCAAATAATCACGTCATCCCTAAATTTCCAAATAATCAAGTCATATCTATATTTCCAAATTATCAATTCATATCTATATTTCCAAATAATCAAGTCATATCTATATTTCCAAATAATCAAGTCATCTCTATATTTCCAGCGACTCTCCAAGCGGACTTAGCCCAGGCTCACGCGGAGAAGGGATCACTGGATGAAGAACTGGCGAGCGCACGGCTGGCTATTGAACGTCACCAACGCCAGTCCAAGCATGAGACCAATCGGCTTAACTCTGAGGTAGCCTTTTGACCACTTCAAGTCAAAGCTAGCTATAGTCTTTGACGCTTTTAAATTAACCAAATAGAATAAACTTATTGTAATTTTTTTAAATTTGCAATTCCGCATTGTTAGGTACTCTAGTACCTTATTTAGTCTACTGATTTAAGTAAAAAACACTACTAACATATATAAAAAAAACTAACATAAGTCCTTAAAATTTTTACAAATACTATGTACATAGGAGGACTGAATGGTACAGCATTTTCTAACAAATTTAGCCCAAAGATTTAGCTGTAATCAAATCAAATGAAATAAAATAAAATCGAATCGAATCGAATCGAATCCAATCGAATCGAATCGAATCCAATCCAATCCAATCCAATCCAATCCAATCGAATCCAATCGAATCCAATCGAACCCAATCGAATTCAATCGAATCCAATCGAATCGAATCAAATCAAATTAAATCGTGTCACAAAAAATGACAGCCATAGTTTTGTATCACACCTCGATGCAAATGCCATCAGCTATTTACAAATCGCCTACAACTATCGAGACGTAAGACAATCAGAAAAATCTTCTTCGCCTACAACTATTCTAAGACTGTATTTGAAGAGTGGTTACATTTTTTTATTAAAAATAGCTCTAAAGTATATAACTGTTTAAATTTTTTCTCTTTATCTTGACTTTCAGATTCAATCTCTTCGTCAGCGCCTGGACCGCGCTGATGCCGATCTCGTTCATTCTCGTCGAGAGAACTTGCGTCTCTCGGAGCAAATATCCACATTGGAGAAAGAGGTATTTCATCTTTTATAACATCTGATTTTGGTACTAACTTAGTCGGATGCAATTATTTACTTTAATTTATATAGTGTCTTTACTCTTTATACGTAATTTATGACAGTATATAAAAAATAGTATGGAAATTACTTAGTGATATAATTTAGAAGCAGATTAAAATAATTATAAAGACCTTCAACTTCACACCAAATATAAGACTATATAGTCTTATTAAACTTGGCATAAGCAATTAAGAATAAAATAATGATACAAAATTTATTGATGCTCTACCAAAACAGTAATGTTCTACACAACAATATAAATATTCTTATGAATATGTAAGCATACCTACTATCATCTAACTTTTAATGTAACTTCTACAGATGAACATGAGGAACTTGACACCAATTTCTCCTGAGAAGAACAAGAAGGAGAAAGAACTGTCTACGATGCTCGAATCAATGGAGAACAAACATGGTACGTAATAGATATTATGTAACTCTATAAAGAAAAAATAAATGTTACTGGCACTTAATGTTCTTGGGATGTATCACGTAATGGGTAAACTATTGATGTTTTGAAAGACGCCATACAACACAATCACATAACAGATTAACTTCAAAACATTCATATTTTACCCTTTCATCTAATACGCTTGCATGAACGTCAGTAGTGTATGAAAGGGCTTCTCTTTCTTAACTTTCAATAGTTTATTCATCAGATTGTTTAATTTGTTTTTGATAATGCTTGGGAGGTTTGCGGGAGTTTAAAGCGAGAACATTTGGTTCACAGCTAAAACCGTCGCTGAGTTGGAGTCCATGATTCAATCACAAAACAGTCTGATGGAGAAACTGACAGGGGAATGTCGCTTGCTCACTGACAAGCTCGACGACGCAAACAGTAGGCACAAGTACGGAATAATCTAATAACTTTAGCATGATCTAATTCACCTATCTAAACTTCTCTCACTACATTTGCAAATCATTGTATTCGTTTTGAAATTCCCAATTATTATTTTTCGTAAACATTATCATTGCCCATTTGAAATTCAAAATTCCTAACGTCGTGCTGTGTTTTCATTGGTGACAGGCAGTGCGCAGTGTCGCGGCCGTTCAGACGAACCAATCAGAACACAGCGCGAGCGTTCCACGTCCCGAGACCGGCCAATCGCGAGCCGCCGTTCCAAGCGCCGCTCAGAAAAAGAGTCCGATTCGTCGAATAACTACCCGCCAATAATAGTTGGCCCGTTGACGACCAATCAGGATCTCACTGACGTCAAAGGGGAGAAGATATATAATCTGCCGCTTATGATTCAACAGCCCTTTTTACGGGAGAAAAAGGAGCCCATAAAAGTTGACATAAGTGTCAAACTGATACCCAAACCAAGAAAAAAAGAACGCAAGAGAAAAGAAGCACAAGTCCAGGAAATCGTAGTAGACGATGATCACAGAGGCGTAAAGAATAGCATTAGTATGGAAGTCACGGATGGAGATATTAACGTTTTGAAAGAAACCCTAGTCATTTTCGAAGACGAAGGTAGAGATAGTGGTAAAGACTCGAAAATGGATGAAAGAGATAGCCCCAACATTACAGAAGACAAAGAAGTTCCCCAGATTGTCATTCAAACTTTAGATTCACGTGAAAAAGAATGTCAGGAGGAAGCTACAGGCAATAAAGATGTAAGCACTGATGAGCCTATACAGACAGTGAATGAAAACATTTCTCAAGGGGAAATTAATGATTCTAATGCAACCACAGAAGAAGTGGATCAAATGCAGAGCGAATCAGCTAATAATACCAACGAAGCTGGACAAGATAATGTAGAAACAAATAATGAAGTTTCTTAAAAACTTAACAGTTTCCAAATTTTAAAGCGATTGATTTTCTCAAAATATGCTTACAATACGAATAATTTGTGCGATTGATGTTTAAATAATCATGTTATCGATGTTTTATAATCGGTCTCCTTATGACCAGTATTTTTCTATATTAGTTCCTATGATTAATATTTCTATCTCTGTACTGATTATCTAATCTATACGTAATGTTATTCTTAAAAAATATTTTGCACTTGTGGTATGTTTTAAGAATTTAATAATATATTTGCAAATGCTTCGTTCTTGTCAATAATTAAGTATATATTAATTATAATCTTGTGCAATGCTTATGTGATGGTTTACTTCTAGATAACTGTTAATTTGTCAATGTTTACTGTTAAGAGCATGTTACATTATTTGTTTAGCTTAGCATGATCTATTGTATTTGATCTCATTCGTATATTTATAAATTGTAACCTTAGATTTGTAGCTTATTAATAATTATCTAAAACCAAATTTTAACGTATGATCTTAAATGGGTAATGATAATGTAAAAGTGTGCAATAAAGTATAACCAAAAGTAACAGTGAAATTCTTTAACACAACGGCTACATTTCATCACCCATCGCTCACAGTATCTTTTCGTTTTCAGAACCGATAGAACACACTTGCTTTGCAGGAATAATGAACTGATGAGAAAGCTTAGAAACCTATGGTGCTCACATAAGAAATATTGCACTACCACTGTACCTTTGAGGAGCTACACTCCTCTCAGTGGCTACCCTAATAGCAGATCATCATATGATCTAGACCGCACTTACTACACCTCAACGCCTTACACAAATAGATTTAGAAGGTCTGAATCTAGATTCGGCCATGACCTTGGGAATCTGACGAGATATCTAAGCGATTTGTCGATTGATAGAATCGATGATTCTGATGACGATCCCACTAAGGTAAGCGGGTTGTAAAAGTTGATGAGCTTTTGCTAGTGCATGATATAGTTGGCATGAAAAACGTTCGTAGAAGTAATCTGTATCTAAAATAAATGAATAAATCTACCATCGCTGATGATGCTATACATACTTTATATAAATGTAATATAAAAATATATTACTTGAATTAGTTTTATAGCTTTCCTTCGTATTGCATTGTAAGACAATGCATTTGATCCAATAATGACATTATCATCCATATATTACACGAAATCTCCCAAAAAAAACGAGCGAGGCTTTTTAGTGTACATATCGGGTAAGTTTAGTTTATTTATAACATCTTAAATGAAAAAAAAACTATGCATTGAAACATTCATTTGACACCCTATCTTTGAAAATGACGATTAGCTTCATCGTTATTTTGCAGAAACCTTTTAAAAGATAAGTTGTGAAATATGCATGTAGTTCTGCACGTGTGTTGTTTGTCACACGTTTTGGTGTGTGATGCAGGCAAGAACTGGCCTCTCTGCAGCGTCAAGTAGACACCCTGGGGAGGAGCTTCCAGGAATCACCGCGCACGGCACTTAGCAGCTATCAAGGTATGTAAGTAAAGGAGTTGGAGAACATTTTCTGTGGTTTTGGCTTGGATTTGCTTTACTATGGTAAACGTTGGTGAGAAGATTACGATGACATTAATGTTGAAATCATATAGTCATAATCAAATTCACAATATTTTGAACCTTGGATACTAAAATTAGCTTTGATTTTAGCAGCTATACTTGAGCGCTAATCACGTTTTAGGTTTAGCGTGTTTAATGTTTTACATATTCAATTAATCATCACTATCAAACCTGTGATATAGTGGTCGAACGCAAATATATCAGAAGTAAACAATACATACAAATTATTATAAAATTCATTGGATTATTTACAACAAAGAATTAAAATGTTTAATTTAATAACTTTTTAATTGAAATTGTTATAAAAAGTATAAAATAGTATGGATATTTTTAATACATTACACAGTATGAACTTTTATTGACTTTTAATTATTATCTTTAGCACCTACCACGCACGCTACCCCAGCCAACAGAGATGTACCAGCCCCAACCCGTTCCGGACAAGACGATCCCCGAGCTGAGTCCCCCGGAGACCCCTCCGGACACAGCACGCTCTCACCCGTCCAGTCACTCCGACCTATCGGAATCGAGCGCCACGACGACCAAGCAACAAGAAAACTAACCAAAGAAAATTCCAGAAGCTCACTTTACAAAAAAGAAGAACATGATGTTTCTGAAACTCAGATCGATAACACAGTCGGATATAACGAGGATACTGTAATTGAAGACCAAGAAAAAGAACCTACTCAAATTGTAGACGAAGAAGATGAGACTATGGAAGTTGAACAGCCGCAGACAGAATATCCAGCGCAAAACTATGAAAACTACGATCAAAATTATGAAGAAACTCAACCTGTAACTGAAACCGAGTATCCGAATCAGCAGGATTATGAACAACCGGCGTATACAGAAGGACAGTTTGAAAATTATGAGCAGTATCCTCAACAGTACACAGATCCTAATACACAGTATGAGGCAGATCCTAATGCGCAATACGAAGTGGAATCTAACGCACAATATGTGACAGATCCTGGCGCACAATATCCGGCAGACCATGACGCACAATATTTGGTAGACCCTAATGCACAATACGAAACGGACCCAAATGCACAGTATGAAAATTATGCTCCCGATGGCAATTACCAAACTGAGCAAAGCTATGACACAACACACTACACCCAAGAGTATCAGGAATCTCCTCAAGATCAGACACAACATGTAGCGGAAAGTGAAGATACTGTGCCTAGTCAGAGTTAGCTAGATTAAGTTAAGTTTTTGGTGCAATATTTTGTTTTAAGCTTTAATTTTTAATGTATTTGTGCTAGTTTAGTTTAGGTTATTGAGATTAGTAAAGTTTCTAAAATTTCTGTTGGGAATGTCAATGATAGCGGATAAATACTGATTGGCTATGCAAGTTATTTATTTTTGAGATTTTTTTATTTATTTGTATCAGACATTTTAGACCTTTAGAAGTGTCAAAACTCATTTAATACTTATTCTTCCCTATTAATCGAAAGTTAACTGATAATAAAATGTAAGAAAACTTAGAAATTACTAAAGCTTTTGATGTTTAGATGTCTTAGGTAATTAGAATTATTAGAAAATCGTATCAAAATTAATGTTTGAATGAAATTCATGCAGATATATACAACTATAGACACCAGAGACGTATTCTGAGCAAAAAAAAATTGCTACATTCCAATTTGCTGTCCCTAAGAACTTTTGCTGTCCCTAAGACCATTTTCACTGAAAAATATAAATACAGCATTTCTCAAGTGCATCACTTGAGAAATGCTGGATTTGTCAACAAACGAACAGCATTAAAAAAATATATATAAAGATTTAAAAAGACGTATATAATAGTGCGTAGTTTAATATTCATGGATAACAAAGGAAACATTAAAATACATATATCCTTTTAACTGCACAGATAATCATACACTTAACACGAATTTTTCTAGTTACCTATGATTTACGATATTACAATTGAGTCCATACAATTTGCTCAATAAAATAAAGTTTTCAAAAACGACGCGTTTTTCATTTTATTGGTAACAGAGTTTAGTAACGTCATCATAAACAAATATTATTATGTCACTAAATTTGCTGCTCTAAATGAGTTTATAAAACTAAAATTCACGTATTAAGTAGAAACCAAAAAAAAATCGGGAATTTTGTCACAACTGGTGGTACAAAATAATTATTGTAACATCCACTATGTACACAGTTCTATACAATAAAATTATACTTATTCTTATTCGAATTTGCAGTTCTAATAGAGATTATGAGACTAAGTCTCAAATTTCCGGATAAAGGAGATGTTCCTTGAAGAGGATTTTGGGTCAAAGCCAAATACCCCTAGCCGAAAACCTTTAGAAGTGGTAGAACTCCTTTTGCAGATTCTGTCTAGGACATTCAGCCGCCAAGTAAACGTAAAAGTACCTTTACAAATATAATAAAGACTAAAATATTATAAGCTTTGATGTCCTCTTATAACTACTGATTACCACTTTCTTTTTGTCTAAATCTTATCGTAATCCGACCAATGACTATAGAGAAACGTCATTTCAAACTTATGCGAACGGCAAACGAATGGAACACTGCTTTCATTCTTGTTTTCAGATAAGTATAATTTAGGCCTCTTCAGGTATCTTCTAAAGAATTGCCGTATTTTGGTATAAATAAAAAAATATTACTATGTCCTATTCTAGGACCATAGCTATCAACTCACCAAGTTTTATCAAAACTGACCGGCATCAGAGACACCTCATTTCAAACAATTAACTTTACCCTATCCCAGATAAACAGCACTAATTATCAAGATCAAAAGTTAATTATAATCTATTCCAGGATCTAAGCTATCTACTTTCCAAATTTTATCAGCAGTGAAAGAGATTATTTAAACAATCGAACAAACTAAAACTCAATAAACTTACCCTATCCCACAGGAACTGGAATAACATTCGGGATAAAGTTAATTATATCCTGTTCAAGGGTTCACTTATTTTAAAAAGTGGCATATGTGTGAGCTAGTATCGAATCTACTCGTACTTATAAAATTTTATCAAAATCACACAGTTACAGAAAAACCATATTTCAAACAATTAATAAATGTATCCTATCCTACAGGAATTTAACGTATTTTTAGGATAAAAAGTATAATTATGTAAAATTTCAGGGTTCAACTATCTATCAACCAAATGTTATCGAAATCCAACCAACAGTGGTATAGAAATCTCATTTAAACCTTTTACTTACCCTATCCCACAGGAACCGCTCTGATTTTCCGAATAAAAAGTAGTATGTGTCCTATTATTCCAGAGTTAAAGGGGTCTTTCAACCTAATTTTGCCTAAATCAAACCAACAGTTACAGTTAAATCTCATTTCAAAGACAAAACAAATTTACCCTATCCCACAGTAACTGCACAGATTTTTGAGATAAAATGTTACCGTTGTTAAATGTTATGTTTATGTTCAATTCCATAGTCTAAGCTTTTACTACTTTTTACTTACCAAATTTTATCGAAATAGTTACAGGGACATCTCATTTCAAAAAATTTTTGCTCACATACTTGTCTTCAAGTCAAGAGTGAATTGGTTTCTTCTGGGCAAGCATGCTACATCTTCGGCTGCATCATCACTTTCCATCAGGTCAGATAGTGGTCAAATGCTTGCCTATAGAGTATATAAAGAAAAAACATACACCCAAAATTTTTTTCGTACTTATAATATTAGTAGAGAAGGAATTTATTAGCAAGTAATAAGTGGGGAATTGTAATAATTAATGTGTATTGTATTGATTGCAATTAATTTGATTTCAACAAGTGAATAGCACCATTCTTGTGCTTATGTGTTTATCGAATGGTGCCATTACCCAATTCCGAGAGAATAATTCTTCTCCTGGTTTTCAAGTTGTTTGAATTGCGGCGTTGTTTTCGTATATTACACAATCACCAGTGAAACCCAAACCATAGTAAATCTTATGTTTTTACTACGCCCAAACTACTGAAAAAAATAATTTTCTCCTGGTTTCCAAGTTGATTCCGTTTATTGAATCTTCACCTTTGGGTTTCTGAAATTTTAATGTAACTTTAAAAGGTCGTTCTGCTTTTACAAGATTTAATTTGGTTTCACCTGTACCTTTGTCTATTTGTCAGTCTGTAATCAAATTGCAAGCTAATTTTGACCAACTTTCCGATGTCCGATTGGACTCAAATTTGGTGCACTTATGGTGTCTTTGAAGACAATACAATGATAAGGTACTATGGAGCTGTTCTAATGATGGAGACGGAAGATGGCCATAGGAACTTCTGAAACTAAACAAGATATACCCATCGAGTTTGGGCTCGTTTGATTCGTCTTGACAAGTACTTTGGTTTAATTACTTTTTTATCGAGTTTATTATTTACAACTGGTAACAAAAGCTTGATTTTGAAAAACTTTTTAGAGTATTACTTTTTTTACTTTATAAAAGATGCTGGCAAATTTTATTCGTCACAATATTCCGTGCTATTATACCTACTCCGATTACTACAGATTTAGTGATTGATTAACATACGACGTTTTGAAATTACTAGAACCAAGTTCCAAGTTGATTTCAAAGAAATTTAACCTTCCGGATATAGCCTGCCGCAAATGTGGAATATATATATATTAATTTTAGCTCCGAAATCTTGCGCATTTAGCCAGTGTCAAGTAATTAATATTTTACAACTATAATTGTCTGTTTCATAAATATAGTCCTAGCCTCAAGCCACAGTCAAGTAAAAGAGACACTGTTCAGTAGTCAAGTCCCTATAAAGTGGTAGAGACTTTACTAGAACTTATATTGGAGTTTTGGAGCGAAATCAAAAATCACGTTTTTCAATTTTGTTTACACTTATGCACGTTATAATTAATCCACTATTATCACACATTAACACTCGAAGAATCACACATTTTGGAAAATCTTTATTGAATACCAATTTATAAGGGCATGACTTGAATGACCGGATCTTGATTCTAACGCGCAAAAAAAACCGATCCATCGATTTCTGTTTATAACCTGAATAATATACAAGATTCTTAAATAAAATTGGAACTTACAATTGACGATAAAGAATTAAGATGTTCATCAAACTTTGTGACAGGCTTCGTATCATCGTCCACAGTTGTTGCGGCAGATATTGATACAGACATCTGTGAATATTTTTTAATTGGGTATGTAAGATTGACAAAATTTGTACATTTTTATTTTTTACGTAAGGCGTAGGCCCGGTATTGACGTAAGACAAGGACACGTCGCAGGCATGGGAGAGAGGGAGAACGGACGTGACTTTACAAATTATACAGAAGACGAGACGCGGGCAGCAGGCACTGACCAACCATCTGTCGGTACCCCGCGCGCACTTATCTGCGCCTGCGACTTTGCGAGACGGAGTACGAACCCCGCGCCCCCCGCACCTCCCCTACGCCTGTGCCCTTTCCTCGCTCCCTCTATGCCTCGTCGCTACTATGTTTAATGATAAGACAAATACGACTTAGCGTCGCGTCTGCGCCCAGTCCTTTCTATAAGTTTAGCAATTCGAGACTTCCCTACACTGTCTATGTAAGTTAAGAGTCACCACGTCCGTGCCCCGTCTACGCCTTACGTCCTTTCTGTCTGACCTGCCTTTTTCAAACTTAGATGACCATTTTAGTCCCAGGGTTTAATTCAGATACAATTGTAAATTTAAAGCTGAAGCTAACTTATGATATCCGTCATTACCTGTATTGGAACAACAAATAAAAAAATAACCAATTACCCTCAACAAAGTTTTTCTCCATAGGAAATTCTTTAAATAACAAAAATATCCGATTGCAAAGTAGCCACGTCTTATAAACGATTAAACACTCACAGCCCCACACTAAGTTCGATGACTTGTGTCGTGGATGCCGGAAACATTTACATCACACACACGATCGCAACCAGAACCAGAAACACAAATTTTCCTAGAGGAAAAACTTGTGTTTCTGTCAGGAATCGAACCCTATACCCCTGCTTAGAAGGCTAACGACACCCAACTAAGCAAATGTTTTGGTTAAAAAATTATATTATCGACTTACAAATTAGCGCCAAACCCGCAAAGAATCATTTTTTAAACACCTAAGAACATTTGGTTTTTGAATCGAATCAAACGAAACCTTAACTGTCGAAATCCATCCAGCCGTATGGAAGATACAAGGTAATATAGAAATTTACAAATATACATACAAGATACGTGCGAAAAAAATAACCCTTTCTTGGCAGTCGGGTATAAACTAGCTCACCAAAAATAAAATAGTTAAAACCATTGGCCAAATGAAACTTTTTAAAAACATTTCTTGTTAGTGTAGTGTCACCAGACTCGTAACTAAAAGTGTTCTAGACATAATATGTAACTAGCTACCTATATATATGGCCATTACAAGAAACATAAACAGCTCATTATAAATAAAATATAATTTTATAATAAACCGAAACAAATTTCTAACACACGGATATTTTCATGCTTCACAAATGAATGAATATCAAGGTCGCGGGCAGAGGAGGTTAGAATACCAAACAGTGGCCTCGATTCTGGTGTACAATCACTAAATTAAATTTTAACTATTCCTGTCTTTTACAAAATATGAACACAAGACAGAGATAGCATACTGCTGTGCTGTCAAGTTAGTCAGAACTTAGATGTCTATGTATATTATATAAACGCTTTTATAATTCATTGAAGATTGTATGTGCTCACGGTCCCCACGGTCCCAACGTCTCAACCCCAAAAGGCACAAATATATAACCACTATCAAGATTACTATATTTGCGCATTTTGAGAGTCTCTGCTGATTCAGCCGCAACATCAGCCTTATTTTTAGTTACAGAAAGATGAGACGGTGCTAGGGTGTCTACGCAAGTTGCATCCCAAACCAAAGGCCGTCCCATCTTCCACGGAATCAGGGTCATTCCGTCAGGCCTTTAAATGAAGCTTAATTAAAATAATTAAATTAAATAATAATTAAATAATTTGTTATTATTATTATAATAATTAAATAATTTATTATTATTATTATAATAATTAAATAATTAATTATTATTAAGTTAAAATTGTTTTAAGTTTAGTTATAGAGAAAGCCATTATCAAAATATATTCTCATTTTTCTACATAGTTATTTTTCTACACATGTTTCGACCACACTTTATACTCTCTTTTACCTTTCAGTTTACATTTTACAACTGGTTTCAAATGAAAACGAACTGTTCTTGCAAAATGAAACGTAATACTAACTCCCGGAGCAGTCAAATGTCAATTTCATTTATATCCAACATTCATTAAAAATCGAAGAATGACGGGTTTTGGAAATTTATACAAAATCAACAACGCCTATTTTTCACTTTCGCGGCAAAAACTCCTGTTTTACACTTGATCATTGCGCTCGCACAACAAACAAGTATTTTCGACCAGTATTATTATTTCTTGCTTATGTCGTAGGGTTATTGTAAGGAGTTTGAATGTTGGGCAGCTTAATAAAGCCTAATATTAAGTTTCATTTAAGTGCCATAGATCCATTCTAGAGCATGGTCTGAGCACATACATTTCGGGAAAATACTGACTTCAATTGCACCGTGTATATACTAGCCATGCCCCACGGCTTCCCCGCTATTATCAAGGTAAAATTAGCCTTTGTGTTAATACTAGGTACAAGCTATGTACATACCAAATTTCATCCAAATCCGTTAAAGCGTGAAGAGGGAACAAGCATACTTAAGCACAATCTTTCGGATTTGTGATATTAGTAGGATTTCTGAATAAATGAAATTCCATAATAAAACCCATATTGTTACTATAGTTCATTGAATGTGCTCACTAAATCCCATAAGAAACGGTTGGGAAATGCGACCTAAAGAGGAGAACAGCCAGACATCTGGACATACAAAATCATTTTTGTCCAAACCGAAACGGAAACGTTTTGCTTGCGCAATTCGCTCGGTGAATTAACAAGTTTTAAGTTTTAAAACACTTCGATTATATAATATTATTTATTTGCAAGTGATAAGTGATGAATTATAATATGTGTTGTATTGTTTGCAATTTATTTTATTTCAACAAATGAAGAGTACTAGTTTTGGTCGACATACTCCAAAAACTCTTGTGCCATTAATGGCGCCATCACCCAATACCAAGGAAAAGAATTCTTCTCCTGGTTTTCAAGGTGTTTGAATTAGCGGCGTTGTTTTCGTATATTAAACCACCACCAGTATCACCTTTGTGTTCCTGAAATTTACAAGTTTACATTTTATTATTATTTAGTATTTACAAATTTACATTTTCAATATACAGACGTTTTCTGTGTTTACAAGCTAATATTTAGTTTCACCTTTCCCGTGATCTATCTGTTTGTCTGTCTATAATCAAATCTTACAAGCTAAATTAGACCTTTCCAATGTCCTATTGGACTCAAATTTGGTGTACTTATGTTTCTTCGGTGACAATACAATGATATGGTACCATGGAGCTGGTCTGATGAAGGAGACGAAAGATGGCCAAAGGAACATCTGAACTAAAGATAATCCCATCGTGTTTGGACTCGTTTGATTCGTCTTGACGAATTTGGACAAGTTCTCTGGTCATATAACTTTTTACGACATTTCAATAACATTTTTTCACTTTCACGCCAACAACCAGTCCATCAGTTTCTATCTGTAGACATTGGCCTCGATTCTGATGTACACTCACTAAATTAAATTTAAACTATCCCTGCCTCTTACAAAATAAAACACAAGACAGAGATAGCATGCATTTTAGAGCTGTCACGCTAGTTTATCAATTAAAATATGAACAGCAGAAGCAGAAAGGCGCTTGTTTTTGGTTAACACCAATACAACACATACTCGACTAAGCTTGCATAGACATCTAAGTTCTGACTAACTTGACGGCACAGCAGTATGCTATCTCTGTCTTGTGTTCCTATTTTGTAAAAGACAGGAATAGTTTAAATTTAATTTAGTGTGTGACATCAGAATCGAGGCCATTATAACTCTCTGACTACATATTCTTATTAACAACATAGAATAACATTAAAACTTACATTTGACGCTACAGAATTAAGAAGTTTATCAAACTTTGTGACAGCCTTTGCATCATCGTCCACACTTGTTGCTGCAGATATTGATATAGACATCTGTGAATATTTTAATTAAGTAAGTATGTAAGATTGTCAAAATACGTAAAGTATTTTTTTTCTACATACTCAGGTCAGACATGATGGACGTAAGACAAGGAGGCGTCGCAGACTTGGCAGAGACGGTGTACGAACGCGACTTTATAAATTTTAAACCCCCTAGCCAAAAACGAAATCGCCTCTATTATATGAAAAGAAACGCTTTCCAAATGTAACAGACTTTAAAACTTGTGTACAAACGTTTCAAATTGCATTTTTCAAATCACGGTGAGCGCTAAATAACAAGTCAAGATATTTTAAACCTTATTGTTACAAGTTTAAGGGTCTGTTACATTTAGAAAGCGTTTCTTGACGAAACGTTTTGGTTTTTGGCTAGGGAGGCTGTCCTCGCCACGTCTGCGGCTCGTCGCTTCTGTGTTTGTGATAGAACAAAGACGACGAAGCGTCACGTCTGCGCCCCGTCCTCTCTTTACCGTCGTTCTCTCTATAATTTCTCAGAATTATGTTAACTACATTCCATATCTCTTGGTCTATTTTTATAGTAAAAAAACAGATGCCGCGACTAGCAATGATATTAATAATGAATTTTAATAAAGAAATCGCTTAAATGTACAAATTTATATTTATATTTTGCAATTCGAGACTTCCCTATATTTTCTATAAATGTTCATTCAAGAGTCACCACGTCATTAGTGCCCTGTCTATGCCTTTCTATCTGGCCTGCGCTATATTTTTTATTTAGAAAACTTTATTGACTGTTTAATATCTATATTGTCCAGGGTATAATTCAGAAAGCACAACACATTTAAAGCTGAAGCTTACGTATAATATCCGTTATTACCTGTACTTGAACAATAAATACAAAATTTAATAAAATAACCAATTACCAAATTACCTTTAAAGTTTTTCTCTATAGGAAATGCTATTAATAACACTTCAATTTTAAAAAAAAGCAATAATCCCGACAAATATTTAATAGTCAACCTATAAGCAATGCACAAAATACAACCATTTGGATGTATTGATTTCCAATTTATTATTCCTAATTAAATTGAATCGTATGATTTATATATATTTTTCTAATCTCCTTCATTTTGACATCCTACTCGAAAGGTATAGTTAAAAAATATTTTAACGATTTACAATTCAGCGCTATTCGCGCATTTTTTATAAAAAACAATAAAAAAAAACTAAACTTTTTTTTTCTTTTTTTTTAACTTTTTATTTCCTTTTCGGTTTTTGGGGTAAAATCTTAAAATACCTTAACTGTCAAAATCCTTCCATCCGTAAGGATGATACGAGGTAATATAGAAGCTTACAAACATACATACAAGGTACGCGCGAAAAACAACCCTTTCTTGGCAGTATAGGAAAAAAATAAATTACCAATAATAAAATACTTAAAACCATTGACTCAATCAAACTTTTTGATAACATTTTTTGTTATTGTAGTGTCACCAGACGCGTCACTAAAACTGTTCTAAGCATATAACTAGCTGCCTATATATATGACTTTTACAAGAAACATAAACAGCGCATTATAAATAAAATTTATATTATAAACCGAATCAAATTTCCAATACACAGACTTTTTCATGCTTCAATGAATACAAGGCCGCGTGCAGAGGAGGGTAGAATACCAAAGTTAACGGTATTGGCCATATTGGATCCGAATGCTTCCACGAGTTGTCTGATATGCTATATTTGGATAAATCTGTCATTTACACATGATAGTTTTAAGTTCAATCTTAGAGAAAGTCATAATTAAATTATTCACATTTTTCTACGTAGTAACATTTCTTATAACCTACGCATGTTATATGTTTCGAACGCACTTTATACTCTCTTTTACTTTTCATTTTAAATGTTACGACTGTTTTCAAATGAAAACAACCCGTTCTTGCAAAAAGGAACGTAAAACTGACACCCACGAGCTGTCAAATGTCATTGTCAAGGAATGTCACCGGCGCGGGCGCGTGAAGCCGAATCTTTGCAGTTGATCTTTTCAGTTCAGAGTGCAAAAAAAATTCCTGAATTAATTTATAGTCTGTTTGGGGTAAAAACTTTGGGTCCGTGGGGATCGGGTGCACACGAAAGGAGATGTTTCATTTTGGGCCAGCACTATGTATATAGAAAAATAGGGAAAAAATTTTGCATTTCCTTAAAAATAAAAATAAATTAATCTGCAAAAGATTACAGCTGTACCCTCAAATTATTATTTAGTGAGTTTTTAAATATGTTAGCCCTATTTTTGTTGACAAGAAGATACTGAATGTCACTCTGTTCTGAGTTTCAATCGAATAACATTTATTATAGTCCTATTATAATTATAACGAAACCCAAATATTTTAGAATTGGTATGTTGTTTACAATAAATGATCATTAACAATGAATGACACGGCAAAATGACAGTTCAATATTGTCGCAATCCGCCATTTGTAACTGTGTTGTGTTGCTATTGATGTACCAAGATATTTTAAATGTACATTTAAACGAAATAAAAGTAAAGAAATTAAACATTAAAAGCTATATATATGTATATGGTACATGGTGCTGGCCGAGGCTCCTTCAATTTTGAAACATCTCCTTTTTAAAATTTTATCCAAACGTTTAGTAGAGACGACAAATGACCAGAACGCTGGCTCTTATTTAGCAGAAAAATTTGCATTGCTATTCAACGTGGAAACGTAGCCAGTATTCTGGGCACTTTTCCTTTGGCAAGCGGTTTACAAAATTTTTGAGTACTATTTGTTTTAATCCCCTTTTGTAATCTTATCTGACATTGTTATTATAATAAACTACTTATATCTAGTCCTATCAAGTGACATCTAGTTATTTTACCACTTCGCTGAGAACACAGTCTAATATAATATACTAGCTGACCCGCCAGCGTCGCCCGGATAAACAGAGAAAAAGGGGTAATGGGACTATTCCCTTTTATTTTAAAAAAATGAGGAGGCTGTGGTACCTGCTAAAGAATTTTTTCGTCCCTAAAGAAAACCATTCTAATCATTTTAAAATCTTTCACCGAAATATAGCTGGTGTTATATCTAAAAGGGACGTCTTTGACGTGACTATCTCAGATCTTTTATCTTTTTTGGAGTGTCTATACTGGTAGAGAAAGGTATGTTATGTGAAGAACTGTTTTTTTAATGATATTGCCGAAGACAAGAATTTTGAATTTTGTATCATCGTATCATAGTTATATGTCTCTACCGATTACCATCCTTGAACAGTACAGTTTTCATAGCCAAGCTTAACGAGCTCCTATTCCGCATTACTAACAAATACCCGAAGCATAAAAAAGTAATAACTGGAGATTTTAATAAAAATACATTAATTATGAGTAATTCCAGTTCAGACTTACAACATTTAGCGCAGAATTATAATTTTTAATTCCATATATCGCTACCTACCCGACAAGACTCATGTATAGACCATATTTTAAGTAATATAAAAGGGGCTTATGGAAAGCTATTCGAACTCGGTCTCTCGGATCACAACACAGCACAAATGCTTTATATTCCAATGAAATGTACAATTGCATTTACCTTCCACTTTTTATAGAATCAGAAAAGACTACTGTGAAGAAAATGCAAATAAATTCCAAAACTCCCTACACGTGGTCCCCGGTTGGTGCTAATCAGGTGACATTTGAGAGGTGGTAGAGCATTTTGTGAGTTGCTCGCCTGGCTTGCTACCAAAGTAGCTTACCACCAACAAGTTGAAAGTCTGCCGCCAAGCCAAATACGGTGTTCCGGCAGTTATCCTTGAGAGCCTGCGAATTCCAGGTCTAGTGTGTTTACCAGCTTCGATCACATCGTCACTTACCATCAGGTGAGATAGTGGTCAAACACTAGCCTGTCACAAATAAAAAAAAAAAAAAACTGCCTGGCACAGTTGTCATTTTCGGGTATTTATATTGAGACCGACCTTAACAAAGCTTTTAAATATTTTTGTGTCAATTTCTTGCTCTTTTATAATCTGTGCTTTCCTACCATTCGGATTAAAATAAAAAATAATTATTTAAGGCCGAAATGGATTTCGAGAGGTTTGCGAAAAAGTTGCAAAACCAAGAGATTTTTACGTTATAAATTTTATAAACATAAAACAACACAAAACAGAAATAACTATCAATCATATTCAAAACTACTCAGACGTTGCCTACATAGAGCTCAAAAAAAATTTATTGACACATTTTTGCGTAACTCCAAAAATATATGTCGTGCATCCTGGAAACTTATAAAAGATGAAGCTAATGTTGCTTTAAATCAGCAATATAATTATAACGGAGATTGAAATTAATGACATAAAACTTACAAACCCCATTGACATTGTAAATAAATTTAATGACTATTTAATTGACTTATCAAATTCTATACTGACAAATAATTAAAAAAAACACAAATACTAAACGCGTGAAATGTAGTATGTATTTAGCACCGTTTACAACACCTGAAATGATAAAATTAAATGTTATTCTGTCTCTGAATAACACTAATTCAGAAGGATATGACGAAGTTTCTACTAAAATTATAAAACAATGTAAATTCGTTCTTGCACCTTTACATTTTTAGTCACTATGTCATTTGAATCGGGAGTTTTTCCCGATTTTTAAGATGTCTATCGTCAAACCACTGTTCAAAAAAGGCGAAAGAACAGCTGTATGTAATTATCGACCTATTGCGTTTATACCAATATTCTCAAAAATATTTGGGAAGGCGTTCTATAAAAGAATAGTCTCGTTTGCTGAACATTTTCAGATCATTAAGGGAGAACAATTGGGATTCCAAATTAACAAATCAACTGTATTAGCAATCTATAATCTAGTCCACGACATATCTAAGAAAATAAATAACAAACTATTGTGTAGCGTTATATTTTTTTGGATGTCACGTGCTTTCGATTTCGTTTCTCATGAAATTTTGTGAAAAAATTGGTAAATCTCGGGATACGTGGACCAGCTCTACAGTGGTTGGCTTCATAAAAAACAGAATGCAATATGTTGAAATCAGTGGTTTAAATCAAAATATGGTAGAAACCAAATTCAAATCGCATAGTAAGATAAACGGGTACGGGGTACCCCAAGGCAGCATACTTGGGCCTCTACTCTTCTTACTATATATTAATGACCTTCCAGAAATAACAAAAAATAAATGCACACTATTTGCAGATGACATTTCTTTAATAATTGAATGTGATAATGACATAAATAATTACAAAGATGAATTGACGAATACACTCAACGACGTGATAAACTGGCTAAGTGCGAACAGTCTTAAAACTAAAACTACATTCAATTCCAAAATTATGGTAGTAAACAATTTAAACTGGACATAAATCACGATAACATTGAAATTAAAGAGGTGTATGAGACCAAATTTTTAGAGGTATACTTGGACAAACATCTTAATTTGAAATCGCATGTGCTATACTTGTGTACTAAGCTAAACAAGTATGTGCATGTACTGAACAGACTTAGACAGACCTCAGCTTTAAGCACTGTACTATCAGCGTACTATGGCTATGTACATTCAGTTCTCAAATACGGTCTACTAATGTGGGGCAATTCAACGTACATCAACAAAGTATTTATAGCCCAGAAGAAGTGTGTACGTGCGATATGTGGTGTTCCTCCTTTTGAATCTTGAAGGCCCTTCACACCTCTACCATGTAGTTACATTTTCGAACTTGCCATTTTTGTCAAAACAAACCCCCAGTACTTCAGCAATGCCTCTGTTATTTATCCGAGGAATACGAGGAATCCTGAAAAATTGGTCTATGATCGTATAACAATGCCGAAAATGGCGCTTTATCAAAAACTATGCCACGCCATGTGCATTAAAGTTTTCAATGCTTTACCCAAAGTCCTAAACAATTGCAGATTCTGGATGTGAAACGATTTAAAACTGAATTATTATGTTGGCTAAGGACAAACAATTTTTATACTTTGAATGAATTTCTTAATCAATACAATAACGCATGAATCAAGACAAATGTAAATAATAATAATTAATATTGAATTTAACTGGAATTAACTTTTATATGTAATTTAATATTTAGTTTGTAATTTACATTTACAACAAACATTGACATATTTATTTTTTTATATAATAATTATGTGACTCAATTATATTTCATATGTCATGATAGACAGGATAGACGGACACTCTAAACCTTAACATCTGATATTGTAAACTCTATTTTGTATGAAATAAATTGATTTGATTTGATTTGAACAAAAGCGTACACATAAACGCTTTCACACTCACAGCCCCACACTAAAAGTACTATAACTTGTGTCGTGGGGCCGTAAACATTAACACCACACACAACATTCACGTCATACCCAGAACCAGACTTGTGTTATTGTGTTCCCACCGAGATTCGAATCCGCTGCTTTGAAGACGAACGCGCACCAATCTCCGCCAGTGGGTAGTTCAAAGTTCAAAGATTACCCACCCTGCGTTTCCTGGTTAAAATATACACATAAACATTTTCACATTCACAGCCCCACACCAAGTTCAATGACTTGTAGCGTGGGGCCGTACCTAAACATCCAAGATTCACAACATACTCAAAACCAGAAACACAAATTTTCCGTGGGGAAAACACCTGTGTTCCCATCGGGAATCAAACCCGGTGCTTTAAAGGCAAACGCCCACCTAACTACGGCAGCGGGCAGTTCAAAGTTCAATGATAAGTTACGCGGTAACTGATACTTATTCTGTGAGCCACCATTTTCACCCTCAAATAAACATAACGATTTCTCTTAGAGGTCCAAATTATATGCAGTAAAGAGCAATAGTTTATTTTGATGAGGATTAATATTAAATACTTAAAAAAGCCAACAAAACAAAGCTGCTATATTTTAATGTGCAGGAATTCGTAGTACGTGTTAATAAATTTCATACCCGTCATCCTCCCGTAAAACTAATTTCACGACTTCTCATAGACAATTTATCCAAATCATATGCAGTAAAGAGCAAATTATATCTACATGAACTACGTAAGACGATGAAATAGTTTATTTTTAATACTGAATCTCTCAAAAAACCAAATAAACAAAGGCCGCTTTTTTTTCAGATTTTTAACAAAGAAAAGTATTTTTTCTGAGCTTAATATACATATTAGATATATGCTGTCGCAGACTTTTTTATTGAAACTCACAAAGGCTAAAGTTTTTGCCATGAATTGTATTCACAAGTCAGAACAAGAATCGGGGTTTGAGGGCTTTCTAGTATTTTAAAATTTACCCTGTACATTATTATACAAACCATAAATAAATAATCAATCACAACCATTATTAAATTAAATTAAAAAAAAATCAGTATGACGAATAACATTATTTAGTATGTACTATGAAATAGAATTATAAATGAATTTTGTGCCGTGTCCACGGCGCAAAATTTATTTGTACACAATATATTTTGATTTCATAGTATAATATTCATCACCATATTCGTCGTTAGCCCCGAACGGAGACCTCACGCCTACACATTGGCCTCGATTCTGATGTACACTCACTAAATTAAATTTAAACTATCCCTGTCTCTTACAAAATATAAACACATGACAGAGATAGCATACATTTTAGAGCTGTCAAGCTAGTTTATCATTTAAAATATGAACAGCAGAAAGGCGCGTGTTTTTAGTCAACACCAATAATATACTCGACTAAGCTTGTATAGACATCTAAGTACTGACTAACTTGACAGCACAGCAGTATGTTATCTCTGTCTTGTGTTCCTATTTTGTAAAAGACAGGAATAGTTTAAATTTAATTTAGTGTGTGACATCAGAATCGAGGCCATTGCTTAATAAAAAAGTTTTGAGGTCAATTTCTTATAACTTTTTCTTATAAATTGTTTGAATTGAGATCCCAATCTGAAACCTCACACATACACTTCGCCTTAACAAAAAAAAAACTAGAAACACCTTTGAAGTTATTATTTATTTATTATATTATTCCTTATTTTTATTTACTTAACAAAAATTGTTTGATTTTTGTATCTGTTGTACAAACACAGGATAAACGTTAACGTAAATTTCAGTTTTAAGTGTACAGCCGTTTTTGAGGTAGACCTCGGGAATACAAAATAGTGACTTTGGTGGCCTATCAAATTGTTAGTTTCGTACTTATGCGAGTTAGATAGGTCGTTTTAAACCGATTGATATAAGGAGGAGAATCTAAATTTGATGGTTTTTTAGCCATTTATAACGTCTTTGAATTTTAAATTGCCCGCTGGCGTAGGTGTGGTCGCGTTCGCCTTTAAAGCAGCGGGCTTGATACGGTGAGAATACCGGTTTTCTCCCACCGGAAAGTTTCTTTTTCACTACCCGGAAGATGCTAGGCAAGGTCATCTTTGTACTTTGAACTGCGCGCTGGCGTAGTTGGGTGCACGTTGTCCTATAAAGCAGCAGAATCGATTTCCCATCGGAACCGGAAACACAAGTTTTTTCGTCACAGTTTTTTTTTTTTTTTGAATATTTGTTATTCTGGTTCTGGGTGTATGGATATTTTGTGTGTGATGTGAATGTTTATGGCTCCACTATACAAATCATTAGAGTGGGGACGTGAGTGTGAAAGCGTTTATGTTTGATATTTGTGTGTTACCCGAGCAACGCCGGGTATGTCAACTAGTAAAACATAAATATTATACGCTCTCTCACTCACAGCCTCACACTAAATTATATGACTTGTGCCGTCCGTGCTGGAAACATTCACAACACACATACACACACAATCACACCTAGAACGATTAACATAAATATGCTCTTAGGGAGAAAACTCGTCTTTTAATTTTGTGTGTATGTGATATGCTAGCTACCTTACGGCGATGACTGAGGCTCTGCGACGTGGACCCAACTACCTTGTCTTCAATGAGTTGCTTTGCACGCCAATCAATGCCGTTAAGAGCTTCAAGTTTATTACTTAACTAATCCATCCCAAAGGTGCCTACAGTATTAGATACAACGAGTTCCACACATGAAGAAGTGGAACTCGTTGCCTGCGTCTTTGTTTCCCGAACGGTACAATCTGGGTGTCTTCAAGTCTTGAGTGAATAGGTACCTATTAGGCAAGCAAGTTTCATATTTGGCCGCATCGTCACTTTCCATCAGGTGGGATTATGGTCAAAAACTTGCCTATCCAGCATAAAAAAGTATCTGTGATGTATCGCTTGGCCTTTGCTAGGATAATAAGCAGTTTATTTATCTATTTATTAGCAAACAACAGAATACAATCATAAAAGGAACAAATTATAGAAATATAGGGTTGATCTAAATTGCATTCCTTAACCATGTATGCCTAAAAGCAGCAATCTAATAATTTTCATAAATCGCTAGAAAAGTTATAGTTTCTATTATAACAATTATCTTATACATAAAATCATTATTATTATTATATATTCAAACATTTGACGGAAATAGAATTTCTTTTTATTGCCTCCGAAATTGACTCAAATTGAGGTAGAAAATATCAATATTCCTGTTAGAGACAAGAATTTCGTTGTACTGGCGACACATCTTGACAATGGGGTTATAACAGGAAGTGTTGTTGGAATATACTTGAAGACTAAAAATATTGAAATTGCGGTTACGTGTTCTGGTTACGTAGTAACGTACGGTATTTGTTCGTGATCGTGCGAATACCCACCTCATCTAATATATAAAATTCTCGTGTCACAGTTTTCGTTGCCATACTCCTCCGAAACGGCTTGACCGATTTTGATGAAATTTTTTGTGCTTATCCGGTATCTATGAGAATCGGCCAACATCTATTTTTCATCATCATCATCATTATCACTTTTCATCATTATCAACGCGGGTGAAACCGCGGGGCGCAGCTAGTTTTTTATAAAATTCATAGCTTTATGATCACCGCAGTGGATGTGGTCGCGCTGCCGCCAGCCGGGAATAATGGAACTTCGTCACGCCGTTAATGCCGCCAGCCAGCCCTCCTAGCCAAAAACCAAAAAGCTTCGTCTCCTCTTAACTCATTATTTCTTTCGTTGTGACCCGATTTTGATGATTATAAGCTGGTGCTTTCCATGTGCTCCCATTTAAATTTGAACAAGGTCTGATCTCTAGTTTTTGAGTTATCGTCAATAATGCGTGTTTAATACATTAAATTTGATCAAGGTTCCGAAGATAAAACGGTGAAGTCGGTTTTTAAGCTTTAATTTTTAAGCGTTTAATTATTAAGGACAAGATCGATCACCACAGGTGCTAAAAATGAAAGTGTAAATATTAATAGCAGGTTGTTTGTAATTCTTCATTTATTACATGTTTAATAATTCAGATATACACTGGAGTAAAGGGGTTCCAACGTCAAGTGTGTGCTGTTCACGTCGTCACGTCGATAGAAAGTAACTAGTCGTCTATTCTGGGGGTCTATTCCGGGCTTCAATTATCTTTACATCGATGTCGAAATCGAACGATTTTCTTTTCTTTTAAACCATCGTATGGAATGAACTTTCAACCGATAGACTGTCGTATCCATTTCGCATCAAATCGAACAATCGTAGTTTGACGACCAGAATAAACCTACTGTACTGAACCATCTCATCGGTACGGAGTCAGACTCGCCCTTTTCCAATTAGTTTTTGATCCAAAAATCGAACCACCACCCCCCTCTTCCCCACCTGCCCCTCCCCCCCTTCTCCCTCTTCTTTGAAGTAAATTCCTGAGTTCATATAAATCAATCGAAGAGAAACATTTTGTGATGTGTACGTACACACCATGCGGTATGTAGTTTGGCGCCTACCCAATAATGAACATAGGTATTCTTCTGTACTTCAGGCTTTTTAATGGAATCCCTGTAGCATTGTCTTCGTCTAGTAAAATAGCAACATCTTCAGGTCTTCCAGCCTGAAAAATAAATGTCATTTTTAATATAACATTCCGTTTCTATACCTAAAACGATGAAGCAGGCGGTCCATTCCAGGAATCGATTATCTTGACATCGACGTCGAAATCGAATGATTTTTTTTCTTATAAACCATTGAATCGATTGAATTTCAACCAATCGACTGTCGACTAGAATAGACCTACAGTTATAGTCTGCTATCCGACGTAATCGTTCGAATTCGACATCGATGTAAAGATAAATAATCGATGCCCGGAATAGAACCCCAGATTATAAATTCATACGTAAATAACCGGACATCCGGACATACGAAAGCATTATTGGTCAAGCTGAAACGGAGACGCTTTGCACTCGCTAAGTATATATATTTTTTTTATTTGTACCTTAACCTGCTTTAGACCACAATCTCACATGAGGGAAAGCGATTATACGATCGAAGATGGAGCACGCTTGCTCATCATCATCATACTCAGCCTATCTCAGTCCACTGTTGGACATAGGCCTCTCCCAAAGCGCGCCACTAAGCCCGATCTTCGGCTCTTCTTCTCCAGTCGTTACCAGCAGCCCTACACTGCATACTGGTACCGTCTATTGAGTTTCTCGAAAATTACCTTTGATATGGGATTGTTCAATAAGAGAGTGAATAGGTGTTTACTGAGCATGCGTAGCAGAGGACGCCCTGTAACTAGGTGGAGCGACGATATACGTAGGGTTGCTGGTAACGACTGGAGAAGAAGAGCTGAAGACCGGGCTTAGTGGCGCGCTTTGGGAGAGGCCTATGTCCAACTGTGGACTGAGATAGGCTGAGTATGATGATGATGAGCAAGCGTGCTCCATCTTCGAACGCATCATCGCTTTCCATCAGGTGAGATTGTGGCCTAAAGCAGGCTTAGGCACAAATAAAAAAAAATTATACTTAGCGAGCGCAAAGCGTCTCCGTTTCAGCTTGACCAATAATGCTTTCGTATGTCCGGTTATTTACGTATACAGGTCGCATTTCACAACCGATTCTCTTTCTAGAGAATCGGTTGTGAAATGAATGCTGACAATATTTCTAAATTGTCAGCAAGTTCTTTTTTTTATTATTATTTTTATGCATTATAGACAAACATTTGACCACTATCCCACCCGATGGAAAGTGATGATGCGTCCGAAAATGTGACATGTTTATCTAATAGATTATACATTTAGATAATTTTAAATGTCAATTCTGGCTTCGGGCCGTAGTTTTACATATTCTATGAGAACTTGAAGTCATTCGCTTATATGGTTTAGACGCTAGATGCCTCTTACAGACGGACGGACGGATAAATTGCTAAACGACTGAAGTCAACTAAGAGATCTCGCTTCGCTCGATCAATTACAATTTACAGGCAATAAAAATTATTAATAACAAGGAGTCAAATTAGAACTTACATTTGCCACGATTGAATTAAGAAGTTT
Organism: Lomographa bimaculata; assembly: GCA_948107665.1. Classification (NCBI taxonomy): domain Eukaryota; kingdom Metazoa; phylum Arthropoda; class Insecta; order Lepidoptera; family Geometridae; genus Lomographa; species Lomographa bimaculata. Next base: position 7,287,973 of record OX403610.1, on the reverse strand, counting down.
GCTGAACTTTTTGATAAGCTGAGCAGTACTCTCTGCGTCATTGGGTTCGCTGTCGACTACATATGATGTTGCGGATAGTTTCACAGTTATCTGTAAATATATTTATAATGTACGTAAGGTCAACCAACAAATAATTAACACAACAAAAAAGCTTCCAGAAGCCTTACAGTTCCTTACATTGATGGTGTTTGGGCTCAGCTTTTGACAAGGTTTGGCATGATAGCCTTATAAGTAAGCTTCCATCATTCGGCCTGAAAACTAGTCTCTGTGTGTGGATATCGGACTTCTTGAGAGATCGATCAATTCGAGTGGTCATTGATGGCTGCTCGTCAGATCAGTTGGCAATCAATGCCGGGGTTCCTCAAGGGTCGGTTCTCTCAGCAACGCTTTTCCTGCTGCATATAAACGGTCTGCTGAAGCCCGGTATATTTGGGTATGCAGACGACAGCATAGTTGTTGAGACTTATGTATCCAACGTACGAGCTAGTGGAGTACAAATCCAGTCACAAAGGGAGGCCATGGTTGAGCGTCTTAACTTGTCCTTAAAGGCAGTCTCCGATTGGGGCGATGCCAACCTGGTCAAGTTTAATGCCACCAAGACAGGCGCGTTTGTTGTCTGCAAAGCGGAGTCCATTTGAACAGACTCCAATTTTCCGAGATATATCCCTCCCAGTAATAGACTATCTCGAGTTACTTGGTATGACCTTAACTTCCAAGCTCAATTTCGGAACTTACATTGAGTCAAAAGCCCAACTAGCCCCCAAAAATCCGGGAATTCTCGCAATGGTGAAGCAGTACTTCACACCAGGACAGTTGCTTAATTTGTATCAAGCACAAGTCGGCTCATGTATGAAGTTCTGTTCTCATCTTTGGGATGGTTCAGCTAAGTACCAGCTTGAGGCTCTTGATACCATAGAGCGAAGAGCCAAGCGGCTCATTAACAGCGAGCAGTTGGCCGATGAAAGGCTTCAAAGCTTGGGACATCGTCGTAAGGTAGCTAGTGCTCGGTATTTTATCGGATACATTTCGGAGAATGTGCCAAGGAATTACACGATCTAGTTCCCCCATCCCCATTCTATCATCGAACAAGCAGGCAAACTGCTAATCGGCACTGGTATATGGTACATATTCCACAAATGCGAACAAAGCGTTTTGCTTCTACGTTTGTTATGCGAACCGTAAAGGAATGGAACACCTTACCTGAGTCGGTGTTTCCTGATGGGTACAATATGGGAGTCTTCAAGTCGCGAGTGAATGGGTATCTTTTAGGCAAGTTTGCTCCATCGTCGACCACATCATCGCTTAGGTGGAATAGTAGTGAAACGCTTGTCTATATTGAATAAAAAAAAAATATAATAATATGTTCCGGCGGATGTCCGGGTGTTCTCCACTACAGGTCACATTTCTCAACCGATTCTCTAGAAATTTTGTGAGCAGGTGCGATAAAATGATGTCGAATTTTATGTCAATTCAGTTTTTGGTTTTTTTTTTAAACGGCTTAGATACAGATCGTATATCAGCCTTTTCAAAAATGTTATTAAAACCTGTAATTATTCGCAAAAGTTTTCCTCTAGTAGGCAAAATGAAGGCGCGAGGTCTCAGTTCAAGGCGAACGATTAGTTATTCTTAATATTAACTTTTCATTTTCATTCACCAAGATAAGGTTACATATAGGTACTTTGATCAATATTTTTTTTTTTTTTTTCAACTGCCTTACTACTGGCCAATTGCCTATATTTCCTAAAACTTAACTAAAACTATGTACAGTAAAGAACTAAGTTACCTACAAGACATCGAGCTTATAGGTAACTCAAGTGCTCAAGCCCACTACCAGTGGGTAGCGTATCAATAATTGAATAATATAACTAACACACTATTCTTGAACTTGTTGTTTGAATGGCTTTTCCCACACCAGTTCACAGATCACGCTGGGAGAGAGACGAAAAAGCTTGCTTTAACGTTAGATCTCACCCAGCTGGTCCAAGGGGCAACTCGGGTACCTGATATTGACGGCCAAACAGCCAATTGCTTAGACCTTCTGCTGACAACCGATCCAGACCGCTACTCAGTGTCGATTTCATCTCCACTGGGTAGCTCTGACCACTGTCTGGTGAAATCTGTATCTGTCTACTCCCCGCCCGACCCCAGCCCTAGAGGCAACCGGCGGATGTGGCGATACAAGTCAGCAGATTAGGACGAAATGCGCTCGTTCTTTGCGTCTTATCCTTGGCGGCCTATTTGTTTTTCTTCAGATGACCCCTCGGTTTGTGCGGATGCTGTGACGGATGTGGTGCGTCAAGGAATGGAATTTTATATTCCATTCTCCGATGTACCGTTGTCAGGCAAAGCTCAACCTTGGTTCAGGGCTGAATGTAGACGTGCAGAAGCGCTGAAGCATGAAGCTTACCTGGCCTGGGTTGACGCTCGTGACCGCAAACTGAGGGACATATCAGTTAAAAAGAAAGCATTTAATAAGGCCGCTAAATCTTGCAAGAAGGCTTTACGGAAGGCTCGATTTGACCACATTAGCCGAATAGGGAACAAATTGGCTTCTTACCCAGCGGGTAGTAAAGCGTTCTGGTCCCTGGCTAAGTCGGTTGAATCGAACTTCTGCCGCCCCTCACTACCTCCACTGCTCAAACCTGACGGGTCGCTGGCTCATACCGCCGAAGAGAAAGCGAACATATTCGCCAAACTCTTTGCGGAAGCTTCGCACCTAGATTCTGCAGACGAAGAACCTCCGAACCTACCGGCAAGCGAAACATTTATGTCAGATATTCGCATCCGTCAAACCGAGGTTCGTAAAACGCTACTTAATCTAGATGTGAACAAAGCCAGTGGTCCCGATGGAATTCCAGCTATAGTTTTAAAAAAATGTGCACCTGAGCTCACTCCTATATTAACACGCCTGTTTCGCCTCTCTTTGGCAACAGGGCAAGTGCCAAAATCTTGGAAGCAAGCTAACGTGCAGCCCGTGCCCAAAAAAGGAAGTCGTGCTGACCCTGCCAACTACAGGCCAATTTCAGTCACGTCCATACTATGTAAGACTATGGAACGTGTTCTGAACAACAGGCTCCTGGCATACCTAGAAGCTAATGACCTCCTAAGTGACCGACAATACGGATTTCGTCAAAACCGGTCAACCGGAGATCTTCTAGCGTATGCCACACACATCTGGAGTGAGGCTATCGAGAAGAACGGGGAAGCGCTAGCCGTTTCCCTTGATATCTCGAAGGCCTTTGACAGGGTTTGGCATGACAGCCTAATTAGTAAGCTTCCATCATACGGCCTGCCTACTAGTATCTGTGTGTGGATATCAGACTTCTTGAGGGACCGGTCGATCCGTGTAGTCATCGAAAGCTGCGCCTCGGATCAACTGACTATTAATGCCGGAGTCCCTCAGGGGTCGGTTCTCTCCGCAACGCTTTTCCTGCTGCATATCAACGATCTGCTTAAGCCCGGCTTGTTTGGGTATGCAGATGACAGCACGGTTGTGGAGAGTTATATATCTAACGCACGAGCTAGTAGTGACCAAATTCAGTCCCAAAGAGAGGCCATGGTTGAGCGTTTGAACTTGGCCTTAAAAGCTGTCTCCGACTGGGGCGATGCCAACCTGGTCAGGTTTAATGCCTCTAAGACACAGGCGTGTCTATTCTCCGCCAAACGGAGTCCATTTGAACTGACTCCCACTTTTTCGGAATGTATCCATACCGTCTTGAGTTACTTGGTATGACGTTAACTTCAAAGCTCAATTTTGGTTCATATATTGAGTCTAAAGCCCAATTGGCCGCAAAAAAGCTCGGTGTCCTGGCAAAGGTGAAACGATACTTCACCCCTGAACAGTTGCTCAACCTATATTATGCACAAGTCCGTTCGTGTATGGAGTATTGTTCTCATCTTTGGGATGGTTCCGCTAGATATCAAATTGAGGCACTAGAGACCATTGAGCGAAGAGCCAAAAGACTCATTAACAATGACCAGCTGTCAGATGCTAGACTTCAGAGCCTAGGACATCGACGCAGGATTGCGAGCCTCTCGGTATTTTATCGGATACATTTCGGAGAGTGTGCTATGGAATTACACGATCTAGTTCCTCCATCCCCATTCCATCATAGAACCACCAGACAGACTGCATTGCGACACCGATACATGGTTGATATTCCTCAAATGCGCACGAAGCGTTTTGCTTCCACTTTTATGATGCGCACTGCAAAGGAGTGGAACTCCTTGCCAGAGTCTGTGTTCCCAGATAAGTACAATCTTGGAGTCTTCAAGTCGAGAGTGAATAGGTATTTTCTAGGCAAGCGTGCTCCATCATCGACCGCATCGTCACTTAACATCAGGTGAGATAGTGGTCAAATGTTTGCCTATCACAGTTAAAAAAAAAAAAAAAAACTTGTTCAGGATAAATATTCTTTATGTAATGTCGATGAATAAGTCTAAACAGTGAAAGAGAAAAAGAAACAGTGTAAAAAAAAGTAAGTACACTCACGCTGTCGGATTTTTTAATTTTTTTGTAAATTAAGTTGTATTACAAAGTAGCTCTAAGTATAAGAAATTCTGTAAAATACTAGCTTACCATAAAAAAAATAGTTAAAACAATGAGCCATATAGAAAATGTCATTTTTAATTTAAATTTTACGTACAACACTTTGGTAAATACTGATGACAAAATTGTTTCAAATAATGTTTAACTAATAGGTGTATCCTATTTGTATGTCGATAATAATGAACATACATTATTATAACTAAATAAAACATGCCAATAACCAATGCCAATTTCCAAAACACGATCATTGTTATGCTTCACCCATAATTGAATTGATATTAAAATTATTTATATAGGATGAATGCAAGGTCGTATGTTTTGTGGTTCAAACTTTCCTCAGTCAACCCGACTTTACTACTTCAAACAAACAATTTTATTATCCTTAAAAATAAGTCTATTAAGTAATATTTACGTCTGCTACTTTAATTTTGACGATGGAAATAGCAGCGCTGTGGCATAACCCATATGAGTAACTACTTAAGGGGCCTCCGGTGGTTGATTTGCTCATACAATCGTAATACCGAAATTATTTATAATTCAAGCATATTACCACCATACTGTGCTGTTATTCAGATTAAAAACGTAATAATCTAGGTTCCTGGATAGTTTTTATTCCAAAATAATTACCTACAACGAAATATGGTTTATAATTGATTTTCACACATTATTACGACGTATAAATGTCGCATTTTTAACTTATTCGTTTTGTATTAAAAACTAACACATTTCTTTTGGCATTACAACAGGAACATAGATTATCATTTCAAGTTACTATTAATGCAAAAAACAATGGCTAAACATTACATTTTCATTAATAATATTTGGTATTACGGCACCTATCATAATTGTTCGGTCGGTAGTGCTATCGCATCAAGCATGGGCATAGTTTGCCAGTTGAACAGAGACAGCCATAGACTCGTTTCACAGACTCCCCGGCCTCTTAAGTATTAGAATTCTGAATTTATAAAACAAATCTGCGCAGTTCTCTTTATATAATTAAATGCAAGCAAAGCTGGTGCCCTATTGCCTTCTTTCTCGCTCGCACAATTCTTATTAAATACAATTATCTACGTGTGTTTTTGAAAATGGTTTTCAACTAACTATATGAACATTAATACAATGAATGTTTTAATCTACCTTTCGTTTTTCGTATCTTTAAGTTAAGAGTGAAAATCACATTGAAATTTGGGAACTGTGTTTTTTCTCATCTTAGTGATCGTTGTGATAGCGAAAAGAAGTTTAAAACAACCTTGTATTAATTTCCATTTAGTTGAAAACATTTTCAAAAACACGTAGATAATTGTTTTCATTAAAAATATCGAATTGTGCGAGCGAGAGAGAAGACAAAAGGAATGAACTAAATATATAGATATATATTAGTTATAAATTAAAATATATTAGTTATTGTGTAAAATGAATTTTCACTGAGAAAAATGTCTCGTTGCTGTAACTAACATTCCAGTGACACTATACGTGACAGTTATAATTATTTAGTAACAATCACAAAATTACTTAGTAATTACTACTTGGCTTATTTTGTAAAAAGATCGTAGTACCAGTAATAATACCTCTGAAAACCACCGCTACCAGTACCAGTAATAATACCTCTGTTTACGAACTTTTTGATTGAAATAACTTTAAGAATACTACACTAATAGCAATTTAATAATTAAAATCCAATTAATTTTTTTTATTATTTAATTTATTCTTAATCATCAAGCATTATATTATCGAACAGCACAAACAAGCACCAACTCGCACTCTTGCCCACAGACATACACTCACACACACACACACACTCAAATACGAGCACATATGCACACATTTTCGCTTAGCTCACAGAGAAGACAAATGAAAAAAACAGCAAATCAGGCGTAACATTTAAACGGCAATAATGTAAGAATTTAATAATTTTAAAATTTTTAATTTTAATAATAATAACATAATAATACTGATATTAATAATAATTTTAATTTTTAATAATACTAATTTAAATTTTTAATAATTTTAATTACTTGTATGATTAAAGTTCCGATGTAATTAACAACAATATATAATTTACTAAAATAGAATTTATTAATCATTAGTTAATTAAGATTTAATATGTAGATGAAGTTTAAGATGTAATTAACCTTATGAATATGTAAATTGATTCCCTCACGTACAGACTGGAATTTCCACTAAAATATTCTGGGTACCCAAGATACAGGCCATGCCTAGTTTGGGGCCCACTGAAACTCATTGTAATGTGTATTCTTATGTTAAATAAAATATTCATTCATTCATTCATTCATACATTCAGTAACTGTAAACTGTGTCGGTGTGTGCATCGGAGTAACTGTAAATTGTTTTTTTTTATGCCTGATAGGCAAGCATTTGACTACAATCTCACCTGATGGAAAGTGTGTCGGTGTGTGCGTGCATCGCGCTGCAAACTGTCACAGACAACAAAATAGATATAATGTATGAAATTATAACCTAAGTGTTTCTAGTAACTTATCATATTGTATTCCCTTTACATAAAAAAAATGTGATAGGAGCTAAATAATAATAATTTATTAAATCACAGTAAAAAAAATTAAAACTTAATTTAAAAATGCGTTTCACATTTCTTTGCTAACGCTCCTTCAGTTTACACACACAAACGCGCGTGTCTGTACATGTCACTACTACAACCATGGCCAAACCTTCATCGTGAAATAGAAAGACTGTACCAGGTGCATTGGCGCCGATTGTCGGACCTTTGGTGTATTTGTGTGCGTGTAGCTCGCGTTATAACAGGCAATATTTTTGTGTTTCATAGGCAAGCATTTGACCACTATCTCATTTGATAGAAAGTGACGATTGCCTAGAAAGTACCTATTCACTCCAGACTTGAAGACACCCAGATTGTAGCGTTCAGGGAACAAAGAAGCATGTAAAGAGTTCCACTCCTAAATTTGTAGGACCTCAGGTGCTTTACTGGTTTTGTATGCGGTATTACGGTATTGTGGTTAAACGCTTGCCCATCGGAAATTAAAAAAAATGTCTGTGAGCACAACATTTTTTTTTTTGGCATAAAATTTGATTTTGTTTATTAAGTCCCCCGTATAATATATTATATAATATATATATATTGTACAGCTAAATTCATTCTGGTCATCAGAGTAATGTGGTCAGGTGGGCGGGCTCACTATCCGAGCCATACGGACTGGAGTGTGGTGTGAGGCAGGGTGGTCTTAGTTCACCTCGGCTCTTTAGTCTTTATGTGGACCGTCTGGTTCGTGAGCTCAGTGGCACCAATGTGGGCTGTTCAGTTGACGGAACCTTTGTCAATAATATAAGTTACGCTGATGATATGGTGCTACTGACCCCATCGATCAGAGCCCTCAGAAGGCTATTGTTCATATGTGAGCGATATGCGGAGTCACATGGTCTCAAGTACAACGCAAAAAAGAGCGAGTGCTTAATATTTAAGGCAGGTAACAAATGCTATCCTGAAGTACCGCCAGTAACACTCGGGGGAACCGCTCTAAAACAAGTGACTGAGTTTAAGTACTTGGGACACTGGGTCACTGCGTCGCAGACAGATATTGTAGACATTGAGAGGTAACGTAGAGCGCTGGCAGTCAGGAGCAATATGTTGATCCGTAGGTTTGCAAAGTGCTCAAAGGGTGTGAAAAGTACTTTGTTTCGGGCGTACTGCCAATCTTTTTACACATGCAGCCTATGGATTGACTTTACTCAAAAGGCTTACAGTGCTCTGCGGGTCCAGTACAACAATGCTTTTAGGGCACTGATGGGGCTGCCACGATTCTGTAGCGCATCGGGAATGTTTGCAACAGCTCGCGTAGATGATTTTTACGCCATTATGCGAAAGTGTATTGCCTCCCTAATGCGGCGAGTGCGTGGCAGTGCCAACAGCCTTCTTCGCGTTGTTGCCGAAAGGGTTGATGGACCGATACTGAAACATTGGACCAAAACCGTTGTGTTTCAGACGCAGCGACATGATAAATAATTAACTTTGTGACATTGTTTTTAATTGTATTTTTATTTCATTGGTTTCTTTTATGACATTGTTTTATTATGATTGTACTAATATAGTTGTAAGTATTTATGTTACTAACACAAATGGATTAATTTATCTGAATAAATGAAATTAAATTATAAATTGTACAAAATAATAAATCAAATTAAATATATAATTTCTGTTAGTGTACATGTTATAATATAACCAATAGTTAACAGCATGAAATTATTCAATCTTATTCAACATAATTCATTATTATATTTTTATTAGCTATGTAATACAGCAACTGAAATATATATGATTTTAATTTTTTATATATATATTTTTTGGTTAAGTCATTATGCATAGGAAGCATAGAATTGTTATGCCCGTTGGCTAGTCGGGTGCGCGGTCACCTTCTAAGCATTCATCGGGTTCAATCCCGGCGGATTTTTGTACCTGGTTTTGGTTGTAATTGTGTGTGATGTGAATGTTTCTGGTACCCAAGACACAAATCATCGAACTAAGTGTCGGGTTGTGAGTGTGAAAGCGTTTAATTTTTTGTAACATTATTAGTTACTAGTATTCAAGTAAAGTTTTTTCATGCTAGATAGGCAAACAATTAATGACTTTCTCAACTCGTTGCAAGTGATGATGCGGCCGAAGATATGCCTAAAAAAAACAGTTATTTTAAATCTCAACGTGAACAGGTTCACTCGACTTGAAGTGTCCCAGACTACCGAACAAAGACGCGCGCAAAATTTCACTCTTTCGCAGTACAGATGATAAATGTAGAAGCAAAACGCTTCGAGTGTACAGAAGGTATGTTAACGATCAATGGATGACAATTGATACTTTTATAATTACTTAGATAGTAAAATGGATATGTGGAATTTCTTCATTCAATTACTCTCCAAAATGTGTAAGGCTTGCGACCTTGCGTTGGTGACTATAACTATATAAATTAAGAAGCGACGCACACAATCTTTATCTAAATACCTTACAATTATAAAAACAAGAACTTACAACTTAAAAAAGTATTTTGAAACAAGCTTTCGTTATTTATTTAAAAAAACATAACTAAAGAGTCATAGAACTTCTCGAGACGACTCGCCCAACCTCGATGTGGTTACGTCGTTTTATTACAGAGTTCCCATATTAATTACATAATAAATAATTAAACGCAAGCAAAGCTTAAAAAAACCGACTTCACCGCTTTATCATCGAAACCTTGATCAGATTTAATGTATAAACACGCATTGTTGACTATAACTCAAAAACTAGAAATCAGACCTTGATCAAAAATCAATGGGATTACATAAAAAGCACCAGCTTACAAATAAAAAAAATATCATCAAAATCGGCTCACAACGAAAGAAGTTATGAAGTAACTTTTGAAGTCGGGTAAACGAAAACATCGTCAAAGTACGCATTATTCGTCACAAAATAGACATTATTGACGATATTTCAAGAACTACTGATCAGGTCCTAATCAAATTTAAATGGGTCCAATTAGAAAGCAACATCTTTCAAACTAAAAAAAAAATTCGAAATCGGCTCACGTGGAGAGAAGTTATGAGGTAACACAAATTAAAAAAAAATACGGTCGACTTGAGTACCTCCTCCTTTTTAAATCCTCCATTAAAAAATTACTTAAATTAGGATTTCTTACGTTATGTTTATAAAATATTCCAATTGAATTATAACATGTCAAGCATAATATAACGATCGGAGCATATTTTGTGTGGGGCCGAGTTTTACTGAATGTAAGTTCTTGTAAATAATTGAATACATTGCCTTACAAATTTATGAATAACTAGCTGCGCCCCGCGGCTTTGCCCGCTTAAGTCCCGGACTAGCCAGAATTCGGGATTAAAAAGTAGCCTATGTCCTTTCTCAGGCTCTAGACTATCTGTGTACCAAATTTCGTTTAAATCGGTTCAGTAGTTTTAGCGTGAAAGCGTAACAGACAGAGTTACTTTGGGATTTATAATATTAGTAAGGAAGTAAGGATAGCTGCGCCCTGCGGCTTTGCCCGCGTAAGTCCCGGACCAGCCAGAATTCGGGGTTAAAAAGTTGCCTATGTCCTTTCTCAGGCTCTAGACTATCTGTGTACCAAATTTCGTTTAAATCGGTTCAGTAGTTTTGAAAGCGTAACAGACAAACAGACAGAGTTACTTTCGGATTTATAATATTAGTAAGGATAGTAAGGATAAGGAATATGTAATATCAGTAGTTAGCATTTTAAATCCCTGTTTTTAAAAGAGCGGTGTTAAACGTTTGACCGTTACGTCTATCTGTGACATGGTAACTCCCCTTAGTCCAATTTTGATTTAGTTTTTTGTTGGTGACTTGATCGAGAGTGATCTTTGCTATGTTTAGTGAAAATCGGTGCAGTCGTTTCCCATATAGAGCGTCGGGGTCATTTCTAAAATTCTGCATCTGTCACTTGTCAGTTGTCAATAAATTAAATAAGGGTTTTAGTATTTCATTCTGAATTGTCTTTAACCAACACTAATACATTATGGCAATAAATAAATGGTGTCGAAATTAAATATTTTTCTTAATTTCTTTTTATAAAATAGAAAAATAAAACAATGAGACATCGAGATAGGAAACAAACCTACGGTTTGTAACTACAAAATCTTTGCAATGAGATGGAAGTGAGAACCAAAAGCGAGCCGCAAATATTGTAATTTGTTGTAAGGCTTAAAAAAAAATATTAGGCGTGCGCTTTTCTTTTTTTAAGGGTTCCGTACCCAAAGGGTAAAAACGGGACCCTATTACTGAGACTTCGCTGTCCGTCCGTCCGTCCGTCAGTCACCAGGCTGTATCTCAAGAACGGTGATAGCTAGGCGGTTGAAATTTTCACAGATGATGTATTTCTATTGCCGCTATAACTACAAATACAATAAAATAAAATAAATATTTAAGGGGGGCTCATTTCTCTTTCACTCTAGATTTAAAGACTCCCAGATTACTAATACCCCTCGGGAAACAATGACGCAGGCAATGATTAGTTTGTGTTCCAATAAGCTACATAATTGGTTTTAAAGTATTATCTATAAAAGTATATAAATATTTTTAAAAAAGCATAATCAACCACGTCTTACGCGTCTTTGAATATCATACAGTATTTATTCAATTTGCAGTTAGTTAGCTGCCCTTTGTCCTCGTTACGCTCATGAATATAATCGTTTAAATATATTTTAGATTATATGTTTTAACCATACATAATTATACAATCAGAAACTCTGTTATTGAGAACTTCACTGTAACGAAACACATTATTTAGTAGGTACAACAGTTATTGTAAAAATGATTTGTTCTCAACATATTCTGGTTACATATTCAAACTATAAGAAATCGAAATAGATTGATTATAAATTAATTTGACGCTGCAGATTAACTCCATCACTTTAACCAAAGCGTTGTTACCTCAATTTCGAGTAACGTTAGCATTAAAATACAGATTAGAAAAAACAAAAGCCACTTTTTTCTTTATACTCGATAGGCAAGCATTTGACCACTATCTCACCTGGTGGAAAGTGACGATGCGGCCGAAGATGTAGCACGCTTGCCTAGAAGATATCTATTCACTCTTGACTTGAAGACTCCCAGATTATACCGTTCAGGGAACAGAGGCGCGGGCAATGAATTCCACTCCTTCGCAGTTGTTCGGGATATAACCCGAACACCTTACACAGCACTGCACCGTGACGCGTGTCGCATTACCTAACTAATTAAATATCTATTATTTTGGATTTAGTGCACTTTTGGCTACCGCGGCACACGGGTGCATTCAGCCTAACATTAACAATTAATTAACATTTAACATAAGAACATACGTTAAGAACATTTTACATGAACAATAAACAGTGATAGTTATTATAAACAATTAACATCTTTAATTCACACTGCAACCTCGCTACCGTACCCTACATATTTACCCTACATATATACCGCTATGGGTAAGTAGTGCACAATACTGCAGGGGGTGGTTTGGAATCGACAAATGAGCAAATTAAAAAAAAAAAAAATTTTTTTTTCAATTTTTAATCGACTGACCTGCAGGCAGTTCAGTAGTAATTGTCAAGTAAAGTATGGCCCTCCGTAGACAGCCGCTAGTACAATAGCTTCCAGAGTACTACGAGTGCTACGGGGTCATTGAACTAACATGTGACGTATTATTATTATTTAGCATAAAAAAAGCTTCCATTTCAGTTATGATAATCGTTATTTATTTAGTCGATCCTAGTTATTTTTAGGTAATTAATTCCTGAACCGCCGAGAGGTCACACTGAAATGTGACCTCTCGTCACATGTTAGTTCAATGACCCCGTAGCACTCGTAGCACTCACCTACTCTGGAAGCTATTGTTGTAGCGGCTGTCTACGGAGGGCCATACTTTACTTGTCAATTACTACTGAACAGCCTGCAGGTCAGTCGATTAAAAATTGAAAAAAAAAATTTTTTTTTTTTTAATTTGCTCAGTTGTCGATTCCAAACCTCCCCCTGCAGTATTGTGCACTACTTACCCATGGCGGTATATACTGCGATCCATAGGTCGCTGGTTCATATCCGGCTCGAAGGACCAAAAATATGTAGGGTACGGTAGCGAGGTTGCAGTGTGAATTAAAGATGTTAATTGTTTATAATAACTATCACTGTTTATTGTTCATGTAAAATGTTCTTAAAGTATGTTCTTATGTTAAATGTTAATTAATTGTTAATGTTAGGCTGAATGCACCCGTGTGCCGCGGTAGCCAAAAGTGCACTAAATCCAAAAAATAGATATTTAATTAGTTAGGTAATGCGACACGCGTCACGGTGCAGTGCTGTGTAAGGTGTTCGGGTTATATCCCGAACAGCAGTACGGATGACAAATGTAGAAGCAAAACGCTTTGAACGAACCGGAAGAATGTCAACCATAAATAGATGACGTTTGCCAGTTTGTCTTGTTCTTAGAAATTAAGCCAATGTCTCGGTCACCGACGTAAGGGGGCAAGCTTATCGGTATTCCATCGCTTACATATTGGAGTGTTTACAGGAATTACATGAGTTAATTCCTCCATGCCCTTTTTACCATCTAACAATAACAATAATTATCAAACGTCATCCATTTATGGTCGACATACCTCCAGTTCGCTCGCGTTTCGCTTCTACCGTATATCCGTACAGCGAAGGGTGGAACTCATTGCCTGCGGCGAACGGTATATTCTGGGAGTCTTCAAGTCTCGTGTGAATCTTCTAGGCAAGCATGTCACACCTTCGGCCGCATTATCACGTTCCATCAGGTGCGATAGAGGTCAAATGCTTGCCTATTCTCCATAAAAAAAAAAATAGTAAAACAAAAAAAATAACTCTTCTGCCCCTTTTACGACACTCTGACCCTAGGACTTCTATAATATGAAATATAGAATTTGTTTAATATTTCGACTAAAGGACTATGAATCCATGGTCATGAAATAATTTAATAAAACCGTAATTGATATTAATTTACTATGTAAACATTTTTTTTACAATGTTTGTGCAATTGAATTAAAATACAACAAAATTGGTTAAATGTTGCATTATCTTAGGTCGCTGAAATCACTATAAGTCAGTTAGGTCTCCTTAAATTGTATATTATGTAAAATAAGATTTCTTTAAGCTAGGGTGAACCTTCATTGGATTTTTAAGCTATTGCATAGCTTCTATCGCGGGCCTTGAGCGTGGAGACCTAATCCAGAAATTCCGTAACGAAAAAACCTAACGCCCCCCACTCTAGCGACTTCACAAAAAGTGTTCGGTCACGTTGAGATGCGAACTCCGTACCGATGCAATCGATTCAGTATCCAATACCAATCGGCTACTGAGTCTTCTAACTATCATTTCGAAATAAGCGTATAGGTTTTGACGTTTACGTTTTTAAAGTAAACGTCAAGATCTATATGCTTATTTCGAAGTTATAGTTAGAAGACTCGGTAGCCGATTGGTACTGGATACTGAATCGTATGCATCGGTACGGAAGTCGCATCTCAACGTGACCGAAAACTTTTTGTGAAGAAAAATGAAACTGAAAAATAAAAAATGCTATGCAATAGCTTTACCGCGGCAGTCCCCGAGTGCCACACGTCTTTTTTATAGATATATTGATTAAGTAGCCGTTCCCGCAGCGTTATCAAGCTAAAAAGTAGCCTGTGTGCTAAATCTAGGTATAAATAATATAAATAAACTACGTCCATTCCAAATTTATCAAAATTCATTTAGCCGTTACCACGTGAAGAAAAAACATACATATACCTACATACACACTTACACACAAACTTTCGGATTTATAAATTAGTTTGATATACTTATATCAGCTGATCAGAATCACGGTAAATATTGTTATTACATACTTATGTAGGTAATAATATTTACCGTGATTCTGACATATTAATGTAGTAATAATATCCGGTATTGATTCATGGATTATATTTATTTAAGAATATAAATTTAAATATGGGTTTAATGTACCTAGAAGCTAGTAGCTTTGCGAGCTGAAGAGCTCGCGCAAGTTTCAAAATTGCTGAAATATGTTATTTTTTACTTTTACAACCCCCACATTTCCGCCATTTTGTAAAATTTTCATCGGTTAAGAAATAGAGGAGAAGAACCGGAAATCCGGACATACGAAAGCAATTTTGCCCAAGCTGTAATGGAATCGCTTCGTTCACGCTTTGCACTAGCTCGGTCAATAAAACCGAAAGCAACTGTCTCTCAAAACAGTTACTAGCTAACTTACCCGGCGTCGCCCGGTAAATAACAAACATATAAACGCATATATTTTATCGTAGGATAAGCGGACGAAGTCGCGGATAGATAGGTAAAATATAAAATGTTAATTAAATTCAAAGGCATTTTAAAACATCAGAGTGCTGATTTTAATTACGCATATTTATTTCAGTTTATGTATAGGAATACAATTATAATTAGATATCATATTGTATCATGATTACTCGGTTAAATATCATTAAAGTAGAACATAATAAAAACGACTCATGGCTACAAATCTTAAAATCAGGGTCACCCTAAAGAAAAGGGACACAGGGGCTCTCTGTGACCTCTCACTAGGAACAGATTTTTGGCGGAGTCATCTCTCCTTTTACAAACCTTAGGTTTGTTTCCTATCTCGACATTTACGAGTTTGTTGACTTGTACAGCTGGTCAAGAGAGGTTTCAAATGACATAATTATTTCGAAACTTTAATTAATAATAACTCAGTATTCATGCTGCTGCCGAAAATTCAGAAGTTAGTGTTAAACGCCATTCACACAGCCAGATGCGTGGCTTGAGTATTACTACACCTGATGGTTACATAATGACATGAAGTCTACAAAGCTATCCCGCTAGTCATTATTAACGGCAATTACATAGGATAGAGATGTAGCCAGAGAGAAATGAAAAAAAAAGGTTGAAAGTTAACTAAAACTGATTTCAATAAAACGGACTTCGTAATATTTTTGTAATTGCTGGTTTTTCGTTGCTCTTACCACCTTGGGTATCCACCAAACAACCTAAAAGAGTAAAGATTTATAACCTATCATGATCTCACTATAAATCGATAATCTAGGAAGGAAAGGTTGAACTAACACCGCTGAACGACACATTTTTGCGCAGAATCAGTGCTTCCGCCACCATGTGCCAAGATACGAGTAGGGTGAGAAAACTATTTGGTTTGTTGCGATAGATTTGTTCGTCAGCATAAAACTGACTAGAGAACAGTGATCTCAACACTTTTGTAGATACCCATATTTATAATTTGTTTATGAACGTGACACTTGATTCTAGACGTAACGACTATTGATCAAGTTTCTGATTACATATAAGGGAAAAAAGGTTATTAAATATGAAGTATCACGCGGCCTTTGTCTACTTGCGGCCTAGTTGCATTTTTCCGTATCGCGACATCGATTAAAAATAGGAAGAAGTCAATGGCAACACTGGTTTGATGAGACTGTCTCTTGACAACACTCTAGGATATTATCAGATTAACAATTAATTAAATCAACTTTTGAAACGTTCATCATGATACAAAAATACAGCACGATAATTATTATTTATTATAAAATGACATATTGCCTTAATTGATTTTTTGTGAGCATCCTGATTACGCAGAGTCGAAAATGGACAAAGTCCTTTTCAATACATATAAATAAATAAATAAAGCTGTGTTATACATCTAATATATAAAATTCTCGTGTCGCGGTCTTTGTTACCAAACTCCTCCGAAACGGCTCGACCGATTTTTATGAAATTTTGCTTGCATATCGGGTAGGTCTGAGAATTGGTCAACATCTATTTTTCATACTCCTTAATGTTAAGAGTGGTCCAAACCAATTTTTATTTATTGGACAAAAAATTTTGGTTTTATTTTTTTATGATTCCGCATAAAATAATATATGGCAAAACAACGTTTGCTGGGTCAGCTAGTATAATATATATACGTATAATATCGCATAAACGGTCTTATTAACGAAAAAGTTATTAAAATAGTTATTCACTTCTTACGCAATCGAGTTTTTTATTATTTAGCCCAATGACATGTCTTTAAAATAGACATAAAACTGTAACAAAGGTAAATATTTCGCTGGACTGTTTCATATTCAGTATAAATGTTCAGTTACAAACATAATTAAAGGGGGAAAATGAGATCCAATATTCCCTATCCATCAATTATTTTTTATGATACTCAAAATTCCATGAATCGATGTCGACTAAAAATATGATATAATTTTTTGTAAACGACGACGGGTTATGCCACTCCGCTCCACGGCTATTGCTCTCTGACGATTAATGCCATGATCCATGATTGAATTCGAGGCCGTAGGCAAGCAGGGGGATGATTACCTACGGCCTTGCAGTCAAGCATGCAAACGTGCGTATATTAGAAATTGGCTTCGCGAAGTATGTACTTATTTATTATAAGCTGTTTGCGGACATTATAATCCTTATAAATAGGTGACAATATATTGTTTGAAACACATATTGTTTCTGGTTTAAGATGTTTTATTTTCTCAAAAAGAATAACATTCACTTAAATGAGAAAACGTAGGTATTTAGACAGTATTTTGGCGTCTTTTAGGTGCATTATAACATTATTTATACAAACTGATCAAATGAGGGTAGGTCAAAAAAAGTGTTCACTAATTATATGATATTCGTTCGACCATACTTTGTTTACACACAGAACAAGTGTCACTGGAAGTGCCGAGTTTTTAGTTTTGTGGTTACATAAATATTATGATAAATTATTAGTTTTTTTTTTTTAATTTTATTTATTAATGTTTTATTTATAGATTATAGTTAATTATTACTATTTAATATTTTTTCTATATTACGGTGTTAGTGGTAGTTCTAATGCATATTGTGTTGATATCCGATTTACATATTATTTATTAAACACATATTGTTTTTAGTCGGTAACAAAGAGTCGTACGACTATCACTATAATAAAAATGATTTTGATAAATTCTGTTTGGGCGATGGTTTTAACCATTTTATTTGCGGTAAGTTAGTTTTTTTAGCAGTAAACTAAAGTGATGACGCAAATATATAGTCATTGGTTAACTGCATAATCCTGCATGGGCTGGTTTAGAAGAATCGACAACTGAGTAGAAAAAAATATATAAGTGAAAAAAATATCCATTATAACTGGTAAGTGTTCCGTGTTAGAGTGAGAAAGATATTAAAAAAAAATTAAAAATATTATTATTTTTCTGCTAAGTTGTTTTATTTATAACTGTTAAAAGCTTGATTTTAAAATACTTTTAAAAGTATAACTAGTTTCTTACTAAATGTACAAAGTTTGCGAAGCTATAAAAAATGCATATGATTTATTTAATCATATAGTAAACTAAAAACTAAATTAAAATTAACCAAAAAAACTATACTTAGATATAAATATGTACAAAACTTAATCTAATAGACCGCTACCAGTAGGCAAAGTACCCAAAATGGCAGCTTTTAACAGTTGTAAATAAAATACTTGGATATACTGTTTATTTGTATATAAATATATATTTTACCTCTGTTGTCGATTCAAAATCACCCCTTGTAGGATAGTGCACTACTAACCAATGGCGGTATATTTATAAATTTGTTCTAAACTACAATAGAAGTTCTAATAACGTTTATACTAACGTAATAATAACGTTTTACTAGCACGTGACTTGACTGTGACTGGATTGTCATACTTGACTTTGGCTATGACTTGGACTGGTTTTATGAAACACACACCCACCCTTTTATTTTACGGCCAGGATGGCTGGTAGAGAATGCTATTTGGCATTAGATCATTCCCTGTACTTTGATTTGTGCAAAATGATTAAATAAATAAATAATTAACTCGAAAAATATTTTTTACTTGACACTGGCTAAATGCACAAAGTTAGTGGAGCCAATATTTAAAAAGTCTAATTCAGTAACACTGACTATCTTACATTCTTATCTTATAAACAAGTATTTTTTAGTTTTTTTTAACTCAAGCTTTTACCAGTTTTCAATAAAACTTACTTACAACTAATTATAACCAGAGAACGTGTCGAGACGAATCAAACGAGCCCAAACTCGATGGGTTTATCTTGTTTAGTTGCGTAGTTCCTATGGCCATCTTCCGTTTCCATCAGACCAGCTACCATACCATTGTATTGTCACCCAAAATACATAAGTACATCAAGTTGGAGTCCAATCGGATATCGGGAAGTGGTTCTTGAAAGTTTTACAGACCGACAGCTGATAGCGGGACGGGTGAAATTAAATAAAATTTAAAAAAATATATTGACAGGTGACTGTTAGAATATCGGCAACACCAAATACTGCGGACACCGGCGTCGCTGCGAGAAGATGGCGGTGAAATCAATAGATATGATCTTCCTTTAGCGTTACATGTAAGTTTTAACTAGTTTACTTTGTTGTTTTTAAGCTATTGCATAGCTTCTATCGCGGGCCTTGAGCGTGGAGACCGAATCCAGAAATTCCGTAACGAAAATAACCTAACAACCACCACTCCGAACGGCACAGCGGTGATACTTTTTAGTTTTGCCATCTATCGATGAATAGCAGAACTTTTAATGACTTTTTTGAAATATCGCAATTGTCTCTTTAGTTCAGCAACTCGCCTCTAGGTGGCAGGAAAAAAATACTGCATAAATAAAATGAATAAATAATTACAATTGCATAAGTTGATAAAAAATGCACTTTACCGCGGCAGTCCCCGAGTGCTACACGTCTTTTTTTTTTTAGTAAACCTTTGACCACTATCTCAGCTGATATTATTACTGTTGAGACATTGGGTCCGTGGGAACCGGGAGCTCATTCTTTTTTCAAAAATCTATCAGAGCGCCTGGTTGTGGTGACGCGTGATCAAAATGCTGGTACTTATTTGGCTCAACGTATTAGCATTGCAATTCAGAGAAGCAATACCGCCAGCATGATGGGAACGCTACCCACTGGTAGTGGGCTTGAGCACTTGAGTTACCTATAAGCTCTGTCTTGTAGGTAACTTAGTTCTTTGCTGTATTAAGTCACGAGTGCATAGGCATCTTCTATAAAGGCAAACGTGCTCCATCGTCGACCGCATTGTCACTTACCATCAAGTGAGATGGTTGTCAAACGTTTGCCTATCATAAATTAAAAAAAACCTGAAACATATTTTCCTTGGGGACAAAACTTTTGTTCAAGCCGAGCATCGAACTCGATACCCCTGCTTAGAAGGCGAATGTGCAGCCAGCTAAGCAGCCGGCAGTTCACATTATTGTAAATATAGGCAATTGGATCGTACAAGTATACGTATATACCATCATATACGTATATACCATCAGTGGGAGTGAAAATAATTAATCTCTAACAAAGCTTAAAAGCCGACTTCTCCGCTCATAATTTGGTTTTTGTTGATTTTCTCAAAAAGCGCTAAATCAATTACGATAAAAAAATTATGGGACCACCTCTATACTAATGATCTACCAAACAAAAAATAATGATTATATATGTCTACCAATGCACAATACACCCCAAGCGGGACGTCAGTGCAGGCCTTAACGCCCCCATATTGAATAAGAATAAGAAGGTCTACCAAACAATTCATAAAATTGGCGGAATGATCGCGTAACACAAATACGAATAATTAAACGCAAGCAAAGCTTAAATAATTAAACAAAGCTTAAAAAACCGACTTCGGCGCTATATCTTCGAACCTTGATCAGATTTAATGTATTTGTTGTACGCATTATTGACGATAACTCAAAAACTAGAAATCAGATCGAGATCAAATTTATATGGGACCAATTGGAAAGCAACATCGTTTAAACTAAAAAAAAAATGTCGAAATCGGTGCTCGTGGAAAGAAGATATTAGGTAAAAACAAAAAAAAAACTGTTGACTTTAGTACCTCCTCCTTTTTTTGGAAGTCGGTTAAATACTCTAAGTAGGTACATAAGCACATAAAAAGCGACGAGTACATAATGCATATTTAAGTCTTAATCTAAAAAAACATACTTACCTATTTGTAAATAATTTTACATTTAAATTTCAGGGTAACATAGCGGAACTCGACGATTCATCAAAACCCTCGAATAGAAGAGCTTTGTTTTTATAGGATAAATGTGTATTTTTTTCAAATTTGATTAAACTAATTGTAATCTTTACAATATATTAACTCATCATTTATTGCTTGGAAATAAATAATGCTATATAACTGAAAACTGTGATTCAAAACCCAAATGTTATTGTTACGCCCATCGAAAGATCCAGAAATAGGTTCTAGAATAGTCCAGACTAGCTGACCCGCCCGGCGTCGCCCGGGTAAACAAAAGCTTACACATAAACGCTTTCACACTCACAGCCTCACACTAATAGTACTATAATTTGTATCGCTTATTCTTGAATGTTCAATATATATAATTCATTTATTATTTATGTAAGTAGAATTTAAATTACATTTTTTTTTTTTTTTTTTATTTGTGACAGGCTAGTGTTTGACCACTATCTCACCTGATGGTAAGTGACGATGTGATCGAAGCTGGTAAACACACTAGACCTGGAATACGCAGGCTCTCAAGGATAACTGCCGGAACACCGTATTTGGCTTGGCGGCAGACTTTCAACTTGATGGTGGTAAGCTACTTTGGTAGCAAGCCAGGCGAGCAACTCACAAAATGCTCTACCACCTCTCAAATATACATATTAGTTTTGTTTTTTCATATTGCATGCGTAGCATTTTTTATTCGTTGAGAACACTACCTACAGCAAAATATTTTACTATCCTGTTCATCTAAAGATTGCCTGTTAGAAATATCTTAATGTGATAAGGCCGCCCACTGTACAACAATTATTATTTTTCGTTTTTAATTGTAATTATTTTACTTGCTTATTGTTTTTCAATAAACAAATATTGAGTTGTACTGTACAGTGATTAACATAATATCATTACCGCATGGTACAGATAAAAACAATTTTGGGGTGTTTTTTCACTGGAGTTGGTACAGATAGGCACAATACAATATATCTTCACCATTATAGTGAACCAGTATATGAAAAACCATTAAATTTATAGCGAGACCGAGCATATATGCATATATTATTTTATGCGCATCGAGCCAAAGTATATAGGTACGCAAGCGTCGACTCGCGGTGTGACGTCACATTTTAGCGCGGTCGCTTAGTCGGATTTTTCCGCGGAAGCTGTACTTTAACGTTTAATATCTCAATTATTTTTTAAGATAGGAAAAAAGTAAAAACAGATTCTTCCTTCCCGAGTTACCTCTTTTTTAGATATGCTGTAATAAAAACATCGAGATAGGAAACAAACCTACGTTTTTAGCCACAACATCCTTGAATAAAAAACATTGGTGTGACACATTTTGTCAAGATGGCAAATGTAGGTACAAGAAATACTGGATCCCCAAAAAAGTTCTTTTCTAGAGGTGCAGAATATCACAAAGTATCTTCTGATTTGCTACAGCTTATTTGTGGTAACCTTGCAGAGAATATAAATGCGTAGAGACGGAATAACTGTGTCCGCAACTCTTTGATTTAATCGTCTTTACGCAAAATACGTCCTTCAAATCAACATCTTTTTAACACGGCTTAAAAACAAACAAACAAACGCATTCACACTCACAGCCCCACACCTAGTTCAAAGACTTGTATCGTGGGTGCCGGAAACATTCACATCACACACACATTACACCCAGAACCCAGAAGCACAAATATCCCTTGGGGAGGAATTAGTGCTCCTGCCGGGAATCGAACCCAGGACCCACGGCACAGAGGGCGGACACCTGTCCACTGCGCCAACTGGGTCGTCAAAAACAGTTGACATTGGCTTTGGAAAAGGCCGGAAGTGTAAAAAAGGCATTTTTACCTACCAGTAGAACTCGAGGCTATAAAACTGCTTCGCAAGCAGTTGTACAGAAAGCCCTCGCTTCTCTTCGCAGAGGTTAGCTAGTTTCTCAGTACTATCGCAGGGTACCCTTTAGACATGTTTTTGGTTTTTTTTTTGTGACAGTCTAGTGTTTGACCACTATCTCACCTGATGGTAAGTGACGATGTGATCGAAGCTGGTAAACACACTAGACCTGGAATACGCAGGCTCTCGCGCTTTGGTAGCAAGCCAGGCGAGCAACTCACAAAATGCTCTACCTGTACATCATATATTTGACAACGCACACTTTTGAAAGATAATTACTTCGTTGAACCCTGCTTCAACATGCACTTGTTCGGCAGATAATTAATTCGACAGTAACATACCTTCGACATAATTCGTTATTATTTATATAGAACATTTTATTAGTAATAAGCATTTCAATTAGTTTCATTGGATTTCGGAGCAGAATTATGTTGAAGGTATGTTTCTGTCGAAATAATTATCTGCCGAATAAGTGCATATCGAAGCAGGGTTTGTCGAAGTAGTGGTCTGTCTAAAGTGTGCGTTGTCGAAGTTAGTTCTATCGGACTATTCCGTGTCGAATATATGATCTGTCGAAGCAATGACTTGTCGAAATATATTTTTTCTTAATTAGTGACTTGTCGAAGTAATGAACTGTCGAAATTTAGTATGACACCCCCTTTAGTTTCTTAAACCGTGATGTGATATGCTAGTTTTGGGTTTGCGTGGGTAGTTAAATAAAAGATAAAAATGCCACATGATATTTTTTTTATTTATTATTTATTTATATATTCAAACTTTCAGGGTGAGCATTACAGGCATACCCAATTCACTCACCCCAGTCCTTAACTATACAAAGTTTATGAATTAAAATATACTTAATTAAATCAAACAATCACATAATTACATTTTAGATAAGTTGGGCAAACACCTCTTCAAAAACACTTTTGTCGTTCTGTAAAATTCTAGGTTTGTGCAATGAAACAAATCGAGCTGGTGTTGGCGAACCACAGCATTGAGGAGGCGCAGTGCACGCGGCAGAGGCGCCAGACGACCCAGTTCACTCTGACAAAACGGCACCGCAAATAAGTTACGGCGTCGAGCTCTGTTGTAATTGTCTGGTGCAACAATCGATATAGTCTCCAGTAACGATGGATTGCACCTATGTCCCACCACTATATTAAATACGTACTGTATCAGGGCCATTAGCCTCCTCAGTTCTAAAGTGTCATACCCTACCATGCCAAGTAAAAAAACACTGGGATATAAATATGGATATCCGACAAAATATCCATATTGTTTCAGGTATAACCATCTAACAAATTTTTTTTGTATTTTTTCTACTGCTTGTACATATTTTGTTTCAAATGGACACCATACAATAGCGTTACTTTCTAACCTGCTCCTAACAAAAGCATTGTAAAGTGCATTTAGAGCTGGTATGCTATCCAGGTGTCTAGCTTGCCTTAGTACAAACCCTAATGTTCGATAAGCCTGTGCGCATATTTTTTCTAATCTTTGCTCATCATTATCCCCAAATCTCTAATCTGGCTAACTCTTGGGATAATAATATAACCCAAACTGTAGTCATACGCCAACGGATTTTTCGAGTGCGTGAAGGATATAATGGCACATTTATTGTCATTAAATAGAAGCTTATTCTTTTCACTCCATTGCCGTACATTATCAATATCCTTTTGCAAAAGAAAACAGTCATTAATGTCCCTGATATGAAGAAACAATTTCAAATCGTCTGCAAATAATAAGCAGCGTGCATCATTAACGACCTCCGGCAAGTCATTAATCATGATTAAGAATTCCAGCGGGCCCAAATTGCTGCCTTGACTCACCCCTGAATACGTGTAGTATGGTTCCGATACGTAGCCTCTATATTGAACATACTGTTGCCGGTTACGCAGATATGAACAGAAGAAACGCATCAATGGAGGAGAGAAGCCAACCCCTGAGAACTTTTGAATCAGTATGTCATTATCAACAGTGTCGAATGCCTTACGGAAGTCAAAATAGGCTGCGTCTGTTTGAGTACATGAATCAACGGAATCTATCACATACGACCAATAAGGCAAGAGATTTGATGCTGTTGATCTCCCTGCTCTAAATCCATGTTGTTCATCAGCTAGTTGACTCACAACCTGTCTACTAATTCGACACTGAAGAATTGATTCAAACAACTTTTTTTTTTTTTTTTTTAACTGTGATAGGCAAACATTTGACCACTATCTCACCTGATGTTAAGTGACGATGCGGTCGATGATGGAGCACGCTTGCCTAGAAAATACCTATTCACTCTCGACTTGAAGACTCCAAGATTGTACTTATCTGGGAACACAGACTCTGGCAAGGAGTTCCACTCCTTCGCAGTGCGCATCATGAAAGTGGAAGCAAAACGCTATTTCATTTCATCAATTTTTAATATTCAATTTAACAATTGCTCTATATTTCATGAAGTTCATCCTACAAATAGGCATGCCAATAGATTTAAAAATCCGGTGATAGTGTGCTTTAATACGAATGTTCCGAATAGTGCTATAAGTATACCATTCTGGATAGATATATCTTGTTTTAGTCTGAACACATGGCTTAGATGGAACGTATTTGTCTATGCAATTGTTAATCGAATAGTAGAAAAAGTCTACAGCTTCCTGTGGGTCTTTTATAACATATAGTGATCCCCAATCCATAAGGCGTAATGCCTCATAGAGACCAGCAAAATTTGCTTTCTTAAATTCCACATTGTACCTATTTCAGTAGATTCTGTAACGGGTAATGTATAATTGTGTGTATTTTCAATGCTAACTTCTATATCTAATGGTGGGTGGTAGGCATCAGGAGATACCAACCACTCATCTTCACGTTTCACTGATACCTCGTACAATCCTGCACTTACCAACACCAAATCAAGTAACGTATCTGTTTTATTAGCGATCGTATTAACTTGTTTGAGTTCACAGAACGACAGTAAATATTGATACCTAGCAACAATGGCTGAATTGCATGAGTTCAGATTAAAATCTCCGCAAATTATCAGCTTATTGTATTCGACACAGACCGATTCTATGGCTTCTAACATATAAATATACAGACTTTCATCTAAATTCGGTGGTATATAGACACTAACAGCAACAACTAGTAGATTGTCGCCACAATACACTCCAGCACAAACTGCTTCACCGCCCCTATCTGGCCCATCCTCGGCCAAGCTTAATCTAATATCCCGTAGTTGATAACTAGATGCGATGATTATAGCTGTTATGTTTGTATATGATATTACTGTTTTGTTTGTCAATTTGCCAATACGTTATTCCTAAATAGGTTTACAAGACATCCACGGCGGAGAGAATAATAATATTCTTATAAGGTTACATTATTTATTAGTCCTTAAAACTATGTCGTTATGCTCTAGTTATACAGTTAAAACTGGAGTAATTTAATATCCATTACAAAAGTCTATCATCATAAAATTAAAATTAAATGTGGTGCGCACTAAAATAAATTACCATAGACAAATTGTTAAATACTGATACAGATCCTGGATAAAAAATAGATTGCCTGCCTATCACAGATCACTGGGCAGTCCCGTCATCAAGAGGGACTGATACTGAATATCAGCAGTCATAATATCGACGGTTAAAACATCAACACCGTAAGACCAACGATTCAAAATCTCAACACTTTAGAATGTCAGCAGCTTAGTAAGTCAATAGTTCACAAGATCATAGTTTAAAATCTCAACATGGAAAAATTTAGGTTGATACTTAGAAGTGATACAGATATACACAGGGCCACATTTAGGGGAGGGCATCCGGGGTCTCCACAAAAGAGGGGCCCACAAAAGACTTCGGAATTATTATTTTTTCAAATTCTGGCGAGTAAACGCTAGTTGACAAGTTTTCATTTGATATTTTATTTGCTGTTTTACCTTTTACCTTTACCTATAGTAATTTGTACAAACATTATACCTACTGTTCTTAAATATAAAAAAAAAACTATTTATCTACATTTGTTTATATTAAAAAAACTATTTATCTATATCAGGCAATCAGTAAAATATCAAAATCTCAAATGGCCCTGATAATACTTGTAATTTACTCCCCATTTTGAGTGAGTATCCCAATGGCTCAATGGCTCAGTGGGGGCGGTACTTGTCCGCAGCCTCGGAGGCTGGGTGTTCGATTCCGTGTCTTGACTATTATTTCTTCCCATAATATTATATATATATATATATATATATATATAATTTTTTGCGCTTACATTGCAAACGTAAACTTATAATACTGTAGTACATTATTTTGATTTATCTCGTAGGGTTCAGAACCCTACGAGATAAATCAAAATAATGTACTACAGTATTATACACCTTACAAAGGTCTACAAAAAAATCAGCAATGGTAATACTTAATATGTCTATCTCTTAGATAACCCACAATAACTATTTTTTATCCTTTACTTTTTACGAGAAATAATGGCTTACGTTATAGAAAAATAATGATTTATTACGTTAACGCGATTTTAGCGATTTTAAGCAATACAGCATTAATCCTTATCTAATTAAAAAAAAAAACCTCGCAATGTTATGTTCGTTAACACTAAAATTTGATTTCAGATAATTCTCGTTTTCATTTATGTGTTTGTTAAATGCTAAAAGAATCTACATGGTTTCAGAATAAATTATTCATTGAAAAACTCGAGTGAAAAAAAATTATAATTATACTGGCTGCGCCCCGCGGTTTCACCCGCGTTGATAATGATGAAAAGTGATGATCATGATGATGAAAAATAGATGTTGGCCGATTTTCAGACCTACCCGATATGCTCACAAAATTTCATACAAATCGGTCCAGCCGTTTTGGAGGAGTATGGTAACTAACATTGTGACACGGGAATTTTATATATAAGATTTGGAAAATAGTTTGGGCGACAAAGGAGTGGAGGGGGGTGCCTCCACTTCTTTGTTGCCCCAAGGCCTCCAGACCTCTAAATCCGGCCCTGGATATACATATTTTTTACCTTCTATTTTAAAACTTTTATAAGTTAGATATAGGTACAGTATTTTATTGCATTGTATTAAGTTTTTAAAAATTTATACAAATTTCTGCAGTTGACGTGTAATTAATTAAGTTTGTACAATACTTAATTAATTACACATATTATATTATAATAAGTAAATAAAATTAAATTGTAAATAAAATGTATTTAATAGAATAGGAAAAATAACACGACTACAAGAACTGGATAATTGATATTTATTAAAAGAAAGATATATACAAAAAAATACATAATAATATAGCGATTCTAATCACGTTCTTATAACATTTAGGTTGCTACTTAGTGGAAGTGATACAGGTTATATCGGAGAAAGAAGAAATGGACACAATAACATTTTTTTTAAAAGTTGCTTATATCTATAACATATGGAAGTAAATATTAAAATAAGAGATTATTGATTTGGTATGAAAATTACCAATAGTTTTGGTAATTTTTTTTATCTGACTTATGTAGGCAAACTTATAAATGTTACAAGAACGTGATTAGAATCGCTATAGTCATGTTATTTTTCCTATTCTATTTAATAAACTTTATTTACAATTTAAATGTATTTGCTTATTATAATATAATATGTGTAATTAATTAAGTATTGTACAAACTTAATTAATTACACGTCAACTGCAGAAATATGTATACATTTTAAAAACTTAATTCAATGCAATAAAGTACTGTATCTATATCTAACTAATAAAAGTAGTAAAATCGAAGGTAAAAAATATGTATGTCTGTATCACTTCCACTAAGTATCAACTTAAATTTTTCCATGTTGAGATTTTAAACTATGATCTTGTGAACTATTGACTTACTAAGCTGCTGACATTCTAAAGTGTTGAGATTTTGAATCGTTGGTCTTACGGTGTTGATGTTTTAACCGTCGATATTATGACTGCTGATATTCAGTATCAGTCCCTCATCAAGATTTCTCAGGCCGTCCGACTGCTGTCAACATAGCTTGGTTGATCTCGACAGAAAACGTATATTTGGTTGATATTTCTCAACTAATGTATTCATCAGATATTCGACGTTTTCCAAGGTAAAGTTGAGTAATAAAATGCTATATTTACCGATATCTCACAAAACGTAGTGTTTAAGGAGTTGTGGTGAAAATTATGGCACATGGCATGTCATAAATTTAGCAACATCGAAGGCCGGGACACCACGCCGCGCCGGCGCGTCAGTCAGCGCTCAATATCAAGGGCGAGAAGTTCATCAGGATGGGAGAATCAGTACGGGGATTGTCCTCGTACTGATTCCCGCTGTAAGAGAATTCAAAGATTGCTTACAAGAAAGCCAAAATGGCGGGCCGGAATCAAACACAAATTCCATTTGGATTTTGTAAATCAACAAGTACCTACGGCATTATGAAAATGGAGAATGCTCACCTTTTTACGGGTATTAAATACCGAGACATACAGCAACACGTCTGTGCGCAGACCAAGGGAAAAAAAGCTCTCCTTCCACATTGTTCGATCCAAAGCAGGTCTCCAAAAAGTGCCGTCTCACTTACGTTTCAATTTAAGGATGCACCGATTCACGATGCGTTCACAAACCATTTTTAATCAAAGCAAAAACTATTGGATGCGTAACACACTTCAATTCAAATAACAAAAGGTTATCGCATACCTTATTTTGGCTTGGGATCTTAAGAAATAAAGACAGAGGCATAGAGATAGCATGAAGAAGACAGAATTTGACACACCAGTGCTATCTGCAGACTTTCAGCTACTGGCTTTTCTTTAATTAACCCACCACATAGGATTTGATGTAAATAAAAATAGAACAAATTAAGAGTTAACAAGAGTTGGGACGATAGTCTTAGCAAGAGGTTTTATTGTCATCGATTTAAAAAAAACGTGTGATTTGCTTACTTGAAGCCTGATGGATCTAATAAAAAAGAAGAGAGAGCATAATCTTCGCTTCTTTTCTTGCTGCGTATCCACAATCAGCTTAAACTTGGTACCTTTGTTTTAGTATATAATACAATACAAATGTGGTAGAGAGAAACATTTTTAGCGCACAAACTTAAAAGTTTGCCTATAATTGATAAGTTCGATGTCTTATTCCGGAAACATTCTCATCACACACACAATCACAATCAAAACCAGAAACACAAATTTTCCTTGGGGAGAAAACTTGTGTTCCTGCTGGCAATCGAACCCGATAAAAGGCGAACGCTCAGCCATGAACAGTTCCATCCACGCCGTGAAATTTGAACACAATATATTTTGATTTCATAGCTAGATCGGGTAACTACTGTATCTACTGAATTGATTGTGATTCGTCATAGTGAAATTTACAGTAATATTGCTTCTGGTTGTAAAAGTATATGTGTTCAAAACTTTATATATAATATTATATTAAAAAATAATATTTTATTCATGGGCGTAACGAGGTAAGTTCAGGGGGGCCGCTGAATGTGATCTAAAATTTGGGCTTGCTTCGCTCATTGCAATTCTTCATAATATTTCAATTTATTGTTCGTTTTTATAAATGAATTTTTTAAAAAATCTTTGAAAATGCAGTAATTGATAAAAATCGAGAATGGCTACCACAACTGTGGTAGCCAGCATTTAAAGGCAATGCGACGAAGTTTCGTCGCATTGCCTTTAAACGCTACTTATTAAATTTTGATAAAATGCTTTTTTTTTCATATTATGTTGTTGACAGTGAAACCTGAAAGAAACCAAAAATTTGCGCTCAATTCGCTTGCAAAATTTGTATCTATTTCTAGTTTTAGTCAAAGTCAGATTATTACTAAATCGTTACTAAAATTCATTGTTGGCTATAACAGAAGACTGAGAACAAAACTTATCCAATAAAAAATACAGTACAAATGAATCCAGTACATTTATTCTGATTGACATAGATAACACTTTATTGACGACCCAGTTGGCGCGGTTAGCAAGTCTCTGCCTTCTGTGCCATGGGTCCTGGGTTCGATTCTGGCAGAAGCACAGTTTTCCTTCCCAAGGGAGATTTGTGCTTCTGGTTCTGGATGTGATTGTGATATGTAAATGTTTCTGGCACCCTCGATACAAGTCTTTGAACTAAGTGTGGGGCTGTGAGTGTGAATGCGTTTGTTTGTTTGTTTATTGAACACCAAATTATAATAGTGACATAAAAGAGAAATAACGACCGGTTCCGTATTCACGATAATTTTTGTGTGAAAAGCGCTAGAAGAATTCGCCGTCATGACAACCTTATTGACATCATACGTCGGGCTACTACCAGTGCCAACTGTGCAGCTATTTTGGAACCTAAAGGTCTCATGCGTGGCAATGGTAAAAACCAGATAGCATTACTCCATAGCAGATGGGATGACATTTAGTGTGTACCAGCGTAGATGCTCTGGCGCCGTTACGTCTCAAACATAATATTGCGATACGATGCGCAGGATAGTAGGCACGTAACTTGCAACTAAATTTTGAAGGAACTGCTTTAAAATTCAGTTGCAAGATTTGACCCGAACATATATCAATTGGTTGAGGATAACTATCCTCTAGCAATTGACATTTATTGTCTGTCGTGGCCGGCCCCGAAAACAATAGAGTGACGAAATCTATATAAATTAGGGAAGGATTAAAACCCCTGTCCCGCTAAACCTTTCCCCCCCTGCTAACGCTACTGCCTCTGCCTTATATTTTATCACGCATTTAGCTGTTACCCGCAACTTCGTTCGCGTTGGATAATTATTATATCATCAAATAAAGAAACTATATCTTATCTTTATTACCTACTGCATACACATATCATAGTAAAAGTGTGACACGGGTAAAAATTGTTTTCATTCATACAGTAAACCTGAAAAAGTGGGCAACCTTAACAACAGTTACAGAGATACCACATTTCAAACATCTCAATAAATTTGCCCTATCATACAGGCACTACACTAATTTACGATAGACAAAGAAGCATACTGTTCTATATGAGAATCATAGATAACTAGGAATCTAAAATAGCCAACCAATCTTTCCGACGTAACTTTCAGAGATACCTAATTTTAAAAAGTGTTTGCTCACACACAAAAACTTTCGGATTTGTAATATGGGGTATATATACGGGATGGGTAAAGCATACAATGTCCGTGTGTAGGAAATTATCTTCGAGTGGTGCACGTTTTATTTATAATAACCGGTTTTGTTCATTACTATATTTAGTCATGGATGAAGAATGCCAATTGTCCGTGTTTAGGACATTAACTTCGAGTAGTACATATTGCATATACAATGAGTAACAGAATGGTGTAGTAATACTCAAGTCACACATCTAGCTAAATGTATGGCGTCTAACAGGAACTTCTGCATTCGCGGCAGCACCATTAACAATGAGTTATGATGAATTAAAGGTTCTAAAAAAATATGTAATTTGCAACCCTATTTATTCAGCTACCGTTCTACACCACATAGCCTTTGGACCTAGACGTCTGACAGTAGTAGCCATAACAAAGGTCAAGGTCACGCGCCACCGATGTAATCGTAGAGTTGACAAAAAAATTCTTAAATTTTTGTACAGATATCTGCGATTGCCGCACATGTAAGTGTAGGGTTGTCAAAAGTATTTTAAAAATATTTTTAATTTCTGTACGGAAAAATAATTGTCCGATTTCGACTTTCGTTTTCTGGCAGACGATTCCTGGCACGTTACACATACACACCACCAAGTATTACTACACTTTTTGTTACAGGTTGTATATAGGACCTTGTGTTCATTATTATCATCTATCGCCATATAGAAACACAATTGGTTAGCTTATAAATAGTAGCCTATGTCCGATTTCAGTCTAAGCGTGATACTTCATTTCTTAAAGTTTTTGCTGACACACTCACACACACACACACAAACGTTCGGACTTATAATATTAGTAGGGATGACCGGTTTATGTTCTTTATTATTACATACAATCATGAATGAAGCATGCAAATGTCCGTGTTTATAAAATTAGCTTCGAGTGGTACATATTTGATATATATTAAACTTTGTGTTTATTATTATCGTCATATAGAAACACACTGGGTTTTCAGTCTCTACGTTGAACAGTAAAATAATTTATAATGTTTTTACCAAATTTACTTTGGCAGATTGTTTTAACTATTTTATGTGTGGTAAGTTAGATTTTTAAAGAATTTCTTAAGGAGATAATTAGTAAGAACCTTTTTTATTATTAAGTTGTAAGCAAAATATAGTTAGTATTTTAATTTATTTATTTTGTTTATATATGTGCTTTAGATATTGATGTTGCGAATTTTACTTTTTCTTATGGTTTATATAGTCGGGCCCAAAAAAACCCACGCCGAGGTCAGGATATCCAAAACACATCAAATTTAAATTCCCTTGTCATTAATGTAGGCATTCGTTTTGTAATACGCTTTTTTAATTATTTTCCATTTAATTACTGATTCAACTTTCGTTTCATCACTGATTTTAACTTTCGTTTCATTACTGATTTTAGTTAGTTTCTGTTAATCTATCTACATTGTCATCACTCGTTACTTAAAAATAATTTTTGTTCGTCATACCATATTATTATACCGAACATGAACATAAACGCTTTCACGCTCACAGCCCCACACTTCGCCAAGTTCGATGAAATGTGTCGTGCAAAGACATTCACATCACACACACAATCACGACCATGACCACAACTTTTCCTTGGGATGAAAACTTGTGTTTCCGCAGGGTATCGAACCCGATACTCTTGCTTAGAAGGCGACCACGCACCCAAGTCACCCAACTTAGCCAACGGGCAGTTCAAAATACAGAACAATACATTGGGTAATTTTAACTAATGAGGTTAAATGAACTACCAATCTGACCCTTAAAAATGGTTGGCCTTCTGAACCGTCTGCGTCCGGGCTTGGTAGACATCGTTTTTAAACTATATTAATCGACTGGGTACTTGAAATACAAAGCGCCCCAGGTGCGCGTCTAAGGCGCTGTGAAGATAACATGTATGGCGCCTACCGAGCTTAAAATATTGGAACGAAAGTTCCTTATCGCGCGTTGCGAAAGGGGGCTAGACGGAAAAAATTAAGACCAAAAGTTGTAACGACACTTTTTGCTATAGTTGTAAGCCATACTACGTTCTCGTCCGATCACCGAAGTTAAGCAACGTCGGGCGTGGTCAGTACTTGGATGGGTGACCACCTTGGAACACCGCGTAATGTTGGTTATTGCATGTTTCTTTTAATTTTGGAATGAAAGTTCCTTATCGCGCGTTGCGAAAGGGGGCTAGACGGAAATTGAACTTCGTTCCATCCGGGTGTTCCTTGACACCTCTCTAGTTTTTTTACGTCGCGGACGCGCGGCCTAGGAGTGGGCGCCCGCCGCGCTGCCGACGTTTTTGTAAAGCTCTATTGTAACAAAATATATTGCGCTTATTTATAGAGTGACAGCAAAAGTGGGCGAGGCGCGCGTAGAGGTTGCGAGTACAGGGCGCGCGCCTGGGGCGCTTTGTATTTCAAGCCCGTTAGATGTCATTTCATTACAAGCTCAAGTAAAATGATGGTCCAAAATGACCTCCTTATCACTGCGATGTACCCCTCACACTAAGTTCTGACAAACCAATATTTTTTTTAATTATTTTTTTCTTTTCCTCGAAAAATATATTTGTTGTAACTTATGATATAATTCATATTTACACAGTAGAAATCTCATATTATTGTTTTGTAAAAATATGCACAGATGACTGCAACAATATCCGCAACTTCAAATGCGGCAGAATCCGATGCAGTTGTTACTCCGCTCAGTAGATATCTACGTTCAGTAAGTTCTAATTTTACACTGTTGTTAATAATTGACATAATGCTTCCTGTGTGTTATGACGAGTGTCGGCAATACATACTAAGAAGTGTGAGTACATAATTATCTTACTATATATACGTGTTCAAGTATCAATACTACCACATTGCCGGCAGTCAGACCCAAGAGAGAAGAACCTTTGAGGGAACACCAAGTGACTTGGTTCTACGATTTTTAAATCTTATTGCGTAAATCAAAAACCTCTTTCTTTTACGTACATAAGCACAAAAAATACGAGACAAACATGTAACCTGCCTTTTAAAAGTCTTTCTAAGTTTAAAAATAAAACGACTTGGTAAAAATGTACATTTCAATTTCAGGCGCCTGGTGGCAAGACAAAGGTACCAAGAAGAATCCTCGGCAGTTTATTGGGGGGTAGGCGCTAAATTGCACACACCTTCATGTTGTTCTACAATTGATTCATAAAACGGATTACAATCTATTTTAAATAACATTGAACCATTTAGGTACTGCTTGATAATAAATACTGTCATATCATTGAAAAATATGTTTTCAAATTTAATTTAATCGTTTATTCACATGGGCCCTAAAGAGGCACTCATTAAAGTCAATGACTCTACTACCGGATTCGCAAAATGACAGCCATGTCGAGAAGAACCTGGCAAGAAACTCAGCGGCGCATTTTCCTTCTCTTTTTTTTAAACACAGGAATTATATTACCCTAGATATTTCTATATTGTAGTCGCTAGAAAGCGCTTGGGCAGTTTGCCTCCATGTTTTAAGTATTAATGCTTTAAAACGTAAATCCTATTGTAATTGTGCACTCACCTATTGGCTAATCTATTTCATACACAAGTTATCAAGATGGTAAATGTTCAGAAAGAAATGGATACCCGAATGCACATGGAGCAAATACCATCTATCAGTATATATTTTAGAAGACCTTCAACACTGCAGCCAGCTCTGACAGCGGTATTATTCTTGACAAATTAATTTAGACTCACTTCAAACTTATCAAAGATATAGTCTAGAGTCTTCTAAAGCTGCTTCAGCCCAGACGATTATACTACAAACTAATGATTTGATTACCTTTTATTAATCCTATATCACGTACTATTTATATAAAAGACTACATGTATCCCGCGCTTTTAGTGTTACGAACACGTTCCCCGGCCTCGCTGACCCCTTGGGTACTGACCCGCGTGCACTCATTGCGAACGAATGCTAACAGAATTGGAATATATCACGCATTTGTTGCGAAATTACCAGCAGCTACTGGCCTTACAAAGTTGCATAAGTATTTTTTTTTTAGTTCGAAAGATGTTACTTTCTAATTGGTCCCATTTAAATTTGATCAAGATACTATTAGAAGTTTTTGAAATATCGTCTGAACCTGAACCTATTTTGTGACGAATAATGCGTACTTTGACGATGTTCTCGTTTACCCGACTTCAAAAGTTACCTCATAACTTCTTTCGTTGTGAGCCGATTTTGATGATTATTTTTTTGTTTGAAAGCTGGTGCTTTTCACGTGGCTCCATTGAAATTTGATCAAGATCTGATCAGTAGTTTTTGAGTTATAGTCAATAATGCGTGTTTAATACATTAAATCTGATCAAATCGGTGAAGTCGGTTTTTTTAGGCTTTGCTTGCGTTTAATTGTGTAAGGGCTGTAAAAGAGTTATCTGGGGAAGCATAATTATAGTTTCTATAAGTATATCGATGATATCTAGGTTGTTTAATTATTTGATTACCGTTAACATAAGGCTGCTAAGTAAGGACGTTTTGTTTTATTAATAAAGTTAATTTAATCAATATTGATGTTTTATCCGTCGTCAAATATACGAATAGTTAATGGTAACGTTACTCGAGATTTATATTAGTGCGCTTGAGTTAACATGCGTAAAGCCTTCCAATTAAGTGGTATTGAGTAGAAAGATAGTAAGGACTATGAGGCATTTTTACTAGAAGTCATACACTCCACAATTCATTACTGGCATCCGTCTGTTTTTTTTATTATTTTTTATGTATGATAGGCAAACGTTTGACCACGATATCACCTGATGGAAAGCGACGATGCGGCCGAAGATGTAGCATGCTTGCCTAGAAGGTACCTATTCACTCTTGACTTGAAGACTCCCAGATTATACTGTTCGGGGTCCAAAGACGAGGGCAATTAGTTCCACTCTTTCGCTGTACGGATGATGAACGTAGAAGCGAAACGCTTTGAGAAAACTGGAGGTATTATTAGCTTAATTATTAGCTCGTGTAATTCCTGCGCACACTCTCCAAAGTGTAAACGGTAGAATACCGATAGACTTGCGACCTTACGACGATGACCGAGACTCTGCAATTTGGACTCGACTAGCTTATCATCTGTGTGTCTGTGTGTCTGTGTGTTTTGGACTTTTAGGCAGGACCGGCCCTATCATAGGGTGTACGGAGCGGAAATCCGACCAATAGTTACAGAGTTACTTGTAAGTTTTTATTATCTATGTTTTAAGTATCAAAATTGTTGTCTATGCTCTCTCTGGAATAAAAAACGTTCGTTCACTGCAAAAAGGATTTTTTACTAATAGGTTATGGGCCCAGTGCGTAAAAAATATTTAAAATCAGTTTTTCTGTTAATTGAAAGTATTCGTAATAAAAATGAGTTCAAACTTTGTAATAAATGTGCCGAAACTAAAAGGAAAGGAAAATAACGAAGTTAAAAGGAAAACTAATATAGCTTAGTAGGCTTCAATAAATCAATAATATTGGCCGTCGGTGACGATGACGCGAGTTCCATGATTTTTGTTCACCCAAAAAGTGCTCAACGCGCCTATAGAAGTTTTCACTTTAAAAACCTACATAAATTGAATAAACACGTAAAGTAGGTTACACTATAAGTAGGAATATGAACTTTACCTATCTGTTTACAAAATATAAACGCGCGCACGCAACTCAGCACGCGGCACGCGACATCCGTCTGCGCGGAAAGGCCCGTGGCGAATGGCTCGAATACGGCGAAATGTCGTCGACCGCGTCAACGAGCGCGGGGGCGACCCCGGCTCGTGTCGTCTTCGCCGTTCTGTTTGTTGTCATAGGGTGCGTGTTGAGGCACGTGCGTACGGTCGTGCACACATACAAGCCGCGTTTGGTACCACTCTATGAAGACAACTTACTTACATATTTCTACTATGATAATAGTATGTGTGTGCGTGCGTCTCACTGCAAACTGTCACAGTAAACAAATTTTTCTTTTTGTTTTTTTAATTTAGCTTCGCAATCTTGTGCATTTAGCCAGTGTCAAGTAACAATATATTTCAAGTGTATTTGAAATTAAAAGTGCTTGTCACAAGTCACAGTCAAAGTCAAATAAAAGAGTCAAGGTCCAGTCATATTCAAGTCATGCACCAGTAAAGTGGTAGTTTACCAGAACTTTTATTGGAGTTTTGGAGCGAAGACGAAAATCACGTTTTTCAATTTTGTATGATTTGCCTGGGTCCGTGCGTCTCACTGCAAACTGTCATAGTAAACAAATTTTTCATTTTGTTTTTAAGCTATTGCATATTAAGCTATTGCATAGCTTCTATCGCGGGCCTTGAGCGTGGAGACCTAATCCAGAAATTCCGTAACTAAAAAACCTAACACCCCCCACTCTAGTGACTTCACAAAAAGTTTTCGGTCACGTTGAGATGCAAACTCCGTACCGATGCATTCGATTCAGTATCCAATACCAATCGGCTACTGAGTCTTCTAACTATATCTTCGAAATAAGCGTATAGGTTTTGACGTTTACGTTTTTAAAGTAAACGTCAAGATTTATAAGCTTATTTCGAAGCTATAGTTAGAAGACTCGGTAGCCAATTGGTATTGAATACTGAATCGTATGCATTGGTACGGAGTTCGCATCTCAACGTGACCGAAAGCTTTTTGTGAAGAAAAAAGAAACTGAAAAATAAAAAATGCTATGCAATAGCTTTACCGCGGCAGTCCCCGAGTGCCACACGTTTTTTAATTTAGCTTCGCAATCTTGTGCATTAAGCCAGTGTCAAGTAACAATATATGTATTTCAAGTGTATTTGAAATTATTATTCCCTGTCACAAGTCACAGTCAAAGTCAAATAAAAGAGTCAAGGTCCAGTCATATTCAAGTCATATACCAGTAAAGTGTTAGTTTACCAGAACTTTTATTGGAGTTTTGGAGCGAAGACGAAAATCACGTTTTTCAATTTTGTATGATTTATGAACGTTTCCTAAGTATTAACGGTTAATAATCGACCATTATTACACATTAACACTCCAAGAATCACATCTCCAAGAATTTTTGGAAAATAATACAAAATCAACAACGCCATTTTTTCACTTTTGCGGCAAAACTAAACTAAATAATCACTGGGATTTATTGGCGTGTTGAACCTTTGGTGCATTTGTGTGCGTATAGTATAGTAGCTGTTTGCGGTATTACGCCCGTATTTTTTTACATCCGTGATATGTACCCTACTCAATTCCGTCTTAGATGTCTAGGCTATAATTCTCTTGAAATACTTCGTGCCAATGATCTACGGACAACGCCTTGCAAGATTCTTCGATGGAAAATAGATGTTTCAGTTCTGCCCAAATTGTTATATTCCAGTATAGTTTTTTTGTCTTCACCATCGAGAAGCATACATAGCAAAAAACAAATAAAATGGACCCAGTTCTTTCAGTAGATTTAGCATCTTGATAACTTGTAAATGAAATAGCCAATAGCTGAGTGCACGATTATAATTTACAATAGGATTTACGTTTTAAAGCATTAATGACAGGTGGAGGCAAACTGCACAAGTTTCTGGCGACTACAATATAGGAATATTACGGCTATATAATTCCTGTATAAGTGTTTAATAGTGTCTAAAAAAACAAAGAAAAAATACTGAATCAATTGTAGAACAACATTTTCGTGTGTGCAGTTTGGCGCCTATCCCCACACCTAGGGAAACCGATGAGATTTTTCTTTTGGGTTCTTCGTAATCATACCATCCGCCTGAAATTTAAAATTAAATATTTACTAAGTTGATCTGTTTCTAGACTTAAAAAGACTTCAAAAGGCAGGTTACATGTTTGTCTCGTATTTTATCTGTGAATAAAAACCTGCTCGAAAGAAGTTTCGTTGTTGATTTATTTATTTTTTATTCTATTTAAAAATGGTAAAACCAAATCCCTTGGTGTTCCCACAAATTTCTTCTCTCCTGGATCTGACTGCCGGCAATGTGGTAGAGTAATGGTTGAGCACGTATATACAATGTGTAACAAACAGATGTAGTAATACTCAAGCCACGCGTCTAGCCACAGGTAAGGAGCCTTACAGGATTTTTTTTTAATTAGCGGCAGCAACAGCAATATTGAGTTGTGATGAATTAAAGTTTCTAAAAATCATCCTATAGTCTTTGGACCTAGACGTCTGACAGTGCGGCCAAACCTAAGGTCAAGGTCACAAACCACAGATGTAACGTAGGGTTGTCAAAAATATTTAAAATATATAACTTTTCACTGGAAAAAAATATCTCCGATTTCGACTTTCGTTCTCTGGAAGACGATGCCTAGCACGATACACATACACACCATCAAGTATTACTAAACCTTTTTGTTACAGGTTGTAAAGTAAGATATATATACACTTCTTAGAATGCGTAGCCGGTGCCGGAACCAGGCATAACACACTGGAGGCATTAAGTCAATTAGTAATAACAGTTTAAAATTAGTACTTACTGAACGTTGATGTCTAATGAGCGGAGCATCAACTGCATCGGATTCTGCCACATGTGGAGTCGCGGATATTGTTACAGACATCTGTGCATATTTTTACAATATAATTATATGATATTTCCACTGCATAAATATAAATTACTAGCCGCTTCTTCCGCTATTATCAAGTTTAAAAGTAGTTTATGTGTTAATCCTAGGTATATGCTATGTACATTCGAAATTTCGTCCCAATTCGTTCAACCGTTCAAGCATACACGCCTCTTCAGAGGGAACAAACAAACTTACACATACAAACTTTCGGATTTGTGATTTTAAGTAGGATATCATAAGAATAACAATAAATATTATATTCCAGGAATACAAAAACTAATTACTAGTTAAGAAAAAATTTGGTTTGCCAGAACTTAGTGTGAGGGGAAATGAACTTACCACTGCGAAGTATCGCATTTTGGACCATCATTTTACTTGACTACAACTAACGAAACGACATCTAAGGGACTTGAAATACAAAGCGCCCCAGGCGCACGTCTAATTGTGTGTGTATTGTGAATATCTTTGGCACCCGCGACACATGTCGACAAACGTTGTGTGGGGCTGTGAGCGTTAAAACGTTTATATTTATGTTTGTTGTATGGAATGACGGCACAAAATATCTTATCCAGGTAACGAGTGATAACAATGTAGATAGATTAACAGAAACTAACTGAGAAAGTTTAAATCAGTTATGAAACGGACATTAATTAAGGAAGCTTATAATAAAACGAATGACGACATTAATGACAAGGACGCATGGAGGCAAACTGCACAAACGCATTATGGTGACTTTCTTGCCATGTTCTTCTCGAAATGGCTATAATTATGTGAATGTAGAGTCAGTAAATTTCATGAGTGACTCTTTGAGGCCCATTTGAAGAAACGAATTTGAATTTGATGTGTTTCGGATATCCTGACCTCGGCGTGGTAGTTTTTTGGGCCTGACTGTATAAACCATGATAAGAAAAAGCAATATTCGCAGCATCGATATCAAATGTACTTATATGAATAAAATGAATAAAATATTAGGAAGACTAACTATATATTTCTTACTAATTAATAAATAAAAGATTCCAACTAGTTATTTACGTAATAAATTCTGTGAAAATCTAACTTACCACGCATAAAATAGTCAAAACAATCTGCCAAAATAGATTTGGTAAAAACATTTTAAATTATTTTAGTGTCTAACGTAGAGACTGAAAACCCAGTGTGTTTCTATATGGCGATAATAATAAACACCAAGTCCTTTTATATAAAATATGTACCACTCGAAGCTAATTTTACAAACACGAACATTTGCATGCTTCATCCATGATTATAAGTAATAATAATGAACAAAACCGGTCATCCCTACTAATATTATAAGTCCGTACGTTTGTGTGTGTGTGAGTGTGTAAGAAAAAACTTTTTGAAATGAGGTATCACTGTAATTATTGGTTCCTTAGACTCTGAAATAGGACATATGCTACTATTTATCCCGTAAATCAGTACAGTTCCTGTGTGTTGGGTAAATTTGTTAATTCTTTGAAATGAGATTTCTCTTTAACTGCTGGTCGGATATAAATTTGGTAGGTAGCTTAAACTTTGGAATCAGATATAGGCTACTTTTTATCTGTGACATCAGTACAGTTCCTGTGGATAGGGTTAATTTGTTAATTCTTTAAAATGAGATTTCTCTTTAACTGCTGGTTGGATTCTTGCATATTTAGGTAAATAGATACACCTGTAACTCTAGAATGAAACTCAAACTACTTTTTATTTCGAAAATCAGTGCGTTTTCTATGGAATAGGGTAAGTTATTTAATAGATTTATTGAGTATAACTGCTAATTGGATTTCGATAAAATTTGGTTGATAAATACCTTGAACCTTGAAATTTTACAAATTCTTCATTTTATCCCTAAAATAAATGCAGTTTCTGTGGGATAGAATACATATATTAATTGTTTGATACATGGTTTCTCTGTAACTGCTGGTGTGATTTTGATTAAATTCGATAAGTAAGATTAGAATCAATAGTAGCTCAGACACGTGTCACTTTTTATCCTGAATATGTGGAGTTCCTGTGGAATAAGGTAAATTTATCAATAGTTTGGAAATAAGGTTTATATGCTTCTGCACTGGTCAGATTTCAATAAAAAAAATTATAATAATAAATAGATAGCTTAGACCCTGGAATTGGATATACTTTTAACCCTGAAATCAGTGCAGTGCCTGTGGGTTTTTTTTTTTAATTTTTTTTTTTTATGTTGAATAGGCAAGCATTTGACCACTATCTCACCTGATGGAAAGTGATGATGCGGCCGAAGGTGTGACATGCTTGCCTAGAAGATACCTATTCACTCGAGACTTGAAGACTCCCAGATTATACCGTTCGGGGAACAAAGACGCAGGCAATGAGTTCCACTCCTTCGCTGTACGGAAGATGAATGTAGAAGCAAAACGCTTTGAGCGAACTGGAGGTATGTCGACCATAAATGGATGACGTTTAATAGTTTGTCT
Source organism: Lomographa bimaculata (assembly GCA_948107665.1). Classification (NCBI taxonomy): domain Eukaryota; kingdom Metazoa; phylum Arthropoda; class Insecta; order Lepidoptera; family Geometridae; genus Lomographa; species Lomographa bimaculata. The sequence goes on along the minus strand of OX403610.1, from coordinate 7,244,933 downwards.
TGTTGTTAGATGGTAAAAAGGGCATGGGGGAATTAAGTCATGTAATTCCTGTGCACACTCTCCAAAATGTAAGCGATAGAATACCGATAAGCTTGCCACCTTACGTCGGTGACCGAGACTTTGCAACCTAGACTCGATTAGCTTACTGTCGCCAATGAGTCTTTTGGGATAAGGTAAGTTTGTGTCAATACACAAAGTTATCCTATCACACAGGCACTATAATTATACATTTCTCTATAGTCATTTGTCGGATTTCGATAAGATTTGGATAAATATACAGCTTTGATTCTAAAATATGACTTAGACTTCTTTTTAATTCTTTATTGCTCAAAAATAACAAAAGGTGGACTTAATGCTAGGGGCATTCTCTACCAGCAACCACATAAGGTAGACGAGAAGAGGGCTGCAGACGTGCATCAAAAAGGTATAGAGAGGTATGGAGACAAAAGAAAATAGGGTGATTGGTTAAAATTATGAATAGAAAATTACATAATAATGTTCATAAATTTCATACTAATTACAAAATACTTAGTATGCGTCTTAGAAATGAGGAATGAAATATTTCTTTACGTTTTAATAAGAAAAATTATATAAAAGCCTATAAAATGAAATCTATAATTAACTAGCTGTCCCGGCGACCTTCGTTCCGCCTAACAGTCAATGAATGTGCATATTTAGGAAGCCATACCCGGCATGCGTTACAATGTCACGTGACCATATTATTACAACCTTCATGTTTATGTTTGCCTAGTACTTTACCAAATCCGAGTGACGTATGAGAAAATGGAAAGCATGTCGAATTGTAAAAAAAATATTTAAAGGTATGTACGTTCTTAAAAAGTATCATATGTCCTTCTCGTAGCTCTAAACTACCTCCCTGCCAATTTTCAGCTAAATCGGTTCAGCCGTTCTTGAGTTTTAAGTGGAGTAACTAACACGACTTTCTTTTATTTATATATATAGATTTTAAATGTCCAGTTCGTAAAAGCTTGTCCTGGCTATTTCGCCCTTCTTGTTCCATATAGAGTTCTTGTTTCCTATTTTAAATCGTACATGAAATAAATGCAATCAGCGTGTAAATTTCTTATTAATATTGTTTTAATTCTTTTCCATTTGATGTTTGAATTATTCGAATCTTTCTTCCAAACCAATTTACCAGCAGAAGTCAAAATCTTGGCTAAGATCTGTTTCTATGACTTGACCTTGTATGACTTTCTTTTTATTATATTTTGCGAACCGCAAAGGAATGGAACTCGTTACCTGAATCGACGTTCCCTGAAAAGTACAGTATGGAATTCTTAAAGTCGCGAGTGAAACGGTATCTTCTAGGCAGTTTGCTCCATGCATCGTCGACCACATCGTAGCTTACCATCAGATAAGATAGTAATCAAACGTTTGCGTACAAAAGAAAAGATAATATTATGAGGAGCCAGCAGCCCCCTTTCATATATTTTCTAGACAAGTTGGTGCATACTTTTATTTTCTACCAGTGTTGAGTATATTTGAAAAAGGATGATAACGTGGCCATATTTTTTAATTTGTGTTGGATTATAGCAATTTAGTAATAACAGACACTAAATTCATTGTTTTGGACATATTTTCGGGTCTATTAAACTTATTATTTAGAAAATAGTTATATGCAATTAACCTTATAAGCTTTTCTCTACCACATAAAATGAAGGTGTGAGATCTCAGTTTGGGGCGAATGAATATTATATTATATATTAACTTTTAACCATACCTAATTATGCAATCAAAAACAATTACTGAAAAGCACACTATAACAAAAACTTGATTAGGTAGGTACACTTATAACTATGAAATTAAAAAATATTGTGTATAAATGGATTTCACGTCTTGAATTAACCCCATCAAATTAAAATTATTTCAATGGAAATATATTTACAATTAAAACTTTGGAACCGTCTGATCAAACCCCAATGCCTACATTAGCTACGTAAGCCAATGTCGAAATCCACTTTTACCGATAACAAAAAAAACCCGACCCCCTATTACGTATCTTTGTTGCACGCGGTTTCTATTTGAATTAAGCAAAAATGAACCTTATTTCTTAGGAGTTTTGTCAATTTAGTATTGAAACCGTTTGCAACAAAGATAGGTAATCGGGGGGCTGGTTTGCCTCTTGAAACAAGAGTAGGCTTGGTAGCGGCTGCTCTCCATGCTCTGGCTGTGTGGGTGGAATTCCTTTGTTATCTAAAAACTTCTAGTATTATTCATTGTAATCAATACGTAGGTAAAAATTGTGTTTCAGTATGTATAATAATTATTGTATCCAAGTTAATACTTTTTGGGAATAACGGTCATCGTTTTATATTGTATACATTAAATGAATAGTAAATAGTTGGTTTTAGTCATTGGTTTTGTTGTACAACAGCTTGGCAACAACTCGGAATCGGGTCAGTGCTGAAAATCAGCGCACTGCTTTGGTGGTGCATTATTTTTTTGGGCGGGTAGTCTTAAAGTCAACATTAAATTTATTTTGCTCCAATTTAAAACCTAAACAAATAATATAAATCTGGACGATTAATAAGTGATTCATATGAATTCATAAAGTTTAGTGATCACATTACCCGCTGTTGTGTTATCTCCTCACAAAACACAAAATTACTGTAGTTCTCAGAGTTGCAATATTTTTCTCTGCTCACCCACTGACAAAATGGAAGCAATGCAGAAATCCATGGCGCAGCTGTCTGAGCTGTTTGCTCAGCGTATGGAAGGCTTCGAAAGTGAGTACAAGATTTCTGGGGCATCAGGATCCTCCTCTCCCAGCCTACCTCAAGAATATATAACTTTCAAGGATTTTGTTCTCACTGCACTTCGCTCTCTGCAAGAGCAAATAGAGGTTATGGATAGAAACATTGACAATATTGAAATGAGAGGTAGGCGAAAGATATTACTGTTTCACGGTATTCCTGAAGATAAACAGGAAAAAACAGCTGTTGTCATTGCTAAGGCAGTGCTTCAACAACTCAAAGTAGTTGGGTTCACTGATGCTGACATTTCTCGCTGTCACCGAATGGGTAGATTGTCTTCTCCTCAAAAGCCAAGGCCCATATTAGTAAAATTTCAAGATGTCTCTGTACGCGATAAGATATGGTTATCCAAGACTAGCCTCAAAGGCTCAGGTGTAACATTATCGGAATTCCTGACGCGAACCCGTCATCTGACATACATGGCTGCACGAGAACGCTATGGAGTGGCTAAGTGCTGGACAAGTCAAGGTTCCATATTTTTCCTGGACGCAGGGGGATCCCGACACCGAGTAACTTGCTTGAAGGAGTTGCATAGCATCGCACATCCATCTGAGACTCGGCCCGCCGAGAACCTCGTCAAGGATACGGTGATTGTGAAGAGAAAAGCTAACTCTAAGAAGGAACGGGGAACTGCCGCTGGTGGTGCAAAGAAATAATTCCTGTATCTTGTTTAGCATTGATATTGAACATATGAACCGCATTCTAAAAACTGCTGCCTTCCTATTTTTTTATTTTCATTTGTATTTCACTTTTTCTAAATTTCTGCGTGTAGTTTTGAATTATTTTGAAGGCGGTTTCTGTGTTTATTTTATTTATTTGTATTAATATTTTTGACCACACACTAATTTGACAGCATGACAGTTGACACTGACATCTTATTGCAGTTTACTGAGTTACGTTCCATTTTAAGCTTGACTTCATGCTATCATGTTTTGTTTTATATCCATGGCCACCATGTCAAGCCATAGCCATACGTTTTAAAATCATTGTGTTGGAAAAAATTGATAATATTATTGCATATCACATTTTTATAATTAATTTAATGCTAATTACTTCTTTTATTAGCAAATAGTTTATTAGACGATTATCTTTTTTTTCTCTATAATTGTTTTTTGTGTTATATTAATCTGTTTTTTTTTTTTTAATACCTACACAACTGGCGGGTAGAATTGATCGCAAAAGATTTAAATTCAGTACGTGATTAAGCTTATTTATTTGTTCGTATAAATTTGATTAATATTATATTATTGTATTGTATATATATTTATTTTATATATTTTTCTTTTTAATATTATGCTGAATATTTTTAATACCGATGGGCTCAGTGATGACGATGACGATATAGACGATTTTGTTTCTCTTTCTCCCTTAACTTCATCTCTTTCCAGTGATGATAGCTTTGTTAGCATTCCGTCTCTAGCTGACACGCTGTTGTCTAATTTTTCAGACGTGCCGAGTAACTTCAATGTTATCCATATTAATGCGCAGAGCATTCCAGCACACTTTCCTGATATACTTGCATCTTTTGAACAACAACAACACGTGCACGCTATTTTAGTCTCCGAATCTTGGCTTAAACCCTCTCTTCCCTCTATCTCTTATCCCTTACCGGGGTTTCATCTTATTCGAAATGATCGAACTAGTAGTGGCGGTGGTGGTGTAGCTATTTATCTTCGTGCCCACATTCCTTTCTCTATTGTAAATATGTCTGCACAGCCGCCTCCCTCCGATGCAGGTGAACACCTTTTTATAGAAGTTCTTCTATCTCACACTAAAATTCTTCTAGGAGTTTATTATAGCCCTTCCCTACGTGTAAACTTTTTCTCCTCATTAGAAAAGATTTTAGAAGAGCTTATCCCTTCTTATAGTCATTCCATCATAATGGGAGACTTCAATACCTGCCTTCTTAAAAATGATTTTCGTTCAGTCACTTTTCAATCCATTACTAAATCAAATAATTTACACATCCTTCCTCTTAATGCTACGCATCACTTCCCACATTCCACGCCATCACTTCTTGATTTAATAATAGTATCCTCTCTTGATCATGTTGCCAAATTTGGCCAATGTTCAGCTGATGCATTTTCGTACCATGACTTAATTTACCTATCATATACGGTCCGACCTCCTAAAATGAAGCCTAAAATTCTCTTGCAGCGTAACTTTGCAAGCATGAGTCTTGAAGATCTGTGTAAGGATGCCGAAGCGGTTGATTGGTCTGCATTGTATTTTTCTAATTGTATTGATAGCAAAATCAGTCTTTTTAACGCTGCAATAACACTTCTATATGACAAACATGCACCAATAAGACCTATCAAAATGAAACATTTGCCTGCTCCCTGGTTATCACCTGAAATCAAAATTCTCATGCACAAAAAGGATGTAGCCAAGGCTAAATATAAGTTACGTCCTAATGACCTCAATAAAACCTTATACATCCGTTCCCGTAATCGCTGCAATAGATTGTGTAGGGATGCTCAACGCCGCCATATTCATAGATCTGTTGGTGATGAAGATCCAGCGAAGGTCTGGAAATTTCTTCGTTCACTGGGAGTTGGAAAATCCAGACAAGATACCATCCCTTTCAATCTTGACATAGATTCATTAAACAATCACTTCTCTTCATCGTCCACTATTAATGGAACCAATAAATTGAAAACTCTCCAGGAACTTTCGAAGTTACCAACTCCCAATTATTCATCTTTTAGTTTTAGCACATTTTCAGCTTGTGGTGTTAAAAAGAGCGTATTGTCTATCCTGTCCAATGCTGTCGGAGTTGATGGTATTAGTCGCAATATGATACTTCCTATCCTTGATATCATTCTTCCTGTCATATGTCATATCCTTAATTTTTCTATTGAACTTGGTACCTTTCCATCGCTATGGAAAGAGGCCCAAATTATTCCTTTGCCCAAAAAATTAAATCCAAAATCCTTTTCCGAGTACCGCCCCATTTCCATCCTTCCATTCCTGTCCAAAGTCCTTGAACGCCTTGTCCACAACCAGCTTAGCACATTCCTTACAAAGAATAATCTCCTCAATCCATATCAGTCTGGTTTCCGTCCTGCCCATAGCACAGTTACAGCCTTGATCAAAATAACTGATGATATCCGTTCTGGTATGGATAAAGGTCAGTTAACTGTGCTCACCCTCCTTGATTTCAGCAATGCGTTTAATACCGTCGACTTCGATGTCCTCTTAGGACTTTTACGCTCTATTAACACATCTTCAACCGTTGTGCACTGGTTTCAAAATTATCTGTTTGGCCGCCGACAGAGGGTTCATCTTGGAGAATCGTCCTCTTCTTGGTGTAACACCACTGCTGGCGTACCACAGGGAGGCGTTCTCTCTCCTCTTCTTTTCGCGACTTTTATAAACTCAATTTCTAATAATCTCTCTTCCTCGTACCATCTATATGCAGACGATCTCCAAATCTATTCCCAATCTTCCCTTCCCCAGCTTCAAGAATGTATAAAATCAACAAACTCTGACTTAAAACACATATCAGAATGGAGCAAAGATTTTGGTCTCGCAGTCAACCCTACGAAAACTCAAGTAATTATTGTCGGTAGCTCTAGGTTAATATCAAAAATAGACTGGGATAACTTACCGCCAATTGTTTTTGATGGTGTCACAATACCTTACAGCAAGGAAGTAAAAAACCTTGGTGTAATTATTGACCAATGTATGACTTGGCGTCCACAACTGGCGGCCGTCAGCCGCAAAATGTTTGCTTCGGCTGGCTCCTTAAGACGACTTCGCAACTTTCTTCCAACGGCTACCAAAGTTACGCTAGCACAATCTCTTTTGTTGCCCATTTTAGATTATGCCGATGCCTGCTACTTAGATATCACTGAAGATTTATTAAACAAACTTGAGCGACTTCAAAATTTTTCAATAAGGTTTATATTTGGTCTTCGCAAATATGACCATATTTCCCATTTCCGTCATAAGCTCAAGTGGCTTCCTATTCGCCTTCGTCGTAATTCTCACATTCTTTCCTTGCTCTATAATATACTCTTCAACCCAGCTTCTCCTTCCTATCTTAAGGATCGTTTCCAGTTTCTTCACACTAAGAATACTCTTTCACTGAGGTCATCTGAAACCCTTCAGTTAAAAATGCCTCCACACACCACTTCTTTTTATGATGCATCTTTCACTGTTCAGGGGGTTCGTCTTTGGAACAGCTTACCTGTCAGTATCCGACACTCTCCATCACTGTACTCATTTAAAGAAAATGTAAAAAAATTCTACTTATCTCAAATTGGTATTAAGTTATGAATTTCGGTATAATATCTTATTAATATTTAAGTTTTATTTGTTTATATATTTATTTATATATATATATATATATATATATATTTATATTTATATGTGTGTATATTTATGTAATTGTTTAAGTAGGTATACAATATAATATGTATAAATATTATATATTATACTAGTTTTTTGGGTGGGTGGCGCGGTCCGCGAGCGGCCCGCGCAGGTGGGTGGTAAGTACTTTTGCCATACAAATCTTCAAATGGAGTTAAAATTAAATTTCGAAATTTCTAAAAAAAAATTTGTGCGGCGGGGCAACCCTGATACCGCAAGCAGCAATTTCTTTAAAAATTGTGATGAGCATAAAACACCCATGGAAGTCAAATTTGCGCCGTGGGCGAAACATAAAAAAAAATGGGACGCTTGCCGCCCACAACATTTATTTTCCGTCGAAAACACGTAAAATATCCATGTGACGTCAACAAAAAAAAAAATTAAAACGTTTTGAGTGTATCAAAGCGTCCCTAATGCCGCAGACAAAAATTTCGATCAAATTCGTGATAAGCGTGTCAAAAACCCAGGCAGTTCGAATTTGGTACGTGACTGCAAACCTAAAAATTGGATACCGAAATAGGCCGCTTGCCGCCCACAACATTTATTTTCGGTCCAAAACTCGTAAAATCTTCATTTGATGTAAAAAAAAAAAAAAAAAAAATTCAAAAAATTTTGGGTTCATCATGGCATCCCTTATGCCTCAGACCTAAATTCCGATCAATTTCGTGGTAAACATGTAAAAACTTCCTGGCAGTTCAAATTTGGTTCATGGCTGAAGACCTAAAAAGTCAACCGCAAAATTGGCCGCTTGCCGCCCACAAAATTTATTTTCGGTCGAAAACTCGTAAAATCTTCATATGACGTAATAAAAATAAAAAAAATTTAAAAAAAAATTATTTGCAGCAAGGCGTCCCCAATGCCACAGTCCAAAATTTCATTCAAATTCGTGGTAAACATGTCAAAACACGCTGGCAGTTCGAATATGTTCTGTGGCTGCAGACCTGAAGCGGGCCGCAAGCGGCCCGCCACCTGTTTTTTTGCTCGGACTGTAGGTGGGCATCCCCATTGACATCCGGCCCAAAATCGATATCTGGGGGCATTCGGGGGTGCTGATCACGAATCCGGGCCCTCAAACCAGGCGCGTGGGCCGCAAGCGGCCCGCGGCCTTCGTTTCGGTCCCGAATTCGTAATCAGCACCCCCGAATGCCCCCAGATATCGATTTTGAGCCGGATCGGTGAACCTCGATTTTGACAATGTACGGCCGCCATCTTTAAAAAATGACAAAAATTGCTTTTCAGTTTTTTATTAAAATAAGGGCATCCAAACACCTTCAGATATCGATTTTGAGCCCGATTGGTGAACCTCGATTTTGACAATGCTCGGCGGCCATCTTTAAAAAATGTCAAAAATTGCTATGAGTATTTTAATCATAATCAGGGCACCCAAAACCCTCTAGATATCGATTTTGAGCCGGATCGGTGAACTTTGATTTTGACAATGTTCGGCAGCCATCTTTAAAAAATTTTCAAAAATTTTTTCAATATTTTTCCTATAATCTGGGCACCCAAAAACCCCGGGAGCCAAAATTTCGTTCCGATCGGAGCAACTTGACAAATGGCGGCCATCTTGAATCCGCCATTTTGGATTTTTGACATTTTTGACAGATGTCCCCCATCGTCCTCTATGACATTTGGTCGAGCACCGCTAGCCTATCTCTTATAGTTTCCGAGATTTAATTGATTTAATTTTGTATGGCGGCGAGGTATTTTTGTATGGCAGCACCCATTTTTTTTATTTTTTTTAAAAGGTTCCCAGGATTGTCTATGACTTTAGTTTTTGAACTTTTGTTCCAAGTCTTACCGTTTTCGAGATCCCGTGGGGTTGGGGGGTCTGGAAGCCAAAATCTGGTGATTTCGGATTTTTCCCCAGGAGATCTCCACACCCCCTACACTTTTCCCCTACATCATCTATACCCCCCATCACTCCTTCTAGGAGAACAATTATGTCAGTCAGTGAGTGAGTCAGTCAGTGGTAGTTTAATATTATACTATATGACTAGTTTTTTGGGTGGGTGGCGCGGTCCGCGAGCGGCCCGCGCAGGTGGGTGGTAAGTACTTTAGCCATACAAATCTTCAAATTGAGTAAAAAGTTGAAAAAAAAAATTAAGCAATTTTTTGTGCGGCGGGGCAACCCTAATCCCGCAATCCAAAATTTCATTGAAATTCGTGATGAGCACATCAAAACACCCATGGAAGTAGAAGTTGGGCCGTCGGCGAAACATAAAAAAAAAATGGGACGCTTGCCGCCCACAACATTTATTTTCGGTTGAAAACTCGTAAAATCTTCATTTGAAGTGAAATAAAAGAAAAAAAAAATCTAAAAAATGTTGGGTGCATGAAGGCGTCCCTAATGCCGCAGACAAAAATTTCGATCAAATTCGTGATAAGCGTGTCAGAATACCCAGGCAGTTCGAATTTGGTCCGTGGCTGCAAACCTAAAAAGTGGCAACCGAAATAGGCCGCTTGCCGCCCATAACATTTATTTTCGGTCCAAAACTCGTAAAATCTTCATTTGACGTAAAAAAAAGAAAAGAAAAATTCTAAAAATTTTGGGTGCATCAAGGCGTCCCTTATGCCTCAGAACAAAATTTCGTTCAAATTCGTGGTTAATATGTCAAAACATTCTGACAGTTCGAATTTGGTCTGTGGCTGCAGATTTTATAAGTGGGTACCAAAATGGGCCGCTTGCCGCCCACAAAATATATTTTCGGTCGAAAACTCGTAAAATTTTCATTTGATGTCAAAAAAAAAAGAAAAAAATTCAAAAAAAATTTTGCTTGCAGTAAGGCGTCCCTAATGCCTCAATCCAGAATTTCATTCAAATTCGTGGTAAGCATGTCAAAAAACGCTGGCAGTTCGAATATGGTCTGAGGCTGCAGACCTGAAGCGGGCCGCAAGCGGCCCGCCACCTGTTTTTTTGGTCGGACTGTAGGTGGGCATCCCCATTGACATCCGGCCCAAAATCGATATCTGGGGGCATTCGGGGGTGCTGATCACGAATCCGGGCCCTCAAACCAGGCGCGCGGGCCGCAAGCGGCCCGCGGCCTTTGTTTCGGTCCCGAATTCGTAATCAGCACCCCCGAATGCCCCCAGATATCGATTTTGAGCCGGATCGGTGAACCTCGATTTTGACAAAGTTCGGCCGCCATCTTTAAAAAAGGTCAAAAATTGCTTTTCAGTTTTTTATTAAAATCAGGGCATCCAAACACCTTCAGATATCGATTTTGAGCCCGATTGGTGAACCTCGATTTTGACAATGCTCGGCGGCCATCTTTAAAAAATGTCAAAAATTGCTATCAGTATTTTAATCATAATCAGGGCACCCAAAACCCCCTAGATATCGATTTTGAGCCGGATCGGTGAACTTTGATTTTGACAATGTTCGGCAGCCATCTTTAAAAAATTTCCAAAATTTTTTTCAATATTTTTCCTGTAATCTGGGCACCCAAAAACCCCGGGAGCCAAAATTTCGTTCCGATCGGAGCAACTTGAGAAATGGCGGCCATCTTGAATCCGCCATTTTGGATTTTTGTCATTTTTGACAGATGTCCCCCATCGTCCTCTATGACATTTGGTTGAGCACCGCTAGCCTATCTCTTATAGTTTCCGAGATACAATTGATTTAATTTTGTATGGCGGCAAAACATTTTTGTATGGCAACACCCATTTTTTTTATTTTTTTTAAAAGGTTCCCAAGATTGTCTTTGACTTAAGTTTTTGAACTTTTGTTCCAAGTCTTACCGTTTCCGAGATCCCATGGGGTCGGGGGGTCCGGAAGCCAAAATGTGGTGGTTTCGGACTTTTCCCCAGGAGATTTCCTTACCCCCTACACTTTTCCCCTACATCATCAATACCCCCCGACACTCCTTCTGGGAGAACAATTATGTCAGTCAGTGAATCAGTCAGTCAGTGGTAGATTAACATTATATAATATGACTAGTATCCGCGCGGCGTGGGCCCTACGGGCCCACGGAAAGGCGACGCGGGGCTCCGGTAGAGATCGGACTTTGACAGCGACTTTTGACTTTTGTGCCCAAGATCGACGTCCGAGGGTATTCGGCCGTGACGATGACGAATCTCGGTGACTCAACGGAGGGACACGCGGGCCTTCGGCCCGCGCGCCCCTCCATTTCGTCCCCGGATTCGTCATCGTCACACCCGAATACCCCCGGACGCCGACCTTGAGCCAAACGGGGGCGGGAGAGCGAGCCGCGCGGTTCCGTCCCGAAATCGACGTCCGACGGTATTCGCGGGCGCCGCTGACGATTCTCGGTGACTCGACGGAGCGGCACGCGGGCCTTCGGCCCGCGCGCCCCTCCGTCTCGTCCCCGGAATCGTCAGTGGCACCCGCGAATACCCCCGGACGTCGATTTCAGCACGGCGGGCGCCCGCGAGCGCGTCGATGTCGCGTTGTTCCGTCCCGAAATCGACGTCCGACGGTTACCGGGGGCGCCGGTGACGATCCCGGTGACTCACGGAGGTGCACGCGGGCCTTCGGCCCGCGCGCACCTCCGTTTCGTCCCCGGGATCGTCACCGGCACCCCCGGAAACCCCCGGACGCCGATTTCGGGCCGGTGGGGTGACTTCGGAAAAAAAATTTGTATGGCGGCCGGGTCGAAAAATTTTTTCAGAATTTTTTCACTATTTTTGCCGGACTCTGGGGCCCCCCCCGCCCCCCTGTACCGAATTTCACGCCGATCGAAAAAACTTTCGGTCAAGGTCACGTCGGAGGTCAACTTTGACCTTTTCTCCCGGAGCGCGTCCGGACCCTTGGCGACTTTAGTTCGAACGCCCTATACCCACCTGTTATAGTTTCCGAGTTATAGCGTTCCACATTTTGTATGGGAAAAAAGTTTTTTTGTATGGCAACCCTATTTTTTTCCAATTTCCCTAAAGAGGTCCCAGGGTGTACGGAAACTTTAGTTCGAGGTCGGGTATTTTTAGGGGCACCGTTTCCGAGATATTCCCCTCGACGTACCCTCGGATGCCGAAAACGACCACTTTCGGACTTTTCCCATGGTCCCAGGAAAATAACCTATGAGACTCCCCTACATCATTTTCACCCCCGGAACCTCCTTCTGGGAGAACAATTATGTCAATCAGTCAATAAGTGAGTGGTAATCTAACATTATATAATATAAACTAGTATCCGCGCGGCGTGGGCCCTACGGGCCCACGGAAAGGCGACGCGGGGCTCCGGTGGCATTGGACTTTAGTCAGCGACTTTAGACTTTTGTGCCCAAGATCGACGTCCGAGGGTATTCGGGTGTGACGATGACGAATCTCGGTGACTCAACGGAGGGACACGCGGGCCTTCGGCCCGCGCGCCCCTCCATTTCGTCCCCGGATTCGTCATCGTCACACCCGAATACCCCCGGACGCCGACCTTGAGCCAAACGGGGGCGGGAGAGCGAGCCGCGCGGTTCCGTCCCGAAATCGACGTCCGACGGTATTCGCGGGCGCCGCTGACGATTCTCGGTGACTCGACGGAGCGGCACGCGGGCCTTCGGCCCGCGCGCCCCTCCGTCTCGTCCCCGGAATCGTCAGCGGCACCCGCGAATACCCCCGGACGTCGATTTCAGCACGGCGGGCGCCCGCGAGCGCGTCGATGTCGCGTTGTTCCGTCCCGAAATCGACGTCCGACGGTTTCCGGGGGCGCCGGTGACGATCCCGGTGACTCACGGAGGAGCACGCGGGCCTTCGGCCCGCGCGCACCTCCGTTTCGTCCCCGGGATCGTCACCGGCACCCCCGGAAACCCCCGGACGCCGATTTCGGGCCGGTCGGGTGACTTCGAAAAAAAAATTTGTATGGCGGCCGGGTCGAAAAATTTTTTCAGAATTTTTTCACTATTTTTGCCGGACTCTGGGCCCCCCCCCGCCCCCCTATACCGAATTTCACGCCGATCGAAAAAACTTTCGGTCAAGGTCACGTCGGAGGTCAACTTTGACCTTTTCTACCGGAGCGCGTCCGGACTCTTAGCAACTTTAGTTCGAACACCCCGTACCTATGTATGATAGTTTCCGAGTTATAGCGTTCCACATTTTGTATGGGAAAAAAATTTTTTTGTATGGCAACCCTATTTTTTTCCAATTTCCCTAAAGAGGTCCCAGGGTGTACTACGACATTAGTTCAAGGTCGGGTATTTTTAGGGGCGCCGTTTCCGAGATATTCCCCTCGACGTACCCTCGGAAGCGGAAAACGTCCACTTTCGGACTTTTCCCATGGTCCCAGGAAAATAACCTATATAACTCTCATACATCATTTTCACCTCCGGAACCTCCTTCTGGGAGAACAATTATGTCAATCAGTCAATGAGTGAGTGGTAATCTAACATTATATAATATAAATTTATGTATTTCTTACATATTTGGTATTTACAACTTTATTTTTTATATATAATTTGTTTAGAACTGTAGTACACCACAGTCCCAAAATTATTTTGCTATCTCCTCTCCATCCAAAGGTTGTCTGGAAGAGATCGCTTTAAGCGATAAGACCGCCCATTGTACTAGCCTAAGTTATTTTCAATGTAATTGTTTGCTGTTATTTTCTTTTTTTAATTGGTGTACAATAAAGAGTTCATCTATCTATCTATCTATCTATCTATCTATGCTGAGCATTGACCTATTTGTAGGTTACTTTAATAATGTCATTTTTGTTTACGCTTTCACTCTCTCACCCCACACTAAGTGACTTGTTTCGTGTGTTCCGGAAACAAATAAACATTGTATTTCGTTGGTAATAAATAAAAGTAATTGGGACAATTGGACTAAGTACCAGAAAGTTCTCTGTAACATATTTTCTAGTTAGAATATAATTTATTACGTTCTTTTAACAAAATTATCTTAGTAGTTTTTACCAAATAACAAGACTTTTCTTATTTTATTTAGCGTTTTAAATAACAATAATTTTAGTAACGACGTTGCAAAATGAGTACATGTAAAAAAACATTATGTTGTCGATCGACTTCAAATTTGTAAACACCAATATTCTAGTAGTATAAAACAACCGAAAACTAGAAAAAACTGGTAAGACGTACCGATCTTTCTAGTTTGATTTACAAAACCCTATAACTAAGTACCAGCAATCTAAGTTAAATTAAAATGACGAATTAGCCAAATACAGCCTAGATTGTATTGAAAATAGAATACATTGTGTATGAAATGAATGTGTTCATATGATTAATAATGATTTGGAACAATTAGTTAAATGGAGCAAATCATATGGACTTAGTGTGAATCCTGATAAAACTCAGGTTATTGTTATCGGTAGCTCTAAAATGTTATCCAAACTTGACCAAAATAACCTGCCTTCAGTAGTTTTTAACGGTGTTACAATCCCTTACAGCAAAGAAGTCAAGAATCTTGGGATTATCATTGATCAGACTTTGTCATGGAAACCACAATTACAAGCTGTTGTTCGTAAGATTTTTGCTTCTGCAAGCTCACTACGAAGGCTGCGTAATTTTCTTCCTACTGCTACCAAAGTTGCGCTTGCACAATCTTTTTTACTTTCAATTCTTGATTATGCCGACGACGCCTGCTACTTAGATATCACAGAGGACCATCTGAATAAGCTTTAACGTCTCCAGAATGTTTGCATCAGGTTCATATTTGGCTTGCGTAAGTATGATCATGTCTCTCAATTTCGCACTAGACTCAAGTGGTTTCCCATACGTTTTCGTCGGAAAACTCACATTATATGTATCACATTATATCCTTATTATATACCGTATTGTTTAATCCCTCCTCCCCACGCTATCTCAAAGATCAGTTTGCATTTCTTCACCTAGGGCACTCACTCTCATTGAGGTCATCCGAATCATTAGAATTAAGAATTCCAAGCCGCAGTTCTACATTTTATGATAAATCTTTTATTGAAGGGTCGATATTTGAACGTGATTTTACAAAATGGTTTGATGACATTGTAATGGAAATCGTACATATGTGCTTTGTACATAGATTGAGCATTGCCATTCACCGTGGCAATGCTGCCAGCATTTTGGGTACTTTACCAACTGGTAGCGGTATATAAGATTAAGTTTTATACATATTTATATCTAGGTTTAGTTATTTTTAGTTTTTAGTTTGATGTAACATAATTATGTTATGGTATACAATAAATATACTTATAGTGCTTTAGATAATTCTAAAACAGTAAACCCTATATAAATTGGTTTATCGTAAACAACTGGGTCAGATTTCATTTGAATAGCTACTAGAATTAATCATTCAACACCATTATCAGACACATTCATAACGTTAAATTCACTTATTTTTTGCTGATTCAAAAACCTAAAGTTAGATAATGGAAGGGAATCTGTATATATTAGGTATAATGTTATTTGCGTCTAAGAAAACTATAAATGAGTAGGTATTCCTGTGTTGGGCTATAATCAGGCATAAATATGTTAGTAGCTATACCAAAGTGATGCGAGCACATACATATACCCCCTCGAATGCCTCAAAATCGAGAAGAACCTGGCAAGAAACTCGGCGGCGCATTTTTTTTCATTCATTTAAAAAAATAACATTCTTAATCTATACTAATACTAATACTAATACTAATATACTAATATAATATATATATAATATTTAATATATTTAATATCTATACTATAATATTATAAAGAGGTAAAGTTTGTTTGTTTGTTTGTATGTAAAAGGTAATCTCTGAAACTACTGATCCAATTCCAAAAATTCTTTCACTAATAGATAGCTACACTATCAGTGAGTGTCATAGGCTATGTTTTGTCGAGATAGAGGTTAGTTATCAGTTCGAAATAATAATATTCGTAAGACAAGTCTGAGAAAAATTTGCTAACTTTCCGCTTTATCGGCGTACGCTGACTAAACAGTTAGACATAGGTGAATACAATGTACAGCAAAAATGTTGGCCTTCATAAGTTTTACAAAAAAGTCCGCGACAGCATATATCTAACATGTATGTATACCTCAGAAAAAATACTTTTCTTTGTTAAAAAACTGAAAAAAAAGCGGCCTATGTTTAGTTGGCTTTTTAAGACATTCAGTATTAATCCTTATCAAAATAAACTATTTCATCGTCTTACGTAGTTCATGTAAATACAATTTGCTTTTTACTGCATGTGATTTGGATAAATAGTCTATAAGAAATCGTGAAATTAGTTTCACGGTAGTCCTCCCGTGAACGGGACGGGTCAGAAATTTATCGACACGTACTACGTATTCCTGCACATAAAAATAGCGGCTTCTATTTCGTTGCCTTTTTTTAAGTATTTAATATTAATCCTTATCAAAAAAACCTATTTCATCGGCTTACGTAGTTCTTGTAGATGCAATTTGCTCTTTACTGCATATAATTTGGACCTATAGTCTAGGAGAAATCGTTAAGTTTATTTGAGGGTGAAAACGGTGGATCACAGAATGTAACAGCTACTGCGTAATCCGGTATACTTCTATGTTTTGAACCGACTGACATAAGAAGGAGGATATAAATTCGACTGTTTTTTTTTGTTTAGTCGGTTATAACTTATCTGATTGAACTTTGAACTGCCCGCTGGAGTAGTTTGCCTTTAAAGCACCGGGTTTGATTCCCGGTGGGAATACAGGTGTTTTTCCACGGGAATTTGTGTTTCTGGTTTTGAGTATGTTGTCAATGTTGTGTGAATCTTGGATGTTTACAGCCCCACGATACAAGTCATTGAACCTTAGTGTGGGGTTGTGAATGTGAAAGCGTTTATGGGTATGTTTTTTAATATTTACTACCCGGCCGACGCCGGGCGGGTCGTTCCTGAACTTTGAACTGCTCGCTGGCGTAGATGGGTGCGCGTTCGCCTTCAAAGCAGCGGGTTCGATTCCCGGTGGTAATTTACCTAGAAGATTTCTCTCCACGGGAAACTTGTGTTGCTGGTTTTGAGTATGTTGTGAATGCTTTGTGAATCTTGGATGTTTACGGCCCCCCGATACAAGTCATTGAACTTAGTGTGGGGCTGTGAATGTGGAAGTGTTTATTTGTATATTTTTTAACCGGGCGACGCCGGGCGGGTCATCTTTTGAACTTTGAACTATCTACTCGCGTAAATGGGTGCGCGTTTGCCTTCAAAGCAGCGGGATCGATTCGCGGTGGTAACAGAAGTTTTCTCCCTACGGGAAATTTTTGTTTTTAATATGTTGTGAATCTTGGATGTTTACGGTCCCACGCTACAAGTCACTGAACTTAGTGTGGGGCTGTGAACGTGGAAGTGTTTATGAGTAAATTTTTCAATCGGGCGACGCAGGGTGGGGGGGGGAATATTTGAACTTTGAACTACCCACTGGGTAGATGAGTGCGCGTTCGTTTTCAAAGCAGCGGATTCGAATCTCGGTGGGAACACAATAACAAAAGTTTTTTCCCCACGGGAAGTTTATGTTTCTGGTTCTGGGTATGACGTGAATGTTGTGTTTGTGGTGTTAATTGTTTACGGCCCCACGACACAACTTATAGTACTTTTAGAGTGGGGCTGTGAGTGTGAAAGCGTTTATGTGTAAGCTTTTGTTTACCCGGGCGACGCCGGGCGGGTCGGCTAGTCTCTAATACACAAAGATAATATTACCATTTGATGAGGCATGAGGCCAATTTTGAATCAAATCACAACTCATCATGTCGGGGTCGGGGGACAGCGTAATAATTACGCTTGTGATTGGCCGACGCGGCCGCCGCGGTCGACGACGCGAGCCGAAGCGGGCCGATCCCGGCCGAAGCGCGAGTTCTAGCTATACGATAGTGATGAGGTACATACTACTTACAATACGACCGATAGCAAATTTTACAATGTATCGATCACATCGGCAACAAATATTTGTCTTTTGTAAATATAAAGAAATAATTTACGAATAGCTTACGAATCACGTGTGCAAAGACCTCTTAAGAGCCGCGCAGTAATAATACTATGTGCTGATTCTCGTCAATAGCATACCTATTCTATTTTATATAACAGTGTCAAATTTACCCATCAGGGGTAACGTTATATCAATCACACAAAGACAACCCGTGATTCGGCGGTATTTATTGTTAAAAAAAATCACATGTTTTCTATTATATACTTACCTTTATAATATTATGTAGGTAATGTTAATTTGTAAAAAAAAACTTACGACCATGTTCGTACTGAACCCTTGGTGCCCGAGTCAGACTTGTACCTACCCAGTATATTACAATATTTTTCCATTCCAAGATTGAATGCTTCATTACTATATGCATAGTAGAAATATATAAGTAAGTTGTCTTCATAGAGTGGTACCAAACGCGGCTTGTATGTGTGCACGGCCGTACGCACGTGCCTCAACACGCACACTATGACAACAAACAGAACGGCGAAGACGACACGAGCCGGGGTCGCCCCCGCGCTCGTCGACGCGGTCGACGACATTTCGCCGTATTCGAGCCATTCGCCACGGGCCTTTCCGCGCAGACGGATGTCGCGTGCCGCGTGCTGAGTTGCGTGCGCGCGTTTATATTTTGTAAACAGATAGGTAAAGTTCATATACCTACTTATAGTGTAACCTACTTTACGTGTTTATTCAATTTATGTAGGTTTTTAAAGTGAAAACTTCTATAGGCGCGTTGAGCACTTTTTGGGTGAACAAAAATCATGGAACTCGCGTCATCGTCACCGACGGCCAATATTATTGATTTATTGAAGCCTACTTAGCTATATTAGTTTTCCTTTTAACTTCGTTATATATACTACTACCGTGATTTCTTTTCACATATGCAAAACAATATTTTTTTCAAGATTTTTTTTGACTTTGTCGGCGGCTAATATGCAAATGAAATCGTATCTATTTTACCACCACATTTTATACTATTTTATTGTACCTAACTTGTTGGTTTGTTAAAATATACATTTTACCTATAGGTACCTTTAAAAGTCGGAGATAGTGACAACCCTGCGTATTCGGCTAGAGTAGGCATTTGAATCTCCTACGGGCCTCGAGTCATCTTACTTATATATTTCTACTATGCTATATGTTAGAATAGGGCATAATAAACATACAATTATTATTTCGACTTTATTTCATAGTATTACTACATACTGCGGAGCTATGTCTACTACGGACTTATCTTCGCGGTAACAATATTTATAATATACACAGACTGTCGTATACGACAAGTTTTCGATTATGCATGGACAGCTCTATGAAGGAAAAAACGGGAAGGTGCTATGTAAAACTAAATCAAGCAGAGCGAGACGGCGAGAAAGAAATATTCACGTTATGGTTTTGGTTTCTGTTTTAGTTTTTGACTTATTACTACAAAGGTAAGCTAACCTGTGAAATGAAATACCATCCTTTCTAAAACTAGATATATTGGAGGTCTTCCTGCAAAAAATTACTGCTCGACTCGGCATGTTTCTAATAATATTTGCAGATTTGTTGACTCGTTCCATGGCAAATCACAAACTCGGACTGGCAGTTAGCTCCGCGCTCGCGCGATGTATATCTTTAAAGTGGTATATCTTAGGCAACAGAGGGGGTATGGTACAAGTAGTGAATTTAGTCTTTGCTAATACATAATTTTCTTAACCTAGGTGTTATTATGGTAGTCGCTAGAAAGAGCCTGTGCAGTTTGCCTCCATGCATCCTTGTCATTAATATAGTCTGTTGTTTTATAGTAAGCTTTCTTAATTAATTCCCGTTTTATTACAGATTTGAACTTTCCCAGTGGTAATTCAGTTACGATTTTGGGAATTCTATTGTAAAATCGAACCCCATTTGCCATAAAAAACCTTTGCCTTTTTTAATTATTCGCAAAATTGCTAAATCATCAATGAGCTCAAGCTGTACTCCGGGCTAAAACAACATAGTGTCAAACGACAGGCTCGGGAGAGGAAGATAAAATGCTGGATCTTATTGATAATAAATTCACATGTTTTTCGAAACTTTTCGAAGATATCTGTTAAAAGCAGGGGGTCTATACCGGGCATCGATTATCTTTACATCGACGTCGAAATCGAACGATTTTCTTTTCTTATGAGCCATCTAATCGACTGAACGTACAACCGATCGACTGTCGTTCGACGTCGCATCAATTTGAACATTCGTAGTTTGACGACCAGAATAGACCTACAGAACATCCGTTTTATGTAGGTACAAATCTGCGTAGTAACCAATTTTTTTATATTGAACTGAGACCAAACCATTTGCACAAGTTTACAATTATCTTCAGATATGTTTGTGTCAGTTAAAGTACTGAAAAAACTTTGTTATTTATTTTATTTGTGACAGGCTAGTGTTTGACCACTATCTCACCTGATGGTAAGTGACGATGTGATCGAAGCTGGTAAACACACTAGACCTGGAATACGCAGGCTCTCAAGGATAACTGCCGGAACACCGTATTTGGCTTGGCGGCAGACTTTCAACTTGATTGTGGTAAGCTACTTTGGTAGCAAGCCAGGCGAGCAACTCACAAAATGCTCTACCACCTCTCAAATGTCACCTGATTAGCACCACCCGGGGACCACGTGTAGGGAGTCAGACTTAAGGGGTATCCTCCTACGGACGTGGGTGACTCAGCCCCCAAAATAGCTTTTTGGAGGTAAAATTTTCTTTATAACTTTCGCAATTTGTTATATATTCGTACGTATAAACTCCTTTTCTTGTTATTAATGCGCATTGTTTTTTATCTGGATAATATTATTGCATACTCAAAATCCTTCATGGTTAATGTATAAGTAATTTATCAAGACTTGTGTTGAAAAAACTAGAATCTATGATGCGTAACGGTACGTACTCTTCGTCCGATACTTGTGAATATTTAGTAAATGAGATACAGTTTGTTTAGTTTTTGATCTAATCTTAATTGTCCCAGGCAATTCTGCTAATTCTTTTATAGACAAGTGGCAGTCATACCCGGAAAGGTTTTGAAAAATTATGGGTATACATTTTGGTAGCTTGTACTGTATATTACAAAAACTGTGTGGATTATTACAAAATTTATTGGTGATATGACAATGGTCCCGTACTTTACTATCCCATATAAAATGGTTGCAAATATGACATCGATCTGATAAAGTAAAATCTTCATCTATTTTTCAGTAAATATCATAGGTTCCTGTTTATTTAAAATTTTGAAAATATTCTTTACATCAGCGCTCAGTAGAGATACATTTTTGTACACAATCTCCGCCACGATAGTTAACCAATTTATTCTGAGACTCGTCCAATATACAAACTACATAATATGCGAATAAAACAGGTATGTGTTATTATTTATTGTTATTGTTTTTAACTACTTATTGGTGTTCAATAAAGAAATATTGTATTGTGTTGTATGTGTTGAGCCAGAACTGCTCTCGCAAAATCCCTCCTGCTTCCAATCTTAGACTACGCCGATGCTTGCTATCTGGATTCAAATGAAGAACAACTCGATAAGCTTGAGCGCTTGCAAAATTTCTGCATTAGGTTCATTTTTGGTCTAAGAAAATACGAGCACGTTTCAGAATTTCGCAAGAAGCTCGCTTGGTTGCCTATTCGCCTTCGCCGGAACTCTCACATCCTATCCCTCCTATATAGCATCCTCTTCATTCCCACTACTCCTCTGTACCTGAAAAGCCGCTTCAAATTCCTTTACCTTACCAAATCCCTTTCCTTACGATCTTCCAATACTCTCCAATTGGCAATTCCCTCTCACGCATCTCAAATGTATGGAAGATCTTTTACTGTGCATGCTGTCCGTCTATGGAATGCATTGCCTGTGCCTATTAGGCAAGCAAAGTCTCTTCCTATTTTCAAAACTTTAGTATGTAAATACTACTTATCCATTTGAATATATGATATAACCTATATTTATGTAGTATATGTATTTTATTTGTACTTTTTATTATTTTAATTATTTTATGTAGTTTAGTACCTTTACATATTATATTTATGTAAATTTGTACTGTATATTTGTACACCTCCACCGACCTCAGTTGCTACTACAATTACTGTCCATCCAAAGGTTGTCTGGTAGATATCGCTGAAAGCGATACGACCGCCCATTGTACTGCCTCATAATATTAATTTCGTAGTTTGAAGTTTATATCTTTTTGTTTTTTGGTGTATAATAAAGAATTTTTGTATTGTATTGTATTGTATTGTGTTGTTGCAAATCGGAAGTACTAGTAATATTAGGATCAGGATCACAACCTCTCACAGGACGCAACATAGTTTCAAAATTAGCATAAATGACGATGGGAACATCTTGTTTACGTTCGTATTTTTTAAACTGAGTCACTGATCCTTTCAGGAAGAACAGTCACTACCCCTCCACACATATGCTTGTCATATTGCAGTTGACTTGAAGAGAAAAATAAAAAACAGCTTTCTCAAAAGTGGAACTTTGCATGATGTCTTGTTATTTGATTTCCTACTAGGCGTGGCAATGAAAGAAATACAGACGTAACCTCATCCAATAATGGGAGAAGCATGCATAATAGCATAGTAGATATATATAAGTAAGATGACTCGAGGCCCGTAGGAGATTCAAATGCCTACTCTAGCCGAATACGCAGGGTTGTCACTATCTCCGACTTTTAAAGGTACCTATAGGTAAAATGTATATTTTAACAAACCAACAAGTTAGGTACAATAAAATAGTATAAAATGTGGTGGTAAAATAGATACGATTTCATTTGCATATTAGCCGCCGACAGAGTCAAAAAAAATCTTGAAAAAAATATTGTTTTGTATATGTGAAAAGAAATCACGGTAGTAGTATATATAACGAAGTGTAAAGGAAAACTAATATAGCTTAGTAGGCTTCAATAAATCAATAATATTGGCCGTCGGTGACGATGACGCGAGTTCCATGATTTTTGTGCACCCAAAAAGTGCTCAACGCGCCTATAGAAGTTTTCATTTTAAAAACCTACATAAATTGAATAAACACGTAAAGTAGGTTACACTATAAGTAGGTATATGAACTTTACCTATCTGTTTACAAAATATAAACGCGCGCACGCAACTCAGTACGCGGCACGCGACATCCGTCTGCGCGGAAAGGCCCGTAGCGAATGGCTCGAATACGGCGAAATGTCGTCGACCGCGTCGACGAGCGCGGGGGCGACCCCGGCTCGTGTCGTCTTCGCCGTTCTGTTTGTTGTCATAGTGTGCGTGTTGAGGCACGTGCGTACGGCCGTGCACGCATACAAGCCGCGTTTGGTACCACTCTATGAAGACAACTTACTTATATATTTCTACTATGATAATAGTATGTGTGTGCGTGCGTCACACTGCAAACTGTCAAAGTAAACAAATTTTTCTTTTTGTTTTTTTAATTTAGCTTCGCAATCTTGTGCATTTAGCCAGTGTCAAGTAACAATATATTTCAAGTGTATTTGAAATTAAAATTCCTTGTCACAAGTCACAGTCAAAGTCAAATAAAAGAGTCAAGGTCCAGTCATATTCAAGTCATGCACCAGTAAAGTGGTAGTTTACCAGAACTTTTATTGGAGTTTTGGAGCGAAGACGAAAATCACGTTTTTCAATTTTGTATGATTTGCCTGGGTCCGTGCGTCTCACTGCAAACTGTCATAGTAAACAAATTTTTCATTTTGTTTTTTTAATTTAGCTTAGCAATCTTGTGCATTAAGCCAGTGTCAAGTAACAATATATTTCAAGTGTATTTGAAATTATTATTCCCTGTCACAAGTCACAGTCAAAGTCAAATAAAAGAGTCAAGGTCCATTCATATTCAAGTCATACACCAGTAAAGTGGTAGTTTACCAAAACTTTTATTGGAGTTTTGGAGCGAAGACGAAATTCACGTTTTTCAATTTTGTATGATTTATGAACGTTTCCTAAGTATTAACGGTTAATAATCGACCATTATTACACATTAACACTCCAAGAATCACATCTCCAAGAATTTTTGGAAAATAATACAAAATCAACAACGCCATTTTTTCACTTTTGCGGCAAAACTAAACTAAATAATCACTGGGATTTATTGGCGTGTTGAACCTTTGGTGCATTTGTGTGCGTATAGTATAGTAGCTGTTTGCGGTATTACGCCCGTATTTTTTTTACATCCGTGATATGTACCCTACTCAATTCCGTCTTAGATGTCTAGGCTATAATTCTCTTGAAATACTTCGTGCCAATGATCTACGGACAACGCCTTGCAAGATTCTTCGATGGAAAATAGATGTTTCAGTTCTGCCCAAATTGTTATATTCCAGTATAGTTTTTTTGTCTTCACCATCGAGAAGCATACATAGCGAAAAACAAATAAAATGGACCTAGTTTTTTCAGTAGATTTAGCATCTTGATAACTTGTAAATGAAATAGCCAATAGCTGAGTGCACGATTATAATTTACAATAGGATTTACGTTTTAAAGCATTAATGACAAGGATACATGGAGGCAAACTGCACAAGTTTCTGGCGACTACAATATAGAAATATAACGGCTATATAATTCCTGTATAAGTGTTTAATAGTGTCTAAAAAAACGAAGAAAAAATACTGAATCAATTGTAGAACAACATTTTCGTGTGTGCAGTTTGGCGCCTATCCCCACACCTAGGGAAACCGATGAGATTTTGCTATTGGGTTCTTCGAAGTCATACCATGCGCCTGAAATTTAAAATTAAATATTTACTAAGTTGTTCTGTTTCTAGACTTAAAAAGACTTCAAAAGGCAGGTTACATGTTTGTCTCGTATTTTATCTGTGAATAAAAACCTGCTCGAAAGAAGTTTCGTTGTTGATTTATTTATTTTTTATTGTATTTAAAAATGGTAAAACCAAATCCCTTGGTGTTCCCACAAATTTCTTCTCTCCTGGATCTGACTGCCGGCAATGTGGTAGAGTATTGGTACTTGAGCACGTATATACAATGTGTAACAAACAGATGTAGTAATACTCAAGCCACGCGTCTAGCCACAGGTATGGAGCCTTACAGGATTTTTTTTTTAATTAGCGGCAGCAACAGCAATATTGAGTTATGATGAATTAAAGTTTCTAAAAATCATCCTATAGTCTTTGGACCTAGACGTCTGACAGTGCGGCCAAACCTAAGGTCAAGGTCACAAACCACAGATGTAACGTAGGGTTGTCAAAAATATTTAAAATATATAACTTTTCATTGGAAAAAAATATCTCCGATTTCGACTTTCGTTCTCTGGAAGACGATGCCTAGCACGATACACATACACACCATCAAGTATTACTAAACCTTTTTGTTACAGGTTGTAAAGTAAGATATATATACACTTCTTAGAATGCGTAGCCGGTGCCGGAACCAGGCATAACACACTGGAGGCATTAAGTCAATTAGTAATAACAGTTTAAAATTAGTACTTACTGAACGTTGATGTCTAATGAGCGGAGCATCAACTGCATCGGATTCTGCCACATGTGGAGTCGCGGATATTGTTACAGTCATCTGTGCATATTTTTACAATATAATTATATGATATTTCCACTGCATAAATATAAATTACTAGCCGCTTCGTCCGCTATTATCAAGTTAAAAAGTAGTTTATGTGTTAATCCTAGGTATATGCTATGTACATTCGAAATTTCATCCCAATTCGTTCAACCGTTCAAGCATACACGCCTCTTCAGAGGGAACAAACAAACTTACACATACAAACTTTCGGATTTGTGATTTTAAGTAGGATATCATAAGAATAACAATAAATATTATATTCCAGGAATACAAAAACGAATTACTAGTTAAGAAAAAAATTGGTTTGCCAGAACTTAGTGTGAGGGGAAATGAACTTACCACTGCGAAGTATCGCATTTTGGACCATCATTTTACTTGACTACAACTAACGAAACGACATCTAAGGGACTTGAAATACAAAGCGCCCCAGGCGCACGTCTAATTGTGTGTGTATTGTGAATATCTTTGGCACCCGCGACACATGTCGACAAACGTTGTGTGGGGCTGTGAGCGTTAAAACGTTTATATTTATGTTTGTTGTATGGAATGACGGCACAAAATATCTTATCCAGGTAGCGAGTGATAACAATGTAGATAGATTAACAGAAACTAACTGAGAAAGTTTAAATCAGTTATGAAACGGACATTAATTAAGGAAGCTTATTATAAAACGAATGAAGACATTAATTACAAGGACGCATGGAGGCAAACTGCACAAACGCATTATGGTGACTTTCTTGCCATGTTCTTCTCGAAATGGCTATAATTATGTGAATGTAGACTCAGTAAATTTCATGAGTGACTCTTTGAGGCCCATTTGAAGAAACGAATTTGAATTTGATGTGTTTCGGATATCCTGACCTCGGCGTGGTAGTTTTTTGGGCATGACTGTATAAACCATGATAAGAAAAAGCTAAATTCGCAGCATCGATATCAAATGTACTTATATGAATAAAATGAATAAAATATTAGAAAGACTAACTATATATTTCTTACTAATTAATAAATAAAAGATTCCTACTACTTATTTACTTAATAAATTCTGTGAAAATCTAACTTACCACACATAAAATAGTCAAAACAATCTGCCAAAATAGATTTGGTAAAAACATTTTAAATTATTTTAGTGTCTAACGTAGAGACTGAAAACCCAGTGTGTTTCTATATGGCGATAATAATAAACACCAAGTCCTTTTATATAAAATATGTACCATTCGAAGCTAATTTTACAAACACGAACATTTGCATGCTTCATCCATGATTATAAGTAATAATAATGAACAAAACCGGTCATCCCTACTAATATTATAAGTCCGTACGTTTGTGTGTGTGTGAGTGTGTAAGAAAAAACTTTTTGAAATGAGGTATCACTGTAACTATTGGTTGCTTAGAATCTGAAATAGGACATACTATTTATCCCGTAAATCAGTACAGTTCCTGTGCGTTGGGTAAATTTGTTAATTCTTTAAAATGAGATTTCTCTTTAACTGCTGGTTGGATTCTTGCATATTTAGGTAGATAGATTAGCTTAAACTTTGGAATCAGATATAGGCTACTTTTTATCTGTGACATCAGTACAGTTCCTGTGGATAGGGTTAATTTGTTTATTGTTTGAAATGAGATTTTTCTATAGCTGCTGGTTGGATTCTTGCATATTTAGGTAGATAGATACACCTGTAACTCTAGAATTAAACTCAAACTACTTTTTATTTCGAAAATCAGTGCGTTTTCTGTGGAATAGGGTAAGTTATTTAATAGATTTATTGAGTATAACTGCTAATTGGATTTCGATAACATTTGGTTGATATATAGCTTAAACCTTGAAATTTTACAAATTATATATTTTATCCCTAAAATAAGTGCAGTTCCTGTGGGATAGGATACATATATTAATTGTTTGATACATGGTTTCTCTGTAACTGCTGGTGTGATTTTGATAAAATTCGATAAGTAAGTACGGAATCAATAGTAGCTCAGACACGTGGCACTTTTTATCCTGAATATGTGGAGTTCCTGTGGAATAAGGTAAATTTATCAATAGTTTGGAAATAAGGTTTATATGCTTCTGCACTGGTCAGATTTCAATAAAAAATTATAATAATAAATAGATATCTTAGACCCTGGAATTGGATATACTTTTAACCCTGAAATCAGTGCAGTGCCTGTGGGATAAGGTAAGTTTGTGTCAATACACAAAGTTATCCTATCACACAGGCACTATAATTATACATTTCTCTATAGTCCTTTGTCGGATTTCGATAAGATTTGGATAAATATACAGCTTTGATTCTAAAATATGACTTAGACTTCTTTTTAATTCTTTATTGCTCAAAAATAACATACAGTGGACTTAATGCTAGGGGCATTCTCTGCCAGCAACCACATAAGGTAGACGAGAAGAGGGCTGCAGGCATGCATCAAAAAGGTATAGAGAGGTATGGAGACAAAAGAAAATAGGGTGATTGGTTAAAATTATGAATAGAAAATTACATAATAATGTTCATAAAATTCATATTTTCTTTTTCTTCTAATACTTAAAATCTCGTATCACTGTGTTTGTGACCGAACTCCTCCGAAATGTTTTTTTTTCTATTTGGTTGTCACTCTCTAGGATATTATCAGAATAATAATTAATTAAATCAACCTTTGATAAGTTCATCTTGATACAAAAATACAGCACGGTGATTATTATTAATAATAAACTGATTTTTGACAAAATAGATTGTTTGTGAGCATTCTGTTCACGCAGAGCAGAAAATGGACATTGTCCTTTGTGATCAGTTTTAATACGACCTATTCTTGATCGTTATATTATGCAACTACTTATATAAAAACAAAGCCATATATAAAGCTTTATTTATTGTAAAACAGTCTTTTAAACAATTTTGTATGTTAGATAGCAAATGTTTAATATCAATAATGTTACGTATTTATTTATAATCATCAAATTTTATTAGTCTCATCTCATTATAATTTTATTGTAAAAAAAAATCTAAGTGATAGACCACAATTGCAACGGAATAAACCTACAGATACATTCTTAATTATTTAAACACAAACTATGCATTTCACAAACAAAATATCAAAAACTTCCATGATTTATATGCAAAATAAATAGCAAGCAGTAACAATCATTACGCTTGGTCAGTCTCATTGTACCTTACCATCAGGTGAGATAGCGGTTGAACTGATATAGCCTATCTTAAATTAATAAAAACCTTTCTGGTAAATAAATAACTTACAGTTATTATCACAATCTTCCCTCATACTAATTACAAAATACTTAGTATGCGTCTTAGAAATGAGGAATGAAATATTTCTTTACGTTTTAATAAGAAAAATTATATAAAAGCTTATAAAATTAAATCTATAATTAATTTTAAATGTCCAGTTCGTAACAGCTTGTCCTAGCTATTTCGTCCTTCTTGTTCCAAAAGAGTTCTTGTTTCCTATTTTAAATCGTACATGAAATAAATGCAATCAGCGTGTAAATTTCTTATTAATATTGTTTTAATGCTTTTCCATTTGATGTTTGAATTTTTCGAATCTTTCTTCCAAACCAATTTACCAGCAGAAGTCAAAATCTTGGCTAAGATCTGTCTCTATGACTTGACCTTGTATGACTTTCTTTTTATTATATTTTGCGAACCGCAAAGGAATGGAACTCTTTACCTGAATCGACGTTCCCTGAAAAGTACAGTATGGAATTCTTAAAGTCGCGAGTGAAACGGTATCTTCTAGGCAGTTTGCTCCATGCATCGTCGACCACATCGTAGCTTACCATCAGATAAGATAGTAATCAAACGTTTGCGTACAGAAGAAAAGATAATATTATGAGGAGCCAGCAGCCCCCTTTCATATATTTTCTAGACACGTTGGTGCATACTTTTATTTTCTACCAGTGTTGGTATATTTGAAAAAAGGATGATAACGTGGCCATATTTTTTAATTTGTGTTGGATTATAGCAATTCAGTAATAATAGACACTTAATTCTTTGTTTTAGACATATTTTCGGGTCTATTAAACTTATTATAAGCTTTTCTCTACTACGTAAAATGAAGGTGTGAGATCTCAGTTTGGGGCGAATGCATATAATATTACATATTAACTTTTAACCATACCTAATTATGCAATCAAAAACAATTACTGAAAAGCGCACTATAACAAATTACTTGATTAGGTAGGTACACTTATAACTATGAAATTAAAAAATATTGTGTTTAAATGAATTTCACGTCTTAAATTAACACCATCAAATTAAAATTATTACAATGGAAATATATTTACAATTAGAACTTTGGAACCGTCTGATCAAACCCCAATACCTACATTAGCTATGTCTACGTAAGCCAATGTCGAAATCTACTTTTTCCGATAACAAAAGAAACCTGGTTTGCCTCTTGAAACAAGAGTTGGCTTGGTAGCAGCTGCTCTCCATGCTCTGGCTGTGTGGGTGGAATTCCTTTGTTATCTAAAAACTTCTAGTATTATTCATTGGAATCAATACGTAGGTACAAATTGTGTTTCAGTATGTATAATAATTATTGTATCCAAGTTAATACTTTTTGGGAATAACGGTCATTTAATGTAAATAGTTAGTTTTAGTCATTGTTTTTGTTGTACAACAGCTCGGCAACAACTCGGAATCGGGTCAGTGCTGAAAATCAGCGCACTGCTTTGGTGGTGCATTATGCTGAGCATTGACCTATTTGTAGGTAACTTTAATAATGTCATTTTTGTTTACGCTTTCACTCTCTCACCCCACACTTAAGTGACTTGTTTCGTGGGTTCAGGAAACAAATAAACATTGTATTTCGTTGGTAATAAATAAAAGTAATTGGGACAATTGGACTAAGTACCAGAAAATTCTCTATAACATATTTTCTAGTTAGAATATAATTTATTACGTTCTTTTAACAAAATTATCTAAGTAGTTTTTACCAAATAACAAGACTTTTCTTATTTTATTTAGCGTTTTAATATTTAGTTACGACGTTGCAAAATGAGTACATGTAATAAAACATTATGGTGTCGATCGACTTCAATTTTGTAAACACCAATATTCTAGTAGTATAAAACAACCGAAAACTAGAAAAAAATGGGTAAGACGTACCGATCTTTCTAGTTAGATTTACCAAACCCGCTTATAACTAAGTACCAGCAATCTAAGTTAAATTAAAATGACGAATTAGCCAAATACAGCCTAGATTGTATTGGAAATAGAATACATTGTTTATGAAATGAATGTGTTCATATGATTAATAATGATTTGGAACAAATAGTTAAATGGAGCAAATTATATGGACTTAGTGTGAATCCTGATAAACTCAGGTTATAGTTATCGGTAGCTCTAAAATGTTATCCAAACTTGACCAAAATAACCTGCCTTCAGTAGTTTTTAACGGTGTTACAATCCCTTACAGCAAAGAAGTCAAGAATCTTGGGATTATCATTGATCAGACTTTGTCATAGAAACCACAATTACAAGCTGTTGTTCGTAAGATTTTTGCTTCTGCAAGCTCACTACGAAGGCTGCGTAATTTTCTTCCTACTGCTACCAAAGTTGCGCTTGCACAATCTTTTTTACTTTCAATTCTTGATTATGCCGACGACGCCTGCTACTTAGATATCACAGAAGACCAGCTGAATAAGCTTGAACGTTTCCTGAATATTTGCATCAGGTTCATGTTTGGCTTGCGTAAGTATGATCATGTCTCTCAATTTCGCACTAGACTCAAGTGGTTTCCCATACGTTTTCGTCGGAAAACTCACATTATATGTATCACATTATATCCTTATTATATACCGGATTGTTTAATCCCTCCTCCCCACGCTATCTCAAAGATCAGTTTGCATTTCTTCACCTTGGGCACTCACTCTCATTGAGGTCATCCGAATCATTAGAATAAAGAATGCCAAGCCACAGTTCTACATTTTTTGATAAATCTTTTACTGAAGGGTCGATATTTGAACGTGATTTTACAAAATGGTTTGATGACATTGTAATGGAAATCGTACATATGTGCTTTGTACAAAGATTGAGCATTGCCATTCACCGTGGCAATGCTGCCAGCATTTTGGGTACTTTGCCAAAAACCTGAAGTTAGATAATGGAAGGGAATCTGTAAATATTATAATATTATTTGCGTCTAAGAAAACTATAAATGAGTATTCCTGTGTTCCTCTAATACATAATTTTCTTAACCTAGGTGTTATTATGGTAGTCGCTAGAAAGAGCCTGTGCAGTTTGCCTCCATGCATCCTTGTCATTAATATAGTCTGTTGTTTTATAGTAAGCTTTCTTAATTAATGCCCGTTTTATTACAGATTTGAACTTTCCCAGTGGTAATTCAGTTGCGATTTTAGGAATTCTATTTTAAAATCTAGCCCCATTTGCCATAAAAAACCTTTGCCTTTTTTAATTATTCGCAAAATTGCTAAATCATCAATGAGCTCAAGCTGTACTCCGGGCTAAAACAACATAGTGTCAAACGACAGGCTCGGGAGAGTAAGATAAAATGCTGGATCTTATTGATAATAAATTCACATGTTTTCGAAACTTTTCGAAGATATCTGTTAAAAGCAGGGGGTCTATACCGGGCATCGATTATCTTTACATCCACGTCGAAATCGAACGATTTTCTTTTCTTATGAGCCATCTAATCGACTGAACGTACAACCGATCGACTGTCGTTCGACGTCGCATCAATTTGAACATTCGTAGTTTGACGACCAGAATAGACCTACAGAACATCCGTTTTATGTAGGTACAAATCTGCGTAATAACCAATTTTTTTTATATTGAACTGAGACCAAACCATTTGCACAAGTTTACAATTATCTTCAGATATGTTTGTGTCAGTTAAAGTACTGTAAAAACTTTGTTTTTTTTTTTTATTTGTAACAGGCTAGTGTTTGACCACTATCTCACCTGATGGTAAGTGACGATGTGATCGAAGCTGGTAAACACACTAGACCTGGAATACGCAGGCTCTCAAGGATAACTGCCGGAACACCGTATTTGGCTTGGCGGCAGACTTTCAACTTGATTGTGGTAAGGTACTTTGGTAGCAAGCCAGGCGAGCAACTCACAAAATGCTCTACCACCTCTCAAATGTCATCTGATTAGCACCACCCGGGGACCACGTGTAGGGAGTCAGACTTAAGGGGTATCCTCCTACGGACGTGGGTGACTCAGCCCCCAAAATAGCTTTTTGGAGGTAAAATTTTCTTTATAACTTTCCCAATTTGTTATATATTCGTACGGATAAACTCCTTTTCTTGTTATTAATGCGCATTGTTTTTTATCTGGATAATATTATTGCATACTCAAAATCCTTCATGGTTAATGTAGGTATTAGTAATTTATCAAGACTTGTGTTAAAAAAACTAGAATCTATGATGCGTAACGGTACGTACTCTTCGTCCGATACTTGTAAATATTTTGTAAATGAGATTCAGTTTGTTTAGTTTTTGATCTAATCTTAATTGTCCCAGGCAATTCTGCTAATTCTTTTATAGACAAGTGGCAGTCATACCCGGAAAGGTTTTGAAAAATTATGGGTATACATTTTGGTAGCTTGTACTGTATATTACAAAAACTGTGTGGATTATTACAAAATTTATTGGTGATATGACACTGGTCCCGTACTTTACTATCCCATATTAAATGGTTGCAAATATGACATCGATCTGATAAAGTAAAATCTTCATCTATTTTTCAGTAAATATCATAGGTTCCTGTTTATTTAAAATTTTGAAAATATTCTTTACATCAGCGCTCAGTAGAGATACATTTTTGTACACAATCTCCGCCACGATAGTTAACCGATTTATTCTGAGACTCGTCCAATATACAAACTACATAATATGCGAATAAAACAGGTATGTGTTTTTATTTATTGTTATTGTTTTTAACTACTTATTGGTGTTCAATCAAGAAATATTGTATTGTATTGTATGTGTTGAACCAGAACTGCTCTCGCAAAATCCCTCCTGCTTCCAATCTTAGACTACGCCGATGCTTGCTATCTGGATTTAAATGAAGAACAACTCGATAAGCTTGAGTGCTTGCAAAATTTCTGCATTAGGTTCATTTATTTTTGGTCTAAGAAAATACGAGCACGTTTCAGAATTTCGCAAGAAGCTCGCTTGGTTGCCTATTCGCCTTCGCCGGAACTCTCACATCCTATCCCTCCTGTATAGCATCCTCTTCATGCCCACTACTCCTCTGTACCTGAAAAGCCGCTTCAAATTCCTTTACCTTACCAAATCCCTTTCCTTACGATCTTCCAATACTCTCCAATTGGCAATTCCCTCTCACGCATCTCAAATGTATGGAAGATCTTTTACTGTGCATGCTGTCCGTCTATGGAATGCATTGCCTGTGCCTATTAGGCAAGCAAAGTCTCTTCCTATATTCAAAACTTTAGTATATAAATACTACTTATCCATTTGAATATATGATATAACCTATATTTATGTAGTATATGTATTTTATTTGTACTTTTTATCATTTACATTATTTTATGTAGTTTATTAACTTGACATATTATATTTATGTAAATTTGTACTGTATATTTGTACACCTCCACCGATCTCAGTTGCTACTACAATTACTGTCCATCCAAAGGTTGTCTGGTAGAAATCGCTGAAAGCGATACGACCGCCCATTGTACTGCCTCATAATATTAATTTCGTAGTTTTAAGTTTGTATCTTTTTGTTTTTTGGTGTACAATAAAGAATTTTTGTATTGTATTGTATTGTGTTGTTGCAAATCGGAAGTACTAGTAATATTAGGATCAGGATCACAACCTCTCACAGGACGCAACATAGTTTCAAAATTAGCATAAATAACGATGGGAACACCTTGTTTACGTTCGTAATTTTTAAACTGAATCACTGATCCTTTCAGGAAGAACAGTCACTACCCCTCCACACATATGCTTGTCATATTGCAGTTGACTTGAAGAGAAAAATAAAAAACAACTTTCTCAAAAGTGGAACTTTGCATGATGTCTTGTTATTTGATTTCCTACTAGGCGTGGCAATGAAAGAAATACAGACGTAACCTCATCCAATAATGGAAGAAGCATGCATAATAGCATAGTAGAAATATATAAGTAAGATGACTCGAGGCCCGTAGGAGATTCAAATGCCTACTCTAGCCGAATACGCAGGGTTGTCACTATCTCCGACTTTTAAAGGTACCTATAGGTAAACTGTATATTTTAACAAACCAACAAGTTAGGTACAATAAAATAGTATAAAATGTGGTGGTAAAATAGATACGATTTCATTTGCATATTAGCCGCCGACAGAGTCAAAAAAAATCTTGAAAAAAATATTGTTTTGCATATGTGAAAAGAAATCACGGTAGCAGTATATATAACGAAGTTAAAAGGAAAACTAATATAGCTTAGTAGGCTTCAATAAATCAATAATATTGGCCGTCGGTGACGATGGCGCGAGTTCCATGATTTTTGTTCACCCAAAAAGTGCCCAACGCGCCTATAGAAGTTTTCACTTTAAAAACCTACATAAATTGAATAAACATGTAAAGTAGGTTATACTATAAGTAGGTATATGAACTTTACCTATCTGTTTACAAAATATAAACGCGCGCACGCAACTCAGCACGCGGCACGCGACATCCGTCTGCGCGGAAAGGCCCGTGGCGAATGGCTCGAATACGGCGAAATGTCGTCGACCGCGTCGACGAGCGCGGGGGCGACCCCGGCTCGTGTCGTCTTCGCCGTTCTGTTTGTTGTCATAGTGTGCGTGTTGAGGCACGTGCGTACGGCCGTGCACACATACAAGCCGCGTTTGGTACCACTCTATGAAGACAACTTACTTATATATTTCTACTATGATAATAGTTTGTGTGTGCGTGCGTCTCACTGCAAACTGTCACAGTAAACAAATTTTTCTTTTTGTTTTTTAATTTAGCTTCGCAATCTTGTGCATTTAGCCAGTGTCAAGTAACAATATATTTCAAGTGTATTTGAAATTAAAATTCCTTGTCACAAGTCACAGTCAAAGTCAAATAAAAGAGTCAAGGTCCAGTCATATTCAAGTCATGCACCAGAAAAGTGGTAGTTTACCAGAACTTTTATTGGAGTTTTGGAGCGAAGACGAAAATCACGTTTTTCAATTTTGTATGATTTGCCTGGGTCCGTGCGTCTCACTGCAAACTGTCATAGTAAACAAATTTTTCATTTTGTTTTTTTAATTTAGCTTCGCAATCTTGTGCATTAAGCCAGTGTCAAGTAACAATATATTTTAAGTGTATTTGAAATTATTATTCCCTGTCACAAGTCACAGTCAAAGTCAAATAAAAGAGTCAAGGTCCAGTCATATTCAAGTCATACACCAGTAAAGTGGTAGTTTACCAGAACTTTTATTGGAGTTTTGGAGCGAAGACGAAAATCACGTTTTTCAATTTTGTATGATTTATGAACGTTTCCTAAGTATTAACGGTTAATAATCGACCATTATTACATATTAACACTCCAAGAATCACATCTCCAAGAATTTTTGGAAAATAATACAAAATCAACAACGCTATTTTTTCACTTTTGCGGCAAAACTAAACTAAATAATCACTGGGATTTATTGGCGTGTTGAACCTATGGTGCATTTGTGTGCGTATAGTATAGTAGCTGTTTGCGGTATTACGCCCGTATTTTTTTTACATCCGTGATATGTACCCTACTCAATTCCGTCTTAGATGTCTAGGCTATAATTCTCTTGAAATACTTCGTGCCAATGATCTTCGGACAACGCCTTGCAAGATTATTCGATGGAAAATAGATGTTTCAGTTCTGCCCAAATTGTAATATCTGCAATATAGTATAGTTTTTTTGTCTTTGCCATCGAGAAGCATACATAGCGAAAAACAAATAAATTGGACCCAGTTCTTTCAGTAGATTTAGCATCTTGATAACTTGTAAATGAAATAGCCAATAGCTGAGTGCACGATTATAATTTACAATAGGATTTGCGTTTTAAAGCATTAATGACAAGGTGGAGGCAAATTGCACAAGTTTCTGGCGACTACAATATAGAAATATTACGGCTATATAATTCCTGTATAAGTGTTTAATAGTGTCTAAAAAAACGAAGAAAAAAATACTGAATCAATTGTAGAACAACATTTTCGTGTGTGCAGTTTGGCGCCTATCCCCACACCTAGGGAAACCGATGAGATTTTGCTATTGGGTTCTTCGTAGTCATACCATGCGCCTGAAATTTAAAATTAAATATTTACTAAGTTGTTCTGTTTCTAGACTTAAAAAGACTTCAAAAGGCAGGTTACATGTTTGTCTCGTATTTTATCTGTGAATAAAAACCTGCTCGAAAGAAGTTTCGTTGTTGATTTATTTATTTTTTATTGTATTTAAAAATGGTAAAACCAAATCTCTTGGTGTTCCCACAAATTTCTTCTCTCCTGGATCTGACTGCCGGCAATGTGGTAGAGTATTGGTACTTGAGCACGTATATACAATGTGTAACAAACAGATGTAGTAATACTCAAGCCACGCGTCTAGCCACAGGTATGGAGCCTTACAGGATTTTTTTTTTAATTAGCGGCAGCAACAGCAATATTGAGTTATGATGAATTAAAGTTTCTTAAAATCATCCTATAGTCTTTGGACCTAGACGTCTGACAGTGCGGCCAAACCTAAGGTCAAGGTCACAAACCACAGATGTAACGTAGGGTTGTCAAAAATCTTTAAAATATATAACTTTTCATTGGAAAAAAATATCTCCGATTTCGACTTTCGTTCTCTGGAAGACGATGCCTAGCACGATACACATACACACCATCAAGTATTACTAAACCGTTTTGTTACAGGTTGTAAAGTAAGATATAAACACTTCTTAGAATGCGTAGCCGGTGCCGGAACCAGGCATAACACACTGGAGGCATTAAGTCAATTAGTAATAACAGTTTAAAATTAGTACTTACTGAACGTTGATGTCTAATGAGCGGAGCATCAACTGCATCGGATTCTGCCACATGTGGAGTCGCAGATATTGTTACAGTCATCTGTGCATATTTTTACAATATAATTATATGATATTTCCACTGCATAAATATAAATTACTAGCCGCTTCGTCCGCTATTATCAAGTTAAAAAGTAGTTTATGTGTTAATCCTAGGTATATGCTATGTACATTCGAAATTTCATCCCAATTCGTTCAACCGTTCAAGCATACACGCCTCTTCAGAGGGAACAAACAAACTTACACATACAAACTTTCGGATTTGTGATTTTAAGTAGGATATCATAAGAATAACAATAAATATTATATTCCAGGAATACAAAAACGAATTACTAGTTAAGAAAAAAATTGGTTTGCCAGAACTTAGTGTGAGGGGAAATGAACTTACCACTGCGAAGTATCGCATTTTGGACCATCATTTTACTTGACTACAACTAACGAAACGACATCTAAGGGACTTGAAATACAAAGCGCCCCAGGCGCACGTCTAATTGTGTGTGTATTGTGAATATCTTTGGCACCCGCGACACATGTCGACAAACGTTGTGTGGGGCTGTGAGTGTTAAAACGTTTATATTTATGTTTGTTGTATGGAATGACGGCACAAAATATCTTATCCAGGTAGCGAGTGATAACAATGTAGATAGATTAACAGAAACTAACTGAGAAAGTTTAAATCAGTTATGAAACGGACATTAATTAAGGAAGCTTATTATAAAACGAATGACGACATTAATTACAAGGACGCATGGAGGCAAACTGCACAAACGCTTTATTGTGACTTTCTTGCCATGTTCTTCTCGAAATGGCTATAATTATGTGAATGTAGAGTCAGTAAATTTCATGAGTGACTCTTTGAGGCCCATTTGAAGAAACGAATTTGAATTTGATGTGTTTCGGATATCCTGACCTCGGCGTGGTAGTTTTTTGGGCCTGACTGTATAAACCATGATAAGAAAAAGCGATATTCGCAGCATCGATATCAAATGTACTTATATGAATAAAATGAATAAAATATTAGGAAGACTAACTATATATTTCTTACTAATTAATAAATAAAAGATTCCTACTACTTATTTACTTAATAAATTCTGTGAAAATCTAACTTACCACACATAAAATAGTCAAAACAATCTGCCAAAATAGATTTGGTAAAAACATTTTAAATTATTTTAGTGTCTAACGTAGAGACTGAAAACCCAGTGTGTTTCTATATGGCGGTAATAATAAACACCAAGTCCTTTTATATAAAATATGTACCACTCGAAGCTAATTTTACAAACACGGACATTTGCATGCTTCATCCATGATTATAAGTATTAATAATGAACAAAACCGGTCATCCCTACTAATATTATAAGTCCGAACGTTTGTGTGTGTGTGAGTGTGTAAGAAAAAACTTTTTGAAATGAGGTATCACTGTAACTATTGGTTGCTTAGACTCTGAAATAGGACATAATTATGCTACTATTTATCCCGTAAATCAGTACAGTTCCTGTGTGTTGGGTAAATTTTTTAATTCTTTAAAATGAGATTTCTCTGTAACTGCTGGTTGGATTCTTGCATATTTAGGTAGATAGATACACCTGTAACTCTAGAATTAAACTCAAACTACTTTTTATATCGAAAATCAGTGCGTTTTCTGTGGAATAGGGTAAGTTATTTAATAGATTTATTGAGTATAACTGCTAATTGGATTTCGATAAAATTTGGTTGATAAATACCTTGAACCTTGAAAATTTACAAATTCTACATTTTATCCCTAAAATAAATGCAGTTCCTGTGGGATAGGATACATATATTAATTGTTTGATACATGGTTTCTCTGTAACTGCTGGTGTGATTTTGATAAAATTCCATAAGTAAGTATAGAATCAATAGTAGCTCAGACACGTGGCACTTTTTATCCTGAATATGTGGAGTTCCTGTGGAATAAGGTAAATTTATCAATAGTTTGGAAATAAGGTTTATATGCTTCTGCACTGGTCAGATTTCAATAAAAAAAATTATAATAATAAATAGATAGCTTAGACCCTGGAATTGGATATACTTCTAACCCTGAAATCAGTGCAGTGCCTGTGGGATAAGGTAAGTTTGTGTCAATACACAAAGTTATCCTATCACACAGGCACTATAATTATACATTTCTCTATAGTCATTTGTCGGATTTCGATAAGATTTGGATAAATATACAGCTTTGATTCTAAAATATGACTTAGAATTCTTTTTAATTCTTTATTGCTCAAAAATAACAAAAGGTGGACTTAATGCTAGGGGCATTCTCTATCAGCAACCACATAAGGTAGACGAGAAGAGGGCTGCAGACGTGCATCAAAAAGGTATAGAGAGGTATGGATACAAAAGAAAATGGACATTGTCCTTTGTGATCAGTTTCAATACCGTTGTATTATGCAGTACTAATATAAAAACAAAGCCATATATGATACTTTATTAATTGTAAAACAGTCTTTTAAACAATTTTGTATGTTAGATAGCAAATCTTTAGTATCAATAATGTTACGTATTTATTTATAATCATCAAATTTTATTAGTCTCATCTCATTATAATTTAATTGTAAAAAAAAATCTAAGTGATAGACCACAATTGCAACGGAATAAACCTACAGATACATTCTTAATTATTTAAACACAAACTATTCATTTCACAAACAAAATATCAAAAACTTCCATGATTTATATGCAAAATAAATAGCAAGCAGTAACAATCATTACGTTTGGTCAGTCTCATTGTACCTTACCATCAGGTGAGATAGCGGTGAAACTGATATTGCCTATCTTAAATGAATAAAAACCTTTCTGGTAAATAAATAACTTACAGTTATTATCACAATCTTCCCTCATACTAATTACAAAATACTTAGTATGCGTCTTAGAAATGAGGAATGAAATATTTCTTTACGTTTTAATAAGAAAAAATATATAAAAGCTTATAAAATGAAATCTATAATTAATTTTAAATGTCCAGTTCGTAACAGCTTGTCCTAGCTATTTAGCCCTTCTTGTTTCAAAAAGAGTTCTTGTTTCCTATTTTAAATCGTACATGAAATAAATGCAATCAGCGTGTAAATTTCTTATTAATATTGTTTTAATGCTTTTCCATTTGATGTTTGAATTATTCGAATCTTTCTTCCAAACCAATTTACCAGCAGAAGTCAAAATCTTGGCTAAGATCTGTTTCTATGACTTGACCTCGTAAACTTATTATTAAGAAAATAGTTATATGCAATTAACCTTATAAGCTTTTCTCTACTACGTAAAATGAAGGTGTGAGATCTCAGTTTGGGGCGAATGCATATTATAATATATATTAACTTTTAACCATACCTAATTATGCAATCAAAAACAATTACTGAAAAGCGCACTATAACAAATTACTTGATTAGGTAGGTACACTTATAACTATGAAATTAAAAAATATTGTGTATAAATGAATTTCACGTCTTGAATTAACCCCATCAAATTAAAATTATTACAATGGAAATATATTTACAATTAGAACTTTGGAACCGTCTGATCAAACCACAATACCTACATTAGCTATGTCTACGTAAGCCAATGTCGAAATTTACTTTTTCCGATAACAAAAGAAACCTGGTTTGCCTCTTGAAACAAGAGTAGGCTTGGTAGCGGCTGCTCTCCATGCTCTGGCTGTGTGGGTGGAATTCCTTTGTTATCTAAAACCTTCTAGTATTATTCATTGTAATCAATACGTAGGTAAAAATTGTGTTTCAGTATGTATAATAATTATTGTATCCAAGTGAATACTTTTTGGGAGTAACGTTCATCGTATTATATTGTATACAATAAATGTATAGCAAATAGTTGGTTATAGTCATTGTTTTTGTTGTTCAACAGCTTGGCAACAACTCGGAATCGGGTCAGTGCTAAAAATCAGCGCACTGCTTTGGTGGTGCATTATGCTGAGCATTGACCTATTTGTAGGTAACTTTAATAATGTCATTTTTGTTTACGCTTTCACTCTCTCACCCCACACTAAGTGACTTGTTTCGTGGGTTCCGGAAACAAATAAACATTGTATTTCGTTGGTAATAAATAAAAGTAATTGGGACAATTGGACTAAGTACCAGAAAGTTCTCTGTAACATATTTTCTAGTTAGAATATAATTTATTACGTTCTTTTAACAAAATTATCTAAGTAGTTTTTACCAAATAACAAGACTTTTCTTATTTTATTTAGCGTTTTAAATAACAATAATTTTAGTTACGACGTTGCAAAATGAGTACATGTAAAAAAACATTATGTTGTCGATCGACTTCAAATTTGTAAACACCTAGTAGTATAAAACAACCGAAAACTAGAAAAAACTGGTAAGACGTACCGATCTTTCTAGTTAGATTTACAAAACCCTATAACTAAGTACCAGCAATCTAAGTTAAATTAAAATGACGAATTAGCCAAATACAGCCTAGATTGTATTGAAAATAGAATACATTGTGTATGAAATTAATGTGTTCAAATGATTAATAATGATTTGGAACAAATAGTTAAATGGAGAAAATCATATGGACTTAGTGTGTTTCCTGATAAAACTCAGGTTATAGTTATCGGTAGCTCTAAAATGTTATCCAAACTTGACCAAAATAACCTGCCTTCAGTAGTTTTTAACAGTGTTACAATCCCTTACAGCAAAGAAGTCAAGAATGTAATGACATTGTAATGGAAATCGTACATATATGCTTTGTACAAAGATTGAGCATTGCCATTCACCGTGGCAATGCTGCCAGCATTTTGGGTACTTTGCCAACTGGTAGCGGTATATAAGATTAAGTTTTATACATATTTATATCTAGTTTTAGTTAGTTTTCGTTTTTAGTTTGATGTAACATAATTATGTTATGGTATGCAATAAATATACTTATAGTGCTTTAGATAATTCTAAAACAGTAAACCCTATATAAATTGGTTTATCGAAAACAACTTGATCAGATTTCATTTGAATAGCTACTAGAATTAATCATTCAACACCATTACCAGACACATTCATAACGTTAAATTCACTTATTTTTTGCTGATTCAAAAACCTAAAGTTAGATAATGGAAGGGAATCTGTAAAAATTATAATATTATTTGCGTCTAAGAAAACTATAAATGAGTATTCCCGTGTTGGGTTATAATCAGTCATAAATATGTTAGTAGCTTTACCAAAGTGATGCAAGCACATACATATACCCCCTCGAATGCCTCAAAATCGAGAAGAACCTGGCAAGAAACTCGGCGGTGCATTTTTTTTCATTCATTAAAAAAAAAACATTCGTAATCTCTAATATATAATTTACTTAACCTAGGTGTTATTATGGTAGTCGCTAGAAAGAGCCTGTGCAGTTTGCCTCCATGCATCCTTGTCATTAATATAGTCTGTTGTTTTATAGTAAGCTTTCTTAATTAATGCCCGTTTTATTACAGATTTGAACTTTCCCAGTGGTAATTCAGTTACGATTTTAGGAATTCTATTGTAAAATCTAACCCCATTTGCCATAAAAAACCTTTGCCTTTTTTAATTATTCGCAAAATTGCTAAATCATCAATGAGCTCAAGCTGTACTCCGGGCTAAAACAACATAGTGTCAAACGACAGGCTCGGGAGAGTAAGATAAAATGCTGGATCTTATTGATAATAAATTCACATGTTTTCGAAACTTTTCGAAGATATCTGTTAAAAGCAGGGGGTCTATACCGGGCATCGATTATCTTTACATCGACGTCGAAATCGAACGATTTTCTTTTCTTATGAGCCATCTAATCGACTGAACGTACAACCGATCGACTGTAGTTCGACGTCGCATCAATTTGAACATTCGTAGTTTGACGACCAGAATAGACCTACAGAACATCCGTTTTATGTAGGTACAAATCTGCGTAATAACCAATTTTTTTTATATTGAACTGAGACCAAACCATTTGCACAAGTTTACAATTATCTTCAGATATGTTTGTGTCAGTTAAAGTACTGTAAAAACTTTGTTTTTT
The DNA here is from genome assembly GCA_948107665.1 of Lomographa bimaculata. Taxonomy (NCBI): domain Eukaryota; kingdom Metazoa; phylum Arthropoda; class Insecta; order Lepidoptera; family Geometridae; genus Lomographa; species Lomographa bimaculata. The sequence goes on along the minus strand of OX403610.1, from coordinate 7,201,367 downwards.
TTTTATTTGTGACAGGCTAGTGTTTGACCACTATCTCACCTGATGGTAAGTGACGATGTGATCGAAGCTGGTAAACACACTAGACCTGGAATACGCAGGCTCTCAAAGATAACTGCCGGAACACCGTATTTGGCTTGGCGGCAGACTTTCAACTTGATTGTGGTAAGCTACTTTGGTAGCAAGCCAGGCGAGCAACTCACAAAATGCTCTACCACCTCTCAAATGTCACCTGATTAGCACCACCCGGGGACCACGTGTAGGGAGTCAGACTTAAGGGGTATCCTCCTACGGACGTGGGTGACTCAGCACCCAAAATAGCTTTTTGGAGGTAAAATTTTCTTTATAACTTTCCCAATTTGTTATATATTCGTACGGATAAACTCCTTTTCTTGTTATTAATGCGCATTGTTTTTTATCTGTATAATATTATTGCATACTCAAAACCCTTCATGGTTAATGTATTAGTAATTTATCAAGACTTGTGTTAAAAAAACTAGAATCTATGATGCGTAACGGTACGTACTCTTCGTCCGATACTTGTAAATATTTTGTAAATGAGATTCAGTTTGTTTAGTTTTTGATGTAATCTTAATTGTCCCAGGCAATTCTGCTAATTCTTTTATAGACAAGTGGCAGTCATACCCGGAAAGGTTTTGAAAAATTATGGGTATACATTTTGGTAGCTTGGTGATATGACACTGGTCCCGTACTTTACTATCCCATATAAAATGGTTGCAAATATGACATCGATCTGATAAAGTAAAATCTTCATCTATTTTTCAGTAAATATCATAGGTTCCTGTTTATTTAAAATTTTGAAAATATTCTTTACATCAGCGCTCAGTAGAGATACATTTTTGTACACAATCTCCGCCACGATAGTTAACCGATTTATTCTGAGACTCGTCCAATATACAAACTACATAATATGCGAATAAAACAGGTATGTGTTTTTATTTATTGTTATTGTTTTTAACTACTTATTGGTGTTCAATCAAGAAATATTGTATTGTATTGTATGTGTTGAACCAGAACTGCTCTCGCAAAATCCTTCCTGCTTCCAATCTTAGACTACGCCGATGCTTGCTATCTGGATTAAAATGAAGAACAACTCGATAAGCTTGAGCGCTTGCAAAATTTCTGCATTAGGTTCATTTTTGGTCTAAGAAAATACGAGCACGTTTCAGAATTTCGCAAGAAGCTCGCTTGGTTGCCTATTCGCCTTCGCCGGAACTCTCACATCCTATCCCTCCTGTATAGCATCCTCTTCATTCCCACTACTCCTCTGTACCTGAAAAGCCGCTTCAAATTCCTTTACCTTACCAAATCCCTTTCCTTACGATCTTCCAATACTCTCCAATTGGCAATTCCCTCTCACGCATCTCAAATGTATGGAAGATCTTTTACTGTGCATGCTGTCCGTCTATGGAATGCATTGCCTGTGCCTATTAGGCAAGCAAAGTCTCTTCCTATTTTCAAATCTTTAGTATATAAATACTACTTATCCATTTGAATATATGATATAACCTATATTTCTGTAGTATATGTATTTTATTTGTACTTTTTATTGTTTTAATTATTTTATGTAGTTTATTAACTTTACATATTATATTTATGTAAATTTGTACTGTATATTTGTACACCTCTACCGACCTCAGTTGCTACTACAATTACTGTCCATCCAAAGGTTATCTGGTAGAAATCGCTGAAAGCGATACGACCGCCCATTGTACTGCCTCATAATATTAATTTCGTAGTTTTAAGTTTGTATCTTTTTGTTTTTTGGTGTACAATAAAGAATTTTTGTATTGTATTGTATTGTGTTGTTGCAAATCGGAAGTACTAGTAATATTAGGATCAGGATCACAACCTCTCACAGGACGCAACATAGTTTCAAAATTAGCATAAATAACGATGGGAACATCTTGTTTACGTTCGTAATTTTTAAACTGAATCACTGATCCTTTCAGGAAGAACAGTCACTACCCCTCCACACATATGCTTGTCATATTGCAGTTGACTTGAAGAGAAAAATAAAAAACAGCTTTCTCAAAAGTGTAACTTTGCATGATGTCTTGTTATTTGATTTCCTACTAGGCGTGGCAATGAAAGAAATACAGACGTAACCTCATCCAATAATGGGAGAAGCATGCATAATAGCATAGTAGAAATATATAAGTAAGATGACTCGAGGCCCGTAGGAGATTCAAATGCCTACTCTAGCCGAATACGCAGGGTTGTCACTATCTCCGACTTTTAAAGGTACCTATAGGTAAAATGTATATTTTAACAAACCAACAAGTTAGGTACAATTAAATAGTATAAAATGTGGTGGTAAAATTGATACGATTTCATTTGCATATTAGCCGCCGACAGAGTCAAAAAAAATCTTGAAAAAATATTGTTTTGCATATGTGAAAAGAAATCACGGTAGTAGTATATATAACGAAGTTAAAAGGAAAACTAATATAGCTTAGTAGGCTTCAATAAATCAATAATATTGGCCGTCGGTGACGATGACGCGAGTTCCATGATTTTTGTTCACCCAAAAAGTGCTCAACGCGCCTATAGAGGTTTTCACTTTAAAAACCTACATAAATTGAATAAACACGTAAAGTAGGTTACACTATAAGTAGGTATATGAACTTTACCTATCTGTTTACAAAATATAAAAGCGCGCACGCAACTCAGCACGCAGCACGCGACATCCGTCTGCGCGGAAAGGCCCGTGGCGAATGGCTCGAATACGGCGAAATGTCGTCGACCGAGCGCGGGGGCGACCCCGGCTCGTGTCGTCTTCGCCGTTCTGTTTGTTGTCATAGTGTGCGTGTTGAGGCACGTGCGTACGGCCGTGCACACATACAAGCTGCGTTTGGTACCACTCTATGAAGACAACTTACTTATATATTTCTACTATGATAATAGTATGTGTGTGCGTGCGTCTCACTGCAAACTGTCACAGTAAACAAATTTTTCTTTTTGTTTTTTTAATTTAGCTTCGCAATCTTGTGCATTTAGCCAGTGTCAAGTAACAATATATTTCAAGTGTATTTGAAATTAAAATTCCTTGTCACAAGTCACAGTCAAAGTCAAATAAAAGAGTCAAGGTCCAGTCATATTCAAGTCATACACCAGTAAAGTGGTAGTTTACCAGAACTTTTATTGGAGTTTTGGAGCGAAGACGAAAATCACGTTTTTCAATTTTGTATGATTTATGAACGTTTCCTAAGTATTAACGGTTAATAATCGACCATTATTACACATTAACACTCCAAGAATCAAATCTCCAAGAATTTTTGGAAAATTATACACAATCAACAACGCCATTTTTTCACTTTTGCGGCAAAACTAAACTAAATAATCACTGGGATTTATTGGCGTGTTGAACCTTTGGTGCATTTGTGTGCGTATAGTATAGTAGCTGTTTGCGGTATTACGCCCGTATTTTTTTTACATCCGTGATATGTACCCTACTCAATTCCGTCTTAGATGTCTAGGCTATAATTCTCTTGAAATACTTCGTGCCAATGATCTACGGACAACGCCTTGCAAGATTCTTCGATGGAAAATAGATGTTTCAGTTCTGCCCAAATTGTTATATTCCAGTATAGTTTTTTTGTCTTCACCATCGAGAAGCATACATAGCGAAAAACAAATAAAATGGACCCAGTTCTTTCAGTAGATTTAGCATCTTGATAACTTGTAAATGAAATAGCCAATAGCTGAGTGCACGATTATAATTTACAATAGGATTTACGTTTTAAAGCATTAATGACAAGGATACATGGAGGCAAACTGCACAAGTTTCTGGCGACTACAATATAGAAATATTACGGCTATATAATTCCTGTATAAGTGTTTAATAGTGTCGAAAAATACTGAATCAATTGTAGAACAACATTTTCGTGTGTGCAGTTTGGCGCCTATCCTCACACCAAAGGAAACCGATGAGATTTTGCTATTGGGTTCTTCGAAGTCATACCATGCGCCTGAAATTTAAAAATTAAATAATTATTAAGTTGTTCTGTTTCTAGACTTAAAAAGACTTCAAAAGGCAGGTTACATGTTTGTCTCGTATTTTATCTGTGAATAAAAACCTGCTCGAAAGAAGTTTCGTTGTTGATTTATTTATTTTTTATTGTATTTAAAAATGGTAAAACCAAATCCCTTGGTGTTCCCACAAATTTCTTCTCTCCTGGATCTGACTGCCGGCAATGTGGTAGAGTATTGGTACTTGAGCACGTATATACAATGTGTAACAAACAGATGTAGTAATACTCAAGCCACGCGTCTAGCCACAGGTATGGAGCCTTACAGGATTTTTTTTTTTAATTAGCGGCAGCAACAGCAATATTGAGTTATGATGAATTAAAGTTTCTAAAAATCATCCTAAAGTCTTTGGACCTAGACGTCTGACAGTGCGGCCAAACCTAAGGTCAAGGTCACAAACCACAGATGTAACGTAGGGTTGTCAAAAATATTTAAAATATATAACTTTTCATTGGAAAAAAATATCTCCGATTTCGACTTTCGTTCTCTGGAAGACGATGCCTAGCACGATACACATACACACCATCAAGTATTACTAAACCTTTTTGTTACAGGTTGTAAAGTAAGATATATATACACTTCTTAGAATGCGTAGCCGGTGCCAGAACCAGGCATAACACACTGGAGGCATTAAGTCAATTAGTAATAACAGTTTAAAATTAGTACTTACTGAACGTTGATGTCTAATGAGCGGAGCATCAACTGCATCGGATTCTGCCACATGTGGAGTCGCGGATATTGTTACAGTCATCTGTGCATATTTTTACAATATAATTATATGATATTTCCACTGCATAAATATAAATTACTAGCCGTGCCCCGCGGCTTCGTCCGATATTATCAAGTTAAAAAGTAGTTTATGTGTTAATCCTAGGTATATGCTATGTACATTCGAAATTTCATCCCAATTCGTTCAACCGTTCAAGCATTCACGCCTCTTCAGAGGGAGCAAACAAACTTACACATACAAACTTTCGGATTTGTGATTTTAAGTAGGACATCATAAGAATAACAAAAAATTTTAAATTCGAGGAATACAAAAACGAATTACTAGTTAAGAAAAAAATTGGTTTTCATTTCATTTTGTGAAATGAACTTACCACTGCGAAGTATCGCATTTTGGACCATCATTTTACTTGACTACAACTAACGAAACGACATCTAAGGGACTTGAAATACAAAGCGCCCCAGGCGCACGTCTAATTGTGTGTGTATTGTGAATATCTTTGGCACCCGCGACACATGTCGACAAACGTTGTGTGGGGCTGTGAGCGTTAAAACGTTTATATTTATGTTTGTTGTATGGAATGACGGCACAAAATATCTTATCCAGGTAACGAGTGATAACAATGTAGATAGATTAACAGAAACTAACTGAGAAAGTTTAAATCAGTTATGAAACGGACATTAATTAAGGAAGCTTATTATAAAACGAATGACGACATTAATGACAAGGACGCATAGAGGCAAACTGCACAAACGCATTATGGTGACTTTCTTGCCATGTTCTTCTCGAAATGGCTATAATTATGTGAATGTAGAGTCAGTAAATTTCATGAGTGACTCTTTGAGGCCCATTTGAAGAAACGAATTTGAATTTGATGTGTTTCGGATATCCTGACCTCGGCGTGGTAGTTTTTTGGGCCTGACTGTATAAACCATGATAAGAAAAAGCGATATTCGCAGCATCGATATCAAATGTACTTATATGAATAAAATGAATAAAATATTAGGAAGACTAACTATATATTTCTTACTAATTAATAAATAAAAGATTCCTACTACTTATTTACTTAATAAATTCTGTGAAAATCTAACTTACCACACATAAAATAGTCAAAACAATCTGCCAAAATAGATTTGGTAAAAACATTTTAAATTATTTTAGTGTCTAACGTAGAGACTGAAAACCCAGTGTGTTTCTATATGGCGATAATAATAAACACCAAGTCCTTTTATATAAAATATGTACCACTCGAAGCTAATTTTACAAACACGAACATTTGCATGCTTCATCCATGATTATAAGTAATAATAATGAACAAAACCGGTCATCCCTACTAATATTATAAGTCCGTACGTTTGTGTGTGTGTGAGTGTGTAAGAAAAAACTTTTTGAAATGAGGTATCACTGTAACTATTGGTTGCTTAGACTCTGAAATAGGACATATGCTACTATTTATCCCGTAAATCAGTACAGTTCCTGTGTGTTGGGTAAATTTGTTAATTCTTTGAAATGAGATTTCTCTTTAACTGCTGGTCGGATATAAATTTGGTAGGTAGCTTAAACTTTGGAATCAGATATAGGCTACTTTTTATCTGTGACATCAGTACAGTTCCTGTGGATAGGGTTAATTTGTTTATTGTTTGAAATGAGATTTTTCTATAGCTGCTGGTTGGATTCTTGCATATTTAGGTAGATAGATACACCTGTAACTCTAGAATTAAACTCAAACTACTTTTTATTTCGAAAATCAGTGCGTTTTCTGTGGAATAGGGTAAGTTATTTAATAGATTTATTGAGTATAACTGCTAATTGGATTGCGATAACATTTGGTTGATAAATTCCTTGAACCTTGAAATTTTACAAATTCTACATTTTATCCCTTAAATAAATGCTGTTCCTGTGGGATAGGATACATATATTAATTGTTTGATACATGGTTTCTCTGTAACTGCTGGTGTGATTTTGATAAAATTCGATAAGTAAGTATAGAGTCAATAGTAGCTCAGACACGTGTCACTTTTTATCCTGAATATGTGGAGTTCCTGTGGAATAAGGTAAATTTATCAATAGTTTGGAAATAAGGTTTATATGCTTCTGCACTGGTCAGATTTCAATAAAAAAATTATAATAATAAATAGATAGCTTAGACCTTGGAATTGGATATACTTTTAACCCTGAAATCAGTGCAGTGCCTGTGGGATAAGGTAAGTTTGTGTCAATACACAAAGTTATCCTATCACACAGGCACTATAATTATACATTTCTCTATAGTCATTTGTCGGATTTCGATAAGATTTGGATAAATATACAGCTTTGATTCTAAAATATGACTTAGACTTCTTTTTAATTCTTTATTGCTCAAAAATAACAAAAGATGGACTTAATGCTAGGGGCATTCTCTACCAGCAACCACATAAGGTAGACGAGAAGAGGCCTGCAGGCGTGCATCAAAAAGGTATATAGAGGTATGGAGACAAAAGAAAATGGACATTGTCCTCTGTGATCAGTTTCAATACCGTTGTATTATGCAGTACTAATATAAAAACAAAGCAATATATAATACTTTATTAATTGTAAAACAGTCTTTTAAACAATTTTGTATGTTAGATAGCAAATGTTTAATATCAATAATGTTACGTATTTATGTATAATCATCAAATTTTATTAGTCTCATCTCATTATAATTTAATTGTAAAAAAAAATCTAAGTGATATACCACAATCGCAACGGAATAAACCTACAGATACATTCTTAATTATTTAAACACAAACTATGCATTTCACAAACAAAATATCAAAAACTTCCATGATTTATATGCAAAATAAATAGCAAGCAGTAACAATCATTACGTTTGGTCAGTCTCATTGTACCTTACCATCAGGTGAGATAGCGGTGAAACTGATATAGCCTAACTTAAATGAATAAAAACCTTTCTGGTAAATAAATAACTTACAGTTATTATCACAATCTTCCCTCATACTAATTACAAAATACTTAGTATGCGTCTTAGAAATGAGGAATGAAATATTTCTTTACGTTTTAATAAGAAAAATTATATAAAAGCTTATAAAATTAAATCTATAATTAATTTTAAATGTCCAGTTCGTAACAGCTTGTCCTAGCTATTTCGCCCTTCTTGTTCCAAATAGAGTTCTTGTTTCCTATTTTAAATCGTACATGAAATAAATGCAATCAGCGTGTAAATTTCTTATTAATATTGTTTTAATGCTTTTCCATTTGATGTTTGAATTTTTCGAATCTTTCTTCCAAACCAATTTACCAGCAGAAGTCAAAATCTTGGCTAAGATCTGTCTCTATGACTTGACCTTGTATGACTTTCTTTTTATTATATTTTGCGAACCGCAAAGGAATGGAACTCTTTACCTGAATCGACGTTCCCTGAAAAGTACAGTATGAAATTCTTAAAGTCGCGAGTGAAACGGTATCTTCTAGGCAGTTTGCTCCATGCATCGTCGACCACATCGTAGCTTACCATCAGATAAGATAGTAATCAAACGTTTGCGTACAGAAGAAAAGATAATATTATGAGGAGCCAGCAGCCCCCTGTCATATATTTTCTAGACACGTTGGTGCATACTTTTATTTTCTACCAGTGTTGGGTATATTTGAAAAAAGGATGATAACGTGGCCATATTTTTTAATTTGCGTTGGATTATAGCAATTTAGTAATAATAGACACTTAAATCTTTGTTTTAGACATAATTTCGGGTCTATTAAACTTATTATTAAGAAAATAGTTATATGCAATTAACCTTATAAGCTTTTCTCTACTACGTAAAATGAAGGTGTGAGATCTCAGTTTGGGGCGAATGCATATTATATTACATATTAACTTTTAACCATACCTAATTATGCAATCAAAAACAATTACTGAAAAGCGCACTATATCAAATTACTTGATTAGGTAGATACACTTATAACTATGAAATTAAAAAATATTGTGTATAAATGAATTTCACGTCTTGAATTAACTCCATCAAATTAAAATTATTACAATAGAAATATATTTACAATTAGAACTTTGGAACCGTCTGATCAAACCCCAATACCTACATTAGCTACGTAAGCCAATGTCGAAATCTACTTTTTCCGATAACAAAAGAAACCTGGTTTGCCTCTTGAAACAAGAGTAGGCTTGGTAGCAGCTGCTCTCCATGCTCTGGCTGTGTGGGTGGAATTTCTTTGTTATCTAAAAACTTCTAATATTATTCATTGGAATCAATCGTAGGTACAAATTGTGTTTCAGTATGTATTATAATTATTGTATCCAAGTTAATACTTTTTGGGAATAACGGTCATTAAATGAATAGTAAATAGTTAGTTTTAGTTATTGTTTTTGTTGTACAACAGCTCGGCAACAACTCGGAATTGGGTCAGTGCTGAAAATCAGCGCACTGCTTTGGTGGTGCATTATGCTGAGCATTGGCCTATTTGTAGGTAACTTTAATAATGTCATTTTTGTTTACGCTTTCACTCTCTCACCCCACACTAAGTGACTTGTTTCGTGGGTTCCGGAAACAAATAAACATTGTATTTCGTTGGTAATAAATAAAAGTAATTGGGACAATTGGACTAAGTACCAGAAAGTTCTCTGTAACATATTTTTTAGTTAGAATATAATTAATTACGTTCTTTTAACAAAATTATCTAAGTAGTTTTTACCAAATAACAAGACTTTTCTTATTTTATTTAGCGTTTTAAATAAAAATAATTTTAGTTACGACGTTGCAAAATGAGTACATGTAATAAAACATTATGTTGTCTATCGACTTCAATTTTGTAATGACACCAATATTCTAGTAGTATAAAACAACCGAAAACTAGAAAAAAATGGGAAGACGTACCGATCTTTCTAGTTAGATTTACAAAACCCTATAACTAAGTACCAGCAATCTAAGTTAAATTAAAATGACGAATTAGCCAAATACAGCCTAGATTGTATTGGAAATATAATACATTGTGTATGAAATGAATGTGTTCATATGCATGTTTGCATTTCTTCACCTTGGGCACTCACTCTCATAGAGGTCATCCGAATCATTAGAATTAAGAATGCCAAGCGACAGTTCTACATTTTATGATAAATCTTTTACTGAAGGGTCGATATTTGAACGTGATTTTACAAAATGGTTTGATGACATTGTAATGGAAATCGTACATATGTGCTTTGTACAAAGATTGAGCATTGCCATTCACCGTGGCAATGCTGCCAGCATTTTGGGTACTTTGCCAACTGGTAGCGGTATATAAGATTAAGTTTCATACATATTTATATCTAGGTTTAGTTATTTTTAGTTTTTAGTTTGATGTAACATAATTATGTTATGGTATACAATAAATATACTTTTAGTGCTTAAGATAATTCTAAAACAGTAAACCCTATATAAATTGGTTTATCGAAAACAACTTGGTCAGATTTCATTTGAATAGCTACTAGAATTAATCATTCAACACCATTATCAGACACATTCATAACGTTAAATTCACTTATTTTTTGCTGATTCAAAAACCTAAAGTTAGATAATGGAAGGGAATCTGTAAATATTATAATATTATTTGCGTCTAAGAAAACTATAAATGAGTATTCCTGTGTTGGGTTATAATCAGCCATAAATATGTTAGTAGCTTTACCAAAGCGATGCGCGCACATACATATACCCCCTCGAATGCCTCAAAATCGAGAAGAACCTGGCAAGAAACTCGGCGGCGCATTTTTTTTCATTCATTTAAAAAAAAACATTCTTAATCTCTAATACATAATTTTCTTAACCTAGGTGTTATTATGGTAATCGCTAGAAAGAGCCTGTGCAGTTTGCCTCCATGCATACTTGTCATTAATATAGTCTGTTGTTTTATAGTAAGCTTTCTTAATTAATGCCCGTTTTATTACTGATTTGAACTTTCCCAGTGGTAATTCAGTTACGATTTTAGGAATTCTATTCTAAATTCTAACCCCATTTGCCATAAAAAACCTTTGCCTTTTTTAATTATTCGCAAAATTGCTAAATCATCAATGAGCTCAAGCTGTACTCCGGGCTAAAACAACATAGTGTCAAACGACAGGCTCGGGAGAGTAAGATAAAATGCTGGATCTTATTGATAATAAATTCACATGTTTTTCGAAACCTTTCGAAGATATCTGTTAAAAGCAGGGGGTCTATACCGGGCATCGATTATCTTTACATCCACGTCGAAATCGAACGATTTTCTTTTCTTATGAGCCATCTAATCGACTGAACGTACAACCGATCGACTGTCGTTCGACGTCGCATCAATTTGAACATTCGTAGTTTGACGACCAGAATAGACCTACAGAACATCCGTTTTATGTACAAATCTGCGTAATAACCAATTTTTTTATATTGAACTGAGACCAAACCATTTGCACAAGTTTACAATTATCTTCAGATATGTTTGTGTCAGTTAAAGTACTGTAAAAACTTTGTTTTTTTTTTTATTTGTGACAGGCTAGTGTTTGACCACTATCTCACCTGATGGTAAGTGACGATGTGATCGAAGCTGGTAAACACACTAGACCTGGAATACGCAGGCTCTCAAAGATAACTGCCGGAACACCGTATTTGGCTTGGCGGCAGACTTTCAACTTGATTGTGGTAAGCTACTTTGGTAGCAAGCCAGGCGAGCAACTCACAAAATGCTCTACCACCTCTCAAATGTCACCTGATTAGCACCACCCGGGGACCACGTGTAGGGAGTCAGACTTAAGGGGTATCCTCCTACGGACGTGGGTGACTCAGCACCCAAAATAGCTTTTTGGAGGTAAAATTTTCTTTATAACTTTCCCAATTTGTTATATATTCGTAAGGATAAACTCCTTTTCTTGTTATTAATGCGCATTGTTTTTTATCTGGATAATATTATTGCATACTCAAAACCCTTCATGGTTAATGTATTAGTAATTTATCAAGACTTGTGTTAAAAAAACTAGAATCTATGATGCGTAACGGTACGTACTCTTCGTCCGATACTTGTAAATATTTTGTAAATGAGATACAGTTTGTTTAGTTTTTGATCTAATCTTAATTGTCCCAGGCAATTCTGCTAATTCTTTTATAGACAAGTGGCAGTCATACCCGGAAAGGTTTTGAAAAATTATGGGTATACATTTTGGTAGCTTGTACTGTATATTACAAAAACTGTGTGGATTATTACAAAATTTATTGGTGATATGACACTGGTCCCGTACTTTACTATCCCATATAAAATGGTTGCAAATATGACATCGATCTGATAAAGTAAAATCTTCATCTATTTTTCAGTAAATATCATAAGTTCCTGTTTATTTAAAATTTTGAAAATATTCTTTACATCAGCGCTCAGTAGAGATACATTTTTGTACACAATCTCCGCCACGATAGTTAACCAATTTATTCTGAGACTCGTCCAATATACAAACTACATAATATGCGAATAAAACAGGTATGTGTTATTATTTATTGTTATTGTTTCTAACTACTTATTGGTGTTCAATAAAGAAATATTGTATTGTATTGTATGTGTTGAACCAGAACTGCTCTCGCAAAATCCCTCCTGCTTCCAATCTTAGACTACGCCGATGCTTGCTATCTGGATTTAAATGAAGAACAACTCGATAAGCTTGAGCGCTTGCAAAATTTCTGCATTAGGTTCATTTTTGGTCTAAGAAAATACGAGCACGTTTCAGAATTTAGCAAGAAGCTCGCTTGGTTGCCTATTCGCCTTCGCCGGAACTCTCACATCCTATCCCTCCTGTATAGCATCCTCTTCATTCCCACTACTCCTCTGTACCTGAAAAGCCGCTTCAAATTCCTTTACCTTACCAAATCCCTTTCCTTACGATCTTCCAATACTCTCCAATTGGCAATTCCCTCTCACGCATCTCAAATGTATGGAAGATCTTTTACTGTGCATGCTGTCCGTCTTTGGAATGCATTGCCTGTGCCTATTAGGCAAGCAAAGTCTCTTCCTATTTTCAAAACTTTAGTATATAAATACTACTTATCCATTTGAATATATGATATGACCTATATTTATGTAGTATATGTATTTTATTTGTACTTTTTATTGTTTTAATTATTTTATGTAGTTTATTAACTTTACATATTATAATTATGTAAATTTGTACTGTATATTTGTACACCTCCACCGACCTCAGTTGCTACTACAATTACTGTCCATCCAAAGGTTGTCTGGTAGAAATCGCTGAAAGCGATACGACCGCCCATTGTACTGCCTCATAATATTAATTTCGTAGTTTTAAGTTTGTATCTTTTTGTTTTTTGGTGTACAATAAAGAATTTTTGTATTGTATTGTATTGTATTGTGTTGTTGCAAATCGGAAGTACTAGTAATATTAGGATCAGGATCACAACCTCTCACAGGACGCAACATATTTTCAAAATTAGCATAAATAACGATGGGAACATCTTGTTTACGTTCGTAATTTTTAAACTGAATCACTGATCCTTTCAGGAAGAACAGTCACTACCCCTCCACACATATGCTTGTTATATTGCACTTGACTTGAAGAGAAAAATAAAAAGCAGCTTTCTCAAAAGTGTAACTTTGCATGATGTCTTGTTATTTGATTTCCTACTAGGCGTGGCAATGAAAGAAATACAGACGTAACCTCATCCAATAATGGGAGAAGCATGCATAATAGTATGTGTGTGCGTGCGTCTCGATGCAAACTGTCACAGTAAACAAATTTTTCTTTTTGTTTTTTTTAATTTAGCTTCGCAATCTTGTGCATTTAGCCAGTGTCAAGTAACAATATATTTCAAGTGTATTTGAAATTATAATTCCCTGTCACAAGTCACAGTCAAAGTCAAATAAAAGATTCAAGGTCCAGTCATATTCAAGTCATGCACCAGTAAAGTGGTAGTTTACCAGAACTTTTGTTGGAGTTTTGGAGCGAAGACGAAAATCACGTTTTTCAATTTTGTATGATTTATGAACGTTTCCTAAGTATTAACGGTTAATAATCAACCATTATTACAAATTAACACTCAAAGAATCACATCTCCAAGAATTTTATACAAAATCAACAACGCCATTTTTTCACTTTTGCGGCAAAACTAAACTAAATAATCACTGGGATTTATTGGCGTGTTGAACCTTTGGTGCATTTGTGTGCGTATAGTATAGTAGCTGTTTGCGGTATTACGCCCGTATTTTTTTTACATTCGTGATATGTACCCTACTCAATTCCGTCTTAGATGTCTAGGCTATAATTCTCTTGAAATACTTCGTGCCAATGATCTACGGACAACGCCTTGCAAGATTCTTCGATGGAAAATAGATTTTTCAGTTCTGCCCAAATTGTAATATCTGGAATATAGTATAGTTTTTTTGTCTTTACCATCGAGAAGCATTCATAGCGAAAAAGAAATAAATGGACCCAGTTCTTTCAGTAGATTTAGCATCTTGATAACTTGTAAATGAAATAGCCAATAGCTGAGTGCACGATTATAATTTACAATAGGATTTACGTTTTAAAGCATTAATGACAAGGATACATGGAGGCAAACTGCACAAGTTTCTGGCGACTACAATATAGAAATATAACGGCTATATAATTCCTGTATAAGTGTTTAATAGTGTCTAAAAAAACGAAGAAAAAAATACTGAATCAATTGTAGAACAACATTTTCGTGTGTGCAGTTTGGCGCCTATCCCCACACCTAGGGAAACCGATGAGATTTTGCTATTGGGTTCTTCGAAGTCATACCATGCGCCTGAAATTTAAAATTAAATATTCACTAAGTTGTTCTGTTTCTAGACTTAAAAAGACTTCAAAAGGCAGGTTACATGTTTGTCTCGTATATTATCTGTGAATAAAAACCTGCTCGAAAGAAGTCTCGTTGTTGATTTATTTATTTTTTATTGTATTTAAAAATGGTAAAACCAAATCCCTTGGTGTTCCCACAAATTTCTTCTCTCCTGGATCTGACTGCCGGCAATGTGGTAGAGTATTGGTACTTGAGCACGTATATACAATGTGTAACAAACAGATGTAGTAATACTCAAGCCACGCGTCTAGCCACAGGTATGGAGCCTTACAGGATTTTTTTTTTAATTAGCGGCAGCAACAGCAATATTGAGTTATGATGAATTAAAGTTTCTAAAAATCATCCTATAGTCTTTGGACCTAGACGTCTGACAGTGCGGCCAAACCTAAGGTCAAGGTCACAAACCACAGATGTAACGTAGGGTTGTCAAAAATCTTTAAAATATATAACTTTTCATTGGAAAAAAATATCTCCGATTTCGACTTTCGTTCTCTGGAAGACGATGCCTAGCACGATACACATACACACCATCAAGTATTACTAAACCTTTTTGTTACAGGTTGTAAAGTAAGATATATATACACTTCTTAGAATGCGTAGCCGGTGCCAGAACCAGGCATAACACACTGGAGGCATTAAGTCAATTAGTAATAACAGTTTAAAATTAGTACTTACTGAACGTTGATGTCTAATGAGCGGAGCATCAACTGCATCGGATTCTGCCACATGTGGAGTCGCGGATATTGTTACAGTCATCTGTGCATATTTTTACAATATAATTATATGATATTTCCACTGCATAAATATAAATTACTAGCCGCTTCGTCCGCTATTATCAAGTTAAAAAGTAGTTTATGTGTTAATCCCTCCTTCTTATATGCTATGTACATTCGAAATTTCATCCCAATTCGTTCAACCGTTCAAGCATACACGCCTCTTCAGAGGGAACAAACAAACTTACACATACAAAGTTTCGGATTTGAGATTTTAAGTAGGATATCATAAGAATAACAATAAATATTATATTCCAGGAATACAAAAACGAATTACTAGTTAAGAAAAAATTTGGTTTGCCAGAATTTAGTGTGAGGGGAAATGAACTTACCACTGCGAAGTATCGCATTTTGGACCATCATTTTACTTGACTACAACTAACGAAACGACATCTAAGGGATTTGAAATACAAAGCGCCCCAGGCGCACGTCTAAATGTGTGTGTATTGTGAATATCTTTGGCACCCGCGACACATGTCGACAAACGTAGTGTGGGGCTGTGAGCGTTAAAACGTTTATATTTATGTTTGTTGTATGGAATGACGGCACAAAATATCTTATCCAGGTAGCGAGTGATAACAATGTAGATAGATTAACAGAAACTAACTGAGAAAGTTTAAATCAGTTATGAAACGGACATTAATTAAGGAAGCTTATTATAAAACGAATGACGACATTAATGACAAGGACGCATGGAGGCAAACTGCACAAACGCTTTATTGTGACTTTCTTGCCATGTTCTTCTCGAAATGGCTATAATTATGTGAATGTAGAGTCAGTAAATTTCATGAGTGACTCTTTAAGGCCCATTTGAAGAAACGAATTTGAATTTGATGTGTTTCGGATATCCTGACCTCGGCGTGGTAGTTTTTTGGGCCTGACTGTATAAACCATGATAAGAAAAAGCAATATTCGCAGCATCGATATCAAATGTACTTATATGAATAAAATGAATAAAATATTAGGAAGACTAACTATATATTTCTTACTAATTAATAAATAAAAGATTCCTACTACTTATTTACTTAATGAATTCTGTGAAAATCTAACTTACCACACATAAAATAGTCAAAACAATCTGCCAAAATAGATTTGGTAAAAACATTTTAAATTATTTTAGTGTCTAACGTAGAGACTGAAAACCCAGTGTGTTTCTATATGGCGATAATAATAAACACCAAGTCCTTTTATATAAAATATGTACCACTCGAAGCTAATTTTACAAACACGAACATTTGCATGCTTCATCCATGATTATAAGTAATAATAATGAACAAAACCGGTCATCCCTACTAATATTATAAGTCCGTACGTTTGTGTGTGTGTGAGTGTGTAAGAAAAAACTTTTTGAAATGAGGTATCACTGTAACTATTGGTTGCTTAGACTCTGAAATAGGACATATGCTACTATTTATCCCGTGAATCAGTACAGTTCCTGTGTGTTGGGTAAATTTGTTAATTCTTTGAAATGAGATTTCTCTTTAACTGCTGGTCGGATATAAATTTGGTAGGTAGCTTTAACTTTGGAATCAGATATAGGCTACTTTTTATCTGTGACATCAGTACAGTTCCTGTGGATAGGGTTAATTTGTTTATTGTTTGAAATGAGATTTTTCTATAACTGCTGGTTGGATTCTTGCATATTTAGGTAGATAGATACACCTGTAACTCTAGAATTAAACTCAAACTACTTTTTATTTCGAAAATCAGTGCGTTTTCTGTGGAATAGCGTAAGTTATTTAATAGATTTATTAAGTATAACTGCTAATTGGATTTCGATAAAATTTGGTTGGCTGACCTTGAACCTTGAAATTTTACAAATTCTACATTTTATCCCTAAAATAAATGCAGTTCCTGTGGGATAGGATACATATATTAATTGTTTGATACATGGTTTCTCTGTAACTGCTGGTGTGATTTTGATAAAATTCGATAAGTAAGTATAGAATCAATAGTAGCTCAGACACGTGTCACTTTTTATCCTGAATATGTGGAGTTTCTGTGGAATAAGGTAAATTTATCAATAGTTTGGAAATAAGGTTTATATGCTTCTGCACTGGTCAGATTTCAATAAAAAAAATTATAATAATAAATAGATAGCTTAGACCCTGGAAATGGATATACTTTTAACCCTGAAATCAGTGCAGTGCCTGTGGGATAAGGTAAGTTTGTGTCAATACACAAAGTTATCCTATCACACAGGCACTATAATTATACATTTCTCTATAGTCCTTTGTCGGATTTCGATAAGATTTGGATAAATATACAGCTTTGATTCTAAAATATAACTTAGACTTCTTTTTAAATCTTTATTGCTCAAAAATAACAAAAGGTGGACTTAATGCTAGGGGCATTCTCTACCAGCAACCACATAAGGTAGACGAGAAGAGGGCTGCAGACGTGCATCAAAAAGAGAGGTATGGAGACAAAAGAAAATAGGGTGATTGGTTAAAATTATGAATAGAAAATGACATAATAATGTTCATAAAATTCATATTTTCTTTTTCTTCTAATACTTAAAATCTCGTATCACTGTGTTTGTGACCGAACTCCTCCGAAATGTTTTTTTTTTCTATTTGGTTGTCACTCTCTAGGATATTATCAGAATAATAATTAATTAAATCAACTTTTGATAAGTTCATCTTGATACAAAAATACAGCACGGTAATTATTATTAATAATAAACTGATTTATTGACAAAATAGATTGTTTGTGAGCATTCTGTTCACGCAGAGCAGAAAATGGACATTGTCCTTTGTGATCAGTTTCAATTCGACCTATTCTTGGCCGTTATATTATGCAACTACTAATATAAAAACAAAGCAATATATAATACTTTATTAATTGTAAAACAGTCTTTTAAACAATTTTGTATGTTAGATAGCAAATGTTTAATATCAATGATGTTACGTATTTATTTATAATCATCAAATTTTATTATCATCTCATCTCATTATAATTTTATTGTAAAAAAAAATCTAAGTGATAGACCACAATTGCAACGGAATAAACCTACAGATACATTCTTAATTATTTAAACACAAACTATGCATTTCACAAACAAAATATCAAAAACTTCCATGATTTATATGCAAAATAAATAGCAAGCAGTAACAATCATTACGTTTGGTCAGTCTCATTGTTTCTTACCATCAGGTGAGATAGCGGTGAAACTGATATAACCTATCTTAAATGAATAAAAACCTTTCTGGTAAATAAATAACTTACAGTTATTATCACAATCTTCCCTCATACTAATTACAAAATACTTAGTATGCATCTTAGAAATGAGGAATGAAATATTTCTTTACGTTTTAATAAGAAAAATTATATAAAAGCTTATAAAATGAAATCTATAATTAATTTTAAATGTCCAGTTCGTAACAGCTTGTCCTGGCTGTTTCGCCCTTCTTGTTCCAAATAGAGTTCTTGTTTCCTATTTTAAATCGTACATGAAATAAATGCAATCAGCGTGTAAATTTCTTATTAATATTGTTTTAATGCTTTTCTATTTGATGTTTGAATATTTCGAATCTTTCTTCCAAACCAATTTACCAGCAGAAGTCAAAATCTTGGCTAAGATCTGTTTCTATGACTTGACCTCGTAAACTTATTATTAAGAAAATAGTTATATGCAATTAACCTTATAAGCTTTTCTCTACTACGTAAAATGAAGGTGTGAGATCTCAGTTTGGGGCGAATGCATATTATAATATATATTAACTTTTAACCATACCTAATTATGCAATCAAAAACAATTACTGAAAAGCGCACTATAACAAATTACTTTATTTGGTAGGTACACTTATAACTATGAAATTAAAAAATATTGTGTATTAATGAATTTCACGTCTTGAATTAACCCCATCACATTAAAATTATAGGTTAACGATTTTTATTTACTCATAAAAACATAGTTCGCTTATAATGAGTTTACATACTAACTTATAACTAACTTACAACCTAGCTAGTTACTTTATACATATAATTTTATCCAGTAATCAAACGGTACTGACTTATTTTAGAAAATTGTATCAATAATATATTTTTTCAGTCTTTTTTTTAATCGAATCACGGATTCACAATTTTTAATATCAATAGGTAAATTGTTGTATAATTGTGCATCTTCAAACACAATGCTCCTCTTACCGGAGTTTGTTCTCGCGGCTTTAACATTTATTTTGTTTGTATTTCTTAGGTTATATTTAATTTTAATAGTTCTTTTTGTAAATTTAATTGCCGTATGAATTTTATCACACATAATTTTCTTAATTAATATGCATGTATTATATGTATATAGCTGTTTTATATTAAATATTTTAGTTTCGTTGTATATAGTACGTGTGTTTGTTAAATAATCGTAATTAAAAAGAGTTTTTATCAATTTGTTTTGCGCGATCTGCAGGTCTTTAAGATTGGTGTTTGCAGCGCAGCCCCATACTTCAATCAGGTAGTCTAAATGTGGTTTTACTAGTGAGTTGTATATGGTCATGCGGACTTTGCGTGGAACGCATCCGACCACCCTCCGTACAACCCCTGTTAATGATGACATTTTTGATTTTAAATATCCAATAAGACTTCGCCAATCAAGTTTATCATCAAGTTGTAGGCCAAGGTATTTTTCTTGATGAGACCTATGTATTACTGTACTATTTATAGATAGTGGTATATACTGCGGATTTTTTTTATTTTTAGCTGAAAATATCATGTAAGATGTTTTTTTTGTATTAATTGTTAATAAGTTACTCTAACACCAGATGTTAAATTTTTGTAGGTCATTAGAGGCTTTGTTTATTAAGTCAGGTAGATTACGTCCAAAGTGAGCAGTGAAAAAGAGGCAGGTATCATCAGCATAAAGTGTAATGTGTCCTGATAATCCTATTTTGCTGATATTATTGACATATAACGGAAATAATCAAGGGCCTAAAACTGATCCTTGGGGAATGCCTCATACAATTTTCTGACCACCACTTTTATAGTTTCCCATTTTTACGACTTGGTACCTGTCAGTCAAGTAAGATTCGAAGATTTTTAGCGCCATACCCGTTATATTCAAGTCCCTGAGCTTGTTTACTAATATTTTGTGACTAACGGTATCGAATGCCTTTTTTAGGTCAATAAAAATACCTAAACAAAAGCATTTGTCATCTATATTCGATTTAATTTTTGTTATTAGGTCTATAGTTGCTGACAAGGTGTTGGATTTAGGCCGGAAGCCGTACTGGTGCTCATATAAAAAGTTTAACTTTGTTAAGTGATATTCAAGTAAAACCTTTTCAAAAATCTTAGACATAACGGGCAGGACAGATATTGGTCTGTAATTTCCAGGATCAGTTTTAGTTCCTGATTTGAAAATGGGGGTGACCTTTGCGATTTTTAGATTATCTGGAAAGATTCCAGTATTAAGGCAGTTGTTTATACAATCTGTCAATTTTGGGACAATGACGTCAGCTATACATTTCACGACTTTTGTACTTATACCATCGAGGCCTGTACTAGTATTTGAGTCAAGACTTTTTATAATTTTGTTTATTTCATCTGTAGTACAGGGCCACAGATAATTTAGTTCAAAATTAGGTTTGTCATTCGTATAAGTCAAGGTATAAAACGTGTTATTTTGATACGTTTTTGGTATGTCGTTAGCCAACTGAACGCCTATTGAAGAGAAAAATGTGTTAAATTGTTCGCAGATTTGCATAGGTTTAAGTATTGATATAGATTGATTTATTATTAGTTTTGAAGGTGCACAATGTTATTTATTCTTATTACATACCAGGGAGTTTAACAACATATTGCCAATACATTAACTACACCTCAGTCTTCTTGTACACGTCGCAGAAAAACGACGACACTGTGATTCGATTTCCGATTTCGTGAATACGCTAAATTCAATATAATGGACTATTTTGTGAAATTACATACTACTGATGCTAAGTTTTTAGTAAGAAGACGTAATACTAGTGGCAGAGCTAAGTCATATATACCTAGTTAAAGTGTAACCTACTTTACGTGTTTATTCAATTTATATAGGTTTTTAAAGTGAAAACTTCTATAGGCGCGTTGAGCTCTTTTTGGGTGAACAAATATCATGGAACTCGCGTCATCGTCACCGACGGCCAATATTTGTTGAGCTCTACGCGCGATACATATTGCTCACGATCGGGGATCAACTTATAATGGTTATTTATGTATACTGTGTACATTATATATAGTTTTCACTTCTATCGGCAGTCCTTAAAGACTGCCCCGCATGTTTTTTATGTAATATTAGTAAAACATTGATCTTTTACCGCTGCGCTTTACATTGATTTATTGAAGCCTACTTAGCTATGATAGTTTCCTTTTATTTAACTTCGTTATATATACTAATACCGTGATTTCTTTTCACATACCTATGCAAAAAAATATTTTTTCCAATATTTTGTTTTGACTCGTTCGGCGTGGCTAATATGCATATTCATGCCAAATTACAGCTTTCATGCAAATGGAATCTTATCTTTTTTACCACCACATTTGATACTATTTTATTGTACCTAACTTGCTGGTTTGTTAAAATATACATTTTACATATGTACCTTTAAAAGTCGGAGATAGTGACAACCCTGCGTATTCGGCTAGAGTAGGCATTTGAATCTCCTACGGGCCTCGAGTTATCTTACTGATATATTTCTACTATGTTAATAGTTACTTAGGTCTTAATTCAGGATCATAGCTATTTAAGTACTAACTATAATTGATATTCGACCAATACTTACAGAAACACCTTATGTAAAACCACTTAACAAATATACCTTATTTCACAGAAACTGCACCGAATTTCAGAATAAAAAGTGGCCTTTACCCAATTGGGTATGGTATGGTATCTTGGAATTTCAAGATCTTAGCTATCTAGTTACTAAATTTTATCGAAATTCAGTAGCGAAGAAACTTTCGGATTTATAAATTTAATAGGAACATTAGGAGGTATATAAACAGGTGGTGGACATTTGTACGATTAAGAACTCATTTGTACCCATTGTAGGGGTAGTAAGTTAGAAAAAATAAAATACAGGTTTTTATTACTTAGTTTTAAGTTTATTTGTACCAAGTTTGAGTGAATCGAAGAAATTTTTTTTTTTTTTCTATACAAACTTTTGAACTCCCTTGCGTGGTGCAAGTGTCTTGTGTCCGAGAATTAGAATGCATATTATAACTTTTTGTGTATAGTTAAATGCTGGTCCGCTTGAGCACAGGATCATAATGTGTATTTAAATTAATATAAAACGTAATTAACATTTAAAAAAACACATTAATTATTAAAAAAATCTATAAAATACAATCCATCGGATTTCCCAATGTATGAAAATTCGTATGTCCCAGTCTCCCAATCCGGCACGTCCAACTCAGTTATTTTGAAAAAGTTCAATGTAGGTAACGATACCAGCATTTTGTTTTTTAGTTGTTTTGCAAGGTCAAGAGGTCCAGATTACAATGCAGCTTTGTACTTATAAAATATATCAAAAAGAATGAATTTTAATCTTGTCCTAGAGGAAGTTCCAAAAATGAGACTTCTAATTTACCCACCACATAGAATTAGAAAAAATAACAATTGTACAAATTAAAATACTCAACATAAGTAGGTACGTTAGTCTAAGTAAGAGCTTTAACTCTCATCAATTTTAAAAGAACTTGAGATTTGCTTTGTTTTTGACTAAAAGGATCTAATGAAAAAGGAGAGAAGGCAAAATCTTCGCTTCTTTTCCTGCTACGTATCCACTATCAGCCTCAAACTTGGTATAAATAATTGTTTTTGTTTATAATATAATACCATTGTGGCAGAGAGAAACTTGTTTGGCGCACAATTGATTTTTTGCCTATCATTAATTAAAAAACGGTGCTAAAATTGCTTCAGGGAACTTTATATAAAATAAACAATTCCAATGTTAAAAGTTAAGGACTTAAAAATAAACATTACATAAACGCTTTCACACTAAGCTCGATGACTTGTGCCGGAAACATTCACATTACACATACAATCACAACCAGAACCAGAAGCACAAATTTTCCTTGGGGAAAAACCTTGTTCCCGCCGGGAATCGAACCCGATGCTTAGAAGGCGAACACTTGCACAACTAAGCCAACGTGCCGTTCAATTCACGCCGTGAAATTTACTGTGCCTACTAAATCAATTGTGATTCGTCATATTGAAATTTACATTCATATTGTAAATTAATTGCGTATGGTCAAAACGTTATATATTTTATATTACTAGCTGCTACCCGCGACTCCGTCCGCATAGAATACATTTTCGAAGCATTTAAAGTACTTTACTCTTGAGTTATTATTATCAGTATGTAATTTTTGTTTGCAAACACAGCAATCACATACATAAATTACGTTTTGGATTTAAGTAGGGATGGTGATAACGTGATGAGTTTCTGCGCTATTTTGAGTAATAAGCATCCCGTCCCTTATTCCGGGTTTGCTAAAGGCCCGCACTTAGTTCGATGACTTGAGTCGTGGGTGCCGAAAATATTCACACAACTCAACAAGATCACAACCAGAAACACAATTTTTCTTGGAGACAAAACTTGTTGCAGCCGTAAATTGAACTCGATACCATCTGCTTAGAAGGCGAATGCGCACCCAACTAAGCTAACGGGCCGATCCAACGTGCAGGTTCTTAGCTATCTACCTCCCAATTGAAATCCGATCAGCAGTTACGAGACACCTCACTTCATACATTTCGACAAACTTATTCTATCCCACAGGTACTGCCGCTTTTAGTATAAAACAATATACAAAAATATAAAATGCTCTATTGATATGGATCATAGCCATAGTAGAAATATATAAGTAAGATGACTCGAGGCCCGTAGGAGATTCAAATGCCTACTCTAGCCGAATACGCAGGGTTGTCACAATCTCCGACTTTTAAAGGTACCTATAGGTAAAATGTATATTTTAACAAACCAACAAGTTAGGTACAATAAAATAGTATAAAATGTGGTGGTAAAATAGATACGATTTCATTTGCATATTAGCCGCCGACAGAGTCAAAAAAAATCTTGAAAAAAATATTGTTTTGCATATGTGAAAAGAAATCACGGTAGTAGTATATATAACGAAGTTAAAAGGAAAACTAATATAGCTAAGTAGGCTTCAATAAATCAATAACATTGACGATGACGCGAGTTCCATGATTTTTGTTCACCCAAAAAGTGCTCAACGCGCCTATAGAAGTTTTCACTTTAAAAACCTACATAAATTGAATAAACACGTAAAGTAGGTTACACTATAAGTAGGTATATGAACTTTACCTATCTGTTTACAAAATATAAACGCGCGCACGCAACTCAGCACGCGGCACGCGACATCCGTCTGCGCGGAAAGACCCGTGGCGAATGGCTCGAATACGGCGAAATGTCGTCGACCGCGTCGACGAGCGCGGGGGCGACCCCGGCTCGTGTCGTCTTCGCCGTTTTGTTTGTTGTCATAGTGTGCGTGCTGAGGCACGTGCGTACGGCCGTGCACACATACAAGCCGCGTTTGGTACCACTCTATGAAGACAACTTACTTATATATTTCTACTATGTCATAGCCATCTACTCACCAAGTTCTATCGAAATCCGACCAGCAGTTACAGAAACACCTCATTTAAAACAAATAATTTTACCGTATCTTTCAGAAACAGCACTGATTCTCGAGATCTACAGTATACTTGTCCTCTTAGACACTAGGAAAAATGTTTAAGTATACAATCATTTGAGTTCATTAATTAAAATACTAGCTGATCCGGCAAATATTGTTCTGCCACATACACTATTAAATAAATCGAACGTAAGTATACATCTGAAGTGCAATATTAAATTTGAAACTGAAAGTGCTAATATTGGGTGTCGCAGTTCTGCTCTACGAATTTTTCGGACCCGATTTCAGATGCAGCTGTACTGGGTCAGTTACCTCAAGTACGACAACAGTGAACACAATTTATTCGGATAGATTCCACGTGGTCCCACACGTGGCTGGATGTATTCGGTTGAATGACAAAAGCGAGCATTGTTACAACAAACATGATTTATGGCCCATGCGCTCATCTCAATCGTTTAACGCCTAGAAAATCTGTAAAGCGTTTTACTTAAGATTTTACCTATAACACGATTACAATCGTCGATGAATATCCAATGTATCGTCGAAGAAATACTGATGATAGTGGACAATTATTCACGATATTTTTCGTTAATGATTGATATTTATCAACAATGCAGACATTGACAATCGTTGGGTGGTTCCATATTCACCTATACTGAGCAAAATATTCAATGTTCATAATAATGTTGAGTTTGGCAGTTCGGTCAAGTGCATCAAATACATTTGCAAGTATGTATGTGAATTAAGGCAACGTTATGGCTGTGTTTCAAATTCAGAATACCGATGTGAATGCTCATCGATTGAATGACAACGATGAAATAATGCGGGACCAAATTGACCGGTACATGAGCTCAAAAGAAGATGTCTGGCGTATCCTTAGTTCCAAATTCATGAACGGGACCCAGCTGTCATACACTTAGCGGCCAATGCGTAAATTTCACCGACGAGAAAGCAATTGAGCGTGCCCTGCCAGCTACACCAAAATCTACATTTACTGCATTTATCAAATTGTGTAATCGTGCGGATACTTTCGGCGCCCTTGCACGAATACTTCTCTATTCCAAAGTATCACGCTGTTTCACATGGAATCAAACACGAAAATGGATGCTCCGCAAGCAAGGCACACCTATCGATGCATGCCGCGGTCTAGTTTTCTTTATTTAATTTTTCAACAATAAGATATTTTATGTGGCAAACATTATCTATTTCACTTAACATTTAACTCTTAAGAGATCATACAATGCGGTTATCGTCTACAGCACTCATAGATCCCATCCCCACATATCCTTCATCAAAGAATGGACCGTCATCGTACTCGGGCTCGGGAAGGCCATTTTCCCACGGTTCAAAGCCAAACACGTTCAAACCTTAACGTATAAAATTTCCGGACCACAACTACAACGGGAAACTTCTTTTCAAACAACTTAATAAGTTTTCCCTATCCCACAGGAACTGCACTTATTTTCTGGATAAAAAGTGAAATGACTGTGTCTGAATCTGCTATCTAATATCTACTTATTAAATTTTATCAAAATCACACCAGCAGTTACAGAGAAACCATGTCAAACTTTAATATAATATGTATCCTATCCCACAGGAACTGCTTTTTTTTAGGATGAATAAAAGAATATGTAAAATTTCAAGGTTCAAGCTATCTATCAAAACAACCAAATGTTATCGAAATTCATTAAGCAGTTATACAAACATCTCAATTAAACCTATTAATACTTACCCTATTTTACTGGAAACGCACTGATTTTCGGAATATAAAGTAGTTTGTGCCTTATTCTAGAGTAATAGGTATCTCTCTACCAAAATATGCCAGAATCCAAGCAGCAGTTAAAGAAAAATCTCATTTCAAACAATAAACAAATTAACCCTATTCACAGAACTGCACTGATATCTGAGATAAAAAGTAGCCATCTGATTCCAAGGTCTAAGCCACCTAAAAATTTTTATCGATATCAAAAGACAAATCTCATTTCGAAGAATTGACGAATTTACCCAACCCAATGAAACTGTACTGATTTACGGGATAAATAGTAGCATATGTCCGATTCCAGAGTCTATGCAACCAATGGTTACAATGATACCTCATTTCCAAAATTTCATGCTTACACACACACACAAACTTTCGGACTTATAATATTAGTAGGGATGACCGATTTATGTTTATTATTACATTTAATCATGGATGAAGCATGCGTGTGTTCGTGTTTAGAACATTAGCTTCGATTAGTACATATTTTATATATAAAGACCTTGTGTTTATTATTATCGCCATATAGAAACACATTGAGTTTTCAGTCTCTACGTTAGACACTAAAATAATTTAAAATGTTTTTACCTAATCTATTTTGGCAGATTGTTTTGACTATTTTATGTGTGGTAAGTTCGATTTTTAAATAATTTTGTAGATAAGTAGTGAGAATCTTTCATTTATTGACTGTTAAGCAAGATATAGTTAGTATTCCAACTATTTTATTCCAACTATTTTGTACATTAGATATCGATGCTTCGAATTTTGCTTTTTCTAATTATAGTTTATACAGTCGCGCCCGAAAAGAAACTGCTCACTCGTTACCTGGAAAAGATATTTTGTGCCGTTATTTCATACATCAAACATAAACACAAAGATTTTCACACTCAGAGCCTCTCACTAAGTTCATAACATGTGTCGTGGGTACCAAAGACATTCACATCACACACACAATCACGACCATGACTACAAATTTTACTTAGGGAGAAAAATCGTGTTTCCGCCGGGAATCGAACCCGATACACTTGCTTAGAAGGTGAACACGCGCCCAACTTAGCCAACGGGCTGTTCAAACTACATTATAATACATTGGGTAATTTTAACTCATGAGATTAAATGAACTGACCCCTAAAAATGGTTTGCCTACGGAACCGTTTGCGACTGGGAATCGACAGACTTGATATTCAAAGCGCCCCAGGTACGCGTCCAAGGCGCTGTGAAGGTAACATGTATGGTGCCTACCGAACGAAATATATTTTAGGTCGCGGGCGCACCGCCGAACGGCAGGCAGCGCCGCGCTGGTGACGTTTTTGTATAGGCTCTAGTGTAACAAAATTAACTAAGCGGACAGGGCGCACTTATTTATGTGACAGCAACAGCAGCCGAGCGCGCGTACAGGTTGCAAGTACAGGGCGCGCGGCGGGCGTGCGCCTGGGGCGCTTTGTATTTCAAGCCCCTTAGATGTCGTTTCGTTCCAAGCTCAAGTGAAATGATGGTACAATATGGTACAATAATACTCCTTATCACTGCAAAGTACCCATCACACTAAGTTCTGGCAAACTAATTTTTTTCTTAACTAGTTATTAGTTTTTGTATTCCTCGAAAAAAATATTTTTTGTAATTCTTATGACATCCTTCTTAAAGTTGAAGGGATTTAACGGATTGGAATGAAATTTCGAATGTATATAGCTTATGCCTAGGATTAACACAAAGCTACTTTATAACTTGATAATAGCGGATGAAGCCGGGAGGCTCAGCTAGTAATTTATATTTAAGCAGTGGAAATCTCATATAATAATTGTATTGTAAAAATTTGCACAGATGACTGTAACGATATCCGCAACTCCACATGCGGCAGAATCTGATGCAGTTGGTGCTCCGCTCATTAGACATCTACGTTCAGTAAGTTCTAATTTTACACTGTTGTTAATATTTGACTTCCTCCAGTGTGTTATGCCAGATGCCGGCACCGGGTATACACAACAAGAAGTGTATATATATCTTACTATACTAATATGTATAGAATGTATATGATATCTTATGTATGTACTTATTTATTTAAGTATATCAATAGTAATTATTTTGTTTAGTATCTTAATCCATTATTATAAAGTTTGCGTAACTATGTGGTACACCTGAGTCCCAATACATTTTGCTATCTCCTCTCCATCCAAAGGTTGTCTGGAAGAGATCGCTTTAAGCGATAAGACCACCCATTGTACAAGCCTAAGTTCGTTTTAATGTCTTTAATGTATTTTCCTCTATTTCTGGTGTACAATAAAGAGTTATCTATCTATCTATCTATCTATACTTAACCACATTGCCGGCAGTCAGATCCAAGAGAGAAGAACTTTTGTGGGAACACCAAGTGATTTGGTTCTAATCTAATTAAGTAAATCAACAACGAAACCTCTTTCTAGCAGGTACTTAAGCACAATTTAAGTCTAAAAACATAACAACTTAGTAAACATTTTAATTTAAATTTCAGGGGCCTACGAAGAAACCAACAAGAAAATCACATCAGGGTTGTTGCATCAATTCTGGGTAGGCGCACCAAAATGTTCTACGATTGATTCATAAAACGGATCACAATCTATATTAAACTACAACGAACCATTTACTGTTTGATAATAAATATTGGCAAATAATTGTTAAGAATGTGTTTTCAAATCCAAATTTTAATTTTTAATAATTTATCCACTTGTCTCCAAAGAGGAACTCATTAAAGTTAATGACTCTATTGCCAGATTCGCAAAATCGCAGGCATTTCCAGAAGAACCTGGGCAATAACTAAGCAGAGCATTTTTTCCTTCATTTTTTTAAACACTTTAACAGGAATTATATTACCCTAGATGTTGCTATATTGTAGTCCCCAGAAAGCGCTTGCGCTTGTATAGTTTGCCTTCCCAGCGTGGGAAGAGGTCACCCGCATGCGGTGGCGGGCGCGGGCTGCCCTGTTGCGGTGGTGGACGGAGGACCTGGCTCCACCGATCCTCGGGCGGTGGACGGTGGAGGCTATCCTCCCGGTCTTTTGGAGGTGGGTGCGGCGGCATTTTGGGTCGCTTACCTTCCGATTGGTGCAAATGCATTTCGGACATGGATGTTTCACAAAGTACCTGCACCAAATCGCGAGATGGGAGTCGACCCCGGCCTGCCACGAATTTGGGGCGCTGGAGGATACGGCGCTCCACACGCTGGAGTTGTGTGCCGCATGGGGCCCTCAGCGGCACACACTTTCAGCGATCATAGGGGGAGATCTCTCCCTGCCGAGCGTGGTAGACGCCATACTCGGCAGCGAGAGATCGTGCCAGGCGGTAGTCTCCTTCTGAAGCGGTGATAGTGCAGAAGGAGACCGCGGAGCGGGCCAGAGTTGATCTCCTTTCTGACCCGATCTGGCGCAGACGGACAGGGAGGAGAAGGAGGTGGAGAGTCAGGGGACTGACCTCTCCACTGACTTGCACGGCCCCACACGTCTGGGGGTGGCCTTGGTGTGCAAGGTCATCCCTCCATGGGCGCAGTGGCCCGGAGGAGTTTGCATCCGGGCCTACCGCCGGGTCAAGATAGTGACTGCTAGCGCCACCCTATCCTGCCCCACCCCGGCGAGAGACGACAGGGGGGGTTTTTAGTGAGTTCGAGCCCCACATACCCCTTTTCTTTACCCCTAAAAAGGAAGGGAAGTGCCAGGCATATTCCCCAACACAAAAAAAATGTGCAGTTTGCTTCCATGTATCCTTGTCATTAATGCTTTAAAACGTAAATCCTATTGTAAATGATAATCGTGCACTCACCTATTGGCTAATCTATTTCATACACAAGTTATCAAGATGGTAAATATACAGAAAGAACTGGATACACAAATGCGCATGAAGCAAACCCTATCAGTATAATACATTTGAGAGTCCTTTAAGACTGCAGCCAGCTCTGACAGCGGTATTAATCTTGACAAATTAACACTAGGCTTACTACAAACTTATCGAAGATATAGTCTAAGGTGTTTTAAAGCTGCTTCGGTCCAAGGTACAGATGGTTATGCTACAAACTAATGATTTGAATACCTTTTATTAATCCTAGATCACTAACCATGCGTATAAAAGATTACACATATCCCGCGCTTTTAGTGTTTCGGTGCGTTGACCCCTGGATAGTAGTACTATATTAAAAAGCATCGTTAATGTCCAGCGTGCACTTATTGCGAACGAACGCTAATTGGATTGGAATATATCGCGCATTTGTCGCGGCATTTGTAACTTTTATTTGGCCTTACAAAAAAGTCGCTTAAAGTAATATTTTGTAGGGCCTGCAAAAGAGTTATCTGAAAAAGCATAATAATGTAGTTTCTGCTTATCGGTGACATCTATGTTGTTTAATTATTCGATTACCATAAACATAAAGCTGCATGGTAAGGACGTTTTGTTTCGTAAATAAAGTTGATTAATTACATTTCGATGTTTTATCCGTCGTCAAATATACGAAAGGTTAATGGTAACGTTACTCGAGATTAAGGTTCGTGAGCTTGGTTTAAAAGGCGTAAAGCCTCCCAATTTAGTGGTGTTGAGAAGAAAGATAGGACTATAAGGCATTTTTACTAGATTTCATACACTCCACAATAAATTGCCCTTTTTACCATCTAACAATAAGACAAACTATTAAACGTCATCCATTTATGGTCGACATACCTCCAGTTCGCTCAAAGCGTTTTGCTTCTACATTCATCATCCGTACAGCGAAGTAGTGGAACTCATTGCCTGCGTCTTTGTTCCCCGTATAATCTGGGAGTCTTCAAGTCTCGAGTGAATAGGTATCTTCTAGGCAAGCATGTCACATCTTCAGCCGCATAATCACTTTCCATCAGTTGTGATAGTGGTCAAATGCTTGCCTATTCAACATAAAAAAAATTACTGGCAACCGTCTGTTTTTAGGTCGTGACTTCTAGCCTCTAGGAATTGAAAATTTCATCAGGACTCGCCCGAAAGTTGTTCAGTTCAACGATGTTGCAACCATGTATGCAAAATGTTTATATTTGATGTAGAGCTCCTATTGGAAAAGAAATCTTTTATTAGAAATTATAATAAAGACGCATCTAAAATATTTTCTAAAATTGAATTATTTGCAAAAAAGCCGCATCCGGCAGTAGTTTTTATAATGATGTTTTCTGCTCCATTACAAAAGTAACACAACGATTCATAAGAAAGAGGTTCTCAAGTCGACACAGTTTTTTTTTATCGTATCCTCCAGCGCTCCACATTCGTGGCAGGCTGGAGTCGGCTCCCCTCTCGTGATTTGCTGCAGGTACTTTCCGAAACATCCATGTCCGGAAAGCACCTGCACCAATCGGAAGGTAAGCGACATTCCACAAATGCGCACTAAGCGTTTTGCCTCATTCATTGTGCGAACCGCAAAGGAATGAAACTTCTTACCCGAGTCGGTGTTTCCTGACGAGTACATTATGGGAGTCTTCAAGTCACAAGTGAATAGGTATCTAGGCAAGCTTGCTCCATCGTCGACTACATCGTCGCTTACCATCAAATGAGATAGTGGCCAAAAGTTTGCCTATCTTGAATAAAAAAAAAAGCTAAGATAAAAGATAAAGATAAAAAGTTATTTATTCAGGAAAAACAGTGTTTGGTACATATTGATTAAAGATAAAATATTTATGTGAATAATAATTGCAATATTATGTACCTTTGTGATTCTCTGTCCCCAGCACTAGGTCTCCTAAGAGCCTGTATAGCTGGGTTACAGCAACCCTCTCCGGTTACATACTATAGCTTATTGTTAAGTATCCTTTACAGTAATTATTGTTGTTGTTCTTTAATCTACGTATACATAATAGTAATTTCAATATAGTGTTAGTAATTAATCTGTTGGTAAAAAATTTCTATATCTAAAGGTTCATTGCCATTTTTTTGTGTAGGTTATGGTGTGTAGCAGTGTAATAAAAAAAAAATAATAATAATCTTTGTACATATAAATAACTGTAAAGTGTCTTTGTATAATAATACTATATTCAGGTAATTTCCGTGAAACATGTATGATTGTAAGAGTGACAGGTGATTATTGTGTATGAAAGGGAGGGTTAGTGAGTATTTGTGCTATCAGTGATTGTGTGTGCGTATGTGTAGGTATGAAAGAGTGTTAGTGTGTAGTGTGTTTGTTTGTGTATGTGCTTGCATATTTTATGTCTTCGATTGTCTTATACGAAAATTTTACGTTTATTAGTCTCTAGTTTCTATTTACTTTGTCGTTGCAGTAGCTAATTTGTTTGTTTATTTTGTTGTTTAAATATTATCATTCTAATATATGTAGGTACTAAAATATATATATATTTTACTCCAAAGTCGCCAACATCTTTTCTGTGTCAATATAGTTTTGTTTTAGTAGAAAGTTAATCGTGAGTCTGTTACATTTATATCTGGTCATATTTATAATATCTATGTGTTTGCTTATGCGATTATACAGAGATGGTCCTAGGTTTCTGAGACATCTCCTTCCAAATTTGGTACGTGCAGTTGGTGCTTTAAAGATTATATCTTTCCTGCGCTTTTGTGAAACTTCGTGTCGTATTTGGTCTGTTACAAGCTGGTGCTGTCTACTTATTATAGATTTAATGAAAAGTTGTCTGACTGAAAGTACTCCGCATTCCTTGTACAGTACTGACGTGGAGTGTCGTCGAGGCTTAAATGTCATTACTTTTAGAAGTGCTCTTTGTGCCCTTTCTAGCTGTATTAGATATGATTGGTTGGCCACACCCCAAACTGAAATACAGTAAGACAATATTGATTGTGCTAAAGCGTAGTAAATGTTCACGAGACATTTGTATTCCATTATGTGACGTAGCTGCTTGAACACACACATAAGTTTTCTGACCCTCCCAGACAAACCTTTTATGTGGTCAGCCCAGTTCAGATTACGGTCCAGAATTACTCCTAAGTATCTGATAGCTGCAGTTTGACAGAGGCTAGTACATTGGCATGGTTGACTATCATTGCAGTTTGCTTGATGAATTTTAATATGAAGGGGTTGTTTAGGCTGAGTAGAATTATTGATTGTGAAACTCATAAATTTTGTTTTATTGACGTTTATTGTTAGTAGATTGTTTCTTAACCATTTCGAAATTATATTTAGGCCCTCGTTTGCTGCAGCTGTGCAAAACATGAAGATTAAGCCCAAAGATAGCCCTGTGGCTGTATAATACAGTAAAAGACCCTCCATAACTTATGGCGCTCTAGTTTGGTGGCCAAAAATTAAAAGCACATGTATCAATACACTACACAAGTTCCAAAGGCTGGCTTGTGTAGCAGTAACAGGATGCATGAAAACTGCTCCAACATCAGCCCTAGAAACTATTCTGGGACTACTTCTACTATAATTGTCTACTAGTATAATTGCTTCTACGAGATGGTCGCTTTCCGCTTTAAGTATTGCTTGAATTTAATATTTTATGCTTTAAACATGTAACTATAATACACGTTCTGTTTTAGGCTTAGAAATACTTTAAGAAGGCAGGTTACATGATTGTCTCGTAAATTTCTGTGCTTATGTACCTGCGAAAAAAGGGGTTTCGTTGTTGATTTACTTAAGCACAACCCCTTATTCTTATAATTGGATTTTTAAAAAAGTACAACTAAATCACTTGGTGTTCCCACGGAAGTTCTTCTCTCCTGGATCTGACTCTACATTTAATAATCCTCTTCCTTCCTGCTTCAACCTGTAAATATAGACTTTCTACTTCTGATTTTTGCTGATGTGCCTTATTGATTGCCAGTAGCTTTCTTGTTTGGATGTAATTTTTTTTGAGATCGCTGTTTTGTAATGTACATAGCTTATACCTAGGATTAACACATAGGCTACTTTTTAACTTGATATTAGCGGGCGAAGCCGCGGGGCACGGCTAGTATTATTAATATAAATATCATATTACTATGTTAGAATAAGTATATTATACTTCTAGTATAGATATAGTGTTTTGTGAAGCTGCTTCGGTCCAGAGCACAGGCGGTTATGGTATCATCATCATCATCATCATCATCTCAGCCACAAGAAGTCCACTGCTGGATATAGGCCTCCCCCAAAGATTTCCAAAAAGAACG
The DNA here is from genome assembly GCA_948107665.1 of Lomographa bimaculata. NCBI lineage: Eukaryota > Metazoa > Arthropoda > Insecta > Lepidoptera > Geometridae > Lomographa > Lomographa bimaculata. Next base: position 7,166,526 of record OX403610.1, on the reverse strand, counting down.
GTTGTTAGCGGCCTACATCCAGCGTCTTCCTGCGACCTTCATTATGTTGTCCGTCCACCTTGTGGGCGGTCTTCCGACACTGCGCTTGCCAGTCCGTGGCCTCCATTCGAGAACCTTTCGGCCCCATCGGCCATCAGTTCTGCGTACTATGTGCCCTGCCCATTGCCACTTCAACTTGCTAATCCACCGGGCTATGTCGGTGACTTTCGTTCGTCTACAGATCTCCTCATTCCTGATTCGATCTCGTAGAGAAATTCCGAGCATAGCCCTTTCCATAGCTCGTTGTGCAACTCTGAGCTTATTTATAAGGCCCACAGTAAGAGGCCACGTTTCGGTACCATATGTCATCACTGGTAACACACACTGATCAAAGACTTTCGTCTTGAGGCATTGAAGGATTTTGGAAGAAAAGACGTTGCGAAGAGTTTCCCGAACGCTGCCCAGCCGAGTTGAATTCGACGATTAACCTCTTTGTCGAAGTTGGACCTACCTAGTTGAACAGTTTGTCCTAGGTAGACGTACCTGTCAACAACTTCGAGCAATATGTTATGCAACAAACGAATTATGTAAATACCTTGAAAGGCTTCCCAATTTAGAGGTGTTGAAAAGAAAGATAGTGAGGACTGTTTTTACTAGATGTCATACACTCCACAATTAATTTTACTGGCATCCAGATATCTGTGTTAATACTTTTTTACGCATTTTTTTTTTACGCATTCACACTCACAGCCCCACACTAAGTTTAAAGACTTGTATCGTGGGTGCCGGAAACATTCACAACACACACACATTACACCCAGACCCAGAAACATAAATATCCCTTGGGAAGGAATTTGTGCTCCTGCCGGGAATCGAACCCAGGACCCACGGCGCAGAGGGCGGACACCTGTCCACTGTGCCAACTGGGTCGTCAGCTTACTTATGGCTCCACTAGTGTTAGTACTTTTAGTGTGGGGCTGTGAGTGTGAAGCGTTTATGTTTATGCTTTATTTACCCGGGCGACGCCGGCCGGGTCAGCTAGTTTAGTTTATGTACACATAATGTTGTCGGAATATAATGCTCGTACCACGAAAGAGGACATCATGTCAAAAGTAACTTAAAACCAAAATAAGTTTAACTTTTATTATTTGTTTCGTCTTTTTACTATTATTATGTATTTTAAATATTGTGTTCTGTTAATTATGAGATAAATGTTTACAGATATCTTTTGCCTGCCTTTTATCTATGTTAATATAATTCCTGTATAAGTTTTTAAGAGTGCTTTAAAAACAAATAATGAAACATTTGCCTCCGAGTTTCATGCCAGGTTCTTCTTGAGATGGCTGTAATTTTTCGAATCTGGCAGTAGAGTCATTAACTTTCATGAGTGCCTCTTTGGGCCCACGTAATTAAATGATTGAAATTAAAATTGAGATTTGAAAACAAATATTTCAATGAGATGGCATTATTTATTATCAAGCAAGAAAATGTTTATAATTAAAGATTGTGATCCATTTTATGATTCAATTGTAGAACAACATTCTGATGTGTGCAGTTTGGCGCCTACTTTCAATAAACTGTTTAATTAGTTTATTCGGTTGGTGATGTCCAATACCTGGATCGTCTTGATGGCCTAGGCTGAAACATGAATGTAAATTTTTCCTTTTACAAAGTCGTTCTGTTTTTATACTTAGAAATACTTGAAAAAAGCAGGTTACATGTTTGTCTCGTATATTTCTGTGCTTATGTTCCTGCGAGAAGGGGGTTTCGTTGTTTAGTAGATTTAAAAAAAGTACAACTAAATCTTTTGGTGTTTCCACGAAGGTTCTTCTCTCCTGGTTCTGACTGCCAGCAATGTGGTAGAGTATTGGTACTTGAGCACGTATATTTTGTAAGTTTTACTATTTCCATTGGTTGCTGAGGTATTTCTTATTTTCCCAGAGAGATTCAGAGGAGTAAAGAAGAGACTTAAGTGGAGAGTTTTCATTAACTCTTTGTTGAGTAATACTAAAATTGCCATATCATATACATAGTGATAATTATATATTTACACTTCTTAGAATGTTTACCCGGTGCTGACACCAGGCATAACACACAGGAGGAATTATCTCAATTGTTAACAACAGTGTTTAGAACTTACTGCATGTTGATGTCTACCCGGAGCAACAGTTTCATCGGTTTCTGCCGCATGGGGAGTTGCGGATATTGTTACAGTCATCTGTGCATATGTTTACTTTGTAATTATATGAGATTATATAAATTATATTATAAGATTTCCAAAAAATATTATTTTCGAGGAAAAGCAAAACAAATATTAAATAAAAATTTGGTTTACCGGAACCTAGCGTGAGGGGTAGTGAAAAGGAGCTCATTTTGGACCATCATTTTACTTGAGCTTGTAACGAAACAACATCTAAGGGACTTCATATACAAAGCGAACCAGGTGAGCACCCGCCGCGCGCCCTGCACTCGTATCTTGTACGCGCGCCTCGGCCGCTGTTGCTGTCACTGTATAAATAAGCGCGCCCTATGCGCTTAGTATATTTTTTTTACACTAGAGCCTATACAAAAACGTAGGCAGCGTGACGCGCACACGTCGCTTAGCCGCGCGCCCGCAACGCCAAGTATATTTCGTTTGGTAGTCGCCTTGTTTATATCAAGTACCGTACAATTTTAAAAATATGTCTACCAAGCCCAGTCGCGGTCAGCTCCCAAAGCCAACCATTTTTAGGGGTCAGATCGAGTCGTTCATTTGACCTCATCGAGTTACAAGATGAAACCAAGTTCTCGTTGTAGTTAAAATGTCCCATTGTATTGTACGGCAGTTCAAAATACTTGAACTGCCCGTTGGCTAAGTTGGATGCGTATTCGCCTTCTAAACAAGTGTATCGGGTTCGTTCCCGGTTCCCCCAAGAAACACAAATTTTCTCTCCAAGGAAAATTTGTGTTTCCGGTCATGGTCGTGATTGTGTGTGTGATGTGAATGTCTTCGGCAACCACGACAGTCATGTCATCGAATGTAGTGAGGTGCTGTAGGCGTGGGAAGCGATTATGTATATGTGTGATGTATGGTATGACGGCACAAAATATCTCGTCTAGGTAACAAGTGATCACAATGTAGATAGAAACTAGTAGTAGAGCCAGTAAATTTCATATGTCAGTGACTTTTTGGGGCCCATTTGTAGAAACGAATTTGAATTTAAATTTAATGTGTTTTGGATATCTTGACCTAGCTGTAGTCTTGAGTAGCTTACCACCATCAAGTTGAAAGTCTGCCGCCAAGCCAAATACGGTGTTCCGGCAGTTATCCTTGAGAGCCTGCGTATTTCAGGTCCAGTGTGTTTACCAGCTTCGATCACATCGTCACTTACCATCAGGTGAGATAGTGGTCAAACACTAGCCTGTATCAAATAAAAAAAAAAAAAAAAAAAAACCTCGGCGTGGCAGTTTATTTGGTCCGACTATATAAACCATAACAATAAGTAAAATTTGCAGCATCATTTTCTAAAGTACTTATATGAATAAAATAGTTAGAATACTAACTATGCTTTACATACTACTTAGTGACAAAAAAAGGTTCTTACTACTTGTAGGGCCCTGGCCGTACCATTCGAATCTCCCGCCAAAATAAGTGTCGCGCCAATCGCGATGCCGCGCGCCCTCTAACATCTCCCCGTGAAAACGTCTGAGAGGGGGAAAAAGTAGACGCGCGCGCGCACAAGTTCACAAATAGAATTTAATATAAAATCCCTCGCTATACGGTCAAAAAACATAATTACTGGACATTCAAGACCTAGTGTGGTGTCGACATCACCAGGGACTGATTACAGGCAGATCCAGGCAGCAAAATCTGTCTGTTCGATCCGCGGTGGTGTGAACTTTGGTTCACACCGCCTTCTTACATTTTTGGGGGAAAAGTATAATTTTCTGGGTTATAGTTCATTGTCACCCAGCGCAATATGTGCACGATCGCATACTACTTATTTCTTATGAATATATTTAAAAATCTAACTTACCACACATAAAATAGTTAAAACAATCTGCCAAAATAGATTTGGTAAAAACATTTTAAATTACTTTAGCGTTCAACGTAGAGACTGAAAACCAAGTGTGTATATGGCAATAATAATGAACACAAGGTCCTTATATATAAAAAAAACATGTACTTGAAGCTCATGTTCTAAACACGGAAATTTAGCATGCTTCATCCATGATTAAATATAATAATAAACATAATTATACCGGTCATTATAAATAATATTAGCAGCATCCAGCATCCATACAAGACCAAGCCGTTATGACACGACAACATCAACGTGACATATTGAAAGAACCAGTGGATGGAAAATGTCGCCTTTGTGCATACAAAGATGAGACTACACAGCACATAATATCAGGATGCGAAAAATTAGCGGGCACATATTATGTTAAAAGGCATAATAACCTAGTCCAGTACGTCCACTGGTGTCTAGCCAAAAAACACAACATAGAAGTTAATAAACTCTGGTGGAAAGAAACGCTTACTCAGCCACAAATAGAAAACGATTTCGCAAAAATTTTATGGGAAATACCCTTCCAAACTGATGTCACTGTAACGCACAATAGACCGGACTTAATATACGTTGACAAAAGTAACAATAAAACATACCTCATAGACATTACTGTTCCATCAGACTACAACATCGGAGCTAAAGAAATTGAAAAACTCAGCAAATACCACCTTTTGAAGAACGAAGTCAGCCGTTTGTGGAATACACAGACGGCTGTCATCCCAATAGTGATAGGAGCAACAGGAACAGTAGCTAAAAGTTTAAAGAAGTAGATAGACAAATTAGACACCCACATTGACATCAGCATCCTTCAGAAGCAAGCAGCCATACATACATCTATCATTCTCACCAAAGTGCTTGGAGATACTGTTTTTGTAAACACCACACAAAACCCACTCACACAAAACATGCAGCAATCGACAGTCTCACATCAGGCACCAAGCACAACAGGCTTACCCATCACAACCACTGAATCTACCACACAAATGTCATTTGAAAATTGCGTCACAGTAAATTTGGTTACGGCCAAAACAAAAGTTGCACCTACAGAGAAAAAATGACAATTCCTCGATTGGAGTTATCAGGAGCAACGTTAGCAGCTAAGTTGTTGTGTGAAGTCTCTGAAGTAATGGGGATCCCTCGGGAAGATACTTACGCCTGGACAGACTTCACAGTACATTACTACTACTGGATGAAAGGACCGGCATGTCGATGGACTACATTTGTAAGCAACCGAGTCTCAGAGATTCTGACAATAATTGGTTATGAGCAATGGGGTCATGTCACTACACACAATAATCCAGCGGACTGTGCGTCACGCGGCTTGAGTCCAGCTGATCTCGAAGAACACACGCTGTGGTGGCACGGACCTAGTTGGCTGATGGAGATACCTGTAACAAAAAATAACACAGGATTAGTACACATGAAGAGGAGAACATCGAATCTTTATGCACTTACCAAAATCAACTTGAAGAACGGCCATGGGAATAATTTTCTTCACTTGTCAGAATGATGAAAGTTTTGTCCTACTGCAGAAGAATTTTTGATTTGAAGTTACCTAGATCAGAAAGAGAAGACATACACAAGAAATTTATCACAAACAAAGAAATGAAACAAACATTGAAGAAATGCATTTTGCAATTTCAAGCGCAAGAATTTGAAGACGAAATACAGAATTTAAAGACTCAAGGTTTTGTACTAAAGAAGAGTGGTCTTCAATCTCTGTGTCCCATCTTGGATAAAGACGGGGTATTACAAGTCGGCAGATGAATAGAGCTATCTGAAGCGAGTTATGACAAACGTCACCCTATAATTTTACCCAGTAAGAATCATCTTAATGGACTAATTATAGCAGATGCTCATCTCAAAACTATGCATGGATGACCACAACTCATGTTGAACCACCTCAGAAGCCAATATTGGATCATTCGAGTTTGTGAATTGGTAAAGAAGCACTATAGAGAGGGTGTCACTTGTATACGCCAAGCAAGAACCAACAAAACTCCATGGATCCAGCGAAATCCAGCTCTCCAAATCCAGCGGCCAAGCTTAAGCCTAGCAAGCCGTTCAAATCCAGTGGTGTTGATTACGCATGTCCCATCAATATTCGCTTTTCTCCAGGCCGTGGAGCGAAATCCTACAAACTTGTATTTTCAAAATAGGTCCAACTACACGTCCACCACGTTTCAAACCCTCTACCAAACAGTCTGTTATACATAAAATACAATACAACTATGGGAGAGAGAAATACGTTTGGCGCACAAACTGAAATGTTTGCTTATAATTGATAAAAAATGGTTCTAAAATTGCTTCAGACAGATGTATGAAGGAAAATAAAGGGTACCTATTAACAATTTCAATTTTAAACGTTAAGGTGATGGAATTTGTCATAAACATACACGTTTCCACACTAAGTTCGATAACTTGTGCCGGAAACGTTCACAGCACACATACAGTCACAACCAGCGCCAGAATCTCAAATTTTCCTTGGGAAGTAAGCTTGTGTACCTACCGGGAATCGAACCAGATAGCCCTGCTTAGAAGGCGAACACTCACCCAACTCAGCCACGAGCAGTTCAATCCACGCCGTGAAATAAATTTTTACACAATATATTTTGATTTCATAGCTAGTTTGTAACTATTTTATCTACAAAATCAATTGTGATTCGTCATAGTGAATATACAATAACATTATTATTGCTTCTGTATACATATAAAATTATGTATGGTCAACCATACATAATTTTAAAACCTATTTATAATATCATATCACAATATTTTATCTTTAATATCATATAAAAAACTAATATTTTATACATAATAACGAGGTAAGTGCAGGGGGCCGCTGAATGTGATCCATAATTTGGGCTCGCTTCGCTTATCCCAATTCTTAATTACATTTCAATTTCTTGTTCGTTTTATAAATAGATCTTAACAAAATTGTTTCGAAAATCCAGAATTCAAAATACCTATTGTTTTTAAATATTTCTTCCCTCAAAAATCATGAATGGCTAACACAACTTCACCGCGTTGCGTCTTCACTTTCATTTTTATTTTGATAAAATGCGTTCATATTGTTATGTTGACAATGAAACCTTATAGAAATTCAATATATTGCGCTCAATTCGCTCGCAAAATGTATGTCAATTATTCTTATATTCTTTATTGTACACACATTTATAAACAACTAGCTTTTGCCCGCGGCTTCGCTCGTGTTAAGAAGTATTATTTTAAAATTGACAAAGTTTCATACAAACTTTCACCCCCTATTTTATCCCCTTGGGGGTAGATTTAATCAAAATCCTTTCTTAGCGGATGCCTACGTCATAACATCTACCTGCATGCCAAATTTCAGCCCGATCCGTCCAGTGGTTTGGGCTGTGCGTTGATAGATCACTATGTCAGTCAGTCAGTCACCTTTGAGTTATATATATTTAGAGATTTTACAATAAGTACATAACAAAAGATGTACAAAGGCGAGCTTAACCCTTCACAGAGTTTTCTTCCAGCAAACCCTTTAAGTAGGATATAATTTATAGGAGCGAGCAGGTTGTTGTGTACATAGAAATTGATAACAATACAAGTTACTAATAATATGTCACAAAGTTTTTTTTTTTCTGACTAAGTCAGATTATTTTTCAAATAAATCGTTACTAAAATTCATTATGTATTCTAACAGAAGGCTGAGAGCAATACAGAAACAATAAAAAAAAAAGACGTGTGTCACTCGGGGACTGCCGCGGTAAAGCTATTGCATGGCATTTTTTATCAACTTATGCAATTATAATTATTTATTTATTTTATTTATGCAGTATTTTTTCCTGCCACCTAGAGGCGAGTTGCTGAACTAAAGAGACAAGCGTGATATTTCAAAAAAGTCATTATGTAGCCTGTAACTTATTTGAAACCTACAATTGAGATATGGCAGCGCTTCCGCTGTGACTTAGGTGCTAATTTGACTCTCCTGCATAGTACCTGCCTTGTAGATGACGTCAATTCCGGGTGGCGCCACTGTGCAGCTAACGTCAGAGCGCTAGGCTCGATCGTTTCTTCAGTTGGCGTTGGTTTTTCGTTGCGACTGGTTGGGTGCATAACGACATACGTCGTTCGTAATAATTTTGAATTTTATTGGTTTAAATAAATAAATCGCAACTCAAAACAGTAAGTAATTTCTATTAATGGAATATTTCTTAAATTTTGCTAATATTTTACCAAAATGCGTCTATATTACAGCTCCGAATTGGAAATGAGTAATGATAACGCAGAAAACAACGATGGCTTTCCTGCAGCGGGAAAGAGTGGAGTGCGGAGGATCAACTTTAAGCGGCCGCGGCGTTTGTATAGCAGCAGCGATGATGATGGCGACGATGAGGACTCCCACGTGCTACCTCCATCAAAGCGACCATGTGGAGAAAATGATATTTCGGATCAGAGGTTGGATTATCTCCAAAAGCAGGTTAGCGAACTTAAATACCTAATAACAAGAAACTTCAGGGAGGTTCCCGTGTCGTCCTCTAGAGAAGTAGATTCGATGAACGACGCCGCCTTCGACGATGGAAAGGATGAGTTTTCGATCGTATCTACTCTGGTTAGGCCGAGCGATGGTTTTCAGTGGGATGATGATACGGTTGCTTCTGAATCTATAACGCGGACTTCAGACAATAAGATTAATTATCTACGCAAAGTTCAGCACCTCGACAGTAGCCAGTGGAACAGTGTCCGTTATACAGACGTTCAAAAGAAGTACCTATCCGCTCCTGGTTTCACTAATTTAACCTTAAACGATGAAATTCTTGCTTTTGAATCCAATGGCAACTTGCGTTCCTTAGATCAGACTTTTGGGGCAATGACAAACATGCTTGTGGCTCAAAAAGAAGCATTGCAAACGGCTTTAAAGGACTTACTCGAGTGGAGTGATAATAGCAATACGAATTTAACACATGCTTCGCTCTCTTCTAAAGTGCGTGATTTGTTTTCGAACACATGTCCTTACATGGGCATTTCTAAAGATATTTTACAGATTGTTTGCGGCAGGCGTGCAAGTGTGATTGAGCTTCGAAGAGACAACGCCTTATCAGCCGTTAAAGACAAATACAATAAGACGATATTACGAAGAATACCTCCCAGTGCCGAATATCTATTTCAGCCTAAAGAATTTACCGATACTGTGGCTAAATTAGGAGGAGGCACGAGAATTTTCCGCAAACCGAATCTGCCTGCCGAAGGTAGTCAGGTGACGCGAGGCAAAAACCGGCCGTATTTGCCTGCTGAGGGCAAACAGGCTGTATTGAGGCGGTTTACTGACCCTTCAATATCCTTTCGCGGACATAATCAAAACCAATCCCAGCAAGCACCAGCTTCTGGCAAAGGCAAATCCCTTGCTGGCAAGAGAAACAATTACGCCGCAAAGGGCAAGTCACTTCAGAGGCCAAGAGACGAGTACCGAGATCACAGGAAACAATGACTATGCCGTGTTCAAAGCCGGCCAATTACTTTTATACCAAAGCAACTGGCAATCCATGGGAGCTCCGCCTCACATATTGAAAATAATACAGGGATATCGAATACCTTTCGTAGAAAAGCCCCCATTACGGCTAATATACAAAAACCAATCTCATGTACATGCAACACCTGTTTCACACATGGAAATAAGCCAGATGTTGAAAGACTCTGTAATCGAAAGAGCTCCGCCAAATGCGGGTTTTATATCAAGTTTGTTTCCAGTAAAGAAAGCAGATGGCTCCCTAAGACCTGTGCTAAACCTCAAAGCCCTAAACGAATACCTAAAACCAAAGAAGTTTCGGCTAATAAACATGCAAAAGGTGCCACATTTCCTTCAGACAGGGGATTTCATGATGAAAATCGATATACACCAAGCATACTTTCACGTGCCAGTCGTGCAAACGCATCGTCGCTTTCTCAGGTTCATTTTCAACGACATAACATACCAAATGACCTGCCTTCCCTTCGGTCTCGCAAGTGCCCCAAGAACGTTCGCCACTTTGTCCAATTGGATGGCTCAAAAACTCAGAGAGCAAGGCATGAGGGTATTGGTTTACCTGGACGACTATCTACTTGTAAATCAATGTCCTCAAACCCTGAAAGAGCACATGAAGAAGGCCACCAACTTCATGACAAGCCTTGGATGGATAATAAACAAAAAGAAGTCGTCTACAGTACCAAGTCAAGAAATAGAGTTTCTGGGGATTATTTGGAACACTCATTCAAACAAAAAGAGTCTACCACAGAAAAAAATAAACTCGCTGCTGGCCCGCTTAGATCAGGCTCAACGATCAAAGACCCTATCTCTTCTAGAGTTACAAAAACTGATAGGTACTCTTCAGTTTTCCTCGTTTGTGGTAAACCACGGAATGCTACACTACCGAGATCTGCAATCATGCCTACATCGGGCTATGAAAACGTCTATACCAGTTCCAGTGACACAGCCCGCCAAGGACGATATACACTGGTGGCTACAAAACTCGCACACAAAAAGCGAAATTTGGAAAGCCCCAGTGTCCTACCACGTGGTTACCGACGCGTCAGCTATCGGCTGGGGAGCTTACGTCAACGGCCAGCACATGCAAGGGTCTTGGTTAAACGAAGAAGTTCATTACCACTCGAACGTAAAAGAATTGCTGGTAATTTACAAAGTACTTTCCCAAAGCAGTGTTGCTCAAGAATGTCAAAACAAGTCTGCCCCCTTAGCCATAAACCACACGTACAATTCTATTCGAAAATTCGAATAGAGAGATTGCTCTATTCTCTCGGTAGAATAGAGAAAAAAGATCGGTAGCCATAAGCCACATTTACGCTAACGCCTATTCTACTTTCTAAGTTGTAAAAAGTTGGAACTTTGTCTATGGTAGCGCATGGAAACGTCAAATTCATCAAATGAGTAGGAATGCCTAGGCTAAATAAATATAGGTGCTAATTCTGTTGAGCACCGAACTAACCTAAACTTAACTAAAAATAAACCGAACTAACCTAAACTAAACTAATTTTAAGCACCGAACTAACCTAAACTAAACTAAAAATGAACTAATTTTAGTCAAAGAATACCTAAACGCTATTCTTTCAAGTATAAGATCACATTAAAAATAATCCAGATCCTTTTCATGCAGACTAATTTGAGTTAATTTTTTTTATTTTTGGTCTTAATTTGACGTGAAACATGTACATCAGAATAAGAATTTGGTCATTTTCACTAAATAGAGTAACTAAACTAACTTAGTCCTGTCAAACTTAATTTTAGTCTAATCTTGCATTTTCTGAATAGGTTTTGGACTAAAGCAGGACTAAAACTAATTTAGTCTAATTCTGGACAACAGAATCGGCACCATACACTCGATTTGACTCGATTAATTTCATGGCCATGGAAACAGAGCCCTTCTACGAGTCATTAACAAATGGAAATAGTGTTGAAAACAAGTCAATGAACAACAGAAAATTCAAATAATCCGACTGCGAATTTTTTACATGTTTTTTATGTGTTATGTAATTTTATGGAATCCCGTTTTAATATCCCGTTTTAATATTTTGGTATCCAACTTGATTGGTTTGGTTATTTTTTTTATTAAAGTATTACTATTTTGTATCAATAATCCATTTGTGGACACATGGGTTTTAGGACGAATATATATGGGTATTTCTCATGAAATTGCGAAATTTGAGATATCATTGAAGATTTTTTTTTTTGATAAACTTAGATTTTTTTGCAGATATCAAAAATATTTTTTTAGGAGATCTATGAAGAAGTATTGGTCTTCCATATTTTTAGTATATTATCTATAAAAAATAAGGTATTAAAAAATTAATAAATGAGGAAATCTTTAATAGAGTGAGAGAATGATTGATTATTATATTATAATAAAAAACATGAAAAAAATATAGGAAATTATGTAATTTTAATTGAATTAAACTATGAAATATCATATTCTAAAGAAAAAACTCAACTTTTGTACTTAGTCAATACAAATATATTATATAAACACGGAAAATAAAAATAAACACTATTATAGAGGTAACAGTTAATGTAAATTTTTTTTTCTGCATCACTCAAATTCTTTGGTCGTGTCATTTTACCTGTTTGAAATTAAATACCATTTTGCAAAAAATCAATAAAAATCTAAAATAACTGTAGAATACTGTATAAATCATTCTCTCACTCCTAAATGCAGTGAGGGAATGACTGTGAGGGAATGACGAATTTTAACTAAAGCTACAAAACACCGGCACATAATCTCAAATTGCTTGCTACATTTCGAATATAGATTTTACTCCCAAAAACGCATAAAATGAACAAATAATATACATATACACTAAAATGCTTAATGCATACATGTAACGTGAGGATGATAATGATCGCAATAAATGTCACTCCTAAATTTTTTTTACATATCATGTTTTTGCACAAACTCACCTACGGTTGAGAAGAAATCGCCGGTTTGAATCATTTGAGAGTGTTGCCAGGTACTAAAAATTTTAGGTTGTGTTCCTAAATATCGTTCGATACGTTTAGAAATCGAAAATTCGTGAATGATTTTTTTTTCGGGACATTTAAAATCGAGATATCGTTTTTATAAATTCGTCGTTGTGAGATAGAAGCTTTTATAGACAATAACAAACATATTTCTAATATATTAGCATTTTTTTTTATTAAGAAGATTGATATATTTGAGATGATTTCTAACAATAGTGGTGTAGACAGCGAACATTGAAATCAAAAAAGACTTACCTATTTAGTTAATGCATATGACTCGGCACTAATGACCCGGGAATCAAATTTCGAAATTTGATAAGAAATACCCATGTAACGATATCTTAATTGTCGAAATCCATCCAAAGATATGAGGGGTTAAAAAGTTGCTAAAAACATCACGTGATTTAAGGACGACCCCAAAGCCGTTATTGTTATAGTTAGTCCCCTGAATAAAATATATAACAATTTATTGCCATTTTTGTCGCTTATTTTAGTTGCCTTATTTTAATTGCCATTTTTGGCTTAGGGCAACCGTTTCATGTTATTTGAGAATTCAAGTGATATTAATGGTTTAGAAGCTAAATGCCTTTAACAGACGGATGGACGGGCAATGTACTGAATCACCAAATTAACTTTATAGACCTCGCTTCGCTCGATGAACAAGACAGTGTAAATTGAAGTCATTAGCTTGTTTGGTTTAGATGCTAAATGCCAATGGACAGATGGACAAAACGCCGAGTACCTGAATAAACTTAAACACTTTTCTGCGCTCGGTAAATTACCTATAGTAATGTAATAACATAACATAATAATGAAAAATGAAAAACAGATATTTTTGTATAATCGATATGACGTATAGTGAAAAAAAAATCGATTGAGAACTCGATGATTGAAATTGACATAAGTAAACAAAAAATACGGCGGAATTATTGTACTCTCTGTGGTCTGCGATTGTTTTCTAAAAATCTATTAATTTGTTTCCTTTATTTCAAGATGTAGGCAAACTTATAAGAATCATCATGAATCATGTTAGACAGAAGACGCAAGCAGGGAACCTGTGATTCTATCCCTAGGGCAGATAATTAAAGATCTATTCGAAAAACTATCGTCGACTGTGCATGTACAAATCTATGAATTGTCTTGTTCAAGTGAAGGATAAAAAAGCCCATGCATCGAACACAAATGTAACTAATCAAGCGTTCCAAACAGAAATATAAGGAAAACAATCGCGAAGTCAGAAGTGCTCATTTTTACCAAGAGGATAACATAGAAGTTACCATATGCCGTACTGTCAATTAATGTATTAATAATAACTGCGGCTTTGTATCACCTTTCATCAGGAAATGTGCTGTCACAAAATACGCTACAGGAAAACTTATTAGAATCTGGAGTATAAATAAATAGCCATATGTATAAGACTGGTGCCACTGATGTCGTGGCTGCCTGCGGGAGAATGAAACTGGAAAACGTGATGTTGCACTGTGAGGCCACAAAAAAAATATGATCCAAAATTGGGATAAGTACATGAACATTCCAACGCAACAGAGTCGACATCATGCAGACTTACATTACCACTGGAACAATTGAGCCAGCACTCCGATATATGAAGGAGTTGGGGTGGCTGGCAGGGGGAAATGCACATTACACCCACCAGCGAGACATCAGTGCAGGCCTTATCACCACCAGTTAGAATTTGAATGACATGGAAAATCATTGGAATATAACCAATCTATTAAGTGTTCATTTCAACTGAGAAACTACAATCTGTCAATAAATAATAAGGGCCTACATGTGCTGCAATGGCTTTTCTCCCTTGATGTCCTACTTTAAATGTAATTATATAATCATAATATTACTTATTATTAGTGATAAATTGTATTAAGTAAATATAATTTTAAAAAGGTTTGATTAAATATAATAAAACTACAAGAACTTTTAATTATTTTTATTACCTTATCTTTAGGGCATAAAGCTGTCACATGTTAGAGTGGTTACACAGTTAAATAAGTATTAATCTCCGGTACCCAAATTCTACTTATAGGAAGCTAAATTATGCATGAGTGTTTAGGTTATTTTTATTGAGTACTATATATTTAATTGATTCCACAAAATCATTTACACTCAGCCCGACACTAAGACAAGTGAAGTAAAATGTGAAAAAGTTATTGTATTATTAACAAACATGCAGTACATTTTAATAAATATAGGTGTTATGTGATCTGCCTTTGTGATTCTCTGTGACCAGCGCTAGGTCTGCTAAGTGCCTGTATAGCTGGATTATAGAGACACTCGCCAGTAACAATTTGTGTAATTTATAGTATTAAATAAAACCACAAGAATTTTATTTTATTTTTATTAAATTACATACTGGAAAATAACATAAGTAAGTCATAGATTGTAAGGTGAAATTTCATTTGTGAAACCTGAAACAGAAGACATTATTGTGAAACATTATAAATGATTGACATGATATTCTATCATTAAGATGGTTTATAGAACACTTAATGGTGTATTATAGGAGGATGTTCAGAACACACATACACACACCTGTCTCTTAGTAAAAGGTAACTCTGAATCTACTGGTCCTGTTGAGAATCGAGCCCTGGGATCCGACTTGCTAAGAGGACATCATACTTTTTAGAATCATATCTCCACATCATCATAATTTAAGGTGATCATTATAGGAGTGAATGGTAAGAAATGAAATAGAAATCAACGAATTAGTCAACCGGACTAATAGCCCAATTATTACAAAAAGGATTTTGAGTCTGAACTTATTAGATACTGTTGTATATATATATATATATATATATATATATAAATTCATTTATTACATACATACATACTACTTGATTTAATTATGAACTAGCTATTTTACAAGCTTTTATTTAGTTTCACCTGTCCCGATGTTTGTCAGCAAATCTTGCAAATTAAATTTGATCCACTTCCTGGTTACTGATTGACCTGAAATTTTGCATACATGTGTAAATCGCGTGACAATGCAATATAATGATGACATGGTGCTGATTTAATGATGGAGCTAGGAGGTGGCCAAAGGAACTTCACAATGAAACGACACAACCTCATCGAGTTTGGGCTTACTTGAATCGTCTTGACGAGTAGTTTGTCTTTCAGTGGTAACCAAGGTCTGATGATGGAGCTGGAAGATGGCCATAGGAACTTCTGAACTAAACAAGATAAACCTATCGAGTATGGGCTTGTTGGATTCATCTTGACAAATTCTCTGATTATATACCGTTTTAATATTTTTTTATTTTAAGGAGCTTGAAATAAAAAAAACTTTCATAAGTATTATACTTGTTTTTAATATATTGATAACCCATTGTTTCAATATAGCATACACTAAACTACTTAAATTGAACAAATATGTTTTATGCAATTTGTATTTCTTTAATGACATTTAATTGCTTGTTATAAATAAAAACTCCTCTATGGATAGTCATATTGAAATATTTTAACAAATTAACTTAGTACTCACCTTGTACTCTATCTGTTTTATTTAATGTGTAGGTATATAACTTGTTTGATGTCTGGACGAGCATATTAATTCTTGAAATGATAGGCTTCTAGAATCTTGCACAGCATCTGGGTACAAAGATACAAACATCAATTTATAGGTAAGAAGTATGTTAATTCATTTTCTTACTTGGGTAGGCAATAAGGGTGGGTGTTACTTATACTAAATGTAAAGAGTTTGTACTCTTACCTTTGATTTTATAAAATCCATTTTTTGGGTTCTACACTGCGTTTTCACATCATTAAAAACCTTTGAAAGAAAGGTTCATAGCCGTTTACCGTCATTAATACTGTATTTTCGCCTGTGTACACATTTAATATTATAATTGTATGACACTTCCCGTACGTTCGAAAACAGCTGACCAAAACAGACGCCATTTTTATTGTCGTCTTTCGTGAACGCCTGTCAAATAGTGGTTTATGGCTACCGTTTTTAGATATTTGTATGGGAATTTTTCGTATTCGTTAAACTTTTACGAAAAGTTTCGTTTTTTCGACACGCTATCTTGGTTTATGGCTAGCACTTAGCTATTCTATCAAACTTTACGCTTGAAATGTCATTTTCATACATTTCTAGCGTTTCTCCGAGCGTTGTCGAAAGTAGAATTGGTTTATGGCTACGGCCCCAGTTATGATACAGAGCGACAACAAAACGGCACTAGCATACTTACGCAGACAGGGTGGTACAAAATCAAAAGGGCTACTGGAGCTGACAAGACTGATTTATCGTATAATAGAGCCGTACAACATAAGCCTAGTGACGAGTTACCTCCCTGGTCCCTTGAACGGTGTAGCGGACGGATTGTCCAGACAAAAGAAGCTAGCGGAATGGCACTTGAAACCTCAAGCCTGCCAGCTAATATTCAACAAGTGGGGGACGCCTCAGGTAGATCTGATGGCATCCAATCAAGCGCATGTTGTTCCGAGGTACGTAACACTCGACCTACGAGATCAACAAGCAATTTACCACGACACATTCAGTCGAATCTGGAGATACCAGTTGGCTTGGGTATTCCCACCACCTTGCCTAATGTACAAAGTCCTAGCATGGCTGAATCAAGCTCAAGGTCTATACATAGTGATATGCCCGAGATGGAAGAACGTCTTTTGGAGGGCCGACTTGAAGAAACGAGCATTAGGCCCACCATTCACTATCAGGGATCTGAAGTCGGTACTAATAGACACGAGGACCAATCATCCCCCTCCACAAGTAGAAGACCTGGTATTGGAGGCATGGAAATGTCGGGGTGGGATGACCTCTTAAGAAACTGGTCTACTCCCGAGATCGACGTTATCAAATCTAGTTGGAGACCTAGTACCCTTAAGACATATAAACAGGCTTGGACGCGTTGGCTTTCATGGTGCAGGAGTGCAGGGATAGATAATAAAAATCCTGGAGGCCAAGGTTTGGCCAAATATCTCATTTATTTACATTGTATTGAAGGTCTGAGTTACAAAACAATACTAGTACATAAATCCGTTGTGTCATCGTTCTGTCAACCAGATTTAGAAATAAAACTCAGTGCCCACATATTGGTACGACAGGCTTTAAAAGGTATTGCCAATAAATCGGCTTACAAAGATAAAGTCAAGCCTCCTGTATGGAATCCACAAATAGTTGTTACATGGTTATTGCATAATGAACCTAACGTTAACAGCTTGTTCGATGTATCTCGACGTTGTGCTATCTTGCTCTTGTTGGCCTCTGGCAGAAGGATACACGATCTGACCCTCCTCTCTGTAAAAGAAGACAAGTGCATTTTCAATAAGGACTCTGTTACCTTTTGGCCATTGTATGGATCAAAGACGGACACCATCACGCATAAGCAGTCTGGTTGGTTATTGTCATCCGGATGTAATAAGAATATTGACCCAGTTTTTTGGATCAAAAAGCTTATAGATATTTCTCGGTCACGGCGTCTTAAAGCAAACGATATACAAACTTTATTTATAACTACAAGAGGAGAACCAAAGTCGGCCAGTCGTACAGTTATTGGTGGATGGATTAAGACTTTCCTTATGGACGCGGGAATTCAAGACTCACCTGGTTCAGTAAGGTCTGCTGTGGCATCGTTAAACTGGGTGAGTGATAAGCCAATAGAGGACATATTAGCCCGTGGAAACTGGACCACTCCTAATACATTAGTTCGCTTTTATCGGCGGCCAATCGGAACATCTCAAGTAGCGGGCGTTCCATCCCTTGCTGACAATTTCACACCTGTGTAATTATACCTGTAAATAAATGTATGATTAAGTTTTGCTTGCCTTAAAAGATTGTGTTACGAAGTGCATATTTATGATTATTTTTTGTCTACCTTAAAATATTTCATGATGAAGTGCAAATTATTATTTATATGCTTAAACGTTTTGCTTGTATACTTACCTTCGTTTTTATAATAAATATTGTGTGGTTGAATGATGCTTTTTCTTTAATTAATCACAGTTGGCATTTCTACGACTTGTAGTGGCGCCACCATGCGAGAATAAACAAATCTCAATTGTAGGTTTCAAATAAGTTACAGGCTACATAATATAAGAATTTTTCCTGAAATAAAAAATTGCTTATTATGTACCTAACTTATTTGAAACCTAGGTCAGTGCTGCATGGTAATTGAGCCTAACTGAAGAAACGATCGAGCCTAGCGCTCTGACGTTAGCTGCACAGTGGCGCCACCCGGAATTGACGTCATCTACAAGGCAGGTACTATGCAGGAGAGTCAAATTAGCACCTAAGTCACAGCGGAAGCGCTGCCATATCTCAATTGTAGGTTTCAAATAAGTTAGGTACATAATAAGCAATTTTTTATTTCAGGAAAAATTCTTATATTAAAAGTTCTGCTATTCAACTAAAAAGTATCACCGCTGTGCCGGTCGGAGTGGGGGATGTTAGGTTATTTTCGTTACGGAATTTCTGGATTCGGTCTCCACGCTCAAGGCCTGCGATAGAAGCTATGCAATAGCTTAAAAAAATATATCCTGTACATTTATTATGGTTAACATACCTAGATAACATTTTATTAAACACCAAAATACATTTTTTTTTGCGTGTGTGCGTGAGCTGTGTAAACACTTACTGTAAAACGTTCTGCGATTTTAATTGATTTTTATATGATAAAGTCGTCATAAACCAACCAAACCTATATGAAGACATTGCCAGGAGGATAACCTCGAAATAAGGCAAGTTTGGCACATGAATATTGAGCTGTAAACTGAAAAATTACACATTCTAATGTTTGGTGAGTCACTTAAATCAATATTTATATTTCAAACATCAAGAAAAAACGAATTTTACTAAAAAAACAGTTATTGCTATTCACCAATACCACACTTTGTCCAATAATAATTATCAGCTGATTGGATGATTGACAAATGTCAAAACATCTACGAGTGACATCACTACCACAGAGTACTTTAAATATACCAGAAAGCCACTACTACAACATTGGTGTTCGGATACATGTCGCAAAGTTGAATGATATTCAAATCAAACAATTCAGATTATCGGATACACGCTGGAAAGGATAAATTACGGAAGTTTACGATTTTCTAATTACCAAAATGGATTTTGTAACTATGCGAAGCCGTCAGCGACAAAGAACGAAATCCTTACAAGATATATCTATTATGGAATTGTCTCGGTCACTTGTCCATTTAACATTACTGGATGTAATAGCTCAAAGCGAGCCAACAAATAATAACATTGAAAACTCCCTGATTATAAGTCTACAACAAAAGGTAGAATCTCAGGCTATTGGTTTGAGTTCCGCTCATGCCGAAATTGATAATCTAATGTCTGAGATAACAAGTCTTAAAAAAATCATTACAGACAAAGATAAAAACATAAAGATTTTAAAAACCTTGGCGGTAGACACAGTTAGCACTTGTACACCAACGAGAAAGCAAATGTCGACTCCGTTAGCGAAACGCATTATTAACTTACAAATGAAGACGCCTAGAATATCACCTCTACACTCCGAGAACATTGTCTGTAAACATCTCAAATATCAGATTGCTAAACCTAAAGACTTGCATAACTTGGAAAATTTGGACCAATCTTTGAAAGCAGGAGGAATCACCAGTATCCCGTACATAGATATGCATGTTCCTTTGACTAAAGTCCCAACGAATGATACTCAGACCGATATAAATATGCCGCACAAAAAACCCCAAATATTTATTCTGGGAGATCAACAAGTTTGTGGCTATGCAAGAAGAATTATCGATCTAAGAAGAGGCAACAATTGGAATGACGTATATAGTGTGACTTCAGTTACTAAGCCTAATGCATCTACATCACACATCTTGGCTACTGCCGAAAACTTAACAAAAACACTTGGAACAGATGACGTTATAATTCTAGGTATGGGTGCAAATGATAAAAACCCTTTTATGATATATTCAAATTTATGTAACGTCCTACATACTTTAAGAAACAACAAAGTATTTGTACTAAGCACTCTATTTAATCAACACCTGAATGTAAATTGCCTTAACAAATATATGAATTTAATTACCAAAAATTATAAAAATTGTAAGCATATAGATCTCAATGAAGTTATAATTACAAAAAATGTAACTAGACAATTTGTTTGTCAAAAACTAAACATTGAGATAGACAACATCAACTGTGAGAAACAATTGAGGCGTAGTTTAGAAAAAAAATCGATTCAAGTCGGCCAAGCCCCCGATGTAGTAGATATATGTAACTCTTA
This sequence comes from Lomographa bimaculata, assembly GCA_948107665.1. Lineage (NCBI taxonomy): Eukaryota > Metazoa > Arthropoda > Insecta > Lepidoptera > Geometridae > Lomographa > Lomographa bimaculata. Next base: position 7,145,767 of record OX403610.1, on the reverse strand, counting down.
TTCAATGGCGATGAAAAAGGGAACTATCCCCTTTTATTTAAAAAAAACGCTTAAAACATTAAATGCAACTAAAACTATTAATGCCAATAAAGGCACTATTCCCTACTTCTTCTCAAGAATAACAGATAGACAAACAAATTCGTCACAAAAAATAGATGATATAACGTTTTTTCGTCAATAAAGAAAATCACACTTTACTTCACCAAAACATTGCCGGCCTTCTGCATAAGAAAGATTTACTAGAAATTGCGCTCGAAGAGCTCGAACATAATGATACCAATGTCGACATAATATGTTTATCGGAAACTTTTGTCAAAAGAGGCACAGAAGATAACATTAGCCTTAAAAACTATAAACTTGTTGCAAGTTTTTCTAGACCTAACCAAAGGCGAGGAGGAACTTGCATCCTAGTCAAAAAACACTTGGAATGTAAACAGGTGAAGTTAATTGAACCTACATTATATAACTTTGAATATTGTGCTATAGAAATTATTAATTTAAAACTGTTTGTCATATGTATTTATAAGATTCCTAGTTCGAATACTACCATGTTCTTGGACAATTTAAATAATTTATTAAAAATACTTTTAAAAAAAGGCAAGAAAAAGGTAATATTATGTGGTGACTGGAATATTGACATACTCACGAGTAACAACAATTCCAAAGAGTTAAATTCCATTTTGAGCAACCATAACCTTACTAATCATATCATAAAACCTACACGCAAAAATTCATGCATTGATTTAATAGTTAGTAACCTGACCAGTGTTAAATCCAACCTGCATCACCTAGCATTGTCAGATCATGAAACTGGACAATCCCTGACTTTTGAACTAGACGTGCAAAAAGATCACAGCAATCACAGACTACGTCAGTTTTGGTTTGAAAAAAGGAGAGATTTTAGTGCAGACAACTTAAGAAAATATGTAACAGGATTAGCCTCTCTGTCTTTTTCTGATGTTTATGAAACAGATGACCTCAATACAGCATTTAATACGTTTCATGACACTATATCGCTAATGTATAACCTTTGTTTCCCTGTGCTTCTTATCAAAGTTATTAATAAGCCTATAAAAAACAAATGGTTCACAAAAGGTCTCAAACGATCATCTATTAATAAACGTCGCCTCTATCTTCACTATCATTTATCCAAAACCAGGAAACATCAAAACAAAAAAACTTATCTCAATTATAATAAGATTTTAAAACACTGTATAATCAACGCTCAGAAAATAAATAATGCTAAGTATGTTCTCAATTCTAAAAATATCAGCAAAGCTTCTTGGACAATAATTAAGGATACTGTTGACAAAGGTGATCAAACTACTAAAATAGAATCGATACGTGTAGATGACAAAATTCATTCACGACCCAACGTTATAGCTGACTTATTTAATAACTTTTTTATTGATTTAAATAAAACCAAAGACGACGTACAAGATACCGACACAGCTCACTATCCATATAATGTTTCTAATAATTTGAATACAATTTTTTTGACCCCTATTGATAACTCTGACATACATAATATTATAAATTCACTTAATAATACTAATTCCACTGGATACGATGACATAAATACTAAAATGCTTAAAGCGTGTTCAAAAATAATATCGGCTCCATTATGCTACATTGTCAATATATCACTCTCCCAAGGAGTATTTCCAAATCGTTTAAAACTATCTGTGGTTAAACCATTATTCAAAAAAGGTTCCGCAGATAACATGTCCAACTACCGCCCTATAACTCTAATTCCTATTTTATCAAAGGTGTTTGAAAGGGTTATGTATAAAAAAATCTATAACTTTTTATCCAAAAACGATATACTGACATCTGCCCCCCGATTACCTATCTTTGTTGCAAACGGTTTCAATACTAAATTGACAAAATTCCTAAGAAATAAGGTTCATTTTTGCTTAATTTTAATTGAAACCGCGTGCAACAAAGATACGTAATAGGGGGTCAGAGCAATTTGGATTCCGAAAAAATAGGTCTACTACCTTAGCTTGCTTTTCTGTAATAAAAATGGTAGCCGATAGTTTAAATAAAAAGATACCCATCGTGTCAATTTTTATGGATATGTCAAAGGCATTTGACTTCGTTAACCATAAATTGCTGCTATACAAAATTGAGAAATATGGCATTCGAGGCAAGGCATTGGAATGGTTGCAAAGTTATTTGACCGGACGTAAGCAATATGTAGAAATACAAACTTTTATAGGACATACTAAAACTGCCTGCAGATCTTCATATAGAACTAACTCATGTGGAGTTCCGCAAGGTAGTATCTTAGGCCCATTATTATTTCTCCTATACATCAATTACCTCCCTAATATGACTAAACACAAATGTGTTTTATATGCTGACGACACAACTTTGTTAATAGAAGGAAATAATAAAAATGAATTTTAATCTGACATTAATAATGCTTTAAATTCTGCTATTACTTGGCTTAAACACAATGATCTACAAGTTAACATAAATAAGACAAAATTAATACAATTCCAAACATATAACAGCCACCCAATAAAAATAAATATAATCCATGACAACAACGTTGTGGAAAGCGTCGAATCTGCTACATTTTTGGGACTTACTATAGACAAGCACTGTAACTGGAAGGAGCATATTGCAAATGTATGTTCCAAGTTGGACAGATATGTGTATGTTCTAGACCGTCTGCGGCGAGTAGCGACAATACAAGCTGCATTGTGCGCCTACCACGGATATATATCCTCAGTATTACGTTATGGTTTGATCATATGGGGTAACTCCGTAGCAATTGAGAGAGCATTTATAGCACAGAAAAAATGTGTCAGGTCTCTATGCGGTGCAGATTGTATAGATTCTTGCAAACCTTTATTCAAAAAACACAATATACTACCTTTACCCTGCCTATACCTTTTCGAAATAATATTGTTTGTCCACCAAAATCACAGTTTATTTAAGCTTCACAACGAAATTTTCAGTAGGAAAAGTCGAAAGAAGTACAAATTGTACGTCCCTGTGCAAAGAATAAAATTATATAGTGAAAACGTATATTGTAAAGCGATTCATATCTATAATAAACTGCCTGACCAATTCAAAGAATTATGCTTAACTAAGTTAAAATGAATGTTATTTAAATTACTAATAAACAAATGTTATTATACAGTGAAAGAATTTATGGATGACAAATTGGAATGACATGATAATTGGTAATATACTATTTAAATTTTATACATTCAACTGACATTCTTAATTATTATTTTTACTTACTTATTTGATATCTCACCATAATTTATATTATATTCTCTAGTGACATGATATTCTGACTTATATACTAATTTTCATCCAATATTCCAAAATTAATATTATTATTTGTAATGTTACTTATTTGATATCCACATTATATAAATATTTGTACACCGGAAACGGTAGAGTATGTGAAACTAATACAATGTCCTACTATTAATTACTTACCATACTCTGACAAATAAATACATTTTGATTTTGATTTGATTTTGAATAGTGACATAAAAGAGTATTAACGACCGGTTAGGTATTCACCATCGAGATAGGAAACAAATCTACGGTTTGTAAAAGGAGAGATGACTCCGCCGAGAAGATAATGATCTTATTATTACTAAAGACTATAATTTCTACCACTGGGAAACTTTTTTAGAACTAGTCGCTCTGTGCGAGAGGGACACAGGGGTATTTTCTAACCTTTCACCCGATTTCATTGGTACCGCAACCACTATTGGTTCTTTATGAAATTGAAACGATTTAACATTATAAATACGCTCTAAGTCAGTTGTGATAAGATTCCATGCATGTTTGATATTTGGCACTGTTAGTTTATCAGTTATACAAACAAACAAACGCATTCACACTCACAGCCCCACACTAAGTTCAAAGACTTGTATCGTGGGTGCCGGAAACATTCACATCACACACACGTTACACTCAGAACCAGAAGCACAAATATCCCTTGGGAAGGAATTTGTGCTCCAGCCAGGCATCGAAACCAGGACCCACGGTGCAGAAGGCGGCCACCGGTCCACTGCGCCAACTGGGTCGTCACATCCTATTACTTTAGCTACAACATCCTTGAGGTGATGATTTTCGTGGCAGTGCTCCCAAATTTACCAATTGATTGGGTGAACAATAGTTATAGCATATTTACAGCTAAGTAGTAGAAACGTGAGCCAGTTCCCAATCCCATGCTCTGTTACAAACAGCCCCCCGATTACCTATCTTTGTTGCAAACGGTTTCAATACTAAATTGACAAAACTCCTAAGAAATAAGGTTCATTTTTGCTTAATTTTAATTGAAACCGCGTGCAACAAAGATACGTTATTACGTATCTTTGTTGCACCCCCCTATTGGGGGTCAGAAATTAAATACAGAGCATATATTCAGTGCCACGTGGACAGTTTAAGTTATTTCAAATTTGTTATTTTCGTATCTTTGATGAGTGATGAGCCAAAATTTTATTTTAATGATTGGATATTTTTAATGAATTCTGTCAGTTCTTAGATCATTTAAAGTTATTTATTTTCAATGAGTTCAACAATTACTTTTTTAACTCGATTCCACAAATAGGGTGAAACGAAACGTAATGGGGGCCGTTCTTTAGTGGTTTTTATTTCTATTTAGTCTGTGAATCGAAGCAGCTATTTAATCTGTGGATCCATGACGCTGACTTACAGAATTAGGGGACTGATGCGCCCTATTTATGTCGAACGCTTATATAATAATATATATAATATGTTTATTCACAACAACAAAGTAGCTTAAATTAAATTCCATCTTAAATAAAAGAAACAATAAAACGAATTAAATACTAAATATTAACTAAATTCAACTTATAGAGACCTAGAGCACATTCTGTGACAACACTATCTTTTAAGGCAGTCGTTTCCAAACTAAGTAATACTTGTATTTCGGACAATGACTGCCTCTCCAGATCGCTAGTCACAGAATACAAATAACGTATGTAGTATAGTTAAAAAAGATAGTATAAATGATTAATCAGGAATTATTAATGCCTTGGTTAGGTTTAAAACCTGCGTTTAAGGCATCAAATGAATTAATTAATAACTAATGGTGATTTTCGTCGACAAACGTGAGCAAAATATCTTAAAATATAATAGTTTTGTACCTATGTTAAATATTTAGTGAATTATTGGTAAGTAAACGATTCTGTAGGTGTGTGTGTGTGTGTGTGTGTGTATATATATGTGTGTTGGGAGTGAGTCGGAATGAATGTGTATGTGCATGTATGTTGGTAAAATGCAAAACAAAATTAAATTAAATAAAATTAAATAATAGGCAGCACTATGTGTTATTGCAATTCTGATTGCAAAAGTTCTTCTGTTTCAGAATAGTTTAATTTTAATAGCCAATTAGTGACTTTTTGCTTGGTCTCAAATTTAGATAGGGGGTATATGTTGAGAATTTTATTGATCCGGTTATATAATAGGTTACTTATTATGGGGAAGAAGTGTCCATAGAAGGCAGTTCTGTGTTTTGGTACAGTACAGACTCGATAGTTCCTTCTTTTTTCGTCAGGTGTTGGATTGTAAGTTAGAGCAGAGTGTTTACGGAGTAAAGTTTGGACTATGAACAAGCGCCGCACTGAGAGCAGTTTACTGTCTTGGTATAGATAAGATGTCGAATATCTGAATGGTTTCTTCAACATTACCTTCAGTACTGCCCTTTGTGCCCTTTCCAGTTGGAGCATTTTTGTTTTTAACGTGCCGCCCCACACTGTGATGCAGTATCTTATGATAGACTCGCATAATGAGTAGTAAGCTAACATTAACGTAGCCGGTGTAGCAGAGCTTCTGAGCGTTTTAAATATATATATAAGTTTTCGTGTGCGCGATGTTAATGCGTCTATCTGAGCATGCCAATTTAGGTGTTCATCAACATACACTCCAAGATATTTCATTTTATCTGTTCTCTTTAGAGTCGCGCAGTCACAAAGACCACTGCTAATACCACATCTATGGACTTTAATTTCAAAACTTTCTCTAGGTGGCTGTGACCGTTCTGTAAGAGAAAATGCTAGAAACTTCGTTTTATCAACGTTCAGTGTAAGCAAGTTCTCTGCCAACCATGCCATCGTAATTTGCATCGCTTTTTCAGCAAAGAATTTAGCATCATGCCAGCATTGTCCGCGAACTAATATAGCTGTGTCGTCTGCATAGCAAAATATGCTGCAGTTGTCAAATTTGAATCGGCATAGGTCGTCTATGTATATTTGAAACAGGGTTGGTCCCAGGATACTACCTTGGGGAACGCCGTAGTCCAGGTACTCTTCGTTGCTTATCACTGATCCGATTTTCACCATCTGCGTACGGTTGGAGAGGTAGCTTTGGAAAATATTCAATGCCACCCCTCGCACACCAATCTTTTCAAGCTTATTGAGCAAAATTGGGACAGAAACAGTGTCAAAGGCCTTTGACAAGTCCAGGAAGATAACCAAACAGTTGTCCTTAGCGTCAAGGGTATTAGCTGCATTATCGATTAAACCTCCTATAGCGTCCTCTGTGGACTTACCCTTCCGAAAGCCGTACTGGTTGTCTGCAATAATTTTATTAGCCTCCAAAAAATTGGTAAGCCGACTCTTTAAAATTTTTTCCAGTATTTTAGACATTGCTGGCAGGACTGAAATTGGCCGGAAGTTATTGACATCGTCTCTGTTCCCAAATTTATGAACAGGATGTACTAGCGCTTTTTTGAATACTCTGGGAAAATCGCCAGTTGAAATGGAGAGATTAACAATATGCACTAAAAGTGGTACGAATATATGTCGATATTGCTTGAGAATTTTAGATGAAATATTATCCCAGCCAACCGCACAGTCGTTGCGAAGGCTCATAATAGTGTGCTCGACCTCAGTCTCGTTAGTCGGGACGATTGCAAATGAGTTTAGCGGGGAGGTAATACCGGGGTTGGAGTAGTTACAATTTTGTGATTTGATTATTTTATTAGCTAAAGTGCGACCTATATTAGCAAAGTAATTGTTTACATGGTTTACGGATAGCAACGGTTCAGCACGCGTTTTAAGTAGTTCTTTTGGTGGATTAGATGTGACTTTAAAATGGGTGACCTTTTTGATGACTTTCCACGTAAGCTTACAATTGTTCTTAGCTTTTAAGAATTCATTTTCTTCATAAGTCTTTTTGAGATTTTTTAAAAGGTTCGTCAGGAAATTTCGATAGCGCGTGTAGATCAATTTAAGCCTCGCATTTTGGGGATCTTTTTTTAATTTAAGATGAAGCTGGTCTCTGTGGCGAATGCAGCATCATCTTTATCTAAGATAAAAAGTACTTACATAAAATAAATTGTATTTCACTTTTAAGTGTTATTTGCCTTAATTTTTATATTTACCAATTAAAACTCCATCAGTTGAACACAATTACAATAAGTATGCCACAGAAAATAATAATTAAATGCAAGCAAAGCTGAAAAAAAACCTACTTCACCGCTTTATCTTATCTTCGGAACTTTGATCAAATTAGATGTACTAAACACGCATTATTGAAGATATATCTTGATCAAATTTAAATGGGACCAATGGGAAAGCAAAATCTTTGAAACAAAAAAAAAATTAAATCGGTTCACGTGGGGGTGTCATACTAAATATCGACAGTTCATTACGGAACGAAGTTATGAAGTAACGCACATTTTATAAATACATATTTCTTTATTAAAGTCTATAATTGTGTATGTATTTGATATTTGAACAATATATATTAAAATATTTTTCACATATAACTGTTTGTGGATATTAAGGGTATTTTATTTTATTTGTAAGGTGGTGCTTTCCATTTGGTAATGTTTTATTATTGTTATTTGATGTATGCGTGGGACATTTTGCGAATGGGACAGTTTGAGAATGGGACGTACTGCGAATGGAACCGTTTGAAAATGGGACAGTTTGAGAATGGGACAGTTTGCGAATGGGGCGTTTTGAGAATGGGATGGTTTGAGAACGGGACGTACTGCGAATCGGATGTTTTGCGTCTGCGCTGCGTGACCAATTGCGAATGGGACGTTCTGCGAGTAAACCATCCCCAGCCTAGGGAAGCTTGGTGGCCATTGCCTACTGCATTCAAGTATGAGAGAAGCATACAAAATTCCGTATATTGGAAATTTGATTCGGTTAATACATATTTAACTATAAAATAACCTATTTATGCTCACTATTATAGACATATAAAAAGGTAAAATTATTAGAAACTCGTATTGTTTTCCGTTTGTAACTAAGTGTTATACGTTTTATTCTATAATAAAAATGAATCTATCAAATTTTTGGGAGTTTATTTTAACTATTGTATATGTGGTAAGTTGCGTTTTTAATTTATATTATAATTCTACTTCATCTATGTTATCTATAGAGAAAAGAATTAGTAAAAACATTACTATTTCTATTTTCCCTACCTATCTCTAAGTTCCGGAGATAAAATTGATTTCATTTTGTATAGTTTAAGGCCTTATCAAAATACAAACAATACAAAAACTCTTTATTGACACCAAAAGATAAACACAAGTTACAGAGAAACTTGTAAAGATAGGTACAATAGGGCTAAGAGCGATCTCTTCCAGCTTTGGATGGAAATATAAAAGAAAAAACAGGGAGGGATGGTGGTACGATTTATCGCACCACCATCCCTCCCTGAATAATGAATGATATAAAATTTAAACTACATAAACAATATATAACAATAATAATATCAGAATTTAAAAATATTTTTAATGTATATATATATATATACTAGCTTTTGCCCGCGGCTTCGCTCGCGTTAAGAAGTACAACAAACTTTCATCTCCTATTTTATCCCCTTGGGGGTAGAATGAATCAAAATCCTTTCTTAGCGGATGCCTACGTCATAACATCTACCTGCATGCCAAATTTCAGCCCGATCCGTCCAGTGGTTTGGGCTGTGCGTTGATAGATCACTATGTCAGTCAGTCACCTTTGAGTTATATATATTTAGATAGATTATCTGAAGGGTTTCAGGGTTCCTACAGTTTTTAATTCTGGCACACATCATCTATCTGTTTTAGTTTTCGAGATTCCTTGGGGTCGTAGAATTTGGAAGGCAAAATCTAGTGATTTTGGAATTTTCCCCAGTAGATATCTAAACTTACACTTTTCCCCTACATCTTCCATATCCTTCGGCACTCTTTAGTCTTTCAGTAGGAAGTAGTGAGTACTTGAATATGTTACTCATTTTGTCCTCTTAGATAGGGGTACTACAGATATTGAATAAGGTAGGATCGAAAATCTGTGAAGGTGTCCAAAATGCATGAGATCAGTTTGAAAGAAAGAAAGAAAGAAAATACATTTATTCGGGACAACACGCGACGTTACATTATTTACATAAGAAAAAACAAGACAAAGCACAAAACAAAATACAAGAAATAAACAATATAACGCCGCGTGATGTCACGAATGAGGTCCCGACTCAGCATATAACTAGGTAAGTAGGTGGGCAGAACTCTCCTACCTACCCAGTAACTGATTTTCAGGCGGAACCCATGCATGACATCACGCGCGTCAGGACAGAGATACAAACGAACATTAAAAAAAATAATAAAACACTTCATACATATATACTACAGATTATAAATTTAAAAAGGTACTAACATAATAATATAATATAACTACATAATAATATATATAAACAAAGATACACTACACTACAACACCGTTTCAGTTGTACAGTTGTACAGTTTCAGTTATATATTTTTTTTGTTTTAGATGCAAGCATATGACCACCTTCTCACCTGATGGAAAGTGACGATGCGGCTGACTGAAATAGTAAAATTTCTAAATTGAAATAGTAGTGGATATAGTTAAACCATTTTGCATTAGTTTTACTTATAACGTCGATAAGATATTTTGTATCATCATATTTATAGCACTTACGTAAAATAAAGTCGAAAGCAGAAGGTGAATCCTTTTTTACCGACTTCACAAAAAAGGAGGAGGTACTCAAGTCGACTGTATTTTTTATTTTAAGCGTGTTACCTCATAACTTCTTTCCACGTGAACAGAATTCGAAAAAAATTTAGTTTGAAAGATTTTGCTTTCCAATTAGTCGCATTTAAATTTGATCAAGATCTGATCAGTAGTTCTTGAAATATCGTCAATAATGCGTATTCTGTGGACTACATTGACGCTGTTCTCGTTTTTAAACGACTTCAAAAGTTACCTCATAACTTCTTTCTTTGTGAGCCGATTTTGATGATTATTTTTTTTATTTGAAAGCTAGTGCTTTTCATGTGGTTCCATTGATCAAGATCTTGATCAAGATCTGATCTCTTGTTTTTGAGTTATCGTCAATAATGCGTGTTTAATACATTAAATCTGATCAAGGTTCCGAAGATAAAGCGGTGAAGTCGGTTTTTTAAGCTTTGCTTGTGTTTAAATATTTCATGTATGATCACCGATTACTCAAAGATTTGGAAAATTTATTTGTTCATTTGAAAGCTTTAGTGCTGTCGATGTGGTCCCATTTAAATTTGATCAAGATCTGACTAGCAGTTATCCTTCATAATGCGTATTTAAATCATTTAATCTGATCATGTGTTCCGGAGACACTCGTAAAGCGGTGAAGTTGGTTGCTTGCGTTTAAATTATTGCTATAACGAGAACTTGGTTTAGTCCTGTAACTCGATGAGGTAAAATGAGCCACCCGATCTGACCCCTAAAAATGTTTGGACTTCGGAACCCTCCACGACTGGGCTTGGGAGACATAATTATAGTTCTTTAGGTTTTACAAATCGACTCTAATATCAACTTTAAAGTATCATTCCGTTACGAAATCCTACTAATATTATAAATTCGAAAGTTTGTGTTTGTGTGTGAATGTTTCTAACCACGTATCTCCGTAACGTAAAGTTTTTCACTTTGATGTAGACTGAAAATGATAGCATTATCCCTACAAACCTTAGTGGTTTTTTTTTTAATGCTATTACTGTTTGTTTGTACCTATTGTAAATATTTTAATTGGTAAATAAAGGAAATAAAAAAAAAACGAATAAACCGATTTTGATGAAATTTAGAATGTAGATAGTTTAAGTTACGGAATCCTACTAATATTATAAATGCAAAAGTTTGTGTGTAAGTGTGCCGTGGGGCATGGCTAGTATTACATAAGCTAAACAAATATTCAAAAAGCAATCCCTAACGGTGGGAAACAAAGGTGTCTATATTTGTAAGATATGAAATTCGTTTGTTAAGTTAAGTACGTGTGCCTTATTGGAGCACCAGCAGATGACTACTGGCGGTCCTGAATGGAACTGTTCTTTATCTAGATATTAATTACATTACTTTAAAGTACAGCTGGCGCTTAGTTTATGAATAATTACACTGAATGCTAACTGGGTAGCGTCAGGCGCTACATTTGTATGGAATATATAAAAATACAATAAAACAAACGCGGGTGACGCCGCGGGATCTGCTAGTGGTTCATAATCGAACCTTTACTTTTTCACTGCGAAGACACCCATGCGGCATATCATATTTTATATATACATAAGTTTTTCTTGTCGTGGAAAGTAATGTTTTGTTACTTAATGAAGTAGGTAATAATTTTGTCGTTTGGACTATCATTTGTAGCATTTTGTCAAATATGTAAAACCACTACAGAGATTTTCATATTTTCGCCGTTTGCGCTGCTCTGCCGAAGTTGCCGCGGCACGGCCAGCCCCATTCTGTGTTCCAGGATGATGACGGAGCTAAAATGTCGACACAAGTTGCATAACCACACTCAAGGAGGCAAACTGCACAAGTGCTTTCTAGCGACTACCATAATAACACCTAGGTTAATATAATTATGTATTAGAGATTAAAAATGAATGAAAAAATATGCACCGCCGACTTTCTTGCCAGGTTCTTCTCGAGGTGGCTGTAATTTTGCGAATCTGGCAGTAGAGTCATTAAATTTCATGAGTGCCTCTTTCAACATTGCATACCTAATCAAATTATGTTCACAGGTCACTATTACAATATCCGTAATACCATGTGCGGTCGACGGCAAAACCGCTGTACAAAAAAGAGCGGTACATGTAAGTTCTAATTTAAATCTATGTTGTTTATAATTGTCTGATTGCCTGTTAGCATGATAAAATCTATCAGGTACTAGTATTTACTGGGTATACATTCTGAGTAGTGTTTATCTTACTCCATATATACACTCCTAGTAATTTCAGTACAGTTTCGTAAAGACTTTTAAAAATTAACTCTCATATGGCTTACGTTATTATGAAATACTGCTTGTTTGTGCCAAAATTTACGTATACTTTGCGATGTTGCCAACTTTGGAAACACCCTGTTCTTTTACAAAGATTGGACAACATCTTAAAGGACACGCTCTCTACCATTTTTAATACAACTTTTGACGAACGCACTTGGGCTCAGGCTGCATTACCAATTCGGCTGGCAGGTCTCGGTATCAGAAAAATTTCTTCGGTATCTTTACCAGCTTTTTGTCTTCTGTCAATAGCACTAAAACATTGGCAAGCACCAAATTTTGATAACTTAAATATTTCATTCATAAATGAAGGAACGAATGCTTGGAAAATAGCTTGTCCTAACGGTAGCCTGCCCAAATACCTGTCTTCGCAGAAACAGCGGGACGGACCGCTTTGTGATCTGGAATGGAAGAAATTATTAGATACATCCCATCCACGTCTCAGAGCGTGCACGTCTTTTATCTGTTTCTCGATGGGAGGTCTTTGGTTGCAGACTCTTCCGTCACATCATTTGGGAACTTTATTGGATAACAACACATTCAGGTTAGCCATATCACTGCGCATTGGTTTATCTTGCGTTGTTCCCCACCGTTGCACATGTAATGAGCAAGTGGACCGCCTCGGTCATCATGGTTTATCTTTTAGAAGTGCTGGTCGTATAGCTCGTCACAGTGCTTTTAATGATGTTATACGTTGGGCCTTTGGAAGTGCGAACGTCGTGGGTTTTAGAGCCAACTGGCTTGATGCGTGACGACGGCAAAAGACCCGATGGTGTGACAATCATTCCTTGGAAGATGTGTCGGCCTTAGTGTGAGATGCCACGTGTGTTGACACTTTGGCGCCATCCCATCTTCCTGAAAGCACGCTACTAGCTAGTGGCGCGGCTATGGCAGCTGAATCTCTCAAACGGCGCAAGTATTCAAAACTTGACAAAGGTTTTATATTTGTGCCGTTTAGGGTTGAGACGATTTTTCAAAGAATTGTCTAAGAGACTGATTGATTCGGCACATGGCCATAATACTGGGTTGTATTTGGGGTAGAGGATAAGCCTTGCTATACAGCGTGGTAATGCAGCAAGCATTATGGGAACTTTGCCGAACATTAAAGATCGTCTAAACCATCTTTAACCTTTTTTTTATAACTTGAATATTTATATTGTAAACTAGGACTTGGAATAAATACATATTTTATACACTACTTATATATAGTTTAGTATCTTGGTCATGTGCTTAGACATGCGAGATACCAAATTTCCCTAGTTATAATGATGGGCAAAGTGGAAAGAAAAAGACGCGCTGGAATAAAGAAGAAATCTAGGCTGGTCCATGTTTCTGGCACGGATGTTTCTCCGTGAATAGACCAGCATTGCCAGCGTCGAACAACTATTTCGCTTGGCACAAGATAGAAAGACATTCGCTGAGCTGACGGCCAACCTCCAGTAGTGGAGAGGCACCTAAAAAAGAAGATATGATTATGTATGTACCAATATATACTTAGGTAACAATTACATCTAGGTAGGTAAGTATCTCAACGATACTGGTTTAAGGAAGCAAGGACAGTATTTGAAATTCCAACTGCTCGTTAGCTTAGTTGAGTTCGCCTTCTATATACAGGCGCAAAAACCGACATCGATTGGATGTAGCCCGATGCGAGCCGAGGTTGCACGAAGCGAACCGAAGTGCTCTCCTACACTATCGTGCTCGCTTAAGAGGGTTTATTCCTTTTCTCTTCTCTCTCGCTCGCACGTTTCAATATTTTTAATAAATACAATTAGCTACGTGTGTATTTGAAAATGTTTACAACCAACTATATGGACATTAATACAATGAATGTTTTAATCTACCTTTCGTTTTTCATATCTTTAAGTTAAACGAAGAAAGCGTGAAAATCACATTGAAATTTGGGAGCTGTTTTTTTCTCATCTTATTGAAGGATATGATAGCGAAAAGAAGTTTGAAACATCGTTGTATAAATGTCCATACAGTTAGTTAAAAACATTTTCAAAAAGACACGTACAGATTGTATCTATTAAACATATCGAATTGTGCGAGCGAGAGAAAAGGCAAATGGAATAAATCCTCTTAACTTCGATGAACTTAGCGAGTAGTGTAGTGCAGGTTTATAAAAATAAAAAATGTCTTAGTAAAAAATGATGTTTAAATTTCAGGAAGCAAAAGCTGGTGGTGGTCTCCAAGGCAAAGACAACAGTTCTAGGGAGAATCTATCGGGAAAAGGAAATCAAAATCAAAATCAAAATCAATCAAAAATCAAAAATATTTTATTGTAAAAACTGTGTGAGAAATGATGTTACAAAATTATCTTAAAGCAGCAACAGTTTGCCCATTGCGGACATACAACAATATTATGTTTATACGCTAAACAAAATACAATTTATAGCGATAGAGATACGATATAGAGATATAGAGTAATTTACAGTGTATTGTTATACAAATGAAAACTTTCAATAAGAGTGACAGATGTTTACACGTAATTTAGCAATATTTATATACAGGAATACAGAAAGGTTTGGGTATATCATGGCCCGAAGTCATTCTAATATGAATGAATATAATATTATAGCTATGTGGTAAATAACATATACTCGTAATTTCTACTTGTTATCAAAGTATTCATTAAGGTCATAAAATACTTTATCTATAAGCCAAGCTTTTAGTTCTTGTTTGAATTGTCTTAAATTTAATTGTTTAAATTTCAGGGGTAGATGATTATATATTTTTATAGCTGTGATGTATGAACTTTTATGGTACATGGAATTATTTACCTGTGGTATACATTTATTGTATTTATGTTTGGGTCGTAGGCTATTTGCTCGATTTGATTGAATGTCAAAATAGTGTTCATTGTTTTTTACAAATAAACACGTTTCATGCAAATATATGCCAGTAAGCGTGAGCAAATTATTATTTTTAAATATTTGACGCAGTGAATCTGTGCTGCGTAAGTTGTATATAATACGCAGACATTTTTTCTGAAGCAAGAACGTTGACTTGATGTCTACTGAGTTGCCCCAAAAAATGATGCCGTAACATAAATGAGGGTACACATAACCGTAATATGCGTTCAAGGCTACATTTTTAGATGTTGAACTAATAATTATGGATAAAGCATAACACAGTTGAGAGATTTTATTATTAACTTTACAAATATGTGCCTTCCAATTGAGATTGGAGTCGATTACTACACCTAGAAAATTTTTTTCAGTAACTAACTTTATATTTTTACTATGATGCTGAATGCTAAGATCTAACGGCACTTGTTTATAATTTTTGAATTGGACCATCTTAGTTTTGTCTATGTTTACAGTAAGATTTAAATTTTCTAGCCAAGTTACAATTGATTTTAGAGTGACGTTTATTTCAGTCTGATACTCGTTGACGCTAAGCTTATTTCTTGGAACATATATTGTGGCATCATCTGCAAACATCACACACAAATGTTCCGTAACTTTAGGAAATTCATTGACGTATATTAAAAAAAGCAGTGGCCCTAGAATGCTACCTTGTGGTACACCTTGTTGAATTTTTGCAACCTGGGATTGAATTAGTCGTACTGATTTTGAGACTTTGTCAAATGTTTGTAAGACTGTTGCTTGACTTCGATTTGATAAGTAGGATTCAATAAGCTTAAGAGCTAAGCCTCTAATACCTACATGTTCCAGTTTGTTTAATAACGCTTTGTGTATAACACAATCAAAGGCTTTTGACATATCAATAAATAAAGCAACCCCCGATCTTTTTAAATTTATTTCATTGCCTACCTGCTTAAGCATTTCGAAAATTGCTAATGAGGTATTCTTGCCCTTCTGGAACCCAAATTGATGTTTGTTGAGAATATTACATGTGTTGAAAAAAGAGATCATCCTGTTATATATTACTTTCTCAAATATTTTGGATATATTAGGTAAAAGTGCAATCGGCCTATAATTGTTTATATCGCATTTGGAACCTTTCTTATGTATAGGTTTTACAAGAGCGTGTTTGAGTTGATCCGGAAAGCATCCAGTAGAAATCATTAAATTTATTATGTGTATCAAAGGTTCAGCTATAATATCAATACTGCATTTAATTAGCTGCATTGGAATATTATCATGTCCTACCGATTTCTTATTTTTTAAATTAACGACGATATTCTTAATTTCTGGTTTGTCAACTGGGGTGAAAAAAATGGATTTGGAGTTAGCTTCATTGAGATTATCGTTATTTTTACTTATTGGGACTTTCGAATTATTTATATTTAAAAATGACTGTTTGCTTTCTCAGAAATACATAACTGGTCGGTTATTTCTTGACCGTCTAGCCTGATTCTCTCTATAGTTAAATGTATATTGTTAATTGGGCTTGTGTATTGTTTGATGATACCCCAAGTAGCTTTGCTTTTGTTTGTACTCTTATTTATGTAATTTATATTAGTTGCTTTTTTTTTTTTTTTGAGTACTTAACAATTTTTTTTTTTTTTTTTTGAGCGTTCTAGTATAATTTTTATATTCATTTATATCATTTTGACTTCTACTTGTTCTCATTTTCATATACAGTTCTCTCTTTCTTTTGCTAGAAATAGTAATGCCTGTGGTTTTCCAATTCGGTTTTTTTCTATGCGAGATTTTAATGATCTGTAGAGGTATAGTTAAATTATATATTAGCTTGAAGTGATCAATAAAAACAGTAAAAGCTTTGTTTGCATCAGTCTCAAGGAAAACATCCGAAAAGCTTAGTTCAGAAAGGTATTTTAAAAATATATCTTGGAACATTTCTATATTTTTCTTTTCTATGTACCAATATTTTTCTTTAAAACCTAGACTACAAGTAACCTGTATTGCTTGAGCAGTGTGATCAGATACCCCTAGGTCATATACAGTGGTTTTGTATTGTTTGTTATTGGTTAAAATGTTGTCAATGCAAGTTTTTGAGTGCGATGCTATTCTTGTAGGTTCATTTATTGTGGGTCGCATACTAAAAGTGGTTAACGTATTTACAAATCTATTACTTTTATTATTTTTTTCAAGTAAGTTTATATTGAAATCGCCCAAAATATAAACTTTCCTTTTCTTTTGTCTCGCTCTAATAGTCAATTTGTGTAATAATATTTCAAGTTTTTGGATGTATAACTCAAAGCTACTGTTTGGTGTTCTATAGTTACAAATAATCGTGCAGTTTAATTCTGGTATGATAATACCGCAACATTCAAAGTGTCTTTCAATCGACATTTCAGATACCCAATCTAGTTTGCGATAGTTGATAGAATTTTTAACATATATGCAAACTCCCCCCCTTGATATATTTTTCCTAGAATAGTGAGCTGCCTTCTGAAAGCCATCCAATTGCAGTGTATCAGCTTCTTTATCACGTAAAAAGGTTTCAGTAAAGCAGCATACGTCTGATTTACATTCGTTAAAAAATAATTCCATCTGATCTGCTTTTGATTTGATGCCCTGTATGTTGAGGTGCATAATACTTAGATAATATTTTTTATTACTCTCTTTATGGTTATTATTTACGAAAAAACTGGTTCTGATTGCTATCAGGTACAATTTCAGGGGATTTTTCACCGGTGGAGGTATTTTTTTGTACTTCGACCATTTTTTGGAAGTAATATGGAATCGTTCCGACTTTGTATTCTTTGTTATTTTGGGCGTTAATTATCTTTGCTGCATTTTTGTTATTTTTATTGTTCAATGCTGCTTTATTTATTTTGTCAAAGAAATTTACGAATTTTAGAACACTTTAGCTTTGTATTTTCTGGTTATATTTCTTCCTAAGAAGGATGTCGCATAATCATCAGTATATATTTTTTCATTTAATAAATCACTTAGAATTTCCGTGTTTGAGGTTTTTCTATTTCTATATTTAGAAACATGAGGCATTTGTAAGTATCTACATAAGTCAAACTTGTTTGTTATAAATTTGATACCAAGGTTAAGTTTACCCTCATTTAGGTGTACATTCTGGTTTACGCCTACAACAATGACATTGTGTTTTATTAAGATCTTCAGAGTTGTGAATATTTCATTAAGTAGATTAGTCGGATTGGAATCATTGGTACCTAAGCACAATACTACCCAATCCTCTTCTTGTAAGTTTAGTTTTTCTATCGACGTATTCTGCAGAATATACTTTCCTGGAGCTCCTGGATATGTAAAGTTGATGATCTGATAATTTTTTGCATTTTTCTGTTTTAGTCTTTGGCTTATAAGGAGAGGTGATAAATCTTTGCATGTTTGATCGCCAATTATTATTATCCTAGGATCACTTTTGCTTTGTAATTGAACGTTGTGGCTTATTTTTGTTGTGTTGTCGTTAGGTAGCGACAATGTTTTGGTTTTTGTTAGGGTTTGGGCTTTCTCAGTAGCAAGCCTTAATGGTGTAGGCTCAATTATAGGATAATTTGGTTCACTGCCTTTTTTTGATGAAGTCACGAAGTAACATTCTGGGTTTTCCTGATTTGTTCTTCTAGGTGTCCTATTTTCACAATTTTTATGTACATTCTTTTCATTGAGCAATGATTGTTTTAGTTTTGTGTTTTCTTTTTGAAGTTCTTTAATTTGTATTTGAGCTTTTATAAGTTGTTTAGTCAGTTCATCTATTTCTCGTTTTGAGTCTTGAGTTTCTATGTTTTCATATTTTGGTTCTGAATGACTATAATTCAAACAAATCATTTCATCAAGAGAATGTTCATCGATAGAAGTATGTGATGAATTTTCTTCCAAAGATATTTGTAGCAGTTTTGGTCTCCTCAGTGTCACATTTTCATCTGCTGTAAAATTTTCGTGTTTTTAAAAATAGTAGTTAGATCCCACGGGGGTATCCGAGTTGTCTTTTTTCGGTCTTCTATTGTACATACATGCTTGGCATTCCCACCTTCTTTTTTTTTCTGGTTCAATCAAGATAAATCTTGCCCTCGATACATTTGCACAAAGGAGGTCATAAATCACTTTGCATGTTGAGCAAGTCAAATAGTCTCTATTAGTTATTTTTTGTGGACAACCACCACAATCCAAGGAGATTTTCTGTTTTATTACTGTTGAATACGCCATAATTTTGATTCACCGCTGTTACTAAGTTTCCAAATACAGTTCAAACACTATGAGCGGGGTCACGGCTTTTCAAATCGACTCGGGAGTTCCTAGAATTAAAACGAGCTCACTCGTTGCGGGCGGCGAAATGGCGCGAAAAAAGCGTCAGAGCTTTAATAATAATTTACCGGCTTCGGGTCGCTAGTTTTAAGTTAGTAGTGTAAGCATTTATGTTTATAAACAACGTCACTTTTCACTAAACGAAATAAAACCACACATTTAAAAAAATTGATAGTAATTTATAAGTGTACAAAAAGTCGGCGCTTTCTAAGATTCGATGTCGGTATCGTCGCGTTTTCGATCTCATTCCAGAGGTCTAAACCACTAGACCAATCAGTCTATGTGAAAGCAACACGAAATTAGAAAACTGTTACCTCGTTTTATATGAATGTAAAAAGTTTAGCGTCAATATTTGAATTAGTAAACAAACTCAAAATAACGGCCACTGATAAGATGCACTTGTTGTTTTGCTTGAATTACGTTGTATTTACTATAAACACTGTTTTATTCATTTACCGGTGGATAAAGTATGTGTATCAGTCTCATTTGCCCATTGTTTTTGTTTTCACTTTAGATGTTTTTTTTGGAAATACGTTAATAATATTCAACTGTCTAAATATTTGTAATTACGATATTTATGGTTTGGATAACACTCACACATGTCACGCATAGGTATTAAAGAATTTTAAACACATTTTAACGAGAGAATTGATAAGAAAACCAATTTTTTAAAATATAAATTGTGGACTCGACGTTAACGATACTACGCCCACGATGTGATTGGAAAACATGTATGTTATATTTGGTGGGTAGACGCCAAACTACCAACACAACAAAATTTTGACCCTAAATTGATTTAATCGTCCTAACCATCTTTAACTTCTTTTTTTTTAAATTTACATATATTGTAAAACTTTGATTTGGATAATAAAAGCATCAATAACAATACATATAAATTAATAAAAAGATGATGTATAATTTTTACGATTTTTTTTCTCGTTTCACTTAGCCTTCTTCAATCAAAGAATGAAACAAGCAATACTTTTAAAAGTTTTTTAAATAGGCGTCTTCTAGGCAAGCATGCTACATCTTCGGCCCCACCATCACTTTCCATCATTTGAGAAAGTGGTCAAATGCCTATTCTTTGGAGCAAAAAAAAAAAGTACCAATTTAGATAAAATATTTTTCGCCTATAGGAAATATGCATGAGATTGAATAAAGGTTAAATATATTTTTTATCTCTATAGCTACAGAATTACACCGATATATATCATCATTTTCTTACTTAAATGCTTTTTAATTAGGATTCTTAATGAAAAAATTTATAAAAACTGCATGGGATATTCAAAATAACAAAACGCACGTTATTGGCTAGACCAGGGGTCGGGAACCTGCGGCCCGCGAGCAACATGCGGCTCTTTGGATGTGAAGCTGCGGCTCTTTAGTTCCATACGCAAATTATTTATTTACATTTTTTTTTAAATACGTTCTGAATCGATTAACGAGCATTAGACACTATTTCTATCGAGCCATTAACAACCTTTCAAAGGTAGCAAAAGAGTACATTTATACAGTTGAAACAAGTAAATTATGGGATGATATAACTAGGTATAACGCGTGCATAGCGTTTTCTATGCGATACTCGTAGTACAGCAGGTATTATTGTTGGCATTAAGGATTATTATTGACTAGAAACATTTTTGTGGCTCTATAAAACTATGGAATTTTGTAAATTGTAATTTTTGACTCTTCCGACTCAAAAGGTTGCCGACCCCTGGGCTAGACTGATTCGTGACGTAAGATTTCTGTCGATGATTCAACGTTTTTGTACGGCAGCCATTTAATTTATGTGGATGTCAAAGAAAAACTACAAAAGGGATGCGTTTTAAATTGATCAAAACTGCTCGCAATTATTTAAATATTTCTTTTAATATTAAATGCAATGTTTTTGTGAATCAGAATCAGAATATCGTTTATTGTCAGACTGTGGTTACAAAAGATCTTATATAAAATATATACAGTTTCAACAGCTTGCCCATTTCGAGCGTACAATATTTTCATAAAATATTAAAAGTATTATCTTAATGTATTAGAATTTGAGACATATAATATATAAAGATAATACATAAACAAGTTTAAAGCTAAGTTTAAATAAGATTTTAAAAAGTTTAAGATTTGGTATCAAAATACTCTTTAAGGCTATAGTGGACTTTGGAAATTAGCCAAGTTTTTTGAAGAAATTAGCAAATTTACGTTTAAATATAATTCTAGGTAGCATTTTCAATTCTAATGGTAATCTGTTATATATTTTTATGGCCATCACAAATGCAGAATTATAAAACATGCTATTATTTATCTGTGGTATACATATATTATATTTATATTTAGGTCTTAGCGACTCGGCACGATTAGATTTAACTTCAAAAAATAAACATTCATTTGACTTGTGCAATACATTTACGTAAATAATCAATTAAAAGTATAAAAAAATTCATGTTTCTTATTACTTTGCGTATGTTTCAATAATTGTATCTAGAAGCTAACATAATAAGGTCCAATAGGTACTTATTGAAATTTCAAGATGGTACAAGATCGTTCACTCTAATTAAGGTGGCCAGAATTTCATCTAAAACGCGTGTTTCTGTATCCGTTTTAATCGGCTTTCATAATAAACCCAAATAAATAAGTATATTCGTCGTGATCTGTGTGATACGATAAATGATGCCTTCTTAGAATATTCATAACGTTCATAAATATAAAGGAAAAAAAACAAATCTCATGCAAATAACATTAGTTTGTATTTTTGTAACTATTTTATTCCGGCATTTTATATCAAAACACTGTGAACGTTAATTCATATACTCATATTTACTAGACGTATGATTTCTTTATCTTATTCATAATATAGATATACCTAGGTTAATATACTTATGTATTAGTTTTAAGGAAATATAAAAAAAAAACAAAATGTGCCGCCTAGTTTCTTGCCAGATTCTTCTCGAGATGGCTGTAATTTTGCGAATTTGGCAGTAGAGTCATTAACTGTCATGAGTGAATAAAAGATTTTAATTTTGATTTTTTTAAGGCTCATTTTCAGTAATTTTAATAAAACCATAAATAATCAAAGATTGCCACGCGTGACCTTGCGTAACCGCCGCGATGTAATTTACGGAATATACACCTTTATGTGCAAAAGTGTACCTAATGGGGATAATTGGCTGTGGTTTTAAAAGGTGCTCGCATTAACGTATACCACGGAACAACACGGCATTTCGATAAAATATCCAGCCAACGTTCGAGCTTCAACTGAAAGCAATCATTACCGCCGCGAGCGGTTTTTTCTGTTTTTGCGCATATTGCTGTGGCATCGGCCGGCCCCGCCCCCTTTTCATATCTCCCTTTAGTTTCTGTGATCTGTGGTCACGACACATTGACATTCGCTATCATTTTCTCAAAGATCATGTAAATAATTTAAAGATAAACTTTATTTATGTTAAGGGTGAGGTAATGATCGCTGACAATTTAACTAAGGGCACTACTGCCGATAAACACTTGTATTGTGTAACGAAGATGGGGCTGCGTCCCAAGGGAAGGTGTTAGTGACATGCATGGAATGAACACAATGCATGGAACGCAATCGAAAATAGTTTTTGTTTTTTCATCAAAATCGATTCATAATTCGCGGAGATATCGCGTAACATACATACAAAAAAAAACATACAATCGAATTAAGAACCTCCTTTTTTGAAGTCGATTGAAAATAATAGGTACAATTTTATAATAGTAGTGGCTCTGTGAGATGAAAACATCGCGTATGTTTCGAAATTGCAAATATTTTTTTTTAACGTTTTCATCTCACTTCTCTCAGGCATTTTGAAAAATTCCCAAAGACTGAATCGAAAAAAAAAACTATTTAATTATCGAACCCGCTCACAAAATTTCACGAGAATCGGTTGAGACATGCGAACAACCGAAAATCCGGACATCCGGACATACGAAAGCAATTTTGCCTAAGCTCTGTGACTCACCGCCGTTTTCACCAAACTTAGGAGTCGCCTAAATGAGATGCCTAAGCATTTAAGAGCTACCTAGCACAAAAATACGTTTCATCAACCTTAAGTGTTACCTAACAACCTTAGGAGCTACCTAAGTATAAAACACCGATTCACCGGTGTAAGATTTACAGAAACGTACAAAGTAATAATGTTCAGTTATTCAGCATCATAGTAGGTATACTTTGAATTATAATTGGTTTTAAGAATAAGTCATTGTTTAAGTGTTGTATTAATTGTTTAACCAATATAGCTTTTATGTGCGTAGGTAAATGGTTATTGTATACTTTAATTGCACTAACGAAAGTACTTTTATAGAATGTTGTGTTATTTATCTGAAGGATACATATATTAAAAGTTTGCTTATCACGTAAGTTATTGATACGACTAGACTATATTGTAAAAAATTTGTAAATTTCATGGTTAAAATATGATATAACTTTATCGTAAATGTATATATAAGAATTGCTCGTTTAAAGTTATTCGATATATACGTGTAATCAGGATCTTGGAAACAGCTCGAACGATTTTCATGAAATTTTGTATGGGGTTTCGGGGGAGATAAAACAGGTTTCAATTTTAGAAAAAGTATTTTTATCCGTGTTTTCAACCGAGGAAAGCTACTATTTCCTAAAACAACAAAGGGCAAAAAAAAATATTTATGATTTTGACCTAAGTAACTTAGGTCTTTGCTCAAAATCAAAATCCAAATAGTTTATTCACATGGGCGCTAAAGAGGCACTTATGAAAGTTAATGACTCTATTGACAGATTTGAAAAAATTCATGGCGCATTTTTAAGATATTTTTTTTGCCCTTTGTTGTTTTAGGAAATAGTAACTTACATACATGACATTCTTAATTGGCGGAGATATAATAAAATACATAAAAAAACATACTGTCGCATTGAAAACCTCCTTTTCTTAATCGGTCGAAAAACCTATTGTTATTATTTTTCTAACAAATTTAGTTAAAAATATAGAATTTGTCAGTTCTTGAACACTCAATACCTTTATATCCTGACGAAGTTCTTAGATTATTTATTGTACTGATCAAATATTATTACAATAAGGCCATAACAAGAGATTTACAAATTAATTTCGTCGCTTCAGGCGGGGCTTGAGTAGCTCAGCGGTTAGAGCAATAGGGCATGAGACCCTATGGCCGCGGGTTCAAATCCCGCCTCAAGCGATAATTTATCCTTTCTAAATTTATCACTATAGTTCTGCCTAGCATGGCTAATGCTATATAAATAAAATCAAGAGATTTACAAATGCGAGCTAACCTTTCACAGAGTTTCTTCCAGCAAATCCTTTAAATAGTATATAATTTATAAGAGCGAGTAGGTTGTTGTGTACATAGAAATATGATAATAATACAAGATATTAATAATATGTTAAAAATATACACACAAATTTATAAATAATAATAGACATCATTTAACATATAAATAGATAAATATAAACAATATAATAAAGTAAGAATAAATACCAATATCAAAAAAAATCACCTTTATATATGAATATATATTAATTTAATTTGATACATACAATATATACATTTTAACTTTACTTAAATAGTGATATTTCACTCTTCTTTTAAATATTTGAAAACTGTCTCGTATAGGGAAGGAAATTCCATATCCCAATAGAGAATTACAAAAGTTAGGTATTTTACGTAGCATACTTAGGTAGTAGCAAAATAACATGGTTATTATAACCATATAAAAATACTAGCCGTGCCCTGCGGCTTCGCCCGCTATTATCAAGTTAAAAAGTAGCCTATGTGTTAATCCTAGGTATAATCTATGTACATTCCAAATTTCATCCAAATCCGTTCAGCCGTTTAAGCGTGAAGAGGGAACAAACATACATACACACTTACACACACACACACACTAACTTTCGGATTTATAATATTAGTAGGATATTATATTAAACATCGCCCAATCTTATCGCTCAGTCCATAATAAATATTATTTCCGCTTTTCTTAAAACACATGTATATAGTATTTAAGTACTTATCGTGTAAATAATGTAATTTGTTAAAATTTGCTATACTTGAATGATTGTTGCGTAAATTCCTTTTTAGCGACTGCTTATAGTTGAGAGAGTACGTAATAATGTTCCGTTTTATTTTCTGTTCTCTGTTTTTCAACAGTGTAGCACTTGCCGTAAGTATTTTTAATTGTGTACCCAAAACAGACAAACTGCTAAGCGACACCTCTATTTGGTAGACATTCCACGAACGCGCACGAAGCATTTTACTTCCACGTTGCGCGAACCGCATAGGAATGGTATTCCTTGCCTGAGGTTTTACCTGATGTGTACAATATGGGAGTCTTCAAGTCGCGAGTGAATAGGTATCTTCTAGGCAAGCTTGCTCCGTCGTCGACCACATCGTCGCTAGTTCCAGTATGTCTATGGAACCAACAAAGGAATGGAACTCTTTGTCTTAGTCGGTGTTACCTGATGTGTACAATATGGGAGTCTTCAAGTCGCGAGTGAATAGGTATCTTCCAGGCAAGCTTGCTTCATCGTCGACCACATCGCTTACCATCAGGTGAGATAGTGGTCAAATGCTTGCAATACGATAAGCAAGCATTTTTTAACGAGAATAAAAAAAAGGTGAGATGGTGGTTTTTAATACGAGTTAGCGTATCGCTGGTTAGTTTTCTTACTCGTCAATTTCACTTATTCGCCAGTGTTCTCATTAAACAGTTTCGGTAGGTCGACAATTTCACTGTTTAGGCATTTTCCTTATTCTCCAGTTTCCTCCTTCGCTAGTTTTGCTAGGATGTCAGTTTCGTGAAATTGCCAGTACCTATTGCGATCCGGCTACGTTATGCGCTCTATAATCGACTGTGATAACTGCTTGGATCAAAGCTAGACCTCTCTTAAGTGACAGTGAAACTAGCATCAATATAATGCGTATTTCCCTTTGACAGGAATATTACGAATATCTGCATATAATTGTACCTCATCACGTGCTCGGTGATGTGGTACAAGCATTAAAATCTGTGCCCAATATAGAACTTAGAGCGCAAGAGAGAGGACAACAAGTGCCAAATGAAATCGACGTGAATTATTATGAAAAAGAGCAAAAAATTGTAAGTATTTTCGAAGGCGCCGCGCCGTCGCAGTAAGCTTATAAAGGTGGCAAATCGAGCACGTGGTCGAATTTTTTGCTGTTGAGATGACTACTACCTCTTCCAATCAGGAATCACGGTTTTGAAACCATATGATGGTCTTGAACTTCCAATGAAAGTAGGATGAAGCTCTTGAGCCCAGTCGAGTCCAAATTGCAGTCTCGGTCACCGACGTAAGGTCGCAAGTCTGTCGGTATTCTAACGTAACTAAATTACCGGTCATTTTGTAGAGGGTGCGCCGGGATTACACGTGTCGATTCCCCCATGCTCGTTTTAATATCTAACAACAAGAAAAACTGTCAAACGTAAAATATCGCTGACATACCTCCAGTTCGCTCTAAGCGTTTTTTCTCTCCTGTTCATCATCTTTACAGCGAAGGAGTGGAACTCATTGCCCGCGTCTTTGTTCCCCGAACGTAAAATCTGGAAGTCTTCAAGTTAATATTGAATCAGAATAAGATTCTCAGAAAGAGGTATCTATTAGGCTAGCCATTCTCGCCCGCATCATCAATTTTCATCAGGTGATATAGTAGTTAAACGCTTGCATAAATAAAAGAAAACATCGTTATGAAATCCATTTTTTGTTCGGTAGATAATACTTCAGAGGTAGTCCCATATAAATTATATCGAAATCGATCAAGCCAAAACCAAAATATAAGCGGTGAAGTCGGCTTTTTAAGCTTTGCTTGCGTTTCAATTATAATTTAGACTCATCTGCTACAAATCACAACATATACTAAATAGTAAAGACATTTCTGATGTATATAACTCAATTTTGACAAAAAGTTTAGTTTCGTCTTTATTCTCGACTAGCTTTTGCCCGCGGCTTCGCTCGCGTTAAGAAGTTTAACAAACTTTCATCCCCTATTTTATCTCCTTGGGGGTAGAATTAATCAAAATCCTTTCTTAGCGGATGCCTACGTCATAAGATCTACCTGCATGCCAAATTTCAGCCCGATCCGTCCAGTGGTTTGGGCTGTGCGTTGATAGATCACTATGTTAGTCAGTCAGTCACCTTTGAGTTATATATATTTAGATGATGTCAGTATGTATATTGCCTTTTAGTCTTAAACGTTCGACTCGCATGATTTTTTTTAACATTGTTATATACAATGTGTAACAGAACGGTGTAGTAAAAAGTAGTGTTAGTAATACTGAAGTCACGCATACTATATCTATGGAGAGTAACAGGAACTTCTAAATTCCCGGCAGCAGCATGAATAATGAGTTATGATGAATTAAAGTTTCAAAAAAAATCTGTCATTTGCAACCCTATTTCATCAGCTACCGTACAACGGTACCATAGTCTTTGGACCTAGAAGTCAATGGTGGCCATAACAGAGGTCAAGGTCAAGGTTGTCAAAAATATTTGAAAAATATAGTTTTTATTTTTTGTATGGAACAAAAATATACTGTCATTGGTAATTGTTGCATAATCCTGCAGGGGGTGGTTCAGAATCGACAACTGAGCAGAATAAAAATTAAAATTAAAATTTAAAAAATTCACTTCCCCTTACTTACTGGTAAGTAAATTGTAGCGCAGACAGTTTAGTAGTAACTGTCAAGTAAACTATGGCAACTCTTAAACTACTACGGAATCATAGAACTAACATGTGACGAGAGGTCACGAGAGGTCACAGCTGTTCATGAATTTTGAGAATGTTAGATACTTACCTGACCTCACCTGACCTCTCGTCACGTGTTAGTTCAATGATTCCGTAGCAAGAAAGGATAAAAACATTTTAGAGTTCTAAAAAAACATATTTTCCAACATTTTTATTTTTAATGTACTCAGTTGTCGATTTTGAACCACCCCCTGCAGGATTGTGCACTACTTACCAATGACGTTATATATCTGATTTCGACTTTCGTTCTCTGGCAGACTATTCCTGACACGATACACATACACACTTTTTTGGGGGCTGAGTCACCCACGTCCGTAGGAGGATACCCCTTAAGTCTGACTCCCTACACGTGGTCCCCGGGTGGTGCTAATCAGGTGACATTTGAGCATTTTGTGAGTTGCTCGCCTGGCTTGCTACCAAAGTAGCTTACCACCATCAAGTTGAAAGTCTGCCGCCAAGCCAAATACGGTGTTCCGGCAGTTATCCTTGAGAGCCTGCGTATTCCAGGTCTAGTGTGTTTACCAGCTTCGATCACATCGTCACTTACCATCAGGTGAGATAGTGGTCAAACACTAGCCTGTCACAAATAAAAAAAAAAAAAAAAAAAACACACCACCTTTCTATTCCAGGTTATAGATAGGGAGATATTTTTTTGTTCAGACGACAGAAATCATAATATTCACACCCTTATTTATATTTTTCAGTACAGACGCGTATTCTATGTAAGTTGATTTCTGAACCATCAAGCTATATTAAAACATCTATAATAAGTCCCTACTTACAATATAACTACAAAATACATAAATAACCTTTTGCATTTTGCTCCACCGATACCATTGACGACCCAGTGCCGTGGGTCCTGGGTTCGATTCCCGGCAGGAGCACAAATTCCTTCTCGAGGGATATTTGTGCTTCTAGTTCTGGGTGTAATGTGTGTGTGATGTGAATGTTTCTGGCACCCGCGACACAAGTCTTTGAACTTAGTGTGGGGCTGTGAGTGTGAATGCGTTTGTTTTGTTGTATAATACATTTCCGATCCCCGGAGCACACGCTGCATCGTACTAAGTATATATAACATAAACATAGCAAAAACGCTTTCACACTCACAGCCCCACACCAAGTTCGATCATTTGTATCATGGTTGCCGGATATATTCGTATCGCACACACAATCACAACCAAAACCACACATTTTCCTTGGAGAGAATACTTTGTTCACGCCGGGAATCGAATCCGATACCCCTGCTGAGAAGGCGAACGCTCACCCAACTTAACCAATGTTCAATATCATAATAAAAAAGTTGTTAATCGTGTGTGTGATGTGAATGTCCCGGAACCCAAGACACAAGTCATCAATCTTAGTTGTGAGGTTGTGAGTGTGAAAGTGTTTATGTTTTTAGCACGCTTTTATTAGCTTCACCTGTATGTATGTTTGTTTGTAACCAACTCATTTGGGCTTGATTTTGATCCATTTCAAACCGTCAGATTTCATTTAAACTTCGTAGACTTATCAAGGACCCAAAATATACAAAAATATACAATACAAAATATGTATTTTTTTTTAATTTATAATGCGTGTTTTTTAGTTTTTTTTAACTTTTATATTTATTTATATTCAAAAAATTCGTTTTTCACATTAACATCACACTAATGCTGTAAAAAGTTACCTGCTCTTTGATGATGCCTCCTGGCCAACTTCAGCCTCAGCGACTGTTTTGTGGCTTTTTTTAACAATTTACCTGCCCTTTACGGTCTGTGTGGCAGGTAACTTTACGGCTATATCGATTTTGAAGATTTTTTGTTGGTAGATAGATTTAAATTTTATTTATTTTATTAAATCATCACCACTAATGGTGACCCTTTCAACGAATGCCTAAACGGGTGAAGCCGCAGAGCACAGCTAGTATAACGGCTATAATTTTACGAATCTAGCAATGATATTAACTTTCATGAGTGCCTCTTTGGGGCCCATGTAAATAAACAATTTCAAATTCAATTCTGGTTTCTAGTTACCAAGATTGCCGATGCCAAACTTCTCGCCGAACATTTTGAAAAAAACTCCCTCCTTCCTAACATACGTAAGTTTTTTATAAACTATTAGACCTCAACGCCGTTGGTCCTGTGATCGATTTCCAGGAGGAGCACAATTTTCCTTACTTAAGGACATTCATTGTGCTTCTGGTTTTGGCTGTGTGTGTGTCTGATTGCGTGTGTGTGATGAGTAAATGTTTCCGCCACTCACGATAAATGTTTTTGAACTTTATTGTTGGTTTTTTTCGAGTGCCCATGTGAATAAACGATTATTTTTATTTTGATGCGTCATCTCTGAAAGGCTATCTCACCTTATTGAAAATGTGATCGAGGAGGTTAACAAGTAAATTCTAGAATCAGGGTAGATGCAAGAACACCAAATGACTCCTTTGAGAGGACCACTGTATTCTCTATTGGAGGTTAACTCGTGGAGAGTCAGGCCACCCCCCAGACCTGCAAGCAGCTCTAGGGGGTGGCCTTGATGAGCAAGGTCACCCCTCAGCCCTCCATAGGCGAAATGAGCCGGTATGCATCCGGGCCTACCGCCGGGGCAAGATAATGACTGCTAGCGCGACCCTATCTTTCCTAACCTCAGCGAGAGACTGCTCACAGGTGGGTTCTTTCTAGGTTAGAGCCTCACACACCCCTATCCACCTTGGGAAGTAAGAGTAAGGCAAAAAATAAATACAGCTACTAGGCAAAGAAATATACCATACAATTTGTACTGGGTTCTTTATTTGTAGATCTTGTAAAAGCAAGTCCTGTATTGTACGGCCAGTATTGCACACTCTGATATTTCGTGTACAATGGATTCAAACATGTGGCGGCGTATTCCTGGCTGCGAATTATCGCCCGTAAAAAAATAATCCGTGTTTAATCTACGGCCTATATATTATATATAGTACACCCATCGAGATTTGAGACCAACCTACAGTTTGTAACAATCGAATTACACTACATATTTATATACCAGGTTAAAACAGTGTCAAATCGATTAGGCATTAAAAGATTGTATTTTCTTTCCTACGATTCCTACTACAGAATATAACGTATACCATTCTAAGAAGGTGAAAAATGGCGTTGTTGATTTTGTATAATTTTCCAAAACCTGTTAATGTGTAATAATGGTGGATTATTAACTGTTAATTCTTAGTAAACGTGCATTTTTGTATGCAAATCATACAAAGTTGAAAAAGGTAATTTTCACCTTCGCTCCAAAAAACTCCTTGTAAACCACTTTACAACGGCATGATTTGACTATTTTACTTGATGATGAGATTACTGAACCTTGACTGTTTTACTTGATTTTGACTATGACTTGTGACTAGAACTTTTAATATGAAATAAACTTGAAATATATTATATGCTTAACACTGGCTAAATGCACAAGATTGCGAAGCCAATATTCGAAGAAAAAAAAAGCTCAATTGAAACTAGTCGCTCTGTGCGAGAGGGACAAAGGTTAATTCAGTAACGTTTCATCTGGACCGCAAACATAATTGGTTCTTCATTCAATTGACAAAACGATTTGACATTGTAAATAAGCTCTAAGCCAGTTGTGATAAGGTTCTATGCATGTTTAAAATTCGGTATGCTAAGTTTGGCAATGGGCAGGGCACATAGCACGCAGAACTGATGGCCGATAGGGCCGAAAGGTTCTCGAATGGAGGCCACGGACTGGCAAGCGCAGTGTCGGAAGACCGCTCACAAGGTGGACGGACGACATAATGAAGGTCGCAGGAAGACGCTGGATGCAGGCCGCTAAAAACCGTTCTTTTTGGAAATCTTTGGGGGAGGCCTATATCCAGCAGTGGACTTCTTGTGGCTGAGATGATGATGATGATGATGCTAAGTTTGGCAGTTATCTATATATGAGAGTAATAAAAAACGCATAATAAAAGATAATTAAAAACGCATAGATGCTATCACACTGACAGCCCCACACTAAGTTCGATGACATGTGTCGTGGGTGCTGGAAACATTCACATCACACGCACAAACACAAC
This sequence comes from Lomographa bimaculata, assembly GCA_948107665.1. Taxonomy (NCBI): domain Eukaryota; kingdom Metazoa; phylum Arthropoda; class Insecta; order Lepidoptera; family Geometridae; genus Lomographa; species Lomographa bimaculata. Next base: position 7,113,559 of record OX403610.1, on the reverse strand, counting down.
CACAATCAGATTCACTTTTCTTGAAGAGAAAACTAGTGTTCCCGCTGGGATTCGAACCCGATACCCCCCTGCTTAGAAGGCGTACGAACACTCAACTTAGCCATCGGACAGTTGGACGCTAAGCCACGGAATATTGGCAATTAGCCGTGCATTATTGGTTGTACAATATAGAAGTTCTGTGGAACAATCTTCCGCCCCATGTCCGATATGCTGTAAAGAGCTTTAAGTGGAATTAAACAAGACTCCTAGTAGGTACAATACCTTTTGCACTGGCAATTAAGCATGGACATGATTTCTACTTTTAATTCATTTTCATTTCATGAATAAAATAATTTTTCGCAGTGATTTCACCTGCTATTTTCCACAGTGAAATGATTTTTCATTTTATTAAATGATAAATATTTTGATACCTCAATGAAGTTTTAAATATAATGAAAGTCGCTACAATGTCACACTAATATTATAAATCCGAAAGTTTGTGTGTAATTATGATTGTTTTCTCTTCACGCTGTAACGACTGAACGGATTTGGATGAAATTTAGTATGTCCTATACCTAGGATTAACAGATGCTACTTTTTAACTTGATTAAACGTTTATCGACGCATTAGATATAAAAATATGTTTTGATCTTTCCAACGCCATCTTCTACGACTCATGCCAACTCGCTCGCTCGTTAGCCACCAAATACGAAATTACGATGAAATCCGAACTCAGATGATGACTTCATCGAGTGTTTTTATGATTTGTAACTGTCGATGTGATGAAAAGTAGCAGACGCGACGATGAAAAGTAGCATGTGCGACGTATGATAATGCATATGATTTTTCACATGCTACTTACGAAATGTTCCATGCATACTGGCAATGCCTCTAATGTTGCAGGTGTCACTAAGCCATGGTGCCAAATTAGCATAAGCTGTGTTCCAGATCTTTCATAGATATCATAGGTATTTTACAATAATTTTATTTATTTTTGAACTGCCCGTTGGCTTAGGTGCGCGTTCGCCTTCTAAGCAGCGAGCGGTACTGGGTTCGATTCCCGATGGAAACACAAGAACTGGAGTAATTTGTGTTTCTGGTTCTGGGTGTAATTGTGTGTGTAATGTGAATGTTTCCGGCACCCACGACAATAGTCATCTTAGTGTGGGGCTGTGAGTGTGGAAGTATCTATGCTGTTGAAAGGGGGAAGATATGTGTACAGCTCAAAACGTAATCCGCATAAATCAGGTGCAACGCACACAATTTGCCTAGTCACAATCGGACTAGCGTTAGCGTCGCACGTACCTATAGCTCGCGATTTGTTTTTGTAAATATGCAGGAACTAAGCTGTCCTGAGCTTATCCAAGATCTATAAATATCACATACATGATATACAAATTGTATGGTACGCAATGTCCTAGTAGACGCATTCATTTTTATACCAGATTGGCAAGCATTTGACCGCTAGCTCACCTGATGCAAAGTGAAGATGCTGCCGAAGATGTAACATGCCTGCATGTGGTCCAGGATTTGTTTACATACTGTTAGAGCATACCGTATCTTCCCACTTCTTTTACAACTTTGGTTACTGTTTCTGTCTGTGGTCTTTAAAGGTGTAAGGTCTTTGAAATGGCTGATCCGATTTTGATGTAAATTTTCTTATGGTAGTGATCGAGTGTGTTCTTAGCTATGTCTGCTCCTGGTCTCTTCTTCTTGTTTCAGATTCTTTTTATTAGATTTTGTTCACAGCCCCACACTAAGTTCGATGACTTGTAATATAAATAACGTAATATATTAAATAGCAAGCATATTTCTACTATATTCACTAACTTCCGTTGACAACCCAATAGGTGCGGTGGGCAAGTCTCTATGCGCCGTGGATTCGATTCCCGGCAGGAGCACAGTTTTCCTTTCCAAGGAACATTTGTTCTTCTGGTTCTGGGTGAAATTGTGTAAATTTTTCCGACACCAACGTGACTGAATTAGTGTGGGGCTGTGAGTGTGGTTTCGTTTGTTTGTTTATTTATATTCTTGGTTTTTCTATTTAGTGTAATGGTGATCTGATTTATTGAATAACATAATTTAAACACAAGAAAAGCTTAAAATAACCGACTTCACCGCTTTATCTTCAGAACCCTTGATCAGATTAAATACGCATTATTGAGGATAACTCAAAAACGCCTGGTCAGATCTTGATCAAATTTAAATAGGACTAAATGGGAAGCACCAGCTTTCAAATAGAAAAGAATCATCAAAGTCGGTTCACAAAGAAAGAAGTTATGAGGTAACACATAAAAAAATGCAATCAACTTGAAAACCTCCTCCTTTTTTTGAAGTCGATTAAAAGCAGATTACTATTAGTAACTTACCATAACAATAATGATTGGTGCATAAATTATTGATTTTATTTTGAGTGTTTTGCTTAATATAATAAATATTGGCCTCGATTCTGATGTACACTCACAAAATTAAATTTAAACCATCCCTGTCTCTTACAAAATAAAACACAAGACAGAGATAGCATGCATTTTAGTGCTGTCACGCTAGTTTATCATTAAAATATGAACAGCAGAAGCAGAAAGGCGCTTGTTTTTATTCAACACCAATACAACACATACTCGACTAAGCTTGCATAGACATCTAAGTTCTGACTAACTTGACAGCACAGCAGTATGCTATCTCTGTCTTGTGTTCCTATTTTGTAAAAGACAGGAATAGTTTAAATTTAATTTAGTGTGTGACATCACAATCGAGGCCAATAACTACCTACTAATATTATAAATCCGAAAGTTTGTGTATAAGTGTGTAAGTATGTTTGTTCCCTCTTCACGCTTTGATAGCTGAACGGATTATGATGAAATTAAGAATATACATAGCTGTATACCTAGGATTAACACATAGGCTACTTTTGACGTGATAACGTCTTATAAATCGATGAACACCGGCACGCACGAAAAAGGGTCACGTTCCGCCTGAGCCTGAGCGTGCAAGCGAGAGCGCGGGACAAGCGATAGAGAGGCACGATCGGCTAAGCGTTCGTCTAATGACGTTACACGTAATATTATCGTCCGTAAACCAAATTTACAGACAACCATTATTTTAATTTGATAATAGCGGGCGAAGCCGCGGGGCACGGCTAGTAACACACTAGTCTAATTTTAGAAGTGCTCTTATCTTGTTTTTGCAAACAAAATAAAAACAATATGAATCCGATAAATACTACATGACTTACTCAATAACTATTAATAATAATCACTTATTTTCAAACAAAAGATCAACAATATTTTACAACTAATTCTAATACAAATGTTATAAATTGGTAGCAGAATTCAAATTCATTCAAATTCAATCAAAAAAAAGGGCATGACTTGACTATGACTAAGGTCCAGTCATTTAGACTTTTACTTGACTGTGACTAGAACTGATATTATGAAATTAACTTGAAATATTGTTTTACTTGACACTGGCTATATGCACAATATTGCGGAGCCAAAAATAAAAGAAAAAAACCTGTATGTATATTTTCTATAGAACAAGGTATATTTTTCAGGGAAAACTGGAACCACGAGTAACTCCGTTCTCCAGGCTAGATAATCAGGATTTTCCATCACACGCAGGTTACACCACCAATACAGACACTTGCAAAGTCTATAACCATAATCTTCAACAAGTCTGGAACAAGCTGGCCAAATATATGAAAACAAACAATTACGAGACGCCGACCAACGAACATTTACATAACATCATCCTTATAATACAAGCTTATTTAGATCATCATAACAATATTGACAATAAACCTGATGATTATAGCATAGCATCAAAAACAAATGAAGATGCGGAATATATCCTACCAGATGTAAATGAAATGCTGCGCGTAATCAGAGAGATGTTAAAAGGAACAATAGTCGATGACGATACACCCCGCAAAATCATTGATTTGGTTTTAAGTAAAACAGATGGAAATAAAAACGAGGAATGTATGAGAGAATCTCTAGAAATTTTCATTAGCTACATTGATATAGCATTTCATAAGTATTTAGATGATTCTGTCTGTCAAAACAAACGGAATATACGAAGAAGTATTTCTTCAAATATTAATACGAATTTAAAACAAGTAAATGAATTAGTTGATAATAAAATGGATCTTGACGAAGCTAAACAATATTTGAAACAATTTTACAATTATAAAGTTGATAGGTGTAATCAAAATGCTTTAGAGCAATTTTTTGAATCAGTGAGATCTATTATTAATAGATATCTGAGTCCATCTTATTGTGATCGCATTCTAGCGCTGAGAATGTAATCAATTAAAGAACTTAGGTACCTAGTTAACGTTTTAATAAATTTATAACAACATTATAATTTCTTGTTATCATTGTTTTATTTTACGTACTCATTACGTACTGGAACAAGTCGTATATCGAAAACCATTCTTCATTCAGAATACGCCTTCCTATAATATTTTGTCCTCATTTTTGGCTCCGCGATCTTTATGCATTTAGCCAAATCAAGCAATAAAATATTTCAAGTGTATTATTTCAACGTATGTTTCTTGTCACCAGTCACAGTCAAACTTAAGTAAAAGAAATAGCCCAGTAGCTATAAAAACCACAGAAGAACGTGGAGAGTAAATAATGGCCTTGTTGAGCACGGTCAACCTTCCATGGGCAAAGAGGTTCGGTTTGCATCCGGGCCTACCGCCGGCGCCGGGGCAAGATAGTGACTGCTAGCGCGACCCTATCTTGCCCAATTTCAGCGAGGAACTGCTTACGGGGAGTTTTTGGTGGGCTCGAGGGATGTATGGAGATACATCCCTTTCCTTCAGCCGTAGGACCACGGCATTTTCGCTCCACAAAAAAAAATATTTTGGGAAAACGATTTATGCGCATAACGCATAAATAGGGAACAAATAATCCCACCTTGAAATTAGGGAACCCTATGTTACGGGCATATAAGTGAAAGTGCATGAGTAAAGAAATAGTACAAAATAAAAACGCTATTTTCGTTTTGCCTCCGATTATACTCCAATAGAAGTAATACCAAAGTTTCAAATAGGTAAGACTAATTTTACTTACTTTTACTTAAAATTTCTGTGACTGGCTCAGTACCTATATTCATTCCTTAGTGACTGGTATAACTGGTGACTGTGGTAACGAAAGACCTGAGTACATTATATCAAGATTTTGCAGCTAAAGGAATGTAGGTTTGTTTCGTATCTCGATGCGTTATGGACTATGGTATATTATCTTGAAATATTTCTAAATATTTATTACTTGACGCTGGCCAAATGTTCATAGTTTGTGAAGCCAAATAAAAACATGCTGACATTGCTGTCAATATTGTCATTTTCACATTCCAATTTTTTTATATTATATTATCACTTGATACTGGCTAAATGCACAAGATTGCGAAGCCATAACTAAGAAGAAGAAGAAGAAGAAACAATCAAATCAAAATGTCATAAGTGTCAAACAAAACTAAAAAGAAAACAAACAAATAAGTATTGTATCTTTATGTAGAATAAATAACAGTTAAAATCTATACTATTATTGCAACTTGATACAGTACAAACAGTCGCTGAAAATAGACATATTAATGGCACAAAACTTATTACTTAAATAACACAATCCGGTTGAGGTTAGGTACATGTAATTCGTGTATAGTTGAACAGAGACGATGGTTTGCGACAAATGCGAAAAGAAACTTGGCCGAGTCATCACTCCGGACCCTTGGAAGGTGGGTGCGAGGAACACGGTGGAGTCAGGCGGGAGGAAAGTCGGCGAGAACAAAGCCCTAACAGCTGCTAAAGCGCGATACAATCCCTATACCTCGAAGTTTGGCGAGTGCAAGTAAGTATTGAATAACTAAACAAGCGCATTCACACTCACAGCCCACACTAAGTTCAATATGCCGGAAACATCATAAAGGAATGGAACTCCTTACCTGAGTCGGGTGTTTCCTGATGAGTAAAAACCCAGACCAAAATAAAGACCCAGGAACCATGGAGCCGAGATCAGAGACCTGCTCAGTGCCAAACAATATTATAAAGAACGATAATATATTGGATAAGGTCAATGTGGCAAAGACCAACATAGTTTTTTAAAAGTTGTAGTAAAAGACTTTGATGGACCATATTTTATCAAGTGTGAGACTTATCACAAAAATAGACGTATCTAAATAGATGTACGTAGGAAATTTATTTAATAGCAAATTCTTAGTATTATCACTAGCCTATCTGCGTTCAGTACATTAGGAATAAAGTTTATTAAAAGATGGCAAGTAGACGATCTTCTCCGCCAGTTTTGGATAAGACAGTCTTGAAGCAAGTTTACTAATAAAATCGTAGCCATTTTCTGTATGGTTACTAACCAAATATGCGCTTTCTGCTGTTTGAATTAAGCTTAAAATCCCTTGATTTCAACAAAAACGGGGTAAGGCCAGCCAAAGATAATTAAGAAGTCAGAGGTATACAACCTATCAACGTGCATGGTAATTTTAATTTTGGACTTACATACTAAGCAGATGTTGATAAAAGATTTTTCAGGTACAGGCTAATAATCTACCCTTTTTCTTAAGTCTAAATCATCGCCTTGTGTTCTTTTCAAGTGAATGCTAACATAGTATTGACAATATATATTGACGACCCAGTTGGCGCAGTGGACAGGTGTCCGCCCTCTGCGCCGTGGGTCCTGGGTTCGATTCCCGGCAGGAGCACACATTTCTTCCCAAGGGATATTTGTGCTTCTGGTTCTGGGTGTAATGTGTGTGTGATGTGAATGTTTCCGGCACCCACGACACAAGTCTTTGAACTTAGTGTGGGGCTGTGAGTGTGAATGCGTTTTATAGTTTTTTAACACTTTCACACTCACTGCCCCGCACTAAATTCGAAGACTTGTATCAAGGGTGCCGGAAACATCCATCGCCACCACAAACCAGAACCAGAAACAAATGTCCCTTGGGGAGAAAACTTTTGATCCCAGGGAATCGAACCTAACGCCCCTGCAAGAAGGTGAACATAAACCCAACTTAGCCGCGGATAGTTTAATTAAAAGTTATAATCCTCATTGATTTTCAGGATATGTCGCACCAAAGTCCACCAAGTGGGTTCCCACTACTGCCAAGCCTGTGCGTACAAGAAGGGGATATGTGCAATGTGCGGCAAAAAGATATTGGACACTAAGAACTACAGACAAAGTTCCACGTGATTTGTATTACTTATATGTTGTTAGTTAAGGTAATCGTAAGCATTTTTTGTTAATAATACAGAGAGTTTGTATGAGTTATATCGTCTTATTCCATCTGTAGACTAGGTCTGCACTGATGTTTGTTCCCCCTTTTTTTGTAGGGTAAAAATGCCTTGCCTTCTCCAAGGGGTGAAAGAAAGTGGTGTGTGGGGCTTGAACCCACTAGAATCTACGAGCAATCCCTCACCGAGGTGGATCAAGTTAAGGTAGCACTATCTGTTACCATCTTGTCCCAGCGATAGGCCGGTATCCGGGTCCGGACAGGTCTGGTTTCACTCACCAAAGCTACCCCCATGATGATATATTGAATGTGCATAGCTTGTACCTAGGAATAACACATAGCTTACTTTTAACTTGAGAAACGCGGGCAAAGCCGCGGGGCACGACTCGTTATAAATAAATAACTCGTACGATGTTTTACACTCCTGTCTTAGATAAATTTGTTAATCGTCTTAATAATAAAAATCAGATTTTTTTTTTATTTTGGTTCTGCAATCTGTGCCTTAAGCCAGTGTCAAGTAAAATTGAGTAATTTTTCAATATAGTTTAAGTCAAAAGTCACAGTCAAAGTCAAGTAAAAGAATAATGGTCCAGAGTCAAGTCATGCCCTGATAAAGTGGTAGAGACTTTACTATAACTTCTATTGGAGTTATGGTCAAAAGTGAAAAATTACGTTTTTCGAATTTGTATGATTTGCCCACACTCATGCACGTTGACGAACTATTAATAGTTAATAATACAACATTATTATACATAAACACAATAAGTTCGATGACGTGTGTGTATGCTGGAAACATTCACATCACAGACACAATCACACCAGAACCAGAAACACAAATTGTACTTGTACACCTCCACCGACCTCAGTTGCTACTACAATTTCTGTCCATCCGAAGGTTGTCTGGTAAAAATTGCTGAAAGCGATAAGACCGCCCATTGTATTGCCTTATAATATTAATTTTGTAGTTTTAAGTTTGTATCATTTTGTTTTTTTGGTGTACAATAAAGAATGTTGTATTGTATGTATGTATGTTTGTTCAGGTGGAATATCGCAACTCAATTTTGAAGCAGATATCTTTAACCGATTGAGCTGAAATTTTGTATTCACGTTTAGATTGGATGACAATGCACGGTTAGCTGTGTGACGTCATTCTAAGTCCAACATGGCGGAACACACAAAATGGCGGACAAGTAATTTTTAATGCACTCCTACAATATGGGTATCAAATGAAAGGGCTTGCTGAGAATAACTCGAAATAAAGTGACGTCACTCTAAATCTAATATGGCGGACTTCTAAAAGCTTGTTTTAAATTTTTATTATCAAGTAGTTTATTTCACTTTCGCGCCAAAACCTCATAATAAAACTTGATTCAATAACATTAAAATGACAATCTCAAACATTTGATGACGGATACTGTTTTAGAATTGTATATTGATTGTAAGTAAACATTGAAGCAAATTGAATATTCAACGAAACATATAAAATGGTTATTTTCGCATAAAATATAACTTTTATGATGCAGCGGACTCTGAGTTTATTGATATGATATATTTTATTTATTACATATTGTTTTTGGGAATAACTATTCACTGTCCAGTAAGTATATATTCGTATATTAAAAATAATTAAACGCAAGCAAAGCTTAAAAAAACCGACTTCACCGCTTTATCTTCGGGACCTTGATCAGATTGAATGTGTTAAACACGCATTATTGACTATAACTACAGCAGATCTTGATCAAATTTCAATGGGACCACATGAAAAGCACCAGCTTTCAATTAAATAAACTTCAGAGGTGTCAAGGGACACCCGGATGGAACGAAGTTCAATTTCCGTCTAGCCCCCTTTCGCAAGCGCGATAAAGAACTTTCGTTCCAAATTTAAAAGAAACATGGAAAAACCAACATCATGTAGTCACCCATCCAAGTACTGACCGCGCCCGACGTTGCTTAACTTCGGTGATCGGACGAGAACGTGGTATTGCTTACAACTATAGCAAAAAGTGTCGTTACAACTTTTGGTCTTAATTTTTTCCATCTAGCCCCCTTTCGCAACGCGCGATAAGGAACTTTCGTTCCAAAAAAGTTCATCAAAGTCGGCTCACAGCGAAAGAAGTACGTTGCTTTCCAATTAGTACTATTTAAATTTGATCAAGATCTGATCAGTAGTTCTTTAAATATCGCCAATAATGCGTATTCTGTGGACTACATTGACAATGTTCTCGTTTATAACCGACTTCAAAAGTTACCTCATAACTTCTTTCATTGTGAGCCGATTTTGATGATTATTTTTTTAATTAAAAGCAGGTGCTTTTCATGTGGTCCCATTGAAATTCGATCAAGATCTGATCTCTAGTTGTTGAATTTTTTTTATTTTTTTTATTTGTGACAGGCTAGTGTTTGACCACTATCTCACCTGATGGTAAGTGACGATGTGATCGAAGCTTGTAAACACACTAGACCTGGAATACGCAGGCTCTCAAGGATAACTGCCGGAACACCGTATTTGGCTTGGCGGCAGACTTTCAACTTGATGGTGGTAAGCTACTTTGGTAGCAAGCCAGGCGAGCAACTCACAAAATGCTCTACCACCTCTCAAATGTCACCTGATTAGCACCACCCGGGGACCACGTGTAGGGAGTCAGACTTAAGGGGTATCCTCCTACGGACGTGGGTGACTCAAAATCGTCTATCGTTTATCGTCATAATTCGTGTTTAATACATTAAATCTAATCAAGGTTTCGAAGATGAAGATTTTTGTAAGCTTTTCTTGCGTTTCAATTATGTTATTTCAATTGCTAATTTAGTGAACTATTCCACTTTGCCCCACCAAGTCGCCCCACTGGGCAAAGCGGAAATTTAAAATCTAACAGTGGAATGTGCCCCAAACTCGATGTAATGGGGCGGATTTAACTGGTCTAAAGTCTCGGTGGATTTTGCCCTCATCTGTCATAATCTCTCCATAACTCAGCGAAAACTTTAAACAATCCAGGTCTTTGCAGAAAATGTGACAATGGGGCAAAATGACCATCAATCTTTTTCGCCCATATTAAACAAGATAGTGAGCGCGAATAAAAGAAGAATGGAAACTCTAAACGCAATAGCCCGGTTGGAAGATTATCTTACTAGAATTAATGGAAAGAAAGACGAATTACAGGAATCTGCTGATGAACAGGATCAAAGAGGCTTATCAACTTTATTGGAATTCGTAAATGTAAGACACAGATTATATATAACGTCATTCGTAAGTAGTGCACAATCCTGCAGAAAAATATTTTTATATACAATGTGTAGTAATACTATATGGCCACAATATAGTGTGGCCGATACCCAATTCAGTAGCGCGACACATTGACATAGAATAATAATAATAAATTTGTAATTTTTTTTTATATTGACATAATGATTTAAATGTATTCTCTGATTATTATTATTTTATTGCAATGAACATGAACACACGACATAAATACTGTCTTTAATTTTGTTACTATTTGTTTTTCTGCTCATTTTAAATGCATTTATTTATATAATTTATTGTTTTTATAATTTTTGTAATTAATGGTTAAATAATAATAATATATTAATTGTAATTGACATACCTGTTATAACGTACTTTGTTATAAGGTGAATAAATTATGATTATGATTATGATTATAGCCGAAACTTTCAGTACCGCCGAAACTCGTGTTTGTGATAATAAAAGCAATAGCAATAGCTGTTTAAAGGCATACAGTTGGTACATTACGAATTAACTGTATGCCTATAAACAGTTGAGCCTTTGAGTTTTAAGCATAAGGTCGTTATCTGACCTATCGTCCTGACCTTATCAGGACCTAACCTGGTCAGGACGATAGGTCTGACTGCGAAGGAAAACTTCAGGGAGATTAAAATCCGTTGTGCGACTGGAACCTGAATGCTATTATATGCTGAATGACATGACATAAAAAGTAATTTTAAATAATTTTTAATAAGTTTCGGTTTCGGCCGAAACAGAAAGCAAGGCCGAAAGTTCGGTTTCGGTTTCAGCTGAAAAACCAGTTTCGGTCGAACACTAAAAATAATTGAATACTTAAGTATTTATTTAGTTAGTACACAATTTGCATATTAATATCCTCATATTTCCATTCCCAGAAAAACGCCTCATTTAGGAGACTGAACGATCAAAACGTACCAGAAATTAGTAACATATTCGTTCCTGTTAAATATGTAGAAAATAATGTTTTACATAATTCTGAAATAAAACGCGGTCTAAAACAAGAAAATGTTACAAAACCGGCAACCAATTTGAGGAACAACCAAGGAATTGAGATTAATGATACAGAATCCGTTGAAGAAAATCATTCTGAGAAAAATGTTAACGTCAACAATAACAGAACAATAGATAATCTTCTTATTAATCTGAGAAGGAGCTGGATGGACACATGCTCTAGAAAAGCAGCTAAAGTATGTACCAAAGCTTGCAATACGGCATACAACAATTTTTGCAGGCATTATAATTGCAGCAGCAGAGCAAAAAAGAATTTAAGGAAAGAGTGCAAAATAAATTGTAAGACTAAGTTTCAGCTTAGAAACTATGACGAATAAACTGTTGAATGGTGGAAATTCGTTTTTATTTCTTGTTTACCAATGATACGAAGACAAATTTGGAAGAAACAATCGGAAACAACATCGCGTTTGTAGCCAAGCTATAAAATAACTAAGAGCCTTATTAACATTATTTATTTTATATAATTATTTTATGTATTATATAATAATATATTACTTGTTTATGTATATTCATACTGTATTTATGCTATAGTATAAGTAATGATATTTATTAAGTTAATTAGGTATTCCATACAGCCATTTATTATACCTCGTCTATTACATTCTATAGTTCTCTCCATCCGAAGGTTGCCTGGTAGAGATCGCTATTAGTGACAAGGCCGCCTGTTGTGATACTCTACGTATAAGCTTGTTTGTTACCTTTGTTTTATCTCATCTTATAAAGTGGAACAATAAAGTGTTATCTATCTATCTAACAACGCCCCGATAGCGTCTATCTAGCAGATACATTCATTATTTGAATATTCTGCTAATATTATAAATGCGGAAGTTTGTGTGTAAGTGTAAATGTACATAGCTTATAAGCTATGTCATTCCAAATTTCAAAAAAATTCAATTTACCACATAGGCTTCTTTTTAACTTGATAATAGCAAGCGAAGCCGCGGGGCATTAGTAATTTAAATAAAACTAGCCGTGCCCTGCGGCTTCGCCCTCTATAATCAAGTTAGCCTGTATGTTAATCCAAGGTATAAGCTATGTACATTCCAAATTTCATCCAAATCCGTTCAGCCGTTAAAGCGTGAAGAGGGAACAAAAAAATACACACTTACACACAAACTTTCGAATTTATAATATTAGTAGGAATACGCAAAACGGTATTACTAAGCCAAAAAAAACCTTATTTTATTCATTGACTCTTTTACTTTACTTTAACTGTGACTTTAGGACTTATTATATGAAATACACTTGAAATATTATATTATCACTTGACACTGGCTAAATGCACAATATTGCGAAGCCATAACTAAGAAGAAGAAGACTAGGTATTGCACAGCATTGCATTGTAATATAAGAAATAAAAATCAATTTTGTAACCAACACCTTTACATTTTGACCATAGATTAATTATAAATTACCGCTCATAGGTGACTGCAATATTTACCGCGTCTGTCTGTGCCTACTCACCAATCGGAAATAGGTCAATGCGACATCGTGTCTTCTTCTGGAAACACTTAAAAAACTTAAACAGTCGGTCTACAGGGTCGCGTCCAACAAACTTGTTACATTTCTTTATCACATCCATCTCATTACATTTCTCCGGGTACAAATTTGCGGTCTTGTTTTCATAAACATAACCATTATTCGGATCAGCATACCCAGACGAGGTGTATGCACAGAAAATGAAGCGTTTAAATTTTTCGTTTTTTCTGTATTTTCCATCACGGACGGTGTTTAGAACGCAGGGCAAATCTTGTATATTATCTACGCAGCGGTTGGTGATTATTGCTTTAATTATGTCATCCGTCTCAACTTTTGAAAACTTGACTGGAGCCTGTGAGATAAACAACAACATCGGAATTTAAATGTCAATAAAAGGAATAAGCTACATGTTAAAAACAAGCTTTTAGAAGTCTGCCTTGTTAGATTTAGATTGACGTCGCTTTATTTTTCGAGTTATGAAAGGGCTTGCTGTTCTCAGCAAGCCCTTACAGGACACCTGTCCACTGCGCCAGCTGGGTCGTCGTTTATTGTGTTAACTGTGCACATTAGATGGAAAATATAAGTATACAGGAACAACAGTTTACCCATTTCGGGCGTACAACGAGGCTTGTACAGTAAAAAGTTACACCATGATATGACAATCACGAAATTATCAAAAAATCTTATAATAGATTTGTATTATGACGTCGGGCTGGGTTCCGAAGTCGCGTTTTCAAATCAAGCAATGAGCGAAAAATTTCCTTAAATATATATGAAGTTAATAATATATAAGTATTATTATAATTATTATTATTATTATAAGTTAATATATATCACTTTCCATCAGGTGAGATAGTGGTCAAACGCTTGCCTATCGTGTATAAAAAAAAAAAAAAATATTTCGTAATTAAGCATATCCTTAGGGCCTGTCACTATTCACAAGTCCTGATAGATAATTTGTATGATTTTCTGTCGCTTATCAGGATATGGTGAATCAGACCCATTTAATAATTAAAAACAACACGCACACACACACATACGCGTGTAAATTGAAATTGAATTTGTTATGAGTGTAAATTAAAATCTATATATATTTATAAATATTTAAAAAATTTAAACTAATATCATTCTAAACCAATATAATATAATTATTTAATATTGTTAATTATTGTACAAACCATCTAGGACAAAATATTCTAAATATATAAGACATCAGTTTGGGGGAGCACAGGTACCTGCAGTACAGGCTTTGCCTAGCGTGGGTGTCTGAGGCTTACATAATGTTGTTGTTAAAGAATTGCATTTTTCCTACAAATGTATAGTTTTTATCCACTATTATTGAACACTCCATTATTGAATGTAATTTTTATTTTTGGAAATAAACATATTATTATTATAATTACCGGTATTAAGCCACAGGTCTCTGTGTCCGATTGTGCAGAGCTCACTATCCAAATGCTGGTAAAAATAATACTTCCCAAGAACATGTTAGCGATTTAAAAAACAACGTACTTTATTCTAGAGAGGACGTGGCAGTACGCAGTCACGTTGAGTTTGTAAATAATGTACAGTGGTGTACGATTTATGTGAACGTTTTAACTGTAAAAGTATTAAGCAAACAGGGAACAGACTATTGACATGTACGTTAACATTCGTTGGTATTATTTTGTGTTGCAGGCGCAAGCTTATTTGTCACTTTGACATTTCTTGAATCGGTTATTGTTGCTCTAACATCATGTTTGGTTCTTTTGATTGAAAGTGAAAAAATGGCGTTGTTGATTTTGTAAACTTTTCCAAAACCTGTGATTCTTCGAGTCTTAATGTGTAATAATGGTGGATTATTAACCGTTAATACTTAGTAAATGTGCGCAAGTGTAGGCAAGTCATACTAAGTTAAAAATCGTGATTTTCGCCTTCTCTCAAATTTCCAATAGAAGTTCTAGTAAAGTTTCTACCACTTTACTAGGGCGTGACTTGACTATGACTGGACCTTGACTCTTTTACGTGACTTTGACTGTGACTTGTGACTAGGACTTATAATATGAAATACACATGAAATATTATATTATCACTTGATACTGGCTAAATGCACAAGATTGCGAAGCCATAACTAAGAAGAAGAAGAAGAAGAAGAACCATGTTTGGTTCTTTTGATTGAAAGTGAAAAAATGGCGTTGTTGATTTTGTAAAATTTTCCAAAACCTGTGATTCTTCGAGTCTTAATGTGTAATAATGGTGGATTATTAACCGTTGATACTTAGTAAATGTGCGCAAGTGTAGGCAAGTCATACTAAGTTAAAAATCGTGATTTTCGCCTTCTCTCAAAATTCCAATAGAAGTTCTAGTAAAGTTTCTACCACTTTACTAGGGTATGACTTGACTATGACAGGACCTTGACTCTTGTACTTGACTTTGACTTGTGACTAGAAATTTTAACTTAAAATACACTTGAAATATTATATTATTACTTGACACTGGCTAAATGCACAAGATTGCGAAGCCATAACTAAGAAAAAGAAGAAGAACATCATGTTTAGTTGTTTACGACGGGTGCGCATTGTCTTATATAACTTTTCAACTCCTATATTTGTTTTCATATATTTGTTTATACTAATGATCGAAATTCATAATTATTCGAATAAATAACTATAATACTCATAATTGTGTTTTAAGTAGGTTAGGTTAGAACTGTGACCCAACAACGCGCGAGCCGAGCGAGCAAAACAAGACGCGCCAGAAACTAATATAACAACATTATTAATTAAAGCAATATGATTATTGAGTGTTATGAAGAAAAAAGATCTGAAAAAAAAGAATTTATACTGGTTCTTGGTAGTAAAAGTATTAATAAAAAAAATATGATCAACTACTGTTATGAGCTTCGTTGGTAGTAATAAAAATGTATGAATAAAAAATGTATGACAAATAAAATTATGAAGAGTGATTATTATGAACACAAATAGGTATTAAGACAAAGAATAGGATTTAGAATTGTATGTGAGCCAATATGGACCCGTTTACTACAAACGACACCATACTAAGCCCGACTCACGCTTGGCCGGTTTCTATGCCTTTGTCAAACAGACCCCTTATTACCTATCTCTGTAGCGAACGGTTTCAATTATAAATTAACATAACACCGAAGCAATAAGGTTCATTTTTCTTTAATTCAAATAGAAATCGCTTTTTTTTTGTTAACGGGGCGAAATCGTGGATATTAAAGGCCTCCAGGATCTCGCTGAACGCCACTGGAACCCTTCTATCCACCTTGCTTTTAAGCTCTTCCCGGAGACACTGACATTTGTGCCTCCATTCCGGCATAACCGCGGGAATGCTGTTGAAGGCATCGTCAACATCCCTGCGGCGCCACAACAGTAGGAGACCACACCCCACTGCTGTCCTCCTCGGGCACGTTCGACTGGTGGTTCGAGTCCCAACTCCAACCCTCACGTGCCCAAAGGACCCCTTTTAGTCGCCTCTTACGACATGCTGGGAATACCGTAGCAATATTCTGATGCCCTGGAACTGGGCTATGGATGCGCTTACCTACTCGAACGGATGGCGTGCGGTGACGCGGGCGCCTCTTACAACGGTATCGCTTCTAAATGCAGCTTTAATGTGGCTACGTTACAGATGCATCACGTACATAAGTTATGCCTACATTATGAAAGCATAATTTAATGACTCCAAATGGGATGTAGTCAATAAAGTTAATGGGGCAAAATCGACAGAAAAGAAACAAAAACAAATGAATCAAAATTTTCTCTCCAACGAATTATGTTTCTGGTTCTGGTTGTGATTGTGCGTGTGATGTGAATGTTTCCGGCACCCACGACACAAGTCATCGAACTTTGTATGGGTGTTTTTTTGATGAGTGTGAAAGCGTTTGTTTGATTGTTTTGTAGTTTGAATGCGACAAAATCAACAGAAGCGCGACAAAATGAAATGAAATTTAAGATCTTTAATGTTAAGATTTTAAACCGACATGGTCACTCACATTGGAATAATTAGAAACGGGATATTTACCGTGTATCTTTAATTGATGACTCGGTATTTTGGCGCAGTAACAAGCACCATGATCACGAGAACTGCTCTTCTTGATGTTGCAAGTACCTTTTTATCTTATTGTCCAGGCTCTCACATGCTCCTTCATTGGAAAATTATGCGTCCCGCCACAACCGTCTTAAAATACTTAGTCCATCTATGGGTCTTTTACTATGTTCCTTATTTTTAATTCTATCTACGACGTATTAATTTATTTTAACAGTTAGCACTTGAACTAATAACAGATTTTTTGTTGTTATGTTAATGTATGATAATAATTATACCTACCATTCTTTACCTACTTCTTATATTATTTTAAGCCGTAATATGTCATGGTTTAAAATTATAATCTGAAAAAAAAGATTAATTAATTACTTTAAGAGGGTTTATTCTTGTTCTCTTCTCTCTCGCTCGCACATTTCGATAATACAACGGTGTATTAAATGCAGCTATAATGTGGCTACGTTAAAGATGCATTACGTGCATTAACCATTAAGTAATGCCCACATTATGTAGGCAAAATTTAATGACTCCAAATGGGATGTAGTCAATAAAGTTAATGGGGCAAAATCGACAGAAAAGAAACAAAAACAAATGAATCAAAATTTTCTCTCCAACGAATTATGTTTCTGGTTCTGATTGTGATTGTGCGTGATGTGAATGTTTCCGGCACCCACGACACAAGTCATCGAACTTTGTGTGGGTGTTTTTTTGATAAGTGTGAAAGCGTTTGTTTATTTGTTTTATAGTTTGAATGCGACAAAATCAACAGAAGCGCGACAAAATGAAATGAAATTTAAGATCTTTAATGTTAAGATTTTAAACCGACATGGTCACTCACATTGGAATAATTAGAAACGGGATATTTACCGTGTATTTTTAATTGAGGATTCGGTATTTTAGCACCGTAACAAGCACCATGATCACGAGAACTGTATAGGCCAGGCTCTCACATGCTCCTTCATTGGAAAACAATACGTCACGCCAGAACCCTCTGTTTTCAAAATACTTAAAAATATCGAATTGTGCAGGATTAACAAATATTTTATCTAACGTTTTAACTTGATCACGGGCGAAGCCGCGTTGCACATCTAGTCTGAAATAAGTGAAATAATATTAATGCAGTTACCTTCTAAGTAATTTCCAGTTATTTAATAAATTGTTTCTTAATTATACGCTGTGTAAAAAACAAATTCTAATTACAAGCTACATGTATTTGAAATCAGTGGGCGTGTTGCTGCTAGAGCAGCGATGGTTTTTTCGAATATTTTATTAGTTACTTTAATCGTTACTTTAATACTTAAGGTAAGTTACGTTATTTTGTAGTATTTATAATTCTGACGATCCAGTTGGCGCAGTGGACAGGCCCTCTGCGCCGTAGGTCCAGGGTTCGATTCCCGGCAGGAGCACAAATTCCTTCCCATGGGATATTTGTGCTTCTGTTTCTGGGTGTAATGTGTGTGTGATGTGAATGTTTCCGGCAACCACGATACAAGTCTTTAAACTTA
Source organism: Lomographa bimaculata (assembly GCA_948107665.1). Taxonomy (NCBI): domain Eukaryota; kingdom Metazoa; phylum Arthropoda; class Insecta; order Lepidoptera; family Geometridae; genus Lomographa; species Lomographa bimaculata. The sequence goes on along the minus strand of OX403610.1, from coordinate 7,095,037 downwards.
GTGTGGGGCTGCGAGTGTAAATGCGTTTGTTTTGTTTGTTTATCTCTCCTTCCTAATAATCCTACTATCCTACTAATATTATAAATCCGAAAGTTTGTGTAAGTGTGTGAGTATGTTTGTTCCCTCTTCACGCTTTAATGGCTAAACAGATTTGGATGAAATTTGAAATGTACATAGTTTATACCTAGGATTAACACATAGGCTACTTTCAACTTCATAATAGCGGGCGAAGCTGCCGGGGCATGGTTAGTTTATATATCCGAAAGTATGTGTTTAGGAGTTTTGCCGCGAAAGTGAAAAAATGGCGTTGTTGATTTTGTAAAATTTTCCAAAACCTGTGATTCTTCGAGTGTTAATGTGTAATAATGGTGGATTATTAACCGTTAATACTTAGTGAACGTGCATAAGTGTAGGCAAATCATACAAAGTTGAAAAACGTGATTTTCACCTTCGCTCCAAAACTCCAATAGAAGTTCTAGTAAAGTTTCTACCACTTTACTAGGGCATGACTTGACTACGACTGGACCTTGACTCTTTTACTTGACTTTGACTGTGACTTGTGACTAGGACCTATAATATGAAATACACTTGATATATATTATCACTTGACACTGGCTAAATGCACAAGATTGCGAAGCCAAAACTAAAGAAAAAAAAAAAGTATGTGTTTAAGTGTGTAGGTATGTTCCCTCTTCACGCTTTAACGGCTAAACGGATTTGGATGAAATTAGGAATGTACATAGCTTATACCTAGGATTAACACATAGGCTACTTTTTAACTTGACAATACCGGGCGAAGCCGCCGGGGCATGCTCAGTAAGATATAATGTTTCATATCACCTACGACGAAATAATTTAAAGCGAAGCTTAACAAACCGACTTCACCGCTTTATCTTCGGAACCCTTGAGCATATTAAATGAATATAATACGCATTATTGAGGATAACTCAAAAACTACTGGACCAGGATCCAATCATGATCTAACATAAATGGGATTACAATGGGAAGCCGTAGCGCTCAAAATCGATTCACCTATAAAAAGTTCTGGTAAAACATATACCGCCATGGGTAAGTAGTGCACAATACTGCAGGGGGTGGTTTGGAATCGACAACTGAGCAAATTAAATTTTTTTTTTTTTTTTTTTCGACTGACCTGCAGGCAGTTCAGTAGTAATTGTCAGGTAAAGTATGGCCCTCCGTAGACAGCTGCTACAACAATAGCTTCCAGAGTAGGTGAGTGCTACGAGTGCTACGGGGTCATTGAACTAACATGTGACGAGAGGTCACATTTCAGTGTGACATCTCGGCGGTTCAGGAATTAATTACCTCATAATAACTAGGACCGACTAATATAGCGGCGGTATATTGTATATGTGGCTGTATATTTAAAAAAAATACAATCCTCCTCCTTTTTTTAAGTCACCTTAAAATGGAACAGACGGGAAAATGTTTCGAATAGAAACTCTCTAAATTTATAACCTTAAAGACACGCGACCGTAAACAAATACAATTTACCTACAAATAAATTCTAGGCATGTTACATCTTCGGCCGCATCTTCACCTTCCATCAGAATCTAAATCGTTTATTCACATGGGCCCCAAAGAGGCACTCATGAAATTTAATGACTACTGCAATTCGTAAAGTTACAGCCTTTCGTAAAATAAATAAAATAAGCGCTTTGACACTCACAGCCCTACACTAAGTTCGATGACTTGTGTCGGGGGTGCTGGAAACATTCACATCGCACATACAATCACCACCAAAATCAGAATCACATATTTTCCTTGGGGACAAAACTTGTGATCCCGCAGGGAATCGAACCCGAGATGCTAATATTTTTACATATTCACAGAACTCAGAAACAGTAGAAGCTGAAAAATACACAGCCAAAGATATTACGCCACACTATATACCTTATATAAGAAATCCTAATCTAAATAAGGACTTGCGAAGAGGTTGGACAAAATATAATCCAAGTAAAAGGCCCCATAAGTCTAAAGTAAGTAAAACAGTTTCAAAATATATTTTTGTAACTAACAGTCTCCATGGGAAATTACTGGGGCGTTGTAGATGGAACCTTGTTGTAAAAGGCAGAAGGTGTCTAATTAATATTTATAGGTACTTACGGTGTTTCGTCTAATAAATATTTAATATCCGGGTGACCGAGCTTTGCTCGGTTTTTGTTTTTTGTAGAATGTGTTTGAATAAGCTCCATCTAGTGTCGAGTAGAAACAGTTTTTTACATCGGTCATGGCGTAATAGATGGCGCTGATAGTTTCTTAAACCCGGTTTTTCAAATGCAGTTTGAGAACCGAGCATTTCTCGGACCTGGAACGTTGATAAATCGATTCCTTGGGCCGAAAATATATATATCTCGTGAGTTTGGCCGATTTTCGTTCTGGAAATTTTATGCCAGTATCTTATTTTTATAAACAACGTTTTCTCCAAAGATTTATGGTACTGCTTTTTTGCACGTTTTAAGATATGACTTTTTACATGTGGGTATGTCATACTTTAATGGGCAAGCGTAACGCAACAATCTAGTCTTGCTCAGATTCCTACAAAATATTTATTTTCTGATTGATTAGCATCCTGTCAACCTAAATTAGTGATAATGGGATACACTTAACATATATATTTTCTTACAGGCTCACAACGCTAACACTGTTAGTCGCCGACTTCAAGATGTAAGTGGAACTACCGTTAAATACTTTGAACTCAACCAGGCGGACGATAATCAACGCAATGTTGATATTTTTATTAATGAAGGCCAATATCAATATGATAAATATAATCTATCTGGAAATAAAACGAATGCTGATGATAATAAAGTCTATCGGACAGATCTCGTTTCAGAAGAAGATAAAGATACTTACGAAGAATTACCATACAGACAGAATAATGTTTCGAAAACCGCTTTGAGATCCTGGAGGAACGTCGCTAAAGATGCGGCGAAACTCTGTGATAAAGCGTGTAAATGTGCCATAAAAAATATGTGTAAAGAGTACCAATGCAATAAACGGTTTCGAAAGGATTTTAGAAAAGAGTGTAAGAAAGAATGCAACAGCAAGTTTCTTGAAGGCGATGACAAAGATTCTAGTAGCTATGATGATGATTGTCAATAAGTACTTTACTTCTCATGTGGTGAAAAGAGACATTTAGACAACCATGTCATTAATTACGTTATTAAGAAAGATAGGATCTGTAACAATAACATGCGAGATGAAGAACTAAAATTTGGAGAAATAAAACAACGGGTTGCACTCCGGGAGTGCCGGCAGAAGTGAAAACTTGAACATTAACGTTGTAAACAGCAGGAGCAGGCAAACATTTTCGCCGCGCGGTAGAAAGAGAGGGGGATATTACTTTCTCTCCTACGCCGCGCCGGCGGCGGTCTACTCTCATCGAAAATTCGTAAGACGGAGCTTACGAATTTTCGACGACGTGTCCTGTAGGTCTATTCTGTCGTCAAAATACGATTGTTCGAATTGATGCGACGTCGATACGACAGTCGATTGGTTGAAATTTCAGTTGATTCGATGTTCATAAGAAAAGAAAGTCATTCGTATTCGACGTCGATGTAAAGATAATGCCCGGAATAGACCCCCTGACGCGAGTAAACATTTTTTACCCATCCCAAAAAAGTGCACAACGCCGCTAAAGAAGTTTTCACTTCAAAAATAACGTGTGTACTTAAGATAAAAAATTGTATCCTGTGTGCCAGTACCTACTATTTGTTTGTGAAAAAAGACATTAATGTGGTGTTGCCAGAATTTCATCTAAAACGCGTGTTTTTGTAAGTTTCACTCGGCATTCATAATAAAACCGGATAAATAAAAATATTCGTTGTATTCTGTGTGATACGATAAATGATGCCTTTTTTTTTGAATATTCATAACGTTCATAAATATTAAGGAAAAAATATCAAATCTCATGCAAATAACAACAATTTGTATTTTAGTAATCATTTCGTAATCCTAGGTATAAGCTATGTGCATTTCAAATTTCATCCAAATGGGTTCAGCCGTAAAGCGTGAAGAGGGAACAAACATATTTTTTCCTTTCTAAATTTATCATAGGACTACCTAGCAGGGCTAATCCTACTAATATTATAAATCCGAAAGTTTGTGGGTAAGTGTGTAAGTATGTTTGTTCCCTCTTCACGCTTTAACGGCTGAATGGATTCGGATGAAATTTAGAATGTACATAGCTTATACTTAGGTATAACACATAGGCTACTTGATAATAGCGGGCGAAGCCGCGGGGCACGGCTAGTGCTATATAAACAAAATCATACTTACACACAAACTTTCGGATTTATAATATTAGTAGGATTTTGTTTAGTCGAAAAACGCTAATAAAGTGTTCTAATGAACTGTTCGATTCCTGGCGGGAACACAAGTTTTCTCCCCAAGGAATTTTTTTCTTTCTGGTTTTGGTTGTGATTGTGTGTTGAATGTTGCCGGCATCCGCAACACATTTCAGCGAGTGGAGCTGTGAGTGTGAAACCGTTTGTGTTTTTATGTTTCTGTATCAACTTTAAATGTGACCGGCTGAGACGGAAAATCCCTTATTAGGTAGGTATCTATTATATAAAAATAAGTCGGGTTTTCCTTCCTGACGCTATAACTCCAGAACGCACGAACCGATTTCCACGGTTTTGCATTCGTTGGAAAGGTCTCGGGCTCCGTGAGGTTTATAGTGGCGAAACGGAGTTCGCCGGGTTGCTAGTATGTTATATCTTTTTATGCATGATCGGTAAGCTCTCACCATCTCACCTGATGAAAAGTGACGATGCGGCCGAAGATATAACATCATGTATCATGCTTGGCTAGAGGATACATAATCACTTTAGACTTGTCAGAGAAATTAATTTTCATTAAAACAATTATTTTCCATTTGTTACAATTATTTCTTCATCTTGTCAATTACTTGCCGCATGATTCAATTAGATAGATAGATAAACACTTTATTGAACACCTTAACAAATACATGACAAGGAATAATAATCTAGAAAATAAGTGTAACAACAGGCGGTCTTATCGCTAAGAGCGATCTCTTCCAGACAACCTTTGGATGGAGAGGAGTAAGCAATGAAATTGGACGTCGGTGTTTTGTATAAATATAATAATATAGAAAATACAATAAACATACATAAACAATAATATACCTAAATTAAACTATGATATAGAATACATATCACATTAGTGTACCTACTTACATGATTTAATTAAATACATTCATAAGAAATAGGTATTTATTTATACTCAGCAAGCTCGCTCATCTTACACTACATCATCAATTTCCATCAGGTGTGACCGTAGTGAAACGTATGCTTAGTCAGTTATAAATACCACTCAATTTCGGCACGTGGGTACATAGAGTCGAAAGCCCAAAATGCCGTAAAAAAGCTTGGAACTCTTACCAAGGTGAGTATCTCACACCGGGACAGATGCTGAACTTGTATCAAGGACAGGTACGATCGTGTATGGAGTACCTATTGCTCTCATATTTGGAATACCTCTGTGAGCTTGAGGCACTAGAGACCGTTGAAGGCAGAGCTAGACTACTCAGAGACAAATATCTATGTATCTCGAAATACATTTTCCGCGCGAGCATCCTACGGAACGACGCGGTGGGAACAAAGCGAGAGCGTGATAGGACCGCGACGTCGCGTCGTCGCGTCCATCATGTAAAAACAAAACCAATATTGTTTCCCCGCCTTTGTGACGTTATAGTACGCAATAGGCGATATATTTATATATAAACTCAAAATTGTGCCTGCATACAGCAATAACGACTTTCAAATAAAAAAAGAATCATCAAAATCGGCTCACAACGAAAGAAGTCATGAGGTAGCTTTTGAAGTCGGGTAAACGAGAACATCGTCAAAGTACGCATTATTCGATCACAAAATAGGCAATATTGACGATATTTCAAGAACTACTGATCAGATCTTGATCAAATTTAAATGGGACCAACTAGAAAGTCGAAACTAAAAAAAAAATTTAAAATCGGGTCACATTGAGAGAAGTTATGAGGTAACACAAATAAAAAAAATACAATTGACTTGAGTACCTCCTCCTTTTTTGGGAAGTCGGTAAAAAGTATATTTTGCTTGGCTCCAGTCATTTATAATAAATTACCAAAAATAATTCAAGAACAACCATGTTGTCGTGTTAAAAAAGAAACTAAATAATTTACTAGCAGACAGCAGACAAGTGTTATTACAATATATAACCATAATATAACTAAATTTATAACAGATAAAATTATATGACGTAATTATAATTTGGTAATTAAGATTCAATTAATGTCATAATATGAATGAAGAGTTGAAAGAATAAATTAAATTTAACTATGACATTAATGTATGTAACACAATAGGATGTAATCTATAAATTTGTACGCTTATCTATGCAAAATATGACGATCTATTAATAATTTGTATGACCAATGTGCAAGCTCATATAAAAATTTGTGTGTATATTTTCTCAGGTTTCACAAATAAATATCTTTATAAAATAAATACCTAACAACAAAGCGATAATCCTTTTAAATTACCCTCCTTAGATCAACGCTACTAAAATCTCTATTAATGCCATTTGATTCACCGAAAACAATGCCCTTCAAATCGGAATACAGTAACGTTTGCAAAGTTTGCAGATACAATGGCGGTTGCATTACTTTTTTTGGCTTCACAATCTTTGTGCATTTAGCCAGTGTCGAGAATTAAACTGTTTTAAGTATAGGTATTACATTACATATTTGGTAAAAGATGTCCTAGTCACAAGTCACATTCAAAGTCAAGCAAAAGAGTCAAAGTCCAGTCATAGTATATTATTATTATAATAGAGTCATACCCACCACTGTACTAGGGAGTACAGTGGTAGTGTAAACTTTACTAGAACTTCTATTAGAGTTTTGGAGCGAAAGCGAAAATCATGTTTTTCAACATGTATGATTTGCCTAAACAATTGCACGTTCAAATACTATTAACGGTTAATAATCCACCATTATTACACAAGTATTACAAGTTTTGGAAAATAATACAAAATCGACATTTTATTTTTTTACTTTCGCGCCTAAACCGTTGCTATACTTGCAAAGGTGTGTGTGGTACCTACTGCTCCAGGCGGACTCTTGCAAAAGAGTTCCAATAAAAAAATAAAAGAACATAAACGCTTTCACACTCATAGCCCCACACTAACTTGTGTGGTGGGTGCCGGAAACATTCACATCACACATACAATCACAACCAGAACCAGAAACACAAATTTTACATGGGAAGCAAACTTTTGTTCCCGCCGGGAATAAAACCCGATGAGACCCGAACCCCTGCTGGTTAGAAGGCGAACGCCACCCAACTAAGCCAACGGGCAGTTCCATTACTACTGGATTAGGATTTAGCAAAATTCTGGAAGATATCTGAATAAAAAAAAATGGGTTATCGTGATATCAGGTGAGCGACTTGTCACGGAGCTGAAAGAATATGTACGTAATCATGACGTCACCGCATTCAATTATGAGTAAAGCAAAGATTGTGACGGCAGAATCGTCAATTATTTCAGATAATAATATGCTGATGACACCGTATTGATAGCCTCTTCGGAACAAGATCTACAATATATTCTCGATAAAGTGTACGGATGCAGTCTGAGAGCGGGATTGACTATGAATGCGACTAAAACGAAGTATATGGTAATATATGGCAACAACAAAAACCTGAAACCAAGAATTCAAATGGCAAACTTACACATTAAGCAAGTGCGGATGTAAAAACATCTCGGTGCCTGGGTGAATGAAGCATGGGACAGTGATCAAGAAATTCCTACCCGGATAGAAATCGATCGGGCAACCCTTAAAAAGATGGAGAAAGTTTTGTGCAGCCGCAAGTTATCCATAAAGCTCAGAATACGAATTCTCCATTGTTACGTCTGGCCAGTTGTATTGTACGGTAGTGAAGCTCGACCCTGAAAGCTGATACCCAGAAGCTTCTCGAAGCATTCGAGATGTGGTGCTATCGTAGAATGCTTCGAATTAGTTGGACCCAGAAAGTTTCCAATGTTCGGGTTCTTCAACGCGTTAACAAGAAACGTGAACTGTTGCAGACCCTCAAAAAAATGACATGAGACATACCTCTCTTCTCCAACTTATAATGATGGGCAAAGTGGGCGGAAAAATACGCGCTGGAAGAAGGAAGAAATCTTGGTTAAGAAACATCCGGGACCAGATTTGCCAGCGTCGAACAACTTTTTCGCTTGGCACAAGATAGGAAAACATTCGCTGAGCTGACGGCCAACCTCCAGTAGAGGAGAGGCACCTTAAGAAGAAGAAAGATTGTGTAGCTTTTCAAACCGTAGCGTAGTTTTGTTTGCTATCTCGATGAAGTAAACATGCAAATGTCAGGGTTTGCATTGCGTAGTTTTACCTTGATTTGTTAAATAATTACCCGTTTATGTTCATAACTATCGCCATATAAATAGGTACAAGCTAAATTTTATTAAAACTCATTTTGTTTTCAGTATGTACCAAAGTGTTGTACGTTTAACACTATAATAATAAAAAAATGTTATTAGCAAATTGTTTATTAAAGATTGTTTTAACTATGATTGTTGTATGTATGGTAAGTTAGTTTTTTAAAGAAATTTCAATAGATATAGGTAAAAGTAGGGGGAAGAGGGCAAACCGTGCTTATTTTTCGCGAACGTGGCCAGTACTTCGAGGTCACAATATATAATGGTACTGAAGTATAGGTGTTAACCAGCTTGAGTATTTTTCTAAGCAACTTAGATGAGGAAGTTTTGCCGCGAAAGTGAAAAAATGGCGTTGTTGACTTTGTATAATTATCAAAAACCTGGGATTCATTGAATGTTAATGTGTAATAAAGGTGGATTATTAACCGTTAATGCTGAATAAATGTGCATACAAAGTTGAAAAACGTGATTTTCGCCTTCGCTCCAAAATTCCAATTGAAGTTCTAGTAAAGTTTCTACCACTTTACTAGGGCTTGAATTGGCTATGATTGGACTAGGAAACAGAAGGAGGGCGCGGAACAGGCCAGAGATGTCGATCTTCTTTCTGACCCGATCTGTCTTAGACGGACGGGGGGAGAGCAGGCGGTTCGCCCGTCTCCTCTCTCCTCTATAGTGGGGTCACTGGTGGAGAGTCACGGGTCTCTCCACTGAGCTTGCACGGCCCCACAAGTCTGGGGAGTGGCCTTGGTGAGCAAGGTCACCCCTCCATGGGCGCATTTGCCCGGTTTGACACTCGGGCCTACCGTCGGGGCAAGATAGTGATTGCCAGCGCGACCCTATCTTGCCCCGCCTCGGCGAAGGACTGCTCACGGGGGGTTTTTAGTGGGTTCGAGCCCCACATAACCCTTTTCTCCACTCCTGGGGAGAAAGGGAAGTGCAGAAGGCATTATCCGCGACACAACAAAAAATACTTCTAATACAAAATATGTAACACACGATATATTTTACTGCTTGCTAAATGCACAAATACTGCGACGCCAAAAAATAATGTTTACATTCAATCTTACAAAAATAAATTCACAGATAATTATAACAATAAGCGCAACAACAAATGTCGACGGCGGATCCACTACAGCAGATAGCAATCCCGAAACTATCAAAAGGTTCAAAGAACTTCTTAATTCCATAGCTAGTGTAAATGAAGAGAGGATGAAAGCTCTAAAAAAATATATCGCATTGGATGACTTGGATCCATTTAGAGGAATACTCGAGCCAGCACACGAGAGCAATCGAAAAAGCTCTATTCTCATGATGAATGTAAGTTCTAATAAGTTAATTAATTAAGTCTATTTACTGTAAGCTATGCTTGATCAGTATCAAGTACAGGGTACCAGTGTACAGGGTAGGTTGTGGTCTCATTCTGTTAAGCGGTGATGGTGCAGAAGGAAGGTTTTAGTGGGTTAGAGTCCCACATACCCCTTTCCTTCAACCCTGGGAAGGAAGGGAAGTGTAAGGCATTTCCCCCCCAACCAAAAAAAAAGGTACAGGGTAGGTTTGGTATAAATTCTAAGAAGTGTATGTATGTATATCCTGCATCAAAATATGTATAAATAAAAATATGTCTATACTTAGATTTGAACTGCCCGATAGGCTTAGTTAGGTGCGCGTCCGCCTTAAAATTCTAAGCGGGGGGTATCTGGTTCGATTCCCGGCGCGAACACAAGTTTCTCCCATGGGAAATTTGTGTTTCTGGTTCTGTGTGTGATGTGAATGTTTCCGGCACGACACAAATGATTGAACTTAGTGGGGGCTGTGAGTGTGAAAGCGCTTACGTTTATGTACAAATTTTATCTAGGTTGGTAAGTAATTCTACAACATGTTGTAAATTTTTTTGTCACAAAAGAAAAATATTTTTCAGCTAAGCGAGTAAGTGTTCTGAAACCATTGAAACAGATAGCGCGCAAACGTTCGTCTATCACGAGTAAAAAATGACAATTTTTTTAAATTTTGTTATTAAAGCACAAAATAATTTGAACGCAACCAAAGCTTAAAAATACCGTGATAAGCTAACATTTGCCCACTATCTCACCTGTTGTTAAGTGACGATGCGGTCGATGATGGAGCACGCTTGCCTAAAAAATACCTATTCACTCTCGACTTGAAGACTCCAAGATTGTACTTATCTGGGAACGCAGACACTGGCAAGGAGTTCAATTTCTGGCAAGGAGACGTAGAAACAAAACGTGCGCATCTTAAGTGGATTCCAGTAGAAAACGGGAAAAACATATAGCTATTTTTTTTTTTTTTTAGACGAGAACGCAGATGAATCGTTGTTCGAGAACTATCTGCACCAAACGCCGCCCATGCCCATGTTATTAATGACACAATTACCCGGATAGTAACAATTATAAAAAAAATATTGAAAAAAAAGTTACCAGGAATTGGACATTCCGCGAATTGGATGTTTCGCGACCACTGGAAATTTTGCGAATTGGACATTCTGCGACTAAACGATTATATCGGTACGCAAAACACTTGTTCAGTTTAACCACCTGCAATCATGAAACTAATAATATGTCAATGAATATGATAGAATATTTTATTTAACAAAAGAGAGAAATACATATTACAATTATAGTTTTGTTTGATAATGATAGATATGTTTATGTATATATATATATATATATATATATATATATATATGTCAATATAGAAAATATATGTATGTATATATGAGTAGAATGTATTAAAATGTATGTAAAAATGTATAAATACTTGGTATCTTAAAATATACTATTTTTTGTGTAATACTATATACAAATTAAAGATTTTGTAACATAACCCTACTTTTTACCGAAGATGTGCACTACCATAACTAAATATCCTCGATAGACCCAGGTTAACTGGAAGAAAATATTTTGTAGCATTAAGTTCGCTTATGTACCCATAATACTGTTTGTGCGATAAAGATTTTTTTATCTAGATAGATAAAAAAATCTTTATTGCACATACAGTATTATAGGCCATGCCTACTTTGGGGCCCACTGGAACTATAGATATAGTTCCAGTGGGCCCCAAAGTAGGCATGGCCTGTATCTTGGGTACCCAGTATACTTGAATAGAATTTCCAGTCTGTATGTGAGGGTATTGAAGTACTAGGCAACCATAAACGTGAAAGAGATAAAACATTTTCTGTTTACGTGGTTTTGCAACGCGTGCTGGGTACAGCTCGTTATTAATAGAAAGCAAAAGAAAGCTTGTGAACCAAATAAAATACTATACCGAGTTCATAAAATATATTATCCAAGATTGTCAAAGTACGTAGGTACTTTTTTCTATATATACAAATAATTTTATTGCTTGTAACGATACTGCCGTCATAACTACGTACTTACGACGTAACTGCATTTTTGACAAAATTGAGTTATATACATTACCGGAATAAGAAAAAATAGACATTCCTACTATTATTTTTTTTTAATATTCAAGCGCAACCTACTAAATCTTACTTTTAATTTCATAGTATATTGTCATAACATATACTAAAAAGCTAAGACATTTCCGATGTATATTATTTAATTTTGTCAAAAATAGTAACATCTTTTTTTCCTTATGACGGCAGAATACACCTACTTAGTATATCTAATGACATAATTATTGTGGTAGTTATACATAAATACCTATATTTTAATAATAACAATAATAATTATGGAAGAAAAATCTTAAAACTAAAATAATAACATACAAACAAAAGTAGATGGTTTCTGTGCTGATATCTTTTATGTACCTCCACTGAAACTGTTTCATGTGAAGTTTAGGGTGAGGTAATTTAAATTAAGTTAGGTAAACTTCAAGTTGACCAACATCTCACCTGATGGTAAGCGACGATTTGGCTGACAATGAAGCAAGTTTGCCTAGAAGATGCCTTTTTATTTGCGACTTAAGACTTTATAAGGAAACAATGTTTTTTTTACATATGATATTTTACATACTATATCTCGAGATGGCTGTAATTTTGCAAATCTGGCAATAGATTCATTAACTTTCATGAGTGCCTCTTTGGGGCCCATGTGAATAAACGATTTTGATTTTGATTTCATATAATTGAGAGACGAAATGAGCATTTGCTCGCCTGATGGTAAGCATCATGCTTATCTCATTACAGTACAGTGTCATCCAGAGATTTTTGAAAGTATTAGTAGTTATTTGGAGCCTACACATTGGTTGCAACTGTTCACTCTAATCTATTTTAAGCGTCGGTTAGGGCGTGTAGGAACACTGAGCATCCAGTGCTTTGGATAATCACAACCAAACAGTCACAAGTGAATAATAAAAATCTTCTAATAAAATCTTCTAGGCAAACATGCTCCATCATCTCATCATCACTTATCATCAGGTAAGATAGTGGTCAAATGTTTGCCTACCCTGAAATAAAAAAAGAGTGTTTTACAACCATCTCGGGGTGGTTATCTCGAGCTTAAGCTACCATGGTCAATCTCACTATAAATTTATGTGTTAATAATAGGATATTTCCCAAGTAATATACTGTTACTCAGCTTGAAACTTAAACGAAATTATGGTAAATATCCCATTATTAAAAAAACAGAGTATCATTTAGAAGTGACGCTTTTGTATTACAATACAAAAATGGAAGCATTTCAATTATAAGTCTTTACCTGAGGGTAGAGACTGATGACCACTTTTCATCCCACAAAAAGGTGGCGAATCAGAACTTCATGGGAGATAAACATTACACTTCAACAAACATTTATATCTCGAGTTATAGTCGTAAAACACTCTGACGTCAGTCAATGTAACTTTAAAGAGAATTACTGCAAATAGTTGTATGTGAAGTAAAGCTGAAAATTTTAAAATGAATTTGATTGTCATACATAATAGGTTAGACAACATTTTATAATTACAGTTTAAATAGCTCCTATCCCTCATGTGTTCGAAGATGTTCAATTAAAAGGCTCGACTCCGCAAACTTATGATCGCACAAAGCACATTCGAATATCTTCTCAGGTACATGTTCTATAACGACACATTTATGTCCTGACATAATAAATTCATATTTAAACGGCTGTTCCTCCGTATGAGTCTTACGATGTTCTTCCAAGTAACGTCGCCTTGCAAACTTTTCATTGCAGTAGTTACACGTATACTTCTTGATATCCGTGTGAATTTTAAGGTGTTGCTTCAAATTGCCCACTTGTATGCATTTGTAGTCGCATAATTCGCATTTAAATGGCTTCTCTCCTGTATGTCGTTTAAAATGACGACTTAAGTTGTCAGCTTGAACACATTTAAAACCGCAAATGTAGCATTCAAATGGTTTTTCACCTGTATGTGTTCTAATGTGTCGCTTTAAATTACCTGCCTGAACGCATTTATAATCACAAATGCTGCATTGAAATGATTTCTCTCCTGTATGCGTTTTGAAATGTCTTTTTAAATTATCTGCCTGTATACATTTGAATCCACAGATGTTACATTCAAATGGTTTTTCGCCCGTATGCGTTTTAAGGTGACGTTTTAAATTGCCCGATTGCACACATCTATAGTCACAGATGTTACATTTGAACGACTTCCCATCTGCATGGTGGGTTTTGAGGTGACGTTTTAAACTCGTCTCCTGTACACACAAGTAATTACACACATGGCATTTGTATACCCTCTCTTCTTGTGAATGCGTTTCAAGGTGTCGTTTGTAGTATGCAGCTTTTGAACAACTGTAATCACATATTCTGCATTCATATACTTTAGGTTTAGATATTTTTATAACTTTATTTGTAGTAGATTCGTAGTCACACATATTCCGTCTTTGTTTGCTCTCGTGTTGTTAAGATGTTTGAAGTAACTGGAAAAAGCAAATATACTCTTTAGTAAATAATTAATTGTTGTGATTTTGAGTGCGAATCATATAGTATAATGTTAAACTACCACTGACTCACTCACTCACTGACTGACATAATTAGAATATAAAACTCACACTCACAGCTCCATACTAAGTTCGATGTGTCATGTGTGCTTGGAACATTCACTTCAGACAAAAGAAAATTTTCATGCATTTAAAGATACACAACCAGAACCAGAAACTAAAATTTCCTTGGGGAGAAAACTTGCATACCCACCGGGTATCGAACCTAACCCCCGCGAAGAAAGCGAATAACCACCCAATTAAGCCAACAAGTAGTTCAATATATGACCAGAAGATAAATCACAATTATCACAAAAATAATGGGATATATGGACCCCACTGGGGCAAGAATGGCAAGATAGTGACTGGCAACCCAAATATCTTACTCTATATCGACAAACTGTCGAAGACATCTAGCGTCTAAACCATTTAAGCTATCTATACTACAGATTTACAAAAGACCTTACTCTTTAACTAGAGATGCTGTAAACAGCATCTCTAGGCTGTAAACAGCATCTCTATGCTGTTGTATTTTGTATGTACAGATTTTTTTTTTATAACAGTAGTGACTACAATCACACCTGATGTAAAGTGACGATGTATACTATGGTGGAGCACGTTTGCTCAGTAAATACCTTTTCACTTTAATTTTGAACACAACCAAAATATACCTTTCGGAAAATGCAAAGACGGCAAAGCGTTCAAATTCTTTTGATGTTCTTTAAATGAACTGTAAATGTCATACAATTTGAGAACTATATCAGCAGAAGAAGGCATAAAAATTTTGGTAAGAAGGTCTATTTACCAATTCAATATTATTAAACCGTTAGGGTATAGGTTACTTACTGATTTCAACGATGGTGTTTGATGGAATTTGTACAACGATTACGCGACGTTGCGTGATGTTGTTCAATTCAATTCTTCAGCTTCCAGAAAACCTTAAATACAAATCCTATAAATCGTATTAATTCAAAACTGTATCTTATTTGTTGGTTGGTTCTTTTTCTTCTTTCCTTTTTCCTCGCTTCGGGTTCAACTTCTATTTAGAGACTGCTGCGGCGGCCATTTTGACTTGACTTTGACATCATAATTTTAACCTTTCAAAGAGAATCGAGATAATCAGACACCCTATTATGTATATCGGTTGCGAGCGGTTTCTATTAAAGTTTTACATAGATGAACCTATGTTTAACCATAGTTTCTTTGGAGATTTGTCGTTTTCAAATTATAACTGATCGCAATCGATATAGGTAATAGACCTGACTCTTTCCCCCCTAATACCCACCTCTGTAGCGAACGGTTTCAATTCGAAGACGACAAAAATCCTAATCAATAAGGTTCATTTTTTGCATAATTCAAATAGAAACTGCTCGAAACAAAGATATCTATTATGTAATAAGGTGTCTTATTACGTATGTTTGAGGCGATAATTTGAATTAAGCAAAAATAAACCTTATTTCTTAGGAGTTTTGTCAATTTAGGATTGAAACCGATCGCAACAGAGATATGAAACTAAAAAAAAGGGATTAGAAATAATCTAAATCGTTATCATCCTTAAGTACTTATATATCTTATTTATATTTATATATAGTTATCACCAACTAGCGTCGGCCATCGTGATCGGTTTTGGGCCTTGTCGAGGCGGCTACACGTCCAAGCAGATGGAATTAAATGGACCGATGACTATAAAAGGGTCTGGAAAAAGTGAGCTAAGTAAGTAACCTGACTAATTCGAAGGTTAGGTAGGTACGAAATATAATTAACCCAGGCAAAGTATTGAATGGGGAAATTGCATTTATTCAAACTGCTAATTTTTTTTCAATATGTATAGTTTCTCTTGTATATAATTTGTTAGTAAAGGAATCGAACTTAATTTTTACCAGAAAATTAAAAAAAAACAATAATATTCGAAAAAGTGAAATAATTAAATGTGAGAAATAATAATAGTACATTTTATTCTTATTTTGTTTAACTTATGCTCTTTCTTTGATATATTATAAAAATCCACCCTAAATTATACCAGGAACATCTACTTTTGTGATGATAATCTGCCTAAATATCTGAGAGTGTATAAGTATATAGAGAGTATATAAGTGAGTAGACAAACGTTAGAACAGTTCGAACTTTGTTTTGTTTATGTGTTTTTTCCAAATTGTATAAAACAATGAGAATCCAATATTTTTATTCATATATTTCATTTTTATTTAAATGTATACTAATTGCATGAGAGCGTGGTCTAGTATTCACTACCTTCTAAACTTAGGTAGATTTGGATTCATAGATGTCATGTTTAGCAAGAATCACTTTGTTTTAGTCTAAAAAACTGTAATAATTCGGTTTGCATTGTTGCTTTGGCGTAAATTACAAAATATATATTTTTTTATCTTATTTTAATGAAAATAACTAATATGCATTGATTATTTTGGTGGATTCGAGTAGCATTAACTAGAATTAAAGGTTTTTCGTACACTAATAACGATATCATGTGGTTAATATTTTTGCTTTAGATTTGAACAGGTAGATATTTTTTTCTATCTTCCTATGGAAAATTTTGGTGGATTCCTAAACATTGTCTCTTGAAATCACCTCCTTATTGTTTTTCCAGAAAACTAGCCTATTTTTTACGGTTGAAAATTCGTAATTTTACTGGGCTAAATACCTTATACCAAATCAAAAGTTCACAATTTAAAATATTTGCTATAGGTAATATTATTTTGGCTTGTCATCGCACCGATCAGAGTTCTCTGACTCGTGGAAATTAATTTGCCAACGGAAATTACCGCGCAATCCAAATTGGCGTCGTAATTTATTACACGCAGTGTATTGATTGGACTTAATACAATGGTTATTGCAAGAGTTTGTTTCTTAGCATTTTATTTAACAATTTTGTTTAACGTAAGTTCAGATAACCTACCTAATTACCTATAAACTGGTCGTTCGCCACGAACTGAGATCTCGCGCCTACAATTTGCTTAATAGAGTTATTTTTTAAGATTAATTGCTTATTTTTTTCTTTGTAATAATTATTTGATTTATGTATTTGTTGTTCAAGTATCGGGATATAACGGATATTATACGGAAGTTTACGGAAGAATGTGTAGGCCAAAAACAGTTACTTTGGTGGTCTACCACATTGTTATTTTCCAACACACAATTTTTTTGAATCTGGTTTCGTATTCTACTTGCAAACTTCTTTTCAACAATATTCCACACGAACAGAAAAAAAATGTTACCTCCCACTTATATGTATAGATGCCCCCGTAACATTTTCATTTACATATCATTTTAACAGATTTTTTTTGGTTTGGGCCATAGTTTTACATATTCTTCGAGAATTTGAAGTAATATGCTTGTATAATTATACCCTGAACATTTCACGTCTATCAGTTATGGTTTAGAACGAGTTTGATTGTCAGTCAATGAATATGCGGTACGACGAGCAGGCTTATCGACAGGGCTTTTGTCATCATTAAATAAAACAGCTTTACAATTCTATTAAAAAAAATTTTTAGTAAAAGGCGTGAGGTCTCAGTTCGAGTCAAACTATAAGTACATTCACAAAATACAAGCTGAGTTTTCATTGCACAGGTCACGGAGAACAAAGTAGCAAAAGTCAATATAAAAGATGCCCAAACTATAATAGCTCTGAACACGATGCTTAATAACTTGGTGAAACTAAACGAAGAAAGAGTGAAGCTATTAAAAAAATATACGGTATTGAAAGACCCCAGCAAGTTTCATTTAGCATCGAAACAGGCACGACATCGCAGCGAGAAGGAATCAGCTATACTAGGCATCCTAATGTTAGAAGTAAGATTGAAATCTGTCGCTAAAATTATTAGAAAGGATATTCCGGCAGTTTTGGAGAGCCAATTTAGATCTAGCGTGCTTACCATCAGGTGATAATACCGCTAGCCTATCAGTAACATTGTTTTTATCTATATATATCTCTGCTGTTAAGTAAATGTTACAAGCTTTTAAAATAGGCCGGGCTTATAATAGCCATATTCAATTTTCATATATTAGGTAATAGGCATAGAATACTTAGAGCACGGAAGTTATAAGAACAGCTGTGTACTATGTGAACTCTACAAATGGATGTGCTATTAACGCTTGTCCGACAAAACTGTACTGCGACTGCCCTTGGTTCGCGTGATGCGCTAGTGGAGCGGTGCAGGAAGAAGCACCTTTTATCTAGGCTTGAAGTCTCCGAACAACAAAGCACCACGGAATAATGAATTCTACACGACAGTCAATTACATCCAACAATTTGCATCTTTAACTTTTAGTTTGACTTCATGTTGTTATAATATTATTGAATTACGCCTATCATTCACGTCATTTGATCGATATTGTCGACCTAGGTTTCGAGCATGTACGATGCTCTTCTTCGGGATGAGTTTACGCCGCGAGATCGCGACGAAGTTCATGTTGTTGTTGGATTCTTCCGCCATTCCTTTATAGGGGGGAGCGGCAAGGAGGGATTCGAGCAAGGCTCTTTACCCTGGCTTAAACTCTCAAGGGCTACTGCCCCCGGGTAACTTGGAGCAGGTTTCGCGCTTTGTCCCTGGCGTCGCGTTGGTGGGACCTTTTACTAGACTTGAAGTCTCCGAACGACATAACACCACGGAATAATGAATTATTCCATATGGTAATCTACATGACAGTCAATTACATCCAACAATTTTTATCTTCAACTTTTAGTTTGACTTAACGTACAGCTTTTCGCAGGAATTCTCATAGAAATTTAACATTGACAGGCGTCAGTGTTTTACAATCTCTCAAGGCGGTTTTCTATTGTGATTATCCGAGTGAGGCACTAAACGTGCTAGAGCATTTCAACTCACACTGACCGAACGCTCTAACCAAGCCTCCGAACGGGCTACTCCTGTAACTAAACATATTCTAATATAATAATATGTACCTGATGTAAATATTATCAAGACACTTTGTACACTTGTTTAATTGGATATTTTCAAGCTACATACTCTTGTTGCTCTTGATTATAACCGACTACACTCCTGATCAGAACGTATTATTCCTTTGGCTGCCAGAACGAGGCTGGTCGCCCATTCCCTTAGGTATATATCTTATTTATCTCTGGCCCATTCTCGCCTTTTCTCAACGCACCTTATGTCAGAAAAGTCAAACCGAAGTCTGCTATAATTGGACAAACAGCTGACAGCTGACAACTGCCTGTGATGGGCCGAGAGCCTCGTCCAATCACGCGCTGAACGGCTGCCATCAACTAGAAGGCACTTCGTGATTGGCTAAGAGCACTTCCGGTCAACCACGCATCCACAATTTTTGCCAACTAAGCAAAATAACAATTTCACTCCTTTGATTAATTAGTATAAATAACATTAAATTAATAAAGTCACGACATACCTATTCCTACGTCCCTGATGTTTGTTTAATTACAGAATCAAAATCCTAAAACTGCCGGTGCAAAGGGCCCAAGTGACAGATACATCTTAGATGAAAACTATAACGAAAATAAGTATGACTTTAACGATGATGGTGATGATGAATACGAAAACAACGAAGAAGCATTTTATAAAACAGATCTCCGCCATACTAACTTAGCAATAATTGACGTTGAAAAGAAAATATTCGATGCCAATCATCACAACGATTACGACGGCATCGAGCACTTTACCCCCAAAAAAGAAACAGATAATGAATATTTTGTAGATAGCAATAATATAACCAAAGAATATAACATAGCTATGGGTAAAAATGTAGCCATAGAAAATAATGTAGCCAAAGATAACGTAGTCACAGATGAACCTTTACATGATAATAAAACAGGCAGTATTAAAAACATATTAAGAATGTGGAAGAAGTGTAGTAGGGAAGCTCTGAAATTATGTAAGAAGGCGTGTAAACAGGCGTTCAAAGAAGTCTGTAAGGACTACATGTGTAGCAGAACTTTGAAAAAAGCATTGAAAAAACAATGTAATAAGAATTGCAAGTCTAACTTTAATGATTAGACCATTTAACGCATATTACTAACGTTATTGTTATTTTTATTGAGCAAATTAATGTGTTACTAAAACTAAAATGACCTCAGATTATCTTTCCACGGCGCAAGTCCTTACCGTCTGTTGTACCTACCCAGTCATATTTTCACAATTATAGATTTTAAAAGTTTTTGTACGCAATATCTTCTATTTTGTAAAGCATCTGTTTTGAAATTAGTTGTACCTTTGTTCTAAAATTGTACCATAAAAATGGCTATTAAGTTTAGGGTAAATACTATAACCGCTGCAGTGTTCGAAATATAAAAAACATAAGCGATGAAATCCGAAGTTGTTTAATTTAATGAATAACAATTGCTAAAACCTAAGAAATTTATTAGTTAGGTTAGAATACAGTCATGCCATATTATACCCTTTTTACCATCTAACAACAAGACAAACTATCAACCGTCATCCATTTATGGTCGACATACCTCCAGTTCGCTCGAAGAGTTGCACTTCTACGTTCATCATCCGTACAGCGAAGAAGTGGAAGTCATTGCCTGCGCCTTTGTTCCCCGAACGGTATAATCTGTGATTCTTCAAGTCTCCAGTGAATAAGTATCTTCTAGGCAAGCATGTGACATCTTCAGCCGCATCATCACTTTCCATCAGGTGATATAATGGTCAAATGCTTGCCTATTCAACATAAAAAAGTCATTGAGTAGGTGATAAGCCTACATGGGGCGGCATTAAAAGTAAAAACACCACGGCGAGATTTATTATGGAGCTAATGCCTGCAAATGGCTTTTTTTCAACTGAATTCGAACATATTCCGTTGTTTTCTCTTTTTTTATTATAAGCAACGATGTGGTCGACGACGGAGCAAGCTTGCCTAGAAGATACCTCCCGGGGACGAAACGGAGGTGCGCGCGTGAAGACTGCCATATTGTACTCATCAGGAAACACCGACTCAGGTAAAGAGTTCCATTCCTTTGTTGGTTCTATAGACACACTGGAACTAGCGACGATGTGGTCGACGACGGAGCAAGCTTGCCTAGAAGATACCTATTCACTCGCGACTTGAAGACTCCCATATTGTACTCATCAGGAAACACCGACTCAGGCAGAGTTTCATTCCTTTGTTGGTTTCATAGACACACTGGAACTACTCTAAATGAGTCATCTAGAATCCCTTCTATCTGCCTGCTATCCTAAATGCACGTAGTTTACGAATCCAAACCAAAAAAAACAGCACCCAGCGCCATCTGGCGAGTAAGCTATGTTACCGCTGGCGTAGTTGGGTCCGCGTTCGCCTCCTTAGCAACGGGTGTTGAGTTCAATTCCCTGTGGGAACACACGTTTTCTCCGGAATTGTGTGTTTCTAGTCCTGGGTCTAATTATGCATGAATATTCGTCTATTACTTTCTATATTTCTCTCCATCAGAAGGTTCGCTATTAGTGATAAGGCCTCCTGTTGTGATACTTTACGTATAAGCTTGTTTGTTAACTTTGTTTTATCTCGTCTTATAAAGTGGATCAATAAAGTATTATCTATCTATCTATCTATTTTCAGCATCTACGACATAAGTCATCGAACTTACTGTGTGGCTGTGAGTGTGACAGAGGTGAAAGAGATACAATCAAATAAACATTTTTCGTCTTTATTTATAATACATCGCTAAAATACAAGTTATAACTTCTAATAAGTAGATGTTAATTGCATGTGAATTTTACATAATTGAACATTATTTCAAACAATTACATTTAACAAGTGAACCGTTAATAAATATATGTATTATAACTAATTCTTATTTAATAAATGGCTCAGAAATCTTTGTTCCTGTCTACCTATACCGATTTATTATACTAAATAAGTACACATTTACCTTAATTCTAATAAAAATGGTAATAATGCTTGGGACGGAATGTCAAACTGTAAATAAAAAAAAAGTTACTTATATTTTTATTGTTATAAAAATTAGTAAAATCAATAAAAGTATTAATAACATAATCTCAATTTATTTCATTCAAATCAAATGTTTAATTCATAATTGTGACTAAAATGTTAAATACATAATATATATTTGTATTGAATTCTAATTAACACTTTTCACAACCCAAAATCTTAGAATACGTTATAATATACGAAAATATTATTCCTTAAAGTTACAAGGCACTTTCAGATATATTTAGCTCAATCAAGACAATATAAATTTTAATTTACTGGCTTCTATGCCATTTCATAAAATCTTTCAAATCTTACCTTTAAACTCTTCAATTTCATAAATGAAATAAACTATATTACACTATCATTAACAACTGTATATCGTAAATGTACCAAAAATAGGTATCACTAATGTTTAAAGATTCGCCGAATATTTTCTTATATATTTTACAAAAATTTGCCACCGCTCGGATTTCTAGAACTAGTTTTGATTGAAGTCACTGAAATGTTTCCAGAGCTACTGTATTGGGGGGGAGGCGAACGCGGCAATGAAAATTTGGTGTCAGTTAGATTTTCTTGACTCAAAGACTTCTGAGTCGCAAACACCGGTATCTTAGATGTTACAACAACGGTTTTTTGCTTCTTCTCATCCTGTTTTAATGTAGGAATGCTGCTCGGTTTAGCAGCTAGAGCTGGTTTCTGCGCATCTGCAGCTCGCAGTTGCATCTGATCCAATTGCGCCAATCTCCTGTTCTCCAAATCGGTGCTCGTCACTATAGTTCCTTTCGGAGATTCGTATGTAGCAGTTCTGAATTGAATATGGCTGTTCCTCGGCAGGTCGAAATCCGAGTGGCGTTTCTTTGGTTCGTTGTTTGTCGTTCGTTTCTTCGCGTCTAATTGCTGTTTCGCCGAATGGTGTCGTTCGTTGTGAATGAAGTCGTTTAGCAGTTCGATGTCCAATTCGTAGGTTAGCGGCGGCTCTTCGTGAGTAGGTGCCCTCTGTCTACTTGAGATTTTATCCTTCGATTCTGACTTTTGCCTCATTTGCTCTGAGCGCGGCGTCACTACTTGTATCTCTGTGATGTTTCTGTAATCCTTTTGCTCTGCTTCCTTCTGTCCTTCAATCTTTGTACATTTCTGTGCATCGGGCATCGTTGCGCGGTTCACTGAATATCTTGTTTTTGTCACTTCGACTGCGTCGTTACTCGACGTTTGTACATCTTCTAAATCTTGAATTATCCTTATTCCCAACTTTGATAATTCCTCCGGTGTCTTCTGTGCCATAAAACTGGGATCGTTCTGTAACTTCTCCATCAACGCCTTCGCTTGTTCTTCGTCCATCTCTGTAGTGTTAAGTATTATTGTTTCGGTTTTCGTGTACGAGGGCTCATCTGAAGTAAAGTGCATGTGAGGATTTTGTCTCTTAATCTCATCTAAAACTCTTTTATCGATATCTTTAACGTCTCCTTCTTCTAAATTCAATTCGTCTATGTCGCCTGAGTTTCGTGCGATACCAAAACTTATCTGTTCGACTTGCAAAGGTGCTTCTGTCTTTGTTGTTATGTACTTGGTAGATATCTTCTCGACGTTTTGCGTGATTACTTTGTTTCCGAATTCATCTTCAGCTACGTTAACCGTTACCGTTTTTTGTACTGGCTCTTGTGTCATTGTAAGTGAGACATTCGCAGGTTCCATGTACAGAGTTCTGCTTTCTCTTTCATCGTGTCTTCTTCTAATGCCTTCTAGAACATCCGGTGGCATCATTCTTATTGTAGGCTCGCCTATTTCGATAGACTTAGTGTAAGATTTCACTTTCTGCTCTTCAGATGGTTTCTGATTTTTCTCAGTGGTTATTGTTACGACGTTAGAGCTGCTATGAGTCTCTTTAGGTTTTGCCCACTCTGAAGTAAAACTTGTGAGTGTTGGTTTTTTCTCATATTTCAAGCTGTTATTATTTGATCCCACTCGAATGTTACTGACAAAGTCATCGTAATCTCTTGCCTTTGGTTCAGCAGTTTCAGTGTAAGATTTCAAATCAAAGTTAACTATATCTGGTTGGTGCAATGATTTGTGAGCATCTGTCATTGGTGTCGCATCTTTACTAGTACCGGCTTCGACTTGTGTTGTGCTTTGATCGATGTGAACATTCAATATCGGATTTTTTGCGAGTAATTTCTTCATCATGTCTGATTTAGGTCTTTCTAAGCTATTCACGTATGTATTACGCGATACTTTCATATCATCTGGAATGTTTGTATCATAAGTCAATAGTTTCTCTTCGTATTTTATTGGTGAAGTTTCCATTCTATTCACAACAGTAGAAGTAGATTGATTTTCGTGGGAACTGTCTAGGGAAGACATGTTGCTGCCGTCAGATGTAGATTTAGCAAATTCGGATACAAGCTTCAAATGCACTTTCATATTTTCGTCCATTATTCTCCGTGCTAGATGATCAGATGTCTCGTGCTCACTTTCTTTGTATAGGTCAAAAGCTTTACTCCTCTTGTTTGATGCGTCAGTTTCGTCCGTTCTCTCAGATTCAACTGAGCTGGTAGATCCCTTCACTATAGCATCTTCTAGATTTCCAAACTCAGAACCTTTCTTCAAGCGGTTTCTCTGGAATGTATTGAGGCCTTCCATAGCAGGAGTCTTAGCAATATTCAAACTGAGCCTCGGCTCTTTATGTGTGATCGCAACACCTTTATCTGAATCCATCATATCAGGCAGAATATCTTCACCGCCTGCATCATAGAATGTTGATTCAACCACTGACATAGCTTTCCTTTTTTTAGGCGAAATAGTGCTTTCAACGTTTTCAGCGTCGTCAGCTGATATATCAAGGCTTTGTGCTCTTTCAAGCGTTCCTGTCGAAGGCTTGTTGGCTTTAGCTCTCATTTCAAATCTGGACAGATCTCCCAGTGAAGCAGCTTTGCGTTCGTTCTCATCAAGTATTGAGTTATCGTCAGATACAGAATGAACTGTATCATTAAGCGGGGAACTGTGGATAGTTATGTCGCTATTGTTAAGTTCTATGGTTGTAGAGCCTTTTTCACTTTTATCGCTTTGATTCAGCGACATTACAGAGTTACCGTCTAGATTCGATGAAAG
Source organism: Lomographa bimaculata (assembly GCA_948107665.1). NCBI lineage: Eukaryota > Metazoa > Arthropoda > Insecta > Lepidoptera > Geometridae > Lomographa > Lomographa bimaculata. The sequence continues at coordinate 7,069,623 of OX403610.1, read as the reverse complement.
ATTAGACTTGGAATCTTCGAAGAAGTTATTAAGAGAATCGCTTTCTCTCTTGAATGGTTTAGATACGATGTCATCGATATCATCTTGACTGAAGTTAATTGACTCTTCCGCCCGAGATATGTTTGTGCTTTTGGTTTTGTTTACCTTTGGTGTTGAAGTGTTGATGTACGAAGAAGAAGTAGATTTATTTGGAGTTGTGTCAATAGAATCGTTGAGTATACTGGAGAATTGCTTTTCATTTTTCAAGAAATCTTTTACATTTTTGAGCTGTTCCAATATGCTGTCATCTGTTTTATTTTTGTCCGTATCAGGAGGAGAAGGTGCTTTGCCCTTAGATTTCTTAGTAGGCTTTGGAGCTTCATCTTTTTTATGATCTTGTTTTTCCTTTTCGTGAACCAAATCTACGGAACTCTTTCGATTGGTTCTAGCTGCTTTTGCTGCATCTAGCATATGTTGAGGTAGCTCTTGAGGTATGCCATTCTCATCCCTCTTTATACCACTGGAGTTCAAATCATTTCTTGCAAATGTAATTGAAGTTTCTGATGTCTTGGAACTATTATTATCAGTTTGAGTTATGCTGATGTCAGATTCATTGGTCTTTATTCTGGCGTTGGGTATTGGTGGCGCCATTTTCTCTCTCCTCTTAGCAACTATTGGTTTTTTCTGCTCCGCTTCGTTTTCAAGTTTGATTTGCGTTGTAGGCGCCGGTCTCTGAGGTTCAGGCTTGTCTATCTCATCCACAGTTTTATTTTCAACTGCTAATACACCGTTCTCGACATTCTTATGTTTCAATACTCCATCATCAGGGACGTTTGGCGGAAGAACTCGAATACCGAATTTCATCGCTCGTTTCGGATCGTAGTCTTTCTTTTGAACTTCGGAATGCTCGATGTGCGCGATACCGTTTTCTGGTTGAATTATTTGAATATCGCTTCCTGTAGAATGTCTGTTCTTATTCCTTTCAGGTTTGTTAATATTATTAGTATTTGCTGGTACCTCTGAATGCCTGTTTTTGTTGGCAAGCTTGAAGTTCTTCTCGTTCTCTCTTTCCAACGTCGTAGTTCCATCTTTCTTCTCTTTCTTGTTGCGTTCTAGTGTGGTCGAAGTGATGATCTTGTCTGTGATGATTTTCTTGATTCCGCCGCTTTTCTGCTTGGTTTCTAGCGTGGAGTTGTTGGAATGCGTCGTGTTCGGTGATTTTGGCGGGTGAAGCAGTTTTGCTTCCTTTTCAAGCTGTAACAGAGGAAAAATTAAGTTTAGTTTGGGAATATGAAAAAGTTATTTGCAACTACACCTTATACGAGCAGAAAAAAATATTTTGCCCTCAAATTGGTGGTGCAAAATATCGTTGTAAGGGTTACATATTATTTGCTATTACATTTTATATGCCAATTCCGGCCGGAAACAGGTTTACATATTCTCAGAGAATTTGAAGTAATTCGCTTGAATAGTTTAGACGCTTCATGCTTCGACAGACAGACGCAAAATGTATGCGCGAGATCTCAGTTTGGGGCGAACGAATAGTTAATTTTTTTTTGCGACGATGCGACAATGTGTTTGACGATGAAGCGAGCTTGCCTAGAAAATACATATTCCCTCGCGACTCTAAGACTCCCATATTTTTCTTATCAGGAAACACCGACTCAGGCAAAGAGTTCCATCCCTTTGCGGTTCGCATAATGGTACTGCTATTGATATTATTAGAGCTTTTGATATTCATTTTCTAAAGCAAAATACTCCCAATCTTCTGAAATGTTAAATTTACATCAATTTTGGCATAAGTCGTGATGCGGCGACACGCAAAGCCTCCATAATAGGGTACCTACACTATCTAAGATCACAATTGAATCAATATGCACGTACATTGTTCCCTTGGAAAGACAATGGACACATAACCAATATGCATTCCTTTACGTGCCGAACATTGTATTCCAAACACCCGCTCTTTGCCAAAACAACTTGGAACAATGTAGTTGTTGATCGAATAACTTCCCTATTGTTACGCGTTACCGTTCAATTTCATTTATTTATTTATTGGCGTTTATCATCTTCCTTATCACATGATTTTGGAATATATCCAGCAATAACAGACCTCTCCTTTTACGAATGGAACTGTTGATAGTTGTATGAAAGTGGACGTTTTTGGAAGGTCAAGAAACAATGGTTTGAAAGGTTTTGATGAGTAATAGATTTGCGACCATAAAAATAATTAGTATGCTTACGTAATAGTTGTGTACAATGATCTCTTAAAGGAATGTATAATTTAATAATTGCAATGCAGATTTTGTTAGTCACGAATACTTTGAAGAATGATGGAAGAACTTACATTGGCTATGATTGAGTCAAGAAAAATCTATTATGTATGATAGTGAGTGTTGGGTTTGGCAGAAAAAGCATGAAAGTGAGATAAATGCCGTAGAAATGAGACGGCTAAGAAGTATAGCTGGAGTGACTCTGATGGACAAAGTGAGGAACATTGTGATAAGAGAAGATTGCGTGGTAGAAGATGTAGTGACAAAGACTGAGAAAGGGGTGCTTAGATGGTTTGGAAATGTAGAGAGGATGGACGAAAATAGATTGACGAAGCAGATTTATAAGGCGAGTGTGAATGGGCCAGTTGGTAAGGGTCGAGCTAGGCGAACGTATCACTTTAGTAAACCTTCCTTCACCCCTGGGAAGGAAAGGGAAGTGCTATGCATTTCACCCCGACAAAAAAAAAAGACTTGAATGTAGGTGTAGCGAAAGATGCGTGTCGGGATCGTAGCAGGTGGAGAGATGTGGTCAAGAGGCGTGACTATATTATGTATTTAAGAAAAATCTATCACGGACGCTATCCACAAGTAGAGGGCTTGAGCACTTGAGTTAACTGTAGGCTCGGTGCCTTGTATACCTACAAGGCACTTAAGACTTTGTTATATAGATGAATATACCTAGTTTTAGTTTAGTTTTTTCGACTATCCCGTAGATTTAATATACGAAGGAAGCGGTCGCTCCAGACGCCAAGTCCTAGGAGGCGCCTCATTCAAATTTTATTATACCATAGCTACCTACATAATAAAATAATTAAACGCAAGCAAAGCTTAAAAAACCGACTTCACCGCTTTATCTTCGGAACTTTGATGAGATAAGATGTACTAAATACACATTATTGAAGATATTTCAAAAACTTCTGATCAGATCTTAATCAAATTTAAATGGGACCAATTCGAAAGCAACATCTTTCAAACAAAAAGAATTTCATAGTCGGTTCACGTGGAAGTTATGAGGAAAACATACACAACAAAAAATCGGCTTAAGTACCTCCTCCTTTTTAGAAAAGTCGATAGTTATGTTGTTTCATTCTACATCAACTCTTCCTATAGATACCGTGAGGAGCGCATTGTCACGAGCATGGCTGTTTTCAATCGACAAATTGAACAGAGACCCAAGATGTTGTCAAGATTTTCCCAGTTTCATGCTTGCACGTGCACGCACAACTGGTATATGTTATTAGGGGCAAGCATGCCCCATGCGCCATAATCATCAAATCAAATCAAAATCATTTATTCACATGGGCCCCAAAGAGGCACTCATGAAAGTTAATGATCCTAAAACTTCACAAGAAAAACAGCACAAGTACGAATAGAACTCATATTGGTGCGGTTCTGAGATCCGCTTGCCTCTGAGGGTTCCGTACTAACTTTTTATTTCTGCATAGTTCACTCTGTTCATCCGGTGATGTTATCAAAAGTAGATACGGTACGCTCTAATCTGCTCTATCATCCATTAAACAATAACTAGACCCTACCTACTATTTGCCTAGTGTGAAGGCTACAGTATAAGATTGTATATGTCGTTGACCTTTTGGTTAGGGAAATATTTGTTTCTGGGCGTAATTGTGTGTATGGTGAAAATGTTTAATATGACAGAAGTCCATTTATTAGTGTGAGGCTGGAAGAGTTAACATTCAATAATTTAAACTCTTACAAACGTCGGTTTTAAAGTAATGTGGCCATCGAAAAAGAAACTTCTAGTAAGGTTATACAAATACTAACGCGGGAAGCCGAGAAAGCAAACGAAAGTGAAGCTTTCCAATGGTATGCTCATCACTTGGATACCCCTACTCAACTATTAGCTGAGATTATCTACCATTTGAAGAAAAGATTATACAGCGTGACTTTTTAAATACCATAAAACTCTCGGGCCCTGATTTTTATTCTAACCCTTAGGTCATTTATTATAAGACTTTTTTTGGAATGCTATATTTTCCATCACAATGAAGATGATATTATATTAATACAAACTATAAATAATAGTTGTTTAAAGTACACTATTCCACAAAGAATGGCATCGCCGCGCCGCGACTCGTAATATGCACACCAACGCCAGTTGACACTTGAACCTTGGATTTGACAGAGAAGGTAAAAATAATTGATAAAAATTATTTGAAAAATCAAAGTCACCACACACAACATTTTCTTCTTCTTAGTTATGGCTTCGCAATCTTGTGCACTTAGCCAGTGTCAAGTAATAATATAATATTTCAAGTGTATTTCATATTATAAGTCACAGTCAAAGTCAAGTAAAAGAGTCAAGGTCCAGTCATAGTAAAGTCATGCCCTAGTAAAGTGGTAGAAACATTACTAGAACTTCTATTGGAGTTTTGGAGCGAAGGCGAATATCACGTTTTTTAACTTTGTATGATTTGCCTACACTTATGCACGTTCACTAAGTATCAACGGTTAATAATCCACCATTATTACACATTAACACTCGAAGAATCAGGTTTTGGAAAATTTTACAAAATCAACAACGCCATTTTTTAACTTTCACGTCAAAAAAAAACTTTTATTTAGCTAATAAGAACAATAAATGAACATTTTCACTTGTCAAGACAATCAGAAAATTAATGACGACCAGAGATAAATAAGATATATACCCAAGGATGACGACCAAGTTGGCGCAGTGGACAGTTGTCCGCCCTTTGCGCCGTGTAAACTTGTAATTCTTCGAGTGTTAATGTGTAATAATGGTGGTATATTAACCGTTTATATGTGAACGTGCAAGTGTAGGCAAAACATACAAAGACGAAAAATTAGATTTTTGGTTTCGCTCCAAAACTCAACTCACTCTTGACTATGACTGGACTTTGACTGTGACTTCTTTTACGAAATGTGTAATACATACACTTGAAACATTTTATTACTTGACACTGGTGGATAATGCACAAAGATTGGAAAGCCAAAATGAAATAATTTAAACGCAATCAAAGCTTGAAAAACCGACTTTACCGCTTTATCTTCAGAACCCTTGATCAGATTTAAAGAATTAAATACGCATTATTGAGGATAACTCAAAAACTACTGGTCAGATCTTGATCAAATTTAAAAGGGACCACATGGGAAGCACCAGTTTTCATATAAAATAATCATCAAAATCAGTTTTCTAGGTTTTTTTCCTCCGGTTCGCTCGAAGCGTTTTGCTTCTACGTTTATCATCCGTACAGTGAGGGAATGGAACTCATTGTCTTTGTTTCCCGAACAGTACAATCTGGGTGTCTTCAAGTCTAGAGTGAATAGGTATCTTCTAGGCAAGCATGTCACATCTTCGGCCGCATCTACACTTTCCATCAGCTGAGATAGTGGTCAAATGCTTGCCTATCTATCATAAAAAAAAGAAGGTAACATATCTCATAACTTTTTTCTAGGTGAACCGATTTTGATGATTATTTTATATGAAAGCTGGTGCTTGACACACTAAAAAAAAACAGTCGAATTGAGAACCTACTCCTTTTTTTGAAGTTCTCTCCTATGCATGAATCGTAAAGACGTAGGTTACAAAGTTGGAATGCAATATTTTGGAAGTGTTAACTATAGATTTCGTCACATTAGCACCGACATGTCAGTTTAGTGAAACTTGTGCTAGGTACAAATTTGTCAATGGGACTTGCTAAATAAAAATGTGTACATTCTTATTTGGTTTTTGTGGTATATTTATTTTTATCTCTGATAGGCTATCGTACCACAATATCGACTGTTGGCAGCCACGGATCTTAATTTTTTCGAGGCGGGACAAAATTTTAAATTTGCCACCTACCTGCATATTTTTATCATTATTTTCTACCGACTTCACAAAAAAGTAGGAGATACTCAAGTAGACTGTATTTAAAAAAAAAAAAATTTGTGTTACCTCATAACTTTGTTCCACGTGAATGTTGTTTGAAAGATGTTGCTTTCCAATGGTCCCATTTAAATTTGATCAAGATCTGACCAGTAGTTCTAAAATCGTCAATAATGCGTGTTTAGTACATCTAATCTGATCAAAGTTCCGAAGATGTCAAGTCGTTTTTTTTAAGCTTTTCTTGCGTTTAATTATTAGAAGTTATATAAAATATGGGTATCAAATGAAAGGGCTTGCCGAGTAAAGTAAATAATATGATGACAATCATAAAGTGATGTCAATATAAATCCAATATGGCGGACTTATAAAAGCTTAAAAAGTTTTTAACAATCAGCTTATTATCTCTATCATAGCTATAATAGCTTATCATTAACATTTCAGCCAGACTGGGACCTTGACTCCCCTCCCCCCCTTCCCTAGATCCGTTGGTGAATGATGATGTGGCTGAGAGTTAACAATGAATGAATGACTTCATAGGCTCACAATCTCGACCTGGTCAACAATTAACATCACGTGATACAGTGAACCAACGTTGGAAATTAGCGATCTTCGCTTTGCTCAAACCAGATCGCTACAGCTGCTTTTTTTTTTTTTTTTTTTTTTATTTGTCACAGGCTATTGTTTGACCTCTATCTCACCTGATGGTAAGTGACGATGTGATCGAAGCTGGTAAATACACTAGACCTGGAATACGCAGGCTCTCAAGGATAACTGCCGGAACACCGTATTTGGCTTGGCGGCAGACTTTCAACCTGATGGTGGTAAGCTACTTTGGTAGCAAGCCAGGCGAGCAACTCACAAAATGCTCTACCACCTCTCAAATGTCACCTGATTAGCACCACCCGGGGACCACGTGTAAGGAGTCAGATTTAAGGGGTATCCTCCTACGAACGTGGGTGACTCAGCCCCCAGCTTCTAGTTTGAGCGAGGCAAGCGAAAGAATTCCCAGCGAACCTTAAAGATTGAAGAACCTGCTAGGAGTTCTAGGTATACTACTTACCGTGCTTACGTCGCCCATGGAGCCAGCTCGTTTGAGCAGCGGATGGTGCACCGCCCGCCCAGCTCCGCTCGATCGCCCGCCCTCCGCCACCTCCAGTTCTACAGGGTACGGAGACGCGAGAGAGATGATGCCCACAGCATCCTCTAGTGGAGTTCCAACGAACTCTATCTTGATGCTCTTGATTCTGTCTCCTGGAAGGTGAAAAGTTGGTTTACAGAATTCTAATCCTATTTATTCTATACGTCGCTCTCAATCACTGCATACTTTTAAAGAACAAATAAAAAAATGGTATCACTCTCAATAAAGTTAAAGCTATGAATGTCTTATATATATATAATAATATATATAATATATCTTATATATAATAATATATATTAGTTTGTGTATGTTTAAAATATATTATTATTATTTATGTAGGTTTTTGTAGGTATATTATGTATCTAATATTAATTAGTATGTGTAAGTACATTTATTTATTTAAATAAGTGTTGAGGTACGCCACCGTCCCTGTTTGTAGTATTTTTATCATCTCCCTTTGATTGTCTAGAAGAAATCGCTTTGAGCGATAAGACCGTCCTTTGTGCTGTAAGATTTCTATGCAAGTGTTCAAATAAAGAATTTATATATCTATCTATCATTCGCCAGTATCAGTCAATTACGTTACCACTAAGAAAATTAAAACTATCGTGAGTATTACAATAGGGTTTGTTAGCAAATTGTCTCATTATATTCAACCTACTTCAACAAAGGAGGAGGTTCTCAATTCGACTATATGTTTTTTTTGTATGTATGTTACCTCGTAACTTTTTTCTGGGTAAACCGATTTTGATATTATATCCTACTATTATTATAAATCCGAAATTTTGTGTATAAGTATGTTTGTTCCCTCTTCACGCTTTAAGGCTGAACGGATTTGGATGAAATTTGGAATGAACATAGATCATACTAGGCTACTTTTAAAATTGATAATAGCGGGCGAAGCCGCGGGGCACGGCGAGTATTAAATATAAATTTTATCGAAATCGATCATGACAAAATCAAAATTTAAGAGGTGAAGCCGGTTTTTTTTTAATCTTTGCTTGCGTTTAAATGAATATACATATATAGATATGTTATAAAAAAAATTGAGCTCTGGAAGCCTGCCATATCAACCCTGTAACCTTCTAGAAACTAGAACAATATCTATTTCTAAAGTACACGGCCTGGTGCGGCTTAATAAAGGTTTCCAAGTTATTTCAGGCATGAAAAAGGTCCCCTTTGCTAATTTTACTTAAATGTCATCCTGGTACCATTTAGGTCGTTCCTAATTTCACCCTTATTTTTATTTAGGGGACGGAATTAGGGACGACCTATATACCGACGTCCCCTCAATAGAAAGTATGCCGTCATTTTGTGTTATTTCTGAAATTGAACTGCCCGTTGGCGTAGTTACACGAGTGCCTTATACGCTGCAGGTGCCGGATTCCATTCCCGGTGGGAACACAAATTTTCTCCCCAAGGTAAATTTGTGTTTCAGGTTCCGGTTGGAATGAAGTGTATGATATCGTTATTTCATGCATGAATGGTTGACATACCGCCAGTTCGCTCGAAGCATTTTGCGTCAACGTTTATCATCTGTACTGCATAGGAACTCATTGCACGCGTATTTGGTACCCGAATGGTATGCCATTCAGGTTTATAATCTGGGAGGCCAAGTCCAAGTCAAGAGTGAATAGACAAGCACACTACATCTTCGCCATCAGGTGGAATTGTGGCCAAGAGACAGGATAGAAATGAAACTTTTGTATAATGAAATGAAATGCATTTATTTTTCAAGTGTAGGTATAAACAGATGTAGGGTTAAGTGTATCAATATAGTTCACACACTTGGTCATAATAGTGACATGCAAATATTGATTTGAGGGCTAGGTAGTTAGATATCTTTATAGCGTCATAATAATAATTTTGATTTTTGTTAATATATTTTATATGTAGACCAATTACAATAAGTGGAAACGGAAAATTTATCATTAAAGTTATAATGTCAAGAAATTTCAACATTTCAGAATATTAATGTCAAAGATAATAATGTTATTAAAATATAATTATGTCATCAGTTATTACAGTCCACAATTTTTAAGTATATTTTTAATGATGTTTACAATTGTCAAGAAAGTCATTTACAGTGTAGTAGGTAGGTTTTTTCTAGCAGCCATTCTTTGAGTTTGTTTATACATTTCTTAAAGTCTTTGATACTGATGGGTAACGCGTTATAGATTTGACCACATCTAGCGCAGCAGCTCTTTTTATACAAAGTTGTTTTTATATACATCACAGTGTTTATTCCCACCACTTTTCGTCACACATAACGGTTGCGGATCAGAATTTCATAGCCCTCCCATAAAAAGCTTCACTTCAAAATGTCATTGATAGCCCGTTCGTTTAGTTATGAGGGCTTTCGCCTTCTACGCAGGGGTATCTAGTTCAATTCCCGGCGAGAACGCAACGTTTCTCCCCAAGGAAAATGTGTGTTTCTGGGTGTAATTGTGTGTGTCATGTGAATGTCCGCAGTATTATTATTGGGAGAAGCCATTGGAGCCTGAAATACAGTGCTAGACACTAGTTCAGGAGCCTATGGGTTAATTTATCATGTACACCATATTATGTCAGACAATAAATGTTTTATGTTTTTTTTTATAATGTTTCCTGCACTTCGAACTCGAGACGACGAAGTCATCAAACTTATATCACCTGATGGAAAGTGATGGAAAGTGATGATGCGGCCGAATATGTGACATGCTTGCCTAGGAGATACCTATTTATACCTCTTTACTTGAGTCTTCAAGTTGTTGCCAGATTATACCGTTCGGGGAACAAAGACGCAGGCAATGAGTTTCACTCTCTCGCTGTACGGATGATGAACATAGAAACGGAACGCTTCGACTGAACTGGAGGTATGTCAACCATTAATGATGGATGTAATAATGATATCAATATAATTCTTCAAGTCACGAGTGAATAGGTATCTTCTAGGCAAGCTTGCTCCATCGTCGACCACATCCTCGCTTACCATCAGGTGAGATAGTGGTCAAAAGTTTGCCTATCACGAATAAAAAAAAAAAAACCAGAACAAGAAACACAAATTTCCCATGCGGATAAAACTTGTGTTTCCACCGAGAATGGAATTTGGCATCTTTAGCGTAAAAGGCGATAATGTAACTACATCAACGGGCTGGTCAATTAATGAAACAACACAAAATGACGATACTTTATATTTAGGGTACGTCGAAATTTACAGGTTCCTAAATGTGAAAGCGTTTATTCACCTGGCTGAAGTTTAGCGGCCGCGGCCGGTCCACTTCTCAGTACAGAGTGTATGTGCACCCCGTCCCTCGCTCCCCCTCCACACCGCAGGCCGAGACCTGTGAAGTCGCGCGCCCATAGCTTCACGTGTCGGACTCTGGCTCTCTGTGGGACAAGAAAGAAGTATTAAGGTGAAGTAGGCTCCAAATTAGACGATTCATCCTCACGAATATTAAAGATTTGACCTTTAAAAACGGTCGATTAACAGCATTTTTTATGTGTAATAAATGTTCACAAAATATTTTATCCGGATATGTTCAGCGATACAATATAAATTTAAATTTTACTAAAAAACACCAAATTTCCCGTTCCCGTCAGTGGAATGAATCAACTTTATTCTGTTTCTATAAAAGATATTTTTTACAAAAAATATTGGGTGCAATCCCAACAAACATTCAAACCTCGTTATGAACTCAAGTTATTTGTAAAAGGGTAAGATTAAATGAAAAAAATATATGAAAGCGCGCACGCTGACTATGCAGGCAATTCTACAAGGCTACAGTTTGGCTCCAGTCCGCCAACTCGATACCAATTCGCCTTAAGGATTTATATGAATTCACTCACAGTTGTTTTCTCATTACGAGACTAGTTTCGGAACAGCCGGTGCTCCTTCACCAGTCGAGTATGCGCGTAGATATCCGGCGTGTACTGACGGACGGTGTAGTATAGTATAAATCCTTAATATGTGTAATACAGTGCGACAACTTGTGACACTTGACTGACGTTTTCAAGGGGGCGTTGTTGTTGCCTCGGACAAAGAGGTTGTTTCCTCATGCTAAGCTCATGCAGAATACTATTACTCCCTCCCGGGAGATGCTAAGAGTTCATGACCATGGATGAAAAATTAACAATTTTATAATTCATAACAGAAGTCCTAGTCACAGTCATAGTCAATGTATGCTTTAGTAAAGTGGTAGAAACTTTACTAGAACTTCTATATGAGTTTTGGAGCGAAGGTGAAAATCACGTTTTTCAACTTTGTATGATTTGCCTACACTTATGCATGTTTACAATCATTATTACACATTAACACTCGAAGAATCACAGTAGCCATTTTTTCACTTTCGCGGCAAGTAAATAAAAAAAATATAAATAAATATTCTTACATTACGAAAAGTAACACACAGATCCATAAAAATAAACTAGGTCAGTACCAACTACCACAGATATCAATTATATGCTCCTATAATTGCAGCAGCAATTATAAATCAAATCAAAATTACCACTCATAAAACTTTAACTATAACAAACCAAGTCAATCAACAGTTTTAATTTTAATTTTGGCTCTGCAATCTTGCCTGTGTCAAGTTATAAAATATTTTAATTATCAAGTAGAACATAATATTTAATAATAGAAGTCCTAGTCATAAGTCACAGTCAAGTAAAAGAGTCAAGGTCCTGGCATACTCAAGTCATGCCATATTAAAGTGGTAGAAACTTTATAAGAACTTCTATTGGAGTATTGAAGCGAAAGCAATATTCACGTTTTTCAACTTTGTATTTGCCTACACTCGTACACGATCACTAAGTTTAAACGGTTAATAATCCACCATTACAACATATTAGCACTCGGAAAATAACAAGTTTGGAATAATAATACAAAATCAACAACGACATTTTTTCACTTTCGCGCCAAAAACCCCTAATCAAAAGTTAATCCACTGATGACTTCACAACCAAAGATAATGTAATTACTTGAATATAACCTCCATGGTCGCACTACTATTATGACATAACGCAATGATTTTTAATCTGTGGTATGACATCACTCTGGTTTAGAGGCAAGGTTACAAGGATGCTTGCAAAAGAATTTTGTTCATCTCAAGATCATCTGCGGGCTGTGGTTGTGATAGATGATACTCGGTACTGTATTTTTCACGTAAACACGATAATGTGTTTATCGACCTATATATCCACATATAGCCACAAAGGAACATATATATATATATATATATATATATATATAATAAACATAACGGTTTCACACTCACAGCCCCTCTCTAAGATCTTTGACTTGTGTCGAGGGTACCTGAAACATTCACATCTCACACACAATCACAACCAGAACCAGAAACACAAATTTTCCTCAGGGAGAAAACTTATGTTCCCGCCGGGAATCGAACCCGATACCCCTGCTTAGAAGGCGAACGCTACCCAACTAAACCAACGGGCGTATAAACGTAAACACAATCACACAACTGGGGAATTGACGTAACCTTTTGGAAGTTAGTTAAAGTTTTACAATGATTTCGCGCCTTTGCTGAATTACATCATTTGTCATTGTGACAGCAAGGAGTTTCCGTGAGAACCGATTTGACCTTCATGGTAATACCTTGCGAGGTTGACCTACATTAAGTTTTTTGCTTAGCAGAAACAGGGCGTTGATTTTATTTTTATCGGTCGGTTTAATTCATTTGATTGTTTTGGTTTAAGTACTTGTTGGAACGAACGTTCCTTATCGCGCGTTGCGAAAGGGGTCTAGACGGAAAAAATTAAGACCAAAAGTTGTAACGACACTTTTTGCTATAGTTGTAAGCCATACCACGTTCTCGTCCGATCACCGAAGTTAAGCAACGTCGGGCGCGGTCAGTACTTGGATGGGTGACCGCCTGGGAACACCGCGTGATGTTGGTTTTTGCATGTTTCTTTTAATTTTGGAACGAAAGTTCCTTATCGCGCGTTGCGAAAGGGGGCTAGACGGAAATTGAACTTCGTCCCATCCGGGTATCCCTTGACACCTCTCAAGTTTTTTTTTATGCCAGGTAAACAGTTTTTTTATATCCCTTTACAACCTTACCTATATGAAAACGTTTTTTTGTCTTACGATGACGCAAAAAGGACGTTATGGCTGCGTTTGATAGGATGTTAATTAATTCCATTTTCCACTTGACAGTTTCACACTAATTCTTATTATCTTCTTAATTCTGATTAATTTGTCATTAATTAATATTGTAAGTTAAATATTTGTGTAGCACAGAACTCTAATGGGCAAGCATGACGCTTAACATCAGGCGAGTGACTTGTGGTCAATAAAAAAAAAAACTGTAATAGTACTTCATTTAGCAGAATACCAAAGACACTGAATTGTAGCCAGTTCTAGTTATTAATCAATTCTAATTGTTGTCCTCCAGTTCGCTCGAAGAATGAATCAAACAAACGCATTCACACTCACAGCCCCACACTAAAATTTCGCATCACACACACATTACACCCAGAACCAGAAGCACAAATATCCCTTGGGAAGGAATTTGTGCTCCTGCCGGGAATCGAACCCAGGACCCACGGCGCAGAGGGCGGACACCTGTCCACTGCGCCAACTGGGTCATCGTGAGAAAGATAGAAAATGAATTTATTATACACAACAAGAAGTTAACACTTTCTATAAAACACATTGTAAATATATACAAAAATAATTGTTGCGCATAAAAGGAGCAGGTTCCACATTATGCTGCAAGTGCGAGCCTTGCAGCGCTGGTTTTCAACCTGCTCCTTTCTACACTGAATTAACAAAATCATAACAGGTAGGTAGCATGAATATTTGTAACTAGTACAGTTGTCTGGGATTCAAAAACAAAAACATATATATCTCTCAGTATATCTCGTAGCGTTCTGCTTCTACGTTTATCATCCGTACAGCGAGGTTCTCGAACGGTACAATCTGGGTGTCTTCAAGCCTAGAGTGAATAGGTATCTTCTAGGCAAGCATGTTACATCTTCGGCCGCATCTACACTTTCCATCAGGTGAGATAGTGGTCAAATGCTTGCCTATCTAGCATAAAAAAAAAGACGTGTGGCACTCGGGGACTGCCGCGGTAAAGCTATTGCATTGCATTTTTTTATCAACTTATGCAATTATAATTATTTATTTATTTTATTTATGCAGTATTTTTTTTCCTGCCACCTAGAGGCGAGTTGCTGAACTAAAGAGACAAGCGTGATATTTCAATAAAGTCATTAAAAGTTCTACTATTCATCGATAGATGGCAAAACTAAAAAGTATCACCGCTGTGCCGGTCGGAGTGGAGGGTGTTAGGTTATTTTCGTTACGGAATTTCTGTATTCGGTCTCCACGCACAAGGCCCGCGATAGAAGCTATGCAATAGCTTAAAAAGTATAGTTGCAGAAGCATCGCAGTAGTGTACCGTTCTGTCAACAGCTTAATACTTAGGTCAGGTCGTTACGCCCGATTTCGCAACGATCGCTAAAAAGTCCTAATACATTCCTCTATTTCTAAACATTCCACAAACTGGCCGATGCAAGTATAAGCGAAGATATAAACAGTATAACCCGTCAGCTGTATATCGAGGTGCTAAGGGTGGTAATTGCTTGGCTGTTGGGATATTATTGGAGTCTACGTAACGATCTGCATTCCTAGGCGACGCGAAACAAATTGATCTCGTTGAATGCAAACGGGGCTGGGTACTTCGATCAGTTCTGAAATGAAGGCTTTCTATTTCATGACCGCGAGTTATTTTTACCGACGCTAACGCATTCACACTCAAAGCCCCACTCTGAGTTCAAAGACTTGTAGCGAGGGTGCCAGAAATATTCACATCACACACACATTACGCCCAGAACCAGAAGCACAAATATCCCTTGGGAAGGAATTTGTGCTTCTGCCGGGAATCGAACCCAGGACTCGAGGAGTAGAGGGCAGACATCTGTCCACTGCGCCAACTGGGTCGTCAACAAACCGAATTCACAAAAAAAAGGAGAAGGTACTCAATTCGATTGTATTTTCAACCGATTACTTAAAAGGAGGTTCTCAATCCGACTGTATATTTTTTTTAGTATGCATGTTAAGCGTTATCTCCGCCAATTATTATTATGAATCGATTTTGATGGAATTTTTTGTTTGGAAGAATATCTTTAGAGGTGGTCCCATATACATTTTTTTTCGGTCAAGCCAAAACCAAAATATAAGCTATGAAGTCGGTTTTTTTAAATTTTGCTTGCGTTTCAATTATATATATATATATAAAAGACTAGCAATCCGCCCGGAGTGATAAATGAAGAACCGCTCGACCGATTTTGTGCAAACTTCACATAAACCATCTACTAAATAGTCCGAACAAAGCCTAAACATTTGGTTTGGATAGGTGAGCCCGTTCTTGAGTTATAAAATTACAACGAAAAGTGGCATTTATTTTTATATATATAGATATAAGATATATAACAACACCGATCAAATACATCTATATTTTTCCAAGTGCCAATGTACCTTTATATGTTATCTGAATCTTATCTATACGCTGTCTACACCAAGTCTGCTTATATACTCGTATAGTGAGGTAGCGGTCAAATGCTTGCCTATTATGCATTAAAAAAAAACTTATTTGTCAAATTACGATAAGTAGTTTAGAAGTTATGAGGGAACAGATGAACATACATACAAGATACTGGCAGTCGGGTTATAAAAACAGTTCCTAGACAATGATTCAGCGTATAAGTATATTATGTATACATAACTGCATAGTTAGGTAAGTACATAGCATAAAGTTATGCAACATAGCTTTCTATTCTATGTTTGTCAAACATTACGCCGGAGAGAGTAGCTAAATGTGGAATGGTAAATATTATGCAAATGCCAAATACCTACTTATTAGAGGTGCTTATACGAGTCATCATCGTCACTTATCAAGTTTCGAGTATTTTCTATGACTTAGCTTAAATTTAGAGGCATATAAAAAGTAAATGGAAGCGTTTCTAGCGAGAGTTATAAGTACAAAATCAAAATCAAAATCGTTTATTCACATGGGCCCCAAAGAGGCACTCATTAAAGTTAATGAATCTATTGCCAGATTCGCAAAATTACAGCCATTTCGAGAAGAACCTGGCAAGAAACTCGGCGGCGCATTTTTTTTTCATTCATTTTTTTAAAAAACATTCTTAATTTCTAATACATAATTTTCTTAACCTAGGTGTTATTATGGTATTCGCTAGAAAGAGCCTGTGCAGTTTGCCTCCATGTACCCATATTTGTACCCACGCACTAGTAACAAGTAATATCATAAAAAGTTTTATAAAATTAATCTTTTACCAGTATTGAATAAAAAAGGACCCAAAAGTACATAACCAGAGAACTAATACTAATAATTAAACGCAAGCAAAGCTTAAAAAAACCGACTTCACCGCTTTATCTTCGAAAACTTGATCAAATTTAATGTAATGAACACGCATTATTGACGATAACTCAAAAACTAGAGATCAGATCTTGATCAAATTTCAATGGGACCACATGAAAAGCACCAGCTTTCAAATAAAAAAATAATCATCAAAATGGACTCACAACGAAAAAAGTTATGAGGTAAATTTTGAAGTCGGTTAAAAACGAGAACATCGTGAATGTAGTCCAAAGAATACGCATTATTACTGATGCCACTCGTACGATTGATCGTACGGGTGGCATCATGATGAGATTGATCTCGTCATAGCTTAATACTTGATCTATATCTGTGTTATCTCACGTGCCTGTGCTTTAGTCTCATGTTATCTTACCTGTAAGTGTGAGTCGTCCTTGCTCTGATCTGACTTCGTGAACTCGTGAGCACGTGATTTGCCTCTAAAAGGCAAATTAAAATACACCTTTATCTTTAAAGACATTATGATGCCACTCGTACGGTTGATCGTACGGGTGGCATCATGATGAGATTGATCTCGTCATAGCTTAATACTTGATCTATATCTGTGTTATCTCCCGTGCCTGTGCTTTAGTCTCATGTTATCTTACCTGTAAGTGTGAGTCGTCCTTGCTCTGATCTGACTTCGTGAACTCGTGAGCACGTGATTTGCCTCTAAAAGGCAAATTAAAATACACCTTTATCTTTAAAGACATTATGATGCCACTCGTACGATTGATCGTACGGGTGGCATCATGAAGAGATTGATCTCGTCATAGCTTAATACTTGATCTATATCTGTGTTATCTCCCGTGCCTGTGCTTTAGTCTCATGTTATCTTACCTGTAAGTGTGAGTCGTCCTTGCTCTGATCTGGCTTCGTGAACTCCGGCCTGAGCACGTGAGGCTTGCCCCCAAGTGGCAGAGTCGGTGCGTCATGCTGCCACGCGTGCCTCTCCTCCTGTCTGAAGCCTGGGTTGTCGAACGCGAACTCATCCTTCACAGATTCCGGGTCCGTGGAGAATACCAGGTGCTTTCCTGGAGACAAGAGGAAATTCTGTTAGCATATTTAATTAATACAATAAATTATTTTATATACAAAAGTAATTCTTGTGTGTCTTAGTTTGTCCAAGTGTGTTTGTTATATTTTTGAATACGATCCCGTTGGTGAACTGGTAAAGTCTCTGCCCTCTGCGCCCTTGGGTTATGGACTTGTTTCTTGGCAGGAGAAAAATTGTCTTTCCTACGGGGCTTTGTGCTTCAGGTTCTGGATGTTGCCGGCACCCACGATACAAGTATTTTTGGCTGGGGTTGTGAGTGTAAATGCGTTTGTTTTGTTGTTTGTTTGTATCTACATGCCTTAACGGCTAAACGAATTGCGATTAAATTTAGTATGAACAATGGACATAGCTTAAGGGACAGAAATTAACAAAAGCGGCGAGTGACGCTAAATATTACAAAATTATCTGAAAATATATCCTGAATATATTGGTACTGCTATTAAAGTAAATGGAACTAAATTATATACGTAACAATGTTATAAAGTCAAATAAATAAATTCAGCATTTCTTTTGGTTTGATGACAAAAAATCCGAGATGTGTTTAGCTGTCACTCCTAAAAATCGAATTTATACCCCACATTCAAGAATTATTATTAAGGAAAAGTAAACAAACAACAACAAACGCATTAACACTTACAGCCCCAAACTAAGTTCAAAGACATATCTTAAATGCCGGAAACGTTTACATATCACACACACACACAATCATATTCAGAACCAGAAACACAAATTTCCCTTGGGGAGAAAACTTGTGTTTCTACATGGAATCGAACCTGACACCTGGTGCTTAGAAGTCGAACGTGCACACAACTAAACTAACGGGCAGTTCAATAAATGATAGGTTCCGATTTCTTCCCATCTGTTGACCGATTCTCAAAAATCTTTTTTTATTTGGTAGATTATACTTCAGAGGTGGTCCCATATAATTTTTATGCCAAAACCAAAACATAAGCGGTAAAGTCGGTTTTCCGACCTTACTTACGTTTAAATTATCGTCTATATTTTTACAGCGCGTTGATATTTAAATTTGTACGATATTTGTACCAACCCGTCTAAGTACACGGTTATACCGTAAATAACTCAAATATTTGCCAAAAAAAAATCACCTAACCATTTACCATAGTTTAAGCAAGAAATAACGCGTCTAGAAACCGGATGTTGACCAACCTTAGTTGATTAAAAGTAATGCGACACGGCATGCGTTGATCAACGACGGATCACTGATTGGTAACTTGTTTGTTACGACACGCTTCTAGCACACGCCATGGTCATATTGGTCAGCCGAATATAATTTTGGAGTACCTTCATTTGCCGCTTGCACAAAATATCAGCTGTGAAGGCAGTACTTCACACCGGGGCTTCTCAATTTGTATCAAGCTCAAGTCCGATCGTGTATGGATTTCTGCGGACACCTCTGGGATCCATCTAATAAGGCAGTGGTCTCAAACGTTTGTCTATACATATAGCATAAAAAAACTGTTTATTTTGTGTCAAGTGTGCCATCCAAGCGCTTTTCAACCGACTTCAAAAAAGGAGGCCCTCGATTCGACTGTATGTTTTTTTTGTATTCATGTTACGTGATATCTCCGCCAATTATGAATCGATTTTGATGTTTTTTTTGTTTGGTAGAATATACTTCAGTTCAGAGGTGGTCTCATATATATTTTATAGATGTGCAATGTTTATCACCGGGTACTGTACTCCAAAACTGCACAACGAATGGCTGATTATTAATGGCATGTCACATTTCATGTAAAACCGTTTAGCCATTACACACTGTGAAAAAGGAACAAAACCACACACACAACCTTACAGATAATAATATAGTTAATTACAGTCTATTATTAGCTTCGTCACATCTTCCTGAAACACAGAATGGGGTTGGCGTCGCGGCAACTTCGGCAGAGCAGCGCAAACGGCGCAATTATGGAAACCTTGGCAGTGGTTACATATTTGAGCCGTTTGGTGTTGAGACACTGGGTCCGTGGGGACCGGGAGCTCATTCTAATTTCAAAATTCTATCAGAGCGCTTGGTTGAAGCTACGCGTGATCAAAATACTGACACTTATTTGGCTCAACGTACCAGCATTGCAATTCAGAGAGGCAATGCAGCCAGCATGATGGGAACGCTACCCACTGGTAGTGGGCTTGAGCACTTGAGTTACCTATAAGCTCGTTGTCTTGTAGGTAACTTAGTTCTTTGTTGTACATAGTTTTAGTTTAGTTTAAGGAAATATAGGCAATTGGCCTGTAGTGCATGTGAAGGAAAAATTACAGTCTGGTAATAAATAGTGTGATAGGTTCCGCAAAATCTAACTACTCAAACAACACTATTAACAGGAATATCAAAATTATTTAACTGGTTATCTAAAAATAAAGATTAGTTTTCAAATGGTAATAACATATTCCTTTTAAATTACCGGGTAATATAATGGTAAATATTTTTATTCTTAGAATACTGGTTATCGAAATCTAGTTATCTAAGGGGAATAAGGGATTATTTAGCGTAATAACTAAATTCATCGACTATAATTATATTCATTTTTTTACCGACTTCACAAAAAAGGAGGAGGTACTCAAGTTGACTGTTTTTTTTTTTTGTGAGTGTTACCTCATTACTTCGTTCCACGTGACTCGATTTTGAATTTTTTTTTTGTTTTATAGATGTTGGTTTCCTATTGATCCCATTTAAATTTGATCAAGATCTGAATAGTAGTTTTTGAGTTATCCTCAATAATGCGTATTCTGTGGACTACATTGACGATGTTCTCGTTTTTAACCGACTTCAAAAGTTACCTCATAACTTCTTTCTTTGTGCGCCGATTTTGATGATTATTTTTTTATTTGAAAGCTGGTGCTTTCCATGTGGTCCCATTTAAATTTGGTCAAGATCTGATCACTAGTTTTTGAGTTATTGTCAATAATACGAGTTTAATACGTTGAATCTGATCAAGGTACCGAAGATAAAGCGGTGAAGTCGGTTTTTTTAGCTTTGCTTGCGTTTAATTATTATCTCAGGCTCCCGTGACCACGGCCGGTGCAACGGCAACCCTGCCGAAACGTCGAGGTTAATCAAATAATTCTATTTAGAAAATAAAAGCGCGAAAAGGCACGGTTTTCTCATGCAAACATGATTAAAGTTCTCAAAAGTTTAAAAAATTCAACTATAATTAAACGCAAGCAAAGCTTAAAAAACCGACTTCACCGCTTTATTTTCGGAACCTTGATCAGATTTAATGTATTAAACACGCATTATTGACGATAGCTCAAAAACTAGTGATCAGATCTTGACCAAATTTAAATGGACTACATGGAAAGCACCAGCTTTCAAATAAAAAAATAAGCATCAAAATCGGCTCACAACGAAAGAAGTTATGAGGTAACACAAAAAAAAACAGTCGAATTGAGAACCTCCTCCTTTTTTGAAGTCGGTAAAAAATACAAAAGGAAAAATTTTAGTATTGTTCCTTTGTAAAGCTGCGTCCACACCCACGCGGTTGCAGGTCGGTGACACTGTCAACTGTCAGCGGTGACGCAACTTGGTATTAAGGGCAAGTACATATTGCTATTTATATTGCCCTCGACTTTTATGAAATGTTTAATAATTAACATCAAAGTTAAATGTTGAACAGATTGTGTTAGGTCAGAATGGGTACAGATATAAACTTAAATACTTATACAGGGTTATTTATAAAATATCAGAGGGCTCTCAGACATGCATGCCAACGCTAGTTGACACTGGACACCTTAGAATTAACATGGAAGATAAATGATATAATTTTAAAATTTATTTCAAAAATCGTAAAACGAATTTGAAATGTAGCACAAAAGACGTTGGTCTCAATGTTTGGAATGAGGTTCCAAGAGCTTTCTGATATTAACTTACAAATTACCCTGTATAACTTAGATTTGGTACATAGTTTTTTTTTTTCACAGCCCCACCCTAAGTTCAAAGACTTGTATCGTGGGTGCCGGAAACATTGATAATCTTGTATTTACACCCCCGTTTCACCGAATCATTAAAAATCTTTTCCATAAGGTTGTCTGGATCTGATCGCTTTGGCGTGACTTACGCTTTGACGATGTTAATTATATTTCAAGATCGACAATTGTTTCGGCTTCATTCGAAAGCCTTGTATGTCGACAACGACAAGCGGAAGTCATGCCAATTGCTGTTTTAATAACATACTATTAGGCTACTTTTTAGTCCAATCAACTAGACAAAAAAAGCAAGCTGTACCTATACATCGATCCCTATATATCAATCTTATATTGAGTTCTGTCGCGAAAGTAAAAAAATGGCGTTGTTGATTTTTTATATATGTATATAATATAATGTATATTTTATTATTTTTAATTATCTTATCAAAAATCAAAGATAACTGCAAAAGAATGGAATTCCTTACCTGACTCTGTGTTCCCTGATATATACAATATGGGAGTCTTTAAGTCACGAGTGAATAGATGCTCCATCGTCGACCGCATCGTCACTTACCATCAGGTGAGATGGCGGTCAAACGATTGCTTATATTGAATAAAAAAAAATACAAACCTGGTTTTGTAAGGTTTGTGTTATAAATTGATAATAGCTACTATTTCTGCCGCCCGTTTGCTTAATTGGGTGAGCATTCGCCTTCTAAACAGGGGTATCGGGTTCGATTCCCGGCGGGATCACAAGTTTTCTTCCCAAGGAAAATTTGTGTTTCTGGTTCCGGTTGTGATTGTGTGTACGATGTGAATGTTTCCGGCACGCACGACACGAGTCTTCAAACTTAGTGTGGGGCTGTGAGTGTGAAAGCGTTTCAATTTAGAAAAAATTGTACTGCCCGTTTGCTTAGTTGAGTGCGCGTTTGCCTTCTTAGCGTATCGGGTTCGATTCTCGGCGGGAACACAAATGTATGATTGTGTGTGATGTGAATATCTCCGGCAACACAAGTCATCGAACTTGTGTGGGCTGTGATTGAGAAAGCGTATTATGTTTTATTGTAAATCTTATAAAATAAAAGAAAGTCATTGAGCACTCCGGTCCTTAACATTAAATATTAAACGGCCATTTATTTTGACTGACAACGCAAAACGACAGCTTGTCTTATGTGCAAATTAGACGAAACTTTCAAATTCATAGAACACATTAGAATGCAAGTGAGTGTGCATTGCATCCTACTAATATTATAAATCCGAAAATTTGTGTGTAAGTGTGCAAGTATGTTTGTTCCCTCTTCACGCTTTAACGGCTGAACGGATTTGGATGAAATTTGGAATGTACATAGATTATACCTAGGATTACCACATAGGTTTCTTTTTAACTTGATAATAGCGGGCGAAGCCGCGCATTGTTGCAATTGGTTTTTCCAATTGGTCCCATTTAAATTTGATCAAGATCTGACGAGTAGTTTTTGAGTTATCCTCAATAACTCGTATTCTGTGGTAGTCCACAGAATACGCATTGACGATGTTTTCGTTTTTAACCGACTTCAAAAGTTACCTCATAACTTCTCTCTTTGTGCGGCCATTTTGATGATTATTTTTTTTATTTGAATGCTGGTGCTTTCCATGTCGTCCCATTTAAATTTGGTCAAGATCAGCACTAGTTTTTGAGTTATTGTCAAAGTGTTTAATACGTTGAATCTGATCAAGGTTCCGAAGATAAAGCGGTGAAGTCGGTTTTTTAAGCTTTGCTTGCTTTTAATTATTTAAGCTCCGCTTGCGTTTAATTATTTTGTATTTACTAAACAGCCTCATCCAAAAAAAAAATAATATGTACAAATAAATGTACCAAAATCTTTCGAGCTATTTAAGTCATGCCTGCACTACAAAAACTTTTCATAACCCAAAAAGGCCACGCGTGCACCAAATTTTAACTTGGGGTATAATTTAGATGGCCACCAAATATAAAATAAATTTTCCAGTGACAGAACCGAATCGGATAACAGTAAAGGTTATTTTGTTTTTTATAATTAATACAAAAATATTTATAATACGAAAAAAATTATTTATAGTAACATATTTGGATGAAAATTTTAAATAAAATGCGAGTACATATTAGATGCATGCGTGGCCTTATTGTGTAGCTCAGCAATTATTCTGAAGATACTTGCCTTTTTTAGGTTAGCAGACTTTACGTTTATTGGTGATAATTTCATATTAAAATGGGGATTAAATTCTGGTAAGTACTTACGATTTTTTGGGCGTTATATTTCATTATATCTGGTGATTGTTTAAACCTAAGCCTTTGTTTTATATATACAAAGATTATCAAAATTTTGGAAGTAACCGCATATTATCACGTTATTATCTTTCTGATCAGCTCTGATCGCTGACAAGGTGAGGAGGATCTTGGATGTTTTTCTTGAGTCACGTTTTAATTTGATTTTCTAATCGAGACATCATAATTGAAATGCAAGCTTAGCTTAAAAAACCGACATCATCGCTTATATTTCGGTTTTGGCTTAACCGATTTCGATAAAATTTTTATGCGACCACCTCTATCAAACAAAAAAAAAACATCAAAATCGATTAATTGTTGGCGGAGATATCGCGTAACATACATACAAAAAAAACAAACAGTCGAAATTGAGAACCTCATTTTTTGAAGTCGAAACGCTTTCACGCTCACAGTCCCACACTAAGCTCGATGACTTGTGTCGTCGGTGCCGGAAACATTCACATCACACACAATCACAACCAGAACCAGAAACTCAAATATTCCTTGGGAAGAAAGCTTGCGTTCCCGTCGGGAATCGTGTTCGATTCCCGACGGGAACGCAAGCTTAGAAGCCTTAGAAGGCGAACGCTAATACGGTAAAAGCTCAACTAAGCCGTCGGGTAGTCAATCATATGGAGCTAAAACGGGCAGTTCTATCATATGGTGCTAAAATCATAACCCTTTTGCTGTTTTTATAGTCGGGCAATCACCGTCAATTAACCGTCAATTGAAACCGTCTGGTAACGCTCGGTTCTCACGTAATTACACTCTCGCTGTCGATAGATATCGGATGTGACAACGCCACTTTCACATCTACGCTCTATCCACGAGTTTTTAACATCTGTGATAATTTTCTAGTTAAAAATGTGGGTTATTTCTTTGTTGTGAATCTGTCGATGGGGTTCAGACGCAAATATGTGGCATATGTGCTAATCACACTAATATTATAAATTCGAAAGTGTGTGAATATATTTCAAAGGAGGTATCTGTATTGCTTTAAGTGGCTTATATCCCAACTGGTCGACGCAAAGGAAGAAAAATTTAAACAAATTATGTTTAGTCTGACTTTCCATCAGGTGAGATAGTAGTCAAATGCTTACCTGTCTTGCATAAAAAAATGGATGTTGTATGTTATATTTGTTTCTTGTTGATTGCGGCTTACTAGAGACCAAACGCCTGGGCCGATTTTGATGATTCTTACATTAATCGATTTGTCACTAAAGAGTAAAGACATGACATGACGGTAAACCAAATTTAATAAGGCGACATCCAGACGCCCAAAATGTGAAAAATATAAAAAAAAATCTACGAACTGTGTCAAATAGAATATCATTGACTATTTAAAAATCATCTTTAAGTTTTTGGAGTGAAAACTTCTTTAGCGGCGTTGTGCACTTTTTGGGAAGGGTAAAAAAAAATTAACTCGCGACAGGACACGTGACCTCATCGAAAATTCGTAAAACGAAGGAGAGGAAGTAATATCCCCCTCTCTTTTACCGCGCGGCGGAAATTTTTGCCTGCTCCTACTGTTTACGACGTTAACGTTCAAGTTTTCATTTCTGCCGTCACTCCCGGAGTGTAACCCGTTGTTTTTTTGGATTGTGTTTTTTATGTATTTTATGGATTATTAACCATAAATACTAAGTAAACGTGCATAAGTGTAGGCAAGTCATACAAAGTTGTAAAACGTGATTTTCGCCTTCGCTCAAAGTCCAATAGAAGTTCTAGTAAAGTTTCTTCTTCACTAGGGCATGACTTGACAATGACTGTACCTTGACTCTTTTACTTGACTTTTACTGTGACTAGGACTTTTAATATAAAAACACTTGAAATATATTATTACTTGACACCGGCTAAATGCACAAAATTGCGAAGCCAAAATTTAAAGAAAAAATCAATAGAAATTGCCAAGATAAAGAGCGTCAAGTTCAAGTTCGGAAGTGGATGCTCGTGACGTCAAACCTAAGTAAAAAGAGTACAGAGGCATGACGTCATGCGTAATTTCAACGCACTATACCTTCATTTTTTTTATTGACAAAAGAAAAAATACGTTATTTTTTGATAATCTGACGGACTAATTCGATTATTTTTTACCCAGGCATCATTTATTTCATAATTTAAACAAACAAACGCATCCACACTCACAGCCCCACACTAAGTTCAAAGACTTGTATCGTGGGTGCCGGAAACACTCGCATCACACATACATTACACCCAGAACCGGAAGCACAAATATCCCTTAAGAAGGAATTTGTGTTCCTGCCGGGAATCGAACCCAGGACCCACGGCGCAGAGGGCGGACACTTGTCCACTGCGCCAACTGGGTCGTCTGGTTTTTTCACCTATTATACATATCTGATCCTAGATTTCTAAAGTGCCTTTTTATAGTACTATTTAGCTAATGCTAGATGGATCAATACTAGATGGCGCTGAAAGCTAGAAGTTATCCTACTAAAATTATAAATCCGAAAGTTTGTGTGTAAGTATGTTCGTTCCCTCTTAACGCTTTAACTACTGAACGGATGAAATTTGAAATGTATATAGCTTATACCTATGATTTACACACAGGCTACCTTTTAACTCGATAATAGCGGGCGAAGCCGCGGGGCACAGCTCGTAGAGTATATATTAATTGATAATGTATATGTAAATAGATTTTTTACTACATCTAGCCTATTACCCGAGTCTTCACTATAACTTCATACCGCCAATTGTCTGTGGTCAAATATTCAGAAACATCTCCTGTTTGACAGGTACGAACAGTTTGTATGGGAAAATAAAATATTACTTTTTACTAATTTTATTGCAATTTCTTTATATTTTCTCACCTTTTAAACCTTCCCTGAACTTCCACAAATATTTCAAGATCAAAATTAGCCAAATCGGTCCAGCCATTCTCGAGTTTTAGCGAGACTAACGAACAGCAATTCATTTTTATATATAAGACTAGCTGTCCCGGCGACCTTCGTTCCGCCTAACAGTCAATGAATGTGCATATTTAGGAAGCCATACCCGGCATGCGTTACAATGTCACGTGACTATATTATTACAACCTTCATGTTTATGTTTGCCTAGTACTTTACCAAATCCGGGTGACGTATGAGAAAATGGAAAGCATGTCGAAATGTAAAAAAAAAATTTAAAGAAATGTACGTTCTTAAAAAGTATCCTATGTCCTTCTCCTGGCTCTAAACTACCTCCCTGCCAATTTTCAGCTAAATCGGTTCAGCCGTTCTTGAGTTATAAGTGGAGTAACTAACACGACTTTCTTTTATATATATAGATTAATTGTTTCTTCCTTTTACTTCACTCCATTAGAAAACCAGATGTGTACCAGACCTACTCAATAAATCAAAGCATCCGTCATTCCGCGACCTTGTTGGAACTGTTACGCGCAATTATCAAACAGATAGCATCGTGTGAACGCGCTCTAATGATTTCACTTAAACTGGGTTACTGTACTCACAATATTGTGATATAATTTAACAATAAGAAACAATCTGTTAGTTGCTAATTTTAGAAGACACTAAGATTGTAATGTATATAAGCACTCAGTAGCATGATATAAACGTGCATATTGGCAGTCTTTATCTATAAATATCGTGACATTTGGCTTAAAACTATTTGGCTATATTCAATTACAATTATTGTATTGGTGCTCATAATGTTGGCGATCAAATAAATGTATAATGCATAGTTATGTTCATGCTTCTGGTTCTGTTATGTGTGTGATGTGATGTTTCCTTATTAGGAATAAATCTGTTTCATAACAACTGCGGAAACTTAAATAACATCAAACGACTCAATACCTAAAATCATAGCACCATGCCATACCAAAAAAATATATTTAAAAGTTTGCCTATATTCATTAAAAAAAAATACTCTAATATTTTATTACACAGCTCCTAATTACGACGCCAATAAAATTAATTGAGTACCTACTTTGTTTCGGAGTATTTCGGCATATTTACGATGATCAATTGATCACTAATTTGAGCAACACGTAGCCTAAATACGCGCGTGTGAACGCGGCCCAATCATTGCTTAGTGTACTATTATTTATTCTGTGGCTAGTTTACGCAACCCATCTTCTCATCTATACTATATAATAGGTATCTTCTAGGCAGGCATGCTACATCTTCGGCCACATCATCGCTTTTCATCAGGTGAGGTAGTGGTCAATGCTAGTCTATCAAACATAATGCTAGTCAAATATGCTAGCCTATCAAACATAAAAAAAATTAATAATATTATAAAGCTGAAGAGTTTGTTTGTTTGTTTGAACGGGCTAATCTCAGGAACCGCTGGTCCGATTTGAAAAATTCTTTCAGTGTTGGATAGTACATTTATCGAGGATGGCTATAGGCTATATTATATTTTCAATGAAATTAGGGATCCTTACTAAAATCCAATAATCACGTGGACGAAGTCGCGGGCACAGCTAGTATCATATATCGCAGGCCTTCTCATTATGGAAAGTTTTCTAGCAGTATTTAAACAAAGCCGGTTGAAGTTTTGCCGCGAAAGTGAAAAAAATGCGTTGTTGATTTTGTATAATTTTCCGAAACCTGTGATTCTTCGAGTGTTAATGTGTAATAATGGTGGATTATTAACCGTTAATACTTAGTAAACGTGCATAACGTGCGTAGGCAAATGATATCAAGTTGAAAAACGTGATTTTCGCCTTCGCTCCAAAACTCCAATAGTTCTAGTAAAGTTTCTACCACTTTACTTGGGCATGACTTGACTATGACTGGATCTTGAGCTTTTTACTTGACTTGTGACTAGGACTTTTAATATGAAATACACTTGAAATATATTATTACTTGACACTGGCTAAATGCACAAGATTGCGAAGGCAAAATTAAAAAAAAACAAAGCCGGATTGTAGATCGCTAATACTTATTAGCTTAAAACATTTCTTGCTGACCGGAGCACAGCTTGTCATGTTTTAAACGTGGCAAGCTGTATCAATAATCAAAGAGATCAAAAAGTGCCCCAATTTTACCCGTAATATCATTTAACCGACTTCAAAAAATTGAAAAGGTTCATAATTCAGTCGTAGTTTTTTACCGACTTCCCAAAAAAGGAGGAGGTACTCAAGGCGACAGTATTTTTTTTTCTGTGTGTTACCTCATAACTTCTCTCCATGTGAGCCGACTTCGAAATTTTTTTTAAGTTTGAACGATGTTGCTTTCTAATTGGTCCTATTTAAATTTGATCAAGATCAAGATTCTTGAAATAATATCAATAATTTTGTGTATTACTTTGAATATGTGAGCCGATTTAGATGTTTTTTTTTTATTTGAAAGCTGGTGCTTTTCATGTGGTCCCATTGAAATTTGATCAAGATCTGATCTCTAGTTTTTGAGTTATAGTCAATAATGCGTGTTTAATACATAAAATCTGATCAAGGTTCCGAAGATAAAGCGGTGAAGTCGGTTTTTATAACTTGCGTTTAATTATTATGTTTGTTAACTCAGAACTCCGTCATTTATAATAATACCACGAAACCACGATACATGTTTATATGAAAAAACCTGGTCTTCTCGCGCTTTTAATTTTAAAATAGCATTATTTTGACTAACCTCGACGTTTCGGCAGGGATGCACCGGCCGTAGTCACGAGAGATGAATTATATATGAGCCTGCGTATTCCAGGTCTAGTGTGTTTACCAGCTTCGATCACATCGTCACTTACCATCAGGTGAGATAGGGGTCAAACACTAGCCTCTTAAAAAAAAAACATTATAATATTTATTCATTTATGAGAGATTAAAAACGCGAAAAACCCGGTTTTTTCATATAAACATGATTGAAGTTCGCGAAAGTTTAAAAAATACTACCACGATACATGTTTTTGAACTGAATAGGCTGAGAGTGTGAAATGTTTGTTCTGTTTTGAACTCTTACACTGCATGTTCCGAACCACCATGGTGCGAAACCGATTCACACTTGGCTTGTTTTTACCCGACTGCGCGACGAAATGTTTTTATCAGCCTATGTCTATCCTTTGTGGCTTTCTAGAGACCAAACGCGTGGACATGATTGTGATGATACGTCAATCGACTTGTCTAAATCGTACGAGTGGCACTAAAGACATGACAGACATCAAAATGCAATATGGCGACCGCTTATCGCCATATTGAGACCATGGGACCAATTTTTATGAAATTTTTGTGCATGTTCAGGTGAATTTAAAAATAGTTTAAATTCATGCAAAATAAATATTAATTGACGCAATCAAAAAACATGCAATTTTTTTTTTCAAGCTCATGAATACATTATTCGGATACAGTAAAGTACTAGGTAACCATAAACGTGAAAGAGGTATAACGCTTTTTTCTTCACGTGGCATTGCAACGCATGGCGGGTATAGCTAGTTGACTTGTAAAGTAGTAACTAGTCGTTCGCGCCGAATTGAGATCTCGCGCCTACATTTTATTCACTTTCCATCAGGTGAGATAGTGGTAAAATGCTTGCCTATTCAAAAAAAAAAAAAAAATTTGCCCTATAGAGATAAACTTTTTTTCTATAAAATAATTGTTTGATTTCTGTATTTGTTGTTCAAGTAGATTTTTAACAAAAACGGTTGTATTCTACTTGCCAATCTCTTTTCAACGATAACACAAGGATAGAAAACAAAAAAAATCCTCGCCTCTTATGTGTATGGGTGCCTCCTTAATATTTACATTTATTTAATTTTAATTGGCATTTCTGGCTTTGGGCCATAGCTTTACATATTCTCTGAGAATTTGAAGTTATGCGCTTGTATTGTTTAGACGCTAGATGCCTTTGACAGACGGGACGGACGGACTATTGAACCACCCAAATCAACTTAGAGATCTCACTTCGCTCGATCACCAATTTAGAGGGACATTTACATAATAACTAAGGGTTATTAGTGGCGCCATGTTACTTCTAACCATTCCGCCTTGCTATCAACTCGCCTTAGATAGCAATCGTTCCCGCAAGAATGAGAAAATGACATAATATATCCATGATAGAGATCTAGTTCTCATCGCATATTTTCCTCACAATTACGCTTAATTATCGTCTCGTTACGGATGCCACTAATTATCAGCATTATGAAACGGATTACACTATAATGTCATTATTATAGCTTCTCTAACCAAGTTTTTTTTTTTATTCAAGATTTATTTTTATTTATTTATTCCTTATATATAACACCATAACAGTAAAAACCAAAGCGATGCTACATTTACAAAAAAAAAAAAAAAATTGTTAATTACTATAATTTTTTACCTAATATATGTATATATATGTATATAATTCTATTACCATAAATAATTAATTTAATTCTCTAAATTTCTGTGATAAGATAGGCAAACTTTTGACCACAATCTCACCCGATGGTAAGCGACGATGTGGTTGACGATGTAGCAAGCTTGCCTAGAAGATACCTATTCACTCGTGACTTAAAATCTCCCATATTGTACTTATCAGGAAACACTGACTCAGACAAGGAGTTCCATACATTTGCAGTTCGCACAATGAATGTGGAAGCAAAACGCTTCGAGCGCATTTGTGGAATGTCTACCATATACCATCCTTACTAATATCCTTACTAATATTATAAATGCGAATGTAACTCTGTCTGTTACGCTTTCACGCTAAAACTACTGAAGCGATTTAAACGAAATTTGGTACACAGATAGTCTAGAGCCTGAGAAAGGACATAGGCTACTTTTTACCCCGAATTCTGGCTGGTCCGGGACTTACGCGGGTAAAGCCGCGGGGCGCAGCTAGTATACCATAAGTCTATATATCTTCGAGCATTTCGGTAAATCCTGGTTATCGCTATATTGCATTTTGTACACTGTTTTGTCTTTAGTGACGCTCGCAAAATGAAGACAAATCGATTGACGTAAGAATCATCAAAATCGGTCCACGCGTCTGTTCTGTAGACTCTATGGAGATCAGACGCGTAACTCCGTAAATAATAATTTAAACGCAAGCAAAGCTTAAGAAACCGACTTCACCGCTTTATCTTCGGAACCCTTGATCAGATTAAATATTAAATACGCATTATTGAGGATAACTCAAAAACTACTAGTCTACTAGTCTACTTACTTTACTAACTACAGATCTTGAGTGATGTGAATGTTTCCAGCACCCACGACACAAGTCATCGAACTTAGTGTGGGGCTGCGAATATGAAACTAAAATGTCGTCAATGTCGTCGACGCTTACCATCAGGTGAGATGGTGGTCAAAAGCTTGCCAATCTTGAATAAAAAAAAAGCGTTAGACATAATTTATTCATGGAGAAGATAATATACATAATTTAAACGTAAGCAAAGCTTAAAAAAACCGACTTCACCGCTTATATTTTGTTTTTGGCTTGATCGATTTCGATAAAATTTGTATGGGACCACAAGCATCTACAAACAAAAAAAGAAATTTTAAGAATCAGTTCACAAATGGGGAGAAATCGGTGAACATACATAAAAAAAAATACACTCGAACATAGTACCTCCTCCTTTTTTGAAGTCGGTAAAAAGATAATGTATTATTATTTTTTCGTAGTGACGGTTTGACGGAAGAATCATAACCCCCTTTTCTTTCACCGTAGTCGGGTAACAAGGCCAAATAATCATCATCGGATAGGTATTATTTAATTAACAAAGTACAAAGTTCAACTAACAACTATATAGTGGAACAATTATGTAATTTGAGACAGTTAGCCATTGTTTTTGCGACGTTCTAAAAATAATAGCTTATACCAGGGGTCGGCAACCCGCGGCTCGCGAGCCACATGCAGCTCTTTACTTCCATACGCAAATATTATTAATTAAAAAAAAACGTTCTGAATCGCCGATATTAACAAGCCTCCAAAGGTAGCAAAAAAAAACATTAATACAGTTGAAACAAGTAAATTATGGGATGATTAGGTAGGTATAACGCGTGCATAGCGTTTTCTATACGATACTCATAGTACAGTAGGTATTATTGTTGGCAAGAAAAAAATTGTGGCTCTATACAACTTTAAAATGTTGTAAATTGTAATTTTTGACTCTTCCGACTCAAAAGGTTGCCGACACCTGGCTAATACCACTGTGAAACTCCGTTGTTGGATAAATGCTGAGTGTTTCAAATTACTAATAGAAGAATAGGGTCTGATGACAACTCTAATTAGATCGAACGAGCGCAAAGCGAAACGAGTATGTCCGGATTTCCGGTTGTTCAACTCTACAGGTCGCATTTATCAATCGATTCTCGTGAAATTTTGTGAAAAGGTTCGATAATTATATACAACCTGTAACAAAAAGGTGTAGTAATACTTGGTGGTGTGTATGTGTGTGCCAGGAATCGTCTGCCAGAGAACGAAAGTCGAAATCGGACATAATTTTTTCCGTACAAAAATTTTAAATACTTTTGACAACCCTACAGTTACAAGTGCGGCAATCGGAGATATTTGTTCCGTCCAAAAATAAAAAAATATTTTTTGCCAACCCTACGATTATATCTGTGGCGCATGACCTTAACCTTTGTTATTGCCACCTCTGTCAGACGTCTAGGTCCAAAGTGTGGTGTAGAACGGTAGCTGATGAAATAGGGTTGCAAATGACATATTTTTTTTGAAACTTTAATTCATCATAACTCAATATTAATGGTGCTGCCGCGAATGCAGAAGTTCCCGTTAGACTCCATACATTTAGCTAGATGTGTGACTTGAGTATTACTACACCTTTCTGTTACACATTTTTAGACATTAAAAAAAAAAAAAAAATTGTGAAAAATGTCCATAAACTGAATATGTATACTGTTCATACATACAAACACGTAAAAAATAAAAACCTATAGAGAATGCAGCTAACTGCATACGATGGCTCCTTGACATTGACCCCGAAGCACTTTCACTGCATTGTTAACTCCGCCGGCTTTCACATAGTTAACGAGTCTCCGTTTGTTTGGTGCTAAGCGAGTACTCATACGAACATAGTCGCTTTCACACCCACAGCCCACCACTAGGTTCGAAGAGTTGTACCGCGGGTGCCAAAAAGATCAATCAGAAACAAAACCAAAAATTAGAACTGCCACTTGGCTTAGTTAAGTAAGCGTTCATCGTCTAAATATATGGGGGCTGAGTCACCCACGTCTGTAGGAGGATACCCCTTAAGTCTGACTCCCTACACGTGGTCCCCGGGTGGTGCTAATCAGGTGACATTTGAGAGGTGGTAGAGCATTTTGTGAGTTGCTCGCCTGGCTTGCTACCAAAGTAGCTTACCACCATCAAGTTGAAAGTCTGCCACCAAGACAAATACGGTGTTCCGGCAGTTATCCTTGAGAGCCTGCGTATTCCAGTTCTAGTGTGTTTACCAGCTTCGATCACATCGTCACTTACCATCAGGTGAGATAGTGGTCAAACACTAGCCTGTCACAAATAAAAAAAAAAAAAAAAAATAGGTTCGATTATTTATCTTCGAGTCTCGAGTAATAGGTATTTGCTAGGCAGCATGTCACATCTTTGGCCGCATCATCACTTTTCATCAGGTGAGATAGTGGTCAAATGCTTGCCTATTCTGCATTAAAAAAACTGAATGCAATGCTATACAGAATTGAGTAGAGAATATAGATTGAAAGTGTTCTTAGCTATGTTTGGAAATTCAAATGAAAATCGGAAATAGGTGCAGTTGTTTCTCAGACCTGATTTTCATTGAAAATTTTAAACATAAACATAAAAGCTTTCACACTCTCAGTCCCACACTTAGTTCAATGCTTGAGTCGTGTGTGCCGGAAACATTTACATCACACACACAATCACAACCAGAACCAGAAACACAAATTTTCCTTGGGGTAAACTTTTGTTCCCGCCGGGAATCGAACCCGATAGCCCTGCTTAGAAGGCGGACGTTAATCCAACTTAGCCATCGGACAGTTCAACTTGTTCAACATTATATTTTTACCTCAAAAAAATCTGTCTCTATTTTTTTATGGCTTCGCACGGTTAAAAACATTCAGGCAAGATCTAAAAACAAACAAGACTCGTGCGAGTGAACTAGTTGTAGTGTATCGAAAGTAGGCCATTTTTTGCTTGTCTAAATATGGCGCTGATACGTATTTGGACGCAAGACCTGAGGCGTCGAATAAGGTGTAAACTGCGTTTTCTATTGGCTTAATTTTGTCTTTATCGCGACAGAGAACGAAGTCATGTTGCTTACTCTTTTTTACCGACTTCAAAAAAGGAGGAGGTACTATATTCGACTGTATGTTTTTTTTTATGTATATTCATTACATAAAAAAATATATAGTCGAACATAGAATCCTCCGCCCATTTGAAGTTGGTTAAAATTGCCCTACCATCATAAATTTCATCTCAATGTTCAATGTTGCCTTAACCCCCAATGTGACCCTCGATCGGTGGGCTTACTACGAATATGGTTAAAATAGAAGTTTATGATTATTCCCCATTCAAAAGACATCAACGAGCTTCATTACCACGCGTGCTTCAACACGTGACACCGTTTTTTCGGTAGTAGGGTGGTTTCTACCATTTTATTAGTAGTGCAGAATGGTAGTAGAATGGTAGCAAAGCAAGCTACCATTCTACCATAAAATCCTAGTTTACCACATTTAAGTAGAAAATCTATCGCCAAGAAACATATAAGGCATATCAAGTAATACTTTAAAAAGTTTTTGAAATCAAGCTTTTATCAATTGTAAATAAAAAAGGTCTAAAAAGTTATTTAACAGAGAACTTGTCATGACAAATCAAACAAGCCCAAACTCGATAAGTTTATCTTGTTTAGTTCAGAAGATCCTATGGCCATCTTCCGTCACCATCATCAGACTAGCTCCATAGTACCATATCATTGTATTTTTTTATTTGTGACAGG
Source organism: Lomographa bimaculata (assembly GCA_948107665.1). Taxonomy (NCBI): domain Eukaryota; kingdom Metazoa; phylum Arthropoda; class Insecta; order Lepidoptera; family Geometridae; genus Lomographa; species Lomographa bimaculata. The sequence goes on along the minus strand of OX403610.1, from coordinate 7,033,879 downwards.
CTAGTGTTTGACCACTATCTCACCTGATGGTAAGTGACGATGTGATCGAAGCTGGTAAACACACTAGACCTGGAATACGCAGGCTCTCAAGGATAACTGCCTGAACACCGTATTTGGCTTGGCGGCAGACTTTCAACTTGATGGTGGTAAGTTACTTTGGTAGCAAGCCTGGCGAGCAACTCACAAAATGCTCTACCACCTCCCAAATGTCACCTGATTAGCACCACCCGGGGACCACGTGTAGGGAGTCAGACTTAAGGGGTATCCTCCTAAGGACGTGGGTGACTCAGCCCCCAATTGTATTGTCACCGAAGATACATAAGTACACCACATTTGAGTCCAATCGGACATCGGAATGTGGGTCTAATTTAGCTTGCAAGATTTGATTACAGACTAGCATATAATGGGACAGGTGAAACTAAATAAAAGCTTGCTATACTGATGACCCAGTTGGCGCAGTGGACAGGTGTTCGCCCTCTGCGCCGTGGGTCCTGGGTTCGATCCCTGGCAGGAGCACAAATTCCTTCCCAAGGGATATTTGTGCTTCTGGTTCTGGGTGTAATGTGTGTGTGATGTGAATGTTTCCAGCACCCACGATACAAGTCTTTGAACTTAGTGTGGGGCTGTGAGTGTGAATGTGTTTGTTGTTTTTTGTTTGTTTGTTATACTTCAGAGAGCTAAATAAACTCCATCTGGACTCATGAATACATAGTGAACCCTCACACTAAAGTCTCAATCACACCCAGAACAGCAAATATGAATTGCCCTTGAGGAAAAAACTCGTGTTCCCAACGAGGAACGAACCCGATACCCGCTTTTCATAGAAAGCGAACACGCACCCAAATATGCCAGCGAGCAGTTCATCAGTTCAATACATTTTGTTGTGTTATTGGATCGGCCATTCATTCAAAGAAATAGGTACACTGAACAACGTTATCACATGACGTAAGTACTGTACTAAAACAACATCATCATCGTCAGCCTGTATTGCCCCACTGGTATAAGCCTCCTCTCTCTTGTGCCACTCGTCTCTGTTATGCGCTGATCGCATCCAGGTCTGTCCTGCGATCACCACTATAACGTCGACCCATCGAGCAACTGGTTTGCCAACGGCTCGCATGCCTTCTCTCGGTATCCACTCAGTCAGGGGACTACCTACCCTGATGATATTCCGGTGAATAGTTTGATCAATCTGTACCTGTAACAACAACAATTTAAACTTGTTAATTATTGACTAGTCGTTCGAGCCGAACTGAGATCTCGCGCCTACATATTGCCTAATAGAGTCATAATTGTGTGATTTCTGTATTTGTTGTTCAAGTTCAGGATATAACGGATATTATGCGTAAGTTTCAGCGTTCAGCGTGAAGCCGTTTTTGAGATAGACCCCGAGGCAAAATAGGTCAAAAAAAAACTTGAGAGGTGTCAAGGGTCACCCGGATGGAACGAAGTTCAATTTCCGTCTAGCCCCCTTTCGCAACGCGCGATAAGGAACTTTCGTTCCAAAATTAAAAGAAACATGCAAAAACCAACATCACGCGGTGTTCCCAGGCGGTCACTCATCCAAGTCCTGACCGCGCCCGACGTTGCTTAACTTCGGTTATCGGACGAGAACGTGGTATGGCTTACAACTATAGCAAAAAGTGTCGTTACTACTTTTGGTCTAAATTTTTACCGTCTAGCCCCCTTTCGCAACGCGCGATAAGGAACTTTCATTCCAACAGTGACTTTGGTGGCCTACCACATCGTTATTTTCCAAAATAGATTTTTTTTAAAACCGGTTTTGTGCTCCTGACAAGCCCCTTTCAACGATACCCCGTGTAGATAAAAAAATAAAAAATATTTGGCTCCCCACTTACATCACTTACATGTATGGGAATATTTTATTTAATTTATATAATTTTAATTGTCATTTCTGGCTTTGGGTAGTTTTACATATTCTGTGAGAATTTTAAGTCATTGAAAGTCTACTCAAGCAAAGTCATTGACATTTCCATTTCTTGAAGCTGCGGGTTCTAAATCTGCGTCACAGCGGATTTCCATAATAATGAAGTCACATCAAACGGTGTTTAGCAATAGGAGATACAATGTGCCCATTCAGCTATCAATCGAGTAGTTTGGGAGATGCTGGTAGGTTTGATTACTCGAAGACTCCGCGTGGATATTCCGGCTAGCTAATTACGTTATTTGAAATTAAACAGAATGAAAAAATTTACTAATCAAATAAATTAATAAATAAATGGTTTCACATTCACAGCCCCACACTAAGTTCGATGACTTGTGTTATGGGTGCCGGAAGCATTCACATTCACACACACACAATCACAACCGAAACCAGAAACACAAATTTCCTTTAGGAAGAAAATTTGAGATCCCGCCGGGAATCGAACCCGATACAACGCGCAGTTCTTGGCATGGTATATAGAATCAGTCACGTCTCCTATACTAGTCCCATCCATCAATCGTTTCGTTTCCAATCCAACCGGTCACGGCATACCTCACGGTCGCCGCCATTTTGGATCCGATGTGACAGCTCTCGTAATGGCGGGAACGTTAAGTAATTGTCAATGGTTGAGTAATAAATTCGATACAGCGAGTGACTCCGTCTGGCCGTCGAAATTGGAATTGTTTCGCGGTTTCATTTTCATTTTGTGGTCAGGTGACATCCATTTGAAACTTGATTTTCAACCGACTTCACAAAAAAGGTTAAGGTACTTAAGTCGACTGTATTTTTTTTTTGTTTTTCTTTATGTGTGTTACTGTTACCTCATAATTTCTTACCACGTGAACCGATTTTTTTTTGTTAGTAAGTTGTTGCTTTTCAATTGCTCATTAATATTTGATCAAGATCTGATCAGTAGTTCTTAAAATATCGTCAATAATGTGTGCTCAGTACATCTTATCAGATCAAAGTTCCGAAGATAAATCGGTAAAATCGGTTTTTTAAGCTTTGCTTGCCTTTAATTATTTCATTCAAGGACTAAAGAACAAGTAAGAAATACCTACTCAATGGGTAATTATAGTATCGGCCATGAACGCAAATAGGGAATTAACTTTGCATTTATTATTATCTGCAATTGCCAGGGAACAAATACAAATAACTGAACTGTCAGGTTGGTGTGCGCGTTTGCCTTTTAGGCAACCGTTCCAAAAAGTATGGTTAAAAACAAAAGAGATCATAGACGTACCGCCCTCTATAACCTCCTTTGTTCTCCATGTTTTTCTGGCAAGAAAAACACTATACAATTTAGTTGAACAATGACTATACCTAGATGATCGAGGTCTGGCGGATTCATTCTGTCTGCTCCTAATTTTACTACGCTACAAAATTAAGAGATGCTTGCCAAGGCAAATCGGTAAAAACAAATGCAATCGGGGAAAATAAATAATAATCGGGTTTTTTAACCTATTGTGTCCTACTGCTGGGCAAAATGTGGACAATGGGGAAACCCCCATAATTTTCCAAGTAAGTATCCCTGTCCAGTTCTTGTGTAAAAAATAGATGTGAAATAGATATATTTTTTTTACTATGTACGGTCACGATAGCGTGTTCCCTATTTTTGTTACAATCTAGCCAAGATTAGGCTAATAAGTAACTTAAATTGAACTTATTCTGCTAGATTTAAAATATCCAAGAATGTGTCCATTAACAATTTTCTTTTTTTTTTTTTTTTATTGTCTCAATTAAGGCAAAAACACTTGGTTCATGTGTTTTTTTTGAGCAGCACTTATAAAACACTACATTACACTAACACTAAACAAGTTATAACGGTTTTGTTCTTTTGAGTCGTCTCACTATATACGTGTGACCGAGGAGCTGGATGGCCTCGATGTTCACATGATGGTGAAGTCTATATTCATGAGCTTCTGCGTATTTTTTAATGATTTTGTTAACGAACTCGATTTTGAGGTCCTGGTGGAAGATCGTCTTTTCGGAAAAATAGATATGAAAATGGAAAATACTTCGTCAAGGTAAACAATGCAAATCGAAGCCACTATTAACAACACTTGGTTCATGTGTTTTTGGGGGCTGAGTCACCCACGTCCGTAGGAGGATACCCCTTAAGTCTGACTCCCTACACGTGGTCCCCGGGTGGTGCTAATCAGGTGACATTTGAGAGGTGGTAGAGCATTTTGTGAGTTGCTCGCCTGGCTTGCTACCAAAGTAGCTTACCACCATCAAGTTGAAAGTCTGCCGCCAAGCCAAATACGGTGTTCCGGCAGTTATCCTTGAGAGCCTGCGTATTCCAGGTCTAGTGTGTTTACCAGCTTCGATTACATCGTCACTTACCATCAGGTGAGATAGTGGTCAAACAATAGACTGTCACAAAAAAAAACAAAATTAAAATTGTCTTTCATTCATTTAAAATCGACCTTGACATAGCTGCTTCACGCCAGCTTATGCTAATCATTTTGGGGCCGAGAAAAACCTTGATTAAATTTAACACTCGATTTAACTGAGAAATATGACAAATGCGAATGTGGTCGAGTTTTGTTCTCCGATAGTGTTTATCCACTATCTCACCTGTTGCTAAGGTCTCATAAGAATATGATCGTGGTTACTGAGCTAAGCATCCCAGAGCTGGCATATAGCTTCAGGGGGTCTATTCCGGGCATAGATTATGTTTACATCAACGAATACGGACGATTTTCTTTTGTTATGAACATCGAATCAACTGAAATTTCAACCAATCGACTGTCGTATCGACGTTGCATCAATTCGAACAATCGTATTTTGACGACTAGAATAGACCTACAGGACCGTTTGGTGCTCGGCGACGAATTTTCTGTTTTTTTTTTAATTTTTGCTAGTCAAGCATTTTACCACTATCTCACCTGATGAAAAGTGACAATGTGTTTGAAGATGGAGCATGCTTGCCTAGAAGATACCTGTTCAGTCGAGAATTAAAGACTTCCAAATTGTACTTATCGGGAAACACAGACTTTTGCGAGTTCCATTCCTTAGCAGTACGTATAATAAATGTAGAAGCAAAACGCTTCGTAAATTACAATTGTGTACCTACCAAGGTTTTGAAACCGGTAATCATTTCGCAAGAGCAAGCTTATGAGTTTTGTGAGTTTTTCATTTTGTGAGTTGCTCGCCTGGCTTGCTACCAAAGTAGCTTACCACCATCAAGTTGAAAGTCTGCCGCCAAGCCAAATACGGTGTTCCGGCAGTTATCCTTGAGAGCCTGCGTATTCCAGGTCTAGTGTGTTTACCAGCTTCGATCACATCGTCACAGGTGAGATAGTGGTCAAACATTAGCCTGTCACAAATAAAAAAAAAAAAAATGTATTCGGTTTCGTTCTACCTTAACCTCTATTAAAAGGTTTACAGGACTAATACCAAAATGTCTCCTAAGAGTCGTGAACTTGTAACCGTTTTGCTCGACCACCATAACAAATTCTGAAAAATTAAGATATTCGTCGGAATCTGTATGATATGATAAATAATTCCTTCTTAGAATATTCATAACATATAGACATTTATGAGAAAAAAATATCAAAACAAATCATATAATAGTTCTTTTTAACCGACTTCAAAAAAGGAGGTTCTCAATTCGACTGTATGTTTGTTTTCTGTACGTTACGCGATAATTCCGCCAATTATTAATCGATTTTGATGATTTTTTTGAGAAAATAAACAAAAACCAAAATGTATGCGGTGAAGTCGGTTTTATTAAGCTTTGCTTGTGTTTAAATTATCAACAAAAAGAACCAATCTACGGGCCAATTGCCTATATTTCCTAAAACTAATCAGACTACTAAGTCTGGTAGTGGGCTTGAGCACTTGAGTTACCTATAAGCTCGATGCCTTGTCTTAACTTAGGTCTTTACTGCATATAGTTTGTTTAGTTTTAAGAAATAACTTGTTCTCTACATGTACTTTATATATTGCAGAAAACAGGAAGTGGCCGTGTGATAGAAGGTCGGTTCCACGAACTCTGTTAATTGTTAACTGCTGCGCTGACCCAGCGCTCTGTCAATGTCACTGTTGATTAACCACAAATTGGACTGTTGCCTTCCGAATCATTGTGATTGCTTTTAATTTATTTATATAGGTACTAGTGATTCGCTCCGTCTTCACTCGTGTGCAACCCCTGCAGCGCCATCTGCCGGGCTGATTTCTGAATCTAAACTATCCAGGGCGCTACCCAAACGCATACAAAAAAAAAACATTCAAATCGGTCCAGCCGTTTAGGAGGAGTTCAGTGACATACACACGTACGGAAGAATTATATATATATAAAGAAGATATTTACAAAATACAAAGAAAAAATAAAAAATGAAAAAATTGCGAAATAAAATCAATTTCCATAAAGAACATGTCAATGTATAAATATTATGAAATTTTCATACGTTTTTATAGCACAGATGACAGCCATCGTTTCAATTTATTATTTATATATATGTAAAATGATGAGAATTTGTCCACGAAATATACGTCTTTATATCTTTTAATACAGTGTGAGCGAGAGCATCGAGTATCGTTAAATCGTTGGCAATTTTTTAATAATTTTGGGTCCGCAATCTTGTGCATATAGGCAGTATCGAGTAATAAAATATTTTTAGTGTATTACACGTTTTGTATTAGAAATATTATTCACAAGTCACAGTCAAAGTCATGTAAAAGAGTCTAAAGTCACAAAGCTGTAGAAACTTTACTAGAACTTACATTGGAATTTTGGAACTAAAGTAAAAATCACGTTTGTATGATTTGCCTACCCATGCACGTTCACAAAGTATTAACGGCTAATAAGCCACCATTATTACACATGAACACTCAAAGAATCACTGATTTTGGAAAATTATACAATATCAACAACGCCATTTTTAGGCTTCCGTACCCAAAGGGTAAAAACGGGACCCTATTACTGAGACTTCGCTTTCCGTCCGTCTGTCCGTCCGTCCATCCGTCCGTCTGTCACCAGGCTGTATATCAAGAACGGTGATAGCTAGACAGTTGACATTTTCACAGATGATGTATTTCTATTGCCGCTATAACAACAAATACTAAAAATAAATAAAATAAATATTTAAGGGGGGCTCCCATACAACACTTGATTTTTTATAGATAATAGAACGGAACCCTTCGTGCGCGAGTCCGACTCGCACTTGGCCGGTTTTTAATCATATCGTAGCAGCTTGCCGCTAGCAAAAATTTTAGATAGAAAAAATTTTACAGCGAGCCAAAAACGCCGAAGTAGACTATCACTAGTAGTTAACTTGATATATCAGGAAATTGGTAAACCGGGTCTGAGTTTCCTGCACAGGGTCACCAACTTAATGTACACAAGAACTGTTGAGTTAAATTGACTGCAATTTCTAAATAGAACTGGGACTTATGTTCATCTAGATAAGGTTGATATTAATTAGTAGGCATGATATTTTAAACTGGCAACTTTATTGATAAGTTAAATGCACAGATTTGCCAGTTTTAAATGTTTCTAAATCGGGACGAATCTTTTCTAAATCTAGGGGGGCATCCATTAACTACGTGAAGGGTTTAAGGGAGGAGGGGGTCGAACCGAACCGAACCAAATCTGACGTGGGAGAGAGAGGTCTCTGCAAACATCACGTGATTTTTTTCCACAGTGTAAAAATTGCGAGAAAACTGTGTTCAAACTAAGTAAAATATGTTTATTCACTAAAATATAGCTAAATCTATAGTGTAGTATAGATTTTATCTCGATTTCGTCTTAAATAAAAAACATAAAGAACTTTTTTTAAATCAATGCAATCAAGCAGATATAAGATCTAATCAATCACTAGTTTTTTTTCAAATTTTAAATACTATCTACGGGCCAATTGCCTACATATATTTCCTAAATCTATATACAGCAACGACCTAAGTTACAAGATATCGAGCTTATAGGTAACTCAAGTGCTCAAGCCCACCACCAGTGGATTAATCTTATTAACATTTAAAACTACATTTTGAAAAGTCTCACGTGAGATTAGGGAAAGGGGAGGAGGGGGGTCGAAATATCGCCAAAATCGCCTTATGTTGGATACACTATTCAATCTAGACGTATTTTCCTCGCGAGTTATGTTTTAGTAAGTTTTCAACCGACTTCAAAAAAGGAGGTTCTCAATTAGGCTGTATGTTTTTTTTGTATGTATATTACGCGATACCTCCGCCAATTATGAATCGATGTTAATAATTTTTTTTTTGTTTGGTAGAGTATACTTCAGAGGTATAAGCGGTGAAGTAGGTGTTTAAGCTTTGCTTGCGTTTCAATTATTTTTATTCAAGACAGGCTAACTTTTTACTATCACCTCACCTGATGGCAAGCGACGATGTGGTCGATTTCAAAACTCTATATTGTATATTGACGAGTGAAAAAAATTGTGTTCTTTATTGCCAAAATTGTTTTTTTCGACTTAAAAAGGCCTAAAAGCGTTTATTCCCGGTCGTCCCCACTGGGTACGAGTGGGGAAAAAAAGTTTCGTTCGTCCCCAGTGGTGACGATTGGAACTTTTTATTTCCCACTCGTTCCGCTATAGACCGAGAGTCAAAATGCAATAATCGCAACATTATAGTTAAAAATAATTCAAAAGGCCTAAGTTCTTATACTGTATTGTGGTGTATTATAGATATTCAACCTAATTTACAATAATTTATGAATGTAAAAAAATATACCAATTAAAATACCTATTTTAAATAAATCTTTTTTTTAAATATCTCAATCACTATCTAAGTACTCAGGTACTGCTCTCTCTTAAGACGAACTTACTTTAATTTGAACTTAAACTTACTTTAATTTGACCTTACTTTTTTTTAATTTGTTGATTATCTGTGGTACGCACCTTAAAACTGTAAGAATTATTGTAAATTCGTTAATACTGTACTAATTACCTTAGTCTTTGCAAACCGTACAAAATACATAATATTTTTCCTCAATGTACCAAGTACCAAGACCCTGCCTATCACCATCACATGATCTTAAACATCCGACCCTGAGCTTTTGCCAACGGGTTACAAAACTTTTTCCTGCTACAGAAATGACATCACTTGAAGAGGGGCTCTTCTTCAAGTGATGTCATTTCTGACAGAAGGCTTTCTTGGATTTACAATGGATGAATATCAAGTCGGAATTAAACGAATTCAGAATTAACACTCACAGCCCCACACTAAGTTCAAAGACATGTTTCGTGGTTGCCGGAAACATTAACATCTCGCACACATTACGCCCAGAACCAGAAGCACAAATAACCTTTGTTGTCCTGCCGGGAATCGAACCCAGGACCGCCGGATTAAACGCAAGCAAAGCTTAAAAAACCGACTTCACCGCTTATATTTGTTTTTGGCTTGATCGATTTCGATAAAATGTATTTGGAATCTGTAATATAATCTGCCAAACAAAAAAAACATCAAAAACGATTTATAATTGGCGGAATTATCGAGTAACATACAAAAAAATACATGCACTCGAATTGAGAAACTTCTTTTTTGAAGTCGGTTGAAAAAATAGTATTATTGATAATTACAATACTAGCAAATCGTCAATATGCTGTATATTCTATTCTTTAAGAGGGTGATAACATAACTCCTAAAACGTGTGAATTAACTCGGCAATCATAGCAAATTCTGTTGAGTAAATATTTTTTTAGGAATCCGCATGATTTGATAATTGATAATGGTTAATTAAGGGAAGGCTCGAGCGCAGTCGCAGCACAAGCAACTTGCAAGTAAAATTGATCCATTTTTAACCGACTTCAAAAAAAGGAGAAGGTTCTCTATTCGACTGAATTGTCCTTATTTTTTTATGTTTGTTACCTCATAACTTCGTTGTGAGCCGATTTTGGTGATAATTTTTTACCGACTTCCCAAAAAAGGAGGAGGTACTCAAGTCGACAGTTTTTTTTTGTGTTACCTCATAGCTTCGTTCCACGTGAACCGATTTTGATATATTTTTTTGTTTGATAGATGTTTTTTCTAATTGGTCCCATTTAATTTTGACCAAGATCTGACTAGTAGTTTTTGAGTTATCCTCAATAAAGCGTATTCTGTGGACTACATTGATGATGTTCTCGTTTTTAACCGACTTCAAAAGTTACCTCATAACTTCTTTAGTTTTGAGCTGATTTTGATGATTATTTTTTTATTTGAAAGCTGGTGCTTTTCATGTGGTCCCACTGAATTTGATCAAGATCTGATCACTAGTTTTTGAGGTATCGTCAATAATGCGTGTGCAATACATTAAATCTGATCAAGATTCAAGGTTTTTTAAGCATTGCTTGCGATTAATTATTTAAAGATTTGACATAAAATTTTAAATGAGACGACCTATTTCGTAATTGCTTTAGAAAAACGAAATTATATATATATATATATATATATATATATATATATATATATATATATATATATATTTACATCACAATACTGATCTTACGTCCTTTCATTTCGCATTATTGTAACGTCCACTACTTTTACATCATTTTTATTAACTATGGCAGCGAATATTGGTCCATTACATAATTTCAAAAATCATGTAAAACTTATTTTCTTAACTATTTACGATATGTTGATATACAAATATTCGTATATTGCCAGACGGAGGGAAACCAATAAGGACTCCTATTCATATTATCACTTATCAGAACTCCTATGATATACATGATTTTTAATTTATTCTACTGCTTATTGCAATTCCTTTTTAGAATGCGACGTTGCCATTCTTATTAGCTATTATATCATGCACGATGCATCATGGACTCGCGGTTGTGAAAATAATCCCTGAGACTGCACACTTCGCGGTTCTGAAGGTTCTTGGCATTCAAAAAGCCCCACACCCCACTTTGAGGTCACGGATTGCCCAGTAGTGCTCTACTATAGACTGTTTATAATAAGCAATATAAAAAAACATTGATGTAAATGAAACAAATATTGAAATCAAATTAAACATTTATTAAACATACATCTTTTATAAATTTTTTATACAGTGAGGTAGACATTTATAATTATGTAATAAAGATTTTAAGAAACATAATTAACACAATTTGGTACGTCAAATAATACGAGTTATTTTTGGGTAATCTGGCGTCCGTATATCGTAAATGCCCAACAGACGTAAAAATACCTCCGTTCAAAATCCTTGTCATTTAGGTACATTAATCAACTTTAACAGTTTTATTTAAGCAATATTAACCTAACTTATAAATTCAAGTAAAAAAAGTTAAAAACAATTAAACAGAAGCGTGAAACGTTGTTAATATACGGACGCCAAGTAACGCACATCACATTTTTTTAGTAATATAGCGTCCATATTTAAAACAAAAATAATAATTATATTTCAACAAAGTTCAAAACAAATTAAATCTCACAAAATTTAACAAAAATAGCCTCTCACGAAAAGAACTTAAGTTAGTAGATAGTAAAGTTGTACATATTAGGTACAATAGTAGCACTCGTCTTCAGTATAGTGATAATAAATACTAAACTCGCTGTTAGAGCACCAAAACTCAGCACGAAAAAAAAAATTATATAAGCAAGTAAAAAAAAATTTTTTTCGTGACTATTCATGTCAGCATCAATATGCCACGGTCTATTGTAGAAATCAATAACCCATTTGCAATTGACGCAGTAAAATCTTACATTGAAATGAGTTTCTATCTAAGGCCATGTTAGGTTGTTGGTCAGAATATGATAAAACAAACCTCTATTTAAAAGCCTGTCAATATTTACAATTGACTCCATCTTCTTACCCAATTTGAAGGTAATTTATAAACAAACGGAATTATTATTATAAGTTGCTTACGAAATTAACAGATTATGCTCATTAAAGCAGTTGTACACCAAATGTTAAGTGTTAAAATATCGTGCAATATGATATAAACGGATAATCTCACACATATACAGGAATAAAAATATAACCAAAGTCAAATATCATTCAGTATGAAAGTTATTCATACTGAATAATATTTGATGTTAATCGGACGTCTATATGATGTAAGAAAAATCACTAAAATAAACGAAACACGATAATAATAAATAACAGTTGGTAGGTATAATATGACAATATTATAACAATCTGGCGTCCGCGTCCGTACAATGAATACAGGTGTCTCAGTTTTCATAATACGGACGTAATATTACCCAAAAATATATTTTCACACTAAGTATTATTTGACGTGCATATCTTTGTTATCTGAAATCCAATTACTTTTTTTTTTCTTTTAGTTTTGGCTTCGCAATCTTGTGCATTTAGCCAGTGTCAAGTAATAATATATTTCAAGTGTATTTCATATTAATAGTCCTAGTCACAGGTCACAGCCAAAGTTAAGTAAAAGAGTCAAGGTCCAGTCATAGTCAAGTCATGCCCTAGTAAAGTGGTAGAACTTTACTAAAACTTCTATTGGAGTTTTGGATCGAAGACGAAAATCACGTTTTTCGACTTTGTATGATTTGCCTACACTTATGCACGTTTACTAAGTATTAACGGTTAATAATCCACCATTATTACACATTAACACTCGAAGAATCGCAGGTTTTGGAAAATTATACAAAATCAACATCGCTATTTTTTCACTTTCGCGGCAAAACTCCTCCAATGTTGTTGTTGTTGTTGATTATTGCGTTTTTTTTACAGATATAGTTTGCAACATTGTTTAAAGAGTTTGATTTCATCTGTGCTCTGTGGTCAGCAACATAATACCTGAGCATAATACGTCCACCTTTAGGGCACAACTATCTCGGGATTGCACTTGATATAATCTGGCGTCTGTGTCATAAAAACATAGCCACACACATCAAAAAAGTGCTACCACCAGACAAGAGTGATCTGAAGGTGGCGTTGTTGATGTTTTGTTGTTGACTATACCTGGTAAAGAAAATGAAAATGTGAAAGTGTTACTATTTTTGGTTAATCCTACAAACAAACGCAAACAAACAAACGCATTCACACTCACAGCCCCACACTAAGTTCAAAGACTTGTATCGTGGGTGCCGAAAACATTCACATCACACACACATTATACCCAGAACCAGAAGCACAAATATCCCTTGGGAAGGAATTTGTGCTTCTGCCGGGAATCAAACCCAGGACCCACGGGACAGAGGGCGGACACCTGTCCACTGCGCCAACTGGTCCGCATATATACCTGACACGGCTATTTGTTTTTTGTAAAAGCATTTTGGACGAAGACTTTGATTTTTAATCAGTCTTTGTTTTGCAGAATTTCAGGATGCTGACTACGAAGTTCCTTGCACTCATGGTGTTTTGGCGGTTGTTTATTTTTAATGTGTTTGCTGAAAAACTTTTTAACTATATTTTTCTGTTCTGTGGTTCAAGGAACAAGGTTTCGTTTTTTCTTTACATTAGTAACATCGCTTAATGGCTTCGGAGTTATGACAGGGTTATCTTTTGTGAAGTCCGTTTCATTTGTCCTTTCAGTCAGTAGTGCAGCGTCGTATTCCATTAACTCATCAACATCACAATTATCGTGGTCCTCTGCGTTCTCTAGTAAATCTTGTTCTAAGTCTAAGTTTCTGTCATCCAAACATTTGCCTTTATAAGAGTCTGCTTTGCCCACTCTCCATAAGCAGCAGTAATTTGGACAGTTTGACCGTCTGATACACGTCATCAGAATTGCCTGATGACGTGATTCAGACAAAACTATAGATTGCTATAGTTTTGTCTATGAACAGCCTGTGTGTGGCCCATAAAGTTGACTAGTTGTTCAATGTCAGATTCCTTAAGGTTAAACATCTGAGTTAACGTAGCCAAATGTTTGCGTAGCTAAGTCGTATTGATAGCTGCTGGATATTGAGCTCCACTTGCAGTGGCGTACTTTTTCAATACCTTATAGCCACATAATGTGCTTTCCGATCCGGGTTTTGCAAACAAAAAGTCATTTTTTTCACCTAAAAAATATTTAATTCATTATTATCATTCAAATCAAAAGATTGTTTAGATTCTGAAATATTTGTCTGTCAGTCTATCGTTATCAAAAAGCATCGAACCTTGGTATACCTACTGTATACAACGGTGTTCCGGCGGCCAGTGATGAAATGCATGTCAATCGACAGAGTAAATGATTAGAAACAAAAACTGTTCAGTAGTTAAATGTCTTAGTGATATGGGTTTGACTTGCGTTTCATCACTGGCCGCCGAAACACATTTTTAACACGCTTTTATTAGCTTCACTTGTACGTATGTTCGTTTATATGTATGTAGGTATGTTTGTAACCGACTTCTTTGGACTCTATTTTGACCCACATTAATTTAAGCGTGTTTTCATGGTTTTTAAACTATTATAATTATTTAAATTATGCGCTTCACGCAATTGCAATAGGTACCTAATGCATAGAACCTATATACCTACCAAGTTTCATCAAGATTGGTTCAAAATTACGACCTGTACGCGAGTACGAAGGAACATACAAACAAACAACTTAACTGACAGACGAAAAAATATTTTGCCAGTTGATGCAAAGATGTTTCGCTCGCTCGGTCTAAATCATAATTCTAAATATATAGTAGTCAATTATAATTCTAAATACTGTAAACTTACCTTCATCTCTTAGTATCAATTTTAATATCCTTGCACTTCGACGATTTTCACTGGTCATTTAGCCAAAAGAGGCGGAGGTCACATATCTTATCAAATAAATTCGCGCGAAACCAAGCTCACTCACGACGCGACGCCCGTATACGACATGATATAGCGAAATACTATGATTTGTCTAAGACATAAACAATGCGCACGGTACGGCAACGTCGCATCTCCAAAGTTTGTGCGGAAGTAAAATACGGCTATCAATGAAAGTATTCACAAATTGTCAGCAGCGCCATTCGTTTTGCAACGAAAATCAACGGAACTACGTAAATATGCAGTATAGCAAGATTGGAAGAAAAATGACGTCCAATTCTTTTTTCATATTTTGACATTTCTAATATCAGTGCGTCATTTCGCAAACATTGCGCTTAGTCTCCTATTTGACGTCCGTATATGGACGTCTTAAGCAGGTGGACGCCACATTAGATGCAAAAATGGCCATAGTGGACGTACAATAAGTTATGGAATATATATATATATATATATATATATATATATAAATCACTGCCACTTTTCGTTGTAATTTTATAACTCAAGAACGGGCTTACCTATCCAAACCAAATGTTTAGGCTTTGTTCGGACTATTTAGTAGATGGTTATGTGAAGTTTGCATAAAATCGGTCGAGCGGTTCTTCATTTATCACACCCGGGCGAAGCCGGGGCGGATCGCTAGTTCTTTATAAACATTTTCTACAGAAATCTACAAAATTTGTACCTGTTAAAGAAAGCATTGTATTCATAATCGGTCTTTATTCATAATCGGTCTTTTACTAGAAATGATATCCCGTAGGTTTACTCAATGACCTCGCCTTAGGTAATAACAATACTAGGTACTTTTGATTTTGCTTCTTATTTCGTTCACAATACAGTGCCATTTGCAGCGAATGACAGGAAAATAGGATGTTGAGTAGGCTCGCTTTCAAGACAGGATCTTTGCATGTTGAATGGACGGTGATTGTTTTATTATCGTTTAAGGTGATCAGCTGTTTTCATGGAAATCTAAGTAATCATTTAGATTTCTATGGCTTTTTCACTTGTACTATGGGATTTCCTATAGCAACACGACTGGAAATAACGAACTGGCATGCAAAATTGAATCCTAGGGTGTATTCCCTAAGGTACTTACTTACTATCTACTCCTTAGGCTCACTGCACGAGGTGACAAAATGTAAGTGTGTGATATTTAAATGCTTCCAGCATCTACGATACAAGTCTGTTAACTTAGTGTGGGGCTGTGAGTGTGAATGCGTCATTAATTGTTTTATTTAAACGTAAAAATAACCTTAACTAGTGGCTATATCCAAATTTTGAAAATTTTCTCTATAGAGCGTCCAGGTATACCTGGACGGATGCACCGATTTTCTTCAAACACCTCTCACACAATAAAAACCAAATCAAAATCGGTTCAGCCGTTTGGGTATACGATGTCACAGATATACACGGATAAAATGACCCCTCATTTGCTTCTGGGGTTAAAAATAAATAATATTATGCGAATAAATAGAATCCTACTAATATTATAAATCCGAAAGTTTGTGTGTAAGTGTGTGTGAAAGTGTGTAAGTGTGTATGTTTGTTCCCTCTTCACGCTTTAACGGCTGAACGGATTTGGATGAAATTTGGAACGTACATAGATTATATCTAGGATTAACACATAGGCTACTTTTTAGCTTGATAATAGCGGGCGAAGCCGCGGGGCACAGCTAGTATTCTATAAAGGTTGACTGGCAATGGCATAAAAATGTAGTGCCAAAGCTATTAACTGTTCGAATATAATTATTTTTTTTTAACGTAATTACACTGTTTACCATTAAGTTGAATCATAATTACTCTAAGACAAGGCAAGGTCACGTTATTTGTTTGCTGTTATTTTTAGTAGCATATTAGTTTTATTAGACTTCATTAACTAATAAAATTACAAATTAATATATTTCAAAATCTTTAATGATAGTCACGGCTTCAATCTGAGCCGAGCAAGGCGAAATGTTCTCATTATTTGAAACTTGTTTTAAGGGCCAGATATACGTCAATGCGAACACCTATTTTAACCACAGTATTTATTTTTTATTTAATATAGCACTGCCAAATCAAACACATAAAATTAAACGTAAAATTAAAAGTACAGCAAGGAAATTTTCCGATATGCATGACATTTCGGCGTGCCTATCATTTGCCAAATGTACTCAAAAAGCAAGAAATAATAAAATAATGATGATAAAAGCAGGAGGAATACTTAATCATTTGATAAAAACTCACGCACATTTTGAACTATTGAGATAAATTTAGAAAGGAAAAAATATCGCTTGAGGCGGGATTTGAACCCGCGGCCATATGGTCTCATGCCCTATTGCTCTATCCGCTGAGCTACTCAAGCCCCGCCTGAAGCGACGAAATTAATAATTTTTCCTTTCTAAATTTATCACTATAGTTCTGCCTAGCATGGCTATATAAATAAAATCAATTGAACTATTGAATTAAAATTAAAACGGGAATTAGCAATCGATTAGATTTAGATTTAGACATCGACAATGCGTAAGCCACGCTGATTCCCGTTTTAATTTAAATTTAATAGGAATACTTAAAATTACAAACTATACAATAACTTTGCAAAATTACTTATAGGTTCAAATGTACTTTGTGATTGCGTTATTATTAACGAGGTAACGCAGCCAGCATTTTGGGCACACTGCCGACCAATAACTTTTTGTATTAGGTAAGTAGTTTAGTTAAATCTGTGTATTAATTAAATAAATTGCACATAAAGGTGCATATTGCATAACTTTGTTTTTTCTTATGGTTTAATAAAAATTTCGTAAAAATGCGCCACGAAAACCCAAATCAAAATCGTTTATTCACATGGGTCCCATGGGCACTTATAAAAGTTAATGACTCTAGTGCCAGATTTGCAAAATTACAGCCATCTCAAGAAGATCCTGGCAAGAAAGAATAAAACAAACTTAAAAAGTAATTTTATATAATTGTCTAGTAAATATACATATGAAATAAGTTGAAACATGATGTCTTGTAGGTAACTTAGTTCTTTGCTGTACATAGTTTTAGTTTAGTTTTAGGAAATATAGGCAACTGGCCCGTAGTTAGGCATGAAAAAAAAAAATTCATAGTTGAAACAACATTCCCTGTGTTCTGATATAAAATACTTTTAAAGGATAAATTTCGATGATTTTTTTATATTTAAAAAAGTTTTGAATATTCTAAGAAAAAAGACTCATCTACCATAACGAACAGATGCCGACGAATATTGTTATTTACGAGGTTTTTATGTTGAGAACAACGGTTAAGTATCGCGTTTTGGAGACATTTATCAAATTAAAAGCAAATAGGCCAGCATTGGACCACTAACTCATCATCGATGTTTCTATTAGGTAAGTGACGATGCAGTCGAGGATATTATAAATCCAAAAGTTTGTGTGTATGTTTGTTCCCTCTTCACGCTTCAACGGATTTGGATGAAAATTTGAATTTACATAGATTATACCTAGGATTAACACATAGGCTACTTTTTAACTTGATAATAGCGGGCGAAGCCGCGGGGCACGGCTAGTATCTATATAAATAACACGTTTTTTGGGTGGGTGGCGCAGTTCGAACATTTGTGTTTCTGGTTCTGGCTGTGATTCTGTATGTGATGTGAATGTTTCCGGCACCCACGACAGAAGTCATGAAACCTTCAAAAAACCCACCCAAAAACACAACGAATGTCGATCGCAGTGTCACCTACAAGACCCCATAATCCCAATCCGACAATTCTTTTGCTAACAACTCAAATTTCCATAGAGCGATGTCGACTAAAAATAAAATTTTTATATTTGTTTGGTGGAGCCCAGTGGATACAAAGAATGGACATTCAATCGCTTGAGAACAATAGCCTTGGAGCGCAGTGGCATAACCCAACTTAGTGTGGGGCCATGTGTGTGAAAGCGTATAAACGCATTCACACTCACAGCCCCACACTAAGTTCAAAGACTTGTATCGTGGGTGCCGGAAACATTTACATGTCACATATACAATCACACCCAGAACCAGAAGCACAATCACCCTTGGTGTGCAAAATTGTGCTCCTGCCGGGAATCGAAGCCAGGACCCAAGGTGCAGAGGGCAGAGTCTTGCCCATCACGCCGACTTGGTCGTCGTTTATGTTATAAGTGTTGTTATCTAATATCTTTAAACGAGCAATTCTTGTATACGTATATATATATATATATGTGTGTGTGTGTGACGTTAAATGCTCTGAGTTTAACTGACTGTTTATTCAGTACTTCTTGTAGTACCATTGGCCTTAAATATGTACATCTGTATTTGAAAATGAGGTAATTGCCATTCAACGCGGAATTCTAAGGCTAAGATTATATTGTATTCCCATACACACGTGTAGCAACATTCTTGTATATTATGCAAATCACGTTAAAGTCGAACTGACACTTGTGCAAACACGAACATTTTTACCATTAACTTATTGCTAAGCTAATTCTGTAAAGTCCCATGAAAAATGTGTAGCTATAATATCGACTACTCCTTATATAATTATGAAAGCATCGCAGTAATAAAATTCAATGGAACCGTTTTAAATTAAAATTGCAATGCTATGAAAATCATAATAACAAAATAGATATGAACATACAATTAAATTCATTGCAGTTTTGTCTGTTCTGAATAGCTCTGTGAGCTTCTTGATGAAGATGGCAAACTATCAGACGTATAGATAGAGATAAGGTGTTAGTTATAAGTTACGCTATTAGTGATAAGGCCGCCTGTTGTGATACTTTACGTATAAGCTTGTTTGTTACCTTTGTTTTATCTCATCTTATAAAGTGCATCAATAAAGTATTATCTATCTATCTATATGTCTGTTGAAAACCACCAACAGTAGCGCTGTTCTGAAGACAGGAGACTTCTGGCATAAGTCTCGTAAAACTTCATTTAATAAATTCCTTATTCGAATAGCAAACAATTTGAAACCCATATAAAGACGGCGTCGTAAGTACAACGAGTTTGCAGTCAATAAATGTTGTAAAGAAGCGGGCCCAATATGCGACCTTGTGGAACGCTCGACGCATCTCGCAGGCGAATCGCGTCGCAAAAACTGGAATAGTTCCAATACCAAGCGATACGATACCACAGATGCATAGTAGTACCACCGGTTGAGGAAAGGTGGGGCTATAAAGATCAATTGATTGACAGATGCCTCGTGAATTTTGATCGACTTTGTCGAATGCCTTAGTTAAAACTTTTTGGAGTGAAACTGCTTATGGCTTTGATTTTTTGATCCGCAACCTTTTCGTGTGACGAAAAGTGGTGGGAAACACTGTGATGAATAATTAAAATTTTCTCCTGTCTTTACGACACACCCTGTTTTTACCGACTTCAAAAAAGGAGGAGGTACTCAAGTCGACTGTATTTTTTTAATGTGTGTTAACCTCATAATACTTCGTTTCACGTGAACCGATTTCGAATTTTTTTTTGTTTGAATTAGATTGCTTTCATCAGTAGTTCTTGAAATATCGTCAATAATGCGTGTTTAGTACATCTAATCTGATCAAAGTTCCGAAGATGAAGCGGTGAAGTCTGTTTTTTTTAAGCTTTGCTTGCGTTTAATTATTGATTCAGTTTCAGTTATTTTACTCATGTGTTCATGATTTCAAAGTTTACTTTGTTTATCGTAATTTATGAAAATTATTGTAATGTAAAAAAAATGTGTTCTGACTTAAAATTTAATTTTCATAATACGTTTACTCAGCTATTCGTGATGAACTGGTTGACCTTGCTTGTAAAGCAAGATATTTTATTGAATATTCATTATATTCATTATTTCAAACATATTTAAAAGATTCTCTTGCTCTTGACATTTAAGTTGTTGGCGCCAGAAGATGTAAAATCTTTACTTAAATGAATAAGCGCATCGTTATTTTTCTTATTTCATTTGAGGTTTCAATAACATTAATGTTTTCGTTCGTATTGGAGTGTTGTTTATTTGTTTTGGTGTTGTTATTATAATATGAATGTGATGACTCGTAAACGTATTGGCTGAATGTCACCGACAATATCATCCGATTGAATGAATATAATTACAATCATTTAAATAATAATATTTGATAATAAAGTTAAGATTTTCTACCGACTTCACAAAAAAGGATGTACTCAAGTCGACTGTATTTTTTTTATGTGTGTTACCTCATAACTTCTATCCACGTGAACCGATTTTGATTTTTTTTTTGTTTGAAAGATGTTGCATTCTAATTGGTTCCATTAAAATTTTATCAAGATCTGATCAGTAGTTCTTGAAATATCGTCAACAATCCGTGTTTAGTACATCTAATCTGATGGAAGTTCCGAATATAAAGCGGCGAAGTCGGTTTTAACAAAGACAAGCTTTGCTTGCGTTACAATTATTTAGATTTCAGTACTATGCTAGTAATTAGTCGACAGGACAGTAAGCCAATTAGATTAGTAGAGATCTCTTAGTCTAAAAACGAATGTCTCTCTACATGAAAAGATTAAGAATGTCAAGTGTGAGAAAATGGGGGGTCTAGTTTTACCCGACTCCGCGACGCAATGGAGGGTTATGTTGCACCCAACCAATTGTAGTATTTTGATTAGTTCGACTGTAAGATCTCTTACTAATTACCTTCAGAGACAGCTCTTCTCTTTTTTTGCCCTTTTAATTTTAGCTTCGCAATCTTGTACATTTAGCCAGTATCAAGTAAGTATATAATATTTCAATTGTATTTCATATTAAAAGTACAAGTCGCAAGTCAAAGTTAAGTCAAAGAGTCAAGGTCCAGTTTTAGTCAAGTAATGCCCTAGTAATGTGGTAGAAACTTCTATTGTGGTTTTGGAGCGAAGGCGAAAAACACGTTTTTCAACTTTGTATCATTTGCCTACACTTATGCACGTTTATTAAGCATCAACGTCTAATAATCCACCATTATTACACATTAACACTCGAAGAATCACAGGTTTTGGAAAATTATACAAAATCAACAACGCCATTTTTTCACTTTCGCGGCATAACTCTTTCTATAACTTCTTTCTTACAGCATAATGTTTGTAAACTTTGTAAGTAAACGTTGAAAAAAAACCTTCACCTACTCTATAATCAACAAAGAAGATTAAAATCATGTCCAATTTCCGTTCTTGCGTTACGTCGCTGTCATAATGATGTTCGTGTACTGACGTCGTGTCTAGGTGTGAAACGATTGTATGTAAATTAGTTTTTTTTGCGTCCGTCGTCTCAGGCTCGGACCAATGATATTATTAAAAGTTGAAAGATGTGAGACCAGGACGTGGACCGCATAAATTAGGTGCAACGCACACAATGTGCCTCCATCCTATCCGGTGACGTTTCAGTTACACACAACCGCTAACATCAGCGGCTAGTAATCTGTTAAAAAAAATAATTGCCGCAGTCACAATCGGATTGGCATTCGTGTTGTATGTAAATGCTTGCGTTTTTGTAACCGACTTTAAAAAAGGGAGGAGGTTCTCAACTCATAGAAATCTTTTTTTTATAATGTTACCTCAGACTCCGAAATTTAATAAACGTTTTGGAAAAATCATTCTTTGGTTCGAAAGGGTATACAGAACGTATATATAACATGTATATTTCCCATTATAATTTGATCAAGATCTGGATGAAGAACTTCTGAGATATTTGCGATTGAAGTCGGTTATTATTTTTTAAACTCGTACATAAAAGAATAGGTACTTTTAAAGAACAAATAATAAAATGGTATCACTCTTAATTAAGTTAAAGCTATGAATGTTCTTTATTAGTCATTTATATATGTATAATATATATTTTTATTTTGTGTATATCTATAATATATTATTATTATTATTTATTTTTATTTTATGAAAAGTTTTATAAAATTTTATTTTATGTAGGTTTGTGTAGTTATATTATGTATCTAATATTATTAAGTATGTGTAAGTACATGTATTAATTTAAATAATGGTTGAGGTACACCACCGTCCCTGTTTGTCATATTTTTATCAAAAAATACAGAAATTAAACAGTTATTATATAGAAAAAAAGTTATAAGCAAGTTACCCTCAATTTTTTTTCTATATTAGGTAAAACGTAGGCGCGAAATCTCAGTTCGACGCGAACGACTAGTTTCATTTTTGTGTATCAATAGCCTTGCTCAGATCAACTAAGAACGAAGCTACGAACCAAAAAATGTTGATTAAAAACTTGAGTTGCATTATTTAAACTGCAATTCCGGCAACTATTTGGTGTGCAACAATATAATTACCGTTATAATATCCTTAGGTTTCTCTATTGAAATAATTGCACTACTTTGTACTCGTAGCACGATCTAGTTGCGTTATACGATATATTCGGAAACCATTATCTTATTTTACAAGAGAGTATACGGCAAACAATTTAAGGATACCATATTTAGGTTTTGTCTGCATAAAGTGTAAAGGTTCTTAACTAACTATAATAATTATTTAATATAACTAACTATAATAATAATAATTAATTTATTATTAATATATCCTCTGTTTTTAATCACTGTTCTTCTATCTAATATTTTATGAACGTAGAACGACGTCCTATTATATTGCGTTATTCCTCTCCATCCAAAGGTTGTCTGGAAGAGATCGCTCTCAGCGATAAGACCGCCTATTGTTACACTTATATAATTGTTTACTGTCATTCCTATTTGTGTTCTTTGTTATTTTAAGGTGTTAAATAAAGAATATATCTATCTATCTATCTAAACGCAAGCAAAGCTTAAAAAGATAGAACTACCCGTTTTAGCACAATATGATTGACTACCCATTGGCTGAGATAAGCGTTAGCCTTCTAAGGGGTTCGATTCCCGACGGGAACGCAAGCTTTCGTTGTGATTTGGTCTGATGTGAATGTTTCCGGTACCGACGACGCAAGTCATCAAACTTAGTGTGGGACTGTGAGTGTGAAATCGTTTCTGTTTTTAATAAAACTTAAGCAGAGCTTAAAAAACCGACTTCACCGCTTATATTTTGGTTTTGGCTTAACAGATTTCAATAAAATTTATATAGGAACACCTCTGAAGTATAATCTACCATACAAAAATAAAACATGAAAATCGATTCATAATTGGCGGAGATATCGCGTAACATACACACAAAAAAAAAAGCAGTCGAATTGAGAAACTCCTTTTTTGAAGTCGGTTAAAAACTAATATATAGTTCTAAAAAAATGTTACCAGAAGCATTGACATTTTATCCCCATTAAGTAGATGTGAAACTTTCCTCACTTGTTGCTACATAAATACTCTTGGTGGCTTTGTGAGCTGAAGATCTCGCGTATTTTCCGCAATGGCTGAAATATGTTTAGTTCAAGTATGTATATATATACCTTACTTTATATTTTTATATTTATATATATATTTTTTCCTAAACTTGTATTTACACCCCCGTTTCACCGAATTATTTATAATTTTCTCTATCTAAAGGTTGTCTGGAAGAGATCGCTTTTAGCGATAAGACCGCCGATTGTACACAATAAAGCGTTATCTATCTATCTTTCTATGTTTTTTTTACGTTTTCTACCCGCATATCTCTGCGATTTTGAAAAAATTCCAAAAACTGTAACGACAAAAAAAATCTACATAATCATCGAAACTGCTCACAAAATTTCACAAGTATCGGTTGAGAAATGCGACCTGTAGAGGAGAACAACCGGAAATCCGCCGGACATACGGAAGCAATTTTGCACAAGCTGAAACAGAGACGCTTCGCTCGGTCAACTACTATATAGTTTAAAAAAAATTAAACGCAAGTAAAGCTTAAAAAACCCGACTTCACCGATCTTCGGAACCTTGATCAGATTTAACGTATTAAACACGCATTATTGACAATAACTCAAAAACTTGTGATCAGATCTTGACCAAATTTAAATGGGACCACATGGAAAGCACTAGCTTTCAAATAAAAAAGAAGTCGGTTAAAACGAGAATATCGTCAATTTAGTCCACAGAATACGCATTATTGAGGATAACTCAAAAAGTACTAGTCAGATCTTGATCAAATTCAAATGGGGAAATCAAAATCTATCAAACAAAAAAAAAATTCAAAATCGGTTCACGCGGAACGAATTTATGAGGTAACACAAATAAAAAATTAAAAATCCACTTGAGTAGGTACCTCCTCCTTTTTTGTGAAGTCGGTTAAAATATGACCAGTAACACATACCCGTATCGACCAGTAACAAATAGCTTGTAGGCCTTATTTTATAATGTTTTACTAACAATATTGTATGGATCCCTTGTTGTTCCGAAATAAACAATTTGAATTTGAATTGTCATTTTATCTCCATTTAGTACGTGTGAAATTTTCCCCACGTATAGCTAAGTAGGCTAGATAATCTAATATGGTTAGAAACCTTGCTAATCTGGTGAACCCAGTTACGAATGATCTAATCCCTCAATAATTTGTATCCATTTTGTTTATTATTTGAATCCTACTACGGACAAACCATCAACATAAAAAACAAAACAAAAACAATATTGCCTATTCGAACCAGCATTTACAGTTTTTTACGGTTCTCCGAATCAAGGTTGAACAGATGATCTGCTAAGGAAGTCAGCTGTAGATTCTCTAATTTAGCTTTGTCTCAATAATATTATTAGACATAAATGATTGCTTTAGTGAAGATGTTTTAAACATGTGCCAAATTATTATTGTGACATGGTATCAAGTTGTTAATACATTTCATTACGTTGCGACCTTATTGTATTGTTTGAAGTTTGGTTTATTCTATTTGTGTAATTGATTTTGAAGTACTTCTTTCGGCTATTTTAATGAACTGCTAAAATTGCTGCATTTAGATTGTTCCTATTATGTTTTTTAACTAATTGTTTCCTTATAGTTTAGACGTTTATAGTTTTAAATTAATAGAAAATAGCTTCGTAAACGGTTCCATGTTTTTGAATACGCAGAAGTTAATGTAGCGTTAAGTTATTTAAATTAATTATTAATATTTATTATTAATGTACAAACTTAGGTGGTAGGTTTACAAGATATATTACATAAATTTAAAAGTTATGATACAAATAGTAGCAATAATATGTAAACCATGCAGTGTTATGATCCCAAGGGCCCGCACTAGGCTAGCCTGTGTCGCGAGCTCCTAGTCTCTTCAATTTGTCTATATTAAATATGTTGACGAGTTTATATATATTGGGACATATGTAATTCGATCATAATCATAAAATTTAAACAAGAATCGCAACAGAAACAAGTGGGTAAGTGAGAGTTGTTACTTCGTTTAATAATTAATAATATTAATTATTGATATCTGGTTTGAAATCTTATAAAGAATATTAAAATGATTATCATAACATCATTTGTTGAAATTGATGTATTTACTTAGAGACTTTTGCAGGCCGCCTGAATGCATCCGATATGGCTTAACAACAGGGACCGACAGCATTTATCAAATGTTTTTTTGTGTTATATATCAATATAAAAATAGTTTCAAAATTTGATATTATCATTATATCGGATATGTATCATAAATATCCGATATTGTGATATTTATAATAAATATCGGATGTTTTACTCGAACCCTGATAACAATATGTATTAATAACACTAAACATTTCCAGAACATTGTGTCAACTAACGTAACAAGAAACAGATAACAATCGAATCGCATGTCTAATAGAGAGAAAGTTAAACTCGATTGAAGCCTCTATCTCGATTTTGATTGGCGTGACGATACTAACGATGCTGTTGCTGGTATGTTGATTGGGAGCCAAGAAATGTATTCATTTTTACTTAAGTTGCGTGAATTTTTGACAAGTAACTATAACAGAGTGTACCTTTCCGCCCCCCTCGATCTGGGGCAATTCCCCCACCGCGTCGATCAGTGGTTGTTCAAACGGATACCGTGTGTACAAAAGCGGGCAAGCGCATGAGAAAATCTTGGCAGTTAACAAACAAACGCATTTTCACTCACAGCCCAACACTAAGTTCAAAGACTTGTATCGTGGGTGCCGGAAACATTTACATCACACACGCAAATACATCCAGAACCAGAAGCACGAATATCCCTTGGAAAGGAATTTGTGCTCCTTTTTTTTTTTTTTTTATGCCTGATAGGCAAGCATTTGACCACAATCTCACCTGATGGAAAGTGATGATGCTCCTGCCGGGAATCGAACCCAGGACCCACGGCGTAGAGGGCGTAGAGCCATCTGGGTCGTCAAGCAACACCTACAATATGAGAACATGTAGACATTTACATTATATACAGGGTAATTTGTCAATTACTAGAAACGTCTTGAGACATCATTCCAACCATTGAGACCAACGTCTTTCGTGATACGACTATTGCAAATTCTATTTTATGATATTTAAAAAACATTTTAAAATATATTATTTATCTTCTCTGTTAAGTCTGAGGTGTCAAGTGTCAACTGGCGTTGCCGAGCATATTGCGAGGCGCGACTTCGCGGTGAAATTCTTTACGGGACCATGTAGTTTAAACAACTATTAATTAATAGTTTATAGTGATAAATTTTAAAACGAAAAATTATCGCTTGAGGCGGGGATTGAACCCGCGGCCATACCCATGTAACCCTGCAATAGGGTGTCATACCCTATTGCAGTGAGATCTGCCTAGCATGGCCATATAAATAAAATCCATTAATAGATTGTATGGAATTCAACTTTAATATTACGGAAAATATAACATTCAGAACAAAGTCTATATAGAAAAATTATGTAAGGGTTAAAACAAGAATCAGGATCTGAAGGCTTTCAGCTATTTAACAAATAACCCTGTATACGTTTCTTGAGTTCCAGTGTGAAGTCGATTTGAAACATTTGTATGGATTGGCCAGATGTGGAATTCGCTATATTCTTAAAGATAGCGGTGACAGTAGCGTGGTAGTGGATGGCACCATATCAGGGTGGTTACTTTTTCGAATCCTATCAAGGGCTTTATAGTCTTTAGTAGGTCGTCTTCTTAGCGTGTCGATGGCAACACTTTCAATTTTATTGCCACAGGTCTTGCTGAGCATGGAGAAATGTAATGGCTATGCCTTTAATAGTGCTAGTCTGACAAGCTTCGACTTTACCAATGGTATTCCGGTATCTATTCTTCAGATCCAGTTCCCATTCACGGTATTAATTTTCAATATAACCACTACACCGACTTAGCACATAATTGAACGCTTATTAAATGGAATTCTATCTTTAATTACAAGTTTTTATTTAGCTTGCACTGTATGTATGTATGTGTGTTCGGGTGGAATCTTGCAATTCAATTTTGAAACAGATATCTTCAACCGATTGAGCTGAAATTTTGTATACACGTTGAGTTTGGATGACAATGCATGGTTAGCTGCGTGAAGTCATTCTAAGTCCAACATGGCGGAACACACAAAATGGCGGACAAGTAATTTCATTTTTGGTCTTCGAAAGTTTGACCACGTTTCTGATTACAGGGTCCAACTTAAATGGCTACCGATCCGCAGACGCCGTGACTTGCACGTGCTGTCATTCCTTTTTTCCTTACTCTCTAATCCACAGTCTCCTCCTTATCTTCGGGAGCGTTTTAGCTACCTTGTGCCACGCGACGTACAGTGTAGAACAGCGAAGTCTCTGCTCCTTAAGATAACTCCTCACAATTCTAGTCGGTATAGTGACTCATTCACTATAAAGGCAGTCAAGCTTTGGAATTCCCTACCACATGACATACGAGACAGTTCTCGAAACATTTAAAAGAAGAGTGAAAAATCACTATTTAAGTAAAGTTTAAATTTATATATATTGTAGGTATTAAGTGTAATTTATATATATATATATATATAGGTGATATTTATTTATTGACATTGGTATTTATTCTTACTTTATTATATTGTTTATATTTATCTATTTATATTTTACTAGCTGACCCGCCCGGCGTTGCCCGGGTAAACAAAAGCTTACATATAAACGCTTTCTCACTCACAGCCCCACTGTAAAAGTACTATAAGTTGTGTCGTGGGGCCGTAAACAATTAACACCACACACACAACATTCACGTCATACCCAGAACCAGAAACATAAACTGCCCGTGGGGAAAAAACTTTTGTTATTGTGTTCCCACCGAGATTCGAACCCGCTGCTTTAAAGACGAACGCGCACTCATCTACGCCAGTGGGTAGTTCAAAGTTCAAAGATTCCCCACCCTGCGTCGCCCGGTTAAAAAATCTACACATAAACACTTCCACATTCACAGCCACACACTAAGTTCAGTGACTTGTAGCGTGGGGCCGTAAACATCCAAGATTCACAACATATTAAAAACCAAAAATTTCCCGTAGGGAGAAAACTTCTGTTTCCACCGCGAATCGATCCCGCTGCTTTGAAGGCAAACGCGCACCCATTTACGCGAGTAGATAGTTCAAAAGATGACCCGCCCGGCGTCGCCCGGTTAAAAAATAATAATACAAATAAACACACTTCCACATTCACAGCCCAACACTAAGTTCAATGACTTGTATCGGGGGGCCGTAAACATCCAAGATTCACAAAGTATTCACAACATACTCAAAACCAGGAACACAAATTTATCGTGGAGATAAATTTTCTAGGTAAATTACCACCGGTAATCGAACCCGCTGCTTTGAAGGCGAACGCGCACCCATCTACGCCAGCGAGCAATTCAAAGTTCAGGAACGACCCGCCCGGCGGGGCGTCGGCCGGGTAGTAAATATTAAAAAACATACCCATAAACGCTTTCACATTCACAACCCCACAATAAGTTCAATGACTTGTATCAAAGGGCTGTAAACATCCAAGATTCACACAACATTCACAACATACTCAAAACCAGAAACACAAATTCCCGTGGGAAAACACCTGTGTTCCCACCGGGCATCAAACCCGGTGCTTTAAAGGCAAACGCCCACCTAACTACGCTAGCGGGCAGTTCAAACTTCAATGATAAGACTAAACAAAAAAAAACAGTCGAATTTATATCCCCCTTCTTATGTTAGTCGGTTCAAAACATAGACGTATCCACCGTTTTCACCCTCAAATAAACTTAACGATTTCTCCTAGACTATGGGTTCAAATTATGTGCAGTAAAAAGCAAATTGCATCTACCTGAACTAAGTAAGCCGATGAAATAGGTTTTTTTGATAAGAATTAATATTAAATACTTAAAAAAAGCCAACGAAATAGAAGCCGCTATTTTTTAGTGCAGGAATTCGTAGTACGTTTCTGTACATTTCTGACCCGTCCCGTTCACGGGCGGGCTCCCGTGAAATTAATTTCACGATTTCTCATAGACTATTTATCCAAATCATATGCAGTAAAAAGCAAAATGTATCTCCATGAACTACGTAAGACGATGAAATAGTTTATTTTGATAAGGATTAATACTGAATGTCTCAAAAAGCCAACTAAACAGAGGCCGCTTTTTTTTCAGATTTTTAACAAAGAAAAGTATATTTTCTGAGCTATACATACATGTTAGATATATGCTGTCGCGGACTTTTTTGTAAAACTC
The DNA here is from genome assembly GCA_948107665.1 of Lomographa bimaculata. Taxonomy (NCBI): domain Eukaryota; kingdom Metazoa; phylum Arthropoda; class Insecta; order Lepidoptera; family Geometridae; genus Lomographa; species Lomographa bimaculata. The sequence goes on along the minus strand of OX403610.1, from coordinate 7,003,800 downwards.
ATGAAGGTCAACATTTTTGCCATACATTGTATTCAACTATGTCTTACCGTTTAGTCAGCGTACGCCGATAAAGCGGAGAGTTAGCAAATTTTTCTCCGACTTGTCTTACGAATATTATTATTTCGAACTGATAACTAACTTCTATCCCGACAAAACATAGCCTATGACACTCAGTGATAGTGTAGCTATCTATTGGTGAAAGAATTTTCAGAATCGGATCAGTAGTTTCAGAGATTACCTTTTACATACAAACAAACAAACAAACAAACAAACAAACAAACTTTACCTCTTTATAATATAGTATAGATGATAACTAACTTCTATCCCGACAAAACATAGCCTATGACACTCAGTGATAGTGTAGCTATCTATTGGTGAAAGAATTTTCAGAATCGGATCAGTAGTTTCAGAGATTACCTTTTACATACAAACAAACAAACAAACAAACAAACAAACAAACAAACAAACTTTACCTCTTTATAATATAGTATAGATATAGATATAGAAGTATAGATATAGATATAGATATGTTGTCTATTAGTATAAAAAATTAGAATGTATATTTGTAACTTATTATTAGTAACTTGTATTGTTATCACACAACAACCTACTCGCTCCTATAAATTATATCCTACTTAAAGGGTTTGCTGGAAGAAAACTCTGTGAAGGGTTAAGCTCGCCTTTGTACATCTTTTGTTATGGCCTTATTGTAAAATTTTTTTATCAATGTGTGTACAATAAAGAATATAAGAATATAATTTTTAATGCACTACAATATGGGTATTAAATGAAAGGGCTTGCTGAGAATAACTCGAAAAATAAAGTGATGTTACTTTAAATCCAATATGGCGGACTTCTAAATGCTTGTCTTTAAAAAAGTTTTTACCAAGTAACTTATTCTTTTGTTTATTCAGCACTCTGACCCAACAAGTATTTAAAGTGTAATCGACTTAATTACTCCTCGTTTATCTTCATAAAATAATCTACACTTAGCATAAATCGCCAGCTTGTTTACAAGACCGGCATTATATATGTTTTATACCTAGATGATGTTATGTACTGCACGAAGTGCCTTGACCCGCACAACTATACAATATCTATGTTCGTGTCTCCAACTATTACAATCTCAAGTGGGTTGTTCATTTCAATATTGTACGGCATTCCGATGCAAAGCTACGTTACTTGCATTCAAAGTTATATCTGGGATTATTATTGTCATTTGTATGGATTAAAATAGCGTTTTGAGTTTATTATTAGACAGTTCTCGCCCTGAGCGCGACTTCTCGTATTTTGTAGGTCTTGTTCGACATCTTTTATCTTTGTTAATAAGAATATTTGTCTTTGTTTATTAATTTACCATTTGTAAACAAAACCTAGCAGTTCTCCTCTCTTCTTTCGTTTTGCTGTGCCTTACAGGGTATACAAGGAACTATACTTTAAACACCTATTTTTTATTATTATTAGCAATAAATTCATATGAAGACATTCAATACAAGTAAAAACCCAGTATAACTATTTCACTAATACGTAAAAAAAATATTTACATTTATTGTTATTATTAATTTAAATTTTAACGCATTCTAAATTCTAATTTGTGCATTTCCCCCAGGCGGCAACTACGCAATCCCTCCCAGCATCTCTAAATACCGTAGGATGACTCTCGGTCGCCGACTATGCTGTTGGAACACATTATTCATTTGGTTTTTAAATTTTAATCTAATTAAGTTACTAAGTGTGAGACTTGCTTCTAAAATGGTTCTTATTCTCTAAGAAAAACTGAGTTATGCATGCCATCTAGCATAGTCGTAGAGGTTTTTTCGTGGTAAATTATTGTATTGTTATTATAATTTTTGAACTGCCCGTAGCAAACGCTAAGTAGGGTGAGCGTTCGCCTTCTAAGCAGGGGTATTGGGTTCGATTCCCGGCGGGAACACAAGTTTTCTCCCCAAGGAAAATTTGTGTTTCTGGTTCTGGTTGTGATTGTGTGTGATGTGTATGTTTCCGGCACCCACGACACAAGTCATTGAACTTAGTGTGGGGCTGTGAGTGTGAAAGCGTTTATGTTTATGTTTATGTTTAATTTACCGTTACACATTTACTTATTTATTTCAAACATATTTTGTTACTCAATCTGAGTGAAATCAATTGTTTTGAATATTTGCAATACATAATAATTATAATTAATCAATATACAAATTTAACTAACTTTTACTACTTACCTAATACAAAAAGTCATTGGTCGGCAGTGCGCCCAAAATGCTGGCTGCGTTACCTCGTTGTACAGCGAGATTTAATTGCTGAGCAAAATTCAATGCGGCATTTTGGTCACGTGTCGACTCTTTCAGTCTCCCAGCCAAATCTTTATAAATTGCACCTGGTCCCCATGGACCCAGCGTTTCTACTCCAAATGGCACAAATATGTAGCCTCTGTCGAGGTATGAATATTTTCGCCGTTTTGAGCATTATCAATCAAAAGTTTCTTTTCCTAGCGCTTCGCTCGCCCTTGCTGCGGCACGCTTGCTTCGCTCAATAGGCTCGCGCGTTGTATTCACTATTACCCTGCACTCCAGCACGCTTCGCTCATACCGTACCTATGTAATACGATTATATGACTTTGCCTTATGTTAGTAATAAAAGACGATAAGGACTACAATACAATTACGATTAAACTAGACTAGTTGACCAAGCAAGCGCGTAGCGTCTCCGTTTCAGCTTGGGCGTATTGCTTTCGTATGTCCGGCGGATTTCCGGTTGTTCTCCTCTACAGGTCGCATTTCTCAACCAATTCTCGTGAAATTTTGTGAGCAGCCCCCTGATTTTGAACGTTTCGGTAACTTACCGAATCTATACGATTGGATAACTTTCTCTTTAAAAATACATTTTATCGTATGATAAATAACCGAATCGTACGGTAACTGAGTTATCGTACGGTTCTAAATCAGGGGGCAGGTTGGAACTATGTAGATATTTTTGTCGATTCGTAAAAAAACTACATTATCTAAAAATACGCGAGGTTTTCAGCTCTAGTAAAATTATTATTATTTTACAATTTACCAACGATATAATTCCACTGTTAAAATCGTTACACTGCTTTTAGCTTCTTCGCACTTGGGCTAAAATTAGCTAGGCTCTACTACAATACAAGGTGGTACAACAAATGCTTATACAGGCAAAAAGCGTACAGATTGTGACCGGATTGATCAATCGCAAAGGTTACCACACTTTTGTCGTTCATTGAAATTCAGCACGCATTTACTATTGTCTCACTTAGCTATTATATTATTGTGCGATGGTGTCTCTTGCCTCAGCTAACCATGGCAGTATGAAAGCTACTGAGGCAAGATCTCTTAAATATTTTGAAGTTATAATTTTTTGTTCATCATCATCATCAGCCTATTTTTGTCCACTGCTGGACATAGGCCTCTCCTAATGAACGCCACTGAGCCCGGTCTTCGGCTCTTCTCATCCAGTTTCTGCCGTCCTTTCGTAGGTCGTCGCTCCTTCTGGCCGACGCGACGGGCGTCCTGTGCTACGTTTGCCGAGTCGCGGTCTCCACTCAAGTATTCTTCTACTCCAGCGGTTATCCACCCTTCTAGAGACGAGACGTGGCCAGCCCAGTGCCATTTCAGCTTGCTAATTCTTTAATTTTTTGTTGATCATTAAAAAAAACTTCTTTTGGCGCGTATGGGACAAATTACATGATATAATTCCTCCATGCCCATTTTACCATCTAACAACAAGAAAATCTGTCAAACATTTATGGTTGACATATACCTCTAGTTCGCTCCAACCGTTTCGCTTCTACGTTTATCATACATACAGCGAAGGAACTCATAGCCTGCGTCTTTGTTCCCTGAACGGTACAATTTGGGTGTCTTCAAGTCTAGAGTGAATAGGTACCTTCTAGGCAAGCATGTTCCATCTTAGGCCGCATCGTCACTTTCCATTAGGTGAGATAGTGGTCAAATGCTTGCCTATTTGGCATAAAAAAGTGAACGCCACCAAAAAGCGACACCATGAAGGTGGTTTTGGTCTCTCCAGTTTTCGTGATAATTCATTAAATGTGATTTTTTTTACAAACAAAGAGTACTGCCACATGGGATAATTTTTTTAGGTTATTTTTGTTTTTGTTGATTTAGTTCCGGTTGTACTCACGTTATTTTTTTTTAATTTATCGAGAAACTCGACCGGTGTTCGAGCGATATAGACGCTCATCCTCGGGAGCATGCGCTGTAGAGGCAACGAGAGCCTACGCGTACGCCAGGCTCTCGTTGCCGCTACAGCAAACACCGGTCGAGTTTCTCGATTAAATAAAAAAAATAATGTGAGTACAACCGGAACTAAATCAAAATGAATACGACTCACGATAGTTTTAATAATAATATTTTTGTTTTGTTACGCTAAACAAGTATAGCTTCTTATGTGCGTACTGTTAGAAGACTTTGGGGATGAGCCTTTTTAAAAAATAAAATAATACTAGAATAAGATTTTTAGACAACCGTCGGGTTTGGAAGTAGGATGAAGACTGAATGGCTGTGGACGGGTAGCTGGATGCTATGGCTAGAAAATGGTGATTAGGCGGGAATAGGGATAAGTCTGCAATATAGGGTGCATTTAATATTTATAACACCTCCCTGGGGTAGACTAAACTTCGGGGTTGAAATTTCGAAGTTTAGGAAGGGAAAATATTGTAAGTTAAATATTTCTCCTAGTACTGGGGGATGGAATGTCTGCCGGAGATTGGCTATGCTTCGCCTTGACAGGGATGATAGGATTAGGATTAGGCGCCTGTTCTACAGGAGTACCTGTTGGAGTTGACCGGGAAAACATGGGAAAGCTATAGGTAAGACGGTTGTGCGATTTAATATAGAAAAACAATTTAAATATACAAAATAATGAAATAATACAAATAATTAGAATTAAAACTATAGAGTAGTGAGTCTCGTATTTAATTATTTGGTGCTCATTTAATATTTTATCGGTTTCATCTGATATTGATTTTAATTTTGTTTTTGTTTCCGGAGTGAAAATATCAAGGTCAAAGTTTTGTAATTTTATACGAGGTTCATTACTCATTTCCTTTTTAAACTTATCTAAGGTACAGCATGAATCATTTATAATATTAAAGTCGGAATGGAAAATAGTTACATTGATTTTTATGCTATTAAATTTAGGAATCAGTTTGGTACTTTTGCAGTATGCAAGACAGTTGTTTGGTATAGTTACAATTCCTGTTCCAATAATATTTATTTCTAAAGTTTTCTGACTGGGACATTCTATATATAATTTATTATTCTGGGATTGTACAAAAATCCAGTTATTATTAGAAAGTGGCTTCCATAGATCTATATGTCCATACATGAAGTCGGTTTGGCACTGTACAGGTAAGACACTTATCACATTTGAAATTAGTTCGCTTTCACACGTGGGATTCGCACTGGTGGGATATACGGTCATCACGTCACATATAAACTCGCGAGGGTTTATCACTCTGCATTCTTTAAGTGTTTCGAGGTTACAATATTCCGATTTGTCTCTGGTCAGAGCGATGTACTTACTACTAGGTATAATATAAGAAAATGAGTTAGGCTTTACATTGTTGTGTGGGGTAGGTAGTGCTATACTATGATATAAACTATACTCTTTAGAGGATATTAAAGGTATTCTTAAAATAAAAATTATCTTATTATTTAAACTATAGCAAATAACATTAGATATATTCATTAACACATGAATACGACTTAATTCTAAAGTAACAGGTAGCTTAAGATCAACCGGTAAGTACCTATAATTATCCACAAGCTCTTGATATAATTGCGTAGGAGTAAGAACGGCCGGGTGCAGAATGTTTTGGTTACTAAACAAGATAGCATTTATGACGTCCTCCAATTGAAACGATAAGGTGAGTACAGAGGTTTCCAAACTGTGTAATATTGAATTAATGTTTGCTTTTATTTTTAAGTCATCGTAAATAAGCGACACATTTTTTAATTTTAATGAAAGACTTTCGATTCCTTCATTAAGCCTGGCTTCATTGATTCTTATTGCATGTATTGTATTATTAAATTTAGATAAAGTGGAAGTTGTAACCAAAATATTCTCTTTAATTATTAAACCCAGTCTCTTTTCGTTGTTTTGTAAATTGTTTATGGCGTTGTCATATTTGACAGCATCGTCTTCGTTTAAAGTTCCGAAGACCGTTTTGGATAAGGTACCTATACCACCTATCCATGCGCTCCGCTTAAACTTATTAATACTCGTAAGGTGAGCGATAGACGAATATGCGGAAGTAATGTCGTTATACCTAATCGTGAGTGGTTCTAAAGCGTTATGACATTCTAGTTGGCTAGTAGTTTCAATTCGAACCTGGTTACATAGGAAACGTATTGTACCTAGTATTGAATTTATATTTTCAATATGAGGCTTAATATGTGAAATATCCAATGGGGTGACTACATCTAGGTGACCGATATTTATTTTAAGTTCACCAATTGGATCAAAGTATATGCCGGCGCTTGAGTTGATTGGATGGACATACTCTTGGTGACCTTGGGCCAGTACGCTGTAATCAAAAGAGATCGTCGGAGTTACTAACAATTAACCTTAACTATAAGTATTTAAAACTATTTTAACTAACTTATTTTAACTAATTACTAAAAAACATTAATTAGTTAAGTACTACGTAGGAGATGGGTCGTCAACTTGCACGTGTTTGACTTCGTCGTAATGATGTTTTACGTGACGCCTATTTATAAGTAGGGACAAGGTATGGTTGCCGTGTATTTTGACAACCTTGTATGGGCCTTTCCACAAAGGCGATAAGGCTTTGCGCATCCTAAGATGGTTTTTTAATAGGACAAAATCACCTATCTTGTACTCGACAACACGAGTTTTTGAGTCATAGTACCCTTTAGAGTTTTCTTTAGATTTTTGAATGAATTCTAAGGCTTTATCGCGCGCGTGCTTCATACGATGCTGAAGGAGTTTTACATAATCGGGATATGTAGTGTCGGAGTTATCTGTATAAACTGAGTCTGGTATGTGAGGCTTGTGCCCAAACAAAAGTTCATATGGGGAGTAGTGTGTGGTTGAGTGAACAGCAGAGTTGTATGCCAACATAGAGGTGTATACATATTGGGGCCAGTTATCCTGATTTTCGTTGACATACGACTTCAAGTATTCCTTCAAGGTGGAATGTGACCTTTCCAATGCGCCTTGTGTCTGCGGGTGATAAGGTGATGACCATAGCTGTTTGATCTTAAGGAATTCGCATGTCTTTTTGAAGAGATCCGCTGTGAAATTTGTACCTTGGTCGGTGAGTACATGCTTAGGAATTCCGAATAATGATATAAAATGAAGAAGGCAATCGCTTGCCTCCGCTGCCGTGTTACTGCGAAGAGGATAAGCTATTGAAAATTTGGTTAGGTCATCTTGCATAGTCAGGATGTACTTGAGTTTGGCTGTACCAGATTCAGGCAGAGGACCTACAATGTCGAGGGCTAGTCTTTCGAATGGGGATGTAGAAGTGGACGTTATAACCATTGGTGCTCTGTTTATTTTACGCAATGCTTTGTTAGTTTGGCATGACGGGCATTTCTTAACATAATTCTCTATGTCACTTCGCATATTTTTCCACGAGAATCTTTCCTTAATGCGGCTTAGCATTCTTGAGGTTCCTAAATGTCCTGCGATAGGGATATCATGATTTTCTTTCAAGATTTTAGGAATTTCACTAAGTGAAGGGTAGATGATGTTGTTATGATAGATATGGATTTTTATATTTGTACCATCAAATAGGTATGTTAACATGTTATAGATTTTTGCAAAGGAATGTTTGTCAAAAGGGTTTCTGAAATCTGATATGCTTATTTCATTTACTGTGGGGTAAGACATTATTATTTCGTCACGGGCATACTTTAGACATTTGAATATGTCGGGATAAGAGTGGTCGTCGAAATGGTGCACCTTCGTGAATAAGAAGAGGTAAGTTTTGTTTTCAATTATAAGGGGTAAAAGGGTATGTAAATTTCTTTCCAGTTTCAGGAATTCTTCGCGCTCGGTGCTTGGACAGTTGGCGAGGATTTCATGGACATAAGGCATGGATTCGTCCATGTCTATCGAGGTAGGTATTACTATCAATTTTTGTGTTCCTTTCAGCAGATCTTCGTTATGTTCTGTAGTATGAGTATTGTATAACTTTTTAGATGATTTTAAGAATTTATTATAGGTTTCGTCGGGTAAAGGTAAGTTTTCAGGTATCGGAGAAGGAGTTCCTGGATCGCGGTATGCAGATATAGATGCAGGTAAGGTGTTAGGTTCTTGCCAACTGGTTGAAGGTTGAGGGTCTGTCTCTGTTTCAGGGTGCGGTTCACGAGGTGTTGAAAGAGAGTCTGAAGGGGTATGAGGAGCCGTTAGAATGGGCGGATTTACAAGTGCAGCGGGTTCTACAGGAGTAGGAGGATCCAGGGGACTGAAGTCAAGGTCTAAGTCATCTACTGGGCTAAAGGTTGTTCCCAACATTTCATCAAGGCTTTCTTGAGGTATTTCAGGAAGCGGTGACTCCGTCGGAATGTCAGCGTCTGGGTGAGTGTCATCAATGAGATTTGGATTTAAATTATTTTTATTTTCAGGAAGGATGGGATTCACAGGGTATCTAGAAAGAGCGTCAGCTGCACAGTTCAACTTGCCTTTACGATAAATGATTTCGTATTCATACTCTTCAAGTTTTAATCGCCATCGTTGAAGTTTGCTGCTGGGATCTTTGTGGTTGAAAAGCCATTTAAGTGGTCTGTGGTCAGTTACAATTTGAAACTTATTTCCGTACAGATAGGGGCGGAAGGTTTTGCAACCGTAGAGAATGGCTAATAATTCCTTTTCAGTCGTGCTATAATTCGATTCACTCTTATTGAGAGTGCGTGACGCATAAGCTACGGGTTGGTCTTTACCAATTTGGCCTTGGGAAAGGACAGCACCCACTGCGTAGTTCGAGGCATCGCAGGTAAGTATGAAGGGTTTGGCAAAGTCAGGGTAGATTAGTAGGGGCGCTGTTGTTAATTTACGTTTCAGTGTATCGAATGCAAGCTGTTCTTGGTTTTCCCATTTAAAGGTTGCTTCCTTTTTCAGGAGACTGGTGAGAGCTTTAGCGTTTCGTGAAAAATCGGGAATGAAACGACGATAGTAAGAAACAAGCCCAAGAAATGATTTTATGTCTTTTGCAGATCTTGGTACCGGAAATTCGGTAACTGCCTTAATTTTGTCTGGATTTGGCTTTACGCCTTGTTCTGTGATGACATGACCTAGATAACACACTTCACGTCGTAGGAACTCGCACTTGTCCGGTTGCAATTTTAAATTAAAGTCTCGGATTCTTTGGAAAATCGATGTGAGGTTTAAAATATGAGACCGGAGATCATATGCATAGCAGACTATATCATCCAAATATACAAAGCACCGGATGCCTTGGAGGCCAGACAAGGCGGTATTCATAAGTCTTTGAAAGGTGGAAGGCGCATTTTTAAGACCGAAGGGCATCCTTAAAAATTGGAAGTGTCCTTCCGGTACAGTGAAAGCTGTTTTAGTTTTGTCTGTTTCATTTAACATTATCTGATGAAATCCGGATGCTAGGTCTAAAGTCGAAAAGTACTTGCTATTGCCGAGTTGGTCTAAAATTTCTGTGATCTGAGGTATAGGATAAGTGTCACCAATTGTGACATCATTGAGTTTTCTGTAATCAATTACGACTCGCCACTTCCGTGTATTAGATGCGTCGAGTTTTTTCGGGACTACCCATATGGGTGACGACCATGGAGAGTCTGATGGTTCTATAATATTTTGCTCTAACATCTTATCGACCTGATTTCGGACTTCGGTTTTGTGAACTTCTGGGAATCGATATGTTTTAGTGTGGATTGGTGTTTCAGTAGTGGTCTTTATATCGTGTTTTAGAGCATTTGTGTTGGATAGTTTTTCACCGGGGAGATGGAAAATATCAGAAAACTCAGAACATAGTTGCAAGAGTGCTTCTTTTTCTTCACCATTCAAGTGAGAGACACGCAACTGTTTTAGTACTTCTTCAGTTCGAGTGACGCAGTCAGCTGTAGTATTTATATGGTTTACAGAGCTAGGTGGGTGTTCCGTGAGCTCGAAGGAATCAATAGGGGTAAGTTTTAGGTTAAGATTTGATTTCAGTGTTACAGGTTCTTCAGAGGTGTTTACCACGGATATATTTATTCTATTATTTTCTTTTACACGGACTACGCTATTTGCGATTAAAAGGGATTCAGAGTATTTTTGATCGAGAACCATTCCTATTTTTAATTCAGGATTGCGAACAGAACATTCGATAATAGTTTCTGTTCTCGCAGGAATCAAGTATGCAGGGTCGTGAAAGTGCAGTTTCAAGGATGATTTACCAAGATGGAGCAAATTATTGGTATAGTCAATGTTGCAGCTATGTGCGTTGAGCATATCAGAACCTATAATGCCATCATAAGGTAAGTGTATTTTATCTATGACGTGAAACTGGTGTGATACGTTGGATTTAGTTAGTCGTAGTTTCAGTTGAAAGTGACCTCTGGTTTGGATGGAGTCTTCAGATGAGTCAATACCCTTTAATTGGATTTTTTTCTTTACTAGCTTTGGATGTTTTTCTAAACAGGAATGTTTCAATAGACTTACTGAGGACCCTGAGTCTACTAGTAAGGCTAGAGGTATATCTGATATAGAAGATTCGACGAGCACGTGAGGCAGTAACATAATCGCAGGATTATTCGTAATCTCGAATATGTTGGATTCAGTGGATTTTGGCAGTTTAGTGTTCTGCGTGGATACAGCGGGTTTAAGCGAATCATCATGTAACGATGACTGCGAAGATTTTGAATTAGTCATAGGTTGACCTCCATGTAACGGAGTCAATCTGGATTTAGGAATAGGGCTTGAGGTGTCGGTTTCTAAATCGTGAGGTCCCGTACGACACCGAGGCGAGACGGTTACTCGTTTTTTGTTTCAGCATCGACGGTGTCATAACCCTCAAGTGATTCGGTTAGATACTGATCATCAGGGGCATCGGAAACGAAGTTGACACGTTGGGGTGTCCTTGATGGATTTTGATCGACTCTAAATCGGTTGTTGTTGTATTGGCGCTTGCGACACTGTTCCAGGGTATGACCTGGCGCTTTGCAATATCTGCAGATTGGAGTGGACGAGTTATTATTCGCATTATTATTATTAGGTCGAATAGGGAAATTCATCCTAGGTTGGTTAAAGTTTGAGGGGGAAAGTTGTTGATTCTGATCGCGACGCGTATTTTGGAAACTAGGCCTTGGAAAATTCGGCTTGTCTTGTCGAGAGCTAGGTGAGTTCTGTTTATATAAATGTTGTTGGATTTTTTCCTCGGAAATGGCTGTATTGACAGCTTCGTTAAGTGTTTTGGGCGACTTACACCTAACAATGTTTGATAATCGAGTTATCAGTCCCATTTGGAAGTGATGGAGGGCTAATTCCTCCATAGCTGCTGTGCGTCCTATCATTTCCCTACTCTTATGGCCGTGAGAAATAGATATTTCTGTAAGTAGTTGAGAGAGACATCTTTCTATTCTTAAAGCGTACTGGCTCACTGGTTCATTGTTTTGTTGCTTACTTTCTTGAAGATCTGTGAGCAAATGGGCATAGTGTTTTCTTTCGCTGAATTGTGTTTTTAAAAATTCTTTTAGTTGTAACCAATTAGTGAACTCTTTGACGGAACACGCGGTCTGAGCCTTACCCTGCAATTGGCACAGTATATATTTGAATAAGATATCCTTCTGAGGCTCTGAGGCTAAATCGTAGGCATTGTTACAATTAACCAAAAAGGAATTCAGTGTTTCCCTAGACCCGTCAAACGGTTTTATAAACTTTAGTAGTGTGGAGAGGTCTAGCTCTAATTTATTAGTTACAACATTTTTCTTTTTCGACCTTGTAGTTGGGCCTGGAGGACAAAAGTTATCATCCTCCGTATCTGTGACTGTAATTTCAGGTTTTTCAAACTTTGGGCTTTGAGCTCTACTCTCGGCCATTTTGGGTTATACAATTACCAAGGATCACAAAATAATTACAATAAAACTTTGACAAATACTGACCAGGACTCACAAAATAATACAATAAAACTTTGACAAATACTGACCAGGACTCACAAAATAATACAATAAAACTTTGACAAATACTGACCAGGACTCACAAGAATAATTACAATAAAAGTTTTAGTAACACAACCGAGAATCACTTACTTGAATGCAGACAGAGTGATAACAAAAATTATCATTTCTACGAACTGCACGGCAGGTAGTCGAACGGGTGTAGGCGGAAGCTGCGCGATGGATCGTCGCTCTGGGTGAGCTCTGGATGGAGTTCGCTTCCCGTCGGGTGGTCAATACCGGTCACAGCACTACGTGGTGCGTGACAGTGGGTATGACCAGCTCCTTCTGGAAGAGCTGCAGCAGCAGCCGGCTGCAGCACAAACAGTGTGCAGCAGCAGCTAAGGTCCTTTTATAGGACCGGGGTCTCGGGTCATTTGGCACTTCACTTTATCATTTGATTTAGCACATCAAATTGGCACTTATGGCACTACACACACGGTGTTCACAAATTCGTGTAAATACGGAGACGGTACCAGGGATTTTTCGAAATCCCTTAACGCTGCCACCAAATGTTAGAAGACTTTGGGGATGAGCCTTTTTAAAAAATAAAATAATACTAGAATAAGATTTTTAGACAACCGTCGGGTTTGGAAGTAGGATGAAGACTGAATGGCTGTGGACGGGTAGCTGGATGCTATGGCTAGAAAATGGTGATTAGGCGGGAATAGGGATAAGTCTGCAATATAGGGTGCATTTAATATTTATAACAGTACATACACACACACACACATTCATGTATGATAGACTAGGGTTTGACTACATTTTTTTATGCTTGGTATGCAAGTATTTCACCATTATCTCACCTGATGGAAAGCGATGATACGGCCGAAGATGAAACAGCCTTGAAGCTTACCTAGACGATATCTATTGACTTTTGAAGATTGTTACTGTATTACTTACATCCATAATTACTTCGGTAAGTGTAAGACCGTCTTATTACCTGGAAACAAAAAGAACTTTAATTAATCATATGTTACGTACGTCAACTATTTTTGAGGCAATGATAGCATTCGATCTCCAATCCGACAGTAGTAGTTTCAAAACCTTACATCGCGCTTAGGTATTTTGTATGTATGTAACATTTTAATAAAATCCATGGCTGTAGGGTTAATATTTCTGACTAGCCGTGCCCAGCGGCTTCGCCCGCTATTATCAAGTTAAAAATTAGCCTATGTGTTAATCCTAGGTATAATCCATGTACATTCCGAGTTCATCCAAATCCGTTCAGCCGTTAAAGCGTGAAGAGGGATCAAACATACTTACTTACACACAAACTTTCGGATTTATAATATAAGTAGGATTACGATTTTACACTCACAGCCCTTCGATGACTTATGCCGTGGTAGCCGGAAACATTCACATCACACACACACAAGCACAATCTACTATAATCCAAGTCCGTGACTTTACACTGTACGTTAATCAGACCTATTTACCGCGATCTTATAAACCTTATCTGATAACGAAGGAAACTGATAACAGTGTAAACATTGGGGAATATTTGTTCTAGTTTATATTTTAGGACTATGTCGTACTCGTACATATTATATTATATCAATTTTAGGACAGGGACAGCATATAATGGTGCTTATTCTGTTGAGCACCGTACTAACCTAAACTAAACTAAAAATAAACTAATGTTAGTCAAAGAATACCTAAACGCTATTCTGATATTACGTAGAACTTAATTTAAAAGTTGAAATGACAGGACTAAAATTGATTTTGACAGCAACCAAATTGAATTGTATTCACAAGAGCCGCAATCACATATTCCTCCATTATAGACTTTGTAGGTCAGTATTTGCTTCATTAATTGCACGTGTTATTCTTTCAAGTATGAGATCACATTAAAAATAATCCAGACCTTTTTTATACAGACTAATTTGAGTTTAAAATTTCCATTTTTAGTCTTAATTTGACGTAAAACATGTACATCAGAATAAGAATTTGGTCATTTTCACTAAATAGTGTAACTAAACTAACTTAGTCCTGTCAAACTAAATTTTAGTCTAATCTTGCATTTTCTGAATAGGTTTTGGACTAAAGCAGGACTAGTTTAGTCTAATTCTGGACAACAGAATCGGCACCAATATGTAAAGTTTATATTTAGTCCAAAATAATAATTTGTTTTTGTTAATTATCTAAAAATTATAGGTACCTTTCTGTTAAGTTGACTTTTCGAGGCATTCAATATTAATAATACCTTAAATTTAGAACCAAAAACAAATCCCTTGGTTAGAAATCTTGTTTCCACCGGGAATCGAAACCGATACCCGTTGCTTAGAAGGCGAACGCGCACCCAACTTAATCAAGTGGCAGTTCGTCAGTGTTGAGCCATCGGTTTTTGGTTTTGCTTGTTTGTTCAGATCAGCCATTTTTGGGTCATAACTATAATAATAATTGAACGCAAGAAAAGCTTCAATAAAAAGCCGACTTCACCGCTTTATCTTTGGAACTTTGATCAGATTCGATGTACTAAACACGCATTATCTATTGACGATATTTCAAGAACTACTGATCTGATCTTGATCAAATTTAAATGGGACCAATTGAAAGCAACATCTTTCAAACAAAAAAAAATATTTCAAAATCAGTTCACGTGGAATGAAGTTATGAGGTAATACGCATAAAAAAAATATACAGTCGACTTGAGTACCTCCTCCTTTTTTGTGAAGTCGGTTGTATATACTTACTAGTAATTAATAAAATTATGCAGGTAGGTAGAAACTTCATTAAATCTGAGGAACAATATTCGGTAATGTAAATTACCCAGACAGAATATAGGGAACCCAAATATAGGGAATCTACTTAGGTATTACCACTGCTAATAATAACTATTTACTACGACAAAGTTCTAAATGTGTTTCAAACAATCTACCGACTATAGTCATACGTTAGGTGAGCTCATGATATTTAAAGAGGCGTTGTTTTCCGCAACGCTATCTTGTTTCAACATTAACTAACTTAAAACAAGTACCAGCATTTTTTTGACGTGGTAACGTCTTATAAATCGATGAACACCGGCTGCATGCACGAAAAAGTGTCACGTTCCGCCTGAGCCTGAGCGTGCAAGCGAGATCGCGGAACAAGCGATAGAGAGGCACGATCGGCCTAAACTTCGATGTTTTCTTATGACGTAAAATTATCGTACGTAAACCGACTTTACAGACAACCATTTTTTTCTTTTAATTTTGTGTTCACAATCTTGTGCATTTAGCCAGTGTCAAGTAGTAGTGTAATTATTAATAATAATTATATTTCAAGTGTATTTCATATTAAAAGTCCTAGTCACAAGTTACAGTCTAAGTCAAGTAAAAGAGTCAAGGTCCAGGCATAGTCAAGTCATGCCCTAGTGGTAGAAACTTTACTAGAACTTCTATTGGAGTTTTGGTTCGAAGGCGAAAATCACATTTTTTAACTTCGTATCTTTTGCCTATACTTATGTATGTTTACTGAGTATTAACGGATAATAATCCACCATTATAACACATTAACAATCAAATAATAACAGGTTTTGGAAAATTATACAAAATCAACAACGCCATTTTTTCACTTTCGCGGCAAAAAAAAGTGCCAGCATCTTGGGCACGCGTCGCATCAACCAGGCGCTCTGATAGATTTTTGAAAATAGAATGAGCGCGCAGTCCACACGGGCCCAGTGCCTCAACATCGAACGGCTCAAATATGTAACCACTGCCAAGGTTTCCATATTTGCGCCGTTTGCGCTGCTCTGCCGAAGTTGTCGCGACGCCAACCCCATTCTGTGTTTCAGGAATATGTGACGGAGCTAAAGTGTATTTTTTGGTTCTCATTTGGCTCAACGTATTAGCATTGCAATTCAGAGAGGCAATGCCGCCAGCATGATGGGAACGGTACCCACTGGCAGTGTGCTTGAGCACTTGAGTTACCTATAAGCTCGATGTTTTGTAGGTAACTTAGTTCTTTGCTGTATATAGTTTAAGTTTAGTTTTATATAGGCGATGGGCCTGTAGATAGTACGTATTAGCATCGCAATTCAGAAGGCAATGCCGCCAGCATGATGGGAACGCTACCCACTGGTAGTGGGCTTGAGCACTTGAGTTACCTATAAGCTCGATAACTTGTAACTTGGGTCTTTGCTGTAGTTTGTGTGGTTTTCGTTTAATTTAAGGAAATATAGGCAATTGGTCCATAGATAGCAGATCAAACTATGGCACATCTTATTGCATGCCCTGTGTGTACAACAAGAGCTCGCAACAAGAGCTCATGGACGCTGCACCAAATGCAGTTCAGGTGGCTGAGTTCTGGGCCTCAGCTATTTAACGGTTTGCCATCGACACGCTAAGACGAAGGTCCATAGATAACAGGATCTCCATGAGATTAAATATAGGTAAAGTTTTTTTTTTTATCTTATTACACAAACAAACAATCGCATTCACACTCACAGCCCCACACTAAGTTCAAAGACTTGTATCGTAGGTGCCGGAAACATTTACTTATCACACATACAAATACACCCAGAACCAGAAGCTCAAATATCCCTTGGGAAGGAATTTGTGCTCCTGCCGGGAATCGAACCCAGGACCCACGGCGCAGAGGGCGGAGACCTGTCCACTGCACCAACTGGGTTGTCAAACGTATTACATTTATTTTATCTCTTTACTAGCTGTCCCGGCGACCTTCGTTCCGCCTAACAGTCAATGAATGTGCATATTTACGAAGCCATACCCGGCATGCGTTACAATGTCACGTGACTATATTATTACAACCTTTATGTTTATGTTAGCCTAGTACTTTACCAAATCCGAGTGACGTATGAGAAAATGGAAAGCATGTCGAAATGTAAAAAATTTTTTAAAGAAATGTACGTTCTTAAAAAGTATCCTATGTCCTTCTCCTGGCTCTAAACTGCCTCCCTGCCAATTTTCAGCTAAATCGGTTCAGCCGTTCTTGAGTTATAAGTGGAGTAACTAACACGACTTTCTTTTATATATATAGATGTATACAAAACTTGTGATTCTTCGAGTGTAATAATAATAATGGTGGATTATAACCCGTTAATAGTTTGCGAATGTGCACAAGTGTAGGCAAATCATCAAAGTTGACAAACGTGATTTTTGCCTTCGCTCCAAAACTCCAATAGAAGTTCTACTAAAGTCTCTACTATTTATAGGGCATGAGTTTATTATTAAGAAAGGGTGACTGGAAGAGACCGCTTTTAGTGATAAGTCCTCCCATTTTACATAGATTTAAATAATATGGTTGATTTTTTTACTTGGTGCAATGCAATAAAGAGTTTTGTGTGGTATTGTATGACTGGACCATAGTTCTTGTCTTTGACTGTGACTTGTGAATAGGACCAAATCAATCAATCAATTTTATTCACATGGGCCCCAAAGAGGCACTCATGAAAGTTAATGATTCTACTGCCAGATTCGCAAAATTACAGCCACACATTATTTATTATAATAACTTGAAATATATTCATGAGAATTGACACTGGCTAAATGCACAACGATTGCAAAGCCATTTAAATAAAATCCTTGTAGATATGTAAAATGTAGTCAATAGCGGTCAAACATTGAAGTAACACCTAATTAGGAGCAGCTTAGATGTTGCTTAAGTGCTAACAATGTCGTTTGAGTACACTTTAAGTGTAGTGCAGATAGTTTATACGACCTCAAGTTAAAATGTAAGTATGTATGGGAGGTCTATGCAATAATATAATATGTCGGTTACGCAAGGCGCCTATCATAATTCGATTTTCAAATTTTTTAGTATTTTTTTTATGCATTATAGACAGACATTTGACCACCATCTCACCTGATGGAAAGTGATGATGCGGTCGAAGATGTAACATGTTATTCTAGAAGATACCTATTAAACGCTTTCACACTCACAGCCCCACACTAAGTTCAAAGACTTGTATCGTGGGTGCCGGAAACATTCACATCACACACACATTACACCCAGAACCAGAAGCACAAATATCCCTTGGGAAGGAATTTGTGCTTCTGCCAGGAATCGAACCCAGGACCCACGGCGCAGAGGGCGGGCACCTGCCCTCCAACTGAGTCGTCAACTATTCACTCTTGACTTGAAGACTCCCAAATTATACCCCTCGGGGAACAGACGCAGGTAATAAGTTCACTCCTTCGCCGCGCCGCACGGGTGATGACCATAGAAGCGAAACGCTTCGAGCGAACTAGAGATATGTCAAACATAAATGGATGACGTTTGACTTGTTATTGCATGAAAGGCAATCATTTGACTACCATCTCACCTGAAGGAAAGTGACGAAGCTGCCGAAGATGTAACATTAATTGTGGCTTGTGGATTGAAAATAAATTTCACACTTTGCCACCTACAAAGCGGAATTATATATTGACTAGGCATTAACGCAGTACTGAGAAAAAAGTTTTTTTTTATCAGGTGCTCATCTCTACAATACGCACACGCACACAGGTGCACTGCATCTGTGTGCGTGCACAGGTGGGAGCGGCCGGCCGGGTGGCATTCCTCTTGTGACCCACATAGCTTAGCGCTAGTCAAGTCAGCGAGAATTGGCCGTTGGGATTAAAGAATTCCTATGAAATGTTGATACTTTGAGTACTACATTTTAGCGACTAATTGCATAGATCTATTTAGTCTGTCAATTATTTTTAAACATAAACGCTTTCACACTCACAGACCCACACCAAGTTCAATGACTTGTGTCGTGGGTGCCGGAAACATTCACATCGCAAACACAATCACAACCAGAACTAGAATTTTCTTTGGGGAGATAACTGGTGTCCCCGACGGGAATCAAACCCGATACCCCTGCTTAGAAGGCGTACGTGCATCCAACTAAGCCAACGTATACGCAGTACATATATTATCTTACCCATTTAATTAGTATAAAAGTAGAGATCAATGTGGTCTGGTTATTTTTATAGTTCTCAATTAATTTGCAGTCTGTCATAAATTGATATCAAAATAACATGTAATAAGGTCGGATAATAATAATAGTAAATTTGTAACAATTTTATATTACTTTCATATAAATAAAAAGAATATAAAACGTTAAAAGAAGCGTCTAGAATGTCATTCAATCATCTTCAACGGATACAACTCATTAAAAAGCAATTACAAAAATAACTTTATATTCGTTTAATATGAAAATCATTATATAATGAACTAGCGTAATTAATTTTGCAAGACTCTATTAATACGTATATAGTTAATCCTTTCATTGTTACTGCAATTTGCGATCTTTGTTTTTGTTATTATGAATGCACATTTTTGTCACGACACGACACTTTGCGTAGCATTGATGGTATAACAGGTAAGTCACGAATAATTTATTTGTTTACCGACTCTAAAGCTAAGTAATAACATTGACAAATGGTGTTAATGTTTGCTTTTCAAAGGACTGTTCAAAAGGTGTTGTTTTCGGGATTCGTGTAATATTTTGAGGGATTCTTCATCAACCCTATCTATATAGCACCTGAATCAATTTATATGTATGTGACATCGTTTAAAAATATTTTACAATAAATATTGTTAGAGTGGTATCTTTTAAATTTATTAAATAACATTTAATCTTAATTTGTTTTTATACTTTGAACTGCTTCATGTCAAAAAATATAAATACTAACTTACGCGTTAGTATTGTATGAAATATTAACTTTCACAAATAAATAATTATGCAAATGAAACACTTATAAGAGATGTTTGAGCCTGTACGTGCGTGTATGAGAGTGAATGGATATGTCACTGGAAAATTATGTGACCTATTTGTTTTTAATAAAACTAGGAAGATTTTTTTTTTTTTTATTAGTGACAGGCTAGGGATTGACCACTATCTCACCTGATGGTAAGTGACGATGTGATCGAAGCTGGTAAACACACTAGACCTGGAATACGCAGGCTCTCAAGGATAACTGCCGGAACACCGTATTTGGCTTGGCGGCAGACTTTCAACTTGATGGTGGTAAGCTACTATGGTAGCAAGCCAGGCGAGCAACTCACAAAATGCTCTACCACCTCTCAAGATTTCTCTGAAACGCCTTCACGGGTCGGACCACAAACTCTTAATACAGTCATACTTTAACAATACATAAACCTTCTATTAAATAATCTAATTTCTTATTTTTTTTTTTTCTTATGATCAATAGGCAACTATTTGACCGCAATCTTACCTTAAGAAAAGCGACGATTTGTTCGATGGTGGGAGCATAGTAGGCCTGCTATATAATAATAGTTCATGATAAAGCCCAAGGTGTTTTAATTGATTTGCAGTTTATGCTTGGTATGTGTCTACATACTTTAAAATATAATTAATGTAAACCAATCGCAATGATGATACTGTATAAGTTCACTGCACGTTCTACAATTTATCATTCAAATTGCCGTCTTCATTATTTGTGAAGTTGTTTGTCATTTACCAACCTTGGACAAAACATGATTGTTCACGTTTTGCGACGATAAATGGATATTGAGCGGTCTCGAATGGGCATAACTACAGACTATTCAATGTAACGTAATCAGTATGCTTTGTTTTTAATAGAAACTGTGATTGTTAATACACAATTATTAATACTAAAACAATTGAATAAGGTAGTAAATATTGCTGTAACGAAAAATATATTTTTAAAACGAAATAACTTGAATCTCCGATTAATTAATATCTCTTAAATTAAATTAACTTCTAGCCCTTAAATGATTAAAATAACTATTACAATAGCTCTTGTATAAACTATTGGAATAGTTATTTAAATCTTATTAGTTATTTTAATCTAACAATAGGCAATCATTTGATAACTATATCACTACTTACATTACATCCATCATTACTTCGGCAAGAGAAAGACCGTTTAATTACCTGGAAATAGAAAGAACTTTAATTAATCATATTTTATTTTACGTGTCAACTATTTTTGTAGCGAAGGCGCTTGCGGTCTCCAATCCGCTAGTTTCAAACCCTTATTATATACAGTATATACTCTAGCTGGCTACTTTATCATGACATAAACGCTTTCACACTCACAGCCAGAACCAGAAACACAAATTTTCCTAGAGGAGTAATTTTGTATCTCGACTCGCTGGGAAACGAACCCGATAACCCCCTGCTTAGAAGGTGAACGCGCACCCAATTAAGCCAATGGACAATTCAAACAAACAAGCAAAAAAGGTACACAAGACGATGATGAAGACAAGACTAATGGCGGCTGTCGGCTTCGACATTACCACCATATTTTTTAAACAGCTATAAATCTAGATAAGTAGAAGCCAAAATACTGTTGAATACAATGGATACACACTTATAATTTTTCTCACGGCACAATCATGACTATTATAAATGCTCAAAATATAACGACAATTTTATTAACAATGCATGTTATTACTCTCAAGGGAACATATCGTATTGCTTATTGAAATCGTGATTTGAAAAATATTTAAATAGCATGTTAAAATCACATAAACATAATTAATTTCCTGAACGAAAAATGTATATAGGTTTTTAGCGGTCTTAATTATTACATTTTATCATGAACGGAACAATCAAAACCAGAAATGAATAGAGTAGGCTCAAAAATTATGATATTCTAATGCGATCACCATCATCCATCATCGCCTTAAAATATCACAATTTTTAGGTAGCCTTTTGATTGTGTATCACAGCCCCACACTAAGTTAGGTACTTGTGTCGTGGATGCCGCAAACATTCACATCATATACACAATTACAACCAGAACACAAATTTTCCTTGGGGAGTAAACTTGTATTTCCGCCGGGAATCGAATCCGATACCCCTGCTTAGAAAGCAAACGCCACCCGACTAAGCCAACGAGCAGTTCAAGTTATTAAGATCCATTGCCAATTCGAGTCATACCCACTACAACACCCAGTACCTGTATAGTGACGGTGACGTCATCCTCACTGTCCTTCAAATGCCAAGGGATTTTTTCCATTTTATAGTATCCATTCCGAGCTTTTGTTTTTGTTGCTTACTGGATACTAACGTAGTATTGTATTGTTATTTTTGCTGGCAATGTTGTTTGACGTGAGATTTAAAAAAAAAGATCGGAGAAGTTTTGCCGCGAAAAATAAAAAAAATGGCGTTGTCGATTCTGTATTTTTTTATGCTAAATAGGCAAGCATTTGACCACTATCTCACCTGATGGTAAGTGATGATGCGGCCAAGATGTGACATGCTTGCCTAGAAGATACCTATTGTTATATCTAGAAAATTGTTACTATGTTTATATCTAGAAATTTGTAATTTTTCTCTTAATATCAATATGTATCACGAGGCCATGCACTGTTACATGACATTCTTAAATGTTATTTTTCTGTATGACAATAAATGAATTCTATTCTTTTCACTCTTGATTTGAAGACTCCCAAGATTATAGCCTATTATTTTGCAAAACTTTTGATTCTTCGAGTGTTGATTCGTAATATTAGTGATTAATGAATATCAACTGGTAATACTTAGTGAACGTGAATGAGTGTATCCAAATCATACAAAGTTGTAAAACGTGATTTTCGCTTTCGCTCCAAAACTTTAATAGAAGTTCTAGTAAAGTTTCTACCACTTTATTAGGGCATGACTTGACTGTAACTGGGCCATGACTTTTACTTGACTTTGACTAGTTTTTTGATAAACATATTATAAACTTAAAATGCACAAAAGCTTGTTTGTTAAAACCTTTAAAAAATAAACGCAAGCAAAGCTTAAAAAACCGACTTCACCGCTAATATTTTGGTGGTTGGCCGACGAGAAAAGACGTTCAGAGGGCACAGACGTTCCTACCACTGTCATATAACGTAGGGCTATATCTCTTAGTGTTCCCCAAGCGACTTTTCTCGCTGACCAATACTTTCGATTCGATCCTCATTGTACATGTATCGATCCACTAACGGATCGAATACCATTGTATCGATACAAAAATCGGGTGCATCGTATTTCTTTGTATCGGATCCACTCAAGTATCGGATCGGATCGAACATCCTTATAATCTGTTCACAGACTGCTGGTTTAGATGGAAGTGCAATAAGCTCTAAAAAGGGTTACTTTCACCTCCTCCGAACACCTTGCAAACCTCCGGACTACCATGTTCGCTCTTATCGTCAGCTCAATGGTTTTTTTTTTATTCATGACTAGCCGTGCCCCGCGGCTTCGCCCGCTATTATCAAGTTAAAAAGTATCCTATGTGTTAATCCTAGGTATAATCTATGTACATTCCAAATTTCATACAAATCCGCTCAGCCGTTAAAGCGTGAAGAGGGAACAAACATACTTACACACTTACACACAAACTTTCGGATTTATAATATTAGTAGGATAGGCTAACTTTTGCCAACCATCTCAACTGATGGTAAGAGACGATGTGATCAAATGGAGCTAATCTCCTTTAAAAATTCCCACGTTCTTGTTATTCTAATTAAGTAATAATTAAATGATATTCATGAATATCTCTGTGTCCAAATTCTCCGATAAGGTATTAACTACTTGATTGATAACGGATTGATATGATAAAGTATATTATAAGAATTCTGTGATTGATAACAATAGTACTTAGGTACAATCTGGGTGTCTACAAGTCTAGACTGAAAAGGTATCATCTAGGCAAGCATGTTCTATCTTCAGCCACATCGTCACTTTCCAAATTTAGGTGAGATAGCGGTCAAAAGCTAGCCTATCCAGGATTAAAAAAATACTATTTTTTATTTTTTCTCCTCATGATTTGTGCATTTATAAGTGTCAAGTGATGGATGTTTTTTAAGATAATTGAGTATTTGATAAATATAGTCCTAGTCACAAATAACAGTCAAAGTCAAGTAAAAGATTCAAGGTCCACTCAAAGTCGAGTCATGCCCTAGTAAAATGGTATAAACCTAACTAGAATTTCTATTGTAGTTGAGGAGCTAATGCGAAAATCACGTTTTTTAACTCTAAAATACCAATTAGGTAGGACACTAGTCAGTTTTAAGACCTATTTTGGGGGGTTAATCTCAAAAACCCTGTTGTAGAACAACAAATACAAAAATCCACTGTCTCAAAAGTTTTTCTATATAAGGCAAAATTTTGGCGCGAGGTCTAAGTTCGGGCCGAACTACTAGTTAATGTTATGTTTAATGATAAAAAAACAATTGTCACAGTAGCATATTTCCACAGCTTTCAATTTCGTGATCTGTACAACTTGTACTCTTAAATATTCTGTGACTATTTATTTGTGTTCATTTTTTATTTTTTCATGGCGATTCTGTTTTTTTTTCTCGGCATGAACTGAGACGGACACCAGTCGGCATAACTGTTCCGCCAGCGGACCGGATCGCGGTATAGAATAGGACTGGCTCCTTATCTGGCAAGTCAACTGGCCAGTGACAAGACAGTTTAAAGATATTTCGAATTTGGAATGTATTCTTTTTTGTGGAATATTTTTTTATACGATTTTGTGTTTTTTTTCTTTATTTTGGCTTCGCAATCTTGAGCATTTAGCGAGTGTTAAGTAATAATAAAATATCTCAAGTGTATTTCATATTAAAAGTCCTAGTCACAGTCAAAGTCAAGTAAAAGAGTTAAGGTCCAGTCATAGTCAAATCATGCCATAGTAAAGTGGTAGAAACTTTACTAGAACTTCTATTGGAGTTTTAGAGCGAAGGCGAATATTACGTTTTTCAACTTTGTATGATTTGCCTTCATTTATGCACGTTAACTTACTATTGACGGTTAATAATCCACCATTATTACACATTAACATTCAAAGAATCATAGGTTTTAAAAAAAATATACAAAATCAACAACGCAATTTTTTTCACTTTCGTGGCAAAACTCCCAATTTTGTGTTTAGCTGCAAAATCCTTGCGTTTTCTTCTACTCGACTAAAAGATCAAAATTACTTCTTATAGTTTTTGCAGGAAAAAGAAGGTTCTACGTTATACTTCATATATTTATTCCTTTATTACTATCTATACTAACATTTACTGTGATTATGCCGCTCAATGTAAAAAAATTATTTTTCGTTTTTGCTGACTTCCCAAAAAAGGAGGAGGTACTCAAGTCGACTGTATTTTTTTTTTATGTGTGTTACCTCATAAATTCTCTCCACGTGAACCGATTTCGAAAATTTTTTTTTAGTTTGAAAGATGTTGCTTTCTTATTAGTCCCATTGAAATTTGATCAAGATCTGATCAGTAGTTGTTGAAATATCGTCAATAATGCATATTTTGTGGACTACTTTGACGATGGTCTCGTTTAACCGACTTTAAAAGTTACCTCATAACTTCTTTCATAGTGAGCCGATTTTGATGATTATTTTTTTATTTGAAAGCTGGTGCTTTTCATGTGGTCCCATTGAAATTTGATCAAGATCTGATTTCTAGTTTTTCTGTTAATGTCAATAATGCGTGTTTAATACATTAAATCTGATCAAGGTTCCGAAGATAAAGCGGTGAAGTCGGTTTTTTTAAGCTTTGCTTGCGTTTAATTATTTATTGTCATTATATTCTTACTTATAGCCCTTATTAATGTTCTGTTGGTTCTTTTCATAAGCAGTTTGCAGGTTTTATTCGTAGATATTCATCACTTGTCATCACCAAACAATATTGCAACATGCAAGCCTGCAATCAATAAGCGGCGATACGCCTTATAAATATGCAATTAGAAACAATTATAAAAACACCAATGCTCCAGTGGCTATTGTTTATAGCATTAAACCTATATTTACAGTACGTAACCTAGTTTGAGTGATATTGTTTTATGAGGGCAATTTCCTTCTTATCGAGTCGTACAGTCAAACTTCACCTACAGTGCGACAAGGATCTCTTGGCAGTCGGTGACAGTTGTAACCAAGGATATTGTAGATAATCATCAAAATCGGCTCACATAAAAAAAATAAAAAAAATACAGTCGACTTGAGTACATACCTCCACCTTTTTTGGGAAGTCGGTAAAAAGCGTTTTACCTATGGTCGTCTTTCTCGCTATGGTCGCCTTGTATTTACAAACCGTAGGTTTGTTTCCTATCTCGATGGTTGTAACTAATGCCGCCATCTTGTAAAGTGTCACTTTTTGACAAATCGAGCAGTCCGCCTGTGGTCCGCCTATCGTTTTTTTATTATTATTATTTCATGACCATAGATGCATAGTCCTTCAGTCGAAATATTAAACAAAAAATAACAAATTCTATATTTCATAATAGAAGTCGTAATCACAAGTCACAGTCAAAGTCAAGTTGTCAGTCATAGTCAAGTCATGCCCCAGTAAAGTGGTAGAAACTTTACGAGAACTTCTATTGGGTTTTTGGAGCGAAAATCACGTTTTTCAACATTGTATGATTTACCTTCACTTTTATTAAGTATTAATGAATAATAATCCACCATTAACACCCGAAAAATCACAGGTTTTGGAAAATTATACATAATAAAATAAGCAAGAGCCATTTTTTCACTTTCGCGGCATGTCGTCCGCCTATGGCTTTATAAAGGGTTACCAGATGGCAATCCTGATCACACTCTACGATATATACGCAAACATAATATGGCATATATACGCAAACATAAAAAAATACTATTATTCGGTTTTTACTCGTAATTATTTATAAACCTTGATGATGTTGTGGTGTTAAAGACTAGATCTACACATTATATTACCAGTCGTTCAATACATTTTGACTAATTGGGTTTTTTTTTTGAGGATAATTGCTTATAACCTTTTCTCTTAACAATAATTATTATAATTAATATTAACAGTCACGCGACGAGGCTCGAGCCGCACGCCTCTGCGTATCGCGCGTCTGACTCATTCTGATGAAGGACAACTAATTTGTCCGAAACTAGTCGACTACAAAGTAAGTCGTAATTTTCGTGTTTTAAGCCGAATATAACATTGAAACATAATGTGTAATACTCACGATAGCTTTAACATTAATAATTATTTGATTTTTGTTTATTTCATTACAGATTATAACGGATATTATAGCAAGTTGCAGATTTAAACATGTAGCCGTTTCTGAGATAGTCCCGTAACAAAATAGATCTAAAATCAGTGACTTTGATGTCCAATCAAATTGCTAATTATATTTCATGATAGAATTAAAATAAAAAAAGGTTGATTACTCTTCTTGCTCAGATCTTCCATACACGTAAGTGGGGAGCAAAATTAAATTATTTTGCTCCCCACTTACGTGTATGGGTACCTCCTTCTTATATATAAAATTCTTGTGTCACAGTTTTCGTTGCCATACTCCTCCGAAACGGCTTGACCGATTTTGATGAAATTTTTTGTGCTTATCCGGTATCTATGAGAATCGGCCAACATCTATTTTTCATCATCATCACTTTTCATCATTATCAACGCGGGTGAAACCGCGGGGCGCAGCTAGTAATATATGTATTTGTTCATATGTTTTTTATTGCCATTGTTGGCCTTGGGCCACTGCTTTACATATTCTCTGAGAATTTGAAGTCATTCGCTTATATGGTTTCAAATCAAAATCGTTTATTCACATGGGCCCCAAAGAGGCACTCATGAAAGTTAATTAATCTATTGCCAGATTCGCAAAATTACAGCCATCTCGAGAAGAACCTGGCAAAAAACTCGGCGGTGCATTTTTTTCCATTAATTTAAAAAAAACATTTTAATTTCTAATACATAATTTTCTTAACCTAGGTGTTATTATGGTAGTCGCTAGAAAGAGTCTGTGCAGTTTTCCTCCATGCATCCTTGTCATTATATAGTCTGTGGTTTTATAGTAAGTTTAGTCGCTAGATGCCTCTGACAGACGGACGGACAGACAAAGTGCTGAACCACCCAAGTCAACTTAAAGATCTCTCTTCGCTCGATCAATTAATATAGTTATGTTAACCTTCAACTGTCCGTGTCTAACATCACAGCCTCCACTCCCAACTGTTGCAATAGACATGTCTACATTTCTTCTGAATTCAAACGAGATAATTACATCGGTTACCCATAAAAGGTTGCAGGCATCTTGTGATGTAAACATTACCCAGTGTCGCAATTGTACGTGAGAAGAGAGCTTTATTAGTGACGTGACGGTGTAACCTATGTACTTGACAAGGAAAACCTCTGCGGGCCTATTGCCCATATTTCCTAACTAGCCGTGCCCCGCGGCTTCGCCCGCTATTATCAAGTTAAGAAGTAGCCTATGTGTTAATCCAAGGTATAATCTATGTAAATTCCAAATTTAATCCAAATCCGTTCAGCCGTTAAAGCGTGAAGAGGGAACAAACATACTTTCGGATTTATAATATTAGTAGGATAGGATACTTAACTAAAACTAGGGAGTTATGCCGTGAAAGTAAAAAAATGGCGTTGTTGATTTTGTATAATTTTCCAAAATCTGTGTTCATAGAGTGTTAATGTGTAATAATGGTGGATAAATGCTTAGTCAACGCGCATATGTGTAGGCAAATCATAAAAAGTTGGAAAACGTAATTTTCGCCTTCGGTCCAAAACTCCAATAGAAGTCTAGTAAAGTTTCTACCACTTTACTAGGGCATGACTTGAATATGACTGGACCTTGACTCTTTTACTTAACTTTGACTGTGACTTGTGACTAGCGCTATGAAATACACTTGAAATATATTATAACTTGACACTGGCTAAATGCACAAGATTGCGAAGCCAAAATTAAAAGAAAAAAAAACTAAAACTGTACACATCTATACAGCAAATAAGGAAAACAAGAATACTAAACATGCTTTTCTCAATTTTGAATGATCGAAAATCTCCAACGTATATAAGAGACTCAATTGCTTTCTTATCTGACACTCATGATCGTGATCTAAGATCTACTAATGCTTTAGTCCTATCCACTCTTATGATAACTGGATTTTTACCGACTTCAAATAAGAAGGAGGTACTATGTTAAATGAAATGATTATAATAATATGATGGAACTAAAAAAGTTTGCTTTGCGCAATTTTTCCTTTATCTGTGCTTTAAGACGTTGCTTCGTATCAAATTTCAAGATTCTGAGTTCACGGGAAGTACCCTGTAGGTTTTGATTCCCTTGCGAGTGTCGAAAATTTGCAGCATAAACGGCTGTATCTTTTGATTGCGTTGGCTTAGAACTTTGATTTTTTCACAGCTCCAAGGGACAGTAAACTTGAGTATTTGATATGAATTTCAGCTTGATACCTCCACGCGTTCCTGAGAAAAGGGGTCTTGACAGACAGACTTTTGGGGGCTGAGTCACCCACGTCCGTAGGAGGATACCCCTTAAGTCTGACTCCCTACACGTGGTCCCCGGGTGGTGCTAATCAGGTGACATTTGAGAGGTGGTAGAGCATTTTGTGAGATGCTCGCCTGGCTTGCTACCAAAGTAGTTTACCACCATCAAGTTGAAAGTCTGCCGCCAAGCCAAATACGGTGTTCCGGCAGTTATCCTTGAGAGCCTGCGTATTCCAGGTCTAGTGTGTTTACCAGCTTCGATCACATCGTCACTTACCATCAGGTGAGATAGTGGTCAAACACTAGCCTGTCACAAAGAAAAAAAAAAAAGACAGACGGACAACAAAGTAATCCTATAAGGGTTCCGTTTTTACCTTTTGCAGTACGGAACCCTAAAATTCAGCCATTTAGAAAAGAACGCGAGGTCTTTAGATCACATTACACACTGTAATAGTTATAAATGCATACATTTTATAGCTCTTACTATTTATGGCAGCATTTCTTACATCACATGTATAAGTTTTATGACCAAATAAGTAACGCAGCTAACATCGGCAGACACCAGAGTGAAAGCCGTCGTTTCTCCTCGTTAATTGCATAAATATAATCTCGTCTCATTGAAAATGCAATTAAAAATACTATCTTATGAGCAAACTGTTGTAAAATGGTAAGCGATTCTTATGAAATTTCGCGTATTGTAAGGTTGGGTGAATTAAACGACGACGTCCATTTTAATTGTCTTTTATTTTTTTCCCTTTTACACTTACGCCTAAAACATACTGATTTTGTAAAATAACACTACTTTTTACCGAAGATGTGCACTACCATATGGAAATATCCTCGATACAACCAGGTAAACTGGAAGAAAATGCTTTGTAGCATTAAGTTCGCCTATGTACCTACAATACTGTTTGTGCAATAAAGAATGTTTATCTATCTATCTATATATACCTTTCATTCATACATAATCCATATTCCTTTACTCTTTCATACTTAACGTTTCTTGCATCAAGGCATCTCTTTCACACTTTATTTTACATGAAACGTTGCATTGACCTCACGCTAAAGATATTGTGTTTCGGATCTGGGTGTATTTGTGTGTGATGTAAATGTTTTCGGCGCCCACTATACAAGTCTTTAAACTTAGTTTGGGGCTGTGAAAGCATTTGTTTGTTTGTGTGAATGCGTTTGTTTGTTTTTGTGAATGCGTTTGTTTGTTTATTTATTGTTTACTGAATTTAAATTAGCGCGCTTTCGAGACAAGTAATTGGAAATAAGTTCTAGAATTAAGTTTATTTCATAATTTAATAACAATTTGTATGTATTTTCACATCACATTATACTAGTGGTTCGCGCCGAACTTAGATCTCGCGCCTACATTATGCCCCATAGAAAAAAAAAATTGAGGTTACTTTCTTATAACTTTTATGCTATATATGAATTGTTTAATTTATGTTTTTATCGTTTAAGTAAAGGATATAACGGATATTATACGTTAGTTTCAGCGTTCAGTGTGTAGCCGTTTTTGAGAGTGACCCCGGGACAAAATAGGTCTAAAAGCAGTGACTTTGGTGGCTTACCAAATCGTTATAATTTACCAACATAGAATTTTTTTTAAACCGATTTCGTGCTATACTTGTCAAGCCCTTTTTAATGATACCCCACAAGGGTAGATAAAAAAATAAAAATTATTTTGCTCCCTACTTACAACTACTTACAAGTATGGGAGCCCCCGTAATATTTTCAGTAATATGATTTTAAATGTCATTTCTGGCTGTGGGCCGTAGTTTGAGATATTCTATAAAAATTTGAAGTCATTCGCTTATATGGTTTAGACGCTAGATGCTTCTAACAGACGGACGGACGGACAAAGTGCTGAACGACCCAAGCCAACTTTGAGATCTCGCTTCGTTCGATCAATTATAAAGGTGAAAGTTTGTATGTGTGTTTGTACACTATAAAGATTAGTGATCCTGCTCAGACTGCTAAGTTCAGTCCTTTTACCCGATGTGATTCGCTCGTAATTACGACTAATTAACTAGGTACTTGTAATTAATGACTACCTTGAGTTAATGAACGTACCAGATTGCGACACGATTTGTGCTAGGTATTTTATCTGTGTCATACAAGGATTACAAAGATAATGAAGATAGATAATAAAATAGATTTTTTTATGACATCAGCAGTTTTTCCTAGGTTCTATACAATTGTTATCTTTGCTAGCAAGGTGTTTGGACTCTTTGAACTGATTAGAAAATGTAGCATAGAAAAATGATAATTGGCCTCAAAATCAAAATCGATTAATCACATGAGCCCCAATGAGGCACTCATGAAAGTTAATGATTCTACTGCCAGATTCGCAAAATTACAGCCATCTCGAGAAGAACCTGGCAAGAAAGTCGGTGGCGCATTTTTTCATTTATATTTTTTTTAATCGTTCCTTAACACTAATACATAATTATATCAACCTAGGTATATCTATCTATACTAATATTATAAAGAGTTTGTTTGTATGTAAAAGGTAATCTCTGAAACTACTAATCCGATTCTGAAAATTCTTTCACCAATAGATAGCTACACTATCACTGAGTGTCATAGGCTATGTTTTGTCGGGATAGAAGTTAGTTATCAGTTCGAAATAATAATATTCGTAAGACAAGTCGGAGAAAAATTTGCTAACTCTCCGCTTTATCGGCGTACGCTGACTAAACGGTAAGACATAGTTGAATACAATGTATGGCAAAAATGTTGGCCTTCATGAGTTTTACAAAAAAGTCCGCGACAGCATATATCTAACATGCATGTATAGCTCAGAAAAAATACTTTTCTTTGTTAAAAATCTGAAAAAAAAGCGGCCTCTGTTTAGTTGGCTTTTTGAGACATTCAGTATTAATCCTTATCAAAATAAACTATTTCATCGTCTTACGTAGTTCATGTAGATACATTTTGCTTTTTACTGCATATGATTTGGATAAATAGTCTATGAGAAATCGTGAAATTAGTTTCACGGGAGCCCGCCCGTGAACGGGACGGGTCAGAAATGTACAGAAACGTACTACGAATTCCTGCACTAAAAAATAGCGGCTTCTATTTCGTTGGCTTTTTTTAAGTATTTAATATTGATTCTTATCAAAAAAACCTATTTCATCGGCTTACTTAGTTCAGGTAGATGCAATTTGCTTTTTACTGCACATAATTTGAACCCATAGTCTAGGAGAAATCGTTAAGTTTATTTGAGGGTGAAAACGGTGGATCACAGAATGGAACAGTTACTGCGTAATCCGGCATACGTCTATGTTTTGAACCGACTAACATAAGAAGGGGGATATAAATTCGACTGTTTTTTTTTTGTTTAGTCTTATCTTTGAAGTTTGAACTGCCCGCTAGCGTAGTTAGGTGGGCGTTTGCCTTTAAAGCACCGGGTTTGATGTCCGGTGGGAACACAGGTGTTTTCCCACGGGAATTTGTGTTTCTGGTTTTGAGTATGTTGTGAATGTTGTGTGAATCTTGGAAGTTTACAGCCCCTTGATACAAGTCATTGAACTTAGTGTGGGGTTGTGAATGTGAAAGCGTTTATGGGTATGTTTTTTAATATTTACTACCCGGCCGACGCCGGGCGGGTCGTTCCTGAACTTTGAATTGCTCGCTGGCGTAGATGGGTGCGCGTTCGCCTTCAAAGCAGCGGGTTCGATTACCGGTGATAATTTACCTAGAAAATTTATCTCCACGATAAATTTGTGTTCCTGGTTTTGAGCATGTTGTGAATACTTTGTGAATCTGAGATGTTTACGGCCCCCCGATACAAGTAATTGAACTTAGTGTTGGGCTGTGAATGTGGAAGTGTGTTTATTTGTATTTTTTTTTTTTAACCGGGCGACGCCGGGCGGGTCATCTTTTGAACTATCTACTCGCGTAAATGGGTGCGCGTTTGCCTTCAAAGCAGCGGGATCGATTCGCGGTGGTAACAGAAGTTTTCTCCCTACGGGAAATTTGTGTTCCTGGTTTTTAATATGTTGTGAATCTTGGATGTTTACGGCTCCACGCTACAAGTCACTGAACTTAGTGTGGGGCTGTGAATGTGGAAGTGTTTATGTGTAGATTTTTTAACCGGGCGACGCAGGGTGGGGAATCTTTGAACTTTGAACTACGCACTTTCGAATCTCGGTGGGAACACAATAACAAAAGTTTTTTCCCCACGGGCAGTTTATGTTTCTGGTTCTGGGTACGACGTGAATGTTGTGTGTGTGGTGTTAATTGTTTACGGCCCCACGACACAACTTATAGTACTTTTACAGTGGGGCTGTGAGTGAGAAAGCGTTTATATGTAAGCTTTTGTTTACCCGGGCAACGCCGGGCGGGTCAGCTAGTATTAAACATAAACATAAACGCTTTCACACTCACAGCCCGATTCCCGGGTTCCCGGGGAACAGGGTTCGATTCCCGGCGTGAACACGAGTTATCTCCCCAAGGAAAATTTGTGTTTCTGGTTCTGGTTGTGCTTGTGTGTGTGATGTGAATGTTTCCCGGCACTCACGACACATTCATCGAACTTAGTGTGGAGCTGTGAATGTGAAAACGTTTTTGCTATAGGGCAGTTCAGCTATGTGCAATTATGTGCCTTATTATTTATTTAACAATTTATTGCACAATAATAGTGTACAAAAGGAGGACCTAATGCTAAAAGCATGCTCTACCTGTCATCCAGCGGTGGAAATGAAATGACGTCAGGCGTGCATCAATCAGGGATAAAGAAAATATAAGTGTCAAATTTTACTTTCTCTCATTTATTCTGCACCTTGCATCTTCATGCAAATTCACAATGAAACGAAACAAACAATACATTAAAAGCCATTCAAATAATTAAAAACATCTATATTCATTCACAATGCGTGATTATACCTATAGTGGTATCGCTAGAAAATAAACCAATGGCTGCCTCAGTGCCTCACAGCTATATGACAACACCTTTATTGTACAGTCAGCAACAAAAGGAGATGACCAAATTCATGGCCATAGTCAAGGTACCGAGGCAATGTACGGTTCATGTAGGACAAAGGAACTTGTACAAAATAAATATTTACAATATGTGCATATCTATAAATTTTAAAAGTAACATAATATAAAACGCTTTAACACTCACAGCCCCACACTAAGTTTGTTGACTGGGGAGAAAACTTGTGTTCCCGCCGGGAATCGAACCCGATACCTTTGTTATGCTTAGTAGCAATGAAATCAAAATATAAGACGGAAACGAATTAAAAATATCTTTGCCTAGCTGGCTTCTTAGCCATTGTTACAATAGTTTTAAAGAGTTTTTTGAGAGATTTTTTGTATGGAATAAATAACATACATAGAAATCACCGTTTGCACATCTGCTTGCAAACAATATATTGTGTCACTACTTACATAAAGATGTTATTTACATGTATTCTGGCAAATTAACGATTTAATTTGATGTGATTTAATTTCACAGGACAACTTTAAGTAATTTAAAAGCTTAAAACCTTCAGCGCACCTTCGCCGCCTTCACCGCTTTATCTTCGGAACTAATCGGAACCCTTAATCAGATTAAATTAATTATACTTGGGTTTGAAATGTTATTAAGTACATATTAAAATGATGTTAAACTGTTAACAAGTTATTAAATTAAGCAAAATAAGTGCCGGTGACGTGGCCTTGACTCCTGCGCCTTCATGCACGGCACGGTCGGCGCGTGGCATTGGCTATCTGTCAGCAAATGTAAATGTCAAATTTTGACACTAAAATTGCCACGCTCACAGTTGGCCAAAAGAGCCATGGCCGCACTTTTTTTTATTTATTTGCTTTTTATAATTTTTTTCTAACCATAGTTGTATGCTGAGTCATGACCCATATTCATGACATTCACAACATCACACTTGTTAATGTATGTTCTGTTATTTATATTTTTGTTTATTTATTTTGATGTTTGTTTTGTAGTACCTATGATATTTTTTGTGTCATAAATAAATGTATTTCTTTCTTTCTTTAATTAAATACGCATTATTGAGGATAGCTCAAAAACTACTCATCAAATTTAAATAGGACCACATGGGAAGCACCAGCTTACAAATAAAAAATCATCAAAATCGGTTCACCTGGTAAGAAATATGAGGTAACAAACAAAATTTGCAGTCAAATTGAGAACCTACACCTTTTTTAAAGAAGGTTAAAATTAAAAATTAGCAATCTTCAGCTTCTGTTGCTGACTGTACCTTCAACGTAAAGGTCATGTGAGCCATACTAACCTACCATATAAAAACGATATAAACGCGCCGCACGTTGTTTACCAAGTCCCATTCCAAGGTTAAACATTCTTAGTACACGTGGTACATAAACTCAGTGAATATAATTAAAAAATAAAGACCTGTATGACTGTAATGGATCAAACTTTTTAACCTCCGGCTCCCACCACAGAATAGGGTGTATCTTTAAAATTGACTTATATAAAACCGGCCAAGTGCGAGTCGGACTCGCGCACGAAGGGTTCCGTACCATTATCTATAAAAAATCAAGTTTGTTGTATGAGCCCCTTTATATATTTAATTTATTTTATTTTTAGTATTTGTTGTTATAGCGGCAATAGAAATACATCATCTGTGAAAATTTCAACTGTATAGCTATCACCGTTCTTGAGATACAGCCTGGTGACAGACGGACGGACGGACGGAGAGCGAAGTCTCAGTAATAGAGTCCTGTTTTTACTCTTTGTGTACGGAACCCTAAAAAAGGACCTGTATGACTGTAATGTATCAAACCTTTTTTTAACCCCCGGCTCCCACCACAAAAAACAAACAAACAAACGCATTCACACTTTACAGCCCCACACTAAGTTCAAATACTTGTATCGTGGGTGCCGGAAACATTCACATCACACATACATTACACCCAGAAGCAGAAGCACAAATATCCCTTGGGAAGGAATTTGTGCTCCTGCCGGGAATCAAATTTAGGACCCACGATGCAGAGGGCGGACACCTGTCCACTGCGCCAACAGGCTCGTCAAAAAAGGGTATATCTTTAAAATTGACTTAAAAAAGGAGGTTTTCAATTCGATTGGTATTTTATATCCTTGAAAATTTTATCAAGATCTGACCATTAGTTTTTGAGTTATCTTTAATAGTCAATTAAAAATTTACTAAAGACAAGATCCTGTTAGGTATTCCTAGCAAACATGCGTCACAGTGTGGTCACCATAGTACTAATGACGATGATATGATCAGAGATAAATACATACAAGTATATTATATTAGCTTCTTAACGAAGTTCCGTAAAACATAAACGCTTTTACACTCACAGCCTCACACTAATTCGATGACTTGTATCATAAACACAAAACACTAGAAACACAAATTTCCCTAGGGGAGAAAACTTGTGTCATAACCAGAAACACGATTTCCCTAGGGGAGAAAAGTTGTGTTTCCACCGGGAAAGGAACTCTATACCCGCTGATTGAACTCGCGGCCATAGTACTTCCCATTATCCCATCTCAAGCGACAATTTAAGTTGAAACTCATCTCGGCCGACCGGAACTCGACCACGCGGTTGAGTCGCCACCTTTTATTTCTATTTAAGTTTTGGTAGTTAACTCGACCACTAAAGGATTTTCTTTTTAAATTTATTACTTTAGTTCTGTGTAGCATGGCTATAAAAACAAAATTAATAAAAATACTTGAATGAAATAAACATAATAATAATTTGGAATATCGTCACGTACGCCCGTCTTATCTCTCGGAATGTTAATGTGAGTTACGTATTTACACGTGAGTACTACACGAGATATACTCGTACCTACGTCCGCCTCTCCTACAAAGTACAACAAACAAGGCTGAGGGCTGAGTCACCCACGTCCGTAGGAGGATACCCCTTAAGTCTGACTCCCTACACGTGGTCCCCGGGTGGTGCTAATCAGGTGACATTTGAGAGGTGGTAGAGCATTTTGTGAGTTGCTCGCCTGGCTTGCTACCAAAGTAGCTTACCACCATCAAGTTGAAAGTCTGCCGCCAAGCCAAATACGGTGTTCCGGCAGTTATCCTTGAGAGCCTGCGTATTCCAGGTCTAGTGTGTTTACCAGCTTCGATCACATCGTCACTTACCATCAGGTGAGATAGTGGTCAAACACTAGCCTGTCACAAATAAAAAAAAAAACAACAAACAAACTGAAAACTAGTGGCTCTGTGAGGCGTGTTTTTAGAAATGCCTGAAATATGAAGCCCATATCTCAGTGAGGCCCATTGCAAAACAAAAGGCGGAACAAAAACACACCATATCTCCGCTATTTTTAAAAAATTTCAAAAATCGAATCGACAAAAATAAACTACATAATTATCGAACCTGCTCACAAAATTTCAAAAGAATCGGTCGAGAAATGCAACCTGTAGAGGAGAACAACTGGAAATCCGGACATACGAAAGCAATTAACAAAAAAGCTTGCCGATATATGCCCAAGAAAAAAGAGTGTTTCTGGTTCTGGTTGTGATTGTGTGTGTGATGTGGTTTCCGGCACCCACGACACCTGTCATCGAACTTAGTGTGGGGCTGTGAGCGTAAAAGCATTTAAGTTTAAATTTTAAAGAAATATGAAGAATAAAAAATTTTATGCGTTCGCTCGTTTAGAAAAATATTTAACTTGAAACGACAATAAAAATTCAGTTTAGGAGATCAGGCACTTTTTTTTTAGTTTTGGCTCCGTTGGCAACCTTGCCGAAACGTGGAGGTTAGTCAAAATAATGTTATTTAAAAATAAAAGCGCGAGAAGATGCGGTCCTACTCATAAAAACATGATTGCAGTTCGCGAAATTAAAAAAAAACTATACTTAAGTACTTATATTGTAAGGAATCCTTGGTAGATTAATTATTGTTGTTTTTTTTATTTTCATAATCCAACAGCGTTTACAATATATACATACATATATATATTTAATAAAGATAATAAAAATATTCTAATAGTATAGCTAAGATAGGGTTACATATGTTATACTAGCCGTGCCTCGCGGCTTCATCCGCTATTATCAAGTTAAAAAGTAGCCTATGTGTTAATCCTAGGTATAATCTATGTACATTCCAAATTTCATCCAAATCAGTTCAGCCGTTAAAGCGTGAAGAGGGAACAAACATACTAACACACAAACTTTCGGATTTATAATATTAGTAGGATTATGAACATTGTGTGTCTGATCTTAAAGAAACAATCCCTATTGTTTAGAAAAATGACAGTTATAAGGGTGCGTTTATCTACATATATGTGTGTTTGTGTGTGTGTGTGTGTGTGTGTGTATATATATTTGTGTGTGAATTATAAACTAGGTTTTTATATAAATTAGGTTAATATAATTATGTATTAGTATTTAAGAACGATTTAAAAAAAGAATAAAAAAATACTCCGCCGTGTTTCTTGCCAGGTTCTTCTCGAGATGGCTGTAATTTTGCGAATCCGGCATTAGTCATTAACTTTCATGAGTGCCTGTTTGGTGCCCATGTGAATAAACGATTTTGATTTTATTTTGAAACGTGGAGGTAAAAAAATTAGGAGTCTATCTCTTATCTTTGTGTATTTATTTATCGATTTACAATTTTGCTTCGTCTTAAATATCATATCAAATAACATACCTTAGTAATAACATTACAATTGTATCGAATCAATTAAATATCAGTGAGTTTAAAACACATTTTTTTTTATTCAGTTTTAACTGGTTTCTTGATTCGTCCATTACGTGAAGTTATGACGTCATCAGTGTTGAAATTAAAACTGATTTCATCGTTGTTTTTGAACTTGGCAAAAACATTTCCGTGTGTTTCAGCTTGCTACTGTTTTTTTTATTTCCCTAGTCCCAATCACAGACAAGTTTAATTATTGTAACTTTTAAACATTCGCAATTTAGTTTAGATAATAGCTCGGAACTTTAAAACTCTTCGAGGTAATATCTCGGGACTTAATCACGCTAAAAACTATTTTTATTTACCTCGACGTTTCGGCCAAGTTGCATTGACTATGGTCTCGAGAAGACTGAGTTTGATTATGATACGATTTTTTTTTTAAGCTTCGATACAAAAACAAATTGCATAGGAAGAATGTAATAAAAAACCGGCCAAGTGCGAGTCGGACTCGCGCACCGAGGGTTCCGTACTAAGTTATAGTATTTTTATTGCCAAATGAAATGATTATATGATGTTACTAAAAATGTATGCTTTTCGCAATTTTTCCTTTATCTGTGCTATAAGACGTTGCTTCGTACCATATTTCAAGATTCCGAGTTCAAGGGAAGTACCCTATAGGTTTCGATTCCCTTGCGAGTGTCGAAAATTTGCAGCATAAACGGCTGTATCTTTTGATTGCGTTGGCTTATAAGTTTGTTTTTTTTCACAGCTCCAAGGGACAGTATACCTAAGTATTTGATATGAATTTCAGCTTGATACTTCCACGCGTTCCTGAAATAAAGGGTCTTGACGGACAGGCAGACGGACAACAAAGTGATCCTATAAGGGTTTCGTTTTTTCTTTTTGAGTTACGGAACCCTAAAAACAGTGAAACAAACATCGTTAAACAAACAAAATATGAAAATTGATAAAAACAAACGAGCATCACATAAACTAAGTGAAATCCGAAATGAGTACCTAATTAACAATGCCAAAAACAAATCCCCTATTTTAACAATTTATTCTTCGATTCGAGCTAACAACCGAGTTTCCACTGATTCCATTTACTTTTAAAATTGGCTGGCGAATTCGATTGTTGAGCAAACTAACCTCAATTGAGTAACGATTCAAGTTTCGAATGAATAAAGATTTCAGAGTTTTGCCGCGAAAGTGAAAAATAGACGTCACTTTTATTCTTTCATTTTTTTAGTATTATTCTCCAAAACTAGTGATTCTTCCAGTGTAATGTGTAACAAATTGTGGATGTAGTTTTGTCGCGAAAGTGAAACAATGGCGTTGTTGATTTTGTATAATTTTCCAAAACCTGTGATTCTTCGAGTGTTAATGTGTAATAATGGTAGATTATTGACCGTTAATATTAGAAAACGTGCATAAGTGTAGGCAAATGGGACCAATTGAAAGGCAACATAAATCAAACAAAAAAAATTCAATATCGGTTCACGTGGAACTAAGTTATGAGCTCAGAATACAGAAAGGTTATGAGGTAACACACATAAAAAATATACAGTTGACTTGAATACCTCCTTTTTTGTGAAGTCTGTAAAAAGTACTTGACACTGGCTAAATTCACTATAGTTTAAGAAGCCAAAAAAATTACGACCTGCCGTATATTCGAATTACGTTGAATGTTTACGTGCAACGGATGCCAAACAATACAGGATGTCTATGTATAAATATAATACCCATTGATGTGCCTGTGTGAGCGGGACGAAATATCACGATTCACACCACACTATGACTCTTTAAAAATAATTAAACGCAAGCAAAGCTTAAAAAAGCCGACTTCACGCTTTATCTTCGGAACCTTGATCAGATTTCATGTATAAACACGCATTATTGACTTTAAATAAAAAAAACTAGATATCAGACTTTGATCAAATTTCAATAGGACCACATGAAAAGCGCCAGCTTTCAAATAAAAAAAGAATTATCAAAATTGGTTCACAACGAAAGAAGTTATGAGGTAACTTTTGAAGTCGGGTAAACGAGAACATCGTCGAAGTACGCATTATTCGTCACAAAATAGGCATTATTGACGATATTTCAAGAACTACTGATCAGATCTTGATCAAATTTAAATGGGACCAATTAGAAAGCAACATCTTACAAACTAAAAATTTTTTTTTCGAAATCGGCTCACGTGGAGAGAAGTAATGAGGTAACAACATAAAAAAAAAAAATACAGTCGACTTGAGTACCTCCTCCTTTTTTGGGAAGTCGGTAAATTATGTTACCTGTATACTACAGGTGATCTTGAACTATATATCGTTAATTGAAGTATAGAAGCTTCGTTAGTAGTAGAAAAAAAAATCTACAAAAAATTCATCCACAAAATTAAAAAAAATTATACCTTTTCCGATTGTTTCGTATATTAACGATAGTAGAAGAAGTGTTTTTCACCGACTTCCCAAAAAGGAGGAGGTACTCAAGCCGACTGTATATTTTTCTTTTTTATGCGTTTTACCTCCTAACTTCTCTCCACGTGAGCCGAATTTAATTTTTTTTTTTAGTTTTAAAGATGTTGCTTTCTAATTAGTCTCATTTAAATTTGATCAAGATCTGATCATTAGTTCTTGAAATATCGTCAATAATGCCTATTTTGTGGACTACTTTGACGATGTTCTCGTTTAACTGACTTTAAAAGTTACCTAATAACTTCTTTCGTTGTGAGCCGATTTTGATGATAATTTTTTGATTTGAAAGCTGGCGCTTTTCATGTGGTCCCATTGAAAATTGATCAAGATCTGATCTCTAGTTTTTGAGTTATAGTCAATAATGCGTTTTTAATACATTAAAACTGATCAAGGTTTCGAAGATAAAGCGGTGAAGTCGGTTTTTTTAAACTTTGCTTGTGTTTAATTATTTTCGTTTGTCTAAAAAAAAAAGACGTGTGGCACTCGGGGACTGCCGCGGTAAAGCTATTGCATAGCATTTTTTATCAACTTATGCAATTATAATTATTTATTTATTTTATTTATGCAGTATTTTTTTCCTGCCACCTAGAGGCGAGTTGCTGAACTAAAGAGACAAGCGAGATATTTCAAAAAAGTCATTAAAAGTTCTGCTATTCATCGATAGATGGCAAAACTAAAAAGTATCACCGCTGTGCCGGTCGGAGTGGGGGTGTTAGGTTATTTTCGTTACGGAATTTCTGGATTCGGTCTCCACGCTCAAGGCCCGCGATAGAAGCTATGCAATAGCTTAAAAAATGAATTGATATTTACGTATGCCTATACATTTACTACTAACGCCGAAAACGGCTGAGATGTTCGTAGTAGTAAACGAAACATTTATTAGAAGCGATCGAGAATATCGACAAGAGTACCTAACACAATAATTAATAATTATTATGCACGCTTTTGCCGCGAATAAATGGCGTTGTTGATTTTTGATTATTTTCTGAAACTTGTGATTTGCGTAGTAATGTTGGATTATTAACTGTTAATACTTATTGAAGGTGCATAAGTGTAGGCAAATCAAACAAAGTTGAAAAACATGATTTTCGCCTTCGCTCCAAAATCCAATAGAAGTTCTATTAAAGTTTCCACCACTTTACCAGGGCATGACTTGACTATGACTGGACCTTGACTCTTAATTGTCTTTGACTGTGACTTGTGACTAGGACTTTTATTATGAAATACACAAGAAATATTTTATTTCTTAACACTGGCTAAATGCAAAAGATTGCGATGCCAAAATAAAAAGAAAAGACGTGTGGCACTCGGGGACTGCCGCGGTAAAGCTATTGCATAGCATTTTTTATCAACTTATGCAATTATAATTATTTATTTATTTTATTTATGCAGTATTTTTTTCCTGCCACCTATAGGCCAGTTGCTGAACTAAAGAGACAAGCGTGATATTTCAAAAAAGTCATTAAAAGTTCAGCTATTCATCGATAGATGGCAAAACTAAAAAGTATCACCGCTGTGCCGGTCGGAGTATCGGGGAGTGTTAGGTTATTTTCGTTACGGAATTTCTGGATTCGGTCTCCACGCTCAAGGCCCGCGATAGAAGCTATGCAATAGCTTAAAAATTACGAATTTTATAAAAAAAAAATCAGTGAAATTGCTAACCAAATAAAATGTAAGTTGTTAAACGATTTCCAGAAACCAGGAGTTTCTTTTAATCGTTTAAAAACTTAAATTTTTCACGACTTAAAAGACCTTGGACCCCATATTAATAAATAACTATTTATCTACTCATTTATCGTAAATCTATCACATTATTAGCTATAATGAGGACTCAGTTAAGTATTTGTATAAATTTATTTTAATTTATTCATAATGCCAACGAAATAACTGGAATCAGTTGAAACCGGTTTCTTACTGCTGTGAGCTTGGTTGAATATAGATTCTAGAAGTACATGTAACCTATGCAGAGATCGTCTTTATTAAATTGAAAGCCGATAATCAAAATCGTTTATTCAAATGGACCCCAAAGAGGCACTCA
This sequence comes from Lomographa bimaculata, assembly GCA_948107665.1. NCBI lineage: Eukaryota > Metazoa > Arthropoda > Insecta > Lepidoptera > Geometridae > Lomographa > Lomographa bimaculata. The sequence goes on along the minus strand of OX403610.1, from coordinate 6,960,337 downwards.
TGAAAGTTAATGACTCTACTGCCAGATTCGCAAAATAACAGCCATCTCGAGAAGAACCTGGAAAACTCGGCGGCGCATTTTTTTCTAAATCATTCATCATCAAGTATATTAACGATCTAACTATATTATGAAGTCGCTAGAAAGCGCCTGTGCAGTTTGCCTAAAATATTGACTATATATAATACTAGCTAAAATTTTAAATAAAATTAAAATGTAAAATATAGTTAAAAATATACTTTAGGCATAATCTAATTTAAAACATAATTATCGGAGAAGCCACTGGCTCCAGAAACACAGTTTTTAACTAGTTCAGGAGCCTATGGATTCAACATTAACGATGTACTTACTAATGTCAATAAAGTTATTTGTAATTGTAATGCCATGTAAATCATTACCTCTTTCACGTTTATGATTGGATAGTACTTTAATACCATACTAATAACTATATAGATGATGTCGAAACGATAAAAAAAAATGTGACGTTCCTAAAAAGTATCTTATGTCCGTTTCCTGGTTCTAAGCTACTTCTCCACCAATTTTCAGCCAAATCGGTTCGGCCGTTCTTGAGTTATATATAGTGTAATTAACACGACTTTCTTTTATAGATATAGATATTATATACTATACATAAGACTAAGATTATATATAATATTGATAACTGGGTCTAGTCCCAGTTTTATAGGAGCGAGTTTACCCCCATCTTACCCAATATAATATACTTAGGAAGGTACTTTTAATCCAATAAAAAAATATTTATTTGCGTAAAAATGGGTAATAACATTAAAATGAGGTGTCAAGTTGCTAACGCTCTACAAAACGTTACCGTAACGTTACGTTAACTGTAAAACGTTCCCATGACATATCCTACTAATATTATAAAGCCGAAAGTTTTTGTGTAAGTCTGTAAGTGTGTAAGTGTATACATGTATGTCCCATCTTCACGCTATAACGGCTGAACGGATTTAGATGAAAATTTGGAATGTACATAGCTTATACCTAGTATTAACACGTAGGCTACATTTTAACTTGATAATAGCGGGCGAAGCCGCGGGGCACGGCTGGTATATAATATTATAATGATATGACTTTCTATAATACTATAATCATAATTACATACTAAGTAATTACTTAATGTTATATTATTTTGAGCGATTAACATAAATGTATTATTTTGATATAGAATGTCCCAATAATGTAAGTTCCAACACATTGTTATTTTCTACCGACTTCACAAAAAAGGAAGAGGTACTCAAGTCGACTGTATTGTTTTTTTTATGTGTTACCGCATAACTTCTTTCCACGTGAACCGATTTTGATGTTTTTTTGTTCGAAAGATGTTGCTTTACATTTGGTCCCATTTAAATTAGATCAAGATCTAATCGGTAGTTCTTGAAATATCGTCTATAATCTATTCAATCATCTAATCCGATCAAAGTTACGAAGATAAAGCGTAAATTCGGTTTTTTTAAACCTTTGCTTGCGTTTAATTATATTAAACACTATAAAGTATTTATAGGTATCAAATCCTTTTTAATCTAACCGTACATGCGGCCAAGTTGTCCACCATGTGAAATTAAATATGGACAACTCGACCATTTGGGCGAAATGCCTTCCTCTAAATGTTGAGCCATACATTCAGTTCCAGTTTGGTAGAGATTTACACCCAAGTTTGTCGTCATCATTGTATGTCGTGCTCCTACTGATAATGAACTATTTGTGTGTATTGCATTCGTACGCTTTACAATTTGAGCGTAAATAAACATATCGGCGCGGTTCAGTTTTAGATAAGAAAATCTCTACCTAGTTTTCTACAGCTAAATACCTAAATAGTTTGCCGTTAGCTTTAGATAACGAGCTACAGTGTGTGCTTAGATTATTCATCACAAGTTTTGTTAAGCTAATTGAGTGAATGTGACTTACAAAGTGACTTTCAATGACTTTTAGTATCATCTCATTACATTTTCAAAGCAGTCTTTTCTTTACCACTGAGGTGGCAAGCCGAGATTCTCATGCTAAACTAAGCTAGAGTCTGTCTAACATTTTCTTTTTTTTTCTCGACTGGCAAGTATTTGACCACTATTTCACTTGATGGAAAGTGACGATGTGGTCGGAGATAAGCAGGAGCATGCCTGCCTATAAGATACCGGTACATAATTATAAATGTAACTGCCGGTTGGCTTATTTGGGTGCGCGTTTGCTTTCTAAGCAGCGGGTATCTGATTCGATTTCCGGTGGAAAAACAAGTTTTCTTAGTTTGGGGCTGAGAGTGTGGAAGCGTTTATATTTGTGCGTTGCTTATGCTGTGGTATATTTAGACATTTTCGTATATAAGTACGTACGGTAAGCATCTCAAGGTTACTTATTAAGTGTCACTTGATCAGCATTAAAATTAATATAAGAACGTACACCTTAACAGATCCTTTTTACGTTGTGTTGATGATTTTTTAAATAATCTTTCCGTATGTTTTGAGGATGTTATGCGATTAATAGACACATCTATATGCAATGCGGCACGGTAATTTTGTTTTAGTAGATTTCTAATGTATTTATAATTGAATTTTTGTACATTTTTAACATTATTATAATGAAAATTAAAAATGACCACTTATCCAAGAGTGGATGAGATAGGTCATGGAAAGGGAGATTTGTCGATAGAAAAAGCTGAAAAATGTCTACATTATATTATTACATCGGTAGTTCGCTCCCGGACACATGTTTAAATAGCAGATACCTACTTACTACAGGTAGTAGTTATAGAACTTTAAATAGGTTTTTTTTTTAATTATTTCATGACCATGGATGCATAGTCCTTCGAAATATTAAACAAATATTAACAATTTCTATTCTTCATAATAAAAGTCTTAGTCACAAGTCACAGTCAAAGTCAAGTAGTCAGTCATAGTCAAGTCATGCCCTAGTAGAGTGGTAGAAACTTTACTAGAACTTCTATTGGAGTTTTGGAGCGAAGGCGAAAATCACGTTTATCAACTTTGTATGACTTGTCTACATTTATGAACATTTACTAAGTATTAACGGTTAATAATCCACCATTATTACACATTAACACTCGAAGAATCACAGGTTTTGGAAAATTGTACAAAATCAACAACGCCATTTTTTCACGTTCGCAGCAAAACTCCCTTTAAATAGGTAATTTGTATCTATTGCCAGAAATATACCTATTTTGTCTAAATCAGACCTAGATTTACATTCGCGGGCGAGTTGATCTAAACATTATTACTTTATTCGCCCGTTCGGGCGAGATGACCCCAACTCATATTTTCTGTCAAGTCTGGTACACGTAGCAAAAACAAAACACGACACGGGTCAACGATTCTAAATTCAAGTTCGTCAAGTTACGTTTCTTACTACCTACATCCACCTCCGCTAAGCTAAGCGAGTCATCATTTCTCATCTTGCGCCCGCGAGCGTAACAAAAAACGACAAACAAGATAACAACCTCCCCCTCTCTTACCTTTGCGTGATTTCCAATACAGCCTCCTCAGGTAATAAGCAGCTGCGACCAGCAAAAGTGCAGCAATGAAAGCACCTATCGCCGCACCGGCGACGCTCCCAGCACCATAACAATCAGCCTCCTGGCCAAATACACACGGCACCAAAACCGTTACCAAAAACAACAAAATAACACACATTTTTCTATATAACATCAATATTCACATCACTATTTTATGGCACATAAATCGTTTCTCCGAAGTCACCGGTCACATTCCTAAAATTTGAATGTTATCGAATTCGGAATGCGAGATTAACTTTTTTTTAAAAAAAGCGCGAAATAGCAAAGGCGTCCGCCGCGTCAGCCAGCGCGGTCGACTGTGGCGCGTAGTATCGCCCGGTTTGGTTGTGAAAAGGCTTTGATTGTGGGACAGAGAGCGTGTGTGGAAAACGTGTTTGGACAACTGAATAGTGTGCGTCGCGGTGGCGGTCCCAGAAATAAGTATTTAAATTGTAATTTTGTAATTGAATTTTATGAAAAAAATAAAAATCTATTTGCTCAAATGTTACCTGTACTTATAACTATGAAATTGTTTTCTATGTTTTGGACTACGAAAGTTTAAATTATAAAAAAACAAAAATCTTGTTATGTATGTAGTTATGTATTCCCCTCGCCCTTGTGTATTAGACTAGAGAGGGCTTACTCAAGCACACCCGATGTATTTCTCAGAAGAGCTGAGTAAGAACTCCAGTAATGTTAAGCTAGCATTTAAGTCTTCGTGTGAAGAACTAGCGATAAGCGATTCATTAATATTAAAGCCTCCAAATCGGCCACACGTAGTTTTAATTTAGAATTAATAAGTTTTTAAAAGTAAAGTAGAAGCTTCCAAAGTTAGACTATGTATCATAAAGCATTAGAATAATAAACACTTTGTTTTGGTTTTTTTTTTAATTATTAATACCAATTTGAATTCAATATTCATAGTTAAGACAGGACAACGTGTGTCGGGTCGGCCACTGCTATTATAATTAAATATTGTCATTTTGCTATGTATACAATAATTATTATTATTATTATTATAACCCAATCGAAAATTGTAATTTGCCACTGACATAGCACGTTATAAATAAGTTTTATAATAAAAAAGGCTTTAAATTGTGGATAAACAATTTAAGCAAGTCAGTACTTTTTGAAGACTTCTATTTAGTTTAATTAAAGCTTTCTTATTTTTCCGTAGTTTGCGTACAAAATAAGACGCTAGATCATGTCGGCGAAAAAAAATCGGTCTTAAGGTATACACATGTATGTATAATTCTCCTTTAAAAATCAAACAAATAATATTAATCCACCAAAAGCTGGTGTGGTTATGTGTACAAGTGTGATGATGATGATGATAAGAATTAATCATCATCATGAATTATATTAATTATAATAATTATCATCTTCGGTCGCATCTTCACTTTCCAGCAGGTAAGATAGTGGTCAAATGATTGCCTATATATCATAAAAAAAAAGAATTCTCTATGATATTTTATGTTAAGTTATATTTAAAAAGGTACCGCCATCGTGACACACACAGTACACCTGCGAGCGTATGCGCAGGTAACCAACATGGATACTCACACACACATAGTAATAGTATTTACAAGACGTAGTGGTATCATCATGGTATAAAACCACAGATAGTACTTTCAATTATTCTGTGCCACACAACAACCGAGATAATAGTATTATTCAAATCACAGTAGATCCTACTAATATTATATATCCGAAAGTTTGTGTGTAAGTGTGTAAGTGTGTAAGTATGTTTGTTCCCTCTTCACGCTTTAACGGCTGAACGGATTTGGATGAAATTTGGAATGTACATAGATTATACCTAGGATTAACACATAGGCTATTTTTTACCTTGATAATAGCGGGCGAAGCCGCGGGTCACGACTAGTTTGTACATATGCTGCAAAGATATCTATAGTATACTAGCCGTGCCCCGCGGCTTCGCCCGCTATTATCAAGATAAAAAGTAGCCTATGTGTTAATCCTAGGTATAATCTATGTACGTTCCAAATTTCATTCAAATCCGTTCAGCCGTTAAAGCGTGGAGAGGTAATAGAACAAGTGTACAAAGCAGAATTTTTGCATAGATATTTGTAGATGTAGATAAATTTTTTTATATACATGATAGGCAAGCATTTGACCGCTATCGCACCTGATGAAAAGTGACGATGCGGCCAAAGATGGAACATGCTTGCCTAGAAGGTACCTATTCACTCTAGATATATAATATAAAAAATAATAATAGAATATATTCTTTTCTATGTTTAATATCCTGTACCTAAAATATTTTTTTTCTTTCAATCTGCCAATAGGTACATGGATTTCGGGTCCGCGCTCATAAGTGACCACGGAACATAGGCGACAAATCAAAATATTAGCGACAATCCCGCCTTACTAAAAACTCCGTGATAGTGCGATCCTGTGTGTAAACCTGTACAATACAATGTTCTTGTCTTTTTTGTTTTCGTAAACATCATCATTTACTTCCTAAATATTTTAATTTACACGCAATGATGTCATTTGAAGGTATTATTGAACCTCTTGAAAATTCGAAATGGGTAGCAGTTGATCTTGTATTGTTTAAACATTTACGCTTTCACACTCACAGCCCCTCACTAACATCGATGACTTGTGTCGAGGGTGCCGGTAAAACATTCACATCACACACACAATCACACCCAGAACTAGAAAAACAAATTTTCATTGAGGAGAAAGCGTGTGCCTGCCGGCAATCGAACCCGGTACCCCTGCTTAGTAGGCGAACCCTCACCCTACGCTAAAGGGCAGTTCAAGAGTTTAGTTAAAAGTAATTGTACCTAGGTCCCATCTAGTTATTATACCTACCAGCTTTTGAACATAGATTCTTTGCATTATTTCTTACTAGCCGTGCACCACGGCTTTGCCCACTATTATCAAGTTAAAAAGTAGCCTATGTGTCAATCCTAGGTATAAGCTATGTGCATTCCAAATTTAATCCAAATCCGTTCAGCCGTTAAAGTGTGAAGAGGGAACAAACATATTTACACACTTACACACAAATTGTCGGATTTATAATATTAGTAGGATAACACTTTCTCTTGCTTGTTTCGAGGTGTAATCCCTATTCAACACTTGATAAATAGGCATCACCCCATTTTACGGTATGTGTCATATCAGACCCCCTATTGCCTACCTCCGTTAGGAGTGGTTTAAATTTAAATTAAGCTAAAATTATACATAGGTATTATTGCTTAAGAATTGTCGACGTTAAATTGAAACCGATTGCAACTGAGATAGGTAATAGGGGATTCGTGTCATTGGTAAACGGTGTTAAAATTGCAGCAGAGGTATCTAGAATATATTCGCCTACGCTCCAAAACTCTAATAGAAGTTCTTGTAAAGTTTCTATCACTTTACTAAGGCATAACTTGACTACGACTGGACCATGACTTTTTTTCTTGACTTTGACTGTGCATCGTGACTAGGACTTTTAACATGAAATACACTTGAAATATATTATTACTTGACTTTGGCTAAATGCACAAGATTGCGAAGCCAAAATTAATTTTAAAAAAGTCTATATTTCATAATTTTACATTCTCTGTGGTGTGGTCTGTGTTTACATTATCGTTGATGTTGTTATCATATATAAATAACATATAAATTTACAAAATACACTGTATTTTACAAAATACAGCACACATTAATATTTAGCGATATATCCAAATTATTTAAACAACGTCGAAAGTGCACTATTTATCTCTTAAAATGGAAAATGAATTGTTCGAGTTCAAGTATAATGTAATGAGCGAGGTCAAAATTAAAGTAATGACTGCAAAATGGACCATCCTGAACTTCAGAAAGCTTATGGAATTCCAGGAGAACGTTAAGTCCCTCGCAATTACAAAGGCTCACTACGCTGAAAATACCGACGCCGATTCAAAATTCGAATTATCGATCAAGATTATAGGCAAAGAACGTGATATAATAGAGATTTCGTACAAAGCTCCTGTGCCCCTCTATGTGAAATGCTCTCTCTTCTTTGTTGGTCCCAATGGCATCCGCAATTCCGCTATAGCAATTCGCCATGATCGGACCTCGGCAAATCAGTGGCATCTCTTAGCGGTGTTGTTAAAACTGGACCTTTACAACACAGTTCTAAACCAGGGCCGCCTTCCATTTGAATTTAATTTTTATATGAATAAAATGATACCCGTTGAAGGTGGCTATGAAAAAATCCCAAAGCCAAGTCTCGTCTTCAGTCTGGAAAATTTGCTGAAGGACCCCTCACTCTCTGACATAACTTTGAAATCGATTGAAGGCGAAAAATTGTCTGCTCACAAAGCTGTTTTGGCGGTTCGAAGTCCAGTTTTTAAGGCGCACTTTGAACACGGCACTAAAGAGGTTTTAACCAATGTTATTGAATGCCAGTTTGAGGCTGAGGTACTACAGGAAATATTGCATTTTATCTACACAGACACATCTCCAAAGGTAATCAATATGCCAGAGAAAATGCTTATTGCCGCTGATTATTATCAAATGGAGGGGTTAAAAGTTCTATGCGAGAGAGTATTGTATGATAATTTGACAGTTGAGAATGCAATTCAGACTCTTGAAATGGCAGATTTACACTCAGCTTTGAATTTGAAAAAGTTAACGTTGAAATTTATTACGTCTGGCCGTATTGAGGAGACTATAAAAACAGAAGGATGGGCCAACTTGCAGTCTGTAGCTCTCGTTAAGAGTATTTACGAATTCAAATATAATACATCTCAGTAGAACAATATTATATTTTAGTTAATGTTGTTTATATGCGATAGGCATGTGGTAGCACTTGTACCAGATTTATCAGGCACCAGAGACGACATCCAACATGGTTTATCAACTGTTGTCTATGTTTTGTCTAGTATCTGGGATGTAAGTGTGCATCATGTGTGCACTTGAATGTGCTCATAGGGTTTTATTTTTATTGTTCGTGTAAAATTACTAATTTATATTTTAATCATTTTGTAGTACACAGTGTGCAAGGTGTGCCTTATGTCCAATAGCATTCTCTACCAGCCGTCCTGGTCATAAAAAAAAGCAGTTGGGTGTTCTCCAAATACAAATTAACCAAATTTATGAGCTAAATTACACAAAATAATTTCAATTTGAAATAAAAAACATATAACATTTATCATATAATTTTTTTAAAGATACATAAATAGTGATAAATTTAGAAAGAAAAAATCATTGCTTGAGGCAGGATTTGTACCAGCGGCCATAGGGTGTCATGCTCTATTGCTCTAACCGCTGAGCCCCGCCTGAAGCAACGAAATTAACCTTTCCTTATTATTAACATCTTACGGAGACGTGAGAAAAAATATTTTTTCCTTTCTAAATTTATCACTATAGTTCTGCCTAGCATGGCAAATGCTAGATAAATAAAATCAATAGATAAATAAATGTATAGAAATTATATTTTACTATATAAAGTAGGTGAGATATTGGTCAAATGCTTGCCTATCAGAAAAAAAATATACATTCAAATTATATTATATTTACACATAGGATTCATAAATATTAGTTAATGAAATAAAAATACTATTGGATATACTGGGATAGATTATGAATTTGAAACAGATTACAATTGTCTGATGTAGTATTTAACTAGTTGTTTGAATATAACATATTTATTTTTAGCTAATGTAGTCTCAATCTGTAACATTTTGTTTTTTTTTTTTCATGCCTAACTACGGGCCAATTGCCTATATTTCCAAAAACTAAACTAAAATTATGTACAGCAAAGAACTAAGTTACCTACAAGACATCGAGCTTATAGGTAACTCAAGTGCTCAAGCCCACTACCAGTGGGTAGCGTTCCCATCATGTTGGCGGCATTGCCTCTCTGAATTGCAATGCTAATACGTTGAGCCAAATAAGTGCCAGCATTTTGATCACGCGTCGCTTCAACCAGGCGCTCTGATTGAATTTTGAAAATAGAATGAGCTCCCGGTCCAACAATCTGTAACATATTCCATAAATGCTGTTTTCGGCACCCACGACACCGTCATCAAACTTGGTGTGGAGATGTGAGTGAGAAAGTGTTTATATTTTAGATTTATCTTTAAGGGTGAATAATTATGAAATTTTACTTATTTACATGTAAATATCATAATATTTTTTTTACTGATTAAGTATTCAACAAAAATTAAGAGTATTGATTTGATTGATATCTCAACAAGCAAGAAAATCATGAGACAAGCGTATATACACATATATATATATATATATATATTCTAATAAATATCTCTAATATTGAGAATTTAACTGAAATTAGTTAGTGTGTGATACAATGTGTATTGTATTACTTTGATGATTAAAATGTTAAAAAATTTGGGCATAATTATGTTTACTCGTTGATCTCTATGTAGTTAATGTTTACTTGTGTGTGTTATTTATTATTCCTGTAGTGATTTAATGAATTTGCATGTAGAAGACATATATTGTTGTCTCTGTCCTAGATATAAATAATATCTTTTGGTTTATTGTTTTGTGTTAATAAAATGTTTGTATTATTATGAAGTTAAATAAAAATATATGTGCAGCTCGAACAGGCAAGTATTTTTTTTTATTACTAACCGTGCCCGCGGCTTCGCCCGCTATTATCAAGTTAAAAAGTAGCCTATGTGTTAATCCTAGGTATAATCTATGAACATTCCAAATTTCATCCATATCCGTTCAGCCGTTAAAGCGTGAACAGGGAACAAACATACTTACACACAAACTATCGGATTTATAATATTAGTAGGATTTATACAGAACTAGCCGTGCCCCGCGGCTTCGCCCGCTATTATCAAGTGTAAAAGTAGCCCATGTGTTAATCCTAGGTATAATCTATGTACATTCCAAATTTCATCCAAATCCGTTCCGCCGTTAAAGCGTGAAGGGAACAAACATACTTACACACAAACTATCGGATTTATAATATTAGTAGGATTTATACAGAATGCTGATATGTCTATATCACACAGTGTTGAAAGTCATAACAGTTCACTTTTCTAGCAAAGTTTATTAATTCACAAACAATTGTCAAGCTTGTTTTTAAATCTATTTATTCTGCCGTATAAGGAAAAAAGCAACGCATTGCAAGACTCAAATGGCGATGGGCCGGACACATGGTAAGGCGAGGTGATGTTAGGTGGAGTAGAGCCCTGACTGAGTGGATACCGAGAGAAAGCAAGCGAGCCATTGGCAAACCAGCTGCTCGTTGGGTCGACGATATAGTGATGATCGCAGGAAAGACCTGGATGCGATCAACGCAAAACAGAGGAGAATGGCACAAGGGTGAGGAGGCTTATACCCTGCAGTGGGTCGATACAGGCTGATGATGATGATAAGGAAAAAAGAAGTATCTGAATTTTTGTCAAAATTGAGTTATTTACATCATAGAAAAGAATAGACTCTACCCGAGATACACATTGTCGAAATCAGGAAAAAAACCGGCCTAGTGCGAGTCGGACTCGCGAACTGAGGGTTCCGTACAAACTAGGTATAAAAGTAAAAAAAAAATGCGGCTTAAATTGCTGTTTCTTTTGATTACTTTGACATAGAAGTTTGATTTTGTTACAGCTTCAAGGTATTATAACCCTGAGTATTAGATATGAATTTCAATTTAATACCTCACGCGGTTATGAAGACAGGGGTAGTAAGTTGAAATATTTTTAGTATATGATGTAACTAAAAATGTTTGCTTTTCACAATTTTTCCTTTATCTGTGCTATAAGACGGTTGCTTCGTACCAAATTACAAGATTCTGAATTCACGGGAAGTACCCTGTAGGTTTTGATTTCCTTGCGAGTGTCGAAATTTTGCAACATAAATGGATATATCTTTTGATTGCGTTGGCTTAGAAGTTTGATTTTTTTCACAGCTCCAAGGGACAGTAGACCTGAGTATTTGATATGAATTTCAGCTTGATACCTCCACGCGTTCCTGAGAAAAAGGGTCTTGACAGACAGACAGACGGACAACAAAGTGATCCTATAAGGGTTCCCTTTTTTCCTTTTAAGGTATGGAACCCTAAAAATAGACTAGTATTTTTTTATATTAAAATGTGGAATATTTTAAAATAAAAAAATACTAGCGTTGGACATGTATTTTTTTTTTGTTAACTATTCAATAGAAATTGACAAAGACAAAGAGCATAGAAAAGAATATACTCTACTCAAACTCAAATATTTGATTGATAAAGTCCAGGCTCGTAATTTTTAGGGTCAACGACACCTAAAAATTCAACAATCAAAATGTCAAATTCCCCCTTTCTTACCAATCTATACTAGTCTATATCTATACTTACTTACTCCGCTGGCTCAGCGACCCAAAGTGGGTCTTGGCCTCCGAGATAAGAGAACGCCATTGGTCTCGGTTCTGCGCAACTTCTTGCCAGTTGTGGGTTTGAAGCAGACGCAAGTCCGCCTCCAGTTCGTCGATCCAGCGATACCTTGGCCGACCCACTGGTCTGCGCCCATACGGCTTTCCCAAATACGCATTCTTGACGTTACGATCCGCACCCATTCTCTCTAGATGACCAAGCCAGCGCAGTCTATGGGCTTTTATCTCGCCTATGATGTTTGGTCTATATCTATACAAATTATATTATAAAGAGGTAAAGTTTGTTTGTTTGTATGTAAAAGGTAATCTCTAAAGCTACTAGGCAGAACCAGTCCTACTAGCACAGTGCTTTTATTCAAGGGTTATCACCCTGAGGCAGACTCGTAAGAAGTCCTTGCTTGTAAACAAAGTTTTGTTTTTTTATAAAACAACAAACTCATGCACTAACAGCCCACACTAATTTCAAAAACTTTTATCGTGGTTGTTGGAAACATACATATCACACCCAGAACCAGAAGCGCAAAATCTCTTGGGAAGGAAAATAATGCTTCTGCTGGGAATCAAACCCAGGACCCACCGCGCAGAGGGCAGAGACTTGTTCACTGCGCCAACTGGTTCACTGGTTTCATCTCTCTGGCCTTGACTGTGGTCTGCTAAAGCATTTTTTAATGTATTTATATGCATTACATGTAGATTTGTCTATACTTATACTTAATCTATACTAATATTATAGACAGGTAAAGTTTGTTTGTTTGTATGTAAAAGGTAATCTCTGAAACTACTGATCCGATTCTGAAAATTATTTCACTAATAGATAGCTAACTATCCCTGAGTGTCATAGGCTATGTTTTGTTGGGATACAAGTTAGTTATCAATACGAAATAATAATATTCGTAAGACAAGTCGGAGAAAAAACGTACGCTGATTAAACAGTTAGACATAGGTTGATACAATGTTTGGCAAAAGTGTCGGCCTTCATGAGTTTTACAAAAAAAGTCCGCGACAGCGTATATATAAATATATAACATTTTTATTTAGCTCAGAAAAAATACTTTTCTTTGTTTCAAATCCGAAAAAAAGCGGCCCGTGTTTAGTTGGCTTTTTGAGACATTCAGTATTAATCCTTATCAAAATAAACAATTCCTTCGTCTTACGTAGTTCAATTTGCTCTTAACTGCATATGATTTGGTTAAATAGTATGAGAAATCCTGAAAATAGTTAAACGGGAGGACGACGGGTCAGAAATTGATTAACACGCGTTCTTGCACATAAAAAATAGCGGCTTCTGTCTTGTTGGCTTTTTAATAATATTAATAAGTGTAGAGTGTTGCGCTGCAATCGCAACAAAAACAACAGGCTATGTTTGAAGCACTTGTGTGCGAATTACGCACACAAGTATGCGTAACTACAAGCGCGCTACGTCACGTGTAGCCGTGCTGAGTGATGCCAGCTCTTGAATATTTCACAAAATGTAGAAGTAGGAAAAAAAAATGTTTTGATACATCTATAATTTGTTTTAAATTTTAATTAATTTATTAGAAAGTTGTACATATGGATTACTAGGTAAAACATATTTGTTAAAAAAAAAAACTTTTATTGCAGGTTATTTATTTTTAACAGTAATCTTTGTTTTTTTTAATAGTTTTCGTTTAGATGTTATATCCCGTTTAATATTATCCAATTTTGTCTTATAGACCGTGGGCCGGTTGTCGTCAACCCTACCTCATCGAGTACCAAGATGAGACCTATATGGGGGTGTCGTGTGTAAAAAGTTATGCTAAAAAAATCAGGGTTGCCTGTTCCTAGCCTGGAGCATTTTGTGCAGGGGACAAAAAACTGATCCATTTTTTTGGTGAAATTTACCTCATCGAGTACCAAGATGAGACCTATCTGGGGGTGTCGTGTGTAAAAAGTTATGCTAAAAAAATCAGGGTTGCCTGATCCTAGCCTGGAGCATTTTTGGCAGGGGACAAAAAACTGATCAATTTTTTTGGTGAAATTTACCTCATCGAGTACCAAGATGTGACATATGCCAGTCGATAGCCCCGTTCTTCCTTCTATTAAAAAAATTGGGTTGCCGGCCCTAAACCTGGAGCATTTGTTTTCCGGCCTACTTTAGTGTTCAGGCATCAAAAGTAAGTTTTATGAAAATAGCATCGAAATGATATATTTTAGTTATTTAAACAACAAAATATTGTAGAAAATGATGATGCGCATCATACAATTGACTATTTAGTACTGTCAGAATGAAAGTGACCTCACAGTGAGCCAAAACCGTGGTGGCGTAGAATACAAAACTTTGTTTTACAATTACAACGAGTTTTGATTGAGCAACAAGATACCATATATGGCGATCGATAGTTCTATTCATCCTTTTACTAAAAAAATTGGGTTGCCTGTTCTGATTTCGAAGCACTTGTTTTTTGGCCTAGTTTAATATTAGGGCGTCAAAAGTAAAGTATTTATCAAAATCACTTCTAAATTACATATTTAAGTAGTGTAAACGACAAAATATTGTAGAAAGCAATAATGAGCAACGTAATTTTGACTTTCAATTCCAATCAGAAAAGAAGTGAACACGTAGTAAGATAAAATGTGTGCAATGTGTAGCAGTCGAAAGTTCTATTCATCCTTGTATTAAAAAACTTGGGTTGCCTGGCCTAAATGTAAAGCATTTGTTTTTCGGCCTATTAAAATATTCAGGTATAAGAAGTAGTTTTTATGAACAACATGATATCTTTTGATGATTCAAACGACAAAACACTAACGAAAGCGATAAAAAGCATCATACATTTGACTATTTAGTACTGTCAGAAAATTCAGGTATAAGGAGTAGTTTTTATGAATGACAGGATATTTTTTGATGATTCCAACGACCAAAATATTCAGGTATCCTGAATATTTTAATAGGCCGAAAAACAAATGCTTAACATTTAGGCCAGGCAACCCAAGTTTTTTAATACAAGGATGAATAGAACTTTCGACTGCTATACATTGTATTTTAGTACACAATCAAAATTCGTAACACGTGCATAGTATAGTTTTGTATATGGCGTTATTACTGTTTTGCTCATTTTGTGTTCACTTTTTTTCTGACAGTACTAAATAGTCAAATGTATGATGCTTTTTATCGCTTTCGTTAGTGTTTTGTCGTTTGAATCATCAAAAGATATCATGTTGTTCATAAAAACTACTTCTTATACCTGAATATTTTAATAGGCCGAAAAACAAATGCTTTACATTTAGGCCAGGCAACCCAAGTTTTTTAATACAAGGATGAATAGAACTTTCGACTGCTATACATTGTATTTTAGTACACAATCAGAACTCGTAATATGTGCACAATACCAATTTTGTGGATCACTGTTTTTGCTCTCTGCGTGTTCACTTTTGTGCTGACTGTATTTAATGGTCAAATGTATGTTTCATGTTATTACTTTTTACAGTATTTTGTCGTTGAAACAACTAAACAAGGCATTTTCATATAGCCTACTTCTGATTCCTGATCTTTAAAGCAGGCAGAAAAACAAATGCTCAAGCTTAGAGCCGGCAACCAATTTTTTTTAATATAAAGAAGACCAGCGCTGTCGATTGGCATATGTTTTATCTTGGTACTCGATGAGGTAATTTTTTGCCTGAAAATTAAACTTGGCAGAAAAACTGATACTCTAATGTAAGGCCTGGCAACCCAATTTTTTTAATAAAAGGATGAGTAGAGCTATTAATTGCCACACATTATTTATCTCATTTCAATGAACAGACGTTGTAATTGCATGATATGATTTGTTTACTGTGTGATTTATGTTTTATCTTACTACGTGTTCACTTCTTTTCTGATTGGAATTGAAAGTCAAAATTACGTTGCTCATTATTGCTTTCTACAATATTTTGTCGTTTACACTACTTAAATATGTAATTTAGAAGTGATTTTGATAAATACTTTACTTTTGACGCCCTAATATTAAACTAGGCCAAAAAACAAGTGCTTCGAAATCAGAACAGGCAACCCAATTTTATTAGTAAAAGGATGAATAGAACTATCGATCGCCATATATGGTATCTTGTTGCTCAATCAAAACTCGTTGTAATTGTAAAACAAAGTTTTGTATTCTACGCCACCACGGTTTTGGCTCACTGTGAGGTCACTTTCTTTCTGACAGTACTAAATAGTCAATTGTATGATGCGCATCATCATTTTCTACAATATTTTGTTGTTTAAATAACTAAAATATATCATTTCGATGCTATTTTCATAAAACTTACTTTTGATGCCTGAACACTAAAGTAGGCCGGAAAACAAATGCTCCAGGTTTAGGGCCGGCAACCCAATTTTTTTAATAGAAGGAAGAACGGGGCTATCGACTGGCATATGTCACATCTTGGTACTCGATGAGGTAAATTTCACCAAAAAAATTGATCAGTTTTTTGTCCCCTGCCAAAAATGCTCCAGGCTAGGATCAGGCAACCCTGATTTTTTTAGCATAACTTTTTACACACGACACCCCCAGATAGGTCTCATCTTGGTACTCGATGAGGTAAATTTCACCAAAAAAATGGATCAGTTTTTTGTCCCCTGCACAAAATGCTCCAGGCTAGGAACAGGCAACCCTGATTTTTTTAGCATAACTTTTTACACACGACACCCCCATATAGGTCTCATCTTGGTACTCGATGAGGTAGGGTTGACGACAACCGGCCCACGGTCTATTATAATAATATCTTACGACCAAATATTTTTCCACAACAAGTCTTATTAAATTACATTGATGCAGAGGACCACAAACATGATCAGTTTTTACTTCAAAGTATTTAGCACCTCAAACAAATCGTTTCATTATAATGGATACAATTTTTGGTGGGAATGTTTTATGGGAGTCATTATGTAATCTTGCTTAATAAAGTTCTTAATAACATTTTCAGTGCAGCAGTATTACATATAGAATACACATCATAAAAGGCGTAAATAAGTCCACCTTCATCTTGCATATTAACCAATTTATGGTATTGCAACTTTTCATTTGACATTAGACTTTTAACACAAGCGACACATTTTATCTGTTTACGTAACATCTGACAACAAAACCTGCTATATATCCAACAATGTGTTGTCTGTATTCAGACAATTGCGAAACATCTAAGAGCCGAGATATACTGTCATCATTTCCATTAATATTTTCGCCGATATCTTCACTCTCGTCGTCGTCGTCGTCATCTTTCCTCTTCCTTCCTCAATCCTGGTACAGTCGTGTATTTGCAATACCATTTACATAAGATCTTTGGGTGTGGGAGGCAAGTCTCGAATTTACTTCT
Source organism: Lomographa bimaculata (assembly GCA_948107665.1). NCBI lineage: Eukaryota > Metazoa > Arthropoda > Insecta > Lepidoptera > Geometridae > Lomographa > Lomographa bimaculata. Next base: position 6,943,167 of record OX403610.1, on the reverse strand, counting down.
GACGTAGCTATACGCCTTTGGAGATAAAAAATGCAAGGTTGAGCAAAATTTTCTAAATTCTGGAGCCTACTTTTTAACCGGTCTCTTGGATCCTTTTAGCTTTTTCTTCATCTATACTAATATTATAAAGAGGTAATAAAGTTTGTTTGTTTGTATGTAAAAGGTAATCTCTGAAACTACTGATCCGATTCTGAAAATTCGCTAATAGATAGCTACACTATCGCCGAGTGTCATAGGTTAGGTTTTTTTGGGATAAAAGTTAGCTATCACTTCGTAACAATAATATTCTTAAGACAAGTCGGAGAAAAATTTTTGCTAACTTTCCGCTTTATCGGCGTACGCTGACTAAACAGTTAGACAAAGGTGAATACAATGTATGGCAAAAATGTTGGCCTTCATAAGTTTTACAAAAAAGTTCGGGACAGCATATATCTAACATGTATATTTAGCTCAGAAAAAATATTTTGCTTTGTTAAAAATCTGAAAAAAAGCGGCCTGTCTTTAGTTGGCTTTTTGAGACATTCAGTATTAATCCTTATCAAAATAAACTGTTTCATCGTCTTACGTAGTTCATGTAGATACAATTTGCTCTTTACTGCATATGATTTGGATAAATAAATAATCTATGAGAAATCGTGAAATTAGTTTTACGGGAGGATGATGGGGCAGAAATTTATCGACACGTAATACGAATTCCTGCGCATTAAAAAATAGCGGCTTCTGTTTAATATTAATCTTTATCAAAAAAACCTATTTCATCGGCTTACGTAGTTAACGTAGATGCAATTTGCTCTTCACTGCATATAATTGGGACCTATAGACTAGGAGAAATCGTTAAGTTTATTTGAGGGTGTTTCTGGTTTTGAGTATATTGTGAATCTTGGATGTTTACGACCCCACGATACAAGTCATTGAACTTAGTGTGGGGTTGTGAATGTGGAAGCGTTTATGGGTATGTTTTTTAATATTTTCTTCCGCGGCGCGGGCGTAGATGGGTGCTCGTTCGCCTTTAAAGTAGCGGGTTCGATTGCCGGTAATTTACCTAGAAGATTTCTCCCCACGGGAAATTTAGAGAATGTTGTGAATGTGGTGTGAATCTTGGATGTTTACGGCCCCACGATACAAGTCATTGAACTTAGTGTGAGGCTGTAAATGTGGAAGTGTTTATTTGAATATTTTTTATCGGGGCGACGCAGGGTGGGTTATCTTTGAACTACCTACTGGTGTAGATGGGTGCGCGTTCGTCTTCATAGCAGCGGATTCGATTCCCGGTGATAACAGAAGTTTTCTCCCCACGGGAAATTTGTGTTGCTGTTTTTTAATATGTTGTGAATGTTGCGTAAATATTGGATGTTTAGATACGGCCCCACGCTACAAGTCATTGAACTTAGTGTAGAGCTGTGAATGCGTAAGTGTTTATGTGTATATTTTTTAACCGGGTGATGCTGGGTGGGTAATTTTTGAACTTTGAAGTACCACTGGCATACATGGGTGCGCGTTCGTCTTCAAAGCAGCGGGTTCGAATCTCGATGGGAACACAATAACACAAGTATTTTTCCCTATGGGAAGTTTATGTTTCTATTCTGTGTATTTTTCCCTATGGGAAGTTTATGTTTCTGGTTCTGGGTATGACGTGAATGTTGTGTGTGTGGTGTTAATGTTTAAGGCCTGACGACACAAGTTATAATACTTTCAGAGTGGGGCTGTGAGTGTAAAAGCGTTTATGTGTAAGCTTTTGTTTACCCGGGCGACGCCGGGCGGGTCAGCTAGTACTAGAATAAAGGTCCGCAGCAAACACATTATCACTTAAATTTTATGAGTGTCGTTGTCGATATATCTCTCTTTTTTTAGCGTTCCGATAATTTTTTTAAGAGAAGCTATTTTCTTTATAAGTCGTAGATTTTTACGTCTTAAAGATTGGATTTTAAGAAAATGTTTTTTTTGTAATCGTATTCTTCTACGTAAATCTCGACGGATTTTCGATTTTTTTGGTGTATCGAAAATGGAATCAAGATCAGAAAAATCTTCCATTGTGTCGCTTTCATTTTCTTTCTTTTGTTCATTTTTATTTTTACTACCAGTAGCTTGTTCAGGGATACAACTACTAGTACTGCCAGATTCTATGCCTTTAATATTGCTAGACATACTATCGGAAGTTTCCACACAGAAAGAGGAAGTATCATGGTTGTCTTTTGTAACGCCAAAAGATCCTTCTTTATTGGATCCCGAACTTTTCTGTAAACAAAACAAATTTATGTATTTTGCTTAATAATAGTACAAGTAGAGTATTGGAGTACAATTAGAAAATTCTAACCGAAACACGCGAAGAAAGAGAATCTTACACCCTTTATATTTTACTTGAAATTAGTTTTGTTAGTTTAAACAAGATGACTTACCGGATCGTCCAATATATTTGTTAAACACTCGCTTATTTTTCCTGTTTCTTTAAGTAAATCGTCACTTTCAACATCAAAATCATCATCTGTTTCTAATGACGTTAAGAACAATGCCTGTAAAATATGAAAAAGAAAATCATAAATACGAGAGTTAAATAAACAATCGGCCAAGAGAGACTCGCACACGAAGGCAATTTCTACCTAATAGGGCCTCTATTAAGTCGTGGTGGCCTAGTGGAAAAGTGCTCCGGGTTCAAATCTAGGCTCGTACCATTAGGTTCTTTGTAACTTATGTACGTATTTTCGAATCACCATTGGCTTTTCGGTGAAGGAAAACATCGTGACCTGCATACGTTTGGAGAACAAATTCAATGGCGTATGTGAATCCGCCAATCCACATTGGGCTAATATGGCCCAATCACCCTTCGAGGGTAGACCGATATCCCAGCAGTAGGATTTAAAGGCTGATACAGTAGGGTATGAGTACGGGACTCTAAAACAAAAACAGTTATAGAATTACCTTGCGCGGGATCGCTTTCTTGTTTAACCTTCGACGCTTTTGATTGTTGACAAAATAAAGGTCTTTGGCATGGAAATGATCAGAGCAAATAACTGTTGTTTTAGCTGGTTGCCAGACATCCTCTCCACGGCTTTTTCTTATTATCTCTATCCACTTACTTCTTAAAATAGGATCATTAGGTATTCTGTAAAAAAATACGAATCACTCGACACCGGCTTCACCATTCAAAGCAGTCACAGTCGTTATAACTTAAATAGGTAAACTACAATAATAATTTCACTTGTAAAATTTTTTTCAGCTCAATACTTTTTGTAATTGAATATTCGTTTTTAATGTAATCTGAACTTGCCTAGAGCAATACAAATATTTATGAGGCCAATAAAAAAAATATTCTATTCAGACAACTTTCTTAGGGATAAACAGGCAACCCTGCAGTGAAATGACGGCGGAAAAATCTCGAAATATATTTTTATGATCATGATTAAATATATTAAAAAATTAGCTAACATTCACACAAGATAAATTCAATAACTGGTAACCCTGTAAATATGGCGTCGTACATTAGGACAACTTTAAACATAATGAATGTAATTGTTTCTTTAACTTATATAGCAATTGAAAGTTTACTTACCGATGATAAGTAACTTGTTTTGTTGTTTTCAATCGCCCTTTGTAATTCCTGCACACTTTTATTACGCAAATCGTCATTTTTATATGCCACAAAACGCGTGTTTACCGTAAAATGACAGTGTCACTACTGAGCGGGCGGGAAGAGCTTATGAGCCAACACTTGGCTGATTTTTTTTTTGGCGTTTAGACGCTCGATCTCTATCTAGACAGGTATATAATCAAAGATTTTAACTTTGAACTACCCACTGGCGTAGATGGGTGCGCGTTTGTCTTCAAAGCAGCGGGTTCGAATCTCAGTGCGAACACAATAACACAAACTTTTTCCCCACGGGAAGTTTATGTTTCTGGTATGACGTAAATATTGTGTGTGTGGTGTTAATGTATACGGTCCCACGACACAAGTTATAGTTCTTTTAGTGTGAGGCTGTGAGTGTGAAAGCGTTTATGTGTAAGCTTTTGTTTACCCGGGCGAACGCCGGCAGGTCAGCTAGTGTTTTATATTCCTCGTAAGTTTAACATCAATGGGCCTTAGTAAAATAATACAAAATCAACAATGCCATTTTTCCAGTTTCATGACTTTCATTGGGAATATTGACAGAAAGAGATTGACAGTGCTGCGCAGACAGCTGTCAGTTTGGTTGCCAGCGGACGCGCTAAGATTGTGGGTTTGTCGAGTACAAAGTTAGCTTTCACATTTCCCAAAATAATCCCATCAATATCTATACAAAACCAATGCAACCGGCTTCTTTATAAACAATTCTTTAGCGTATGGATTAATTCAATAGCACAATGGAGAATGATATTTTGGACTCGCTGAACGATTTGGGGTAAGTTCTCTTTGGGGTTATACTAATAAAGATAGTAATTGTGCTTATTTTAGACGTTAATTTTATCATCTTATGCATTTGGTATGTTGTCTGGGGTTATCTGTATTTATATTTACCGAATTCATTAAAACTACGCTTAATATTCTTACATTTAATAATACGCCGGTTTGGTACCTGCTTTGAAACTTAATTATAGTATTTTTGTACTTTATTTGCAAATATAATAATAGTTTACTCTCAGCTTGCATCAAAGGAATTTCTGCATATTAAAATATACTCAATGCAGTTGGTAATAAGGGTGTGATTGGGTTAACCCATCTGCTATGTTTCTGAAGTGACATCAGCACACTACAATCTTGTGCAATATGATAGTGTTATTATATCCATTATACTATGTTAATTAAATAAATATTGTTAACAACCTGATAAAATAATCCTAGTGAATAAGACAACACAGTGTATAATTAAACTATAAATTAACATCTAATTTAGGTACACTACTCGGAATTTAATCCCTACTATCCCTACTAATATTATAAATGCAAAAGTAACTCTGTCTGTTACACTTTCACGCCAAAACTACTGAACCGATTTGAATGAAATTTGGTACACAGATAGTCCAGAGCTTTGGAAAGAACATAGGCTTCTTTTTATCCCGGAATTCCCTCGGGTCCGGAACTTACGCAGGTGAAACCACGGTTGGCAGCTAGTTAAACTATAAATTAAAATCTAATTTAGGTATACTACTCGGAATTTAATTTACAATAAATGTATCATGATGTAATACATAATTGGTTAGAGAATTATATTTACATTGTAGTTATTTATTAATTTTTGCTAATTTATAATTCAGACACGATGTAATAATTGTTAATTAATAAATTGAATTGAATTTTATGAGACATTATATAGTAAATAATAATTTACAGCACACATAACAGATGTTTGACTTAATTTTTTTAAACAAATGATTTAATTTACATGTTTAACTGCTAAACTGCCCGTTGCATTAGTTAAGATGTGCACACTTAGATGACTTGTGCCTTGGGTGCTGGAAACATTCACTTTTCACAATCACAACCAGACCCAGAAACATTGAAAACTTGTGTTCCCACAAAGAATCGAACCTGATACTCCTGTTTAGAAGATGAACATGCAACCAACGGGCAGTTCATTACTTAAGGTTACTTTATGAATAACATAATTACCTGCAGGTATGAAGGTCCGCTTAAAGATGAGGTTGCCTTCGCCAAGGCACTTGAAGGAGGCCCCAAGTCCTTGGAGTTCACTAAACTGATCCACATCCTGGCTGAAGAGTTGAAGAAGCTATGCCATCTCGAGGAGGCAGTCAGTGTCATGAATGACCCTGATGAAAGCAGTGCCTTCCTCCTTGAGCTCAGCTCCTTTTTGAAGGAGCTAGGTTGCCCGTATAAATGTTTGGTTATAGGTAAGATCATTAAGCCAATATAATTTTTTTTCCCGTACAGCGAAGTGTGAGTGGAACTCATTGCTTGCGAATGAGTTCCACTCCTTTGCAGTATGGATAACAAAGGTAGAAGCAAAACGCTTCCAGTGAACAGTGTTATTCTGACTTCATTAATCACACTAATATTATAAATGTTGTAGTATCTCCATCTGTTAAATAATTTCTCCTCCAGGTCACATGTCATCTCGTCTCCAAAGCAAAGAAGACCGTCTTCTGCTGTTGGACTACATGATATCGGAGCTGATGGCTGCGAGGATGGTCCGAGTAGACGCTCCTAAGGAGAAACAGAGTGCTGGGATGGAAATTGTTATGGTATTTAGGCGTATAGTAAAAGACAAAGTTAATAATAAAAAAAAAAATGCAAAGGAATGGATCTCCTCATCGGAGTCTGCTTTTCATGATAAACACAATATTGGAGTCTTTAAGCTGCGAGTGAATAGGCATGTTCTAGGCAAATTACTAACTTCATCGACCGCATTGTTGCTTACCATCAGGTTAGATAGTGGTCAAATGTTTACCCATAGTGAATAAAAAAAAAACATTAGCTATGCTAGGCAGACATAAAGTAGTAAATTTAGAAAGGATAGATTATCGCTAAAGGGGATTGAACCAGTGGTCATAGGGTGTCTATTGCCTTAACCACTGAGCTAATTAAGCACTGGCTGAAGCGAAGAAACACTATGTATATCAACTGTAATTTTAGACTCATTGGCCTTAGTAGTTAAAAACTATTTCGGTAGGATTAAGTAAAGAAACGGGCAAGTCGCGCGCCTCATTGTAAGCATCATGCTTTTTGTTTTCTCTATTTTTTGTGGGACTTTTAATCGTCTAACGACTATGTCATGACTTGCCCATTACAGTTTAGTGCACTTAGGATTTTGAAATAGTCAAAATACTACAGCAAAATGCTGCGTTCGTCACTCAGAGATTGTTCTTATTCTTATATTCTTTATTGTACACACATTGATAAAAAAATTTACAATAAGGCCATAACAAAAGATGTACAAAGGCGAGCTTAACCCTTCACAGAGTTTTCTTCCAGCAAACCCTTTAAGTAGGATATAATTTATAAGAGCGAGTAGGTTGTTGTGTACATAGAAATATGATGACAATACAAGTTACTAATAATAAGTTACAAATATACGTTCAAATTTTTTATAATAATAGACAACATATAAAATATATAAATATAAACAATATAATAATGTAAGAATAAATACAAATGTCAATAAATAAATATCACCTATGTATATATATATATATATATATATATATATATATATATATGTATATATATACATATATATATATAAATTATATTGTTCAGGCGCACACCTGCCAAAACGATTAAGAGCAGAGTGTGTGCAACAATCTGCCTCAATTTTATTTAATTTTAAGTAAAATGCTAATGTCAGTCTGGCAATGGTAAAGTACTACCCCATGCAGACTGCAAAAGTGCCTACCACTACAATACTTAAACTTTAATACTTATCTGCAATTTTCCTTCATTTAACTAAGTCTAGAATTTGTTTTTTTTTACATAGCTTAAAGTAGTTTATCCGACTATTATTTACTATCATAATCATCTTTTCAGCAAGAATCTCCGACAGCCAAGAACCTAAAAGAGATTCTAATATCTCTCAAATTCAACAAACCACCTCCCAACATCACCCCTGAGATGCTGTTTTCAAAACTGGAGGCCAAGTTGAAAGATACTATTCAGAAAGAAGGTGATTAAAAACACAATTTTAATAGCTTCGTTGTGTATAATTAACAAGGGCTGAGTCACCCACGTCCGTAGGAGGATACCCCTTAAGTCTGACTCCCTACACGTGGTCCCCGAGTGGTGCTAATCAGGTGACATTTGAGAGGTGGTAGAGCATTTTGTGAGTTGCGCGCCTGGCTTGCTACCAAAGTAGCTTACCACCATCAAGTTGAAAGTCTGCCACCAAGCCAAATACGTTGTTCCGGCATTTATCCTTGAGAGCCTGCGTATTCCAGGTCTAGTGTGTTTACCAGCTTCGATCACATCGTCACTTACCATCAGGTGAGATAGTGGTCAAACACTAGCCTGTCACAAATAAATAAAAAAAAAAACAAGCAAGACTTTTGTCTGATGGTATAACCCGGAAACTCCATATGAAGAGCCGACCCAGTTGGGCGGCGGGCAATGCTCTGCCCTCTGCTCCGTGGGTTCAATTCCCCACAGGAGCACAATTTTCCTTCTGAAGGGACATTTGTGCTTCTGGTTATGGGTGTGATTGTGTGTCTGATAAGTTAATGTTGCCAGTTCCCACGATACAAGTTTTTGAACTTAGAGTGGGCCTGTGTGTATGGTTGTTTGAAGATTGAGATTGTGGTCAAATGCAGCCTAATGTACGTAAAAAAAAAACTTTTTTAGTGATAATAATAAAATGTAATATGACATATATGTTTTTTTTTTTTTTTTGAACTGCCCGTTGACTTATGCAGGGGTTTCGGGTCCAATTCCCGGAGGGAACAAAAGTTTTCTTGGAAAGGAAAATTTGTGTTTCTAATTATAAATTATAAAAATTTGTGTTTCTAATTAATAATTATAATGTGGTTGAGATGTAAATGTCAATGGCACCCACCGCACAAATCATCAAACTTAGTATGGGACTGTGAGTGTAAAAGCGTTTATGTTTTTGATGATATGTTTTTCAGGCGATAAGCTTGTCGGCAAGCCACTTTACAACAAGGCGATATCCGAAAAAGACTGGAAGAATCTGGAAACTTCTTATAGTGAAATGTATGAAGAATACAGACTTAGGAGAGAAACACTGATCACTCGGTTGGAGTGCACTATTCAAAGTTTTGAGGTAAGAAAGTTATGTTATCGTGTTGTAAAAGATCAACAAATCAAATCAAAAACGTTTATTCACATGGGCCCCAAAGAGGCACTCATGAAAGTTAATGATTCTACAAACAACAAAAGAATGTTTCACTAAAATCTGACTCACAACAATATATCCGAAACTAATCGACAAAGTAAGTTGTCTACTTACTTTTTTACGCATTTCAAGCCGTATATACCGAGGTAAGGCAGGCCTATCAATATTTTATCGCTTTCATTCTGGAGAGTGCAGGAATTACATGAGTTAACTCCCCAATGCCCATTTTACCATCTAACAACAACACAAACTATCAAACATCATACATACATGGTTGACATACCTCTGGTTCTCTCGAAGCGTTTCGCTTATGAAAAGCCTATGTGGTAATTCAGTGTGTAAGCTACTTCCATACAAAATTTCATCAGGATTGTTCCTGATGAAATTTTGAAGACGTGAAGAAGTAACAAATATACAAAAACACTCACAAACTTTCGCCTTTATAGTATTAGTGGGATTAATAATATATAATTATATCTTCTGAAATAGCAGGATGAATGGCGGAAAATACAGTATCATTAAGTCCTCCTATGTACGTAGTAGTTATGGGTGTAGTTTTTAAATAAAATAAATAACCTTCCATTTTCTTTCCACAGTGGTCAGACCGACTGAAAACTAAAAAAGACTTAATCCAATCCGTGTACCGTCCGAAACGTGAAGCTCTTAAAATGAAACCAGATGTCAAACTGTCAGATTTCCTCGCAGCCCGTACGTCTAGACTTCACGTGGAGAAAACTTCAAGTGCTAGCGTCAGAAAGAACACTCAAAGTGATGTGAACAAAGTCATTATAGGACAGGTTAGTACTTTTGTATAATCTATGTATCAAATGCATTCTTTACTGCCATAATACATGGTCATAACTCGGATGCTAGCTATTCATTCATTCGTTCAATGTTTGTTAATTCCCTTCTCATATTCATCAATTCAAAAACGTATCAAACATTTAGATAGGAAAAATAAATACCAGGTTCAATCCCCGTCTCAAGCGATAATTTTTGCTTTCTAGATTTATCACTTTAGTTCTGCCTTGCATGCCTAATGCTTTATAAACAAAATCAATTTTGGTGGACGTTATCAACACCACATTGCACTAACTGCAATGTTAGACTCGTATGATATTATATTGATTAATCATAATGTTAAAATGTTACTCAATTATTTTTTTATTAATATTCACATTTTTAAAGTGAAAACTTCCTTAGCGGCGTTGTGCACTTTTTTTGCCATGGGTAAAAAAATTTAAATTCGCGTCTGGACACGTGACCTGATCGGAAATTCGTAAGACGGAGGGAGGAGAGAAATAATCCCCCTCTCATTCTACCGCGAGGCGAAAATGTTAGCCTGCTTCTGCTGTTTACAACGTTAATGTTCAAGTTTTCACTTCTGCCGGCACACCCGGAGTCCAACCCGTTTTTTTTTAAATTATTAATCTTATATGTAGAATTAAATTACAATCGCGATTATTTTGAAACTGTCATTTTATTTACAATTAAATCAGAAAGACAATTGTTACCAGCTCTGAATTAATCAGCATGCAGTCATCAACTGCAATTGTAATGTCACTAAAACCTTTTTCAACAGTAAAATGTTAACTCAAAGCATGTAACGGTGTTCATTGTGTTTGTGATCAATAAATGATGAGTGAAAAGAATGAATGAACAGATGGCATCCGAGATGTATGTTTATATATTGCATTTAATAATTTAATTGGATTAACTTAATTCATCTTCAGTTACATTCATAGCTTTTTCAATGCACTTCATTCATATCTATTTGTATTTAAATTTATTAACACTAATTTAAAATGAAGTTTGAGAAGATATTAAATATGCATTTGACACTAATCCAAATCTTTTATCGTTACTTATTTCTTAACTTAAAATATTCATAGCTGTGCTTTACTTACAAATTTGTATTGTGAAAATACGAAGCTTCCATTCTGTTTTTACCACATCGTTAGTGTATGTAAATCACAGAGAAAGAAGACTGGAATGAAACAACACGTCCCACATCACACATCGGGACACGAAAGCGTAAATAAGTTGAATGATGGTCTAATAAATAAATCCAAATCACAGTCAAACGTTTCCGCGATTCCGTTAATCGAGTCCTATTCACAACCAATTGAGTCAGTACAGTCTAATACAAATAATTGTTCAATTCAAGTGCAAAAGTCCAAAATTGAATCAAAAGCTGGGAATACCGCGAGTCCTATAATTGAGTCTAGTTTAAAAACAATCGTAGACCCAAATCTAAACGACACTAAATACAGCAAATCTTTTATACAACAAGAGTCCGAAATTGAAGCTAAACAGACTAAGAATCATTTTGAAAAGTCTAAAAATGAACTTAAGTTTCCAACTGATTCTACAGTAACAGTACAAACGGAAAAGGTTTCGATTAAATTGAAAGAGTCTATAAATGAACCAAACAATGTCATAGTGCCATTAGAGTCCTTAACCCAACTGGACTCGTTCATGAATAAACAAAACAAAACAAAAGTTCAACTCAAAGAGCAGCAATTAGAATCAAATCAGTCTGAAATACAAATTAAACAATCGGCACTTGAGTCAAGCATCTCGGAATTACATTTAGATGAATCCACTTCACACCCAGATGTACCTACAGCAAGCAATCAATTGCATATATCACAACCTAAGATGAATGAAGCATCCATCTTACAACCAAACAAATCTGTGCTATCATCTAAAGATGCTCCGGAAGCGCCAAAAGATTTATCCGACCAATCAAAACAATCTACAAAACACAAATTACTGCTAAAGCCAAAAAAATCAGTTGAGAGCCAAAATCAAGCAATACAATTTAAAAAAATGATAGACGATTTGAATAACAGATACGCTATGATACGCAAAATGGACTCTAAGAGTCTACTAAAAGAGTTAAAAAAGCTAGAGCACAAAAGTAAACTCGACTATTTAAAAGTACATGAAGAGAGGAATTCAGATGATGATTATAAAATGAGACGAAGATTAGAGATACGATTAGAAGCTGAAATGGAGGAATTAATACGCCAGCAACACCTTGAAGGTATTATACATTTGCCCGGTAGAAAAGTTCGATCTATGGACTATGATTATTATCACTTCAGTGAAAAGGAGGTTAAAACTCCGAACGAAGAATGCTTATCACAAAAAAGAACTCATTCCGCTTCAACATCCTGGAATCAATCCGCTAACAAAGACAAAGTTTCTGAATCAATTGCAAGTGAATTTCTAAAAACTAAAACCGGCGAAAAAGAAAACTTACGCAATCCCCGAAAGAAAGCCAAAAAGTGCCGCAAAAACAGAGATCCATCGGAATCCGAAACGGATGAAAATGAAAAGAAAAACATCCCCATCCCTACCCAGGTCTTTGAAAAATTTGATCCTCATAATAATTCCCTGCATGTTGTTGTTTTGGACAAAAACGAAACTCATTTCGATCTTCACAAATACGCACTGCTACTCGAAGTGCTGTCGATTGCATTGCATATTTATCTTTTGAACCCTCTCAAAGCTGATGCTTCTTGTGATGAGGACGTGCCAAAGTTTAATATGATTCCAAGAATGAAACATGGAGGTTTAAGGCTGCATCCGGCAGATCTGTTTACCGTGAAGTGGGTGCGAAACACTGTTCAAGAGATAGGGCCTCTATGGAGATGGTCTGATGGATTTGTTACTATTTACGAGAAGGACTTGATTAAGATGAGAAATTGTATGAATATGAAGAAGTGTGACAATAAGAGAAGACTAAAATGTTAAGATGTAAGATAAGCGAAATTATCTTAAATAAGGCCCATTTTTTTACCAACTAACCAAAACAGGAGGAGGTACTCAAGTCGACAGTACTTTTTATGTTTGTTACCTCATTACTTCTTTCCACGTGAACCGATTCCGAATTTTTTTTTAGTTTGATAGATGTTGCTTTCCAATTGGTTCCATTTAAATTTGATTAAGATCTGATCAGTAGTTTTTGAAATATCTTTAATAATGCGTGTTTAGTACATCTGATCTGATCAAAGTTCCGAAGATATAGCGGTGAAGTCGGTTATTTTTAAGCTTTGCTTGCGTTTAATTTTTTTACAAGTTTTTCTATCAAAGTATACAATTTTTTCTCAGAAGACTTCATTAATCTTTGATATTTTTTTATATATGTAACTGAAGTTTTGGTTTAATATTATTTCAGTTTTAGTAAGTATTACAAGTTTTTTTATTACCTTTGATCATAACTAAGTACACTTTGAAATCATTATTTGTATAATGTATAATTATCATCTACTTATCTGAAACCTAAATATATTTTATGGTATGGATATGGAAGAGCGGGGTCTTCTGACACAGGTATTTTTATACTTAATAGAAGGTCCCAACCTACCTTAAGTTAAGCAAAACTTGGTTACAGAAATAAATCATTTTATCATTTTCATTTTCATTATTTAACAATATTTAATTATTTTCCTTTTTTTTTTCTCGAAACTCAACTATGTGTTTGAGTTTAAAAGTTACTATTATTTTTTTTCTGTACAAGATAAAATGATATCAATAATATCATTTTATCGAAGTGGTTGTGAATAATGAAAGGACTCAGTCTAATTTTTATGAACACTTTTTTTCTTGTTTTATTAAATTTTAATTGCTATCATTCAATTTATGGGTTGCCTGTGAAAGATTAAAACTCGAAGATTCTGTAGAGTAAGGTAAGGAACATTTAGTTTTTTTGACGTCAAGCGAATTCTAGGAAATTCTATCAACAGTCTTTTCAACTTTGTGTTATTTTCCAAAACCTGTGATTCTTCGAGTGTTAATGTGTAATAATGCTCGATTATTAACCGTTAATACTTAGTGAACGTGCATGAGTGTAGGCAAATCATACAAAGTTGAAAAACATGATTTTTGCTTTCGCTCCATAATTTCAATAGAAGTTCTAGTAAAGTTTCTATAGGGCATGACTTGACTATAACTGGACTTTGACTTGTGGAAATATGTAAATACATACACTTGAATTATTTTTTCACTGGACACTGGCTAAACGGACAATGATGGGGAGCCAAATTAAAAAAAAAAGACGTGTGGCACTCGGGGACTGCCGCGGTTAAGCTACTGCATAGCATTTTTTATCAACGTATGCAATTATAATTATTTATTTATTTTATTTATGCAGTATTTTTTTTCCTGCCACCTAGAGGCGAGTTGCTCAACTAAAGAGACAGGCGTGATATTTCAAAAAAGTCATTAAAAGTTCTGCTATTCATCGATAGATGGCAAAACTAAAAAGTATCACGGCTGTGCCGGTCGGAGTGGGGGGTGTTAGGTTATTTTCGTTACGGAATTTCTGGATTCAAGGCCCGCGATAGAAGCTATGCAATAGCTTAAAAGACGTTTGCTAGACATGTTAATTAATTTAACTCGTAGTATGCTGAGATTAAAGTCACAATTTCTTTAGTACTGATTGTGGAATTTCCATACAAAACTGTGTACATGCCATGCAAGTTCCGTTACCCTAGTTGCGATTGAAAAAACATGGTGTGTGTTTTCTTGGTTTCAGCTGTGAAAGTCATAACTAAAATAATAAATAACCGGTTCACACTCACAGACCCCACACTAAGTCCTATGACTTGTGTCGTGGGTGCCAAAACATCACACACGCAATCACACCAGAACTGGAAATACACATATTTCCTTCGGGAGAAAACTTGTGTTTCCACCGGGAATCGAACCCGATACCCGATGCTTAGAAGCAGGATTAACTGAATTAGAACATAGGCTACTCATCATCATCATCAGCGAGCGAAGCCGCGGGGCTCAACTAGTTTCAAATAAATAAAAATATCAAAATATTTCATGTATAATATAACACATGTCAAGATTTATAAATATAAAACAACATTTAAAATCAATATAATAATATGTAGGTACCTATCAACCGGTTTAAAATGACAAATTATCAGGAATATTATTACATCTAGGACAAAGAACACTCACAATTACAATAAACATGAAAGAGACGAAAACAATCATTACTATGGAAGGTTGCCTGGTAGAGATCGCTATTAGTGATAAGGCCGCCTGTTGTGATACTTTACGTATAAGCTTGTTTGTTACCTTTGTATTATCTCAGCTTGTAAAGTGGATCTTGTATCATCTTGTAAAGTGGATCAATAAAGTATTAGCTATCTATCTATTATTATCTATCTAAGGATAGATATCATTACCTACAGTCAGGTATCTACATTCAAATCAAATCAAAATCGTTTATTCACATGGGCCCCAAAGAGGCACTCATGAAAGTTAATGAATCTATTGCCAGATTCGGAAAATTACAGCCATCTCGAGAAGAACCTGGCAAGAAACTCGGCGGCGCTGTTTTTTTCCATTCATTTAAAAAAAAACATTCTTAATATCTAATACATAATTTTCTTAACCTAGGTGTTATTATGGTAGTCGCTAGAAAGAGCCTGTGCAGTTTGCCTCCATGCATCCTTGTCATTAATCATTACATTATACTTATCATTACCTACAGTCGGGTATCTACATTATTTGTGTCAATAGACACGAGCACATTTAGTAATGTATCTTCGGTGACAGCACAATGATATGGTACCATGGTGCTGATCTGACGATGAAAAGCACCGAGTTTGATTCGTCTTGACATGTTCTCTGGTTATATAACTTTTTAGTCCTTTTTAGGGTTCCGTACCCAAAGGGTAAAAACGGGACCCTATTACTGAGACTTCGCTGTCCGTCCTTCTGTCACCAGGCTGTATCTCAAAAACGGTGATAGCTAGACAGTTGAAATTTTCACAGATGAAGTATTTCTATTGCCGCTATAACAATAAATACTAAAAATAAAATAAATATTTAAGGGGGGCTACTATACAACAAACTTGATTTTTTATAGATTATGTTACGGAACCCTTCGTGCGCGAGTCCGAATCGCACTTGGCCGGTTTTATTTATTTTTAACCTTTTTAGGGTTTATTGTATCCCATCATAGTTTAAAAATTTGCTTGCGTAAAATTTCAAGGTCTTGAGTTATAATGACCTGCTCCAGCGCTGTAAAATAAGTTAGATATATAATTTTATAATTTGTGTGTGTTTGTATTTTAGGTGCCAGATCGTGGTGGGCGTCCCAATGAGCAACAACCTCCGCCGCCTGAAATGCCTTCGTGGCAACAACGCTCTGCACCACAGGTAAATCATACTAATATTATAAATGCGTAAGTTTGTGTGTGTGAATGATTATTACCACGTATCTCCGTATAAAATACATCGATTTCAATGAAATTTAGAATGTAGATAGTTTGGGATCCGGAATAACACATAAGCTACTTTTAAATTTAATTAACGCGGGCGAAGCCGCGGGGCACGGCTAGTATATAATAAGAAAAATAAACTCTTTCACACTCACAGCCCCAAACTACGTTGACTTGTGTCGTGGGTGCCGTAAACATGCACATCCCTGTCTGTACGGGAATATTAAATTCCGATTTCCGAATCAGTATATCCGAAATTGAATCATCTAATTATTAAAAAAAAAAATATATTTATATGTTATTATAGAAAAAAAAAGAAGAAAGTGATGAAATTTTTATACATTACTAGCTGCGCCCCGCGGTTTCACCCGCGTTGATAATGATGAAAAGTGATGATGATGAAAAATAGATGTTGGCCGATTCTCATAGATACCGGATAAGCACAAAAAATTTCATCAAAATCGGTCAAGCCGTTTCGGAGGAGTATGGCAACGAAAACTGTGACACGAGAATTTTATATATATAGATTATGAATGTAGATCATAGAAGTTAGCTTAAGTACAAGCAATACGTAAGGAATTTCATTTTAATATTTAGATGAGATTAAATTTACAGTATTCTATAAATACTTTGAGAATGTCGAAACATAAATGAATATAATAATATTATTTTTTATTCACATGTCATCGATCCAATATTTGTTAGTAAATTACAAATATTATATCATAGAGATCATTTAAAATGGTTAGTTGATTAATAAATGTTATAATTGTTAACATTTTAAATTCTTCACAATAATCAATATTATGCACAAAATGCAACCACATAGGCGAGGTAATGGGATGTTTTTTTAGGGTGGCGGCGGGCGGGGAGGCGGCGACGGGGGGCGGGGCGGGAGAGGAGGGGGGCGAGGGGGAGAGAGAGGCGGGCGAGGGGGAGAGAGAGGGGGGCGGGGCGGGGGCAGAGTGCAGGGCGGGTACAGTCACGCCACGGGACAAGACCAAGCCAGGTCAGTACCTACCCAATAATTCGATGGTAAAAAAAGATATTGCCCAGCAGTGGGGAATGTATATTAAAATTAACTTTTTTTTTAATAACTAATTACTTCAACAGGCCTCAAACCAGTCCAGCTTTCAACCAACCACAACGTAACTACCAAACATTCGAAGTGCCCCCGGGGGGTTACAACAACCATAACAACGGGTACGATAACCGTAGCGGTGGTTACGGAGGCCAAGACAGTCGCGGAGGCCAAGATAGCCGCGGAGGCCAAGATAACCGTGGAGGCCAAAATAACCGGGGAAGTTATGATAATAGAAGCAATTCTGGAGGATATAACCAAGGTATGTTTGTTACACTTATATTATAAATCCGTAAGTTTGTGTGTAAATGTGTAAGTATGGTTACGGAGGCCAATATAACCGCGGAGGCCAAAATAACCGGGGAAGTTATGATAATAGATCTGATCTCTAGTTTTTGAGTTATCGCCAATAATGCGTGTTTAATACATTAAATCTGATCAAGGGTCCGAAGATAAAGCGGTGAAGTCGGTTTTTTAAAGCTTTGCTTGCGTTTAATTAATTTGTTTATATTGCAGGCTATGGTGGCGGTAGCGGTGGCAACTATCAAGGTGGCTACGATAGCCCCGGGAGCTTTAATCAGGGATATAGTCAAGGTATGTACTAGATAATAATCACACTCAAATCAAATCAAATCAAAATCGTTTATTCACATGGGCCCCAAAGAGACACTCATAAAAGTTAATGATTCTATTGCCAGATTCGCAAAGTTACAGCCATCTCAAGAAGAACCTGGCAAGAATCTCAGCGGCGCATTTTTTTTATTAATTTTCTTTTTTAAACATTCATCTCTAATATATATCATAATTTTATTAACCTAGGTGTTATTATGGTAGTCGCTAGAAAGCGCTTGTGCAGTTTGCCTCCATGCACAATCGTATTATAAATCCGAAAGTTTTTGTGTAAATGTTGAAATGTGTAAGTATGTTTGTTTTCTCTTCACGCTGTAACGGCTAAACGGATTCGTATGAAATTTAGAATATACATAGCTTATACCTTAACACATGGGCTACTTTTAAACTTGATAAACGCGGGTGAATCCGTGGGGCACGGCTAGTATGTAATATTTAAAAGGTTTACTATAATATATACAGGGGGTCTATTCCGGGCGTCACATCGACGTCGAAATCGAACGATTTTCTTTTTTTATGAACATCGAATCCACTGAAATTTCAACCAATGTCGTATCGACGTCGCATCAATTCGAACAATCGTATTTTGGCGACCAGAATAGACCTACAGGGCCTTATTTTTTCCTTCCGCTCGTAAATTGAATTGTGAATTATACGTGAAGAGATGCCTAGAGGCAATCGTACTCAATCGTCAATCACATCAAACAAACGCATTCACACTCACAGCCCCACACTAAGTTCAAAGACTTGTATCGTGGGTGCCGGAAGCATTCATATCACACACACATTACACCCAGAACCAGAAGCACAAATATCCCTTGGAAAGGAATTAGTGCTCCTGCCGGGAATCGAACCCAGGACCCAAGGCGCAGAGAGCAGACACCTGTCCACTGCGCCAACTGGGTCGTCACTAATCGTCAGGTTATAGTGGTCAAAAGTTTGTCTGTCACGAAAATATTCTGTCCGTCTGTCAAGAAAAAGTCTCAAATAATATTAAAAAACCAGGTGTCATAAAGACAGATGGTGAATGTTGTATTATTATTCTCTTTATTTATAATTTTTTCTTAAGCTAAGGTTTTTTTTTACAATATTTTTAACAAAACAGTATTATTATTATTATTACCAAAACAGGTATTTGAACGCTATCTCACCTGATGGAAAGTGACGATGCGGCCGAAGATGAAACATGCTTGCCTAGATGCTACCTATTCACTCTAGACTTGAAGACACCCAGATTGTACCGTTCAGGGAACAAAGACGCAGGCAATGAGTTCCACTTCATCGCTGTACGGATGAAAAACGTAGATGCGTAACGCTTCGAGCGAACTGGAGGTATGTCAACCTTAAATGGATGACGTTTGACAGTTTGTCTGGTTGTTAGATGGTAAAAAGGGCATGTAGGAATTTGAAATTAATGGAACATAGTGTTTGGAATGATGTCCCAATGAGTTATGCTATTTTTTACCGACTTCACAAAAAAGGAGGAGGTACTCAAGTAGACTGTATTTTTTTTTAATGTATATAACTTCGTTCCACGTGAACTAATTTAGATTTTTTTTTTGTTTGTAAGTTTTGCTTTCCAATTGGTCCAATTTAAAGGAGATGTTTCATTTTGGGCCAGCACTATGTAACATACATAGAAAAATAGGGAAAAATATTGCATTCTCTTAAAAATACAAATAAATTAATCTGCAGTAGATTACAGCTGTACACTCAAATTATTATTTTTAACTATGTAACCCTATTTTTGGGGCAGTCATGACAAGAAGCTACTGAATGTCACTCTGTTCTGAGTTTCAATCATATAACATATTCTACAGTCCTATTATAATTATAATAAAACCTAAGTATTTTAGAATTGATATGTTGTTTACAATAAAATGATCAATGACACGTCAAAATGACAGTTCAATATTGTCGCAATCCGCCATTTGTAACTGTGTTGTGTTGCTATCAAAGTACTAAGATTTATTTTTTATTTATTTTTATTTGTGACAGGCTAGTGTTTGACCACTATCTCACCTGATGGTAAGTGACGATGTGATCGAAGCTGGTAAACACACTAGACCTGGAATACGCAGGCTCTCAAGGATAACTGCCGGAACACCGTATTTGGCTTGGCGGCAGACTTTCAACTTGATGGTGGTAAGCTACTTTGGTAGCAAGCCAGGCGAGCAATTCACAAAATGCTCTACCACCTCTCAATAATTTAAATGTACATTAAAACGAAATAAAAGTAAAGAAAATAAACATTCAAAAACGGTTACTATATTGTATAGCTATATGCATGTATCTGGTACATGGTGCTGGCCCAGGCTCCTTCAATTTTGAAACATCTCCTTTGATCAAGATCTGATCAGTAGTTCTTGAAATATCTTCAATAATGCGGGTCCAGTACATCTAATCTGATCAAAGTTCCGTAGATAAAGCGGTGAAGTCGGTTTTTTAAGCTTTGCTTGCGTTTAATTTTACTAATTTCCCTTCGTACATGAAGTAAGTTATAATATTAATATATTATTTGTGCATTAACAGCAAAATTTATTTTATTATAATTTGCCCATAATAACTCTATTTATATGTAACTTAGGTGGAGGCGGAAGCGGCGGAGGTGGCTACAACAAAGGCTACCAAACGCAGTCCTACCAACAACAAGGCTACCAATCTAACCAAGGCTATCAGTCCCGTGGAGGGTACCAGAACGAACACGATGACCGCGACCGCAGGGGCAGAGGGGGAGGGTACAGGGGGAGGCGTTAATAGGGGAGAGGGAGGCTATCTATATATCGGCAGTGTTTTTCGATTTTTGGGTCAATTCTTTCAGTTAATCACACCATTTTTATGTACCAGCAGTGTTTATTTTTTAATCTAGTTTGTCAGATTATCAAAAAATTTGGGGCACGTTTTTGGGTAATTTTTATTTATCAAATCAAAGTTCGGGAGTGGAGGCTCGCGACGTCACGCAGAATTTTAACATAGTGCGCTAAAATTCTGCGTGACGTCACGAGCCTCTACTCGTCATCTTCGTATTTTTTTTTGTGTAATTAACAAAGGAAAAAAAATACGTAAGTCTTCACGTTCAAACGGCTGGATCAATTTTGTGAAAGCCTTTGTGTTAATTCAGGGTATCAGCTACCTCCATACCAAATTTCATCTAAATTGGTCCAGCTTTTAGATCGTGAAGAAGTAACAAACATACAAACACTCACATTCGCCTTTATAATATTAGTGTGATCATAAATGCAGGCAATGCCCCGGGCCACAGTTTATACTTTGTGCATCATAATTATGAAACTTACTATAACAACAGTGCTTGCACGAACGAAATAAAGAAATAATCAATTTAATTTATTGGATAAGAACATATCAAAGAACCAACGACACGACCAACGGACGTGAAATCTTCTGAATTTGTTTAACACTTTCACACACATGCAAGCTCGGCGAAACACGCGTCGCGTGTTTAATAAATATTAACAAATTTGGCTACAAAATGCAGCAGTCTATTGGATTAAAATAATGTTGTGAAATGCGGTACAGAGTATAGGTAGGTAAAGAATTAATAGACAATTTAGACTTGTTAGTACTTAAATAGACAGGCATATTGTGTAGTTAGTTTTCAACTTAGATACGTTATCATGTGTATTGTATTTTTAACTTTTACAATGTTATTCTCTTCAAGTCTTTCATTGTTTTTATTCTTTGTTGTCGTTACTATATTTTTTTTATATAGCATTAGCCGTGTTAGGCGGAACTATAGTGGTAAATTTAGAAAGGAAAAATTATCGAATGAGGGGGATTGAACCCGCGGCCATAGGGTGTCATGCCCTATTGATCTAAGCGCTGAGCTACTTAAGTTCTGCCTGAATCGACGACCTCTAAACAGTTTTAAGAAACTACTACGGCCAACGAGTCTAAAATTGCAGTTAGCTACACGTTGTGTTGATAATGTCCACCTAGCAATAGCTATGCTAGGCAAAACTATAGTAGTAAATTTAAATGCCACGCCTCAAGCAATATTCTTTCCTTTCTACATTTAACACTACATAATTACTATAATATGTAGTTCATATATTTTTCTAGATTATAGTAAGAATGTTTGTCGTATTGTTACTTATTACTCTTGCAATCTGGTTTTTAAGTTGTTTATTTTCACTATACATTATAATGTTCTACTTGTAATTTTATATTCCTTCTTCATTATAACAGTAAGTTGTGATATTTATAAATAGCTCAAGACTATCTGATATAGATGCAAGTAGTGAAATATATCATAGAAACAGTCTATTGAATTATTACTAAAAATACTATATGCTGTGCTAATTGTTACTAACGACTGATTATATAAAATGTTTTGTGTCAGTTATCAAGTTTTCGTAAATGAAATGCAATAGTTCATAGTTGATGTTATATTAGATACCAATGTTTTTAGCTAATTGGATAAACCAAATATGAAACTGAAGGGCAGCATTATCGTTCTGCAAAAAAACAATAGGCATATCACCGCGCTCGTTCTCGCGCGCTGTGTGTTTGTGTGAGTGCTACTTCTGTACACAACACAAGTATACGCTGCGATAAATAGTACAGTTCGTGTAAAATGTATGAAAGGGTTTAAAGAAGTCAAAATGTGAGTACATTACACAAATAACGACACTAAGGAACCTTACAGTAATTATAGTGACAATGTATCTCACACTAGGCAACCCTGCGTGTCTTGTGAGATTTAGATCCTTCCAACTAAAATTACTTAACATAAGCAAGGTCATCAGAAATAAATAAATATAATAACTTTATTATATATTCATTTATATGACGCATTATAAGTTGACTTTTTTTTTAACTCTCAATGACGTTAAATAATAGCAAATATCACTTGTGAATTAAGTGCGAAAAGTAAACACAATTATCTCAATTAGCAATTATAAAATGGAAACATATAGCTTGGAGCTAAATTTGAATTCGTGGCCATAGTTTCATGTCATGTTCTAACTACTGAGCTACCCAAGCCCGGCTTCAAGCGACGAATTGTGTTTCTAAGTTATTCATTTCGGGTACTAACAGTCATACTGGTATTTTGACCGTGTCCATTCTGTATAGAAGATTTTATGCATCATATATTTTTAACTACTATAAACATTTACATATAATTTACA
This sequence comes from Lomographa bimaculata, assembly GCA_948107665.1. Classification (NCBI taxonomy): domain Eukaryota; kingdom Metazoa; phylum Arthropoda; class Insecta; order Lepidoptera; family Geometridae; genus Lomographa; species Lomographa bimaculata. Next base: position 6,920,282 of record OX403610.1, on the reverse strand, counting down.
CAGAATTTTCCGAGCAAGATCGAGCGCGGGGACAACTGATGGGGGTAGAAATTCAGAAGTATTTTATGCGGCGCGGCGAATACATTCTATTTACGACTTAACACATCGACTGCTGATAAACACATGCCTTGTGTTCTTTCAACAGACACGCCTAGCGTGTTTTCCCATTTTACATATACAAAGGAAAGTTTATTTAGGAATTTCGGCAGCGTATATGTTAAGTGGTTTCAGAGTTGTTAATTTAGATATATTTACAGATGGTAAAGAACGGTAACATATTGATATAATGTTGGAAAAGGTCTGGAAATTAAGAATAGTGCCGATATGTTTAGTTTAATAGGCTTTATTCGTTTAATAGGCATGTCTTGTGTATCTATTTAGTCAAATTGATTATGAAAATAGCTTATTACGTGTATTTATGTATTTTCTATTGTTTGTGTGTAATTAATTAATTAAAATAGCTCTACACCCTTACAAAAAGTTGGAAGAACAAAGTATTTTTGTATGAAACATCGTAATTCCTTAAATTGTATATTATATAATACATAGGGCATAGGTCATATTTTTCTCTAAAAGGAATATATTAAGTGTTTGGAAGATCGTGTGCCATAGGGTAAGGGTAGCTACGACACGTATATGATAGCCTTTATTAACCTCAAAGTGCGGTAATTTCTTTTTATTCTCTTCTCAAAAATGCGGTAATTTTTTTTTATTCTCCTCCCCTTCCTCATAGGCCTCACGGATAGTAGCTCTCGTCCCTTAACCAATGGCGCACGATCTGAATAATTTCTACTGATTTTTTTTTATATTACCTATACGCAAATATAGTCCATAATAATATGGACTATGTTATGACCTTACTATAGTCCAGCCACAGTCACAGCCCCACACTTCATTCGAAGACTTGTGTCGTGGGTACCGGATACATTCAATCACACCCAGAACCGGTAACACAAATTTCCCTCTAGGAGAAAACTTATTTCCACATTTGTAGGCTCCTTGTACTATCAGCTAAACTGTGACACGCGAATGACACTTAGTACGCACTCATTTAAAAGAGTGTGTACGTTCTGATACTGTTTTTGTGACTTTTTTATGCTTGATAATAATAATAATAATAATATATTTATTCTTCAAAAAATCTTAGATATTTCACTTATTCTAGGACACGGACATTGATAGGGAAGCATTTGACCACTATCTCACCTGATGACACTATTCTTGTTTTTTTTTATGCTCGATAGGAAAGCATTTGACCACTACATCACCTGATGGAAAGTGAAGATTAGAAAAAAAAAATGATTTGAAACATTTGTATGGAGTGTCCGGGGTGTGGCTGGACTTTAGTTACGTAGTTGTACTGTATTGTAACTTGAACGAAGCTTCCCCTTTCGGAGTCGCAGTTGCAGAGTTCTGGGCTCAAAATATTTAGAGCTAAACAGTTTTTCGGATGTCCTTAATATCTAGAAAACTATAAGAAGTATACTTTGGACCATCGACACGACGAAGAAGAACACTGTATTTTAAGCCTTAATTAGGCGTTTAATCTGGTAGTGGCAATTCCTAAATAAAAGCTTAATAAAAAATCTGGGATAAAAATACCACTAACGTAGTGGGCATACTACCACTTGTGGTAAATTTTAGTCCAGATTTTGATAGTAAAATAGTTGTAAGGGTGTAGTGCTTATCAGTGGCGATGTAACAATGAGTGGAACGCGAAAGCAATAAACTATGTTTATCTATTTACATTATGTTCTAATAAAGCCTTTTGCTTTCTTATGACGTTTTTTATTGATAACCTTTGATTGAATCACGGATGGAAACATAGCCGTAAAATTGTATATCCGTATTTTATTATGTCTTTGGATCTAATACATTTACAACACATATTTTTTTATGGGATAATAATCCTACTAATATTATTAATACGAAAGTTTGTGTGTAAGTATGTTTGTTTCCTCTTCACGCTTTAACGGCTGAACGGATTTGGATGAAATCTGGAATGTAAATAGATTATACCTAGGATTAACACATAGGCTACTTTTTTTCTTGATAATAGAGGGCGAAGCCGAAGGAATGAAACCCCTTACCTGAGTCGGTGTTTCCTGATGAGAACCTACAAATAGGTAGTCTTCAACTCTCTAGTGAATAGGTATCTTCTAGGCAAGCTTGCTCCATCGTCGACCACATCGTCGCTTACCATCAGGTGAGATGGTGATCAAGATTTTGCCTATCATGAATAAAAAAAGGGGATTAAATTTAATGACCACCCAAAAAACAATCGTTGCCCTAAACCAGTGGCGGATTTACAAATTTTCAATGTATAGGCCGAATAGTTTTTGCCGCCCTTGCCTCAACAATTGTCATATCATACATTATTTTTACAATGCAACAATTTCGTTGAAATTGCACGTAAAATAATTTTTCGGTATATTTTTGAGCTAATCGAAGTTCAATTATGTATGGGCGGGGTAATGTATGCTATTTACACAATAATGAACATTTGGTAAAAATTAAATATTTTTTTAACTTAAGACTATCTCGCTATCACTGTTCAAGATTTTTTTTTTATTCCAATCGAATTTACTGAAGCTACCAGTGCATGTGAAACACATAATAGTCGATACATAAGATTGAAATCGGTAAAATTATTCACTAAATTATTCATTATATTCGAACAAAAATCGAAAAATTATATACAAACCATCCAGTTCGTAACTTCCAACCAGTAGTAAGACTGGCATGTATGGGTTGTTAGTGGGAAGAGGGGCATATTTTTTACAATTGCGCTCTTTTCACTCATAAGAAGTGTGGGCAAAGGGCGCAGAGGCGAGAGGCTGATTACTGCTTGAGGGGCAGCGAACTAGCTGTTTTACTCTAGAATATGGAAGTTTGCTACCCTCGCAATGTGCAATGACAAGTGAGAGAAGTCATCGACAAAATTTGTTGCAGACTTCTATCTGTAAGAAATCAGAAAACCGTCATAGAAGAATCTTTTTGATTTCTATGAGGTAAAAAAAAAAAATCGTTCCCCAAATTTGCCGCCCCCAAAATCTGCCGCCCTAGGCTCGAGCCTACTCAGCCTGCTGGTAAATCCGCCACTGCCCTAAACAGCCTCATCCAAAAAATATATAATATGTACAAATAAATGAAATTTAAGTCATGCCCGCACTACAAAAACTTTTCATAACCCAAAAAGGCCACGCGTGCACCAAATTTTAACTTGGGGTATTATTTAGATGGCCACCAAAAATAAAATAAAATTTCCTGTGACAGAACCGAATCGGATAACAGTAGGTTAAGGTTATTTTTTTTTAATAATTAATACAAAAATATTTATAATACGAAAAAATTGATTTATAGTAACATATTTGGATGAAATTTTTAAATAAAATGCGAGTACATATATGGTGCATGGTGCTTTTTGGGTAGCTCAGCGATTATTCTAAAGATACTTGCCTTTTTTAGGTTAGCGGACTTTACGTTTATTGGTTATAATTTCATATTAAAATGGTGATTAAATTCTGGTAAGTACTTACGATTTTTTGGGCGTTACATTTCATTATATCTGGTGATTGCTTAAACCTGAGCCATATATTATTACTTGACACTGGCTAAATGCACAAGATTGCGAAGCCAAAATTAAAAGAAAAAAATAGTTTTACTTACTTTGGAATTTAGGAAACACACAATTATACAAAAAAGTATGTTCAGTAAAAGCTAGCCTTGTAATACAATTTCTTATGAAAAGGTTAAGGACTCAGCAAATGCTGTTTTTCAGCCCTGTCTGAAGTCACATCTGCTGCCCCCCAAGGAAGTTTTATTGTGAGATCATTGCCCTTCTCTCAAGAAAAATAGGTAAAAAAATTATCAAATTAAGAACCTCCTCTTTTTAGAAGTGAAAAGCATTTAATTTTGTGATTAATTTATTTACATTTATTCTATTGTACAACATCCAAGATAAATTCCATAATTCTTATACAAAATACACATTTTACAGATTTAATTCGTACAAGTTTCACATAGTCATAATCTTTACTAATGTTATTAATGCGAAAGTAACTGTTTGTCTGTTACGCTTTCTAGTCGGATTTTGATGAAATTTGGTAGAGATAGACAAGAGCTTAGGAAAGAACAGCTACTTGCCTAGAAAATATCTATTCACAGACTCCAAGATTGGACTTGTGTGGGAACGCATCACGGAAGCATCATCAATTTCCATCAGGTGAGATTGTGGTTAAATGCTTCCTTACCAGACATAAAAAATATATGTTCCATTGTTCTCCGTCAGTTTATTATTTCACAGGTCTTCTGTACACAACTTGTAGGCTTCTTCTATTTTTTCACTGGTCTTCTATTCTCCACATGTGGGCTTCTTCCATTCTTTTAAAGGTCTTCTTACTCCACTTATAGGCATCTTCCCTTCTTTTACAGGTCTTCTGTACTCCACTTACAGGCTATCCATTCATCCTGTACTTCACATGTAGGCTTCTTCCATGCTTTCACAGATCTTCTATACTTCACTTATAGGCTTCTTCCATTCTTTTACAGGTCATTTATACTACACTTATAGGCATCTTACATTCTTTTACAGGTCTTCTGTACTCCACTTATAGGCCATCCATTCATTCTGTACTTCACATGTAGGCTTCTTCCATTCTTTTACAGGTCTTCTATACTACACTTATAGGCTTCTTCCATTCTTTTACAGGTCCTCTGTACTCCACTTATAGGCCATCCATTCATTCTGTACTTCACATGTAGGCTTCTTTCATGCTTTTACAGACATTCTGTACTTCACATGTAGGCTTCTTCCATGCTTTTACAGATCTTCTGTACTTCACTTATATGCTTCTTCCATTCTTTTACAGATCTTCTGTACTCCACTTATAGGCTTCTTCCATTCTTTTACAGGTCTTCTGTACTCCACTTATAGGCTTCTTCCATTCTTTTACAGGTCTTCTGTACTCCACTTATAGGCTTCTTTCATTCTTTATAGGTCTTCTGTACTCCACTTATAGGCTTCTTCCTCTTGCGCTTTCCTCTTGCTCTGGTGCTGGAAGTATTTGTTCTCGTAACCGCTGGATCTGTCGACGCCATCCCAGCGGTACCCGGGCCGGATGTTGAAGCGGTTTGGCGGCCAGTTGCCTTTGTATGACGGTTTCTCTGAAAAAAAAAAAAAACGAAAGTGAATTAGAGAGGTTCTAGTAATTATTTTTAATCTATTATGTCCCATTGATGGGCAAAGATCTCCCCCATAATCTTCCAAATATCCCTGTTCAGTGTTTGTGGCTGTCCAATTTAATTGGAAAGAATTAATGTAAAGATGATGCGGCCGAAGATGTAGCATGCCTGCCTAGAAGATACCTATTCAAGCTTGACTTAAAGACTGCCATATTTTATCGCTCAGGAAACAAAGACGCGGGCAACAAGTTTCACTCCCTCGCAATATGAGTGATAAACGCTTCGAGCGAGCTGGAGGTATGACAACCATGAATGGATGACGTTTGACTTGTTGTTAGATGGTAAAACGGGTTTTATTTTCTTCACACAGGCCTAACAATGCAGGCGCGAAGTAACACATTTCGCGCTAGTTTTCAACATACCTGGTGCCATTTCGCCCCGTTCGCGCTTTCTCTCTCTAATATACTGCAGCATCGGATCTCCCGCTCTTTCCACCTGCTTCAAGCTATGCTCCAAGTCTCTGTCACCCTTGTGACGCGCCAGCGGCTTAGCGGCTTCGTGCATGAAGTCTTGTATTCGGGCTTCTTGTGCTTCTAACTGTTTCACTCTGGAACATAACTTGTGATTAATGGCTGAGATATGTGTTATACTTCATAAGTACACTAGCTTTTGCCCGCGGCTTCGCTCGCGTTAAGAAGTACAACAAACTTTTATCCCCTTGGGGGTAGAATTAATCAAAATCCTTTCATAGTGGATGCCTACGTCATAACATCTACCTGCATGCCAAATTTCAGCCCGATCCGTCCAGTGGTTTGGGCTGTGCGTTGATAGATCACAATGTCAGTCAGTCAGTCAGTCAGTCACCTTTGAGTTATATACATTTAGATGTGTTAAATATATTTAACAGACTTTAGGATAATTTAAACGTAAGCAAAGCTTAAAAAACCGATTTCACCGCTCATATTTTGGTTTTGGCTTGATCGGTTTCGATAAAATGTATATGGGAGCACCTCTGAAATATAATCTACCAAACAAAAAAAGAATTTTGATAATCGGTCCTCAAATGGGGGAAGAAATCGGTGAACTTAAATAAAAAAAAATAGGTACAGTCGAACATAGTACCTCCTCCTTTTTTGAAGTCGGTAAAAAGGAGGAGGTTTTCAATTCCACTGTATATATATTTTTTATGTGTGGATACTTCAGATTTTTATTCTAGGTCAAACGATTTTGATGATTGTTTTTTTATTTGGAAGCTGGTGCTTCCCATGTCCAATTTAAATTTGATGAAGATCTGACCTGCAGTTTTTGAGTTATCCTCAATAACGCGTATTTAATTCATTTAATCTGTACAATGGTTCTGATGACAAAGCAGTGAAGTCGGATTTTTTAAGCTTTGCTTGCGTTTAAACTATACTACCCGCCCATTGTACTAGCCTAAGTTCGTTTTAATGTCTTTGATGTATTTTCCTCTATTTCTGGTGTACAATTAAGAGTTATCTATCTATCTACCCTCAAAGAACGGTATCGCCGCGTCGCGCTTCACAATATGCACGCCAGCGTCAATTAACGTTTGACACTTAAGAATTAACAGAGAAGAATAAATATGTTTTATAATTTTTATTACAAAAATCATATTACATTTTGCAATTTCAATCAAATTAGTCTCAATGGTTGAAATGATGCCCCAAGAAGTTTTTATATTTTACAAATTACCCTGTATATGTTGCTAAAAGCATAACCCTTCTTTTTGCTTTGCAGCTGGGTAATAAATTTATATTTAAAGTTTTTCTTACCCTTTACTCCAAATTTTATATTTAGCATCCAATTCTTTCTGTCTCTCTGCTTTATCTTTTTGTTTCTGCCTATCTGCTGATGATTCTCTCTTACCTATAAAAAAAAGAGATTATTTTTAACACTTTTACACTCACAGTCTTGTATTAAGTTCGAAGACTAGTGGCTACTACGACGGTGCCATCGAGGCTTCCGTTGGCGCAGTTGATAGCGCGTCTGCCTTCTAAGCAGCCGGTATCGGATCCGATTCCCGGTGGGAGCACAAGTTTTCTACCCAAGGGAAATTAGTGTTCCTAGTTCTGAGTTCTAGTTCATGTGAATGTTTTACTTATATCAAATTCATATTGTTTTATACATAATGCAATTATAAACATGACATAAAAGCTTTCACAGTCACAGCCCCACACTTAGTTCAATGACCTGAATCGTGGCTGTCGGAAACATACATATCACACTCAAACATAAGTTTTCCTTGGGGAGAAATCTTGTGTTCTCGCCGGGAATCGAACCCGATAGACAGTTTAATACTTAGGAACGTGCATCCAACTAAACCAACGGGTAGTTCTCTATCATGTCTCAATTTGATTATAAACATCATGGAAATATCAATTATTTACTTATTTATTATTTTGGAATGCTCTTTTTTGTTGTTGTTTTTATAATGTATAATATAGTATTTCAATTTCAAGGCAACAAATTTAAAACTAGCCTTAAAGAAGAAAGTATGAAAAGTGTATTACAACTTGAGTATTATGACGTGATTTTTTTTTATTGCAATAATAATAATTATCTGTCTTCAATATATTCTCTAACTTTTATAATGAAAATGTACATACTTTAATATATATTTTTTATCTAATCTTAAGCTTAATGTGTAAATTAAGATATTATTGACGCCTGAAATGGGAAGACTGTTGATTCACTATTAATAATATAACATAAGAAAATTGTACACAGTTTTATACAATAAACATAATATATTCTATTCAATAATTCATTTGTATAGGGAAGATAAACATAAATAATTTGTGTTTTTTTATATAAGTATTTAGTTTTCTTATTCATTCGTTACACTTTATAATATACTGTACCAAGAGATTAAAAAAAAAATGTAAAATGGAGTCGCCACTCCAAAATAAAAATATCTAACTTCCTTTACCCATCCGCATCAAAGCTCATGCATCAGCAAATTTTTTTTAAACATTATAGACAAGTCTTTGACCACTATCTCACCTGATGGTAAACGATGATGTAGTCGACGATGAAGCATGCTTGCCTAAAAGATACCTATTCAGTCGCGACTTGAAGACTCACATCTTGTACCTATTAGGAAACACCAATCAGGCAAGGTGTTCCATTCCTTTGCGGTTCGCACAATAGATGTAAAAACGCTTATTAGCATTTGTAGAATAGTTACCATATATCTATTCTACTCTGATTGTCTTCTATTGCTTATACCATTGGATACTTCTTTCGCATATAAACCATCATCATAATCTATAACAGCTACTTTAGAACAGCTGAGTTAGCGACCCAGAGCCATCCTACGCTACAAAGACGAGCTGTGATGGCTTGGGCAGTTACCGCCAAGGGCACAATACACCTCAAGCTTCAGTGCAGGCATCGCCCTCACAACAAATTAGAACTTACCCTTCCTAGAAACAGCTTTAGCGTTCCTCCCAGAAACATCATCAGCCAGTCTGTTGAAGACCTCATCTTCTTTCCTCCTAAATTCCTCATTTTCCTCTCTCAACTGTCTTGCATCTTGTAAACCTGCTTGTTTTCCTTCTAACGTCTTATCCATCTTTTTATTTGTCGGCGGTGGACTATCACTGTTCCTTCCGGGCTTGTTTCTATCTCTGTCAGATAGGTTTCTATCTCTGTCATATAGGTTTCTATCTCTGTCGGATAAGTTTCTATCTCTGTCTTCAACATTTCTAGCACGGTCTGACATGTTTCTCTCTTTGTTTGTTGTGTTTCTTTCTCTGTTAGATAGATTTCTCTCTCTGTCTACTACATTTCTAGCATGGTCTGACATATTTCTCTCTCTATCTGACGTGTTTCTATCTCTGTCAGATTGGTTTCTGTCTCTGTCTACTATATTTCTAGCATGGTCTGACATATTTCTATCTCTATCCAACATCTTTCTGTCTCTGTCGTTTTTGTCTTTGATCTTTCTAGGAGGAGAAGGATCTGAATCGCTGTTGTATTTCCTCTTATTTTCTGGGCTTCTTTTTGATGGTCTTTTGTCTTTTCCTTTCCTTGGGGGTGATAAGTCTGAATCAGACTGACTGGAACTTCTTTGACTTTTCGTCTTGCTTCTATCTTTGCCGCTTCGATGTGGTGATAAATCTAAATCACTATCCTGTCTTCGCCTTTCTGAAACGTTTCTATTTGACATTTCTCTTTTATCCCTGTCTATTCTAGAATACCTTTCATTATTCTTATTATAACTATCAGTCGAGTTTCCGTGTTTCCTCACAGGTGATAACTTTCTCCTGTCATTATTTCTCGGAAACGATAGATTGGGACTAGGTGACCAAGCTTTTTTACTACTATTAGGAGACGAATTCCTTTTTCTAGGTGGCGATTGATCTGAGCCATGATTTTTTTTCCTTGGAGGTGATTCGTCACTATGCGATCTGTTAGACTTTGATTTATTCCTTTGAGGGGAATTGTTAACAGTTTCAGGGCTTGCGTTACCCCAACGACTGGGTTTTCTTCCTCTGTCTCTTTTCCGCTCTTGTTTCCTAGGCGGTGAAGGATCTGAGTCATATTTAGTCTCTTTGTTTTTCGGTGATTCGTTTCTCTTTCTTGGAGGGGATGGGTCTGAGTCATTTGTATCGTTCTTCTGGTCTTTTTTCCTTGGGGGGCTAAAATCACTATCATTACTATGACTTTTCGACTTCTTTTTCCGTGGAGGCGATAAGTCTGAATCATTTTTCTGTTTTTCATCTTCAGAATCGCTGTACATTTTACCGAATATGATTTCGTTTTCTTTCTCTATTTCCTTAACATCCTTCTTTATTTCTTGTATCTGAAGTTTGCTGTTGAAACCGTCATCCTGGAAAACAAGAGATAGGATATTTTAAGGAGTGATCTACTACAAAAACATTTTTAAAAACATAAGCTGAACTGTCGTTATCAAAGAGTATTTGTCCGCGCTAAGAACGGCTATAATGAAGCTAGTGACGACAACAAGCTACAACTGCGCGTTTTAAACAAACAAACGCATTCACAATCATAACCCCACACTAAGTTTAAAGACTTGTATCGTGGTTGCCGGAAGAATTCACATCACACACACATTACATCCAGAACCAGAAGCACAAATATCCCTTGGGAAGGAATTTGTGCTCCTGCCGCCGGGAATCGAACCCAAGACCCACGGCGCACAGGGCGGGCACCTATCCACTGCGCCAACTGGGTCGTCTTCCGGTCGTCTTTCCGACTTCTTGCGCCACGATTATATTTTTATCAAGTACTATCGGTTACTTAAATATCATTGTTACCTGATTAATAACTCTCCATTTAGAGCCAGTGCCAAACTGCTCCAACTTCTTCAACTCCTCAGGCCGTTCGTCAACAATACCAGCTATCTGTGGGGCATCTTCTCCTTCATCCAGGATGTCCAGCTCATCGCCTTCAAGAGGCCGGAGTTTCGTTAGATCTATGTCATCGTCTATTATCTTAAATCTGGGAATTAATGGAGAAAATTGAATTATTATATCAGTTAGCTTTTAAATAAAACAATGATCACCATCACCTGATGGAAAGTAGAATAACAATGAAACAGGCTCCCCTAGGAGATACTTCTTTACTCTAGTCTTGAAGACACCTAGATTGTATCATTTGTGAAACAAAGATTTCATTGAATTTTATTTTATGTTGTTTGTTACCACTATTGATACAAACTAAGTCTTAATACATATAACAAGTAGCCATTTACAAGCCTCAACAGATAAAAAACAAATATTATTGATTAAAAAGCTTACATTATGGAATGCTTAAACATGATTAAAATGTGCAACTTACACGCTATGTTGTTTAAGGCGCCTCAGGAGACACCAAACAATTCATAGATAATACCTTTTTTATCGATGATAAAGTACTTGTGAACAGGTCAATAGTCGTGAAAATTAGACTTCAACCATTCGTTGAATAAGTTTGTAGAGCGGAGAATAAAAGCATTTCAATGGTGAAAAGAACATGGAGCAGGTTTCTCATGCGGGAATGGCGAAACGGAACACTAAGTGCTACCTTGAAAACACAACAGGAAGAAGGTGATATATTTTATTACTAATTATGAATTATAGTGCCAAATATATTAAACGCGCAGAGTTGTGTAACTTGTCTCATGGTACAGAATCTGACGAACATAACTCGGCATGCGGAAACGGGTGGTACTAACGCTACTTTCTTATAAAACTACTTGTTTGTCAACAAGCAAAGCCCCTGCTATGTTAACTTAGGTTGGTTCTTTATTTTGTTGTGGTTAGTGTAAGAAAACAATGTTCTCCAAATGTTTTATGCAGATATTTCAGCTTCGGCAGAGGAAACTCACAGTTCTGAGCAGGGTTTGAGGTAGGATTATTTGTAGCAGTCAAACATCGGTGAAGGCACCTCTTAATCAGCTGAGATAGAGGTCAAGAATACTCAGATTAGAACCCTATGAAGGGCTTGAGCTATTGGCGAAAGTATCATAGTATTCATACATTTTTACTGTAACAAATAGCCAATCCTATTTTGTATATTGTGTTAACAAGAAGATACAGGCATTGCTTAGATTGGGGCCCACAGACAAGACGCACCTGACCGAAGGCCATGAGTGTACATGTGTATTGGAGTCCTATATAAGTACCTATACTCTATAAAGAATAAACTTTTTAATTTTACTTTATATTTTACGCTAGCCTGGTTAAGAGGCCTATCAGCGAAGCCCAAAATAGTGTTACGGCAGCTATCCATGAGAACAGTCACGTTCGTGCGTGTCTAATACTGTCAACCACATGACACACGACAGATAGAATATTGGCCAAATTGTAGCCTTATACAGATAAAAATAACACTTCACACAGTACAGGTAAGCTTATGGGTCTACCGTGCATGGTTGTGCCAAGGGATTTGCTTAGAATAGTGAAACATATTGATGTAATTGTTACAAAAGGTAGAAGTATAGTGAAGATCGAAACCATGTTAAATCATGTCTATCCCGTTTGATTTCGCCTCCCTAAAGTAATCAATCATCATCCCTGGGAGATAAATGTTCTCAAATGTTGAATATTAGGTTCTAATACCGAAAAATTATCACTAAGACGAGTAAATTATACATAACTCACCCTTTTCCTTTTACCACTTTTTTCTTCTTTTTCTTTTTGTCTTTAGAGGGTCCACCGAGGTACTTTTGCAAATATGCCTTTTGATCTATTGTAGTAGACATTATTTATTGATAATTCCGACAAAACTTATTAAGGATTTGTTCGAAAAACACTGAAATAACTTCGTCAAACAAAAATCGAATTCGATGCGCCTTGACAAGTTGACAATGACATTGACGTGGCGTGGCACTGCACAGAATACATAATTATTATTCGAGATGGATCATACACTAGTCTGGCAAAGCTAACTCTGTAGTGATTTTAAATCTAGTATATGCAAGGATGTTGTAGCTAAAGTAATAACCGTAGGTTTGTTTCCTATCTCGATGAGTATATGACAGTACTGATGTTGGTAAATTAATCAATGATTCGTTTACCTATGCTATCAAATTAGCAAGCAAGCGTAGCAGAGATAAATAAGATATATACCCAAGGAAGCGTAGTACGATAGCTTACAATAAAATATTTTTGATTTTGAACAAACGCATGTCTTACTATGAATTTATTAAGGTTCATGGTTCATGGACTGACTAGTCCGTGTACCTTAGTTTCAATTTTGCAATGATGCAAGAGTAAATCTCTAGAAATCTACGGATTTTGACTGCAAATCAACGCCTAGTGTTATACTTGGCACAAATGCTGAGTCACGACACGATCCTTTTGATATTTATTATTTTGTTAAATTATCATTCTTATGTTTCTTTGTAACTAAGCTGCTTTTGTTGTATATATTCATGTGGTGTTTTTACATAGTGCCAAATAAACATATTTCATTTGAAGCTCTTGATCCAAATACTTAATGATTCTAGTCTAGAGTCAGATCACTTCATCTATTCAGTTCTAAGAACGCACAATAACCTCGAGGCCCATGGAACAATAGGGCTCTGATCTTTGAGATGACGGATTCCGGCCTCAGAGAGCGTATGCGGTCGACTATGAGAGATGTGGTCATCGTGGCGTTTCCTCCTTGAGGTCCCTCCCCCTGGCTACTACTACGGTGTCTTCTTTTTTTAATGCCCGATAGGCAAGCATTTGACCACAATCTCACCTGATGGAAAGTGATGATGCAGCCGAAGATGTAGCATGCTTGCCTAGAAGGTTATATAAGGACCTATTCACTCTTGACTTGAAAACTCCTAGATTATACCGTTCGGGAAACAAAGATCCTATGTGTGCGGGAAGCGTGCCACGAAGCATTTAGTCATAGTCCACGTTCCACTCCTCGGCCGACATATGCTCGCGGAGAGCCCCCGAACAGACGGCTCTGAGTTCAATATCGGAGCTCCATCTCAAGGTGGTCGAGGCGTTGCCGATACCGGTGCTTGGACGTGTCGCAAATCGCCGTCACCGCTTCAGGGAAACGGCATCGGCACACGTCTTTAACTAATTGTTAAATCATAGGTAATTCTATGTAACGCAGTGTCACAGTGGCTAGCGAGTACTAGGGTCTGGTTTATGCTCGTAAAAAAATTATCACATATCAAATCAAATCAAATCAAAATCGTTTATTCACATGGCCCCAAAGAGGCACTCATGAAAGTTAATGATTCTATTGCCAGTTTACTAGCGTGCCATAGTTAATTAACGTTCATTTGGTCCCATATTTTTGACGTGATTACGTTTTATAGATCGATGAACACCAGCTGCACGCACGAAATAGAGTCACGTTCCGCCTGAGCCTGAGCGTGCAAGCGAGAGCGCGGAACAAGTGATAGAGAGGCACGATCGGCCTAAGCGTTTGACTTATGACGTTGTTACGTAAAATTATCGACTGTAAACCGACTTTACAGATAACCTTTTTTTTACATGATCTGTTAAATATAAAATGTCCAATAATTCTGGTTTCTTCTCTCAATAATACCTCTCATAAGTATTTTCTATGGTGCAGCCAATTATAAATCTAGTATATAGTAGGTATATAGTTATAAATCTAGAAAACGGCTGGTAGTATTTTAATCCCACAGAATTATCCTTAATTAAGTAGCTAGTCTGGAGGAGCATGATTTCTAAGTGGCCGCATACCCATGTGGGGATATCGTAACGTATAAGTAAAATTCCCCAGAACAAATACCTTTACTTACTATACAAGGGTGGGATGAAACTCTGTCATCAATGGTGGTGTTAAAAGATTTGCTGTAGCAATACTGACCCATTGTCAAACACCTAAATAGCATCACATATTTTGCTGGTGCCGCCGGCAGAAAGAGCTTTTTTTGCCGGGCTGAGCTTTTTTTGGTTCCGCGAACTATGTGCGTTTAGCTCATGTTTAGTTAGTTATATATTTTTCAAGTTATGTAATAGTCACAAGTTTCAGTCAAAGTCAAGTAAAATAATCATGATCCAGTGAATAAGCAAGGCATGCCATAATAAAATGATAGAAAAAATACTAAATTTCTGTTGGAGTTTTGGAGCGAAAACGAAAGTCGCGTTTTACAACTTTGTGTTCTCGAACTATTGACAGTTATTAATTCACCATTAGGTACTACACATTAACAGTCGAAGAATCACAATTTTTGGAAAATAATACAAAATCGACCACGACATTTTTTCACTTTCGCGCCAAAACTGACTGAGCATAATATAATAATATTACAATACAATAATTTTATATTGCACAACAAATTCTCAAAATTGCAAAAATAATACAGTGAGTTATATGAGGTAGTACAATGATATTATTCGTTTATTACTATGAGAAGTAGGAACAGAGAGAGGAACAGGGAGCGCATTGTTCCTCATCCAGAACTTTATTATTCAAAGTTCTGGGTAGCAAAATGTAATATAGACGGACGCGCCGTTACTGAGCGTCTTATTTGAGTTCGCAGGCATCGCCTTTTGAAGAATGTCGTCAACACTGAAAAGAAGCACGCGTTTTTATTATCTTGTTTTTCTCTTCCGTTATCGTCCAGCACAGCAGGGCGAGTTATCTTTCCTTTTTATTTTATTTATACATCTTTATATCTATAATAATACCTAGTAGTATAAAAAAAGCTCAGAACTATTCTCCGGCGTTTCGGGTAACAATCTAGCTCTTCTCTTCATTTGAGGATGTGAGTTACAAGTAAAGAAAAACATAATTATTGTGCTGATATTACGCTCTTTAATAACAATAATTGGATCGCACACCAAAACCACAATAACGAATTAGGTATGTTTTATTATATTAAAAAAACGTCTTCTTCTCCTGCCGTTTCCGAGCACTGTGGCTGATTATTCCACATAATGCTCTTTTTTCTCAGTGCTCTTATTGTCTCTCTGAAAAAAAAAAAGGAATTGGTTATTGCGAATAATCCATACTTCCAATAGATTTTGACACAAGCATGACAAGTCTGGGATTGACAAGACTTAGTTTTATTAGTATGCAAGGATTTAGCACGGAGTTTTGGCGCGAAAGTGAAAAATTGTTATGTCATCTCACCAAAAGGAAGAGGAGGAGAGTCGGAAAATCGTCAAAATCGCAGTATAGGCAGATGTGTCGCTTACCGTCAGGCGGGCGTGTTGCTTGTCTCCTTTGTTACCATTGTGAAAAAAAATGTTATTTGGCATATTATTTTTATCACTTACCAGTTGATTGGCAGTATACAACGGACTTATGTCCAGTGCCTGTCAACAAAAAAATTGTTTAAAAAGTATCCAGGAATATTTTGCGAGTGCCATTAAAGACATGTCAGTTATCAAAATTCATTAAAATCTGAATATGGCTGATGGTCGCCATATTCATATCAAAATTAAAAACATAATGTCGACGAACTGCACTAAGTGGAATCATTGAAAATAATAATAATATCTTTAGGATTTTACCATTTTTAATTTTAAATGTCAATTTAGGATCTATAACGATTAAAAGTTGGTTAGCAAATTATAAATACCCTTTTTCTAACGACTTTCCAAGTCGACTGTGTTTTTTTTATCATTATTACCTCATAACTTCTTTCTACGTGAACCGATTTTGAAATTTTTTTTGTTTGAAATATGTTGCTCTCCGATTGGTCCCATTTAAATGTAATCAAGATCTCATCAGTAGTTCTTGAAATATCGTCAGTAATGCGTGTTGAGTACATCTAATCTGATCCAAGTTCCGAAGATAAAACTTTAAACTACTGTGAAGTCGGTTTAAAGCTTTCCTTGCGTTTAATTATTGGGTAAGGGGTTCAAAATATATTTTTTAACTTACGTTATTGTACTGTAATGAGTTCTGAAATTAAGACATAAATAAATGTTCCGGTAACAAAGTACGGTTTTAGAAAGCAATGCAAAAAAAGTAGCAAAAAAGCCGATTGTTTTTTGGCACTGGAAGTCTAAGCAAGTACCTACCTAAGTCTTTGATTTCTATACCGCGGGACCTGGATCGGTTCCCAGCATGAGCACAATGTTTCTTCCCAAAGAATAATAATTTGGGCTTCTAGTTCCGGATGTATTTGTGTGTGTGTTTTTTTGTTAATAACGTATGAATTACGGTTGGTACACCATCGGAATTTCGAACTAGCCTTAATTTGACCTAAACTGCTAAGTAGAGCCGTATACAAAGAATGCGTCCATTTACACTTTTCTTACCGTCTCTATTAGAGACTCTTTCTTCTTGTGTTCTTTATAATAGCACTCACTATAATACACTGTCACATTACACTAACTCAAAAGGTTTAGTTCTTTTGAGTCTTCTCACTAAGTCTGTGTTGCCGAGGAGCTGGATTGCCTCAACGTTCACATGGCGCACGGTTAGTGTGTGTGATGCAAATATTTTCAGGCACCCTAATATAAGTCTTTGAACTTAGTGTAGAGCTGTGAGTGAGAGTGTTTGATTGTGTCTGTTGATTTAATATGGAATTTTGCTTGTGTATAGCTTTAACAAACACAAAACATGGTACTAATATTATAAATCCGAAAGTTTGTGTGTAAGTGTGTTAGTATGTTTGTTCCCTCTTTACGCTTTAACGGCTTAATGGATTTGGATAAAATTTGTGAATAAATTGAATGTACATAGCTTATACCTAGGATTAACACGTAGGCTACTTTTTAACTTGATAATAGCGGGCAAAATCGCGGGGCGCGGCTAGTATGGCATAAATACAGACAAAAAAATACGTTCAAAATGGAATATAAATATTAATCTAATTATACTGCTTACCTTATACTGCTGTGAATAAAAATATTTATTAACTGATTTTATATTAATTTTATATTTCATTTATATTTAATGTTTAATTAAATCGGCCACACCGTATGTCGTTACGACAGCTGTGACAGCGCTCTAATTAATTATTTATTTAAATATTTACCTGTAACTGCTGTGAATAAAAATACTGTATAAATATTTATCTTATGATTTGTATGTATATACAAATTTCACATAATTTTGGAAAAAGTTAAGACTTTTTATAGGAGAGCGTGACTAGCGCGAGAATAGCGTCTCCGTTGGCAAAAATGCTTTCGTATGTCCGGCGGATGTCCGGCTGTTCTCCTCTATAGGTTACATTTCTCAACTGACACTTGTGAAATGTTGTGAGCAGGTTCTACAGTTATATGGTGTTTTTGTGGATTCGGTTATTTTTTTTTTCAAAATGACGGAGATACGGGAATTGAAAATGAGAAAAAATATACTTTCTTTAGCCATTTTGAAAAATACGCATCACGTTATCATACGATCAGCTTATAGAGCAGCGGCTCTGCACCGCATACGGTCTGTACGGGAGCGCTGTCACAGCGGTCGTAATGTCATAACGTTACGACCGCTGTGACAGCGCTCTAATTAATTATTTATTTAAACATTTACCTGTAATTGCTGTGAATAAAAATACTGTATTAATATTTATCTTGTGATTTGTATGTATATTTATACAAATTTCACATAGTTTTGGAAAAAATTAAGACTTTTTACAGGAGAGCGCGACTAGCGCGAGCGAAGCGTCTCCGTTGGCAAAAATGCTTTCGTATGTCCGGCGGATGTCCGGCTGTTCTCTTCTATAGGTTGCATTTCTCAACTGACACTGTTGCGAGCAGGTTCTACAGTTAAATGTTGTTTTTTGTGGATTCAGTTATTGAAATTTTTTCGAAATTACGGAGATACGGGAATTGAAAATGTAAAAAAATATACTTTCTTTAGCCATTTTGAAAAATACGACAGATCATACGATTAGCTTACAGAGCCGCTAGTAATAACAGATAATAAAATAATATTATATTTAAACTTACATCATCTGGTCGAGATACGTAAATGATAGGATTTACCACGGGCTGCACTTGGATTGCCTAAATAACGAGAAAAAGAAATTGTTAATAATCCAAACAAATTACGTGGGCCCCAAAGAAGCACTCATGAAAGTTAATGACTCTACTGCCAGATTCGCAAAATTACAGCTATATCGAGAAGAACCTGGCAAGAAACTCGGCTACACATTTTTTTTCATTCATTTAAAAAAAAGTAATTTTTAAACACTAATACATAATTATATTAACCAAGGTATATGTATATTTAGGTAATAAGTTTAATTTGATTTAAAAAATAACACTGAGATTACAAAATCACCGTTTATTACAATATTTCAAAATAGTATTCATGATTTTAAATAGAAAGACAATGATTCCACAATTAATGAGATAACCATTAAACAAAACACCAATTACAGTAAAATAAAGCGAACTCACTCGATTACACAACGACAACTACACAATTGAAACTACTACAAGTCGCGCCGAACACGTCTGCACTCTCCGAGGGCCGTCAAGCAAATGCCTGACAAATGCAACTCGCCGGTCTTATATAGGCATCTGAGGGTATTTCCTAACTCGGCCTCTCCTGATGTATAGCTGTCCTCAGCGAAGCCTGTTCTTCTTGTGGCCCTTGATGGCCAGGCCAGGGGAAGTTCTTCCTGCGGCACCCTGGTGCGTACTGTCTCTTCAACACGATCCCAGGACGGACCTGCATCAAGGTCATCAATTACATAATCTGAAATCACAAGGCTCATGTGTACTGCTATTCAAGTTCAAAAGTCACTTTTAACACGATAAAAGCAGTTAGCTTAGCACACGTGAAAAATAAGGATAAACATCACAAAATTCTAAATGAGAGCTCTCAAAACTTTCCCCAGACATTACCAACATTACATTATTTAACGAAGGTGTAGCAACTGAAGTCTCCATGTTGAGTAGCACCGCTCCTGTGAACATATCAGGCAGAAGGCGTCCCTCTGACTGGTTAGTGGACGAAAGCATACATCATCAGTTACCAAAGAAACAACTATCTCTGAACTGTGTTCCTTCCTGCTCAGACAAAGTCATCACTGTTTCACATATCTGCATAAAATGTAATCGATAAAATAAAAAATGAATTGGGAAGGAAGCATCACTGAATCGCTATTCCACTAAGATAGAGGCATCACTGAATCGCATATCTCTCAGAAAATACAATTGGGAAAGAAGCATCACTGAATCGCGTTCCCACTCAGATAGAGGCATCACTGAATCGCTTATCTGCATAAAATATAATCGATAAAATTAAAAAAATATTGGGAAGGAAGCATCACTGAATCGCTATTCCACTAAGATAGAGGCATCACTGAATCGCATATCTCTCAGAAAATACAATTGGGAAAGAAGCATCACTGAATCGCGTTCCCACTCAGATAGAGGCATCACTGAATCGCTTATCTGCATAAAATATAATCGATAAAATTAAAAATTAAGTGGGAAGGAAGCATCACTGAATCGCTTTTCCACTAAGATAGAGGCATCACTGAATCGCATATCTCTCAGAAAATACAATTGGGAAAGAAGAATCACTGAATCGCGTTCCCACTCAGATAGAGGCATCACTGAATCGCATATCTGCATAAAATATAATCGATAAAATTAAATATTAATTGGGAAGGAAGCATCACTGAATCGCTTTTCCACTAAGATAGAGGCATCACTGAATCGCATATCTCTCAGAAAATACAATTGGGAAAGAAGCATCACTGAATCGCGTTCCCACTCAGATAGAGGCATCACTGAATCGCATATCTGACAACAAATATAATCAATAAAGTTAAAAATTAATTGGGAAGGAAGCATCACTGAATCGCTATTCCACTAAGATAGAGGCATCACTGAATCGCATATCTCTCAGAAAATACAATTGGGAAAGAAGCATCACTGAATCGCGTTCCCACTCAGATAGAGGCATCGCTGAATCGCATATCTGAAAACAAATCATAATTGGGAAAGAAGCATCACTGAATCGCGTTCCCACTAAGATAGAGGCATCGCTGAATCGCATATCTGACAACAAATCATAATTGGGAAAGAAGCATCACTGAATCGCGTTCCCACTCAGATAGAGGCATCGCTGAATCGCATATCTGACAACAAATCATAATTGGGAAATAAACATCCCCTTTTGGACTCGCGGCTGCAGAGTTCTGGGCCATAAAGATTTAGAGCTAAGGTCAACCAAAACTCTATAAAAATATACTTTGGACCATCGACACGTTGAAGAAGAAAAAGATTGGGAAAGAAGCATCACTGAATCGCGTTCCCACGTAGGTTGTCATTAGGGCTCAGGTTGCTACTCAAATTTCCACGTGTTATGTAGTTGGGGTAAAATCTTTAAATAAATGTAAAGTCGGTCAGTATAATGGATCTAATGTGGAGGTGTACGTTTAAACGAAAAGGGAAAGTAAAAAGAAAAACACGGGTTAATCTAAGCAACAAGCAGCACTTAGACAACACTGACGTTAAAAATAGAGGTACCACATTTTAACGCGTTCATATAAGGTTCAAATCAACTATTCAGTTATAGACTCATCAGCGCACCAGTTTACATAAGTCTGTTACGTAGCGTGACTTATTTTTCAAAAAGCACTTCTCTCTTTTGTGGCCTGCTTTTTCTTTTACAGAAATTACAAACAGCGTTTCCTACATCACTGGAAGAACAGTCAACGTTTTGTGACCCGACTATCTACAAACAAAGCATTTAAATAAGTAAAAAATAAGTAAACGCTTTCACACTCACTGCTCACATTAAGTTCAATGACTTGTATCGTGGGTGCTTCCACCACAATCACATCACACACACAAACACAACCAGAAACAGATTTTTTTTTTCTTGGAGAGAAAACTTGTGTTCCCGCCGGGAATCGAACCCGATACCCCTGCGTAGAAGGCGACCGCGCACCCAGCTCAGCCAACGGGCATTTAATTTCGTTACACTGGCTATGTGTGCACAAATTTGGCAACGTTGAATGCAACATACAACACCGAATAGCCGCAACGTGGCTTAAATGGCGGGAAGTAACAGGAGTGACGTGTGATAAGAGAATGCCAGTGGAACTAAAAGGTTTGATCTATAAGACCATTATAAGACCAGTGCTCATGTATGGTACTGAAACGTGGGCCGTCACCCAACGGCATATACATACCATCCAAGTTGCCGAAATGAAAATGCTTCGGTGGATGTGCGACGTCACTGGGCTGGATAAAATCCGCAACGAGTACCTACGTACGAGGAAGCCTTGGTGTACGCGATATTGCCAATAAGATGCAAGAGAGATGGCATGGGCATGTTAAGAGAAAGCCGCCTGATTACATTGGGAACACAGCTCTGCAGCTTTCTGTCTCCGGTCGAAGATCCAGAGGCAGACCAAAAACAACATGGAAAGAAATAGTGCGTCTTTCTGCACTATTTATATATGAGGGAATGTGAGCTATCCGAAACTGACATCCAGGACAAAACGAAGTGGAAAGTAAATAGTAGGAAGGCTGACGCCACCACCATGTGGGATATTTAGTAAGGAAGAGAGAGAGACACTGGCTATGTGGGCTCTTCTCGCTATATCTGACAAGTTCCAAATTTGTTGGTGGTTGCCGCTAGGTTATACGTAGATCGAAAGAAATGGGACCAATTCATCGCATGTAAAGTTAACGTTTATCGCTGCCGCTTTAATTTGGGGGTCGGTAATACCCCGGATGACAACAAGAGTCCTCAACTCATCGCTAAGACCCTTGACTATCCGTAATCGTAACATTGTCCTGCGTGCAAATTCCGCATACGTATATACTGTACTTGTCGAAATTCGTACGCATAATCTCATTCAGAATGGTTGTTAAATCAAGTTTACGAGGATACAAAGCTTTGAATTCGCGAACAAAATTAGACCAAGTTCTGTCATTAGTGACCCCTTCGTTTAGCCATGATTGAACTTCTCCCTTTGAAACAACCCGACACCCGTGATAAGCATTCTGAATGCTGCCAATCGTTCGTACGCTTGGTTCGTTCGGCTTCCTCACACCAAACGTCGATATCGTGTATGGTTGGGTCAAAATTGGACACGAAGTAATATACCACAAGATTACTACGACTACAAGAGGGGTTCATTGATTTTATGACCTCTGCTAAAATGTAAGAAGACTCCGTAACACGTGGATACTATTGTAAGGTTTCAACATTTGCGGGTATATCGGAATCAACTTTATCGATGGTGCGATTGTGACGGTTAATGCTTTCGGTTGTAAGAGAGGCATATATATTTTTTTTTTTTTTACGTACGCCGACGACTTAGCTGCGATACTGCGCCGACCTTGGATCTTTTGAAGGAGAGACTGAATGAAATTACCAAACGTCTATCAGGTGGCGATACCAGAATTTCATCCAAAACGCGCACGAAACCGTTCCACTCGGCGATCATAATAAAACCAGATAAATCAAAATATTCGTCGTAATCAGTGTAATATGAATGGTGCCTTCTTCTTAGAATATTCATAACGTTTATAAACACAAAGAAAAAAACTATCAAATGTCATGCAAACAACATCAACTTGCATTTTTTAACCGTTTCGTTTTCGTTCCGCCATTTAGTATCAAACACTGTGAAAGCTACTTCACACACGCTAATTCACTAAACAAATGATGTCTTCGGCTTATTTTATTTTTTGAGGCGTCTTTTCACGAAGTTAGAATAAAATCATACAAAATCAAAAACACACGCGTGACCTTGCGTAAGCGCCACGATGTAATTTACGCAATGTACACCTTTATGTGTAAAAGTGTAAGGGGGATACTCGGCTGTGATTAAGTAAGGTATTCGCATTGACATATACCTGTCCCTTAAAATAAATGGACGTACTTAACGTAAGTAAAACGCATTTCGTTCAATTCGACCCATCAGGAAGGTCATCAAAACTACTGTCAGTGTTGATAGGTGGAATTTCATTAGAACAGGCTGTGAGTACAACATTTCTAGGATTTGAGATTGACAGAGGACTGACGTGGGAAGAACATGTCCAAAAGCTTTGCGCAAAGCTTGAAAATGCGTGTTATGCGCCCAGTCGGATATCTCGGGTAGTGGCGCGGATGTGACGCAAGCGTGTTATTTTGCCTCGGTACACTCCCTCCTCTAGTACGGTGCTCCTCGCTGTAGGGGCGCTGTTCTGACTGGGAACACGCCTTCCGTTTGCAGAAACGCGTCGTCAGAGCGATACTCAGATCATCACAGGAAACCTCAGTGGGACCCAATTTCAAAATCTCCAGATCCTAAATTTGCCAGCTATTGTAATATTTCAGAAAGCTGTTTCAGTGAGGGCGAATTCCAAAATATACAAAAGTCACATCCACAGCAATAGGCATCGAGCTAATAAGGTAATAGGAGTATCGCGCACTCTTGTCAAATCCACTAATTAATTCGCGTAATAATCATATATGCAAATCTTACTCAACACTAAAATGTGAAAATCTTTACGACGTGCATTCAATGTTTATAAATAAATGAGTATTTGAGTATATCAATTGGTGTCACAACAGAATTATGCTGTTCTTGACTAGATTTTGAATGCGAAGTTATACCGCTTGGACCCGCTTTTAAATAGTGTGATCAAGGGAACATACGTAAGAAATTGCGGGTAGGCTGATATTTTTTTTTTTCTCAATGAATTTGAGCCATTGTTTTCGAGGTCGTATATTCAGCACTAGATTGTATCTAAGGTTCGTTGCAAGGGATCCCGCTTAGGAGAACTGCGGTTTGAGCTAGACCGGGCACCTAAACGTGACCTATCACGTGACCTACACGGGCTTTCGTGTCGACGCGACCTGTCAACCGAATAACGCTGTCTTTCAGACATACTTTCAACTTTCATCGAAATTTATCGTGATGTCAAAGTTACATTAACAAAACAAATTATTGGTGTTTTATTTAATGTTTCCGCAATAATAAGACAAATGAGGTTTTTTTTTTAATGGGCACAAGTACTATCCGGCTTCTGAATTTAGGTAATAAGTTTAATTTGATTTAAAAAATAACACTGAGATTACAAAATCACCGTTTATTACAATATTTCAAAATAGTATTCATGATTTTAAATAGAAAGACAATGATTCCACAATTAATGAGATAACCATTAAACAAAACACCAATTACAGTAAAATAAAGCGAACTCACTCGATTACACAACGACAACTACACAATTGAAACTACTACAAGTCGCGCCGAACACGTCTGCACTCTCCGAGGGCCGTCAAGCAAATGCCTGACAAATGCAACTCGCCGGTCTTATATAGGCATCTGAGGGTATTTCCTAACTGTATATTATTTATATAGTCATTAGAACGCGCTTGTGCAGTTTGTTTAGGAAAATTATTAGGGTTAATTTAAACACCAAAACATAAATAAAATAATACTTATATTTGTTGATGTAAGCTTATTACGGGCTGATAAGCGAATGTACATTCATATTTGTACACACAATTATAAACTTAGATTTGCCGCGAAAGTGAAAAAAAAGTATTTTTGATTTCGTATAATTTTTCTTAACCTGTGATTCTTGGAGTGTTAATGTGCAATAATGGTGGATTAACCTTTATTATACTTAGTATACGTGCATAAGTGTAGGCAAGTCATACAAAGTTGTAAAACGTGATTTTCGCTCCAATAGAAGTTCTAGTAAACTTGACTAGACTGGAGTTTTTAGTTAGGACTGGACCTTGACTCTTATACTTGACTTTGACTGTGACTAGGACTTTTAAATGAAATACACTTTAATTATTATTACATGACACTGGCTAAATGCACCAGAATCTAGAGCCAAAAGTAAAAAAATGAAAAATTATAATCTTTGGTCCTATTCACGTTACGTCATTTAGCGTAAAATACATGATAGAAGTATAAACAAGTAATCATGTAAAAAAAAACAGAGAGAAGTAATTGGAACTAATTCTTACCTCGCTTGGTCTTGATGGAATCTAGAAAACAAATAATACTTAAAAACTTTTTAAAATCAAGCTTTTACCAGTTGAAAATAAAAAAGGACTAAAAAGTTATACAACCATAGAACTTGTCAAAACAAATCAAACGAGCCCAAACTCGATGGGTTTATCTTGTTTAGTTCAGAAGTTTCTATGGCCATCTTTCGTCTCCATCATCAGACCAGCTCTATTTGACCATATCATTGTATTGTCACTAAAGATACATAGGCAGAGTGGAAAAATTCTAAATGTGCACAAAAAATGCATACACTTGACGCTTGATCTTTTGACTAATTTGGTAGAGGGCGTGCATATTTAAAATGGTTCTTTACACCTGAGTAAAATCCGACATCGGGAAGTGGGTCTAATTTACCTTGCGAGATTTAATAACAGACTGACAGATAGACAACGGGACCGGTGAAACTAAATAAGAGCTTGTAAAAAGGACACCAAGTGTCAAATAAGAATAAAACTGACCGTGAGCCGATTGTCGCTCGCTCCTCATCGAGTAACAAGATGAGGCCGATATGGGTTTGTATTGTGTAAAAAGTTTTAAAAATTCAGGTACATGATCCTAGTCTGGAGCTTTTTGAATAGGCGACTAAATTCTGAGCAATTTTTTCGGTAAAAATTACCTCATCGAGTAGGTCAATAGTACATTCGATAAAATTCATGGAGTACAACATAAAATAAGATAATTCGAAATTCAAATTTCAATATTGTTTATTCATATAGGCTCCAAAGAGGCACTAATAAAAATAACTACTAGATTAGAAAAAAATACAGCTATCTCGAGAAGAACCTGGCAAGAAACTCGGCGGCGCACTTTTTCATTATTTTTTAAACGCTCTTAATTGACTAATACTGGAATTATATTAATGTAAAATTTAAAATTAAAACCTTACGTATTTAAAGTTGAGGGACTGGAAAAAAAGGTTTATGTATTATATTTATTTACAATTATTTGTTCAATAAGTTATAAATTACATACGAAACAATTTTAGAGGTATAAACATTAGCAAATAGTACAATTCTTCTATATATATTTTTGCGTATTTTATGTCTGTCTCCCTTTCTTCCTGTCTCCTATTTATAATATAATAAATAAAAAATATAGTATCGTGGTATTGATAATTATTTAACCGCGACATACACTCAAATTAAATTAAAACTTAAATAATTAATATTAAAATGAAGATACTCACTCCGAGATCTTGTGAAACGTGAGAGCGGGCTTGCGATGGTGGAAGCTGGAAAAGAGATATTTTTTTCTCTTAAAGAAGGATTTAAATTTCCAATTTGAGTAATTTATAACATTAAATAACACGATGTTATTGTTGTAAATAAGTAAACCCAGATCAAACATAGGAACAATCTTATGTATAGGATAAAGTCTCTTTTCGGCCACCGTTTATGACAATTACTAAATTATAGTTTTAAATTTAACAAAAAAAAAAAAATTTTTTTTTAAATTAACATATCGATATACTAAAAATAAAAAGATGTGTGGCACTCGGGGACTGCCGCGGTAAAGCTATTGCATAGCATTTTTTATTAACTTATGCAATTATAATTATTTATTTATTTTATTTATGCAGTATTTTTTTTCCTGCCACCTAGAGGTGGCGAGTTGCTGAACTAAAGAGACATGCGTGATATTTCAAAAAAGTCATTAAAAGTTCTGCTATTCATCGATAGATGGCAAAACTAAAAAGTATCACCGCTGTGCCGGTCGGAGTGGGGGGTGTTAGGTTATTTTCGTTACGGAATTTCTGGATTCGGTCTCCACGCTTAAGGCCCGCGATAGAAGCTATGCAATAGCTTAAAAAAACTTGACTGCACAATAATTAAACGCAAGCAACCTATTCACTCTCGACTTGAAGACTCCAATATTGTTCTTATCTGGGAACACAGACTCTGGCAAGGAGTTCTACTCCTTTGCAGTGCGCATCATGAAAGTGGAAGCAAAACGCTTCGTGCGCATTTGAGGAATATCCACCATGTATCGGTGTCGCAATGCAGTCTGTCTGGTGGTTCTATTATGGAATGGGGATGAAGGAATTATTTATAATTGAAAGCTTAAATAGTCCGACTTCATCGCTTATATTTCGGTTTTGGCTTGACCGATTTCGATAACATTTATAAGGGACCACCTCTGAAGTATTCTCTACCAAACAAAAAAAATATCATTAAAATCAATTCATAATTGGCGGAGATTACTCGTAACATACATACAAAAAAAAAACATACAGTCGAATTGAGAACTTCCATTTTGAAGTCAGTTGAAAATATAAATCTTATCTTATACTTACATATGCTATTTTCACTCGCTGAAATGTGAAAAGTAAAACTTGTTACATATTTTTTTTGTTCTCGATAGGCAAGCATTTCACCACTATTTTTCTGATGGAAAGAAGATGGAGCATGCTTGCTTAAAAGATACCTGTCCACTCGAGATTTAAAGACTCCTAGCTAGGAGTATGATCTAGAATAATCTTGATTTTACGTATCGGGAAACACAGACTCGACTCAACCATTCCTTAGCAACACGTATGATAAATGTGGATACAAAACGCTTCGTGTAAGGGTTTTAAGCCTGATAGGAAAGCATTTGACTACAATCTCACCTGATGGAAAGTGATGATGCAGCCGAAGATGTAGCATGCTTGCCTAGAAGGTACCTATTCACTCTTGACTTGAAGACTCCCAGATTATACCCCTCGGGGAACAAAGACGTAGGCAATGAGTTCCACTCCTTCGCAGTACGGATGATAAACGTAGAAGCGAAACGTTTCGAGCGAACTGGAGGTATGTCAACCATATATGAATGACGTTTGACAGTTTGTCTTGCTGTTAGATGGTAAAATGGACAAGTTGGAATTAACTCGTATAATTCCTGCGCACACTCTCCAAAATGTATACGATAGAATACCGATACACCTTTGGAATATCAACCATAAACCGATGTCGCATAGTAAATTTTCTACTAGTCGCGAAAATTAAAAAGTCACTTTAAAGAAATCGTTCATATAATAATCATGCGTAATATTATCTATACTTACATTAATGAGCTCCTACGGTGTAAAGTGTACAATGTGCACTGAGACAAAGATTAATGTTCAGGCTGTGCGTTGTCTCTAGGTCAGTCAGTCAGTCAGTCAATGAATCAGTATGTCAGGACAAAGATTCTAATAGTATTAGATTTCGGCAAATACTAGTTTATATTTTTTTTAAATAACTTTTTTTTTTAAACAAACTCATCCACACTCACAGCCCCACACTAAGTTCAAAGACTTGTATCGTGGGTGCCGGAAACACTCACATCACACACACATTACACCCAGAACCAGAAGCACAAATATCCCTTGGGAAGGAATTTGCTCCTGCCGGGAATCGAACCCAGGACCCACGGCGCAGAGGGCGGACACTTGTCCACTGCGCCAACTGGGTAGTCAAAAACTTTGTAACGCAGAGAAAAATAAAAATAATGTTTGTTGCAACATTTGTTTTAAATTACAGAGATTGTACTTACACCTTGTGAGCCGTATTTCTGAAAAGTAAAGACAAAAATTTAAAATATTATAAATATGAAAGTTTGTGTTTATGTTACTTGATGGATATGGAATTGTAGATGCAATATAATATACGTTATAGAATGTAATATACGTTCTAGACCCTGTAATAGAAAAACTTATAGAAAAGTTCCTGCAGCGTTTCTCAAAAGTCAGTCAGTCTATTATCCTCGTCCACATCATCACTTAACCGATTACAGCAGAGAGGTAAAGAAGGGTCAGGTTCGTCAGGATGTCGCATACGTGACGTCGCGTCGCGCGTCGCGTGTTGTGGATATAGGGCCCTATACTGCTTGTCATCATCCAAAATGTATGAACTGCTCGTTGGCTTAGTTAGGTGGCTTTCGCCTTGTAAGTATAAGGGGAATCGGGTTCGATTCTCGGCTGAAACAAAATTTTTCTTCCCAAGGAAAATTTCAGTTTCTGGTTCGGGTTGTGATTGTGTGTGATGTTGCCGGCACCCACGAGACAAGTCATCGAACTTAGTGTTGGGCTGTGAGTGTGAAATCGTTTATGTTAAACGTGTCCAGATCGACGGCGTAAGACGCCAACATGTGTCTATGTTTATGTTTAACGCGTCCAGCTCGGCGGCGTAAGTCGCCAACGTGTGTCTAATACAGTCCTGCCTTTTGTTCAACGATCCAGTTAGCTCAGTGGTCCGATTCCCGGAGCACAATTTTACTTCCCAAGGGACATATATTATGTACTTCTGGTTCGGGTGTAATCGTTTTTATGTGATAGGCAAATGTTTCCGGAACCCTAACGGAACAAAAACGGAAATTTTGTTGTCGACTAGTTTCGGACAAATTAGTTGTCCATCATCAGGATGAGTCAGACGCGCAGTACGCGTGATGCGTGCGATACGGGGAGCGGCTTGGGCCTCGGTTTAAAGCCGTATAAAATGTATAATTAAAACATTATGCCTTCAAAGTAGTGGTAACTTACCGTAGCAACTAGGTCCATTTGTTGAGCGAGCGCATCCAAATCATTATTCTGATAGGTTCTCTGTTAAAACAATTAAATCTAAGTTAATTATGTAGTACATATTAGTAGTTTGAAGTGATGATGATAATAAACCTTGCCCCCGGCCGGGTCACGGTTTCGAATCCTACTACGGGTTTGAGCTTCCAGAGAAGGTATATCTACAATACAATACAATACAATAATTCTTTATTGCACACCAAATAAAAATAAAATTGTAAAACGTTTAGTCCATTTATATTAGTCAAATTAAGGCAAGAATCTCGGAATGACAGATAGACAGCTAAAAGTTGTGTAAACCTTTATTTTGACAATAGTTGTAGATAATTTAATCTTCTATAATAAATACAAATAGCATAAATCCATAGGAAACGAGATATATGCAATAAATGTGTAAAAATCGTAGTCGCGGACACCCGACGATTAGTAGGTTTTAAGACAAGTTTTAGGGTGTCTAAATAAAGGGTTATACAAGTTGACAGCTGATTATCTCTTATGCCGAGGTGAAACCCCTAATTTTCCAGGACTAGTTTCACTTCTCCGTTTATCACCCGTCCGATGAAGTAGAACTCATTGGCCGAGTATTTGTTCCCCGAATAGTATAATCTGGGAGTTTCCATGCAAACTTAACCATCCTTTTTCTCCGTTTAGGGGATGAATAAAAAAACCCTACTTGTCCAAATAACGGAACAATTTTAAGTATAATGTGATAATTCCCCAGATTAATAACACAATGTTTCACAAAAGATTTTTCATAACTGCCATAAAAGTATTAAACAAATTACCGGTAAAGTTAAAAATATTGAAAGGTAATGCTTTCAGACATTAGGTTGAAAACTTGGTTAATTTTAAAAGCGTACTACAGTTTCAATACTTCGACCAAAGTATATAATTATACTATCCTATTTATTATTTATCATATTGATTAGGAGCAAATGTGTCTACTGTACCTTACTTTTTGTGTATTTACTTGTTAATATCATAATTTGGAGCAAAACATTGATTATGTATGTTCGAAACGAATAGGCAACTAACAATGTAAATATTTTAAGATCTTACAGTTATACAATAATTTGAATTCTTATTCCAAAATTATGGGGGAGATGGAAGATTAGGGCAAACATTTATAAAAGATTTCTCTGTATAGTGTTACTTGTCAAAAGTATTTCACAGTTTGAATCTCTATTAGGTACAAATACCAATTAACTGCGGACTTTGTTGATGACGCTACGTAGCTTTTACTATGCAACCTTGACGCTAATATCAACGGCTTTCTTGTCTTTTTAAACCCATCACATCAACTTACCCTGTATGATTTGTTCTCACCATCGACATCTCCACGGTCTTGTTCTACTTTCTGGAAAAAAGTAAAGTGGCGGAGAGGTTGATAGTTTGTTCATCGTCTCTTTCCTTTGTCATAATTGCTATATTTGGTTGTCTCGCTCGCTTTTATCTATATATTACATAGCTGACAGCGAGATGTAGCAATAGCGCGAAAGAGATAAAAAGAACTAATCCGACAATTTGCATCCACCAAAAATTGCGTACCTACAAACTACATAGATATACTACTTAACTTTCATACCGACCAGATCGTACGTGACTGTAAGGGTTTTATATGTGAAACAAAATAGCAATATTTTTTTTATGCTCGATAGGCAAGCGTTTGATCACTATCTCACCTGATGGAAAGTGAAGATGCGGCAGAAGATGTAGAATGCTTGCCTAGAAGATGCACTCTTGACTTAAATACTTCCAGATTATATATTATTATACTTTCGGGGAATAAAGATGTGGTTAATGAGGTCTACTCCTTCGCAGTACGGATAACATAAGTAGAAGCGAAACGCTTCGAGAGAACTGGAGCTATGTCAAACATCAAATGAATTAATGTTGTAAAGGGCTTGATTTGTCACGCGTGGAGCCCGAGCCGCTCGCCTCCGCGTATCACACGTCTGACTCAACCTGATGTAGGACAACTAATATGTCCGAAACAAGTCGACAAAAAGGTATGCCTATTGTATCTTGACGTGAACATTAGATAATAGAAGGAAATAACTAAAAACTCTTAAAATACAAATTACTATGTTACTATACTATAAACAATAATATAAATTCGGAAAGCGGAAAAATCGTTTTTACCCGATGACCTAACTGGAAAACAGCTGCACCAATTTTCACCTAAAATAGTTAAGAGCACTCTCAATCAAGTCTTCTTTCATAGAAAAAAAATATAATCGGTTAATTTGTTTTTTTACTCAAACACAGATACGACAAAATTATAACACTGTCGTTTTGCGTGCAAAGATTGATAGAAATTGTTATTGAGTAAAACACTTGACTTCAAATGTCACTTGTACTCGTTATAACCGCAAAAACTATTTCAATAAAAACTTATGAATATATTGATGTGAGCAGTACCTATAGGTAATTTGTAACATTTTATTAAAAAGTACGTGGTGGCGCAATGAACTCACTGAGTCTATACCAGCGTTTCGAATTAGAACTTAGCGCGCTGTTAGTGCTGTCAGCGCGCGGACTGCCAATTTGGAACGGTCAGTAACGCGCTGACAGTGATGACTGTGCTAAAAGCCAATTGAAAATGCAGGGTATGACTACATTGCAAATTTAGTAAGTACTTATTAGAATCGACTACTGATAGATTTAAAATACCTTTTCAATAATTTCCAAAAAACAGGCGATGCTCATTATAACTGAAATCGTTTTTTCACCTAATGTATGGGTATGCTACTTCATAAATATCCAGCATTGTTGGAATAGGCTATTTTTTCCCGTTAAAGTTTTCATGAGAACCAGGTTTTGAACATGAAAGATGTTCTTCATTGGGTTGAGTTACCGCCGTGAGATCGCAAAGAAGAAGGAGGATATATTTACGGGACTAATTAGATAGTAGAATATTTCCAGATATATTTGCGGCGAAGTCGGATTTTAGTATTTACAAATTAAATAATAATTCACTTTTTATTTTTATATTGTTTTGTTTATTTTTCATTTCATCCATCACTTATAAAGCACATAAGTATTATGGCAATTCAAAAATATTTTGTTGTAAAAACGGTGACAGATGACAAAATTTGAATAGGTAAAGAAAAATTTTGCAAAATCAGAATGCAATAATTGGGCATTTCTATAATGTGCTAGCATTTATTACGAATTCTTGAAAATAGATTTATCAATCCGGGAGATTAAATATTTGAAACAGAGATACAAAACTAAACGAAGACACAGGTAAGAACTACTAAGACTCACTTTGCACTGACAAGCAGTTTCGTGGCAAACAGTGTACAATCTTCATATATTAGCATAGTATAATATATCGTACATATTTTGCATAATTTTAAGGTCTGGTCAACATATACTTACACGTATATACACAACATATTAGAATACTAGCGCCAAATAAACCAAACCAAACCAAACGCCAAGCACGAAAAAACTTCGTTCGCGCTTGGCGTTTGGTTTTGTCGTTTGTTGGAACATTCTGGAGTAAATACTGAAGAATGCTGAAAATTTATATTCATGAGTTTGTATTTTTAACCAACTTCAAAAAAGGAGGTGGTTCTCAATTTTAATGTATTTTTTTAATTTGTTAGCTCAGGACTTTTTTTAGGTTAACCGATTTTGATGATTCAAGTTCGTCTTATTTAAAAATTGTCAAGATCTGATCAAGGGTTCTGGAGATGATGCAATGAAGTCGGTTTTTTGTAGCTTTGCTTGTGTTTAAATTATGTATATTTAACAATTTTAGTTTTATTTATGTTTAAAGTTAGACTAAAGTCTTCTAGTCAAGTTACGATTGACTTTAGAGCGATGTTTATCTTAGGCTCATACTCATTGACACTGAACTTATTTATTGAGATATGTATTGTGGCATCGTCTGCAAACTTTTATTTATTTTTACTCACAGTTTTCCCGCCAGGTGAGGCGACGCCAATCCTCTGAAAATATTAAAATCATTTGAATGTTGTCCCTCTATTTGCGAGGTGAATAAATACTTGACGGATAAGTTAAACAAATATATAGCCAAAACAATAATACAACTTGTTATTGATACTTTTTAATTAACAACATAAATAAAAATGTCAGTATATGTTACTGTAACAACGTATTGTATTTATTAATTATTCATCCACATGCAAAGCAAATATTAAATTATAAAAATGTTATATGGTAAGCAACATAAAATTAACTGCATACTCACAAAAAGGCTAAAACTCAAAAGTTCACCGAAGTAGTATTAAAACCCAAGAACAGTGTATTGTCCAAAAAAATCCAAATCAACATTTGTAGGGTGGAGAAATCCAACAATACTAGAAAAGGGTGATTACATAATAATATTATTACCAGATTGTTATTGAATATCAGTTTCACCTCTATTCTAGACTGACGAGAAATCATGTCAAGTAGTTTCTAAATCTCACTTATTTATTACATGTAAGTTATAATATTTGTTTGTTT
The DNA here is from genome assembly GCA_948107665.1 of Lomographa bimaculata. Classification (NCBI taxonomy): domain Eukaryota; kingdom Metazoa; phylum Arthropoda; class Insecta; order Lepidoptera; family Geometridae; genus Lomographa; species Lomographa bimaculata. The sequence goes on along the minus strand of OX403610.1, from coordinate 6,885,687 downwards.
CTAAAACTTTTACATTGTAAGGTAATTTACAGTTTATTTATTCGAAAACCTAGTTTTACAATTATATATATTTAAGTTAAAATTAATTCAATAAGTTCTCACCTCTCATTTCCACACTAGACGATCCTGTGGTCTAGAAGGTGGTATTTTTCCAACAATATTAAGCTCACAAATTGCTGGCTCTTATTTAGCACAAAAAATTAGCATCGCTATTCAACGTGGAAACGTAGCCAGTATTCTGGGCACTTTTCCTTTGGCAAGCGGTTTATAAAATTTTTGAGTACTTCCTCATATTTAAATAAGTTCACAATAATATTAAGTGTTGATCGTTCTTATGTTATTTTACGATACGTATTTAATGTTTATTTTTAGCTTACTTAACACACAAATAACACGGCTGTGTGCTAAATATTTATTTAATGTCTGAAACTTGTAATAATCCAGTTGGTAGGTACAATAATAATATAATTATTTCCAAAATGTTTATCAGTTCCGTACCTAATAAATACTAGTTGCTCTGTCACTAAGACCTCGCGTATTTTATGAAAGAACTGAAATATGTTTTGTTGCGTTTTTAATTATAGCCATTTTGAAAAAAATCTAAAACATGTCAAAAATAGACAAAAAGTTTCTCTATAATTATAGAACCTGCTCACAAAATCTCACGTGAACCGGTTGAGAAATGCGACCTGTAGAAGAGAACAACTGAAAAAGCGGACATCCGGACATATGAACGCAATTTTGCCCAAGCTGAAACAGAGACGTTTCGCTCATGCTTCGCGCTCGCTCGGTCAGTAACGAAATAACAATCAGAACTGATCAAACAATATTGTAAGTCAGCTACACGCTCAATAATTAAGTGCGTCTACAGACGGCAAAATTGTTATCAGTGGCTTACTCAGGTGTACCGTTACTTTATTTCAATTGTGCGTGACTAAGTAGAGGAGCACCAGTTTTAAATTACCTAAGAGGGTTTATTCCAATTGCATTCTATCTCGCTCGCACATTTCGATATTTTTAATAAATACAATTAGCTACGTGTGTTTTTGAAAATGTTTTCAATCAACTCTTTCGACATTAATACAATGAATGTTTTAATCTATCTTTTGTTTTTCATATCTTTAAGTTAAACGGAGAAAGCGTGAAAATCACATTGAAATTTGGAAACTCTGTTTTTTCTCATTTTATTGAAGGATATGATAGCGAAAAGAAGTTTGAAACATCCTTGTATTAATTTCCATACAGTTAGTTGAAAACATTTTCAAAAACACACGTATATAATTGTATTTATTCAAAATATCGAATTGTGCGAGCGAGAGAGAAGACAAAAGGAATAAACCCTCTTAATGTTTTATAGGGCTTGAAACACGTAAAAATGACGACTTACTTTGTTGTCGACTAGTTTCGGACAAATTAGTTGTCTTACATCATGATGAGTCAGACGCGCGATACGCGGAGGCGAGCGGCTCGGGCCTCGGCGCGTGACTATCATTTAATAACGGTACCTCGCGATAGTTTTAACTTTCATCACTGTTTTTAGTCTCGGGTTTATCTTTGACATTTAAACCTTCGACATTTTGGAAAAGGAGTGAATTGCGGTCTAATTAAAACAAACTTTAAACAAAGTTTTTACTCGATAAGTTCTCGAGTTTCTAAAAAAATGAATGTCGGTGGAATCATAGGTAAAGATTTATTGGTGTTAAACCTAATTTATTTTAAATAAATTTTTCACATTTTTAATAACCTTTTTTTAAAAGCCTTAAATATTTAATTTAAAATAAGCGAAGTTCTATTCCCTTACTGGTAATTATATTGCTCAACGTCCATACGTTACAATTTATAGAACATATCGTCACCTATCCACTCGTAGTGGGCCTGAGCACTTGGGCTACTTATAAGCTTGGTGGTTTGTAGTTTATTATATTTTTATTGTAGTTTAGAAGAAAATATAGGCAACCGATAGTCAATATGTAATATTGATTCCCTGCCTTAAATGGAGCCTCAATTTGCCTGCTTTATAAACCAAATCTATCTGATTAAATCTTGTAATAAATACAAGATTTTATTTAGTTTCACCTGTCCCGATGTCTACCTATTTGTCGGTCTGTAATCAAATGTTGCAAGCTAAATTAGACCCAAACGCGATGTCCAATTGGACTCGAATTTAGTGTACTTGTGTATCTTCAGTGACAATACAATGATATGGCGCTATTGAGCTGGTCTGATGATGGAGACGGAAGATGACCATAGGAACTTCTAAACTAAACAAGATAAACACATCGAGTTCGGGCTCGTTTAATTTGTCTTGACAAGTTATCTGGTTATATAACTTATTAATTTGTCCTTTTTTTAAAAACTGGTAAAAGATCGATTTAAAAACTTTTTCAAGTACATATTACTTGTTATCATTGCGTTTTATTAAGAAAAAAACACAATAGTCAATCATATAGTTAAAAATCCACTATCGCTGTACCATAAGGATGCAGGACGATACTCTCGACGTTGGCGGTCGACGCAATGGGCTTGCAAAAAACACAGATTCGTTCTTCCAATGCTTTTCTTTCGCTTTATATCCTGAGAATTATGAGAAAATATTTCAAAAAAACTCTAAATTATTTTTGATTTTTTCAGAAGAAGTAGTTACATTATTACTTATTCTCAAAAACATAGGATGTTGACGCGTGATCACGTTTAAGGGACAGATTTACGCCAATGCGAGCACCTTTTTAGACCTCAGCGAGTTATCCTCTTTTTTTGCACATAAGAGTGCACGTTGCATAACTTATATTACGGCGTTTATGCAAGGAGACGCGTGGCTACAACAAAGGCTACCAAACGCAGTCCTACCAACAACAAGGCTACCAATCTAACCAAGGCTATCAGTCCCGTGATAAACGTAGAAGCGAAACCCTTCGAGCGAATTGGAGGTATGTCAACCATATATGGATGACATTTGACAGTTTGTCTTGTTAAATGGTAAAACGGACAAGGTGGAATTAACTCGTGTAATGCCTGCACACTCTCCAAGATGTAAACGATAGAATATTAGATAGGCTCGTGACCTTACATCATTGACTGAGACTCTGCAATTTGGACTCGACTAGCTTAAATGTCATCAGAAAACTCTGTTATTTCCAGTTTTTAATGTACTTCATTACCTACAATGTAGTACTTGATTCACCAATTACTTTAATCTATTAGCTTACACCAAAGAATGAACGGCCATAATCAATGGAATTAAATTTTACACGTTTTTCATTACCATTGCTTGTAATTATTAATGAGTAGGTGTGTATCGTTTGATTAAAATCAAGCGTTTGTAAGTACCAAAATGCTGGCATAGAAATATTAAAGGTGCGAATTGCGTATGTTACGAAGTGTGTGTGACGAACTAGCTTTTGTGACGAACCGTGTGAATGACGATCTGGGAATTAGGACCTATTAGTGAAGAAATGCATTTGCGACATCGTGAGTGTGATCAAATGTATCAAACTTTGTGAGAAATTTTTGATCGAGTGAAGCGAGATCTCTTAGTTGATTTGGGTTGTTCAGCACTTTGTCCGTCCGTCCGTCTGTCTGTCTGAGGCATCTAGCGTCTAAAGCATATAAGCGAATGACTTCGAATTCTTATAGAATGTGTAAAACTACGGCCCAAAGCCAGAAATGACAGTTAAAATTATATGAATGAAAATATTAAGGAGGCTCCCATACATATAAGTGGGGAGCAAAATATTTTTTATTTTTTTGTCTATCCTTGTGGGGTGTCGTTGAAAAGGGCTTGACAAGTGGAGTACGAAAACGGGTTAAAAATATTTAAAAAATCAATGTTGAAAATATCGGTTTGGTAGGCAACCAAAGTCACTTTTTAGACCTATTTTGTCCCGGGGTCTATCTCAAAAACGGCTTTACACTGAACGCTGAAACTAACGTATAATATCCATTATATCCTGCACTTGACCAAAAAATGCAGAAATCAAACAATTATTATACAATAATAGTTTGTAATTACCGAAAAAAAGAAAATGGGCTATGTAGAATACGTAAGACAACGTAAAGGTACAGTAAATTTTTATTTTTACGCCATTATGCTAAATCTATTAAATTTATTATTTTTCAGAAATCCTGCCTAAAATTATGGACACTGTGAACAAAAATACTATTGTAACGTAACATACCAGTAATCAATGAAAGTGCGTTAGTGTTATCTCTTTCGCACAGACATGCATTTAAGATTTCAAACTTACCGCCCGCAATCAGCTGAGAATGTTTGAGTTTCTTGAACTTTTGAGATTAAGTAGTTACGAACGGTATAATCTAATCACTTCACCAAAAGCGTCTATTATGCGCTGTTTTAACATTTCTACCGTGTCCGGTTCACTAAAATAAACACGCCGTTTTATCTCACTCCACAAAAACAAATCACAGGAAGTGAGATCAGGAGAGCGTGCCGGCCAAGCTACTGGCCCACCACGGCCTATCCAGTGATCTCCGAAGTGTGAATTTAGGAATTCGCGCACAATTCGATGATAATGCGGTGGCGTGGCGCTCCATCTTGCTGGAACCACAAGCCAGATAGGTATGGTAATGGAACGTCATCTAACATAGACGACACCATCGTTTAGAGCAGCACTAAATAACTTTTTCCCGTGAGACGTTTTCTCCAGCCACGAAGTACACACGAAGCATTAAAGTGTATTCGCGGACGTAAACGGATACGCCATCACCATCGCGACAAAATGGGGCGGCGCGCGCGAAATTCAAATGCACGGATAACCATAACGCGCGGCGCTGCGTTTGCGACTAAGGATGAAGGAATTTATTGTTTTTGTTTCTTTCCGGCATGCCCCAACCTCGGAAGGCCGTCCCGATCACTTCCGATGATTAGCCGAGCTTCCGAGAATAATGAATGAAAATGCGACTTTTGTTTCTTTCCTTCTAGCTAGGCGGCGACACTCGAACGTCGATATAGCGATCGAGTTTTGCCGAGCTAACCCGAACTCAGTGGGAATAATGAATGAAAGTGCGGAAATAAACGTTTTATGAGTACGGCCGGATTTTTGACCAATAATTGCCAATTTTTTGGGATATTTTTTCGACAAAATTTATTTCGTAAGTTTTTTGTGGATGTGTGTCAGTAACGGCAGTAGATGACGCTGGTAATTTTTTTTTGGTAATTACAAACTAATGTTGTATAGAAAAAAGTTATAAGCTGGTAACCTCAAAAGTTTTTCTCAATGAGGCAAATTGTAGGCGTGAGATCTCAGTTGGGCGCGAACGACTAGTTATCTTGTCATAATTATGTTACCGTATTTATGAAGATTACTTTCTATTTGCTACTCATCTTTTTATCGTACTGAATAATTCGAACGATTTTAAAATATAAGTGAGGTAAAATTTAGCAGAATCATTTAGTTATCTGCGCCACAGATTGGTTGTTTCGCCACCGGAGTGTTAACAGATACTGTTCAACAAATCAAATCATCGTATTTATGTTGCTAGTACTTATGCTAGCTTTCATAAGCACATTGCGTGCTATTAAAATGTTAGAAATTTATGCAAAAAGGTTTTTAAATACATACTTTTGGTTAGCACATGAATAACCTGCGATAGATCTTGCAAAGATTGTTATCTACCGAAGCTCCAAAGGATAAAATAATTTAGACTTACCATTTCCGGCTCAGATCGAATTTTTATTCCGAGGTTAACCATATTATCTTGTCGGTCAACATTTTCGTATCGGTTATTCTCGTCATCTTCATATCTGTTATATCGGCCATCATGTTTTGTATATCTGTCACGATCTTCATATCGGTTGTTGTGGTCATGGTCATCAGTTGTGGTATATCGATCATAATTATCATACCGGTTAGTCTGATCATTTAAATTATATCGATTACGTTCTCCATGTTTTGTATAACGGTCACGATTTTCATATCGGTTGTTCTGGTCACGGTCATCAGTTGTAGTATAAGGGTTACGATCTTCATATAGGTTGTTGTTGTCATGGTCATCAGTTGTGGTATATCGGTCATAATTATCATACCGGTTAGTCTGATCATTTAAATTATATCGATCACTTTCTCCATGTTTTGTATAACGGTCACGATTTTCATATCGGTTGTTCTGGTCGCGGTCATCAGTTGTGGTATAAGGGTTACGATCTTCATATAGGTTGTTGTGGTCATGGTCATCAGTTGTGGTATATCGGTCACGATTATCATACCGGTTAGTCTGATCATTTAAATTATATCGATCACGTTCTCCATGTTTTGTATAACGGTCACGATTTTCATATCGGTTGTTCTGGTCGCGGTCATCAGTTGTGGTATAAGGGTTACGATCTTCATATAGGTTGTTGTTGTCATGGTCATCAGTTGTGGTATATCGGTCACGATTATCATACCGGTTAGTCTGATCATTTAAATTATATCGATCACGTTCTCCATGTTTTGTATAACGGTCACGATTTTCATATCGGTTGTTCTGGTCGCGGTCATCAGTTGTGGTATAAGGGTTACGATCTTCATATAGGTTGTTGTGGTCATGGTCATCAGTTGTGGTATATCGGTCACGATTATCATACCGGTTAGTCTGATCATTTAAATTATATCGATCACGTTCTCCATGTTTTGTATAACGGTCACGATTTTCATATCGGTTGTTCTGGTCGCGGTCATCAGTTGTAGTATAAGGGTTACGATCTTCATATAGGTTGTTGTTGTCATGGTCATCAGTTGTGGTATATCGGTCACGATTATCATACCGGTTAGTCTGATCATTTAAATTATATCGATCACGTTCTCCATGTTTAGTATAACGGTCACGATTTTCATATCGGTTGTTCTGGTCACGGTCATCAGTTGTGGTATAAGGATCACGATCTTCATATAGGTTGTTGTGGTCATGGTCATCAGTTGTGGTATATCGGTCACGATTATCATACCGGTTCGTCTGATCATTTAAATTATATCGATCACGATTTCCATGTTTAGTATAACGGTCACGATCTTCATATCGTTTGTTCTGGTCACGGTCATCAGTTGTGGTATAACGGTCACGATCTTCATATCGGTTGTTTTGGTTATGGTTCCCATATCTATTATATCGGTCATGTTTTTTATTTCTATTATTCTGATTAGAATCATCATATCGGCCATTCTCATCATGGTCCCCATATTTATATTCGTCACTATCTTCATATCGGTCATCCAGTTGACTGTAATCTTTCCGGTCAACCTTGGCGTCATCTTTCTTTATAACCTGATCTACATATCGGTCATTATCTTTACTACCAAAGTTCCAGTCGTCCAGGTCATCATCATTCTCTATTTCCTGATGTTCATATCGGTTATTCTGGTCATCCCCATGATATCTGTTATTTTGATCCTTATCACTAGCTTCGTATTGATTATTTCCGTAACGATTTTTATTTAATTTGTTCTGATAAAGAACTTCATATTTGTTATCATCGTTTTGGTTTCTCTGTTAAAAAACAAATCAGTAAGAAAACAGAATATTGTTTTATTTTATTTACTTTATGTTATAAAGTAAGAGTGTGCCTAATAGTAAGCTGTCACCACCACACAATGCACAATAGGAAATATATAAATTGTGTTATGTTTTTATTATATTGTAATCGAGATCGAGAATTTTATTCATATCATATTAAAATAAACGTGATAAAATGCAATCAGGTTCGGGTATTTTTAAACGCGGCTATCTTGACTTTTGTCCACGATACAATCATATCTGCCGTAAAGGTAAGTTGACCAATAATTGACATAAAAAATGTGTTAGCTGACGTCATGAATCAGTCTAGCCAATGGCGTATATTATTATAGTTTACTAGCTGACCCGGCAAACGTTGTTTAGCCATATACATTATTTCATGCTGAATCATAATAAAATAAAAACAAAAAATGTTGTCCAAAAAATATAATTTTAGGTAGACTATTAACATTTGGGGGTATAAAAAATAGATGTTGACCGATTCTCAGACCTACCCGATATGCACAGAAAATTTAATAAAATCGGTCGAGCCGTTTCGGAGGAGTTTGGTAACAAACACCGCGACACGAGAATTTTATATATTAAATTATTTTAAACATAATTGAATTCAAAACATAATTATCGGAGAAGCTATTGGCTCCAGAAACACAGTTTGTAACTAGTTCAATGGAGCCAATGGATTCAACATTAACGATGTACTCACTAATTATGCCAATAAAGTTATTATTATTAATTAAAATATATATTTTGTAATTTTGGTTTTACACTTTTGTATCACTTTTTATCGTGTAAAAAACGATTAGGTATAAGAAACCGGAAATAATACTCAATTATTATGAAATTTATAGAAATTATGTACTTACATCATCATCATCACTGTCATCGGTAGTAAACTGAAAATCAATCGAATTATCGAATTACTTATTTAAACAATTACATTAATCCTACTAATATTATAAATCCGAAAGTTTGTGTGTAAGTGTGTAAGTATGTTTGTTCCCTCTTCACGCTTTACCGGCTGAACGGATTCGGATGAAATTTGGATTGTACATAGATTATACCTAGGGTTAACACATAGGCTATTTTTTAACTTGATAATAGCGGGCGAAGCCGCGGGGGACGGCTAGTATACATATATATGAATCTCCGGAAACTTGATCAGATTAAAAGTATTAAATCGGTTCAAGAAGTTATGAGGTAGCACACTTTAAAAAAAATACAGTCGTATTGAGTATCTACTCCTTTTTTGTGAAGTCGGTAATAATATTACTTGACACTGCCTAAATGTACAAGATTGCGAAGCCAAAAAAAAAAATAACGCACTTTAGCCGTCAAAGGTCTATCAATGTTTTATCATTTTATAAGCTTTTTTTTGTTTCACCTGTCATGTTTTCTGTTATTTGTCGGTCTGTAATAAAATCTTGCAAGCTAAATTAGATCCACTTCCCGATGTCCGATTGGACTCAAATTGGATTGACTTATATATCTTCGGTGACAGTACAATGATATGGTACCATAAAGCAGGTCTGTCTATGGAGACGGAAGATGGCCATAGGATCTTTTTAACTAAACAAGATAAACCCATCGAGTTTGGGCTTGTTTGATTCGTCTTGACAAGTTCTCTGGTTATATAACTTACGAGCCGTGACCCGCGGCTTTGCCCGCTATTATCATGTTAAAAAGTAGCCTATGTGTTAATCCTAGGTACAATTTATATACATTTCAAATTTCATCCGAATCCGTTTAGCCGTTAAAGCGTGAAGAGGGAACAAACATACTTACACACATACACACTTACACACAAACTTTCGGATTTATAATATTAGTAGGATTAGTCCTTTTTTACTGACAACTGGTAGAAGCATGATTTAAAAAAATTAAGCGTTGCTTGTTATAAATAGGGTTTATATTACAAAATTATGATGACTCACCTTCAGGCTCAAACTTTGAAGTCGTCTTCTCTGTGAAAAAAAAAAGTTATCAAAGACATCATATTTGTATAAGTAATATCAACAAAGAAAGAGGTTAAATATCAGATATTTCCAGCATTTCTGAAGTTAGATAGAAAAGTAGATAAATTCTTGATTTCCACACCAAAAGAGAGCACTTACAAAGAAATCTTAAATATAACATAGGGGCACAAAAGGCGGTCTTATCAAAGCGATTTCTTCCAGACAACTAAAGGGAGATGATAAAATATTACAAACCGGGACGGTGGTGTACACTCATTTAAATAAATATACTTATAGGTAATTAAAAATATTAAATAATATACCTACATAAATAATGTATCATAAACATATATAAACTAATATAAAAACAAACGCTTTCACACTCACAGCCTCACACTAAGTTCTATGACTTGTGTCGAAGGTGCCGGAAACATTCACATCACACACTATTCACGACCTGAACCAAAACACAATTTCGGAAATCGAACCCGATACCCCTGCTTAGAAGGCGAATGATCACCCAACTAAGCCAACGGACAGTTCAAAATTAATGGATGCCATTAATTCCAAGGTACACCTGATGTTATCTTAATATATATATATATATTTCTTCGTACATCTGCTATTACCTAACTCCTAAATGGCTAGGCCGATTTGGATGCTTTGTGTGTATATATCAATGTGTTCCTGCATGGTTTGAAAACACAATCGGTTGATGAAGCTGCTGTCAGAATGTCACTAAATTCTAGACAGGATGATGTGTGCCGGATACGCTGGTTTAATAAAAAAATTAAAAAATATCTAAATAGAATAAATACACACTGAATGTTTCCGGCACCCACAACACAAGTCATCGAACTTATTGTGGGGCTGTGTGCGTGAAAGCATTTATGTTTTATGATTATGTTTATATTTGTTTTAATTACCAGATCGTCTTGTTTGTCTTTTTCTGGCTGTAAAAAAATAGACAAAGCTTGATTATTTTCAAATCACTGGAGTAATAGAGGATCAATCACACATCGTTTAATAATATGAAAGTTGTGATCATGGCAGTGATAGAATCACTGTTTGTGATCATAGCCTTTTAAAATGACTAATATGTTGGTTGCACCATTGACATCGTGATTGAATAAGTGAAATATGACCATTATAAGCATGGTTGTAACCATCCACCGTGATCATTACACTTAAGATATGGCTCTACATTTTTACACCCTTGTCATCGTGATTATATTAGTGACAAATGATAATTATAATCACGGTTACAAACATCCACCGTGATCATGACACTTTTTTTTTAATTTGTGACAGGCTAGTGTTTCACCACTATCTCACCTGATGGTAAGTGACGATGTGATCGAAGCTGGAAAACACACAAGACCTGGAATACGCAGGCTCTCAAGGATAACTGCCGGAACACCGTATTTGGCTTGGCGGCAGACTTTCAACTTGATGGTGGTAAGCTACTTTGGTAGCAAGCCAGGCGAGCAACTCACAAAATGCTCTACCACCTCTCAAATGTCACCTGATTACGGACCACGTGTAGGGAGTCAGACTTAAGGGGTATCCTCCTACGGATGTGGGTGACTCAGCCCCCAAGATATGCCTCTTAATTTTATACACCTTTTCATCGTGGTTATATCAGTAACAAATGATTTTTATAAACATGGTTGTACAGTGGCGAATCCAGGATTGTCGTTTGGGGGAGGCTTGACCCCGCTGAGGGTAAGTTTAGTTGCGTGCGGCTACCCCACTGCCCGCGATAGTGTTCTTTTTTTACCGACTTCCCAAAAAAGGAGGAGGTACTCAAGTCGACTGTTTTTTTTTATGTGTGTTACTTTTTTTTTAGTTTGAAAGATGTTGCTTTCTAATTGGTCCCATTTAAATTTGATCAAGATCTGATCAGTAGTTCTTGCAATATCGTCAATAATGTCTATTTGTGACGAATAATGCGTACTTTGACGATGTTCTGGTTTACCCGACTTCAAAAGTTACCTCACAACTTCTTTCGTTGTGAGCCGATGATTCTTTTTTTATTTGAAAGCTAGTGGATAAAGGTTTCGATGATAAAGCGGTGAAGTCGGTTTTTTAAGCTTTGCTTGCGTTTAATTATTATTTGAGCTAAAGTACTTCATCGTAAAAATACGAAATTTTAAACCAAGCAAAGCTTAAAAAATTAAGTCGAATTGAGAACCTCCTCCTTTTTTTGTGAAGTCGGTTAAAAACCGACTTGGCTGATTCTTTTTCGGAACCCTTGATCAGAATACATGAATGAACTACGCATTATTGAGAATAACTCAATAACTTCTGGTCAGATCTTAATAAAATTTTAATTGGACCACAAGGAAAGCATCAGCTATCAAATTAAAAGAGAATCATCTCAATCAGTTCAGCTAGAAAATAGTTATGAGAAAAAAATATGCAGTCGAATTGAGTACCTCCTTTTTTGAAGTCGGTAAAAATTGCTTACCGGAGGTGCAGCTGACACCACAGCGACACACAAACACAAAAAGATTAGTGACTTCATCTTCACTGCCACCCACTAATGACGAACCCTCTTTAAATTATCCTCCTTAAATACAGTAAACACCGTAAACAATCGACTGATTAAACTCAGTGTACAATAATTAGGTGTGAAATATGATTACGTGTACTGATTACGTAGATCCTAGACATCGCTACAAGTAGAGTTTGTTTTTTAGGGTTTTACCTGTGTTTATTTTTACGTGGTTTTTGTACTATGTTCACAATGAGGTAGGAACATTTTCACTCGGAACATGACTAGAATTTAGAACCATGTTTGGAACATCAAATTCAAATTCATTTTATTAATTTAAAACAATTCATTCATTTTATTTTTTTTCGCCTGAACTGCCCGTTGGCTCAGTTGCGTGAGCGTTCGCCTTCTGAGCAGGGGTATCGGGTTCGATTCCCGGCGGGAACACAAGTTTTCTCCCCAAGGAAAATTTGTGTTTCTGGTTCTGGTTGTGATTGTGTGTGTGATGTGAATGTTTCCAGCACCCACGACACAAGTCATCGAACTTAGTGTGGGGCTGTGAGTGTGTTTATTAATTCAAATACTCATTATTAACCTAATATTCATACCACAATTATACCAAAATCCAAATCGTTTATTCGCATGGGTCCCAAAGAGGCACTCATGAAAGTTAATGATTCTACTGCCAGATTCGCAAAATTACAGCTATCTCGAGAAGAACCTGGCAAGAAACTGGGCGCATTTTTTTTCATTCATTTTTTTTAATTGTTTCTTAACATTAATATATAACTATATTAACCTTCCTAGGTATATCTATATTATGTAGTCGCTAGAAAGCGCTTGTGTAGTTTGCCTCCATGCATCCTTGGTAAATTAGGTGTTCGTTAGCAGCCGTACTAGGATACCCTGTGTTACAGCTGCTACGATTCCTGTCTCGAATTATTGGCGCGATGGAGGAATAACTTTTATTAGTTAGGACACAAGAAAAAAAATCATCGACATCGATCCAACGCGTTAACTACTACACCACGCCTTCTTTTTTATGCTAGATAGGGAAGCTTTGACCACTATCTCTCCTGATGGAAAGTGAAGATGCGGCCGAAGATGTGACATGCTTACCTAAAAGATACCTATTTACTCTAGCCTTGAAGACTCCTAGATTGTACCGTTCGGGAAACAAAGACGCAGGCAATGAGTTCCCTCGCACCTTGAACGACTTACAGCCATTTCGATTTTTTTATACATTTAGACATATAAAAGCATAAAATATAAAAAGCTTTCACACTCACAACACCACACTAAGTTCGATGACTTGTGTCGTGGGTGCAGAAATATGAAATGTGAAAGCGTTGAATTGTGAAAGCGTTTAAGCTTATTTACCAACAATTTTTTTTACCCTTTTGTGTGGCCGAGTTACAAACAAATATACACGCTATTGCATTCGTGCATTATTATTACGCAATTAATGTTAAAGTGTAGTAGTGTATAAGACAAACATTTTTGTATTTATAAAATTTCGCTAATTGTACATGTCATTTTAATAGCTTTTTAATAACATTCATGTAATAATTAATTAACATTAACAAATTTTAACGAGAACATAATTCAATTTACTGATTAATGAGATTTTCAATAAGTTTTTATTAGAAATAGAAATACAAATCTTTACTGTGTATGACTATTTTTAACGAGATTGTAAATTTTTAACATCATCACAGGTATCATCATTTATACCTACCTATCTTAATTTGAATTGACACTATAACAATTTTAAATTTATTTAATATTGATAATTATTGTACAAACCATATTATTATAGGATAAGATATTCTCAATATATAAGACACCAGTTTGGGGGAGCACAGGTACCTGTAGTACAGGCTTTGCCTGGTGTGGGTGTCTGAGGATTATTCCCGGTCGTCCCCACCCTGTCGTTCCCACTACGAATGGGAAAAAAAACTTTCGTTCGTCCCCAGTGGTGACGATTGGAACTTTTTATTTCCCACTCGTTCCACTATAGACCGAGAGTCTAAATGCAATAATTGCAACAATATGAGGCTTACATAATATTGTCAAATAGTTGCATTTTTCTACAAATGTATAGTTTGTATCCACTATTATTGAACACTCCATTATTGAATGTAATTTTTATTTTTGGAAATAAACATATAATTATTATAATTGTTTTCAACCAACTTCAAAATAAGAAGGCTCTCGATTCGATTGTATGTTTTTTTTGTATGTAGTTACGCGATAATTTCGCCCATTATGAACGATTAACGATTCACTGTTCTTAGATCTATTGTGTCCCGGGGTCTATCTTAAAAATAGCTTTACATAAAACGATGAAACTTATGTATAATATCCGTTATATCCTGTATTTAACAACAAATACAGATATCAAACATTTAACATATAAAAAAAGTTATAAGAAAGTAACCCCAAAAGTTTTACCATCCAACAACAAAACAAACTGGCAAACGTCATCCAGTTATGGTTGACATACCTCCGGTTCGCTCCGTTTTGCTTCTACATTTGTCATCCGTACTGCGAAGGAGTGGAATTCATTGCCCGCGTCTTTGTTCCCTGACCGGTATAATCTGAGAGTCTTCAAGTCAAGAGTGAATAGGTATCTTCTAGGCAAGCCTGCTACATCTTCGGCCGCATTACCACTTTCCATCAGGTGAGATAGTGGTCAAATTCTTGCCTATCGAGTATAAAAAAAAGTTTTTCTCAATCAGGCAAAATATAGGCGCGAGATCTTAGTTCGGCGCGAACGCCTACTTTATAGTTATACATATTCTGTCCCTTCTGTAGCTAAACATCTGTGACAAAATTCAGTAGAATGAGGACACAGCGTGCAGCGTTTGGAGAGCACAACGATCGAGCGTTGCCTAGCAACTGTCTAGATGTACACCTATACTTGCATCTGTGAGGCAATTAGTGTAGAAAAATGTAACATGTGACAGCTATTATTTATTTTCATTAATGATGGGCATCACGGTTCCGTACGTAAACAGGTAAAATGCTACTAATCCTACTAATATTATAAATCCGAAAGATTGTGTGTAAGTATGTTTGTTCCCTCTTCACGCTTTAACGGCTGAACGGATTTGAATGAAATTTGAATGTACATAGATTAAATCTATGATTAACACATAGGCTACTTTTTTATTTGATAATAGCGGGGAAGCTGCGGGGCACGGCTAGTGTGCCATAATTATTTAATCACTCTAATATTATAAATCCGAAAGTTTGTGTGTAAATGTGTAAGAGTGTAAGTATGTTTGTTTCCTCTTCACCGATTTGTATGAAATTTGGAACGTTCATGGCTTATTCTAGGATTAACAGATAGGCTACTTTTTAATTTGATAAACGCGGGCGAAGTCTCGGGGCACGGCTTGTATTATGAACACGTAAAAATAACGATTTATTTTGTTGTTGTCTGGCTCGTCCTAAAGTAGGACAACGTTAGTTAGGTGCACGTTTTCCTTCTTTGCAGCGGGTGTTGGTTTCGATTCCCGGTGGAAACACGTCTTTCCTCCCCAAGGGAAATTTGTGTTTTTGGCTGTGATTGTCTGTGTGGGTGATGTGAATGTGTACGGCACCCACGACACAAGTCACCGAACTTAGTGTGGGATGTGAGTGTTAAAGCGTTTATGTTTATTATCTAGTGAACAACAAAGTAACTTGACATATTTACTTGTTTCAAATCGTATACAACATTAACTCATTATGTATTCTCACGGTTAACTTTCATAAAGTACCATAATTACCTATTTGACCGATTAATAAATTACCTCAAGAAACAAAAGATAAAATTTTAACGTGTTTAAAAGAGTGCTTTCTCAAAGACTGAACCCTTAAAAGGTTAGTCGTTAACTCACTTCTGACGTCAGAGAACTCTTCGTGCATCTGCGGATGCTGCTATCAAGTGTACCTACTTTGCTAATACTAATTAAATTATTTTGTTATGTATTGGTTATAATATGACATGGTTTTAAGGTAAAACTTCTCATGGGAGGGCTTTGAAATTCTCATCCGCAACCTTCTTGTGTGACGAAAAGTGGTGGAGTTAAACACTGTGATGAATTGTTAACATGTTTCTCTGTAATACAAAACCTTCACTTTTATCGCGTGTCTTTACGAAACACCTTGTTTCTTTAAGTTATAATAAAATTTGTAAACACAACCCTTCCTTGGCAGTCGGATAATTAAGTCATAAAAAAGCCGTTGTGACATCTTCTACTGCATATCCGTGATCAATGTCTGTAATCTTCGACATTTAAAAAAAAAACAAAAAAAATACGACCCCTCTGCAGCAGACGGTCTAATCTTTGATAGAACGCAATGAAATCGGAGCGTGGGGTACGATCGGCTGGTTGCCTAGCAACCGCCTCCCAGATGTAGAGTAGGGAATATGTAGAGGCAACAGGAATATTCTGGGAAATCGTAATTAATTTGGGTGAAGTTTTGAATAAAAAAATATGAAACAAATCAATACTTATAATTGTACAATTATATTTATATATATTATATATAATAATTATATAACTAAAACAAAGTAATTCTTCAAAAGGTTTTTCAAAAACAAGCTTTTAACAATTGTTAATAAAAAGGACTAAAACCAGAAATCAAGACGAATCAAATGAGCCCAAACTCGAAAGTGTATCTTGTTTAGTTTATAAGTTCCTATGACCATCTTTCTTCTCCATCATCAGCCCTGCTCCATGATACCATATCATTGTAATGTCACCGAAGTTACATAAGTACACCAAATTTGAGTCCAACCAGAAACCGGGAAGTGGGTTTAATGTAGCTTGCAAGATTTGATTACAGACTGGCAGATAATGGGACAGGTAAAACTGATAGTAAATTACTGGCTAGACAACATGCTCTTAGTTAATATTCCTAAAACATAGTATCATGTAATCCCTAAGTTGGAGTGAGATTTCATTACAGCCAACGATAACATCATTTGCTGTACATTCTACGGTTTTTGATCGTTTGAAACATGAAATGAACAAGAACAATGTGCGCGGGTTTTGAAGAAATATATGCTTGATTAGTTAGCGATAAGTTTCTTCTAGCGACAGATAATTGGATAGCAACTGAATAGTCCAAAACATTTTCAAGATCGTGGACAGACGATAAAGCCAGAATCCAATACAAAAGGACCTAAATTCTTAGGAATATAATGATGAAACAATTTATTAAATTAAAAAAAAATATTGTCTCTAAAGTCGGTTTACGGACGATAATTTTACGTGATAACGTCTTAAGAAAACATCGAAGTCTAAGCCGATCGTGCCTCTCTATCGCTTGTTCCGCGCTCTCTCTTGCACGCTCAGGCTCAGGCGGCAAGTGACACTTTTGTGCGTGCAGTCGGTGTTCATCGATTTATAAGACGTTATCACGTCAAAAAATATACCTTATTAAGTAACCTTCTATCTAGTGCCGTACCTAGGGTCTAACTAATTTATTTTAACATCACTGTAATTGCTTTATAAATGAAATAATAAATACGAATAAATATGATAACAATAAATTAACGAATTTTCAACTTTTAAAACAAAACAAACAAACACATTCACACTCATAGCTCCACACTAAGTTCAAAGACTTGTATAGTGGGTGCTGGAAACATTCACATCACACACACATTACACCCAGAACCAGAAGCACAAATATCCCTTGGGAAGGAATTTGCGCTCCTGCCGGGAATCGAACCCAGGACCCACGACGCAGAGGGCAGACAACCATTGCGCCAACTGGGTCGTCATAACATTGTAACATATTTCATTAGACAGCTGGCATCTGTACCAGGAGTGATCCTGTATCTCAAATGATAGTGCCCCCGATGCAACTGTGTATATATATTATATTTATTATGGTATATGATATTGTATATATATATTAGATATGTATTAGGATAATCATATGTGTACATGTATATGTAGTGTTTATGTAGTTTATTTAGTACTTAGTCTCAGTTTTACCACACCACCGTCCCTGCTTATCTGTATTATTCTTTTCCATCCAAAGGTTGTCTGGAAGAGATCGCTCTTAGCGATAAGACCGCCCATTGTACCTATTTATTAGTAATTTATTTTCTGTACTTTTTTATTATTGGTGTCAATAAAGAGTTATTGTATTGTATTGTATTGTATATAACAAGAGATGAACGGTAAAAAGTTATAAGGGCAAAATTAAACAGTCTTAATTATATAATACAAACTAAAACTTCCTATCTATCGCTCAGTTTTAATACAATACAATACAATACAAAACACTTTATTGCACCAAATAAAATTACATAAAAAACAATCATATTATTTATATCTAAGTACAATGGGCGGACTTATCGCTAAAAGCGATCTCTTCCAGTCAACCTTTTAACAACAAAATAAATGGTTTATGGTTTAAAGATATTTATTCTCATATAAGATATACATCACTTCCATGGGAACATTAATGAAAAGAAATTATAATACGTTCGTCGTCACTATCTAGCAAAGACAAAAAAACTTAAACAACAACAAAAAATCAACCGAATCCTTTCCCGAATACCTTTGACAAGCATTTGCTTACCGGAATCAGGCTCCACATGATTGATCTGTAATTCGAATTTCAAATGCGCGCGTGGCGGTGCATCCGATTGGTGGTTATAATGATAATGAGGGTTTAGCTGTTCTGTTATGCTGAGAGCATAATTAGAGCCAAATTATGGAAATTATTAATTTTATTTTCAATAAGCAATTATTTTAAGAGGCGCTTAGGGAAAGTTATTGGCAGATTTAATTAATTAGTTATTATGTATAAAAAACCATCTATGCCTCTGAACTGTAACTCAAACATACATACATATATATATATATATATATATATATATATATATATATATATATATATATATAGCCGAGCCCCGCGACTTCGCCCGCTATTATCAAGTTAAAAGGTAACCTATGTGTTAATCATAGGTATAAGCTATGTACATTCTAAATGATATCAATCTAAATCATACTTTATTTACGGAGGGTAGAACTAAATCTTTCTATTTACTCGTTGATTTGCTATTGAAATATTCAATCTTTCATATTAACTTACATAATACTAGCCGTGTCCCGCGGCTTCGACCGTTATTATCAAGTTTGAAAAGCCTATATGTTTATCCTAGGTATTAGCTATGTACATTCCAAATTTCATCCAAATCTGTTCAGCCGTTAAAGCATGAAGAGGGGACAAACATACCTACACACAAATTTCGGATTTATAATATTATTAGTAGGATTATACAAATGTTTGACTTGTAACACCCCTCTGATTGCGTTAGGGGTTAAAAATACTAATATTTTATGCAAATGTTAGCTCGACCAAGTTGTCAGATTCACAGACAACAATATCTTATGTCAGGTTCAAAAACAGCTATCTCAAACAGAGTTTTAAATATTTTAATTCGTTTTACTCTCCAAATTTTAGCTGGAGCTGGGCTTATTTTAAATGGAGATAGCTTGTTGAATCAGTTGTTGTTAGGTTAAGTTCTGTCCACGCTTATTTTTATTATATGTATATTTACGTTTCACAGAACACTATAATATTCAGGAGAGTTAAGAGCAGGCTGCGTTTGGGCCCGAGCACGATTGTCACCACAGGCGATTAAAAAATGTATGCACTTAAAAGCGCGTTTACATGTTAATGTGGCAGTTATGCAAGGGAGCGCGTTCCATAGTTAAATTTTTAAGTTTTTTGTATAATTCTCGTAAAATAAAAATATTGAAATACTAAATATCGCATAATAGAAAATTCACCGACTTAAAAACCGACTTCACCGCTTATATTTTGGTTGAGGCTTGACCGATTTCGATAAAAATTATTTGGGACCACCTCTAAAGTAATCTATATAACAAAAAAAGAATTTTGAGAATCGGTCCACAAATGGGGCGAAATCGGTGAACATACATAAAAAAATACATACAGTCAAACATAGTACCTCCTCCTTTTTTGAAGTCGGTAAAAACACTTATGTACGCACGTAAGAAGTTATTCTTCTGCCGTGTGCTATTGTACTCTTTGTTTGAGAAAAAAAAAGACAATAACATCTTGAACACAGTTCTCACGAAAACTTGAGAGACAACCAACTTCATGGTGCCGCTTTCAGGTGTCAGTGCGCATCGTAAAATTCATTCTCACCATTCTTCCCAAACCCACCAAAAGAAGTTTAAAAATCTATCGAGTAAAGCTCGTTCAATTATGCAACTCATTAGATGGATCAAAGAAAAATGTCTGAAACTTTTATTAAAGTTTCACTTTGAAAGGATATTTGATCGATTCAGGATATCATTGCAAAATGTAATTATTTTTAGATAGCTTGCTCTGTACATGCACTACTCTATATCCTTCGCAGACAACACGTCTCTGACGCATGTATATACTCTGCTCCGCCCCCTACCACGATAGCTCTCATAACGACAATAAATCAGCATCACATCAAAAACGGGTCATTACTTACTGAACACCGTCACTGTATGGATTGTATTACATTACACATGTATGTATGTTTAGTATAATCAACAACATATATTACATTAAACTAAAAACGAAATTAAAATTAAACGAAAAAAATAAAATGAACTATAATTAGATATGTATATGTACAAAACTTAATCTAATAGACCGCTACCAGTAGGTATATAGTAATATATAGTAATCTTGATAGTGGTTATATATTTGTGCCTTTTGGGGTTGAGAAGTTGGCACCGTGGGGACCGGGAGCACATCTACAATGAATTAACAAAGCGTTTGGTCGAAGCAACTCGTGACCAAAATGCTGGCAAATATTTTGGACAGAGATTGAGTATTGCCATTCAACGTGGCAATGCTGCCAGCATTTTGGGTACTTTGCCTACTGGTAGCGGTCTATTAGATTAAGTTTTGTATGTTTTGTGTTTTACTGTCTCACGCTGGTAAGTTATCATTTGGTTGAAGTTGGTTAACACGCTGGTTTACAATGCTTGGCTGTCAAGGATTAATGCTGGTTATATTTTTAATCAGCTTCAAAAAAGGAGAAGGTACTCTATTAGACTGCATTCAAAAACGATATTATGTGTTACTTCATATCTTCTTTCTAGGTGAACCGATTTTGTTGATTCTTTTTTATTTGAAAACTGGGCTTTCCATGTGGTTCCATTTAAATTTGATCAAGATCTGACCAGTAGTTTTTGAGTTATCCTCAATAATGCGTATTAAATTCATACAATCTGATCTTGGTTTCCGAAGATAAAGCAGTAAAGTGATTTTCCAAGCTTTGCTTGAGTTTCAATTATTTAGTGATTCAGTTACTCATTTGTTTACTTGAGGAAGGTAAATTGTGACAATTCATTTCGGGACAGCGTAGCAAGCCAAGCAAGCATGAGAAAATGTCCTACTTTAATAGATAACGATGTTACCTTCACCGACAGTTCAACAAGATCGTAAGGTCGTAAGATTCGAAGCCGTGACCTCCCGATAGGCATGCGGGCTTACTACACCCTTAGCTAAATTCTAACTTTGATGTATTATTTATGTTTAAAGTAGTGTAGTACTTATGTTTAAAATAACTATAAAATAATTATTTCAACACATTCTTATTACACTTTAAAATCAGTTATATTAATAGTGGTACCGCCAAAATACATTAATTTATTTCATTTATATCAAACAACTCATTAGTAACTAAACTTATTTCAAAGCCAATAATGGATACATTTTAATAGAAAAACAAACAAACGCATTCACACTCACAGCCCCACACTAAGTTCAAAGACTTGTATCGTGGGTGCCGGAAACATTCACATCACACACACATTACACCCAGGGCCAGAAGTACAAATATCCCTCGGGAGGGAATTTGTGCTCCGGCCGGGAATCGAACCCAGGGCCCACGGCACAGAGGGCGGACACCTGTCCGCAGCGCCAACTGGTTCGTCAAATAAAAAAGTACTTTGATTAAATATTAGATTTTTGTAAAAAATGTCCCGGAATCAAATCCTGTGCTCGAGGCGTAGCAGTCAAAGAGTGTTGTATTATGGTAGCGGTGCATTCAAATATGTACAGAAAAATTGTATTTCTTTAATGACTCTGTCTCTACAGACAACACGTCGCCGAGCGTGAATTTCGCTGTCTGGACTCCCCTACCACTGTATAATACGATACGAAGGTATGTAATTTTTTCAAGCATAGTTACTGAAATATAATGTTCAGTGATTATGGCAACGGATTCTTTTCAAAATCAAAATTAAAATCAAAATCGTTTATTCACATGGGCCCCAAAGAGGCACTCATGAAAGTTAATGATTTTATTTGAGGGTGGGGAACCACAACTGATTTTGGTACAGGCGACCACGAGAAAATATTCTACTACCATGGTTTTCGTCACGATGTTAACTTCACCCCAAGTAGAAGACGAGCAAAACGTAATAAAAATAAATATTTTTTGTAGTTGAAGAAACCAGACTTTTATAATAATAATTTTTGTCAACATACTATCATTGACAAGCATTGGAAAAAAAATCACATATAGGTATACTAATAATATCACTTTTCGACGGTAATCTCATAGTAGTGTGTAATAGTCGCAATTTTTCGCTGTTAGTCTCGTGGTAGCGGGTAGACTATCATGATTTTATTTGTTCACGTTTGGCCGCGGAACAGAAATTCTATCGTAATGTCTGTATCACATGCTCTCTCTGACTTTTTAATACTCTGTACGATGTTTTATGTTCCGTTGTGACGTAGAGGTGCTACAGTGTTATATGTGCTACGGTGCTACGTAGCTACGAAAATTGTAGCAATGCTGCTCAATACATTGCTGATGTTGATTAATCAGTGTTGCACGGGCAATATTTTTACCGACATAAAAAAGGAGGACGCTCTCAGTTCGACTGTATTTTTTATGTGTGTTACTACATAATTTTTTCTTGCTGAACCGATTTTAATGATTACTTCTTTATTTATAAGCTGGTCTAGCTTTTCACGCGGTCCCATTCAAATCAAGATCTGACTAGTGGTTTTGGAGTTATCCTCAATTATGCGTATTTAATTCATTAAATCTCTTTCAGAATTCCGAAGATAAAGCGTTTTTTTTGTTTCGTTACTTTTTTGTCTTTGACATACCAAATGAATACAATATCGCATTTGTGACCAAACGCTACTCCTCCAAAGATAAAAATATTCACATCTGGGAGATATTACGATGAGTCATTCAGTGAGTCAAAGAAAATTCGACTTTATTTATCTGACTCACCCCTCCACTCACCTGATCGGTGAGTCATACAAGTGATATGAATATTATGTGATTAAATCATTAACATTCATGCAATCATTTTCGCCTTTCTTTCGAGCTTAATGACTAAAATACTCAAGTCTCGTTTGAGGCAGATATAGATGTATTTTTTTTTGTTTAATTTTTTAATATTTGGCTTCGCAATCTTGTGCATCTAGCCAGTGTCAAGTAACAATATATTTCAAATGTATTATAAATTAAAAGTCCCAGTCACAAGTCACAGTCAAAGTCAAGTAAAAGAATCAAGGTCCTGTCGTAGTCAAGTCATGCCCAAGTAAAGTGGTAGAACTTTTACCAGAACTTTCATTAGAGTTTATGGAGCGAAGGCGTCACGTTTTTCAACTTTGTATGATTTGCCTACACTTATGCACGTTTACTAAGTATTAACGGTTAATAATCCACCACTCCAAGAATCACAGGTTTTGAAAAATTATACAAAATCAACAAAGCCATTTTTTGCGGCAAAAAAAATATAGATGTTTTGCCATCAGTACTTTTTAAGGGCGCCATATTGGTATGAAAATGAAGACTGACTATGAAAATTTAAATCAATTCAACGATACCTTAACCGAACCGAACCGAAGTTGCGTCAGCGTTAGTCAGACGCGCGAATTCTGTCAAATGCGCCCGAATTCGCGCGTCTTCTTTTTATCTCAGAAAAAATATGTGCATTACGTTGTGGAGATAAGGATGAATTGACAACTTAGTTGGCGCAGTGGACAGGTGTCCGCCCTCTGCGCCGTGGGTTCTGGGTTCGATTCCCGGCAGGAGCACAAATTTCTTACCAAGGGATATTTGTGCTTCTGGTTCTGGGTGAAATGTGTGTGATGTGAATGTTTCCGGCACCCACGATACAAGTCTTTGAACTTAGTGTGGGGCTGTGAGTGTGAATAAAAAAAAAAATTCTATGTTAAGTATCAAATCGACGCTAAGATGCACTTCGACTTTGCTATTATGAATTGACCCTTATCCTCCTTTTCGATTCGCCGCAGTAAGGTACATAGAACCTTTCATTGCACTGTAAAAGTATTTCTAACAAAAGAAAACTATAATAACAACGCCGTTGACAATGTCTTTCAATCTCAACCCCTGGGGTGCACTTTATGAACCTAGTTGCAGTAGCCTAAAGCCTAGTAGTACTTTGAAAAAATATTTAAATCTTAAGAAAAGTTTTAATGAATTCTAAAGTGGTGATAGAATGCGCCCCCGATTCTGTGGTCGCGGTTTCGAATCCAACGACTGACTTGAGTGGAAATTCTCAGAAAAGTGAACGTGTGACGAAATTTAGCATTTGAAACTAGTTACGTACAAGGAAGAATAATTCCTCCACCGAAACCAGTTACTACGGTTTCGTAGACGGCCGAAGGGGTTTTATATTTTCTCCTTTAGTGGCTATAAAAACAAATAATTAAACGCAAGCAAAGCTTAGATAATTAAACGCAAGCAAAGCTTAAAAAACCGACTTCACCGCTTTATCATCGGAACCTTGATCAGATTTAATGTATTAACACGCATTATTGACTATAACTCAAAAATTAGAGATCACATCTTGATCAAATTTCAATGGGACTACATAAAAAGCACCAGCTTTCAAATAAAAAATGAATCATCAAAATTGAAGTCGGTTAAAAACTAGAACATCGTCAATGTAGTCCACAGAATACGCATTATTGACGATATTTTGCGAACTACTGATCAGATCTTGATCAAATTTAAATGGGACTAATTGTAAAGCAACATTATTAAACTAAAAAAAAAAAAAATTCGAAGTCGGTTCACGAGAAAATATGTTATGAGGTAACAAAAAATAATACAGTCAACTTGAGTACCTCCTCCTTTCTTGTGAAGTCGGTAAAAATCACTGTAGAGACTACGTATAAAGTATTAATACTGTTACAATGTATTTAAACTTTTAATTTTAAAACTACCCACTGAGCTACGAGCTAAAGCTTTATGTTATTACCTACTTTATTAAATGAACAATGAAATACTAACTTTTCTACAGCCTCGCTGCTGAAAAATTAGTATTTGTATGTAGTCTGTTATTGATCGAGCGATGCGAAATCTCTAAGTGGACTTGGGTGGTACAGCAATTGAATATGACTTGGGGTCACTAGTGGAGAACCAGGGGGCTCTCAACCGGCTTGCACGGCCCCACACGGTCTGGGGGGTGGCCTTGGTGAGCAAGGTCTCCTCTCCATGGGCTCAGTGGCCTGAATTGTATCCGGGCCTACCGCCGGGGCATAATAATGAATACTAGCGTGACCCTATCTTGCCCCACCTCGGTGAGGGACTGCTTACAGGGGGGTTTTTAGTGGGTTCGAGCCCCACACTCCCGTTTCCTTCACCTCTGAGAAGGAAAGGAAGTGCAAGGCATTTTCCCCCTCACAAAAAAAGGGTGGTACAGCAATTTGTGCGTCCGTCCATCCGTCTGTTAGAGGCACCAGTGTCTAAACCATACAAGCTTATAGCTTCAAATTCTCAGAGAATATATAAAGCTATGGCCAGAAATGGCAAATAAAATGATATAAATGAAAATATTATCGAGGCGAATTAAGCAAATTTGCTTCTTTTTTTTCTGACCAAGTGGGTGTCGATGTCGTAAAAATAACTTTGCAAGTAAGCAAGGGAACACAAGTTTTCTCTCCAAGGAAAATTTGTGTTTCTGGTTCTGGTTGTGATTGTGTGTGTGATTCGAATGTTTCCGGCACCTAAAACACAAGCTATGTTCGATACTTAGTGTGGGGCTGTGAGTGTGAAAGCGTTTATAACATAAACGTTATTACATTCACTGCTCCAGTCACACCTTACAATCACAACCGTTTATGTTTATACTTTTAAGTACAAAGTTTTTAAACTACGCTCCCACTATTACTTATTCAGTTTTAGCTCTACAATTAACATAACCTTCAAAACTTATCAGACCACAGCACGCCATAATCGCAACATTAAAAATAGAACACCAATCGATATTTAAAAACGGGACGCTCCCTCGACCACATCGCAAAACGGGATAATAGCAAACCGGGATACCTGAACTAGTAGACGATCCCAATTCTACCCTAACAAGTCTGACGTCCCGGGCAGTAGCTAACAACCAGCCGTGGAGTACGGACGCGTTTCCCGCGAAAATTTACGCGCGCTTTTCTCATTCAAACTGAGTTTCGAACAGTGATAGTGCGTGTGTTTTTTTGTTCGGATTGTCAGACGCAGCCGGTCCTCTCGTAAGTTTTTTACTTCGTCTCTTTCTTTGTACTTGAAAATCGATTTCAATTGTGTTGTTTAGAGATAGATTTTGTAGTAATCGGAGGTTTTATCTAACGTTGTGTTTTCTTATATTCTTTATTGTACACACATTGATAAACAATTTTAAAATAAGGCCATAACAAAAGATGTACAAAGGCGAGCTTAACCCTTCACAGTTTTCTTCCAGCAAACCCTTTAAGTAGGATATAATTTATAGGAGCGAGTCGGTTGTTGTGTACATGGAAATATGGTAATAATACAAGTTACTAATAATGTTTTGTTTGTTTTGCTAATAAATTTTACTTGGAAGTATTTTCTTATATATTCTTTTATATAGTATTCTTTTATATAGATATTACGAGTAAAATGACGTTGTTTTAAGTCACTAATAATTAGCTCTCGAGAGAGCTTTTTCGTGCTTCAACGGTAGACTGGTAGGACTCTTTTTGGGAAGTCCTGGGCTGGTCCTGGGGCTGTCCAGTTGATTTTTTTTTTTTACTTCTATAGTACCTCTTACAAAGTGCCCTATTATAATTACAATCTAACCAAACTATGGCTAATCAGTAATTTAACTTTAATTTAAACTGCTACATTGCTAAACTAAGAATGTGTCCACTAACACTTTTATTATTGTCTCTATTTAAGGGTAAGACACTTTGTTCATGTGTTCTTTTGCAGCACTCTCACTATATATTACACTGATATATACTAACATTACACAAGTTCAAATGGTTTAGTTCTTTTAAGTCCAGTTGAAATGAAGTGGTACTATCATTGCCAGACATTCAGCCGCCAAGCAGTAGTGTGCAAACATTTCTGTATTTCGGATTGAAAGGCAATGTTTATGAAGTCGGAGGAAAATATGTAGAGCTTAACACTTTAAAAACAATAAAGAATCGTAGACGCGAAGTATCGCGACAAAATAAGTCATAAACAAGAACATAATTCTTATGATCCGATGAGAAGATATAACAGATATTTATTTAAGTTCCAACAGATCCTATGATCGGTTGAGAACAACAATATATAATTTACTGGAGTCCCAACGGATCTTATGATCAGTTGGGAAGAATAATATATAATTTATTTGAGTTGCAACTGATCTTATGATCAGATGGGAACAACTTTTATGATCGGTTAATGTGAAAATCCGATACTATGATCCGTTGGGAAGTACCCGTTTCCAGTGAAATTACGGGGTTTAAAGAGATTTGACATCTAATGTCTCAGGGTGACGAACGCAGTGCTTTGCCACGCAAAATTTTGCTTAAGCTCAAGGCTCTGGGTAATGGGAAAGCGTGACGTTTACCATCAGACGAGCGACTTGCTCGTTTCGTCACTTAATAACCGTAAAAGAAACTTGTTTAAGTGATTTTAACAGTTGGCGCCGTGGACAGGTGTCCGCCCTCTGCGCCGTGGGTCCTGGGTTCCCGGCAGGAGCACAAATTCCTTCCCAAGGGATATTTGTGCTTCTGGTTCTGGGTGTAATGTGTGTGTGATGTGAATGTTTCCGGCACCCACGATACAAGTATTTGAACTTAGTGTGGGGCTGTGAGTGCGAGATGAAAGCGTTTGTTTGTTTGTTTTATTAGCTTCACCTGTATGTATGTTTGTTTGTAACCAACTCCTTTGGACTTGATTTTGACCTACTTCAAACAGTCAGATTTCATTTAAACTTCGTATACTTATCGAGGGCCGATGACAATACAAAAATATGTATTTTTTTATTTATGTTAACTTATAAGCCTTCATAACATAATTGACTCTACAATGAAGAAACTAAAGAAAACTCTAGAAAAAGATGGCTATTAAACTGTACAAAATTAAAGATATAGAATTTCTGTTTATTTTGTTATCTGGCTAAAGAGATAGTAAAGCGACTTAAGGGTGTTTCTATACTAGGCAATATTTATAATCCATGGTTTTGATGTTCGGCTGCCGCCGCCGGGTCAATCGTGTCTCTAGATCTGTGAGGAGAGACAGGAGGAGAAACCCTAAGCAATGCATGTTGTTGCAGTTTGATTAATATTAATTGTGTTTTTTATAAGCTTTTATTGAACTAATACTTACACTTTTACTGAACAATATTTGTATAACAATATAATAATGTTTCTTTTTTTTCCAATATCTACCGGCCAAATGCCTATATTTCCTAAAATTACATCCATCTACACAGCTATACAAAAACCTAAGTTCCCTACAAGGCATCGAGCTTATAGGTAACTCAAGTGCTTAAGCCCATTACCAGTGGGTGGCGTTCTTATCATGCTGGCGGCATTGCCTCTCTGAATTGCAATGCTGATACGTTGAGCCAAATATGTTTTAGCAATTTGATCACGCGTCGTCGCCTCAACCAGGCGCTCTGATAGATTTAATCGGATGTTATTATTTTTTTATGTTGGGAGCTAAATTAGAATCACTTTTTTTTATCCTACGGATTTGAATTTTTACATGTTGGTTCAGTTCCGAGCGATGTAAAGCAGTCACTAGTATCATTAATGGTTTTATTCGATGGTACTAGTGATACAAATGTTTAAAGTAGATTGTACTAGACATTGTTTAAAGTTGATTGTACTAGACATTGTTTAAAGTTGATTGTACTATACAAATGCTTAAACGTAAAGCAGGCACTAGTACCATTAATGGTACTATTCGATGGTACTAGTGATACAAATGTTTAAAGTTGATTGTACGAGACATTGTTTTAAGTTGATTGTACTATACAAATGCTTAAACGTAAAGCAGGCACTAGTACCATTAATGGTACTATTCGATGGTACAAGTGATACAAATGTTTAAAGTTGATTGTACTAGACATTGTTTAAAGTTGATTGTTCTATACAAATGCTTAAACGTAAAGCAAGAACTTACTACTATTTGAGGGTATTAGTGATACAAATGTTCAAAGTTGATTGTACCATTGTTGGCACTAGAGATATAAAGTAGTACACTAGTACCATTAATGGTACTAGAGATATAAAGTAGTGTCACTAGTACCATTAATGGTTAGTTCCATTAATGGTTAGTACCATCAATGACATCAAGAAGATTGCAGGCAACACGCAAGTAGCAACAAACAGAGGCGAATGGCAAAACCAAAGGGAGGCCTACGCCCAGCAGTGGGCTATAACAGGCTGATGATGATGATGATTAAAGTACTAGGCAACCATAAACTTGAAAGACGTAAAATCCTTTTTTTCTTCACGCGACATTGCAAAACATGTATACCGATACTAATTAAATCATTACAATCAAAAGGGTATTAATTAAATTTTCGTAAAGCGGAACCTCATTATCTTTTGTATCATAATGTTCTATAAATTCCGGTACAGTAAGCCTAATTTAATCTATCAGTGAGTTAATTTCCGGTACCGCTCGAGCGAAAGGCTCATCCACTTAATTAAGGCCCTATTCGAGGACTTACATAATTTGTAGGTACTTATACAAACAAACTAACGCATTCATACTCACAGCCCCACACTAAGTTCAAAGACTTGTATCGTGGGTGCCAGAAACATTCACATCACACACGCAAATACACCCAGAACCAGAAGCACAAATATCCCTTGGGAATTAATTTGTGCTGCTGCCGGGAATTGAACCCAGGACCCACGGCGCAGAGGGCGGAGACCTGTCCTCTGCGCCAATTGGGACGTCGTACACTTATTTGTGCATAATTATTACCTACTTATTATATGTTCCCTAATATCAGTAGGTACTTATCCTACTTCCTACTAATATTATAATTCCGAAAGTGTGTAAGTATGTTTGTTCCCTCATCACGCTTTAACGGCTGAACGGATTTGGATGAAATTTGGAATGTACATAGATTATACCTAGGATTAACACATAGGCTTTTTGACTTGATAATAGCGGGCGAAGTCGCGGGGCACGGCTATTTTGTACTTAATTAGTACTAATTCTATGTTCACTAATATATACTAACGTGAATATTTGTGTGTTGGTATGTTTTTTAAGCGATAAGCAAGCATTTTACCACAATCTCACCTGATTGAGAGTAATGATGCGGCCGAAGATGTAACATGCTTTATTGCGGTATTAGATAGATAGATTACTTCGTTTGTTCTGTAGCTAATTATTTGTAATACTTGATAGGCAAGCATTTGAATAATATAGTGGAAATTGAAGATGCGGCCGAAGATGTAGCATGCTTGCCTAGAAGGTACCTACTCACTCCTAACTTAAGACTCCTAAATTATACCGTTCGGGGAACAAAGACGCGACAATGTTTTCATATATGGTTGGCATACCCCAGTTCGCTCGAAGCGTTTCGTTTCTACGTTTATCAAGGGTGCGAAAGAGTGGAACGTATTGCCCGCATCTTTTTCCCCAAACGGTTTAATCTGGTTGAGTCTTCAAAGAGTGAATAGGTACCTTCTAGGCAAGCATGCTACATCTTCGGCCGCATCTTCCATCATCAGGTGAGATAGTAGTCAAACGCTTGTCTATCGAGCATAACAAATAATTGGCTACAGAACAAACGAAATAATTATTATATATCTGATTCCAGTAAGAAAAAAGTCGTTAAAAGAGTCAAGATAAACTGTTATTCCTGTCTTTCACGGTGGATGAAGAAATAGATATATCTCGCAATGCGCAATGAAGCGTAACATAATATTTTTATGAGCGAAGTCCACCGAGTTCGTTGGATCGTAAAAACATGTTTTATTCAGCTTGTGTATTGTTATTATTTAGGTTATCGACCTTCATCGGATTCATAAGCTACAACACGTAAAAGTTGATAATTTATAACTTAAGTTTCATTTACAATGGACTTCAAAAAAGGAGTCTTTTTGTATGTTACGCGATGTCGCCAAATATGAATCGATTTTGATGATTGTTTTTGTTTGGTAGAGTATACTTTCCAGTGGTCCCATATAAATTCTGTCGAAATCCGTCAAGCCAAAATCGAAATATAAGCTATGAGTTTGGTTTTTAGGGTTCTGTATCCAAAGGGTAAAAACGGGACCCTATTACTGAGACTTCGCTGTCCGTCCGTCCGTCCGTCCGTCTGTCAACTGTCGGCTGTATCTCAAGAACTGTGATAGCTAGACAGTTGAAATTTTCACAGATGATGTATTTCCTTTGCCGCTCAACAAATACTAAAAAAAAAAAAAAAACAAAACAAAAATTAACAAACGCATTCACACTCACAGCCCCACACTAAGTTCAAAGACTTGTATCGTGGGTGCCGGAAACATTCACATCACACACACATTACACCCAGAACCAGAAGCACAAATATCCCTTGGGGAGGAATTAGTGCTCCTGCCGGGAATCGAACCCAGGACCCACGGCGCAGAGGGCGGACACCTGTCCACTGCACCAACTGGGTGGTCAAAAATAAATATTATTACATACAACAAATATTTAAAATCTATAAAAATCAAGTTTGTTGTATGGGACATTATACACGTACGGAACCCTTCGTGCGCGGGTCCGAGTCGCACTTGTCCGGTTTTATTTTAAGATTTGCTTGCGTTTAAATTTTGAATTATACATTTATTATGAGTAGGTTCATAGAAACATAAACATAATCGCTTTCACAATATAAGTATGATGATGTGTTGTGGGTGTCGGAAACATTCATCACATAAATCACACCTAGAACCAGAAACACAAATTTCCCTTGAGGGAAAATTTATGTTTCCAGTGGGAATCGAACCCGAAACCCGCTGCTAAGGCGAACGTGCACCTAAGTAAGCCAACGGTCAATTTACTTATTATCATGTTTATATTACAAGTTATTGAAGGTTGAGTAATGAGAAAAGGTTTCCAAGAAAAGGTGACAAAGAAAATACATTTTTTTTACTTTAAAAATGAATTATTTGTTAGTCTTACATAAACTCGAGAACGGCTCGACCGATTTGGCAAGATTTGTATCAAACATTTTTTTTAATCCAACGGAAATTGCACCGCGTGAAGCCGGGGCGGATTGCTAGTCTTTCATAATGTTTCATATCGGCAAATATATATATTTGCTTTAATCGTTATCATAATCGTTCGTGATTTATACAGCACATAAAATAGTACATTAATAGGAATCGATCTTCATTACCACCCCTGCACTAGCACAGAATAAATAAAGAAAGGGAGCACTCTGAAGTTTACGACCCTTTACACCTAGCAACTATTTGTGGCGGCCACACTTTATTTGCGGATTTTTCTATTTACTCGTTGATTTGCTATTTAAATTAAAGACCCGTTTCCATCTTTCATACTTACTTATATAATACTAGCCGTGTCCCGCGGCTTCGACCGTTATTATCAAGTTTGAAAAGCCTATATGTTTATCCTAGGTATTAGCTATGTACATTCCAAATTTCATCCAAATCCGTTTAACCGTTAAAGCGTGAAGAGGCGAACAAACATACTTACTTAATTACACAAAAACTTTCGCATTTGCATCGACAATCGAAACAATGTTAAATATTCATAGTTTTTATTAGATTAATTAAGAAAACCTGTTATGAAGAAATGAAACATTCATTCATTAATTTATTTTTATCACTAACACAATGAAGAACGTTCAAGCTTCGGGTTAATACAGTATGTTTGATTAGATTTTGATTAAGATATACACTACAAACTTATAAATCCCCTCTTTCTCGTCAGTGGTAAAAAAATGCGATTGTGAACTGATTTTAAATATGTCAAATATATAATACATTTTTTTTTACAAATTAATATATGAATAAATCTTAATTTCCAAAGTATGTACAATATTACATGATAGTGTACTTAAAGGCTATATATAATATCGTTGTAGAGTATCTGCTGCTGAACTAAGCTCATCGCCGGTCATACATTGCTCTTCACATAATTCGAACTCTTCCCATAAAAATATTGAGTAAACCATTAACATTTTATTATTATTATCATAAAACAGTGAGTTAAACCGGTAGTTGATTTGCCCATGCCCCATTTACTATCTAACAACAAGAACTATCAAACATCATCTATTTATAGTTAACATACCGTTTACTCGAAGCGTTTTGCTTCTACGTTTAATATCCGTACGTAGGAGTAGAACCAATGCCCGAGTCTATG
Source organism: Lomographa bimaculata (assembly GCA_948107665.1). NCBI lineage: Eukaryota > Metazoa > Arthropoda > Insecta > Lepidoptera > Geometridae > Lomographa > Lomographa bimaculata. Next base: position 6,852,092 of record OX403610.1, on the reverse strand, counting down.
TTCCCTGAACGGTATAATCTGGGAGTCTTAAAGAATAGACTGAATAGGTAAGTATGCAACATCTTCGGCCTCATCATCAGTTTCCATCAGGTGAGATATAAAAAAACATGCTTGTATAGTATTAAAAAGTTTATTTTATAGATAATTATAGTTTTTTTTTTAATATTTTACAGTAACATTTTTAAAACAATGTTATTTTCGACTTTATTTTTAAAACACGATTGTTTTATGGAAATTTGTTTCACGAGAGTTATCTTTTTATCCTATCCTACGAATATTATAAATCCGAAAGTTTGTGTGTAAGTGTGTAAGTATGTTTGTTCCCTCTTCACGCTTAAACAAACGGCTGAACGGATTTAGATGAAATTTGGAATGTAAGTAGATTATACCTAGGATTAACACATAGGCTACTTTTTAACTTGATAATAGCGGGCGAAGCCGCGGGGCACGGCTAGTAGATAGATAGATTTGCAGTTAACGGTATGTTATTGTAGGTACATAGGCGAACTTATCCCACCAACGCCAGGGACTAAGCGCGAGACCTGCACCAAGTTACCCGGGGGCAGTAGCCCTTGAGAGTTCAAGCCAGGGTAAAGAGCCTTGCTCGAATCCCTCCCTGCCGCTCCCCCCTATAAAGGAATGGCGGAAGAATCCAACAACAACAAACATAGGCGAACTTAATGCTACAAAGCATTTTCTTCCAGTTAACCTGTGTGTATCGAGGTTATATTTATGAACGACGTTTTATCGCGCATACAATTGCGACGTGTAAGACCCTAGATTGGGTTCTTTGAGTGAAAGAGCTTAACATCCATCTTAGTTCCACGGACTCTGATTTAGTGAACCGGTCTAGGGGAGCGTGCCTATGAATCTTTCTTTTCTTGTAGAAAATGATGAAACTCAGCCTTAGAATAGTGATTGATTTAATAATTAAACGCAAGCAAAGCTTAAAAACCGACTTCACCGCTTTATCTTCAGAACCTTGATCAGATTTAATGTATTAAACACGCATTATTGACTATAACTTAAAAACAAGAGATCAGATCTTGATCAAATTTCAATGGGACCACAAGAAAAGCACCAGCATTCAAATAAAAAAAGAATCATTCAAATCGGCTCACAACGAATGAAGTTATGAGGTAACTTTTAAGTCGGGTAAACGAGAACATCGTCAAAGTAGGCGTACAAAATAGGCATTATTGACGATATTTCAAAAAGTACTGATCAGATCTTGATCAAATTTAAATGGAACCAATTAGAAAGCAACATCTTTTAAACTAAAAAAAAATTTTCGAAATCGGCTCGCGTGGAGGGAAGTTATGAGGGAAAACACATAAAAAAAAAATAAAAAAAATACAGTCGACTTGAGTACCTCCTTCTTTTTTGGAAAGTCGGTAAAAAAGTAATAGGACACGAGAATATCCGAAGCGTATCGGAAACCGACAAATCAACCGTTATTGGAGCCGGATATGAAATAATGATAACACATATCGGGAGTATGGAGGTATATGACACCATGGATTTTTCCTTCAACGACAGAGTACATATATGTCTAACTTTTTATATAAAAAATCAATAAAAATGTAAATATTTATGAACTCATGTATTCGGAATGTAAATTTAAAATATATAGTTTGCTTTTAAGGCAACTTGGTATCGAATTGGCGGACTGGAGCCAAACTTTTTTTTTTTTTTTTTTTTTTTTTTTTTATACTAGATAGGCAAGCATTTGACCGCTATCTCACCTGATGGAAAGTGACGATGCGGCCAAAGATGGAACATGCTTGCCTAGAAGGTACCTATTCACTCTAGACTTGAAGACACCCAGATTATACCGTTCAGGGAACAAAGACGCAGGCAATGAGTTCCACTCCTTCGCTGTACGGATGATGAACGTAGAAGCAAAACGCTTCGAGCGAACTGGAGGTATGTCAACCATAAATGGATGACGTTTGACAGTTTGTCTTGTTGTTTGATGGTAAAAAGGGCATGGAGGAATTATATCATGTAATTCCTGAGCACACTCTCCAAAATGTAGGCGATAGAATACCGATAGGCTTGCTACCTTACGTCGGTGACCAAGACTTTGCAGTTTTGACTCTACTAGCTTACTATCGCCAATGAGTCTTTTGGCTCGCCGGTCAATAGACTCAAGAGCTTCTAGCTGGTACTTAGCGGATCCATCCCAAAGGTGGCCGCAGTACTCCATACACGATCGGACTTGAGCTTGATATAAAATTAGAAGCTGCGCCGGTACGAAGTACTGCCTGACCTTAGCAAGGATACCCAGCTTCTTAGCAGCCAGTTGAGCTCTGGCTTCGATGTAAGTGCCAAAGTTGAGATTCGACGTTAAGGTAACGCCAAGTAGCTCAAGCTTGTTAGCTACCGGTATTGGCACATCTTGAAAAGTTGGAGACAGGTGAAAAGGTCTCCGTTTGGCGGAGAAGAGACACGCCTGTGTTTTGGACGCATTGAATCGAACCAAATTGGCATCACCCCATTGGGATACGGCCATCAAGCTCGAGTTCAATCGTCCAATCATAGCCTCTCTTTGTGACTGGACTTGTACCTCTCCAGCTCGTGCATTGGATATATATCTATCGACAATGGTGCTATCGTCTGCGTACCCAAAGATACCGGGCTTAAGCAGATCGTTTATGTGTAGCAAAAAGAGCGTTGCCGAAAGAACCGACCCTTGAGATTTGCCTGCATAGCCAGCGCGCGCGCTTTCATATATTTTTTAAAATTAATCTACCCTTTTACAAAAAACTTGAGTTCACAACGAGGTTTGAATGTTTGTTCGGAATACACCCAATATATTTTGTAAAAAATATCTTTTATAGAAACAGAATAAAGTTGATTAATTCCACTGACGGGAACGGGAAATTTGGTGTTTTTTAGTAAAGTTAATTTTTTTTTTCTAGTAGCATGCTTGCCTAGAATCTACCTATTCACTTTTGACTTGAAGACTCGTACTCATACGCCTTACTTCACCTTAAGTATGGACTATGAGAAAACGGAAGAATTTATAACCATAACTAGTTGACTAACGTAATTTATATTACAACACTCACCTCAGCCAAACACACACACGCACACACACACACACACAATAACGTGGCTTAGTATGTATTACACAGTCTATTTAATTCATACTAAGTAAAAAATAAGGAATACAAAAAAAAAAGTACAAGACATCATATTGTAATAACGTAAAATAGTTTCTTATAATAAGACCTATCTGAATCAAATAGGAAGGAGGTCCCCAAGATACAGGATAAGCTAGTTTGGGGGTCAAAAATATATTGACATTGTTAATGGTTTTTGTGTCAATAAACGTCTCCATCATAATACCAGCTCCATGTTACCATATCATTGTATTGTCACCGAAGATAGATAAGTACACCAAATTTGAGTCCAATCGGACATCGGGAAGTGGGTCTAATTTATCTTGCAAAATTTGATTACAGACCGACAGATAACCGGACAGATGGACCTAAATAAAAGCTTTAAAAAAGATTCATACGTACGCTGTGTGTTAAAACTATGACCAAGGACTGCAGGTTATTTGCTCCGCAGTGGTGTGGTAAAAAGCCCTTTTGCAAAAAATAAAACAACAACTATGAACATTATGTTTCAATGTTATATTCGGCTTAAAACACGAAAATTTCGACTTACTTTGTAGTCAACTAGTTTCGGACAAATTAGTTGTCCTTCATCAGGATGAGTCAGACGCGCGATACTCATCCTGATGAAGGACAACTAATTTGTCCGAAACTAGTTGACTACAAAGTAAGTCGAAATTTTCGTGTTCTAAGCTGAATATAACATTGAAACATAATGTGTAATACTCACGATAGTTATAACATTAAAACTATGAACATATTATACATGACCATCCACCGTCATCTCAAGAACAGAATAAATAACCCAATCAGATCATTAGTTTGAGCTTAATGCGTCTACATAATTAATATAAAGGATCCACTTCGAGAAATTCAACGCCAAAAATAAAATAAAGAAGCAATGTAATGAGAAAACGTTCAATTTGACTGAAGTAAGTGTTGTTTTCATTTCGTCTAGACATCTCTAGTGATTTAAAAAGCTATTTATAGGGTCAAAAGAAGGCGACCCTTTAAAGAGATTTTTGGGGGCTGAGTCACCCACGTCCGTAGGAGGATACCCCTTAAGTCTGACTCCCTACCCGTGGTCCCCGGGTGGTGCTAATCAGGTGACATTTGAGAGGTGGTAGAGCATTTGGTGAGTTGCTCGCCTGGCTTGCTACCAAAGTAGCTTACCACCATCAAGTTGAAAGTCTGCCGCTAAGCCAAATACGGTGTTCCGGCAGTTATCCTTGAGAGCCTGCGTATTCCAGGTCTAGTGTGTTTACCAGCTTCGATCACATCGTCACTTACCATCAGGTGAGATAGTGGTCAAACACTAGCCTGTCACAAATAAAAAAAAAAATAGATCGCTATTAGTCATAAGGCCGCCTGTTGTGACTGTGTTTTAAAAAAAAACGAGAGACTGTCTCTCGTGACCACGACCGGTGCAACCCTGCCGAAACGTCGAGGTTAGTCAAAATAATGCTATTTTGAAATTAAAAGTGCTAAACGACCCGGTTTCCTCATATAAACATGATTGAAGTTCGCGAAAGTTTAAAAAAATTACGTATGTTATTTTTTTTCTCATATGAAATGAATCAATAAATTGTTATGTACCTATCTACACTGTTCAGTTGTGTCGACAATTTCAAAATGCCTTATTTTCAGAATCAGAATAATTTGCTGATTGAGATAGTGGTCAAACGCTATGAGATTTTTTTTTTTAATTGGGACTTGTTGTTTTACAGATAACTGTTACCATAATTGGTAAAACTGGAATTTGTCTGTTACCAATTTTACCATTTACGAGAAGGCTTGCTGGTATAACTGATCCTTTCTGCCGACTTCTCAGATTTGTCTTTACTAGTTGCGCCCCGCGGTTTTACTCGCGTAAATCCCAGACCTAGAATTCCGGGATAAAAAGTAAGCCTATGTGTTTATCAGCTATCTCCATGCCAAATTTCATCAAAATTGGTCCAGCCGTTTGAGCGTGAAGAAGTAACAAACATACAAACACGCTCACAAATTTTCGCCTTTATAATATTAGTGTGAGTATTTTCACAGTTGCCAACTGCGAAAAAAGTTTTCCAAGCTGTAGACCCTACGGGTACGATGGTAGGATCACAATTTTCCTCTCCAAGGGACATTTGTGCATTCGCTTCAGGGCAACGATCGATTTACAGCAACAAAGGTGAGACAGCTTCATTTTGCTTTTTTTTTTCTCTCAGTATAGTACACTTTTCTAAGTATAGTACTTTTAAAATGTTTGTTTGAAAAGGTTAATGCAGAAATAAATGCATTTATAAATTTTGGTGGCGAATCAAAAGAAAGAATTTCTTTAAAGAACTATAGTGATAATTTTTACTCAAAATTACGAACAAAATTTACGCGTTGTAGAAACTACTCGAAAGTGAAGAAAAAGTACTACTAGGTATGAACATTAGAATTAAAGGTAAATGTAATATATATTTTTTTATGTAGGTAATAATTACTTTAAACTGATTTGAAAATATTTGTATTTATTTTCTGCTCGTATGGGGCATTGTTGAAAGAACTTTGATAGTCAAGTACGAAACTGTTTTAAAAAAAATTGTGTTGGAAAGTAACAATTTGATAGAACATCAAAGTCACTGTTTTTATACCTATTTTGACCCGGGGTCTATCTCAAAAACGTCAAAATAATTGAAGCTGAAACTTGCATATAATAACCGTTATTTCCTTTAATAAAAAAATACGAAAAATTACAATTATATTTAAGAAATAAAGATATAATTAGAAATCAACATTAACAGTTTTTCTCTACTACGAAAAAATGTGTGCGAGAATTTAGTTCTGTACGAATGACTAGCACTTGAGTTACAACCAATAGTAATCCAACAATGGACTGTGAACGTGTTAACCACGACTTTATTCCCACAATATTGTCATCTCATTGAATTCCAACAAAATGGTACTAAAACATCTGCACAGCTCTAGTTAACGTTCGTACAACATGAATACGTTTACTGTATTGTAAACAATGTTTTAATGAGCCATTTCATCAAAGAGAAATTAAACAGAAAATAAACGGTTTCACACGCAACCCCACACTAAGTTCGATGACTTGTGTCTTGGGTGCTGGAAACATTCACATCACACACACAATCACAACCAGAACGGGAAACATAATTTTTCCTTGGGGAGAAAACTTGTGTTCCAGCCGAGAATCGAACCCGATACTTAGAACCAACGGGCAGTTTAATTGTATAAACAAGAGATGATGATTCGGTTGGTCAAAATAATCATGCCAGGATGCTTCAAATAACATGCGAGTTCATCGAAAAATTAATAAAACCTCTTTCTTGTTCTTCTTCATTGAAGTAGAGAAAAAAATCTAAAGTGCACGTTTTTTTTTGCAAAGGAGTTTATATATACTCGTAGTAGATTATGATATATTTATATATTCTTCGTGATGGCAGATGATCCGTGATTTGTGACTGTAGCCAAAATACTTCCCAACGTAAACCTTGTACAAATATTTATGATGGTTTGTATGATTTATTCTGATCTATTTCTGTTTGAAAGCAGTCATAAACAGATGCTATGAGTGCGAAGTTACGTCAGTCTGCATTCTTCGAGAAACCTGGCCTTGACTTTTCATACTCACTGCCCGCACTATTCGAAGACTTGGCTACCAAAAACATCACTCCAATCTCGATATCTGAAATTTGCCCGCTATCTCACTTGATGGAAAGTGATGGTGCGGCCGAAAATATAGCATGCTTACCTAGATGATACCTTTTTTGGAACGGAGAACCATGTCGCTCTTTACAGTTCAGTTGCAAGCGAATTCAAGCTACCTCGACTCTTTTTACCCGACTGCGCGACGCAATGGAATGTGTTTATGTATGTATGTTACATTGTGGTGCTTTAGAGACCAAATGCTTGGATTTTGTTAATCTCGCGTCAATTGATTTTTCTTAATCATGCGAGTGTCGGTAAAGACAGGGGGCTTAGCTAAGTACCAGCTTGAGCCTCGTGACACCATAGAGCAAACCCAAGAGACTCATTGGTAGCGTGCAGTTGACTAATTCCAAGCTTAAGAGCTTAGGTCATCGCCGCGTGGTGGCCAGTCTCTCGGTTTTATATCGGATACATTTCGGAGAATATGTCAAGGAACTACACGATTTAGTTCCCTGCGTGAATGGTTTAGACGCTAGATGCCTCTTGACAGACGGACAGACGGATGTACAGAGTGCCGAAAGAGCCAAGTTAACTTATAGATATTTTTACGCTCGATCGAAACACAGATCAATTTATATTTGCAGCTTATCAAAGTGTTATTGAATTCAAAAGCACCTCTGACTTTGAAGTTGTCATATTGGAAAACTTCGCCGTTCAAGCTGCGAAGTTTTGCAACACCCCTTATAAAATGGAAATTTAGCTTCGCGCATGGGAAGATTTATTAATACTTACCAGACTATAGCAAACCTAGATATATAAACGTTTACAAGTTCGATGACCTGTGTGCTGGAAATACTCACATCTCACTCACAATCGCACCCAGAAACAAATTTCCTTTGGGGGAAAACTTGTGTTGCCACCGGGAATAGAACCCGATACCCACTGCATAGTAGAACGCACACGCATTTAAGCCAACATGCAGTACGAAAATAGAAGAAATACTTACTTATTTCTTGGATCACTATCCAATCACGTGTAAATATTATCTTAGACACAATTGAAAAAAAAAAAAAAAAAAATGAAAAAATGTTTATTTTGCAGCGGTTAGTGGTTAACGTTTACAAACAATTTGATTAGTTTATACACATTAATTATACATTTTGCTAATCGCTGATGATAGCTTACAGGTGAAAGGATATTTCTATGGCCTTCACACTAGGCAAGCCTGTATCGTAAATTATCTCTAATTTTCTGAGGTTCTTTCCGGTTTCAAGAAATAACAGGATGTGACAGTACATCTAGGAGCTTCCTAAAGATTATTATCATTCCGACAAAACACATGCTCAGAATTCCCCCTGACCCCGTTACCCCACATTTCACCCCAGTCGGCACAAATGACTCAATCAAGATAATTCTGGCGACATGGCAACATTTTCTTTGATGTGGTTATCTGTTACACAGAAGCATAAGGGCTCCGTGGTAATCGATCCAATGAAAAGGTAAAGGTTCATATTCGGTAGAGTCTTAAAGCTTAATTATAATTACTATCATAATTGCCTGTTGGCTTAGTTGGGTGAGCGTTCGCTTTCGTTCGTCGGGAATCTAAACAAAAAAAAAACTAACTTGCCTAAAAAAGGGTATCGGGTTAGATTCCCGACGGAAACACACGTTTTCTTCCCTCGTAAAATGTGTTTCTGGTTCTGGTTGTGATCGTGTGTGCGATGTGAATGATTCTGGCACCCACGATACAAGTAATCGAACTTAGTGTGGGGCTGTGAGTTGAAAGCGTTTATGTTTAGTTTTGCATGATTGTTAAAATATAGACCATTTGTTAATACCATTTCGGATTTCGTGCTTGATCTCTGGAAGTGGATAAATAATGCATGACACAGAAATCAGTAATGTCTCTGTTTATATATGTGTCCATCAAACCCATACACTCGCTTTCTTCAGTATTTAGTGTATTGTAAGAGTGTTACGATGTTATAGAAGCCCACAATGTTCTCCTAACAATTTGCAAAAACAAAGACGATATATAAATTTAGAATTTATAAGAAAATGTGACTCCCACGTTATTTGAAATTAAGATTTTCTATTCCACAATCTGACTGCTACAGCTAATTACGTAACCAAATTGCGACCGAAATCTTGTAACCTCTTTTCTTCTGACGACCCAGTTGGCGCAGTGGACAGGTCTCCGCCCTCTGCGCCGTGGGTCCTTGGTTCGATTCCCGGCAGGAGCACAAATTCCTTCCCACGGGATATGTGTGCTTCTGGTTCTGGATGTAATGTGTGTGTGATGTGAATGTTTCCGGCACCCACGATACAAGTCTTTAAACTTAGTGTGGGGCTGTGAGTGTGAAAGCGTTTGTTTGTTGTTCTAGTAACGCGCTGTAGAGATGGACAAACCTACGGATAAAATTAAACGATGGCTAGTACAAAGTGTATTTTATGACTTAAAAGAATTTTTTAATCACAATAAATCTTCTGACAACGGTAATTTTTGACATTAACCATTAATATAACTATAGTGTATGGAACAATTTTAAATTCTAACGTTAAATTATTAGATTATTCATTTTGACAGGTAATAAAATTTTATACTTGACATCATATGAATTCGACATTTTATTAATTTTTTTCTTTATTATTGTATTATCTCCTAAATTTGAATGTAAAATTGTTTCAATAAAATATTGCTGTGCCTATATATTGAATGCCCGATGTGGGTAAACTGATGTCACATAATTGCACTAACAACTTGCATACCGTTATAATTTGTCAGTTCACAATAAATTATTCTTGATTCTTGATTCTTGAATTTGAATGGACAGCCATAGTGAGTCTGCTTTAATCAACGAAATGTCAGCCGATGCCGTTTGGAAGAAAAGAGAAAGTTTTTGAAACACTTTCCCTCCCTCACAATCTTTTGCTTACTAATGTTAAGTTATACTATATTAAGAGCTAGGTTAGGAAAAGCCTCTTAATCCACTACACACTCGCACGATTTGGTAGACACACTTTGATTGTACGTACACGATTTGGTTACAATGTCTTCGAGTTTTGTGGTTCTTCACGTTCACACTGCCCTTTATAAGCAAGTCCCGTTATACTTTATTTCACAAACAGAAAGTAAGTACGCGGGGCATTTAAAAAGCCTCATATTAGTACCTAGCATTTGGACCATTATCTTCTTTCCTGATGATGATTATGTGGCTGGGGATGGTAAACAAATTGGGCCTAGTATAAAATTCGCTCACAAGGATGTCTGCTGTAAGCCATTTCGTACTTGGAGACAGATTTTCTACTTCTGTATAGTTATTACCAAATAAATCAAGCATTGTTGTCTTGTCTTTATGAAGCCATCAAAGTCATGGTAGTTTCGAACCGAATTAGAACGCTTGTTCCGACTTTATTATAATCAAGGTGTCATCGCATCAACTTCCCATTTTTGATGTAGAACATATACAAATTATTATTTATTCTATGAGTTTAGTGAATATTGCGTAGTTAATACTATTCGGTGTAATAGATGACCTTAATTTTCTTCCCACATTTTGCGTACACAAAGGCAGGGGCACCCGATGAATTTGAAATTTAAAAGACTGCTTCAAGAGTATAATTTTTGTTGACAATTTGAGATAAAAGCCGGGGTAAGATTATTTAATTTCGTATTCAGACAGATGCGGCTCTTCAGAATTCAATAGAAAATGTCAGAAGTGGGATTCACTTTGATCTGAAAGGGATCTCGTCAAGTGTAATAATATGGAAGTTGTAATATAAAATATCTTACTAAAAGTGGGTTGTTCAAGCTATTATCCTTAAGATACGCTGATAGCGCAAAAGCTATAATAGGATTGCAGCTCTTTTTAAGGTTCCTTACCTTATAATGATAAATATAAAAATAATGTGTTATCCGTCTGTTTGACTGTTTATCAAAGCTCTTCTTCATATAAAAGGTTTGATGAAACAAGTAGAAATTAAATTAAAATATAAAGATATATAACTTTATCATTTCTCACGTAAATGTAGAGTTTCTAGATTAAGATTAACGAAATATACAGTTACGGCGTTCTATAGCGCATTTCTACACAGCTTCGCATAAGCGTTACATATAAATGTAACTTACAAACGAATTCGTTTTAATCTACTTCTATTTGTCGTAATGATTTGAAACTTTGTTAATGTATGTAGTTCGGATGGTAATACAATAATTTGGTACCATCGAACTGATCTGATGATGAAGTGGGCGAGACTCTTCACCATTAGTGAAACTCTTTAGTAAACATATAAAAATATAAATAAACGCTTTCTAACTCACAGCCCCACCCTAAATTCGATGACTTGTGTTGTGGATGTCGGAAACATTCACATCACACACAAAATCACAACTACAGAAACACAAATTTTCCTATCAATGGCTATAGATAATTGCAATACTGGTCAGTAGTCAAACACTAGCCGATATAAAAAAAACATCTGCCCTTGTTACTTTTAAATCGACAGAGAGTACACACTTTAATAATTTACTCCAAAAACATAGTTAGGTAAAAATAGCGATCGGTTAAAAACAAATGAAAATCAGTAAAACAAATAAAGTCGAAAGAACAAAAGGAAGTCGGGAAAACCATATACTTCAAACGTTTTACACCTTGTTCTAATTCTAATTAAAACGCAAACGCCGAGTTCACCGAAGCACATAAAGAAAAAGTCTGCAGCTCTTGTGAAAATTTAATTTGGTTGTACTCAAAGGATGAGATTTAATATTAAATGAAGGCCTGTTTCTATATTTAATGTTACGTGAGACGACTGGAAATGTACGATGAGCGAGTATGGTCATTTAAAAAAAGTAATGCAGCCAAAACAAGGAATTTCATGTCGAATTATGATTGTTTGGGACGGAATATCTACCATACATTTTTGGTTTTATATTGAGGATTTTTAGTTAACTTTGTAAAGACTGTATATCAGCTGAATACGTGGTTAAAGCTGATAATGGCCTCGATTCTGATGTACACTCACTAAATTAAATTTAAACTATCCCTGTCTCTTACAAAATGAAACACAAGACAGAGATAGCATGCATTTAAGAGCTGTCACGCTAGTTTATCAATTAAAATATGAACAGCAGAAGCAGAAGGGCGCTTGATTTTAGTTAACACCAATACAACTCATACTCGACTAAGCTTGCATAGACATCTAAGTTCTGACTAACTTGACGGCACAGCAGTATGCTATCTCTGTCTTGTGTTCCTATTTTGTAAAAGACAGGAATAGTTTAAATTTAATTTAGTGTGTGACATCAGAATCGAGGCCAATGTGTGCATTGTTTGTCACAAACAATATCTAGTAAGTAGTGACTCTAGTTCTAGTGATAACAGCATCGATTGCTAAAAACGATTGAGGAGGAGACTAGATAGATACCTATGTCTGCTCATAATTAGAATTTTATTCAATTCAGAATCTCAATTCATATGGTAACTTATAACAGGTTAAATATTGTTCAACCTTGTTAGAATATGTTAACGTTGATTATATCAAATAGCAGCCTACTAAATTGCAAAGGGTCGCGCGCCAAATCTCTAACCTGTTGAAAAAAATCTGTTACGGGCTTGCAAGACACATGCCTAGCCGAGTTTGGAGTCCTTAAGAAAATGGTCACATGAACCTATAGGTGCTTATGTCTTCACCTTGTTTTAAGAGTGATTTAAAATGAATGAATGTGTATCAAATGAAAGCCACCAGCAAATATTTCAGTACTCGTAATCATGGCGCTTGTTCGGCGCGTGCTACCAAATTGATATTCTCCAACACGGTTTCGTACTCCATACGAAAAGCTCTATTCAACAATTCACGATTAACACGTACAGAAAATGTTATTACTCTTACTCGCTGCTTTTACCCTTGTAAGTCTCGGACCCGCGGGAATTCCGGGATGAAAAGTAGGCTTATGTTATCCAGTGTCAGCTACCTCTATACCAAATTTTTTGGTAGAGCATTTTGTGAGTTGCTCGCCTGGCCTAGCTTACCACCATCAAGTTGAAAGTCTGCCGCCAAGCCAAATACGGTGTTCCGGCAGTTATCCTTGAGAGCCTGCGTATTCCAGGTCTAGTGTATTTACCAGCTTCGATCACATCGTCACTTACCATCAGGTGAGATAGAGGTCAAACACTAGCCTGTCACAAATAAAAAAAAAAAAAAAAACAAAACTGTTCCAGTCTTTTGAGCGTGAAGATGTAACAAACACACTCATAAACTTTCGCCTTTATAATATTGGTGTGATTGACATTAAATGTTATATTTAATCTATTAATATTGATTTCTAATCTCATACATGCATGCATTTTCTCATGCCATCACATGGCAAAATACAGGGACTAATTAATGATTAAAACTGATATGTATACTCTATATATAGAAGTGGAATACATGACATTAATTATTATTATTACTATTTTGAACATCTATTGACATATTATTTAATTCTATGCTGACTTTACCATTCTTGACTTGATTACCCAATTTAATAACCAACCAACCAACATTTATATTTTTGACATGTATATTAATTTCTTTATAATCGCCTGATATTGATGGTCACATTTTGTTATTTTTAATAATTATTACTTTTAAATGATTTAATTTCGAGATTTCTTTATTTTAGCCTTTTTTAATAATGTTTATACACCGGAAACGGTAGAATATTTTGAACAATTATTATATTTAAGACCTGTACTGCACAATATTCTGATAAATATACATAATTTCATTTCATTTCATTTCTATTTTGTGTGAAAAACACAAATTTTATTTCAAAGCATTATTTGTACCATGTTCTCCAGCGTATCATGCCAGTGGATAATGTAGTTATCTTTCCAAGCTAATACGCAATTCTGATAATGAATATATCGTTTGGTGCTGTCATTCGTACTCGTACATATGAATATGTAATGAGCTTTCAGCGCACGCAGTGGATCAAACGGAGGGAACGTTCTATAGCGTACTCATATACAACGTGTATCAGAAAGATGTAGTAATACAATAGCTACATGTATGAAGTCTAACAGGAACTTCTGAATTCACGGTAGCAGCATGAATATTGAGTTATGATGAATTAAAGTTTTTAAAAAATTATGTCATTTGCAACCCTATTTCATCAGCTACCGTTCTACGCCACATAGTCTTTGGAGCTATGCGGTGGCCATAACAAAGGCCACGCGCCACAGATGTAACCGTAGGGTTGTCAATATTTCAAAAATTTAATTTTCATCAAAAAAATTATCTCCGATTTCGACTTATGTTCTCTGGCACGATACACATACGCCAAGTATTAATAAACCTTTCAGTTACAGGTTGTTTACATCATAACCGTTTATGTTTAAAACTAAGGCTTCCATAGTTCCAGTTTAGTTGAGGAAGCGATTGAAATTCAAGGGCATCAATGGTGAAGATGCCTTAAGACTCTCTAGTAGGTACTAAGTGACCCTAATAAACTAGCGTTCGCCCCGAACTAAGATCTCACGCCTACATTTTACCTTATAAAAAAAAACTTTTGAGGTTGCTTATAACTTTATTTCTTTGTAACAATTGTTTGATTTCTGTATTTGTTGTTAAGGTGAAGTAGGCTCCAAATTGGACGATTCATCCTCACGAATATTAAAGATTTGACCTTTAAAAACGGTCGATTAACAGCATTTTTTTATGTGTAATAAATGTTCACAAAATATTTTATTCGGATATGTTCAGCGATACACGATTGAATAAATTTGGCTCGATAGAAAAAAACATTAAACTTTACTAAAAAACACCAAAATTTCCCGTTCCCGTCAGTGGAATGAATCAACTTTATTCTGTTTCTATAAAATATATTATATATATTGGGTGTAATCCCAACAAACATTCAAACCTCGTTATGAAAACTTAATTTTTTTGTAAAAGGGTAAGATTAATTTTAAAAGATATATGAATGCACGCGCGCTGACTATGCAGGCAATTCTACAAGGCTGAGTTTGGCTCCAGTCTGCCAACTCGATACCAAGTCGCCTTAAGCATAGAATGCAACGGATATTATACGTTTTAGTTTTGAATGTGTAGCCGTTTTTAAGACAGAACCCAAGTAGAAATATTTTTTAACCAGTTTCGTACTCTACTTGCAAAGTTCTTTTCAACGATGTCCTTCGATTTATAACGATAAAGTTTTCTTTTGGGTTGAAAAAAAAAAAAATTATTCTGCTCTTCACTCATGTGTACGGGGTGCCCTCTAATTATTTTCATTTGTATAATTTTAATTGCCATTTCTGGCTTTGGGCCATAGCTTTACATATTCTCTGTACTAGTAGAGTCATTAAACTGATTGAATTGCCCGTTTATTAGTTAGGCGTGCTTATGCCTTCTAAGTATATCGGATTCGATTCCCGGTGGGAACAAAAGTTTCCATCCCAAGGGACATTTGTGTTTCCGATTCTGGGTGTGATTGTGTGTGTGATATATAAATGTTTCCTGCATCCACGATACAAGTCTTTGACCTTCGTGTGGCGCTGTGATAGTGAATGCGTTTGTTTGTTATTAACTGGCTGTAATTTTGCGAATCTGGCAGTAGAATCATTAACTTTCATGAGTGCCTCTTTGACGCCCATATAAATTTCCATATAAACTATTTTGAATTTTGAATTTCTACTTCGAGATCCCTCGGACTGAGGACTGAGACTCTCAATCTCGTTAATGGTAAACAATAATAACCATTTATTATTTTCATATTCGAAATATCAAATGATACCACACGTTATATCATACAAATACTCATATTTTCTTGAAACCATTTGTACATACGTCTTAGAATCTCATCCACTCTGCCGAACAGAAGTGACGTGTCACTTCCCTGAGTGTGTAGGGTTTTATGGCCTTTATCTGCATGCGATTGGCTGTCAAAAATGAGACTCCATTGCTGGGTCTTGTTTACTGTAGCGACTTCATTTGCTGTGACAGCTTATTAGCTTGAAGCATGGAATTTGAAATGAACGTTTTGAAATCACGATACATGCATGGTTTCTGTAAGTGCTTTATTCCATTTGTTTTCGTTCGTACATTGTTCAATACTTCTAATAGGTAGAGCTCGTCCAAGCTGAAATGACGCGCCCCACTACTTAATTAGTTTATTTAGATGTGAGAGTGCAAATATTAATGGCGACACTTCATCTGTATGGGAGTGTCGATTGTTCAGTGAACAATGGATCTGCACGTGTACAAGACGGTCGACTAGTCGGGTGATAAATCCGAGCAAAATAAAATGCGAAAATGCGAAGGTGGGGCGCGTCATTTCAGCTTAGACAATCTCTACCTATTAGAAGTATTGAACAATGTACGAACGAAAACAAATGGAATAAAGCTTAAGATAAGATGATAAGATTAATCTAAACGAGCAACCGTTTTAATAAAAACATTTTGTCTTGGAGTTTTTTTTTTTTTTTTTTTTTTTTATTTGTGACAGGCTAGTGTTTGACCACTATCTCACCTGATGGTAAGTGACGATGTGATCGAAGCTGGTAAACACACTAGACCTGGAATACGCAGGCTCTCAAGGATAACTGCCGGAACACCGTATTTGGCTTGGCGGCAGACTTTCAACTTGATGGTGGTAAGCTACTTTGGTAGCAAACCAGGCGAGCAACTCACAAAATGCTCTACCACCTCTCAGCAAAAGCTGCTTCGCTTTTGTAGTTGATTTGTATAGGTATACCTACATACGTATTAAATTAGTTGTGTCCTGACTTGAATAACAAATGAGCAGCTTACTGGCTAAGTTCGGTGCACGTTCACCTTTTAAGCAGTGAGCTCGATTCCCGATGGAAACAAGTTTCATCTCAAAAGGAAATTTGTGTTTCTGATTCTGGGTGTAATTGAGAAAATGTTTCCGGCCACCACGATAGAATTCATCTAACTTAAAGGCTGTGACTATGAAAATGTTTAAACAACATCATTATACTAAAAACAAATAGTAATAAAGAAGGTTATATTGCCAGCTAAAATAACGTAGCAAAAGTTTCAGTTCGGGGAAAATCTAGAGATTTTGGTCAAATTCTGATCTATTCACACACATTAAAAACAGCCGATGTAAAACTTAACCTAAACATTTTATTTCACTGTTTATATTTATTTGATACCTTTACAAGATTAATCCACCTTTAGTCACTATTACTTACCCATTCACTTACAAATGAGTCGGCAACTTGAATTAACTTAGCCATTACCTTAAGTACGTCTAAGTTACGATCAGAAATACGTAGCTTACTAAGTAATGATTGATTGAACTTTCTACTTACACACAACATGTGACTGAGTAGTTTGATCGGAAAGTTTATTAAAGTTGTGTAATTGTGATTTCCTTGTTTAATTTGTATTTATTGCATCTATATCTATTATCTATATTATTTATATATTAGTGTTTATGTATGTTTATTGTTGCGCCTTCGCCCGCTATTATCAAGTTAAAAAGAAGCCTTTGTGTTAAGCCTAGGTATATCTATGTACGTTGCAAATTTCATCCAAATCCGTTAAGCCGTTAAAGCGTGAAGAGGGAACAAACATACTTACACACTTTACAAACTTTCGGATTTATAATATTAGTAGGATATATAGTTTTTGGATAAGAGCTATCTAATTGTAGTTAATTTGATAACCGATGTTTTTGTTTTGTTTGTCATGTTTATGTTTTTATTTCTGACTGGCCTTGCCCCACGGCTTCGCCCGCTATTATCAAGTTAAAAAGTAGCCTATGTGTTAATTCTAGGTATAATCACTGTAAATTTCAAATTTCATCCAAATCTGTTCAGCCGTTAAAGCGTGAAGAGGGTACAAACATACTTACATACTTACACACACACTTACACACAAACATTCAGATTTATAATATTAGTAGGATTGGACGATGTGACGCGCATACACAGACGAAGTTATGCTGTAATTTCTATCTAGGGAGCTCTGGAGGCGGTTAGGAAGTGTTTAAGGTACGTTGGGACTTAAATAAACATTGTAAATGATCCTATGTAATCATTTGTTAATGTGTATGCCTACTGATTCTTGACAATATTTAATCAAAAATTAACCAAAAACCAAAATTTTTGGTTAAATAGCGTAAAACGACAAAGCCTTTTAAAAAATATATGTTACCTAGATACGTGTATATATATATATATATGTCGGCAACTATGTTTTTAAAGGAGTTTTATTGACTGTCTAGGCAAAGTGTGCAGAAGTGCCGCTAGGCAGCGTGGCGGTCGCACACTAACGAAACGTCAGAGCCGACCAACTGGCGC
Organism: Lomographa bimaculata; assembly: GCA_948107665.1. Taxonomy (NCBI): domain Eukaryota; kingdom Metazoa; phylum Arthropoda; class Insecta; order Lepidoptera; family Geometridae; genus Lomographa; species Lomographa bimaculata. The sequence goes on along the minus strand of OX403610.1, from coordinate 6,834,013 downwards.
CATTAAGTCGGTTGATTTTGTCGAAGGCGGGTATCCACCCGATTCTCTGGCTGATCGTTTGCCTAACAGTGCAATTCATCTTCAATTAACGTTTAAATGCTATGTTTGATTTGTAATTAGTAATTTGAGTTAAAAAAAAAGTGATTGTGCAATAAAATCAGTGTTGTGAAGGATTGTTTTGTCATTTGGAATACCACCCCCATAATTGATTGACTTCGTTGCCATGTCCGAGTCGAAAGATACCGATAGCTCTGGCCATCTTCCGACATATATATAAAATAATATATCTAGTTTATTATTTACATTGTCACTCATGGACTTTTGATGAATATGTGTATATTACTAGTTCTATTCTCTATTTATTTCTTACTTTTTAGTGTACACCTCCGCCAGATGCAGTTCATTATAAAATGTATATCCATGCTAAGGTTGTCTGGAAGAGATTGCTTTATGCGATAAGACCGCCTATTGTGAAACCTCTTTAAGATTTATTTATTTATTTAGTTTTTAAGTATTTTTTGTATTGGTTTTTCAATAAAGAGTATTTGTATTGTATTGTACGTGACGAAATCAAACAATAATTTACCTTACTTCACTATCACCTGTTGATATACGACTCAACTAACAGCAGTCTATATTTAGAAAACCCTGCCATCACCTATGAAAAGGGTCCCACGTTCCCACATTTCCATTGTCTCTTTCACAGTAGAAGACAATGTCATTTCACTGGACATGTATGCACGTGACGTGACTGTCCCTTCCTGTAGTTCCTTTTCAAAAGAGAAGGGTTCTTGGGTTCTTGGTTATAAGCTTATCTAACTGAACTTTTCAATGACCTGAAGGACTGATTTTGATACTTTTGACGTATATTGTTGCGATACTTTTGGGGTGATTTTTATGATAGATACTTCAAGCTCTTGTATAAGCTTTATGTATCAAACAAAAAATATATATTGAGGGCTGTAATCACGAGCATAATAGAATAACTTAAAACATCGAGTTAAGTCAATATACTAATAATGGAAATGCAAGCAAAGCTTAATAAAACCGACTTCACCGCTTATATTTTGATTTTGGCTTGATCGATCGATAAAATGTATATGGGACCGGGACCACCTCTGAAGTATAATCTACCAAACAAAAAAATCATCCAAATCTATTCATAATTGGCCGAATTATTGCGTTACATGCATACAGTTGAATTGAGAACCTCCTTTTTTGAAGTGGGTTGAAAATACAAAATCACTGCGAGTAAAAAAAAAAACTTTTTCGTAAATCACAGCAGTTTTATTCCACACATTCATATTCTTCGATCTCCTCCCTAAGTGTTTGTTGCAGACAAACATTTTTTTTATAATGTTGTACAATTATATCAGGTTTGCCTGTACATTTTGATTTTTGTGATCAAGCTTTGTTGCTGAAAAACCGCATTTTAACGCTCTCAAAACGGAGCCTACTGTATCTATTTAAATCGGTCTAAATTTGGCGGAGGAAATTGAAGAATATGAAAACCCGTTATTGAAGCTCTATTGAAGCTTGAAGTACAACTGTCCCTTTCGCACGGATTTCTGCGAGGGGAGAGGATTTTTACCGACTTCCCAAAAAGGAGGAGGTACCCAAGTCGACTGAATTTTTTTTTTATGTTTGACAGGCTAATGTTTGACCACTATCTCACCTGATGGTAAGTGACGATGTGATCGAAGCTGGTAAACACACTAGACCTGGAATACGCAGGCTCTCAAGGATAACTGCCGGAACACCGTATTTGGCTTGGCGGCAGACTTTCAACTTGATGGTGGTAAGCTACTTTGGTAGCAAGCCAGGCGAGCAACTCACAAAATGCTCTACCACCTCTCAATAATAATGTGTGCGTGTTTAATACATTAAATCTGATCAAGGTTCCGAAGATAAAGCGGCGAAGTCGGTTTTTTTAAGCTTTGCTTGCATTTAATTATCTTGAATAACATTAGTGAAGGACGTGATGAATGTCATAATATCGATATGATAGTGTTATTCTGCGATATAGATAAGTTACATAGGCCTAAAATAATGAAATTTTCAGTATCAGCCATTTCGAACTAAATTACAATACATTAATAGCTAAATATTTGCTAAGTCACGTGTTATTACCGACTTCACAAAAAAAGAGGAAGTACTCAAGTCGAATGTATTTTTTTTATGTGTGTTACCTCATAACTTGTTTTCACGTGAACCGATTTAAATTTTTTTTGTTAATCAACATTTATATTATATACTTTTTTGTTCCCCGAACGGTATCTGCGAGTCTTCAAGTCAAAAGGGAATTGGTACTTCTAGGCAAGCATGCTACATCTTCGGCCGCATCGTCACTTTCCGTCAGGTGAGATTGTGGTCAAATACTTGCCTATAGGACATAAAAAAACAAACGACATAAGTTGTCGGACTTAGTGTGGGACTGTAAGTGTGCGTTAGAAAGCATTTATGTTTTATATTCAATAATATGACGCTGGTCATATTTTTATTTTTTACATTATTATTCAGATAAAATTAAACGAATAAAAAAAAAAAACTATAATTAGATATAAATATGTACAAAACTTAATCTAATAAACCGCTACAAGTAGGCAAAGTACCCAAAATGCTGGCAGCATTGCCACGTTGAATGGCAATACTCAATCTCTGTCCAAAATATTTGCCAGCATTTTGGTCACGAGCTGCTTCGACCAAACGCTTTGTTTCATTGTAGAATGTATGTGCTCCCGGTCCCATTTAGATTAGTTAAATAATAACTCAATACCACAACAATATCTAAACAAAACAGTAGGTATCTTGTTTGTTCCCATTATCTTTTCAAGTAACCGCGGACCCATAAAGCGTATCGGTTGATAAGTCACCTTTATTTTGAATGCAAACCGTTATCAGATCATTTCAAGGTTCTCCAATTTTTTATGTACATTCGTGGTAGTACACTAGCTCTTGCGAAATAGATTCAAAGGCAATTTTTAAATAATGTTTAGAAAGGACGAAAATAAAATTGATGGGAAACAATCACACTAATATTATAAAAGCGAAAGTTTGTGAGTATGTTTGTTACTGCCTCACACTCAAACGGCTGGACCAATTTTAATGAAATTTGGCATGGAGATAGCTGACACCCTAGAACACATAGACTACTTTTTATTCCGGGTCTGGGACTTACGCGGGTAAAACCGCGGGGTGCATCTAGTATTATTTTATACAAAAAGTAACTGAACGTTTTCTGTAATAATATCTATAATTAACTATCACAGCGCGCGTATATCTCACTTCCTGACTTATAGTTACATCTCACATGGTGGTAGGGTCTTTCCCACTTTTTTCTTTCCACTTCGCTCTGTCCTGGCCGTCTGAATCGGATAGCTCACATTCCCTCATGTCTGCTGTTTTGCTCTACTTCTTTTCATCTTGACTTTTGTCTGCCTCTGGAATACATTTTCTCTGTCAAGTCCACGGTGTCAAGAATCTACTGGCGTCGTTGTGCATATTACGAGGCGCGGCGCGGCGATGCCGTTCACTGCGGAACAGTGAAGTTTAAAAACTATTAATTGATTGAGCGAAGCGAGATCTCTAAGTTGACTTAGGTCAATCGGCATTTTGTCTGTCCGTCCGTCTGTCACAGGTATCTAGCGTCTCATCTAAAATCTACGTTGAAAAGTAAGAATTTGCTAGGCCACCAAAGTCACTGTTTTTAAACCTGTTTTGTTTCGGGGTCAATCTCAAAAACGGCTGCACATTTAAAGCTGAAATTACGTATATTATCTGATATATCTTGTACTTGAACAACAAATAAAAAAATCCTACAATTATTTTCAAAAAACAGTTTTAAGTAATCCTCAGTATTTTTCTATTTGGCAAAATGTAGGCGCGAGAACTCAGTTCGGCGCGAATGACTAGTTAAAGATTGTTTAGAATAAATCACCTTAATTATTATGGAGAATAAGTTAGAACAAGAATCTTTTTATGGAGAATAAGTTAGAACAAGAATCAGAGTCAGACATATTTCTGGTATTTTTCTTTATACGTCAGAATCGATTTTTCTTTATACGAGAATGGACTTCAGTCACTGCTTTCCACTACGCCCAATCTCTCCGTTTGTTCGATGAGCCACGGATACCACCCGTTGCTAGTTTGACCCACTTTGCGGAGGGAAATATGCAAAGTTTTGCAAAACTTCCGTCGTTAGTATGTTACATGTTTACATAGGAATGAAGATTCGTGTTTAACTTGGAAATTTCCATATAATGTTCATGTGAAGGTGAGGACATGCCATCCATCATTCCATTGACAAGAGATCGTCTAAACGTGCCTCGGCCAAGTTTTTTTTAAACACACTCTACACGAGTAAATACACACTTATAAGTTTTATAATTATATTAGGAGCCTTGAAAAAAGTTGTTCTAAATTCTAAAAAAATTTTATCTAACTAAATCAGGTTACAATATAATAATAACGAAGCAGGCATTTCATACTAAAGTAGGTACAATACAGTTTAAGCATTATAGAACACTACCTGTTAACACGCAATTTAAATATATGTTATTAAATGAACACTTTTTTAATGAAAAATTAAAAAAGGTTATCTATCATCCTGTATACACGCGGGCTGTTGCTCGGAACCGGTTGTGCACTCAACGCGCCAGCAATGTGTACGGGGAGAGGACTGCTAGCTACGTAGTTCCTTGGTTAATTAATAAATTGCGTACTGATTTACTCCACATAATTACGTCAAAAAACATTAAAGCAAAATTTAAAACAATATTTTTATCTAATCTAGACATACTTCATGATTAATAAATGCACTTACCTAGTTTTCACATTGATGTAGACTGAAAATGATAGCATTATTCCTACAAACTTTAGTGGTTTTTTAAATGCTATTACCGTTTGTTTGTACCTATTGTAAATATTTTAATTGGTAAATAAAGGAAAAAAAACTGTTTATTTAATATAATTAAGTCAATTGTGAGGAGTCAATCCTGAGGTGAGCCATCTGCAGCACTGTTTAATACATCTGCAGGGGGAATCTAGTCTGTATTTTAATTGAATTTTAGTTTATACAGCATTAGCCATGCAACTATGTAATAAGATCTCAATGATTATTATTATAGTACAGGTAAAATAGCATATTTTAGCAGCAAAATTTGTACATCGATGAAACTTTCTTTAATAACTCTGTCTTGGCACTAGAAATGAGGATCTGCCGAGTCCTACCAAAATTATATGATATATATTCAATTATTAAAAGTGAATTAGGTGAAATTATTAAAAGTGAATTAAGTGAAAATCAGTGCAATGAGTAGATTTGCAATCAGTTGGTCCACGAGAAATTACTCTCCCTCGTGGACTTACCAGTGGAACAAAATAGTGGGTCCACGAGAAAACAGCAAACTATAGTTGTAAATTTAGTAAGGAAAAATTTTGCTTTTTGCTTCCCCGTAGTCAGGTAAAAATAATACCTATTGACATACGGAATACTAGCCGAGGCTTCGCCCGCTATTATAAAGTCAAAAAGTAGCCTATGTGTTAATCCTAGGTATATGCTATGTACATTCCAAATTTCATCCTAATCCGTTCTGCCGTTAAAGCGTGAAGAGGCAACAAATATACTTCACACAAACTTTCGGATTCATAATATTCAGTAGGATTAGTAGGATAGGATAATAACATCTCCTGTAATATAGCTCCTTCATTTCACAAGATGACATCGTTATTTTTTTAACGATCATGTAATGAAGTAGATATTTATGGTACAAGCTTTTTATAACAGTTTCGATAGCTCAATCTCCTCTTTTATGGATGGTTTTGTCCAATACATCGTGTTAATATAGAATCCATCTATGAGCTAAGGGTAAGAACAAGAATCAAGACTTGAAAGATTTCTAGTATTAACAAATTACCATGTATTATTTTTTTACCTAACTATATTATTATTTATTAATTGAAAATTGTAATCATATTATTATATTTATTTAATAACTTGACAATTATTATTTTTGCTGACATTTATAGGCATGTTAATATTATTATTGACTTATATGATTTTAATATTATTATTAATTTGTTATATATATTTTGATATTCTTCCCACTTAAATAAAAGTAGTGTATCCAAAGTATTTAGATATAAGTTAATGACGTGTAAATTTTACGGTTATCAATAAAAATACAATGGAGTAAAGTAGATATTAGTTAAATCCATTAGATAGTTTTTCCGTGGAAGAACATCCATCCCTACATCTATCCAATCTTTTACGTTTATAATATTAGAAGGATTATAGACCTATTTAAGTCTATTATGGTATCTACTTAGTTACTTTCACGGCTGATGGAATACGATAATTACTGGATCGGAACCAGTTCCATACAAGTAAATTAAAAACTTAAGAGGTGTCAAGGGACACCCGGATGGAACGAAGTTCAATTTCCGTCTAGCCCCCTTTCAAAGCGCGATAAGGAACTTCCAAATTAAATATATCAAGATAAGGATCTTCCAAAATTAAAAGAAACATGCAAAAACCAACATCACGCGGTGTTCCCAGGCGCTCACCCATCCAAGTACTGACCGCGCCCGACGTTGCTTAACTTCGGTGATCGGACGAGAAAGTGGTATGGCTTACAACTATAGCAAAAAGTGTCGTTACAACTTTTGGTCTTAATTTTTTCCGTCTAGCCCCCTTTCGCAACGCGCGATAATGAAGTTTCGTTCCAAAAGCTTCAATTGGAACCACTTCCGTACAAGTATGTTAATAGCCTCGTACGGAACCAGTTCCGAAACTCCGGTTCTATCAACGGCCGAAGCGGATTATGATTATGACTATATTTAACTTACCGTGAGTTGTGTCTGTCTTTCGAACTTCGTCTAAAACGCAATAAAGTACAAAGTTAAGTTATGTATAATATTATCAAAAAAAGCTTTCTATAGCAATTATACTGCTGACGAACCGAATGTTATGGTGTTCTGACAGTTCCCGGAATACATAACTAACTAGTAAAGAAAATATGTAGGCCAGGCTACGCCAGAGTTAGGTACAACGATTCGAAAATACTTCTCATTAACAAACGACTTCAAAAAGGAGGTTATCAATTCGACTATATGTTTTTTTGTATGTATGTTACGCGATATCTCCGCAATTATGAATCGATTTTGATGTTTTTTTTATGTTAGGGTGATTATACTTTAGAGATGGTCCAATAGGTATATTTTTTATCGAAATCAATCCAGCTAAGACCAAAATATAAGCGGTGAAGACGGTTGTCTACCGACTTCACAAAAAAGGAGGAGGTACTCAAGTCGATTGTATTTTTTTTTAATATTTGTTACCTCATAAATTCGTTCCACGTTAAATCGATTTTGAAAATGTAAGAAGTTGCTTTCTAATTGGTACCATTCAAATTTGATCAAGATCTGGTAGTTCTTGAAATATCGTCAATAATGCGTGTTTAATACATCAGATCTGATCAAAGTTCTGATGATAAAGCGGTGAAGTCGGTTTTTTTAAGCTTTGCTTGCGTTTAATTATTCTAAAACGTTCCTTTTTTTAAGCGAAAAATACTCTTTCAAACACGGACGGATTATACAACATAGCTTTCAAACTTCATCAAAAATCCAATAAGCTCTCAGTACAGCATCAGCCTTTGAAGTTCATATTATAAGTTATATCACGGGATTCACGGATCGTTTCAAAGGGGAATTGCCAATTTACTGACCTTACTCGATTTCAGCGAGCTGTGTGGATCAATTACCTCGCACTATCTGTACTAGATAGATGGATAATGAATGTTAGAGATCTTTTATTCGAAATATGCACGCGCCTCCATAAACATTTTCATTTTTTTTTTTTTGTGACAGGCTAGTTTTTGACCACTATCTCACCTGATGGTAAGTGACGATGTGATCGAAGCTGGTAAACACACTAGACCTGGAATACGCAGGCTCTCAAGGATAACTGCCGGAACACCGTATTTGGCTTGGCGGCAGACTTTCAACTTGATGGTGGTAAGCTACTTTGGTAGCAAGCCAGGCGAGCAACTCACAAAATGCTCTACCACCTCTCAAATGTCACCTGATTAGCACCACCCGGGGACCACGTGTAGGGAGTCAGACTTAAGGGGTATCCTCCTACGGACGTGGGTGACTCAGCCCCATACATTTGCCACTCGATAGTTTGACAAATTTGGTGGAGGGGCGTGCACATTTAGAATGAAAGATCTCTAATAGCAATTTAGTAAGTTTCGTTTCTACGTTTATCCGGAGTGGAACTCACTGCCCTCGTCTTTGTTCCCCGAACTGTACTTTTCGGAAGTACAACCGATTTTATTTTTTATGTACCTACCGTCGAATCAACTGACAAATCAACCGATCGACTGTCGTATCGACGCGACGTCGCATCTATTCGAACAATTGTATTAGTTACGTTTATCATCCGTACAGCGAGGGAATGGAACTCATTGCCTGCGTCTTTGTTTCCCGAACAGTACAATCTAAGTGTCTTCAAGTCTAGAGTGAATAGGTATCTCAGCCTCCTAGGCAAGCATGTCACATCTTCGGTCGCATCTTCACTTTCCATCAGGTGAGATAGTGGTCAAATGCTTGCCTATCTATCATAAAAAAAGACCTACTGGTTCGATAATCATATGATTTTTTTAATCGATTAAATTTTTGGAAACTTTTCAAAATGGCGGATTACGGAGACTGGTTTTGAAAAGTCACTAGTTTAAAAACAAAACCTGTATAAAGCTTATTAAGGTACATTTTCAAACAAAATAAGTACCTCAGTGGTGTTATTTGTATTCCATGAAATTTTAATTTCCCCACGGATAGCAGTTTGAAACGAGGACGTTCATACTGTGGATGAATAAAATTAAATGTCCACTATGTGCTATGTTATAAATTTTTGCGTATTTGAAACTTTTCTACCGACTTCCCAAAAAAGGAGGAGGTACCAAGTCAATTGTATATTTTTTTTTGTTTTTATGTTTGTTACCTCATAACTTCTCTCCACGTGAGCCGCTAAGATGTTGCTTTCTAATTGGTCCCATTAAAATTTGATCAAGATCTGATCGGTAGTGTTCTTGAAATATCGTCAATAATGCATATTTTGTGGACTACTTTGACGATGATCTCGTTTGCCCGACTTCAAAAGTTACGTCATAACTTCTTTTGTTGTGAGCCGATTTCGATGTTTTTTTTTATTTGAAAGCTGGTTATTTTCTTGTGGTCCCATTGAAATTAGACCAAGATCTAATTTTTGAGTAATCGTCAATAATGCGTGTTAAATACATTAAATCTGATCAAGGTTTCGATGATAAAGCAGTGAAGTCGGTTTTTTAAAGCTTTGCTTACGTTTAATTATTTTGTTTAAAAGACGTTGCTTTCCAATTAGTCCCATTTAAATTTGATCAAGATCTGATCAGTAGTTCTTGAAATATCGTCAATAATGCGTGTTTAGTATCTAATCTGATCAAAGTTCCGAAGATAAGGTGGTAAAGTTGTTTTTTTAAAGCTTTGCTTGCGTTTAATTATATTATGCTAGATACAGATATGCAAGCATTTGACCGTTACTTCAGTCGGTGGATTATTTGAAATTGTTTATTCACATGGCCCCCATAGACAGAGGCACTCTAGAAAGTTAATGACTCTAATTGCCTGATTCTCAATTTTACAGTAATTTCGAGAAGAACCTGGCACGAAATTTGGTAAGGAATTTAATGTTTTTAAAAAAATTAAAACTTACATCTCTAACTCTTAAGTTATCTTAACCTAGGTGCCGGTTGTGAGTCATTAGACAATATAATAGTGTTAGTAGTCTTTAAGCCATGTCGGATGCCTTCTAGCGGCCTGAAAAATCCTCACACATGGATACCCACTATTCCATACGAAAAGCAAGCAAGCAATCGATCCGATCTGAATAAAATTTTAATAATTCAATTAAAAGTAGTTTTTTCACATGGGCTTTACAGAGGCACTCATGAAAATTAAAATTCGTTTTTTATAAAAAAAATAGTCTATGTAGGCTTAATTGGGTGCGCCATTGCCTTCTAAGCAGCAAGTTCAAATCCTGGTAGAAACATAAGTTTTTTACACAAAGGACATTACTGTTTCTGGTTATGGGTGTAATTGTGTGTGTGATGTGAATGTTTCCGGCACCCACGATACAAGTCATCGAACTTAGTATGGGGCTGTGTTTATGTTTCCCAAGTCTCAGACCATAGTAAAGAATCGATAGACACCTTATTAATAAAAATCGGCTCTCATCTGACGTTTAGGCGCAATGCTATGTATGTTTGTATGTTATATAAACTATGTATGTACACAGACTGCTAAAATCATAACCCTTCCTTTTGACTTTGCCATAGTCGAGTAAAAAAGAATAGAAACAACATGAGTACATGTACCATTCTCAGCGGCCAAATTTACAAACTAAATGAGAACCGTAAATATATAGACTTAACGTCTGTGTTTGAATGAAAACAATCAGAACCATGTGGTCAGTCTACTTAACGAACAAAACCACACATACATACTTGATATAGTACAAGAGTAATTTGCAGCTCTTTTAACTGCCTTTCTAGACTAAGAGCTGGTGACGTTATATTGAAGCAGCACTATAAAATTAAAATTAAAACGGGAATTAGCGTGACTTACGCGTTGTCGATGTCTTAATCGACAATTGATTCGGTTTCATTCTGAAGCCTTTTTGAGTGCGCATAAATCACATGAAGCAGTACTGGCAGCACTGGCTTATCGAAATCGATCGACTGGTTACGCGACACTTAGTTCAAAATTCAAAATCGTTTATTCACATGGGCCACAAAGAAGCACATGAAAGTTAACAAATCTATTGCCAAATTCGTAATATTGCAGCCGAGAATCATCTCGAGAAGAAACCTAATTTTTTTTCTTTAATCGCTTAATATTCATTTAAGAATGTTTGGTTCAGGATTTGTTTTACAAGTTTAATATTAGTTCACAATACTGTACTTAAGAATTGAAACTGGGCAAAATGAAAAATAAAAACGAAATCAAAATAATTTTAATCTCAAAAAAATTTTTTCCTTAATTACTCTGGCGCAGACAGTTAAATAGTAACTGTCAAGTGAATTATGGCAATTGTAGACAGCTGTTACAATAATCTACGTATATTTTATTCCTAGACAATAATAGCTTTTAGTAGATGACTGGTACGAGTGCTAAGTGCCACGGAATCATTGAACTAGCATGTGACGAAAGGTCAAAATAAAATAATTTTAAAAGAACGATTCTAAACCGTACTTCTAAACTGTAGGATGATTCACTACTTCATAAAAGTATATATGAAATTGCCAAGAGGTAATTATATTCTAGAAATTCGTATAATTGCTTTATTTTTTAATAAACATCGACGGTTGTGCGTTAAATATTCACTAAGAGCGTTAATAAAACGTTAAGCGGTAACAAAAGGATCCAAGGGTCACCTAAAAATAACTTGATTTTTTTCGTTGCTAGCTCCGCGCCTACGCCCTTCGTCGAAAGCTCGTTAACGTTTGAAATACGTAAATAATGAAAATGAAGGGAAAACCCCGGATTTGAACTCTTTTATGAATTTAATTGGATTTGCACTGCATTGGGAACCTACTTGATTGTACCCAAATTCTTAATTTTGAAGCGATGACAATGATGTAGTGACACTAGTGAAGTCATAGGCTTGAGCTTTTGGCAAATGCCGATTGTGATAAACTCTATAGTGATTTTCTCTTTTTAGGGTTCCGTACCCAAAGGGTAAAGCAGAACCCTATTACTAAGACTCCGCTGTCCGTCCGTCTGTCACCAGGCTGTATCTCATGAACCGTGATAAAGATAAATTATTTGTAAAACATGCGTTTGCTTACAATTGGAATGCTTACATGCAGGTTGTTGTAAAATTAAGTGATAGTAAGACAGTTGAAATTTTCACAGAGGATGTAATTATGTTGCCGCTATAACAACAAACACAAAAAAACAGAATAAAATATTTTTTTATGGGGGCTCCCATACAACAAACGTAATTTTTTGCTCAATATTGATAGCGGCAATATATTCACTTTAAAAATAAAATATGTAAGGGGTACACCCATGCAACAAACGTGATTGTTTTTCCGTTTTTATAGGGTAATGGTACGGAATCCTTCGTGCGCGAGTCCGATTTCGCACTTAGCAAAATTCCAACCGATTTTTACTACAACTATGTTCCAGCTATTATTTTTGATGACCCAGTCAAGGTTTGCTTACCACCTTTACCCACATTGTCATTTAATTATTGAATGCAAGCAAAGCTTAAAAAAAGCCGACAGCACCAATTTATCTTCGGAACTTTGATCAGATTAGATGTACTAAACACAAACACAAACGCATTATTGATGATATTTCGAGAACTACTGATCAGATCTTGATCAAATTTAAATGGGACTAATTAAAAAGTAATATCATTCAAACAAACAAAAAAAAAATCAGATCAGATAAAAAAAATGTTTTAAAAAAATATAGTCGACTTGAGTACCTCCTCCTTTTTTGTGAAGTCGGTAGAAAAAAAGAAAGTAGGTTTAATTAAGCTTAGCCAACGGGAAACGAAACTAAATAAAAGCTCGAAAAATCTTTCTTAGTAAAATACTACACTCAGACTCAAATTTCCCTTATACTGCAAAACAAAGAGCTCCACAGTTCATTGAACTTCAACCCCAAAACAATGGCCAGTAGGTATTTTGCCTCGGTAGTTAATCTTCAAGAATATTGCCGCTCAGTTGCCAAGAAAACATCTCGGCACGCTCTCAACATCAACTGAACATACTTGGCAACTTTGCCAAGGATCTAGGATCTGGGATACTTAATGTTATCCTTATATTTACTAGATATAAGGTTCCGAGCCCAGAGGCACTTATTAAGTCTATTAAGCCAAGCCAAGCTGTCTGTCTGTCCTGTCCTAACTCTCGAAGGGATATTTGTTGATATGTAAATCAGGTCACAAGTTTTTCTTTTAATTCGGCTAGCATTTGATCTCTATATCAAGGCAATTTGTGTTTCTGGTTCTGGTTGTGATTGTGTGTGTAATGTGAATGTTTCCCGCACCCACGACACAAGTCATCGAACTCAGTGTAGGGCTGTGAGTGTGAAAGCGTTTATGATTATGTTTTTACGTTTATGTTTTATCTCACCTGTTAGTAAGTGGTATGATGGATTCAAGGATGGTAAATACGCTTCACAGCCCCACACTAAGTTCAAAGACATGTGTCGTGGGTGCTGGCAACATTAACTTATCACACACAATAACACCCAGAACCAGAGGCACAAATGTCCCTTGGGAAGGAACATTTTGTTTTGCTCCTGCCGGAAATAAATCCCAGGACCCACGGCGTTAAGGGCAGATACTTGATCACAGCACCAACTGAGTCGTCGTAGAATAACTATCTGTCAAGGATAGCTGCTGGAAAATAATTTAATTGTATATATTAGAAGACAACAGTTATCAAAATAAAATATGGCGCCAACAAGACGCCATGTTGTGAAAAATATAAACTGTGTCAAAGGGATATCATTGAAGAGATATTTAGAAAATAATTTTAAGTTTCTATGTCCATTTTTCATTTTGAATTGCCATTTAGGATTTATAATGATTCAAAGTTGGTTACCAGCTATTCTTACTTAAATAACGATAAAAATAAATTGTTAATTTTCTCTCACAACAGGATTTGACACTGATATACCAGTTATAACCTAATATAACTGGTATATCAGTAGTTGGTATATTATGCACGATAATTCTACCTGCATTGTGAGTGTCTGATGCGTCATATAGGTTTATTCAAAAACCTTACAGGTTACTACGTAAGGTGGCAAGCTTATCGGTATTATATCGCTTACATTTTCGAGTGTGTGCACAGGAATTACATGAGTTAATTCCTCCTTGGCCTTTTTACCAACAACAAGACAAACTATCAAATGTTTTCCATTTACCTCCTCGAGTGGAACTCGTTGCCTGCCTCTTTGTTTCTCGAACGGTATAATCTGGGAGTGTTTTAGTCTTGAGTGAAAATTGAGTGTATCTTCTAGGCAATCAAGTCACATCTTCGGCCGCATCATCACTTTTCGTCAGGTGAGATAGTGGTCAAATGCTCGTCTGTTCTGCATAAAAAAACCAGACCTTAAATGCTCAATATTTAAAGTAAAGTTCTTATATAATACGCTGGCTACCTCCATACTAAATTTCATCAAATTAGTCCAGCCTTTTGAGCGTGAAGAATTAACAAACATACAAACACACTCTCAAACTTTCGCTATTATAATATTAGTGTGATAATAAGTATTAACGAGGCAAAGTAAAAATATAAAAAGTTAGTTAGCTCTGTGCACCCTGGTTTTAAATTTTCAACCGACTTCAAAAAAGGAGGTTCTCAATTCGACTGTGTTTGTTTTGTATGTATGTTACATCGCGTAACATATCCGCCAATCATAAATCGATTTTGGTGATTTCTGATTGTTTGATAGATTATAGGTAAATTATAAATATAAATTTTATCAAAATCGATCAAGCCAAAACTAAAATATAAGCGATGAAGTAGTTTTTTTAAGCATTGCTTTCGTTTGATTATTAGTATATTGACTTCTTAAACTTTCTTTATATTAATATCTCGATGCTTACGTCTTGTTGGAAAACAGTTAAACATGTTAGATTTCTAATCAATTGATCTCCAATAGAACTGGGTTCGGCTCAGACAAAGGACGTTTGTCACGAACTAGAATAAATCTTAACCGAAAGACAGTACTTTTAGTAATGAAACGAAACTTCGCCATGGCCACTTGTTAAGGCTGGTGGAGGAGTGATAGCTACGCGGAAGACAAGTGATAATCACTCTTATAAATCACACTAATATCATAAATCCGTTTTTTTTTTTTTTTGTGACAGGCTAGTGTTTGACCACTATCTCACCTGATGGTAAGTGACGATGTGATCGAAGCTGGTAAACACACTAGACGTAGAATACGCAGGCTCTCAAGGATAACTGCCGGAACACCGTATTTGGCTTGGCGGCAGACTTTCAACTTGATGGTGGTAAGCTACTTTGGTAGCAAGCCAGGCGAGCAACTCACAAAATGCTCTACCACCTCTCAAATGTCACCTGATTAGCACCATCCGGGGACCACGTGTAGGGAGTCAGACTTAAGGGGTATCCTCCTACGGACGTGGGTGACTCAGCCCCCTAATTTTGTGGATAAATTGTATGTTCGTTTTCTTTTCACGCTGTAACAGCTGAACGGTTTTGGATGATATTTAAAATGTACATAGCTTATGCCTAGGATACTATAGGATTCACCATAGTAATTATTTACCTACTTAGTTAAGTTCGGCATTCTTATTCCATTTTGCAGAATGTACATATTTTGAGTTGCAATCCAGTTTAAAACCCAATCTATATTTGTAAGTTATATTAATTGATTGTAATTTGTTTTGTACATCTAAAAAAAAAACTATTTGAAAAACATTGGTTTTAAACGTTTTAAGAGATTAAACGTTTAAAACCAATCATAGAAGAAAACAACTTGATTCCTGACTTCCAATTCGGTTTTAGGGAAAAGCATTCTACTATAGATCAAGTCCACAGAATTACCAACATGATCGAAAAAACTTAAGAAGAAAAAAAATTGTACTACCGTCTTCCTGGATGTAGCACAAGCATTTGATAAAGTATGGCATAAAGTTCTCATACACAAACTTAGAATTTTACTTCCGAAACAGTTTGCAGATATCTTAGAGTCTTATCTCACACAGAGAATGTTCAGAGTAAGACAAGACGATGCATACTCAGAGCTAAAGGAAATAGAAGCTGGAGTACCACAGGGAAGTGTGCTAGGTCCGGTCCTGTACTTATTATACACTTGTGATATTCCAGTTTTGGAGAAAAGCGTTATAGCAACTTTTGCGGATGACACAGCCATCATGGCAACAGGAGTCACACAAGAAGATGCAGTAAAAAAAGTCCAAATAGCCATCAATACCATTTGCGCTTGGACAAAGAAATGGAGGATTAAACTTAACGACACAAAATCTATACATATAGATTTCACCAACAAAATACCAAACTATCATCTAGTGTATATAAATGGTCGAGCAATACCGTACGAAAATACAGCCAAATACCTAGGCATGACACTAGACGTTAAGCTTCGCTGGAAAGCACATGTCAAAAAGAAACGCGATGAGCTAGAGCTTCGCTACAGAAAAATGAATTGGCTACTTGGGAAGTTTTCTTCGTTGTCAGTCTACAATAAATTACTTATGTACAAGCAAGTCCTCATGCCAATATGGACGTACGGTATTCAGCTGTGGGGCTGTACCAAACATAGCAACATCCAGATGATACAAAGATTCCAAAACAAAGTACTGAAGGGCATTGTTAATGCACTATGGTATATTAGAAATGACGATCTTCATCGGGACCTAAAAGTGGAACTCGTCGCTAGTGTTATAAAAAGACTCGCCGACTCGACTATTAACAAAGAACACATTAACAAAGTGTCTTCCCGATAATAGAGACGGTAAGAAAAGTGTTATTGGACACATTATTAATATACTACTCTACTTAACAGTTTAGGTCAAAATTAAATTACCTATCAGTCTAAAGGCTAGATCGTTATTCCAATGGTGTACCAAACGTAATTGGTACATAAGAAAAACAAAATAGAAAAATAAGACAACGGGCACTTATGTCAATCATCAATAGGGATATTTTTTTATGCGTTTATTCAATTGTTTACGTTAATGAATTGCCGAAAATAAAATGTAATTGTGAAAATCATTAAATTGATCACAAACTCGCACTGAGCCAGCGCAAGCGTGGCGGAATATGACATAAATTGTGATAGAGTGAACCGAGTCCCAATAGTGAGAATGGGCTGGCGATGGTGTTGTAATATTTTTATTAATTTAAAATAGCCACGCTTGACCTGTATCCCACCTCATGGTAAACGACGATACAGACGACGATGGAGCACATTTATTCTATTGTCGCCATACTTAAAGATTCCCTCCCACATTGCATTTATCAGGAAACACAGACTAGTAAGGTTTTCCATTCATTTGCGGTTCCTACAATAAAAATCTAAATCCAAAGAGACATCATGAAAGTTAACGACTCTATTGCCAGATTCGTAAAATTAGATAAGATAAAAAAGTTATTTATTTCGGAAGAACAGTGCTCAGTACATTTTGATTTAGGATACAATATTTATATCAATAATATTACGATGTTATGTACCTACCTTTGTGATTTTCTGTCCCCAGCACTATGTCTCCTAAGAGCTATCTCGAAAAGAACATGGCAAGAAACTCGGCGGCGCATTTTTTCATTATTTTTTTTTTAACGCAATTATATTTACCTAATTATATCTATGTATGTATTATGTAGTCGCTAGAAAGCGCTTGTGTAGCTTGCCTGTCATTAGAATAAAAATAAGGATTGCTTTGACGCATTCTTGTCATTAGAATAAGAATCACTTTTACGCATCCTTGTCATTAGAATAAGAATAAGAATTGCTTTTCCACATCCTTGTCATTAGAATAAGAATAAGAATTGCTTTTACGCATTCTTGTCATTAGAATAAGAATAAGAATTGCTTTTACACATCCTTGTCATTAGAATAAGAATTGCTTTTACGCATCCTTGTCATTAGAATAAGTATAAGAATCGCTTTTACGCATTCTTGTCATTACAACAAGAATAAGAATTGCTTTTACGCATTCTTGTCATTAGAATAAGAATAAGAATTGCTTTTACGCATCCTTGTCTTTAGAATAAGAATAAGAATCGCTTTTACGCATCCTTGTCATTAGAATAAGAATAAGAATTGCTTTTATGCATCCTTGTCATTAGAATAAGAATAAGAATTGCTTTTACGCATTCCTGTCATTAGAATAAGAATAATAATTGCTTTTACGCATCCTTGTCATTAGAATAAGAATAAGAATTGTTTATATTGTACAACTGTGTACAATTAATTAATGTAGTTTATAGTGTCTACAGCAAACGCTTCGCCCACACTAGACACCGATCTTTACCCACCTGCCCCTCCCTAACTCTGCCCTCTCACGCGACCCCGCGTCTAATTGACATAATTCAACCTATTATGGCATTAGGGACAGCGGAACGAGCTTTGTTAATTTGATGTATTAAAATTTGCGACTAATAAATAGGAGATTAACCTTTGTAAATGGAATCTGTGGGTATTAATTTTATTTCAGTGTTCTCGAGACCATGGCCAATGCAACTTGGCCGAAACGTCGAGGTAAATAACTGTAAATGAAAATAGTTTTTTAGCGCGATTAAGTCACGAGATTACCAAAACCATTAATTTTGTTGATCGAGCGAAGCGAGATCTCTAAATTGACTTAGGTCGATCAGTACTTTGTCCGTCCGTCTGTCAGAGGCATCTAGCGTCTAAACCATATAAGCGATTGACTTCAAATTCTCAAACAATATGTTAAACTACGGTCTAAAGTCAGATATTACATTTAAAATTATATAAATGAAAATGATAGGGGGCTCCCATACTTGTAAGTGGAAAGCTAAATATTTTTAATCTTTTTATCTACTCTTGCTATCGTTGTTAAGGTACAAGTAGAGTACGAAACCGGTTTAAAAAAAAATATTATGAAAAATAACGATTTGGAAGGCCACCACAGTCACTGTTTTTAGACCTATTTTGTCCCGGGGTTTATCTCACAAAGGTTTCACAATGAACGTTGGAACGTACATATAACATCCGTTATATCCTGTACTTGAACAACAAATACAGTTATTACATAGAAAAAAAGTTATAAGAAAGTAACCTTAAATTTTTTCTCTATGAGGCAAAATATAGGTGCGAGATCTCAGTTCAGCGCGAATGACTAGTTGTTATAAAATGAAATAAGGTTTTTAATGTACAAAGTGAATAGGTATTTTCTAGGCCAGCATGTCCCATATTCAGCTGCATCGTCACTTTCCATCAGGTGAGATAGTGGTTGCCTATCCATAAAAAATAAACATGTCTTTGAACTTAGCGCGAAGTGAGGTGAAAATATCAAAAATGTTATTTCAATATAAATGTTGATTTGACCGGTTTTTTTATGTTACTTTTTCATTTGTTTGTACGTTTTATGTCGTGGTAACTTTTGCTATACCATAAAATAAAAACTCTGTTTGAAATAGTTTATTCACATGGGCCCCATAGAGGCAGTCGTGAAAGTTAATGACTCTAATGCCAGATTCGGAAGTAAGAATGGTCTAATTTATCTCGTATTTTGATAATAGATTGACACCGGGACAGGTGAAACAAATATAATCTTGCCTTTTTTAAATATTAATTTATTTCTGTCACCTTTATTTATAATGGTAGTTATTTTGTAAAAATGGGGTCGTTACGCATTGGAATAATTACTCACCGACTAACTTTGAAGCTCTTGGTCTCAGTGGACGTACCCTAAAACATGCCTAATGTTTGTAAATTAGTTTAATTTAGTTTCACATAAAAAATATGTATGCCAACATGTTGGAAGGTATTAGGTGTTCTTTATATAATAACTAGCCGTGCCCCGCGGCTTCGCCCGCTATTATCAAGTCAAAAAGTAGCCTATGTGTTAACCGACCCAGTTGGCGCAGTGAACAGGTGTCCGCCCTCTGCGCCGTGGGTCCTGGGTCCGATTCCCGGCAGGAGGACAAATTTCTTCTCAAGGGATATTTGTACTTCTGATTCTGGGTGTAATGTGTGTGTGATGTGAATGTTTCCGGCACCCACGATACAAGTCTATGGACTTAGTGTTTTTTTAAATCTTAGGTATTATCTATCCACATTCCAAATTTTATCCAAATCCGTTCAGCCGTTAAAGCGTGAAGAGGGCACAAACATACTTACACGCTTACACACAAACTTTCGGATTTATAATATTAGTAGGATTTGGAACTACTCGTTAGCTTAGCTAGAGCGTGTCAGCCTTCTAAGCAGTTGTATCTGGTTCGATTCCCGGTGGTAATACAAGTTTTCTCTCCAAGGGAAATTTATGTTTCTGGTTTTTGGGTGTGATTGTGTGTTTTTTGTGAAGTCGGTAAAAATGACATGTAAGAAAATACAATTAACAATAAATTGCCTATTTACTGTTAATACCTAGGCAAAGCTCGAACATTAACAGCGTGACCTTTGTCACGACGCCGAAAGGACAAAGTGGTTTCCAATTACATTACTGAGAAATCTAGACAAAATAAGATCCCTAGGACGTCTAATATTGCCTAGACGTGTTTGATCGATCGTTGCTGTAACCTTCTCGTTTTACTTTATCATAATAAGGAATTTTGTTCGAATTCAACGGTTTCAAGAGGAGTGTGCTATATTTATAGTGAAAAGGTGCTTTAGGATATGCTTATATGTGGATATTCTTCCCTGGTTTTGCCAATAATATCGAGCGTAGCCGTCAGATAGCTTAGCTATATATAACTGTTTTTAAACTGACCGTGGCCTTGGTCCGGTCCTCGTTCACCTTTTGAAAATCGGGTATCGGGTTCTGTTCCCGGCGGTGACAAGTTTTCTCCCCAAGGGAAATTTGTGTTTCTGGTTCTAGGTGTGATTGTGTGTAATAAGTCAATGTTTTCAGCACCCACGATACAAGTCTTTGGACTTGTAGGAATGTAAGTGTGAATGTGTTTGTTTTAAGAAAATGTGTATTTCGAAGGAATAAGACGGAATGACATGCTCTCAATATCATTATATATATATATATATATATATTGTTTAAAGATGTAAGAGAAAACGTAAACGATTTCGTACTAACCTTTTCTGAGATCGTTCAATAAATTAAAAGTTAATAAAAGTCACGATGGGCATGTATGTATTTTCTTTATGCTCGATAGACAAGCGTTTGACCATGATCTCACTCGAAGGAAAGCGATGATGCAGCCGAAGATATAGCATGTTTGCCTAGAAGATATCTATTCATTCTTGACTTGAAGACTCCCAGATTATACCGTTCGGGGAAAAAAGATGCGGGCAATGAGTACCACTCATTCAAAATACAGATGATAAACTATAGTGATGAATTTAGAAAGGAAAAATTATCGCTTGAGGCTGGGATTGAACCCGTGGCTATAGAGTGTAACGCCCTATTGCACTTACCGCTACTCAAGCCATGCCTGAAGCGACGAAATGATCCTTAACTTATTAGTAACTGGATGACCGAGCTTTGCTAGTTAAATCGACGTTTTCTAAAAATGAAACCTAGCTAGATCGATTTATCGCCCCCGAAACCCCCTGCATACTAAATTTTATGAAAATCGTTGGAGCCTTTTCCGAGATTCAGATTATATACATACGAGTATCCTACTAATATTATAAATCCGTAAGTTTGTGTGTAAGTATGTTTGTTTCCTCTTCACGCTTTAACGGCTGAACGGTTTTGGATGAAATTTGAAATGTACACAGATTATACTTAGGATTAACACATAGGCTACTTTTTAACTTGATAATAGCGGGCGAAGCCGTGGGGCACGGGTAGTATACAATAATTACTCGTTTATTAGATAGATAGATTTTTTAGAAGTCTTACGGGGAAGTTTGACGTCACCTACAATATAAATAACATCAATTATCATAAATAAATCTACAATATAAACAATAATTAAACGCAAGCAAAGCTTAAAAAAACTTCACCGCTTTGTCTTCGGAACTTTCATCAGATTATATGTACTAAACACGCATTATTGACGATATTTCAAAAACTACTGGTCAGATCTTGATCAAATTTAAATGGGACCAATTGGAAAGCAACTTCTTACAAATAAAATCAAATTTAAAATCGGCTCACGTGGAAAAAAGTTATGAGGTAACACAAATAAAAAAAAAACGGTCGACTTGAGTACCTCCTTTTTTGTGAAGTCGGTAGAAAAATCAATCGGATGATAAACGAAGAAGCGAATCGCTTCGAGCTCGAGATATATCAACCATAAATTGATCACGTGTTACTTGCGTGTACGTGTTATTCTCATAATATATTTTTGTTATATATAGACCGTATCGAGCTTTTAAAGAACAAGGGTCGTATCTATTTATGGAGGCTGTAACGCTGAGTAAAAATAAATAGGTATACATAAAACGCAATGGAACGACATGACTATAATAACATCGTAAATTATAGCTCAGTATGTGTGTGTGAATATTGATTACGCTAAGGGGTATATGCTCCTTTTAACCGATTACGAGCGAATCAGATAAGAGGGTTAAGATTTTAGCAGCGAATTCATTTAAGAATTTTTTTATTGACTTCACAAAATCACGAAAGAGGAGGTTCTAAACCAGTACCAAAAGTACCAGCTTTCAAATTTAAAAATTTGATCAAGATCTGACCAGTAGTTTTTGAGTTATCCTCAATAATGCGTATTCAATTACTTAGTGATGAGAATGTTTCTGGCAAATCTTTCTAAATATAAATCCTGACTATTAAATTCACTGTATTCCGCATTAGAATTTACTTGATTTGTTTTTTACAGTTAGGTTTTTTATTACACATGACAAAGTGTAATAAAAAACCTAACTGTAAAAAACAAATCAAGTAAATTCTAATGCGGAATACAGTGAATTTAATTAAGCGACACTCGCACAATTAAGACACCGATTGATGTCCAAATCTATGTCCAATGAGTCCAAAGATAATCTTTTTCTTTATATACTCGTTAGGCAGGCATTTGACCACTATCTCACCTGATGGAAAGTGATGATGCGGCCGAAGATGAAGCATGCTTGCCTAGAAGATACCTATTCACTCTTGACTTGAAGAGTCCCAGATTATACCGTTCAGGGAACAAAGACACGGGCAATGAATTCCACTCCTTCGCAGTACGGATGACAAATGTAGAAGCAAAACGAAACGAACCGGAGGTATGTCAATCATAAGTAAATAATCAATTAACCATAATCACACAAAAGGATATATTATTATTTTTTTTGCGGGTGAAGTACAGCACCTAGAAAGAAAACCGGAAAATCAATGCTCATTTAAACATTATCATCATTGTAACCTGTGGATAATGTAGTAGGTTGTGCATTAAAATACCTTATATAAATGTACTAGCTTTTGCCCGCGACTTCGCTCGCATTAAGTTTCATACAAACTTTCATCCCCTATTTTTTCCCCTTGAGGGTAGAATTAATCAAAATCCTTTCTTAGCGGATGCCTACGTCATAACATCTACCTGCATGCCAAATTTCAGCCCGATCCGTCCAGTGGTTTGGGCTGTGCGTTGATAGATCACTATGTCAGTCATTCAGTCAGTCACCATTGTATAAATAGTTTAAGTGTACAATTATTTTCTTCCTAAATAAAATAAAATAATCTATGCATCAACGCGCTATTACGTCACTCACCATCAAAGATTGTGGGAAATTGCGATCGTAAAAATCCCTATAAAGTTACGATAAAGCTCTTTACCTAAGTACACGCATTTAAAATAAAGAAAGCGCGATCAACCAGCGTATATCCGTATAGGTATATCTACATGCACCCACAATCAGCGCAGTCTGTCTGAAGCGGTTTTACCATTGGGGTGCAAATAGGGTGGCCAGGCGGTTTAAAAACGTGTTATTTATTTAGACAAAGATTTTATTGTGTATATATATATATAAAAGTCTTTTAAATACAAACTTTTTTAGTTCTCCTATCCTATTTTTTTTTGTGGCGGGGAAAATGTACTTCCCTTTTTTTTTAGGGATGAAGAAAAACTAGAGCGAAAGTTTGTGTGTGTGTGTATTTGTTAACGTATCTACGAATAAATCGATTTTAATGAAATTTAGTAGATCGTTTAGGTTCCGGAATAACACATAGGATACTTTTTAATTTAATTAACGCTGGCAAAGCCCTGGGGCACGGCTAGTAGTGTATAAATATAAAAAAGATCATTTTTAAATAAGCTTTTAGTTGTTACAAATAAATAACTAAAAATGAATATAACCTGAGAACTTTAGACGAATTAAACGATCCCAAACTTGATGGCGTTGTTTTATTACAGAGCAAAAATCAGCGCCTTCTGTGGTGCTTTGGTAGCTCAGATAGTTAGGGACTTGATATACAAAGCGTCCTAGGCGCGCGGCCCGGACGCTGTGATGATAAAATATATGGCGCCTAAGGTCCCTTAGGTCCCTTGATATTTATCTTTTGGACGCGCTACCGGCGCGCGCCCGCTACGCTTCCCCCCGCGCTGCCGACATTTTGTAAATATCTAGTATAACAATATGTTAAAATGGCAATAACAT
Source organism: Lomographa bimaculata (assembly GCA_948107665.1). Classification (NCBI taxonomy): domain Eukaryota; kingdom Metazoa; phylum Arthropoda; class Insecta; order Lepidoptera; family Geometridae; genus Lomographa; species Lomographa bimaculata. Next base: position 6,809,716 of record OX403610.1, on the reverse strand, counting down.
GGCGTCTAATCTCGTTATATTTCCGTAGATTGAAATATCTATTTAAAAATCAATCCAACACCAACCCTAGTTGCAATTGGAGGGGAACAAAAGGGCTGACGCCGGGTGCTAATGAATCTTATTCAGGCAGGATCAGGCCTGCAAGGGTTTGTCCCTCGGGGCTTTAGATATTGCAACTTTTTGTAGAGCATTCGGCTGATTTTGTAATATTAATATCTGTCAACTATTGTCTGGGAGAAATCGTTGGTGCGACACCACTGGCAAACAGTACCTACACCTGTTTCATATAAGATTCACAAACAATTATTGTGCACATCGGTGCATCGTAGATAGATACGTCGACGTTTTGAACCATATTACATATAACTAGTGACTCTGTGAGCTGAAGAACTCGCGTTTTAAATGGCTGAAATATGTTTTTTTTTTATGTTTCCAATCCCCATATCTTCGCCATTTTGAAAAAATCTATATAATTATCAAACATGCTCACAAAATTCATGAGAAATCGATTGAGAAATGCAAGCTGTGTCAGGAGAACAACCGGAAATCCGCCGGACATACGAAAGAAATGTTGCCCAAGCTGAAACGGAGACGCTTTGCTCGAGCTACGCCCTCGCTCAGTCAATGACAAGAGGAGTCTCATATATCAACATATAATTTTAGTATTAACAAATTTTAAACACCTTTCGATACATGCCATTTCCAAGTTGCAAGTCAAAAATTAAATTGATTATCGATAGATATAATATAAAAATCAATCGATTCTGTTTCGGATTTGTGTTTGATCTAATGTTAATACTATCATGCTTTGAATCACGCTTTTTTATTAAACACGCATATATCCGTGACGTATTTTTTTCGGCTAAAATATTATAATTTGATTTGATTAAAATTGATTTTATAACCATCTAAATTTGGGATAACCTGCCGTTAACCTATCCAACGATGCCAGGACAGCTAGTTATTTATACAAAACCTTTACCCTCGAATGGACATAAGTCACGTTATCGAGGAATGAATGTAGCTTCGTGTAAAGGCCCAAGAATCGAATGTTGTGAAGAGCTTTTGACACGTTTGTAGAGAGTAATTTGGTAAAAGGTTTCGGGCTTACACAAAATGTTTTGGATGGCCGGATTGTTTGGTGGGATTGACTCAGTTAAGAGAGAAATGGATTCTGATTTCATCTGCTATTCCAATCTCAATAAGATTACCAGAACAGGCTGTAGACGCAACGTAGAGCTTTTAAAAGCGATTTTATATACATAAAAACATTTTCATTTTAGGAAAACAAATGAGACTTGACTTTTTGGTTACTCACTCGATAGCGCGAGTTTCCTGCTCTGTGACTTCATTCTCAGATTCAAATTCAAGTCTTTATTGCATTCTCTAGAAGTAGATAGTTGGTACAAATAATGCCAGTACATTAGAGACCCTGTTGGGCACAACAATTTAGAGCAGAGGAGGACGATATGCTTCATTAATCATAATGTATATTACTCTTACTGATCTATACTAATATAATAAAGATGTAAAGTTTGTTTGTTTGTAAACGATATTCTATAGAAATTTATTTTCACTACTAGATAGTAAGACTATCTCTAAGTGTGATAGACTTTATTTTATTGAGATAAAGGACAGTTTTGACGAAATAACAATATTCGTATGGCAAATTGGATAATTAAACAACTCGGCGTACGCTGACTAAACAGTTAGACATTTTTTTTTTATTCAAGATAGGCATCTTTTGACCACCATCTCACCTAATGGTAAGCGACGACGTGGTCGACGATGGAGCAAGCTTGCCTAGAGGTATCTTCTAGGCAAGCTTGCTCCATCGTCGACCACTCGCGTATTCACTCGCGACTTGAATACTCCCAAATTGTACTCATCAGGAAACACCGACTGAGGTAAGGAGTTCCATTCCTTTGCGGTTCGCACAATGAATGTGGAGGCAAAACGCTTAGTGCGAATTTGTGGAATATCCCCCAGATAGCGGTGTCGCTTAGCAGTTTGCTTGTCCGAGGATAGAACGGGGATGGGGGAACTAGATCGCGCGGTTCCTTAGCACACTCTCCGAAATGTATCCGATAAAAAACGGAGAGAAAAGTGATTACAATGTGTGATAATTGTGTTTAGAAGTTTCTTACTTTTTTTATTCATGATAGGCAAACATTACACCACTGTCTTATCAACTTATGTATCCGGACGACGCCAGGCGGGTCAGCAAGTTTTAAAAACGGTTTTTTTTTATAGTGATAGGTTTATCGTAATTGTTGTCTAGCATGCTTACCGCCTTCTTTCTTTCACTAATTTTTTGACGTGATAACGTCTTATAAATCGATGAACACCGGCTGCACGCAGGAAAAGTGTCACGTTCCGCCTGAGCCTGAGCGTGCAAGCGAGAGCGCGGAACAAGCGATAAAGAGGCACGATCGGCCTAAGCGTTCGTCTTATGACGTTATCACGCAAAATTATCGTCCGTAAACCGACTTTACAGACAACCAATTTTTTTTACCGTTTTTCAAATAATCACTTACTTCTCCAACATTCTACATAAGTTATTGTAAGCTAGATTTATCTATATTTGCCGTAGCCAGAAAGCGCTTGTTCAGCTTATTGTATAACGTATATAATTCTACCTTTAATAGTTAATTAATCACATGTGTTTCTTTGTTTCAGATACCAAACCACACCCAAGTGAACTATGTTATAGTCAATACTAAACCTGAGTACTGTAGTTTTTTTAGAACTCTTAATCTCATACTACTATTTCGAATCAATTTGTTGATAAGGTGACTAAATCTGATAAGGGTACACTAGCTAGTGTTGAGCATAAGTTATCTATCGTTGAGCATAGATTATCTATTGTTGAGCATAGATTATCTATTGTTGAGCATAGACTATCTAGTGTTTAGTTTCGATTATATTAAGTATAGTCGACACTATTGGGTGTTTAGTGGACTTTTGAGGATAGTGTAAGTGATAAATCGTTTGAAATGGGTTGCAATACGAGTTCGGAGCCAAAACAGACGAAGGAGGAGACCAACAATGCGCAAGAAAACAATGTTAATGCTGCAACAGGTAAGTTATTTTTAAAACAAAACAAAATGCAGTTTGCATATTATTATAAAGTTTTTTCTTTTGTGTTTAAAATTTTGGCTTCGCAGTCGCATTTAGCCAGTGTCGAGTAATAAAATATTTCAAGTTTTATTATCTTCTAATATTATTAATCCGAAAGTTTGTGTGTAAGTGTGCAAGTGTGTAAGTATATTTGTTTCCTCACCACGCAGTAACGGCTGAACGGATTTGGATAAAATTTGGAATGTACATAGCTTATACCTAGGATTTACACATAGGCTACTTTCTAACTCAGGTAATTATAGCGGATGATGCTGCGGGGATCAACTAATAAAACAATATAATTAAGATCTACATTCTAAATTTCATCAATATTGGTTTATCCGCTACGGAGATACGTGGTAGCAAACATTCGCTCACACACAGACACAAACTTTCGCATTTATAATATTAATAGGATATCCATGTCTTTTTTGCTATAATAATGATGTGGTAATTAGAAAAAGAATATACTTACAGGTAAACTAAGTCTATCGCTCCAAATTCAAGTCAAAAGTAAATAGGTATCTTCTAAGCAAGCATGCTATATCTTTTGCCGCATCTTCACTTTCCATCAGGTGAGATAGTGGACAAATGCTTGTCTATCGAGCATAAAAAAACTTCATTTTGTCTCAAATATGCTAAAACAAGCAATATTGCCTAGGCTTAAATAAAAAATAAATTAAAAGTTTTTTTTTAAAACAAGCTTTTGAGGGAAGTCTTTTTATTTTTCGTATTCTTCGAGTGTTTGAAAATTACTAGTCCGCCATTTTGGACGGTCCATCATATTGGATTTAGAGTGAAGACATACTATTTTTCGTATCCTTTTCTACAAACCCTTTCATTTGACTGGTACCAATATACAAAAATTTGATAATATAGCATTTAAAAACCACTAAGGTTTGTAATACTACAACTAATCTACATTAATAATAAGTAATTGGTAAGTGCACATACCTAAATAATAAGAAGTTGGTAACTAGTCCGCCATCTTGGGCCGTCCGCCATATTAGAATGCGAATGACGTCACAGCTTTTGAACCATGCATTGCAATCCAAACTAAAATTATATGCGTATATTTCATCTCAATCTGTTATTGAAACTAAATAACAGCTTTAACATTCAGTTACAATAACAGAGCAATAACATGATGATGATGTCCTCCTTGACGTATCCGTCAACGGCGAACCTTATTAGCTTCGAACATAAGAACGAAGATAGCTGGAGAATCTAAATCTAGTTTTAAAGCTCCTATTGCATGGCACATAGTATAATTGGAACGAGTCATATTGGTAATAGGCATACGAAATTTTAGGCTGGTTTACAAACAAACAACAAACAAACAAACAAATGCATTCACACTCACAGCCCCACACTAAGTACAAAGACTTGTGTCGTGGGTGCCGGAAACATTCACATCACACACACATTACACCCAGAACCAGAAGCACAAATATCCCTTGGCAAGGAATTTGTGCTCCTGCCGGGAATCGAACCCAGGACCCACGGCGCAGAGGGCGGACACCTGTCCACTGCGCCAACTGGGTCGTCGTCGTTACATTAACAAAGCAATAACATACATACAGACGTTGCAAGTTTTCTTTTTTATATTTATTTATTTAAGTAACACCAACAGTAAACATATACTACAATCAATATAACATTTAATAAGGGCATGACATAGTATATGTTCTGATACATATACCTTTTACAGTTGTTTACAACATTCATCGATTCGTAAGTGGTTAGACGGAAAAATAATAAACTAGGTAGGTACAAAACTTAATATTTAATAACGCTATTAATTAACCGTTTGGGGGCTGAGTCACCCACGTCCGTAGGACGATACCCCTTAAGTCTGACTCTCTACACGTGGTCCCCGGGTGGTGCTAATCAGGTGACATTTGAGAGGTGGTAGAGCATTTTGTGAGTTGCTCGCCTGGCTTGCTACCAAAGTAGCTTACCACTATCAGGTTGAAAGTCTGCCGCCAAGCCAAATACGGTGTTCCGGCAGTTATCCTTGAGAGCCTGCGTATTCCAGGTCTAGTGTGTTTACCAGCTTCGATCATATCGTCCCTTACCATCAGGTGAGATAGTGGTCAAACACTAGCCTAACACAAATAAAAAAAAAAATATACCTTTTACAGTTGTTTACAACATTCATCGATTTGTAAGTGGTTAGACGGAAAAATAAATAAACTAGGTAGGTACAAAACTTAATACTTAATAACCCTATTAAGTAACCGACTTCACACAAAAGGAGAAGAATTTCAATTTGATTGTATTTTTTTGTGTTACCTCATAACTTCTTTCTGGAAGAATCAATTAAGCTTTTTTTTATTTAAAAGGTGGTGCTTTTCATTTGATATTTTTTTATTATTGTTATTAATTTGATGTATGCGTGGGTCATTTTGCGAATGAGACGGTTTGAGAATGGGACAGACTGCGAATGGGACGGTTTGAGAATGGGACGTAATGCGAATGAGGCCGTTTGAGAATGGGACGTTCTGCGAATGGGACTTTTTTCGACTGCGTGACCAAATGCGAATGGGACGTTCTGCGAGTAAACCCTATTAAGTTGACAAACTTTTAACTATTGGTAGGTACATATTGTATTTGCTGAAGGCATGATAATTATTTAACACTAGCCGTGCCCCGCGGCTTCGCCCACTATTATCAAGTTAAAAAGTAGCCTTTGTGTTAATCCTAGGTATAATCTATGTACATTCCAAATTTCATCCAAATCCGTTCAGCCGTTAAAGCGTGAAGAGGGAACAAACATACTTACACACTCACACACAAACTTTCGGATTTATAATATTAGTAGGATTCATTCTAAAATGATCGAGAAAAAAGTGAGAATAAGTAGGTCCAAGTTAAATAAAAGCTCGTAATGAAATAGATTTAAACTTAAAACAAGGATTGGCCAATATATATGGTCAATGACTTTTATCCAATTATATTGTGAAATTCAACATTTCCATAGTCAAAAGTGTAATTTTGTTTCATCGTAATTATCATTAATTCATTATCCATCATGTCTCGGGTGAAATGCCTGCCCATTAAAATTGCTGTAAAATCGGATAGGTAATTAAAATGATTAATGATTATGTCTATATAAAATACCTCCTGGCGTATGGTGCTGAATAAATTAAATTGGTATTAAAATAATTAGTATGCTTAAAGCAATTTTCAATTAAGACTTAAAAAAAATTACTGTTACTATTTTCTTTATATTTATGGGTCAATTTTCAGTGAAGATTTTTTTATTCGGAATATGCAAACATTTAACCACAATCTCACCTAATGGGTCAGTGACGATGCAATCGACGATGGAGCATGTTTACCTTAAAGACTCCTGGATTATACTTTTTTTATGTTCGAAAGGCAAGAATTCCAGGGTATTCCAGGTCTAGTGTGTTTACCAGCTTCGATCACATCGTCACTTACCAGCAGGTGAGATAGTGGTCAAACACTAGCCGGTCACAAAAAAAAAAAAAAGAATTTTACCACTATCTCACCTGATGGAAATGATGATGCGGCAGAAAATGTAGCATGCTTGCCTAGAATATACCTATTCACTCCTGACTTGAGGACTAAATTCTACTAATATATAGATATTTTTTTACCAAACAGTTAAGAACTCTCTCGATCAACTCACCTTTTAAACAAAAAAGCTAAGTCACAATCGTCCTGTTTGGGAGCTTCGATGCCATAGATATACACGTTGATACATATGCAAACTTTAACACCTTCTTTTTCGTCGATGGTAAAAATAAAAAGTATGTATATCCGAGAAAGACTAAAAGAAGCACTAATAACGACAAAGTTTAGGAATGTTTGGTTATTTGGACATATTGTAAGGGATAGAATGCCAAGCAATCCGAGTCAAGTAACGTGTGCAAGTTTGTATGTGGGTGGCTATAAAAGTTGATGACTTAAGAAAATATGTATAGAATGTGTATAACATAATGTGTATTGTAACTACTAAGAATTGATTTTTGTTTATTTATATCATTAGCATGCTAGACAGAGCTATAGTGATAAATTTAGAAAGGATAATTAAACGCAAGCAAAGCGTAAAAAAACCGACTTCACCGCTTTATCATCGGAACCTTGATCAACCAACTTTCAAATAAAAAAAGAATCATCAAAATCGGCTCACAACGAAAGAAGTTGTGAGGTAACTTTTGAAGTCGGGTAAACCAGAACATCGTCAAAGTACGCATTATTCGTCACAAAATAGACACTATTGGCGATATTTCAAGAACCACTGATCAGATCTTGATGAAATTTGACGACCCAGTTGGCGCAGTGGACAGGTGTCCGCCCTCTGCGCCGTGGGTCCTGGGTTCGATTCCCGGCAGGAGCACAAATTCCTTCCCAAGGGATATTTGTGCTTCTGGTTCTGGGTGTAATGTGTGTGTGTGATGTGAATGTTTCCGGCACCCACGATACAAGTCTTAGAACTTAGTGTGGGGCTGAAAAAAAAAAAAAATTGAAATGAGACCAATTAGAAAGCAACATCTTTCAAAGTAAAAATTTTTTTTCGAAATCGGCTCACGTGGAGAGAAGTTATGACGTAACACACATAAAAAAAAATACATTCGACTTAAGTACCTCCTCCTTTATTGGGAAGTCGGTAAAAAATAGTTAAACTTGACGTGAACGTCATCTACCGAAATAGTTACTAAGATGACGTCACACGTCCTCACGACGTTAATAATAAATTGATTACGACGTTAATAATAACTTGATAACGTTTGAGTAGCTAAGCTGTTAATAATTAAACGCAAAGCAAAGCTTAAAAAAAACCGACTTCACCGCTTTATCTTCGGAACTTAGATCAAATTAGATGTACTAAACACGCATTATTGACGATATTTCAAGAACAACTGATCAGATCTTGATCAAATTTAAATGGGACCAATTGGAAAGCAACATCTATGAAACAAAAACAAAAAAAAATCGGTACGCGGGGAACAAAGTTATGGGGAAACAAACATTTAAAAAAATACAGTCGACTTGAGTACCTCCTCCTTTTTTGTGAAGTCGGTAGAATATAGGGCATAAGATCCTATGGCTGCGGGTTCAATCCCCGCCTCAATCGATAATTTTACCTTTCTAAATTTACCACTAGTTCCAAAGAGGTGTTGAGATATCAGGTAACCCAAGTGAGTGAAAATACACTGTTTTGCCGACTGTAGAGTGAAAATACTGTTTTGCCGACTCTACATCATAAAGGAATAGATGACGATGATGACAATCTGAACCGTACTGAGACAATAATGGTACAAAACACCTCTAACCGTCTCACCATTACTATTTCTTGCACTGACATGTCAGTATTCAAAGCGTTTGAACATGAACAAGTTTAATGGGATAGATAGGTGAAATCCTAAGGTTACAAAGATCTTAGATTAGTACTAATTTATTTTTTAATGTTAACAACGCCATCTATGAAAATTTGACGAAAACCTTTTCTTTTTCCGGTGGTTGTTTCAGACTAAAACTAAACTGTTACGTAGCTTACTACTTTTCGAAATGTTTACCTTGTTCTTGTGTAGATGGCGCTTACACTATTTTTATACAATACTCTTTCGTAGGCTATGCTACAAACTTGTTCCGTAGATGGCGCTACGTAATTTTGTCAGCAAAATTATTGGAACTAATCTTTTACATTATTACTAATTTATTATATTACTGATAGAACCTAATAAGGCACTCAATTTTAATGCTACTCTGTTGAATGTAAGCGATTATAATTGCTGGTGTGGAAAATAACAGGTAAATTAAAAAAAAAAAAATTTATTCTTCGAAATCGATTCGCATATTCTATTTGTTTTATTTTGGCTACGTAATCTTTTGCATTTGCCCAGTGTCAAGTTTTTTTTTCAGGTAGGAAAAATTTCAAAATAAAAGTCCTAGGGGTAAGTTAGGACCAGTAATTCTTCGACTTCAGCTGTTGGTCTTCCTTGTAAAAAATAAAACAAAATAAATGAATTAAAACTTTACCAGAACTTCTGTAGGATTTTTGGAGCGAAAGTGAAAATCAAATTTTCAATGTATGATTTACCTATAGCCATGCTCGTTCACTAAGTACTTATTAACGGTTAATAATCGATCAATATCTATGATTAGACATATATATATATATATATAGACATATATATATATATATATATATATATACTAATCCGGATCTCGGAAACAGCTCCAACGATTTTTATGAAATTTTGTATGTAAGGGGTTTCGGGGGCGATAAATCGAACTAGCTAGGTTAAAATTTTAGAAAACGTCGTGTTTTCGCATTCCAACATTATTTTTAAATTAGGTTTGTTCCATCCTTAATGGGGTACCACGGATGCTGCTATTGTAAAAAAAAACCTCTGAGAGTTGAGACAAATTTACCGATACAGATATGTTTTTTTTTATACTCGATAGGCAAGGATTAAACCATTATTTCACATGATCCAAAGTGATGATGCGGCCGAAGATGTAGCATGCTTGCCTAGAAGATACCTATGTTGCAATCGGTTTGATAGTAATTTAGGCACTGTAGAAAAAAAAATTTCATATACACCAGTAACAGAAAGGTGTAGTAATACTTGGTAGTGTGTGTGTATGTGTATCGTCCAAGGAATCGTCTGCCAGAGAATTCGTTCTCAGTAGAAATTGTTAGTAACTTTTTCCGTACAAAACTTAAAAATTATAGTTTTCAAATATTTTTGACAACCCTAAAGTTACATCTGTGGCGCGTGACCTTGACTTTAGTTATGCCCACAACTGTCAGGCGTCTTGGTCCAAAGACTATGTGGTGTAGAACGGTAGCTGATGAAATGGGGTTGCAAATGACATATTTTTTTAGAAAATTAATTCATCATAACCCAGTATTAAGGGTTCTGCCGCGAATTTATAAGTTCCTGTTAGACTCCATACATGTAGCTAGATGCGTGGCTTATTACTACACCTTTCTGTAACACAATATATACGGTGCAATTGGTCTCTATAACATTTTAAATAAATTACATGATATAATTCCACCATGCCCTTTTTACCTTCGAACAACTTTCTTTTTTTTTAATGTTGAATAGGCAAGCACTTGATCACTATCTCACCTGATGGAAAGTGATGATGCGGCCGAAGATGTGACATGCTTGCCTAGAATATATCTATTCACTCGAGACGATGATGATGATGAACGTAGAAGCAAAACGCTTTGAACGAACTGGTGGTATGTCGACCATAAATGGATGACGTTTGATAGTTTGTCTTGTTGTTAGATGGTAAAAAGGGCACAACTAGACTAAATGTCAAACGTCATCAATTTATGGTTGACGTACCTCCAATACGCTCGAAGCGTTTCGCTTCTACTTTTATCCATTTATGGTTGACATACCACATATCCGCTTAAAGCCTTTTGCTTCTACATTTATCATCCGTACAGCGAAGTAGTGGAACTTACTGCCCGCGTCATTATTCCTCGAGCAGTATATTCTGGGATTCTTCAAGTCTAGACTGAATAGGTAGTTTCTAGATAAAATGCTACTTTTTCGGCCGCATCATCACTTTACATCAGGTTAGATAGCGGCCAAATGCTTACCTATATATATTTATGTAAAAAAACGACACAAAAATAGGTTTGCTTTTTATTTATGTTAATTAATAGTAATCCAATTAACCCTGTACAAAAACTACTTTTGTTTATCAAGACAACTGCTCTCGTACTTTTTCTTCGTCTCAGATAATTAATCCCAAACAAGTATTTACTAAGAAAATAGAATTCAGCCAAAGTCTAGAAGTAAACTGGAGCTAATTTTGTTTTGTAGATATTTTCGAAGCGAAAAAGGATTTCTTTGTTTAACAGAGTAAATAGAAGGATTACCGAGCTCCTCTGTATACAATCATTTTATATTGAATACACGTACACAATATATAGACAGTATTTTTTTTACCGACTTCACAAAAAAGGAGAAGGTACTCAAGTCGATTGTATATATTTTTTTTATTCTACCTCATAACTTCGCTCCACGTGAACCGATTTTGTTTTTTTTTGGTTTGTAAGATGTTACTTTCCAATTGGTCCCATTTGAATTTGATCAAGATCTGATCAGTAGTTCTTGAAATATCATTAATAATGCGTGTTTAGTACATCTAATCTGACCAAATTTACGAAGATAAAGCGGTGTAGTCGCTGTTTTTAAGGTTTTCTTGTGTTTAATTATTTTGTGTGTGATCGAAAGACAAATAAAGCAAGCTGTGTGGAATGTGTTAAATAAATATGTTGCTAAGCAACCTTTTGCTCATTAACAAAACAATTTAAACATAAACGCAAGCACAATTAAAAAAAACCGGTCTCACCGCATTATCTTCGGAACCCTTGATCAGCATACATGAATTATATACGAATTATTGACGATATTTCAAGAACTACTGATCAGATCTAGATCAAATTTAAATGGGAACATCGGAAAGCAAAATATTTAAAACAAAAAAAAAGTTTCAAAATCGGTTCACGTGGAAAGAAGTTATGAGGTAACACACATAAAAAAAATACAGTCGACTTGAGTACCTCCTTCTTTTTTGATATATAACTCAAATATGACTCGTCAAATCTTAATAAAATTTAAATGGGACCACATAGAAAGCAAAAGCTTTCAAAAAAAAAAACATCGAAATCGGATCTCCTAAAAAGAAGTTATGACGTAACGTAAAGAAATAATCAGTTGAATTGTGAATCCTTCTTTGTGAAGTCGGTAAAAAAACAGTAGGTTACCAAAAGCGTTTTCTCGCAAAAGACGGCAGTAAAGAAATAACAATATCATGTACGTAACCGTAATCCTACGCGATATAAATAACTTTCCTCATATAAAGGAGTTGTGGAATATTTCGCTTTAAGACATTTTCCGAACATATAAAAGAAACACTATTTTAAGAAAGCTTTATTAGAAAGCTTTACTCAATGAAGCTTAATTGTATTTATTATTGTTTATCTTTAAACGAGCAATTCTTGTATATATAAGTGTAATCAGGATCTTGGAAACGGCTCCAATGATTGTCATGAAAGTTACAGATTAGGGGTTTTTCGCCCCAAGGAATCGATTTATCAACGTTCCAGGTCCGAGAAATGCTCGGTTCCCAAACTGCATTTGAAAAACCGGGTTTAAGAAACTATCAGCGCCATCTATTACGCCATGACCGATGTAGCAAACTGTTTCTACTCGACACTAGATGGAGCTTTCTGAAGCTACAAATTCAAACACATTCTACCAAAAACAAAAAACCGAGCAAAGCTCGGTCGTCCGGATATTTATTATAATATTACAATAGAAAGAATAGAATAGAATATACATTTATTTTTATGAGTCTGATTAATAACTAGTATGAAGAATAAATAGAATGATCATCCGTACAGCGAAGTAGTGTAACTCATTGCCTGCGTCTTTGTTCCCCGAACGGTATAATCTGGGAGTCTACAAGTCTCGAGTGAATAAGTATCTTCTAGGCAAGCATGTCTCATCTTCGGCCGCATCATTACTTTCCATCAGGCGAGATAGTGGTCAAATGCTTGCCTATTCCAAATAGAAAAAAAAGTTGCATAATAAAAAATAAATATCCCGAAGCCCTGTATTAATAAACGGTAACTGTAACGATTTTCAGCAAAGATAAGTTAGAACACTTTCAACAAAATAAACAATGCCATGAATGTTTAGATTCGAGTAGAATAATTATTAATTTCCTTACAATAATATTATCAATGCAGGTTGATGAAGAGTTGGTTATTTTAACCAAAAATAACTATAACTAGATATGTACAAAACTTAACAATGCCAATAACAAATATCATAAAACTATCCATCCAATATTGTTCCCCGAGGGGTATAATCTGGGAGTCTTCAATTCAAAAGTGAATAGGTTCTAGGCTGGCATGTCACATATTTAGCCGCATTATTCCTTTTAGATGAGAGAGTGGTCAAATGCTTGCCTGTTTAGCATAAAAATCCTACCAAATGCTCAAAAATAGCACATGTACTTATCCTACTAATATTATAAATCCGAAAGTTTGTTTGTAAGTGTGTGTGCAAGTGTGTAAGTGTGTAAGTATGTTTGTTCTCTCTTCACGCTTTAACCGATGTACGGATTTGGATGAAATTTGGAACGTATTTATCTTATACCTAGGATTAACACATAGGCTACTTTTTAACTTGATAATAGCGGGCGACGCCGCGGGGCACGGCTAGTAATATATATAAGTGCTGTCTTATAAATAAAAATGAATCTATATAGGATTGTAATATAAATATTTATTCAGAATTTTTCAATCTGATATGTTAAGTTATTCAAATTAGATACAAAATTGTTTATACAAGACTTCTAGAGTAAAAAGCAATTTACATATTAGATGTAACACGAGAAAGTAAATAAATACACTTTTGTGTTTGGATGTGGAATTATTTACTTAAACAAGACTGAGTTCACCAAATAGCGGTAACCGGGATCGGCGTGCAAAGCGACACATTGGTGATGACAAGCTAGTTGAGTCCGAGTTTCAGAACCTCGGTTATAGACTTATTTATTCTCGTTTATAGCTAGCCAGTCGGTATTCTATCGCTTACATTTCGGACAGGGCACTCAAATTACACAAGTTGATTCTCCCGTGCCCTTTCTGTCATTGGACCACAAGACAAACTGACGCCATCCATTAATGGTTGATTTACCTCATATTCGGTCCTCATATCACATTTATCATCCGTATAGCGAAGGTTTGGAACTCATTGACTGCGTCTGTTACCTAAACAGTATAATCTGGAAGTCTAAGTCTAGAGTGAATAAGTATCTTTGAAGTAAGCATGTTAAAAATTTATTGTATGGCAAATGGGGTTAGATTTTACAATAGAATTCCTAAAATCGTAACTAAATTACCACTGGGAAAGTTCAAATCTGTAATAAAACGGGCAATAATTAAGAAAGCTTACTACAAAACCACAAACTAAATTAATGACAAGGATGCATGGAGGCAAACTGCACAGGCTCTTTCTAGCGACTACCATAATAACACCTAGGTTAAGAAAATTATGTATTAGAAATTAAGAAAGTTTTTTAAAAAAATTATGAAAAAAAATGCGCCGCCTAGTTTCTTGCCAGGTTTTTCTCGCTGATGGCTGTAATTTTGCGAATCTGGCAATAGATTCATTAACTTTCATGAGTGCCTCTTTGGGGCCCATGTGAATAAACGATTTTGATTTGATATTTACTTCTAAAATCTTTCTCATTATGCGTGTTGTAGATTGCCTCTACGAAGTTCACAAGGGCCTACGAGTCTCGTAGCTCTCCGATGCTACGAGCACTCGTAGACAGCGAGTCGTCAAGATAATTTACGTATGACGTTACGAGTGCTACGGTCGTAGCATCTGTTCCATATGAAAATGTTGACATACAATAGTGTCCTTATTTTTCGAGAAAGTTTTATGAGGGTTTCTTATATGGACTTTGTTATGAACATTTTCTGTCCTCTCTTTTGACTACAATTCTACGTCACACAATGTTGCCATGTATTTATTTTTATTTCATTTTGCTACTATACATACATGCTATTATACATAATATTTCATTTTACGTAAGTAACAAACTAAACACAATCACACCGAGGATCAGAAGCTTAATTAATCTCACTTGGTAAGGAAAATTGTGGGCAGAGACCTGCCCACTGAGCCAATCGGGATACTTTATGAATAATTAATAACATAACATAAACACTAAGTTCGATGACTTGTACCGTGGGTGCTGGAAACATTCACATAACACACACAATCATATCCAGAACTAGAAACACAAATTTCCCTTGCAGAGAAAACTTGCTTGTTTCCGCTGTAAATCAAACCCGATACTCATTACTTAGAAGGCGAAAGCGCATCCAACTAAACAATGGGCAAATATAGTAGTACAAGTCTTTGAACTTAGTGTGGGGCTGTGAGTGTGAATGCGTTTGTTTAAAAAAAAATAGACTTAATTTTAAGATATACAATTCGAAGGAAATAAATAATTGTTCATCCAAGAGGTTATTTTACATTTCTCAGCTAAACCCTAGACCGATCTTGATAAAATTTAATAGATATATAGTTTCGGTCATGGGTCTGGGCTTTTAGAAAAGACTTTCTATACTATGAAGGAATACTATGAATGTACAAATGTTATTGCACCCACATCCCATAGATGAGTTTCCGATGCATACTCAAATATATTACAATAATAAAAAATGTAAATAGTTAATATAAATTTATAAGTAAGTAACCATAAGTCTATACTAATGTTGCATGTCCGCAAGGACAAATTGTTGAGACAGTATTTTTAAAAAATATCTTTTTAATTTGTACACAGTTTAAGCAATAAAACTAATTCTATTTTATTCTATTCTATGGATAGATTGGGTACTTTTTATCCCGTTTTATCACTTGAGTATAAACACGGGAGAAACAGAGCGTGACTAGTCTGTTACTAAATTATATTCAATTTAAGCTGGCATATACATAGGATTTCACATAAATCTGTCCATTTTCTATTCATCATTTTCAATAATTAATCACTTTTAATGACTTGAAAAATAAAGGTACAACTTATTTTCACAACACGCCACCCTAATCTGCCACTAGTGACGGGAAACGTTTCCCGTCAATTATCGATATCGTGTTTCGATGTCGATACTAATGCCCTGGGGATATTGAAATGGAAATCAGAATTTCATGATTTTTAAATGCATTCACATGTAAATTTCAAACTTTTTTAGCAAAGTATTTTTTATGTGAATAATTTGTTTGTATTTTTTTACATACATAATTTAACCGGCAGCGTCGCATAAATACTGGGTTTAAATCATTCCATTGAATCAAATTATTATTTGCAAAGGTTGTTTGGAAGTTTGTTACTCATGCTAAAATTACTAAAACTATTTAACGATAATTTAAAATATAGGCAGAAAATGAATGACAGATTCGATAGTTCTTACCGCTAAAAGTTCAGTTCTCTTCTTTGTATCGCCAGTACTACCATTTCTTTCTAAGGCTTCCAATAAAAACATTAAAAATGATTATTTCGGGCAGCATTGATCAATATTTTTGCTAGTATATAATTCATAAGTTAGGCCTACAAGCTATTGTTAGTACTAACAAAAATTAAAAATTAATAAATTTAAATTAATGCGTCTAACGAGGCATTTCTCGTGGTATCATTGTATTTTTTTAATTCATAATAGGCAAACCTTTGACGAATATCTCACCTGATGGAAAGGCGATGTTGTTCGCACAAGATGCCTTAGTACAGGCACTTTCGTGTCATCAACCACTACTTTCAGGATATTGTTGCTACTCCCAAGTCAAATGTATTTTTTTTATATTTGTTACCTCATAAATTCTTTACACGCGAACTGATTTTGAAATTTTTTTTTAGTTTGAAAGTTGAAAAAAAGTTGTTTTCCAATTGGTCCCATTTAATTTTGATCAAGAATTGATCAGTAGTTCTTGAAATATCGTCAATAATGCGTATTTAGTATATCAAATCTGGTCAAATTTCCGAAGATAAAGCGGTGGAGTGGGTTTTTTTAAAGCTTTGCTTGCGTTGAATTATTTTATGATGAAAGCATGGTTTTGCATCACTGTGTTCCATTACACATCTTTAGATTTTGTAACAACAAAATTTGCATGTGTTATCTTATAAGTTGACTATGATTGTAAATATTATTAGAGTGTGTATGCCATAGAATGCTCTCGGCAGACTAAACTAATCCATCTTAATCACTTTACATAATAATAAGTTAACCACAGTATCGACGTTGAAATTGTCATAGGCTTCAACATAGTTATCAATACCTTATTTGACAACCGTCGACAGAATTGATTTATAATTATACCCCGGGGTGAATCAGTGACTATCGATGTGCGATCGAGTGAGCTTGGTTGCAACTGATAGATAGGGATAAACTTGATCGACATTTTAGTAACAAGTTGAACTGCCATTGTGCCATATTAAGCTTTTCAACAATATGATGTTATAAATAGTTAAAATAAAATACACCTAAAAAGGCATTTTAACTTAATTTCTCCCAAAAACTTTACACCTTTTTTTTTGGATTGCGATTATTTTACATCTACGAGTAGATTATACAAATATAACATATTTTTTTTATTATAATCGTAATTGGAATACTAGTATTCCAATTAAGATTTATCATGATAATATACTAAAAATTTTAAATGATCAAGCTATTATTGTTCATAGTAAACTCTATTTTGAGTTTAGTTAAAATAAAAGCCAATCTAAAATAAAAAAATAGTCCAAGCGTTAATTATGAGAAAAAGTTAAACATATATCGTGATATTAGACTTATAAATACAATCAAGAGAAGTTGTAACAAGCAATCACCGACAAAATTACTCTCTAGCAAATAAACTGTCATGAGGTTTCAGTTCTAAGTGCACGATAACCATCATAAATCTTCACAATGATTTATTATGTTATAATAAGTACCTCTAACCTTAGTCATCTTGAATATAGTTATAGAGTACACTATAAACCACTTAACAATCCACTCAGCCTAATGGATCATCAAATTTCCAAGCAAAATAGCTTAACATCTCTCAAGGTCCTTTCATCTGTAATCACGTCTTATGATTATCTAAACAATTTGCTTAGCATTATTCTGTCATAAAATATTATCGACAAAAATTATCGCGAAGGCGCATCCCTACCGCGCGCTTCCACCGCGTCACAGTTGCCCCGGGAATCGTGGAGTTCGCACGTTGCGACCGTTATTTTCGTGAACCATTGAACCACTGGTACGGTGAAACGTCCCACTGACATTCGGAGCGCGAATTTTGAAATTCGAACGGTGAGTTCAGTTTTCTTTTTTCAAATTTAAGACAGAATTCGCTTTAAAATTTGAATGTATTTAATTTTAAAATGTAATGTTGTACTTATTACGAGCATACGTATGTTCTACTTTTAATATTTTCGGCCAGTAAAAAAATTTACTACAATTTTTTTTGAGGTCGTATTTAGAATGTATTGCGCTTTGTTTTTCATTTTTAGAACCATAGGTTTTTATTCATGCTGTAGTTTTTTACTGTTCTAATTTCGACCAATTTCTCTGTATTATATTATTGATATTCACATGTGTCTATATGTATTATCAATACATATATGTTAATTTAAAATTCTTGACGGTTTTTGGGCAGCCATAATAACTTAAGGCTATATTTTTAAGCTGATTGTGGTTTAAGTGATCGCGGACATTCAGCCTACCTTAAAGGTCACTCGAGGAAGGTTCGTGGCTAATTAGGTTAGAACTAATTAGTAGGGGAGGTTTCCCCCTGTTTATATTTATAACATGTGAGAAGGGTGTGATTGGTCTATAGTCGATGTGATGTTACATTGTTAGAGTACGTGCGATATGTAATATATACATACTATACGTAACATTGAACTGCTCGATGGCGTAGTTGGTTGCGTGTCTGTCTTCTAAGCAGCGGGGAACGGTTCGATTCCTTTTTTTTAATACTCGATAGGCAAGCATTTGACCTGGTGGAAAGTGATGATGTGGCCGAAGATGTAGCATGCTTACGTAGAAGATACCTTACCTAGAAGATACCTTACTTGAAGAGTCCCAGATTATACCGTTCGGGGAACAAAGACGCGGGCAATAAATTCCACTCCTTCGCAGTACGGATGACAAATGTAAAAGCAAAACGCTTCGAGCGAACCGGAGTTATGTCAACCATAAATGGATGACGTTTGCCAGTTTGTCATGTTGTTAGATGGTAAAACGGGCATGGGGGAATTAATTCGTGTAATTCCTGCGGACATTCGCCAAATGTAACCGATAGAATACCGATAGGCTTGCGACCTTACGTAGGTGACCGAGACTCTGCAATTTGCTGGAGGACATTCTGAAATCTCGCCAGATCCCACAATGTCTGAAAACCCGCCTATTTAACCAATGTGTTCTGCCCACCATGACATATGGTGCCGAGACATGGACGCTTACACATGAGGTTGTGCACAAAATAGGAGTTGCACAGAGAGCTATGGAGCGAGCCATGCTCGGCATTAAACTACAAGATCGAGTCCCTAATACCCAAATTAGACAACGAACGAAAGTTCGAGAAGTTGAAAAATTTGTTATGGAACTCAAATGGAGTTGGGCGGGACACATTGCTAGGCGAAGTGACGACAGGTGGAGCAAGGTTCTAACAGAGTGATGGCCAACACAAGGCAAACGCAGCGTCGGACGTCCTGCGGCAAGATGAGTTGACGATATTGTTAGCATTGCGGGTCTGGACAAGACTAGCACAGGTCCGAGGCGAATGGCAAAATATGAGAGAGGCTGTGGATGATGATGATGATGTAGTCCACTATACAGATAAAAGCGTAGACAAGCTAAGCTAAACCCAAGTTTTATTGATTGTAAAACAGTGGCTAAATATTTACTACCCAGTTGCAGAGCGCAAGTCTCTCCGTTATACGTCGTCGTAGTCAGATTTCTGGTAGGAGCACAATTTTACTCCCCGAGGGACATTTATGTTTGGCTCTGGGTGTGAATGTGTGTGTGATATGTAAATGTTTCCGGTACCCATAATATAAGGGTGTGAACTAAGTGTGGCATGCATGTGATTTTTATTACTTGTAACCCCTAAAAAAATTATCAATAACTTTAAAGTAGTTTCTAAGCTACATACAATCTATTTTCAACAGACTTCAAAAAAGGAGGTTCTCAATTCGATTGTTTGTTTTTTTTTGTATGTATGTTATGCGATATATATGATTCTTTATTGTTTGGTAGATTATACTTCAGAGGTGCTCCCAAATAATTTTTATCGAAATCGGTCAAGCTAAAACCAAAATATAAGCGGTGAAGTCGGTTTTTTTAAGCTTTGCTTGCGTTTAATTATTTCTAAGTAATAACAAATATCTTTCTTTCTATAATTCTATAACCTGAGGAGTAAGCAATAGACCATTAATTATTTTGGTGATTAATCACCCTAAATAACGTGTGATACTAACGACAAATGAATATACATCTTAATGGCAAATTAGTTTACTACAATCCAACACACTATAAGTTATTTAAGTGTTCTAGTCTACTACAAGAGTACACTGTACAGCATACGTATCATGAAGGTGGCATTAACTGTACTAATCAAAACGCGTCGTGCCAGTACTTCAGATCAGGCGTCATCTCAACAAGGAGCTCTCATGTTTATTTTTATGTAGAATGAGTTTTCGGTCGGTTATTAGCTCCAGGACTTACTAACATTATTTACATGCTATAGCCAAACAAGAAAGAGGTTAATCGTCGAATTCAACTCGACTGGGCAGCGTTTGGGAAACTCCGCAAAGTCTTTTCACAGCCCATCGAACACACAGTCGATCGCATCATCACTTATCGTCAGGTGACATAGTTATCAAATGTTTGCCTATCACACTAATATTATAAGGGTAAAAGTTTGTGAGTGTGTTTGTATCTTTCTTTCTTATTCACATTCAAATGGTTGGACCAATTTTGATGAAATTTCTTACGGGGGTAGCTGACACCCTGGATTAACACAAAGGCTACTTTTTGTCCTGGAATTCTCGCGGGTCTCGAACTTAAAATAAGTGCTTGCGTTTAATCATATAGGTTTCGCATCAGACTATTCGGTTTGAGAATGGCTGGAACATAGATACTGGTAAAAGCTCTGCAGATAATAGTTCGATGATGATGATAAGATGGCGCGTTGGGCAAGTCGCTGCCTTCTGTGGGTTTTGGGCTCCATCCCTGGCAGAAGCACAAGTCTTTAAGTTACGAGTGAAAAGGCATATTCTAGGCAAACGTGCTCCATCGTCGACCGCATCGTCACTTACCATCAGGTGAGATGGCGGTCAAACGTTTGCCTATATTGAATAAAAACAAAAAAAAACCTTCCCAAGGGACATTTGTTTTATTTCGTTGTTCTTTTGTCTGGGTGTGATATGTAAATGTTTACAGCACCCACAATACAAGTCTTTGAACCTATTGTAGGCATTTGAGTGTGAATGGATTTGTTTGTTCAGGTTCCGATATCTTTTAAAAATAGAATGAGCTCTCTAAAATATACTCTTGAAAATATACCAACTTAGTATAAGCATGGTGTTCATTGACGACGATCGCCCACGATCGAAAAGTACCTATTTACCTCGCAACGATCGATAACGATCTACCGCCCACCTCACTACATTTGTATAATAATTTGATTTGCTATTTGTAAAGTTATAATTTAAATAAGTAAGTACACGTAGGTCTTTCGTAAAGTTTGTATGTAATCTATATCACGTGGTTTTACAAGCTGATCAGGAAAATAAAATACATCTATTTTTAAGGTCTAGAATAACAGTAACCATTTTTTTAGATCATTCTTAAAACTTGGTAGAGCTTGCTAAAGTTAGTATTTATAGGTTTTTTATGCTAGATAGACACGCATTTGTTCACCTGATGGAAAGTGAAGATGCAGCCGAAGATTAACATACTTGCCTAGAAGATACCTATTTACTCTTGATTTGAAGTTTCCCAGATTATACCGTTCGGGAAACAAAGACGCAGGCAATGACTTCCACTCCTTTGCAGTACGGATGATTAACGTAGAAGCGAATCGCTTAGAGCAAACTGGAGCTATGTCAATAATATAATTTATAATTCACTGACCTCCAATTCGGAGTTCGCTATCTATTTGGATTTGACAGTTTGCCTTGTTGTTAGATGGTAAAACCGGCATGGGGGAATAACTCATGTCACACACTCTCCAAAATGTAAACGATAGAATACCGTTAGACTCGCAAATTTAGTCGGTTGATATAAACATTTTCTATGTTTTACTTGATATTTTCATCAAAACTCAAATCAAGAAACTATTCTGTGTTTAAATGCATAGTCGCCTAGAGTACGCTTCTTAAATTTGGAATCCCAGATATCACGCATGTACATCATTCGAATTGGCATTTTTGGCGTTGGGCTTTCTGAATTCTTGAATCTTTACCGATTCTCTGAGAATTCGAAGACATTCACTTGTATTGCTTAGACGCTAGAGAGTCAGAGGGCATGACAGAAAGGACGAGAAGGATGGACAGACAAAGGGCTGAACTACCCAAGGCAACTTAGATATCTCGCTTTGCTCGATCAACTAAGTAAATAGTACTAGTAGGCTGCGATTTCACATATTATGTATGTTTGAACACGCGCCATGATGGACTTTCCTTTGTTCTCGTCTATGCTTTACTACGAATGGCACTATAGATGTCATAAACAGGCAGGTCTAATGCTTTCCATTAAGTAAATGACTTGCTTGACTCCTTAACCTCACTCATCTCACCGACTAACGTGTGAGACAACAAATAGCAAAATTATGAAAATACACCCGTGAATCTACATAGAAAACAGTTGCATTAATTTTCTCTAAACATAGCTAAGAACACTTTCGATCAAGTTACCTTTCTAATAAAAGAAAAAGTAAATCAAAATCAGTGCAGCATTTTGGAAAAACACACGTTTGGGGGGTGGCCTTGGTGATCAAGATCACCCCTCTTTAGGTACAGTGGCCCGGTTTCCACCCAGGCCTACCACTGGGGCAAGATAGTGACTGCTAGGGCGACACTATCTAGTTCCACCACAGCGAGGGGCTGCTCACGGTAGGGCTTTAGTGGGTTAAAGTCCCACACACCCCTTTTCTTCACTTCTAGGAAAGAAGACATTTTAGCCCCCACAAAAAAAAATAGGTTAGTAAATCGATGATGAGAGATTATTGATATAATTTATTTAGATTGAGTTTACTATAAAACATAACATACAAAACAAAACAATCCCAGATCATTTCGATTCAACGATAGCACAAAGGTATCATTACGCGGTACATATTCAATGAGGCTTTCGGGCTAATACTGCAATACACATTAATATTAGAATAGCTTCGATTGCTTTTACTGAAAGCCAAACCTTTGCCTTCCTGACAGATTTGAACTTTGTAGAATATAATGGAAAATGAATTAGTTTAAGCTACTTTTTACCCGACGGCGAAGCAGAAAGAAGGGCCATATTAATAATAAAATACGATCAGTAGTAAGTAGTAATTATAATTTATTCCATTCAAACTTATATATTGCCCCATGCCCTTTCTATAATCGGACCACAAGACGAACTGACCAACGTCATCCATTTATAGTTGATATACCTCATGTCCGCTCGAAGCGTTTTGCTTCTACATTTATCATCCGTACAGCGAAGGAGTGGAACTCGCTGCCCGCGTCTTTGTTCCCTGAACAGTATAATCTGGGAGTCTTCAAGTTTAGAGTGAATAGGTATCTTCTAGGTAAGCATGTTTCATCTTGGGCCGCATCATCACTTACCATCAGGTGAGATAGCGGAAAAAAGCTTACCTATCGACCACAAAAAAAATTAAAACGCAACTAAGCGTGTTGTAGGATTCGGTCTCTTTCAGTATTGTACAAACAATTGTTACAGCTTGTATAACATTGCAATAAATGAATATTAATAACAATATTTTTCAACCGACATCAAAAAAGGAGGTTCTCAATTCAACTGTATGTTACGCGATAACTCCGTCCATTATATATCGATTTTGATGATTATTTTTCGTTTGGTAGAGTATACTTTAGAGGTTGTCCCATAATTTTTTTATCAAAATCGGTCAAGCCAAAACCGAAATATAAGCGATTAAGTCGGTGTTTTGAAGCTTGGCTTGCGTTTCAATTATGATTGTTTATGTACGTACCTGTATAGCCTTGTATGTTCGTTTGTTCCCTCACAACGTCAAAACTAATAAGACTGTTGTTATGTATATGATATCTTCGAATTAGCTTCAATACTATGGGGTGGGTTTTTTTAATTTAATCATTGCCCGTGTGCTCCAGTAAATAATGTAAAAAAAATCCCTAAAATATTATTTTGTATTAAATAACAGACAAAAGAACATATATTAACATCATAAATGTGAGTTTAATAAAATGAAAAATAAAATAAATAACAATCCATATTTTACTTTTCTCTGTATAAACTCAAATTTAACAAAGCCTTCTCGGAAGTCTGGATTGCGGGTAGGCTTAGCATTCTTTGGTTGGACCAGAGTTTCTTAATAAAAACAGCCAATTTTTTACATAGAAAACAAGACAATTGAGCAAGTGTCGTGACGTTTTTTTCGGCCTAGCTCTCATCCGCCAAGTGCCCGGCGTAACGTGCGATAAAAAACTTCGTGCCAATAAAACCGACTTCACCGCTTTATTTTCGGAACCTTGATCAGATTTAATGCATTAAACACGCATCATTGACGATAACTCAATAACTAGAGATCAGATCTTGATCAAATTCAAATGGGACCAATTGGAAACCAACATCTATCAAACGAAAAAAAAATATTTCAAAATCGGTTTACGTGGAAAGAAGTAATGAGGTAATACACATAAAAAAATATACAGTCGACTTGAGTACCTCATTTTTTGTGAATTCGATATAAAGACTCAAAAGCTGCGATGAAAGCTTACATAACTTCACTATAACGTGACTAAACCCTTATTCAACTCAAGCAAAAAGCTATTACTGTTTGAAACAAACAAAACCAAGCAAGCTAACGTCGCTCGTTATTTGTGCTGTCCGAATGCCATACATGGTCCGCTATTCCAGAAAAAGGTAGAAGTCACTTGGCCATGTCAAAATGATAAAAAGAAGCTTGTTTGCTAACTAACAATATTAGTTACTAGTCAAATTATTTATTATACCTAGCATAATATTTATTTATGTTTCCATGATTCCATTTAAATCAACGCTCAAACAAATGAAAAAGCTCACTACAACCTTAAAGAGTACTATGATGCTGAATAACCTAAACTGAGTTTTGTATATATCTGTAAATTTCAGTCACATATTTTGTAATGATGATAATTTTTTTGTTATTTTTACGATAATCTTTCCAATTAGTAACTTAAGTTACAACTATTGTACGTCCGAAGAGGACAAACTGTTGAGTCAAATTGTATATTTAACATCTGCTTTTGTACACAGTTATAACAATAAAATTTTCTTAATCTTATTCTTATTCTGATGCTTACAATATAGGAGTTTTCAAGTTGCGAGTGAATCATCTTCTAGGGAAGCTTGCTCCATCGTCGACTAAAATTCGCTTACCATCAGGTCAGATGGTGTTCAAAAGTTCCATATCTTGAATAAAAAAATAATACCGGTACGAACTGAGAACTCGCGTCTACATTTTACCTAGTAGAAAAAAAATTGAGGATAATTGCTTATAACTTTTTTCCTGAATAATAATTGATTAATTTTTGTTAAGGATAAAACAGATTAATATCTTAATTCATAAGCTTTAAATGTTAAACTGTTTTTGAGATAGACCCCGGGACAAAATAAGTCCAAATACAGTGATTTTGGTGGCCTACCATATTGGCATTTAGATTTATCTATTTACTCGAATGATAAAAATATTTAATAGTAAAACATCGGAGAAAAACGTTAAATGCTGCACGTTTAATTTGGAACATTAAAAGTTAATTAGGGCATTAATAACGCCATTTACGGCATTCGAACTTTTTGCATAAAAGTTTTAAATTAGCGAATATATTTTCCTGGGTGACCTGGTCCTGGTGAGCTTTGCTCGGTTAATTTTTTTGATAAATGAAGTTTTCTAAAAAATTAAACCTAGCGAGATGGACTTATCGCCCCCGAAAACTCCTACATACTAAATTTCATGAAAATCGTTGGAGCCGTTTCCGAGATTCAGATAATTAGTCCGGTCAAATTAGGCTACAGAGTGGAAATAATTAGGGAAGTTGTAAATTCTTGTGGAATCGTTAGATAACATGACTAGTAGTCTCACCCTGGTTCGCACCGTTCCTAGCGCGTACGGAACTATGTTAAATATTACGTACAAACTTTAAACGGCTGTTACTCCAAATGTATAAATAAATTGTTCTAGGAAATTTTAACCAGGAGTAGAGACTATCTCAGACCACGTCTTGATATACCTAAAAAGTTATTCGAAGCAAGGAATGCTGATTTATATGTTTTTTTTAGTTTGCGGCTCGGGGGAAATTCGAACAATAGGTGCAAACTTACACAATGCTTCCAGAGGCATTGTAAACACTCAGTTAATTTTGCACCTTAGTGCAAGTGACGGAACATGTATTTTTTCATTTTTTGTAAATTGTACTTCGGGGGAAATTCGGGTAATTGTGCAAATTGTACTATAATAATCTATTCTGAGTTTATTACATTTGCCGCACATAAAAAAAAGAAAAATGTTACCGGAACATTTAAAAAAAACAATATGTTATTTCATACTGCGGTGAGGCACGCGGGGCGACCGCGCTCACAAAAGCCGAACGCGCAGGGCGATGCAAGGGAGCGGGCGGTACGTGCGGGAGGAGGCAGGGAGCGTCGATGGATAATTTGTGTCAGTCAAACAAAATATAAATTAGTAGCCGAGCAGCACGACTTAGCGAGCGGGCGGATTTATTTTGCGTTGAGAGTTCATACTATTATTGTAACATCTATTCTATACTTCTATACTAATATTATAAAGAGGTCAAGTTTGTTTGTATGTAAAAGGTAATCTCTAAAACTACTGATCCGAATCTGAAAATTCTTTCAGTAATAGATAGTTACATTATCCCTGAGTGTCATAGGCTATGTTTTGTTGGAATAAAAGTTAGTTATCAGTTCGAGATAATAATATTCGTAAGATAATAGTCGGAGAAAAATTTACTAACTTTCCGCTTTATCGGCGTACGCTGACTAAACAGTTAGGCATAGGTGAATACAATGCATGGAAAAAAAGTTGGTCTTTATGAGTTTTACAAAAAAATACGTTACAGCATATATCTAACATGTATATTTAGCTCAGAAAAAAACATTTCTTTGTCAAAAATCTGAAAAAAAAGCGGCTTGTGTTTAGTTAGCTTTTTGAGGCATTAAGTATTAATCCTTATCAAAATAAGCTACTTCATCGTCTTACGTAGTTCATGTAAATACAATTTGCTCTTTACTGCATACGATTTGGATAAATAGGCTATAAGAAATCGTGAAATTGGTTTTATGGTAGGACGACGGGTCAGAAATTTATCGACACGTACTACGAATTCCTGCACATTAAAATTAGCGGCTTCTGTGATGTTGGCTTATTTTAAGTATTTAATATTAATCCTTATCAAAAAAACATTTTTATCGGCTTAAGTAGTTCACGTAGATGCAATTTGCTATTTACTGCATATAATTTGGACCTATAGTCTAGGAGCAATCATAAAATTTATTTGAAAGTAAAAACGGTGGGTCACAGAATGAGTAACAGTTGCTGCGTAATCCGACATACTTCTATGTTTTGAACCGACTTACATAAGAAGAAGCTCAAAATTAAAGTTGTAAAAAGACAAGTCGCAACACAAGAAGATAAAATAAATGTAGAGGCCTTCGCTAATAAACAGAAATGCAAACAATTTCAGCTTAAACTAAAAAATTGATTTGAAGGGTTAGAATTAGATCAAAATATAGACCAGAAATGGAATACTTTAAAGGAATCAGTTAAAGATGTAGCACTGAGTATTTCAGGGAAAAAAAGCACAAAAGAAGAGGAAATGGTTAACTGACGAATGTAAAAACATGATAGAAAGAAGAAGACAGCTAAAACAGCAAGCAGAACAAGATGAAAATGGAAACAAAAGTATGAAGAGCAACGAACTAAAACTAAAAAAGCTATAAAGAGAGCTAAAAGAATACACATGGAAAACATAGTATGGAACGAACATGGAAAAATTAATAAAATCAAGTGGCAGTAGAAAATTCTACCAAGAAATTAGGAATTTCAAGAAAGGATATCAACCGACTGTGCAAATGTTGGAGGATGATGATGGCAACCTCGTCACTGACCAAGTAAGAATAAATGAAATGTGGCCAGATCATTTTCAAAAACTCCTAAATTGCTTACCTCAGGATAAAACAGAAGAGAGTAGTAACGGCAGTGAAGAGAATATCATAATTCAACCACTCAGTCTTGATGAAATTAGACGAGCTTGATGAGATGATTCTTAAAAATAACTAATCCCCTGGAATCGACAACTTGCCAGGGGAAGTATGGAAATATGGGGGTGCTATAATTTAGTGTAAGATATTCGAACTTATAAGTAGTATCTGGAATAGTTAGCTGCTACCAAAGGAATGGAATTTTGGAGTCAATTGCCCGATCCACAAAAAGGCCTTGCTACCTACTGCATACAAGATCCTGTCTTACTTATTGCTGAGGAGACTAGAACCATACGCGGAGGCTATAATTGGCTATAATGGCGTTTCCGACGCAGTCGTAGTACAGTCGATCAAATCTTCCTGCTCAAACAATTAATGGAGAAGAAGTGGGAGTATGCGCAGAGTGGTGTCCACTCTTTGTTTTTGGATTTTGCTAAAGCATACGATAGTAAAGATCGTGACTCTCTTTATACAATATAAAAAAATACTTTGGGATTCCAAATAAGCTGGTACGAATGATGTGGTAGCTACTAACAAAATCAAATCTGTTGTTCGAGTTGGAGCGGATTTGACCAAGGAATTCGAAGTCCTTACCGGTTTAAAGCAAGGCGATGCGCTATCACAAATGCTGTTTAATCTAGCACTTGAACACGTTATGCAACACGTATTGACACTTGACGGCGGAGTGCAGCTAAAAGGCCAGCATAAAGTGGTAGGCTACGCGGATGACCTCGCTTTATGAGGGAATAGGAAAGATCAGGTAGAGAAAGAGCTGCAGAAGTACTAGAACGGGAGGCACAAAACGTAGGACTCAGAATTAATCAGGATAAAACTGAGAATGTCCACATGCGCCGCTACAAAACATGCGCATGCCGAGAAATAACCTCAAAGTGAGAGACATCACATACAAAGGAGTAGAAAGGTATAATGGGCTAAATGGTAATGGGCTGTATTATGACGGACACCAATACCAGGGAAGAAGAGATAGATATCCGGATACAAAAACACCCTCCGTTGTAGTGCAGCCCTACACAAGATTTTGGTGTCCGGGCTTCTTAGCACAAATACCAAAGTGCGAATATACAAAACTGTAATAACACCTATATTAATCTATGGATGCGAGACCTGGACACTGACTCTTAGGGATGAAAGCAAACTTCTTGTGACGGACAGAAAAAATCTGCGTCAGATACTAGGTCGAACTCGAACAGAAGAAGGGATATGGAGAAGGAGGAAGAATAAAGATATTGAAGATCTAATCCCCGAGCTAAACATTATCGGCGAAACCAAAGCCCGCCGACTTTGCTGGCTCGGTCACCTTGAAAGAACGGAAGAGGATCGTGCTGTAAAGCGAGCATATATGGGAAGGCCAAGCGGTCATCGTCCAGTAGGCCGTCCCAGATACCGCTGGAGAGATGAAGTGGACAAAGACTTCGGGCAGCTCCAAGTCATAACTTGGCAAGATGTGGCGCAAGACCGTCTGAAGTGGCGACTTTTAGTATCGGAGGCCAAGACTCACTTTGGGTCACTTTTGGTTGTTGAAAGAAGAAGGATACAAATTCGGCTGTATTATTTTTGTTTTGTCGGTTATAACTTATCATTGAACTTTGAACTGCCCGCTGGCGTAGGTGGGCGTTCGATTCCCGGTGGGAATGCAGGTGTTCTTCCCACGGAAAATTTGTGTTTCTGGTTTTGAGAATGTTGTGAGTCTTGGATATTTACGACCTCACGATACAAGTCATTGAACTTCGTGTAGGATTGTGAATGTGGAAGCGTTTATGGGTATGTTTTTTGATATTTTCTACCGCGGCGCAGGCGTAGATGGGTGCGCGTTCGCCTTCAAAGTAGCGGGTTCGATTGCCGGTGGTAATTTACCTAGAAGATTTCTCGCCACGGTAAATTAGTGTTCCTGGTTTTGAGTATGTTGTGAATGTTGTGTGAATCTTAGATGTTTACGGCCCCACGATACAAGTCATTGAACTTAGTGCGAGGCTGTAAATGTGGAAGTGTTTATGTGTATATTTTTTAACCGGGCGACGCAGGGTGGGTAAATTTTGAACTTTGAACTACCTACGCGTTCGTCTTCAAAGCAGCGGATTTGAATCTCGATGGGAACACAATAACACAAGTTTTTTATCCCTACGGAAAGTTTATGTTTCTGATTCTGGGTATGACGTGAATGTTGTGTCTGTGGTGTTAATGTTTACTGCCCCACGACACAAGTTATAATACTTTCAGAATAGGGCGACGCCGGGCGGGTCAGCTAGTAATAAATAAAGCTTATTAAGAATAAAATTCAAAATTAAATTGTATGTGTAAGTGATAATGTGTAAGTCACGCAGGTCCTTGGAAAAATTGCGTTTGGGAAAGAAAATATTATTAATAATTATTATTATATTATGATTTAAATAAAAATATTAATAAGGCCAATTTGACAGCTTTACAGAACAATAATTAGTTTACTAGCGTTTCATATATAATTGAAACGCAAGCAAAGCTTAAAAAATCCGACTACATCGCTTATATTTCGGTTTTGACTTAACTGATTTCGATAATATTTATATTTCGATAGTTTTTATGGGTTACATATAGTTGCATATTATTAGCGCAAATTAAAATTCAAAACGTCTTCCTTCGCTCACAAGTTTCACTGTATAACTGCTAAACTATTGAGTTCTTCTCCTTATCTTTGTATTCAACGACTCAGATCATTGACCTTGCCCCCGCTCGCGCCCTGCCGCTTGCATCGCCTTGCGCCGTGCACGTAAACGCCCGCGTGCCATGTATGAAATAAAACGTTTGTTTTTTTTAAATGTTCCGGTAACATTTTTCTTTTTTTTATGTGCGGCAAATGTAATAAACTTAGAATAGATTATTATAGTACAATTTGCAAAATTACCCGAATTTCCCCCGAAGTACAATTTACAAAAAATGAAAAAATACATGTTCCGTCACTTGCACTAAGGTGCAAAATTAACTGAGTGTTTACAATGCCTCTGGAAGCATTGTGTAAGTTTGCACCTATTGTTCGAATTTCCCCCGAGCCGCAAACTAAAAAAAACATATAAATCAGCATTCCTTGCTTCGAATAACTTATTAGGTATATCAAGACGTGGTCTGAGATAGTCTCTACTCCTGGTTAAAATTTCCTAGAACAATTTATTTCTACATTTGGAGTAACAGCCGTTTAAAGTTTGTACGTAATATTTAACATAGTTCCGTACGCGCTAGGAACGGTGCGAACCAGGGTGAGACTACTAGTCATGTTATCTAACGATTCCACAAGAATTTACAACTTCCCTAATTATTTCCACTCTTTTGCGAAATATCGCTTAATTTGACCGGACTAAATATATAAATACAAGAATTGCTCGTTTAAAGGTATTAGATAAGAAGGTTACGGTAGAAACACAAACAGATTTGTCAACAAAATGCGCTATGTAAAGAGAACAGTAGTATGGGTAATAAGACAATATACTAACAATTTAAAAAAAAACCTTTCACACTTACAGCCCCACGCTAAGTTCGATGACATACGTCGTGAATGCTTGAAACATTCACATCACACACACAATCACGACCAGAACCAGAAACAAAAAGTTCCTTTAGGGAGAAAGCTTGTTTTTCCACCGGGAATCGAACTAGATACCCGCTGCCCAACTAAGCCAACAGACAGTTCAAATATTAGCGCAGCATAGTAGTTAGTCGCTAATGAAAAAATCACAAGTATTATGTAATCCGATGTTCCAGTCTTTGTTTACTTTATATTCATGTTCTAGTCCAGAGATATTAAATAATATATTCCACGCAATGCGAATAGCTAACTCGGGCTCGCTTTAATTTTGGGATGTTTGAAAAATGTAACAGGAGATTTGCAAGAAAATGTTTTATTTTTCCACGCAAATTTTTTACGTCCCTTTGTGAGAAATAACAACTGTATCAGGCTTCTCGTCCGCTGGAGCGGAGAGGAGCGGAGTTGTACCAATATTAACCGATAGGATTTAAACGTAATTAAAACTAGTCGTTTGCGCCGAACTGAGATCTCGTATCTACATTTTGCCCCATAGAAAAATACGTTTGAGGTTAATTGCTTATAGCTATTTTCTGTATAATAATTGTTTGATTTTTGTTTTTGTTGTTCAAGTACAGGATATAACTGATATTATACGTAAGTCATAGGACACACAAACATTTATCAAAATCGGTGCAGCCGTTTAGGACGAGTTTACGTACACACGTCCCAGAAAGTACAGAAAAGTTATATACATATATAAAGATAATTATTAATGTAATAATGAGTATTTTTGGCTCTTTGGTTAATTTCTTAGTACTTAACTGAGTTTTTTAACTCGTTGGTCAATAAATTAGTAATTGTTTAGCCTATTGATTTTTTTATTGCCATGTTTTATTTATTTTATTTATGTATTGATCACCAACACAATGAACACCGTTACAAGTATAAAGTTAACATGTTACTGTGGAAAAGTAAAATTTATAACATTTGTATCACAGAGATTCTATAGACTTTTTAAACTTGCCAATGCTATCCGTGAATAGATCGACCTTTTCATGTTTCGACACGTTTTTGAATTGACGTATGATTCTATTAAGCGGCGCATTTTCCCCAAATTTGTTTTACTATTAGTGTCACTGAGAATATTAAATCGAGATACTCGGGGCAAATTTGATGGTGCAGAAAAGTTAAGAAGTGATAGAAGTTCCGGAGCATCTAGTAACCCATTGGCAAGTTTATAGAGGAAGGTATAGTCAAGCATATATATTCGATCGAATAAGGAACGAATTTTAAAGTATTTGAGCCTATCAGTGTAGCGTTTAAGGGTTTTACCCAAATTACAAAGTAATGTTTTTAAATACTTTCGAGGCGCTTGACATAAACATCGTAAAACGGATTCCAAGCCACACTGCAGTACTCCAGAGAGCTGCGAACAAATGCGTTATAAAGTAAAATTTTGGTTTTAGGGCACCTGAAATCTTTACCATTGCGTAGGACAAAACCAAGACTCTTAAACGCTTTGGAACAGATACTGTCTACATGTATGTTAAACCTTAGCTTGTTATCAAGGACTATGCCTAAGTCTCTGATATAGTCTACTTCTACAAGAGTATCGGCATGTAATGAATACTTGTAATGAAGTTTTCGTTGAGTTGACGACCCAGTTGGCGCAATGTACAGGTGCCCGCCCTCTGCGCCGTGGGTCCTGGGTTGGATTCCCGGTAGAGGCACACATTCCTTCCCAAGGGATATTTGTGCTTCTGGTTCTGGGTGTAATGTGTGTATCTGATGTGAATGTTTCCGGCACCCACGGTTCAAGTCTTTGAACTTATTGTGGATGCGTTTGTTTGTTTAGTTACGAAGAGCGACCGGTTTAATGCAAACCGGTCGCTCAACACAA
This sequence comes from Lomographa bimaculata, assembly GCA_948107665.1. NCBI lineage: Eukaryota > Metazoa > Arthropoda > Insecta > Lepidoptera > Geometridae > Lomographa > Lomographa bimaculata. The sequence goes on along the minus strand of OX403610.1, from coordinate 6,776,149 downwards.
TAATACAATACAACTCTTTATTGACACCAATAATAAAAAAGTACAGAAAAGAAACTACTAATAAATAGGTACAATGGGCGGTCTTATCGCTAAGAGCGATCTCTTCCAGGCTCAATTTGAGTATACAAACTAAAAATGTGTTATGGCTCTGAAATCATTATGACCTATGCATATTAGAGTACATAAAGCTGGAAAAGCAGCAAATACGGTATCCGAGGCGGAACTCAATGCGGTTTCCGTAATGGTTCCTACATTTCCGACTTTTCGAAGGATTTGTCCGCCGCGGGCTCGGTGCTTTTATCAGTCTCGGATATCGCCTCGGCAAACGACTTCACGTTTGCCAACACCTCGTTTGCCAGCATCACCTAGAGCGTAAGATGTCTAACTCTGACAAATATCCATGATTTACAGTTTTCATAGGAAAGTTATTGAAGTTTATTTGATGTTTTCTTGTACCTTCCATCGTCTTCTCGCATTTATGACATCTGCTAATGTTCATCCGCGCGTATTGTGATTGTATTCGTATTTTTTTTAATGCTATTTAGGCAAGCATTTGATCAGTCTCGGATATCACCTCGGCAAACGACTTAACGTATACCAACATCTCGTTTGCTAGCATAATCTTGAGCGTAAAATGTCTAACTTTGTCAACATATCCATAAATTTGCAGTTTTCATAGGAAAGTTATCGAAGTTTATTTGATATTTTCTTGTATATTTGATAATCTTCTCGCATTTCTGATATCTGCTGATCACGGTTCGTACGACGTTCGCAATCGATCAAAAGCAATTAAATTTAAAAAAAACTTTAGGCAAAAAAATTTAGGCGCGCGGTCCCAGTTCAGGGTGAGTTACTAGTATAATTCGAGGCGTAATATTCCTGGTAAAACCTAACGGTGTGAAAGGTTCTTTGAACAACGGACATCCAGACGGGATTTCCGATGAAAAAATGGGGATTTCTTTTATCCTTTGCTTCTTACAAAAAGATGAAAATGTTCTATTCAATAAGTACAGCACTCGAGCGTTGTATAACTAAATCCGATTTTGTATAGAAGCAACTCCTTCTCTCATGTTAGTTTCTTGGGTTATTGTGTGTATTTTTTCATGTTTTAAGTCGATGGTTTAGGTACATTGCCGAAAATTATACTTTATATATAACTGGTCATTCGCGCCGAACTGAGATCTCGCGCCTACATTTTGCCTCATAGACAAAATCATTTGAGGTTAATTGCTTACAATTTTTTTTCTATTGGATAATTGTTAGATTTCTGTATTTGTTGTTTACGTACAGGATATAACGGATATTATACGTAAGTTTCAGCGTTCAGTGTGAAGCCGTTTTTGATATAGACCCCGGGACAAAATAGGTCTAATAACAGTGACTTTGGTGGCCTACCAAGTCGTTATTTTTCAACATAGATTTTTTAAAACCGATTTCGTACTATACTTTGTGACTAGTAGCTTATTTATTTACTGAATGTCCTAATTAAAAATGGTATATATAAGAAAATGTTAAAGGTATAATTTTATAGCTAAAAAGATTTAAAAAAAAACTTTACCTATATTTCAATTAAATAAGGGTGTTTGATTAAACTTTTGACATTTAAAAGCATAAATTTTTTTGTAACTACATTTTATGGCACCTTAAACTTCTTTTTTTTAATGCTAAATAGGCAAGCATTTGACCACTATCTCACCTGATGGAAAGTGATGATGCGCTCTAAGATGTGACATGTTGTCTGGTTGTTAGATGGTAAAATGGGCATGGTGGAATTAACTCATGTAATTCCTGCGTACACACTCCAAAATCCAAACGATAGAATACCGATAGACTTGCGACCATACGTCTGTGACCGAGGCTCTGCAATCTGGACTCAATCAGCTTACTATCGCTAATAAGTCTTTTTGCTCGTCGGTCAATAGCCTCAAGACCTTCAAGCTGTTACTTAGCGGATCCATCCCAGAGATGGCCACAGTACTCCATAAACGAGTCTAAAAATGAACTACGCAACTTTCTTTTTTTTCCTATATAGGATAGCGTGTGTGTATAAATACTGTATCTTTCTTTTAATTAACACCAGATGAGTCTGTTATCTCAATGTTATTACTCCACAACCATAATCAAGTGTCGAAATGACCCCATCACGAGTAAACAGTATATAAAATGTTAGTCGAAACGACTACGCCACGGCAAATAGCAGATAAAATCAGTGATGGCTACATTAAATTGTTGTTACTTGCTCTAATTGCCATACAAAGACACATAGCGACCTTAATGTGGGCTCCGTAAGCCTATTAAAAGGTAAACACGGGTAGAAACTACGACGAACAAGTTCGAAGTAATTGACGAACATGTTCGAAGTAATTGACGAACATGTTTGAAGTAATTGACGAACATGTTCGAAGTTCCACTAAGGAATGGCATTCCTTACCTGAGACTGTGTTTCCCAATACGGGAGTATTAAAGTCACGAGTGAACAGATATCTTCTACACAAATATGTTCAATCGTCGATCGCATCGTCACTTACCATCAGGTGAAATACTGTTCAAATGTTTGCCTATTTTGAATAAAAAAATTGAATTTATTGACGAACATGTTCGTAGTAATTATCGACCACTAAACAAATGACTATCGTCTGGGTTATGACGACGAAAGTAAAAATCTAAAACCTAACTGGTACGAAATGGCTTCTTATAGTTTGAAACAAAAAAAAAAGTTATTATTTTATGAAATAACGATGATACATAAATATTTGTTACATATTTATAAGATAGTAATTTAGAGTTCTTTTATTTAATACCTGACAATGGTTTTTCACTATTTTATCTAACACAAAGAACAATATTTTGTTTCATTTATGAACCACACCCATACAATTGAGAAGAATACAGCGATACGTTTATTAGTTTAAACGTAATGTTAAAAAGTATAATGGAACAAACGTACATAAAAAAATAAGTTATATAGATAGTACAATCGGCGGTCCTATCGCTCAAAGCGATCTCTTTCAGACAACCTCTGTATAGATAGATACGTACGTACTTATGTAAATACGGTTCTAATTATAACCCTCCTTTCTTTTTTTCGTTGTCTTCATCGAAATTGGGTAAGAACGATAACTAAGCACGCGCCAAAAACCCGCTCCAGCTTTCTTTCTACGCCTTTTGATTGAAAGAATATCAAAGGAGATTGCAAGCGAGCAAGATCTACACAGGTCGGAGCTGAAAACCAGCGCTGAGGCTCTGTCTTCAGCATTATGCTGAGCTTGCAGACCTTTTTCAGCAAACTGGAATAACAATAACGTTCTTCGCATTCGGTTTATCATTGGTAGTTAAGTTAAGTTTGTCAGAATAAAATTCTATTCTATTCAAGATCTTAGCACAAAGAAAAAAAAGGCTAATATATTATTAGAACTAGTTTGTTGCCTTATAAGGCTACCTTTGTTGTAACAAAGGCAACTATGCTAACAATTGGATGACCTGTATTATCATATAAATGAAATTAAACACTGCAGAATCAAGTGCCACGATACAAGTCCTTGATTTTAGTGTGGGGCAGTGAGTGTTTGTGTTTATGTTACATTTATATACCTCCAGTTCGCTCAAAGTGTTTCGTTCTACGTTTATCATCCGTACTGCGAAGGAGTGGAACTCATTGCCCTCGTCTTTGTTCCCCGCACAGTATATACCTGGCAGTCTTCCAGTCAAGAGTTAATGGGTATCTTCTAGGCGAGCATATTGCTACAGCTTAAAATATTTGTTTCTTTGAATCATTTTTACTCGAATGCCCGATTAAAATTATACATACGCTTAACTTTCACACTCACAACTCCACACTAAGTTCGATGGCAAAAACATTTTAACATGGAAAAAACATTTTCATCACACTCGCAATCCCAACCAGAACCAGAAACACAAATGATCCCGATGAAACCCGATACCCCTGCTTAGAAGGCGAATGCACACCCAACTGAGCTAACGAACAGTTCGAAGTTCTCTGGTTAAAAGGTTAGTTCAAAATATTTAAGACTGTATATTTTATCGTAAAAACGCAACTTAAACAAAATACTTATATCAGTATTTATTTATTCAATTTTTTATTTTATTTACAAAAATTCCAAACGTGGACTTAATGCTAGGGGCATTCTCTACCAGTCAACCACACATGGTAGACGAGAAGAGGGGTTTAGACGTGCATCAAAAAGGTATAGAGAGGGAGAGAGACAAAAGAAAGTTAGATGATTAGTTAAAATAATATATAATACTATTGATTCGCCCCAGCTTCACCCGTGTGCAACCCCTGTAGCGCCATCTGCTGGGCTGATTTGTGAATCTAAACCATCCAGGGCCACCCAAACGCATACAAAAAAAAAACATTCAAACCGGTCCAGCCATTTTTTTTTTTTTTTTTTATGCAGCAGTGGTCAAATACTTGCCTATGTATTTGACCACTATCTCACCTGATGGAAAGTGATGATGCGGTCGAAGATGTGACATGCTTGCCTAGAAGATACCTATTCACTCTCGATTTGAAGACTCCCAGATTATACCCCTCAGGGAACAATGACGCAGGCAATGAGTTCCACTCCTTCGCTGTACGGATGATGAACGTAGAAGCAAACCGCTTCGAGCGAACTGGAGGTATGTCAACCATAAATGGATGACGTTTGTCAGTTTGTCTGGTTGTTAGATGGTAAAATGGGCATGGTGGAATTAACTCATGTAATTCCTGCGCACACTCTCCAAAATGCAAACGATAGAATACCGATAGACTTGCGACCATACGCCTGTGACCAAGGCTGTGCAATCTGGACTCAATCAGCTTACTATCGCCAATAAGTCTTTTTGCCCGTCGGTCAATTTAGGAGGAGTTCAGTGACATACAAACGTACAGTAGAATTATTTTATATATAAAGATGCTACTCGTTTACATATACCTAACTAGCACAGATGTAAATGTTATGTTGCCGCATACATTTCGCATACAGAAACTATGAGTGAGTGAGTGCCTCTTTGGGGCCCATGTGAATAAACGATTTTAATTTTGATTTTATGTTGGTCTCTCTCATCTGACTTAAAACTATTCAAAAGCCGAACATTTCTCCAACTCTATGACCATTCGATAAAACTGATTGTTCCAGTAAAAATATATGTAGCTAAATTCTAACACTGGCGTTTGTTATGTGAAATTTCTAACTATATTAACGAGATATAGGTACCTAAAATGCATATTCTTTTGCACAGTGCAGCTGTACACGGAGGACTTAATGCTCATACAGCATTTTCTGCGAGTCATCCGAGAAGTTGCTGGAAAATTCGTGGTAGTGCAGTACAAGGACTATTAACTATTATTAATTATAATTTCAAATATACCTATATATATACATAGCACAACATACTACAAACATAAATATATAATATTATCAAACATAGATATAGTGTCAGATAAAATGTACAATACACATACATAAATATAAAATTGTACTAGACTTAGTAAATATGATGACTACATTGTAAACGAACTAAACATAAATATGATGTTATCATTATGATAATGATACCATTACGAGTGGCATTTTAAAGAATGGGCTCGAGTTAGCCGCTTCAAGGTAACAATATTAAGGGGATATACCTAAAATGCATAATTCAGTTTTATCATTATCAAAGAGCGTCATGTTAGCAATGTATGTATGTACGAGTATCTATATTTGTTTGTTCGTTTCCTCACAGCGTCCAAACTAATGAACCAATTATAAATTCTACTTTGCGATGAACTGCCCGTTGGTTTAGTTGGGTGAGCGTTCGCCTTCTAAGCAGGAGTATCTGGTTCGATTCCCGGCGGGAACACAAGTTTTCTTCTCAAGGGAAATTTGTGTTTTCGGTTTTGGGTGGGATTGTATGTGTGATGAGAATGTTTCTGGCCATAACACAAGTCATCGAACTTAGTGTGGGGCTGTGAGTGGGAAAATGTTTATGTTTATGTTACTTTGCAGTAAAACATCAGAATGTTAAACGTTGTGGTACTGTGGTAGAGTGGATTTGAATTCATTATTATCAACGACATATTTGTACCGTACAATGTTAAAGTATTATTAATCCAAGGAATAAGCTATGTACAATCCAAATTTCATCCAAATCCGTTTAGCGTGAAGATAAAACAACATACTTACACATTTATTTATTTATTTATATTTACACATTTGCATACAATCTTTCGGATTTATAATATTAGTATGATTACTGCTTTACGTTTTTATGATAAGTTAAACATTAAAATGAACCCTTTTACACTCACAGCCCCACAATAAGTTCGATGTTGTGGGTGGCGGAAACATTCACATCACACACACACAATCACAACCAGAACCAGCAACACAAATTTTCCATGGAGAGAAAACTTGTGTTCCCGCCGGGAATCGAACCCGATACCCCTGCTTAGAAGGCGAACGGCACCCAACTGAGCTAACGGGCAGTTCGAAGTTCTCTGGTTAAGTTTTCACACGAGTGCATTTAATCAGCTTATTATTAGCTATACAACCAGTAACAAAAAGGTGTAGTAATACATGGTGGTGTGTATGTGTATCTTGCCAGGAATCGTCTGCCAGAGAAGTCGAAATCAGAGATCATTTTTTTCTGTACAAAAATTAAAAACATATTTTTCAAATATTTTTGACAACCCTAAGGTTACATCTGTGGCGCGTGACCTTGACTTTTGTTATGGCTGCCACTGTCAGACGTCTAGGTCCAAAGACTATGAGGTGTAGAACGGTTGCTGATGAAATAGGGTTGAAAATGACATAATTTTTTAAAAACTTTAATTCATCATAACTCAATATTCATGCTGCTGCCGCGAATTTAGAAGTACCTGTTAGACTCCATAGATGTAGCTAGATGCGTGGTTTGAATATTTCTACACCCTTTTGTTACACATTGTATACTCTGTTGGACAAAAGTTAGGTAGGAAGCGATAAACATTTAACGATAAACTTCGTATCGTAAGGTAAAGGGTGGGGTCCGGTGGCCTTTCCGACTCGCGTGTGGCCTCCAAATGTCAGTCCTTTGTTTATATAGGCTTTGTAACCAGAGTGCTTTTTGGAGGAAATATGATTTGATTTGATACTACAATATGACTACCATAGAATAGTATCTATAGCATCTTGTTATCTATATATATATCTACAGAAAAAAACACCAAACTTATAGCATTGCGTCATTTAGTGACGACAAAAGGAATGCGTCGAAACCTGGATGGAACAGATGTTAATACATATGGAATGTTATAACAATAGGAATGCGTCAAAACCTGGATGGAACAGATGTTATAATATATGGAATGTTATAACATTAGAAGTGCGTCAAAACCTGGATGGAACAGATTTTATAACATCCAGGTTTTGACGCATTTCTCGTTGCTAAATGACGCAATGCCATTAGTTTGGTGTTTTTTACTCTGATTGGCTAGCGTTTGACCACGAGTCATCGGTAAGTGAATGATCACTTACCGATGACTCGTGGTCAAACTAAACTGTTCTAATCTACATGAGTAGTCAACAGTTGTTAGAATACTAGGTGTTAATCGATTGGTTCTCGAAGGTAGCTCTCGGATTAACATTAAGAGCTTTGTGATTGCTTTTTCTACTTCAGGGTAGTGAGGGTAGCCAGCCAGGAGAGTATCAAAATGCTCTACTGCCATGGACAATTTTAGAACATGCTACGGGTAGTGACGGTTTGAGCACTTGAGTTACCTATAAGCTCGATGTCTTGTAGTTGTCTTTGCTAAATAAAGTTTTAGTTTAGTTTTAGGAAATATAGGAAACCAGCCGTGCCCCGCAGCTTCGCCCGCTATTGTCAAATTAAAAAGTATGTGTTAATCCTATGTATAATCTATGTACATTCCAAATTTCATCCGTTCAGCCGTTAAAGCGTGAAGAGGGAACAAACATACTTACACACAAACCTTCGTATTTATAATATTAGTAGAATAAGCACGTAGATATTTTAAAAAATGTATGCTACGTGATATTTGTTAAAAATAAAATCGGATAAACTGTTTCAAATAGAATTCGCAAAGCCTATATTAAAAAAGCAAAAAGGTTTTATCCAATATTAAAATCTTTGCAATCTACATACAAACGGTCAGTTTTGCGAGAATTTCTGCTCTTTGCTTTTTTCTGCTCTTGAGTCTCGGAGGGAATAAAAACATTCTTTGCCTAGGATTTTAATTAAAGTCTTTGCTGCAATACTTTCATTAGGAAATTACTAGGAATAGTGCTATGCTTAATGTGTACGTTGTGTTCTACAACGTTTCTTAACCGATCCCTTAAAAATTAAGGAGTTTCAATCAGGACCGTATGAAATATTTTTGATGATGCTTTTTACCCACTGTCAAGGAAGGGCTATGTTTTTCGCGCGTATTTTGTATGTATATACATATGTAAATTTCTTTATAACATCGTATCTTTCAAGCGGCTGGATGGATTTTGACAGTTAAAGTATCGTTATATTCATCATAAAAAATCGAGTGTTCTTAGATCGTTGTTTAAAAAAAAGAAATAGGCGAATTATTAGCGTAAAAAAATATAGATTAAAATTAAAGGAATAAAACGAGATTACACAAAATTACATAAAAGGAAGTTTAGATTTTTCGAAATTTTAATTTATTGACTTATTTTTTAATTTTTTTTATGCATAATAGGCAAGCATTTGACCACTATCTCACCTGATGGAAAGTGACGATGCGGCCGAAGATGTAACATGCTTGCCTAGAAGATACCTATTCACTCTTGACTTGAAGACTCCCAGATTATACCCCTCGGGGAACAATGACGCAGGCTATGAATTCTACTCCTTCGCTGTACGGATGATGAACGTAGAAGCAAAACGCTTCGAGAGAACTGGAGGTATGTCAACCATAAATGGAGGAACCATAAACTTATTTGATTTAAGAGTTGAAACAACTCTATTAAAACGGATCAATAAAAAAATTCTCATCTCAGCCACAAGAAGTCCACTGCTGGATATAGGCCTCCACCAAAGATCTCCAAAAGAACGGTTGTTAGCGGCCTGCATCCAGTTATTATCTCATACCTTGTTAATAAGTTTCTGCATAAATAAATCCTACTAATGTTATAAATCCGAATATTTGTGTGTAAGTATGTTTTTTTATAAGTAGGTTTTGGATGAAATTTGGATTGTACATAGATTTTACGTAGGATTAACACAGGCTACTTTTTAACTTGATAATAGCGGGCGAAGCCGCGGGGCACGGCTAATATATTATTAAATTATGTCGTCTGTCCACTTTGTGGGCGGTCTTCCGACACTGCGCTTGCCAGTCCGTGGCCTCCATTCGAGAACCTTTCGACCCCATCGGCCATCAGTTCTGCGTACTAAGTGATAAATTTGTTACTTTAAGAATACAGAACAATGTGCTTCCGACGTCATATCTGCACCAATTTCATCAGCAAACATAGAAAATAACTTGAGTTACCTATAAGCTCGATGTCTTGTAGGTAACTTAGTACTTTGCTGTACATAGTTTTAGTTTAGTTTTAGGAAATATAGGCTATTGGCCCGTAGATTTAGTAACTTTAATATTTCATTGGAAATGTTGAAAAAAAAAACGTATTTAATGAAACCTCATTGATATTGGCCCATCTATTTTACAGTTACGATGCCTCAAATGGACAGACATACAGACAAAAGCGTTAAAATTATTTATTGTCAACAGTATAAACAAAATGTCATACATATAGAAGGATTACTCCAAGTAAACAATATCTCAGTTCTCAATTCTGAGCATCTAAAACCACTTTCTACCTCGACAACTTCAAATGGCACCCACATAATTTCAGGCATTATCTCTGAGCAAGGCTTATCTGCGCATATTGAACATAACATAACACGTTGAACATCCCGAGAGATTATTCTGGCGTGTTAACACAGGCAGTGTATTGGAACGGAAGTAATGATTGGCTTGTGACATAGTTGGATCGATGTAGGGTGGTGAGGTTGAATTATCTTATGATTTTATAATAGAATAAAATAGAATTATTTATTCGCCTTATAACAAAGATTGTTACACTGGGCAAGTCATATTGTTACAATTAATATCCACTACTAAAATTTATATGTACATCTTAATTAACATTATGATTAACTAATTTATATTTATAATTATTTTGAAACTTAACAAAAAAATAAAAATATATACATTATAATATTTATGTTGAACTTTTTTTTTATTTTCGACAGGAAAGCATTTGACTACTATCTCACCTGATGGAAAGTGACGATGTGGTCGAAGATGGAGCATGCTTGAACTGCTCGTTGGCTCAGTTGGGTGCGCGTTCACATTCTAAGCAGAGGGGTATCGGGTTCGATTCCCGGGGGAACATAAGTTTCTCTCCACGGAAAGTTTGTGTCTCTGGTTCTGGTTGTAATCTGATCAAGGTTCTGAAGATAAAGCGGTGATGCCGGTTTTTTTAAGCTTTGCTTGCGTTTAATTCTCTTTGTTTGAAAGATGAATTGATCGTGAGTTTTCTTAGCTATGCTTGGTAAAAATCGATGCACCCGTTTTTCAGATAGAAGTCGGGGTTATTTAAAAAAAATCGTTTTTTTTTCATTTGAAGACATGGAAACCGTTAGTTCTAGTTCATATACTTAACGGTTAATAATCACTTAATTACTAAAGAATTATTCTAAGCATGTACTGTAAGAAAATGGTGTAGGGAGAAGTCGTGCATTCCTGCCACAGTACCTTAAACGTGGACTCACGTACATAATCATTCCGGAGCGAAAGACATTGATCGTTTGAAATTTTCTCTTCCCGAGCTCGACACTCCCGGCCTGGTATCTATAAAAATCAACCATTTGATGTTATTTTTTTATAGTTTATTCTTTATAGACTAGCGTTTGACGACTATCTCACCAATGGTAAGCGAGGACGTGGTCGACGATGGACCACGCTTGTCTAGAAGATACCTATTCGCTCGCGACTTAAAGACTCCCATATTGTACCTATCAGGAAACACTGACTCAGGCGAGGTGCTCCATACCCTTGCGGTTCGCACAATAAATGTAGAAGCAAAATGCTTTGTTTGCATTTGTGGAATATCTATCATATGCCGGTGTCGATTAGCAGTTTGCTCGATGCTGCTTGTTAGATGATAGAATGGGGATGGGGCAACTAGATTAGAATGTATTTCATCATCAAACCTTTTTGTCGACAAAATTTTTTTAATTTTTGGTATAAAATGAAATTTAAACTGTGTCCATCTGTTCAGCCAAAATATACCTTGGGTTCAACTTCTGCTTCAAGCGATATTTTTGCCTTACTATTTTTTTTTAACTTAAAGCTTTGCCTTGGCAAACAAACACAAACGCATTCACATTCACAACCTCACACTAAGTTCAAACACTTGTGTTGTGGGTGACATTTACATATCACACACACAATCACACCCAGAACCAGAAGCACAAAAGTCTCTTGGGAAGAAAAATTGTGCGGGGAATCGAAACCAGGACATCGCAGAGGGCAGAGACTTACTCAGCGCACCAACTAGGTCGAAATTTTAAATGCGAGAGTTTGTTTGTATGTTTATTACTTCATCACACTGAAATGGCTGGACCAATTTTGATGAAATTTGGTACGGAGGTAGCTGACACCCTCGATTAACACATATGCTAAATTTATTCCGGAATGCCCGCGGGTCCGGGACTTACGCGATAAAACCGCGGGGCGCAGCTAGTAAATTATAAACCAGATGAAACCAGATACATTTAAGCGAAAGCAAGTAAAATAAAAGCTGTAATAAAGATAAGTCGCACACGTAGAACACATTTCTTGAAATCCTGAATACCCAACAAGTACCCATTTGAATACCGGAACGATATTTCATCCTCACTTGTTTACCGCTCCTACACCGTGGGAGAGAAAGAAAGAAAGAAAGAAAGAAAGAAATATATTTATTGCTACTATAAAAAACGTGTGTGATGGTGTGTGTGGGTGAAATGAGATTAATTTGATTACCATATTTATTCAAAGTATATTCAAACATTGGTTCCAGCCACTGCGTTATTTTAAGGGAATAATGAAATAGCTGATAATTAAATTAATCCATAATGTTAATCAATTATATAATTATACAAATTTAAGGCTAAAAATCCTACTAATATTATAAATCCGAAAGTTTGTGTGTAAATGTGTAAGTATGTTTGTTCCCTCTTCACGCTTTAACGGCTGAACGGATTTAGATGAAATTTGGAATGTACATAGATTATACATAGGATTAACACATAGGCTACTTTTTAACTTGATAATAGCGGGTGAAGCCCCGGGGCACGGCTAGTGGGAAATAAAACAAATAGCTATCAAAAATTTTGTAACCCGTTTTTTTTTGAGAAAGCAAGCGTGCTCCAACTTAAGCTACATCGTCACTTTCCATCAGGTGAGATAGCGGTCAAATGCTTGCCTATCTAGCATAAAAAAATATTAGGGCAAGACTCTGTTTTTTTTTGCATAATATCATCAAACTGATATCACACTATTGCCAGTAACTGGTCTACATGCTCATTACCTATTATAAAATAATTTAAACGCAAGCAATGCTTAAAAAATCGACTATACCGTATATTTTGCTTTTTGTTGATTTTCACAAAAAGCGCTAAAATGTAATATAGTGCCACGTCTGAATTACGATCTACCAAACAATAAAGAATCATCAAAATCGATTTATAATTGGCGGGATGATCGTGTAACATATACACAGAAAAAACAAAAAGAGAAACACAGTCAAATTAAACATTACAAAAGAATACAAAAACATGTATATACAAATAAATATTTTTACCCGACTACCAATGAAGGGTTTTTTGTCTTCTTCTTCTTAGCGTGTCGATGGCAAACTGTTAAATAGCTGAGGCCCAGAACTCAGCCACCCGAACTGCATTTGGTACAGCGTCCATGAGCTCTTGTTGCGAGCAGGTAACAGGACAAGCAGGACATGCAGTAAGATGTGCCATAGTTTGATCTGCTGCGCACAGACAGGCTATATTGTTGTCTTCTGAGAATCCCCACCTGACCATGTTATCCTTACTCCGACCGACCTGAGTACGGAGTCTATTTAAAGACTTCCAGGTCAGCCAGGGTTCTTGATGGCCAGGTGGAAGGTTCTCAGAATGTGGGACGTAAGGATTAGGGAGGGGTATTCTGTCTCGCCAGAGGCTACATCTCGATAGTGGGAGCTCATCTGTCAAAGGACTGACGCATTTAGAAAAGCTTTTTCGGCTTTTCAGCCTTTGCTGTACTGGGATGTAGTGGAACATCGGATGTCGTACGTCATTTTCCATATTGGTCCGTTCAATGGAGCTTGCCATGACTCTGCGAATTTCTGGCGGTGCTATACCGGCTAGGGGATACAGCAGCTTGACCGGTGTCGGTTTTAGGCAACCAGTAATGATCCGGCAAGTCTCATTTAAGGCTGTATCCACTAGTTTCGCATGAGCAGAACGGCCCCATACTGGACATGCATACTCACCGGCGGAAAAGATAGCGCTAGACCAGTAGTTCTCATTACCTGTGGAGTAGCACCCCATTTTGTGGTAGTGAGACGCCGGAGAAGATTATTTCGGGTGTGAACCTTTCTTTTTAAGCTTTCGCAAGTCTTTTTGTACGTTAGTGACCTATCCAACAGGATACCAAGATATTTGGGAGAACTACTATGCTTAATAGGTACGCCTCGCCAGCTTATGTTCAGTTTCCGAGCCTCCTGAGCATTACGAAGGTGGAAAACGCATGACTCAGTTTTAGTTGGATTTGGCTTAAGTGAGTTCTCTTCATAGTATTTAGTTAGGTTGTTTAGTGCTGCAGTTAGGTTCACCTCAATTACCTCAAAACTATCAGATTGGGAAGTAAGTGCAAGATCATCTGCGTACAGGAAGCGGGATGTGTTTGGACTGGGTGGTTGGTCATTTGTGTAAATGTTAAAGAGTAGTGGAGCCAAGACGCTACCTTGGGGTAAGCCGTTTTTCTGTGATCGCCATCGACTTTTTTGAGAAAGTAAGTGAACCTGGAAGCGACGATTATGGAGAAGTTCACGGAGTATATTGACAAATTTGCTATCTTTGGTCATATTTTCCACCTTCCATAACAATCGCCTCAGGTTAACTGTGTCGTAGGCCGCTGAAAGGTCCACAAATACTGCGCCAGTGATCTGCCTAGTTTCGAAACCATCTTCGATGTGTTGAGTCAGCTTAAGTATTTGGTTGCAACAAGATTTCACCGGTCTAAATCCTGCTTGCTCTGGGATCAGCTTTGGGTCAATGATGACTGTAAGGCGTGCCAACAGCAACCGCTCAAATAGCTTATAAGTGTGGCACAACAGTGATATAGGCCTAAAATTTTTGGGGTCATCTACTGGTTTGCCTGGCTTTGGAATAGCTATAACTTTCGCTTTTCTCCAAAGTTGAGGCACTCGGACAGACTCTAGACAGGCGTTAAACATTTCGAGCATCCAAGAAACTGCAATCGGGCCCAGATGTTTTATCTGCTCTACTGAGATGTTATCGACTCCTGAGGCTTTTCCGGTCTTGAGTGACTGTATGCCTTCAACTATATCAGAAATGTTGAATCGGTTGCTAAGGGAATCGGAGATTGGAGTAGCATTAGGAGATAATACATTAGACTTCGGGATCTTTGGGAGGCGCCTAGATGGTTTTCCGTTTAGGATAAGCTGGTGAGCAACCTGGTTAGCAGTAACTTGGGAAGGAGGTGATGGTGCTGGTGGATCATTTGTTAGTTTACGGATAGTGTTCCAAGCCTTTTTACTGTTATGTGTCATATCAATATTAGTAACAGTTTTGATCCATTTGTCTTGGCGGTTTTCACTAATTCGGGATAATAGCTCTTCACCAGCTTGAACGGTTTCTTCAGAGAAAGGGTCAAGGTTGTATAAAGACTCATATTCTTTTAGAAGTGAGACGGATTCTTTCGATAAGCCTGCGATGTAGGATGTACGGCAACCTCTTGGGATACATTTTCGGGATGCAGAAGACAGAATTTCTACGAATTCATTGTAATTTTGAGGAGTGGGAGGCAAATTGAGCAGTGCATTGTCTATGGACTGGGCATAATTTGTCCAATTTGCTTTGTTGTAGTTGAATCGGCGTCTAAATGGAACTTGTAAGGGCTGAACAACTGGAGTAATCTGGCACATTATAGGTCGGTGTTGCGTATGGGGTATTGGGGAGCATACGGTCTTAGTGCATTGCGAACTTATACCTGTACTAACAAACAATAGATCCGGGTTGTACCCTTTTCTCCATCGTCTACTGTTAAAAGAGGCTGGCTGTTTTGAGTCATGAATCAGAGTCAGGTCATTTGCCTCAGCCCAAGCCTCGACAGCTTGGCCACAGTCGTCCAGGTTTTTGTAACCCCATAAGGGATTATGACTGTTAAAATCTCCAATAATTACTTTAATGCGCTGGTCGTCAAAGTTTTCGGGAGGTTCGAATCGGAAGGGAGTCCCAGGGGGTTTGTACACTGATGTTAAGGTACAAAGGCCAAGGTCCAAGGTGATTGCCTCAACGCCGTTTTGATTCGAGAATTTAGCGGAATTAATGTTCACTCCGGGAGCAACAAACACTGCGTTACCGTGTTTCGGGTGGTAGATCTCGGAGATGAGACTGAGTCCAGGTATGTGTGGCCGGCTTTGAGCTTCATCTCGATGGGTTTCTTGGACACAAAGGACGTCACAGTGTGTCTTACAATGTAGTTCAGATAGAAGTTCTGCCTTATTCTGTGAGAAACCCTCGATGTTAATCGAAACTACACACAGAGCCGGTTTTAGTGCTGGAATTGGTTGGGTTGATTTTGGTTTTGGTTTTGCCATCGTGGTGAAAGGATTTGCCAATCAGTAGGGGGATTTAGCTGATTGTTGCCCAGGGTGCGCCTGGCGTACAGAGTATTGGGTACGCCAATTCGGGGAGGCTCCTTTCGTGCACCCCACACACAGAGCCGGTTTTAGTGCTGGAATTGGTTGGGTTGATTTTGGTTTTGGTTTTGCCATCGTGGTGAAAGGATTTGCCAATCAGTAGGGGGATTTAGCTGATTGTTGCCCAGGGTGCGCCTGGCGTACAGAGTATTGGGTACGCCAATTCGGGGAGGCTCCTTTCGTGCACCCCATTCTTCGTGGTTTTTTGTTGTATATCTGTATTATCCCACTTGTTTACCGCTCCTACATCGTGGCGGAGGTGAAATGCTATTAATCTACGGGCTAATTGCTTATATTTCCTAAAACTAAACTAAAACTATGTACAGCAAAAAACCAAGTTACCTACAAGACATCAAGCCTATAGGTAACTCAAGTGCCTTAGCCCACTACCAGTGGGTAGCGTTCCCATCATGCTGGCGGCTTTGCCTCTCTGAATTGCAATGCTAATACGTTGAGCCAAATAAGTGCCAGCATTTTGATCCCACGTCGCTTCAACCAGGCGCTGTGATAGATTTTTGAAAATAGAATGAGCTCCCGGTCCCCACGGACCCAGTGTCGCAACACCAAACGGCTCAAATATGTAACCACTGCCGAGGTTTCCATATTTTCGCCGTTTGCGCTGCTCTGCCGATTAATTGGATTATCATATTTACACAAGGTATAAATAAGCCTTGCTTTAATCCAGTGCGTTATTTTACGGGAATAATGAAAACAGCTAATAATTAAATTAAACCATAATTAAATTGAATTTGACATTAAGATAACTAGCTTTACCCGGTTTCCGTTGGAATGCCATGTAAGGAAAATAAATTTTTACCTCTTCCATGTTTATGGTTGCCTAGTACTTTAATACTATACACACTAAATGGTTGTGTTAAACACTTAATGACATAATTATTACCTCCTTCATGTTTATGTTTGCCTAGTTCTTCACCAAGTTCTATTTATAGATATATTTATTCCTTCCTGACTATGTTTTATTGCAATGCCACGTAAAGTATTTACCTCTTTTATGTATATGTTTCCCTTGTACTTTCAATCAATTTCATAATTAATTCTTAGACGTGTTATTTTAGTTTGCTTCGTAAGAAAGACCTCATTACTCCGTCCATTTATTAACTGATTTGGAGAATTATTATTTTGTTTGACAGGGTTATACGTTCCAGTCAATCTACGGGCCAATTGCCCATATAAATTATATAAATACTTCTAAACAGCAAAGACCCAATTTACCTACAAGACGTTCTAATTGATCCTAATTTGATCATGAAGAGTTTTGGAGATATTTGCGATTTAAGTCGGTTATTCGTTTTTAAACTCGTATATTCGTTCATTATTTATTTAAAATACAATATATAGGTATTATTGTATTTTATAATTAAGTTTCTCAAAAAAGCTCGTTTTAAGGCACACAGAGCAGTTGAATCACTCACGCTAGCAAGTCTCACTGGATGCATGGAGCGCAATATTTACTACTCTGTGGTAACCTCCGTTAGCTACGAAGGACACGTTTCTTGATAATCCTGAATATCCAACAAGTACCACCCTATTTGAATATCTGAGCGATATTTCAACCCCACTTATTTACCGTCCTGTCGCCGTAGATAGGGGTTGAAATGTGATTAATTAGATTACAGGTCTTATGGAGGGTTGATTTATGCTTATAAGTTATTAAAGCAGATCACTTGAGTGTTATGTATACTGATACAAAGAAGAAAAAGATACAGTATTACGTAGTTATGAGTATTAGCAATGTACACTTAAAACGCCTGGTATTTTATTTATTTATTTAATAGTTTAGCACAAAACAGTGTACAAGTAATAAGCTTAATGCTATGAAACATTATCTATCAGCTTTCCTGGGCGTGTAAGAAAAGTTTTGGTAAAAGCTTGATAAAAAAATCTTTTTAAAGTATAACTTGTTTCAAAGATTGTTGGATTTTTATTTTATTAAAACATTGTAGATTTAATTTGAACAGCGTATCCGACGGAGTGAATGCTGAGGCCTGGTTTTTTAGATTTGTTAGCGTCTTAAATTTAAGTAATGTTCGATCTCATATTCCCCGTTCGTAAAACACAAAAAAGAAAACTGACTATGACATTTATTCTGCTCTCGAAAATTCAAAGAATCATTATTTATCTAAATGTCTCTGTAGTACTTAAGTAGGTATGAACTTAGCGAACTAATCTCGAACAAAAACAATCATCTTAGGAGCCAACACAAAACCAAAAATTATTTCGTAACAACTTTTTCGTTTTGTCAACATCGGTGAGAAACGAATAAAATGCGCTGACAGTGAAAATGGGAAGATACATAATCGAGGTTATTTGTCTTACTTTTGTGAGTCTAAGTTCATTTATGATGTAAAACATTTGATACATGTGTGTTCTTTAATTATTACAAGAAAAATTAAATTCTACGTTATAGATATTAAAATAGTTATCTCTTCCAAAAACCTTAATAGTTATTTTATTGGTTTTTGATTGATCTCAATTTGAGTGTGTTCGAAAGAAATGTGAATAGGTATATACTAAGTAAGCGTGCTCCACCTTACATCGTCACATTCCATCAGGCGTGATTGTAGACAAATGTTAGCTTAGTCAATATAACATAATTATTATCTTTCTTCATTAAATATTGTCAAAGAACAAAATATATAATAAACCTTTATTTGCACCAAAAAACTAGATTACAAAACTGTAGATCCCTGGGTCTCACACTAGGACGACTTGTGTCGTGGAAGGACGACCTGTGTCGTGGAATATACCTATTGTTGAATTTAACACCTTTGTGTCGTACAATGTAGGTGAATTTTATTAAATATTTTTATAATACCGGTGTAACGTGACTTCCTATAAATAAATTAACAGTTGCTCTAAGGCCATTATGTGCTAAAAAACTTGGGACTGAGTAAAACAAAATTGGCAAAAATATTATAATAATAAAAAAACAGGGTGTATTGTAAAGACACACGATAGAAGAGATACATCAAAGTGTCTATTTATCCCCACCACTTTTCGTCACACAAAAAGGTTGCAAATCCGAATTTCAAAGACCTCTCATACAAAGTTTCGTTTTGCTTCAACTAGACAATGTAACACGGCTATGCAAAAAATATATTTTTATAATGTACTTTCTGTACCTAGAGTGGTCGAAACCGAGCGAAATTTGCTTACACCGTAGCACATTCGTAGCGTGCTACGCGAAAATACCGCGCTACGCATTATCAAAACACGGTACTACGAGACATAAAAGAATCAACTGGTCAATAGATAGAATGTAGGCGCTTGTAGCTTTTTATATGATTTATTACTTTGGCGCAACCGACTGCTTTTTGACGACCCAGTTGGCGCAGTGGACAGGTGTCCGCTCTCTGCGCCGTGGGTCCTGGGTTCGATTCCCGGCAGGAGCACACATTCCATCCCAAGGGATATTTGTGCTTCTGGTTCTGGGTGTAATGTGTGTGTGATGTGAATGTTTCCGGCACCCACGATACAAGTCTTTGAACTTAGTGTGGGGCTGTGAGTGTGAATGCGTTTGTTTGTTTTGTTGTTTGCTTTCATTTTCATAAATCGAGCATATCTTCCGTTATCAATTCATCACCTCCACCCAAATGTATACAGAATATTACGAAAAAAGTTTTAAAAATAATAATAGAGGTCTGAACCATTTCGAAAGTTATCGATGTTGCCAGATCTTTGTTAGAAACCTTGGAGGCTCGTTTATATAATGACATGAATCCATTAGGCGTTTTAAGTGTTAAATATAAAATGGGTAGTAGAAATTGGAGTAATTTGAGGGTAGTAACATTCATGGTAGAGTTATTCATATTCACTTTTATACATTCATATTTTCGAAAGCCGTCAAGGAGAAAGAAAATTTGATTTTGCATTGATTTCATTTACATTTTGAATCAGGTATGTGGAGTCATTTTTTATTTTGTGTAAAGAACACGTGACCAAAATTCTGGCATATGTTTTCGACAGACATTGAGTATTGCCATTGAACGTGGCAATACTGCCGGCATTTTGGGTACTTTGCCAACTCGCCATATTTATATCTAGTTATAATTATTTTTGGATAGTTTTAAATTTAATTTAATATTAACATAGGTATGTATGTTTATTTTTGTCAATAAAGTTATAATGATTAGTATTGGACATTATTAAGTATTGTATGATGATTGATGACAATTATTGTATCTAGAAATAATGTTCCTGCAGAGGGCAAACACTAGCCAACTAGGTGGTTAACAAGCCTTGCTTGTAAAACAAACTATATCCAAACCCTTTGCTAAAAATAAAATTACAGAACATTGTGAATGTATTCCCTTCATTGTAAAAAAACATCCAAACTTTTTGTTATAAATAGCAATGCGAATGTGTTCCTTCATTGTAAAGAACCAATTAATTTACTTGCAGCCAGCAATAACCCCCTTTGCCGTATATCTTTTGGCAAGGAATTCCATTCGGGGTGATGCATGTTTGAATGAACAACGTCGTGTGCATAGTAGTGGCCCAAGGCGTATAAGCCATAAAACGATGGCGCGTTGCCATGCGATACATAACTTATATGGAGCACTTGGCCCAAACTTGGCCCCTTTTATGTACATGTCAGAATTTATAAAGGGAGCTATGAACTTTATGTCTTTTTACCTAACTGCGCGACGCAAGCGAGGGTAATGTGTTTGTCAGCCTATGCATGTTTGTTTGTTCCTTTGTGCCTCTCTAGAAGCTAAACGCGTAGGCCGATTAGAATGATTCTTGAATTAATCCATTTGTTTTAATTCTGCAAGATTTTTTATGCTGCATCAATAACTTTTGGTACACCATTGGAATTGTGATCTAGCCTTAACACTTATAAGTAATTTAATGTTGACCTAAACTGCTAAATACAGGAGTAATTCAGTCACTAAAGACGATTGCCATATTAATTACTGTGAACAAATAAGGAAAAAATCTAGACCGGCTCAAAACATTCTAATTAGCCCCAATAGTTTATTATAAGATTTTACTTGACTTGTTTGTCCAGTCAGGTTTTTTATTTATTTCTTATACCTGTATATTTTTTTTAAGTGAAAACTTTTTAGCGCCGTTGTGCACTTTTTAGAATTAGTAAAAAATGTTAAACTCGCGTCAGGACACGTGACCTGATCGAAAATTTGTAAGACGGATAATTCGTAAGACAAAGGTAGAGTAGATCGCCGGCGCGGCGTTTGAGAGGAAGTATTTCATTTTTTTTGTCGATACTTCTTAGATAAGTCAAAAAAGTCGACTTCGCAGCTTTATTTTCGGAATCTTTGATCAGATTAAATGAATTAAATACGCATTATTGAGGAGAACACTAAAACAACTGGTCCGATCTTGATCAAATTTAAATAAGACCACATGGGAAGTACCAGCTTTCAAACAAAGAAACATCAAAATCGGATTTCCCAGAGCGAAGTAATGAGGTAACATATATACAAAAAAAAACACAGTCGAATTGAGAACTTCCTTTTTAAGTCGGTTAAAAAGCGATATCAATCGAAATTCAGGTATTTGATATTCAGACCGTTTGAGCGTTCCGAAATTCCGAATGAACGGCACATCGTTGAACCGAAGCGGGCATCAATCATAACCGGTTTTAGAGCTGACAACGATCTGATAACGGTTATTTTCTTGCGAAAGCGGTATTTCTACGTATAATCTTCTGACAACGGTATTTTGCGACTTTAAACATTAATATAACTATAGTGTATGGAACAATTTTAAATTATAATATAATGACAATTATTAGATTATACATTTTGACATTAAATAAAATTGTATACTTGACACCATATAAATTTGAAATGTTATTATAATTATTTCTTTATTCAGTAATAATGATAACACTTTTACATTAAAATTATGGGAGATATTACAATTATTATCTCCCATAATTTGAATGTAAAATTGTTTCAATAAAATATACCCATTGCTGTGTCTATATATTGAATGCCCGATGTGGGTAAACTGATGTCACATAATTGCATAGCGTTATAATTTATCAGTTCACAATAAATTATTCTTGATTCTATTTAAATTCGTTTTGTGAACGGTATCTTCGAAAATTTTAATAGGGATGAAATTTAATTACCACCAAAAAAACATTAGTTGCCCTAAACAGCCTCATACAAAAAAAAATATGTACAAATAAATGAAACCTGTACCAAAATCTTTTTGGCTATTTAAGTCATGCCTGCACTACAAAAACTTTTCATAACCCAAAAAGGCCACGCGTGCACCAAATTTTAACTTGGGGTATAATTTAGATGGCCACCAAAAATAAAATAAAATTTCCTGTGACAGAACCGAATCGGATAACAATAGGTTTAGGTATTTTTTTTTATAATTAATAAAAAATATTTATAATATGAAAAAAATGATTTATAGTAACATATTTGGATGAAATTTTTAAATAAAATGCGAGTACATATTTGGTGCATGCGTGGCCTTTTTGGGTAGCTCAGCGATTATTCTGAAGATACTTGCCTTTTTTAGGTTAGCAGACTTTACGTTTATTGGTGATAATTTCATATTAAAATGGGGATTAAATTCTGGTAAGTTCTTACGATTTTTTGGGCGTTATATTTCATTATATCTGGTGATTGCTTAAACCTAAGCCATTTTAATATCTAGATGTTAGCTACGAACTGAGGAATAATGTTGACTAGTAAGTCAAAATGTGCCGTTAAGCTAGTTGATAAATCTATTTTTTGTATTGCATTGCACTAACATAAATATTGTTAACCTACGTATTTGCAAGAAGCAAGGTCTCACATTACAAAAAGAAAACAAAAACTAAAACAAGTCAATGTTGCTTGCTACATCGTCGACCACATCGTCGCTTACCATCAGGTGAGATGGTGGTCAAAGTTTGTCTATCACGAATAAAAAATAATGTATTAAAATTCTGTAGTTAATATCTAAGTGAAAACGTTATATAATAAGAAAAAATGCTGTATATGTATTTTGCTACACCCTTTTATACAGGGTACATGTTTTACGTCCAAGTATGTAAATAACTATTGTTCATGTGTGCATTATTAAATAAATAAATAAATTCAGAAAACCCGACTGCGAAAAATGTAAACCCACCTTTTGTGTAATTTTTAGTAACATGTTGTCTACACCGTTGGCACATTTTTTTTTCCTGATTCTGACCCGTAACTACAGACAACATAGAATACTTATTTTGTCAGTGCTACTGAAATTTAGCATCGCATTGTGATCCGCCGTAAACCATCCCTCATATCAATCGAACCTTTGTAAATTCCGAACTGCGCTGAATCGGAGCCATCAATCATAGGCGGTTTAGAGCCGATAACGACTCGGAAACGGTCCTGTACTCGCTGAAACCAGGCGCTAAACTATTATATTGTGATCAGAGTTATTTTACAGTGGTTTGGCACGATAGTCTTATAAGCTAGTTTATAAAACCCTAAGTTGTTGAAGTTTAAAATGGCAAGCGCTTATGATATCCTACTAATATTTTCTATATTATAAATCTGAAAGTTTGTGTGTAAGTATGTTTGTTTCCTCTTCACGCTTTACAGCTGAACGAATTTGGATGAAATTTGGAACTTACATAGATTATACCTAGGATTAACACATAGGCTACTTTTTAGCTTGATAATAGCGGGCGAAGCCGCGGGGCACGGCTAGTATTTCTACAAAACTTTCGTTAACTGACGTATAATATATGCCAGAATTTAGATAGATGATACTTTATAGATCCACTTCATATGAGAAAAAAAGGTAACAAACAAGCTTATTCGTAAAGTGTCACAACACCAGGCAACCTTCAAAAATATATGCCAATGTGTAAGAATTTTGACTATTAGTTGACTGATTTCGGTGAAACTCGTAGTGCCAGTCACCAAAAAAGGCATTTAAATTGTTTTGGAATCATACCACGACCTCTCCGTTTGGTTGCAAAACACGTCGCAAATGTACTTTTTGAAATTTGTGCGGATTCATTTGTTTTAGTTTTATGAATAATTTAAACATACAGAATCTATATATATATAAATCAATGCGACTTTTCGTTGTAATTTTATAAATCAAGAACGGGCTCACCAATCCAAACCAAATGTTTAGGCTTTTTTTGGACTATTTAGTAGATGGTTTATGTGACGTTTGCACAAAATCGGTCGAGCGGTTCTTCATTTATCACATCCGGGCGAAGCCGGGGCGGATCGCTAGTACTCTATAATATTCGGTTTAAATAGATACCAATAAAAACAATTTTTTTTTTTTATTCTAGTTAGGCAAACTTTTGACCACCATCTCACCAGGTCAAAAGCAAAAAGTAAGCGAAGATGTGGTCGACGATGGAGCAAGCTTGCCTAGAAAATACCTATTCAGTCGCGACTTGAAGACTCCCATATTGTATTCAGCATGAAACACCGACTCAGGCAAGGAGTTCAATTCCTTTGCGGTTCGCACAATGAACGAGGAAGTAAAACGCTTCACATGTATTGTGAGATAATACATGTAAAGCGTTTTACGTATGGCTTGCTTTCACAAGTATTATGCGCACCGCTAAGAAATAGAATTCCTTGCCTGAGTCTGTTTTCCGATTAGTATAATGCGGGAGTCTTGAACAGGTATCTACTAGGCAAACATGGTTCATCGTCGATCGCATCATCACTTACCATCAGGCGAGATAGTGGTCAAATGTTAGCCTATCCTGAATAAAAAAAGATATCACCACTGGATTGATATTATTTGATAGTCTTTTTGAAGTGAAATTTCTTTAAAGGCGTTAGTGCACTTTTTGGGATGGGTTAAAAATATTAAATTCGCGTCAGGACACGTGACCTGATCGAAAATTCGTAAGACTGAGGGAGAGTATACCGCCGGCGAAGCGTAGGAGAGGAAGTAATATCCCTCTCTCTTTCTACTACGCGGCGAAAATGTATGCCTGCTCCTGAAGTTTACAACGTTAATGTTCAAGTTTTCACTTCTGCCGGCACTCCCGGAGTGCAACCAGTTCAAATCAAATCAAATCGTTTATTTGCTAGAATACATGTACATAAGATCTTAATGTAAAAAGTGACACAATATATTCAGTCTGCAAGCAGACGTGCAAATGGTATTGTCTATGTCTACTATAATATCTAGACTAATTTAAAATTCTTAAACTCCTTAACACAATAAAAACAATGAATAAGAAGCCAGCTAGTTAAAGATTTTTCAAATTTGTTACCTTCCAATATTTTTATGTCATTAGGTACACTGTTAAAAATTTATATGCACATATTATAAACGTTTCTTTTGTATAAGTCCTTTTGGGCAGTCGGTTGATATAAAAGGTTCGTGAATTTATCTCTTTTTTGACGAGTAATAACTTGACAACGTTTTTAAAAAAATCACGGTGTTGTTTAACAAAAAAACAAATATCCGGGTCAAAAGTGAATAATTCAAAACTCTGGCCGGTCATCGAAGTGAGCAAAGATCAGTGGGACGGATGTTAAACATTTGCGTTGCATTGAACTGAAAAAACCCAATATCGCTCCACTGGTTGTGTATAAACAAATCAATGGTCGTGTTTGATTCTGTTCAACAAACTACACAGGCTATTTTAAACCCTAACACACAAGATTTAAGGGTAAACAACTAGTTTATTTAATCATTATTCGTCTTTGCAAAAAAGAAGGATGTTCTCAATTGGTCTGAATTTTAAATCATAAATAGCAAAATTTCGATAATACCCCGACGACCTCTCTGTAAAACGGCAGCACCGCTTTTCGTCTTAGCTTCTTAGTTATAAAAATTTCGACCTAGTAACCCTACCACTGGTAGTGGGCTTGAGCACTTGAGTTACCGATAAACTCGGTGCCTTATGCAAATGTAACCACTGCCGATTTCTCAATCTCAAACATCACACATAAAATCGCAACCAGAACCACAAACACAAATTTTCCTTGCGGAGAAAACTTGTGCTCCCGCTGGGAATTGAACCCGCTTAGAAGTCAAACGTTCACCGAACTAGACCAACGGGTAGTTCAACCGACATAATGTGATAAATTTAGAAAGGTAATTATCGTTTGATGCGGGTTTTTAATCCGAGGCAGTCATGCCCTATTGCTATAACCCCTTAGCTACTCAAGCACTGCCTGAAGCGACGAAATTATCCTTTCCTTATTATTAACGTCTGACGGGGACGTGTGACGTCATCTACCTAAACAGTTTTAGAAACTACTACGGCCAACGACTGTAACATTGCAGTTAGCTACACGTTGTGTTGATAACATCCACCCAAATCAATTGATATATTACTATTCTCTTTTTTTTTAAGCTAAGATCTTTTTTACAATATTTTTATAAAAGTAATAACCAATACAATATTATAATAAAAAAAAACCTGAACCTGGTATGCCACCAGCAGCGGGGCAGGGCCCAAGCTACCGGTAGGTCAGTCTGCAGAGTGAGGAACCTCCTATATTACTATTATTATTATTCTCTTTATTTATTATTTTTTATTAGGTACAGGTTTTTTTTAACAAAATTTTTATAAAAGTAATGAACAATACAATTACTTTACAATTACATTACTAAACCTAGTATGCCACCAGCAGCGGGACAGGGTACCGGTAGGTCAGTGTGAGGAACCTCCTGACAATGCGTGCCGTGTCCAGGAGTACTGCCTTCTGAATCTGTCTCTTGATCCAACCGTTTAGCAAAATTTTATTATTATTTTTATTAATATCTTAAAGTGGAAAGAGAGGCCGCTGACCTGCAGTGGGACATAGTAGGCTAATAATGATGATTACTAATCAAAATCAAAATCAAATCAAAATTCGTTTAGGCACTCATAAAAGTTAATGATTTTACTGCCACATTCGCAAAATTACAGCCATCTCGAGAAGAACCTGGCAAGAAACTCGGCGGCGCATTTTTTTTCATTCATTTTTTTTAAACATTCTTAATGTCTAATACATAATTTTCTTAACCTAGGTGTTATTATTTATGGTAGTCGCTAGAAAGCGCTTGTGCAGTTTGCCTCCATGCATCCTTGTAATTAACATAGTCGATCGTTTTATAGTAAGCTTTCTTAATTAATGCCCGTTTTATTACAGATTTGAACTTTCCCAGTGGTAGTTCAGTTAAGTCATAGAGTATTTTAACAAAGAACTTTTAATAAACTGTTTCAAGTGGATGACGCAACGCATTGACTCGGTAAATTGCAACATTGCTTCACTGGTTGCAAGTAAACAAATCACTATACGTCATGTTTGACTTTGCCTAGAGTATACAGAAAGACTTACTTTTTTTTGCAATAAGGTATTTTAATCTATCGGACTATTTGCGATTCCAGACGTTTTGTTACATGCTAATTGTTTTTAAGACGTCTCGCTGAATTAACTCTCGATGGGATCTGCTTTTATTTTTGATTGCATAGCTTTTATGTTTGTTACAATGTTTAAACTGGTTAAAAAATTTAAAAAAAATTGTAAAACTGTGTGAGAAATGATGTTATGAAATTATCTTAAAATAGCAACAGTTTGCCCATTGCGGGCATACAACAGTATTATGCTTATACGCTAAAACATAAGAATCAAAATCCTTTGAAACACAATTTACAGTGTATTATTATACAAATTCAAATCACAATCATCACAAAGTTTCAATAAAAATGACAATTATTTACACGTAAGTTTGCAATAGCAAAATACAGGAATATAGAATGGTTTACATCATGGCCCGAAGTCATAATATTTAATATTATAGCTATGTAGTAAACAATGTTTATAATCTCTACTCGTCATCAAAGTATTCATTGAGGTCATAAAATACTTTGTCTATAAGCCAAGCTTTTAGTTTGTGTTCGAATTGTCTTACATTTAATTGTTTAAATTTCAGGGGTAGGTACATGATTATATATTTTTTTCCGACTTCAAAAAAGGAGGAGGTACTGAGTTCGACTGTATGTATTTTCACCGATTTCTCTCCCATTTGTGGACCAATTCTCAAAATTATTTTATTGTTTAGTAGATTATACTTCAGAGGTGGTCTCGTAAAATTTTTATCGAAAACAATCAAGTCAAAACCAAAATAAAAGTGTTGAAGTCGTATTGTTTAAGCTTTGCTTATGTTTAAATTATTATAGTATTGTATTTATGTTTGGGTCGTAGGCTATTTGCTCGATTTGATTGAATGTCAAAATAGTGTTCATTGTTTTTTACAAATAAACATATTTTATACAAAAATATATGCCAGTAAGCGTAAGAAAATTATTATTTTTAAATATTTGACGCAGTGAATCTGTACTGTGATTCAATTAATATTTGATGCAGTGAAATTAAAAATAATGGGTAGACATTTTTTCTGAAGCAAGAACATTGACTTGATGTTAACTGAGTTGCCCCAAAAAATTATGGCGTAACATAAATGAGGGGGTACACATAACCGTAATATGCGTTCGAGGCAATATTTTTAGATGTTGAACTAAGAATTATGGATAAAGCGTAACATTGTTGAGATATTTTGTTATTATTTATTTTACAAAAATGTGCATCCCAGTCAAGATTAGAGTCGATTACTGCACCAAGAAAAAATGTTTCAATAACTAACTTTATATTAGTTTAGATGGATTTAAATCCATTTATGATGAATGATTTGATAAAAAACAATCCATTATCTAACTTCCGTCGGCTCATAGGTCATTATTTCCTATCCTATTTATTTACATGGTAATTTTTTATATACCAGAAACCTTCTGAGACATCTTTCTAACCAGAGAGACCAACGTCTTTCGCAGTACGGCTGTTCTACGGTATCAAAGCTGGCGTTTTCGTGAATACCTCGAGGCGCGATCCTACAAACAACCTAATAATAATTGTTCCCATTCTAGCATGATTACAATACTTTGATTTTTTGTGTGATACATAAATAATGTGACCTTATAACAAGTCGTCCATTATTATCTAACCTACGTCGTCGGTTCGTAGGTCATTATTTCCTACGCTAGGCTTTGCACATCGCCCAGAGCAGATCTTTTATATTTTTAATGACTTGGCGGGTTATTCAACCTCTGCACAGCAAAACAAATAGCTAGGGGTAGTAGAGATTGTTTGGGTGGTGAAATTAAATTTGGTTGACATCATTTTAGATTAGCCGTGCCCAGTGGCTTTCCTCGCGTTAATCTAGTTAAAAAGTAGGTTACTTGTTAATCCTAGGAATAAGCTATGTTTGCTAAATAGGCAAGCATTTGACAACTATCTCACCTGATGGAAAGTGATGATGTGACATGCTTGCACATTCCAAATTCCATTTAAATTTGTTTAGCCGTTACAGCGTGAAGAGATTACAAACATACTTACACATTTACACATTTGCACACAAATTTCGGATTTATAATATTATTGACATTGGTTAAGTTGGCTGTCTACTATTAATACTTTTAACTGAAGCTGGTGTTAGAATCTTCAAACGATACCTATGTTGATAGTAATTAATCTTTCTCCTAGTAGAGTATTTAGTACATATTTGTTAATTTAATTCTGTACCTAAATTTTTTATTAAAACCCACACATATTTTAAACTTTGATCCTGGGTTTAGCGTAACTTACGTGATGTCAAAGTCAAAATCAATATATGTATATAAAAAAAACTATTGTTCTGCGTTAATCTCAAAAAAACTTGAGAACGGCTCGACAGATTTCGCTTTTTTTGTTGTGTTTGTTATTGTCAGGGCAAGGTTTATAGGTATGTATTTTTTTTAATTCTCCGGAAATTGCACCCAGGCAAAGCCGGGGTGGATTGCTAGTCGACAATAAAGAATATGCAGAGATTTTAATATAGGTTAGGTTTTTTTATTTTTGAAGTGAAAACTTCTTGAGCGGCGTTGTGCACTTTTTGGGATGGGTAAAAAATGTTAAACTCTCGTCAGGCACGTGACCTGATCGAAAATTCGTAAGACGAAGGAGAGGAAGTAATATCTGCCTCTCTTTCTACCGCGCGGCGAAAATGTATGCCTGCTCCTGCTGTTTACAACGTTAATGTTCAAGTTTTCACTTCTGCCGGCACTCCCGGAGTGCAACCCGTTGTTTTTTTTTATAGATACTAAGTTACATCTATAACATTATTATCTTATTTAAATGCTTTTAAAATAGTAAATTCGATTAATAAACAGTGTTAACATGCATGGGAAATTAAAAATACTAAAACGCACGCTATTGGCTAAACTGAAACGTGTCATTCTCTTAAACAACAAATACAAAAATCAAAAGTTATGTCATCATTAAGAAAAAAGTTACATACAATCAACCTCAAAAGTTTTCTTTATTAGGCAGAAAGTAGGCGCGATATCACAGTACGGGGTGACCGACTGATTAGTATGGACCCCTACCCCACACTAAGTTCGATGACTTGTATCGTGGTGCCACACACGATCACAACCACAATCAGTAACACAAATGTTATAGTGATAAATTTAGAAAGGAAAAATTATCGCTTAGAGATTTATTGATTATTGTTTTTTTTTTATGGCCGCGGGTTCAAATCCCGCCTCAAGCGATAATTTTTCCTTTCTAAATTTACTATAGTTCTGCCTAGCATGGCTAATGCTATATAAATAAAATCAACACAAATGTTCATTGGGAAGAAAAGTTTTGTTCCCGTCGGGAATCGAATATTAGACCTTGTCTATCGCATGTCGTAATACTAATAAATTAGGTACTCAAATTCGTAAGAGCATCGATCGAATTTCGAAGTAGCATACATACCTCTAACAAATCCGTGTCCGTATACTCAACTAAATTACATTTACTGAAAGCAAGCACCGTCTTCGCATAAATATTGAATCAAGCAATAAAATCACAAAAGTATGGATTCCATAATCTAATCCTTACTTTATGAGCTCGATATAAGCAAGGTCTGTTTATAAGCATTTTCGGTATCTATTGATCCTTAGAATTAATATTCGATATTAACGATATTTTGATATGCGATATTTACCATGTAGGTATACAGTAATAATAGAAAAGTAGGTAGTCAAATACCAGACCCCTTTTTTTTCTTTTGATTTTGGCTTCGCAATCTTGTGCCAGTGTCAAGAAATAATATATTTTAATTTATTTCATATTAAAAGTCCTAATCACAAAACAGTCAAGGTCCAGTCATAGTCAAGTCATGCTCTAGTAAAGTGGTAGAAACTGTACTAGAACTTCTATTGGAGTTTTCGAGTGAAGGAGAAAATCACGTTTTTCAACTTTGTATGATTTGCCTACACTCATGTACGTTCACAAACTATTAACAACTAAAATTCCTTTCATTGTTACACAATAAAACGACAAGAATCACAAAAAAAAAAAAAATTCACAGCGCATTTTTTTCACTTGTTTTTAAGTTTTCGTGAGAACTGATTATTATATTTAAGGTACATAGCCATTTAATGTCTTTTTTTTACAAACACAGCGGTATATTTTTTATGTTTGATTTTGTTTTGTTACGCTGAATAAGTATTACTCCTTACATGCATATATAAGTACACACTCACTTTTTTTAGAGTGGCAACATTGGCGCACTCCTGTCAAACCGCTAGTGACCATAAACCAGGGTGAACTCACCATCATTCGACCCGACGAGTGATACTCAGCTTTACGATCGTGTAAAGGTAGGGCACCACAAAGGCCATGGCATAAATAAATAATTGTTTGCGAAGGAGAAGTTACGTGGAACTAGATTTATGTGTTTCGTGGATTACATCGGGAACTTTACCCTTTGTTGTAAAGGTCGTGAGGCTGATTTTATTGATATTGGTCGTTTTAGGACATATCCAATTGTCTCAAATAAAATGAACGTTATATCTTTGTTGTTTAAGCTGTGAGTTAAATGTCTATTCTATTATAAATACTTTAAAAATATATAGAATTTATTTATTACGTATTTAGACTATTCACTGTGTCTTCGCCGGGAGACACTGCGAGTCCTATTTAGTTGAAGAGTGTGTGAGATAACAGCATGATTTGATTCATCCAGCTCCCTTCCACCATGAGACAATAAGGCGTACTAAAATTAGACACCCTTTCATGATGGCCATTCCTTTGATCCAATTCGCCACAACTATTACTATGGGAATTGCAAAAGAATAGATCACCCTGCCTTTGCTCTTGTTTCCCGATAAGAATAATTTAAGCCTCTTCAAGGCAAGATTGAACAGGTATCTTCAAAATTAGCATGTTCCCTTTGTGTCCCCTAGCATGTCTTGTTAAATCGATGATCTTGCGCCGCGAAATACTCCGCCCCGTTGAAATCTGTCCTTTAACAAGTGATGTTTTCAGGCTTCGGTAGTGGAACCAGACAAAGAGTGCACGACGTACGCAGCCACGTGTAGTCTTGATGTCTACATCTCGGTGGATATGATCAGGTCCTGAGATCAGTTTCTCTTCCAATGCGCCAATATAGAGGTGCCACATTGTCTTTTTTTATTAGGACTAGATTGGCAACATCTAGATGCAGTCTCCTGTGCCAATTTTTGACGCTGTACGCTTGTACTATATAATCTTTCTGCCATCTGAGCCAGAAGTGTTGTGGAATTTGTTACAATCTTTGGTAACCTTGCAATTTGTTTGGGTTGAAACGTCGCTAATGGTCTTCCGATAAGAAACTGACCTAGTGTAAGGGAAAAAAGGTCATCTGGATTGGATGACATGGGACACAAGGGACGACTGTTAAGTACTGCTTTCACTTGTGTGAATAAAGTTTGTATTTCTTCAAAGGTTAAATTATTGTTGCTTATGTGATTTGATGTTTTGATGATTTAATACTTGCTTCCCAGATGCCTCCAAAGTGAGGGGAGTAAGCTGGTATGAATGCAAAATTTGATTCCTTCCTGCACAGCGAAATCAGAAAGAGAATGATTGTTTGTCTTTAGAAATGATCCTTAATCTTTGGCAGCAGCAACAAAGGAGCGTCCATTATCTGAGAACAACTCTCGAGTTTTCTTGCGACGAAAAATGAACCTGCGAAGTTTCATTATAAAATATTTTTTGGATAAACTATTTACGGTTTATAAGTGCAAGTATTTGAATCGCACACTGGATCAGCACATAGACTACTTTTATTTAGGAATTCTCGTGAATCCGAGACTTACGCGGGTAAAACCGCCGGGTGCAGTTAGTTAAAATAAAAATAATTTGAATTATATGTGATGAAAGACATGCCTAAGACGCGGATATGATTTTTCTCTGATGCTGCCCTGGCTTCCCTTTGTATGCAAAACGCACGCTATATTTTAAATAAGATCTTTTTATTTTTGTGTACAGTATAAGCAATCAAATTGATTCTATTCTATATTGAATAGAATAGAATCTTACTTAGCAAACTCATAAACACATAACATATCACACACAACACACAACTGATAATTCTATATTGATTATAGCATTCAGGAATTTTATAAATTGCCTGAAACATAAGTAAACCTACCTAAAGTTGGATGGTTACAAGTGTTGTTATTTTAATATTTATTATACATAATTATTTATATTTTTATAACTAATAACAGAATATAAACCTATTTTAATAATTTGATCAATACGTGTAAGACAAATAATTTGACTTGTGACAATGGAGCTAAGAATAAAATTATTTCTATTTGTATTCCCTTCAATATATGTATTGATACGTGGAAAACAGGCTTGCCATGTCAAAAACAAAATTCTACCAAGAATCGCTAATCATTAACCAATTTCTAACAAAAGTCTTCCAACCTCGGGCGTCGCCTTGAATGTCGTAAATACCTCAATAAATCAGCACCGAAAAACGCCAGTCACCCGTCATTTTAGTAAATTATCATTAGAACGGTGTTACCAGGCTATACGGTGTTATCAAACAAAGTAAAAAAAATTAGGTTTTATTTTATTCAGGATAGGCAAACATTTGACCATTATCTCACCTTATGGTAAGTGACGTTGCGATAGACGATAGAGGATGTTTGCTTAGAAGATATCTGTTGATTCGTGGCTTAAAGACATCCAGATTTTACTAATCGGGAAGCACAGGTTCGGGTGAAGAATTCCATTCTTCAGCGGTGCGTATAATAAATAAGGAAGCAAATCGCTTTGTGGGTATTTTTCGATTATCTAAATATATATAACTCAAAGGCGACTGACTGACTGACTGACATAGTGATCTATCAACGCACAGCCCAAACCACTGGACGGATCGGGCTGAAATTTGGCATGCAGGTAGATGTTATGACGTAAGCATCCGCTAAGAAAGGATTTTGATTAATTCTACCCCCAAGGGGATAAAATAGGGGATGAAAGTTTGTTGTACTTCTTAACGCGAGCGAAGCCGCGGGCAAAAGCTAGTTAAATATAAAAGGAGATGGATGATAAAAATTTATGTTTTTTCTATTCTAAGATAAAATATACTAGGTAAAAAAATGAATCGTGTGCATAAATAAAGAGTTTTATATCTATAACTATAATTATACATAATTATTAAAGAGAGTATTCTAAAAACTAATTACAATTTAATGATGGCAACCTTTTTAGTAAAATTAGTTTTAGCACCCTTTTAATCACCAGTCACATGGCAACATTTTCCAACAAAAACAAAATGGCGATGGCGGCGCTAATGACGGCCCGGTTTCGCGCCAAAAGATTGAAACCCCATCGACGGTTATTAATTTGCTTTCCAGCGGAGAGGTTAATTGTGTTTATATTGTTACTTGATGGATAAGGTGGTTAAATTAAAAAGTTATTGTTTGAGTGAAGGGTGGTTCAAGCAGAGATTATATAAGCCTATTAATTAAGGTTGCTCAGTAACTGGAACTTTTTGTTTGATACGTTGATTTGATTGCGTCTTAATCGTTTTTTTTATGTAGGTAATTGAGAGACAAGACGAGCAAGTTGCTCGCCTAATGGAAAGCGTCACGCGGTATCCAAAGTTCAGTTTTAATAATTTAAAACCACGGTCGGCAAAGGACTCATCACCCTGTGATAGATAGATAGATAATACTTTATTGATCCACTTTATAAGATAAGATAAAACAAAGGTAACAAACAAGCTTATAGGTAAAGTATCAGAACAGGTGGCTTTATCACTAATAGCGATCCCTACCAGGCAACCTTCAACCTTGATATTCGTCATATAATATATTTTCGAAAGAAAATTTGTGTTTCTGGTTTTGGTTGTGATTGTTTATGTAATGTGAATATTTATATATATAAATAAGGCGAGTAAATTGTTCATCTGATGCTTACACCTGCGAATAACGTAAATAACAAATGAACTGCAGCAAAATCAAATGATCTATGAAAAACAAATGTCAGCTAAAAAATTAATGAATGTCTAAAAAACACATTTCTGCGGCAATAACAAATGAATGTTAAAAAACAGATATCTGCTAATAAAAGAATGAATTTCCAAAAACTAATTTCTGTAATAAAAAAAATGAATGTTGATAAAGGAATGTGCTCGGACATAAACAATTGAATATCGAAATACATGCACGGCAACAAAAACGAAAATCAAGAAAAGCCACAAAAAAATTTATTTCAGTGGGCTATTGCACTCACTTAAGAAACTCAAGTTCTTAAGAGGCCGGGGAGTGTCTGAAACAATGTATAGGCTGTCTCTGTTTAACTGGCAAACTGTGCCCATGCTTGTTTCGATAGCACTACCGACCGAACAAATTATGATAGATGCCGTAATACCAAAAATTATGAATGAAAATCTAATGTTTTGCCATTGTTTTTTGCATTAATAGTACCTTGAAATTATAATCTATGTTCTTGTTGTAATGACATAAGAAATGTGTTAGTTTTTATTACAAAACGAATAAGTTAAAGATGCGACATTTACGTCGTAATAATGTGTGAAAATCAATTGGTTTATAATTCGTTTTAGGTAATTATTTTGGAATAAATACTATCTAGGAACTTAGATTAATACGTTTTTAATCTAAATAACAGCACAGTATAGTGGCAATATGCTTGAATTATAAATAATTTCGGTATTACGATTGTATGGGCAAATCAACCTCCGCAGGCCCCTTAAACTAAATCTTTCAACTTTATAGCTTTATTTACTAGCATTTCTTCGATAACATCTAGGGAGGCTATTAACTCGGCGATGAAACTCTTGAGACTAAACTATAATTTAATTGCCCTATAAAATAGCAAAAGGCTTACGTAAGGGCCTTTGATAAGTGTTTAGACGCATTGTTGTAATGTAGTTTAATAGATTATTGATTAATATCATGTCTGAATGAGGCAAACAATGAAGTAAAAATTCACATCGCCACGTTGTTGGCGCGGTGAGCAAGTGTCTGCCCTCTGCGCCGTTGGTCCTGGGTTCGATACCCGGCTGGAACTCATTTTTCATTCCCAAGGGACATTTGTGCTTCTGGTTGTGTGTGATATGTAAATGTTTCCGGCACTCACGATACAAGTCTCTGAACTTAGTGTGGGCTGTGATTGTAAATGCGTTTGTTTTTTTGTTTGTTTATGGATATTAATTGAAATAGCTCTAAAAATACCATATCAAAAATATATATTAGGTTCATGTGGTAGTTAAATATAACTGAGAACATATTTTCAAACAAACGTAATTCACATTCTCAGCTAGAAACTAAGTTCATAGACTTGTATCGTGGAAACATTTATATATCACACACAAAATTATCCTTTATTCCTTTTAGATAACTATATTAGATAACCAGTATTCTAAGAGGAAAAATATTTACTGTTGGATAACTTGGTTCTCTAAAGAGAAACTTTATTCCTCGTAGATATCCATGCTAGATAACCAGTATTTTAAAGAGACTGAAAGAGTCGACACGTGACCAAAATGCCGGTTTGTATTTTGCACAGCAATTAAGTCTCGCTGTACAACGAGGTAACGCAGCCAGCATTTTGGGCACACTGCCGACCAATGACTTTTTGTATTAGGTAAGTAGTTTAGCTAAATCTGTATTTTGATTAATCTTGAATTTTAGTATTTTACTAGGACTTTTTTTTACTGTTAGATAACTTAGTTTTCTAATGGGATATTCTAGCTTATAGGCGAAATTTGTTAACAAGTATTTTCAACTTCCATTCTATATCCAGAACCAAAATAAATGTCCCTTAGGAACAAAAATTGTGATCCTGATGGGAATCGAACCAACTACAGTTGTAGTTGGTTTTGTTTGATTAGTATTAATGTAGTTATTAAACTTTCGTATTGTTGTTATTATATCCTTCAAATATAACACGCACTGAGAAATTTTCAGTTAGTTATTACGGTTCCAAATAAGCCCCTTGAAGGGTAGATACAGACAACGCAGGCTTTAATAGGGTCCCGTTTGCACCCTTAGGGTAAACCCCGGGCTTGGAGAATTACTACAGTATTGTTTAATTATGACTATGTCGAATTACTACACACTTTTAAAGAACAAATAAAAAATGGTATCACTCTCAATTAAGTTAAAGCTATGAATGTCCCTTATGAGTCATATATATATATGTATGTTTATAATATATTATTATTATTTATGTAGGTTTTTGTATGAATATTATGTATCTAATATTAATAAGTATGTATAAGTACATTTATTAATTTAAATACGTGTTGAGGTACACCACCGTCCCTGTTTGTAATATTTTTATCATCTCCGTTTAGTTGTCTGGAAGAAATCGCTTTGAGCGATAAGACCGCCCTTTGTGCTCCTATGTTATATTTAAGACTAGCCGTGCCCTGCGGCTTCGCCCGCTATTATCAAGTTAAAAAGTAGCCTATGTGTTAATCCTCGGTATAATCTATGTAATGTAAATTTCATCCAAATCCGTTCAGCCGTTAAAGCGTGAAGAGGGAACAAATATACACACTTTCACACACACTTACACACAAACTTTCGGATTTATAATATTAGTAGGAGTACGATTTCTTTGTAAGTATTATTTTTTGGTGTGCAAATAAAGAATGTATCTATCTATTTAACACCTACCGAAAAACTCTTTAAAGAAATTAAATTTTCAATATATTCCAAACATATATGTATAACTAGCCGTTATACATATACAAATGTTTGGAATTGCCAGCTATTATCATGTTAAAAAGTACCTATGTGTTAATTCCTTGATATAAGCTATGTACATTCCGAATTTCATCCTAATCAGTTCAACCGTTAAAGCGTGGAGAGGGAATAAACATACACACTTACACACAAACTTTCGGATTTATTATATTACTAGGATAATTGTGTTCTAGTTTGTAAAATATTAAATAAAGACATTCATACAAAAACAACCTTTGCAAAAAAAAAAACAAAAAGCCACCAGATGAAACTAAGACGTGTAAATGAAATTACTTTACACTCGCAACGTACAAACTATGGTAAAACAAGTATAATGTACGAAGGATCATAAATAAGTTACCGAGATGTAAATAATTTAAACGTAAGCAAAGCTTTAAAAAACCAACTTCACCGCTTATATTTTGGTTGTGGCTTGATCGATTTCGATAAAATTTATATGGGACCACCTCTGAATCTACCAAACAAAAAATAATTTTGAGAATTCGTCCACAAATGGGGGAGAAATCGGTGAACATACAAAAAAAAATACATACAATCGAACATAGTACCTCCTCCTTTGAAGTCGGTAAAGAATCAAAATCATGCCCGCGTCTTTGTTCTCCAAACGGTATAATCCGGGTGTCTTCAAGTCAAGAGTGAATAGATATCTTCTAGGCCGCATCATCACTTTCCATCAGGTGAGATAGTGGTCAAATTGCCTTTGAACATAAAAAAGGCTGATCGAAAATCAACAACGAAATATTGCCACATTCGCGGCAAAACCTCTCTAGTTACTAACATAGCTATTTTTTTTGACAGAAACGTCAATATCAACTTTATTAACACGAATTCTAACAACGTTCCAGCGTCATGTCATTTCAGCATGAGAAGGGTTCTGGAAATTTCTACCTATTGTATAGCGTTAATTTTCCGCCTCGAACATTTTCGAACTGAAAGCTTTGTACCCCCTTTGTCTAAACTATGGTCTGTATCGTGCCAGCCATGCAATATACAGGTAGAAGGAACTTTGAACTTTGGTGCGTTATTGAAATATAGATTTAATATGTTGTGGCATAGATCAGAGAATGCAGCAGCAAATTCCTATTAATTGGTTCCTAAAACACGAAATGATAAAACATCTTACTAATATTATTAATGCGAAAGTGTATGTGTGTGAATGTTTGTTACCACGTATCTTTGCAACGAATAAACCGATTTTTATGAAATTAAGAATGTCAATAGTTTAGGTTCCAGAATAACATATACTTACGCTATATTTTAACTTGATTAATGCGGGCAAAGCCGCGGGGCACGGCTAGTTTAAAATACGTTATTTTTTTAAAATCCAATTAGCAAGCATTTGACTGCTATGTTACTTGATGAAAAGCGATGATGCGGCCATATAAATATATAAACATGTAAAGTGGGGGCTGAGTCACCCACGTCCGTAGGAGGATACCCCTTAAGTCTGACTCCCTACACGTGGTCCCTGGGTGGTGCTAATCAGGTGACATTTGAGAGGTGGTAGAGCATTTTGTGAGTTGCTCGCCTGGCTTGCTACCAAAGTAGCTTACCACCATCAAGTTGAAAGTCTGCCGCCAAGCCAAATGCGGTGTTCCGGCAGTTATCCTTGAGAGCCTGCGTATTCCAGGTCTAGTGTGTTTACCAGCTGCGATCACATCGTCACTTACCATCAGGTGAGATAGAGGTCAAACACTAGCCTGTCATAAAAAAAATGTTATGTAAATTCATGTTTTTTCTTATTTAGTGCATGACATTTTGCATCAGTGAATCTATAGAGTAAGTGTAACTGAACCATTTGAACCATAAAAAAATAAAATAATACAGTCGACTTGAGTAACTCCTCCTTTTTTGTGAAGTCGATAAAAAAATGTAATGACCGGTAAACGATCTTTATATTAAGTTTTATTTATGATAGCCCAACGTTTGATCACTATCTCACCTGATGGCAAACGATGACGTGGTCGAGGATGGTTAATACGCTGGACCTAGAATATGTATCGTTTTTAGTGATTATGGCGTCAGATGTTGGTATTCACACCCTCTATAATACACGACAGGCATGCGAGTGTGTTGGCAACTTTGAACGATCCACGCAAACAGGTCAACTGAACCATGCTCACATGGCATCGACGTACAAATTGAAGATATGACACCGTGTTGATATATACATACAATACAATAATCAAGAGAGATCGTTAAATTTGATTGATTGATACAGGAGTAGTGAATGCCCACGGGTCCGGGACTTCGAGGTCTCTATGAAATTTTTGACTATCCATCTTCATAGCCCCGATGTATTTTATATATTATATATTATTTTACTATTTATTCTAAGCCTTTACATATTCTACAGCTGTAAACAAAAAAGAGTTCCGCAAAGTTTAAACACATTCAGCACTTTCTGCTTCTAAGACGAAGTTCGTTAGGAATTCGAATGAGGTCAAACTATTCATCGTTACGATAAGTATGTGTATATTAAAAATTGAACTGCTCGTTGGCTTACTTGGTTGAGCGTTCGCCTTCTAAGCAGGGGTATCGGATACGATTTCCGGCGAGAACACAAGTTTTCTCCCCAAGGAAAATTTGTGTTTCTGGTTCTGGGTGTTCCAGCACCCACGACACAAGAAATCTTAGTGTGGGGTTGTGAGTGTGAGTGTGAAAGTGTGTGTGTATTAATCATTAAATTAAGTTTGTATTTTTTTGAAAGTTGTTCGTCACAACCAACCGATGGCGGCAGCGGAGCGAGTGTTTTAAAAGAGCGGTTTCCTACCCGCGTGTATCACTCTCGTTCTAGTGTTCGGCGAGTCAACCGTTTCCACTTGTGTCAATAATACAAATTTGCTCGTGTTTTGATGCGCGTAAAATGTTGGTAATTATTTTGCTCAACTCAAAAATCAACGTATAAGCTACAGTGTGAGGTGTTCAGCTCACAGAGCCATTGGTATTATCTCCTATAAGCAAGCATTTCATCTCGCTTGATAGTAAAATTTATATGTGACCATCAATGGTAAACACACTAGATCTAGAATTTTCCGTTAATATACCTAGTTGTCTTTCTGATACTAAAATATTTTTTTATTTTTAATTAATTATCTATGTCCGCGTATATAAGAATGATTAACTGGTAGAGAATGCTGTAGAATTAGATAGATAGATGAAGTCTTTGTATGTCTATTGAACACCTTTATTGAGAAAAAACAGAACAGAAAATAATGACAAAATAAATGTAACAATGGCGGTCTTATCGCTAAAAGCGATCTCTTCCAGAAACCTTTGGATGGATAGGAATTACGCAATAAAGTCGGTGTTTTAAGAAAACAACATGATATGCACATATAATTTGTGCATGAAGTTTTCAAATAAATAATAAATTTACATACCTTATTATTATTATTTTTTTTTTATGACAAATAGGCTAGCTTTTGACCGCAATCTCACCTGATGGAAAGCGACGATGCGGCCGACGGTGGGACATGCTTGTATAGGCAAACATCTACAGATATCATTCCAGCAAATTCCAAATTTTACAAATTTCCTATTCTACATATTTCCCTAGATTCCCTTTTTACAGATACGCAATTCAAAAGATTCCCATTTTTCAGGGTCCTAAAGACTCGTTTGAAAGGGTGCATGTTAAATTTGTACGTGTACGCTATGGTAAAATTGACCTATATACTTTGTGTATTTTTCTACGGTAGGTATACCCTAGGGATCGATCCCTGGCACGTACAGTCAGCAAGAATAGCAGTTTGACATTGCTAGTGTTTCAAAATTGCTAAACCATAATACAATTGGAGATTTTGTATTTTAGCGCAATCAAGCACCGTCATTAACTAAATTATGTGCTAAGTTATTTTTGACCGACCGAGCGCGAACCACGAGCTAAGCGTTTCCGTTTCAACTTGAGCAAAATTGCTTCCGTATGTCCGGATGTCCGGTTGTTTTCCGACAAGTTGCATTTCTCAATTGATTACCGTGAAATTTTGGTGCCGGTTTCGATAGTTATATAAAATTTGAGGTCGATTCAGTTTTTGGAAATTTTACAAAATGGCGGAGCATATCTCCGTTGAAAACGTAAAATATATTTCAGCCATTGCGAAAATATGCGAAGTTTTCAGCTCGCAGATCCAATAATAAATATGAGCTAACTATGCGCAGTTTTTTAATTCCTATAGCTATAATAAACGTTTTTTATAGATGCTGAGCTATATTGAAAATCTGGACATACTGGTACTTTCTATGCTAACTGTACTATTAAAGCCAAACACATTAAAAAAATAAACAAATGTATAAACTATACTTTGACACACTTGCATTTTAACTTGACGGCATAGCTCACATTCGGTTTTTAAGGGTATCGGGTTCAATTCCCGGTGGAAACAGCTTTTCTCCTAAAGGAAAATTTTTGTTTCTAGTTCTGGGTGTGATTGTGATCTGAATATTTTCGACACCCACAACACAGTCAACTTAGTGTGGGGCTGTGAGTGTAAAAGCGTTTACGTTAAACTAGTTATGTTGTGAAGTGTAAAAGCACGAATGCTTTGGAATATCCACGCTAAAATAAAATCAGTTAAAAATATAGGCTGTAATTTTGCGAATCTGGCAGTAGAGTTATTAACTTTTATGAGTGCCTTGTACTGTATGATTTTGAAAGAGTTGAACGAAGAACACTATAAACATGATTCATAATTAGACGACTCAGGTGGCGTAGTGGACAGGTCTCCGCCCTCTACGCCGTGGGTCCTGGATTCGATTCCCGGCAGGGGCACAAATTCCTTCCCAAGGGATATTTGTGCTTATGGTTCTGGGTGTAATGTGTGTATGATGTGAATGTTCCGGCACCCAAGTCTTTGGACTTAGTGTAGAGCTGTGAGTGTTTTGTTGCGTATGTTTTGTTGTTTGTTTGTATGATTATGTACACTGATCCTTATTATCAAAACTTAAACTACACTTTTCTCAAAGAAATAGAAGTTTTCCAAAGTGACACAACTATATACACAAATTCTAACAAGAAACTGAACCACATTTTTCTGAGCCGCTTTACTAGACATTCCTGAGTCATTGACCTCTATACCACCTCTGCATTTCACGCATCCACCTGCCAGCAAAAAGGGTAGGAGGGGGCCACCTGGCTTATGACGTCACAACCCCCGGATAAAGTATTTCTGTACGTACAAAGCTTTGCGGTACGTAAAGTCGGTGATTAAACGATTTCAGGTAGCGATCAAAGCGGATAAAATTATATGCTATTCAGTTATCTTCATCAAATTAACCCTTGAGACGTGAATTTGACTTACACCTTTGGTGACGCCGATCCTACACACTTGAAATGAAATGAAATTAAATGAGTATATTTCACATAAAATAGAGTAAACATATTGGTCTTCATGGATGAATCGTCCTTCTATTTTGTCATGTGTTGGCATGTGAAATGACATGTAAAATTAATATAATAATATTATATTAATATTAAATTAAATTAATTATATAGTTAAATATCAATAAAAGAATTAAAAATACAATGTCAAAAATAATAATAACGAGTTAAGTAGAAATACAGTTATTGATATTAATATAATATTACGATGTCAATCGAATTTGGTATTCAAAAAATCTTTCAGACAGTAAAAAGTCTTGTCAAGTAACCACGACTTTTAACTTCTTGTCAAGTAAACCAAAATATAAGCGGTGAAGTCGGTCTTTTTAAGCTTTGCTTGCGTTTCATTTATTACCATGAGTATTTCAAAACATCAAAACTGTTAACAATTATATTCTTTTAAAGTTAAATAAGCCTTTGTCACTTTAATGACACTCAAAACTATAATAAACCAAAAAAGGTCAATACTCCCACAAAATTAAAAC
This sequence comes from Lomographa bimaculata, assembly GCA_948107665.1. Lineage (NCBI taxonomy): Eukaryota > Metazoa > Arthropoda > Insecta > Lepidoptera > Geometridae > Lomographa > Lomographa bimaculata. The sequence continues at coordinate 6,732,232 of OX403610.1, read as the reverse complement.
AAAATATACTCCTCCTAAAAAAATAAATACTAATTACTCTTCTTCAAGAGCCAAGCAGCTTCGGCATGTTGTTATTACATGCTCTAATCACAATATTTGGCTAACGGTGGGGGACGCGTAATCAGAAAAGTTTCGATGGCGGGCAAAAAAGTTATTCGACTTCTTCTAATCACCTAGTCCTTCAGACATGTCACAAATGGCGGGTCAAATGTAAAGTATAAGGGACTTGATGAACAAAGCGACTAAGGCGCGCAGCTGTGAAGATAAAATGTATGGCGCCTAAGGGACCTTGTATGCAAAGCGGCCAGGGCGCGCGGCGGCAGCGCACCCACAACTCTTCCCCCCGCATCAAGTACAGTTATCCTACTAATATTATAAATCCAAAAGTTTGTGTGTAAGTATTTTTGTTCCCTCTTCACGCTTTAACAGCTGAACTACATAGATTATACCTACCTAGGATTAGCACATAGGCTACTTTTTAACTTGATAATAGCGGGCGAAACCACGGGGCACGGCTAGTGTTACTATAAAGCCCAATAATTAAACGCAAGCAAAGCTTAAAAAAACTGACTTCAACGCTTATATTATGGCTTTGGCTTGACCGATTTCGATAAAATGTATATGGGACCGCCCCTAAAGTATAATCTACCAAACAAAAAAAAATTTCAAAATCGATGCATAATTGGCGGAGATATCACGTAATATTAAAAAAAATACAGTCGAATTGAGAACCTCCTTTTTTGAAGTCAGTTGAAAAGCAAATTGAAGCTCTATTATGAGATTGCAGTACGGTCATAGAATACCTAACATTTTGTAATTTCTCAAATGCAGAAGTATCTGTACTTCTTTCTGCATTTGTAAAATTACATTTCTTACCGCAATAACATTTGTATAAATAACGACTCTGACAATGCAATAAAGTGCAATTCAGTTCGACCGCTGAATGCCTGAAATTTAATCTACCTTTAATACAAGGTTTCACCTGGCCCGATCTGTCGGTCTGTAATCAAATCTTGCAAGCTGAATTAGACCCAATTCCTGATGTCCGACTCAAATGAGGCGACGCATGGTCAAAATGCTGTTACTTTGGCTCAACGTATTAGCATTCAATTCAGAGAGGCAATGCCGCCAGCATGATGGAAACGCTACCCACTGGTAGTGGGCTTGAGCACTTGAGTTACCTATCAGTGCGATAGGTCTTTGCTGTATAGATGTATATAGTTTTAGAAATATAGGCAATCGGCCCGTAGATAGAGGATACTAATTGATGTTTTTTTTTGTCTCAACATCAATCACTGCTTTCCACTCACACTGCATTGTTCTGTACGCTTACGTGTATATTTTCAATGAATTGTTTGAATTTTTGACGCACAATAGACGGTTTTAGGGAATTTAGGTCGGTTCATGAGATGGGTTTTTCTGGTGTATTTGGGAAAGGGCTGGTTTTGACGTGAAACCTGATCAGTGTAAAGGGTAATAAAATAAAAAAAGGTTCCTGTGACAGCTTACAGTTTTATAAAGATCCATGTATGATTAATTACCCTATGGCAAAGGAAAAATTGGACAACCAGGTGGACAATGCAGGTAGACCACGGACAATGCCCGGTCTAAAATACTCTCCAACTTAGCTGTCTATAATTATATAGGACGCTGTAATTCTCTCAACCTCAGTCTATATTTAGTGATCGTTTGTAACCTAAACAATACCAACTAAACTAGTTCATGTTTGTTAGTTTGGTTTCATTTGACAAGCTTACAATATTACTAGAGGGGGTAACTAAGTGGGACGCAGTAGGCGGCAGTTGTTGAGTTGAGCTGTGTTGTTAACACCATATTTGTGTGGCCTTATTTTAAGGCTTTGCCGTGATAGAGAATAATTAAAAGCAAGCAAAGCTTAAAAAAAAAACTTCACCGCCTTATCTTCGGACCCTTGATCAGATTGTATTAGACACGCATTATTGAAGATAACTCAAAACTACTGATCAGATCTTAATCAAATTTAAATGGGACCAATGGGAACGCAACAGCTTCCAAACAAAACAGAAAAAAAACGGTTCACGTGGAAAGAAGTTATGAGGTAACACACAAAAAAATACAGTCGAATTGTGTACCTCCTCCTTTTTTGTGAAGTCGGTAGACAAACGAAAGTTTAAAAACTAAAGGTAACTACACTAGCCCAATATAGCTTCCTAAAATTGAATAAAAAAATAGTGTTTATGACTTTGACGGTTTATATGTCGCGAACGGTACGCTTGACCAAAATATGATGTACCAACTACCAATCTCTACATTCATTTAAAAATCCCTGTACAATGATACCACACAGTCATGATAGGGTGGGACGAAAAAAATGTTTGTTCTTGACTTCATGCCCTTTTGAGGCCGCCTTACTATATAGCCTACAAACCAGCGGACAAACAAGACGTTTCTAACGAGACCTTTTTTGTCAAATTATTATCAGTAGTTTAAAAGTTTTGAGGGAACAGATGAATATACATACCCTTCCTTTTGCTTTACCGGATTCGGGTACAAAATGGAATTGTAAATATTCTAATGTTTTTCGAAACGTGCCTTACAGTACAATGTTTATGTATTGTATTCACTGCTAATACGTGAGATCTATTCCAATTCAATCTTATTATTACATGTTAAGTATCTTCTAATTCTATATAACATAAACATAAACGCTTTCACACTCATAGCTCTCACTAAGTTCTATGACTTGTGACGTGGGTGCCGGAAACATTCACATCACACACACAATCAGAACCAGAAACACAAATTTTCCTTGTGGAGAAAACTTGTGTTCCCGCCGGGAATCGAACCCGATACCCCTGCTTAGAAGGCAAATATATATTATATAAACTTAAACTGAGTTATAAAATAAATAAGTTATTGGATACTCTTACGGATTATTTTTATATGACACCCGATTAAATATTGTCTCACTTTTCAATCGTACAGTCCCTAATGCTTCATCCGTTTTCCTCACCATAACCGACTCTTTCAGACTATCCTTTGTAGTCTCTACACGTAGAGTTCGTTAACGCACCCTTCAGCTGAATGTGACCGGATGAGGTATTGTTCAGCTTTATACAGCATTTTAGGGAAGATATTATATTTAAATGTACATGTATGGAACTTTTTTGTAGACATTTCTAGGGAGATAAATCAGACATGGTTTCACGGTTTCTGATACCACTTTCACGTTTATGTTTGCCTAGTACTTTTATATTTAGAAAATAGTCATTGTTATTTAGCATTTATGTATTTTTAACCAACTAATAATACGTTTTACAAGAAAATAGCATGCTTTCCACCCTCGATCACATAACAATGTTATCGAGGCAGTTAATAATGTTGATTTCTCAAAACTGATGAGTAACGGTGGTTACCTAATAAGTTGCCGACAGGTGAGATTTCACACTCACAGCTCCACACCAAGATTGATGACTTGCGTTGTGGGTGCCGAAAATATTCGCATGACACTTACAATCACACCCAGAACCAGAAACACGCCCTTGGGGAAAAATCTTGTGTTTCCATCGGGAATCGAACCCGATACTCCGCTGCTTAAAAGGGGAACGCGCACCCAAATAAGCAATCAGGCAGTTCAGAACCTTCTATTAATCAATTTATTTCACTTACAGGTAAGTGAAAGAACAAGCGTGTCAAGACTGTCAAGTGTATGATGGTAAGCGCCAAACCTGCATGCAGTATTTATAGCTCGGAAGAATTGTTGAATGTCAATCTTCGCTATGTAAGTCTTCTCTTCTGCGCCGATCTTGGGGTCAGATGCATGCCTCGACGTGTCCATTCTTGCCTAGGCTGGGCGCCGAGGGCAATTACCCTCGGAGAATCTTGGCGAGAGCTCCTTGCCTATCTTGGCTTGGGTTCCCTACTGAGTCTTCCGTTCATCTTCGGTCATCAGTCTCTGCCGTCTCTTGCTCCCTCGTCTTCCTCCTCAACCTTGTGAATCCTGTCACGTTGAAGTGCACGCAAGGTTACGTGCGGCAGTCCCCACTGGTAGTGAGCACTTGAGTTACCTATATGTTCAATGCCTTGTAAGTAACTTAGGCCTTTGCTGTATAGATTTATACAGTTTTAGGAATTATAGACGATTGGCGCATAGACATAAATACTATTGTGATACACTATTTCGTTGATTGTAGAGCTTAGAGAGAATATTTACTAAGGATTTATACAATGTCTCTCACGATTGATTTCTCGTATTGTTAGGAGACTATTTTCGGAACAGTCGGTGCTTCTTCATCAGTCCAGTACGCACATAGAGATCCAGCGTCTCGACAAGAGAATATTAATATTAAAAAACAAATACAGAGAATATTAATTTTAATATCCGGATGATCGAGCTTTGCTCGGTTTTTTGTTTTTGGTAGAATGTGTTTGAATTTGTAGCCTCAGAAAGCTCCATCTAGTGTCGAGTAGAAACAGTTTTTTACATCGGTTATGGCGTAATAGATGGCGCTGATAGTTTCTTAAACCCGGTTTTTCATATGCAGTTTGGGAACCGAGCATTTCTCCGACCTGGAACGTTGATAAATCGATTCCTTGGGCCGAAAAACCCCTAATCTGTAACTTTCATGCAAATCGTTGGAGCCGTTTCCGAGATCCTGATTACACATATTATTGTAAATATATACAAGAATTGCTCGTTTAAAGATTTTAGATAGATAAACAAAGGCTTTTAGCTGAGTATTTCAACGCTGCCTAAAAAAAACATCTTGATATAAAATACGGTTTCGTAGATTCAGCGAGACAAAATAATAATTCACAAAGGTTGTTTACCGCTATGTTTATATTTTCTGACGTCAAGTAAACGTGATTTACGATGAAGAACGTTCCGAAGTTTTTTTCATTTATTACTTATAATGTTATTATTTTGTGATCTTTGAAGCAAAACAATAACATGATATTATTGGTTTCGGCGATTATATTTGATTTATTACTGATTTTTATTATTTTTGACCCCCGTTGCAAACATTTCGAAAATTATACCTCTCCGAAACATAGGTAATGTTATTAAATTTCTCTCGTCTTTTGCTCTAGAGACTTTCGCGTTTTTCACTTCAGTGTATCTAGTAAAACATCTTGAACATGTCATATTTTTTGTCTCTTTTTATGTGTATATATATATAACATTTGTATACCTATGTATAAATCGCGTGGGAACGCGGTTAGCTTGATGGGCACGTTTAGCGAGGGGGCGCAAGTTGACGTTTCCGTATTGGATGTATTTATTGACGGTTAAAACATATTTTTAAATTGAATTTTTTTATTGTTACATATGATAGTTATAATACCAATTTACCGAGTATATATTTTATAACAGTATTCAAGCAAAAATCGATATATATACATATATATATTTAACTTATTTAATGTATATAATTATTTTTGTATCATATAATAATATATTACTTTTTTATGTATAATTATATTGTTTATGCCATAGTATAAGTAATGGTATTTATTAAGTTATTAAGGTATTCCATACACCCATTTATTATACCTCGTCTATTATATAGACTCCCAGATTTCGACACAAGCCGGGACAAACGCTAAGCAGAAGAAGAAGAGTGACATTCGCAAGTTTAAGACAAATAAATTGACGTAAGAATCATCTAAATCGGTCCATGTGTTTGGTCTCTAGAACGCCACAAAGAAACAAACATACATAGGCTGATAAATACACATTTGCGTCGCGTAATCTAATAAAAAAGCAAAATATTAATTATTTTTCCAATGTTTCTAAAGATTTTTCGATATAAGTACGTTAAAATGTTCGTCACGCGTTGATTCTATAAGCCACCTAAACGAACTCTACGTGTTCAGGTTCTGAAACGGTAGTAAGTTAGTTATTCTCGAATTTCAGCGCTGTGTGAAGGAAATCTAATAATACAGTTTATTAGGATCGAGGTAGATCATATAGTGCACAAAGTAATAATTTGACTGAAATTCACATTTCACATTGTTTCTTTACTTGTTAACAGTATTATAACCTATGTACATTTATGTATTTTTATTTGTATGTTTTGTTCCACCTTTTTTCCTTCAACAAAAATCGGAGACTTTTCAGCTGAACATTAATTTATAAAAAAAATGTCAAGGTCGTCTAATGATTTGCCTTTATTACCCTTGTAAAAGCAGTTATTACATAACTTTTTATTTTCTAAAGTTATGTAACTTACGTACTAATAAATAATAATGAGTTTGTTATTTTTTTTATTCCCAAAAATTTTTATGCTCTTTTTTTTATTATTATTTCATGACCATGGATGCATAGTCCTTCAGTCGAAATATTAAACAAATATTAACAATTTCTATTTTTCATAATAAAAGTTTTAGTCACAAGTCACAGTCAAAGTCAAGTAGTCAGTCATAGTCAAGTCATGCCCTAGTAAAGTGGTAGAAACTTTACTAGAACTTCTATTGGAGTTTTGGAGCTAAGGCGAAAATCACGTTTTTCAACTTTGTATGACTTGCCATTTACTAAGTATTAACGGTTAATAATCCACCATTATTACACATTGACACTCGAAGAATCACAGGTTTTGGAAAATTACACAAAATCAACAACGCCATTTTTTCACTTTCGCGGCAAAACTCCTCTTTTTTATGCTTCTATTTTTGTGTTGCCATTTCAATCGTGTGTGTAAGTACATTTATTTATTAGATAAGATTTAGTTCCTTTGTGGTGCTCTTTTTTGCGTTGGCCGATTTTTTATTCCTACGTGTGAATTGATTTGTCTTAATTTCGCGTATGTTGATTAAGACAAGACTGTAATAAACATTTAGGTCACCAAATGCGAAAAACAAACAAATGAAAGTCGATGAACTGGGTCAAATGGGGTATTATTGAATAGGTATTTAATATCATCTTTAGGTTTCATTTACCATTTTTTATCTAAACGATTTTAAGTTGTTTAGCAAGCATTCTCACTAATTATTGAATTCCTATAACAATAAAGCTATTACAATCATATAAAAGGTCTGGTTAACGAATAATTTAAACGCAAGCAAAGGTTAAAAAACTGACTTCACCGCTTACCTATATTTTGGTTTTGGCTTGATCGATTTCGATAAAATTTATATAGGACCACCTCTCAAGTATAATCTCTGAAGTAAAATCGATTCATAATTAGCGGATTTATCGCGTAGGATACATATAATAAAATACAGTCGAATTGAGAACCTCTTTTTTGAGTCGGTTGAAAAGTAACTCTAACAATGAGACTTAAGAATATACCACAATTGGTATTTTGTTTAATTATTCAGACAATGGTCCGGTATCCAGTCCTACCGTCGGACGGTCGGACGGACGGTCTGACAGGAGTTTAATCCTACAACGGTTCTATCTTGTGGATTACAATTTCGCAGAAAATGACAGCTGTACTACCGTGGGCCAGAACGTATTCGAAAATGGGGTAAAGTGGATAGCGAAGACAATTTTAGATCTTCAAATGTTTCTGGCACCTATTATAAGTAAAATCAAGAAGTATCCAATGACTTATTCGTTTTACAACTCAGCTTATTTTATTATGCTGAATTGGAAGATACTGAACATGTTACAATAAGATTGAAGTTCGTTAAATCACCCAACTTTCATATCATCAGGTATCAGAAATGATTACTGCTTGTCCGATGATAGAAGGTGGTTCGGGGAGCTAGATAGTGCAGTTCCTTGGCAAACTCTCCGAAATGTATCCGATAAAAAACCGAGAGACTACCATGCGGCGATGACCCAAGCTCTGAAGCTTTGAATTAGTCAACTGCTTGCTACCAATGAATCTCTTAGCTCTACGTTCAATGGTATCAAGAGCCTCAAGCTGGTACATAGCAGAACCGTCCCAAAGATGAGAACAGTACTCCATAAATGAACAGACTTGTGCTTGATACAAATGGAGCAACTGTCACAGTGTGAAATACCGTCTCACCTTTGCAAGGATTCCCAGCTTGTTTGCAGCTAGATGGCCGCTATTTTGAGGTGTTTAGTCAAATAAAACTAAATAAAATATACGCGAAAATGTTTCGTTACAAATATAAGTTTCGTGATAAAAGTTTATGATTTGATTTATTTTTAGTTATAAATATAAGAACAGTTATAATTTGTCATTTAACGCTTACACTGGTGTATACGATCATTGAACTTAGTGTGGGGCTGTGAGTATGAAAGCGTGTATAATGTTAACAAACTTCTCTGAGCACAGTTATTAGTATATATTTATATATATATATTTATGTTATATATTTTTTAGATTTTTTCTAATATATTATATTTTTTAGATATTTATATATTTTTATTAGCATGTATAATCTTAAGTATTTTATATTTATGTACATTACAATTCGATATAAATTTCATTAACATATATTTTCTTTACCCCTGATTGATGCACGCCTCATGTCATTTCATTTTCTACCGCTGGATGAGTGGTAGAGAATGCTTTTAGCATTAAGTCCTCCTTTTGTACACTTTTTACTGTGCTATAAAGTATTAAAAAATAATAATAATATAATAAAGCTGAAAACACATTAGAAATGAACGAAGTAAGGCTTGAAATACATAATCAAACCTTATATATTACGTTTTACTAGAATATCGTAAAAATCCAATCCATTACATCTAGTATACGTACTCAAATATAAAAGGCGTCTCGAACGTTTTGAACCTACTTCAAATACACGTTTTTTAGACAGTAGAGGTGACCGGGTATTTTTTGCCAAGTCTTTTGGGCTTTTGTACTTTTCCATTTATTGAGTACAAGCCGTGCCCCGCGGTTTCGCCCACTATTATCAAGCTAAAAAGTAGCCTATGTGTTTTAGGTATAATCTATGTACATTTCAAATTTCATCGAAATCCGTTCAGCCGTTAAAGCGTGAAGAGGGAACAAATATTACACACTTACACACACACTTTAGAATTTATAATCTTGCATGAAAACAACAACAACTACAACTTACATAAAAAAATGCATCTGGTGAATCGCAAAGGCTATCCATCAGGGGAGATAACGGCCAAATACTTACCTATCTGGCATAAAAAAGGAACAAATTTAGTTGAGCCGTTTCGACGTGAAAATGGTACAAACAAATACACGCCCTTTAACAAGCTTTTATATATATTTTTATTTTTTAGGTGTCCGTCTATCTGTATATCGGTCTGTAATCAAATCTTGCAAGCTAAATTAGACAATACAATGATATGGTACCATGGAGCTGGTCTGATGACGGAGACGGGGGCTGAGTCACCCACGTCCGTAGGAGGATACCCCTTAAGTCTGACTCCCTACACGTGGTCCCCGGGTGGTGCTAATCAGGTGACATTTGAGAGGTGGTAGAGCATTTTGTGAGTTGCTCGCCTGGCTTGCTACCAAAGTAGCTTACCACCATCAAGTTGAAAGTCTGCCGCCAAGCCAAATACGGTGTTCCGGCAGTTATCCTTGAGAGCCTGCCTTGAATTCGACTGATTTTTTTATATGTTACGCGGTTTCTCCGCCAATTATGAATCGATTTTGATGTTTTTTTTTTCGTTTGGTTAGAGTATTCTTCAGAGGTAAATTTTATCGAAATCGGTCAAGCCAAAACCGAAATATAGCGATAAAGTCGGTTTTTCTAAGCTTTGCTTGAGTTTCAATTATTTATTTACAACTGGTAAAAGCATGATTTAAAAAAAAAAACTTTACTGGTAAAAAGCATGATTTTAAAAAACTTTTTTAAGTGTGACTTGATACTTTTATGTATTGGCGTGAATATACTCCATAGAAAATAAAAAAAGGTTTCATCAATAATATTATCGAGTCGAGAAGTAATCGCTCAGATAAAAATAAAGCATAAAATACAGTTTATAGGTATGTAAAAGGAAGATAATGTGATAGGGTTCAGTAGATTTTTCATTATTTTTAGGATAACGGTATCATTTTTTTTTGATAATGTGAGAACCTGTTGTTTTTTTTAATATCAAAAATAAGCTAGCGTTTGATCCAAAAGGGTCACTTGTTGGTAAGTGTTGATTTGATTGAAACTTTCGAGATTTGGTAAATACTCTACTTACAATTTATTGGAAAACTACGTCTGTGTTTGTGTATAGAGTTTTAGCTAGTTTACAAATATATTTTTATATTTTATAAGCCCAACTTATCAACATTTTATTTAAACATAAACATAAACGCTTTCACACTCATAGCTCCACACTTAGTTCGATGACTTCTGTCGTGGGTGCTGGAAACATTTACGTCACACACACGTCACAACTTTAATCAGTAACACACATTTTCCTTAGGGAGAAAACTTGTGTTCTCTTTGGGAATCGAACCCGATTAACCATTGCTTAGAAGTCGACTAAGCTAACAGGCAGTCTATGCAAAGGATTCATTCAATCAATGTAAGTTAAAAAGTATAACCAGAGAATTTATTGATACAAAACAGACAGTTAAATAGTATAACCAGAGAATTTGTTGATACAAATCAGACGAGTGAAAACACGATGGGTCTTGTTCCTATGGCCATCTTCCGTCTCCATCATCAGACCAGCTCCATGTTACCATACCATTGTAGTGTCACCGGAGATACATAAGTACACCAAAGACCAATCGGACATCAGGAAGTGGGTCTAATTTAGTTTACAATATTTGATTACAGACCGACAGATAGACAATGGGACAGGTGAAACTAAAGAAAAGCTTGTCACAACATTGAAATGATTTAGGAACTCCCAACTTGTCGAAATTTTCCGATTTAGACGAGTTGGGAGAATTACAATTTAATTTTCGATCACATCGTCGCTTACCATCAGGTGAGATGATGGTCAAAAGTTTGTCTATCATGAATAAAAACAAAAAATCCAATAGTAATAAATTTAGAAAGGAAAAATTATCGTTTGAGGCGGGATTTGAACCCGCAGCCATAGGGTGTCATGCCCTAATGCTCTAACCGCTGAGCTACTCAAGTCCCGCCTGTAGCGACGTAATTAACCTTTCCTTATTATTAACGTCTTACGGGGACGTGACGTAAATTTATCACTCTAGTTCTGCCTAAAATAAAATAAAAAAAAAAGAAAAAAATATCCAAGTTGGTCTGCGGAACTCTAATAAGAGTGGACTTTACTGACTCGTATAAAACAGCCGCAAAATGTGTGTAATGTGTTATTTTTATATTCGTGAGTGTAAAACCGCGTTTAGTACGGAGAACTTTTTTGCTTATGCATTTTATCTCTTGGCTGGTTTTTTATTACTACTCTCTTAATTTTCAACCGATTCCAAAAAAGGAGGTGCTCAATTCGAGTATATTTTTTTTTGTATGTATGTTACGTGATATCTCCGCCAATTATGAATCGATTTTGATGTTATTTTTCTTGTTTGGTAGATTGTTACACTTATATTATATAAACATAAAACATAAACGCTTTCACACTCACAGCCCCACACTAAGTTCGATGACTTGTGTCGTGGGTGCCGGAAACATTCACATCACACACACAATCACAACCAGAACCAGAAACACAAATTTTCCATGGGGAGAAAACTTGTGTTCCCGCCGGGAATCGAACCCGATAGAAAGAAAGAAAGAAAGAAAATGCGTTTATTTACACAAAATCACAACACAGAACCAGAAAAATAAATAATATAACAAATATAATAAAATAATTCATTGAAACACTTCGTGTGCTATGCTGTGAATTTGTGCATAAAAGGAGTAAGTTCAGCATTGTGCTGCGAAGAGAAACCTCGCAACGCTGGTTTTCAACTCACTCCCAGTATACTCAAATTAAGAAATCATAAATTGGTATATTTGTAGTGGATAGGTTATTTGTTACATAAAATAAAGTAATTTAATAAATACTTAATGTAAGGTCTAGTAAGGTACATATACTTTATAGGTACATACTTCAATAAACAATTATACAATTCAAGTTAATTTTACATTAAGTAGATACTATATCAATTTAGATTCATCAGCTGTTTAAACAAAAAAGTACATTTAAAAAATATGATTGAATGGATGATTACAATAAAGGTATTATGTACTTATATTTACATTAGAAGTTAAAAGAAAGAAATAAAACACTTAGTAGTATATATTATATGAATTAAATGGATATTACAATGAAACAAAACTTATAGATCTGTGTTAATCTGAGTAGTACATTACACATTGCTCGGGACACAATAAATACGTTAGTATATTTAACTTTAAAATATTATGATTATATTAGTTACTTGTAGAAAACGATTTAGATAACTATTCCGTTGTCTCGTAAAAACTAAGCTTAATCAAATAATATTGTCTATATCACCTTCACACCTCACGCGAAAGACTTTATCGCCTTGCTCTCGTCTAACCAGAATTTTGCCATCTTTTACCCATAAGTAGTTCCAGTTTTCAATCTTCTTCTTTTCTTTAAGTTTATAAAACAATTGTTTGTTTAGTCTCGTCAGCCTTTCGTTGACATAGACTCGTTTATCAATATCGTTATGCAGTCCCAATTCAGAAGAAGTCAATGAATATTTACGTGCCGCAATCAGCAGGGAGTCGCGAAGATGACGGCGCGCGCATCGCACTACCACAGGGCGCGGGCGTATAGCGCGCGGGATGTCCACCTCGGTGTTGTTACCGACGACAATGTTGCTTGTGCTATTGTGTGCAGGAGCAGGGCCCACACGGTATACATCTACTATATCGGTGTCATCCAGACAGACCTTTAACTTAGCTGCTGTTACGTGTATGAGGTGATGCAGATCCTCATCTTGTTTCTCAGGAACTCCAACCAGCTCAACATCATTAAGTAGCATTTTTTGGTCCCTTTCGTTTAACTCGCACTGTAAGTGATCTACGCTTGCCTGAAGTGACTGAATGCTCTGGTGATCAGCACTATCGAGCAAATTCAACCGACGCTCCAACTCTTCGGTGCGGTCTGACAACACTTGCAGGTTGTCTTTGCAAGAAACTACTTCTAAGTATACATCGCTTATATCTGATCGCACTTCCTTGATTTCTTCTCGAAATAGAGTTAATTCGGTTCTTAGACTCCTTACAGTTTCTTCGAACCGCCGCATCTCATTAAAACATTTTAGTAAGGTTGAATCTGATATTTGGCCTTGAGCCAAAGAACCGTATTCATGTTCAGATTGTGGTGGTGATGCTGGGTCCGGCTGTGTTTTGGTACAAGAAGAGCATTTCCATTTTTTTGGTAGTGGTGACGATCCTTTCGATATGCATTGCTTATGATGCATTGTTTTGCAAGTAAAGCAAGAAATCACACCTGTAGACGAAATACATTTTCCACAAACACCGCACTTCGACATTATGCTAGTCCACACGGGATTCTGTCTTCTGGGTTCATCAGTTTATTCATACCCCTGCTTAGAAGGCGAACGCCACCCAACTAAGCCAACGGGCAGTTCTTATATATAATTATTTACTGTCATTCCTAATAGTGTTTTGTTATTTTAAGGTGTTCTATCTATCTACATACAGCAAAGAACTAAGTTACCAACAAGACATCGAGCTTATAGGTAACTCAAGTATATTTTTACGCATATGCTACTTTTTAACTTGATAATAGCGGACGAAGCCGTAGGGCACGAATAGTTTTAGATATAGCTACAAGGTTAAGTTCAAGCCTACATATAGTAAATTCTCGTTTTGTACTAATTCTTTTTTATTTTATTTATAACCATGCTAAGATTGTCTGTAAGAGATTGGTTTATGCGATAAGACCGCCTATTGTAAAACCTTTTTAAGATTTATTAATTTAGTTAGTTTCTAAGATTTGTATTGGGTTTTAATAAAGAGTATTGTATCGTACAAAAAGTTTTTTTTTTGTTTTTTATTTAAACTATTTTTAATACTTAAACTTTAAGTATCTATATCCGGACCTTTATTAGTCATTAGCGGAGTCGTGGCCAACGCTAAGAGGTCGTTTTTTTTTTTTATTATTATACTATCAGACCTGTCTAAAAATAGGATAATATTTAATTTTATATAATATTAGTAATCATTATTATAATAAGCAACAACAAACAATTGCTTTCAAACTTACAGCCCCCGTCTAAGTTCAAAGACTTATATCGTGGGTACCGGAAATGATCTCACCAGAGGCATACATTTTCCACCATGAGGAAAGTAGTTCTTCTGTCAGCAATCAAACCCAAGACCCGCGGAATAGAGAGCAAAGGCTTGCCCACTGCGCAAACAATATATGTACATACTAGCCGTGCCCCGCGGCTTTGCCCGCTATTATCAAGTTAAAAAGTAGCCTCTGTGTTAATCCTAGGTATATTCTTCGATATTCCAAATTTCATCCAAATCCGTTCAGATGTTATAGCGTGAAGAGGGAACAAACATACTTACACACTTACACACAATCTTTCGGATTTATAATATTAGTAGGATACACGTACTTATGTTTCTATGGATAAAATATTCTGAACCGGAACACACAAAATCTAATGGCCAGTAATGGGTCGGCCATTCTTAAACAGCACCACCTAGATACATCTCAGCTCCCGAATGCATAGTATGACGTGGTATTAAGCTCTGTCTGTACTAAGCTGTGTAGATCGACTACAAAGCCACCGTCAGTCCGCAGCAATATCCGGGAACGGGAAATGACGGATATTGAAATGTTGCCGCGTATTAATCGAGTGGGAAATTGTCGCTGTTCTTTATTAACAGTAGAATAGCCTCGGCTGAGCCCGCGTTTTGGTAAATAAATAATCAAGATAAAAAATGTAATTATACAAATAAAAATGTAATTATAATATCTTTAAACGAGCAATTTTTGTATATATATATTATTATGTGTAATCAGGATCTCGGAAACGGCTCCAACGATTTTCATGAAAGTTACAGATTAGGGGTTTTTTGGCCCAAGGAATCGATTTATCAACGTTCCAGGTCCGAGAAATGCTCGGTTCACAAACTGCATTTGAAAAATCAGCGCCATCTATTACGCCATGACCGATGTAAAAAACTGTTTTTACTCGACACTAGATGGAGCTTTCTGAAGCTACAAATTCAAACACATTCTACCAAAAACAAAAAACCGAGCAAAGCTCGGTCATTCGGATATTTTATTATAATAAAATGTATATCATACATGAATTGCTCGTTGGCTTAGGTGGGTGCGTGTTCGCCTTTTAAGAAGTGGTTGCCGGAAACATTCACATCACACACACTTTACACCCAGAACCAGAAGCACAAATATCCCTTGGGAAGGAATCGAACCCAGGACCCACGGCACAGAGGGCGGACACCTGTCCACTGCGCCCACTGGGTCGTCATAAATAAATTGGGAAATGGTCATATCAGGAATCGAACCCGAGTGGCAAAGGCGCAAACAACTACGGAAACGGATAGTTCACGACACATGGAAAATTGCGGCGAATTTAACTAACAATCGTATATCTTACCAAATACCTCATTACAAGCGTTTATTTTACCTGTCGCGTTGTCTGTCGGTCTGTAATCAAATCTTGGAAACTAAATTAGACCCATTCTTAAAATTTAGTGTACTTATGTATCTTTGGTGACAATACAATGATACCATAGAGCTGGTCTGATGATGTAGACGGAAGATAGGAGCTTCTGAACTTAACAAGATGAAACCATCGAGTGTGAGCTCGTTTGATTCGTCTTCAAGTTCTTCTGTTTATTGAAGTTCTTTGGTTATATAACATTTTAGTCGGTTTTAGGGTTCCGTACCTCAAAAGGAAAAAAACGGAACCCTTATAGGATCACTTTGTTGTCCGTCTATCTGTCTGTGAAGACCTTTTTTTCAGGAACGCGAGAAAGTGTCAAGCTGAAATTCATATCTAATTTAAAAAAAAGGTCTACTGTCCCTTAGTACTGCAAAATAATCAAACTTCTAAGCCAACGCAATCAAAATATACAGCCGTTAATGCTGCAAATTTTCGACACTCGCAAGGGAATCAAAACCTACAGGGTACTTCCCGTGAACTCAGAATCTTGAAAATTGGTACGAAGCAACGTCTTATCGCACAGATAAAGGAAAAAATCCGAAAAGCATACATTTTTAGTTACATTATATAATAATTTAATTTAGCAATAAAAATACCGTAACTTTACTTATATACCTACAAGTTTGTACAGAACCCTAGGTGCGCGAGTCCGACTCGCACTTCGGTCGCACACGGTCGGTTTTTTTATTCACAACTGATAAAAGCTTGATTTTAAAAAAACTGTTTAAAGTATTACTTGGTTTATCAAACGCCTTCTATTCAATCTTACCTCGAAATCCTTCTAATACACTAACGTTATTCTGTTCACTGCACCAATCCTTGTTCTAAATTACTACGGAAACCTATGAATATGTTAGGGGCATTGATTGAACCGAGTTAATGGGGTAGGAGGTGGAATTATTCAAAGCTGGCTGCATTATAGAGTATGTTTGACTAAAGCTGCCTTGACATTTCACTAGTTTGCCATGACTGGTGTGTGTTAGGGTTTATACGATATATTCATTCAATACGATATATTCATTAAATAGCGACTACCATAATAACACCTAGGTTAAGAAAATTATGTATTAAAGATTAAGAATGTTTTAAAAAAAATGAATGAAAAAAAAATGCGCCGCCGACTTTCTTGCCAGGTTCTTCTCGAGATGGCTGTAATTTTGCGAATCTGGCAATAGATTCATTAACTTTCAAGAGTGCCTCTTTGGGGCCAATGTGAATAAACGATTTTGATTTTGATTGATTTATACGAACTTAATGATACGGGATACGTTGTTACAGTGTTCCTATAACAAAGTACATAGTGGTATGTACTTTGTACATATAAGTATTAACTTTTTCTTAGGATGTTAACCAATTATTTATAAATTAACCACAAACAAAATATATACTTATATATTAGGTAATCTGAATGTACTTATAATTTACTATACTTACTTAAGTAACGGATATGTACAATTATTTAAAATCTTTACCTATGAGCCATAAATTAAGCTCTATCTTATGGCTCGCGTGCGGTTAAACAGGGTTACGTATTCATCAGTTTTTTATATAGTGGACTTGGTTCTTATACATATAATATTTTAAAATGTTAGTAGTAGTTAAAAAAATGCAAGTTGTATATCTAAACTTATATTAATAATATTATGATGTATTTATAAATAGTCTTAATAACTTGATATTGCTAGATATTGTGTCCGAGCGGGGGGCATTGATACGCCTTAAGAACCCGTATACATTTTTATGTCTTTCTCGCTCGCACGATTCACTGATTTTGAGATATAAAACTGACGGTATGAGTTATTGTAAATGTTGTCAATATTATCCCTAAATAATAATATCACGGATCTTATAAACTGATATTCGTTTTCTTAGCTTTTGGATTGGCGGAGAAAATCGATGTCAAATTGATTTTATATTTTTTTCACTCTTTCTTCGTCTAATTAATAGGTATTCAAACGAAAATTAATTTAAAGTATCCGTTAGATAATTATTTAGTAAAGTTATTGACAACATTTTCCATAACTCGCTCCATAATTTTTATTTCTCAAAATGAATTAATTGTGCGAGCGAGACAGACATAAAAATGTATACGGGTTCTTAACACAGGAACACCTAGTTTGGGTATAAATGCTGAATAAATATATCATTCATATATCATAATAATATATTCATTCAATATTAGCACCGTCCTTTACACCTCTCTACTATTGTGTTATTTATGATCTAGTGTAACAAGATCTTTAAGTTAACTTATACAGATGATACAGCACTTTGTCCGTCCGTATGTCTGTCTATGGTTTAGACGTTAAATGTATCTGACATTTAGCGTCTAAACCATACAAGAGAATAACTTCAAACGCTCAGAGTATATGAATAGCTGTGACTGAAAGCCATAATTAAAATGATATAAATTAACATATTTTAGTTGGAATCAAATTATTTTTTCTTTTTACCCGTGGTGGGTATCGTTGAGAAAAAGAGTACAAAACTGTTTCTTTTTTAATCCATATTGAAAAATAAGAATTTAAAGGGGCACTTACATACGTAAGGGAGGAACAAATTTTTTTTTGCTCGTGTCGTGTTTCGAGACAGATCTCGCGCCTACATGTTGTCTAAAAGAGACAACTTTTGAGGTTAAGTGGTTGTACCTTTTTTCTTTATAATAATTGTTTTAACTTTAGAACTGTGTACAAGTTTAAGTTTAATTCCGTTATTGGTTAGTAGTGTATCAATCCTGCATGGGTGGGTGGAATCAACAACTAGGCAGAAAAAATAAATTAAAAAAAAACCGAATAAACGTACGCCAAAACCACCTCAAAGGTAGTCAACAATGTTCTATAATCACATCTGTTAGAACTGTTACTTGATTCCAATATTCAATTTTCTACCAACATTAAAGTACCGGTTCGGGCAATAAAACCAAACGAGCGGCTTAGCAGAATCACGAAATGTAATAGGAAATGCAATGACCATGCTCACGGGCGCAGCTGAGTAAGATTATCTTGTAAGTGGATAAGATAAATGCTATTACGTGTACGAATTAGATAGATAAACTCTTTATTGAACACCATAATTGTGACAAAACAGAAAAGAAAATAATGACTTACAAAATAAGTGTAACAATAGGTCTTATCGTTAAAAGCGATCTCTTCCAGACAGCATTTGGATGGAGAGGAATTACGCAACAAAGTTGGACGTCGGTGACGAATTAGTTGGTATATTTTCAAAACGAGGACTGAGATGGAGAATTTGGAACAAAATATTACTGGTCGTAGTATTGAGATATCGCGCCTACATTCTGATTAATAGAGATTTTTATATTTCTTGTAACTTTTTTCAAATTAATGATTGTTTAATTTTTGTATTTGTTGTTCCAGTAAAGGATATAACAGATATGAAAATTAAAACTATCGTGAGTATTACACATAATTAATGTTGTGTACGGCTTGAAACACGTCTAAATTTCGACTTACTTTGTACTCATCCTGATGAAGGACAACAAATTTGTCCGAAACTAGTCGACTACAAAGTAAGTCGAAATTTAGACGTGTTTCAAGCCGTACACAACATTAGATATAACGGATAATATAGTTACGTGAGTTTCAGATTCAAATGTGCAATCCTTTTTTTTATTTAGACCACGGGACGAAATAGGTCTAAAAACAGTGATTTTTAAAATTGTAACTATTCGTTCACCTACTTTTTGCATAATATAGAAAAACTTTTGTGGTTGATTGCTTATTACTTTTTTTCTAATTAATAATTTTTTCATTTTTATATTTTTTGTTCAAGAACAGGATATAACGGATATTATACTTAAATTTCAGCTTTAAGTGTGTAGCCGAAGTATCACAGTTTTATCAGTAATTAAACGGACCAGTAACCACTCAACTTGAAACCCAAACAGTTCAGTTCCTAATTCTCATTTCGAGTAGCAATTGTTTACAAACTGCAACTCAATACCTTAATAACAGCGGCCGCAAGCTCAGCATGATTTATGTTAAGCAGTACATAAGCTCGAAACAAAGTAGTGACGAAGTCGACATCATCACTGTCGATCTAATGAGACAGTGGTCGTAGCTGTAGATAAAAAGTGAAATTAACACGAAGTTTATCAACTCTTTTTTTATGCCTGATAGGCAAGCATTTGACCACAATCTCACCTGTTGGAAAGTGAAGATGCGGCCGAACATGTAGCATGTTTGCCTAGAAGGTGCCTATTCACTCTTGACTTGAAGACACCCAGATTATAATATAATATATAATAATAACAAAGGCGCAGGTAATGAGTTCCACTCCTTCGCTGGGGTATGTCAACCATAAATGGATGACGTTTGACAGTTTGTCTTGTTGTTTGATGGTAAAACGGGCATGGAGGAATTATAACATGTTATTCCTGAGCACACTCTCCAAAATATAAGAGATAGAATACCGATAGGCTTATTGTATAGTCGGCTTTTGGGTATTCAATTTACGTCTTTCTTTATGTTACTATGTTTGTTTAATTTTTGCCACAAATAGATGGATAGATAGATAAATTCTTTATTTGCACACCAAAAAATAACACTTCCAAATAAATCTTAAATTTAACATCGGAGCACAAAGGGCGCTCTTATCGCTCAAAGTGATTTCTTCCAGACAACCAAAGGGAAATGATAAAAATATTACAAACAGGGACGATGATGTACCTCAACACTTATTTAAATAAATAAATGTACTTACACATATTTATTAATATTAGATACATAATATACCTGCCAAAACCTACATAAATAATAATTAATTTAAATAAAAAAATATGAAAAAATGCGCCGCCGAGTTTCTTGCTAGGTTCTTCTCGAGATGGCTGTAATTTTTTATTTCATTTTAGTTAATGAAATCTGGCAGTAGAGTTTTTTTTTTTTTTGTGACAGGCTAGTGTTTGACCACGATCTCACCTGATGGTAAGTGACGATGTGATCGAAGCTGGTAAACACACTAGACCTGGAATACGCAGGCTCTCAAGGATAACCGCCAATTTCATTTCTTACTTTGACGAGTGTCTCTTTGGATCCCATGTGAATTAACGATTTTGGTTTAATTAAGTTTGAACGATATGTTTATGTCCTTATACGTTCTAGAAAATTAAAAACGGCAAGTCAATTACATTTTTCAAACATTTTTTTTTCTATTAAAATCTAATCTAATGTACTGTCTCTATAATTACTTGTCTCATTTAATAGACCTTACAAGCGCAGCCTCACTCCGGGCAAGCCAACCTTATTTAGCTGATCGCGTTATTACTGTATACCTGAGTGCGGCTCTGGGCTTTATAGGCACTTTGTTATTATAATGCATAAGTAGCTAAATAATTAAAATTGTCTGAGCCAAAATGTGTAAATTATCTAAGGTTCTAGTGCTGTGGCGGGTATTGGTTTCGAGTCTCGGATTCGATCACAAGCGTTTGTGTTTTAGGATGTGGTTTTGAATGTGTGTTAAGAGATTAAACTAACAAACGCATTCACTCTTGCAGCCCTATACTAAGCGCAATGACTTGTATCATGGGTGCCGGAAACATTTACATATCACATTCACAAATATTTTGTTCAAACCATACAAATATCCTACTAATATTATAAATCCGAAAGTTTGTTTGTAAGTGTGTAAGTATGTTTGTTCCCTCTTCACGCTTTAACGGCAGAACGGATTTGGATTAAATTTGGAATGTACATAAATTATACCTAGGATTAACACATAGGCTACTTTTTAACTTGATAATAGCGGGCGAAGCCGCGGGGCACGGCTAGTTATATATATTTTTCCTTTTTTTTTAACGATACTTAAAGATTCATATCGAGGGTGCCGGGAATATTTGCATCACACATAGAACTAAAAGCACAAATGTTATTTGGGAGGGAAATATTGCTCCTTCCAGGAATCGAACCCAGGACTCACGGAAGGATGGAAAGAGTTACTTACTGCGCCAACTGGGTCTTATATATGTGAAAGCATCATAAGTAAAAATCCCACCTCTCCCGTTCAAAAACAAAGTCAAGCTGAACTAGTGACTTCGTGAGTGAAGATCTCGCATATTTTTCGAAATGGCTGAAATGTGTTCTGAATTGACAGAAAAACTCTATATAATTGTCATACCTGCTCACAAAGTTTCACGAGGATAGTTGAGAAATGCGACCTGTACAGGAGAACAACCGGAAATCTGACGGACATATGAAAGCAATTTTGCCCAAGCTGAAACGGCTTCGCGTTCACTCGGTCAAAAATATAAAGCCGCGTACAAACATCGCGAGGCGTGCGCCGCGAATGGCACGTCACGCATGCCTCGGGCTGTGTGGACGTGTGTGCTTACTGTGAGCATTCGCCGCATACGCTCGTTGCGATCGCCGCCGGCACAGTGCGGGCCATGCGCTACGTGCAGACGGACAGGTTTTTTCGCATGCGCAATGCAAAAAATCATGCTTCATGGAGACCGATACCGAATTACTTCGTGAACTTGTCCAACTTTATCAAAATGATAGAGTATTAAGGGTTTAATTCCCGTTTTAATTTTAATCTAATTGTTCAAAATGTGCGTGAGTTTTTATCAAATTAATATTATGGGGCTCTAAACATTCCGATTATTACAATAAATGTAAACGAGAAGATGCGTAAATACTTGAAAAAAAAAAACATTTCCAAACGAGATCATTTTGTACTGACGAACACCGTGCGTGGTTGTTTGCATGCTCAGTTGTTCAGGACGCATGCATAAATGTGTCGTCGTATGCCTCAGGTTGAGGCATGCGTGACGAACTAATCGCGACGCACGCCTCGCAATGTCTGTACGCGGCTTAAGCAGTGTGTATTTCACATATGTAGTCACGTAAACTGTACATAGCCGTTAGCATATTAGCGGCCACCTAAGCACTTGCGGTTTAAGAGTATGCGGCTCTTGTGTTAATACAAAGGTGCCGGCAAAACTACACAATTTCCCTAATGTTTTACAGAAAATAAAAGCTTTTTAGTAAAATTAAACTTCGTGTTTTTGTACTTACATTTTTGAACTATTTGTAATGTAAAATGAGGAGCAAAATAATTATCTTTCTACCCGTGTGTGGTATTGTTGAATAGAGCTTTGAAAATAATGTACGAAAGAGTTTAATAAAAAAAACTATGTTAGAAAATAACAATTTGGTAAGATTTCAGTCATTACTTACTTGACGTATAGACAAGATATATTTTGTCGCGCGGACTATCTCAATAATCCTATCCTACTAGCAAGTGTGTAAGTATGTTTGTTCCCACTTCACGCTTTAACGACTGAACGGATTTTAATGAAAATTTGAATGTACATAGCTTATATCTAGGATTAACACATAAGCTACTTTTTAATTGAAAATAGCGGGCGAAGTCGCGGGGCACGGCTAGTGGCTACATATTTAAAGCTGATACATTCATATATCTTCTAAAAAATCAAACAATTATTAATAGGTTTTTTTTTTCTTAATTCAGTTTAATGTATCTCAGTTTGAGGCGGACGACTACTTTGTGAATAACAAACCGTGCCTCTCGACATCACCCGCGTTTATGAAGTTAAAAAGTAGCCAACAACTAAGGTCATCCGTTACAGCGTGAAGAGAAAACAAACACACTTACACATTTACACACACAAACTTTCAGATGTATATTATTAGTAGTGTAATTACAAATGTTGCAAACAAGCAAGTGACACAGACAGTATGTATGTGCATTTGTTTGTTAAAGCATTGATATATAATGGGCGGATCTTACATCAGTAACAATACTAGTGGAAGAGTCAAGAAGAAGGATAAAGTTAGAACTATCGTGAGTATTACACATTATGTTTCAATGTTATATCCGGCATAAAACACGATCATTTTTCAACTTACCTTGTAGTCGACTAGCGCCGAGGCCCGAGCAGCTCGCCTCCGCGTATCGCGCGTCTGACTCATACTAATCTTTTCTTCTTCTTTGTCAGTAACACTCTTGACAGAGTGGTCGTGGTCATCACTCCAGGTGTTGGTGGCAAGCTCGACAATACGCCGCCACTCTTCTCTGATGGCCGCCTTCCTCGTGTATTCGTGTAGTGATGATGTGCCATTTACTGCCGCCTTTTTTTGGTCAGTCCACCTCATAGGCGATCTTCCTAATAAAGGACAACTAATTTGTCCGAAACTAGTCGACTACGAAGTAGTTTGAAATTTTCGTGTTTTAAGCCGGATATAACATTAAAACATAAGAAGGATGAAATCTCATACAGAGCGAGCCCCATATTTTTGAAGCTGTCAGCCAGCCTACACCACTTTTACAAGCTTTTTTCTCCTCATTATTACACGAATACCTATACCCTTCCATTAAACGTGGTCATGTCCCCGAGTACAAAAGTATAAAAAGCTCATTTGCATTTCAGGAAAAATACTTTAAACCCTTGCCAAAGAACCTTGCACACATTTTCCTTTGTTTTCGTTTAGTTTACAGAACACAATCCCTTACTGACCACAGGTCGGCTGTATCGCAGAACAAACAGAACCACAAACTTGCCGAGAATTACGGTGGAACTTAACAATGTAGATGTAGACTATATTGTGAAATATTTAGGTAATTTAATGATATGAGTGGAAACTAGCATGGTGTTCCTTTCACACGTCATGCATTAATAAAATCAAAATAAAAATCGTTTATTCACATGAGCCCCAAAGAGGCACTCATGAATCTGGCAAAAAAACTCGGCGGTGCATTTTTTTCATTATTTTTTAAAAATATTTTCTAAACACTTATACATAGTTATATTAACCTAGGTATATCTATATTATGTAGTCGCTAAAAAGCGCTTGTGCAGTTTGCCTCCATGCAGTAATATGGATAACCTTCCTCGATGAAACTTTGGCCTTAGAAGGTCTGATTTTCTTAAGGTTTTCTTTTATGCCAGATAGGTAAGCATTTGGCCGCTATCTGGCCTGATGGAAAGTAATGATGCGGCCGAAAATTTGGCATGCTTAATTAAAAAATACCTATTCACTCTAGACTCTAGATTATACTGTTTCGGAAAAACAGACGCGGGCAAAGTGAAAAAAAAACAGTGTGGTTCGGGGAAGGTTTCAAGTTTAAATCCCCAGGATGGAAGATTAATCTCTGCAAACAAACGAGGTATCTTGCGAGCTTCGAATCTTGCATTTGAGGCACCACCCTTTGGCGAAAAGCAGCAATAGTCAAATGTACAATCAAGAATGGTTCCGGCTGAAGATATGAGCTGCTAATGTAGTTACTGTTATATTAACGTATCTTTAAGCTGCTTGTTGGCTTAGTTAGGTGAGAGTACGCCTTCTAAGCAGGGTCATCAGTTCGATTCCGGTGGAAACACAAGTTTCTCTCCAAAGTAAACTTGTGTTTCTAGTTCTAGTCGTAATTGTGTGTGTGCCTCATACCCCAATTTCAAAATCCCGTGTAGTAAAATAACATTTCATTGATATTTTTATAGCAATAATTCAGAAAACGATGACGATTTATAACAAAAACAACAACATAACTCCCAAAACGGGTAAGATTCCGATGACTCACAGTATCTTACGTTTTCCTTCCCAGTTCGTTACCGGTCCCTCTAGCGACACTCGAGACACTCCAGTGAAGTGTCCGCTAGCTTTGTCAGCTATATGCTAGAGCGTTGACACTCCAATGAGCTGGGTGCTCCATGCTCAAGGCTATGGTTTGCTTTTTTTTTAGTTGTTCGCCCTGAACAAAGCCCCTTGCCCAATGGTAATGTTTTATCATTGATTGAATTATTAAATATTTATCTTTAGTATTCGTTATTTTTTAAGAACGGGATATATAACTAAAATTGTCCGTAAATCAGTATTTTATTGAACTTCTACCTACCAAGTAATAAGCTATATTAGATATTTTTAATAAGAAATTTAATTTGAATTAAATACATTTTAGTAATATTCACTACATATAACATGTCAAAATAAAAATATTTTTTATCAGTCAATAAATAAATACCAATACGGATACGTCAACTTGTGCCCCCTCGCCCAAACGTGCCCATCAAGCTAGCCGCGTTTCCACGCTGTATAGCAAGAGAAATATGTTGCCCGAGGTATTCGCCGAGGTTTTTTTTAAATAAACCAAAACCCATTTTTATTAAATTCCGACTAAAAGCTGCATAGCTCGCAAGGCGTGCGGAGACGCGGGCGCTGTAGTGAAACTCATTGCCTTCGTCTTTGTTCCCAGAAAGGTATATCTGGGAATCTTCAAGGCAATAGTGATTAGATATTTTCTAGGAAACAATGTTTTTTTTATGCTAGATTGGCAAGCTACATCTTCGGCTGCATCATCGCTTTCAATAAGATGAGATTGTAGTCAAATGCTTGCCTATCGAGCGTAAAATAAATATACTCATAATAAACACTAAAAAAGTCAAAACCATCTTAATACCTTCACCGTTTTCAGGTAGAAATGTAATTTATAATGATGTAATATTTAGTTGGTTACCAACGAAGGTAGAAAATAGATGCAGCTACGTTCTGTAAATTTAATTATGTTCGCCAACTATGTTTGACCTAGTTCTGCTTGTGAAATGATACGGGAATGTTCGCGTTGATATTATTTTCGTGGGCTTTGGTTGAGGTTGAGCTTGATTTATTTATAACTCATTCCCCGCGGCTTTAAGCGCGGTGATCTATTGAAGCAACGATAAAAAGCTAAAAAAAACGGCTTCACCGCTTTATTTTCGGAACTTTGATCAGATTAGATGTACTTAACATGCATTATTGACGATGTTTCAAGAACTACTGATCAGGCCTTGATCAAATTTAAATGGGACCAATCGGAAAGCAACATTTATCAGTGAAAGCGTTTGTTTTTTTTTGTTTTGTTTTTTTATAGAATTGTTTAAAATAAACATTTCCATCAAATACGTGTAACTCTAACGGTTTTTGCAGCTCACGCCGGAATAGCACCCAGGTGGCAGAATTTTTTCAACGCTAGGCATTTATATTTAATAATAATAAGTAATTTTTTATGTTACGTAATATCATCATTTTCCATCATATTTATCTTGACAATATAAACTTCAACTAGCGCGTGAGTGGGTGCCGGATTCCATTATAACATTTTTTACCATCATTGACTACATCATCGCTGACCATCAGAAGAGATGTATTTTTTTATGCTGGGTAGGCAAGGTTTTAACCGCTATCTCACCTGATGGAAAGTGACGATGCGGCCGAAGATGGAAATGCTTGCCTAGAAGGTACCTATTTACTCTAGTCTTGAAGACACCCAAACTAACTCTATTCTATCGTAGGTCAAAAATTGGTACCTTTAAGCAGGGGTGCTCCATCATATATTAATTTTATAACCGATCTTATAATTTTAGCATTAATCATTTTTATTATTGTATTGCGTAGCTATCGAGCTACAAACAGCTACGCTGGTAACTTTGCTACGACGTAGCGCAGGAGTGCTACGTAACGATGTGTCGTAGCTCTCAAGAACACTGTACTACGACGCGACGTAGCATATTACGGCTGCGATCGTTACAAAGTGGAATGCATGAGTAAGTTAATGTAAGTTTATTTCTCGCATTTATAAATTATATACATCAATCGCTATATACTTTATTTCTACAGCAGCGCGCCGCAGTGTAGCGCACAAATTTCAAATACAAGCCGTTAGACAGCTCGCTTCTAACATATTTTTATTCATATTACACTCACACACCAACTTTCGGATTTATAATATGTGTAGGATTATATATAACTTGCATTCGCGTTCTGTTAACAATTTTTCAGTACAAAATAAAACAAAAGGAAGTAACAGGTACGAGAACTTCACTTTATACCACAAAGACTTTTGAGAGAAATACGACAAAGGAACTCTCACGTCTGCTACACGATTTTTAACACGCAAAATGTGTTTATATACTCATAGGAAAAACTAACTTGCAACGTTTGAAATAAGGAGCAGAATCAAATGTGGAGACCATGCGATATTTAAAGGAGTATATGAGAGGCTGTCTATATGCAAATAAGAACTTTAACTATTTTAAGATAAGGTGTATAATTTTGTGAAAACAAGAGAATAATATAATCAACTGTTCAATTTTATTCAAAACTCAGCTTTATCAAGACGAGATAAAGTATGGAATCCTTAATTTTTATATAAGGAAGTACGGAAATATTCGCTTCAGGGAACGTCAATGACAGAAATAAATCTCGTACAACTTCTTAGGACATGATAATTAATTCGGAACGAGTCCTTATCTACAATGAATTATTTGTTTGTCGGGTTTTTACGACGTTTCGAAAAATAATTCCTATTTTTTTGTGCGTTTTAAATTTGAGAACTAAACCAAACACAGCCATTTTAACTCGCATTTGTAAGCAATAAAATCGACTTTATAAGTAAAGTTAAAGGGTATAATATCAAATGCAGCTTTAATTAAAATAAGAGTAATATGCAACTCACGTATCTAGTCTTTACACGCAGTGATCTTTTTATAACGTAATTTATGACGTCCAGTCCAGTCAATGGTCAAGTACTTGCTCTCTAGTCCTGGGTTTGTCACGGGTTTGATTCTCAGCAGGACCACAATATTCCTTTCAAACGAACATTAATTGTGCTTCTGATTCTGGATGTGATTGTAAGTGTTGCCGGCACCCACGGTACAAATCTTTGAACTTAGTGTACGGCTGTAAATGTGAATGCGTTTGTATGTTGTACTCCACAGACAAATAAATTGGTCAACTATTAATATATTTTTTACATTATCCAATTATATTTTAACGTTATTGTATAAAAGTCCTGTCAGGAACATACCTACATTTTTATGTAGGTATGTTTCTGCTTCTACTTGCGATTGTATGTAACATGAAAGTGTGTCTGTCACGGCACAAGTCATCGAACTTAGTGTGGAGCTGTGAGTATGAAAGCGCTTAAGTTTATAGGTACCTAAAGTGCTTAAGCTCACCAGAGGGAAGCGGGTTGTTATAAAAGTACTTAGACAGTCCAAAACTGTGTACAAAAAGTAGCTTCGTGTAAAGGATAAAAAACGCGTATAACACGTAACCATCTAATTGGATTACGGTATGATGAATGGAAAAGTAGATTAGCAATTTGGAACGTTAAATGTTATGCGAAAACGAACATGGTTTTATAAATTACCTTTTGTTTTGCTTACCGTGTGCTTACAATATTTGGATTTGTGGGTTTAGGCTGTTGTTGAATTATTGAAATTGTGTTTACCTTGTTAGTATTGTGACAATAATTCGATATATATATCTTTACATTTATCATTCTTCTGTACGTGTGTATGTGACTGAACTACTTCTAAACGGCTGGACAGATTTTGATATATTTTACGTGTGTTCAGGTGGATGTGGATTCAAGTATGGTTTAGATGTGAATCTACGTGCGAAGCTGGGGCAAGTCGCTGGTTATTATATACTTTTTTTCAAATTAACGCAGTAGTCAACGCAGTTGCAGGATCTATGACTTTATTTCATGATAGTCTGATTATTGAATTTGTATAAAAACGATTGTTTAGGACCTTGAGTGCAGTAGCCATGTTATGGTGACACTTAGAATTACTTATCATAATTGAATGCGTATACTATATTTCATGTCTATACTGTTAACCCTTAATGGTTAGTTGGAGTTCCCTAGTCGGGACCCAACCCTGAATGCAGCAACCATGTCATGGAAAAACTTAAAGCTGGCTACCATTATTAATGTTAAGTAAAAAAATATTATGTACTGACTTCACAAAAAAAGAGGAGTACTCAATTCGACAGTATTCTTTTTATGTGTGTTACCTCATAACTTCTTTCCGCGTGAACAAATTTTGTTGTTTTTTGGTTGTAAGCTTTCCCTTCGGTCAATAAAAATCTGATCAGTAGTTTTTGAGTTATCGTCAATAATGCGAGTTTAATACATTTAATCTAATCAAGGTTCTAAAGATAAAACAGTAAATTTGTTTTTTTTTTAACTTTGCTTGAGTTTTATTATCTATTGACATAATTTTAACATTGTGTATTTGATCCATAGACTTCTGAACTTCTGGGTATATATAAATGCATTCAAATTATTTTGTGCCTATGCTGACTGATGAAAAGTTCTTTTATCTAGAGCTAATCCTTTGAACTGCCTGTTGGCTTAGTTGGGTGGCGTTTGCATGGAAAATTTGAGTTTCTGGTTCTGGTTGTGATTGTTGAATGTTTCCGGCACCCACGACACAAGTCATCGAACTTAGTGTGGGGCTGTGAGTGTGAAAGCGTTTATGTTTATGAATCCTGGATGTTGATTCAGGTCATGCTTACCATCAAAATGCATTGGAACTAAACCAACGTATTAATTCAAGTTCGTAGGATAAGAGGATGTGGTCCTAATACATCTCTCAATCTGGGTATGGTCGGATATAACAAGTTGAGGGTCCGGAGAGAAATCACACTAGTTGCTTATATCTTTAAGGTACTTAGAGGCAGGGTAATAAGTGTTGATGTGCTGGAGCAAATAAGATTGTGTGTACCGAACGGATTTGTGTGGCGGCGACGTCGGCCACAGCTGGTGGCAGTGCCGAGTGCGCGAACCAACTTGCTGCGAGGAGCGCCGTTTGTGCGCGTACTCTAAACGTTATTGCAGGAGGTTAATTTAGTTTTTTTTGAAAACAGACTTATTTCGAATTCACAAAGTTAGCTTTAAGAATTTTGTGTAACAATAAGGTTAGACATTAACTACACTATCGCATTAGGCTAAGCCTGTAATGATAAAAGTAAGTTGGAGAGTAATAGATAAATAAATAAATAAATCTTGCAAGATTGAACTCAAACATACATACTTACATACAAACATTGCAAGTTAAATAAAAGCATTCTATAAAATACATTACGGTTAATGTGCGCAGGAACTGCATAACTTTGATCCCGCTTCACTTTTTTTCTAGCTTACATACAAACGGACAGCGTCGCGTTACCCATTTATGATTGAAATATCGTTCATTCGCACGAAACGTTTCGCGTCTTCGTTCATTTATAGAACAGCAAAAGAATGGAACGCTTTGCCATCATCTATAACTACCGAAAGATACAATTTGGGTGTGTTCAAAAGAAAAGTGATAGGTATTTACTAAACAAACGTGCTCCATATTAGACTACATCGTCACTTTCTATCAGGTGGTATTGTAGTGAAATGTTTACTTAGTCTGTTACAAAAAAGCTTGTAAAAAGGATTACAACAACATTTGGTATTCGTAACCGTATAAACATCGTATACTGTGTACCTATACAACTAAAAGCTTATACGACTGTTGTGCTTATACGGGTTCGACGTATAAAGAGATTTGTCAGTTGCTTAGTGACGAAGGGAGGAGGAAAATAACACGATGTTTTTCGTAGATACTGACGAAGGAAATTATACGAAATTGTTTTATTTTTTTGTCCTTGACATAAAAGTAAGAAATATTTTTTATGGAAAGATATATTTTTCATTGCACATGTTCGTAAATTAGGTCAATTATAATATCTCATATGTGGTTGTGCCTACGAGAAGTATTAAATAAGAAACACAGATTCCACATTAAGTTTGGTTTAATCCATAACAGCAAGTTGTAGGAAAGCACAGTCTATAGTTTTAGAGGGAACAGAACACAAGAAGATAGTTTGCAGAAAGAAATGAGGTCGAATATAGATAGGGAAATCGGAAATAATAGATCGCGCGTGGATCGAGCTCCGTGCGTAGGCGCAAGCGACTGGCAGGCGGCTGCGATGCTGTCGCCGGTGCCTGCCGGAGCGCTGCACCGCGTCCCGCACGTCGCACCCTGCGTCCCATTATCCGAGCCGGTTGCCTCTAGTGAAGCGCATACCACACATACCATAAGATAATTATGTTACATTAAACTAAAAACTAAATTAAAACTAACTTAAAATAACTATAACTCGACATAAATATGTACAAAACTTAATCTAATAGACCGCTACCAATTGGCAAAGTACCCAAAATGCTGGCAACATTGCCACGTTGAATGGCAATGCTCAATCTCTGTCCAAAATATTTGCCAGCATAATATTATGTTATTATTTATTTGCAATAATCACTTGAAAAGTGTACGATAATGAAATATTTTTCGCTCTAGTTTAAAACAGGAATTTAAATAAATTTTTAATCTATGGAATCTATAGGTTATTTAAAAATATGGCTTGCAATATCTTAGCAAAAGTTAAGAAATAAGACAAAATAGAAAATACATTAATTAACACACACAACATTATACTACAAAAAGAAACTTAGCTAAATAGATAAAATTCACATATGTAAGTACATAAATAATCATACCACAATAAATATTGTTATATAGTAATTAAATTCTCCTATAAAAAAAAAATCCTACCTGAAAATCCACCCTGTGTTTCAGACCAAAAATTTAAAGTTCACTTTTCATCTCGTCACCCTCTTCGGAACAATAAAAAACATAATCGCGATTACTTTTTCTTTATGACACGACTTCAAAATTCTTTCACATTCCTTAGAGCATTTTACGACCCACAATTCAGACGTCGTATTTTAGCACCAGGCGAGAAGGGTCTCATAACTCTTCACAGACAGCTAAATTGTTTGTAGATAATGGCAATGTTGAAGAAACAGCCACGTGGCTTTCAAGAAGCAAGAATATAAGTGAAACTATTTATGCTAGGACTTTGAAATTCTGATCCGCAACTTTTTTGTGTGACAAAAAGTGTTAGGGGTAAACACTGTATATATAATAAAATAATTTAAATGTTTCCCTGTATTACAAAAGTTTCACTTCTATCGTGTGCCTTTAAGACACACCCTGTTTTTTATACAAGGTTACCTTTGCAACAACAAAAAGGATCAAAATTAAAAATTGTTTACTCACATGGGGGCCCATAGCTAAAGGAAGTTTATGACTGCCAGATTCGCAAAATTACAACCATCTCGTAGAATTATAAAAAATATGTTTCTAAAGCTGTTATCAAAACGCAACGATCCTTACAATATACCGTGTTTAAGGGTGTACAATTACATGTGATTTTAATTATCCCAATACAGTCCTTGTTATATAGTATTGCACATTATATAGAGCACGCTTGTTCAGTAAATACCTAAATAGGTATCCATCCAATATACTCAATCTTTAACCGCATCGTCTATTTCCATCAGGTGAGATTGTGATCAAACGCTGGCTTAGTTACAACAAATACAACAAATACAACAAAATTATTTATTTACCAAAAAGGATACAAGTAAATAACTACAAAAATAGGTATATACTAACAGGAAGATTACTAAAGGACCCCGCACTAGGGCATGCCTGTATCGCGGGAGACCGTAGCCTTTTACTATAACAATAATTATGAGAACTTCAGCATATTTGAAATAAAAGAATTTGAGATTAGTAATTAAATTATGAAAATTAAAAAATACATTTATACAAATGATTTGGAAAGGTTTTGGATGAGTGAGAGATTATTTTAAAAATAATTGTGTGTGAATGAGGTATGCAGGTAGCATGAGTGTTGTGTTGGTAGTGTTGTGTGAGTATTTGTGTGAGTTTGAGCAGTATCATCTTTGAACGATGAGGAGAGCCTCAGTCGCTTCATAATCCAGAGTAAGTAACCATTTCCTGACTTTGTCTTTGATTCCGTGTAACGAGATGTCAGTGAGATTACAATGCTTCGTTACACGTTTGTAGATAAAAGGAACGGCTCTGTATCCGAAACGACTAGCAAAGGCGGATTTAACAATGGGCACGTTAATTTTTACTCTACGACATTTTTCCGGTGCATCTGATAATGAATTTTGTTTGTTTCGCTTAAAGTAAGAAAGAACAGATTTAGTTAGAAATAAAAAAATCATTTTTGAGTAGAGAGTTCTTGATACTTAACCGTCGTTATATTTTTTAACTCAGGAAGACTAACTATTTAATTCTAGCACCCACAATATAGAGTTCAAGGACTTGCAAACTACGTCAAATGTAAGAACCATACTGCAAAAGCAATAGCTGCATTTAGAGCTTCCCAGTTATTACCACTTTTATTTGCCTACAACCAATAAAAAAGAAGTATTTCCGCTCAACCTGTTCCTAATGCATCCACTTCCATTTCAAATACACGCCCAGACCGTAACGATTTACTTCACCTAGTCTAATGTTAAATGGTACTGCAATGCGCTGTGCTGACACGAGGAGAGTTAGTTTCTATTAAAATAAGTAAGGCTGTAAATATACCTACTAACTGGAATTAGATGAAATAGAACCCTTCAACGAGTTTCTTGCCAGGTTCTTCTCGAGATGGCTGTAATTTTGCGAATCTGGCAGTAGAGTTTCATGAGTGCCTCTTTGGGGTCCATGTGAGTAAATGATTTTGATTTTTTTAATCTAGTCATGAATGAAAATGCGCCCCAAGAAACAAGAAATACCATTCATCATAAACCTCTGAGCAACATTTTTGCCAGCATTTTGATCATCTGTTGCCTCGACCAAACGCCCTGATAATTCTTGGTAGATTATATATGACTAGTTGGTTGGCCATGGCTTCGACCAAGTGCAATTTTCCGTGGATTAAAAAAGATTACACACCTTGCCTTGACAACTACGAACTCTACATAAAATAATCAGCCAAATCGATCAAGCCATTTTCGAGTTTTTGAGAACAATATATGTCCTTCTAAAACTACGGGCCAATTGCCTATATTTCCTAAAACTAAACTAAAACTATGTACAGCAAAGTACTAAGTTACCTACAAAACATCGAGCTTATAGGTAACTCAAGTGCTCAAGCCCACTACCAGTGGGTAGCGTTCCCATCATGCTGGCGGCATTGCCTCTCTGAATTGCAATGCTAATACGTTGAGCCAAATAAGTGCCAGCATTTTGATCACGCGTCGCTTCAACCAGGCGCTCTGTTAGAATTTTGAAAATAGAATAAGCTCCCGGTCCCCACGGACCCAGTGTCTCAACACCAAACGGCTCAAATACGTAAACAAAACAATTGATCTTTATTATATATAGATTGAATTCTTGGTAGATCATTCTCGATATATTTATCAAATTTGTATTATTTTGACTAACCTCAACGTCAAATACTATTTTAACGTGTAAGTATTCAATGTGTATAGTTTTTTGCATTTTAACGTTTTCTTGATATGAAGTTAAAAGTAGATAGATTTTTTTTTATTGCTCAAACAATATTGTAGGTACATAGGCGAACTTAATGTTACAAAGCATTTTCTTTCAGTTAACCTGGGTCTATTGAGGATATTTCGATATGATAGTGGACATAATCGGTAAAAAAAAGTTTTATTTTACAAAATCTTAAAAGTAATGTGTTTTACGGGTGAGCAAAGACATTTTTACCGATTTCTAAAAAGGAGGAGGTACTATGTTCGACTGTATGTATTTTTTTTTATGTATGTTCACCAATTTCTCCCCCATTTGTGGACCAATTCTCAAAATTCTTATTTGTTTGGTAGATTATACTTCAGAGTTGGTCCCTTATAAATTTTATCGTAATCGATTAAGCCAAAACCAAAATGTGGGCGGAGAAGATAGATAGATAGATAGATAATACTTTATTGATCCACTTTATAAGATGAGATAAAACAAAGGTAACAAACAAGCTTATACGTAAAGTATCACAACAGGCGGCCTTATCACTAATAGCGATCTCTACCAGGCAACCTTCGGATGGAGAGAACTATAGAATGTAATAGACGGGGTATAATAAATGGCTGTATGGAATACCTTATTAACTTAATAAATATCATTACTTATACTATGGCATAAGATATATCATGAGAAGTTGGTTTTTTTAAGCTTTGCTTTCGTATATATATACGTATATCTTTCGTTTGCTCTACCCAAATGAGAACTGTCTGACACTCCGACATACGAAATAATTTTTACCCAAGCTAAAACGAACTCACTACGCTCGCGCTACTCCGGTCAGTTGACGGTGATAGTTGATTTATAAAGTTGAATGGGTATTCAGCTTAAAATTAAAAATTCTTTCGTATGTCGGAATGTCCGACAGTTCTCCCTTACAGGTCGCATTTCTGAACCGATTATTGTAAAGTATTGTGAGCAGGTTTGATAATAACCTGATATTTTTTGTTGATATGTGTATGATACACGCACAGTATCGGGGAAGGGTTTTTTTCTAGTGGAGTGTATGAGGTGCGCGAATGGACAGGTAAGAGGTATATCGATCCTAACAATCAAAAAAAAAGGAAAAAGCACTCCACCTACCTTTAGATCCACGCCCGCCGAGGGCAGCTAGATTCCTGGGGAAAAAAGCGTACGACGCACAATAGAAAGATTGTTAGGTCCTCAGGATCCAAAATGCTGGATTTCCGCCATAATCGAGCAAGTCAGCACAACATCTGCTTAGCTCGGATTATCTCACAGAACTGAACTATCCTAACGGTAGCAAATAATAAAAATTTATGGAGTTTTGCAACTACCCTCAATATGATTTGCAAAGATCGAACAGTATGGGTTTTGGTAATTTTTCAAAATGCCGGAAATACGGGTGTTATAAACGTAAAAATGAACATATTTCCGCAATTTCGATAATACTTATTTCTTTATGCGAAAATATCAAGCAATTTGAACACCATGTTAACTTAGTTAGATAAGCGTTCACCTTATAATCAGGGGTAGCGGGTTCGATTCCCGGTAGGAACAAGTTTTCTCCGCAAGGAAAATTTGATGTGAATGTTTCCGGCATCGACGACATAAGTCATCAAACTTAGTGTGGGGATGTGAGTGTGAGCGCTCTCAATGTTAAATACTACTTAATGTTTAATTTATGACCGATGGCATGATGCGGCGAAAGATGTAGTATGATTTCCTAGAAGATATTTATTGACTCTGGACTTAAAGACTTCCAGATTACGGTAAAACGTAGCATACTTTCAAAATCTCTTCAAACATCTTACTATACAATATTGCGCCTTCAGCAAACTAGAACTACTCAGTCGAAATAGGATCATTCGAAACCTACAAAAGATCAGAAAGTTTCAATACGATGCTGGGTCCTTGAAACTGATCCTACTTACGCCTATCGTCCTTTGGTTACTGATCCTTGTTTCATTTCAAGTATTTACTTACACCCCACTGGGCGCTTAGTCAAGTATCGGGTAGAGATACCTCTTAGTATCTAAGCATGTATTGTATCGATTACGGCGAGGCATTTTACGGTGCGTTTTACCTACAAACCTAAACGCTTTCACACTCACAGCCCCGCACGAAGCTCAATGACTTGTGTCGTGGGTGTTGGAAACATTCACCTTTTACTTGTTCGCCCTAAGCACAGGTATCGGGTTCGATACCGGGAGGGAACACCAGCTTTCTCACCAAGGAAAAATTGTGTGTCTGGTTCTGGTTGTGATTGTGTGTGTGATGTGAATGTTTCCGGCACGTACGACACAAATCATCGAACTTTGTGTGGAACTGTGAGTGCTGGCAGTTATTGGGCTCAACGTATTAACATTACAATTCAGAGAGGCAATGCCGCCAGCATGATGGGAACGTTACCCACTGGTAGTGGGCTTGAGCACTTGAGTTACCTATAAGCTCGATGTCTTGTAGTTAACTTAGTTCTTTGCTGTATATAGTTTTAGTTTAGTTTTAGGAAATATAGGCAATTGGCCCGTAGACAGTGAGTGTGAAAGCGTTTTTATTTATACAATAATAATCACAATGTACTGTAATAAATACAATTATCTCGTCTAGTGCAAGTGGCGCCTCTAGAGGCAAAAAGTATTTGGAAGACAGTATCAAAGCAAACACTGAACTCAGTGCCCTAGCTAACATATCAAGTTACTGATAAGTGGTTGTACAGTTGTATCTCACGCGGGTTATTGGATAGGACTGTACCATGTCTGTGCGGTTGATATTAGGAGGCTATAGGGAGGTTTGGGTCGACAAACTATAAACTAGTACCTGGATGACCAAGCTTTTGTTTTTTTTTACTTTTCTACTAATGAAACCTAGCTAGATCGATTTATAGCCCCCAAAATCCCCTGCATACTAAATTTCATTAAAATTGGAGCCGTTTCAGAGTTTCAGATTATATATATATATATACTAGCCGTGCCCCGCGGCTTCGCCCGCTATTATCAAGTAGCCTTTATGTTAATCCTAGGTATAAGGTATGTATATTCCAAATTTCATTCAAATCCATTCAGCCGTTAAAGCGTGAAGAGGGAACAAACATACTTACACACACACTTACACACAAACTTTCGGATTTATAATATTAGTAGGATACAAGAACTGCTCGTTTAAAGGTATTAGATATATAGAAGTACATAAATTAGTTTAGTTTTAGTTATATTCAATCTCATGTAACTTAATGGTTATCATTAGATATAAACTGCCCGTTGGCTTAGTTAGGTTAAATATTTTTCATCATCATCATCGCCTTCTAAGCAAGGGGTTCGATTCCCTGTGGGAACAAAAGTTTTCGCCTCGAGGACAATATGCGTTTCTGGTTCTGGTTGTGATTGCCTATGTGATGAGAATGTTTCTGGCTCCCACGACATAAGTTTGATGAATATGTTAAGACAGGACAACGTCTGTCGGATCAGTTAGTTTTTTATAATTTACATATGAACCCAAACCTTGTAAACATATCATAAAATAAACGCTTTCACACTCACAACCCCACACTGAGTTTAAAGATTTGTATTGTGGGTGCCGGAAACATACACGTCACACACACATTACATCCAGAACCAGCACAAATATCCCTTGGGAAGGAATTTGTGCTCCTGCCGGGAATCGAACCCAGGACCCACGGCGCACAGGGCAGACACCTGTCCACTGCGCCAACTGGGTCGAATAACCAGTTGACTGAGTATCATTTCCCCTTTAAAACCATTTTAGTTGTTTCGATTGTTCGTTCTGCAACTGACGCTGTTAACTGTCCCATGGGCCAATCACAACCATCACAATTTACCTCGACCTCTTCCGCCGTTGGTAAAGGTTATAATGAAGGAAAATCAGCCGCATGCAATATCAACTGATTTAAAAACTTTGAAAAAATAAACCGATAGGCTAGCATTTGACTACAATCTCACCTGATGGAAAGTGATGATGCGGCCAAAGATGTAGTATGTTTGCCTAGAAGGTTCATGTTCATTCACTCTTGACTTGAAGACTCCCAGATTATACCTTTCGGGAAACAAAAACGAGGGCAATAAGTTCCACATCTATCCGCAATACGGATGATAAACGTAGAAGCAAAACGCTTCGAGCAAACTGGATGTCTGTCAACCATGTATGGATGTCGTTTGATAGATTGTCTTGTTGTTATATGGTAAAACGGACAAGGTGGAATTAGCTCGTGTAATTCCTGCGCACACTCTCCAAAATGTAAAAGAACATCATCGTCAACGCGAGTAAAACCGCAGGGCAGAGCGAGTATAGAACATAATAGAGACAATTATAACAATTAATTAACCTACTATAAACATTGCACTTGATATTTTCCATTACCGAACCAACTTGTCTTTTCCCACTGAAACTAATTATCTCAGTATATTCTCAGCAAAAACACCAATTAACTAAAATAAACTAAACTTTAACTTCTGCTTGGGCTAAACGTAAATGGATGAGGAAAGGTGCTAGCCAAGTGCCTTTACACGTAGCAGTTTTTCTGCGCGTGCGCTAAAAACTAAGACAAGTCACGTCTTTTGCGTTAAAATTAAATGAAAATATGTTCTATCCAGGGTCTAGAAGCTATAAAGTTAAGTTTATTTAGTCTTTAAAACGGGTACTTACTTCATTTCAAACAAACAAGTTTACACACCACACACATATTGTCATACTTTCATATTAGCGCCATCTCGGTCTGGCTTTGTGAAATTCCCTACTTCTATGTATTTCGTTACCTTCACCGAAAGTTCGAGTCCATTGTAGATGTAGAATAGGGTATACTGGGTAGAATCGATAACATTTTTTGTTATGAGAAAATACGAATGAGAATTTTGCCAGATGGTAAAATCAGCGTCACGCTGTCTTACCTGTGAACACGTAAAGTGTAATATAACTTTATGACACTTTACCTATGTGCGCCGACGTACCTAAAACCCCTTCATTCCTGGCCTACAGTTCTCGTTCGCACAAATTAAAGTAAACGTCGTCGCTCCTTTAAAAAAATTGTCTCGTGTTTACAATATAAAGGTAACTGTCAACAGTTTCTTATAAAAACAAGCGTAGATTATACGCGCGACCCGAAACACTCGCTACGACTCCATATATCTGTAAAGGCACCCAATTTACGTGGGCATCCATATTACTCTCGACTCTAACATTTTTCTTAAAGTTTGGCGAAATTTCAAGGAACTTTATGATCAGTTCAGATTTAAGTGGTAGATAAGTTAAGACACTTCGAGTTCGTCGTGAAATGAGTAGGTATAAAGTAAAATCCAGTGAAGTTTCTATAAAACTTTCCGCAGCTGGCTTACACCTATTTGGAGAAAGCAATTTAAACTCGATTTTTAAATATCTCTGATACTTTTATAAAGTTCAATGTATTTTGAACGCTTTCGTTATTTCTCTAAACCAAAATGTTTCACGATGACAGCCCCACACTATGCTCATAGTCATAGAGGCAATGCCTCTAGCATGATGGAATCGCTACCCACTTGTAGTGGGCTTGAGCATTTGGGTTCCTTATAAAATCGATTACTTGTTGGTAACTTAGTATATAGTTAAATTTTAGGAAACATAGGCAATTGACCCGTAGCTGGTTTATTTAGTAGAATCATTGACTTTCATGAGTGCCTCTTTGGGGCCCATGTGAATAAGCGATTTTGATTTTGATATGAAACAGCGTAAAGCCTTGTACCTTGTTTCTCGGGTACAAGAATCATTCACATCACATACCCAATCACACCCAGAACCAGAAACACAAACTCGAACCTGATACCCTCTGCGTAGAAGGCAGACGCGCTACTACTACGCCATCACTTAGTTCTTTCTTTCTGTATTTGTACTATATTTAAGATCATACTTAGAACTATGCTTATAGTTAAAAACATACGACTACAAATGTAGACTCGGATAGGGTAGAGTAGGTAGGGTATATAAAAATCTATAGGTCGTCGGATCTACAGAGGATGAATGAGCTTTATCTTGAAATTACATTGCTAAAATAATATATGCCTATATTTTATTATTTTCTTTGACTAATTGTCGTAATTGGTAGTGTGTCGCCAATTAAATATTTAAAACTATAAGTGCCGGTACAAAACAAGAAAAAATGCTTTTAATTAATGCTATTTAACATTTCTCGACAAATTCGACAAAATTATTTGACGACGTAATAAGATTTTATTCAGATTGTTAAAAATATTTTCGTAGTCAATACTTCTTGAGTTATCAGCAGATTCAAATATATTTGAATGGGTAGGTTATGAAACTGTTTTCTTAAAAATATTTCTAGTTTAGATATTATGTGACGGGCTAAGTAATATTTGCAGCATTTATCAGCATTTAATAATTAAATATTTACTATTCCAAATGTACCAAACAGGAGTATTTTCGATGCTCAAATATGCAGCCGCATCTTTATAATTGATGTACTTGCATGCCACTTGAGTGCCGCTATTTTACAGTATGTAAAATTAAACAATTGACTTAAGTAGTGATGCAAAAGATGGTATACATTGTAAATTTCCATTGTTGATAAGTTACGGCATCGTTTTGTGGAGATCTGCTGCCGTATATATAGGCCAACCTAATGCCCCTCAAACAGAGATCGAAGAAAGCAGAATATGACTTGTGCCTTGAATAGAGTGCTCGTTAGAGCATTCTAATTAACCTCATCCCGGCATCTAGCTTCTACTACTAGACTTCATGTCACCGTGAAAAAGTTCTTTTTTTATACTCGATAGGCAAGCACTGGACCGCATGGTATCATTATTATTATAATTCGCATGTATAGTAAGTACGTAGAAATCTCATTCAACAGGTTTTTTGGGGTCGTTTCTCCTAGGCACTTGCAAAATGTAAAATGATCTTCCTACGAAGTTCCACAGCGAAAAAATTTGGAAAACTTCAAGAAGAGCGTAAAACAAGATCTTACACTTATGAGTAGGCAACACGCTAGCAATGATAGTGTTGCTCTTACCATCAGATAGCCAGAATCTAGCCACTGGTAGTTTATCACTCATTCTATAAAAAAATAACACAAATAACAGATACCTTTGAGTAGAACATTCGTGTTCCCACCGGGAATCGATCCCGGCATTTAGAGCGTAAAAGGTAGGTGTATAACAAACTACACCAGCAAGTAATTCAATATGAAACATCACAATAAAAATGAATATTTTAAAAAGGTTTTAATCAAGCTTTTACCAGTTGTGAAAAAAATTTATTAAAATGTTATGTGACCAGAGAACTTCTCAAGACAAATTAAATGAGCCCAAATTCGATGGGTTTATCTAGTTTTTGTTTAGAAGTTCCCATGGCCTTCTTCCGTCGCCATCATTAGACCAGCTCCTTGGTACCATATCATTGTATTATCACCGAAGATACATAAGTACGCCAAAGATATGTCCAATCGGATATCGGGAACGGGTCTAATTTAGCTTGAAAGATTTGATTACAGACCGACAGATAACAGGACAGGTGAAACCCAATAGAAGTTTGTTACAGTGCGACAAGGATCTTCTAGCGTTGGTAAGATTCTCGTTTCATATAATGTAATATTCATTTCATTAGAAAGAATGGGGTTGAAGAATTTTTCGATATGAAATAATTTATCTTAGTTTTTCATCAAATATGTGCATTGATACCTGTTTAAATTTCAACTTTACTAAAAACCGTATATGTTTTTTTTAAATAAATTTGGTCAGGAATCTTCAGATCCCCACCTGGTAACCTTATACAGCCATGGACTGACCGATTTGACAAAAAGTGAACACTATTCAAGATTACAGCGTTAGTTTTAGTTGTCAACGACTGCTAAGAGATCTGTAAAAGGTAAATATTACATAAAAGTACAGAACCTATTCATTTCTATCGATAGGCACATTATTTTTATACCAGTATCTATATCAACTGGAATGAAAACCTCTCAACTCTTATTGGAAACTCTATAGTAATTAAATGGAGTAAAATTTTAATAGAAAAGATTGGAAATATCGTTCGAAAAAATTAACAGTTCGTGTTCTACTTCGTAACAAAGTTTCGGGATTTAAAATAAAAGCTTAAAAAGCTGTAAGAGTAAAATATTACCATTTTGCGTCCATTTAAACAGTTTTAAATTGAATGTCGAATGAAGGGTCGAATCAAAAAAGGATTTACTAAGAAGAAAAATGCTTCGGAATACAATTGTGATTATTATTCAATATTGCCGTGCCCCATGGCTTTACCCGTTTTAATCAGAAAGAGAAATTTGTAATTTATTTATCAGTTAAATAAACTCAACAGCTGACCAAAATGCTGGCCTTTACGCAGCGGTCTTTTAGAAAAAGCGTTGTTTGTTATGTTTTGGTTTAGGTTTTCTTAATTTATTCTTTATTTTAAATGTATTAGAAATAATACTTAATAGATTAAGATTACAGACAGAAACAGATTAAGACTGATTACCTGTTTAATTAGAATGTAATAGAATTTTTTGTTTATCTGTGTACATTTTTTAGGTTTCAACAGTTTTGTTTATTTTGAACATGCAAAATTTTTAAACAAAAATGATTTAAAACTACTATTAATTAATATTCTTAGTATATTATATTTAGATTCTCTTCACCCTCGTTAATCTTGAAATGTCATCAAAACCCGCACTCCGTTACCGTCCTTTCTCGAGTTATAAGTGTTGTAACAAACCCGACTTTGTTTGACTTTTGAATAAATATAGATTAGAACTTCAGACTTAATTATATTACACTCATTCAACCTAACATCAATCATCAGTAATTAAAGTATTCTTTCAAGTTATAAAAAGCGTTACACATAAGCCAATTTTTCTTTCTCTATCACATATACTTACTGATAAGTTTCATTTAAATCCAAAACCAGATAACATAGGTAACATTTCATACCTACAAA
This sequence comes from Lomographa bimaculata, assembly GCA_948107665.1. Taxonomy (NCBI): domain Eukaryota; kingdom Metazoa; phylum Arthropoda; class Insecta; order Lepidoptera; family Geometridae; genus Lomographa; species Lomographa bimaculata. The sequence continues at coordinate 6,688,657 of OX403610.1, read as the reverse complement.
TGGTTGTTGCATTATTTTGTTTTATTCGTAGAGGGACTGCTACGTACGTAGAGGGCTACAAGTTAACTTTGGGGTTATAAGACTAAGCTACTCAAGTATGAACATTTTGTATGGAGCTATCAATAACTGGGTGGATCAGTAATTACTCATAATTGCAATGTTTTTAATTCACTCTCTCTGTTTTATTGTTATTTTTAACGACCGTGCTAAGCATGAAAGAGATTTACGAAGGGAACTTGATAAATATAGGAGTATGAAAGGTATAGAACAATACAAGGCGAGTTAGAATAGAACATTATTGTCTTCGCTTTATTGTCTAGTAGATAGTTATTTAATTAGACTATCTTATTTATAGGACTAGTTAATAAATGAATTGGATTCGAAACGTTTTACTTCTACTGAGGTCTGTAAGTTGTTGTAGTATAATTGAAACGCAAGCAAAGCCGACTTTTAAAAAAACCGACTTCATCGCTTATATTTAGATTTTGGCTGGACCGATTTCGATGAAATTTATATGAGACTATTTCGAAAGTATACTCTACCAAACAAAGAAGAATCATCAAAATCGATTCAGAATTGGCGGAGATATCGCGTAAAATACATACATTTTTTTTTATCATACAGTCGAATTGAGAACCTCCTTTTTTAAAGTCGGTTGAAAATAATGTAATACTACCACACTGACATCCACTTCTCGCGGAGCACCAGCATAAAGTCTCCGTTTGCAGCTTGGGCAAAAATGCTTTCGTATGTCTGGCTTTTCTCCTCTACAGGTTGCATTTATCAACCGATTCTCGTGAAATTTTGTGAGGAAGTTAGATAATTATATGGTTTTTTTCATAAGACTAAGCTACTCAAGTATGAACATTTTGTATGGAGCTATCAATAACTGGGTGGATCAGTAATTACTCATAATTGCAATGTTTTTAATTCACTCTCTCTGTTTTATTGTTATTTTTAACGACCGTGCTAAGCATGAAAGAGATTTACGAAGGGAACTTGATAAATATAGGAGTATGAAAGGTATAGAACAATACAAGGCGAGTTAGAATAGAACATTATTGTCTTCGCTTTATTGTCTAGTAGATAGTTATTTAATTAGACTATCTTATTTATAGGACTAGTTAATAAATGAATTGGATTCGAAACGTTTTACTTCTACTGAGGTCTGTAAGTTGTTGTAGTATAATTGAAACGCAAGCAAAGCCGACTTTTAAAAAAACCGACTTCATCGCTTATATTTAGATTTTGGCTGGACCGATTTCGATGAAATTTATATGAGACTATTTCGAAAGTATACTCTACCAAACAAAGAAGAATCATCAAAATCGATTCAGAATTGGCGGAGATATCGCGTAAAATACATACATTTTTTTTTATCATACAGTCGAATTGAGAACCTCCTTTTTTAAAGTCGGTTGAAAATAATGTAATACTACCACACTGACATCCACTTCTCGCGGAGCACCAGCATAAAGTCTCCGTTTGCAGCTTGGGCAAAAATGCTTTCGTATGTCTGGCTTTTCTCCTCTACAGGTTGCATTTATCAACCGATTCTCGTGAAATTTTGTGAGGAAGTTAGATAATTATATGGTTTTTTTCATCAATTCAGTTTTTCAAAATGACGGAGATACGGTAGTTGAAAATGTTAATAAAATAATATTTTCGCCATTTCGAAATATACCTACGCGAGGTCTTCAGCTCACGAGCCACTCGTTATTTTTGCTCGACTTAAAATATTCCAACCATCTTTAATAATACAGTTAATCACTTCTTTCTTTCACAGAAGCACAAACTAAAAGTCAGCCCACCGAAGAGGAGGCGGCGACCAAGATCCAGGCAGTATTTCGAGGGCATCAAAGCAGGAAATCTATAAGCATGAAGGCAGCTAAGCAGCAACCCCAGCCGCAGCAAAAGCAGCAGCCGCAGCAAAAGCAGCAGCAGCAGCAGCAGCAGCAGAAGGAGCCTGAGCCCACCAAGGCTGAGCTGGAGGCTGAGTTCCGGCCTGATGATAAAGGTAAGATTAATGTAAGAATTTGTTGACTATGATACGTGTACGATTCAGAGGGGTAGCACTACAATTAAAAGTAACACTTACGATTAGCATGCTGACTATTTACTGGTAGTGTATGTGGGCTTAAGCATTTAAGCTATCAATTTCTAATATTGAACTACAACTTATTTATATTTTAAACTTTATTATAGGAGGTAGGATCGAATTCGAAACGAAGTGATCCGACAAAGAACCAAAGTTTTGGACGTAGCCCACAGGATTAGATAGATAGATAGATAGATAGATAATACTTTATTGATCCACTTTATAAGATGAGATAAAACAAAGGTAACAAACAAGCTTATACGTAAAGTATCACAACAGGCGGCCTTATCACTAATAGCGATCTCTACCAGGCAACCTTCGGATGGAGAGAACTATAGAATGTAATAGACGGGGTATAATAAATGGCTGTATGGAATACCTAATTAACTTAATAAATATCATTACTTATACTATGACATAAATACAGTATGAATATACATAAACAAGTAATATATTACTATATAATACATAAAATAATTATATAAAATAAATAAATAACATACCTATGTATTTAAATATATATATATATATATAAAAAGGGACATTCAATATGACACGTTTAAGATGTTTTCCTAGATACACTTTAGTGAAAAACGCAAATCTCTTGAGCGAAAGACGAGAGAAATAAAATAATAATAATAATAATACATTACCTATGTTTCGGAGAGGTATAATTTTCTAACCCGATCTTTGATTGATTAGCAAGCTGAAGTGCTAGTGGACTGGTCATATTTGCCGTAGAACTGATAACCGTATTCTTAAGTGGAGACCGCGTCTCGCCAAAAGTTAATAAAGCCTTCCAAAACAGCACATTCATATACTTCACTTATTCCCGGTGGACAGAAAAACAATTGAAAACAGCGGGTAACAGCTTTTTTAAAAATTTATTTAAAGGGCTTTGTCGCTTAGCGAACACATCGCCCTGTAAGAAAATTCAACATAATAATATTATATAATACTATTAACTAAAGCTAATTCGTACATACAATATAAAAGATTTGCTCCTTCAGAAATTGAATCTCAGTCAGTAAACTGTTAAAAAGGCCGATATCAGTTACAGTTAATTTATTGTTTGGAATGTCACTTTTTTATATAAACAAAAAGTTAAAAGTATTTATTTACGATGGAATGGTACTTGTACTTACAATTAGTAAACTTAGGAATCAAAACACTCATGGCCTTGGGTCAGATGCATCTTGTCTGTGGGCCCCAAACTTAGCAACGCCTGCACCATATAGAACGCCTGTACGTTAAATCCACCTTAACAAACACAATAAAATTCATCGAAATCGGTCCACCCGTTTAGGAGGAGTTCAGTCACATACACGCGTACAGAAGAATCATATTTTATATATAAATATACAAGCATTTGTACTAAGTGTGCGTCTGTGACTAAAATATAACAACAAATATTTAAATCAAACATTCAAGTATCAAAGTTCTGGTTGAACAAAAAGTCAAGATGAGAATTAATTTTTCACAAAAACCTCCGTCATCTATTCCCGTTTAACGCGTCCCAGAAAAAGTACGCATCTTAAATATTCATTTACTGTCTTAGCTCGGATACAAAATAATTCAGATATTAGGAAAACTTCGCCCTCTCTGAAGTAAAATTGAACTTTATACGGCAAGGAACTAATAAAGGAATTTTTATCAGTATAATCTGTGCGGGTCGTACCTATACAATAACTTTGTTGGAATTTATAAACATATAATGGGACTAGCTTTTGCCCGCGGCTTCGCTCGCGTTAAAAGTATTATTTTAAAATTGACAAAGTTTCATACAAACTTTCATCCCCTATTTTTTCCCCTTGGGGGTAGAATTAATCAAAATCCTTTCTTAGCGGATGCCTACGTCATAACATCTACATGCATGCCAAATTTCAGCCCGATCCGTTCAGTGGTTTGGGCTGTGTGTTGATAGATCACTATGTCAGTCAGTCAGTCAGTCACCTTTGAGTTATATATATTTAGAGATAGATTACTTAGTCTGAATACATTTTTTAAATAACAAGTTTGAAGGAGGAATTACTTCAGAAATAACAAGTCTCAAAATGTCGTTATGGATGTTTATTAGTGGAACTAACCGAATTTACATAAAATAAGTTGTAAAACAAGCATAACATAACAGTTAAAGTAAAAATTGTTAGAAGAGTAATTTCTAACATAACTGACGAAGCCAATAAATTTAATACTTTTTAAGAAGCAACACAATCCCTAGACTCGTCTCCTAAACTAACTGAAAAACTGATGCAACAAAACTTCACACAAGTAATTCCAATTTTTTGATTCCATCACATAACGGCTTATACCATAAAACAATAATCAAAATGATAACTATGAAAAATACAGAAAATTTGTGGGGTATTTCAGTAAAAGTTATTAGTTCCTTACTAGATACAATTACGCCTTACCTTGTCATTATCTCTCGGTCAATCAAGGAGTATTTCCTGATCTCATGAAGCACAGAAAATTTACTCCAATTTTCAAGTTTGGTTGTAAACATAATCCTTCTAGCTATAGACGAGTTTCTGTACTACCTGTACTCAGTAAAATATTTGAAAAAATATTCTAGGACAGCTACTCCCCCACTTTAATGAACATAAAATATGACATGATCACCAGTTTGAATTTACCAAATGTCGCATAAGATCTAATACAATAAGCTTGATTTAATTCCACACCACATTAGCTACTAATAACTAATTGTTAAATGCTATGAAAACCAAATGTATCAAGTTTTCCTTTCCTAATGTTCATTTGGTAGATGCAAATGATAAACTTAAAAACAACAAATTAGATCTTGTAAAGAAAACTGTGCTCTTAGGTTTGACTATGGACTCAATACTGCAGTGGGGTCGTCATATTGATGTGCTTGCAGCTTGCTTGAGTTCCGCTGCGATCCGTAAAATTAGACAATTGACTGATGTAGCGACGGCAAGACTGGTTTATTTTGCATATTTTCATAGTTTGATGAGTTACGGAATCTTACTATGGGGATCTGCTGCCGATGAACTATCTTTATTCTGCAAAAGAGAGTGGTTCGTGATCCGCGCGAATCTCTCAGGGAATTCTTCAAATAAACTGGCATACTTTCCATGCCTTTGCTTTACATCTTTGAGAATATTATGCATGTTCGCAAAAATATTGATAAATATAAATTAAGAAGCAATGCACACAATCTTAACTCTGGGTATAAGCATAAAATTATAGCGAGGGCATTTAGATTAAGCAAAACGAATAAATCTTTTATGGCAAATAGGGTTGGATTTTACGATAAAATTTCTAATATTGTAACTTAATTATGACTGGTAAAGTTTAAATCAGTAATAAAACGGGCATAAATTAACAAAGCTTATTATGAATCAAACGATTGACTTAAATCAGGATGACTTAAATTATGATAAGGATACTTTGAGGCAAACTGGCTGACAGCTTTCTGGCGACTACATATTAGAGATATACTAGGTTAATATAATTCCTATATTAGTGTTAAAGAATGTTTAAAAAAATATGAAAAATTGCGCCGCCGAGTTTCTTGCCAGGTTCTTTTTGAGATGGCTGCAATTTTGCGAATCTGGCAGCAGAGTCATTAACTTTCATGAGTGCCTCTTTGGAACCATGGGAACAAATGATTTTGAATTTGAATTGAATTTGTAGAGTATCACGGAAGCCATATTGTATTTTACGAGTGGCAAAATCGATAACTAGAAATTTTGTACTGCCCGCTTAAATGGGAGTGAATGTTTCCGGCACCTACGACACAAATCGTCGAACTTAGTGTGGGATGTAAGTGTGAAAGCGTTTATGTTCATGTTTACCCCCGAAGCCCCGCTTTCTGGAAGTCGGCTGCACGCGTAAAAGCGTGGCGACGACTGTTTTTTTTTTTATGTTTGTTACCTCTTAATTTCTATCCAGGTTAGTGGGCTGGTCATATTTGCCGTAGAAATGAAAACCGTGTTCTTAAGTGGAGACCGCGTCTCGGCAAACGTTTGCGAGGATGCCCTCTGGCTAGATGGAGCGACGAGATACGTCAAGTGGTGGGCAGCGAAAGTGCATGATTGTACGCAATTAAAATAATTAAACGCAAGCAAAGCTTAAAAAAACCGACTTCACCGCTTTATCATCGGAACCTTGATCCACACGCTTTCAAATAAAAAAAGAATCATCAAAATCGGCTCACAACGAAAGAAGTTGTGAGGTAACTTTTGTAGTCGGGTAAACGAGAACATCGTCAAAGTACGCATTATTCAATATCACAAAATATAAATTATTGACGATATTTTAAGAACTACTGATCAGATCTTGATCAAATTTAAATGAGACCAATCAGAAAGCAACATATTTCAAACTAAATCAATATCATGTGGAGGGAAGTTATGAGGTAACACATAAAAAAAGAAGAAAAAAAAATACAGTCGACTTGAGTACCTCCTCCTTTTTTGGGAAGTGGGTAAAAGTCACATAGTTCAAAAATGTGACTTTCGCTATCGCTCCAAAACTCCAACAGAAGTTCTAGTAAAATTTGTATACTAGAGCATTGCACGACTGTAGCAGGACCATCACTATTTTTATGTCTTTGACTATCACTGAAGACAAGGACTAATTTTACGAAAGACCTAATTTGAAAAATATTTATGACTTGACACTGGCAAATAAAATAGATATACAAGGCCACGAAATAAATAAGACCTATTCCACGTCTGTACTCATAAAACATACATTGACGACTGCTCACATTTCGTCGCCGGCTTATCGAATAGGGGCTTATTATACAACCCATTCGCATCGCACGCAACACTACCTTCGCTGTGTAGCTTGACAGATAAAGCGACTTTTTTCTTCACACCTTTTTAATTTTACATTAATAATAAACTATTAATTTTAACGACATAAGCTTTTGAAGTGAAAGTTTTTATACGAGGGCTTTGAAATTCTGATTTGCACCTAGGCTGGCGACCTTAATTCGGTGACCAAGACTTCCAATGATAACGATATATATTTGTTGGGTATGGATCATTTCTGGCATCATTTTCTTCAGACATGGTGCGGGCGCATGTGGGTAACGTACAAAATAATAACTTTTGAGGTTCACTCACTTGATTTTAATAATTACAACGATCTTAATCAACCAAATCATCTGACACTTATTTAACAGTAGGTAGTTTGTTAAAAGAAACGGAGTGACAGTTCCGTGTTGTCGCCTTGAGTGACGTGAATGAAGTGAAATCCGTCCCGCCACCGTCGGCTGACTTTACAACTCTGCCAAGACGCGGCGAAGTGAAGTTAGCACCGCTCGACGCGCCTTCCGTTTTAATTTAAAATAACCGGATGCAACATACAGACATCGATTTGAAATTTTGCAGAAGTATGTCTTTCGGATGACAGTAAATTGGTACCATCTGATGATGGCTGATGGCAGCCAGGAAGCTAAAATTAGAATTATTCAATCGCGATTAGTATAATACTTCAGTTTGAGTACATTTAGTTTGTTTTGATAAGTTTTTAAAACATTGGTATTTCAGGAAAAAAACATTATTGTGTAGAGATTGACATAGAGTAAGTCACCCCTTCACGTCACCCTACAAACAGTGGAAGACGTTGGAGGAGGCCTATGCCGTAAGGCACACCGAAATAAGGGACTTATTGTGATGAATGTACTAGTGATTATTTAGTAGAACGAAAAATTGTAAAATTTCGGAATAAAAGGCTTATTATTATTATTATAAGTCACCCATTGGGTATATATCTTATTTATCTCTGAAGTCACTTGCATACATTTCAAAAGAAAGTATTAGTGATTAAAAACGCTAAAAACATGCCCGAAAACCTCAAAATCTGTAACGTTACTACGTGTTCGCTCCACACGCTACACTACCCCTGAATAGGGGTAATTTCTCACACGGAAATGACGTATCAACACGACATGGAAATTAGAGTAATGGTACTTTTTGTCGAATGGTTTGTTAATAATACTTTTCAAGACATATCTATACTGGAATTGATGAAACGACATGCGTGTGTTGCTCTCCTTAATAATTAAATGTATATTTTTATGATTCCGTACCTCAAAAGAAAAAAAAGGAACCCTTTTAAGATCATTTTGCTGCCCGTCTCTCTGTCTGTCAAGACCTTTTTTCTGAGGAACGCGTGGAGGTACTTCCTGTGAACTCAGAATCTTGAAATTTGGTACGTAGCAACATCTTATAGCATAGAAAAAGGAAAAAATGCAAAAAGCATACATTTTTAGTTATATCGTATAATACTTTCATTTAGCAATAAAAATACCATAACTTTTACTTTACACCTACAGGTTTGTACTTGCGTCTCTCGGTGCGCGAGTTCGACTCGCACTTGTCCGGTTTTTTTTTAATTAGCATTATTGGTCCATAGGTAATTTCGATGACTGTGTCATAGATATCGGAAACATTAAAATAACAAAATCACACCCAAAACGAGAGATAGAAATTTCCTTCAAGGAAAAATCTAGTGTTCCTGGTATTTGAACCCGGTACCTGCTGCAAATAAGGCGAACGCGCGCCCAACTACGCTAGCGGGCAGTTCATTATTATGTGCGCAAAATATACAAAAAGTGTGATTCAGTATGGCAAAATTTTAGCCATCAGCTTCCTTGCAACATTATTTTATCTTTGTTTTCACAAGAAATATTGTAAGGAATACGTAGCTCAGTATCAAACATAAACAAGAACCGTTGCACACTTAATATTAATGATGCTTACTTTCGCCTCCCACCATGTTACATTATTTATTTTAACATTCTCGTATGTTCTCTTCTCTCTAGTCCGAGAATACTTTCAATTTCACCTCACCACAAACAAATAAACAATTCAAAGCTTCAGGCATTAGAATCCGTAACTAAGTACCGAATAAACTTTTATTTTCAACCGCTCCTAAGGTAAACGATAAATTGTATTTAACACCGTTGTTGTAACGGGAATTAACCTCTACATGGATTAAGTTGGTATAGTGAAAAATCTAGTTTATTAGAATAGAATAGAACAGAATAGAAAATTATTTATTGTACACTAAATTATGTTACAGAGGTCATGTTATCTCTAGTTTATTAGTTTTCTCCCCAAGGAAAATTTGTGCTTCTGGTTCTGATTGTGTGTGTGATGTGAATGTTTGCGCCGACGATACAAGTCATCGAATCTTAGTGTGGAGCTGTGTGTGTAAGCGTTTAAGCGTTTATTCTTACTAACAGACTTCACCGGCCTATGTTTTGGTTTTGGGTTGATCGATTTCGATAAAAAATTTATGGGACCACCATCTTCCAAAAATAAAAGAAATTTTGAGAATCGGTCCACAAAAAAAAAACATACAGTTGAACATAGAACCTTCTCCTTTTTTTAAGTCGGTTAATAACTGAAAATCCAGGCTCTGTCTCTAATATTTGCAACTTTGTGTAAAAGTTTTTCCAGTAAGTGTTCAAAATAGTATGGTACAATAGTGGTACGACTTTACAGCCTCCTGGGGCAGTTAATTACTTATGTTTAATCTCAAAACTTGTACACAATATTCAGTGTTCTAATACAGAAGTACATATCTTTACCAGTCGAGTGAATTACCATTTCAACAATTTATTTTCTAAATGAAATAAAGTACTTCAAAGATATTGAATTTCACTGGAAAGAGCTACATTTTTAAACAGCTTGAATTTTTCACGATGACACATAGTCGACACCTGCTTGCTCTTGAGAACAACTATCCAATTCTGGAATGTAGTTATTTGAAATGCATAGGATATTCTATTTCCTTTGTGCAGCTTGAAGTACGTTGTTATTTTCAACGAATGCTAGAAAATATGAGGTTTTATATTTCAATATGCATTGTTTACGTCAGCTTAAGATAACGTGGTCCCTGGGTGGTGCTAATCAGGTGACATTTGAGAGGTGGTAGAGCATTTTGTGAGTTGCTCGCCTGGCTTGCTACCAAAGTAGCTTACCACCATCAAGTTGAAAGTCTGCCGCCAAGCCAAATACGGTGTTCCGGCAGTTATCCTTGAGAGCCTGCGTATTCCAGGTCTAGTGTGTTTACCAGCTTCGATCACATCGTCACTTACCATCAGGTGAGATAGTGGTCAAACACTAGCCTGTCACAAATAAAAACGAAACCGTTTTTTTTAATACATGTTGGAAAATGGTTGGCCAACCAAATAGTGATTTTGTCTCGGGATCTATTTCAAAAAAGGCTACACATATAAATCTGATACTTAAGTATAATATCTGTAACATCTTGTGCTTGAACAACTAATTTTAATATAGAAATGTAACAATTACATATTAATAACAAAAGTTATAACAATTAACCTCAAAAGTTTTAGGAAAAATGTAAATGAGATTTTAGTTCAGCGCCAACGACTAGTAATAAATCAATAATTGAAATAATAATATATCTTGAATATCCTTCACATTGTTTACCCCCGTCACTTTTCATCTCACAAAAAGGTTGGGATCAGAATTTCAAAGCCTTCCCATAAAAACTTTCACTTCTAATATAATTTTATTTGCTTAAAATAAAAATAAAAAATTAAATTATTTGTAATTTTCTATAGGAACAAAATTGTTCCGCTGAATATTATTGTACGTCCGAAATGGACATTTACTGTTGATACTTTTATATGACTAAATTTATAAGACCCTTTTGTTAACACAGTTATATACAGTAAAATTGTTTCTGATTCTGATCCTTTCACACACATTTCGACATACGTGTACCACACAATACGTATACGTATCGCACACTTTCACAGCCAAAATTACCCAGATATAGTAAAAACGGTTATAAAACACCAACAATCTGTATTGCTCATACATTATGTATGAACTTTGCATTGCTTATACATATTTAGGTAGCCAGTATCTAAATAGCTGGTATACGATGGTATACAAATCATAAATACAGTATGGAAACATTTCCATTCACTGAAAAACATCATAGTAAATTTTCTGCCACGTTCTTCTCGGGATGGCTGTATTTTGTGAATTTGGCAGTAAATCCATTAACTTTCATGAGTGCCTCTTTAGGGCCCATGTGAATAAACGATTTTGAATTTAGATTTTTTTTGTATTCTGCTTTTACCCGACTGCCAAGGAAAGGTTATGTTTTTCGCGCGAATCTTGTATGTTTTATTATGCTAAATAAGCAAGCATTTGACCACTAGCTCACCAAATGGAAAGTGATGATGCGGCCGAAGATGTGACATGCTTGCCTAGAAGATACCTATTCACCTTTCGGTATGTATGTATATTTGTTAAATTTCTTGATTACCTCGTATCTGCTAAACGGCTGGATGGATTCGACAGTTAAGGTATGGTATATCGAATAAAAATTCGTTTTAAAAATCCAAGTGTCCTTGGATATAAGTTTGAAACAATAACGACATGGCGGATTATTGGCTCGAAATAGTAATACGTAAAATAAAAATAACCAAACCTATCAAGAAGTGTATCAAATTGAAGGAAATAAAAAGGGGATTACATAATATACATACATACTAGGTTCACATTTTTCACAGTTAGAATTTCTGAATGTTTAGTACCTACATTAACTTGTTGAAAATCTTGGACTAGTTAACGTCATGATGTCTCAATTTTTAGGCTGCCTGAAATCATCAAATATCGTTCAACAACTGCTCTCCTACGACCAATAACCAGAATTCCGAATCACGGTACACAGTTAAAAATCTTACTAAACTATAAGTTACAATTTCTGTATCCAAGTACTGGGCGTAATCAACGTTGCCTTAGTCACCAGGTGGACGACTGTTTTTGCGAGTCTATTTTTATTGGCTTTGTCTGGTTTAATCCAGGACCAAAACTATTAAAGTGCTCGTATCAAACATTCACGCTCGCAAACGTTGGCATTTATAATTTAGGTGTTATATTTCATTAAGGGTAAAAATGTTACGCAATGGCTCATTTATCTCGAATTTTAAAATTAAATGAAATTGGCAGGGTAGTTCTCTTTATGGCGCATGAGCTCGGTAGATAAGGGTTTTTGTTTTTCTATATTCGATAGGCAAGCATTTCATCCATCACCTGACGGAAAGTGATGCTGATATTTGCCGTTGGATGATGAAATGGGGTACTAACTCCATTTCGTGATGTTTCTGTCATTCACTTCATTATCATCATGTCATTTTATCATCTTCGTCCACAAATAGAACAAGTTAGAGCAAGTTCTTTGCAAACAAATTAGCAAGCAACATTAAAATCAAAAATGATGTAAATAACCCAAGAAAAACGTTTATAATGTAATATATTTAGATTTTTGAATAACCTGACAATGCAGTAATTCTTGTAATAAATGCACATATTTTTAGAACTGATTACTTACTTCGTACCCACCTAATGCAAGTCACTTAACATAATTTTGCTTATATTACGTTTTCAAATTGAAATATTGTTTCTTAGAATTTCAGACAGTATTTTATAAAACAACATAGGCAAGAAAAAGAAGTGAGAGACGTTTATTTTCCTGAATCGTTGAATGAAATTAGAATTTCATTTATTTCTTTTTAATTTGAACTTTTTTATGGCAGGTCTTTGAAATTCTGATTCCGCAACCTTTTTGTGTGAAAAACTGTAGTGGGGGTAAACACTGATGAATAATTTAAATATTTCCTGTAATAAAAAAGTTTAACTATCGTGTGTCTTTACCACATATCCTGTTTTTTTTTTGTAAGCGAGATACAAGACGCAAGTCACTTGTTCAAATTCGTTTATTCACACGGGCCTTAAAGAGGCACTCGTAAAGTGAATGACTCTACTGCCAGTTTCCCAAAATTACAGTCATCTCGAGAAGAACCTGGCAAGAAACTCGGGCACGGTGGCGCATATTTTCATTTCTTTTTTAAAACAGTCGTGAACACTTATACAGGAATTATATTATAAATTCGCCAGAAAGCGCCTGTGCAGTTGCCTCCGTGCATCCTTTGATATCATGCCTATCACAGTTTAGTCACGCCTACAATATTTACTATAATTCCTCCTTTAATATTCTGATTATGTTTTAGTTAGATATACATATATATGTAAGTCGTATATAATGTTGTATATTGTATTTATTTTAAGTATTTGTTTTTCTTTCAAAGTATATCTTCTAGTTTATTCTAAAATCTCATTTTATTATTTATATACGCGTATCTTTTAGCTGCACGCCCAAACACTTCTTACACGCTTAGGACAGCTGGTAGATAATGCTTCAAAGCATTAAGCTTATTCCTTGTACACTGTTTTGTGCTAAACTATTAAATCAATAAATAAAATAATATAAATAAATGTACATAGGTACACGTCATGACAACGTATCAATAGCAATCTAACATTTATTTTCTCATCCAGAATATATTAACAACAAAAAATTATAGCAATTAGTAGAACATCAACAATATCCATACTGTTAGCATGTTAGCCGGGTACGGACGTCCGAAAGTGCTTAAATATTAAAATGCGGATAGACTTGTATTAAGTTGGAATAAAGGTGCGAAATGCTGGAAATAAAAATCGAGAAAAGAATTTTCCCGGAGCCGAATATATTTTGTTGAATTATCCGGGGACGGAAAATAGTTTCGGGGAAATTGAAATATAGTCCGACGGGTAGAATTTCGATGTTATATCTTGAGATTTCGAGAGTTGGCGTCAATATTTTATTCAGCAAAATAGATAAACATGTACAGATTCTCTTACCTTTTGAATTTTTTATTTTTAATTATATTCCAAATGTAAATTATGTCTATAAACGAGCTCTACTACACATGCATTGCAAAGCCAAATTCCAAAACGAAATACTTAACCTATATTTCAACATCATCCCTTACGAGAAGTAACAAACACTCATACCTTTGTCTCATGCTATACCTTACATATTTGTTACCCGACTTCCGCAAACAAAGAACTTGGGACCAACGAGTACATGCCTAATTCCTTTGAAGTTGCGTGTACGTAAATTAATTAAGTTGGCCTGAGAGCGGCGGTTTTAACCAAGTTTGTTGAAGAAGTTGGGAACTGCGACAGAAAAACAGGTAAAACTGCGTTCTTGTTTTTTTATATTTTGTTTAAGACAGAACTTACGTAATGGCTAAAAAAATGTATTTTATAATATCAGTGATGTTTTAAATAGAGATAAATTTGCTTCACCCGCGTTTATCAACTTAACAAGAATCTTATGTGTTAATCCTAGGTAGGTATAAGACATGTACATTCATTTTCGTTACAACATGACATTTAGCAAATCGACTATGGAATGCATTGCCTGTGCCTATTAGGCAAGCAAAGTTTCTTTCTATTTTCAAAACTATGATATATAAACACTCCTTATCCATTTGAATATATGATATAACATATTTATGTATTATATGTATTTTATTTGTACTTATTATCATTTTAATTATTTTATGTAGTTTATTAACTTTACATATTATATTTATGTAAATTTGTACTGTATTCAGTTGCTACTACAATTACCTACTGTCCACCCAAAGGTTGTCTGGTAGAAATCGCGATAAGACCGCACATTGTATTGCCTTATAATATTAATTTCGTAGTTTTAAGTTTGTATCTTTTTGTTTTTTGGTGTACAATAAAAAAATGTGTATTGTCTACTAATAAACAATTACACACTTACTCACCAACTTTCGGAATTATAATATTTGTCGCATCCGGTTATTTTAAATCGATACGGAAGGCGCGTCGAGCGGTGCTAACTTCACTTCGTCGCGTCTTGGCAGAGTCGTATAGTCAGCCGACGGTGGCGGGACGGACTACACTTCGTTCACGTCACTCAAGGCAAAAACACGGAACTGTCACTCCGTTCCTTTTTATATCGACAAACTGCCGTTAAAATAAGTGTTCGTTGATTTTCTTGATTAAGTGCGTTGTAAATATTAAAATTAAGTAAGTGAACCTCAAGATTGTTATCTCACACGCCCCCATGTCTGAAGAAAATGATTGACTGATGATAAATTAATACGACAAAGTGCTGAACCACTCGAGTCACCTTAGAAAACTTCGCTCGGCCAATTAATAATTTGAATTGCCTGCGTATTCCAGGTCTAGTGTGTTTACCAGCTTCGATCACATCGTCACTTACCATCAGGTGAGATAGTGGTCAAACACTAGCATGGCAAAAAAAAAAAAAAAAAAATTAGAGTATTGTATAAGGATTTGTTTTTGTTTAGATAGATAGATGAACTCCTTATTGAACACCAGAAATTCAGAAAGAACATAACCGCAATGAATATAAAAATAACTTAGGCTAGAACAATTAACACACTTTATTGACAACAGTACGGACGACACTTAGCATGGCTTTTCGTGTCTTGGCTTTGGCATTTTGCATGGGCGGTCTTATCGCTAAAAGCGATTTCTTCCATACAACCTTTGGATAGAGAGGAGATAGCAAAACGGCGACCCAGTAAGCGTGGTGAGCAAGTCTCTACCCTCTGCGCCGTGGGTCCTGGGTTC
Source organism: Lomographa bimaculata (assembly GCA_948107665.1). Taxonomy (NCBI): domain Eukaryota; kingdom Metazoa; phylum Arthropoda; class Insecta; order Lepidoptera; family Geometridae; genus Lomographa; species Lomographa bimaculata. The sequence goes on along the minus strand of OX403610.1, from coordinate 6,673,072 downwards.
GATTCCCGGCAGGAGCACAATTTTCCGAGATTTGTGCTTCTCTTTCTGGGTGTGATTGTTTGTGTGATGTATATGTTTCCGACACTTACGATACAAGTCTTTGAACTTAGTGTGGGGTTGTGAGTGTGAATGCGTTTGTTTGTTTATTATAAACATATTTTCCTTCTAATAAGAAATAAACGGTTTGTAAAACTTTTGTAACTGTATAACTATTTATGGTTCCCATCCGTTAACTTCAGAATAACGAGGGGTAATATGCGACCCCGGACTATATCCACAATGACGCGGAAAAAATGCTACCCCATTTCTCCTTCTAACTATATATATCCGGGATACACATGGGCTTAATTTTATGTTATATATAAAAATCAATAAAACTGTAGTCTCTATGTATAGTTGTATAAAATATAAGGTATGTTAAAAAAATAAATATTAAAATATATAAAGTATTTTTTTTTTTTTTTATTCTCGGTAGGGTAGCATTTGACCACTATCTCACCTTATGGAAAGTGAAGATGAAGATGCGGCCGAAGATGTAGCATGCTTGCCTAAAAGATACTTAATCAGTCTTGACTTGAAGACCATTCGAGGAACAAAGACGCGGGCAATGCTATTAACATATAAAAAAACACATATAATATTAATTTCAATTTCATTAGACACTGGATCCGTGGGGACCGGGAGCTCGTTCTATTTTCAAAATTCTATCAGAGCGCCTGGTTGAGGCGACGCGTGACCAAAATGCTGGCACTTATTTGGCTCAACGTATTAGCATTGCAATTCAGAGAGGCAATGCCGCCAGCATGATGGGAACGCTACCCACTGGTAGTGAGCTTGAGCACTTAAGCCCGTAGTTAGAACATTATACAAAAAAAAACATATGTTATTTAAAGTATAAGAAGTAATTGATATCAAAATCTAACTTGTAAGCGTAATCTCAAGAAGTGACGCTTACTCGACTGATGGAGGAGCACCGACTGTTCCGAAACTAGTCTCGACTAGTGACAATGCGAGAAAACTACCGTGAGTTCAATCGTATCGAAATATGTCTGGTTGCTGTTACAACTATAATTATTTAGTAACACTAACAAATTTAGCCGTGCCCCGCGGCGTCGCCCACTTTAATTAAGTTAAAAAGTAGCTTGTATTATTCCGGAACCTAAACTATCTTCATTCTAAATTTCATCAAAATTGGTTTATTCTTTACGGAGATACGTGGTAACAAACATTTACACATCCACAAACTTTCGCATTAATAATATTAGTAGAATAACTAGCTTATTTTGTAAAATTTTGACTGGAAAATATTTTTCTGAGAACTTTAGTAGTGTAGTTGTCCCAATTTATTTCTCTGTATATATAAATCCTTAATAAAAGAAGTTACGTCAATGAGAAAAGTATTGTTATAAAAACAAATAAACGCATTAACACTTACAGCCCCACAATAAGTTCAAATACTTGTATCGTGGGTGCTGGTAACATTCACATCACACACATTACACCCAGAACCAGAAGCACAAAGATCCCATGTGAAGGAATTTTTGCCCCTGCCGGGAATCGAACCTAAGACCCACCGCGCAGAGGGCGGAGACCTGTCAACTGCGCCAACTGGGTCATCAAATTTTGCCTGTAAATCACAAAGTTTACCCAGAAGTTATCGCCACTATGTCCTCGGGTTTTTCATAAAGATCCACTGCTGGTGAATAAAATATGACGACTTGAAGAACTTATATTGTTATAGTTCGGAAGATACTGGATAGTTTTATGAAATTTTATTATTGTAGAAAGGATAAATCAGTTTTACCATAGAGGTTTTCCATTAACTCTTGAAACTGAATGAGCTAAGGTTTTAGAAGCAGAATCAGGATCTGAAAACTTTTGGTATTTTACAAATAACCTTATATATTTTTTAGCATTGGAAAAAGGGTATTCATGTAAATAGCATTGCCCGCGTCTCTTTGTTCACCGAATGGTCTTCAAGTCAAGAGTGAATAAGTATATTTTAGGCAAGCATGCTACATTTTCGGCCGCATCTTCAATTTGGGCTCTTACATCTTATATTATTTTATTCTTACACCATCAAGTGAGATAGTGCTTATCGAGAATGACATGAGAATGAAAATAACAATAAATAATCACATAACATTATATAAAGTTCACGATATTGCCTAAATTATGTGGTAAAATTGTGCCGTATTAATAAGTTTACAAGTTGAAATGCTTACCAAATATTTACCTTAATTCGTAATAAAAAACGTCCGTAACTCCTCATCTATTCCGTTCCGTAAACGAGTCTCGACTTAAACTCATTGTTCATGAACTGTCCTGGCGGAAGAAAGAACTAATTAATATTTTGTTTGAGTTTCGGAGTAGGAAGTTTCTCGACAGTTGATTTACAGTTTCAACTGGCCAAGTGGTTATTAAGTAACTGCTCGTTGGCTTAGTTGGGTGGCGTTCGCCTTCTAAGCAGGGGTATCGGGTTCGATTCTCGGCTGAAACATAAGGGTTCTCCTCAAGGAAAATTTGTGTTTCTCGTTTGGGTTGTGATTGTGTGTGATGTGAATGTTTCCGGCACCCACGACACAAGTCATCGAACTTAGTGTAGGGCTGTGAGTGTGAAAGTGTTTATGTTTATGTACAATACAGATAATAGGATAGATGCCTAAAAATATATATAATAGTTCGTCATTTACTGATCAGATCTTAATCAAATTTAAATGGGACCAATTGGAATGCAACATATTTTAAACCAAAAAAAATAATCTGAAATCGGTTCACGTGGAAAGATGTTGATGATAAAAAAATACTGTCCATTTAAGTACCTCCTCCTTTTTTGTGAAGTCGGTAGAAAATATTTAAAACACGCACATTTTCCAGTTTTTCGAGCGACGATTCCATCGATCTTTATTTGTATCGAGGGCAATTGATTTTTATAGAAACTAGTGATCTGCCCTGGCACCGCACGTGCATTTCATGTAGATTTTCCAAACGATGTCGTACATACAAACCTGAAACTGATAAACACGAACGTAACAAAATAGTAACTGCCAAATCGCTAGATTAATTTTGTAGTTACTGCAGGACTAACTTACGGCAATTAAATTAAACATACATAGATATTAAAGAATTAAAGAAAAAAAAACAACGTGTTGCACTCCGTGAGCGCCGGCAGAAGTAAAAACTTGAAAATTTTGCGCGGTAGAAAGAGAGGGGGATATTACTTCCTCTTCTTCGTCTTACGAATTTTCGATCAGGTCACGTGTCCTGACGCGAGTTTGTCATTTTTTACCCATCCCAAAAAAGTGCACAACGCCGCTAAAGAAGTTTTCATTTCAAAAATACACCATACAATGGCAACTTATCTATAAAGCTGCTATGATTGATTACCCACTGTTTAAGCCTGCGTCACTCAAGAAAATAAAACAATTTTTGAACAAGAAAAACTAAAACAAGAAACTTTTTCTGATTGAAATTCACGGACTGTCCTTAAATTGATAACAATACAGACCTTTATTATTTTTTATAAGCATTTTTTACAATTTGCTCTATAATATGCCTAGGCCAAGGTACTCAACTGGTACCTACATCACCCTAGAATAAACTATTGTTGCAGAATTTCCAACTCTCCCACAAAACAGATAACCAAGATTAGTTTGTGGGGACGTCGTCGTATAACTTTACCTAGAACTTGCCACAAAGGGGAGCCGACGAATGTAAATAAATAAGCTAAAAGTACTTAACAGTTTGAATAATATAGGGAAAGAGAAGCGAGAGTGAATATAGAGAGTGCGACTAAGCTATAGTAGTAGCTTTAAACCGGGGTTTTCACACTCACAGCCCTACATTAAGTGTGATGACTTCGCGGAGTAAAATTACTACTAAAATAATAAAATATAAAAACAAAAATAATAAAATAATATTAAAATTTTAAGAAACATATTTTCAAGTGAAAATTACCGTTACTACGTTATTATTACCAAATAAGATAATTATTACCAAATAAAACGCTTCAAACTCACAGCCCCACACTAAGTTCAATGACTTGTACCGTGGGTGCTGGAAACATTCACATTACACACACAATCACATCCTGAACCAAAAATACAAATTTCTTTAGGGAGAAAACTTGTATCCCCGCCTGGAATCGAACCCCTGCTTAGAAGGCGAATGCTCACCCAACTAATATAACAGGCAATTCAATACGTTACAATCTGTTTGTAAGTTGTTGGTTGCGCCTAGCAACCAACAAATATACATACAGTGCTTAAATCATGACATTTTTTTTTATGCCAGATAGATAAGCATTTGGCCGCTATCTCACCTGATGGAAAGTGATGGTCCGGCCGAAGATGAAGCATGCTTACCTAGAAGATACATATTTTTTTCACTCTAGACTTGAAGACTCCCAGATTATACTGTTTTAGGAACAAAGACGCAGGCAGTAATCTTGTAATCTATTTATATTATATTGTTACCAAATACTTTCACCACAGAAGCTGAAATACATGGCTCGCTATAAATACGAGCAACGAAGTATACTCGGGTTGACAGGTTCACTTTTCGGCAGCGCTCGGAGGCGACGGACGTTTTTAGTATCGCGTTGATTATATTTGATTACTCTTATTTTGTAAAATAAAAAGTACGGTTAGGTAAATAGATTGTTATTTTTAAAAGAATCCTTACCACTTCTGGTTTATTACATCAGAAGTGGGATTGTACTTGCACAGCTCACATATTTTAAAGTTATACAATCAAATTTATATCCGCTTTGTTGTCCAATATTTATTAGATAAATTTTGCCTCACAATTTGAGGTTATTACTTTTGAGGTAATTAAATTGTGAAGTGCGTGTTTTCATCGAATCAATACGGGATGTCGGAACGTTCCAATAGATCCAGAGAACGTCGTCATTTGCGTTTTAGAGATAGATCTCGGGGTCGTAGTGGTTCACGAACCCGACATAACACGCATCGTGAAGCCTTGTGCTCTTCTAGTAGGCGTCGTGACAGCTCATATGGGCGCCGCGATAATTCACGCGATGTCGCTTTAAATCAAATTCTCGATCGGTTAGTCGCGATAGAAAGTAGACTACCGTTAGAAATTTCTTCTCCCAGTCCGTCGTCTCAAACGGAGCGCCACCCGCCTATTTCTCTCCCTATAGCAGAGCTTACCGGTGCGAGTGAACGGAACGAGGGTTCGAAGACTGAACCTGCCAATACATCGCGATTAAACGAAACCGCCGCGACTCGTGAATTGGACGCAGCGAGTAGGATTATTGGAGCATTGCCTGCACTATTTCAAGTAAGATCGCAACAATTTTATATTTCACCATTCGATCCCAGTGTACATGATTTTGACGCGTGGTGCGCGGAGGTTGAACGCGGTCAAAAATTAAATAATTGGGGTGATCGGGAATGCCTAGGCCGGATAGGTAATTGTTTGCGAGGTGATGCTAAATCTTGGTTGAATGAGTGGGTCACAAACGAAAGGACTTGGGTCAATTTCAAAACTGAATTTCGATCATTATGTCCTCGCAGTGTGGATAGTGCTACAGTGCTATTTGAAGTCATGTCGACCAATTCGGATAAGTATACAACGTTTGCTGAATACGCTCGTAAATCGATATTGCGTCTTAACATTGTTAAGGGGTTGTCAGACGAATTAAAGGTTTCTATTATCGTGCGAGGTATTACCGATCCCCAGATAAAGGCCGCGACAGCCAATGCTAAACTGCAGTTAAAAGACTTGGTAGAATTCTTATCGGTTTACATTAAGCCGAAAGGTAATTCACGCTGCTCCAATAATGCTGCCCGTTCGTCCGCTAATGTAAATCCGTATAACCCGCGTAAACGTGAGGCACCTAGGTCAAGTGATACATGTGCCATCTGCGGCAAAACTGGCCATAAGAAGTGGTACTGCTCTAAGCGGTCCAAGACCGAGACTACAACGTCCAGTCAGGGCACAACTGCCACCACGTTTACTGCAAACGCCCGGGTTGAGAATAAACAAACGAAGTTCTGTACTTTTTGCAAGCGCAATGGCCATACAGTCGACATTTGCTTTCAAAAACAACGATCTCACAGCATGAACAATAAGGATGTTGACAGCGTAAATTTTTGCTCAGAGTCGATTCCAAACGAAAAAACGTAATTCCGGCGATAGTTCAAAAAGTGGCCGTTGATGTCTTGATTGATAGCGGATCTGATATATCTTTGATATCCGAATCATGTTTGAAGCATTTTAATTTCAATCGCGTTCCTACTTATCGCCTAATGCGGGGAATAGGAAGTCAAGATGTCGAGTCTACCTCATACATCACTACAATTTTAGAATTGCCGGAAATATCATTAGAGGTAGATTTGTATGTAGTGTCAGATCATTGCATCAACGCGCCAATTCTAATCGGTACTGACGTTTTGAATCAAAAAGGGGTGACGTATGTCCGAGCTAATGACGAGCAGCGGCTCGTTAGATCAGATAGCCCCCTCACCGTGCAGCACGTGAACACTTTGGTGGTTGAACATATAAAAACACCTTTAGTGGGTGATGAAAAGCAAAGCTTATTGAGAATTATCCATGAGTTTTCTGAATCACTTATTACAGGTACGGCAACCTCCACAGTGAGTACGGGCAGCATGGAAATAAAATTAACATCACCTAACCCGATAAGTCATCGTCCTTATAAGCTGTCATTGGATGAAAAGACAAGGGTTCGTGAAATAGTAAACGATCTGCTTAGCAAGGGTATAATTCGCGAATCACAGTCAGATTACGCTAGTCCTATCATTCTTGTAAAAAAAAAAGACGGGAGCGATAGAATGTGCGTTGACTACCGCGCGCTTAACGCCATTACCGTTAAAGAAAGATTCCCTTTGCCGCTAATCGATGATCATGTTGACAAGCTTGGTGGCTACAAATATTTCACGAGCCTTGACATGGCTACCGGTTTTCATCAGGTACCAATGAAAGACGATGAATCTATTAGCAAAACGGCTTTTGTAACGCCCGAGGGTCACTTCGAATATATAAAAATGCCATACGGCCTCGCTAATGCGCCCATTGTCTACCAGAGAATTATGTCAAAAACACTAAAACCATTGATTGACACTGGCAGGGTACTTACTTACATTGATGACGTCCTTATCATGTCCAATTCTATAGATGAAGGCCTTGAAACATTGACAGAAGTTCTGCGCATCCTTACTAGCGCAGGATTTTCCATAAATTTAAAGAAATGTACATTTTTGGATACTGAAATAGAATACCTGGGACGTAGGATTGGACATGGTCAGGTACGGCCGAGCCCTAGTAAGGTTGAGGCTCTGATTAAGTCGCCAAAGCCTACGAACGTTAGAGAAGTTCGTCAGTTTCTTGGGCTCGCAGGCTACTTTCGAAGATATGTTTCTGGGTACGCGTCCAGAACCGCTTGTATAGCTAAATTACTCAAAAAAAGTGAACCGTTCATCTGGGGTTCAGATCAGGATGCTGCTCGTGATTACATAATACGATGTTTGACTCAAGAACCTGTGTTAGCTATATTCGATCCCACATTACCAACCGAACTTCATACTGACGCGTCTTCTATTGGGTTTGGGGCAATTTTGTTACAGGAACATCCTGGTAGGATGAAAAGGGTAGTTGCCTATTTTAGTAAGTCCACCCAGGGTGCCGAGTCTCGTTATCATAGTTATGAGCTTGAGACTTTAGCTATAATTCGTTCGCTGCAGCATTTCCGCCACTATTTAATTGGTATTAGCTTCAAAATAGTGACGGATTGCAATTCTTTAAAGCTAACGGAACGAAAAAAAGACTTGTTGCCTCGAGTTGCACGTTGGTGGGTTTACCTGCAAGATTTTAGGTTCACTCTTGAGTATAGAAAGGGGTCTCTGATGCAACACGCAGATTATTTCAGTCGAAACCCTCCTACGCAAGTTTCCCACATACGTAACCCAGATAACTGGGCGAAAACTGCTCAAACGGCTGACACAGAAACTCAAGACCTTATGTCAAAACTAAGAGATGGTCAATTAGATACGAGTAGGTATTTTTTTTTTTTTTTTTTTTACTTCTAGAGTACTTCTTACAAAGTGCCCTATTATAATTACAATCTAGCCAAACTATGGCTAATCAGTAATTTAACTTTAACTTAAACTGCTACATTGCTTAACTAAGAATGTGTCCATTAACACTTTTCTTATTGTCTCTATTTAAGGGTAATACACTTTGTTCATGTGTTCTTTTGCAGCACTCTCACTATATATTACACTGATATATATTAACATTACACAAGTTCAAATGGTTTAGTTCTTTTAAGTCTTCTCACTAAGTCTGTAACGTCAAGGAGCTGGATTGCCTCGACATTAACGTGATGATGAAGTCTATATTGGTGAGCTTCTGCGTATGTATTTATTACTTTTTCAACGATCTCTATCTTAAGGTCCCTGTGAAGATCGTCATTTCTGACGTACCAGGGAGCGTTGACAATTTCCCTTAGTACTTTGTTTTGAAAGCGTTGAATAATCATTTTATTGTTCTGTTTGGTACAGCCCCAAAGCTGTATACCATAAGTCCAAACAGGCATAAGGACTTGTTTGTACAGCAATATCTTATTATGTGTTGACAACATAGAATGTCTTCCAAGCAACCAATACATTCTTTTGTATCGCATTTCTAACTCATCCTTTTTTTTCTTGACGTGTGCTTTCCAGCGTAGCTTTGCGTCAAGAGTGATGCCAAGATATTTGGCTGTGTTTTCATATGGGACTAATTTACCATTAATATACACAGGGCAGTAATGGTGTTTTTTGTTACTAAAGTCAATGTGAATTGATTTAGTTTCATTGAGTTTGATTCTCCATTTTTCTGTCCATTCACAGACTTGATTAACAGCCATTTGGACTTTGTCTACTGCTTCTTTATGGGTGCTTCCTACGGCCATAATAGCAGTATCATCAGCGAAGGTCGCGATTGTATTATTTTCTAATTTAGGAATGTCACAGGTGTACAATAGGTACAGGATCGGACCTAGAACACTTCCTTGTGGAACGCCAGCATTTATTACCTTTAATTCTGAATGTGCATCTTCTTGTCGTATCCTAAATACTCTGTTTGAGATATAGGATTCAAGAATATCTGCAAATTGGTTTGGTAAAGATGTTCTGAGTTTGTGTATAAGGCCTTTATGCCAAACTTTGTCAAAAGCTTGCGCTACATCAAGGAATACAGTAGAGCAAACTTTCTTATCTTCTAGAGTTTTTTCTATAATGTTTGTAATACGATGAACCTGATCAAGAGTCGAGTGTTTTTCTCGGAATCCAAATTGATGCTCAGGAATAAGTTGTGAGCTTTCTATGACGGGCTTGAGTCTTTTAAGTAACAACTTTTCAAATAACTTTGACATTATTGGAAGCAAAGATATGGGCCTATATGATGTTGTTTCATGGACTGGTTTTCCTGGTTTTGCTATCATTATCACTTCAGCAACTTTCCATAGATCTGGGACGTACTTGAGTCTTAATGAAGCATTGATAAGGGTTGTCATCTTTACTATGCCTTTCTTTGGGAGTTTATGTAATATTTCCCCTGATATCATGTCATATCCAGGAGCTTTACGTTGACTTATGTTGAGTTTTATTTCTCGTGAAACTTCTCTCGGTGTTACTAGTTTAATGGTATCTTCAGAGGTGCCGTAGTTACCTTCATCAAAGGAAAATCTTTCATTTGATTCAGTCTCATTTGGCTGAAAGATTTTTTCTAAGTGTTCTGCAAACCTTTTGGCTTTTTGTTCATTGCTTATTGCCCATCTTCCATTTTCTTCCTTAATAGGTGGAATTTGAGTTACTGGTCTTTTGAGGTTCTTGGTAGCTTTCCATAGCGAGTAATCTGAATTGCGTTCACTGGATAGCTTCTGGAGATACTTACAGGTTAATTCATCATTATAAGTTTGAATTTGCCTCTTCACTTTTTTCGCCAAGCCATTAAGTTTTCTTTTGTCTTCGGGGCACCTGGTCTGATGCCATGTCCTCCTTTGCTTTCTTTTTTCAGCTATAAGCTGTTTGATATGAACTGGGTATGTGTTGCCCTTTGTAGTTTTATTTTTAGAATTTGGCGTATTACTCCAAGCTGTTTGTTGAATTTGCTTAATAAATATTTCTAATTCTATGTTTAACTGTTCAGTTGTTTTGAGTGGAACCTTAAGATCTATTTTATTATTTAGGGCAATTTTAAAACTCTCCCAGTCCGTTAACATGTTACAAAGTGTTTGGGCTTTTTGTTTTTGTAAGATGTTTTCACTTAATTCTAGATATATCGGCGAGTGATCTGAGCTCATATCATAACTCTGATAAGTTCTCAAGTAGTTATTTGATATGTTTTTAATGATAAAAAAATCTATCAGATCAGGAATTTTATGTGGATCTGTGGGCCAGTAAGTGGGCGTTCCAGTGGAAGTTGTTTCGCAATCCAGTTCTTTTATGGCACACAGCAGTTCTTTGCCTTTAGTACTAGTAAGTCTAGAGCCCCAATGCACATTTTTCGCATTAAAGTCACCTCCTAGCACAAACCTATGTCCAAGACTCTTTAGAAAGCTCAAATACTGATCCTTTTTTATCGCATGCCTAGGTGGACAGTAGATAGATGAAACTGTTAAAGTATACCTTTTTGTTTTTAGACATATCGCCATAGCTTGTATTTCTTTCTCTTCGTATTTACATTTTTCATAATGTTGAAGATTTTCTTTTACAATAACAGCACTACCACCTCTTGCAGTGTTGTCGGGGTGAAGAGCATGGTACACTTTGTATCCTTTAAACGCTATGTGAGATTGGTTGGTGAAATGAGTTTCAGATATTAGACACACATCAACTTTTTCCATCTTTAGGATTACTTGAAGTTCATTTTGGTGCTTTTGTAACCCATTTGAGTTCCAAGCCATAATTTTAAGAGTGTTATTCATTTTTTAAGCTTGGATGAAGCTATTTTGTTGCTATTTTCAATTTTTTTTAATCTGTTGTCAATGGATAACATAAATTTAAAAATATCGTCCAACTTTTTTTCAGTATTTTCCGATATCTGCGGTGCACGTTGATTCTTTGTTGGTCCTTTTACTACCGCTTGAGCATAAGATTTTAGATTCTTGATATGTGAATCATTACTTGAGAGAGACGGCTTGTTTAGGCTTTGAGCGTCATGTTTTTCACTGAACTTAGTTTGTTGGCGACCCACATTAAGGGTCTTAGTATGTCTATTCCTGATAGATTGAATTTCTTTCGCGATCATGCATCCCCTGTAGTTAGCCGGATGTGCTGCTCCACAGTGAATGCATTTTGGTTTCTCTTCCTTAGGTTTTTCGCAGTCTATGGTGAGGTGTTTTCCCGTGCATTTAACGCAACGGGGCTGTTTAGAGCAATATTTTTGTGTGTGGCCGTAAGCCTGGCATCTCTTACATTGGGGGACTAATTGAGTCGTTCTAAGCGACTGCAGCTCTACTTGGCATCCCAACACAGTTTTTATACTAAAGATTTTATTAATGTTTTCGCTATTTTCAAATGTAAGCATAAACATATTGAGCGGCTCTTTGGTCTTCCAGCTCAATTTGTTGACCGCTTCTTTAATCTTAAAACCCTTGACCTTAAGGTCTTCTACTATTCTATCTGGCTTGCACGTAGCGGGCAATTTTTTCGCCATCACTCTTATCGGCCGCTCTTGTTTGTTTTCGTAAGAGTGCCAAAGGCAATTATTACGACTCAAAGCTTTAGTTAATTCTCTGTAAGAATCATTATCGGTAGCATTAACCTTGACTGTATCGCCGCTCATCATTTTAATGGAGAATTTATTAGCTGGCTGACTTTCTAGCAGAAAGTCAAAAAAATTCTGGTATTCTTTAACACCGTCAACAACGATAGGTGGTGGTAAAGGATTTTTTTTAATTTTTTCTTGGGTTTCTTCCTCTGCATTGCTTGTTTTGTCCAGAGTGGGTGAGGTGCTCAATTTCCGTTTCTTTCTTGACTTATGGCGGATCCACTCCGTTTCGCGGGCTAGGTCTTCTTCGTCCGTACTGTACATAGCACGAGGGGCAGAAGTTTCCATTTCAGCAGATTTTGATGTATTATTTTCTGCGAGACATTTGAGTTGTTGTTGCAGAATTGCAATCTGGTTTTGTAGGTCTTCCACGAGACCTGACAATTTTTCGCGTTCATCTCGTTCTTCCATATATTTTTCATACAAGAGATGTTCATTCTCAGTTTTTAGTGTAATTCTGCCTTGTCCAGGCGATTCCCTTTCTTTTGAACTCATTATTAGTGCAGATAATCCGCCTTAACAATGATATTCGCCATTCGACGCAACCTTGAGTAATAACTAGGTCATCTCGCTGATCGGCACGTCGTCACAGCTGAATGTTGTGATGCGTTAGCACTTTACACACGTCGCGTCCTCGGTAACTACGCCACGCGCGATCGCGAGATACACAACCGTTCTCAGCAGAAATTGAGCGAGCACTGATACAGTAGGTATTTGATAAAAAATGAGTTGTTGTATTACAAATACATGCCGATTGGGGAGGAGTCGCGTTTCCTTTGTTTTATCCCGAAAGGTCATAGACTCAGTCTGTTACGTATATTCCATGATGATCATGATCATATCGGCATTGACAGAACTACCGATCTAATACTGCGCCATTTTTGGTTTCCGGGACTTAGACAATTTGTTCAAAAATATATAGGTCACTGTCTTACGTGCCTGGCACATAAAAAAGTGCCAAGAGCCCCCTTGTTACCAATAGAGTCCTGGACTAAGCCGGAAATCCCATTTTCTGTCACACATACCGATGTCGTTGGGCCTCTCCCTGAATCCAATGGGTTTAAGTACATTTTAGTAATAATAGACGCTTTCTCTAAGTACTGTTTATTATACGCACTATACCGTCAAGATGCCGATGAGTTAAAGCGTGTCTTCTCAAATGCTGTGTCATTATTTGGAACCCCAGCCACGATTGTTTGCGATCGCGGTAGAATGTTTGAAAGTTGCGTATTCCAAGACTGGGTAAATGAGTTGGGTAGCACATTGCACTTCATCACTCCGGGTATTCATCGTGAGAACGGACAAGCTGAAAGATACTGTCAGACTGTCCTCAATATGCTGCGCATCGAAGTTGGAAACAAGGGCAGGCAATGGTCTGATGTCCTATGGAAAGTGCAGCTTACTCTCAATATAACTAAGCAAAGTACCACCCAAAATTCGCCTCTTCAATTGCTCGTGGGCATTGATGCAGCGACTCCAATTATCAGGTCCCTGGTAAGAGATGTAGCCCTGCAAAATAATAATCAAAACCGAGAAGCTTTGATGATTCTCAGGAGACAGCGAGCGTCCACATTACTAGACGCCAACCAGCAACGCCAAGACGCTTATGTCAACGATGGACGTCGGGAGCCACGAACCTTCAATGTTGGCGACTTCGTATTTGTGAATAAAGCATCGCAATCTACGGGAAAGCTGGACTCCGGTATGCGGGGACCCTACAAGGTCCTGTGTGTACTACCACATCATCGCTACAGCTTGAAACTTTTCAGTGGATCTTATGGCAAGACAACTCAAGCTGCTGCAGACCACATGGTGCTTTGGCGCGGTGAATGGACGCCGGAGGCTTGTTCAGCCTTCTTCGCGAGTGGTGAGCTACGTCAGGCAGACATCTGTTGCTCACCTAAAGATTACTGCACCCTATGTGGTTCCGTTTGCAATGTTTGAGGTAGCTATTGTTTCCTCATGCAGTTGCCTTTTGCAATGTGTGATCCTTTCGCACAGTTGCCTTTATTTTGCTTATCTTTTTGCAATGTATGAGGAGACCAAAATCTTTTCATGCAGTTGCCTTTTGCAATGCGTGATTTTATCTCGCAGTTGCCTTTTCTTTTGCAATATGTGATGAGAGACGTCTTCTCACATAGTTGCCGTGTTTGCAATGTTTGTCATGGCTTGTGAGTGCCGTGTCATACAGTTGCCGTTTTTATTTACAATGTGTGATGAATTTCAGGAGTCCGGAATTCTGTAATTCGTAATACATTTATTATTTTTCTTAATTTTATTTCCGAAGTTAACTCTTGCATGCATGTATGGCTCGCCTGAAACCAGTACTTGACTTTTCTCCGATTTGCTAATATTAGTTTTGCCGCTATTACTTTCTGAGGCCTGTGTCGGTTGTACTTGAGTGCACGCTTGTGCCTCCGACACAGTTTCTCCTCTGTCTTTTTGCTCTCAACGTTGCCAACTTAAAGTAATCCATTTGTTCATGTACTAGTATTGAATATTTCTTGTATAGAAAAGGTTTCAGTTATGAATATTGCGCTCATAAAGCAGGTTCTAACATCATATCTTTGTGTCTTTTAGAAGGAGACACAACGGACGAAGACATTCAGGGACCTGAAAATGGAGCAGCGGTTGGGGACAACACGCAAGCAGGAACGGCCGTGTTACCAAATACTTTCACCACAGAAGCTGAAATACATGGCTCGCTATAAATACGAGCAACGAAGTATACTCGGGTTGACAGGTTCACTTTTCGGCAGCGCTCGGAGGCGACGGACGTTTTTAGTATCGCGTTGATTATATTTGATTACTCTTATTTTGTAAAATAAAAAGTACGGTTAGGTAAATAGATTGTTATTTTTAAAAGAATCCTTACCACTTCTGGTTTATTACAATATATTTATCTTACTGGCTTATAATAATATGTATGTATTTATTTTTTATTTATTTTTTATGTATGTAGAAATGAAACTAAGTATGTCATGTGTGTATCATATATTGTATTTATTAATTTTAAGTTAAGATTCTATTTATTTTTTACTTTATTTATTTATTTTATTTTATTATGCTTTATTCTTCCCGCTTAGTTCAGGTTTAACTGAAAAAGCTGAGTTAAACCTTTTTGGCATACAAAAAAAACTCACAATAATGATTAAAAAAACTGTATGTTTAATGTTAGTTTTTTAAGTTAATTATTATTTTTATTTTTTTATAGTGCCAAATAAATGTGTTTTCTTTCTTTCTTTCTTTCTAATCTTTACGCTTCGCAGTAGTCGGGTAAAAAGGCTGTACTAATATATGAATATAAATGCGTTACTCTATGCACGTTATATATATATATATATGGCAGGAAAAGCTGGGCTTTTAATTCATTCCGCTTTCACATTCGTTTTAGACGTGATGAAAGCATTTAAAAAAAAAGAACACTTTGTGGGAATTAACTCACTTCTAGTTATACTTTTTACGTTTCATAAGGTTTTTTATGGCAAAGTTTGTTCTTGCCTTTCAAAGTAAGTGGTTTAGTTTTAGTAGTGAATGTATGGATTTAACACTTAATTACATCTTTATATATATAATTCTATTGTACATGTGTATGTCACTGAAATCCTCCGAAACGGCTGGATCGATTTGAATGAATTTTTTTGTATGCGTTTGGGTGGCGCCCTGGATGGTTTAAATTCACAAATCAGCCCGGCAGATGGCGCTGCAAGGGATGTACACGGGTGAAGCCGAGGCGAATCATAAGTTTAATATGTATTTTTCATATCACATACTTTTACTCGGATAAAAAACGACCTCTTGACTCATTTTGCATGTCTTCGCTTCCCACGCCTAAGTTTGATTCTACAAATACATATACAAATTGTTTATTCATCAAACTGTTTACATTGTCAACTAAGTGCACTCAAATGATAACTTTTTAATAGATCTTGAAATACCGGTCTTACTTTGTCACAACATTAAATTTCAAACACACATTTAAAACACTAATTCTATTGTGTGTGATGTAAATGTTTCCGGTACCCATGGTACAAGTTCTCGAACATAGTGTGGGGCTGTGAGTGTAAATGTATTTGTTTATGGGTGTAATTGTAAGCGATGTAAATTTTCCCGGCACCCACAGTCTGTGAAATTTATGGGGCACTGTGAATGTGAATGCCTTTTTTACAGAGTTCACAAAAAGGGAGGAGGTACTCAAGTCGACTATATCAATATACAGTCGACTTGAGTACCTCCTTTCCTCGGTTCAAAAACCGATTTCGAAAAAAGTTTTTTAGTTAGAAAGATGTTGCTTTCTGATTGATCCCATTTAAATTTGATCAAGATCTGATCAGTAGTTATTGAAATATCGTCAATAATGCGTATTCTGTGGACTACATTGATGATGTTCTCGTTTACCGACTTCAAAAGTTATTTCATAACTTCTTTCGTTGTGAGCCGATTTTGATGATTATTTTTTATTTGAAAGTTGGTACTTTTCATGTGGTCCCCTTTAAATTTGATCAAGACGTGATCCCTAGTTTTTGAGTTATCGTCAATAATGTGTGTTTAATACATTAAATCTGATCAAGGTTCCGAAGATAAAGCGGTGAAGTTGCTTTTTTTTAACTTTTCTTGCGTTTAATTATTTTTTATTATAGCTATTATGCAATGCCGGAACATCTTTTCTACTATAATCCACTGAATAAATCCATTGATGGATTTCTTTTCCCGTTTTATTACACTCTTATCCATTGCCGAGGCGGATTAAATTCCATTACATTTTTGATCGAGCGAGGTACGATTTCTATGTTGACTTGGGTGGTTCAGCACATTGTCCGTCTGTCCGCTCCTCTGTCAGAGGCATATAGCCTCAAATTCTCAGAAAATATGTAAAGTATCTGGCCCATACTAACAAATGACAATTAATATGATATAACTTAAAATACACTCATACACGTCAGTAGTGAGCAAAATATTTTTCAATTATTTTCTGCCTATGTGGGATATCGTTAAAAAGAACTTACCAAATAGAGTACAAAAACTTTTTTATAAAAATCTATGTTCGAAAACAACAATTTGACAAGCTACCAAAGTCACTGTTTTCAGACCTATTTTGTCCCGGGGTCTCTCTCAAAAACGGCTTCACATTTAAAGCATACCTACATATCATATTTGTTATATTATGCACTTGAACAATAAATAGATAAATCAAATAATTATTATAAAAATAAAAGTATGAAACATTTTATATCTCAAGTTTTTCTTTATTGGGCAAACGACTAGTATATTCCACTTTAATTCATTGCCGAGATGGATTAGATTTCACTGCTTTTTATATTCCAGTTTATTGTCTGGATTGTAAAGCGACTGTCAAATAATCTTCAAAATAAAGTTACGAAAGTATCTACTCAAGTCCCGTGTTACTGTTGATCTTACAAGCCTAATTTGGCATCAGATCAGTCTCTATTAAGTCTATCCTTGTAATTTCCGATTGTAATATTACGCCAGATTGAGCGTGTAATAGAGACTATATTTAGCTTTATATTTGAACATGGAAGTCACCAGGAAAGGGCCTAGGGTACAGTCTATAGGGTTGCTATTTCATTTATATATTGTAAACTTGATGAATTGAAACACAATGCGACACAATGTTGCACTTGCTGGAAAGCCCATTCTGACCCCAACACTGCAAACTGGATAAAAGAAATAATGAAAATAAATTTACGAAAGTCACACACAACATTAGAATACAAAAACAAACAGCAAATTAAATTAAATACTCAAAAATATAATTACATAAATAATCAAAATAAGTAAAAGAAAGAGAAGAGTAATGTTGTGAGTGTCATGAATGTCTCATGACTCAGCATACGATTAAGGTTATGATGAGCTGTTCCAGTGCACTGATGCAACAATGGATTAGGCAACTTACTGGTACAAATTCAAATTTTAATAATGTATTAATCGTCGATACGAAGAACAAGAAAACTTGGAGTCCTCAAGTTAAGAGTAAATAGGTATCTGCTAAGTAAGCGTGCCGCATTCTAGACCCCATTATCAATTAACATGAGGTGAGATCTACACTAGATGGCATTGAAATAAGATTACAGATAATAAGGTAAATATTTATAAAATATTTAAAAAAAGCTTTGATTAGTTATTTAGTTATTTTAATTATATACGTATTTTTCTCAGCTAACCCTTCCTTTACACAAATTCCAATCAAAAACATTATATTTAAAACAAGATGTTCTGTCACAGCTATACGGATTTCGATAAAATATAGAGCGTTAATGGATAGAAAAATGCGTATACTAGATACTTTTTTTAGCCCTAGAACTCATCTAAGCTGTAAATACTTACAAATAAAATTAACTGCTTCATCAATTTCCATTGGGTGAGATCAAATATAAAAATAGATGTAAAAAATATTAACAAGTTGCACCCTCAGTAACGACCTTGAATACGCCCACCGCTGCTAGTAACTCACTTGTTGGCATGTTCTACGCGAGTGAGGCTCCTCATTACTTTACTCTATGCGGAACAGACAGGATATATACTTACAACGTTATGTGGAATACAACCATTAAAACAGAATGTAAGTATTCCGTATAAAAATAAACAATTGTTTAGTGAAATGCGTGTGGTTATTCGCATATTTTTTGTTGATATTCTACCCTACCTATTTATATCTGAGAAATTATACCGCACAGTTGATTAATGTATTCTTAAGAAGTCAATAATTATTTTTTAAAGTGGAAAAATATCGATTAGAAACTAGAATTTCACAAGAATGTTGCCCCCGCAGCCATATGCTGTCATTCCCTATTGCACTAACCGCTGAGCGGTCCAAGCCCCGTTTCACGCGACGAATTTATTACATTCTTACGAATTGATGAATTTATTTGCCTTGTGGGAAGGTGTTACGCCATCGCCGATGGAGTATGTAACTACTAAATCTAACGCGTCTGACATGGCAGTTAGCAACACGTTGTGTTGATAATATCCACCTAATTCTTTTTATTTCTATAGAATTAGCTATGCTTGTATGAACTAATATAAATTTTAGAAAGTTTAACAAGTATTCTATTCTTAATCGAAATATTTTTCGACAGAGATAGCTACGAGTTATAGAATGCTTTTACTAGTTAGTACTTGTATTATCTATCTTAAATAAAATATCGCCTTTAAAAAAATTGCTAATTATTAGTTTCATAAGTGCCATTTTGTGCATGTAAATAAACAATTGTTTCTTTTAATCAATTGAAATACTTAAAAAAAAAACCAACAACGCAACGGTTCTACGACAAACATTTAAACATTGAGATTTGTACTGCCCATTGGTTTAGGTGGGTGACGTTCGCCTTCTAAGCAGGGTATCGGGTTCGATGCCCGGCGGGAACACGAGTTTTCTCCAAAGGAAAATTTGTGGTTGTAATGTGTGTGATGTGAATGTTTGCGGCTCCCACGATACAAGTCATTGAACTTAGTTTAGGGCTGTGAATGTGAAAGCGTTAGTTTGTTTATTTGAGATGCAAAAAGAACAAGTTTTTGTTTACAAAACCTATAGTGACTAATATTAGAACATACCGCCCTGACCCCACTATATCACACGAACTGTCAAATATCTGGCACCGTTCACGTTGCAACCATAACCTAACCTACACAATCTACGACCTACTTCAAGCTACGTACATTCAGCCAAAACTACGCCCATTCAGACTTTTCCTAGGCAATAATCATTGGCAGTTTATCCACACAAAAGCACTCCAGTTTCCTCTTCAAGTAAAATAGTGTCAAGTCAACTATACTCGCAGACTGCGCGACGCCTCGCAAATAAGAGCTACCACACGCTCGCAAAATTTCAGCCCCCTTTATTCCTTCCTTATTACTTACCTTATCACCGTGTAATAAAGGCTGTATTCGTACTTTCCTGCTCTGTCAGTTGAGTTTTTACAAGCGCGTTAGCCAATTTGTTGACCTACTTGTCGCTTGGGTATTGATTGAAGTTATTGAAGTGACGTTTGAGGGGATGTTTGTATTACAAGGTTTCAAGGATAAGGGTTTGTCAAGATTATTAGATGTTTGATTTAGATTAAACAAGTTGATTTCAAGGATTTTACCTACAATCTACTGCAGAATACAAGCTTCTAAATTTCATGATAATTTCGCTGGTTCTTTACATACCGCGGTGTGGTGCTACACGAAACCGCGGCATGTAAACGTGCTGACAAAGTGCTAAATGATCAACTTAGAGATCTAGTTTCGCTCGATCAATAAGCAAGTTTCACTTTATATATGTGGCCGTTTTTGAAATAGACCCTGGGACGTCAAAATCAGTGACTTTTAGGTCATACTGTTTATAACTGGCTTGATGCGTGACGACGGCAAAAGACCCGATGGTATGACACTCATTCCTTGGAAGATGGATCGCCCTTTAGTATGGGATGCCACGTGTGTTGGCGCCATCCCATCTTCCTTAAACCACGCTACAAGCTAGTGGCGCGGCTATGGCAGATGAATCTCTCAAACGGCGCAAGTATTGAAAACTTGACAAAAGTTGCCGTTTTGGGGTTGATTTTCAAAGATTTGTGTAAGAGACTGATTGATTCAGCACGTGACCAAATGCTGGGTTGTATTTGAGGCAGAGGATAAGCCTTGCTATACGGCGTGGTAATGCAGCAAGCATTTTGGGAACTTTGCCGAACATTAAAGATCGTCTAAACCATTTTTAACCTTTTTATATAATTTGAATATTTATTTTGTAAAACTTTATTAATAGATAATTTATTAGATGGTCATGACAAATTATTATATTCCAACATAGGTTTATTTAAAATAACGGTATCGTATTTATTTTGAAAGATACGGACAATCTGGGAGTATACAAGTCAAGAGTGAATAGGTACCTTCTAGGCAAGCATGCTACATCTTCGGCCGCATCATCACTTTCCATCAGGTGAGATTGTAGTCAAAAGCTTGCCTAGCAGGTAAAAAAAAAAGATACCCACAAAAAAATATTTTAAAAAAAATATTTTGGTCCCAGCTTACGCGTAAAGTATACAATTATTATACAATATATTTTCATTTATATGATTTAAATTGGCATTTCTGGCTTAAGGCTTAAGTCACAGCTTGACTTACTCTCTGAAAATTTTAAATTATTTGCTTGTGTTGTTTACACTACGGAAGGACAACGTGCTGAACCATCCAAGTCAACTTAGAGACCTCACTTTGCTCGATCAATAAAGGCCAGGCTTTTAGAGCAAGAAAATAATTAAGATTTCAAACTTACTCCACTATACATTCTTAAATAGTTTTAAAAACTTTTCTGGTAAATCTAGAACTTTGTGTAATAAGCGATTTCTCGGAAACTCCGACATTTTAAACTCCGTATATCTCTTCCCTGTGGGTGAATAAATCGTACCAAAGTATTTTAGAGACTTCACAAAAAAGGAGGAGGTACTTTTATTTTAGTTTTTATGTGTGTTACCTCGTAACTTCTTTCCACGTGAACCAATTTTGTTTATTTTTTGTTTGAAAGATGTTGCTTTCCAATTGGTTCATTTCGATCGAAATATCGTCAATAATGCGTGTTTAGTACATCTTATCTGATGAAAGTTCCGAAGATAAAGCGGTGAAGTCGGCTTTTTAAGCTTTGCTTGCGTTTAATTATTTATGAAAACCAACTGTTTTTGATACTAAATAAAAATTGCCATGACTTACATACAGTTGGAAGCTGTTAATGCGAATCTGCAATCATTGTAATGCGATCTGTAGAGGAGAACAGTCGGCCATCCGCCGGACTTACTTCGCTCATGCTTTGCACTCGTGCAATATATGAATTTGATACAATTCCGACACAAGAATTTTTAATTTGTAAAGAATAAAGGTACCTGTTGTTAACATAAATAAATATAACCCCTTTACACTCACACCCCCGCACTAAATTCGGTGACTTGTGTCGTGAGTGCCGGAAACATTCACATCACACACAATCAAAACCAGAGCAAGAAACAAGAAAAACCCTTGGGGAGAAAACTTGCCCGCCGGGATTCGAACCCGATACCCCTGCTTAGAAAGCGAACGCTCACGTAACTAAGTCAATGGTTACTAAAGCTGGAGAAGCGGGGCAATGCTACTCACTTTAAATATATTTGTAGGTCGATGTAAATAGCCCGTAACTTCCCAGGAGACGACGAAATTGTAATATAGCACCTGAGAAGTAAAGTCTCTGTAGAAATCTCGATTTATTTCGCACAAATAGAGGAGAACTGCATTTAAATGTGAACCTAATATTTTTTGCTAGAATTTAACCTTTTCTGGATTTCGACATCACTTTACTAGATAGATAATTAAACGCAAGCAAAGCTTAAAAAAAACGACTACTGCTTAATCTTCGGAACTTTGATCAGATTAGATGTACTAAACACGCATTATTGAAGATATTTCAAGAACTACTGATCAGATCTTGATCAAATTTAAAAGGGACCAATTGGAAAGCAACATCTTTCTAACAAAAACAAATTCGAAATCGGTTCACGTGGAACGAAGATAAAAAAAATATAAAAAGAAACAAAAAATAATACAATCGGCTTGAGTACCTCCTTTTTTGTGAAGTCGGTAGAAAATAATACAAATTACAAAATGTATACCAAATAAAGAAATTGACAAATAACTATAACGATAGACGTATACTAGATAAATTGTTGCAAGCAAAAGTAAGCTGTAAAGAGATTAAACATTTATTAAATTGTTTTAGTTTGTTACAAGCTTCTATTTCATTTCAGATGTCCCGTTGACTGTCTATTGGTCGGACTGTACTCAAATCTTGCCAGCTAAATTAGACCCACTTCTCAATGGGCTCGTCTGATTCGTCTTGACAAGTTCTCTGGTTGTACAATTTTTTAGTCTTTTTTTATATAAAACTGGTAAAAGATTGATGGGAAAAAAGTTTGACTTGTTTATAATCACATACTAAGTCAACTTTATAAAATTGTAAAATTTAAAAATTTAAATTAATTAAATTTAATTCAACGTTGTAAAATTTATAATAGGTATACTTATTTCGTAAAGTTTGTGTTAGAACCAACGTGAATTTATTTGTAAGTCAATTATCGTCTTGACTATAATTGTTAATGTTAAAATTAAACATAAACGCTTTCACACTAACAGTCCAAATGACGATGATTTGTGCCGTGGTTGCCGGAAACATTCACATCACTCACAATCACAACCAGAACCAGAAACATACACTTTCCTTGGGGAGAAAACCTGTATTCCCGCCGGGAATCGAACTTGCTTAGAAGTCGAACGCTCACCCAACTAAGCCAACGGACAATAAGATGTAATCATTTATATAATACACCTGAAAATATATAGTATATATATATATATATATATAGTATATATACATAATAGGTCGTGAAGTATTTTTCACTCTCGTAGCCCCCACCCCCCATTTTTTTATCGTGATCTTAGTATTTTTGTATGAACAATATCCAAACAATATCGTTTTGCCTCCACATTCATTATGCGAACTGCAAAATAATGGAATTCCTTACCTGAGTCTGTGTTCCCTTATAAATACAATATGGGAGTCATTAAGTCGCGAGTGAATAGGCATCTTCTAGGCAAACGTGCTCCATCGTCGACCGCATCGTCACTTACCATCAGGTGAGATGGGGGTCAAACGATTGCCTATCTTGAATAAAAAAAAAACTTTAGTATGGTATTAAAGTAGGTACTAGGCGACCATAAACATAAAAGAGGTAAAACAATTTTTCTATTAGTGGCATTACAACGCATGCTAGTACCATATAATAACCACATTTAGAAGTAACTACCCGTCTATCGTAATCCCCGCTGGGATTCTAAACGGTTTCCGGCGGAAACCTGGATTTAGCCCACTTCTACGAACAGTGGAAATGAGTTTTCTATTTCACATCGTCATGGCGTAAAATGGGTTTCAGCTGTAACTGTACCTACTTACTATTTATTCTGTGTTTGTATCAAAACGTAATTAAGACGCTGACAAGGCCTAAACATGGTAATCATTGTCATTTTGTACAGTAAAAAGAGACAGTGCTCACTGAGAGGCAACGAGAGGTAGGGCGTTGAATGCGCTGCTCATCTCAAATTAAATTTAAGAACATATTATTTAATAAATAAAAATATAACAACGTATTTGATAATTTATTTATTTTTTCTTTTGCACAATACATATGTACACGGAGGACTTAATGCTAATACAGCATTTTCTGCCAGTCAACCGAGAAGGTGCAGAAAAATTCGTGGTAGTGCAGTATAAGGGCTAATATCTATTATTTATGATTTAAAATATACCTACATATATACACATAACATACAACAAATATACCAAAATATAAATATATAATATTATCATACATAAATAAAAAATAAGATAAAAAGTACAATACACATACATAAATATAAAATTGTACTAGACTTAGTAAGTATCTTATGACGACAACATAGTAAACGAACTAAACACAAAACATTATGTTATTATAATGATGATGATACCATTAAGAGTGGAGCGTTTTAAAGAAATGGGCTTGAGTTTGCCGCTTAAAGGTAACTTTGGTGGTAACCTTTTTTATGTCAGCTGGCAATTCATTCCAGAGTCTGACAGCAACAACAGAAAAAGAATTGTCAAGATTAATTTTAATCGACTTAGCTCTTTAATATTGTATTATGCATAATTCGTTCATAATTTCATATACATATAAAATATTGTATCTATCTATTTGTGATATATGATGAGTGTAGATAAGTAATAGTATGCTAGTCTAAGGTCTTCTTAAAAACGAGAAAGAAAAATTTTATAACATAACTAGCTGTGCCCCGCGGGTTCGCCCGCGTTTATCTAGTTAAAAAGAAGCATATATTATGTTAATCCTAGGTATAAGCAATATACATTCCAAATTTCATCCAAATCTGTTCAGCCATTACAGCATGAATTATTTGATTGGTAGATTACATCTACCAGTCACTCCTATACTTGGAATATAATAATAATAATAATAAGTTAAGTTTTTACTCGCATTAGTCACAGTTATTGTCAACCCAATATCATCCATCCCACAGTATAATAATATATAATTATTGTAAAGGCGTGTGCAAGCACAAAACGGCATCAACTTCTAACGAAGAGATGTCTGTCGTATGTTTGGACACGCCTGATATGTTATATATTAAAATGTAATTATACCAAAGGGCCTCTTAGCGTTGGCTACCGCTTCGCTAATGCCTTACAAAGGTCCGGGCACAGACCCGTGAGTTTAAATAAATACTTGGATAATAATAATAATAGTTTATTCACAAAAACATCGGTACTTATATCTACAGACATATAGTAGGTATGATCAAGTAAAATTATTGTTGCATATGTACTTAATGTAGTAATACAGTAAAAAAGTATCTATTCATTATAGGAAAGGTGAAGCTCCTTGAACTGCAATTACTGTTTGGTTAACACTGACCTCATCACCCACTAGGATTCCCTGTGTTATGAGGACCAGGTTATAGTATTTTTTTTTTTTTATTTGTGACATGCTAGTGTTTGACCACTATCTCACCTGATGGTAAGTGACGATGTGATCGAAGCTGGTAAACACACTAGACCTGGAATACGCAGGCTCTCAAGGATAACTGCCGGAACACCGTATTTGGCTTGGCGGCAGACTTTCAACTTGATGATGGTAAGCTACTTTGGTAGCAAGCCAGGCGAGCAACTCACTAAATGCTCTATCACCTCTCAAATGTCACCTGATTAGCACCACCCGGGGACCACGTGTAGGGAGTCAGACTTAAGGAGTATCCTCCTACGGACATGGGTGACTCAGCCCCCAAAAAACCAATATCTTACCGTTATGATATAGACTCTCTTGTCAGAGCAAGATGGAGAGGACTGAATAGCGTACATACTTATTGATATAATTTTAAATGGGTACTATACATTAGGGATGAGGGTGGAATAACATCAAATCACCTAAGCCTAACCTGCAAATGGTGCTACTTTCCGCTACATAGACGCTTTCTCACTCACAGCCCCAAACTAAGTTTAAAGACTTGTATCGTGGGTGCCGGAAACATTCACATCAAACACACTCTCACAATGTATGAACATTTTTTTTTTTAAATCGCCTTCACCTGCCTAACTACGGGCCAATTGCCTATATTTCCTAAAACTAAACTAAAACTATGTACAGCAAAGAACTAAGTTACCTACAAGTAATTATTTATTATCTCTCAATTTATTCGCAAACAAAAGAAAAATCTGAACTCTCCAAGACACTACGCCTTTGTTTGACCTAACGCAATAAGTGTGAGAACAGTTAGATAACAAATCTAATAGAAACTTAAGACTAACCCGAGCACACAGAAAGTCAATGATAGTGTTAATCTAAGTATATATCCAACACCCAAGTTTGTTATTTTGTAAAGATACAGTACAATAACTCTTAATTGACAATAGATAAATACAGCTTACAAAGAAACTTATAAAGATAACAAAGAAACTTATTCACACTCACAGCCCCACACTAAGTTCAAAGACTTGTATCGTGGGTGCCGAAAACATTCACATCACACACACATTACACCCAGAACCAGAAGCACAAATATCCCTAGGGTATGAATTTTTGCTCCTGTCGGGAAGCGAACCCATGAACCACGGCGCAGAGGGCGGAGACCTGTCCACTGCCAACTGGGTCGTCAATAGGTACAGTGGACGGTCTTATCGCTAAAAGCGATCTCTTTCACGTTTGGATGGAAATATAATCGAAAAGATAATGTAGGGATCGTGGTGCGATAAAATTAATGAAATAAATTCGAAATAATAGAAATAATTACAATTTTTAAACTACATAATCAATACATTAGATCCGTAAGCACCGTTATGAATAAGCTTTTTATGAACGACGTCTTATTACTTTGCGTTATTCCTATCGATCCAAAGGTTGTCTGGAAGAGATCGCTTTCAGCAATAAGACCGCCTATTGTTACACTTTTCTAAAAATGTACTGTTAAAATTTTACTATTTGTGTTATTTATTATTTAAGGTGTTCAATAAAGAGTATATCTATCTATCTATCTACATACCTACCAATAATAATAGAATATGTAATGAAATAAACTTACATAAATATATTTAATTTAATTTTCTAAACTTAAAACTAACTTCAATCATAGTAGAATTTATTTCTACTATGCTTCAATCTCCTCTACGATATTGATCGCCTTTTGTGGTCTGCTACAGAGATTATGAACTCATCCAAATACAATACAAAGGAGATCGGACATTTTTGTAAGGACTTTTTATATATAATTCATTTTATTCCAAGTAACTTAAGACTTATCATTTACAATTAATTATTAATTAATTAATTCATTAGTCACATTAAATAGCAAAAATCACAATTACATATTAAATACTACAATGAAATTAATACAATTACAATAATGTCAATATATAATTAAAAATAAAATTAAGTCAGGATATTCCTTCATCAATCTGGTCTCTTTGGTCCATGTGGCGTCGGATGATGAAACCTGCTTTATTGATTTGATAATTCAATACTGTAACACGAACTAACCTGCAAATAAATCGACACATGGAGAAAAAAGTTATGGGAACTAGTTACTAATAACTTTTTTCTCTACTTATAAGTAATTAATAGAATAGAATAGAAAATTCTTTATTTTAAACCAAATACAGTTAGTTACAGGGAGAATCTTAAAAAAACTAAAGTACAATGGGCGGACTTATCGCTAAAAGCGATCTCGTCCAGTAAACCTTTGGATGGAGAGAGGGATAATTTAATATTGATGGGACTGGATGGGATCACCCATCCTTACTTCCTTACTAATATTATAAACGCGAAAGTTTGTATGTATGGATGTTTGTTACACTTTCATGCAAAAACTAAAAGAAACTTTAATGAAACTTTACAATAATAATGCTTATACATACATATCGTGTGAATTGTCCAAAATATAACGATAAGTGTCCAGTAAGTAGGAAAAAAATCTGCTATCTGCGAGTTATTCTGGCGTGCGCTGCAAAAACAGTTACACGTATATAATGTGTAATGGAAATGTTTATCTTAAATATTCCCACAAAAAAGTCCGCGACAAAATATATTTATCTTTTATGTGTAAGCCATTATAGCCAAAATAGTTAACCATAAATACAATAATAATTTAAAACTCGAAATACTAATCCTGCGTAGACGAAGTCGCGGGCACCAGCTAGTATTTTTATAAGCAACAAAAATCTCAGTGTTCGATAAATTTCAATAAATTAACTGCATATATTCAATAGGGCCATATTATTAAAAATAAATCTTATTAAAGTTTTCGTGAGTTTGACACATTGCAAATTATAAACGGCTTGACTCACAGTTTAGGTCCAGTGAGCACCGTGGCCTTCCGTCGTGAACTCGTCTGATGTTGGGGTTCGTACATCCCCGAAACCTAGGTCATAAGAGTTGACCCTAAATGGTCAAGCTAAATCAACCTGCCCTAATTCAGGCCGTGTCTTTTATATGTATAGTTATAACTTTATTTATAAACAAAAGTTACATTGTAAGAATAGTTAATACAATTTTGTAATTATAACCCTAAAAGTTAAGAATAAAATAAACTGAATAATTTAAATTAATCGTGACAGGTCGGCAATATTACCAAAATGCAGGCTGCGTTGCCCCGCTGTACATAGCAATACTTATGCGCTGTGCAAAATACAGACCAGCATGATCATGAGGCGACTCTCTCAATGATCCAACCAAATCTTTGTAAATTTGGAGAGCACTCGTTTCCTATGGGCCTAGTGCTTCTTCCCCAACGGTACAAATATAATAAGGAAGAGTTGAATATTTGCACTGTTTAAGGGTTATGTTATAGAAACAGAATTAAATTGGTTACAATTGATGCCTATTTCTAAAACACTTTCACGGCTTAGCTCACTGACCTACTCGTAACACAACAGTGAGCCAAGTAACAACCCTAATCCCAGATTATTGGCTTTAGGTGTACGTAGGTAACCCTAGAATGCTAAGTTAAAGACGTCTAGACTGTCGAGGTTTCTGAGCTTTAATAAATGTATGTTATTAGTTTGGAAATACCTTTCGATTTTCTTCGTATGGTCTAACACGGTTGGGATTAATGAGGCATAATAGTTTTTTGGTTAAAGATTGTTTATTTCTCGTAATGAATAGAATTCACTTACAAGAGAAAAAAACTTAAATAAACGTGTGTTTTGAAATAAGTACCCCACTTTTATACGAATGCTAGCGTTAATTCACGGCTTCTCCAAGGTAAATGACGAATTAGTATGAACATATTATCTATTATTTGTATATATATATATATATTACAATTTCACTCACGATTTTTTGCATTGTTGCTAGACTAGTTTCAGAACAGTCGGTGCTCCTTCATTCGTTGTACTAGTTTGCTGAATCTACGTTAATATATAGTTCATCCATACGAAGGAGAGGTGATCGCCTCCGCGTCCATCTAGGAGTCTTAAGTTAAGAGTGAATGTAAGTATAGGTATGATATATCTATGGCCGCATTATCATTTTCACATTAGGTGAAATAGTGACCAAAAGCTTACGTTTATACTTGATGTAAAAAAAAGTTGCATCAAAATATTTTTCCATTATTGACTAGCGAGTGCGAAGCATCTCCGTTTCAGCTTAGACAAAACTTCTTTTGTATGTCCGGATTTTCGGTTGTTCTCCTCCACAGGTAGCATTTATCAACCGATTCCTGTAAAATTTATATGTAGCTCAATAATAATATATATATTTTTTTGTCTATTTTCCTTTTGAAATTATTTCAAAATGGCGAATATATATATATTTTTTTTTTACTTCTAGACTACTTCTTACAAAGTGCCCTATTATACATAATTACAATCTAGCCAAACTATGGCTAATCAGTAATTTAACTTTAACTTAAACTGCTACATTGCTAAACTAAGAATGTGTCCATTAACACTTTTCTTATTGTCTCTATTTAAGGGTAAAACACTTTGTTCATGTGTTCTTTTGCAGCACTCTCACTATATATTACACTGATATATACTAACATTACACAAGTTCAAATGGTTTAGTTCTTTTAAGTCTTCTCACTAAGTCTGTAACGTCAAGAATATATATATGGGGGTTGAAAACGTAAAAAGACATATTTTAGCCATTTCAAAAAATACCTGAGGTCTACCGCTCAGTTTCACATATAGTAATGCAAATTTTATCGATATTATGAGGTATATTGACAAGGAAAATATATGTATTCCATATAATATATCGGTTAAACCAACCGTGTCGTGGTTGCGTGACCAACGTCCGGCTTAATGGACCGAACCTAGAGGCCGTTCGAGTATATTCCGATTTATTTACAATGGAGAGTTGTTCGATAGCGAACATGTCGATATTATAGGCAAAAGTAAAATAATGAAAATAACTTTGCTGTGGGGTGATATGGCCTGCTCTGACGTCCCGCTTGGGGTGTATTATATCACCCCCTGACGGCATCTACCCAAGCCATCCCAGCTCTTTTATGTGGCGTAGGATGGCTCTGGGTCGCCGACTAAGCTGTTCCAAAGTAGGTATTTTCGATGATGATGGTGATGAAATATGCAAAAGTGAAGGTGGTGTCGAAAGTGTACAAGCAGTAATCACTGTTGTAACTTTTAAACTTATGCGATTCGAACATATAGTTTAGGCAATATCTCGGGACTTAATCGCGCTAAAAAACAATTTTTATTTACCTCGACCTTTTGGCCTAGTTGCATTGGCCATGGTCTCGAGAAGACTGGAGAATGCGGGTGTCAGCGTGGGAAAGAGCAAGTTTTGTCTCCAACTACCCGCACTTGGTCTTGTGAGAAATAAAAATTGGTTTTTTAGCGTGATTAAGTCCCGAGATATTACCTAAACAGTAATAATGTAATAACAGTGATGTGGATGGCTGAAGGAAGTCTGGATTTTGATTTTTCTTTGTAGTAGCGACTCCCGTTCTCCGTCACAATCCTTTATTAACTTTGCTGTAGGGTCTATTTCACTATGATCACCTAGGTAATATCCCATAGGTAATCATAGGCGACTCTTTGGAACTTTTGTTATGAGAGGCAATGGCTTCATTGAGAAAAATGTCTCGTTGCTGTTACTAATTTAGTATCATAAACAGTTTGATTTTAATACATAGTTTATCTTCAACTATAAGCTATTATTTTAGCAGCTGTCTGCAGAGTTGCCATAGTTTACTTGATAGTTACTACTATACTGTCTGTGCCACAATCAACCTACCAGTAAGTTAGGAAAAAACTTTTTTTTATTAAAAAAAACAATATTTTATTTTATTTTTATTCTGCTCAGTTATCGATTCTTAACCACCCGCTGCAGGATTTTGCACTACTTACCAATGACGGTATATATAGTTTCATGACGAGATATATCTTGCAAACGGTACGCTTGACAAAAATATGATGTACCAAACCCTACCTTCATTTTAAAAGTCATGTTGTTTGGTAACCAGCTGATTTGGAAAAAGAACGTAATGAAAATATGTTACAGAGAACTCTCTCGTAACATATTGTCCGTGCCCCAATTTTTTTCCCCGTGGATCTCTAAACACTTCTGAAACTGAGGACCATCGACCCTCATAATTCAGTTTAACGCTCAAATAACACGCTCCAGAATTAATAAGGTCCCGAAATAAATTGGTCTGCATAATTCAATCACTTGCTATATCGTCGACCAAATAGCTGGATTATTCGCTGTGCTGGCGCCTGTAATTGGTTTTATCCTTCGATACTCTCGTCCCCAAGTCCTTAGTAATTGCCATGTTTACTATAACATTTTGAACTGACATGGTCACTCATATTACAATTATAAATGTCGAACGCCATCCATTTATGGTTCACATACCTTCAATTTGCTCGAAGAAAATTCATGTATCATCATCCGTTTCCCCGGTGAATGTCGTCATAATAATATGAACAGTCACGCATACGATAAAACAATACAGTCACGTTCGAAAATAAACGCAAGTCTCAAATTGAGCGTTATTTATTATAGTAAATGTGCAAACCAAATGTGGTAATAATGAAATGCTTGCCTCATCATAATCAGCATGTGTCCTTTGGTGGACATAGGTCCATATCTCCCAATTCACGCTACTGAGCTCTATCTTCAGTTCTTCTCTTCCTTCCTTCTGCCAGCCACTTTATGTATATCGTCGCTCCACCTAGCCAGAGGGCGTCTTCGAGAGATGCGGTCTTCACTCTAGAACACGTCTACCTCATCGGTTATCAGTTCTACGGCAAATATGACCAGCCCACTGCCACTTCAGCTTGCTAACCCTGTGGGCTATGTCGATAACTTTAGTTCTTTGCTGGATCACTTCGTATCGAATTCGATCCTTCAAAGAAATGCTTGTCTATCTAGAATAAGCAAGTAATACTTTTAAAAGTTTTTAAAGTCAAGCTTTTACCAGTTGTAAATAAAAAAGAACTAAAAAGTTATGTAACTCGATAAGTTTATCTTGTTAAGTCCAGAAGTTCCGATGGCCATCTTTCGTCTCCATCATTAGACCAGATCCATGGTACCATATCATTGTATTGTCAACGTAAGTACAACAGATTTGAGTCCAAGCGGACATCGGGAAGTGGGTCTAATTTAGCTTGCGAGATTTGATTACAGACTAACAAATATATAGATAACAGGACAGAAACTAAATAAAAGCTTTTTATTCAAATTCAAATGTTTATTGCAATCTCTAATAGTCAGCACATGGTTTTAAAAATTTACAGTTCATTAGAGACCATGTCGGGCACAACAATGTTAAAAAAGTAAGTTAGTTAAAAAAGGTAATAGCACTGCAATCTCTAATCAAACATGCAGTTTTATAAATACAAGTTCCATTTTCGTTGTTTCACTACACAAATTGCCATACCACTAAGTGCCTCCACAAAGCTCCGGAAGTCAGTTTAATACCTTTTATGATACAAAATTCGCGAACGCTACCGCCCGTAAGTGAGATAAATGTTACCTGACTTCCGGTCCCTACGTTTGATGTGGGTAAAATAATGAGTAAAGTAATATAGGCAATTATGGTAAATAACATGGAAAAAATAAGACTGGCTTTCGATAAGATAAAATATATTAATGAGGGGGATCTTATTTCCTGGAGGCTCGATTGCTATAAGTCTGCGTCCGCAGTTAGATAGAGAAACACACAATGACATAAACTTTCCATGTTAGGAGGGTAATAAATACCCGCAAAACGGTTTTACACTCATAGCCCTGCATTTAGCTCGAAGACTTGTGCAGCAGATGCTGCTAAATATAAAATCCCGACTGGAATAAGCAAGTCAAATAAATTATAATGCGGGACATATTTACTCAATGTTGAATGAGATGTTGAACATAAAACGAAATTACGAATGTATCGTGAAACTTGAAGACTCCCAAATTATACCGTTCGGGGAACAAAGACACGGGTAATGAGTTCTACTCCTTCGAAGTACGGATTATTATCCGTTCGATTCGGTCGAAGCGGAGGTGTGTATTGTTCGCATGTAAGAGAAGTTTTGTATTTTTTGAGAATAAACATTCTTTAAACCTAAACCTACAATATTTGGTGGATAGTTATTAATTAAAACTCAAGTAAAGCTTAAAAAAACCGATTTCAAAGCTTTATCTTAGGAAATTTTGATCAGATTTAATTAATTAAATAGCCATTATTGAGGATAACTCAAAATCTACTAGTCAGATCTTGATCAAATTTAAATGGGACCACATGGGAAGCACCAGCTTTCATATAATAATCATCAAAATCGGTTCATCTAGAAAAAAGTTACAGTAAAATACGCTCCAAAAATTATTTACTGCCTCTAAAAGATAAATACAACTTACATAGAAACTTACAAAGATAGGTACAATGGACGGTCTTATCGTTAAGCGCAATCTCTTCCAGACAACCTTTGTATGGAAATATAAACGAAAAGATAATATAGGGATGGTGGTGCGATAAAATTAATGAATTAAAATAATAGAAATACTAACATTGTTTAATATTTTTACAACAAGAAAAAAAAATTGAGGTGATAACACACATAAAAAAAAAAAAATACAGTCGAATTGAGAGCTTCTTCCTTTTTTTAGAAGTCAGTCAGAAAAAGACGCATTAGCGGATACCAAGTTAGAAACAAAATAACAATGTAACCCGATATCCTTTGCAAATCGTTTTATTGATACTTCGTCTGTTAACAATATTGTTTAACAAATATCTCAGTTCTCAGAATCCATTAAGTTACTAATTGGCTATATCGATTGGCAATCGAGAGTCTTCAGAGAAAAAGTGGGAGAATATTATTTTTGCGACTGGCAACGAGGATTTGTTACATGGAAGGTTTGCCGCGAAAGTGAAAAAATAGCGTTGTTGATTGTGTTTATTCCAAAACCTGTGATTTTTTTTTAGTGTTAATACACATAAACACTCTCAAAATTACAGGTTTTGGAACCATTATTACACAAAAATGGTGGATTATTAACCGTTGACATTTATTAAACGCGAATAAGTTCAGGCAAATCATACAAAGTTGAAAAACGTCATTTTCGCCTTAACTCCAATAGAAATTCTAGTAAAGTCTCTACCACTTTACTAAAGCATGACTTGACTATATCTGGACCTTGACTCTTTTACTGGACTTAACTGTGACTTGTGACTAGAACTTCTATTATGAAATATAGAATTTGTTAGTTTTTGTTTAATATTTCGACATGAATCCACGGTAATGAAATAATTAAAAAAACAAACCATTTATATTGTTTGTGATAGGCAGGGTAATATATTTTATTTTATTGTAATTTGAAGGATTAATTAATTAATTATTAATTAAGTACCTTTAAATAGTACTAGCTGCGCCCCGCAGTTTTACCCGCGTAAGTCCCAGACCCGCGAGAATTCCGGAATTAATGTGTTAATCCATGGTGTCAGCTACCTTCATACCAAACTTCATCAAAATTGGTCCCGCCGTTTGAGCGTGAAGAAGTAACAAACACACTCAAAAACAAATAATGTAAGTAAGCAGTCTCCTGTATATACACACACCCACGTGGATGAATCACCATAAAGAACAGCATTTTTTAAAGTTATTGGAAAGCTAAGCTAGGTTTATAAATACAATATCTATTAAACTAAAGACCAATTAAAAGTTTTCAGATAATAAACACAATATTTTTTGTTGTAAAAATATTAACGAACACACATAAAGACAAACTATAATACTGGAGATATATATTGGTCCAATAATAGCCTCTCAAGCACACTTAAGAAATGTCCTCGCCATTCCACCTAAAAAAACAATCCACGGAATCCAATGGAAAGAAAATTGAGAGTTGTGGAAATCCTCACAAATGGTAAGCTTAACGGTAAAAATAGCCGTAATTGCTTGGATCGATCGTAGGCCTGACGTTGTGGTACATCTCTGATGGATCTGCTTTTATAGATAAGGCAGCGATCTTTCTTCGCTTGGGTCTAGAGATAAACGACGATAACATGGCGAAAGCTCAATTGGCCGCAAAAAATCTTGGGATTCTTGCCAAGGTGAGACAGTATTTCACACTAGGACAGTTGCTGAACTTGAACCGAGCACAGGTCCGATCCTGTATGGAGTACTGCTCTCATCTTTGGGATGGCTCTGCGAAGTACCAGCTTAAGGCTACTGATGTGTGTTACCTCACTCTCCACGTGAGCCGATTTCGAAAATTTTTATTTAGTTTGAAAGATGTTGCTTTCTACTTGGTCACATTTAAATTTGATCAAGATTTTATCAGTAGTTCTTGAAATATCGTCAATAATGTCTATTATGTGACGAATAATGCGTACTTTGACGATGTTCTGGTTTACCCGACTTCAAAAGTTACCTCATAACTTCTTTCGTTGTGAGCCGATTTTGATGATTCTTTTTTTATTCGAAAGCTGGTGTTTTTTGTGTAGTCCCATTGAAATTTGATCAAGGTTTGATTCCTAGTTGTTGAGTTATAGTCAATAATGCGTGTTTATACATTAAATCTGATCAAGGTTCCGATGATAAAGCGGTAAAGTAGGTTTTTTAAGCTTTGCTTGCGTTTAATTATTTAATGTAATTGTTAGACGGGGCAGAAAGTCGCTCGCCTGATGGTAAGAGGACAGTTCAGTGTTATCCAAACTTTTGAACTCATATAGGTCAACAACTGACTAAGAACTGCGCTTGTCATCCCGAGCTATTAGATGTTGAATTACTAAGAATTGTTATACTGGGATGATTACCCTTCAATCCTGCATACGGTAATGTTTGCACACAACTGCTTGGCAGTTGAATGTCTAGCAACGGTGTTGTAGTGCCACAGGCGAACTTTGCAAAAGAGTCCTAACATTTCATATTTATAATATTTATTTGAAAGAGACAGAATTTGCAATAGCCGTATCATGAAATACCTTGGCCTCAAAGGTTTGAATGATATCCCAAGAGGTTGCTGATATTATACACATAACCCTGTATAAATGTAAGATTAGCTCAATCCAAAGTTGACTGTCCTGAACTTGTTTCCAAAGTAGCACTTAGTGTCCCGTTTCGCCATTCCCGCATAAGAAAACTGCTCCATGTTCCTTTCACTCGCACTCTTTACCGTCGAAACGCTTTTATTCTACGCTCTACAAAATCGTTCAACAAATTAGTAAAGTCTAATTTCACGACTATTGACTTGTTCACAAGTACTTTGTCATCGATAAAAAAGGTATTATCTACGAAGTGCTT
This sequence comes from Lomographa bimaculata, assembly GCA_948107665.1. Lineage (NCBI taxonomy): Eukaryota > Metazoa > Arthropoda > Insecta > Lepidoptera > Geometridae > Lomographa > Lomographa bimaculata. The sequence goes on along the minus strand of OX403610.1, from coordinate 6,636,459 downwards.
GGCGTCTCCTGAGGCGCCCAAAACGACATAGCGTGTAAATTGCATATGTTGTCATGTTTAAATAAGTTTTTTCTTAAGCTTCTTAGTTAATAAAATTTGTTTTTTATCTGCGGAGGCTTGTAAATGGCTACTTGTTATATATATTAAGACTTATTTTGTATCATTAGCTGTAAGCCCCCCAAACATAATAAAATAAAAATAAAATAAATAAATGCCACTACCTTATATAAAACAAAATCAAAATTGATTATTCACATGGGCCCAAAGTGGCACTCATGAAAGTTAATGATCCTACTGCCAGATTCACAAAATTACAGCCATCTCGAGAAGAACCTGGCAAGAAACTCGGTGGCGCATTTTTTTCATAATTTTTTTTTGAACATTCTTAATCTCTAATACATCATTTTATTAACCTAGGTGTTATGCTAGAAAACGCTTGTGCAGTTTGCCTCCATGCATCCTTGTCATTAATATAGACGATCGTTTTATAGTAAGCTTTTTTAACGGGCTTTAAGCCCGTTTTTATAAATAAACGCGCTTACACTCACAGCCCCACACAAAGCTCGATTACTTGTGTCGCGTGTGTCGGAATCGTTCAAAAGATCTCAACCAGAAACACAAATCTTTGGGGAGAAAACTTGGGTTCCCTTACATATAAAACAACTTATATCTACTCGAAATATTATCCAATTTGTATTAAAGCTCCTATATGACATAAATAGCTCCCGTAACAGTGACAAATACGGTACCGTAGGCTAATTCGTATGCTGCAGGATTAGTCGATTGTCGTCCTGCTCTCTCCTATAGGAATTAGAGCCAGAGAGAAAGAGACAGATGTAGTGATAATAGATATTTATGATGCAATTTTGGGTAACAACGATGTATGGAATGCTTCGGTAGAGCCAAATTAGAGATTGTAATCTTATGGTGTAATGATATTATGTATGAAAAGCTTTATAGTTAAACTAGCTTTTGCCCGCGGCTTCGCTCGCGTTAAGAAGTATTATTATTAATTAATTAATTATGTATAGATCCCCTATTTTATCCCCTTGGGGGTAGAATTAATCAAAATCCTTTCTTAGCGGATGCCCACGTCATAACATCTACCTGCATGCCAAATTTCAGCCCGATCCGTCCAGTAGTTTGGGCTGTGCGTTGATAGATCACTATGTCAGTCAGTCAGTCACCTTTGAGTTATATATATTTAGATGTTGGGAGCACTGTTATAAATCGCACTAACATTATAAATGCGAAAGTATGTGAATATGTTTGTATGTATGTTACTTCTTCCCGCTCAAACGGCTGGACCAATTTTGATGCAATTCGGAATGGAGGTAGCTGATAGCCTGGATTAACGCATATGCTACTTTTTATCTCGGCATTCCGCTGGTCCGGGATTTACGCGGGTAAAAAAAGTTAATGTTGCCGTTACCCACGATACAAGTCATCGAACGTGGTGTGGGGCTGTGAGTGTGAAAGTGTTTATGTTTATGTTATCTGTTCATTAGATTTAAAATGCAGCTCCGGCAGCTTCCCTTTAGAGCCAGTTATATTTTAGGCCCAAGGTGTAAGATTGAGGTCAAACGCTGAGATGATTTAAAAAAAATGAATGAAAAAAAAATGCGCCGCCGAGTTTCATGCCAGGTTCTTCTCGAGATGGCTGTAATTTTGCGAATCTAGCAGTAGAAACATAAACTTTCATGAGTGCCTCTTTGGGGCCCAAGTGAATAAACGATTTTGATTTTAATGAACCTGTAAAAAAATGTTTTTTAACGCTGCTTTCCTTTTTTTTCAGGTAAATTATTTATTTAATGATGGTTCGTATTTTTGGGAGAGTTACTCTGGAATCCGGATATACTCCGTCATCAGACAAGGTATTGTGACTACTTGCGTGTCTGTTAGGGGCTGTTCCACTACATTGTCAAAGAGCTAGAGAGCAGTTCTATGCAAACAGGACTATTTCTAAAATGGCGGGGAAAGTTGCTAGTGTGACTACCTGTTTAATTTTCTCTAGAAAAAATATTTCAGAGAACTTTCTGGAAGCCTAATTGTCTCTGTGTAAATAGACTGAGGCTTGGAGTAACACATATTGTATATTGAACAGACTTCAAAAAAAGATAATGAGGTTTTTCTACCGCCTTCACAAAAAAGGAAGAGGTTACTCCTTTTTTGTGAAGGCGGTAGAAAAACCTCATATCTTTTTTCACAAGTCAATTGCATTTTTTTTTAATTTTTGTTACCTGATTTTTCGTTCTACGTGAACCGATTTAGATTTTTTTTTTTGTTTGGAAGATGTTGCTTTCTCTGTTTTTGGGACCAATTAAAGACCAAAACGGTCTTTATTTGGTCCCATTAAATTTGATCAAGATCTGATATCTGGCGGTGATACAATTTTTCTCCCCGAGGAAAATGTGTGTTTCTGGTTCTGGTTGTGATTGTGTATGTGATGTGAATGTTTCCGGCACCCACGACACAAGTCATCGAACTTGTGGGTCTGTGAGTGTGAAAGCATTTTAGTGTCAAACAAACGGCGCAAATATGGAAACCTTGGCAGTGGTTACATATTTGAGCCTTTTGGTGTTGAGACACTGGGTCCGTGGGGACCGAGAGCTCATTCTATTTTCAAAATTCTATCAGAGCGCCTGGTTGAAGCGACGCGTGATCAAAATGCTGGCACTTATTTGGCTCAACTTATTAGCATTGCAATTCAGAGAGGCAATGCCGCCAGCATGATGGGAACGCTAACCACTGGTAGTGGGCTTGAGCACTTGAGTTACCTATAAGATCGATGTCTTGTAGGTTACTTAGTTCTTTGTTGTACATAGTTTTAGTTTAGTTTTAGGATTTCTAGGCAATTGGCCCATAGTTAGGCAGTCGAAAAAAAAAAAAAAAAAAACAAAAGTGAAAGCCGACCTAATCTCCGCTTGTTAATCTGACTGCTATATTATACACTATGTTTAATAAAGGGAATTTGTACGAATTTTCTACAGTTCATTTCATCACTACCACGCACACATTTTGCCATTTTTTACCACATAAATTTGCATCAATTACTCACCCCTTTATATCGATACGGGTGTATGTACTGAATGTCGTTAACCCTCTCGAAATATGCCCAAACATGTTTCAGACTAATTAGGGGTTGAAATGTAAATAGTGTGACTGTGTTGAGTAGTTGAAAATAACAACAATCGATTATTAACAGTACGATTTTGAATGTGTCTGTGCGTAAAATGAAAACCCGTGTTACCCGCAGTCTTAATTACGTTTGGCTTGACAAGGTGCAATTATCAGACAATATACTTACCCAATATACTTATTTATTTATTTATTTATTCATATGCATTACATGTACATTAGGTCATAAGACTAAACTTAGAAACCAGTATGACGACCGTAGTGGGCGTAGTGGACTGGTTCGATTCCCGGCAGGAGCACAAATTCCTTCCCAAGGGATATTTGTGCTTCTGGTTCTGGGTGTAATGTGGATGTGATGTGAATGTTTCCGGCACCCACGATACAAGTATTTGAACTTAGTGTGGGACTGTGAGTGTGAAGGTGTTCGTTTTCGTTCGTTTGTATATAATATACTACCATAAAATAGAAGAAACCTTTTGTGGTACGGCTATTGCAAATTCTTTTATCGTTGAAATACCGTTCATTCGCACGAAACGTTTCGCGTCTTCGTTTGTTAACAACAGAACAGCAAAATAATGGAACGCTTTGCCGTCATCTGTATTTCCCGAAAGGTACAATTTGGGTGTGTTCAAAAGTAAAGTGAATAGATATTTACTGAGCAAGCGTGCTCCACTTTATACTACATCGTCACTTTCCATCAGGTGTGATTGTAGTCAAACGTTTGCTTAGTCAGTAATAAAAATAGGTAACAGATGCAATACTCGTAGCTAGAAACTACTGTATTCTTGATGCTGAAAATTTACATATTAAATATTTTTTTGTTTCCCCCTTAATCACCAAGACATTATAAATCAATTGCAAATAGGGGGATAATGCTTGAATAAATAAAGCGACGAGAACAATTTCGCTAACAAAACGCAACGTGGGGTTTCCCACGCACACAAGGCTACATGGTGTGCACCAGATGGACCGAGGGTCTTGTGAAAGCCGCGGGGAGCAAATAAAAGCAGACAGCTGGAAATTTAATAAGACGGTCAATAAAAGGGAAAACTCTTTAGTCAGACTAGTTTTGCCCGGCACCTTCGCTCGCGTAAATTAAAAATAAACATCGGAGCGAATTGTGAATCTTAAAAATTCTTGAATCCACCTGAACATATACAAAATAAGTTACTTGTTGAAAACTTTTTATACCCATATTGTAGGAGTGCATTAAAAATGACTTGTCCGCCATTTTGTGTGTTTCGCCATGTTGGACTTAGACTAACGTCACACAGCTGACCATGCATTGTCATCTAAACTAAACGTGAATACAAAATTTCAGCTCAATCGGTTGAAGATATCTGCTTCAAAATTGAGTTGCAAGATTCCACCCGAACAAACATACATACATACAGTGCAAGCTATATATTTAGCTTGTAAAATCATAAAAATCAGCCCAGCTGTTTAGAAGGAGTTCAGTCACATACACATGCCAGAAGAATTACCTGTATTTATTAAAATATATTTGGCATAATTATATTAGGTAAAAAACAATGCATAACATATCGATGAAAACAAATGAATGTCGGAGTAAAGCAATGAATACCAAAAAACCAAATGAAAATCAGGAAAATGAAATGTCAGATGACAGCTAACAATTTTTGTGGTCGAATATACCGAAAAACTAACCACGTTACGTTACGTACGTTAGATTCTAAACTAATGTGGCAAATTTAGAAAGGTTTTCCCTTTCTAGGTATTGCCGCGCGTTTAATCCCCGGCTAAAGCGATAATTTTTCTTTTCTTAATTCACTATTTTATTATATACTAGCTTGGCTAATGCTATATAAACTAACGCAATTTTGGTGGACCTTATCAACGCCACGTGTAGCTAACTGCAGTGATAGACTTTTTGGCCGTAATAGTTTAAAACTGTTTCGGTAGATGGCGTCATACATCTCCATTAAACGTGATAATAAAGGTTAAAATAATTTCGTTGCTTCAAGCAGAGTTTGAGTAGCTCAGCGGTTAGAGTCAAATAGCATGACACCCTATGGCCGTGGGATCAATCAAATCAAGCAATATTTTGTTTTTAATTTTTTACACTCACAGTCCTAACCTAATTTCGAAGACTTGTGTCATGGGTGCAGGAGACATTCACACAAACAATTACTATGATGCTAAGCAGTTTTTAAGCTTGCCAGCAGCGTTCTGTCAAAGTACCTTAGGTTTATTAATGGACGCTCGGTACCTACTTATCAAGGTCATACTGTAAGCATCAAGGCTGAAGCTTTGTTGTAGTATCCAATATCTATTCCTAGCGCGACCTTTCAGGATAATGGCCCAGCTTCCAGGTAAAAAGGCTTTTTAAAAATACCGTTGCTTTTACATTCGAGCGTGACTCTTAAAATGGATCAGTAAGAGGTTTATTTATATAATACTTAGCTTTTTCTTCTTTGTTTGGTGGGCCAGGTTTTATGACGATATTGTGAATGTAGAGTAACTGGGCTATTGGACTTGTTGGAAAAGTGGACTGATCGGGCAATTAATCCAGAAAATAAGTACCAGTAAGGCAAGTACATGTGATTAAATAAATGACACTTATATTATAAATCCGAAAGTTTAGTGTAAGTGTGTAAGTATGTTTGTTTTCTCTTCACGCTATAGAGTGAAAGGCTAAACGGATTTGCATGAAATTTAAAATTTATATAGCTTATACTTAGGGTTAACACATAGACTACTGATAATTGCGAGAAAAGCTGCGGGGCACGGCTAGTTTGATATATAGGAAAAGTAAACTGTTTAGGACAGTAGACTCAATGACACTTCTAGCGCGGTCTGTCTGGACTATCGTAACTGATTGACAAGGTTGATCAATGTTTAGTAAGGTCAGTGCTAGAATAGGTGAGAGACTAGATTTTTCGATGGATCCGGTGCGATCGGCTAAGATGGCAAAGTTGAAATTCGGAAAGACCACATCGAAATCTATTAAATTAAATTAAATTAAAAACTCCCGAAAATGTTTCCAGGTTACCTCATTTTCAACCGACTTCAAAGAGGAATGATTTTGTTTTTATTTGGTAGATTATACTTCAGAGTTGGTCCCATATAAATATTATCGAAATCGATCAAGCCAAAAGCAAAATAAAAGCGGTTTTTTTAAGCTTTTTGCTTGCGTTTAATTATTTTAATTATTTTCTAGTTTTGGTGGTTATTATTTTTGCTTTAAGGTCAATATGGCAATACGTTCAAGCATTAATATAGAAATTAATAGTTAAAACTCTAAAGTTTAACAAGAATGAATGAAACAGGACTTACACCATTGTGTAGTGGTACTATTGTTCGAGTACCACTAAAACCACGAACTCAAAATTCCCTTTAGAAAAAAAACTAGTGTTTCCACCGAAAATAGAACCCTATACCCGCTAATTAGAAGGCAGACGCGCAACCAACTACGTCAATAGACTATTCAATATCTAGATTTTTTTTTACACACTCAGCCTCACAATAAACCCTAAATCTTGTATCGTGTGTGCTGGAAACATTCACATCATACACACTATCGTACAGTAAGAACAACTTCAAATTAGGAAAAAACTTGTGTTCCACCGAAATTCGAACCCAATACCCCTGTTTAGAAAGCAAACGCCCACCCAACTAAGTCAACGGGCATACATCAGTGAAATGTCAACAAATATGAATAACTAGCAGTGCCCGCGACTTCGTCCGCGTGATTATTGGACTTTTAATAAGGATCTCTAATTTTTTTGAAAATATAATATAGCCTATAGCCTTCCTCGATAAATGTACTGTCCAACACTGAAATGATTTTTCAAATCGGACCAGCGTGCAGCGGTTCCTGATATTAAAATAAAATAAAAAATAAAAATCATTTATTTCGGACATCAATCCATAGAGTTGTTAGTAACAAAATAACTTAATAACTATGTTAGTAAAATTATTATTATTATTGGTTACATCATTATTACAATAACAATTATTAATCAATTTGAAATAAAATTATTAACTTATTATATTCTACCCGTGACTACATTCACCCAGTGTTTCTGAATTGGGCAGTCCAGACGAGATGCAATCATAAACAAAAATATTAGCGCGTTCAAACAAACAAACAAACTCTTCAGCTTTATAATATAAGTATAGATTTATAGATCCCGTACTGCATGAACTATTTCCATTATTAAAGGATCTATATTTATCAGGATATTACAAAAGTTTTCCACAATTCCTTTGAGAATAATAATATTTCCGTCCTCGTTTGCGAACCCACGGAGTGGACGAACTTTTTATTATATTTTATACAAATCCCCCGCTCGGGAATAATTCTTGTTGGGCAGACTCAACTAAAATTGGTTTTAGTATTTTTGGAATAAGAAACATTGACTGATAGTAAGCTTGAGCACTTGAGTTACCTATAAGCTTTCTAGGTAACTTTATTAGGTCATTGCTGTATAGATGTTTATAGTTTTAAATTAGTTTTGAAAATATAGGCAACTAGCCGTGCCCCGCGGCTTCGCCCACTTTTATTAAGTTAAAAAGTAGGTATAAGCTATGTACATTCCAAATTTCATGCAAATCCGTTCAGCCGTTAAAGCGTGAAGAGGGAACAAACGTACTTACACACTTGCACACTTACACACAAACTATTGGATTTATAGTATTAGTAGGATAGAAAATAATTACACGCAAGCAAAGCTTAAAAAAACCGACTTCACCGCTTTATCATCGGAACCTTGATCAGATTTAATGTAAAAACACACATTATTGACTATAACTCAAATGTTCTCGTTTAACCGACTTCAAAAGTTACCTCATAACTTCTTTCGTTGTGAGCCGATTTTTGATGATTATTTTTTTATTTGAAAGCTGGTGCTTTCCATGTGGTCCCATTGAAATGATAAAGATCTGATCTCTAGTTTGTGAGTTATGTCAATAATGCGTGTTTGTTACGTTGAATCTCATCAAGGTTCCGAAGATAAAGCGGTGAAGTCGGTTTTTTTTAGCTGTGCTTGCGTTTGATTATTCATGAAAATTATCTACATTGAGAGTCTTTTTATCTATGTTTGGTAATAATAGGTACAGATATTTTCCAGACATGTCGTCGAGGATATTTTCAAAATTTAGATTTTGACATTTTAACGTTTTCTCTATTAACTTTTACAATTAAAATTGTAGTCGTTCTGCCGAACTGAGAACTCTTATACATATTTCTAATAGAGAAAAAAATTTGAGATTAATTGATTATATTATTTTTCATTAAAAATAATTGTTTGATTTCTGTACTTGTTGTTCATGGATATAACGGATATTAAACGTAAATTTCAGCTTTGAATGTAAACTATTTTGAGGAAGACCCCGGGACAAATTAGGTCTAACAACAGTGACTTTGGTGGCCTACCTCGTATATTATCTCAATGGTTCAAATTTAAATTAAAGCTCATTATAACCTTATAGAGTACTATGATGCTGAAAAACTGAAACTGAATTTTGTATATATCTGTAAATTTCAGTCACATATTTTGTAATGATCATAATTTGTGTATTTTTTAAACAAACAAAAAAAAACGCATACACACTCACAGCCCCACACTAAGTTCAAATACTTGTATCGTGGGTGCCGGCAACATTCACATCACACACACATTACACCCAGAACCAGAAGCACAAATATCCCTTGGAAAGTAATTTGTGCTCCTGCCGGGAATCGAACCCAGGACCCACAGCACAGAGGGCGGACACCTGTCCACTGCGCTAACTGGGTCGTCAAATCGTGTATTATTTTTACGGTACGTCCGAAGAGGACAAACTGTTGATTCAAATTGTATATATAACATCTGTTTTTGTACACAGTTATTACAATAACATTTTCTTATTCTTAAAGCGACTTATTTTTAATCACCTGATGGAAAGTGATGAAGCGGATGAAGATGTGACATGCTTGCCTAGAAGATACCTATTCACTCAAGACTTGAAGACTCCCAGATTATACTGTTCGAAGAACAAAGACGCAGGCAATGAGTTCCACTCCTTCGCTGTACGGATGATGAACGTAGAAGCGAAGCGCTTCGAGCAAACTGGAGGTATGCCACTTTACGTTGGTGACCGAAAGTTTTCAATATGGACTCAATCTATATATATAAAAGAAAGTCGTGTTAGTTACTCCACTTATAACTCAAGAACGGCTGAACCGATGTAGCTGAAAATTGGCAGGGAGGTATTTTAGAGCCAGGAGAAGGACATAGGACACTTTTTAGGAACGTCACATTTTTTTTTAATTTTTGTATACAATTCATTTTCTCATACGTTATTTGGATTTGGTAAAGTACTAGGCAAACATAAACATGAAGGAGGTAATAATATAGTCACGTGGCATTGTAACGCATGCCGGGTATGGCTTCCTAAACATGTACATTCATTGACTGTTAGGCGGACCGAAGGTCGCCGGGAAACCTAGTTAACTCTATATTATTAACGTGTCTCTTCACAGACATATATACACAGCAAAGACCACAATATAAGCAGGTCTCCATCTGATAAATCTTAACAAACAATGCGACTAGCAGAGAAAACAGACTGAGTGAAACAAATATTTGTCTTCTTGATTGAAGTTTACCCACTGGCTACCATCAACTTTAACAGAAAGTGCCTTTAACAAACAATTATTAAAATAAGTGGCAAAATCAAAATTTTGAAAATACCCTGACGTCTTGAAAGCGTCAATGGGGAAACTATAGTCAAACTAGCTGACCCGGCAAACGTTGTTTTGCCATATATTAGAAAATTAAAATGGCCAGTAAAAATAGGGGTTGATTGTATAAGGGTGAAAAAATAGGGTCGAATGTACTTTTTAGCGCTAAATCATAAAAAAATAAAAACAAAAAATTTTGTCCAAAAAAAAAAAATAAATGTTAAGGGTGAACAACTCTTATTACTTAGGGGTATGAAAAATAGATAGTAGCCGATTCTCAGACCTACTGAATATGCATATAAAATTTGGTAAAAATCAGTAAAGCCGTTTCGGAGGAGTAAGGTAACTAACATTGTGACACGAGAATCTATATATATAAAAGAAAGTCGTGTTAGTTACTCCACTTATAACTCAAGAACGGCTGAACCGATTTAGGTGAAAATTGGCAGGGAGGTAGTTTAGAGCCAGGAAAAGGACATAGGATACTTTTTAGGGGGTTTTGATCATATCTTGAAACTTAACGCGGGCGAAGCCGCGAGGAACAACTAGTTTTATATATAAGATGTAACAGTTGTACGATTGATGATATAATAGAATAGAATAGAATAGAAAATTCTTTATTGTACACTAAATAAAGTTAGTTACAGGGAGAATCTTAAAAAACTAAAGTACAATGGGCGGACTTATCGCTAAAAGCGATCTCTTCCAGTCAACCTTTGGATGGAGAGGAATAATGATATAATATATTACATCAATCATCAATCAATTTAGCATCAATTTTATAAATAACTAGCTTTTGCCCGCGGCTTCGCTCGCGTAAAGAAGTATTAATTTAAAATTGACAAAGTTTCATACAAACTTTCATCCCCTATTTTATCCCCTTGGGGGTAGAATTAATCAAAATCCTTTCTTAGCGGATGCCTACGTCATAACATCTACCTGCATGCCAAATTTCAGCCTGATCCGTCCAGTGGTTTGGGCTGTGCGTTGATAGATCACTATGTCAGTCAGTCAGTCACCTTTGAGTTATATATATTTAGATTTTATATATAATTCTATAATAAAACATTTTTTACTCATCAAAAACTACCTTTTACATCTTTATTAAACTATCTATTTAAAGTAAAAATCTACCCTGTAACTAAAAAACCTTTTACCCCACAATAGCCCAAACTTTTTGTAACTCACAATTTAATTTCAAACCTACAACAATACAATAAAACCACGGAAAGCAATCTATTACATTCCACCCCTTTTTTACCCCCAAATCCAGCGGGTGACGTCACAAGGTCGCTAGGGTAAGACATACCCTTCTAGCGTGATTTTGATAAGAAATGGTGAAACTGTTTATAAATTGCCAAATTTATTGTTCTTGATTATATGTTTGTTATATAATCCTACTAATTCCTACTAATGCTATAAATGCAAAAGTTTGTGTGTGTGTAAGTATTATGTTTCAATGTTATATTCGACTTAAAACACGAAAATTTTTTGACATACTTTGTAGTCAACTAGTTTCGGACAAATTAGTTGTCCTTCATCAGGATGAGTCAGACGCGCGATACGCAGAGCCGTGCGGCGGCGGCGTTTTAAGCCGACTATAACATCACATAATGTGTAATACTCACGATAGTTTTAACATTAAAAGTGTGTAAGTATGTTTGTTTCCTTCATTTGGATGAAATTTGAAATAGACACAGCTTATACCCTGGATTAACACATAGGTTTCTTTTTAACCGATTTCAAAACAAACAAAAACAAACGCTTTCACACTCACAGCCCCAAACTAAGTATAAAGACTTGTATGGAGGGTGCCGGAAACATTAACATCGCACACACATTACACCCAGAACCAGAAGCACAAATGTCCCTTGGGAAGGAATTTGTGCTCCTGCCGGGAATCGAACCCAGGACCCACGGCGCAGAGGGCGGACACCTGTCCACTGCGCCAAAAGGGGAAGGTTCACAATTCGACTGTTTTTTTTTAATGTGTGTTACCTCATTATTTCTTTCGTTGTGAACCGTTTTTGACGATTATTTTTTTATTTTAAATTAGTGCTTTTGTGGTCCCATTCCTATTATATTTCATTGTTTCCATAGGCTAATGATGATGATGTTGACATAAAATCTCAAAGCCCTAACACTAAGTTAAAGGATTTATGTGGGTGCTGGAAACATAACTTGACAATGTTTTTCTACTAGTGTATAAATACAAGTACAATACAATACAATAACTCTTTATTGACACCAAAAGATGAATACAGCTTACAGAGAAACTTATAAAATATAGGTTCAATGGGCGGTCTTATCGCTAAGAGCGATCTCTTCCAGACAACCTGTGGATGGAAATATAAACAAATTGTGAAAGTAGGGATGGTGGCTAGGAAGTAGTTTGTAAGTACGGGCCATTTGCCTATATTTCCTAAAACTAAACCAAAATTATATACATCTATACAGCAAAGACCCAAGTTACCAACAAGTCATCGAGCTTATAGGTAACTCAAGTGCTCAAGCACACTACAAGTAGGTAGTGATCCCATCATCATTACTTCATTGGAAACATTCACATTACACACAGAATCAGAGCCAGAACCAGAAACTCACTTCCCATGGAGGAAAATTGACCTGAAGGTAATCATGATGTGGTCGAAGATGGTAAGCACGCTGGACAGCTAATAATAGCCTGGCTAGTCAGAGCTATTACCACTTCACTGTTTATAGTTGTAGTTCACAACCCTCAAAAAAATCTGTCAACAAGCACCAAATGTCGTCCGGTAGCTAGCCTCGAGAGTCATTCGCTTAGCGTACTTTATCATAGTGTTTTTGTACCTATAGAAAATTGTAATTTTACGGCACGATGAAACGAATTTCAAATTTCAATTTTAATTACAAGCGCGAAATTGTAATCAAACATTCACTCCGATCCATTGTTTAAATAATTACTAACTGTCGGGTTGCCACCGCGATCCTTTTCGTAGGGTTGTCAAATTAAAATAAAGTGGATTATTACAGATAAAGATAAATTTACTGCCAAAAAGAGATTAACTTAAAATAAAGTATAAAGTTCAGATTTGCCGTAAGTGTGTAGAACAGTTTTAACGTTGAGTCTCAAACTAAGCTCGAGGCCTGTATCTTGAGACTCGGGTGTGAGTTTACTCATAAAAGCTCGGTTACTAAAGGTGTTTAGTTTTCCTGCATTTTAGTTTGTGGTTGGCAATAAACAGGAGGACGCATCGTTTACAAACATTATTTATGTTAATATAATATAAATATAAAAGAAAGTCGTGTTAGTTACTCCACTTATAACTCAAGAACGGCTGAACCGATTTAGCTGAAAATTGGCAGGGAGGTAGTTTAGAGCCAGGAAAAGGACATAGGATACTTTTTAAGAACGTACATTTCTTTAAATTTTTTTTTTACATTTCGACATGCTTTCCATTTACTCATACGTCACTCGGATTTGGTAAAGTACTAGGCAAACATAAACATGAAGGTTGTAATAATATAGTCACGTGACATTGTAGCGCATGCCGGGTATGGCTTCCTAAATATGCACATTCATTGACTGTTAGGCGGAACGAAGGTCGCCGGGACAGCTAGTATATCTATAAGAAAAAAAAAATCAACAATTACATTTATCAACAAATGTTTACAAACTTATAATTCCACTACGCATTCGTTGCAATGCCACGATTAGAAAGTGTTTTATCTCTTTCACATTTATGGTCGCCTAGTACTTTAATACCATACTAAAACCATTTTGATTATTGGTTATTAATACCAAAATCAAGTTGGTTATTTATATCAAAAATGGGGGGTGGAGGGTGAAGAATACTTATGTAAAAAAGGAGTTATAGTGACGTAACTGCAATAGTTGGACGTATGGACTGGAGTTTTTTTTTGTAGATATTGATATGTTTTATAATATATTAGAACATTTTTCTGTTCTATCATCAATAGTTTCTGCAGCGCATGCGATGAAAGACATTTTATGGCAATTTTTTTTACACCTTGGGTTGGTTTAAGTAGAGATTTCTAAGGATCTCTTTTTTTTTTTCTAGTGATAAATATAGCATATATACATATAAATATATAAATACGTTACTCAGTGATAATGTAGCTAACGGCAAAAGAATTTATGAAATCGGTCCAGTAGTTTTTACGTTTTTTCGTTACATACAAAAATACAAGTCTTTCCTCTTTATAATATTAGTGTAGATGTAGATAGTGTAGATAAATGTTTAAATAATAAATAAAACTTACTTCACCATAGCATGTGCACTTCAACTCAAAATCTACACGATACACCGAGGTTAACTGCCTGTGTACTAACAAATTGTGCAATAAAGAACTTTCAATCAATTATCAATCGTTTATTACTAGTTAATTTAGGTTATTTAAATCATCATTTCATGACAATGATGATGCAAAAGTAATCAAGGTTCTATGTTAGTCTTACATAATACTTTAAACGCAAGAAAAGCTTAAAAACCGACTTCGCCGCTTTATCTTGATCAGATTAATTGAATAAAATACAAAAGTAATCGAAATCGGTTCAATTAGAAAAAAATACTGACGTAACACTTAAAAAAATACAGTCGAATTGAGATCCTTAGACTGAAAAAGAATTTAGAAAAAATATTTGCCTCCGCCTGTTTTTTTTTTAAATGTCGGTTAAAAACCTAAGACCTTAATCTTATCAAAATCCATCCAGTCTTATGTATGTTTGCGACTTTATGCCGAGACACAAACATACATACATAAACCTAAGACCTTAATCTTATCAAAATCCATCCAGTCTTATGTATGTTTGCGACTTTATGCCGAGACGCAAACATACATACATACATGCACACCGAGCTTATAGTTGTTACACCTTGAATGCATTTGATTCGAGCGGCTGGCGTGTGGAGACGTAGGATCGTTGTCTTCCCTGTTTTGTTCACGAACGCCGTCATTTCGAACCAAATGTGTCCAGTGTGTAGCAGCTATTATAAAACTTAAGTAATAGGAGCATTCTATTTTTTCTTTATTCTCGATAGGCATAATAAGCATTTGACTACTATCTCACCTGATGGAAAGTGACGATGTGGTTGAAGATGGAACACAGTTGCCTAGAAGATTGTTTACTCGACACTTAAAGACTCCCAGATTGTACTTATCGGGAAACACAGACTCGGGCAAAGGGTTCCATTCCTTAGCAGTACGTATAATAAATGTGGAAGCAAAAAGCTTCGTACGCACCCTTGGAATATCAACCATAAACCGATATCACATGGCTGATCGTTTGGTTGTCCGAAGTTTATTTCTTTCTTTCTTTTCTCTCAATTCCGTCACTTTCCGAAATGTATCCTATAAAAGACCGATAGACTTGCGACCCTGCGACGATGTTCTAGGCTTTGAAGCTTCACATCAATCAGCTCTTTGCAGTTTATTAGTCTTTTAGCTTTGCTTTTAATAGTTCAAGTACTTCAAGCTGGTATACTTCGCAGAGCCATCCCAAAGATGAGAGCAGTACTCCATACATCGGACCTGTGCTTGATACAAGTTCAGCAACTGTCCCGGTGTGATCAATTGTAGAGGTAGTCTTAACTATATATATATAAAAAAAAGAAAATCGTGTTAGTTACACTATTTATAACTCAAGAACGGCTGAACCGATTTGGCTAAAAATTGGTGGGGAGGTAGCTTAGAACCAGAAAACGGACATAGGATACTTTTTAGGAACGTCACATTTTTTTATAGGTGTACAAAAATCATTTTCTCATACGTCCCTCGGATTTGCTTAGGTACTAGGCAAACATAAACATGAAGGAGGTAATAATATAGTCACGTGGCATTGTAGCGCATGCCGGGTATGGCTTCCTAAACATGCACATTCATTGACTGTTAGGCGGAACGAAGGTCGCCGGGACAGCTAGTTTCAAATAAACATGCCAAAACTATTTGGTTATTAGCATTGCAATTCAGACAATGTCGCCAACACGAAGGAGATAAATTGAATGAATTTGGTTTGAATATGATGTTGAAGTGGCAACCCTATTTATATTAAATACTCACGGCGGGGCATTGACAACCATAACTCAAGATGGTGCCCAATTGCGCGGAGATGATCTATGACTATCGACAGGCCTGGAATATTGTGGCATTCTCGAATATTCCAATAATAACGGCATGAAGTTCTTAAAATGATGCCGGGAATATTTTGACAAGAATGGCATATAAACGGGGTATTGTAGCGTACCTTTTGGCGGAGAGATGGGTTGATTCAAATGTTGGAATATAAAGAGGCTTTTTATATTTGATTGGCAAGCATATAGATACTATCTCACCTGATGGTAAGTAGTTACAAAATTATGTGGCTTAACGACTCTGATGGTGCTGATAAGTATTTGTTTTCTACGCCGCGGGTACTGGGGTCGCCAGATGTTTCTCCTATTTGTATTTTGTTTAGTGATTATGATAGGTCGGTGCAGAAGCAACCTTTGGAGTTGTGGTTATATTAATCCGGATAAGTCACAATGCAAATGCATTGCCCTCTCACAAACAATGTCACTATAAGGACGTGTCCTGCATCCCCCTTTGCCTGCAATTTCGACGATTTATACGAAGCATCTCCTCTGAGACTGGCAGTGGCTGACTGTAGTGTACTGGGCCCAAACAATATAAGGATCATCGACACAACAAAGTGGAAGAAGAAGTGATTTCGATTGTTTCGCAATAAATGTTTTATATTTTTCAACCGACTTCAAAAAAGGATGTTCTCAATTCGACTGTTAGTTTTTTTATTGTATGAATGTTACGCGATATCTCCGCCAATTGTGAATCGATTTTGATGATTTTTCGTTTGGTAGAGTATACTTCAGAGGTGGTCCCATATAATTTTTACCTAGTAGAATTATGCGCTCGGTTTCATTTTTTTTTTTTTATTTGTGACAGGCTATTGTTTGACCACTATCTCACCAGATGGTAAGTGACGATGTGATTTCATAATCTGCTTCAAAGCAATAAGGTTTAACAATTCTTCCACAACACCTAGATTGACTGACTCTCAAGGATATCTGCTGTAACATAATTTTTGCGACATCATTGTCAGGAGAAACATCAATTTCCAGATTCCAGAAGTGTTCTTCATACTTAAATTATACATTAGTTTTGATCAACGCGAGGAACACATTTCTAATTATACAAACCTAAAACAAACGTCAAAACTTCACGTTTCCAAGTTAACCCAAATATTCCCAACTATGCCATCCCGAATATGCCCGAATTTGCCCGAAAGCGCCCGAATTTGAACAAATATTTGACGTACATCTGGCGCCTAATTAATAAGGCCCAGATTTCGCATTTAACACAAAATAAACTAGGTTGCCGATAGTTCAACGGGTTCCAGTAAAACTTGTTGTAGTTTATTTTAGTTTGGCGTTTTTATTTATTTATTCATACGAAAATCTACAGTAGTGTACTTAAGAAGAAGTGTTCTTGTAGTTCAATGTAATATATATGTAATTAACAGTAGTATAACAGCATTACAGCCGTTTTTTTTTTGGTGGAAAATGCCTAGCACTTCCTTTCCTTCCCAGGGGAGAAGGAAAAGGGTATGTGGGGCTCGAACCCACTAAAAACTCCCCCGTGAGCAGTCCCTCGCCAAGGTGGGGCAAGATAGAGTCGCGTTAGCAGTCACTATCTTGCCCCGGCTATAGGCCCGGGTACAAACCGGGCCACTGCGCCCATGGAGGGGTGACCTTGCTCAGCAAGGCCAACAGTATTACAACCTAAGCCAAGACGATGTTCTAAGGAAATACCGCAGTTTTACCCGCGTAAGTCCCGGACTCGCGGGAATTCCGGAATAAAATTTTCTTTCATAAGAACAAAACAAAAAAAGAATTAGCGAAATTTTTCCATCCCTTCAGGCGTGATGCGATGACCAAGGGAAATAATACTAATAATTTATTTCTTGAAACTAATAATAACATTAATAGTATTTAATAGATATTCATTTTTTTATATATAGATAAATTTATATAGTATAAATGTTAGAAATGAATCCACAAACGTATACAGTTTTAAGAAATCCTACTAATACGACGTCAATAATAAGGAAAGGATTTCGTCGCTTCAGGCAGGGCTTGAGTAGCTCAGCGGTTAGAGCAAAAGGGCATGACACCCTATGGCCGTGGGTTCAAACCTCGCCTCAAGCGATAAATTTCCTTTCTACGTTTATCACTATAATCCTACTAATATTATAAATTCGAAAGTTTGTGTGTAAGTATGTTTGTTCCCTCTTCACGCTTTAACGGCTGAACGGATTTGGATGAAATTTGGAATGTACATAGCTTATAACTAGGATTAACGCATAAGATACTTTATAATAGCGGGCCAAGTCGCGAGGCTCGGCTAGTAAAGTATATTTCTATTTGTATTTCAACCAATTGTCTTTGTGTAAAATACATAATAGTACCTAATAAGTAATAACACAAAAGCCATAACACAACATTCATATAAAAATCACATTCACCAAACGAAACCTTTTCCTATTTGTATAATAAATCTCCAAATGCCCGTAACCCTTCTATAAGCATAAATAAATAGCTTACTATGTTATAACAAGGCTACCTTCGTAAAAATGTCGTGATACATCAAAGGTTATGTTACACGGTAATAAGTTATTTGTTAGCCGAGACTTTATACTGGTTTGGGTATTTTTTAGGGCTCCGTATCTTTACAAGTTACTTGTTAAAAACTTTTTTAAAGACAGGCTTTTAGAAGTCCGCCATTTTGGATTTAAAGTGACGCCACTTTTAAGGAGGTTATATGTTCGTAGTATGTTTTTTATACAGATTTCTCCTCCATTTGTAGACCGATTCTCAAAATTCTTATTTTGTTTGGTAGGTTATACTTTAGAGGTGGTCCCATATAAATTTTATCGAAATCGATCAAGCCAAAACCAGCATAAAAGCGGTGAAGTCAGTCAAGGATACGGGCAGTTATTTAACATTAAAAAAATAATTAAAACCTATAGGTTATTTCCACTTGTCTCCTATTCATAAAATTTGGTCCCACTCCATGAATAATAGAAAAATAATATTTTCTAATATTATATTCAAAAAGCTATAAGCTTATTTAGTAACTAATAAGAAACAACGATATTATAGAAATATACCTATCGCGTGGCAGTGACCCATTAAAAATACAAGTTCTTACAAAGCACCGCATTTTGAGGGTAATTGAAAAAGTTTTCTTTGAGAAAAAACATCGTGGAGTATTAGCGAGGGCCTATTCAGTGGAAAACAGTAATAAATCTGGTTCTATATGAGATTTATTACTGTTATCGAAGTAAAAGTTTTTTGCAATTGCATTAAAACAAAAACAGTAGCGCTTGTATCTAATCTTTCTATATTTTTTATACTAGATAGGCAAGCATTTGACCGCTATCAATATAGAAAAAGGGTCATTCCTTTTTCGAAATAGAAAGAAAAAAAAATACGGTTTTTGTTTCAGAATAAACTTTCCACTATTACATTATAGTGGCCCTTAATATTTTCATTTAAATAATCTGTCGAAGCAATTACTTGTCGAAAAATATTTTTTCGTAGTAAGCAACTTGTCTTTTATGTATTTTCCTCTATTTCTGGTGTACAATAAAGAGTTACCTAACTATCTATCTTGTCGAAGTAATGAACTGTCGATATTTAGTATGACACCCAATGTTAACGACGTTTTTGGCTTTGGACCGTAGCTTTACATATTTTCTGAGAATTTGAAGTCATTCGCGTGTATAGCTTAGACTTAAGACGCTAGAAGGACGGACGGACGGAAAATTTGCTGAACCATTCAAGTCAACTAAGACATCTCGCTTCGCTCGATCAATAATCCGTAAAGATGGATGTCTGTAGTACTTTTTTTTTATCTTCTACCGTTATACCACTTCCTCATAATATGTTAGTAAGTAATGGTTTAAAAACATTTTGTTGCAAGTTTGGATACTGCTTTTATCAAACTATTCGGAGTAAACAAATTCCATGACGGCGGGGTTTGTATTATGCGACTAAAACGAATAGTCCAAGAAAAGCCCAAGTTTGTATAGCAAGATGACCTGTTTTAATGAGTTGCTTGTTTTTAGTATTCATTGCTTTTTATGTGTATCAATTGCTTTTAAACTGACTTCAAAAGAGAAAGAGGTTCTCAATTCATCGGAATCTTTGTTTTATTTACCTATGTATGTTACCTCAAAACTCCGTCATATTTGAAAAGGTATACGTTCTAGTTGGTCCCATTATAATTTAATCTAGACCTGATGAAGAGTTTTAGAGATATTTGTGATTGAAGTAGGTTATTCGTTTTTTTTTTAATTCGTATATATTATAATGTTTTGATAGCACACAGTAAGGGTCATCAATCGGACGGTTGCCGTTTCGTATTCTAGGTCATGGTTTATCTGAATCCCTGATATCACCAGTATATATGCTCACTTGACTAGGTAACTTCTACCGTAGACCAGTCGCATAGATCTCGCTTATAGGCGTTCCTCCTGACTTGAAACATCGAGCCTTCATTTTGCCTAATAGAGAAAGACTTTTGGTTACGTGCTTAAATTTTTTTTGTTAATAATTGTTTGATTTTTGTATTTATTGTTCAAGTACAGGATATAACGGATATTATACGTAAGTTTCAGCTTGTATGTAACCGTTTTTGAGACAGACCACGAGACTAAACAGGTCTTAAAACAGTGACTTTGGTGGCCTACCGAATTGTTTAAGTTAAGGCCTATATACTAAGTGGTTTTAAAGCTGGAACTTACGGCTTTAAATCTGTAGCCGTTTTTGATATAAATTCCGGAACGAAATTAATATCAATTTCTAAAATAGAGTATTGTCGACCTTCAATAATAAGGTACAAAATAATTGTTCTCAAGTGCCTATCAATAAAACTTCACAAACTGAACTGTAATTGAATGAACGAGTTCTCTTGAAATAAAGTGCCTATCCAAACAATGATTATTAAACTCGTAAACTAGACAAAAGCTTCGTAGGCATGAAATCAAACATAACGAATGAAGCACACAAGAAACAACGTGGAAAATAAAGGTGATTTTAGACGGGCGTATGTTTATCTCTCACTTGGTATACGGGTAAAAAATAACACTCAGTGGGTGTTCTTTTTTACCCGAATGCCAAGGAAAGGTTATTCGTGCGTATCTTGTATGTATGTATATTATTATTATCCCGTATCTTCCAAACGACTTATCTTATTGATTGAATCCAGGCAACTAATGTAAGTTCGTGAACCAATCTGTTTTTCCTCCTTACCTCACTCTTTTTTATAACTGTTGTCTCTAGTAGTAGTAGTATTTGTTTTTCCCTCTCTCATTGATTCATCACCACAGCCTTTTTATTCCCACTGCTGGGTATATTATACCTCTCTCATATTTTGCTATTCACCTAGGACCCGTGCTAGTCTTGTAATACAAAGCTATCATAGCATTTATTCTCATCATCTGACACCTAAATCTTAATTATTGACCAAGCGACCGCAATCGCGAGCGTAGCATTTCCGTTTAAGCTTAGACAAAATTGCTTTTTCGTATGTCCGGATGTCTGAATTTTGTGGGCAGGTTAGATAATTATATTGGTTTTTTTGTCGATTCAGCTTTTGTTTTTTTTTTTAATCGCAGGTTATATATAGATAGATATGGGGGTTGAAAACGTAAAAAAACATACTTCCATCTCGAAAAGTACGCGATGTTTTTAGCTCAAAGGACCTCTAGTAGGTATATTCTGCATAACTTGTAAGTCGTTTCATTCTCTCGACAGACGAAGACTCCAAGTTGTTGATATTTTATAGCTACTAACATTTTCATGGTTGTTCAGCCTTACAAAATGTTTAGAGGCATGCGATGAACGAGAGTGAGGGTCTAAATTGATGACCTATACTTGCCAGTCGATAAAACAAGGTATCTACCTATATTTTATTCGAGCAATAAGTTGTATCGAATTAGATCGATACGGGGTCCTAGACAAGTTGACAATAAGCGAAAATCGGTAAAACACAAGAACATATCTTCAGAATTTTGTCAAAAATAAATTTAGATTTTTACAAACCCAACTGCACCGCGAATATTTTGTTTTTTGTTGATTTTCTAAAAGCGCTTTATCAATTTCGATTAAAATTTATATGGGACTTTTTACCTTTGAAGTATGATGTACCAAACAAAAATAAAATCATCAAAATCAATTCATAATTAGCAGAATTATCGCGCAACATACGTTCAAAAAAAACATACAATCAAATTGAGAAGCTCCTCCTTTTTTTTTTCTTTATTTATTTAAACAAGGTTTATTCACATGAATATGTCACCCTTATTGCTAATCACTTAAGATATTAAAAAGAAAAATTAATCACAGTCGCAGTTTTAACACTGCCTGATATAAATCATATAACCTTCCTGCATCATCGGATTCTGGTTGCGATAGAATACTATTGCAACCTCCGACCTGCCAGAAGATGACTGTGATCTTTACAAAACAGTTGGCGACGCAAACCCTCATTCCTAACACACTCAATGATAATATGTGTAACGTCCTCTATTGTGTGGCATTGATCACAGTTCGGAACCTCCTCCTTTTTTGAAGTCGGTTAAAAATTGATTCCAGGATGAAAATGTCGAAAAAAAAAACAGAAACGCTTTTACACTCAAAGCTTCACACTTAGTACCATAACTTGTGTCGTGGGTGCCGGAAACATTCACATCACACCCAGAATCAGGAAGACAAATTTCCCTTGGGGAGAAAACTTGTTCCCACCGGGAATCGGACTCGTTACCCTTTGCTTAGAAGGTGAGCGCGCACCTAAGCCAACGGGCAGCTACATTTATATAAAAAAATATTTAAAAGTCTATATACACACAGAGTTTTGACAGAAGCCATGAGATATTTATTTATTTATTTATTTGTATATATTTACTAGCCATGCCCCACGGCTTCGCCCGCTATTATCAAGTTAAAAATTAGCCTATGTGTTAATCCTAGGTATAAGCTATTTACATTCCAAATTTCATTCAAATCCATTCAGCCGTTAAAGCGTGAAGAGGGAACAAAAATACTTACACACTTGCACACTTATACACAAACTTTCGGGTTTAAAATATTAGTAAGATAGTTGACATTGACATTGACAAAAGCCATGAGAAGGTTTTTGTATAGAATACATAGTTTAATTATACACATTGTGATGTAACAAGTACAGCTTTTGTGAGTTACATTATCTAATCTAATTCCCTAAAGCCTCCACACAAAAACATCACAAAAGATCTCTCTGCCGATAAGTCTAGCCACTACAACCATTAGAACAGTAATTTATCTAATCTTCGCTTCCATTTGTCAGTTCCACAATAGGCCGCTAGTGGCGACACCGGCGTGAAACTTCACGCCTCCTGATTGGTTGATTCCACTATCATCCGTCACTGTCACATAAGCTTGCGAAAAAATACAGATGGAGTACATATCATTACAGTCTGTGTTTAGTTCATATTGAACGTGTGATTGACAGCTCAATTTTCTGTGACAATATATGGAATATTTATATATATTTTGTTTACTCTTTTATTTTTTACTTAGTTTACTATGGATCCTTATAAATATACGAATTTGAAAGCTTAAACATAGATAGTTTAATAGTTAATAGTTACAGGTGGACGTTAGTCACAAATTATTATGAGGCTGGACAGTTATAGTGTCTGTCCGGCACATGACCAAAATGCTGTGTTGTATTACGGGCAGAGGATAAGCCTTGTTATACAGCGTGGTAATGCAGCAAGCATTTTGAGAACTTTGCCGAACATTAAGATCGTCTAAACCATCTTTAATTAACCTTTTTCTTATAACTTGAATATTTATATTGTAAAGCTAGGTCTTGAAATAAATAAATGCAATAAAATTATTTTAATTATAGTGTTGATAATAGTATATTATACTAGCTGACCCGCGACTTCGTCCGCGTGGAATAGTGTCTTTGAGTAGCATTACATACAACTTCTCATCCCCCCCTTTCAATCCCTTACAACCCTTTTTCGCATTAAAAAGTAGTCTATGTCCTTCCTCAGACTCGACTATCTGTACACCAAATTTTATTTTAATCGGTTCAGTAGTTTTGGTGTGAAAGCACGACAGACAGACAGAGTAACTTTCGCATTTACAATATTAGTAAGGAAGTAAGGCTTTAGAGAACGTAAAAGATAAATATAATAACGTAAAAAGTCTATCAATAGGTAATCTATTCATAATTACTGAGGAAATTTCACTCTAATAAAGTTGCTTAATAGCATACTGATGGATATAAGTTTTAGCCATTAGTAAAGATTCTTAAAATTGGTTAATTAAAAGTAAGTTTGTGATGGGATCTGTATCGAAACGTGTATCAATACGTACAAAAAAAAGTAATTATATTCCTGAACCGATTCCACTTCATGCGTTATTCGATTAAATATACATTTATTTTACCGTACTAAATATGTTATTTTATTGACTGGTGGGCAGATTTAAAAGGTACCACATGTTTTTTTTTTTTTATATACTGTAATATTTTATCTCCGCGCTCACTCCTTTCTTACATTATTTCATTTTTACACAATCCATCATTTTTTTTACCTTTCTGTGTAATAGAAACAGTCCAAAATAATGGACATTATATGTCTATTACTATTATAATGGCTATGGTATTTCTGAAGATATCTTCCGTAATTAATCCGGAAACAGCGCGAGCGATATTGATTCATTGTGTGATTTATTCCGGCTCGAAGGACCAAAATAATTGCTCTTCGTAAATGTATTTATCAATATACAAAAAAGAAATTGTAATCCAAATTCAGGTGGCTTGGCTTTTGGAATTTAAAAAATCCATTGTTAACTCGGGGCGTTAATAAAGGCATTTTTCGTTTATTTTTCCAAAGACATGTAACTGTTTGCTTCCCACTACTCCCGTCTTATGATTATACCGTCAGCTTTGATTTATATTGAGGTCCGAGCGAAATACCCGCGGGCATTGGCCACTTTATCAACATTATGAATGACTCCTTACGAAATCAGACCAAAAAGGAACTATTTTTGCCTTTCCGACACTGTTTGGAACATGATATACAAAACGCCCGAGGCGCCTGCCCTGGGCACTGTGAAGATAAAATATATGACGCGGCGGACGCGCGTCTTGGGCGCTTTGTTATTCAAGGTAACTTAGGCGCCATATATAATATCTTCACAGCACCCGGGGCGCGCGCCTAGGCCGCCTTGTATATCATGTCCCTTAAGATGTGTCATCGTGTAAAACATTATTACAAACAATCGAAGTAGTAATTTTTTTATAAAATATTGATACGTTAAGAAATGTGTATGATTGTATTTTTAGGTGTAACTTTTCATGGGAGGGCTTTGAAATTCTGATCCGCAACCTTTGTGTGACGAAAAGTGGTGTGGGACAAAAAGGGTATTTTACTTCTATAATGTGTCTCTATGACACAGCTAATTTCTGATAAGCTAGCTTTCGACCACCACCTCATCTAGTAAAGTCTATCAGTCTAAGTCTATCATAGTAAATGATGATGTATTCAAGGGTGATAAACACTTGGTCTAGAACGGCTCTCAAGAAAAGCTTTGTATTCTGACAACAAAATTTTGCTACTTAAGGGTGGTGAACTACTATATATTGGTACAAAGTAGGAAGTTAAGCGACAAGATCCTCTACCGTCGGTCCGTCGTGGATTTTATCACAATTTCACATCCCACAATTTTTTCACATTTTTTCCCACAAACAGGAAAATAATGCTGTTATTGTCGAATACTTTTCACTTCCTCAATGTCCCATACTGCAATCTCCAGTCTCCGGTGAAGAGCAAATTGAAATCGATCCTCACCTGACTCGATTGCGAATTGACGCGACTCGTCGGAGCGGAAATGAACTTATCGAGTGCTCATCGATACTGCTGTAGGAAAGCTGGTGGTATAAAGTTAATTTAAAAAAAATGTAGATCGAGTATATTCTAATCATTCTGTTTAAATAGTCAATTGGTGCAGTGGGTCATTGCTTTCTGTGCCGTGCCGGCAAGAGCACGATTTTTCCAATGGAATATTTAATTTCTTGTCCTTGGTGTGATGTTAATATTTCTGATATCCACGATACAAGGCTTTGAACTTAGTGTGAGGATTTGAGTGTGAATGCGTTTATTCAACTATGCTATTGTAGAACACATTCTGATTTTGAAATTAACATACAATGGGAAAGCAAACAGTATATTTCATAAGACAGGTAAAAACATAAACAGACTCCTGATAACACAAACGCTTTCACAATAAGTTCGAAGACTTGTGCCGTGGGTGACGGAAATATTCGCATCACACAGAAAATTACACCCAGCAACAGAAACACAAATTTCCTTTGGTATAACAACTTTTGTTATAACCGGGAATCGATTCCAATACCAGCTGCTTAGAAAGCATACTCGAAACGAATTACACCATAATTAAACAGTTTAAGCCTTTCTCTGGGGTAGATGTGGCCAAAATAGTTTCATATACAACATGCTAAAGAAGTAGACAAAAGTATTTAAATTCAGATAACCAATAAACAAGAAAGTAATACTTTTTTTTTTTAAATCAAGCTTTTACCAGCTTTAAGTATATTGATTGAAACGCAAGCAAAGTATAAAAAACCGACTTCATCGCTTATATTTCGGTTTTGGCTTGACCGATTTCAATAAAAAATTATGCAACCACCTCTGAAGTATACTCTACCAAACAAAATCATTAAAATCAAATCATAATTGGCGGAGATATCGCGTAACATACATACAAAAAAACATACAGTCGAATTGAGAACCCAGTTGGCGCAGTGGACAGGTGTCCGCCCTCTGCGCCGTGGGTCCTGGGTACGATTCCCGGCAGGAGCACAAATTCCTTCCCAAGGGATATTTGTGCTTCTGGTTCTGGGTGTAATGTGTGTGTGATGTAAATATTTCCGGCACCCACGATACAAGTCTTTGAACTTAGTGTGGGGCTGTGAGTGTGAATGCGTTTGTTTGTTTTTTTCTTTTTTTGAAGTCAGTTGAAAAAGACTAAAAAGTTATCTTTTTTTTTATGTACGATAGTCAAGCATTTGACCACAATCTCACCTGATGGAAAGCGACGATGCGGCCGAAGATGTAATATAACAAGAGAACTTGTCAAGACGAATCAAAGGAGCTCAAACTCAATGGGTTTATTTTTTTTAGTTGTCCTATGGCCATCTTCCGTCTCTATCCATGGTACCAGACCAGCTCCATGGTACCATATCATATTATTGTCACCAATGACACATAGGTACACTAAATTTGAGTCAAATTGAACATCGGAAAATCGTTCAAATTTAGATGTGACTACAAACCGACAGACAACGGGACAGGTGTAACTGTACGTAAAACAAATCCCTCTTCTGTGGGTGAAACTAAACAAAAGGTTGTAAACTAAATTAAATCGATCCTCACCTGACTCTATTGCGAATTGACGCGAGTCGGCGGAGTGGAAACGAACTAAACGAGGGATCATCGGTAGGATGAAATAGAGCTAGTGCTTTCGATGTTTAAAATATATATAAACGCAAGCAAAGCTTTAATAATTAAACGCAAGCAAAGCTAAAAATTGATGGATGAAATTAAATAATTATCAACATCGTTCTACCTAGAAAAAAGAGTTCTGAGGTAACATGAAAAAATAAGTACATTTAACTATTTTTTTCTCAATTGAAAACCTCCTCCTTTTTTTGAAGCCGGTTAAAAATACATTAAGTCGTTTAAGCTTTTTTCAATGGTTTAGTAAGCATTGCCTAGTGACAAGCTTTATACACTATCTGACCGATGGTAAATGAAGATGCGGTTAAAGATACGTATCATGCTTGTCTAGAATATATATTCACTCTTGACTTGATTATGCGTTTGTAAAATACAGGGACTATAACCTGTCGACAAAAAGGAGGATTCAAGTTGATTAAATGTTGCTTTATCATTCCTTTTCTTCTTGGTATGTTATGTCATCTCTTTGGGACTAAAGACATGATAAAATATACCTACTTGCACGTAACTTGTCCAAGTTATCATTAAATAATCAGACATCAGATTTTTTAAAGGATAAAGTAAATTTAAGTATACGTATAATATTCCCAGGCTAAGGGGTAAAACAGAATATTCTCTAAATACGGATGTATTTGCTGAAATTCGAAAACACAGAAATATATACATATACCTACTATTCCGATCTCCAACAATGAACAAATTTAAATCGATTTTCACCTGACTCGATTGCGAGAAGACGCAAATCGGTGGTGCGGAAAAGATCTTATCGAATGATATTCGATAAGTTAGTAAAGGAGCTGTCAGTTTTGGGTTTGAAAAAATGATTTCCGTCTGGTATTTGCGTTAATCTTTTTCTTTTTCTGTTTTAAATTTTACCATAAATAACAGTGTTACTTACTTTTTCTTTGATAATCCTACCAGCATTATAAATCCGAAAGTTTGTGTGTAAGTGTGTAAGTATGTTTGTTCCCTCTTCACGTTATAACGGCTGAACTGATTTGGATGAAATTTGGAATGTACATAGATTATACCTAGGATTACAACATAAGCTACTTTTTAACTCAATAACAGCGGGCAACAGCTAGTATAATATAAATAAACCATTTGTATCTGTGTTACGTCGTAGTAAGTAGTCGTGTAGTAATAAAACTTTTTTTAGCTGTAGCATTCTCACTCAAATTAATTGCAATAAAATCTAAACACGTTGGTTTAGAATTCCACTAATTTTTTTCCCGTATCGATTAAAAATAATATGAATTTATAAAAAAATTATAACAATTGTTTGATGCAGACACACGATCCACATTGAAATGTACATATGAAGTAAAACAATGCCAAAAACATAAAATAAAATTGAAGATGTGAACAATAAAAAGTTTTGAACGTTTAAAAAAATTTGGTAGCAATCTCCAGCCATCGTCTATACATTGTCGAATGGCAAAGCCGATCGTTGACACCACGCACACAGTCACAACCAAAACAGGAAATACAAATTATCCTTGGGGAGAAAACTTGTGTTCCCGCCGGGAATCGAACCCGATACCCCTGCTTAGAAGGCGAGCGCTCACCCAACCAAGCTAACGGGCAGTTTAGAAGATAAAGCGATGAAGTCACTTTTTTTCCGACTTCCCAAAAAAGGAGGAGGTACTCAAGTCGAATGAATTTTTTTTTTTTTTATGTGTGTTACCTTATAACTTCTCTCCACGTGAGTCGAATTCGAAATTTTTTTTTTAGTTTGAAAGATGTTGCTTTCTTATTGGTCCCATTTAAATTTGATCAAGATCTGATCTGTTCTTGAAATATCGTCAATAATGTCTATTTTGTGACAAATAATGCGTAGGTACTTTTACGATGTTCTGGTTTACCCGATTTCAAAAATTACCTCACAACTTCTTTCGTTGTGAGCCGATTTTGATGATTCTTTTTTATTTGAAAGCTGGTGGATCAAGGTTCCGATGATAAATCGGTGAAGTCGGAATCTTTAAGCTTTGCTTGCGTTTAATTATTTAAGCTTTGCTTGCGTTTAAGTTATTGGTGAGTATACAGCGGTGTCTAGCAAAGCTAAAAACAGTTATCTTTCGTGATAAACGTCTTCCGCCTTGCTTAAAATTGTTGAAATGTACACGTAGATAGATACCAAAAGGTAGACAGGTGGCTAAACTAATCTTTGCTGACCCTGCTGCCCCTGCTGTATCTGACGATAACCCTCGGGATTATCAGCTGACAGGGTTTAGTTGTGGAATTAGTTACACGACTAAAATTACAACCACAATAGTGTACACACAGTATACGACATATTCAGCTTAGATGGTAATATCAAAGCATTGAACAATGACTTTAAGGAACTTGATATACAAACCGACACAGGCGCGCTCGCAGTGCGCCCTATTTAATTCAATTTATTTATTTCAGATAATTAATCCATATTTTAAAAGAATTATATTACAAATATATATAATAATAACAATTTATAGTAATACATTAATTAAATGTCTAATAAAAAATAAAATAATAATAATAATTGATTGAATATTAAAAAACATGCAAAATTAAATATAAATGTCAAATAAAATAAAATTAAATGTATGAAGGACCGCTGGCGTGCAGCTGCGTCCACCTCTTTAACATCGGCGAGTCCCACCGCTCAGAGAATACGCTAAGGATACCGTTCGGACTGCCACCTATACGCGCATCCTTCGGCCGCTGCTGCTGCCACTGATACAAACGCGCGCACTGTCCGCTTAGTATATTTTATTACACTAGAGCCTATCTAGAGCCTATACAAAACGTCTGGAAGCGTCGCAGGCGCCCTTAAATTTTATCTTCACAGCGACACGGCCGCGCGCCTAGGGCGCTTTGTATGTCAAGTCCCTTACAACATTATTGAACTGCCAGTTGATTTAGTTGAACTGCCGGTTGGCTTAATGAACTGCTCATTGGCTTAGTTAAATACACGGTCACCTTCTAAGCAGGGTTATCGGGTTCCATTCCCGGAACACAAGTTTTCTATCCGAAGGAAATTTCTGTTTCCTGTTCTGGCTGTGATTGTGTATGTGATGTGAATAGTTTCGGCACTCACGTCACACGTCTTCAAACTTAGTGTCAAGCGTTTATTTATTTGTTATTGTAAGCTTATAATGATCGGGTTTGACGATGATGATGATGAACTGTGATAAAAATAATATATGATTTAATATGATGAAAATACCTAAGTACGCTTTGTATGTAGAGAGCCACTAGTTAAGAAAATATAGGCTTCTAGCTCAAAGATTCGGATTATGAATATAAATAGTTTGTGTACGGCAACTACGGCATCCACGATATAAGTCTTTGAATTTAGTATGGGGTTGTGAATGCAAACATAAAAATGACGAAATAAACTAGTATTGTTCTATTAAACATCCAAAAACACAAATACATACCAGATACAATATAAACATAAACATTTTCATACTCAACGCTTTCACACTCACAGCCCCACACTAAATCCGATAACTGGTTTCTTGGGTGCCGGAAACATTCACATCACATACACAATCACAACCAGAACCAGAAACGCAAATTTTCCTTGGGTAGAAAACTTGTGTTCCTGCCGGAAATCGAACTGATATGCTTAGAAGGCTAACGCGCACAAAGCCAAGGGGCAAGTATAACAAAGATCCAAAAACACAAATATACTAGAACTGGATACAATAACGGGCTAGCAAACAAAGTGGTGTTTCCAGTTCCAACCCCTTAGGGTGAGCTCCTGCCGCGGTATCATGTAATCCGTACCCTGTCAGTCCTGATTTAGTTTCTATTTTGTAACGTGGGTTACGTAGGTTTTGAGAGAACGGAGTTGATAGCTACGAAAATTAGAGCCCCTTATGTAAAGTATAACATAATCAGTATTCTCTGAATAAGAACAACACCCACTGGTAGTGGGCTTGAGCACTTGAGTTACCTATAAGCTCGATGTCTTGTAGGTAACTTAGTACTTTGCTGTACATAGTTTTAGTTTAGTTTTAGGAAATATAGGCAATTGGACCGTAGTATTAGGACAGACGAAGATAATTGACGAAAAAAAAAGCTTAAAAAACCGACTTCAGCGCTTATATTTGTTGTTATTATTTGCTTATGTTTTGGCTTGATCGGTTTCAATAAAATGTATATAGGATCAACTCTGAAGTATAATTTACCAAACAATAATTAAACGCAAGCAAAGCTTAAAAAAATCGACTTCACCGCGTTACCTTCGGAACTTTCATCAGATTAGATGTACTAAACACACATTATTGAAGATATTTCAAGAACTACTGATCAGATCTTGATCCAATTTAAATGGAACCAATTTGAAAGAAACATCTATCAGAAAAAAAATATATTTTAAAGATGTTTTTTCAAATTCGGTTCACGTGGAACGAAGATACGAGATATCACACATAAAAAAGAAATACAGTCGACTTGAGTACCTCCTCCTTTTTTGTGAAGTCTGTAGAAAAAAATATCAAAATCGATTGATAAATTATCGCGTAACATACTACATACAAAAAAAAACATACAATCGAATTGGGAACCTTGTTTGAAGTCGGTTGAAAGTAAGGTTTTGCCTCTTAAACAATAGCTTATTATAAGTAAAGCCAATTATAATCTTAAAGAGAACTATAATGCTGAATTACTGAAAATGAACTTTGTATATATCTGTAAATTTCAGTCACATATTTTGCAATAATAATAAATTTGTATTATTTTTACGATAATCTTTCCGATTAGTAACTTAAGTTACAGCTATTGTACGTCCAAAGAGGACAAATTGTTGAGTCAAAATTGTATATTAACATCTGCTTTTGTACACTGTTATAACAATATAATTTTCTTATTCTTTCGGCGGGTTTGCGTGAACGGTGACACCATGAAGTTGGTTGTTAATTGGTTCTCAAGTTTTCGTGAGAACTGATAACTATATTCAAGGTGATCATTTACATGTCATTTTTAACAAACAAAGAATACTGGCACACGCTATAATAAAATTAGTTATTTATGATTTGTTACTTTAAAGAAGTATAATTTCTTACGTGCGTACGAACGCAATAAGTACACACACTTTTTATCATATATTTTATTTCTATAGCTTCCGTCTTTTTTTTAATGCGGTATAGGCAAGCATTTATCGACTATCTCGCCCGATGGAAAGTCAGGATGCGGCTGAAGCTTGCATAGAAGATACCAATTCACTCAAAACTTGAACACTCCCAGATTATACCGTTCGGGGAACAAAGACGCAGGCAATGAGTGTGACTCCTTCGCTGTACAGATGATGAATAGAAGCGAAACGCTTTGAGTGAACTGGAGGTATGTCGACCATAAATAGTTAGATGGTAAAAAGGACATGAGAAAATAACACTCATGTAATTCCTTTGCACACTCTGCAAAATGTAAGCGATAGAATACCGATAAGCTTCCCTCCTTACGTCGTGTCGGTGAACAAGACTTTCTAACCTGAACTATAATATGAAAAAGTTATGACTTAACAATATGTTCTTTATGATTGGGATTTCACGCTATTTAAACTTCCATAATAGTTTATACATAGAATATACGAATATTTTTTTTACATTCAAGAAGTTATTAGTATTCCCGGATGGCACGCCAGAGCTTTATATCGCAATCCAGCTCGCCAACGGAGACCTGGTTATGGGTTGATTTTATTTTTATGTATTTTGAATTTTGAAAAAACATCTACAGTATCACAGTATGGTGTTTAACGACAGGTAAAATCACACATTTGCTAACCTATTAAAGTTCCCTGTTAGTTTCTCTATAGAACATATCAACCGTACTGGAATATCTACTAGAGATATATATATATTGTGTTCTAAATTATTGTTTTTGACACTTTAAAACTTTTCCTACTTGCGCAGCATAACCCCGTCCCACAGTAATGACGTATCTTATTTTTTTTTATGCCCGATAGGCAAGCATTTGAGTGAATATATGCCTAATACACAGATATTGGAGTCTTTCTATCTAACTTTTTAAAGCCTTGCCTAAATTAAATTAATAATTGAATATTAACTTACATAAACAAATTAATAAATACTTGACATTTATCACGTGTGTAGTACTAACAGTAATAAAAACACTATACACAAATACAACAACAATGCTAATCTTACTAATATTATAAATGCGAAAGTTTATGTGTGTGTGCATGTTTTGACCACGTATCTCCGTAAATACATAACAGATTTAAATGGAATTTGGAGTGCATGTAGCTTATACTCTGGATTAAAACATAGGCTGCTTTAATCATCATCATCAGCGAGCGAAGCCGCGGGGCTCAGCTAGTAGTACATAATTAAAACATCTTATTATGCATTAAATTGATATATTATTAATGAAGCATATCATCCTCCTCTGCTCTAAATTTTTGTGCCCAACAGGGTGTCTAATGTGCTGTCATTTGTTTCTACCACCTCACATTTAGATACTGCAATAAAGATTTGAATTTAAATTTGAATTTAGAGATACGACTAACCAATAATGTATAGCATAGGCATTTCAGGCTGTTTAAATTTCTATAGTACTTTCTTTATAGAACATGCCGATGTTTTTAACATACTCGAAGCTCGTAGCTATTCCCGGATGGCATGCCAGAGCCTTGTATCGCAATCCAGCCCGTCAACGGAGATTACGTCGAGCTCGGAGCTAAACTATGTGGTGCGCTCTGCTCTATCGGAATGCCTGTCTTCAGAGGGATTAGATCTCTCCGCTCCCATGAACACACAAATTTAAAAGGTTACGTCAAAAGACTGAAGAAACTTTCGCAATTTCTTAATGGAAATATGCATAAACAAGACGCTGAATTGTATTCAGTAACGGCAAAAGATAAAGTTCATACTTAAGTATGGAATGTAAAATAATGAACACCAAAAATGTGACTACTGAAATTTTTGCGCGAAAAATTGGTCTCTATCTGCAATAGTTCAATCTCGACTCTAGAAAATAATAAATTTTTGATATTGACAATATGCTCAATTATATAAGGGACATCGTTTCAACTATAGCTATTCAAGTATCCCGGGTGCTCGAGTGATACTTATCTTGCCTGTCCGTGCGAGTGATTCTTTTCTTGCATATCCGCGCGATAAACGAGCGATAAACGTAACTTCTTTTTTTATCGACCGCGCGTGACCCGCTCTACATAAACGATTAGTCTGTAGTCACCACGGACGCTTGAATGGATAGAGACACGGTACGGGTGTTCCAAATTCTGTTATGATTTTAAGTTCAAATACTTGTATCGTGGGTGCCGGAAACATTCACATCACACACACATGACACCCAGAACCAGAAGCACAAATATCCCTTGGGAAGGAATTTGTGCTTCTGCCGGGAATCGAACCC
Organism: Lomographa bimaculata; assembly: GCA_948107665.1. Classification (NCBI taxonomy): domain Eukaryota; kingdom Metazoa; phylum Arthropoda; class Insecta; order Lepidoptera; family Geometridae; genus Lomographa; species Lomographa bimaculata. Next base: position 6,601,654 of record OX403610.1, on the reverse strand, counting down.
AGGACCCACGGCGCAGAGGGCGGGCACCTGTTTATTTTTCAAATAAGTATTTAAATTTAATATTTAACATACACATACAACATTCTCTACGGGACAGTGCAGTTAAAACAACTATCAATTATAGATTGTATAGAATACATCATCTTAATTATTACGGAAAATATAGCATTCCGAAGATAGTCGTAGAACTAAATGAATTAAGGGTTAGAACCCACTAAACATCCCCCCGTGAGCAGCCCCTCGCCGAGGTGGGGCAAAATAGGGTCGCACTAGCAGTCATTATGCCTGAATTAAAGTTGAATATCTTCAAGACACGTTGTTCCGTTGCTCTTTAATGTTATTTTCTGAGTCAACATTTTATTGTCCACAGAACTATGCCACGCGGCGACCAAGATCCAGGCTTCCTTCCGCGGCCACCAGGCCCGTAAGACCCAAGAGACCGACGCTGCTGCACTGGCTCTCAAGGAAAAGGAACAACAGGAACTACAGGATAAGGTAATCATGGTTTTTTTTATAATGTTTAAAAAATCTTATAATATATATACCTATATTTATTTAGGAAAAGTCTTTCATAATAAACGAGGACCCAGTTGGCGTGGTGGACAAATATCTGCCCTCTGTGTTGCGAGTCCTGGGTTTGATTCCCGGCAGGAGCACAATTTTTCTTCCCAAGGGAGATATGTCTTTCGGGTTTCGGTGTGATTGTGTGTGAATGTTTCCAGCACCCATGATACAAGTCTTTGAGCTTAAAGTGGGGCTGTGAGTGTATATGCGTTTCATGCATTTCTTAAATAACCTGATTTTTTTAAATATTTAATTCCTAGTGAGGCGAAACATAACGTATAACATTACCTTCTCCAAACCTGCCTGCAGCATAGTGTATGTTTACGATTAATACAAAATTTGAATTTGAACTTATCATGGACTTATCACTCTTTTAAACAAAAGAAAAGTTTATTTTTTTATTGCAATTCAGAGAGGCAATGCCGCCAGCATGATGCCAGATGTGTGTTTTTTAAAATGTTTTTTGAATGATAGACTAGCATATGACCTGATGGAAAGCGATGACGATGCAACCAAATATGTAGCATGCCTGCCTAGAATATACCTAATCACCCTTAACTTGAAGACTCCAAGATTATACCGTTCAGGGTACAAAGACGTGGGGCAAAGAGTTCCTCCAGTACGGATGATAAACGTAGAAGCAAAACGCCGGAGGTAACCATAGTGGTTGTGTCTGCGCAAACTGTCCAAAATGGAAACGATAGTAAACCGATAGGCTTGCGATCTTACGTCGGTGACCGAGTCAACAAAACTACAAATTATTCGATTGAGTACTAGGTAGTCTTTTGTCTACCGACTTCACAAAAAAGGAGGAGGTACCCAAGTCGACTATATATATATATATATATATATATATATGTATATATATATATATATATTTGATGTGTGTTACCTCATGTCTTCCTTCCACATGAATCGATTCTGAATTTTGTTTGAACAATGTTGCTTTCCAATTGGATCTCCAGATCTCGATCAGTAGTTCTTGAAATAATGCGTGTTTAGTACATCTAATCTGATCAAAGTTCCGAAGACATAGCGGAGAAGTCGGTTTTTTTTAAGCTTTGCTTGCGTTTCATTATTCCAAGCTTTATAATAATAATATGATTATTATTGTTATGTTTAATAAGTGGAAAAGACAATAAGTGGGATCGGTCAAATAATACCTTCTTGAGAGATACCTCGTTTGTATCTTGCATATTCACTTACACCCTTTTGCTTTAACTTTCTAGAATTCTTTTTTAAATAGCGCAAACAAATATTTTTTACTGAACAGTTCTTTGAGTTGCAACATTGTATTTTGGCCAAAATACCCAAAATACGAGTTCACGAATTGTGGTCAGACACTGCTGGCACATTTGTGGGCAGGTTGCCAACAAAGCACAGTACAGATAGATTACTGGGTAAGAGCGTGCTGGACATGCACGCTACAGGATTCCGTAGCTAACCTCATGAATATTATTATTGAACTAGTTGTGCCCCGCGGCTTCGCATGAATTAATTAAGTTAAACAGGAATCTATATCTCATTCTGGAACCTAAACTATCTACATTCTAAATTTCTTAAAAATCGGTTTATTCGTTACGGAGATACGTGGTAACAAATATTTACACACAGAGACACACACACACACAAACTTTCGCATTTATAATATTGAGTAGGAATTTATAATTGTACATATTTAACACGTTTGTCATATTCAGTGAACACCTTAATCTGGGGGCAGATTGTAAAACAGCGCTTTGCTGAAATATAGAGTCAATAAAGCGTTTTTTTTTATATTCTATTATAAAAGCTACTTACTAGTAACAAGATTTTATTATTTTTTATGTTATTAATCAAAGAGAAAAGCCAAGACATTTTTTTTTAGTTTATAATTTTTGAGATAATGGTGCCGATTCTGTTGTCCAGAATTAGACTAAGCTAGCCTAAAATTAGTTTTAGTCCTGCTTTAGTCCAAAACATGTTCAGAAAATGCAAGATTAGACTAAAATTAAGTTTGACAGGACTAAGTTAGTTTAGTTACTCTATTTAGTGAAAATGACCAAATTCTTATTCTGATGTACATGTTTTACGTCAAATTAAGACTAAAAATAAAAAAATTTCACTCAAATTAGTCTGCATGAAAAGGATCTGGATTATTTTTAATGTGATCTTATACTTGAAAGAATAGCGTTTAGGTATTCTTTGACTAAAATTAGTTCATTTTTAGTTTAGTTTAGGTTAGTTCGGTGCTTAAAATTAGTTTAGTTTAGGTTAGTTCGGTTTATTTTTAGTTTAGTTTAGGTTAGTTCGGTGCTCAACAGAATTAGCACCATTGGCCTCGATTCTGATGTACACTCACTAAATTAAATTTAAACTATCCCTGTCTCTTACAAAATAAAACACAAGACAGAGATAGCATGCATTTTAGTGCTGTCACGCTAGTTTATCAATTAAAATATGAACAGCAGAAGCAGAAAGGTGCTTGTTTTTAGTTACCACCAATACAACTCATACTCAACTAAGCTTGCATAGACATCTAAGTTCTGACTAACTTGACAGCACAGCAGTATGCTATCTCTGTCTTGTGTTCCTATTTTGTAAAAGACAGGAATAGTTTAAATTTAATTTAGTTTGTGACATCAGAATAGAGGCCAATTTCTCTTTTAAATGAAAAACGCGTTCACCTTTTAAGCAGCTGGTATCGGGTTCGATTCCCGGTGGAAACACACGAATTCTCCCCAAGAAAATTTCGATTGAGGAAAAAACTCTACGTTCGATGACTTGTATCGTGGGTGCCGGAAACATTTACAGCACACCCAGAACCAGAATCACAAATGTCCCTTGAATAGGAATATTGTGTTCCTACCGGGAATCGAATCCACGGCACAGATGACAGGGATTTGCCCACTGCGCCAACTGGGTCGTCTATCTGAAATGAAGATCTTGACTGAAATGAAAATAAAAACATGATGTTTATCTACCTGTTAATGCCGTCGATTCTATATAATAAATGCACTTTGGGAATAATTATTTGCGATGTTAGTTTTTGTCAATAAGCTTTCAAACGCCATCCATTTATGGTGTACATACCTCCAGTGCGTTCATCATCCGTACTGCGAAGGAGTGGAACTCATTACCTGCGTCTTTGTTCCCCGAGGGGTATAATTCGGGAGTCTTCAAGTCAAGAGTGAATATGTATCTTCTAGACAAACATGTCATATCTTCGACCGCATCATCACATATCAAATAGTAGTGAAATGTTTTTTTTAACACCTTCACACTCACAGCCCTAAGTTCGATGACTTGTGTCATGGGTGCCAGAAACATTCACATCACACACAAAATCACAACCAGAACCAGAGACAAATTCTCCATGGGGCGAAAACTTGTGCTCCCGCCGGGAATCGAACCCGACACCCCTGCTTAGAAGGCGAACGCCACCCAACTTATTCAACGGGCAGTTCAAATTGTTTGTCTATACATCATAAAAAAAACGAAATAAACTTTTATTGTCCACAGGAGGACATAGAAAAGATCGACCTCTCCGACCCCGACCTCAACAAGGCGGCTACAAAGATACAAGCCTCCTTCCGCGGTCACAAGGTGCGCAAGGACACCAACTAGGGTGACCATGGCGAAGTGACTCCGCGGGACAATCTCTGGCTTCGTACGTGTGGTGCGGCTGATATTATTATTAGAAATGTTGATGTTATTTTTCTTGTTTAAGTTACATTAAATTAAAAAACAAAAACAGTACTTACATTCAACAGATGTAATAAATAATGTAAAAATTTAACATTAAATTTATTAATTCTTTGACAGACACACATTTTAAAAAGATTCGCAAATCTTTCTAATTTAATTAATTCTAAAAAAATTGTCTTAAAGGTACTTTTTTTTCTAATTTTTATGTAAATACCAAAAGTATAATATGATAACATTATGTATTTGATGGTTACGGCTTTTTTAACACTTTAATATTTGGACTTTGTTATTTCTATGGTTGGACGCTATTCTGCTTGCCTGGATTACTCAATGTTGAATTTTATAATCCTCTTGTAGACAATGAGTTGCCCATCTAATAATGATCTGGCAGCTATATCGATCTAGCTTTGACTAGCCAGTTCATGTTGCCTAGCGTTCTTACCCTCGACCACAATCATCGTTTCTTACCAAGAGGTGAAACCACTGTTTAAGCTAGTCTCTGATAATATTAATTTAATGCAGTGGTTGTCTGTAACATCCCTTTCTGATACCAATTTTAACTTAAAATGACCAAATGGTTCCTCCCTCGAACTAAAATAATGTTTAGTGAAATACATATTATACATATTACATTACTAACTAAGATGTTAGATGAGAGTGATACGCCAGAACTGTTACAACTTATAACTTCACATTCATAGCTATGTATACTTGTAGATGCATGAATCATACTTACGAAGTCAGCGAGTTTATTATTCTGACAATTTAATAATTATTTATTTTTACGTCAATTTTTCTAATAATAATGTCAATTCAATCGACGTAATTGTTAAAATTCTTTCATTATGGAATGACTCTATAGTAACAATGAGTAAGAAGATTGAAATGAAACTATTTAATAACATTATTACAGGTGTCTATCCCTTGTCTATTATTCAACTTCACAATATTTCTTGTACTTAAATTATTATTTCGTCCTTTTTAAAACTATTATTAACATTCCAGTTTACTTCTTTCACGTTTGTTAATAATTTTAAGAATTTAATGTAGTGTTTAAGATATCATATTTTAGCATTAGTGGCCATTACAACAGCTTTATTTGCATAATAATATAGTTTTAAATATCCAAAAATATTTATGAATTGTACGATACTGTTAGTTTATTAATATTTTAATCATAAAATCACACAGGTATTTCTTTGTGTAATTATTTTTGTTTAAATATTACATTAAATTAAATAATATTCGCCTATAACTCGATTTTAAATCATCCTTGCGCTAGAAATAGTTAAACATCTTCAACAATTTAGGTTGACTTCACACAAAAGAGTATAACTCAACTATAATATGCGTTGAGGATAGTACCTATACGCCTAACTTGACATTAAGTTTTACCAAACTGGATGCGACGTCAGTTTTATAGCAACAATTTAGAAATATTTGAGTATATGTATCATATTACCCATTATTTTGTCCAGTTTTTCTTTACCAACTCATTGCCATACAAGTATATTTCGGTCTATGACAATGGATCAGGAAAATTCATAATTAAAACTTAACGTTAGATACGAAAAATTAGGCTTCATATTTTATAATTCCAGGGCAGGCACTTGAGAGAGAGAGAGAAAAATATTTAGGCACTACCTATATAGTTAAACTTATTAATCGCTTCTCTAAGCGATGTATTATTGTGACTATTATGCCAGCCACAGGGGGGTTTGCAAGGTGTCCAAACTTTTTTAACGTAATGGAGGATAATATAAAGTTTTTCCATTTAGATAACTTAACAATTTGCTGTATTTCGACGAAGTATATTTTTGCTGGATTTAATGCATTCTCGGTGACTGATTCTAAATACAATCTATTATATGATGGTGAACATCTTCGATGACTCGACAAATTTCACAGGTAAGGGAATCTTTTTTATGTTTAAATTTCGAGGGATCACTGTCCGTGAGAAATTGACGCCCTTGTTAGCGCAGCAATTGAACTCCTGGTGGTAATCGTAACCAAGACCCATGGCAAATACATCGACTGCTTACCGAGCCAACAGGACCGTCACTATTGCTCATAGACTGCAATCACTTAAACTTTTAACAGCATCAAAAACACAATTGAACTTGTAAATCCTTTACGTGTATGTTTAATTGACCGAGCGAACGGAAAGCCAGAGATGCTTCCCGCTTTAGCATCAAAAGCACAATTGAACTTGTAAATCCTTTTTGTGTATGTTTAATTGACCGAGCGAACGGGAAACCGGAGACGCTTCTCGCTTTCAGCTTCAACAAAAATGCTTTCGTATCTCCGGCGGATGTCCGGCAGTTCTCCTCTATAGGTCACATTTCTCAACCGATTCTCGTAAAATTTTGTGAGCATCGATAGTTATGTATTTTTGTCGAACAGAATGAAGAAATTTTTCAAAATGGCGAAGATACGGGTGTTAATTATGCAAAGATAAATTCGCGAGATCTTCACACAGAGCCATTACTTTAATTAGAATCTAATATATTATTTATTTATTTTATCAGTGCGCCTGGTTGAAGCGACGCGTGATTAAAATGTTGGCACTTATTTGTCTCAACGTATTAGCATTGCAATTCAGAGAGGCAATGCCACCAGCATGATGGGAACGCTGCCCACTGGTAGTGGGCTTGAGCACTTGAGTTACCTATAGACTCGACGTCTTGTAGGTAACTTAGTTTTTTGCTGTATATAATTTTATTTTAGTTAAAGGAAATATAGTCAATTGGCCCGTATATAATATTTTAAGTTTACTTTTCACTAAGCAGAGTTGAAATATGGTTCATTATTACAACACATCATTTACTATACAAACAACACATGTTGTTATAAATGTCCCAACAGTTATTGTATTCCTACAATCGTTTGAGAAAATAACCCTTGTTATTTTACAATAATGTCAACCATAAATAAAACGCTAAAACATTTTAAGTGTAACTGTAACAAAATGACGTATAAAAACTTAGATAATCCGACTCTACTTTAGGGGTGGAACGACCCCCATCAACGTCACATTAAAGAAGAATGATTGTTTTGTATGGAGTAAACAGCTGAGCAAGAAGCCGTAAGAAGGAAATTATGAGCAACTTAACGACTATCTGATCAACGGGCTTTTAAAAGTAACTTTTAGAGAGATTTTTACCAGTTGTAACTAAAATAAGAAGTACAACATTGATTCAAACAATAGTAAAACAAATAAACCGCATGAAACAAAGCATTTTTTTTTTATTTGTGACAGGCTTGTGTTTGACCACTATCTCACCTGATGGTAAGTGACGATGTGATCGATGCTGGTAAACACACAAGACCTGGAATACGCAGGCTCTCAAGGATAACTGCCGGAACACCGTATTTGGCTTGGCGGCAGACTTTCAACTTGATGGTGGTAAGCTAATTTGGTAGCAAGCCAGGCGGGCAACTCACAAAATGCTCTACCACCTCTCAAATGTCACCTGATTAGCACAACCCGGGGACCACGTGTAGGGAGTCAGACTTAAGGGGTATCCTTCTACGGACGTGGGTGACTCAGCCCCCAAAATAGCATGTTAGCATGTTAGCATTAATCAAAATTTTAAGCTGTGTTTCTGGAATTTTGAACTCTTACGTTCAAAATTGAAAAAGAGTGGTAAAGATAAAAATACGGTACATCAATTTTAATATTTGCAATTTAATTTCCACTAATTTGTTTAAAAGATTCCATACCGTATACTCTAGAATAAGCTACACAGAGTGTAAGGATTGGTCGTATATACTTTGCAAACTATAAAAACAATCCACAACATTAATGCGTCAGTCGCAAAAATGAACAGCGATGTTATTTCATTTAGCTAGAAATCTGATCAATTTTGCACATCACATAAAACTGGTTTGATATGATTTAATTATTCCTTATCTTAATATCCGTAGCTTCGTGGAAACTGTGTCGGATTGCGCTGGAAATAATATGGAACTATGTTTTGATTAACACCTGCATCGATAATATTTCCACTGGACTGTCCAGAATCATTGGAAAGATTCTTTGATACAGTTTTAGGTCTTACTATAATTTGATTGTTATTCCAAGATCTCCAAATGCTGTTAAGTGGATTTTGTCCTTGGCGATTTTTAAGACCCCACTGTCCAGCATTTGTGGGTAGAGGTTGAACGTTTCTGTAGCTTTGATATAATGCTGATTCATCGCAAGCTTTGCAGTTATCATTGTTATAGGTGTTAATGACATACCGATTAGGGTATGATTTTATGTCGTATGTATAAGGGCTCCTTGATTCATAATTAATCCTATTCTGATCCAGGACGAAGGGTACGGAATTGTATACATTATTCCAACTCTTAGTAGGGCGTAAATCTGATGATATTATACTTGGATTAAAATTTGATGAAAAAGCTGGAGATTCATATATTTCCTCGTAGTTCTTCTGGTTGACTACTATTTCTTCTTCTGGTTCTAGAATGAAAGTATCATATATCATTATTTAACAATTAAATTCAAAGCTGAAATCATTAAAAAAAAAAGTTATTATTTTCTACGAGATATACATACCAATAATCCCCATACTCTGGTGTTGGGGAAATGATATATCTGCGTTGTCCTTGTTTTCAATTTTATGGAATTGTTGTGGCATAAAACGTACTGGATCCAATACTATTTTAGTCGTTTGAGTCTCAGGACCTGTTTCTTTAGTCTTTGATTCAACAGGAGCCAGCGCTGCATATATATCGATCTTCGGTATGTTTACTGGTGAAATCAAAGCAGGTAAACTATCCCTTCTTAGACTAACTTCAGAAGAAATATCAGGACTTTTGCTAATTGTATCTTTATTTATCGGGGCTGTAGAAGTTTCATTTACAATAGATGATATATCATTTCCTTCTTCTTTCCTTTCCGATTCTGATTGTATATATGAATTTTTAGTTTTTGATATACATTGATCAGCGAGATGTTCCACTTTGATCGGACATAATACTGAACTTTCTTTAACATTGTCTTCAATGGTTTCAAATTCTTCTTCAACAAATGTAACTATGTCGTTGTTTATTTCTTTCTCATCGTTAATATTGGGTATTGCAGGAATGTTTTCGTCATTTACTTCGTCGTTTTCTACAAAAGCGATATCAACTGGAATATCGTTATTTTTTATCGATTCTTTGTTAATTTCGATATCTTCTTTTTTCAAAGAAGTGGCTTCAACTTGGAGATTAGATTTTTCAATAGATGTTATGTCATTAATCATAGCATCTTTGTGAGTTAAGCTATCACTGAATTTTGTATTGTCATTGTAATGATCATTTACCCTGTTTATCTTTTTTTCGTCTACTGTCAAAATAGGTTTTTTAAAATTATTGCCATTATTTTCACTACTAAATTTTCGCCTTAAGTTAGTCACAGGAACATCATTACGTTTCGGTATAATATTTTTAGGTAGTAAATTCAAAGTTTTCGTTGCCGGAAATTGTTTACGGGTATATAAAGGTTTGGAGCGAATACTAAGTGGTGGTTTTGTGACTTTTGGCTTTTTGAGATGATCACTTTCAGATGCTTTTTTAATACGTGATTTTAGTTTTATATGGTTGGGCTTAGTCTGAAAAAGTAAAACAATATTTAAAAAGATAACTTGTCCTCAAAATATGGAATACCTCTACGAAAACCTGCATATATATAATACAAATATTATTGGCCATCGTTGGAGAAACATTCCGCTTTTTTACCTGATAAACTGCGATAATTAAATTCTGTTTATACCATTAAACTACCACATTTTAGTTATTTGATGTTTAAGGCATGCATTTGACCACCATCTCACTTGATGAAAACTGATGATGCGTCCAAAAATATAACTAGGAGTGATCTTTACCACTTTGTATGTTTAATAATTTTCAGGGATGCATTCTAGCTGCTTTTTTACTGAAGAATATATTAATATATTTCCCAAGCTCTAGACTATCCACTTATTAAATGTCATTATAATCTGGCCAACCTTACAAAAATACCTGGTGACTTACAATCACTCACACACGAAATAAAAAATGATAATGTTTTTTCTTGATTTATCATCATCAAATTAATAGCTAGTGAAACCAAGGTAGCGCAGATAGTCAAATAAAATACAATACAATGTAGTTTGTTATCTAAGCATCGAGTCTGTAATTAATACACACAGTTAAGATGTAAGAAAACCGACAAATCATAAAAAATCAAGTCAAATATTTTTAGAACTTGGTTACTCAAGTGTTTTCATGCTGTACATACATGTTCAGGCGACGGCACCAAGACTAAGAGACAATGAAGCTGTTTAATCTCACCTTATTAATAATTTCTTCACATGATACTATAAAAATTAAAGCACAAAAATAAAATACAAATAATTTACACCCGTCCATTTCTCCAGATTCCGTTTTTAAATGGCTTTAGTACGTCTTGTCATCGTGAACTCTCAGCTCCTAATGAAGTAGTCTAAGATATTTTGAAGATATTGAGGTGTGTTGAATTTAATTTTCTTGTATAACATGACAGAAATTCTAATCGAGAATGTTTAGAAAACGTTTGGAAAACATCTGACGACGGTTTTTAATGATTGTTTAATAGCTTAATGGTAATTAATTCTTTTAATTAGAACACGAGGATGATGCAAATAAAATCTTTTGAGAACCACAATTTATTAACAAACAAACACATTCATACTAACTGCCCCACACTAAGTTCAAAGACTTATATCGTGGTGCGAAGTTTGCAAATTACATATAAATTAAACAAACACTTTTCCATTCTCATATCTAACACATTCACAACCCCACACTAAATTAGAAAACTTGAACACTAAGTCGTGTCTTGGACGGAAACATTCACATCACACACAAGCACACCCACAACCCTAAATTTACCTTGGGGAGAGAACTTGTGTTCTCGCCGGGAATTCAACGCGCAACAATTTGACTAATCATTAGTTAATTTATTTATTCAGTTTCCTTTGGTGAAATAGTTCGAACGCTAGTCTTAAAAGACTAAAAAAATCTAGGAGTTCCTTAGGTACGTGGTGAAGCGTCTTTGCCTTTTATAATATAAAAAATAAATGTAAATTATACATCTGTGAATAAGTACTTCGCTTTATATACCTGGTATTCATATTGGCAAGAATCTTTGGATATTTGTGTACATTTGCAGTGTATTAGGCTCTCTGCTGACCACTGTTAGAGATCGTTCAAGGAAAATCCTAGAGATGGCGCTATTTTTGCTGTTGTATCGAGTGACATTTTTGCGCTCGCGACTTCATCGTGTGTGTCTTCTGTGTGTGGTTGACAAAAAACGCTCCGCTATTGAATTTTGTGACGTAGAAAACTAATTAAATAATTATCATCTAATTAACCAGGACTTAAAATAAAAACTTCATCGTGTCTATTGTGATCGACCGCTTTATCTATGATATGGATTAGTGATCAGTGCCTCGTATATTTTCGGATGTTTTCGGATTCAAACTCGCCGGCCGGCGCGACGTGGAGTTGTGTGTGTGCGCTTAGGCATACATACAGTTTGCTGTAGTTCCTTTCTTGGGGAGCTCCGAAGGCGGTTTCGACGCAGTCTAGGTACGTGGGCTTAAATAAACACTGTAAATTGATTCGTGTATCCCTACTGATTTTTGCCAATGTTTTAATCCAAAATAATTTACCGCTATCATTAAAAATATTAATACGTAAATGGTGGGCTATTTACACGCCAGCGATTTTACTCGCGCCACCAGTACGTTTTATGTAACTATAAACGCGTTAATGTCCTAATAAATAGATTTAAAAATAGTTAGTATTCTCTAACATTTATTACAAGTAAAGAAAAGCATATATCAGTTGACAAGCATTGCTTAGCATCGGATAGAACTCCAGTATAGCAGACACCAGCAACACAGCCAGCGTGATGCACCTCCCGACGTTCCTAGCCAGGTCTACCTTGGAAGGCTGTTCATGGAGGGACTTCCTGAGGGACTTGATTTGGTAGAAGGTGCCTTCTGGTGGTGTTACCTGAAAGAATACAAACAGAACATACAACCCTTGACTTGGCAATGCTAAGAGCACTTTTTCTGTTTTTATTTCTACACTAGCTGCGCCCCGCGGCTTTACCCGCGTGAGTCCCGAACCAACGGGAATTCCAGGATAATATGTAGCCTATGTTTTAATTCAGGGTGTCAGCTACCTCCATAAGTAATTTTATCAAAATTTGTTCAGCCGTTGGAGCGTAAAAAAGTAACAAGCATACAAATACACTCAGAAATTTTGGCTTTTATAATATTATTGTGATTTTTTACCATTATTCAAGCGTGAAGGCGTATGAGTAAAAGCTCATCCCGATTTGATGGTCACGGTTTCGAGTCTTCCGATGGGCTTGAAGTTCTGATGAAGGTAACATTGGGATGAAATCCTTGGCAATAGGGAACTTAAGCTGCCTGGCAAGCTACCTTGTACCTATCACAGAATACTAAATAGTACAAATACCCTCTTAATTTACCATGCTCAAGAACAAAAAACAGTCAGTCATTAAGAAATCTAAACGATATTTCGGCAGCTGGCCTCCCACACTTTACAATCCTCAACCCCACCACTTTACAATCCTGTCTTACCAGGTGAGATGGTTGTCAAAATCAATAAAAACAGTAAAAAATGTGGGTAGATAAGTATCCTCTTCTCCTTTTAACCGAAACTAGTCAGCATTGCACAGTGCTGCTATGCGGCAGATTAGCAAGCGGAATCGTAGTAATTGAAACGCAAGCACAGCTTAAAAAAACCGACTTCATCGCTTACATTTCGGTTTTAGCTTGACCGATTTCGATAAAATTTATATGGGACTACCTCTGAGGACTACCCTTAAACTCTAAAAAACAAAATCATTAAAATATCGCGTAACATATATATAAAAAACATTATTTTTTTTATTACATACTAAGCAAACGTTTGACCACAATCACACCTGATGGAAAGTGACGATGTAGTCTAAGGTGGAGCACGCATGCTTAGTAAACACCTATTCACTTTACTTTTGAACACACCCAATTTGTACCTTTCGTTAAAATATATATACAGTCGAATTGAGAACATCCTTTTTTGAAGTAATCTTTCTTAACGTAAGTAGCCATAAACGATTATGTAATTGTAATTCGATAGCAACTTATCGACTAGTCCCGCTCCTCAGAAAAACTACGGGCTCACTGACAGGTACCTACCAAGGTCGCTTCGATCATCTGTCTTACTCAAGATGGAGTGCGGGGCATGTGTAATGTCTAGAAAAATAATGGAATATTCGATAAGCAGCACTTACATTCGCAAACATACGCGTTACAATTAATTTAAAAGAACAAAATGGCCGTGTGTATTTATGCATGTTTTTATTAAAGTGGAACTTCTTATGGGAGGGCTTTGAAATTATGATCCGCCTCCTTTTTTTGTAACGAAAAGCGGTGGAGGTAAACACTAAAAACATAAATGCTTTCACACTCACAGCCCCACACTAAGTTCGACAACTTGTGCGTTGGGTGCCCGAAACATTTACATCACACACACAATCACCACCAGAACCAGAAACACTAATTTTCCTTGGTGATAAAATTTGTGATCCCGCCGGGAATAGAACCCGATACCCCTGCTAAGAAGGCGAACGCTCACCCAACCAAGCCAACGGGCAGTTCAAACTACACTGTGATTAATTATTAAAATGTGTCTCTGTAATAGAAAATTCTATCGTGTGTCTTTACGAAATTACGACACACCTTGTATAACGCTAAGAGTTATGTGAAAACTATGAATTTTTTCAATCAATAAGACAACAATTTACAATGTAAATGAGTTCATAAATATATAATCATCATCATTGTGTAAATTTTATATGTATAACTTGTTTTAATATTATTATTTTTTGTAATCTATCGTTTGTATTATTTTTCATGATTTAAATTGTTGCCTTTTTGTGTAATTGGAATATGTTGGAATTTAGGTGCTACTCGAATAAAATGTATTCACGAGTAGTCAATTTACTCATTATTTTTTACATATATACAGGAATAAAACTTACAATCACACTCATATTATAAATCCAAAAGTGTGTGTGTAAATGTGTAAGAATGTTTGTTTTCTCTTCACGCAATAACAGCAGATGGGATTTGGATTAAATAAAAAAAATATAAAAAATAAATGATTAATTTCAGGCAATGAGAAACCCATTTCGCAGATACATTTAAAATATAAGCACTAAAATTCTGCTATGAAATTATACCAAAAAAGGTAGGCTTATATCCTTATATATGTATATACTAACATGATATTTGATATTTGTAAAAATAAAAATATAAGTTATGTATGTTATAATACAAAATGAGTCCATAATATGCGAGCAATACCTAAAATAATAATAATAATATTAGAAACAACGCAGGTCACAGGCTAAATCTGGAATGTACATAGCTTATACCTAGGATTAACACATATGCTACTATTTAACTTGAAAAAACGCGAGCGATGCTGCGTGCCCCGGCTAGTATATAATATGATTTGTATAAATAAGTAGATACATATCATAATCACAAAAATAAAATCAAGGCACTTAAAAAATCATTGGCCAAGGTTTCCTTTTTATGGTGACACTTTAATCCAGAACATCCCCGGGGGGAAAGAATACCATTATACGGCATTTTTTAGTGGAAGTCATTTACAGCATTTTTCATCACCTGACTGGTAATTATCGCTGGTTCATTAAAATTTACTGCAACTCTAGAGGCAAGGCCATGGCCTAATTTCGAGGGCATAATTAATGATGCAATTAGTATGATTTTCCAACAGTTGAGGGCTCGAGGGGTCTGGAGTTCCATGGTTGTAAAATTTGTTTTAATTTGGGTGGTTTAATTACCATTTACTTTTTGCGTAAGGTCTGCTTATGTTATAACGCTTTTACACTTACAGCCTTACAGTAAGGTCCAAGGTTTGTATCATGGGTGCCGGCAATATTTATATTACACACGTAATTACACCTAGAACCAGAGACACCTAGAACAACAGTTTTCTCCGGGAACGTTACCTTTTCACCGGGAATTAAACCCGATACCCGATATTTAGAAGGCGCCCAATCAACGACAAGACGACTAAACTATGATCGCTTAAACATCAAATAAAAAAACTGGCAGTTAGAGACCACTAACTTCCATGAGTGCCTCTTTAAAGCCCATGTGAAAACACGTTTGAATGTTATTTTTTTAAATACTTAACAAAAGTAATTATAGTAAAATCATCTATATTACCACAATAAATAAAATTAAAGACGGTTTAGGTTTATTTACGTCAAGTATTTCTGATTATTATTATCATTTATCTTAAACAATAAACAGGGCAATTTTCTAAATCCTACAAACCTCTTGGGATTCTAACTATAAAGACCACCGCTGTCTTTCGTGGTACGGCTATTGAAAATTATGTTTTATGCTTTTTTAAATACATTTTAAAATATGTTATTTATCTTCTCTTATTAAGTCAAAATATCCGGATTACCGAGCTTAGCTCGGTTTTTTGTTTTTGGTAGAATGTGTTTGAATTTGTAGCTTCAGAAAGCTCCATCTAGTGTCGAATAGAAACAGTTTTTTTACATCGGTCATGGCGTAATAGATGGCGCTGATAGTTTCTTAAACCCGGTTTTTCAAATGCAGTTTGGGAACCGAGTATTTCTCGGACCTGAAACGTTGATAAATCGATTCCTTGGGTCGAAAAACCCTTAATCTGTAACTTTTATGAAAATCGTTGGAGCCGTTTCCGAGATCTTGATTACACAATACACACATATATATATATATATTATATAAATAAACGAACAATAACTTTAAACGAACAATTCTTGTATATATATATATATATATATATATATATATATATATATATATAAGAATTGTTCGTTTAAAGATATTAGATAGATAGATAGATTGCGTTGGAGTACATTTTACGGGGCTGAGCGAGGCGTCTTGGTGCTATTCTTTTCGGGACAGTGTAGTTTAAACTAGTTTAAAAAACTATTAACCATAGATCGTATGGAATACTTAATAAATAATCTTAATTATTTACGGCAAATATAGCATTCAGAAGATAGTCGTAAAACTAAATTAGCTAAGGGTTAGAACGAGTTAAAGGGTATGAGAGCTTTCTGGTATTATACAAGTAACCCACTATTTTTTTTGCGCAAGTATTCAAAACTTGACAAAGGTTTTATATTTGTGCCGTTTGGGATTGAGATTAAGCCCACGAGGACCTGGTGCATTAGAAATATTCAAAGATTTGTCTAATAAACTGATTGATTAGGCACATGACCAAAATGCTGGGTTGCATTTGTGGCCTTGCTATACAGCGTGGTAATGCAGCAAGCATTTTGGGAACTTTGCCGAACATTAAAGATCGTCTAAACCATCTTTAACCTTTTTTTTATAACTTGAATATTTATATTGTAAAACTAGGTCTTGGAATAAATAAATACTCCTAGAAGGTAATTAGTAATCCATTACATACCTTCAGATAGACATAAAATAGAACGTATGTTTCAAAATCAAGATCATTTATTCACATGGGCCCCAAAGAGGCACTCATGAAAGTTAATGACTCTACTGCCAGATTCTTAAAATTACAGCCATCTGGAGAGGAACTAGGTTTATTGTATATAACTGTGTACAATATTTTTAAATTAGTAGTGAAGCATCAACTGTTTTCTTATTTTATACGTATACCTAACCGAGAGCCGGCCCGTCTAAGTAGGTATATCAAGAAGGAAAAAGTAAGGTTAACAATAAATAATGACATAATTTACCTGAAAAACAACTCCTCCTTCTACGTGAGACGGTGCACTTTTGTTTGTCGGACATGGCTGTAAACGAGGTTTACTGAACAATTTTGAAACTGTGACAGCGCCGTTGTATTAAACCTGCCTCCCGATCGGATGGTCTACAATGAGTTTGAGCTTCCGGTACAGGTAACGTGATGAAATTAATGATCGTAAGAAAGAAAGAAAATACTTTTATTTATATTCAGCGAAATACAATACGATGGTAAGGAATTTTCTCGTTTTATTATGTAGGTATACTGATTACATTTTGTATATATTATTATTATTTATGAAAATGAACACGCTTTTTAACACCATCCGCGGGTTTGCCTGAAAATCTGCGTCAAGTTTTGTGCTTGACTTTTGTGCTGAGGCAAACCCATTTCGGCATACTTATTTCTAAGTTGAGTAATGTTTAAATATAATTATCTTCATGTACCTACTTCTAAGCGTGTTGAAATAAATTATCTCTATGAATTAAATTGGAAGGAACTTCCATAAAAAGATGCTGTGTTTTGGGGAAAATTTGATTGGAGAGTGTTTGAAGAACGAAAAGAAAGGGAATAAGACAAATGAAGATATTGAAAACGTTTTTTGAGATAAGGAGGAGTCATATAGGGCTAAACAGAATACTATGTTAATTATTCACTATATTAATAACAACAAAATGTGATGTAACCGCTAACAAAAACACTCAAAATATATGCAAACCACTTTAAAAATCAAACTCCGCATCGCCCGCAATCGAACATGACACTCGCGGCGTGACGTCAACACAGTAGCGCACGAATGGACCCAAATTTAAAAAAGATGTGAAACTATTAGATGCAACTTTAGAAATCCTGGCCTGATTTCGATGAAACATAAACTGTTATTATTTGCACGAGTGCTCGCATAATATGAAGTTAATTTTATAGTAATATACTAGCTTTTGCCTGCGGCTTCGCTCGCGTTAAGAAGTATTATTTTAAAATTGACAAAGTTTCGTACAAACTTTCATCCCCTATTTTATCCCCTTGGGGGTAGAATTAATCAAAATCCTTTCTTAGCGGATGCCTACGTCATAACATCTACCTGCATGCCTAATTTCAGCCCGATCCGTCCAGTGGTTTGGGCTGTGCGTTGATAGATCACTATGTCAGTCAGTCACCTTTGAGTTATATGAGTTATATATATACCTTTTCAGTAACTTCCACAGCAGCATTATCGTTCTTCACATCCGCGTGTATAGGCTGCGCGTGGTTAGTTATTATTTGGAGGGACCCGGAAGTATCGCGCTTGGATCTTGGAGAGTTTGATGGTAGCTGGAAACAAGTGATAGCTGAGTAAACGTGACTCCTAGTCGAGTCGCAGCTTCGAATTATACTAATTAATAGTTTAGGTAATATCTCGGGAGTTAATCGCATTAAAAACTATCATTGGAATGTTTCAAATCTTACTTCAGTGAAAGGAAACTAGATAGGCAAGCATTTGACCGCTATCTCACTTGATGGAAAGTGACGATGCGGCCAAAGATGACTCTAGACTTGAAGACACCCAGATTGTACTGTTCAGGGAACAAAGACGCAGGCAATGAGTTCCACTCCTTCGCTGTACGGATGATGAACGTAGAAGCAAAACGCTTCCAGCGAACTGGAGGTATGTCAACCATATATATGACGTTTGACAGTTTATCTTGTTGTTTGATGGTAAAAAGGGCATGGAGGAATTATATCATGTAATTCCTGAGCACACTCTCCATAATGCAAGCGATAGCGATAGTATGCATTGATCACACAGGACTCATCTAGTGTAGGATTAAAGGCTCAACAGAAGTAACATTATGTGTAATGTAAAGTTAGTTGTGTCTAAATACTAAACTGTCAATGAAATAAATTTATCATTTTATGATTTATTTGCATATCTTCGTAAAAAATATTACAAAATTTAGAATGTAGATAGTTAAGGTTCCGGAATAACACATAATAATAATAAAGCCATTTTATTTCCTTGAAAAGTTTACAAGATAAAATTAAATTTAAATATATATCATAGAAACACACTTTTTAAGGACCTCTCAACGAGTATAGGCCTCCTCCTTTTTACTCCACATATTTCTCTCCATCGCCTTCTCCATCCAATCCTCTCCAAGTACAGGCCGCAGAATACAGCTTGTACTTGATATTTGATACGCATTACGGATAAAAATACTTACACCATCATATTCCGAGAATGCCGTAAGCCAGCTCAATAAAAATATGTAGAGTTTCATCGTTTCACAACATCGCTCCAGCGTTTCTCAATACACATGTCGATCTTATTTTATTTCTGTTAAGTTAAGCTGTGTTTACATGGGGCGCAATATAATGATCATAAAATTGTGAAATTCGAACATCGGACAAGCACATAGCCTGCTTTGCTTTTATAAAACATCCGGTCTCAAAGGAAGACAAGCGCTGATCGTTTGATCAGCATCTATGCTGAGTTGATGCGGATTTTTGGCCTAAACCCAAGACAGTTTTCTTATATTGTCATATTCTATGAATAGAAATTTTTCGGTAATAAGAAGTGAGCAATTCTGGTCTCCAGCTGGATCATACTGCGAAGTTCCTTATCACACTTTATATATCCGGACACTTGGTGAATCAGAGCTAGGCCGATAGAAACATTTTTCTTTGTAATCACGCTTAGCTCTCTGTAGTCTCACGCTGAATGTCGTGAAGGAAATAGTTGAAAGGTCATTGAAAACTAAAACGCGGACATTGATGTAACGAAACAGTCCAGCACATAGCGTGCGTTTACTATTCTAAATTGTGCATGCATTTTTTAATAATTCTATACATTAAAATGTTATAAATGTGAAAATACTTTAATACCTTCAACGTGAAGTCAGTTTCAAGCGTCAAGTTTTCTTCGCAAGGAATTTTTTTTTTCTTTTTCTGGTTGTGATTGTGTGTGTGATGTGGATGTTGCCGACACTCACGGCACAACTCATCGAACTTACTGTGGGGCTGCGAGTGTGAAATCGTTTATGTTTATATTTATGTTTAGCGCCCCTAATCCCACTTAATAAAAATATTTTCATGAAATAATCGCACTTGTAAACAGAGCCTTACTATTTTATTGGAAAACATGGCCATACCAATATGTTTTCGTTTACTATTAAAGTACTTTTTATGTTTAAAAAAATATATTCTTTTAGATTATCTTCACGTTACTTTAATAACTTAACCTTGTGAACATGTTACCAGTATTTTGTTTTTGTATATTTTTTATTTCTATCAATGGACATACAAATGTGAGTAAAAATATACTATTGGATAAGACAGCTGAAGACCTCGCGAACTTTTCGAAACGGCTGAAATATTGAATTTCCTGTTTTCAACGCCCATATCTTAGCCATTTTGAATAAATTCTAAAAACTGATTCAACAAAAAAATCCCACGTAATTATCGAACCTGCTCACAAAATTTTACAAAAATCGGTTAAGAAATGCGACCTGTAGAGGAGAACAGCCGGACATCCGGACATACAAAAGCATGATACGGAGACGCTTCGTTTGCGCTGTTCCCTCGATCAATAAATACCCATGATGTTTTTATAAGTGGGGAGATGTGGCTCTCACATCTAGTATACAAGAACTAGACCAGAATCCAGACAGAGACATCCACACAATTTAGCTATTTTTAGATCTTGTCAAAGCATTGGACCGCAAAGCAGGAATAATTCTGCTTATTTACAAAATTTAAATCAAGCACTTTACGTCCGACTTGAACGCTAGTCAGATTGTAACTGAGGCAATTTGTGTGCTTACTAGTCCACACTAGGGACGAATACTCATATTCGTTTTTTCTATAGCTTTTGCAAACTGACAATCACGCACTAAGTTCAAATAGGTACTTGTATTTAAAACTTTCATATCTTTCATAAAAAATTACAGTAACTCAAAATATGTAGTTTCACTTCTACATTTATCATCCGTATGGCAAAGGAGTGGAACTGATCGTCCACGTCCTTGTTCACTGAACTGTATATTCTGGGAGTGTTGAAATCAAAAGTCAATAGGTCTTCTAGGCAAGAATTCTACATGCAATACACAGATAAACCTTTCAAACTTATAACACACCTCTTTTACGTCAGGGGTTAGGTTACTCACACTTTGAAAATAGTGCTTCAGATTATAGCTACTAAAGAAAAGGCTACCTGTTTCTAAGTCCCCTAAACGCCGACCCACTCCACAGAAAGTTACTAAAATACGGCCCAAATTCACCAACTTCTAACCGCTGTTTAAACAACCGATAGCTTGACAACCCGCACTAAAATTCAAGTAAACAACTGTTTTAACAGCGGTATTGTGTCAAAGAACTCGGGCCTTAGCTGCCGAGTTACCGGCAGTAATCTAAAGTTTATTCTACTATAAAACCGGCTCTAGCGGTGACAGACACAGAAACAATTGTGTATTGATCCTCGATATATTATGAAACGGGGACATCCTTGGGTCGTAGTTTAGCGTAGGTTTATTGTAATAAGCTGTCTAAACTGTGAAATACTTTTAAAGTTGTATTTGTGTTTGTACTCTACATATAGGTATAATTGGTTATCAGACTCCCTATTGTAGTAATTAAAGAGAGATGAGACTCATATACATTTTTAGTCGCTAATTTCTATTAAAAACGATATAAGCTATAGCGTTTATATATGGGAACGATCAATAAATTCAACAATGATCTGGTGCATTGAGATAATTTGACGGACCACTTTAAAATTAAACTGACGACTTCTAGTTTGACGAATCACTTTTAAATTAAACTGACGACTTCTAATTTGAGAACCACTTAAAAATTAATTGACGACTTCTAATTTGACGAATCACTTTAAATTAAACTGACGACTTCTAATTTGACGAACCACTTTAAATTAAACTGACGACTTCTAAATTGACGAACCACTTTAAAATTAAACTGACGACTTCTAGTTTGACGAACCACTTTAAAATTAAACTAACGACTTCTAGTTTGACGAACCATTTTTAAATTAAACTGACGACTTCTAATTTGACGAACCACTTTTACATTAAAATGACGATACATTAAAATACGAATTTGAAATTCTTATTTTTGATGTTTAATTTATAGATTCGAGAGATGTCAAATTGCAAAGCAAACTGTTGCGACATTTAAAAAAATATTCGTTGTAATCTCTGTGATACGATAAATGATGCCTTTTTCTTAGAATATTCATAACGTTCATAAATATAAAGAAAAAAATATCAAATCTCATATAAATAACATCATTTTTTTATTTTTGTAACCATTTCGTTTCGCCATTTTATATCAAATCACTGTGAAAGTTATTTCATATACGCATATTTACATTTAAATGATTTCTCCTGCTTATTTTTTTTTATTTACGCAACCATTACCTTAATGTGCAAAAGTGTAAGGGGATAACTGATTGTGGTTAAAAAAATGCTCACATTGACATATATACCTGCCCCATAAATCACGAGTGAACCTTCTAGGCAGCGTGCTCTAACTTTGACCATCATCACTTTCCATCACGTAAGATACTAGTCAAACATTTGCCTATCATTACCACACTTTACACTTATATTATAAAGGCGAAAGTTTATGCGTGTTTTGCTTCGACACGCATTTTGGTATGGTGGTAGTTAGCTACCTACCTTTTGGAAAATTCACCCTGGATTAACACAAAGGCTACTTTTAATCCCGGGATTCCCGTGCATCCGGGACTTACGCGGGTAAAATTGCGGGCGCTGCTAGTTTACAATAAATAATAAAAATACCCCACAAAAAAACATAAAAAAAACAAAGGACTACTTGTTACGCGCTTTGGGCTACATTTTTATAACGAAAAAAGGTCACTTCTAAACATAAACATAAACGCTTTCACACTCACAGCCTCACGCTAAGTTCGATGACTTGTGTCGTGGGTGCCGGAAACATTCACATCACACACACAATCACAAGAAACACAAATTATCCATGGGGTGAAAACTTGTGTTACCGCCGGGAATCGAACCCGATACCCATGCTTAGAAGGCGAACGCTCACCCAACTTAGCCAACGGGCACTTCTAAACGAAACATTAATGACATTGAAACAAAATTGTATGTCGTATATGAAAAAACCAGCAAATCCTGAACAAGAACTATTATAACAAATGGAATCCAAGATTTTACGCTATAATAATAAATAAATAAATGGAATCCAAGATTTTACACAAATTAACAATACACGGCAAATGTTTCGGTTCCCAAGCGGTCGATACAAACAACTATGTCTGCAACAACGGCAAGTATTGCACAGTATACTTCGGACACAGTAACCAATCTTCAAAGGATTGCAAGTTCTCATTGTCATTCAACATTAAAAATTTTATTTTGACTGCTATTTAACTTAACTACTTTCGATACTCTAATCACTGTTTAAGAAAAATAACATTAGGTAATTATTATTAACTATAGCAATAAGTTTTTATTTATCTTAAGCAATTTATTATTACAATATTGAAAATACCTCTTTTAAATTATCGCTAAATACTCCTTTATTTTGACAGTTATTCAACAAATACTGGTCGTTCGCGCTGAACTGAGATCTCACGCCTATATTGTACCTAATGAAGAAAAACTTAATTACTTTTAACTTTTGTTTTTAATAATAATTGCTTGATTTTTGTATTTGTTGATCAAGTACAGGATATAACAGATATTATAAGGTTCAAATTTGTAACCGTTTTGACATGGGCATTGGCTCCGAGACAAATAGGCCTAAAAACAGTGAATTCGCTGACCTACCAAATTGTTATTTTCCAACATAAAAAAACGGTTTCGTACTCTACTTGTTAAGTTATTTTCAATCACATGGGTATATAAAATTTAATTATATTATATTTTTCTCGCCACTGACGTGTATGCCCTTTAATATGGATGGATGGACAAAGTGCTGAATCACTCAAGTCAACTTAGAGATCTCGTTTTGCTTGATCAATGAACACACACGCACACACATATACACTACGCGTTCACTTTTTTTGGCATAACATTGATGCAAATCTTATGTTGTTTAACTTTTGTTGTGTACTTGCGACATAGTAAAGTAATACAGCTAGCACGCTGCCGCACAATCGCTGCACAAATAATTCCTTTTTATGAAAGAACAAATTATATAACACAAAATCAATTTTAATGTAACCTTTTTTAAGCATGATGGGACTTAAGTTATTGGCTAGCCGATTATGGCTGAGACAATGGAGTACAAAAGGTTTTTTTTTTAAATTATTTGTTACAGGCTAGTGTTTGACTTCTATCTCACCTGATGGTAAGTGACGATGTGATCGAAGCTGGTAAACACACTAGACCTTGAATACGCAATAATAATAATAATAGGTACTATTTGTTTGCAATTTGGATAGGAGTGATTGTCATAAGATACTAAGTCTAGTACAATTTTATATTTATGTATGTGTATTGTACCTTTTATCTTATATTATATTTATGTATGATAATATTATGTATTTTTATTTTGGTATATTTGTTGTATCTTATGCTATGTAGGTATATTTTAAATCATAAATAATAGTTAATAGCCCTTATAATGCACTACCGCGAATTTTCCTATATCTTCTTGGTTAACTGGCAGAAAATGCTGTATTAGCTTTAAATCCTCCATGTACATATGTATTGTGTTAAATAATAAATAAACAAAATATTATGACGAAACAAAATAATAACAACAAAAAATGTAAGGTGATGATTGAATGATTTGATATTTAATAATATTCATAATCAAGTATGCATTTATACTTTTTTTTTATACGCGTTTTTACATAAATATAAAAATACAAAAACAACAAATCAATCCATGCATGGTTGCATAAAATAACTGACGAAATATCACAGTTCAGACTGTGCGATGTGATGCCATTTTAAGTTTCTATCAAATAAACATTGCTAGTCAACAGTTGAAACAAACGTGTCAAACACAAGAACGTGATACCTTAGCTACTGCACCAGAAAGCATATGACGCTCCTCGATTGATGATTATTAGTAATGACAGGACAAGTAATTAGTTTTATAGCAAATTATAGATAGGAAACGGCACTCACATAACTTGCAACTTGTTTGTGAAACTGAAACTATATGCTTTGCATCAAATGCCAAGATAAAAGATATATATATATATATATATATATATATATATATTATAGATATTAATATTATATAATATAATGTAATATGCAAGCATAACTTAAAAAAAATAATATATATATATATTTTAAAGACTGTAAAACCAAATTGACAAAGGGCAAACTCAAGATTTTGAAAATACCTTAACGCTGTAAACGGCTGCACCGATTTTCACGAAACATAACTATAAACACCCTTCGTCCACTTTCAAATGACGACCACAAACAGACACATAGATACAAACTACAAACAAAATAATTAAACGCAAGCAAAGCTTAAAAAAACCGACTTCACCGCTTTATCATCGAAACCTTGATCCACCAGCTTTCAAATAAAAAAAGAATCATCAAAATCGGCTCACAACGAAAGAAGTTGTGAGGTAACTTTTGAAGTCGGGTAAACGAGAACATCGTCAAAGTACGCATTATTCGTCACAAAATAGACATTATTGACGATATTTCAAGAACTACTGATCAGATCAAATTGAAATGGGACCAATTAGAAAGCAAATTCTTTCAAACTAAAAAAAAATTTTCGAAATCGGCTCACGTGGAGAGAAGTTATGAGGTAACAAACACAAAAAAAAAAAAAATACAATCAACTTGAGTACCTACCTCCTCTTTTCTTAGGAAGTCGGTAAAAAAGAGGGGTGTTATACACCCCTTTAACTCTTTGGGGGTCAAAAAAGATGGTTCAGTTTCATCCACTCAAGAATTAAGCGAGCGTCACTAAAAGCATGACAGTAATCAAAATTAAATATTGCAACAGCCAGACGCCATATTGTTATAAAAAAAAAAATTTAAAAGAACTGTGTCTTATATATAGTTCAATCAAAAATCATAGAATAAATATATTAAAATAACCATTATTCATTATAAATGACCATTTAGGATCTATAAATGTTAAAAGTTGTTTAAAAACCATTGTCACTTAAATTTTCAATACCTATAATAAAGCTGTCTGCTAAGTTCTTATATATTCGCAAAAATGGGTATTATTAACGAAAAAAAATAAAATTAAAAAAAAAAGTTGACTTTTTACGCTATCGGGTATTTATTTTTTATCGGTTATTTATCGGTTAGGTATTTATCGGGTATTTTCCTTTGTTTTATTTTGAGATACAGAAACATATAAAAAATTAAAAAGATATAAAGTAACATTCAGTCGAAATAGGTGTGATTGTGTGTGTTATTTTTTTTTGCTAAATAGCCAAGCATTTGACCACTATCTCACCTCATGGAAAGTGATGATGCGGCCGAAGATGTGACATGCTTACCTAGAAGATACCTTCAGTATTGATTTGAAGACTCAGATTATACCCTTCGGGAAACAATGACGCAGGCAATGAGTTCCACTCCTTCACGGATGATGAACGTAGAAGCAAAATGCTTCGAGCAAACTGGAGGTATGTCAACCATAAATGGATGACGTTTGACAGTTTGGCTGGTAAAAAGGGCCTTGTGGAATTAACTCATGTAATTCTGCACACTTTCCAAAAATGAAAATGTCTAAATAAGTCCGTGACCGAGACTCAGCAATCTAGACTCGACTTGCTTATTATCGCCAATGAGTCTTTTCGCTCTTCGTTCAATGAATACTGACCACGATGTAAAAACCAGGTACAAGCATATCGTGAAAATAGTGAAGCTAGAGCTTATAGAGCTTGTAGTTTTTACTAAGTATATTCTCTATCATAAAATGAGATGGAAACAGTTTCATTGCCCGAGGCAGAATCATCTCTGGAGGGAGATAAATCAGAGCAATCCCCCCGTGGACCGTTACGGTCCAGACTTATCTTTTATTTTAACTATGCAATTTTCTAGGGGACAACTTTGTTAAAAATGACTTTAAAGACGTCTATTTTAGACTAATTTCATGGGCGTAGTTCTCTCTGACACCCACTATTTCTATGGCTAAATAAAACTAGTAATTCACATAGAACCGAAACCCTTCGCATACTTTTTACCAAATAGAGAAAAACTTTTGAGATCAATCGCTTAACATTTTTATTCTTAATAATAACTGTTTGATTTTCTACCGACAAAAAAGGAACTACTCGTCTGTGTTTTTTTTATGCCCGTTACCTCATATCTTATTTCCACGTGAACCGATTTTGAAGATGTTTTTTGTTTGTAAGCTGGTGCTTTCCCATTGATCCCATTTAGTTCAAGATCTGATCAATAGTTTTTGAGCTATCTTCGATAATGCGTTGAATTTGATCAAGGTTCCGAAGAAGTCGGTTTTGTTGAAGCTTTGCTTGCGTTTAATTATTGTATATGTTGTTCAAGTACAGATTATAATTGATATAGATACACGTAAGTTTCAACTTCAAACATTTAGCCGTTTTTACAGATAGACCCCGGGATAAAAGACAAAATAGATCTCAAAATTGTTCTTTAGTAATTCAAAAGTTAAAACGATGACACCCGAGCAAATAAAATATATTTTGCTTGCATGTGTACCCATACACGTGAGGGGCAAAAAATATGATTATATATTTTTGAAATAAACAAAAAAAATGGGCCCCAAAGAGGCACTCATGAAAGTTAATGAATCTATTGTCAGATTCGCAAAATTACAGCCATCTCGAGAAGAACCGGGCAAGAAACTCGGTGGCGCATTTTTTTTTAATTCATTTTTTTAAAAACATTCTTAATTTCTAATACATAATTTTCTTAACCTAGGTGTTATTATGGTAGTCGCTAGAAAGAGCATGTGCAGTTTGCCTCCATGCACCTTTCAATATTTCATTTACATCATTTTAATTGCCATTAATGGACAAAAATATTGAACTATGTTGATCTTCCCTCGCTTCGCTCGATTAATAAGTTAGATATTATATCAGTATTCTATCGGTTATATATTGGCGAATTTGTGCAGGAACTATACGAGTTAATTCCCCCATGCCCGTTTTACCATCTAACAACAAGACAAACTGGCAAACGTCATCCATTTATGGTTGACATACCTCCGGTTCGCTCGTTTTGCTTCTACGTTTGTCATCCGTTCTGCGAAGGAGTGGCATTCATTGCCCGCGACTTTGTTCCCCGAACGGTATAATCTGGGAGTTTTCAAGTCAAAAGTAAATAGGTATCTTCTAGGCAAGCATGCTAATACTTCGGCCGCATCATCACTTTCTATCAGGTGAGATTGTGGTCAAAGGTTCGCCCGTCAAGTATAAAAAAAATTATAATATGCTAAAATACAATTTGTTATTTAGGTATGGTAAAGTTGATTTTAATTTTAGACATTTTAGTAAATAATTTGTTGAATAAATCTCGTTTCAAGAATCAAGGGCAGTCGGAAGCGGATTTGCAGTCAGCATTAATGCCCCAGGAGTTAAATCCCGTGTTTGTTCCGGAAAAGGTAAGTTAAATGTATACCTTTTCATAATATCCACACCACACTGCCTCGGTACTACAAAAGTGAGGATATAATCTACAATCCTACTATCTTACTATAATATTATAAATCTGAAAGTTTGTGTGTAAGTGTGTAAGTATGTTTGTTCCCTCTTCATACTTTAACGGCTGAACGGATTTGGATGAAATTTGGAATGTTAATAGATTATACCTAGGATGAACACATAGGATACTTTTTAACATGATGAAACCGCGGGGCACGGCGAGTATAGAATATGCGTGATTTAAACATAGATCTAGTTTCACAGTTAATCGATATAGCTATCGAATTAGTACAATAGTGATAAAAATGCATGGGAAATTCAAAATAGTAAAATAGTAAATATTTGTTCAGCCAATAGGCTAAACTGATTTGTGACGTCAGTTCATACATTTTTGAAGTCTATGATTGGTCAACTTTCCTTTACGGACGCTATGATTGGGTCGTGGCGTTACAGATATAACGTTAACGTGCTCGAATTTGATTGCATTTTCGAATATTCATTTTGAAATTAATGTTATGAGTGATGTTTTTTTTTACCGGCAATGTATAAACGTAAACAAAGGAATACAAACATTAGAAAATATGCATAATTATTATATACTAGCCGTGCCCCGCGGCTTCGCCCGCTATTATCAAGTTAAAAAGTAGCCTATGTGTTAATCCTAGGAATAATATATGTCCATTCCAAATTTCATCCAAATCCGTTCAGCGGTTAAAGCGTGAAGGGGGAACAAACATACTTACACACTTACACACAAACTTTCAGATTTATAATATTAGTAGGATTGTGGTGATATAGCTAGTTAACGCTTATGTATTCTCATCCCTTGTCATATTTACATGACTTCGATTACGAAGAAATATAAAATATTGAGTACAAGTAAAGGATTAAAAAAAAGAATCTCTTCCTATGAGAGAAGGCTCGGAGTCCCAGCAGAGGAAACAAAATGGGCTATATTGTGATGATGTTCAAAAAAATATATACAGTCGACTTGAGTACCTCCTCCTTTTTTGGGAAGTCGGTAAAAACAAAACACTAAATTACTAACAAAAATTATAAACAATTTCGATCAGAAATCTTTGCAATAATAATTGAAACGCAAGCAAAACTTAAAAACCGATTTCACCGCTTATGTTTTAATTTTGGCTTGACCGATTTCGAGAAAATTTATATTGACCACCTCTTAAGTAAAATCTACCAAATAAAAAAAAAACATCAAAATCGATTCATAATTGGCGGAAATATCGTGTAGCATAAATACAAAAAACATGCAGTCAAATTGAGAACCTCCTTTTTTGAAGTCCGTTAAAAATTAAGAGTTTTGTTTTTTTTTAATTACAATACAATACAATACAAAACTCTTTATTGTATAACCAGTTTACAAAGTGTACAACTAAACAATTCTTAGAAATTATAGATTTTTTAGTGGTAATACAATCGGCGGTCTTATCGCGTATAGCAATTTCTTCCAGACAACCTTAGTATGGACATAAATGTAACTGGAATGTGTTAGACGGTACTGTCTTTTTTTAACTGCCCGGTACCTTAGTTGGGTGTGCGGTCGCCTTCTAAGTAGGGGGTCATCGGGTTCGATTCCCAGCAGGAAGACAAGTTTTCTCCACAAGGAAAATATGTGTATCTGGTTAATTCTGGTTCTTGTTGTGATTGTGTGTGTAATATGAACTGTGTGTGTGTAATATGATTGTGTGTGAGTCTGTAAGCGTTTTATTTTCAGGTTGCTTCTTAGCCCGCCTATTCCCGAGTGCGTCGAGACACCGAGCCAAATAACCTCTCCAAAAATTCATAGCTACAAAGGTTAAAAGTAACTGCCTCTTTTTCAGGTTGCTCCTTGGCCTCCCGCCTTTTCCCGAGTGCGTCGGGACGCCGAGCTAACCAGCGTCTCAATCGACCAACCCATATCTCAGCAAATAAAAAAATACAGTAGGATCGCCGCCTGCGTCGTGCTTATACTATCTGCTGTATCAGAAATTGTGTTGTATTATATAGACGTGTATTATAATCATTATTGAATAAACGATATTAGTTCTGTAACACTTAAGAGAAGGCAGAACTAAAAAAACACAACAACAAATAATTTTTTATGTAATTTTATGTGATCCCCTTTTAATTTCCTTCATTTTGATACCCTACTCGATAGGTTTTGTATTTTTTTACCGACTTCCCAAAAAAGGAGGAGGTACTGCAGTCGACTGTATTATTATTATTTTTGTATGTGTGTTACCTCATAACTTCTTTCCACGTTACCCAATTTCGAATTTTTTTTTTTTGTTTGAAAGATGTTGCTTTCTGATTGATCCCATTTAAATTTGATCAAGACCTGATCAGTAGTTCTTGAAATATCGTCAATAATGTGTATTCTGTGGACTACTTTGACGATGTTCTCGTTTTTGACCGACTTCAAAAATTACCTCATAACTTCTTTCGTTGTGAGCTGATTTTGATGATTATTTTTTTATTTGAAAGCTGGTGCTTTTTATTTGTTCCCATTGAAATTTTGGTCAAGATCTGATTTCTAGTTTTTGAGTTATCGTCAATAATGCGTGTGCAATACATTAAATCTGATCAAGGTTCCTTAGATAAATCAGTGAAGTCGGTTTTTTAAGCTTTGCTTTCGTTTAAATATTTTAACGTATATGTTAAGTACTATTTCGCGCCAAAAATTCGCTATTTTCAACCGACTTCAAAAAGGAAGTTCTCAATTCGACCGTATGTTTTTTTTGGATGTATGTTATGCTTTATCTCCGCCAGTTATTAAATTTTTGTGATGATCTTTTTTTTTGTATTTTTTATACTTCAGAAGTGTTCCCATAATTTTTTTTCGAAATCTGTCAAGCCAATACCAAAATATAAGCGATGAAGTCGGTTTTTTGTCGGCTTGCGTTTCAATTATTTTTCAACTATCTAAGAACATTTGGGGTTTTTAGATTAATATAACGATACCTTAATAATAATTGTCGAAATCCATAAAGCCCGTTTGTATGTATTGAGGTTATAAAGAAATTTAAAAATATTTGCATTATATGTACAGGCCGACACTGTGCTTGCTAGTACGTGGCCTCCATTCGAGAACTTAGAAATTAAAGACATTCACCCTGTAATATAAGGTATAAGGAAGTATGTTATCATCTATTATTATATAATATCTTCTAATCGCGCTAAAATTATAACCCTTCATAGGCAGTCGGGTAATAAATAGGTAGGGAAAATATCGCTTCAGGCTAAAGACGTCATATTGGACTCAAATGGCTCAGAGCACAGGTTTCTGCCCTATGCGGCGTTTGCCCGGGGTTCGATTCCCGGCAGGAGCACCATTTTCCTTCCCAAGGAACATCTGGTTTTTGTTGTTGTGTGGGTGTGATTTTAATGTTTCCGCCACTCACAAATCATTCCTTATTGTGGGGCTTTGGAAAGTACGCAAAGCTATCGGTTTCGGTTGTTAGTCGAAAGACAGCAGTCGTTAAGTCATGTCGGATGCCTTCAGGCGGCCTGAAAAATCCTAACACTGGGACTCTTTTATGACAGATAAGTAAGCACTTGGCCGCTATCTCACCTGACGGAAAGTGACGATGCGGCCGAAGATGAAGCATGCTTACCTAGAAGGTACCTATTCACTCTAGACTTGAAGACTCCCAGATTATACCGTTTCCCGAACGGTATAATACAAAGACACGGGTAATGAGTTCCACTCCTTCGTAGTACGTACGGATGATAGACGTAGAAGCTAAACGCTTCGAGCGAACGGGAGATACATCATGCCTATGCGTCATCGTCATGATGTACCCAACTAATGTTGTTTTTTATTATTTCTCGCTATTTGTGATTTTTATTATTTTCGCTATTCGATGACTTGTGTCGTGAGTGCCGGAAACATTCACATCACTTTACACCCAAAACCCGAAACACAAATTTCCCTTGGGGAGAAAACTTGTGTTCCCGCCGGGAATTGAACCCGATACCTGCTTAGAAGTCAAACGCGGGCCCAACTAAGCCAACGGGCAGTTTAATAGGCTGCATATTTTAATTAAGCCCGAAACTAATCTAAAACTTGTTTAATATTAAATTCCAATTCGACCCGGCCTATATATTACATTTATAATTAAATACAATCAGTGGTTCACGGTACTCACCTCGAAATGCTTAAAAAAACTAGCACCGTCACCCGCCTCCACTCGCAAAACATATATTATATGCTACGAACCGTTATTCTAGACCTTAAACAGTGAGATAACATCACTTCCGGAACGACGTCACGACCTCTTTTGTCTCCCTCCCATCCGGCTCCGCCCCACTTGAGCCGGGGGAGGGGGGGTGAGCTTGCCCGAACTGTCAGGCGCGCTCCTCACATTGGCATTTGCTTTCGGCGTGAACACACCTCTTTAAAAGCGGGTAACAGCTTTGCTGTTGGTTATAATTTTTATTAATGTTATAATTTTAACAATTAATTTAAATTTTTATTATAAAGTAATAAACTTCTTTATAATTTTTATTTTAAAAAATATTTAAATGTTAACAATTTAACTTTTATAATATTTAAACGTGACTAATTTGTGCTTTTATTTTGTTATTGTAGCACTCGTAATATTTTTTTCAAGATTGAAGTAGGTGAACGGGGTCGCCCGCCTCCGCTAATTTCACCACTGATATCTTCGTCATCTTCATCGTTGTCGTCGTGTAACCCAGCCCCACACCGTCGAGTCACCGCGGTCATCGAGCGAGAGACAAGCAGAGGGGATGCGGTCAGGTTCGATGCGAATTCAAATTTGCTTATTTCACAAAACGAAAATGATAAAAAAAAAAAAAAAAAAAAAAAAAAAAAAAAAAACCCATGAGGGTAAGTTGCACATTCGTAATTAACTGCAGCTTTAAGATTCAACTAGGATTAGGTTTCTGGATCATTCCAGAAACCTAGGCTCATGCCTACTTACCCCGCTCGATTTATAAACCAACAATCTTGTTTTAAAAATATGTGTATTGTCTTTCCTAACTGAATTGTACGATGCGAACCAAATCATCCGAAGCAGTCGCACTTGTATAATAAGAGTCGAATTTCTAAAGTTGGACTCGCAAAGGATCCACGCAATTTAAAATTTTCAATTCACAGGATTTCTTTCCTTTCTTACAAATTATAGTTAATAGATACGACAAAGATATCGCATTAATTGTATATTTTGTTTTGAATTTTAAAGGCTGGACATGCAAAGTATCCACGCATTAACCTTTTCAATCCACAGCATTTATTTTCTTTCTTACTAAGAGCCAGAGGTTCAAAAAAGATGTTTACAACTCGAACGTGAGGGTGAGCCCCCTGGCTTTCCACCAGTGGTCCCACTACAGAAGAGGAGAGAGGAGGCGGGCGAACTGCCTCATCCTCCCTCCCGGACGTGTGCGCCGGATCGGGTCAGACTGAAAAGCCCGCTCCGCGGCCTCTCAGTCGGAAACGCAGAAAGAGACCATGCACCGCCTCCGCCTGCCACGATCTCTCGCTGTCGAGCATGTCGTTAACAACTCGAACGCTGTGGAAAAGAGCTTTATTCGTGTCTATGCGGAATAGGCACGATGTTTGCAAAGCGACCGCGGAAGTCCTATTATTGCAACAACAATGAAACTGAGCCGTCACAATTACATATTTAAAAGCTGGTCGTCAACGAATTTTCATCCATAGGTAAGAACCAAAAGCTTCCAGAAATAAATCCGATCCGAGACAAAATTACAGTAGCAAAAAATTCCCGATAACTTGATACATATTAGCTTAATATTTATGATATCAATGCAATACAATTACTATTTATTGACATCAAAAGCTAAATACAGCTTACAGAGAAACTTATAAATATATGTAGGTCTTATCGCTAAGAGCGATCTGTTATATCTTAGATTGTATTATAATATTTTTATGAGACTTTATTGAAATGTACCTACATTTTAATAATATTACCGAATTGCTTCTTTGGCTATAAAATAAATACCCTCGCTTTTTAAAATATTTTAACAGTACCCCGGTAGCTGAGCGTGTATTTAGCAATAATCTAAACAATATCAAACTTTACTTGGTATTGAAACCAAACATTTTAATTTTTTGTTTCTCGGATCGGACTTATTGTAAGCGATCGAATTGTGATCAAAATATACATAGACCCGGATATTTTGTTTACGTATTTATCGCCGGCGCCCATCTACCGTCGGTTCTAGTAGGTATTGTACGCGTTGGACTAGAAATCGAACCCAGAGCGACTACACTAAACAAGTATCGCCTTGCCTGGACGAACCAAGCTCGACAAGCTATTCAAGTCCTCGTTCGTGTGAGTGATGCAGGAGTCCAATCTGACGCCAACTAAGGATCGTTTTTCCTAGACGGACTAAGCTGCGGAAGCTATTATGTCCTAACCTCATTCGAGTGAGTGATGAAGTATCATAAGTCTAGCCTGACTCCAATTAAAGATCGTTTTTCCTTGACGGACTAAGCTACGGAAGCTATTCAAGTCCTAACCTCGTTCGAGTGTGTCACAATTTTTAATATACAATTGCAAATAATTCTGTAACATTGACTTGCCTTGTGTAACAGTCAGTTGTAATGGCCAATAAATGAATTTAATTTATTTTTTCTGATGCCAACCTGGGATTGTTTTTCCTTGAAGGACTAAGCTGCGGAAGATATTCATGTCCCAACCTCGATCGGGTGGATTGTGAACTATAAGAAGTCTATTCTGATCCCAAACAAAGTCATTTATTATCAAATGGAATCCAAGCCTAAACTCCACGTATTTGCCCGGGTATAAGAAGTAAATATGGCTCAAAAATATTCGCTCTAATCTAAAAGCAAATTGGTGGAGTCTGATAATACCTGGTAAGCATATTAAACTTTACGGTTTCGGCCTAGTTAGTAACTGAAGGTATCTGTTTCACTTGCCATTCCTTGCAGTTAAATTGCAGACTACCTAGCTGAAATAACGAAGTCTTTTCTTTTAAGTAAGTACTTGGTCTTAATAGATACAAAGAATGCAATCAGTTCTTGTTTCATACCTTGTAACGACCGTTGTCTCATGCGTTACAGTGGAACCTATTAGATGGCACTATATGTCTTCTAAGCACCAAAGACGTTACTGCAATCTGATGTACTAGTGGGGGTTTACCGATATTCACATACGTAGTGAAGTTACTATTTATACATTCCATAGTAATTGTATATTCATATATGCATTATTTAGTGTGTTATAGCTTGTGTTATAGCTGTATTTATTTAGTGTGTTACATTACACTGGTTAACAATATGTACACCATCCTGTTATCATTACACAAACTGTCCAGTAAGTGTACTCTTCTGAAACGGCTTAGGAAGAGACATTGTGAATTTTAAATTTTCTCGCTTCAACGAGCACACTTTCTTTTTCGCTATGTTCGTCTCATACGGTTCTGATACTTAGTAAAAGCTTCAACTTACTCGATGGTTTGGCGTCTGGAACTCGAAAGAGCTAATAGCGGAACATTTCTGATGTTTTTTAATGGTTGATCACATTTTTAATTTCTCCGTCATTTTAGTACCTACAAAGTTTTATCTGGTATTTGGCAATAATGATAATGTTGATCATATATCAATCACATTCACATGCTCCCTTTGCTTAGTTAAGCACTCGTTCATTTCTTGCTTAAATGCATTTAAAATTATTTAAATATTTTATTTTTTATTACCATAAGGAATTACCACAACGACGTTTTCCAATGGAGTGCCAATAAGAGTTTTACCTTAGCCGGTGTGTAACGGTCACGTAGACCAGATATATTACGAAAGGACTAGCTATAGATCCCAGTCTTGACATTTATAATTTTATTGTACTTGAATGGATAAGTG
Organism: Lomographa bimaculata; assembly: GCA_948107665.1. Classification (NCBI taxonomy): domain Eukaryota; kingdom Metazoa; phylum Arthropoda; class Insecta; order Lepidoptera; family Geometridae; genus Lomographa; species Lomographa bimaculata. The sequence goes on along the minus strand of OX403610.1, from coordinate 6,565,094 downwards.
ATCAACCATTTCTTTAAAATAATATTTCAGATGAGTACTTACATAAAGTACGGTTTTCTTATTGCTTCTCGATTGTAGTAGTCAAGCCCGCAATTTTGCACATTTAATTATCGACCCAAGATCAAAAACGAATTTAAACATGTTTATTGACATCCTTTCTTTGGGTCTACCTACTCCACAAGTATAAACCTGCCGTTGCAGTTATTATGGAGATTACAGATCTAATAGAATAAATGTCTTGTTGTGATATGTCTTGTTTAATGATGTAGACGTAAGAAATGTGTTTTCATCTCGTAGGGTATGCAATAATCTAGTCGGGGAGGAGGAGAGAGTGCGCGAGCGGCGCGGCGGTCGGCTGCTAGTAGCGGCCGGCGCGGCGGCATCGCTCGAGTCAGTGCCATCGAGAGCCGGACCAAGGCAGACGTATGAACATTCCCCCGCACTCCCCGCGTTGTGCCACACGCTAACCGCGTGCTGTTTCTTTAGTGTGTGAGCTAATGTACCGGTTGTATTTAGTAAAAGTGCTTCAATATTACGTTCCCCGTGTCTTCAATGTGAACCCCCGCACCTAAATCTCTATAGTAATCATGTAATAATGATTCGGTTTGGGTAAAGATGATTTTAAGAGGCAAGTATTGAAGCCTCTTCATACTTTGTACTTGGACTACTTCAGTACTTGCAATAACTTGATGTTTGAATTAAGTGCTTTTATTTTTACAATGGCCTCTCAAGGTAAAGTTATGACGTATCCCTACGTGTGAGCCTATTCGAATTGAAGCACTGTAGCATAAACATATTTAACAATTTATATACAAGTGTCATTGCTAAACTGTTATTAGATCAATAAATTATCAAATTCTTTACTTACCTGTCTATGCATGTGATAGCATTGTAACTTATAGTCATTTTAACATTTACGATTGTTAATTCCTTGTCATAACATTATTTTAGTTAAGGTACCATTATAATAAAATGTATTTGCCGTGAGTTACAAGTATAATTATTCTAATTTCAAGGTGACTTTCATCCCTCTGTTCTGTAGGTACACCTATTCATGGGATATATATCATAGATTTACATGACCTAGGTACACATTATAAAGTACCTGGTACTATTAATTATATTTATTCACACATTGGCATACTTTTTAGCTTGCCACCAGGCGATAATAAACACATCTCACTGTTTAAGGTCTAGAATAACGGTTCGTAGCATATAATATGATGTTTTACCTGAAAATAAAACAATTATTATATGCGAAACCTTATTCTAGACCTATATTTAGAATCCTGCCTGGTGGACTTCTTTATCTTGTCCACCGAAAGTGAGATGCAATGTGAGGAGCGCGCCTGACAGTTCGGGCAAGCTCACCCCCCCTCCCCCGGCTCAAGTGGGGCGGAGCCGGATGGGAGGGAGACAAAAGAGGTCGTGACGTCGTTCCGGAAGTGATGTTATCTCACTGTTTAAGGTCTAGAATAAGGTTTCGCATATAATAATTGTTTTATTTTCAGGTAAAACATCATATAAATTACTAATACAGGAATTATATTAACCTAGGTATATGTATATTATGTAGTATAGATAGATTAATTCTTTATTTGCACACCAAAAGAAATAACACTTACAACGAAATCTTAAATATAACATAAGAGCACAAAGGGCGGTCTTATCGCTCAAAGCGATTTCTTCCAGATAACCAAAGGGAGATGATAAAAATACTACAAACAGGGATGGTGGTGTACCTCAACACGTATTTAAATTAATAAATATACTTATACATACTTATTAATATAACATACATAATATACATACAAAAACCTACATAAATAATAATAATATATTATAAACATACATAAACTAATATATATTATTATAGTATATGTATATTATGTATGTATTTGACGACCCAGTTGGCGCAGTGGACAGGTGTCCGCCCTCTGCGCCGTGGGTCCTAGGTTCGATTCCCGGCAGGAACACGAATTCCTTCCCAAGGGATATTTGAGCTTCTGGTTCTGGGTGTAATGTGAATGTTTCCGGCACCCACAATACAAGTCTTTGAACTTAGTGTGGGGCTGTGAGTGTGAATGCGTTCGTTTGTTTTGTCGCCAGAAAGCGCTTGTGCAGTTTGCCTTGAATAAAATTAATATTATAAATAAACATACAAACACATTTAAAATATTAATATGACACAATCAGTTATTTACGGTTAATTTAATTAGAACGTGGCTACTAAAACGTATATAAGGTTTGTTGGAGCAGTAAACGATACACTGGTTGTAGAGGGAACCATGAAGTGGCTCACAATTGTTTTGCTTCTAGTGACTCTCTTAGCCCCCATTTGGGTAAGTACACAAGTAAAAAGTCATCATCATCATTATTTCAGCCACAAGAAGTCCCCTGCTATCCATCTATATCCATAGACCTTCCCCAAAGATCTCCAAATAGAACGGTTGTTAGCGGCCTGCATCCAGCGTCTTCCTGCGACCTTCATTATGTCGTCCGTCCACCTTGTGGGCCGACACTGCGCTTGCCAGTCCGTGGACTCCATTCGAGAACCTTTCGGCCCCATCGGCCATCAGTTCTGCGTACTACATAGTACGCAGGCAATTTTTTGTAATTTTTTGTAAATTAGTAAATTGAAGTGGCAATGGGCCGGGCACATGCCCGGCCCATTGCCACTTCAACTTGCTAATCCACCGGGCTATATCGGTGTCTTTCGTTCGTATACGGATCTCCTCATTCCTGATTCGATCTCGGAGAGAAACTCCGAGCATAGCCCTTTCCATAGCTCGTTGTGCGACTCTGAGCTTATTGGGCTATTTAGTACAAAGATCAAGTTTTAGTTATTATTTACCAGACATCCAAGGAAGGGTTATGTTTTTCGCGAGTACCTTGTATGTATGTATTTATATATACGAGATAGGAAATGTACGGTTTGCATAAACCGTACATGCATATCCGGCTCGAAGGACCAAAAAGATGTACGGTGCGTACCGTACTCCTTGATTGTTGTTAGGTAGTTGTAGTAAATGGTTGAGTAACAATCACGAGAAAGTCCAATCGTTGTTTTATTGAGTCCAATAGTTATTCGCGTGGTGTCGCGACGAGCACTGACTCGGATCCACGTTAACTACTGACCCGCGGGAATGTGTGTTTTGTACGGTTTGCATAAACCGTACAGGCAATCTGTGTGTGTTCGAGTCTAAACTGAATAGGTACCTTCTAGGCAACCATGTTCCATCTTCGGCCGCATCGTCACTTTCCATTAGGTAAAATTGCGGTCAAATGCTTGCCTATATACATATTTGTAAATTTCTTTATTACCTCGTATCTTCACAAATAACTGGATGGATTTCAACAGTTAAGGTATCGTTATATTCGTCTTGAAAACCCAAGTGTCTTTAGATAGTAGCCCTATGTCAATCTATATTGCAATATTGTATTGCTGTATGGGGTAGTGCAAATAAAACACATTTTAGAATTATTGAAAGAGCCCAGCGAGCACTTCTCAAAGTAATATTAAAGAAACCTTTCCGATTTCCGACAAATGACTTATATAAAGAATTCAAAGTTTTACGAGGACGTCAACTTTTTATTCTGAACGCTACGGTCAGAACTCATATTTCTAAATAGACCGGATAGGGAAGAATAACTATCAAGGCGTGTTTTTCGCCTCCCACTCCCACAGGCTATTTCACTTCTCTCCCAAAGAAGCCCCTAGTCTTCCCTCCTGGATCCACTACTGCTGTACATCAGAATATTGTTTTCAGGTTTTCAGTCGGATTTTCAATGTTAATACACTACTAACCCATTACCCTTATATATTTAGTAATATTCTGCCCTGTTATTTTAATCGTTTAATGAAATAAAATTCTATAAATGACTACTACAGAAATTTGTGTTGGAATAATTAATCAAACAATCTCACTGTCCATCGAAATGAAAGAAAGTATATTTCAAAGGTGTTTTGTCGAACTTTCTGAAACACCTTAAAGTGCAAATAACTTTCTATGGCACTTTGGAAGGTCCATCCCATCATTATAAAGTTTGAACTCGAATTTAACCGTGTTTCTGCCTATTTCCTAAAAGTACGAAAGGGCCTGAAATTGTGTCTACAATTTAATTTAGAACTGTTCGTTGGCTTTGTTAGGTGAGCGTTCGCCTTTTAAGCAGGGGTATCGGGTTCAATTCCCAGCGGGAACATAAGTTTTCTTGCGGCTTTTTTAGCAGGGGTATCGGGTTCAATTCCCGGCGGGAACACAAGTTTTCTTGCCAAAGAAAATTTGTGTTTCTGGTTCTGCTTGTGATTGCACATGAAACATCATGTGAATGTTTCCAGTATCCACGACACAAGTCATAGAACTAAGTGTGGGGCTGTGGGTATTAAGGGTAAAAATTATATTATTGAATGTTCCAAATAAAATAATTAGTTTTTAAAAAATATCAAAAGCAAGCCTTTAGGAGCCAACCTTAAGAAGAAGCTATGTTATGGTAACACTTAGAATGCGTTATCATAATTCAATACGTATACCTACAACATTTTTTGTCTCTGCTGCTAACCATAGAAAAGAATATACTCTACCCGAGTTGCTAACCATTGAGGAGTTCTCTAGTCAGGTCCCAACCTTGAGTGCAGCAATCATGGAAAAGCTTAAAACCGGCTATCATAACCAAATTTAATGAATGTGTAATTGACCTTTTTTTTTACCTGAAGATAAACCTGGATGTCGGTTCAGCTGATACTCACCATAAAAATGCATTGTCATAAAGACAGAACAAACACTTAAAATATTAACACCGAAAAAGGAATGGTACCACTTCCTCAGCTAATTCAGCTTGCAAGATTTGACTTAAACAATCAAAATGACACAGCAAACACTGCGAGTTTGATAGAATCATGTGTTTTTATTTTGTTCTTTCAAAATCAAAATCAAATTCGTTTATTCACATGGGTCCAAAGAAGCACTCATGAAAGTTAATGATTCCACTGCCAGCTTTGCAAAATTACAGCCATCTCGAGAAGAACCTGCCAAGAAACTCGGCGGCGCATTTTTTAATTCTTTTTTTTTAAATCAGGTCTTAACTCTAATACATAATAGTATAAACCTGAGTATATCTATATTATGGTAGTCGCTAGAAAGCGCTTGTGCAGTTTGCCTCTATGCATCCTTGTCATTAATATAGTCCATCGTTTTATAGTAAGCTTTCTTAATTAATGCCCGTTTTATTACAGATTTGAACTTTCCCAGTGGTAATTCAGTTACGGTTTTCGGAATTTTATTGTAAAATCTAACCCCATTTGCCATAAAAGATTTATTCGTTTTGCTTAATCTAAATGCGCGCACTGTATTAAGATTGTGTGCGTCGCTTCTTAATTTATATTTACCAATATTTTTGCGATCATGCATAATATTTTCAAAGATGTACCTAAAGCGAAGGCATAGTAAGTATGCGTGTTGCTGCGCGCGAGATTCGCGCTGACACATATCATACATTGCACGAACCGCTCTCTTTTGTAGAATAAAAATAGTTTCAACTTCGGCAGCAGATCCTTAACAACTTTATTTTTTCCCAGGGTTATCCTGACGATGCCCCAGACTACACTAGCCGCTACGCGCAGTTGGCTTCGCCCGTGCCAGCAGGTGTCGACCCTAACGAACTTTTAGCTCGTATTAAATCCCAGTACCAACAGGGATGAATAATTTTTATTAAACGAATTATTGAGGGTTATGGTATCTTATAAGATACCCGCTAAATGCTATAAAATAATAATGTATGTTGATATAATTTGCATATTTAAAGTTATTTTTTTGAAACAACGAGATTCCTGAAATTTTAACATGACAATGTTAATCGTAAAATTATTTATTATATTTTAAATAAAGTGTAGAATAGTATTCCTGTCAATATATCGTTTTATTTTGGTTTTAATACCAAGAAATAATGTATTGGAAGTGCGCCAACTGTGTAGCTTAGCAAAACACTATTATTTTTCTTTTTTCTATTGTTTCTTGTTGACCTCATTAAAACAAACTTCCTTCTTTCCTCCTAATAATTCAAAGATTTACGAGTACGTCTTAGTAACTTTTTATTCTGAACGCTACGGTCAGAACTCACAATTTTTGTCTAAATAGACCGGATAGGAAAGAATAACTATCAAGGCGTGTTTTTCACCTCCCACTTCCACAGGCTACTTCACTTCTCTCCCAAAGAAGCCCCTAGCTCTGTTTTCAGGTTTTATTATCCAGCATAATTCAAAATAAGCCAGTACCACAAGAACAACGACGAATTATACGCTGCACCAGCAGCCCCCCTAGCCAAAAACCAAAACGCTTCGTCTCTATTCTACCAAAAGAAACGCTTTCTAAATGTAACAGACTTTAAAACTTGTGTACAAAGGTTTCAAATTGATTGTCTGTAACTTTGCAATCTCGGTGAGCGCTAATTAACAAGTTAAGATATTTTAAACCTTATATAATGTGAAACATGATGGTGTAGTAATAGTCAAGTCACACATCTACCTAAATGTATGGAGTCTAACAGGAACTTCTGCATTTGCATCAGCACAATGAATATTGAGTTATGATGAATTAAAGATTTAAAAACATTATGTCTTTAGCAACTCTTTTTCATCAGCTACCGGTCTACACCACATAGCCTTTAGACCTAGATATCTGACAGTGGTGGCCATAACAAAGCTCAAGGTCACGCGCCACAGATGTAATCGTAGGGTTGGCAATTTTTTTTTTTTAATTTTGTTACGGAACATTTACGATTGCCGCACATGTAACTGTAGGGTTGTCAAAAGTATTTGAAAAATATATTGTTTAATTTTTGTACGGAAAACAATATGTCCGATTTCAACTTTCGTTCTCTGGAAGACGATTCCTGGCACGATACACATACACACCACCAAGTATTACTACACCTTTTTGTTACAGGTTGTATATACAAGTTTTAAAGCCTGTTTCATTTAGAAAGCGTTTCTTTTGGTAGAATAGCGACGAAGCGTATTGGACCTGGAGGTATGTCACACTCCGAAATTAAGCTTTGGATAAAAGGCGTTAAAGATTTATTTTCTTTAATAATTTCTACTGAACCGGTAGTTATGGTCTACCCATTTTCTTCTTGACGGGAAGAGCCGTTCATAATTCAACACCACATCCGAGGGATGGCCCAGCTGATGGTTTTGACGACGAGCTTTTCCAATGGGAATGTAGTCATAAGGGACCTGGAATAAGGAATAAGATATACGCATACGCATTAAAACTCACAGCCCCAGACTAAATTCAAAGTATTATATCGCAGGTGCTGGAAACATTTACATATCACACACACAATCACACCCAGAACAAGAAGCGCAAATCTCCCATGGGGAGGAAGAATGTACTCCTGCTGGGAATCGAACCCAAGACCCACGGTGCAGAGGGCAGAGACTTACCCACCACTCCAACTGGGTCGTCAACGATATAAATAAGCATTAGGTTTAAATAAAGGCTAAGTATTTTTTTAATGCTATGGAATTACCAATTTAATTTTTTTTTCTTATTAAAATGCTTTTTAAATGAGGAAAAAGGATGTGTCGTATATACACTATAGAAAAAACTTTTGTATTACAGGAAAATATTTTAATTATTATTCCCAGTGCTTACATCCACTTTTCATCACAAAATAAGATTGCGGATCAGGTTTTCAAAGCCCCCCAAAAGGAATCACTTCAAAAGTTCGTTTCTAAATAGTGTTGGATTCTGTCAAGAAAATGTGTGAGTATATTTTATTTGAATTAATAATGGCGATTGAGACATGATATTTATTTTAATTAAATGATGCCATTTAAAATTTATTAAATGTATGTGTTTTTCTGTCATAGAGAATCGGCGTGGATAAAAAATACATATAATTAATACAACTTATTACAATTAAAAAGTTGAAATAAATAATATATAAACGCTTTTACACTCACAGTCTCATACTAAGTACGATGACTTGTCTCGTGGGTGCCGGAAAGATTGACATCACACACACAATCACAACCAAAACCAGAAACACAAACTTTCCTTGGGAAGAACACTTGTGCTTCAGCCGTGAAGCAGGCGAGTACCACTCAACTAAGCCAACGAGTATATTATTCGTGTTTTTAATTTGTGATAATTTAATTTTAAGTTTATAATATAGTTAAAGATAGATGTTTAATCTGAAACTGTATTAAGGAAATAAGAATAGAATAGAAAATTCTTTACTGTACACCAAATAAGGATTAGGGGTTTTTAGGCCCAATGAATCGATTTATCAACGTTCCAGGTCCGAGAAATGCTTGGTTCCCAAACTGCATTTGAAAAACCGGGTTTAAGAAACTATCAGCGCCATCTATTACGCTATGACCGATGTAAAAAACTGTTTCTACTCGACACTAGATGGAGCTTTCTGAGGCTACAAATTCAAACACATTCTACCAAAAACAAAAAACCGAGCAAAGCTCGGTCATCCGTATATTATACATTAATAGGTACATACATATAAACTTACATAAACAATATTTTATATAAACCTACTTAAATATTTAATTAAATATGTAGTTTTATGTTTTTGTAAAATAATAAAAGAGTCAGTTGATTAAAAACTTGAAGTAAATAAATATTAAAAGCTGCACGTTAAAGCCCGGGCAGTAAATAGTGTATCTGCATGCCAAAGCCCATCACTGAATCAATGTTTAATAGATATCCATTAAATTGGTCACAGAAAGTCTACACGAAGCGTTTATTTAGCTACTAGCTGTGCCCCGTGGCTTCACCCGCGTGATTTAAAAATTGTGGTTGAACTTTTTCAGGGTTTATAATTTTGGATTGATAGATTAATGGTTTGAATTCACAGTCTCGTCTATAATCTAAATCTAGTAGACCGTTTATTTGAACCGAGTTTTGAGTAAATCGAAGCAAGAAATAAGATTTTCCATACAAACTTTAGAAATACCTTGCACACACCCTAGGGGTAGTATTGAAAAAATAAAATATACGTGTTTTACTATTTATTTTAGTTTTATTTGTACCGAGTTTTGTGTAAATCGAAGCAAAAATTAGATTTTCCATACAAACTTTAGAACTACCTTGCACACACCCTAGGGGTAGTTTTGAAAAAATAAAATATACGTGTTTTACTATTTATTTTAGTTTATTTGCACCGAGTTTTGAGTAAAATCGGTTCATTAGTTACGGAGATACGTGGTAACAAACATTCACACACACACAAACTTTCGGATTTATAATATTTACTAAGAAAGATATTATTTTTTACATTAATCTAAGTAAATTACACAATTACTATTATTTTATTTATTTATTTTTTTATTTTTTTTATTTTTTGAGTTTCCGATATTTCGGCACTGTTGCAAGCGCCATGATCACGGAGTAACTGGAGTAGTGCGGGTGGATGAAGATTTAGATTTACGAGCATACGAAACGGTCTACCCGCTTTCGAAAGCGGGTAGACCGTTTCGTATGCTCGTTATCATCCCGTTATTGATAAAAACATTTATAGTGAAAGTGACCATGGTAGCTTGAAAACTTACATGTGTATGTTTGATTTATCTTCACGTTGTAACGGCTGAACAGATACACATAGGCAAAGCCGCGGGACACGGCTATTAATCAAATAAATAGGCAAAACTATACACAACGATTCCTCTTGTTTTGCTTATTAAAAGAAAAAGTATCTACACACAAAATGGATAGAAGCATCCTGGAAAGTGATGAGTGAGGACCAAGGACCACCAAGGACTGATAAATAATCGTCGACAGTACGCAGCGCGTAACTAGCACAAACGCGGACTTCACTAACATGCTTCACCCATGAAAAGATCAGTTCAGTCCGTATTTTAACCGACTTAAAAAAATGGGAAAGTTATTTTCAATGCGACTGTATTTTTTACCGACTTCACAACAAAGGAGGAGGTAGTCAATTCGACTGTATTTTTTTATGTGCGTTATTTCACATCTTCTTTCCACGTGAACCGATTTTGTTTTTTTTTTTCGTTTGAAAACTGGTGCTTTCCCATTGGTCCTATTTAAATTTAGTCCAGACCTGATCAGCAGTTTTAAGTTATCGTCTACAAATGCGTGTTCAATACAAAGAATTTAATCAAGGTTCCGAAGATAAAGCGGTGAAGTTAGTTTTTTTAAGCTTTGCTTGAGTTTAACTATTTATTAACACAAAACGTCAACAAAAGCCAATCACAGCTGCCCATTCCATTAAAAAAATATATGAAGAAAGTTGACCAATCATCGACGTTGCTATTTTCTACCGTATTCACAAAAAAGGAGGAGGTACTCAATTCGACTGTATTTTTGTTTTTTACCTCATATCTTTTTTTGCATCCCATGCATTTCAATACGATTTTTTTCATTTCAAAAAGCATTTCAATTAGAAAATATTATTATAGATGTAATTCTAAAGCAATAAAGATTTAAAAAACTACTATAAGTATATTGACATCTCATGCATCGGTTTTCTCTATTGCCAGAACCCAAAATTACAGCCATGCTAAATGTACAACACTTAAATAGAGACAATAAGAAAAGTGTTAATGGGCACAATCTTAGTAATAGCAATGTAGCAGTTTAAGTTAAAGTTAAATTACTGATTAGCCATAGTTTGGTTAGATTGTAAATTAAAATAGGGTACTTTGTAAGAGGTACTCTAGGAGTAAAAAAATTAAATGTAGCTAACTAACACTCAAAGTTATTAAAGATTTGATCGGTTAGTGATCACAAAATCTCTAAAAGAAGATACAAAGATACATGGCATGTATAAAACGTCGCGTGTTAAAAACGCTTGTTCTAATTTTACCTGCGGATTCGCCTCCCCGATGACAAACAACAATCCAAATAAAAATAAAACGTCGAGGAATAAATACATTTTGCAGAATACAAACGGTAATGGCCGCCTTCAACCTCCACGCCAATTTAACTCATTCTGTAAATCGGGTTTTGTTTTAATCAGATTTTTTCTGATTGCGGTCGTGAATTCTGAAACACGTGATATAAATTGATTATGAGGTAGATCAGACACGAGGTGTATCTAATTGAACAATATGGATGTTGATTGATGTTTGGTTAATTAAATAATCTACTTCTTTGAAACTCTTTTCAAAACAAGCTTTTAGAAGTCCATCATGTTGAATTAATGTGACGTCACTTTACATTTCGATTATTTCTCAGCAAGCACTTTCATTTGATACCCATATTGAAGGAGTGCAATAAAAATAACTTGTCCGCCATTTTGGTCGTTCCGCCATGATGGATTTAGAATGACGTCACACAGCTTACCATTCATTGTCATGTACTTAAATAAAACTAAACGTAAATACATTTAAGTTCAATCGGTAGAAGATATCTGCTTCAAAATTGAGTTGCAAGAATCCAGCCGAACAAACATGCATACATTGGAAGTTAAATAAAAACTTGTAAAAGGAAGTTCAATGAAAATTAAGTATGATCGAACCCGCGGCCTTAGAGTCTCATGCCCTATTGTTCTAACCGCTGAGCTACTTAGGCCTCTTTTAGTGGGAGTGAACGTGTATAAAAGAAAGGGATTATTTAAGTTATCGTTATAAATTACTTCACAACGGTTTATCCCTTTTGGAAATGGTTACCCTATACCTTGATACACCCATAGTAATGTGGGGTTAAATTTTACAATAGAATTCCTAAAATTGTAACTGAATTACCACTGGAAGAGTTCAAATCTGTAGTAAAACGGGCATTAATTAAGAAAGCTTACTATAAAACGCAAGGATGCATGGAGGAAAACTGCACAAGCGCTTTCAAGCGATTACATTATATAGATATACATAGGTTAATTTAATTTTGTATTAGTGTTAAGGAATTATTAAAAGAAAAATATTAAATAAAAAAGTCGCCGAGTTTCCTGCCAGGTTCTTTTCGAGATGGCTGTAATTTTGCGAATCTGGCAGTAGAAAAGTGCCTCTTTTGGACCCATGTGAATAAATTATTTTGATTTCGATAAGCCATTTTAAAGTCTTGATAAAGTGGAGCGACAATGACTGGTCAAAAATACCTACCTAACAAATATATTGCATAGTAAATCGGTTAAAACGGAATACAATGCTGAAAGTTAAACAAAATTGAAACTTACCTACTACTGCGAGATATAATATAGGTACTCGTAGGTACTTAATAAATAAATGAAATATAATATCATAGCGATACATATTTCATACTCATAAAATATTTACTATTATAATATAATGCTTTGTGTGTTGATAAGAAATGTATTTACCTTCGATAAGACGAAATACTTAACAATGAAACAATTTTGTTGCTTAAACATATTATTTACCATATTTATTATTATAAACATAGTAAGCTCTGCGGTAAGTAACTACATAATAGACATTATGATAATAAAGTACAAATTGATAATGATTTAACAATAGAATTTTAATTTCTTCAGCCACAGCAATCCATTGAAATAAACGACCAGTTTGAAAATTCAAGCATTAAAGAAACAGAAACAAAAATAACTCAACATCTAGACACTAATCAAGACCCAAACGCTAAAGACGTGGAAACTAGAGAACCTCAACACGTTGACACTAACAATGTGGTAGAAATTACAGACCCACCGCCAATTAAAGATACGGTAGTTGAATCTGATCGTATAGTGATCCACGATCCAGTAGATTCAAATAGTACAGTAATACAAAACAGAGTGCCTCAGAGCATCGTAACAAAATTTATCATGACAGTAAAGAAGCCGATCGTTGATTTCATTGAGACGCCCAAAGTGAACATGGTTTTGAGAAACATTGGAACATGCATTGTGAACGGTGCAATGGAAATCGTTACATTTTACTTTCCTGCGCCTCTGATACCTCTGATAGCTTCAGCTGCTGGTATGGTCATCCCTTTTGAACCAATAGTAATGCTCAGAAAAAGAATGCCAGTTACAAGTTATAGGAGAGCTTTCCAGACTGCTGTCAATTCTTTTATGGGGACTTTTGATAAATATAAAGCGTCTGAGGAAGAAGACCCATATATGACTAGAAGGTTTAATAGGAGATTCATGGGCGATAATCAACAACTTTAATAAGTATCAATTTACTAGTATTGCTATACTTAATGAAGATACAGCCGACGTAACGTAATAAAACGTTAAAATACGTGTTAGTTTATTTTAGTTAAATATAAAAAAATATCTTACTAGGCTACGTCACGCGACTTCGCTTGCGTTTATAAAGATAAACAGTTCGATCAACATTAGTACCAATTTGATCAACATTAGTCCACCGGTTTGACCGTCAAAAATTACGAACAGATTGAGATAGATAACAATATTTATATAATACAATAGCGTTATTAATATAATCATCATCACGTTCTACTGCTTTTTCAATTGTATAGGCTTAACTGATATCGTACATTTTGTAAGTGTGTTATATTGAGACAAGACTAACAATGACATCTTTATGGTTGTCAACAGGTATACTATTACTATGGATATATTGATCTTTGCTTCCTGATTTAATAGAATGTGATGGAAGCAGTGGAACGTGTCAGCGGTCTTCGAGTAAGTCTTCTGTAGAAAAGATACAATCATTAATAATTTAAATTGAATTTTATTTAATTTATCAATAGTCTTCGCTGGCAGTCGGCTAACCTTCAATGCGGCAATACATTACTTTTATTTCTTAGGTATTTATGATTTAAATCTAATTTACTAATTTCATCATGGTAATTATGCCAAAGAATGGACAGAATAAAGTAATCTTCGCTCTCTTTTTAACTGACTTAGTAGAATTATTAGACTTAGTAGGATCTGCAGTAGTTTTTGGAGCAGATATTGGAATAGGTTTTAGAGTAGTGCTAGTAGGCTTAGGAGTGTTTGTTTCATTAGCGTTTCTTAGTACTTTATCTTCCAAAGAGCTTGGTTGCCTAGGCTTAACTTCAATATTGTCATTTAAACGATCGGTAGAGTTGTTAATATCCGTGTTTTTTAAACGTGCATTTTCATCACTTATTTTGACACTAGCTTCATTTTCGTTAATCTGTTTATCGTCAGATGAATAAGCTTTAGCTGCAACTTCGCTTAGTTGATTGGCATCAGATAAATCAACATTTGTTGTATCTTCATTGATAATGTTATTAACTTTATAATTTATGATATCAGGTTTTCCTCCTAATCGACTCCAAAAATGTCTAAAACCGTTATCGTCTAAAAACACTCGTTCATTTTTATGTTTATTTCCACTTCTCTGCATAAAATCTGCGAAGTGGTCGGTGATTTCGTGCACAGTTGGCTTTAGAATCTTATGTTTTTCATTGTTGAATGTTACTTCGCCGACTTTTTGGAGATCAACATGATTAGGGAACTGTGCTGCTATGAAGTGGGTCTGCAATTAAGAATTATTTTTTGTCTGTAAATTTTATAAATTTCTTTGCAAAGAAGTACATGGATCACATATTATTTAATAGTACCGGGATGACCGAGCTTCGCTAATTTTTTTTTATGTACGTCGTTTTCTAAAAATTAAACCTAGCTAGATCGATTTATTGCCCCCAAAACCCTCTGCATACTAAATTTCATGAAAATCGTTGAAGCCGTTTCCAAGAATCAGACTATATATAATACATGAATTGCTTGTTTAATGGTATTAGATAGATGAGGCTAGTACCTGGATGACCTAGCTTTGCTCGTTAAAACGTCGTTTTCTAAAAATGAAACCTAGCTAGATCGATTTATCGCCCCCGAAACCCCCTGCATACTAAATTTCATGAAAATCGTTGGAGCTGTTTCCAAGATTCAGATTTTATATATACAACCTGTAACAAAAATGTGCTGTAATACTTGGTGGTGTGTATGTATATCGTGCCAGGAATCGTCTGCTAGAGAACGAAAGTCAAAATCGGACATAATTTTTTCCATATAAAAATTATATTTTTTAAATACTTTTGACAACCCTATAGTTACAAGTGCGGCAATCGGAGATATTTGTTCCGTACAAAAATTAAAAAAAATGTTTTACCAACTCTACGATTACATCTGTGGCGCGTGACCTTGACCTTTGTTATCGCCACCACTGTCAAACGTCTAGGTCCAAGGGCTATATGGTGTAAAACGGTAGCTGATGAAATAGGGTTGCAAATGACATAATTTTTTAGATACTTTAATTCATAATAGCTCAATATTAATGGTGCTGCCGCGAATGCAGAAGTTCCTGTTAGACTCCATACATTTAGCTAGATGTTTGACTTGAGTTTTACTTTACTACACCTTTTTGTTACACATTGTATATATATATATATATACATATATACGAGAAATTCTCGTTTTATTAAGGTGTTACATTAGATAATATTATAGCTACCATTGTTTGACTTACCAATAAAATAAGTAAAAAATGCCGAATAAGCATTCTACTAAGTTATTTAAAACAAAACTTGAATATCTACATGGAGGATTTTATCGAATTCGTTCCGGCAATATGCATGTGAGGTTGTGCTCGACGTAATTTTACATTATCTCAAACGTTATTCTGCTAAGCTTATCAGTTCGTCTAGTAGCAATTACTTTAATCTTATTTCTGCTCAGATTTTTCAGTTGTTCGAAATTATTTCGAGTCGGAAGTTAATCCTAGAATCTTAAGTCACAAACATAGTTATAGTTTTGAATGATTTAAAATCATTAAAAATATTAAAATATTGTAGGTATTTTTTTTTATACCTATCTACGGGCTAATATAATATAATATAGTTTATATAGACATTAATATAATAGATTACATAATCAGATGGATAGATTTATTTATTTATCATTTAATATTACTCTAACAAGACAAACAATCAAACGTCATCCATTTATGATTGACATACCTCCAGTTCGCTCGAAGCGTTTCGCTTCTACGTTCATCATCCGTACAGCGAAGGAGTGGAACTCATTGCCTGCGTCTTTGTTCCCCGAGCGATATAATCTGGGAGTCTTCAAGTCTCGAGTGAATAGGTATCTTCTAGGCAAGCATGTCCCATCTTTGACCGCATCATCACTTTCCATCAGGTGAGATAGTGAGATATTGAATGAGATAATCTGTATTAAAAAAAAAACAATGAATGTATTTGTATGTTAGGCATATAATACCTACTAATATTATATGCGAAAGTAAATCTGTCTGTTACGCTCTTACGCTTAAGCGTGGTCTTAGTGGTTTGGACCACTGAACCGATTTCTAAAAATATTGGTACAGAGATAGATGTATAGGAAAGGATGTCCTTTCCCAAGCTCTGATCTATATCTGAACCCTAAAAATAAAAAGTAAAGTGGCCTATGTAGCCTACTTTTTATCCCGGGGGTTCCCGCGGGTCCAGGACTAATGAGGGTAAAACCGCGGGCGCAGCTATTAAAATATAAAGGAAGGTATATATTCGGCGAGCATTCTACTTCTTCGGCTGAATCATTATTTTCCATCAGGCGAGATAGTGGCCTATCTATCATGACTGGGTTATTTCCTCCACACGAAAACAATTTACCATTTGAAGCATCAAACATACAAACGCATTCACACTGGTTCGTTCTCATAATATATTATTCTCAAAATATTACATTCGCAAAACATTACATTCGCAAAATATTACTTGTACAATGTAACAGAAAATATGTAAAAAAATGAATTGTCTTTATTTTATTGAAATTGACGAAAAAATAAACACTCACACACACGGTCAAAGACTTGTATCACGGGTGCGGGTAACATATCACACACGCAATCACACCGAGAAACAGAAGCATGAATGTCCCTTGGGATGTTAAATTGTGGTTCTGCCGTACAGAATTAATTCTAATTTAAGCAAGGCAACATGTCTTTATATGTAGGAACCCTAGAATACCTATAAAAAATGAATTTTATATCTACGGGCCAATTGCCTATATTTCCTAACACTTAACTAAAACTATATAAACTTAAACAGCGAATACCCAAGTTACCTAAAAGGCACCGCTTATAGTAACTTTAAAAGATATCCTACTAATATTATAAATCAGAAACTTTGTGTGTAAGTGTGTAAGTATGTTTGTTCCCTCTTCACGGTTTAACGCCTGAACGGATTTGGATGAAATTTGGAATGTACATAGATTATACCTAGGATTAACACATAGGCTACTTTTTAACTTGATAATAGCGGGCAAAGTCGCGGGGCACGGCTAGCCTTGAATAATTAAAATGTTCATTCGTTTCAACATACTGCTTTTTTACTATGACTATTTGGCCATAGATATATTCTCGGATTTGTAAACTATCATCATAGCAAAATTAATAATTATTTAGCATAAACTTACTTAAACAAATTGTATGTGAACATTTACTAATACCCGCTGCAACATTAACATATTATTTAATTTCTTTCATAACATAGCCAAGCAGATCATAGTTATAAGTTATAGGTCCTAAACTGTCGTGGATGTTTCTCTCATTCCAATCCCATTTCAACAAAGAGGTAGTAATAAAACAACCGCATAGTTTTACTTAGATATAATTGCAACATATTTTTACTAAAGCGTAAACAAGACTTAGACTCCCCGTTACATTCCTTATTTAGCAAACAATAATGATACATTCAAGAAAAAAATATTTTTTACATCATGTGCATTATCAAAAATATGCCAAAATTGACAAAACAATTTTATCTTACATAATATCCGAAATACAATTAAAAGTAGCAGATTTACTGGACAAAATGAATAATTAAATAATGAATTTCTAAATTGACTGACGATGAAAATATTACAGGGGTAGTGAATAACTGAGTAGGTTTCTGCTATAGTGGAGCAGTGCAGGGGAGGAGAGATCGATAGTGGAGCGGAGCGGATTTGCTGACGTCGCTTGAATTTCCCGCGTCGCGCATCCTCCCTCATCGCTCCACAAACCAACCTGCTCAGCTATGCGCTAACTCGGGCATTCTACAAAACTTCTCACACGTTTTTCACCCCAAAAGCGTGTACTAGTAACAACTAACATTGGTATACGTGCAGGCCTCATTTTAAATACAATATATTGTCGATTGACATACAACAATTTACATTATAACTGTGACAAATAAATTCAGTAACTAGTGAAGTTTCTGTGCTAGCATTTTGTACTATAATGATAGTAAATATTCAATGACATCAAGATACAGAGTTAACATATGCACGTATAAAAAGTTCCTTTACCAAATTAGACATAAATCAATAGATTTTACGCTAAAAAGATTCAAATTCGTGAAAACACAGACTTTGACCTGAATTCTTTCTTTGACAGTTATAACCATAGGTAACCACTGCCGAAATATCTAAAAGAAACATGTTTTCTACACAGCTTCTGCAACCAAACAAGTACACATCCCAACCTAAGTTGGTACATGGCGAAGGCGCTGCTTTTAGGTGAACATGTCATTTTACTTGGAAGCGGCGTTACTTCCACCCTTTCCCACGCCAAGTTAGGTTTGTCGGATTCTAATTCATGTGACAAGTTACGCAACTATGCGTGTTAGATGAGAAAATTAAACAAATTATTTCCTCTATGTAATTTAATTTGCAATACATTTTCGTGTTTCAAATATATGTTATCGTGTTTTCGATATCCAAAACAGTGGTTGTTTCAAAGACCTCTGTACTTCCGTGTATTTCAACGGCAGATTTAGCCATCCAAAAAAAATACAGGTGTAGTGCTGAGTAGGTTCCTGTAGTGGAGCGGTGCGGAAAATGTAGTTTGGTAGTGGAGCAGCGCGGAAAATCTGAGTTTGCTCACGTCGCGTGAATTGTTCGCGGCTCACTCCCGTACCACTGGATCACCACAGGGACCTCCCAGCTGGTCTATTTTGGTCGTCAAATTACGATTGTTCGAATTCAGTCGATTTGATGGTTCATAAAAGAAAATTGTTCGATATCGACGTCGATGTAAAGATAAAAGATGCCCGGAATAGACGTATGCTTCTCTGTAGTTTACTTTTCTACATTTCCGTGACAGAATGTAACAAAAAATACGTGCATTTAAGAATTCGGATAATTTTTAGCCTACAATACTTTCTTGCATTCCCTTTAATATTGAGTAGTATTACAATTTATGATTGAAAAATGTATATATTTTTTTAATTGTGATTAATTTATAAGAAAACTTTAAAGCAGTAACAAATAAAATGGTTATTTCACGATCTACTTCTTAAGGCGCTTTGGCACTGTTTTTACGATACTATTTAATTTGACAGCTACATAACGAACTGTCAATTCAAAACGTCAAATAATATTCGATGCTAGCGCTACTTTACCGTTAATTTCAAAGTGCCATATAACTGACTGTTACCGTTTGAATTGGTAAGTGGTAATTGGTATAAATGTGCTTTTTAATATTCTTATTTTCTATTCATTTAATTTACTTGGAACATATTTTATGTGAGATTATAACATTTTACTAAATATGAATAATAGCATTTAATTTTATATTTAAAACTAATATATCAAGCAATATGCATGTAGCAAAAATAAAAAGTTCAAGATACCTATGATATAAACATAACAATAAATTGATTATGAGGTTATTTTGTCCAAAGTTTTAGAAAAGAAAACAAATATTTATTATTTATTTTTTAATCGTACCAAGTATTTGTTTTGATGTCTAATAACTTCTTTATTTACATGATTATTCATAAATATAGTATGTTTTTATTTGTTTACAGATTTTTTCTAGTTTAAAAACAACTTTATGTTGTATTGCGTACTAAGAATAAATTTTACTGATATACATATTGAAACATAAAATTGCTTTTATGAGCAAATCCAGTGTTTAATTTCGTTTTTATTTCGGTCTGTTTATATGTCTATCTGTGAGTAACATCCACTTTATTTATTTATCATGTACAAAAAAAAATTACCATCTGATTTTTTTCATCGAAGCATAAGATTTTTTTCTTAGTTTAAAAGTTATAACCGAATATAAGTTTTAAGCTAAGAAAAAAGTCTCTACTGTATTTTTAAAGTTCCAAATTTGATAATTAATAGATTAAAAAAAAAAATGTGTTTCAAGCTAATCACTCGTTTCATAATGGATATGTCATATGTAGTCATTTATCTAATGACAAAGGGGGAACTATATTATTTTTACATTCTATTTGTTTAAGAATAATAGATAAATAAAACAATATTCGTTCATTTAAACTATCAGATAATAAGCAAAACATTGAATTAAGACTAGATAAATTATAATCTAAAAATCAGTCATTCAATAAAGCAAAATATTATTATTCACGTTGAATGTAACAGAAAACGTAACAAATTTAAAAATAAAACACAGTAATTGCAAGGCGACCGAATTGCATCATCAAATTTCATATATATTTAAAAAATTCTACAAATATACGAAGAGTAACATTCAAATATCAATTATTAAATTTCAATTTAATATTGGTGCCTATCCGAAGCTCTTGAAAGTCATTATAAAAATATTACCAATTTTTATTAATTGAAAAGATAATGCAAGACTTAAGATTCCAAAGAAATAATCAAATTTATTTACATTAACAGTAATAATTATGCTAAATTATCAAATATTGCTAGTGTCATAAGTCAAAATGTCATAAGTCGAAACGTCAAAATTGAATCTGAAATTCATACATAAGTCACTATCATATGAAAATATAGGTGAATCGTTAAGTCTAAATTTAAATAAGCGATTTGGATATAATATGAAAATATAAGTATTATTTACATATAGAAAGCATTTACTTACGAATACTGATCAGAAAAAAATATGCACTGGAATAGTAAGTAGTTAATGATTTAAATTGTTACAAATAAATAAAAAAAGTGACCTAAAACTAGGTTTTAAAATTCAATCTAGGATTAATACTATCACACATTCGTTTAAACGTATCACGTATCACCGTAACAAAATTGCCTCTCCTGTGCGTGTACTTAATGTCAGTGTAACTGTCATGTATGTCAATGTCATTTATATGTCAAATACAATCTAGATAAGGTGCGCGCGCAGTTGAGGCGATCCGGTGATGCGAGCCGTTCCTAAAAACTTCAGAACACATACCTCGTATTTCTGGATTTCAATTTGTCATATTAAAATATCAGACTTAGAAAAATATTTGATTGTCTCGGACATATGTTTATTAAAAACCTATAATTATTAAACTTATGTAAGTATACAAACTGACCTAAGCTTAAAATTCAAATAATTATATTTAAAATAAAACAATCAAATATTTTTCTTTACATTCGCGCCAAAACAATTGACAAATAAAATGTTTTCCCTTTAAATGAGCTGGTCTACGTTTGAACTTATTTACAAGCTATAAATGAGATTAAACCAATAATATTATATAATAAAAATTTATAGTCAAATATTTTTAAGTGCAGTTTACATGCACTTCGTCAAATTTAGTCGAATACTATAGAATATTCAACGTTATTTATAAATTTTTTTATTCAAAGATAAGTAACACATTACAGGTTTGTCAGTGATCACGTTAGAATGACGTCACTTCATCTATCATCTAAGATTTCAATATGTACAGATGGCGCTGAAATAATCACCTTTTCAAGCGACTTCAAGAAAGGAGTTTCTCAATTAGATTTTTAAGCTATTGCATAGCTTCTATCGCGGGCCTTGAGCGTGGAGACCGAATCCAGAAATTCCGTAACGAAAATAACCTAACACCCCCAACTCCGACCGGCACAGCGGTGATACTTTTTAGTTTTGCCATCTATCGATGAATAGCAGAACTTTTAATGACTTTTTTGAAATATCACGCTTGTCTCTTTAGTTCAGCAACTCGCCTCTAGGTGGCAGGAAAAAAAAAACTGCATAAATAAAATAAATAAATAATTATAATTGCATACGTTGATAAAAATGATTAATAGCTTTACCGCGGCAGTCCCCGAGTACCACACGTCTTTTTTTTTTTGTATGTTACGCGATATCTCCGCCAATTATGAATCGTTTTTTTTGTTTGGTAGATTATACTTCAGAGGTGGTCCCAAATAAATTTTATCGAAATCGGTCTAGCTAAAACTACTACTAAATATAAGCGGTGAAGTCGGTACTTTTAAGCTTTGCTTGCGTTTTATTATATAAATACTGCATTTTCTTTTGTAAATGAAGTATTACATGTCATCGATACTTTGACATTTGTGGGGAGTAAAGTTTGACAGACTATAAGGTTTAGTCGAATGCCTATCGAGAATAAAAAAAGACTGATATCCTTGGAACAGCATAAAAATAATATTAAGTAATTTTTCTTTTAATTGACAGAATGAACGCGAGGCGTCTCTTTTTCAGCTTGGGCGAAAATGCTTTCACATGTCCGGATGTCCGGTTGTTCTCCACAGGTCGCATTTTTTAACCGATTCTTGTTAAATTTTGTGAGTAGGTTCGATAATTACATGAAATTTTAGTGTTGATTCAGTTCTTTTTTTTTTTCAATATGGCGGAGGTATTAAATGATGCTAAGACACTCGCGAGATCTTCAGTTCGCAGATCCAATAGTTTATAATCATTTTCAAAAATGTTATTCACCATCCCCGACCATCTTGAAGGGCCAAGATAGGGTAAAAAGCAAAACTTCTCTTAAATTGACTTTTTCAGCGCCATCTTGTTTTAATTAGTTCTAATCTAAGATGATTCCGACACAATGACCTAACAGTAATTATTACGATTTGGTGTTACAGTTCGATAGATTTTATTTTGAGGCACATAAGTCACACTTTTCAGTGGCAGTATCGACTAATCACGAATGTTAGTGTTCGAAATCATACATAGCATAAGGGCTATAATTATTTGGTATTGATATTCCATTACTTTGTTTTTACGTACATTTTGTACAAGTACCACACAGTTGGCGCGGTGAACAAAGTCTTTGCCCTCTGCTCCGTGGGTCCTGGGTTCGATTCCCGGCAGGAGCAGAGATTTCCTTCCCAAGAGAGATTTGTGTATCTGGTTCTGGGTGTGATTGTGATGTGTAAATGTTTCCAGCACCCACGATACAAGTCTTTGAACTTAGTGTGGGGCTGTGAGTGTGAATGCGTTTGTTTTGTTTGTTGTAAATTTGCTAGCATTTTTTTACAACTTATATGACCAAATAACTAGACCCCTACCACCGTACTATATGATGACAAATAGGGGTCAAACGTGAACAAATTTTGTTGAGTTTTTAAATAGTGTGCTATTTAATTTGAAACTGTTAACATATTTACTTGACTGATAATTAAGTTTTAAATCAACAAGCAAAAGAGCTCACTGAGCTTATACTCATAGCTATTACTAAAAGCTCAAACCCACTACCAGTGGGTAGAGTGCCCATGCTAGCAGCATTACCTATCCGAATTGCATTGAAATTAACCTTACCATCCATCCTAGTAGTGGGCTTGAGCATACGACATACCGGTGGCTTGCAGTGAGCTCTTTTGTTACATATATATGTATATAGTTTTACATAATATAGGCAATTGACCCGTAAACTACACGTGATTAAAAATGAAAAATTTGTTCTTAGCCGCTAAATGTATTGACTTTGACTTTGACCTTACCCCGAATTGTATGATTTCAAAACACATTCGTGATTGTAAATTCCTAAGTATAGAAATTACAAAGAATATTTACTCTCCTGAAGTTGCATTACTACAAAAAATTGCATGATCGAGACCGTATACTTCTACAAGGATTTATTTGAACGTGGCCTGGAAAAAGAATGTTCGAATCTTCTTCCACGCCACGCTCGAATAGATCCTTGTAGTATTGTACAGTTAGCATGGCAACTTCAGAGGTTCTGTAACGTATCTACATGTATGTTAAGTGATAGGAACGATTGCTATTGCTTTGAGTTTTGTTAACTTCTATCTTATAATTAATATTTACACATTAAAGGCGAATAGGCATCTAATAAATAGGAGATTGAATCTGTGCAATCAATAAAATTTATCCACTGAGCTCATTCTATTTTCAAAATTCTATCAGAGCGCCTGGTTCAGGCGACGCGTGAACAAAATGCTGGCACTTATTTAGCTTAGCATTGAAATTCAGAGAGGCAATGCCGCCAGATAGGCACGCTACGCACTGGTAGTGGGCTTGCACTCGAGTTAGCTATAAGCTCGATGTCTTGTAGGTAACTTAGGTATTTGCTGTATTTAGTTTTAGGAAATATAGGCAACTAGCCCGTAGATATTAGCATCAGGGGATAAATAGAGTTTGAAAAAAGAATAACTGACTTCAATCGTCAATATCTCCGACACTCTTCATCGAATGGGAGCAACTAGAACGTATACCATTTCTAACAAATCAATGATTGTATTCATCAGCTGATGCGGCACTTTCTCTGTATAACATAATTCTGCTCAGATGAAGACAAAATAGGTAAAAGTCCAAAAAAAATTTTTGAAAATATAAAAAAAAAATCCAAGTCGGTTAATCAATGACGGAATTCAGAGGTGACATACATAAGAAAAGATTCCGATAAATTTAGAACTTACTACATTTTTGAATTCGGTTACAAATTATGAACGGTCTGTAGTTAGTCTCCCTAGAAAGTTGCAAGCGAAGAGATACAAGATTCTCTTGACTATCAACCCAATAGACCATAAGTGTTTTGCGTTAAAGTTTAAAATTGCTTATTTCAAATAATCCAACGAATTAGCGAGCCGTGAAACTTATTTGTAAACCAATAGATTTTAAACATTTTTATTTCGACTCCACAATATCAGTGCATTTGTTTTTTTTGCCAATGTTTAACATTGCCAATGTTAAGTAAGAGGGCATCCATTAATTACGTTAGAGGCCGTTCAAGTATGACATGGGGGGTAGGGGGGTTTAGATGATGATTACGTCATCCGTAGTTATTCACTTTTTTACACAAATGACAACTCACACACTGTCTATGCTTGAAAACGAAACGCATTTTCGGGGATTCCCACGAATAATGTATAGCTTTAGGTATTTTCTAGAATTAAGTAGGTAATAAATAAATAACTTCTGCTCATGAATCAATAAAAAGAACATTACAGTAAGTAGGTTATAGAAAAATGTTTACGTAAGCATGGAGGGGAGGCGTAAGAGCTTTGCTTACTTTTGCTGACAAGGGGGATGGGGGGGGGGGGGGGTAAATAACATGTAATAAATCTGCTTACGTAATACTTGAACGATTTTGGCGATTTTTCGACCCCCTCTCTCCCCTTGGTGAGATGACGTGAGATGTTGCTCGACCCCCTCACGTAAGATTTTTCGAAATGTATATTTAATGTAAATAAGTTAATATGTGCTTGATTGCGTTGAATTTAATTAACACACATTTTGTTCAATTCTTTTTATTTAAGACTAACCCCTAGTCCCCTACTAACTAACTATATGATTTAACCGTAATTCATTTTTTTTACTTCATTAAACCTCAAAGACAAAGTTAATTTATTATATTTAGTGTTAATCCCGATAATGTTGTTAGGCTTCAAGCAGGATGACAACATTATCGGGATTAACACTAAATATAATAAATTAACTTTGTCGTTATGGATTTCCGAAAAGTAACGCCTAATTCAATAAATTTTCTTTTCATTAAACCTAGTTTTCTCGCAATTTTACACTGTATCATGCAAAAAAAATTACGTGATAATTGCCTAGACACCAGCTCTCCCCCAAGTGAGTTCGGGTGAGGTTCGGCTCGACCCCCTCTACCCCCTAAACGCCTCACTTAATTATTGGACGCCCCCTAAAGTATAATAGAGTCATAGTCACAAGTCAAAGTCAAGTCATGCGCTAGTAGTGGAGGTTTATTTGAACTTTAAAGCATCGGAGCGAAAGCGAAAATCACATTTATCAATGTATGATTTTCCTACACTCGTTTACAAAATATTAACTGTTAATAATCCACCATTATATCATCATATTATATAGAATCACAAGATAAGGAAATAATACAAATCGACGACAAAATTTACTTTTGCAGCATAACTTTTATTTGTTAAGGTTTCAAATAGCATTCATCGAGAAGATATATAAATAAATAGAACATTTCGCTTGCAACTTGGCTAGGTTTATCGACATCTCACTCGCACAGTCACTGCCAACCAATGGTGAGAGAAAGATAGCAAGAGTTACTAAGATTAAAATTGAAGTTCGTGATCTCAATTGAGCTAGATAAATAGAGCTTTTTTAACTATAATAATTTAATAATTTTCCTTTGATTGTAGATTAATCTTTCAAAAAGAGGCAAATTTTAAATATCGAATAGTATATAAAATGTTTTTTTAAATCCACTCCTATTAACAAAGCTCGGTTATTGTTTGGTCGCCCTATCGACTTAAGTAAAAAGTCGGATTATTTTCATACAATTTAAATATTGGTTGCATTTTTATTGTATTTATGTTACCTACTCAGTTGTTATTCACACGTATAAATGCAACACAAATAGGTTAAAATCGTCTTACTTGCCGGATAAAATTTATCTGATGGTGGTGGAAAAGAACTTTCTATATGGCAATGTAGAATCGGTCATATGTAGAATCTGTCCAATGTGTCCATGGAAAATTTGTGTTTCTGGTTCTGGTTGTAATTGTGTGTGTTATATGAATGTTTCCGGCACCCATGACACAAGTCATCGAACTTAATGTAGGGCTTTGAGTGTGAAAGTGTTTATGTTTTTTATGTTTATGTAATGTAGAATTGGTCATATGTAAAACTGGCAATAGCGGACTATGATGTCAAAAGTAGAATCTGTCAAATGTCGACTAAATCGATCGTAAATCTTATATCTAATTTTCCTTTTCTCGTGGTAGTTCTAGCAAGCTGATAATTATTTCGTACGTTGTTTATAAGTATTTTCCAGTGATGTCTCAAACTTTTACCGCTTCAATATAAATATCCGGATGACCGAGCTTTGCTCGGTTTTTTGTTTTTGGTAGAATGTGTTTGAATTTGTAGCCTCAGAAAGCTCCATCTAGTGTCGAGTAGAAACAGTTTTTTACATCGGTCATGGCGTAATAGATGGCGCTGATAGTTTCTTAAACCCGGTTTTACAAATGCAGTTTGGGAACCGAGCATTTCTCGGACCTCGAACGTTGATAAATCGATTCCTTGGGCCGAAAAACCCCTAATCTGTAACTTTCATGAAAATCGTTGGAGCCGTTTCCGAGATCCTGATTACACATATATATATGTACAAGAATTGCTCGTTTAAAGATATTAGATAAACTAATTACTCTCGCTTATGTAATATATACGTTTATAACAGAAAATCGGGACTTTTCGCGCTCTTATTTTAAAAAAAGCATTATATTAGTCTCTTTTGACCACGGCCGGTGCAACCCTGCCGAAATGTCGAGGTTAGTCAAAATAATGCTATTATGAAAATAAAAGCGCGGAAAGACCCGGTTTTCTCACATAAACATGATTGAAGTTCGCGAAAGTTTAAAAAATTCTACGTTTATAAGGTTATCGGTTTGCAATATATTTTCATATAAAAAAATAAAAAAATATATATTTTAATAAGATACTTGTCAAAAACTTTTCAAAATCAAGCTATTAGAATGCCGCCATATTAGATTCACAGTGACATCAGTTTATTTTTCGAGTTATCCTCAGCAAGCCCTTTTTATTTGATACCCATATTGTAGGAGTGCAATAAAAATAACTAGTCCGCCATTTTGGGTGTTCCGCCATGTTGTAGTTAGAATGACGTCATACTGTTAACAGTGCATTGTCATCCAAACAAAACGTGAATGTAATATTTTAGCTCAATCGGTTGACGATATCTGCTTAAAATTGAGTTGCAAGATTCCACCCGAACAAACATAGTTACATTGCAAGTTGAATAAAAGCTTGTAAAAAGATCAACGCTGAAAATAACAACTCAGCAAATCCACTACTACGATAAATGCAATAAAATTTATCAGAATGATTTATCTATCAGATAAAATTTATCAGATGGTGGTGGAACTATTGCAATGTCTATATGGGTATAACTTACGACTTATTCGCTAGTTAGCAAGCACTTACAGACATGTATTATTTTGCTAGCAATTTCTAAGATGTTATCGGCGAAGACTCAAATTTCCACCAGTGTATTCAAATAGACCGACCAATTCCACTTCCAGTTACATATACCGTCATCGGTAAGTAGTGCACAATCCTGTAGGGGGTGGTTTAGAATCGACATATGACAAAAAAAAATTACAGCTCATAAAAAAAATCTCGTTTTTTTTTTATTGAAATATTTTTTTTTGCTCAATAGTTTATTCCAAACCTGCCCCTGCAGGATTGTATACTACTTATCAATGACATGTTTATATGAAAGCCCTTTAAATTCATCGACACAAAAAATCTATTAGTTTTAAAAATCACTTCTTCACAATCAACGCTGAAAAATAACAACTGAGTAAATCCACTACTACGATAAATGCAATAAAATTTATCAGAGTGAAAGCTATCGGATAAAATTTATCAGATCGTGGTGAAACTAGTGTCTATATAGGTATAACTTTGACTACTTATATGTTAGTGTTGTGATTAGCTAGCATTTACTCGCGTGTTTCGCCCCGAACTCGTGTAGTATATCGCATGCCATCTCCAAGTCGTTCCTAGTGATTCCTAATGCTCTTACTACTATTTCCTTGGGGTAGCCTTCGCCGACCAATCTCGCTATGTAGTCTAGGTTGATGTTTTCGTATGAAACATTGTCGCCGTACTTGCGACCGTGTTTGTCGTGAGTTAGAGGGTTGATTTTCTTTGCTGTGAAGGAAAAAAATATAGATTAATTTGTTGGATAAGATAAAATCGAAATCGTTTATGTACATGGGCCCCAAAGAGGCACTCATGAAAGTTAATGACTCTACTGCCAGATTTGCGAAATTACAGCCATCTCGAGTAGAACCTGGCAAAAAATTCGGAGGCGCATTTTTATCATAAATTTTTGAAATTATTCTTAAGGAAATTTTTTTTTTTTACGAAAAATTTAAATTTTTCATTTATTTTACTCAACTGAATTTCTGATAATATTGCTGAAAGGAATCTTTTTTTATTTACCCTTCCGAAGCCACGGGAAAAAAGGAGTTCTATATAATGCATGGAATTGCACAACAAGGTTCTGCTCTTCCGTGATTGATTGAAGTTACATGAGCTTATCTAGAATTCTAATATATTGAAGTTTAAGCTGCCCGTTGGCTCAGTCGGGTGGCGTTTGCCTTCTAAGCAGTATCGGGTTTAATTCCCGGCGGGAACACAAGTTTTCTCCCCAAGGAAAATTTGTGTTTCTAGTCCTGGTTGTGATTGTGAGTGTGATGTGTATGTTTCCCGCACCCACAACACAAGTCATCGAACTTAGTGTGGGGCTGTGAGTGTGAAGGCGTTTATGTTTATGTGTGTAAAAATGTGAAACTTACGTGCAACAGCCAACTCATTCTTCTCAACGGCCACATTTTCATAAGGCGGGTCTTTTATATCTTCCGATGGGAATTTAGGCATAGTCGTCGACTTGGTCGGCTGGTCTAAACTACCACTAGTCGTGGTCGGCAACGACCGCTGTCTAGGAGGTGCTTTGTTCTCAACTTTGTACTCGAAACTACACCGATCTTGCCCCTTTATATCAGGCTTTTCAGGCCTTTCAGGCGGCCTTTCGATTCGATCTGTGTGATTCGAAACGGTCGGACGTTCTAAATGTCTTTCTAATGGTAAAAAATGCCTGTCTATAAGTCTAGTTTCTATCGGCCTTTCCCTTGTTTCTATCGGCCTATCTCTTGTTTCAATGGGCCTATCTCTCGTTTCTATGGGCCTATCTCTCGTTTCTATCGGCCTATCTCTTGTTTCTATTGGCCTCTCGATTCTTTCTACTGGCTTTTCCTGTCTTTCTGGCGGTCGGATATCAACAGGATTGGATTGCCGCATTTCTAATCTAGGTTCTAAAGGATTTGAGTGTCTATCTGTTCTAGTTTCAGGTGGTATCGAATGTCTGTCTAGTCTTGTTTCTATGTGCCAATTTTCTTGCATTGCTTCTATAACTTGTCTGTTATTTTCGATGAGTCTATCGACTTTAGGTTCTAAAGGGGGGTTTTCTTTTCTTTCGGGGGGTGGCGCGGGGAGGGGTCTACTGTTTGATTGGGGGGTGCAGGCTCGTCTGGGCTTTTCGAAGGCACGCGGGTCTGGTGGTATCTGCAAAAGAAATATAGTAGTTTTTATCTCCTAGAATTAGTAAGGTTTTCTCGATTGCTAGTTATTTCAGGAACGCTGCAATTCTAGGCCTAGCGTATTTACCACCCTCGACACATTACTTACCATGAGGTGAGATGGCGACGAAAAACCTTAAATATGGTACGCGGGACCATGCGTACCCGTTATAATTTTACCCTGATAAACACGTTCCTATGTGCTACGTCATATGCTCTATGATCACCTGCGCAGCCTGCTCTCAAACATTGTTTATTTTTTAAAGATTTGTAAGGAGTTTTGCCGCGAAAGTGAAAAAAATGCGTTGTTGATTTTGTATATTACAAAACCTGTGATTCTTTGAGTGTTAATGTGTAATAATGGTGGATTATTAACCGATAATACTTAGTAAACGTGCATAAGTGTAGGCAAATCATACAAAGTTGAAAAACGTGATTTTCGCCTTCGCTACAAAGCTCCAATAGAAGTTCTAGTAAAGTTTCTACCACTTTACTAGGACATGACTTGGCTAGACTGACCTTGACTCTTTTACTTGACTTTGACTGTGACTTATGACTAGGATTTTTAATATAAAATACACTTGAAATATATTATTACTTGACACTGGCTAAATGCATAAGATTGCGAAGCCAAAATAAAAAAAAAAAAAGAAGATTTGTAAGCATTACACATATTATGAAGGATTTATACGATATCCAATACACGCCGAGACACCCGACTGCCTACGCGCGTACTCGACCGATGAAGGAGCACCGACTGCTCCGAAACTAGTCTCGTAACAATGCGAGGAAACAACCCTGAGTAAAATCGTATGAGTAAACATAAACGCTTTCACAATCAGAGCCCCACACTAAATTCAAAGACTTGTATCGTGGGAGCCGGAAACATTCACACCACACACAAAATCACAACCAGAACCAGAAACGCAAGTTTTCCATGGGGAGAGAACTTGTGTTCCCGCCAGGAATCGAACCCGATACCTCTTAATATTTACCTCGTGTCTCGTGTCGATAAGTCCGGTGATGGTTTCCGTGGAGCCGGTGATTATTGACGTGAGCCGGTGCCGGGTATCCGGTTCCGGTTCTAAGGATGACCTTCTTCGTGGTTCAGCTGTAAATTGATAAATAATAACCGGTTATTCAAAACTGTTGTACAATATCACAAATAAATCAATTTGTTAGGAAATTACACAGTTTTATACTGAACTAATATATATTTACAAACAGCATGACATATACCTATCAGCCATTCCCCGGAACGCATTATAACGCAAAACGCATTAACGCATTCACACTCACAGCCCCACACTAAGTTCAAAGACTTGTATCGTGGGTGCCGGAAACATTCACATCACACACACAGTACACCCAGAACCAGAAGCACAAATATCTCTTGGGAAGGAATTTGTGCTCCTGCCGGGAATCGAACCCAGGACCCACGGCGCAGAGGGCGGGCACCTGTCCACTGCGCCAACTGGGTCGTCAAGTATTTAAGACTACTTTGTATAAAAGTTGATGCCTGAAAATGGCATCTTTTTTTAGTATTTTTTTTACGCGGCCATATTCCAATTCTAAGGTCACTACGAAATGAGTTAGTTTTTGAAGTGTTTGAAGTTTATAGATATTTATTAAGTATGAAGGTTATTTTAATCGCCTAGGCGCATTGATTTATATCAAATATTTAGAAATATGTATATCTAATATTTTTTGTGAACTACACTATACAGGGGGTCTATTCCGGGCATCGATTATATTTACATCGACGTTGAAATCGAACGATTTTCTTATCATATGAACCATCTTATCGACTGAACTTTCAACCGATCAACTGTCGTATCGAAGTCGC
This sequence comes from Lomographa bimaculata, assembly GCA_948107665.1. Taxonomy (NCBI): domain Eukaryota; kingdom Metazoa; phylum Arthropoda; class Insecta; order Lepidoptera; family Geometridae; genus Lomographa; species Lomographa bimaculata. Next base: position 6,533,059 of record OX403610.1, on the reverse strand, counting down.
ATCAATTCGAACAATCGTACTTTGACGACCAGAATAGACCTACAGTACTAGAAAAACAAGGGAAGGTCGAAGTCGCCAAGTTCCAGTACAAAAACCGGCGTTATCCTTTGATAGTTCAATAAAATATTATAGTACATATATACCGCATCTCTTACCAACAGAGCTAACAGTACATATTTATCACAAAACATCCATTTATCCTTACCTGCGGCACTCGCAGTTGCTATATCCTGTACGCTAGATGCCGCAACTATCGAAGGCTCAGCTGGCGACAAACTCTTTCTGGGGGGTAGAGGGGGTGCTCTCAGTTCCCCGTACGCATTTTCATTAGGTGCCGGGGCCTTGCGTGTGGCCCTAGGGGAATGACGAGGCGAAGCGACGGGGGAGCGGACTGAGGGTCGAAGGGCGTCTATTGTCGACGTCGCAGCGTTGAATTCGGCCCAGTCCTGTAAAGTAGCATTTTTTTAATAATTTAGTGCTTATATTAGCAAATTTATATCGAAGGTCATTAAACGAATTCCGCAAGTTCCCTGTTTATGTTGTTGTTTTATACTAAAGACTATAAAAACCAGTTGAAAACGCAGGACATTTTTCACAAGAGGGCAAAGTGAAAGTATGCTCGTGATTGACCGATGCGACAGTTGCGAAACGAAGATAACTACATAATTGATGCTTCAAACGGCATGTAATTTTCGTAAGGGGGGGGGGGGAATGCAGTCAACTGGTTATTTTGTCTGTGGTGCGGCGTAATGCGACATTGCGGGACCGACTATTAGTATGTATTACACGTCACTTAGAGCCAAAACTGACGGACAAATTATTTTGGCGAAAATTATTTTGCCTAATAATTACCTGATTACTTATAACTAGATTATAATATCGTTCAGAAAACAGGAGTTTTTGCGGAGTTTTGGTACTGTAACAATAGCAACACTAACAAACATGTTGGACCATATGTCAAGAGCGCGTCTCACTAAAGATTGTTTTAACATTTAATCATTTTTTTACACAGTTAGAGAAGCGCAAACCTGTAGGTCTATTCTGGTCATCAAAATACGATTTTTCGAATTGATGTGACCTCGATACGACAGTCGATTGGTTGAAATTTCAGTCGATTCGATGTTCATAACAAAAGAAAATCGTTCGTATTCGACGTGAATGTAAAGATAATCTATGCCCAGAATAGACCCACAGTTAGAGAAGCGCAAACCTGTAGGTCTATTCTGGTCGTCAAAATACGATTTTTCGAATTGATGTGACCTCGATACGACAGTCGATTGGTTGAAATTTCAGTCGATTCGATGTTCATAACAAAAGAAAATCGTTCGTATTCGACGTGAATGTAAAGATAATCTATGCCCAGAATACCCCCTGGATTAAAAGATCTTACAAAATATCTATGCAGAATCAACTCGCGAGTGGCAAAGAGCGTCACTTATCAATAGCGGTGCTAGACATGAAAAAACTTTACAGGCTGCTTATAACTCAAGAACAGCTGAACCGATTTGGCTAAAAATTAGTGGGGAGGTAGCTTAGAACCAGGAGACGGGCATTGGATACTTTTTAGGAACGTAACATATATTTTTATATGTGTATAAAAATAATTTTCTCATACAACACTCGGATTTGGTAAAGTATTTAGCAAACATAAACATGAAGGAGGTAATAATATAGTCACGTGGCATTGTAACGCATGCCGGGTATGGCTTCCTAAACATGCACATTCATTGACTGTTAGGCGGAACGAAGGTAGCCGGGACAGCTAGTAAATAGATATAACAGGAGCTTAAATTCTCAAACATTGGTTCTATTGGTTATTATTGCCACAGCTCCGTTCCTCTCCGCTACAGTGGACGTGCAGCCTTAAGATGCATAGAACTCGACATGCATCTACATTGATAAGCAAAATGAACAAACAAGAAATATGAGAGTAAATTTAAAAATTAAAATACTTACACTGATTCGTGGATCATAGGAGGTGATGTGCAGATACCTGCTTACTAATTACGATCGTAATTATGGAAGCTTAAAATAATTCTAGTTTTAGAGGCGTGCTTAAGACGCGTATGGCTGTTTTTAACCGACTTCAAAAGAGGAGGTTCTCAATTCAACTGTATTTTTTTTAAGTATTTACGCGATCTCTTTACCAATTCTGAATTGATTTTGATGATCTTTTTTTGGTAGAGTATACTTAAGAGCTGGTCCCATATAAATTTTATCTAAATCGGTCCAGCCAAAACCGAAATAAACCAAAGTCGGTTTTTTAAGCTTTGCTTGCGTTTCAATTAATTGATAGTATGTTACTCTAGTTAAATAAAATCAGAATAGACAAGTAAAGTAGTGCAGTAACTGGACATCAGTTACAAAACGTTTTAAGCCTTTCTTGAATATATAATCGAAGCAACATAATCAAGAAAACAAATCATGTAAAAAATAGTAAAAAGAAGGTAATTCAAAATAAAGCTAAACTTATTTCTGTAAAATGATTTCTGCCAAAGGAAAACACACAAAAGCACATATCACCAAGCGTATATTGTCAACATTCAAAAAACACACTTAAAAATAAATAAATCATAAGTCAGCTACAAAAATAAACTAAAGAAATTAAACATATGAAATATGCGCCCAAGCGTACTAGTCCTTTAATTTCATGAGCATATATAAAAAAATAATTCATATTATTCATATAAAATAATATGAATTATTCATATAAAAAAACGAAATTAATTCATAAATATTGGAAAATTACATTATTATTATTACTGGATACGAAAACACATCTAATTATCAATGAACAAAAATATAAAAAAATAAAGTGCATTGAGGTCAACAATTATATGTAAAATTGTTAAATACTTACGTCATTATTAACTAAACAAATTAAATAATAAATAAGTACCTTAATATACAATATATCATACTAGATTAAATAATCTAATAAAACAAAAAAATACTAATTAATAAATTAAGAGCAGTTCCAGCGTTCAAAATATTGTTTTTTAATTTGTTTTGATTACTTTGGGAACTAAACAAAAAGATAAACTATATTATAATGTTGGACCCGATAATTAATAAAAAATACATTTAAATATTACTATCAGTCACAATCCCTTCTAATATGCTTGAAATATGTATTTTTCCTATGAATTTAAGGCTAAATCGAAGTCAAATAGATTTAAATATATTTCCTTCTAAAAGTAAAATACATATTATTATGTATGTATATGATTTTTTTAAGCTACACATTTGTAATTAAAACAAGCACTGTGATTTGTACAAAACAAAGACTTAAAAATAGTAACCGGAATTAAAAGATAAAACCCCCAGCAGCCTTAAACATTGTGCATCATATGCAAAGCACAAATAAATACATTAAAATTTGCGTCCATTTTTAATATTACCGTAAGTAAAGTATATCTAGACCATACGTGCAACAAACTTAAGGTAATAAACATGGCATGATGCAACAAAACATTCATATAATTCAACCAAACTAGTTTGGGGCGTTCTACAATCCGAAAGGCATGAGTATGAATTCAAATGCACCGAATGTACCCCCTACAATGTTATATTGTTCTTTTCCAAACGAAACAACCTTTGCTGTGCGGACAAAATGCAAAACGGCAAACATTAAGCATGCGGTGACTTTCTCGGGTGCCTCTGCAAACAAAACAATGGCCGGTTTAGATGGGATAGACATGCGAAAGGCTTATATGTATGTGCGTTTTTATTTGCCGTTTTTAGCAATGGGGTGCGGTAAACAGATACGCAGGTAACTAGATGCTCCTGTTATCTAGTGCCACAAGCTTGTGTGTTTTATGGACCGAGTATTTTTTTTTATGATTGAAAGGCAAGCATTTGACTGCTATCTCATCTGATTCTAGAAGATACCTATTCACAATTATTTTGTTTCTTTTTTACTTAGTCGTAAAGGAGATTATAATTACGGATAGTAGTGATTTTAAAAGCTATGCACTGATGTTTTCTTTTGGTATATTTGAGTCTCAGTTGTATAACCAATTCTAGACGTAAAGAACGCGGATAAATCATAGAAGTATTTTGTCAATGAAGTATGGTGGACATTTTGACCCAAATTTTCAAACAAAACTGAGGCATCTGTACTGGAACTATCAGTGAGTGCTTGGACCTCGATCATTGAATATCTTTTCATTAATAAGTTATTACCTATTAATGAAAATCAATCCTATTTATTTATTTATTTAAACAAAAACACAGCTCTTTAAATTAGTACTTATTAAAAGTATGATAACACTAACAGCAAAAGGCTTTATATTTTATAGATCATTTATTTGATAAAAAATACGAATATTAAATTTGGGGAAACATATTGTATAATTTTTATTGTTTATGTATCTAACCTACTTTCTATTTGAGCGTGTAAGTTTTTCAAGCCCGAACGCTGACTTTGCTACCATTTGTATCCTCATTAAGGATTTTTCTATCTTCTCACTGATTAGAATTAATATGTCGTGTAATGTATACGCCGCATTTAACGTTCTTTAGCCGTTTCCTCTGTAGCCATAGCTGACTACAAGCGGAGTAAACTCGTTCGAGGCGCAATCGGTAAGCCCCGCCCACCGCGGCGCAATTTTTGGTGTTTCATTTTCTAGCGTAACAAATATACCACGTTTTATCCACTATTAAGGTTCGTACTGTTTTTTTTAGATCTGTATAATCTTTATTTAGATTCGTTGTGTTCGTGTCTGGACAGTAGATTATGTAACATAAACGCTTTCACACTCACAGCTCCACACTAAATTCGATGACTTGTGTAGTGGGTGCCGGAAATATTCACATCACATACACAATCACAACCAGAACCAGGAACACAAATTTTCCTTGGGGAGAAAACTTGTGTTCCCGCCGGGAATCGAAGTCGATACCCTAGCTTAGAACGCGAACGCCACCCGACTAAGCCAACGAGCAGTTCAAAGTATCTGAATTAAATTATGCAGAACATGCAACGATTTATACAGAATAATTTGGAATCCTCTTGGGACATCATTGCAACCATTGAGACAAACGTCTTTGGTGGTACGAATTTGCTAATTCTGTTTTAAAATTTTTCAAATAAATTTTACAATATAAATATAAACATGCTTTCACACTAACGACCCCGCACTAAGTTCGATAACTTGTGTCGTGGGTGCCGCAAACATTCACATCACATACACAATTACAACCAGAACCAATCAAATATATAAAATAATAATTACAATACTAATCTTAGCTGTATATAGTTTTAGTTTCGTTTTAGGAAATATAGGCAATTGGCCCGTAGATACAGATGGTAATCTGATTGTCATTTACCAGAACCAGAAACACAATTTTATCCTTGAGGAGAAAACTTGTGTTCCCGTCGGGAATCGAACGCGATACCCTTACTTAGAAGGCGAACGACACCCAACTAAGCCAACGAGCAGGTCATATATTATTTATCTTCTCTGTTAAGTCTAAATTGCTAAGTAAAGTACTATACTAAGAATGTGTTAAATAACACTTTTCCTACTGTCCCTATTAAAGGGCAATTCTCTATTAAGACATTTCCTTCTTGTAATCTTTGTTAATAGGACTCTATATTAAACTGTCACATCACGAATTATATGAGGTATTTATTTTCAGCTTGGACGGAAAACATTATGAATGCGATAAACGTCTATTTCAACTAGTTTTAAAAAGAAAATCAACGCATAATCAATATTTTTTCTCGTTATTGCATTTTTCCAGTAAATACGCTAAAAATCAATTAAAATGTAATGGGTATTAATATATAATTTATCGGTAACTTTATTTTACTGGGTTATAGCATTCCCCATTAATGTCTATCATGAATTTAATTTAATTTATATTGAGGAAGACCAACAGCTTATAAATCTAACAATTTACAGGTTAAGCATATTACAATGAGCCAATTAAAGGGCCTCACGGATAAATGAAGCAATGCATTGGTAAATAGCTTGTCCTAACGGTAGCCTGCCCAAAGTCCTGTCTTCGCAGATACAGTGGGACGGGCCGCTCTGTGATCTGGAATTGAAGAAATTATTAGATACATCTAATTCACTCTCCGAGCGTCTTCTATCTGTTTCTCGATAAGAATCAGGTCTTTGCTTGCAGACTTTTCCGTCACATCATTTGGGAACTTTATTGGATAACAACACATTCAGGTTAGCCGTATCACTGCGCATTGGTTAACCTTGCGTTGTTCCCCACCGTTGCATATGTAATGAGAAAGTGGACCTCCTGGGTCACCATGGTGTTTGTGGCAAGAGTGCTGGTCGTATAGCTCGTCACAGTGCTTTAAACGATGTCATACGTCGGGCCTTTGGAAGTGCAAACGTCGCGTCTGTTTTAGAGATGCGTGACGACGGCAAGAGACCCGATGGTATGACACTTCCTTGGAAGATGGGTCGGCCTTTAGTGTGGGATGTCATGTGTGTCGACACTTTGGCGCTATCCCATCTTCCTGTAAGCACGCTACAAGCTAGTGGCGCGGCTATGGCAGCTGAATCTCTCAAACGGCGCGAGTTTTTAAAACTTGACAAAGGTTTTATATTTGTGCCGTTTAGGGTTGAGACGCTAGGCCCACGGGGTCCGGATGCTTTAGAATTTTTCAAAGATTTGTCTAAGAGACTGATTAATTCGGCACATGACCGAAATGCTGGGTTGTATTTGGGGCAGAGGATAAGCCTTGCTATACAGCGTGGTGACGCTGCGAGCATTTTGGGAACTTTGCCGAACATTAAAGATCGTTTAAACCATCTTTAACCTTAACATTTAACATTTATATTGTAAAACAATTCTAATAATAGAATCTATGCAGTAGGTCCTAGAGAAAATTGTAAATAATAATAATAGCAAGTAAAAACGCACACATATATACCAAGCCACAATAAAAAATGTAACAAGCTTATAAAAAAACAACACAAAAACTTTATGCATGGTGAAGATTCGTTCATATTGCAACACCAATAGTTTTTTTTCTGATATTCTCGCATTTGACCGCTTCTGATGCTGACCGCTTTTTATGTTCGAAAAAAAAAAGTTAAAATTTTAAAAATACCCCTGCGTACAAAAAAAATGAAATTTTGTTTTCGAGTATTCACGAGAAGTTGGAGAGATATATCTTCGGTCGCATCACAGTGGACAAATATCTATATAGCATTAATAAACTTCGCAGTCGGTTAAAAAGAAATCCAATATGAACGAATCGTCCAAAACAAATGCAAACACCATGCAACAAGTTGTAAACATCAGCAATCCCTCGTGTGATAATGAAAATGAAACCTTACGTAGTACGCACGGACCTAAAAAAAAACGGACGTAATTCCACATACAACACGTGTGAAGCACCCTGGGTCCTACAAATATCGCTTGACATAACGCGAGCTACACGTAAAAAATGCTGTGCTCCATCTTAACCAAGATCTGGATCTGTTCCTATCTCCCAGTATGAGCTTTACAAGGAAGCAATGGACTTAATAACCTCAAAACCAATATATATAAATATATATATATAAACAAGCATTTTTAATATTTAAATTATGAGTTATTTTACTGTTTTTGATAATGAACTTCTTTAATTTTACTAAATCTATTATAAGACAGATTAAATTTATAAATTAGGGTACTTTACGGGACAATTTATGCTAAGGAGTTGAACTCTTTGCCCGAATCTGTGTTTCCCGATAAGTACAATCTAGTAGTCTTTAAATCTCGAGTGAACAGGTATCTTCTAGGCAAGCATGCTCCATTTTCGACCACATCATCGGCACTCACAAATAACGTGGTTTTCTATTGGTAAAATAATTTTTAAAATCGGTTCAGTAAAACCAGAGATTACCCCCTACAACCTCACATACTAACAAACTTTACCTCATATTAGTATAGATAAACAAGTACATCAAATATATAATTATATATTTATATATTATTATATATAATTAGAGAATATATACAATTGTCGTATATATTCTCAAATTAATAATCTACAAAATGTAAATCCGTTATTGACTATTAGTTTTACCATATGTTTTAAAGTATTAATTTTAAGAGCTGTGGATTTTGTTTGAATAAATAAGTAAATAAAGGCACGACAATCGGCGCCTTGTTTTAGTTAAGTTGCCTATGAAAATTTGCAGCGAAATTCAAAAACACACATTACATGCTTCACCCACGATTGTATGAGATTATGTCCGCATTTTTTCCAAGTCCGTGGAAGTTCGAAATAGAGTTTGTATTTACCTCAGAGTCGTCGATGTCATCTGTGAGTCCGTTGAATGTTGTGTTCCGCGACCAACCGTTGGAATTACTTGATAACGTTACGTCTATACCTGAAAAAAAAAAATCTCTTTCACACTCACAGCCCCACAATAACTTCGATAATTTGTGTCGTGGATGCAGGAAACATTCACAACAACACGAATTTTCCTTGGGGAGAAAACTTTGTGTTTCCACCGGGAATCGAACCCGATACCCCCCTGCTGCGCACCCAACTAAGCTAACGGGCTGTTAAACTGCACAAATCGTTAAGTCAAGTGTTTTCTTATGCATAATAGGCAAGCATTTGACCACCATCTCACCTGATGGAAAGTGACGAAGCGACCGAAGATGTAACATGCTTTTCAGGCGGTTTAAAAATGCCTTACACCAAGACTGCAAGCAGACACTGTCGTTATTTTCTTTTACCCGACTACAGTGAAAGCGAATGTTGTGCTTTTTTAAAACTTACTGGAACCATTGCACCCGGATGATCCGGAAGATCCGGATGAATTCGATGACACTGGTTTTACTGCAGTCTTCATGGGTCTGGAAATTGGACATAGGATTATAATATATGAGACTTCAATAGACCGTGCGCAAAGCGATGATAAAAAAAAGGATGATAAACGTAGAAGCGAATCGCTTCGACCGAACTGGAGATACATAGATGGATGACGTAAGACAGGTTATGACTGTACCTCTTTGGGGCCCGTGTGAATAAATCGTTTATTCACATGGGCCCCAAAATGGCACTCATGATAGTTGACTCTACTGCCAGATTCGCAAAATTACAGCCATCTCGAGAAGAACTTAGCAAGAAACTTAGCGGCGCATTTTTTTCATATTTTTTTTAATCATTCTTAAACACTAATACATGAATTACATTAACCAAGGTATATCTATATTATGTAGTCGCTAGAAAGCGCTTGTGCAGTTTGCCTCCATGCAACCTTGTCATTAAGAGGCCGAGGAGTCAGTGAAAGATTCTATAGGCTGTCTCTGTTTAAAAAAAAAAAAAAAAATCTATTTATTGCCAGAAATAACACATAACAACATTAAACACATTTACATCAAAATATTTCTATAAGTGATAGACAGACCGCCTCAGTCTGAGGGACAAAGTTAGTATATTGTGAAAACCACTGAAAACTAACCCTAGCAAGCCAAGACTGAAACGGTCGCATCTATCAGTGCAGTTTAGGGCAAACTGCGCCCATGCTTGATGCGATAGCACTACCGACCGAACAAATTATGATAGGTGCCGTAATATCAAAAATTATAAATGAAAATGTAATGTTTAGCCATTGTTTTTTGCATTAGTTTGCATTAATAGTACCTCGAAATGATATTCTATGTTCCTGTTGTAATGACAAAAAAATTTGTTAGTTTTTAATACAAAACGAATAGTAGACTAGAGAAAGTAGTTAAAGATGCGACATTTACGTCGTAATGATGTGTGAAAATGAATTGGTTTATATTTCGTTTTAGGTAAATATTTTGGTAACCATTTTATTATTATTATTTTGGTTTTATTCCCGTAACCAATAATACATAAACAATTTCAAGCGACCAGGGATTCCTTTTAAGCATAAAATGCCTGAATTAGGAGTCCCTGTTCTTCCTTAACTAACATAGAACGTTACCAAAAATTTAATTATGGTAGTGAAAAAAGAATACATAAAAAACCGACCAAGTGCGAGTCGGACTCGCGCACGTAGGGTTCCGTACCATTATCTATAAAAAATCAAGTTTGTGGTATGGAAGCCCACCTTAAATATAATTTTTTTTTTTAGTATTTGTTGTTATAGCGGCAATAGAAATACATCATCTGTGAAAATTTCAACTGTCTAGCTATCAGCGTTATTGAAATACAGCCTGGTGACAGACGGACGGACGGACGGACGGACAGCGAAGTCTCGGTAATAGGGTCCCGCTTTTACCCTTTGGGTACGGAACTAGAAAAAGACTTCTAAAGTACTGAGAAATTATTTTCTAGTCGAAATTACAGTTACTCTGATCTTATTACAAAAGAATAAGCTTATATTATTGTGATAACATGAGACATGAAGTGTGATTTGGTATGATTGCAAGGCGTTACTTACTTTGAATCTGAATTTGTATTCGGCGGTCTAGGCGGAACAAACGCGTCCACTACAACTTGCTCGGTGCCTTTGATTTCGGCGCGGCAGAAAGGGCATCCCTGTCCTTCGGAATCCTGAAAATAAACAACACCATTACACATCTGAAAATAAACAACACCATTGCTCCTGAAAATAAAAAACATCATTGCTCATCTCGTTCCCACAGCTGGGAAGCATTTAACAGGGATTCTAGGTCAAAATCTAGAGTTCCTAACATTTAACCTCCATAAACTATCCTAATGGGATCCAGGCAAAAATTAATCAATGCAGAATCTTACTAATATTATAAATCCGAAAATTTGTGTGTAAGTGTGTTGTTTCCTCTTCACGCTTTAACGGCTGAACGGATTTGGATGAAATTTGAAATGCACATGGATTATACCTAGGATTAACACATAGGCTACTTCTTAACTTGAAAATAACGAGTGAAGCCGCGGGGCACGGCTAGTAACTTTATATAATGACTTTTGGATAAAAAAGAAATCTGTAGCTCTACTGGTACTTCTTGACATCATGGACCATAATATTTTGTTACGCTTTCACAGTTACAGCCCCAAACTAAGTTCAATGACTTGTGTCTAGGGTGCTGGCAATATTCACATCACACACACAATCACACCCAGAACCGAAAGCAAATATTTCCATTGGGGAGCGAACTTGCGTTTCCACCGGAAATCGAACCCGTTACCTGCTGCTCGGAAGGCGAAAGGCCAGAGGCCAGTTCCAAAGTGTGTGTGTGTGTGAATATGAGTGGAAGGCTACATGAAGAGGGATGATAGCAAATACACGTTGATAATAATCTAAACCGTTGTCAAAAAAGATAGGTAATAGGGGTATTGTCTTTCTCTGTTGACAACGGTTACTATTCGAAATTGACTGAATGACGAACTGAGATCTGGCGCCTATATTTTGCCTCATGGAGAAAAAAAATTGAGGTTACATGATTGATAACTTTTATTCTATATAATAATTATTTGATTTCTGTATTAGTTATTCAAGATATATACACAAATACAGGATATAACAGATATTATACGTAAGTTTCAGCGTTCAGTTTGAAGCTGTTTTTGAGGTAGATCCCGGGACAAAATAGGTCTAAAAACAGTGACTTTAGTGGCCTACCAAACCGTTATTTTCCTACAGATTTTTTTTAAACCGGTTTCGTACTCTACTTGTCAAGCCTTTTCAACGATATCCACAAGGGTAGATAAAAAATAAAATTATTTTGCTCCCCACTAACATGTATAGGAGCCCCCTTAATATTTTCATTTATTTAATGTTAAATGTCATATTTGGCTTTGGGCCATAGTTTTAAATATTCTACGAGAGTTTGAAGTCGTTCGCTTACATGGTTTAGGCGCTAGATGCCTCTGACAGACGGACGGACAAAGTGCTTAACGATCCAAGTCAACTTAGAGATCTCGCTTCGCTAGATAAACTACTAAGAAATAAGGTTCATTTTTGTTTAATTTAATTAGAATCTGCTCGCAACAATGATACGTAATAAAGGATCTGGTAGTATGTTGTACTTACAATCTGCCAGGCGGTAAGGCAAGGTGTACATAGAAGGTGTCCGCACGGCTCGATTCTAATATCCTTATCGTTTTCAGCGCAAATCTTGCATAGCTGGAACGTGCTTCCTGAAATATATACACATCATATTTATAATACGTTGCCACCTTCACACACGTACGTACAAGTACTTTTGCCAGGTTTTTCTCGGGATGGCTGTAATTTTACGCATCTGGCAGTAGAGTCAATAACTTTCATGAGTGCCTCTTTGGGGCCCATGTGAATAAACAATTTTGATTTGATTTGATAATCCAGGTAATATTCGTGCCGAAATTCGCTACAGAACAGAAATCTGGGCGACTTAATTATCAATGAACTATAAATGACGATAACATTTCTTTCCAACATCCGATCGTAATGAAATAAAGTGTATTCATTGCTATAGGAGAAATTTTAATCGTCTTGTAACTAATGTCGTATGAAAATCTGTTTTGACGGACGGACTGACAGACGGACAAAGTGCTGAACCACCAAGTCACTTAGAGATCTCGCTCGATCAATAAAATAAATGGCCTGATTAAAGACCATCCTTACGTTAGCATTTCTTCAGCGAAAACTCAAGCCTTGTAATAAGATTCAAAACAACGACCGGCCAATCAAGAGCCGGGTCTATTTTCACAGTCTAAGTATAGTCTATACAAAAAGCGAACAAACAAATACCCATTTCACAGTAGAGTTCATATTGCTCCTGCGTGACGGTGATGTGGTCCTCAGCGGGAGATATGATGGCACTGCTCAGGTCCGGGTTTATGTCACGCCCGTCCGGATATAAATAGCTGGAAACACAAATATTAAGTTATTTTTTTAAATTCAACAATGGCAAACGTTTGACCACTATCTCACCTGATGGTAATGGACGATGCGGTCGACGACGGAGCAAGTTTGCCTAGATTTATTCGCGATTAAAAGACTCCCATATTATATTTATCAGGAATCACAGACTCAGGTACGTTTGTTTTTTTTGTTTTGTAAAAACATGGTGATTTATTTCTAATGCTGGATAGGCTAGCATTTAACCACTATCTCACCTGATGGAAAGTGACGATGCGGCCAAATGTTACTAAATGCTTACCTATGTGGAATAAAAAAACTAAGCAATATTTTGAAAATTTTGCGATACTGGCAGTAGAGTCATTACTTTCATGAGTGCCTTTCTGGGATCCATATGAATAAACGATTTTGACTTTGAAACTACACTTACAACCCTTCTCTATATCCATCAAGTAACGCTTGCACCAAACTCTTGTTCTGCGGTATCGTCTGCAGAATTTCTCCATCGACTGTTACGTAGCCTATCGCCCATTGGCCGAGCCGTGTACATGATAACCTGAAAACAGAAACATTGTTAAATACAATTATATTTTTATATTCAGACGTTTGTGACTTCTAAAGCAAATAAGCTAATTATTTATTCTAAAACAAAAAGTAGGTTTCTTTAACCCATCATCACCACAGCCGCAAGAAGTCCACTGCTGGACATAGGCCTCCCCCAAAGATCTCCAAAAAGAACGGTTGTTAGCGGCCTGCATCCAGCGTCTTTCAGCGTCCTTCATTATGTCGTCCATCCACTTTGTGGGCGGTCTTCCGACACTGCGCTTGCCAGTCCGTGGCCTCCATTCTAGAACCTTTCGGTCCCATCGGCCATCCGTTCTAAGTACTATGTGCCCTGCCCATTGCCTCCCGCTCTGGCTTAAATATTATGATGAATTAACTATTTAGTACGCAATAAATGTAACAGTTTTTAAAACTATAATATCTTTAGTGTAGTTTGTAGTGGGAGCCAAACCACGACCGTCGATTCTCCCAAGAGGAAATCGTTTCTGGTTCTGGGGGTGAAGTTTCCGGCACCCACGACGAAACATCGAACTTACTGTAGCGCTGTGAGTGTGAAAGCGTTTATGTTTATTTATGGCCTTCCTCCACTGATCAAGTTTGAGCTTCACCGCTTCATGGTCTAAACAAATCAAAATGTATTTATTTCGCATAACATGATCAATTTGTTAGTATCATGAACTTAAAATTATGTTTACAAAAAAAAAAAAAATTTATACATTGCTTTCAATAATTAATCCTGTAACTTGAGAAGCATTCCGTGCGATTGGTAACCAGAGTGGGAGTATCTCCAACTTCTGTCATCACTGGCACGAAATGCCTCAGTACAGGCGAACGCAGATCTTCTGGCACAGTTTCACTTCCCCTGACCTTCCTTAAAAGAGATGCTGCTTTTTTCCGAATGACGGCATGAAAACCGTCACTTTTATCGTCGGTTTTTTGCAAACATTGCGAAGGCACTGCAATTCCGGGGAAGTTTCAACATCACCCTGGAAATGTTGTTGTACTGGATACGTAGGGTGTTCAGCGATTTTTTGACATATCTGAAGGACAAACCGACATTGTACAGACCCCGACAATGTGCCTTAAGGAACTTATTTTTGACCTGGTCCGAACCGCTGTTCGGCAAATCTGCGTGCAGAATATTACTAGGTATCTTACCTAAACACATAACTCCCAGCTTTATGTATGTACTTCTGTAGCCGCGCCTTGACTTCGTCATAAGTCAGGAACGCGACGTACCCTGGATGCGTGACAGCCAGCAGTTGCCAGTTTCGGAGTAACGTACTCCATGGTTGAAATAACCTGGAAAATTTAATTTAATATATTTTAACACGATAAGGAACGCAGTATTACGAACTGACAGTTGGCTTAGTGAGCGTCCGCTTTTTAAGAAGCGGGTATCGGGTTCGATTTCCGGTGGAAACATATTTTTTTATTAATTGGATGATCGTTATTATAAACATTAACGCTTTCACACTCACAGCCCTACACTAAGTTTGATAACTTGTGTCGTAGGTGGCGGTAACATTCACATCACACACACAATCACAACCAGAACCAGAAACACACATTTTCTTTGGGGAGAAAACTTATGTTGCCGCCGGGAATCGAACCTGATACCCCTTCTTAGAAGGCGAACGCTCACCCAACTGAGCCAACGGGCGTTCAAAATGACAAATGACAACGTTCATTATGACAAAGTGAAATGAAAATTCGTCTCCCATTATACTATTTAAAACTGATATATAGGTATATATATAATGGTCGATAATCTCACCTTGTAAATACGTCAAACTCAAAGTTAGATATAAAGTCGTTGCAGGTCAGATCTATAGTTGTCTTCAGCGCCATCGTCTCCAATCCTGAGGATATGGGGTGGACGTTGTTGAGCTCCTCGCGGAATATCTTCCATGGTACCAATGTGCTGTGGACAAGAGGAGAGAAACTTTAAAGTGACAGTCTCGACGATTAGTATACTAAAAGCTTTCACACTCACAGCCCCACACAAAGTTCAATGACTTGTGTCGTTCCTTCTAAGCATATATATACTTCGATTCCCGTTAGGCACACAGGTTTTATATCTAAGGCACATTCGTACTTGTGTGTGTAATGTGAATGTTTCCGGCAACCACGATACAAGTCATTGAACTTAGTGTGTGACTGTGAGTGTGAAAGCGTTTATGTTAACTAAATTCCAAACAAATCTACTAATATGGTACTAACTTCGTTCACAGCAAACATGGCCTCGCAATCGCTTATAAAGCGTGAGCAGATTCATATCATGCTTATCAGAGTGTCCTCAAGCATCCTGTCTCTATATGGCAACTGACTGGCAACTAACATGTATAATAATCGAGATAGGCTATATGCGTAATGCCAACGTGTTCTCGTTATATCTAGAATAATACGAACTTGTTTTGATGTATTGTAGTAATGATCCTCATTGCCATATATGGAGGAGTCTAGATCCAGGTGTCATCGTCAGTGGCCTCGATTCTGATGTCTCACACTAAATTAAATTTAAACTATTCCTGTCTTTCACAAAATAGGAACACAAGACAGAGATAGCATACTGCTGTGCTGTCAAGTTAGCCAGAACTTAGATGTCTATGCAAGCTTAGTCGAGTATGTGTTGTATTGGTGTTGACTAAAAACAAGCGCCTTTCTGCTTCCGCTGTTCATATTTTAATTTATAAACTAGCGTGACAGCATTAAAATGCATGCTATCTCTGTCTTGTGTTTTATTTTGTAAGAGACAGGGATAGTTTAAATTTAATTTAGTGAGTGCACATCAGAATCGAGGCCAGTATATATATGAATGCATTATATCTGGTATACATTTTTTCAATAAAAAATCATTTTCGAGTTCATAAGTTTAAACACTAAAAACGTTAAAAACTTACTATTTTTACTCGATTATGGTAAAGGATATAATATGATTCAAGCACAGTATTTATGATGTTCGTTTGTTCCCTCTCATCGTCCAATGATAAACCGATCGTAACAAATAGAGTATTGTCTCATTTCTCTGGGTCCTCTTTATATTAAAGAATACATAACGCGCGTGGTATTAAAGTGTAAGTACAACATTTTTTTGTAATAACTTATAAGAAATCATTTTGAGGGTAGTCGGATTTTAATTTTTAAATTTCGTCTTATTGTTTTGTAAAGTTGAGAATATCCTCGAAAACAGTCCCTGAATCAGTCATAGAGTACGCATTAGTTTGAAGATAAAAGTCGTGATGAAAGAAACGATAAGCGAGATGAAATTAATTGGAGCTCAGGTGGTAAAAAGCACCAAAGGTCCATAACGTCAAGCATGCAAAAAGCATGAATGATGTGTCATCATGCCTGCGATAAACAAGATCTATATAGATGAGAATAACGCAACGATTCGTCAATTCCATCAAAATTTTATTTTTAATACCTCTCAAATAAAATCAATACCGATTCGAGGCCGGCTAGAGCGTACACGTTGAATTTCCGCCTCGAGCACGGACGACGCGCAAAATGTTAATTGGGTATTTGTAGGGGAAACGGGCGATGTGCCTAATTAATGGAAATGGAATTAATTTCCCATATTCGACGTTTGGGAGTGGTCCGATGGACTAACATGACGTTTGTTGTGTACGTCTGGAGTAGGGGGCGGAAATACTATCGGGATTTTTCAGCCCCCGTCTGAAAATATAATGAGATAGATATGTAAATTTTTTGACGCTAAGTTCCACACTGATATGTAATCAAAGTATATCTTTCAAATAGTAATCTGCTTTAGTAATTCTCGGTCGACGATGGAGCATGTTTGCCTAGACCAGGGGTCGGCAACCTGCGGCTCGCGAGCCACATGCGGCTCTTTGGATGTGAAGCTGCGGCTCTTTAGTTCCATACGCAAATATTACATAATTAAAAAAAAAATGTTCTAAATCGATTAACAAGGATAAGGCGCCATTTCTATCGAGCCATTAACATGCTTCCAAAGGTAGCAAAAAATTACATTTATACAGTTAAAACAAGTAAATGATGGGATGATTAGGTAGGTATAACACGTGCATAGCGTTTTCTATACGATACTCATGGTACAGTAGGTATTATTGTTGGCATTAAGGATTATTGTTGGCAAGAAAAATTTTTGAGGCTCTATAAAACTTTGAAATTTTGTAAATTGCAATTTTTGACTCTTCCGACTCAAAAGGTTGCCGACCCCTGGCCTAGACGATACATGTTAATTTGAGATTAAGAAAACTACTTAGTGAAAACTCCCGGGTAAAACTTTGATAAGAAATTCCAATCCTTAGCGGTACGCATAATAAATGTTGAAGCAATTCGCATTTTACGTATTTGTGGAATATCAACTACATACGTAACGCTGCACGATGTTGCAATGCAGTTCGCCTGTATGTCTAATGATAGAAAGGGAATGGCGGGAATTAAATCGAGCAATTCCGTGGAACACTTCGAAATGTAATCGATAAAAGACCGACGAACTTGCCACCTTACGACGATGCTTTGAAGTCTTGCATCAATTAACCGCTCGTCACCTATAAGGTGGCTCTACGCTCAATAGTGTATTGCCTCAAGCTGGTACTTCGCTGAGTACCTCGAAACATTTTTGATCGTGAGAAGCGAGATCTCTTAGTTGACTTCGTTCAGCACTTTGTCCGTCCGTTCGTCTGTCTGAGGCATCTAGCGTCTGAACCATACAAGCAAATAACTTTAAAATTCTCATAGAATATGTAAAGCTTTGGTCCAAAGCCAGAAATGGCAAATAAAATTATATAAATGAAAATTACAAAAGGGCAATTACGTAACCGGGGAATAAAATAACTTTTTTTTGTTTTATCTACCTCTGTGGGGTATTGTTGAAAAGAGCAAGTAGAGTACGAAACCGTTTTTTAAAAAGATCTTTGTTGAATCAGTTTGCTAGGCAACCAAAGTCGCTGTTTTTAGACCTATTTTGTCCCGGGGTCTATCTCAAAAAACGGCTTCACATTTAAATCTGAAATTTACCTATAATATCCGTTACATCCTGTACTTACAACAAATACAGAAAGCAAACATTTTTTTTTTTAAGTTTCAGAAATCTTATTAATGTGATGACAAGTAACAATAGGTATCTAATGCATACTGAAATAACATGAGAATTTGTAACCCTAGCTCCCACACTAGGAAAACCTGTGTCGTGGGAGGTAGTTCTCTTTCGTTTTAGGTTTATAAAAGTAATAAAGAATAAAATACAAAGGTTAGTCAACGAGAGATATGTATGATGTGTGTGTGCGTGTGTGTGTTGTGTATTTTATATATGTGTTTTAATAATACGGACAAGATTAATGGTTGCGTGTTTTGTTTTATGTCATGTGTAATCTTTTGTTTTGTAAGGAATGAGAGGTATAGTTTAAGTTATAGGTAAAAATACAAGTGACACAACAGGAGGAGTAAACTATATATCATATGAACCCAGCCTCCAATACATACAGTACAGAGCACTTACGCTGCGACAGTCAGATAAATTTTTATTCGATTTTGATAAAGGGGCCTGATTCATCTTCGTAATACAGCGTTTTGATAAGCTTAATTTAAAAGAAGAAAAGTTATAAGCAATTAATCTCAAAGTATTTCTCTATTAAGTAAAATGTAGGCGCGAGATCTCAGTTCGATGCGAACGACTAGTTAAATAGGAACATGTGACCTCAAAATACAATCTTGCAGGATACCGTATTCCAATTTCATTGAATAACCCGTCGGGATTACAGCCATCGATCGGAAAATGTAATAGTAAAATTAGAAACGTTCTCAGGACACGAGTCCTACTTGCACTTATCAATCAGATACTCATTTCACAGAGCTCGACGGACCCAATAGCAATCTACGTAATGGTGGAATCATCCATCCAAGAAGTCTCCGTAGGTATGCAAGGCTGATTTAAAAGCCCGTGGAGAAGTCTCTTGATACCTTACTGGATGAAAATTTGAGTGTAAGCCGGGTTGGGGCAAAAGTCTTTGAATTTTTTTTTTTTTTTTTTACTAGATAGGCAAGCATTTGACCGCTATCTCATCTGATGAAAAGTTACGATGCGGCCAAAGATGGAACATGCTTGCCTAGAAGGTACCTATTCACTCTAGACTTGAAGACACCCAGATTATACCGTTCAGGGAACAAAGACGCAGGCAATGAGTTCCACTCCTTCGCTGTACGGATGATGAACGTAGAAGCAAAACGCTTCGAGCGAACTGGAGGTATGTCAACCATAAATGGATGACGTTTGACAGTTTGTCTTGTTGTTTGATGGTAAAATATTACTAAGAGAGTGTTATTATATATTATTATTGTGTATAAATATGTTTGCATGCCTAAAGTGTAAGTTTCAGAGACTAAATTGTTCATAATAAGATATTTATTTTAGACTAGCTGCGCCCCGCGGTTTTACCAAGGCCTGGACCCGCGGGAATTCCAGGATAACATTTTCTTTCATAAGAACCTTCTCCTGACAATAATTAACACACCAAAAAAAGAATTAGCGAAATTGTTCCATCCGTTCACGCGTGATGCGATGAGTAAGGGAAATAGATATTCATTTTTGTATATTATGTAGAAATTATTAAATAAATAAAATTAATCTAAATATAGAATAAAATCTAATCTATATATACCAATTCTAAATTAAACTATAAACATAACTAAAACTATCCAAAAATAATTTTAATTATATATAAATCTATATTTACACCTGTAACTGGAAACTATAGGTAAATGTAATATAATAATAACAACAATGTAATACATGTCATTTGTCACTAGATCGTTTTTGTCTCTTTTAATTCTGGCTTCGCAATCTTGTGCATTTAGCCAGTGTCAAGTGATAATACATTTCAAATGTATTTCATATTATAAGTTCTAGTCACAAGTCACAGTCAAAGTCAAGTAAAAGAGTCAAAGTCCAGTCATAGTCAAGACATGACCTACTAAAGTGATAGAAACTTTACTAAATCTTCTATTGGAGTTTTGGAGCGAAGGCGAAAATCACGTATTTCAACTTGGTATCATTTGCCTACACTTATGCACGTTTACTAAGTATAAACGGTTAATAAGCCACCATTATTACACATTAACTACTCGAAGAATCACAGGTTTTGGAAAATTATACAAAATCAACAACGCCATTTTTTTTTCACTTTCGCGGCAACACCCACTCGATCGTTTGACAAATTTCATGTGCGTGCTTTTTATACTGAAGGATATATATAAGTAACATTTTTAATTACTCACATTATTATCATAGTACAATAACATTGAGATTCAGATACAGCAATGTTATGAGATGGCGTATCGAGCTCCTGATATGTAACAATAAGGTATGTGAAGGGATTAGAAACCCTCCAAGACAATAAGGTAGGTATATAAAATGATATATTACGCCCTTTGTTCGGGCTTATAACAAAGTAAGGGATCTGTTTACAGTGAGATTGTTACGTTCAGACGATCGTGATATAGAAATGATGATAATAAAATCCATTGCCGTTTTATACATACGAGTATCTACATATTGGTTACTTGCACTGCTACATTCATTAGTGTAAAATATTTTAAGCAAAATGTAGACGCAAGATGTCAGTTCGTGGGGTACTTTACGAACTGACATCTTGCGTCTACATTTACAATTAATATTACATAGAATCAGTGAAAATAACTCCCTCGTTACATAATACGATCCAGACGTCATCCTTTGCTCCCATATTGGTACTGTAACCTACGTCAACTCCTTTTGAATTGCAAATAAAGCGAGAACAATATCAAATATATTACAGCCCTGTCGATATCAGCATTTCAATGGTTTCTTTCAATAAGTAGAAAATGTGACACGTTGAATTATTGCGACACGGTTCTACGGAGATGCAATATTAGTCTTGTGCGACCTGTGAGCCAGACGGCCTGAACATTCAATTTATATACAAGTATATATATATAATAATATATTATTCTGTGTTCAGTTGGTATTAATTTAGTGCCGCATGGTGACATGGACTTTAACCGACTACCATAAAGTTAGCGGCTTCCTAAATTACGAAATAAAATAATGTTTTACACGTGGTCACTATTAATAATTTGTGATTTTACGTCGTATCGCATATTAATTAATCGTCCTATGTTACCACCAAACGTCTTAATATATTTTTGAACAGCTTTATCCAGTGCCCGTGTTAAATCATACGAGTATACTAAGATCTAATCTATAAACATCTACCAAATTTTATTAAAATCCGCCCTACCGTCACTGTAAAACCCTCACTTCAAACTACCCACACACGCACGTACCTTTTTTACACAGAAACATTACCCCGGTATCCTCTCAATAAACATATCCGCGCGGAAGCGACCCGCGCTCGCTTCGCTCCGTATTTACACTGGCATAATCACCTGGTGCGAGCGGAATGAGCTTTAAATATTTATCTTTTGGTCTCATTTGAATTTTATTTCGCACTCGGGTTGGATTTGCATGCGAATAGGTGTGAAAATAAACGGTTGGCGGTACGTTGATTAGGTCGATGTTTCTGGTGGACAGGGGAAGTTTAAATGAGCACTATAACTTAATGAACTATTTCAAATTAAATAGCGTAGGATAGTTTTCTTAACAATACATTTATTTACCAGTTTTCATACCCTTTATACAGCGGCTTCACACGCGTCATGAAAAAAAAAAACACAAAATAAAACATTTTATATCATTCTATGCTCAAAACTTCAGCTAAATCAGTTCAGTAACAAATAGCTCTCTATTTGTTGTGGGATAGGATATTATTACTAACTTTACCATACTTTTGCCTTCTTACCGTCAGACTTGTATTAAGTGTAGGAAATATACTTGGGATATTTAGAACAGTAATTAGGATAGTTATTATAAGGCTTCTTTTTTGTTATTTTATGACTAACTGATTCCACTAAACCTTTGGAAGAGAAATTGAATCCCACCGCACAGGTCGACCTATTGTGGGATTCAGGGATCTTTAATGAACGAACACATAATATGCACTAATGTTACTTCATTCTATTTATTTTTTTAAAGTGTTAACATATTTTGTAACCAAAAAAAGTTTTTTATTATAATTATAAATGCTTTTATGCAAGCTTATAATGAGGAAAATAGTCATATGGCTTTAGTACGAGCTTTGATATGAAAGAAAGCTAAGAAATTGACAGTTTGTATTTCTATTGACACAACTAACAAGTTACTTGTTAGAAACTTTTTTAAAGACAAGCTTTTGGAATTTCGCCATATTAGATTTTGAGTGAAGTCACTTTATTTTTCGAATTATTCTCAGCAAGCCCTTTCATTTTATACCCATATTGCAGGAATACATAAAAAATTACTTGACCGCCATATTGGGTGTTCCGCCATGTTGGATTTAGAATCACGTCACACAGCTAACCATGCATTGTCATCCATAAACGTGAATACAAAATTTCAGCTCAATCGGTTGAAGATATCTGCTTCAAAATTGAGTTGCAAGATTCCACACGAACAAACATACATACATTGCAAGTTAAATAATAGCTTATAATAATAATAATAATAATGCAACAGAATGCGTAACGTGTTGATAATTAGTTATTATCAATATAATTAATACGTAGTTTCCGCTTTATTTCTCTATCATTAATAGATATCATTGACAATTTAAGTAAATTAATATTAATTATATTATCTACGATATAAGCTGTTGATAATACTAAACATAAATTAATTAGATACAATTGAGTAGATAATGTGTAAAACAAGCCTATTGTTTGTAATAAAGATATTAGAAGTCAATTAAACGAAAAATTACCACTTTTGAACATAAATGACACTTTTCAACCGACTTCCAAAAAGGAGGTTCTCAATCCTACTAATATTATAAATCCGAAAGTTTGTGTAAGTGTGTAAGTATGTTTGTTCCCTCTTCACGCTTTAACGGCTGAACGGATTTGGATGAAATTTGGAATATACATAGATTATACCTAGGATTAACACATAGGCTACTTTTTAACTTGATAATAGCGGGCGAAGCCGCGGGGCACGGCTAGTTTGACTATATGTTTTTTTTGTGTGTATATTACGCGATATCTCCGTCAATTAAAAATCTATTTTAATGTTTTATTTTTTTCGTTTGGTTGAGTATATATATACTTTCGGCCACCCATAATTTTTTACCAAAACCGAAATATCAGCGATGAAATCGGGTTTTTAAGCTTTGTTTGCTTTTCAATTATTATGGCTTTTTACCGACTTTCCAAAAAAGGCGGAGGTGCTCAAGTCGACTGCATTTTTTTATATTATTTGTTAACTCATAACTTCTCTCCACGTGAGCCGATTTCGAATTTTTTTTTAGCTTTTAAGATTTGAAGACCTTTGTTGCTTTTTAATTGGTCCCATTTAAATGTGATCAAGATCTGATTAGTAGTTCTTGAAATATCGTCAATAATGCTTAGTTTGTGTCCTACTTCGACGATGTTCTCGTTTACCCGACTTCAAAAGTTACCTCATAACTTCTTTCGTAGTGAGCCGATTTTGATGATATTTTTTTTATTTGAAAGCTGGTGCTTTTCATGTGGTCCCATTGAAATTTGATCAAGATGTGATCACTAGTTTTTGAGTTATAGTCAATAATGCGTGTTTATACATTAAATCTGGTTCAGAAGATAAAGCGGTGAAGTCGTTTTTTTAAGCTTTGCTTGCGTTAATTATTCATTAAATAACAAAACGCAATCACGTTCACAGCCCACACTATATTTTCAAAGACTTATAAATATCGTGGCTGCCGGAAACACTCACATATCACACACACAATCACACCCAGAACCAAAAACACAAAGGTGACTTGGGATGGAAAATTGTGCTCCCGCCGGGAATCGAACCCAGGCCCCACGGCGCAGAAGGCAGAGACATGCCCACCAACTGCATCGTCAATAACAAACCTTACTTTAGATATCAAGTTCGTATCTCCGAAAACGTACGCCCCTCCGGGCGTGGGTAAAGTAGGACACAAACTAAACATTATTGGCGATATTTCAAGACTACTAATCAGATCTTGATCAAATTTAAATGGGACCAATTAAAAAGCAACATCTTTGAAACTAAAAAAAAAAAGATCGAAATCGGCTCACGTGGAGAGAAGTTATGAGTTAACAAATAATATAAAAAAATCCACAACAGATTTGAATTTGTTGTTCGAGAGAATAGTGTCTAGTTGGTCCCATAATCAAAATCGAATAAAGGGTTTCTGAGATATCAGCGGCATTTTTGGTTTACTGTTTTCTTTTAACAGTGGTAAAATATCTACGTAATTTATTATACATTGTATTAATATTAGTACCTGGGTGACCGAGCTTAGCAAGGTTAAAACGACGTTTTCTAAAAATGAAGCCTAGCTAAGTCTTTTGAACGCCCCCCAAATATCATACTAAATTCCATGAAAATCGTTGGAGCCGTTTCCAAGATTCAGATTTATATTGCTCGTTTAAAGGTATTAGATATAGGCAAGCCTAGCGATTCATATTTTCAGAGAGTAAAAGATTAAATTTATTTTGAGAACAATTCCATGAATGAAATCAAATCTTCGGCACTCAAAAAACATTGTAATAATGGCGTTGAATTAGTAATTTAGAAGTATAACTTAAAGTATAGCTTAGAAGTATAACTTAATATTAAAGTATAACCTAAAATTGATAATTAATTGTTAATAATTGATAGTTATTTGTTAATAACGAATTAATTGTTTGTAACTCTTCATTGTTATTATTATTGTATGCATACTGTTAAACGAAAGAGGCTACCTTCCACAACACAGGCTCGCCTAGTGTGGAAGTTAGAAATGAAAATTTTGTTGTATGCACTTTAACTTAAGTATAGTAATAAATAAAAATAAAAAAACTGTTTCTGGGAGGGCTTTGAAATTCTGATCCGCAACCTTTATGTGTGACGAAAAGTGGTGCCGGTAAACAATGTGATGAATAATTAAAATGTTTGCCTGTAATACAAAAGTTTTTCATTTCAATCATGTGTCTTATTGTATTAGACCAGCTACGCCCCCTAATAAATAAACTCTTTTATACTCACAGCCCCACACTAGGTTCAATGACTTGTGTCGTGTTCGAAACATTCACATCACATACACAATCACAACCAGAAACACAAATTTCCCTTGGGAAAAAAATTGTGTTCCCACCGGGAATCGAACCCGATACCCCTGCTTAGAAGGGCATGCACCGAACTCAGCCAACGGGCGGTTCGAAGTGGTCTTCCGTTGGTTAGCGCTGGTGCGCTGGTTGTTTTCAGCGTATTGCCAACTAACAACAACCAGCTACACAACTGAGTTGGGGTCGGCTTGTGGTAAAAAGCTGTTATCTATTGTCCTTTTTTACCAAATACAAATACAAATACAAATACAAATAATTTATTCATAACTCCATTGTCACAAGTCAATTTTTTTCCAATACAGTTTGTCTTACTCGTATTGATCAGGTTTTAAACTAGGTTTAAACTAGGTTTATATACTGTTATTAGTTATATAATAAAAATAAAATATTATGTTTAATACATGTAAAAAATTCTAATAATCGTAAAACTCCGTTTAAAAAGTTTTCCTATGTTTCAGGCAATTTATAAAATTCCTGGATGCTATAAAAAGTGTGTTCTAGTAGCCATTTTTTAATTCTTACTTTAAAGCTGCCGGTGGTAGGTGCATTACGCACGGTTTCGGGTAGCCTATTATATACCGACGGTCCCATAATATAGACGCATCTTTCCGATTTACTCAATTTATGAGTTGGAGTCACAAGACGGTCCTTGAATTTGTCACTCCGCAGTACCCTCGACGGGTTCACACCTCGACGCTGGAAGCTTTCGGTGTGAGTATACACAAACAAGGCTATTTGGTATACGAGCTCTGAAGGAAGCGTAAGAATTTTAAGTTCTTTAAATAGATCTCTGCACGAAACTTCATTGGACACTCCAGCTATGGCACGCACGGCTCGTTTTTGTAATATAAATGCCCGCTGAGTATCCGTTGCACGGCCCCACAGTTCCACACCATATGTCAGGGCGCTGTGGACTGTCGCGAAGTAACACGTCCGCACTACTGCGCGGGAGGCGGTACTAGCAAGTCTATGCAGCGCGAAGCACGAGCGGCCCAGCTTTCCGCAAAGCTCGTCTATGTGGTTGTCCCACACGAGGGCGCTGTCAAGCTGAAAACCCAGTAATTTGGTGCTATGGACTTGTTTAAGTATTGTACCTCCGGCTGTTATTGTATATGGTACGGAGTTTTTGCCATTGAGGTAGAAGTCCATAAAACACGTTTTATCCCTATTTAGCGCTAATCCATTGGATTTAAACCAATCTTCAAGCTCGCGCACTACCGAATTTAGCTTACATTCTAGCTGACGACTAGTGGGCGCAGTGATGATCGCGGCAACGTCATCAGCGTACATGTAGATTTCGGCGTCTTCGATGGCGCTCGGCAGATCGTTGAGTAGCAAGCTAAACAGGGTATTTGACAGACAGGATCCCTGTGGAACTCCCATCACGTTTTCCGTTTCAGACGATGTCACACGGCCCCTATCACCTACCACTACTTGCGATCTGTTGGACATGAAAGAGGTTAGTAAAGACAGCGCCGGCCCACGAATACCGTAGAACTGGAGCTTGTTGGCAATGAGGGCGTGGTCTGCGGTGTCGAACGCGCGAGACAGGTCGCAGCAGAGCAATACAACGCGCTGACCCGTCTCGCGTGCGCTCAGCACTCTCCACAGTACCTCTCGGACCAAGTCGGTAGTGCCACGGCCGGCGCGGTACGCGTACTGTCTGTCTGACATGGTATCACGATTCCCTATGAACTTTAATATCCTTTTATTGAGGCCCGCTTCGAGTAGTTTACTTACTGCTGGAACGAGTGATATGGGTCGGTAGGACTTAACATCGACTTTCTTCCCTTTACCCTTATATAGGGGGCTTATTTTTACTCTTTTAAGCGCTGCGGGGTATATACCCACGCGCATGCATAAGTTAAAGATGTAACTAATTACATTAGCCAGTGGTTTTATAGCGGTTCTGAGTAGGTTGGCAGATAACCCATATACATCAGTGCTATTTTTGGGTGCAATGTACTTAGTAGCTATCGTGATGATTTCGTAAGGAGAGAAAGGCCGCAACCTGATAGAGACATCGCTGGAGGATGACTTCTCGCCCAAGGCGGCGACAGCGCGCTGACCGTCGGCCGACGGGGCGCCGCACTTGCTCGCTGCCGTCACGAATTCTACATTTAGCGCATTGACTAGGTCTAGTTTAGAGTTGTATGGCTGACCATCTTCGCTTCGCACAATATCAGTATAATCAACGCGTTCGCGAGTACCACGACCTAATTCTGTATTTATTACGCCCCACATACATTTGGATTTGTTTGGATTTTCTTGAATTAAATTTGAATAAAAATGTACACGTTTTTCTTTCAATAATATGTTATATTTATTTAGGTATTCATTAAATTTTTCACTCAGGTCATTATTTAATGGGAATTTATTTTTTAGTTGAAGTACGTCAAATAATAAATATTTAAAATTATGTGTTTCCTGGTCGACCCACTGTTTATGTTTCTGAGCTGGGTGTTTTTTTAAAGGAAAACATATCTTATATTTGTTCATCAATATGGCAACTAGGGAATCTGTTAGTGTATTGCAACAACCGTTAGATTTATCTATTATTTCAGCCCAGTCAACAGAGTCCAAAGCGCTCATGAAGCAATTTTTGTTTGATGCATTAAAACTACGTGACAGACGATAATGTGATGTGGGTGGTACGTTTCTTAGGATGGAGACCGACTGGGCATTGTGGTCGCTGAGGTGCGTGTCGACGCGAGTAACGGCCCCGATGCGCTCCGCGGATATATTTGTATACACGTGATCAAGGAGTGTGCTACTTCCTCCTTCTACTACACGGGTGGGGAAGTTGATCACTTGTGTGAAATTATAACTCGTCAAGGTGTCAGTAAGCTGCTTATTGGCATTAGATTTTTCCAAATAATTCAGATTAATATCACCCAAAATTATGCAACTCACGCTATCATAGGTTATTTTCCTAAGCAGCCTACCGACTTCACAAAAAAGGAGGAGATACTCAAATTGACTGTATTATTTATTTTATTTGTGTTACGTCATAACTTATTTTTAAGTAAACCGATTTCGAAATTGTTTTTTTTTAGTTTGAAAGATGTTGCTTTCCAATTGGTCCCATTTAAATTTGATCAAGATCTGACCAGTAGTTCTTGAAATATCGTCAATAATGCGTATTCTGTGGACTATGTATCATTGACGATGTTGTCGTTTTTAACCGACTTCAAAAGTTACCTCATAGCTTCTTTCGTTGTGAGCCGATTTTGATGATTATTTGAAAGCTGTTGCTTTTCATGTGGTCCCATTGAAATTTGATTAAGATCTGATCTCTAGATTTTGAGTTATCTATAGTAGTAAATATAGTAAAGATATGTCTATGTTGTGTATAGATGTAGGTAGATATACGTTTATCTACCAATGACTCAATGCTACTGGAAAATATGTCACATTGTTTGATGTAAAAGGTAGCGCTTGCATTAGACATTCATAGCACCACCTTCATGCGATCAAAGTAGAACTTTGTCGCAATATGACGGTAGGTTTTTGAACCATTGCAATTTTTTTTTTTTATGACAGATAGGTAAGCTGCGGCCGAAGATGAAGCATGCTTACCTAGACTTCACTCTAGACTTGAAGACTCCCAGATTATACTGTTCGGGGAACAAGGAAGCGGGCAGTGAGTTCCACACCTTCGCCGTACGGATAACAAATGTTGAAGCAAAACGCTTTGACCGGATATGAGGTATGTCAACCATATATGGATGTGGTTTGTTTGTCTTGTGGTCCGACTATAGAAACATTAATATAACATGAATGCAATGAACTGCCCATTGGCTTAGTTAGGTGAGCGTTCGCCTTCTAAGCAGGGCTATCGGGTTCGATTCCCGGCGGGAACGCAAGTTTTCTTCCCAAGGAAAATTTGTGTTTCTGGTTCTGGTTGTGATTGTGTGTGTGATGTAAATGTTTCCGGCACCCACGATACAAATCGAACTTAGTGTGGGGCTGTGAGTGTGAAAGCGTTTATGTTTTTATGCTTTTTTTTTTCAACCCCACACTAAGTTCAAAGACTTGTGTCATGGGAGTCGGAAATACAGGGTGGACCAAAAGTCCGGTAACATTTCAAATGGTCATAAAAAATAGAAAAGTAGACAGGAGAGAATAATTGTTTATTTATTATAAAAGTATAGAAAACGGGGTTTTATTTTTTGAAAATAACGTCATCCAAATGTGATCCTTGATTATTTTGGCACAACTGTAATCTAGAGCGGAAATTTTCCATCACCGCTCGACAAGTGTTTGGAGAAATGTTATGAATTTCCTTGCGTATATTTTCTTTTAACTCTTCTATCGATGATGGGTTGTTATTAAAAACTTTACTTTTAAGGTAGCCCCAAAGGAAAAAGTCCATTGGTGTCAAATCCGGGCTGCGGGGTGGCCAGTTAATGTCACCTCTTTTGGATATGACTTTTTGGCCAAAAATTTCGCGAACTGCTGCTATAGAGTCGTTGGAGGTGTGACATGTTGCCCCATCTTGTTGAAACCATGATTATTGATTAAAACCTGAGTAGTCCTGTAGTGCTGGAGCAAAAAAGTTCTGTAACATGGCACTGTATCGCTCTGTGTTGACGGTAACGGGACGGCGTCTCTGATCTTCGTAAAAATATGGACCAATAATGCCGCTGGCTGATAAAGCAGCCCATACAGTAACCTTGGGTGAGTGTAAGGGTTTTTGGTGCTTCAATTGCGGGTTAACATCACTCCAGTATCTGCAATTTTGTCTGTTGACATGCCCAGTTAAGTGGAAATGTGCCTCGTCTGAGAAAAAGATGTTGTTGAAGCTCGTAAACCTCTCAAGCATTTCATTAGCAAACTGCAGTCTCTGAACGTGGATGACGCCATGCTACTAAATTCCTATTAGCCGCTCTCGCATTTGGTAGAGCCCCGTTCTCCCCCGCTCCCCGCAATTCAAAGCAGCGACCGAATCAAATGTTACCGGACTTTTGGTCCACCCTGTATATTACACACATAATCACAACCAGAACCAGAAACACAAGTTTTTTATGGGGAGAAAACTTGTTTCCCCGCTGGGAATCGAACCAGATAGATACCCCTGCTTAGAAGGCAAACGCACTAAGCCAAAACGGGCCAGCTTAATTTACCTTAATATGAAATTTTGAGTAATATTGAATATAACCCTATATAAAGTCATCTAAGTTAGATAGCCACAAAACTATTAAGGAAAAGATTAAAATTTTTATTTTATATATTATACTATTTAGGCAAGCATTTGACCGCTTTCTCACCTGATGGAAAGTGACGATGCGGCCAAAGATAGAACATGCTTGCCTAGAAGGTACCTATTCACTCTAGCCTTGAAGACACCCAGATTATACTGTTCAGGGAACAAAGACGCAGGCAATGAGTTCCACTCCTTCGCTGTACGGATGATGAAAGTAGTTTTTTTTGTGAATCAAGAATGGTTTATCAATATAACTCCATCCGATGTTTTTTTTTTAATTTACGTGGGCAAAGCCACGCGGAAATTGCGCGAAAATTGCGCAAGCGCGTAGCCGAGGCGGATCGCAAATTTTTTTTAATAGATTCCAAATTTGTTTTCTTTGATCGGACCTACGTTTGGGCTATTCCATGTTGCAATTAATAATCACAACTAAGAGCTCATTCTAGCGTTGAAGCGACGCATGATCAAAATGCTGGCACTTATTTGGCTCAACGTATTAGCATTGCAATTCAGAGAGGCAATGCCGCCAGCATGATGGGAACGTTACCCACTGGTAGTGGGCTTGAGCACTTGAGTTACCTATAAGCTCGATGTCTTGTAGGTAACTTAGTTCTTTGCTGTACATAGTTTTAGTTTAGTTTTAGGAAATATAGGCAATTGGCCCGTAGTTACGCATGTGAAAAAAAAAATCACAACTATCCCATTGTTTCACTTTGACAAAGCGTCAAAGTCCGTTGTTTGCAGTAGTTCCATACCCATATCAGTGGGTCGAGATTAGCATTGTGCATGAGTACAATGGATGGTGCCCGCGCGTCGTGATTTACATTACAATTTGAACGTGGCAAATTATATTAAAACTATACATATTATATTATAATTAAACTAGTCGTTCGCGCTGAACTGAGATCTCGCGCCTACAAAGTTTGATTTCTGTATTTGTTGTTCAAGTACAGGATATAACAGATATTATACGTACGTTTCAGCTTTCAGTGTGAAGCTATTTTTGAGATAGACACCGGGACAAAATAGGTTTAAAACAGCGACTTTGGCGGCCTACTTAATCTTTATATTCTAACATAGATTTTTTTAAACCGGTTACGTACTCTACTTGTTAAGCCCTTTTCAAGGATACCCTACAAGAGTACATAAAAAAATTAAAAAATATTTTGCTCCCCACTTCTCACAACGGTATAATCTGGGAGTTTTCAAGTCAAGAGTGAGGTACCTTCTATGCAAACATGCTACATCTTCGGCCGCATCATTACTTTCCATCAGGTGAGATTGTGGTCAAATGCTTGCCTAACATGCATAAAAAAAACAAAAATGCTCCGGCTTCGCACGGGTGTTTTTTTCGCACAATTTAGGAAAATAATTAAACAAGCAAAGCTTAAAAAAACCGACTTCACCGCTTTATCTTTGGAACCTTGATCAGATTTAATGTATCAACCACGCATTATTATATTATTAACTCAAAAACTAGAGATCAGATCTTGATCAAATTTCAATGGAACCACATGGAAAGCACCAGCTTTCAAATAAAAAATAATCATTAAAATCGGCCCACAGTAAAAGAAGTTATGAGGTAAATTTTGAAGTCGGGTAAACGAGAACATGGTCAAAGTAGTCCACAAAATAGGCATTATTGACGATATTTCAAGAGCTACTGATCAGATCTTGATGAAATTTAAATGGGACCAATAAGAAAGCAACATCTTTCAATCTAAAAAAATTTCGAAATCGGCGTGAGCCGTGACGTGAGTGAAGATAAGATAACAAAAAATACAGCCGACTTGAGTACCTCCTCCTTTTTTGGGAAGTCGGTAAAAATGATGAAACGTTCTAGTGAAAATAATTTTCGATGTAGGTTATACCAATATTATTCAACAACGGCGAGATTCTATTTACTTAATCCAAATTTAATGATTGACAAATACCAAAACTGAAACGAGACAAATCGTCCAATCCATCGGATCATCGGCTTAAATCGGGTAAAACGAACACCAACAAACATTCGATGAACAGATATGGCAGATCCGATGAATCAACAAAATAGGCCGAATACGGCACACAATGCGGGACGAAAGCAGATTTTTTTATATGGGCCGAAGTTCCTCGTGACGAATATGGCATAAATCACAAAAACATGCCTCGGTAAACCGTATATTTGGTAAAATAACAAAACGACGACCCAGATGGCGCAGTGGACAGGTACCCGCACTTTGCGCCGTGGGTCCTGGGTTCGATTCCCGGCAGAAGCACAAATTCCTTCCCAATGGATATTTGTGCTTCTGGTTCTGGGTATAATGTGTGTGTGATGTGAAAGTTTCCGGCATCCATGATAAAAGTCTTTGGACTTAGTGTGGGGCTGTGAGTGTGAAAGCTTTAATGTTATGTTTAAATACTACAAAGTAAATGAAGAAAGGTAGCAGGCCTATCGGTATTATATCGCTTACCTATTGGCAGGTTGTTACGCAAGAATTACAAGAGTTAATTCCCCCATGCCCTTTTTAACACCTAACAACAAACTTTCAAACGTCATTAATTTATAACGTATCTCCAGTTCGCTCGAAGCGATTCGCTTCTACATTTATCATCCGTATAGCGAAGGAGTGGAACTCATTGCCTGCGCCTTTATTCCCCGAACGTATAATCTCGGAGTCTTCAAGTCAAGAGTGAGGTACCATCTAGCCAAGCATGCTACATATTCCGCCGCATTATCACTTTCCATCAGGTGATATTGTGGTGAAATACTTGCCTATTGGGCATAAAAAAAATAATAAAATCACTATTTGGAAAACAGCTTCACCAATTTTACCTGGGTGCCAAATCTAGAGTGAATATGTTTATGTTACATCTTCGGCCTCATCTTCACTTTCCATCAGGTGAGATAGTGGTCGAATGCTTACCTATCTAGCATTAACAAAAATAACGTAAGGTTAAATCAAAGCCCGTTAAACGAATGAGATAAAGATGTACTATTGAATGAACGATCGTACTTTTGTGGACGTTCATTCAATTAGGAAAGTGATAATGGCTTGAAGTGAATGAATGAGGGTTGGGATCTAAGAATGAAGAAGCGAAGTGAATGTTTCGAGATATTGGGAGACAATGTCATTTGTACATAAAAGACCTATTGAACGTTTTGTTTGTGTTACAGGTTGCTTATTGTTCAATACAAATGTTCGAAGGTTAGAAATGACAGACGACAGGACGGTGTGGGCTTGATAATACGTAATACAGGGCTCTGTTTATTCTATTACATATAACATATAATAATAATCATCATATTATTAAGACGCTTTAAAGATAACTGACTACCTAGACCTCCAATCGATATTTGCATGTCACTGGTATGAACAGTGTGTGAACTATTGATACACTAAACCCTACAAAGGTTTATACAAATGCAGACGAAGCGCTTTGCTTCAACATTCATTATACGAACCGCAAAGGAATGGAAATCCTTAGCTGAATCTGTGTTTCCTGATAAATACAAGATGGGAGTCTTTAAGTCGCGAGTGAATAGGCATCTTCTAGACAAATTTGCTCCATAGTCGACCCTCATAATACGGCCATCACTGAACATCTTTTGGGTCCCGGTCAAACCATTGGATTGAGTTGCATAACCCACAGATATTGTCAGTTGAACGCCACTACATACCTAGGCTGGTGAGAGATGCGATTGAAATTTCTAATTTAGTAATTTCAATCGTTAAAAAACTGTCAAATGTCCTACCTCAAAAGCATCCTGTGGTGAGACTGTATAGGAACAACAAGAAACGTGTCTCAGTTATACGCGTATGGATACTGTGAGTGTTGTGGGTCGCGAGTAGCAAGCTCAAAGTGATAACAATGGTAGAGATGTTCAACGCAGTAAAATTGTACGAAAGCGGGTAGACCGTTTCGTATGGTCGAAATCTATATCTTCATCCACCCGCACTACTCCAGTTACTCTGTGATCATGGTGCTTGCAAGTGCCGAAATATCGGCAACTCAAAACAAACGAAATACATGGTAAACATCCCGTTATTGATACAAACACTCATTACGAAATATAGTTTTTTTGTTTAGGCGGATTGAGAAAACATGTTTGTTTTTCTGTGAAGCACCCAGTTGAGGGCAACATTTACCTCGCAATATTCTAATCCTTAATTAGGAATTATAGGATCACGAAGCCGTACAGCATTACGATAACCCGGACCGCCTCCGCCGGCACGTCGAGTAATTTCATTCAGTCTACACGGCTGGGGACCGGCGTTGTCATATAATTTAATTTTACACAAAGCTGGAATAGTGAAAATCAGCAAAATGAAGGTAGAAGACATTGGTCTGTAATATTAGGAATGGAAGATTTAATATCTAATACCTCGTGTCTACGCTTATCGAATATTTGTCTTTAGAGTTGTCTAGTTTTGATCCTTATACTGTTTGTTAGAACAATTTTGCAGAGTTTACCTAGGGAGTGCCATACCTTTGGCAGTCACTCAACCGGCAAGCAGTAAACATAAACGCTTTCACACTCACAGCTCCACACCAAGTTCGACGACTTGTATCGTGGGTACCGGAAACATTCACATCACACACAAACACAACCAGAACCAGATACAAATTTTCCTGGCCGACAATCGAACTCGATACCCCTTTGAAATTGAAAAAAATATTTCCTCCGACAAATATCGGAGACTTATTTCAGCTGGACATAGTATTCTTTTAAATATAGTTTTTATTAGGTCATCTCATTAAAAATTCGCCTTTAATGAGTAACTTTAACGTTTCAATAATATATTTTTGTTGCCAAAGGTTATTAAATTCAATTTTAAATACTTATTGTAAATTGCGTTTAATTCCTTTATCGTTTTCTTTTTTTTTCTGGTAATATTTTTTTTTTACAATAAGTAGAAATTTGCCGGCATCATCATCTTATTCAAAACTCAACAACAATGATTGAAAGTAAAAGATGAGTTGCAAATGCTATAATGCTGACACAGCACAAAGTACATGACATTTTATTTGAATATACCAAGGAAAATAGATATTCATATTCATATTTTTATTTGCACTCCGAGATAAGTAAAAACAAAATATAAATTTCCGCAAACCCCGTGTTATGCCATTAGTTGATGAGATATGAACTGAACCAAATGAAATATAGGTTGCGACAGAAATTATAACCATAATTTTAGTTCCGGGCTATAAATAGAAACGGGCAAGTGTGGTTCGAATTCGCAAAGCTAGGGTTCCGCGGAGGTTTAGTTTGAATGTATTATTACCGTTTTAACGATAGACGGAAGTAGAATGAGAAAAACAATGTTTGTTTTATGGAAACCCTTTACAAAAAGTACTATTTTTAAGATATATCTGCATCTTACGTTCCGCATTTATCTGCATTATGCGTGTCTACCTAATGTTAACATAACACAGAGCCGAATTTTTTGCGAGGTCCTTCTCGAGATGGCTGTGATATCTGTTGCTTTAGTAAAGGATTAACGGAAATTATAATTTCATCTTTAAATGCCGATTTTATGATAGACCCCGGGACGAAATAGGTCTAAAACAGTAACTTTGATGGCCTACCAAACTGTTATAAAAAAAAAAAAACCCTCACTTACATGTATGTGTGCCACCTTCATATTTTTATTTATTTCTTTTTAATTGTCAATTCTGGATTTGGGCTTAGCTTTATATATTCTCTGAGAATTTTATATTACTAAATGCCTCTGACAGACGGACGTAAAACGTGCTGAACCACCCAAGTCAACTTCGAGATCTCGCTTCACTCAATCAATAAAATAAAAGGTTCCAATCGCCCGAACTATGGAACCCTAAAATAACTAACAAGTGGGAACACGTATCTAGTATGCTGGTTATCGTAGGCTCTGACCTAGTTCGGAACTGTCAAGTATCACCACGTAATAATATCATCGAGTTTCGGAGCGACTGAAATTTCTAGAGCAAATTTAAAGTCAGCCAAAGCAAATTTAATGTCGCCCGTCGCGAATCTCGATCGTGACAAAGTTTTTTTTTTAACTTTGGACCCTTTGCGAGTTGAATTGAATGTTCACGAAGTTGTGCAATCAAACTTTGCCAGTTTGAAATTTTCGGTACTGTACACTTTTTTTAAAGCATACGCTTTTGAAAATTAATTAAATAAGGCGTTATTTTACAATATCTATGATTAAGATTCCTAGCGTGATAAGCGGGATTAATCCAACTAATATTATAAATCCGAAAGTTTGTGTGTAAGTATGTTTGTTCCCTATTCACGTTTTAACGTCGGACTTGGATGAAATTTGGAATGGACATAGATTAAACCTAGGATTAACACATAGGCTACTTTTTAACTTGATAATAGCGGGCGAAGCCTCGGGGCACGGATAGTGTTATAATATAATAATGTTTGATCCTGATTCTTGTTCTAACCCTTAACTGAGATAGCGGCCAAATGCTTACCTATCTGGCATAAAAAAAAAACGATTTTTTTAATTTCACGTTTTCTTCGTTACAATTAAGATGATGTATTTTATCCTGAAGCGAGATGTCTAAGTTGACGAGGGTCGATCAGCACTTTGTCCCTCCGTCCGTGCGTCTGTCAGAAGCATCCAGCGCCTAAACCATATAAGCGAATGACTTCAAATTCTCATAGAATATGTAAAACTACGGCCCAAATCCAGAAATGACATTTATAATAATATTTTCATTTATATAAAATGAAAATATTAAGGTGGCTTCCATATATGTAAGTGGGGAGCAAAATTTTTTTTTTTCTTCCCTTATGGGGTATCGTTGAAAAGGGCTTGACAAGTAGAGTTCGAAACCGGTTTTAAAATATCTATGTTGGTAAATAAAGATTGCACGTATATAATTACAAGCATTAGGTATGTCAAGAATAAAATTACTAATAAATAGTCTAAGTAACAGTCAAAATATAATATAGGTAATTTAGTCATTATTAAAAGAACTTAAGTGCATGTCCATGAATTCATTAAGGCTGTAGAAATAATTGTTTACAAAAAATAATTTAATTTTTCTTTTTAATTGTGACAATGGTAAGTTTGAAATGTCAGTAGGCAATTTATTAAACATTTTTATCTTGTTGAAGATACCCGCGAGTTTACAGGTCAATTCGGGGGTAAAAATGACACTTTATTAAAACTTTCTGACGTAACCAACCTTCTGTGTCTTTTTCGTCTAATAAATTACTTTCTGTTCAAATGAAAAAAGAATATATTTCCTAACGAAACATAGCAACTTTTCTCGAAAAGAAGGTCAAGTCAAGCATTTACGTAACACGGTGTTCTTGTTCGTGAAAATAAATTGATTAAAGTCCTGTTTTCATCTGTCGGACAATGGTACAACTCCCACTCTAAGCCTGTTAGAAGTAAGGTAGTTAAGAACTTCTTGGAAAAAAAGAGATGGATTGAGCTTTAAGTACTAATATTCCGAACTGCGATGTCAGGCCAATATCGCAGTTCGTTAAAAAATAGCCTTTTGAATGTGTTAATCCTAGGTATAAGCTATGTACATTCCAAATTTCATCCAAATCCGTTCAGCCGTTAATGCGTGAAGAGGGAACAAACATACTTACACACAAATTTTCGGATTTATAGTAATAGTAGGATGTATAACATGTTTTTTTTTTTAAATCTATGGTTTATATTATTTTCAAGATTTTAATATTCTTTACTAACTCAGTTGCATGATAGAATGTGTAACTCGATAAATTACTACGTCAAAAAATTATACCTTTTTTGTGTTCAAAAGAAAAGCGAATAGGTTTTTACTAAGCAACCGTGCTCATCTTTACATCGTAACTTTTAATCAGGTCAGATTGTTGTCAAACATAACATAAACGCTTTCACACTCACAACTCCACACATATTGACGACTTGTGTCGTTGGTGCCGGAAACATTCACATATACGCAATCACAACCAGAACCAGAAACATAAATTTTCCTTGGGGAGAAAACTTGTGTTCCCGCTGGGAATCGAACTAGAAACCCCTGTTAAGAAGGCGAACGCTCATCCAACAAGGCAACGGGCAGTTCAAACGTGTGCTTAGTTTGTTGTATAAAAAACGATTTCCGTTTTCATTCGTTTCCCATGAATGCACCAAGGCGGATTTTCATGGGACTTACATCATACAAATGTTTTATTAATTCTAAACCTTGTGTGTAAATAAGAGAGTTCCAATGCCTCCCTCCACGCTGCAACCACTGAACATATATACAGGGTGGGTATTATATATTCATGTAACCCTACACTACACGGTATATATAATGTGAAACTACTCGCCCGTTGAGAAGGAAATCTCGAGTGTAGGACAAACCCCAAACCCTATTCCTTTTGTTGACAGGGTAAATATTGTTGGTGCTAGATTAGGGTTAGCGTAAGGAAACCCGGGGTTTAAACTAGGGTAGTTTGGGTGAGCTACATTGAATAACTTTAATTTTTCAATAGTTATCCTTACTAATATTATAAATGCGAAAGTTACTCTGTGTGTCTGTCGTGCTTTCACGCGAAAACTACTGAACCGATTTAAATTAAATTTGGTATGGAGGCAGCTAACATCTTGGATTAACACATAGGCTACTTATTATCCCGGAAATCCCGCGGGTCCGGGACTTACGCGGGTAAAACCGCGGGGCTCAGCTATTAAATAATAAGGATGTTATACAGTTATATTATAATCGCATAGTTGATCCTACTAGTATTAACTAAAAAATGTGTAAAATAAAAAAATAAAAACACTTTTCAACCGACTTCAAAAAAGGAGGTTCTTAATTTGACTGTGTTTTTTTTGTATTTATTTTACGCGGTATCTCCGCCAATTATGAATCGATTAATGATCGTTTTGTTTTGTAGATTATGCTTCAGAGATGGTCCCATATAAATTATATCGAAATCGATCCAGCCAAAACCATATAAGCGTTGAAATCGTTTTTTTTTTTAAGCTTTAGTTGAGTTTATTTATAGGCAGTTAGGTTTTTTATTTGTTTAGTTTAAGTCTTTACTTGTTTGCACTTACTGCTAATATCTTAACATACCTATAGAATTTTTCTGTACTTGTATATGTGACTGAACTCCTGACCATTTTTAATGATTTTTTTTAGTGGGTTTAGATGATTTCAAGAATGGTTTACATTCAAGCAGAATAAATATCAATTAACGAAAATAATTTTTCTTTTTCTCATAGACTAAGTATGTCACTCGGATATGTTAAAGTACTAGGCAAACATAAACATGATGGAGGTAATAATTTAGTCACGTAACATTGCAATCCATGCCGGGTATATATTATATACATAGCTAGTATTAATATATATCGTCAGTCGCACTTATTCAATTTTCTCATGGACAGTCGTACGTCGGATATACGTCACTCGGATTAAGTGAACTCAATGCCCTCGTCTTTGTACCCCGAACGGTATAATCTGAGTCTTCAAGTCAAGAGTGAATAGGTACTTTCTAGGCAAGCATGCTACATCTTCGTCCGCATCATCACTTTCCATCAGGTGAAATTGTGGTCAAATGCGCAAATGATATAAAAAACAAAGTAAAGTACTAGGCAAACATAAACATAAAGGTAATAATATAGTCACGTGACATAGCAACGCAAGCCGTGTATACCTAGAAAGTATTAATATAGATCGTCGTATTCAATTAAGGTTTTTAATAAGAAGCCAACGACTTTACGGAAAGCTAATAAAGATAAGTACACAAGGGTACACTTGTTGATATCGCCTTTCGCGTACGCACTGGCGCCGAACTGAAGTGCCAACATGTGCTTGCAGTCTCATGACTTAGTCTTATTTCCGCTTCAACGACGACCCATAGAATTAGAATTAGAATTGTTTATTAGCCTTATAACATAGTTGTTATACTGGGCAAGTCATGTTACATTATATTCCAAATAAAAAGTATACAATTCAAAAAAACATAATAAACTCATAGATAATCTTAAAAAATCAAAATATGTAGATTCAATAATATTATTAATGTCATGTAGAATACAAGATTTCAAAAATAATTGAATGTCATAATAAATTAAAAATAGAATGTCAATAAGACTGTAGTATTCAGAATAAGTATAGGTATGTAATATAACACAGTGGATAATTAAATAGGTCCGAGAAGTCACGCCATAGAACAATTCAATTGTCACTTTCACTATAATCAAAATGTTTAATAAAGCTTTAGCTGCCTCATCTTTAGAAGTCATAGCAATACTAATTTAAAGAGAAACAGCAACTACTCATGGGCGTACTCGCCAAAACTAATCGGCGGGTTAATTAAAACAAAACCTTTATTCCTAGGCATTTTATAAATACATAGATCAGAATCATGACCGTCTACACAAAAAAGGTGGAGGTTCTCAAGTCGACTGTATTTTTTTTAATGTGTGTTACCTCATAACTTCGTTCCACGTGAACCGATTTTTAAATATTTTTTTTGTTTGTTAGGTGTTGCTTTCTGATTGGTCCCATTTAAATTTGGTCAAGATCTGATCACTAGTTTTTGAGTTAATGTCAATAATGCGTGTTTAATACTTTGAATCTGATTAAGGTTCCGAAGATAAAGCGGTGAAGTCGTTATTGCTTGCGTTTAATTATTTATTTGTTACTTAAAATGTATGTTAGTAAGATGGAAATGGTTAGTACAGTACCAGATATATTTTGTACAGTACCAGATATATTTTGCCGTGTCACGTGCAAGTTTTATATATTTCACATTCAACAGATACGTACATAGTATCTATAGTATCTACATAGATACGTAATATGTCAAAAGCGGTAATAACTGAGGGTGACCTGTT
Organism: Lomographa bimaculata; assembly: GCA_948107665.1. Classification (NCBI taxonomy): domain Eukaryota; kingdom Metazoa; phylum Arthropoda; class Insecta; order Lepidoptera; family Geometridae; genus Lomographa; species Lomographa bimaculata. The sequence goes on along the minus strand of OX403610.1, from coordinate 6,491,540 downwards.
ACCTAGAAAACAAATTAGACCCAAGAACGTATTACGGAACAACGTACCTATTTGACTAAACTTACATTTTATTAAATAATATTTGACATTATTTTTAATTGTATCAAAATGTTCGCATGTCTAGTCGGTAAGAATGTATATGGAACACTCCTAACTGGAGTTTTGCCGCGAAAGTGAAAAAAAGGTGTTGTTGATTGATTTTGTATAATTTTCCAAAACCTGTGATTCTTAGAGTTTTAATGTGTAATAATGGTGGATTATTAACTGTTAATACTTAGTAAAAGTGCATAAGTGTAGGCAAATCATACAAAGTTGAAAAACATGATTTTCGCCTTCTCTCCAAAACTGCAATGAAAGTTCTGGTAAAGGTTCTACCATTTTACTGGGACATGACACGACTATGACTGGACCTTGACTCTTTTACTTGACTTTGACTGTGACTGGGACTATTAATTTAAAATACACTTGAAATATACTGTTACTTGACACTGGCTAAATGCATAAGATTGCGAAACCAAATTAAAAAAAATAAAAACACGCCTTACTTAACATCTTTAATCTACCTGACAAATTTGAAATTGCTCCAGCTGTATATTACATTGATCAAACATTTTTAGAATATGTATATTGAACAGTAAGAGATAGTTCTTTGTTAATTAGTTTTTGTTTTAATTACTGTAGTATACAAAATAAACACCCTAAAACACTGGTCAAAGCTTACGGAGACAGACTAGGTCAGTTATTGTTTCAATCTTTCGATCAACCGTGCTTTAAACGTCCGATTAGTGTCGGACAAACGTCCTACTCAATTTATTGTCGTCGTAACGTAACGTGCGTGTAAATGATATATTTGCCTACGCAAAATCCTACGCAAATGTGACTAATGTATTAGTTATAGCAATGGAGTAGTGACGAAATTTGTAACTACTAGTAACTAGTAATAGTTGCTGTCCGCGTCTCCGTCTTCATGATTATGATGATGAAGAAACAATAACAATATTATTATTAAAACTATCGTGAGTCGTATTCTTGTTGATTTAGTTCCGGTTGTACTCACGTTATTTTTGATTTAATCGAGAAACTCGACCGGTGTTCGAGCGATATAGACGCTCATCCTCGGAGCATGCGCTGTAGCGGCAACGAGAGCCTGACGCTCTAACACCGGTCGAGTTTCTCGATTAAATAACAAATAACGTGAGTACAACCGAACTAAATCAACAATAACAATATTAAAAATATTAATTCAACCTAATTTAAAAAAACATAAAGTCAATACACAAAAAAAAAAAAAAAATTTATTCTTGATATTGAGCATTTGACGACAGGTGAGATACCTGATGACGATGTGGTCGAAGATGAAAATTCGTTTGCTTAAACGAACCTTTTCATTTTCATTATTAAAATCGGTTGAGTAGTTTGGTTTTTCAATCAAAATAACTGGAATAAATATGACTGGATCTATGTAGATGATATTAATGTTTTTTTGAATGGGAACAATGTGAAAATATATCCTTTCAAATAAAAATAAGTATTTTAGCCTTTTTAAAAAAAATCCAATCTGGTTTATGAATGATGCGAGATCTGAAGTAACTAACATAAAAAATACAGTCGACTTGAGTACCTCCTCCTTTTTCGGGAAGTCGGTAAAAAACATTACAACACGAACCTCCTCCTCTTTGAAGCCAAGTGAACCAAAACCCTACGTGGCCAGTACAGCCAAAAATAAAATAATAATAGGTACGTTCGAGAATCGCTTGTATTTTTTTTTCAATTTGCAATACTTAATAGAAATTAAGATATTTTAATTATTAAAATGTACACAAAAAGGAGAGAAAAGGAGAGGCTAGCTTCCCAAAACACAGGGTGTCCTAGTGTGGGAATTAGTAATCAGTTGTTCATAATTAAAAGCTATAACTTTATTTCTGATTTATCTTTATATATTTATATATATATTTCTAAAAGGTATTAGATAATTACAAGCATAGTGATAAATTTAGAAAGGAAAAATTATCGCTTGAGGCGGGATTTGAACCCGCAGCCATAGGGTCTCATGCCCTATTGCTCTAACCGCTGAGCTACTCAAGTCCCGCCTGAAGCGACGAAATTAACCTTTCCTTATTATTAACGTCTTACGGGGACTTGTGACATCATCTACCGAAACAGTTTATAGAAACTACTACGGCCAACGAGTCTAACATTGCAGTTAGCTCCACGGGTTCAAATCCCGCCTCAAGCGATAATCTTTCCTTTCTAAATTAATCACTATAGTTCTGCCTAGCATGGCTAATGCGATATAAATAAAATCAATTACAAGCATGTAGGTGAGATGAATCAGATAATAATAAATAATAATTATTAATAACAGCGGTTTCAGAGATCCTGATTACATATATATATATATATATATATATATATATATATATATATATATATACCTACATATAATCAGGATCTCGGAAACCGCTCCAACGATTTTCATGATTTTTTGTATGCAGGGGGTTTCGGGGGCGATAAATCGATCTAGCTAGGTTTCAATTTTAGAAAACGTCATTTTATCCGTGTTTTCAGGCGAGCAAACCTCGGTCATCCGGGTACCGTTATCCTAATATAAGTAATTAGTTTATCCTCTACATAGTGTTTTTTTGTGTTGTGTTAACTCTGAGATAAAAAATATTATTATTATTTATACTATTTTCTTCCTAAAACTCCCAAAGAAACAGCTCATCAACAATTAATCACAGCTAATATTAAATGCACCTCGAAATACGGCGAGCCATATTTAGATTACAAAGTTCCAAATTCGCAACAGAATAAAACACCGCCCCTTCATGAATATTGAAAACCTGAAGAGACAAAGAACAACTTTCATCAGGTCCGACGCAAAATGTTTTCTGTTGTTACGCAACCAGTTACGTACAATGTAGGTACCTTGTGCGAGCATTGTGTACAGTGGATATTAAAAAGTCACGTTCAGCTGAAAATTCGTCAACATCGAGATATACCTCGCAGCTGTGGCATCTATAAATCAAAAATTTAAACATAAGCAAAGCTTAAAAAAAACCGACTTCACCCCGCTTATTTTGGTTTTATCTAGATCGATTTCAATAAAATTTATATGGGACCACCTCTGAAGTATACCAAACAAAAAAAAAATTTGAGAATCGGTCCAATGGAGGAAAAATCGGTGAACATACATAAAAAAAAAACATACAGTCGAACATATAATTTTTGAAGTCGGTTAAAAATCAAAATCGTTTATTCACATGGACCCCAAAGAAGCACTCATGAAAGTTAATGACTCTACTGCCAGATTCGCAGAGAGATTATACAGATCTGACCTGTATTTCCTTAGCTTAGTGTATGTATTTATATAATTTTGTTTGTTGTAGTATATACAAACGAAACATACACGCTTTCACCAACACAGCCCCAGAATAAGTTCAATGACTTGTGTAGAAGATGCCTGAAACATTCACATCACACACACAATCACACCCAGAACCAGCAACACAAAGTTTCCCCTGAGAAGAAAACTGTAGAAGGCAGACGCGTACCTAACTAAGCCAACTGGCAGTTTAAAGACGTTAGATTACTTGTTCTTCCTAATAAATGTACTGTCTAAAATAATTGTAACTCTGTTACAACCGTTTACAATTTAAATGAAGCTAAAATGAACCTTATTTCTTAGAATTATAGTCGGTTTCGAATAGGCGGTCAGGTCATTCAGCATTGATCCTGGAGACACCTTTGGTGGCTAATTTTATTCAGAACTAGCTGCGCCCCGCGGTTTTACTCGCGTCACGGACATAAGGGAATTCCGGGATAAAAAGTGGCCTATGTCCTCCCTCAATCTCTAGTCTACCTCTGTACCAAATTTCATCAAAATCGGTTTAGTGGTTTAGGCGTGAAAGCGTAACAGAGTTACTTTCGCATTAATATCAATTTCAAATTCAAACGGCAAACACCAATTACATTATCGAAATCAAATCATTACAATAAAATAAAATATAATCTAAAAATGACAATAAAATGATACAACTTAAATTAATAATATATATTAAAAAAGATGATAAATATACAATGTCAAATCAGAAGTTCGTCATGTAATACAAATGTCAAAAAGAATAATCATATTATACAATAGTCACAATGAGAATAAAAAATAATATTAAAAAAAAAAGCCAATCCATCAACAAAATGACAATTATTATAGTTAATGTATACAGTAAAATTTTTATACATTAACTTATACAATACAATAAGTCACAAATATAATCACTATCAAACAATCTCCTCACAAAATTTTAGACACACTTTGAATATATAATTAGTAGATTAAATAAAACAAACGTCCCATTCTTCTGCTGCAAGATTCACAACATATATCCGAAGCAAATCCCTAACGACTCGTATCCTTAAATCTTCATTGCATTCATCCATGTATCACACAAGAGGAAAAATAACCGTAGATAAGATTATATTTTCCCTTTTCCTTGTTAAAATGGTCCTTAAATCCCTGGGGAGTATCTCTTGGCGGTTTCTAAATAGAATTTATAAGGAAACAGACAGCTCTCGGGCTTTGACAGTGCTTTATCTGTACCTAGTCCTCAGAATGTTTACAGAATATATATTATACTAGCGATCCGCCCCGGCTTCGCCCGGGTGTGATAAATGAAGACCCGCTCGACCGATTTTGTGCAAACTTCACATAAACCATCTACTAAATAGTCCGAACAAAGCCTAAACATTTGGTTTGGATAGGTGAGCCCGTTCTTGAGTTATAAAATTACAACGAAAAGTGGCATTGATTTTTATATAATATAGATGAAGAAGAAGAAGACTAGCTGTACCCGGCATGCGTTGCAATGCCACGTATAGAAAAAAAATTTAACCTCTTCCGCGTTTAAATCTTTTTGGATATTATTCATACAAAAATACTACAATCGCAAATTAAAAATGTGCTTATTAAAAATTTAGTAAGTGTTTTTTTATTCAAGATAGGCAAGCTTTTGACCACCATCCCCCCGATGGTAAGCGACGATGTGGTCGACGATGGAGCAAGAAATTTATCCGATAAAAAACCGAGAGCTACCATGCGGCGATGACCCAAACTCTGAAGCTTTGAATTAGTCAGCTGCTCGCAACCTATGAGTCTCTTGGCTCTACGCTCAATATGTATATCCTTCCGTAAGCTTAGTTAGATGGATCAGGTTCAAATTATATGCATGTCGCATACAAGGAAAATGTTCATGCTCTACTTTTCAAAAAATCTAGAGAAATGATGACTGGTTTTTTGTTTTTGAAATGTAATACATTAGGTACTCTAGTAGGTATCTATGGATTCCGAAGAATAAATGTAGGTCGCGCTAACCTCAAGTACCTAATCGTTTTGTTAGGTATATAATATGTCCAATACATACATACAAATAAGTACAAGTCAAAAGTTAAGAGCTTTAAAACCGTGCCTTATATTCTTATTCTATTATTCTTAGAGCGTTTACAAGAAACAAATAAACAAACGCATCCACACTCACAGCCCCACACTAAGTTCAAAGACTTGTATCGTGGGTGCCGAAAACATTTTACATCACACTCACAAATACACCCAGAACCAGAAGCACAAATATCCCTTGGGAATGAATTTGTGCTCCTGCCGGGAATCGAACTCAGGACCCACAGCGCAGAGGACAGAGATCTGTCCACTGCGGCAACTGGGTCGTCGATCAATTGTTATCCCTACTAATATAATAAATGCGAAAGTCTTCTCTTCTGCTTGTCTGTTACGCTTTCACGCCTAAATCACTGAACTGATTTTAACGAAATTTAGTACAACGATAGACTAGAGCTTTGGAAAGTACATAGGCTACTTTTGATCCCGGAATTCCCGCAGGTCCGGGATTTACCCAGGTAAAGCGGGGTGCAGCTATATATTATGTATTATATTTTATCGCCACTTTTGTATATGTAAGTATGTTTTTTTAGTTGACACCCAGAATTAGTATTTATTTCATTCTGGTCCAAATTTTTAGAGTAACAAGGAAGCTTTAATTTTTTTTTTAATACTTTTTACAATTATTGTTCGCTCTTGCTTCTTTCAGATATCATAACATTCATAACTGTATAGTCGCTATCATCTACATTTCCTTTTCCCACAAAATGTTTATACTCTTCTCAGAGGAAGAGTGTAGTGAAGTATAGTGAATTGATTCATAACTGTTTAGTACAATTGATTAATTATTCTAAGACTGAAGTTCAAAATTCAAATTCAAAATGTATTTATTTGAGACAACTAAGGGTAATTGCTTGAAATAAATCACTTTTAAACACGAAACAAAAAAGAAGACAATAAATAAGACAAAATTAAACGTTCATATACACACCTATCATTATTTAAACTTAAAAATACCCATCGACATTTAACCGTGTAACGAGAAATCAACAATTAATGAATATTTAACAAGCATGGAATCGCAAATTGTTCGATCGAATGAGAAATATGCATACGTTCGGATCAATACGGGTGAAGTGTAGAAGAAGAAGTGACAGTATGAAAGGTCCAACTAAAATCAACTTCATAATTCTGTTTTTTTTTAAATTATTATTTATCGTTAGATAATAATTCCTAACATTTTGTTTCTGGATATGTGAGGTTCCTCCATAAAAATAAAATAATACTTCATAATAATTTAAACGCAAACAAAGTATTAAACACACATTATTGATGATAACTCGAAACCTACTGATCAGATCTTGATCTAATTTAAATGGGACTGATCAGATCTTGATCTAATTTAAATGGGACCAATGGGAAAGCAACAGCTTTCAAACTAAAAAATATAAAAAATCGGTTTACGTGGAAATAAGTTATGACTACTTCCTCCTTTTTGTGAAGTCGGTAGAAAAACCGACTTTACCTTCAGACTGTATGGCTCTATCTTCGGAACCTTTGATCAGATTAAATGAATTAAATACGCATTATTGAAGACTCAAAAAATACTGGAGTAATTTTAAAACGCTACGTTTTTATGTCACGAAAAGTGGTGGGTAAGCACTGTGACGAATAATTCAAATGTTTCCCTGTAACACAAAAGTTTCACTTGTTTTTTTTTTTTTCAGTCTATATTATTAGAAGCTGTGCCTCGCAGGTTCGCCGACAGTTTCTGATGATGAACAAAATATATTATATTTTTCATCATGGTTATAATTTTGAACTGTCCTTTGGCTTAGTTGGGTGCGCGTTTACCTTTTAAGCTGCGGGCTCGATTCCCGGAGGGATCACAAGTTTTCTATCCAAGAGAAACACACTCACAGCCCCACATAAGTTGGACTACTTGAGTCGTGGGTGCCGGAAACAATCACTTCACACAAACAAACACAACCAGAACCAGATACACAAATTTTCGTTGGGAAAATCTTGTGTTCCCGCCGGGAATCGTACCCGATAACCCTGCTTAGAAAGGCGAACGCCACCCAACTAAGCCAAATTTTAAAAGCGCCTCCTATTAATAATAATTATTGATTTAAGACATTAATAGATTTAATGCAAATAAATCTTCTCAACCGTTAGGAACTAGCGCATATCTATAAAACTTTAGATGCCAATAAAAGCGTTTCACGTCAATAAAATCAAGTAACTCCGGGTACAATTTTATAGCATTCTTTGTTACTGCACCGATAGTATACCGCAGATTCGATGTCAGCACGTTTCGAGAGTAAGCAAGAGTCGACATACCGTTTTAACTGTGACATTGATAATTAAGTGAAGAGACGTTGGAATAATATTTGCACAGTTTATTAAATGGGTGTCGGTAGTCGTACTTCTGTAAACATTGACTGTGGAACACCTCTGTTGATTGATGTGTTAACTTGAATGTTAGCAGCTGATTTATTATGTTAGTTTAGTGTATTCGTGACAAATAATGCATTTCGTTAATAGTTTCTTTTTTAAATATTAATAACACATATTTGACTAATTTCTCATTTGTGTGTATTTTTGTACATATTTTAAGTGTTTGTGTGAGGTCCGCTTATGTGTAAACGTGAAATAATAATAGCAATAATTTATTTGTGTTTTTTTTATGTGTGTAATAAGTGGCGTCATTCCAGTACAGATTATTTTATTTACATGATGACGATTATATTAAGAATAGTAACAACTATTATTACTGATAATTAAAATCTATTATTACTGTCGAAACAACATAACCTAAATTATTTCTATCTAGATTTTTGAAACCACACATAAAACGCTTTCACACTCCCAGCCCCACACTAAGTTCGATGACTTGTGTCGTGGCACAGTTTAAAGTTGCAAGAGATAACGTGGAAAGGAAAGCGTGGTCTGGAAAGGTAGGATGGTCGAATGATGGCTTCAAATTAGTTCAAGTTTTACCGTAACATCACTTCGTTCGTTCCTTTTATTTAATAATATCATGTTTATCTTTCAAATCTCAACCTAAACAAAGAACAGGTAAGGTCCCCGTTACGCGTCGACACCGTTTTGCCGTTTACTTGTATCAATTAATGACCGAGACCGTTATGTCTTCGTCATGTTACATTGTACGTATAGGTATACTTTTTGTGCGGTGCATGAGTCTGACGCTTGAAAAGTGTATCCAAATGACCTAAACCCAATGTTAATACGTGTATCAGGTATTTTAATTCATTTCGGAGTATGGACTGGGGCCGTACACAATGCCTTATAGCAGTCTTAACTTAAGAGCAAGCTACCTTAAAAATATGATATTTTGGCAATGATATCCTGATTAGATTCAAATTCATAGAAAAAAAAATACATATTCAGGAACTCTACATTTATTTTGTAGAGTTCTTCATTTCATATGTAGAGCTGTAAGCCATGAAAATTAATAGTAACTAAATACAGCAATTTGGTAGGTGTCATTGGACTCAAATTGAACTGGACAAGGCCTTTAAAACCGTGACAATCGAGACGAATGGCACAACCGACGACGATAAAGTATAGATAGATCAACAGATGTTTGACGAGAATTTGAGTTTCTGGATTTGCTATTTTTTTATTTGTGACAGGCATGTGTTTGCCCACTATCTCACCTGATGGTAAGTGACGATGTGATCGAAGCTGGTAAACACACTAGACCTGGAATACGCAGGCTCTCAAGGATAACTGCCGGAACACCGTATTTGGCTTGGCGGCAGACTTTCAACTTGATGGTGCTAAGCTACATTGGTAGCAAGCCAGGCGAGCAACTAACAAAATGCTCTACCACCTCTCAAATGTCACCTGATTAGCACCACCCGGGGACCACGTGTAGGGAGCCAGACTTAAGGGGTATCCTCCTACGGACGTGGGTGACTCAGCCCCCAAAACTGACTGTGCCCTATACGAATACCTTGTATCTTCAATAGAAGTTTGAAACTCTCCAGCCTATATAGAACACTAGCCGTTTCCAGCGACTTCACCTGCGTTTAAAAAATAGCCAATGTGTTACTCCTAAGTACATTCCAAATCAGCCGTTACAGCGTGAAGAGAAAACAAACATACTTACACACATACACATTTACACACAAACTTTCGGATTTGTAATATTAGTGTGATTTATTAAGCACCAGAAACACCTTGGGACAGCATTCTAACCATTGCGCATTGAGATTAGCGTCTTTCGTGGTACGTCTATTGCTAATTCTGTTTTATAATATTTCAGTTAAATATTTTATTTATCTTCTCAGTTAAACCCAAGGTGTCAAGTGTCAACTGGCTTTGGCGTGCATATTAAGAGGCGCGGCGCGACGATGTCGTTATTTACATGTGTGTACTACCGTCATAAGGAAAAAAGACGTAACTGTCATTTTTGACAAAATTGAGTTGCATACATCAGAAATGTCGTTTTATACGTTACTAACTGCGCCCCGCGGCTTTGCCCGCGTAAGTCTCGGACCAGCCAGAATTCGGGGTTAAAAAGTAGCCTATGTCCTTTCTCAGGCTCTAGACTATCTGTGTACCAAATTTCGTTTAAATCGGTTTAGTAGTTTTAGCGTGAAAGCGTAACAGACAGACAGAGTTACTTTCGCATTTATAATATTAGTAAGGATAGTAAGGATGACTTGTAGCAGATGCGTATAAATTATAAAACGCAAGCTAAGCTTAAAAGACCGGCTTCACCGCTTTATCTTCAGAACCTTGATCAGATTTAATCAAAAACTAGTGATCAGATCTTGTTCAAATTTAAATGAGACCAGAAGGATTCAAATAAAAAATCATCAAAATAGGCTCGCAACGAAAGAAGAAATGAGGTAACAAACATAAAAAAAACATACAGTCGACTCGAGAACAACCTCCTTTTTTGAAGTCGGTTAAAAAGGAAGATTTAATAGGTCTCGTTTCAATATTTTAAAATAATAATAAAAACGCACTTCATCACTTATATTTCGGTTTTGGCTTTACCGATTCTGATAAAATTTATATTTATAGGTATTACCTGTGAAGTATACTATACCAAACAAAAAAAAAACATCAAAATCGATTCACATTTGGCGGAGACATCGCGTAACATACATACAAAAAATAGAACATACAGTCGAATTGAGAACCTCCTTTTTTGAAGTCGGTTGAAAAAATAATAGTAGATGCTTCTATTTTTCCTGATTCCGATGATGTAATAACTCAATTTTGTCAAAAATGTAGGTACGTCTTTTTTCCTTATGACGACAGTTAATCAACTATTAATTATAGATATGTATTGAATACAAAATATATACTTTCTGATATAACAATATGTTGATAGATATTTAGACGTTGTTAGCAATATTATACAACGTTTTTAAGTAAAAACAAACGTAGCGTTTCGTAAAATTATAATAAGTTGACATTTGCGATATCACGTTTTAGAGTGGCGCCAATGTGTAAGGTCTCATCACATTACGACTAACGGGCTTGGGGCGCAGTAGTGATATGAACCTTACGTACTCTAACAGATGGTTTAGAATGCAATGGATGGATAACTGCCAGTGTCGATCGGAGGACGAGCGGAGAACGGGCAAAGTGATTTGGAACTCTCGTTGTTTTCTATGTCAGGTTTATCATTCTTCACGGCTGTAACGTTTAAATTATTATATATTAGTGTTTAAGAATAATTAAAAATGCCACGTGAACCGATTTCGAATTATTTTTTTTTAGTTTGAAAGATGTTGCTTTCCTTTGGTCCCATTTAAACTTGATCAAGATCTGATCAGTAGTTCTTGAAATATCGTCAATAATGCGTATTCTGTGGAACTACATTGACGATGTTCTCGTTTTTAACTGACTTCAAAAGTTACTTCGTAACTTCATCGTTGTGAGCCGATTTGATGATTATTTTTTTATTTGAAAGCTGGTGGTTTCCCATTGGTATCTTTTATATTTGATCAAGATATGATCAGTAGTTTTTGAGTTATCGTCAATAATACGTGTTTAATACATTTAATATGATCAAGATTCCGAAGATATAGCGGTGATGTTGGTTTTTTAAGCTTTAATTTGCTTGCGTTTAATTATTATTTGAAAACTGGTGTTTTACGTGTGGTCCCATTTAAATTTGATCAAGATCTGACCAGTAGTTTTTGAGTTATCCTCAATAATGCGTATTTAATTTATTTAATCCAATCAAGGGTTCCGAAGATAACGAGGCGAAGTCAGTATTTTAAGCTTTGCGTTCAAATTATTTAGTTAGTGTTTGTTCAATTATAGTTAAAAAAACAATGTTTGATTTAAACTTTGCGTTCAAATTATTTAGTTAGTGTTTGTTCAATTATAGTTAAAAAAACAATGTTTGATTTAAATCACTTAACCCTGTAAGCTTCATAAAATCTTTTTACTAAAATAAGTTAACAGGTTAACAGTACATTGAAATTTACAGAACAGACTATTTATACTTACTACTTCTATTTCAAATAATCAATTAAGTTATCCTTGTCGTTCCCATGAATTCCTATTAAAGCTCGCATTACTAAGAATCCATATATTTAGGAGATATTCAATCGGTGTTAGAAAATAATAAATAAGTTGTTGGGGTATAAATATATATATAGTATTTTTTGATCGAGCGAAGAGAGGTTTTTAATCTGACTTGGTTGGTTCAGTACTTCGTCTTTCCGTCCGTCTGTCATAGACATTTAGGGTCTAGACCATACAAGGTCCAAAGCTCTCAAAGCATAAAATGCCAAAGAAAAACAGATATATAAATACTAGTGATTCGCCCCGGCTTCGCCCGTGTTCAATTTCCGCTAGCGGACCCCTGCAGCGCCATCTGCCGGGCTGATTTGTGAATCTAAACCATCCAAGGCGCCACCCGCACAACGCATACAAAAAAATCATTCAAATCGGTCCAGCCGTTTAGGAGGGGGCACCCCCTTTAATATTTTGAAGTACACGTAAGTGGGAGTCAAGATATTTTCTTCCAGTATGGGGGAAGTATAGTCGAAGAGAGTTCTTCAAATAGTAGGTACCTACTCGTAGTAGTAAAAAATAAGTATCTGTTAGTAAGTGTTATGTGGACAAGAATGGTAAACACGCCAAGCCTCTCTGTGACAGGCTCTCAAGAATTGCTACCCGAACAACTATTTATCGCTTTTGATAGCTTTTGCAGCCTAGTTAAACAAGCAGAGATAATATATCCTACCGCTACGAATTTCATCAAGAACGAAAGCTTGATCTCGTCGTAGGATTAGAAACGGCGACAATTCGATCACGAAGCCTCACTATGACTGAGCTGTCACCGCGTCGATATATATATATATATATTTTTTAAGTGAAATAGTCACGGTTTTTAAGGCCTTGTCCAATTCAATTTAAGTCCAATGACTCCTACCAAATTGCTGTATTAAGTTACAATTAATTTTCATGGCTTACATCTCTACATAGGACATGCAGAGCTCTACATAGTAAATGTAGAGATCCTGAATATATATTGTTTTCTATGCTATAAAGGCAAGCATTTGACCACTATCTCACCTGATGGAAAGTAATGATGCGGCCGAAGATGTGACATACTTGCCTAGAAGATATCTATTCACTCGAAACATTAAGACTCCACATTATACCGTTCGGGGTACAAAAACGCAGGCAATGAGTTCCACTCCTTCTCTGTACGGATGATGAACGTAGAAGCAAAACGCTTTGAGCGAACTGGAGGTATGTCGACCATAAATAGATGACGTTTGCTAGTTTGACTTGTTATTAGATGGTAAAAAGGGCATGGGGGAATTAGCTCATGTAATTCCTGTGCACTCTCCCAAAATGTAAGCGATAGAATACCGATAAGCTTGCCACGTTACGTCGGTGAGCGAGACTTTGCAACCTGGACTCGATTAGCTTACTGTCGCCAATGCGCCTTTTGGCTCGCCGCTAAATCTACAGAAAGAAAGCTTTGATCTCTACGAATATGATATGCGTAAGTATCAATATGCATAGATACAAATTTAAACCCTAAGCACGTTTAACAGTAACTGTTAAGTAATCTGCGCACTGAGCTTGACATAAACGTTATGCGTCTATCTCCCATCAAAACCCTTTACTTGCAATTTAGCGTGGAATAATGCTGCATGACGCTAGGTTATCGCCAATCTGCAGAGTTAGGGCTATCTTTACTGCCGCAGCTGCACTTGAAGCGGCAATCCGTTTTATGTTTTCATAAATAAAGTACGCAATATGAAATGCATATTGTGTGACGGGCAGAGACAAACTACGAAGGTGGAATCTGTCTACGTCAATGGGAAAGATAACTGCGTATCTACGAGATTTTTCCAAGATTATACCGTTCACGGGCGAAGAGTTCCACTGCTTCGCTGCACGGATAATAAACATAGGAGTTATATCTACCTACTTCAATATATTAGTTCAGATTAAAAGCTGTTTGACTCTGTTAATGGTAGACTAGCGCACATATGGAAGAACTAATATAAACACAGGTAACCTTAGTTAGGAGTTCAGGCTCAGACATAGTATCGCATACGCTACAGAAACTAAACACAAAATATCTTCTTGTCAATAACGAAAAAGTAGCTATGTCATTCAATTTGTAAAGTCCCAGTGAGCCAAATTATTTAAACTAGTTCAAATTTCCCTATTTTGCAATAATTTAGCACTTTTGTACTTAGCTACTACATTAGGTCTATGGCATAGACCACGCATAGACTCTGCGAAATAGTGTATATTTTTTGTGTGGTAAATAAACGTTTACTAATAAGTCCTACGTCCTTTTAAAGCATTAGGTACTAAGCCTAGTTAGAACTCACATGCCTTAACCTAGGTTAGTATTTGCCTCTAATTAAATGGTCATTAAAATAAAAATCGGCCCATATTCGTACATATTATGTAACCTTTACTAACATTATTTATTAATCTACTATTATCTTAAGACTGACGCTTTAACATTTCGTTTAGTCTGTTGTTTTTTTTACCGACTTCCCAAAAAAGAAGGAGGTTTCAAGTCGACTGTATTTTTTTTTATGTGTGTTACCTCAAATCTTCTCTCCACGTGAACCGATTTCGATTTTTTTTTTTTTAGTTGAAAGATGTTGCTTTCTTATTGGTCCCATTAAAATTTTATCTCTAGTTTTAAGTTATCGTCAATAATGCGTGTTTAATACATTAAATCTGATCAAGGTTCCGAAAATAAAGCGGTGAAGTTGTTTTTTTTTAAGCTTAGCTTGCGTTAAATTATTTAATTTAGTCGACTGTATTTTTTTTATGTGTGTTAACCTCAAATCTTCTCTCCACGTGAACCGATTTCGAATTTTTTTTTTTAGTTGAAAGATGTTGCTTTCTTATTGGTCCCATTAAAATTTTATCTCTAGTTTTAAGTTATCGTCAATAATGCGTGTTTAATACATTAAATCTGATCAAGGTTGCGAAAATAAAGCGGTGAAGTTGTTTTTTTTTAAGCTTAGCTTGCGTTAAATTATTTAATACTGAAATCACGTTGTTTTATACAAGTTGTATTCGTTCTCTTTTCTACCCGGTAGATTAAGAGGCGATTTGCGGAGTTCTAGCAAATTGCCTCGTTATGTAGGATCGAGTTAAATGCGCTGGCACAATTTCGCATGGTTCTGGTTATGGGCGTGGTTGTGTGTGTGCGTGTTGTATGTGATCCGCACTCACTATAAAGTATTTAAATAAGGAGCAAAACAGAAAAGTTTCCGATTCATATATTAGCGTGATTTATTGCGCTTACAATAGAATAATTATTAATTCCAAAAAACTTACAGTGAGTATTCGGGCAAAAGGCAACTCAAGAAAAGGAGCCGCGGTTCATTTCACCCAAAAGCGATTTTGAATTGGTCAAATGGAACCGCGAATCTTGTTATGCACTTTGTGCAGTTAGCACAAAAAACGAAATCGTTTTAATTATATTAGTTTGAAAGTAACAAGTTAGCTAGCTAGATATAAAAACAAATATAGTGCAATTATGTTGCTCTGGTATTTCCTTTATCTTGCTCCCTCAGCCTAAGTACCAGTAAAAATAAGGAGATGTAAACGTATGATGTGTGTCTTATCCTCTAAATCATACTATATTTTCTACCGACTTCACAAAAAAGGAGGAGGTATTCAAGTCGACTGTATTTTTTTTAATGTGTGTTACCTCATAACTTCGTTCCGCGTGAACCGAATTACAAAATTTATTTTTTTGAAAGATGTTGCTTTCTAATTGGTCCCATCTAAATTTGATCAAGATCTGATCAGTAGTTCTAGACATATCTTCAATAATGCGCGTTTAATCTGATCAAAGTTCCGAAGATAAAGTGGTGAAGCCGGTTTTTTATTGCTTTTCTAGCGTTATGTCGCCAAAGTACCAGGGAAACATACACCATAAGGTAGATGTAAGAAGAGAAGTTCGCTGATTAATGGTCGTCGTTTATCTTGCTCCCTCAGCTAAAATACCAGGGTAACATATACTTTATGGAGGTAACATAATAATTTTTTTATGTATTATACTTTTTTATATAAAACTTTACAAAGACATATTTTTAATAAACAAAGAATATCATTGTTTTTTGACAAACAGATTTCGAAGAACGTTACTGTTACTGCATTTTCCGCACAAAATGTCTGCAAACTTAGCATAATGCTGAGGACAGAGCCTCAGCGCTGGTTTTTAGCTTACGCCGGAAAAGGTCTGCAAGCTCAGCATAGTGCTGAGGACAGAACCTCAGTGCTGGTTTACAGCTTACGCCGAAAGGTCTGCAAGCTCAGCATAATGCTGAGGACAGAACCTCAGTGCTGGTTTACAGCTTGCGCCGGAAAGGTCTGCAAGCTCAGCATAATGCTGAAGACAGAACCTCAGCGCTGGTTTTCAGCTTACGCCGGAAATGTCTGCAAGCTCAGCATAATGCTGAGGACAGAACCTTAGCGCTGGTTTTCAACTTATGCCGGATAAGTTCTGCAAGCTCACTTACTATAAACATCTCGCAAATATCTTATAAGAAAAATTTGTTAACAACTTCAGCAAGACTCTTATCACAGTACAGTTGCAATTTCCTAACGGCATGCAAATCGCTAACGGTAAGAGAATTACGGCCAATTAGAGCCAGATGACTGTCTGTGACAGACGGAAGAAAACCATTTAAAGAGATTCTGCGGTGTTTTATAAGGGCAGTAGGCTGTCTTTAGTAGCTGGATGAACGTGTGGATATTCACTCAGATCTCATTAAAAAATTAGGTTACTTCATTCGTCGGTCTATAAAAATAATTCGACAAAGGAGCAACTCAAAAGGTTCAACAATTTAAGTTTGAAAACTATCGCGTGTTATGGGTG
Source organism: Lomographa bimaculata (assembly GCA_948107665.1). Taxonomy (NCBI): domain Eukaryota; kingdom Metazoa; phylum Arthropoda; class Insecta; order Lepidoptera; family Geometridae; genus Lomographa; species Lomographa bimaculata. The sequence continues at coordinate 6,474,771 of OX403610.1, read as the reverse complement.
CGCGCGGAGGGGCGAACGTTATGATCAGCCACCTCCCAGATGATGGACATCTAAACTAGTCGGAATATCCGAGAAAAACAGTCCTAGCCGGATAAAAGTAAATAATGAGGATCAACAATATTCCAACACTTACGTTTTACTACTTTTACAAAATAAAGTAAAAAAAAAAAGCATTTGAAAAAAAACATTTGACTCCTGTTTCAAGAGTACCAAGCAGCCGCAGGACGTCGTTTGGGTAGCATTATTTTTAAGACATAAAAATGCCATGATTTCTTTGTCAAAAATATAAATAATATATAGTTTTTTTTTTTTAAATTATTTGATATCCAAACCCTTTTAGGAAACCATCCTTTTTACAAGCTCTTATTTAGTTTCACCTGTCCCGTTGTCTGTAAGTCTGTAATCAAATCTTGCAAGGTAAATTTGACCCACTTCCCGATGTCCGATTGGACTCACATTTGGTGTAACTATGTGTCTTCGGTGAGAATACAATGATATGATACCATGGACCTGGTCTGGTGATGGAGACGGAAGATGGCCAAAGGAACTTCTGAACTAAACAAGATAAACCCGTGTGGGCTCGTTTGATTCGTCGCGTTGAAAAGTTATCTGGTTATATAACTTTTTAGTCCTTTTTATTTACAAATCGTAAAAGCTTGATTTTAAAAACTTTTTATAGTATTACTTGTTTTCGATCACTCTGTGCTTAGAAAGGTCGGAAGAGAGATGGTACAATCATCTTAGTCTACATTAATTGCACTGGGTTTGATGCTACCCGCATTTCACTCCCACGATGCACACCAAAGCTAAAAATAGAACGTGATATTCAAGCTTGAATATTGCCAGAATTTGGGAGAAGTGGGAACACATAGTAAATATCCCTCAATCTCTGGATGTCCAACTTTTGCCCCAACCGATTCGGTGTCTCTTCGAAAAGCAAAGATCGCATCAGGGCGTATATTCACTCCAATATAATCAACAACTTTCATTGCTAAACCTTACTAAGAGTCAGAACTTTTTTTAAAAGCGCTGGTTACTTTCATCGTCGCTTTACTTACCTGAGTGTTCAACAATGAATCGTTTGCCTTTTAATTTAAGAAGACAAAAAAAAATGATTTTTAAAATATACACCATGCCGTAGTCGAGTCAGAAGCAAACTACCTTCATTCATGAAAGCAGATCAAAATATATCCAAGTACCCACATGTGTTGTGATAAAATCACTACTTGGAAATTAATCAATTTATGAACATATTTTTTTTTATAAGAACATTTCAGATGTACATCTGAAAGTACATAAATCTGGAAAGTTATAGTTAAAAATATGTCGCATAATTTAACGCAAGCAAAGCTTAAATAATTGAAACGCAGGCATTCATCGCTTATATTTCGGTTTTAACTTGACCGATTTCGATAAAATGTATATGGGATCACCTCTGAAGTATACTCTACCAAACAAAAAAAATCATCAATATTGATTCATAATTGGCGAAGATATCGCGAAACATACATACAAAAAAACATACAGTCGAATTGAGAACCTTTTTTTGAAGTCGGTTGAAAAACCGACTGCACCGCCCATATTTTGGTTTTGGCTCGATCGATTTTATAAAATCAACTATAAAGTATAACCAACCAAAAAAAAAACATCAAAATCGATTCATAATTTGAAGTCGGTTTAAAGTGGAGTGAGTAAACCTGTCACGACCGCCACCATTGAACGACCATGTTGTCAATACTAGAAAGTATTTACGAGAATAATCTGGTCTTGATGAAGACATCAAAATAAAACCATGTCAAAAAATAACCACATTCAAAAATTATTTCATTAAAAATCTATCAAATAGTAGATTAATTTAATTGAATCTGAAATTATATCGAAGAAACCATTGACATGAGAAAAGTAAAAATATAATGAATTCGAGAATTTAACAAATCGGTAGGTATTATGTAGCATCATAAACAAAGAATCAAAAACTTTTATTCACATAGGGCTCCAAAGAGGCACTCATGAAAGTTAATGACTCTACTGCCAGATTCGCAAAATTACAGCCATCAACCTATTACACTGTTTTTATTGCAGGTTCGTTAGTACGAGTAGACTGTTTTACTGCGAATAAAACTCTTACACGGTCGTTGAATATAAACGTCGAGCTTGCAGTAAATTGACAGAACAGAATAACAGAGGGAACCGTAACATGATGTGTTAAGTTTCAATGTAAGTAAGTCGAAATTTTCGTCGTTTAAGCCGAATATAACATTTAATGTTATATTCGGCTAATATATACATAATGTGTAACACTCACGATCAAGTCGCCTGCATCACATCAGGTAGTAAGCGACTGGTCCAGAAGTTAGTGACCGGTAATATCTAGCACCTTCTTAATAGTTTTTTTTTTAATTCAAAATTTATTTATTTTAGACATCAAACGCCCATATCACATCTTATACACAAAAATAACCACAAAATTAAAAACTAAGTATTTTATATAATTACTTACTAGCTGGAAAAAATAAATAAAAAAAATACTTTACCACATATTTTCAGAACTACCGAATATACACAAAAAAATATGAAAATCGGTCGAGCTGTTACGGAGGAGTTCGATAGCAAACACTGTGACACGAGATTTATATATATATATATATTTTTTAAGTAAACAATTTAATGCGTCCCCATGAAATGCCTCGAAAGTACATGGTTTGCCACGAAACGTCTCAAAAAAGGCGAATTCGGATCATCTCCCACTACTTCCAAGGTGATGTAACTTTCTCGGAGCCTCCTTTTTAGCGACGCTATCTTTTTTAAATAACTAAATGAACTATATATTTTTTTATCAACAAAAAGAATGAGCGAAATTTTACCATCCGTTTACACGTGATGCGATGACCAAGGGAAATAGAGATTCTCTTTTTTTATATAGATATAGGTAATTCGACTACTTCAGAGCGAGGTCGAAGAGCATGAAATTTAAAAAATGCTTCCAAATCGTAAAATTTAACTCCCCATCTTTAGAGTAGTATCCGTGACTCAATCTTAACGGTCTATATCTACAGAGTAGCATAAAGCTATTAAACACATTGTATCAGAATCTATTGGTATCCCAGTACAGAAACACGTTGAGCGCGCAATCAGGTTGACTGTCCTTCAATCTATTCGAAGATGCAGCCGATGTCATACCATCGATGGCTAACTTGCAATACCAGTTCGCTGGAGTAACTGTGTAACCGATGTGGAGGCAGTGGAGGGCAGTGGTGAAGCTACTTACAATCGGTTGAAGGAACAATATAGTTTGTTTGGGATAGTTAATGTATGTAAATTATCAATAGTAATTTATAAATGATACGGCTTGACTCATGATTTAGGGTCGACTCTTGCGACCCAGGTTTCGGGGATGTCCGATCCCCATCATCAGCCGAATTCACGACGGAAGGTCGCGGCGCTCACTGTCATAAATAAGGACGTAACCTCATCCAGGGTGAAGCAAGCTAATGTCTGTGTGTGCGTGCATCTCACTGCAAACTGTCACAGAGTCTAATAGTTACTAAGTATATTAGGGCCAATTGTCCGACCTTTGATATATTTGTGTGCATTTCTAAGGTGCATTTCAAGCTCGCCTAAGGTGCTTGAACCATTTTGTATGCGGGATAACGTCCTCATTGAGATGTAGCCGTATGTAAAATTTTACCCTAAGTCGACCTTTTTCATTTTTCAACCGACTTCAAAAAAGAAGGCTCAATTCGAATTTAGGTTTTTAAATGTTTTTTTTGTATGTATGTTACGCGATATCTCCGCCAATTATGATTCGATTTTGATGTTTTTTTTTTGGTTTGGTATAGTAGGTATACTTTAGAGGCCAAAACCGAAATATAAGCGATGAAGTCGGTTTTTTTAAGCTTTGCTTGCGTTTCAATTATTACAGTTCGGGGTTTTACATTTTGTCATTTTACTAATAGTGGCATTGATACTAAACACGTCTATGCTATTTCATTTACACCAATTCCCTGACTCTAAAAGTATGTTCCGTTAAAGCTACGTCCAATACAGTTTTTATTACAACATCTTTACGATCGCAATTTGCTTGTGCCCAAGTTATTGGCAGTAAAAAATCGCAATATTGTCACCATTCAAAGAATTTAATATCTAATCAGTGTGATGACCTTTCGATGAGATACATATTCAGCTTCCTAGATATTAGTTGATAAACTTGATTGGCGAGCCGCATGCAACTTGTCCCGATGGCGCAAGAAACGTGTTCGACTTCCTTTAGTTAATTAACGATTGATTAATATAACGTTTTATCTAGACATGTTAATGAGTGAAGACGCTTTCACAGTCAGGATTACTATGATCTGACTCAAAGACGGTTTGAGCGTGTACGAGGGCGGTCCGATAAGTACTTAGCCTCACCGCTCCATGGCGCCACTATCGCAAGAAAAATTTACCATCGTGTAGTACAGTTTTGTAGACCAGTACAGTCAAAATTTCAGCCGAATCGGACACCTAGTTTTTTTTTGAGCGCGTGTGGAATCAGGCGTGTCCGCGGATTTTAGAAAAATGGAAAAAGAGCAATATCGGTCGGTGATTCGATTCTTGTTTTTGGAAGGGAAATCGGGCAGAGAAATCAAAGAGCGCTTGGATGCTGTGTACGGTGACTCTTCTCCTTCGATGGCGACCGTCAAGAATTGGCTTAACGAGTTTCAACGTGGTCGCACGTCGATTTTTGATGAGCCACGCCCAGGTGCCCCGAAAACGGCTACCACGGAGGACAACACTACAAAAATCCACGATCTCGTATTGGCAGACCGCCGATTCAAGGTACGCGAGATAGCCAAGACAGTAGGCATCTCAAAAGACCGTGTGGGTCATATCCTGCATGAAATTTTGTCGGCGCGATGGGTGCCGCGTTTGCTCACTCCGGACGACAAGCGCAACCGTGTGACCAATTCAGAGCAGTGTTTGACGCTGTTAAAGGGCAATCCAATGGAGTTTCTGCGTCTTTTAGTGACCGTCCACGAAACATGGATCCACTGGTACACACCAGAGACCAAGGAACAGTCTAAACAATGGGCTTCACCCGTTGAACGTGCTCCGAAGAAGGCGAAGACTGTCCTTTCGGCCGGAAAGGTTATGGCCACCGTTTTCTGGGATTCACAAGATGTGATCTGCTTCGATTACCTGGAGAAGGGCTAAACGGTCACAGGGCTGTACTACGCCGAATTATTGGGCCGATTCAACGCTGAATTGCAGAAAAACGGCCCCATTTGGCGAAGAAAAAAGTGCTCTTCCACCATGACAACGCACCGGCTCACACCTCCGCCCTCGCCGCGGCGAATTGGGCTACGAACTGCTGCCCAATCCACCGTATTCTCCAGATTTGACCCCGTGCGACTTCTTTTTTTTCCAAACTTGAAAAAGTCGGGTAGAAATTTGAGTCGAATGAGAAGGTCATCTCTGGCACGGAGGCCTAATTTTCAGACCTAGAGAAAACATTTTTTTCAGAGGGGTTAAAGAAGTTGGAGCATCGCTGGGTCAAGTGTATTGAGTTAAAAGGAGACTAAGCTTAGAAATAAATCGCCACTTTTCCAAAAATTTTCGTTTTTCTTTTGTAGGCTAAGTACTTATCGGACCGCCCTCGTACATATTTGACTAAGTTTCTGATTATTAGCAGTATGTGGGATGTGCAAATAATTATACAGTAGCTTTGGTCCTGAATACTGAACAATTCGGATACTCAACAAAAATGCTCTAAATTTTATATCTCCTTTAGAGACAAGTTTAGTTAAGATTTTACTACATTCTGTACATAATTGAAATGCCTTAATATATAGAAAAAAAAAAAAATATTTTTACCGACTTCCCAAAAAAGAAGGAGGTACTCAAGTCGAATGTATTTTTTTTTATGTGTGTTATAATATACTTCTCTCCACGTGAGCCGATTTTGAAATTTTTTTTTAGTTTGAAAGATGTTGCTTTCTAATTGGTCCCATTGAAATTTGATCAAGATCTGATCAGTAGTTCTCGAAATATCGTCAATAATATATTTTTTGTGGACTATGACGATGTTCTCGTTTACCCGACTTCAAAAGTTACCTCATAACTTCTTTCGTTGTGAGCCGATTTTGATTTTTTTATTTTTATTTGAAAGCTGGTGCCAAAGATAAAGCGGTGAAGTCGGTTTTTTTAAGGTTTGCTTGCGTTTAATTATAAATAGTTCAGTTCTCACGCAAAACTAGTTTTTTGTCTTAATCACGATAATGAGACGTGGCTCAGCAGGCCTTACGGGTGGACAGTTTTCCCTGGGGAGTAGATAAAAATATTTTCAGTCATTAAAAAAAAAATGTGCGTCCATACGGAGTCTCAGCGGTTAGAGCTATAGGGCATGACACACTATAGCCGCGGGTTCAAACCCCGCCTCAAGCGAAAATTTTACCTAAATTTATGAAAGACAATATTGTTTGCACACTACTAATTGGCAATTGGATGTCTGGCAATGGTGTGGACAAGCAACGGACTGCATCTGGCGGATTCTTTAAAATAATATAGTTCTCGTCTCTAGTCTGTTAAAAGTATATAAATCATTTATTTTTTTATTTTCACTTAGCAATCTTGTGCATTTAGCCAAAGTCATGTAATAATATATTTCAATTGTATTTCATATCATAAGTCCTAGTCACAAGTCACAGTCAAAGTCAAGCAAAAGAGTCAAGATCCAGTCATAGTCAAATCATGCCCTAGTAAAGTAGAAACTTTACTAGAACTTCTATTGTAGTTTTGGAGCGAAGGCGAAAATCACGTGGTATCATTTGCCTACACTTATGCACGTTTACTAAGTATTAACGGTTAATAATCCACCATTATCACATATACTCGAAGAAACACAAGTTGGGAAAATAACACAAAATCAACAATTTTCACTTTCGCGGTAAAACCACCTATACTTTTATACCCAATGGAACAAGTGGGAATAGCTCTTCCCACTACATCTACTCAAGATGACAACAGAACTGGGAACTGTCCATATGGAGTGGGATAAAAGCAGAGCTGATTCATCAAAATGACGAGAGAGTGAGATTCTGCATTCGATGCGCCTACGTTAATTTATTTAAAGACAACCGCGTGGGAAGCCGTCGCTTTCGATAAAACCTCGAGAACCATTTTACCTTGTCTTTGAAAAGCAATTTTATCCCGCACATTTTCTCTCTCCGAGCGTAAAAGAAAAGCGAATTTAGAATTGCACTTTTCAAACCGCAATATCTATTTAGAGAAAATGGAGTTTAGATGTTTCGTGTCGCTACCGGAAAGTTCCAGGTCTAGTAAGAAGGTTAGACTGAATTGATATTATTTCATACGTAATATTAAAATACAAACCCTATTCAATGACTTCAAAAAAAGGAGGTTTTCAATTTGACTGTATGGTTTTTTTTTTTCTATGAATGTTACGCGATATCTCCGCCAATTATGAATAGATTCTGATGTTTTTTTTTTGTTTGATTCAGTATTATAGGTACTTTACAGATAATACCCATATAAATTTTATCGAATTCGGTCTAGCCAAAGAGATTTGTCCGACCAATAATGCACGGCCTGATAATATACGGCCAATAATTCATTACATGGCATCCAATTATCAGATTGTGCAATACATTAATGGATGAGAAATAACAACACGGACCGATTTTGTACAGTTAATAATACACAGCCAGGAAAACGCAACATATTTTTGAATTCAATGAACACGAAATATCAGTTCGTGCAATATTGGCCGTACAATACAAGTCGGAAAATATTAGCACGAGCTGATAATGAACAGCCAATAATGCACGGCCGATAATTCGTGTACATACAAATGTCAAAGTCAAAGCTTTGTTTGGATGATCCAGTAATTTCAAGAGGGCAAGATATCACTGCTTAAAGTTTTCATACAAACTGTTTGTATTCGAAAGAAAAGCGTAAGAATTTTTTTATTATTTTATTTCATATTTTTATTCTTTTAAAAACTTAGTTTTAAGGGCTTCGCCGGCCGCTGCCGCAGCACGCTTGCTTCGCTCACTTGGCTCGCGCTTTGTTTTGTTGCAGTTCAAACCTTTTTTTTCTTTATTTTGTGGGGGGGGAAATGTCTGGTATTTCCTTTCCTTCCCAGGGATGAAGGAAAGGAGTATGTGCGGCTCAAACCCACTAAAAACCCCCCCGTGAACAGTCCCTCCAAGTCAGTGGAGAGGTGCCCTGACTCTCCACCAGTGACCCCACTACAGAGGAGGAGAGAGCCTATACCTAACCTAGACTTGCAGCCACTTTTATATAGACCACAGAGAAGCAAATATTTTTAATGTTCTTAGGTTAGAACTTTTCAATAGTCTGTGCCAACTCTTTCTAGCAACTCGCCTAAACAAACGAGGCATCGCATAGAGAGTATGTGTTTGTTCTATGGTTGGCTGCCAATTATTGGCTGTGCAATACTGGCCGTACGATATTGGCACAGTCTGACAGCCAGTATTGCACACCATGATATTTGGATGCCATGTACGTAAATTAATGTACGGCTAATAGTATTGGCTGTACACAATTAGCCGTACATTATCGATACGGACCGTTTTTGTACAGGCAATAATTGGCGATCCGTGAATGCACGGCCTGATATTTCGATCCATGTTCATGAATTATCAGGTTGTGCATATTGGCTGTACAATATCGGGCCGTGAAATATCGGGTCGTATATTATCGTCTCCCAAGCTAAAACCAAAAAATATGCGGTGGAAGTCGGTTTTTTTGAAGCTTTGCTTGTGTTTAATTATTTAAGCTCGACAGGCAAATTTGATGCCTATCTGACATGATGGAAAGTGACGATGCGGCCGAAGATGTATGGCTTTCTTGCCTAGAAGATAACTATTTATTCCTGACCTACAGACTTACTTACGGGCAATTCCACTCCCTCGCAGTCTCTTATGATTAGTGCGACAGTCATCATCGCTTCTACGTTTATACGTAGAAGCGATGATGACTGTGTGATGTAAAATGACACGCGTCAATCATAGACTAAATAAGAAAGTCTTCTTGTTTGGTCTATGGCGTCAATATAAAACATAAAAAAATATTAATATTTCAAATATATGTCCGCCGAACTTTTTATCACTAAGGGTACTTATTTCATTACTAAGAGTGAAATGATAGGAGCAGCATTAGAGACCTTAACTCAATTTCAACCAACTTCAAAAAAGGAGGCGTTAAAAACGCTTTTAAACTCACAGCCCCACATTAAATTCGATGTCTTGTGTCGTAGGTGCCGGAATATTCACATCACACACACAAATACAACGAGAACCAGAAACAAATTTTCCTTGGGAGAGAATTTGTGTTCAAGCCCGGAATCGAACCCGATACCCCTGATTAGAAGGCGGACACCACCCAACTAAGCCAACGAGCAGTTCTAACGGGCACGAGCAGTTACTTAAATTTGATCAAGATCTGACCAGTAATTTGAGTTATCCTCAATAATTCGTTTTAATGAATTTAATCTGATCAAGGGACCCGAAGATTAAGCGGTGATGTCAGTTTTTTTAAGCTTTGCTTGTGTTTAAATTATTTTTAACCTATCTTGTCTCACTGCTGGGCAAAGGGCCCATAATATTTCAAGAATCCTGTCCAATGCTTTTGCTGCCTAATTTGGTTTGAAGGAATTGATGACGTCACTCGTTTTGCTCAAAACACACTAATCCTACTATCCTACTAATTCTACTAATATTATAAATCCGAAAGTTTGTGTGTAAGTGTGTAAGTATGTTTGTTCCCTCTTCACACTTTAAGGGCTTAACGGATTTGCATGAAATTTGGAATGTACATAGATTATACCTAGGATTAACACATAGGCTACTTTTCAACATGATAATAGCGGGCGAAGCCGCGGGGCACGGGTAGTATTATATATCCGAAAGTTTGTGTGTAAGTGTGTAAGTTTGTTTGTTCCCTCTTCACGCTTTAACGGCTGAACGGATTTGGATGAAATTTGGCATGCACATAGATTATACCTAGGATTAACACATAGGCTACTTTTTAACTTGATAATAACGGACGAAGCCGCGGGGCACGGCTAGTCGATAATATAATAAAAAAACGATACCGCAGCTGATGAGACAACCCTACACAATACAACTAAGAGACAGTTTTACTACCGCCACAACGAGATTTAATTAAGTTCCAACGCAAATGGAGATATATGGGATTTGTTTTAATTATTATTTACGATTTGCGGTTATTGCGGTTGCGTGGTGTAATTAGTAGTGGTAGAACGCATGCTTATTTTTATTGCCTTTTTTGTTTAGCCGCTAGTGAGTTTTTTAAGGTAGACGGACGATATAATGAAGGTCGCAGGAAGACTCTGGATGCCGCCAACAATCGATCTTTTTGGAGATCTTTGGGGCTTATATCCAGCGGACTTCTTGCGAAGACGACTTTTCGTGGCTGAGATGATTATTATTATTTAATTCTTTATTGCACAAAAAGTACAAAAGGTGGACTTAATGCTAGGGACATTCTCTACCAGTCAACCACATATGGTAGACGAGAAGAGGGGTGTAGGCGTGCATCAAAATGGTATGCAGAGGGAGAGAGACAAAAGAAAGTTAGATGATTAGTTAAAATAATAAATATACATAAATGATTATATACATTTACATATATATCGGCACTTATAATTTTATAAAATGATGATGAGTTTATCACATAGCTTTGGGGTTTAGACACGCTGTTTATGGTTCACGACGGCTAAGGTGTTCTTGCAGCTATCCTTGAGAGTAATATTCAGTCATATTCTAGTCCTTGCGTGTATACCACCCTCGACACATCATCACTTATCAGTAAGCAAGAAAGTGCTTAGATGCTTGCCAAAATTTGTGCGCTTACCTAAACGTAAATTCATTCACACTCACAGCCCCACACTAAGTTAGATGACTTGTGTCGTGGGTGCCGGAAACATTCACATATCAAACACAATCAGAGCCAGAAACACACATTTTCCTTGGAAAGAAAACTTGTACTCCCGCCGGAAATTGAATCCGATACCCCTGCTTAGAAGGCGCCCGACTAAGCCAACGGGCAGTACAAAACCTAAGTCAAACATAACGCTACATAATTTGTAAAACCATGCTTCACAAATAAAATATGTTTTATGCTTACTATTATCAAGATATTCCTAAACTCTACTGTAACAAAGAGACAACGAAAATATAAACCAGGAAGCTGATTCTGCCACCCAAAGCACCACACATACGTATACCTACCCCCTAAGTTGTAATTGGTATTAATAGTAAGGATTTAAACGCCCACTATTAGGCGAGAAGGGAGAGCTAAAAACGCATAAGTCTCTATCTATTCTAGTGTATTTAAAGCTATGTCCCACGCCATTGCACTGACCCCCGCTAGAACAAATAAAACAATAATTTAAACGCAAGCAAAGCTTAAAAAGAAACAACTTCACCGCTTTATATTCGGAACCCATGATCAGATTAAATGAATTAAATACGCAATATTGGATAACTCAAAAACTACTGGTCAGACCTTGATCTTGTTAATGGAAAAAACTATCGCCAATAATTAAACACAAGCTTTAAAAAAACCGACTTCACTGCTTTATCTTCGGAACTTTGATCAGATTAGATGTACTAAACGCGCATTATTGACGATATTTCAAGAACTATTGACTAGATCTTGATAAATTTAAATGGGGCCAATTGGAAAGCAACATTTTTCAAACAAAAAATAATTCGAAATTGGTTCACGTGGGCAGAACTTGTGGAGGTAACACAAATAAAAAAAAAACAGTCGACTTAACGTCTTACACCTTTTGTGTAGTCGCTAGAAAATAAAATGATCTGCCGGCAAAGTATCCATGAGAGCCAAATCCATTCTAGGCCTAACGTCTAATCAGCCTCAACCAGACATACCGACATGTGATATTAGTAATCAACGCTAGCCTATCTGATATAAAGAGAATTTAACCTATTATATCGAACTGCTTGGCAAAGATCTTTTCCTACAGACTTCCGAGAATCCCTTAGAGTATAGACGTTTTCAAGTACAGAATATAACGGATATTAAACGTAAGTTTCGGCGTTCAGTGTGAAGCCTTTTTGAGATAGACTCCGGGACAAAATAGGTTGAAAAATAGTGACTTTGGTGGCCTAACAAATCGTTTCCCAATAGTTTTTTTAAAACCGGTTTCGTGCTGTTCTTTTCAAGCCGTTTCCAACGATACCCACAAGGGTAGATATAAAAAAAAAAAAATTTTGCTCACCACTTACATGTATGGGAGCCCTCTTAATATTTTCATTTATATCATTTTAAATGTAAGTCTTGGCTTTAAACCGTAGTTTTATATATTCTATGAGAATTTGAAGTCATTAGCTTATATGTTTTAGTCGCTAGATGCCTCTGACAGACGGACTAAGTGCTGAACGATCCAAGTCAACTTCGAGATCACGCTTCGCTCGATCAATTACAAACAAAACAAATCATCCTTCTATTGATATTTCGTATGACACAAAACATTATATTCCCAGGTTCATATCAATAAACAAGTTTGTTTAACATTTAAGTGAATTGTTATGCTGGATGTATTATACCTGTACTATGTTATACAATTATACATATAAATATATGTAGTTAAGTGTATCTTTGATATTAACTGAGACGCGTAGGTTTCCACGAGTAGGAAAGGGGTCACGATACTCACGATGGAGAGAAAACAGAAACTGTACTATGAATAATTAACTAATTGAAACATAATTGCCTGCGTATTCCAGGTCTAGTGTGTTTACCAGCTTCGATCACATCGTCACTTACCATCAGGTGAGATAGTGGTCAAACACTAGCCTGTCACAAATAAAAAAAAAAAAAAAAATTTAAACGCAAACAAAGGTTAACAAAACCGACTTCATCGCTTATAATTCGGTTTTCGATAAAATTGTATGGGACCACCTCTGAAGTATACTCTACCAAACAAAAAAAAACATCAAAATCGATTAATAATTGGCGGAGATATCGCATTACATACAAAAAAAAACATACACTCGAATCTCCTTCTTTGATTTCAGTTGAAAATAACTTAAATTTCAGTAGAAGACAGTTACGTGATCTAGCTGGGGAAAATTGAAGCAGTACATGTTTTAAGTTAGTGAATTTGATAGAATAAGAAAATCTCGGATGGTAAAACGATGCATCGAGTCTTTTTTCGTATGATAGGTAAGCATTTGACCACCATCTCACCTGATGGAAAATGAAAACGTTGCCGAAGATGGAGCATGCTTGCCTGGAAGATACCTATTCACTCTTGATTTAAAGACTCCCAGATTCGGGAAACAAAGACGCAGGAGAGTTCCACTCTTTCGCTGTACAGATAATCAAAGTAGACGTACTGTCATGCGTATTATCTCACTTGATAGGACGTGACGATGCGGCCGAAGATAGAAGCATGCCTGGAAGATCTCTACTCTTGAATTGAAGACTTCTAGATCATAGCGTTCAGGAAACAAAGACGCGGGCAATGAGTCCCACTCCTTTGCCATGCTGATGATAAACGTAAAAGCGAATCGCTTCGAGCTAATTGGAGGTATGTCAACCATAAAAGAGAGGTGTTTGTGGGTTTATCTTGTTGTTATCTGGTAAAAAGGGGGATGGGTGGCTTAACTCATATAATTCATGCACACACTCTCCAAAATGTAAACGACAGAATATCGATATAGATTTGCGACCTTACGTTTGACCAAGACTGCAATTTCGACTCGACTAACTTACTAAGTATCGCCAATGAATCTTCTCGAGTCAGTCAATGGATTCAAGAGCTTCTAGTGAAAATACGTAATTCAAATAAGATAAAAAAATCCAGATACTGTTTGAATTGCTTTTGGACTCTAGCGGCACCTCAGAAATTACTCAACGGCTTACTATCTTACGACTAACAATCTGACCGTGTCTTACGACGGCGACGCGACGCACTGAAACACTCTTATTAAATCCCTCTAAATGGTGTAAAGGTGTTCCCTTTACCGTGTCATTTGGTAACAATCGACGAAACAAACGCGCTTCGAGTTTCACAACGCGACCATGAAATGTATCGGAAAAGTTACAAGTTTTTAATAACAGAGCAAAAAAATAATATTACTAAACGAATAATCCAAATCAAAAGAACGCCTCATACAAACGAAGATCATATAAAGAATGAGCGAAATGAAAAACTGCTCGACTTCAGTCGCGTTACAACGCGACTGAGCGCCTCCGAAAAATAACAAAGATTCCGATGATAGGACCTCCCAATTTTATTGAACTGCTTTGTCGTAGAGGCACTTGGGCACAGTACAATAGTTGTCAATATGTGACGGTAGTCTTGATTTTATTTTTATATTCATTATGAAAGGCATTAAATCACTGTAAATCTCACTTTATTGAAAGTGATAGCGGCGAAGACTAGCCAGCCTATATTATTATACGTATACTTGGTTGTTTTGAATTAACTACACTTGAATATGTGCGAGGTTAAAAAGGCCAATTATCTTACTAATATAAATGCGAAAGCTTGTGTGTAAGTGTGCAAGGCGTAAGTGTGCAAGTGTGTAAGTTTGTTCCCTCTTCACGCTTTATCAGCTGAAGGGATTTGGATGAAATTTGGAATGTACATAGCTTTTACCTAGGAATAACATATAGGCTATTTTTTAACTTGATAATAGCGGACGTAGCCGCGAGGCACGGTTGGTTATTTATAAAATTACATATAACATTATTTACTTATGGAAATTATTTTTATCTGTTATCCATGGGAAATTCAAAAAGGAAAACGACGCTATTAGCTCGACTGATTTGTGATGTCAGTGTTTTATTTCAATCAACTGTTAACTTTCTTTCACGGCAGTCATTGGGTTTATAACTCTGACGTCACAGAAAACGTGAGAATGGCAGCGTTCAAATTTACTTGAACCTGACTACATTTTATAATATGAGAGTCAGATTGGGCACTGTCCTCTCTGATCTTTTTAGTCAGGTAGCTTTTAGTAGGTCAATTACTATATTTTCAACCAACTTCAAAAAAGGAGGTTCTCAATTCGACTGTATGTTTTATTTGTATTACGCGATATCGCCGCTAATTTTATTATGAATCGAATTTGATGTATTTTTTGGTTTGATAGAGTATATTTCAGATGTGGTCGGACTTTTTAAACTTTGCTTGCATTTCAATCATACTATCTTTGTTATTATAGAATTACACTTATTAAAACATGTTCTAATTTAAATTATTTTTAATTACATATGTCAATGAATAAAACTGACAAAAATGCATAGGGAATTCAAAATAGCGAAACGCTTTCTATTGGCTATACTGTTTCGTGACGTCAATTGACACACTTTTTGATGTCAATGATTGGTCAACTTTACGACAACCGTGATTGGATTACGAATGTAACAGAGAGAACGTTTCAAAATTACTTGAACCTGTTCGCATTTTCAAACATTTGTTTTGATATGAAATGCAAATGTTTTTATGAATGTCATTATTATGTCGACATTGTATTAAGGGTAAAAAATTAAGGCTTTTAAGCATTTTTTTACATTGTGCTTTTAATTAAACAAAACAAAACAAACAAACGCATTCACACTCACAGTCCCACACTAAGTTCAAAGACTTGTATCGTGGGTGCCGGAAACATTCACATCACACACACATTACACCCAGAACCAGAAGCACAAATATCCCTTGGGAAGGAATGTGTGCTCCTGCCGGGAATCGAACCCAGGACCCACGGCGCAGAGGGCGGGCACCTGTCCACTGCGCCAACTGGGTCGTCAATTTAAAAGTTTAAAAAATTTGTCCTTATATCCGTTTATTTAATTCGAATAATTTTTCACTGTTGTTTTGATAGACGTCTGAACTGCGCAAAGGTATAATTTAGAAGGCAAGCGTGGTTTTCAAAATGATGATCATGACCTTGATTACAAGTATAACAACAGTTCCCATGGCAATCAACATTGTTTGATGAGGTTATTGTTAAAGTTTGTCGGGTGCTATCAAGGTCTAGAAAATGTTACAGTATAACATATCATTTAATTTAAAAAATTGTTTGATACGTTTCTTCTCTCCTTGCCCAATGTGGTATGCTATGCTCAGTTGCGAGAGATCGTGGCGACGGTGGTCATCTGACCGGAGAAGACCAGCTGCCGACGTGCACCCTCCAGCCTTGGTCAGCGCGCAGAGGCCCAATTTGCCTCCGGGCTTACCGCAGGGCCAAGAGTAACTGCGAAACCCTATTATGCCCCAACGGGGAAAAGGGTCGTTTTTAGCTGATGGGATAGTTGTTAGTGGTTCCGAGCCCCAAACACCATTTTCCTTGAAAGAAAGAAAGCGCAAGGCATTCGACTCTACGAACAAAGAAAAAATACGTAGGTATACGAGAACAGGAAAAGTTAAATAGATCGGTTGAGTAATAATTGCGACCTCATTACCTATTTATTGCAGTCAAACAATGAATAAATTCGGATAATAAAATACGATCATACGCTAGGTATGCTTTTACCACCACCAACAACAAGACAATAACGTCATCCATTTATGGTTGACTAGCCGTGCCCCGCGGCTTCGCCCGCTATTATCAAGTTAAAAAGTAGCCTTTGTGTTAATCCTAAGTATAAGCTATGTACATTCCAAATTTCATCCAAATCCGTTCAGCCGTTAAAGCGTGAAGAGGGAACAAACATACTTACACACTTACACACAAACTTACGGATTTATAATATTAGTAGGATATACCTCCAGTTCGGTCGAAGCGATTCACTTTTACGATTGTCATCCGTACTGCGAAGGAGTGGAAATCATGGCCCGCGTATTCGTTTGCTGAACGGTGTAATCAGGGAGTCTTCAAACCTATAATGATTTGGTTTCTTTTGGGCAAGCTTGTTTCATCATCGACCACATCGTCGCTTACCATCAGGTGAGATGGTGGTCAAAAATATGTATTCGTGAAGATAAAAAAATAAAATTGTAATATTGTTATTGTATGTTTTTTAAAGATTATGCGTAAGTTCACAAAATACAATAACTTCCCAAGAGTTTGCTGCTCTTTTCTCGGATGGTGTAACCTGAAAGACCTTTTTACCCGGTTGCACGACGCAAAGAAGGACATTGTTTTTCAGCCTATGTATTATGTTTGTTCCTTAGTAGCGCTCTAGAGCAAAGCCGCGGGACACAGCTGCCAAACAAAAATGCTACAATGCGACTAACATTGAAGGAGCTGTTTTATTAAATATTTTTTCCCTTTCATAGGAGAATTACTCAAACATTTCTCTCAGCTTCAGACACGCTTATATCACATGAATGCTCTCCCTCTCCTTAATTTGATTAGAGAAAATTACAGCCAATGCTCGGCTCTTCCTGGTATGTTTATTTAACTTTAGACATGATACCGTATTCAGACTATAATTAGAAACAAAATATATATATATTTACACTTTCACACTCACAGTCCCACACGACCTATCCTCATACCTACCAAATATATTTAAAGAAATTCAATAAATTCGCCGTTTGGGAGGAGTGCGACCACAATCACCGTGACATGAGATATTTGTATATGTACCTATCAGATATGTACACAGAACGAGGTATATTATATACACAGCCTTATACATATATCACAGCCCACACTTAGTTCGATGACTTGCGTCGTGAGTGCCGGAAACATTCACATCACACCCAGAACCGGAAACACAAAATTTCCTTTGGGAGAAAACTTGTGTTTCCGGGAATCGAACGCGACACTCACTGCTTTGAAGGCGAACGCGGACTTAACTAAGCAGTTCATTTGGATATATTATTCTTCAGTCTGTGACCACAGAATGATAATTAAAACTAAAAATGGTATTGAATTTCGCTTTCATGTTCAAAGCTTATGTCAAACACGTAGAATACGTCAAAAGATGACGTCAGACTCCTTTTAAATATCGGCAAAGTTGCAAACAATTACAAGCACAGAAGTACCAAAATTCAGTAAGTTTCAAAGTAGCAACTCAAGTATACATAATCTATCTCGACATCTAACCTTTCCATCACAAAAAGCCTTGGCACTTATTTTCAATCTAGCTTTTCGCATTAACGGTGTTTCAAACAATAATTAACTAAGATTTCCTCTCAAAGAAAACAGGCCTTATTGGCTTTGTTATTAAGACGTCACGCTCCTTTACGATGTTATTAATTTCGGAGAAACTTCGACGCCTACGTTGACTGATGTCTGCAGTACGTAAGATTGCGACGCTACGTATTGGTTGAATCCCAAATTCGTAGCAACAATACAATACAGAATATGCATATTTGTTTATTCTTTATTTATTTAATACTTTATTGCACAATAAAAGTGTACAAAAGGAGGACTTTATGCAAAAACCATACTCTACCAGTCATCACGCGGCTGAAATAAAATTACATCAGGTGTGCATTATACATGGAAAAAGAAAATATTTATGTAATATAATAACTATAGATAATAGAAATTTGTATCGTATTATATTTAAACAGAAATTGCACTTGTCTTACCAAGAAAAAATTTGGTCTCTACGGTTAAAATGATGTCCCGAGAGGTTTTTGGTATTCTAACTGATCTAACAACGAATTACCTCTAAGATGATAAAAAATGTAGGAATCTTCGTAACTGTTCCATTGTCCACTGCGTCGATAACCCAAAGCACTTTTCTCGTTAGGTGTTGTTTTATACCTGCCGCATAAAAAGAGGAATCTGGGCGAGTTTTTGCACGTAAAAGTTCTTTTAGAAGTTGTGACTTATCAGTTGGCTTGTTATCTTCGCCGACAGACATTTGTGACGCATCTGTTCTGTAACTTTTTTCAATTAAATGTCAGGTCAATGTTTTCTAATTAAAAAAGTATTGACCCGACGTTCCGTTAATGTTTGAAATGAAACTTTTGTTTGGAGCTCCTTTTGCTTTTGTTCGTTAATCTTGCGTTTCTCGATTCATCTCTTTGGAGATAGGAACATCTACTAGATAGTATGATGCCACATTGCCAATGTTATATGGATTTGTCTCTAACTTTTATTTTTTATAAATATAAACGCTTTCACATTCACACCCTCACACTTAGTACGTAGACTTGAATCGGAAACATTCACATCGCATCTACTAAATCACTATTATTAATATATTATGAATTTCGGTATAATATCTTATTAATATTTAAGTTTTATTTGTTTATATATTTATTTATATATGTGTGTATATTTATGTAATTGTTTAAGAAGGTATACAATATAATATGTATAACTATAATATATTATATTTATGTATTTCTTACATATTTGGTATTAACAACTTTATTTTTTATATATAATTTCTTTAGAACTGTAGTACACTACAGTCCCAAAAAATATTTTGCTATCTCCTCTCCATCCAAAGGTTGTCTGGAAGAAATCGCTTTAAGCGATAAGACCGCCCATTGTACTAGCCTAAGTTATTTTAAATGTAATTGTTTGCTGTTATTTTTTTTTTTAATTGGTGTACAATAAAGAGTTCATCTATCTATCTAAATCACACCCAGAACCAGTAACACAAATTTATCTTGAGACAAAATTTGTTTTGCCACCGGAATATCAAAAGCGATACCCATAGGAGGCGGGTCTTCGCTAGCGGGCAGTTCACTATGATAGACATAAGGGGTTAAACGCTAGCCTATCCTAGATTTTAAAAAATATCGGTGTTTGACCAATAGTTACCCAACAAAGTAAAACATTAATAATTATACAACGTTTCCCCAATATACACACAAATACGCTTGATTATATTTATATAGATGTATTAAATACTAGCTGGGCCCCGCGGTTTTACCCGCGTAATTCCCGGACCCACGGGATAAAAAGTAGCCTAGTGTTAATCCAGGGTGTCAGCTCCCTTCATCCAAATTTGGTCGTCAAAATCGGTCCAGCCGTTTGAGCGTGACGAAGTCACAAACATACATACACACTCGCAAACTTTCGCCTTTATATTTATAAGTATGAGAGTGTGATTGTCGGTTTTAACGTTATCAATGCATTGATTAATACAAACACAACTTTTGCTTCACTTCTCTACTCCCGTTTTTATTTACGTATGAAATTCGCATTATATACCTTTCTTCTTTTATAAAGGTAGATAAACACGGAACAAATGCAAATTCCCTATATATTTTTTTATGCCATAAGTATACTAATCTAATGTATAAAATTCTCGTGTCGCGGTGTTTGTTGCCAAACTCATACGAAACGGCTCGACCGATTTTTATGAAATTTTGTGTGCATATCGGGTAGGTCTGAGAATCAGTCAACATCTATGTTTATACCCCTAAATGTAAAGGGTGGTCCAAACCATTTTTTTTTAAATTTATGATAAATTTTTTTTGTTTTTATTTTTTATGATTCAGCATGAAATAATGTATATTATATATATGGCAAAACAAAGTTCGCTGGGTCAGCTAGTGTTGATATATATATATATATATATATAGAGTTAGAATAACAACATCTTAAAATGTCTATTACGATATTTCGATGCAACTTTGTAATGATAACTAATTCGAAAACGTTAAAAGCTTGTAATCTCCTGAACAGCTTTAAAAGCACTTCAAAAAAAGCCACAAAAATAAAACCTTACGAATTCCAAGTGCTTCGAGATAAGTGAAAAAAAGCGCAAAACAGGTTCCAAAACAATTAAGAAGCATTTAACCTAAATCGTTTTACCGTATCAGCAAAGCAAATGCCTACTCAGGTGGTCTCGGGAAATGAACTCCGGTGTAATTAAGTAAGGAAAACAATCTATTGTCATTGGGAGTAATTGCTGCAATTTATATAGATTCAGGGCAAACTGTTTGTATCGGAAGTAAGTAAGACTGGAAGAGGAAGAGACGCAAAAGAAAGCTGCTAAGGAATTAATTTTTTTTTTTTTTTTTATTTGTGACTGGCTAGTGTTTGACCACGATCTCACCTGATGGTAAGTGACGATGTGATCGAAGCTGGTAAACACACTAGACCTGGAATACGCAGGCTCTCAAGGATAACTGCCGGAACACCGTATTTGCCTTGGCGGCAGACTTTCAACTTGATGGTGGTAAGCTACTTTGGTAGCAAGCCAGGCGAGCAACTCATAAAATGCTCTACCACCTCTCAAAAAAGAAACATGTCAGTGGTTTGTTACTGATACTATTTATTTCTCATAAAAAGTGTGAACGTATCCTTGCGAATATAAAATTCCTAGATACTTCCAAACCTCACTTTAAAAGTCGCGTGCCGGGCATCGTTCCGACCGCACGAGGTGAGCGAAACCGTACGGCCGACTCCTTTGTTTACGTAGATAAGCGGGTGAAGCCCGCGTATAACAATGGACGAAAACAATGTTTGTGATATTGTGCTTTCTGATGCAAATGACAGTGAAGTGAATGAAGAATGTGAACGTGAGTTAAAGCAGATGAAGGATTGGAATGTCGAGATGGAATACGAAGTGTTAGAAACTGCGAAGAGTAGGGAGAAGAGACCAAGGGGAAATAGTGAGGAGAGTAATGAAGAAGGATTTATTACTATTACTCGGAGACGACATAAGAGATTGATTCGAAGTTGTTCTATGGAAGGAAATTATACAGAAAGTTCTGAGAAAAACGTAAATAACGCGTCAATGTCAAATGGAAAAGATAAGAATTTTGAAGTATGTTTAACCTCAGTGAAGCCTCTTCCTAAGCAAATGGCATTTGCAAAGTATATGAAAGAAGAAAATATTAAAAATATAATTAGAATTAAATACAAGAGCCCATACAAGATTTTTGTTTTGTTTGATAACAAAAAAGAGGCAGAAAAATTGGTCAATTGCCCAAAAGTGTTGCTAGCAAACATAAGAACTCAATTTACTGACCAAGGTAACTTGTCATATGGCATAATAAAGGGAGTGGACTTGGAGATGAGTGAGCAGGAAATTATGGCGTCATTAAGTAGCTCTGTGGATATCGAATCGATAAGAAGACTAAAACGAATGAACGGTGAGGGCAAATGGGTAGATAGCGAGTCTGTTAGGCTATGTTTTAAGAATCCTATATGTCCTGAATATATTCATGCATATGACTGTAGATTTAAGGTGGAACGATATGTATTCCCGGTATCACAATGCTCAGCATGTTGGAAATTTGGGCATCCAAAAAAATTCTGCCCGCTTAACAAACTACTTTGCCCAAAATGTGGAAATGAGCACGAAAATTGTGAAACTACAGCATTTAAGTGTCTTAACTGCAAAGGAGCGCATATGGCACTGGACAAAAATTGTCCATTCTTTTTAAAAGAAAAAAGGATACGGATGATAATGAGTGAACAAAATGTTACCTACAAAAAAGCTCTTGAAATATATTTAAATGCAAAAAAAGCGAATATTGATGATAGTCAGGAAAGATTGCGACTTATAGATGAGTATCCTTCAATCATTACATCGAAACCAGACAAATTCACCAAAAATGCGAACTTAGATACCCAACTAAGCACTAATGACATCGCTTCAGCTCCGGTTTGGCCAAGCTTTTATCAAGACAATTCCGAAGAGAAAAATACCAATACAAACTCACAGCCCCCGAAAAAGAGTGGACAAAACACTAAAAAAAAGAATAATAAAAAATCCAAATCGATCGGTAAAGAATCGCTAGCTGATCAATGGCATATGGAAACAGAAGCAATCAATGATCCTGTAGCAGAAATAGCAGAAGACCAAAGCAAGATTAAAAAAAGAGAATGGAAAGTAGAATGGGGAAAGATTTTTACTAAAATTAAAGAAGTAGCGTGTTCTGATAAGCAAATAGAAGAAAAAGTAATGTTGATAGCGAAATTGATTCTGACAGAGATTAAGTCTTTTGTCTTTAATTTATTTACTGAAGGAGAGATGCTAAAAAAAATATTTAGCATCTATGATGGATAACACACATTATAAAGACCTTGTAATCAATATAATTCAATGGAACTCTCAAAGTCTGAAACCTAAATTAACAAGTTTTGAAGCGTTATTAAATCAAGAAAAAATACACATAGCTATACTTTCTGAAACTTGGTTGCAGCAAAAAAGTGAATTATCTATCAACAGTTATAATGTTTACAGAAAGGACAGAAGTGACTCGTATGGGGGTGCTGCTATTATTGTTCACAAAAGTATTAATTCCTATGTATGTCCTTTACGTATGGTAAATTCGGGAGTAGAGGTGCTTCATGTTAAAATTAATAACTGCAGTTATTTAGAAAATATTATATCGGTGTATTGTCCTTCATCAGTCAATACACGCCCAAGTGATTGGGATAGGCTTTTCTCCATATGCTCTAGGCAAACACTCGTTGCTGGAGACTTTAACGGACATCATACTAATTGGTCCTACAAAGTTGACCACCGAGGTACACAATTGTTAGATTCATCGTTGGAGAATGGATTTATATCATTAAATAATGGGGAAGCATCACGGGTCAAACTAGTTAATGGAAATATACAGCGCTCAACACCAGATATAACATTTGCATCCTCTGACATAGCAGTTAATTTCAATTGGCAAGTTTTTAATGAAAATTTGGGTAGCGACCATCTTATTGTTAAAATAAATCTGAATTATAAAAATACAGTAAATTTAGAATCTAGAAGAAATTATAAAAAGGCAAATTGGCAGATCTACAGTAACGATCTGATTGATCCGTTTTCCAACGTTGAGCTTTCATACAATGTACAAGAAATGTATAATTACTTAGAGAATCAAATGAATATATCTGCCAATAAAAACATACCGGCTATTAAAATATGTACAGATCCTACAACAAAATTTAAACCAAAAGAGTATTGGAGTCGCCAACTATCTGAAGCGGTAGCAGAACGTAGAAGGGCATTAAGTATGTTCAGGAGAAATCCTACTCCTAATAATTTACGTCAATTTCAAGAAAAAACTGAAAAAGCGAGTCTTTTGATAAATAAGGCTAGATCAACCAGTTGGCGTAAATTCTGTAGTGGTATTGACGAAACAACATCAGTGTCTGAAATGTGGCGTAAAATGCGGTGGTTTAAAGGATATCGTCAAACGCGAAACTATTCATCTGAAAGTAGACAAAGTGATTTATTACATAACCTCGCACCAGACTCTGTTTTATGTTCCAAACCCATATTTGTTTCGCAAAATAACACCTTGCAAATTCCATTTACGTTACAAGAACTATGTAATTGCATAAAGAAAAAAGATACTGCTCCAGGTAGTGACGACATCACATACTCAATGATATATTACTTACCTCCAGTATGTAAAGTATATCTTTTGGTTATATACAATATGATATATACAACTGGAATAATACCACAACAATGGCGAACAATAGCAATAGTTCCTATACCTAAAATATCTAGTAATAGTAATGACCAGGAAAAGATTCGCCCTATATCTCTAATTTCGTGTTTATGCAAATTATTTCATAATATGATTGTAAAAAGGCTTGAGTGGTATACAGAAAGAAATGGCATTTTGTCTCCCAATACAACTGGTTTTAGAAGGGGCCAGTCTTGTCTAGATTCTCTTTCTAGGTTAATTACTAGCATACAAATTGGCTTTTCCCACAATATTCCTACAGCAGCAATTTTCCTTGATGTTGAAAATGCTTATAATAATGTTTTAATTGAAAAGGTTATTAGTATATTAGATGATATAAATGTGGGCAGTTATATTTGTAACTACGTCTGGTCATATTTAAGTGCAAGACGCCTTCAGATTAAGTCTGAATTTGGCAAATTGATACAATGTAGATGGACGAACAAAGGACTTGCACAGGGAGATCCCTTGTCACCCTTACTTTTTAATTTGACAACTCATAAAATATGCTGCGAAATAGCGAACACGGTATCTATCTCTCAATTCGCAGATGACTTTGTTATATACATAAGCAACCAAAGTCTGAAATATTGTGAAATTAACTTGCAACTGTCTCTCAATTACATGGTAGATAAACTAAAAGATATAGGACTTGAACTGTCAGACAGTAAATCTAAACTATGCTTATTTAGCAGGGGACGTAAAAACAATAGGATAAATCTTAAAATTAATGATAATTATATAGCTTCTGTAACAAATGTTAAATATCTAGGTATGTGGCTTGATCAGTCATTATTGTGGAGTAAACACATTAATGAAATAACACAAAAGTCGTCAAAATTTTTGAATCTCTTAAGAGTTCTGGCTGGGTCCTCATGGGGAATTCATCCCAAGTACTTACGAACATTATATATATCTTTGGTAAGAAGTAGATTAGACTTTGGTTGCTTTCTTTATGATACCAGCGCAAAAACACATTTGTATAAACTAGACAAAATGCAAAATCAAGCCTTGAGAATAGTGGGTGGCTTCATCAAAAGTACTCCTATACATGTTATGCAGAGTGAGATTTGTCTCCCACCGTTGCACATACGGCGACTGTATTTAGCATACAAATTTTGTCTCAAAAGTATGTCATGTACAAATAACCCAATCATCCAACTTTTATGTAATCTACATCGACTTGTAAAAATTGACAATTTGAGATATTGGCGAAGAAAAAACCAGCCCCTATTGGTGGCTGTGTTTGAAGAATGCAAAGACTTTGACATTTATTCTACAAATCCTTTGGATATGTTTAAGTTGGATACTTGGGTTTCTCATATATGTTTAGACGGTATTATTCAGAGTAATTTAGAATGCATTAAGGGCTCTAAAAGAAATCAGGAAGTTAACTCGCTTAAACATAATGTCATCGAGGAAATTAACGAAAAATACCGTGACTGGAATAAGTTTTATACTGACGGGTCTAAAAGCATAGATGGCCTTGGAGCTGCTTTCTATAGTCCAAATGAATGTGGATCAGCAATGTTTAAAACGACTTCTGATGTATCTATTATGACGATGGAACTCACTGCAATATCAAAAACCCTTGAGGTGGCTCACAATACAGGACATCAGTTTATAGCTATATTTACGGATAGTAAAAGCTCACTTCAGCATCTAGCTCGATGCGCCTCTGGTTTCAGAGGCTTTTCGGTAGCTTACAATATATTAAGTAAGATCAACGATCTTATTTTGAATAATATTCAATTAAAGTTGCAGTGGATTCCATCTCATATTGGCATTACGGGTAATGAAGAGGCAGATAGACTAGCAAAATTAGCAGCTACTGAAGGGACCGAATTCCGACTAAGTCCCAACCACACTGAAATACTGTATAGATGCAGACAGAAATGTTACATCCAATACAAAGAATATTTTGACGAGAGAAGCAAGGAAAAAGGAATTTGGTATAAAACCATCCAGAGTCTGCCTCTTCACATACCTTGGTTTGTCAGAAATAAACTTAGCAGACAACACATAGTTTGGGCTCACAGAATTCGTTCCGGACACATTCCATCAAGGAAGTTTGGATATCTAATGAAAAAAGAAGCGTCACCAAATTGTGAAACGTGCGGTGTAGTTGAAGATATCCACCACTTGCTTATGGAATGTGCCCGTAACAAAAATCAAAGAGAAACATTAATGCAGACACTTAGTTTAGGTAAAAATGATGTCGGAGTGTTTACTGGATTGTTAGGTGAACCAGCATCTGAGGCAGCATCGCTCCTTATAGATATGGTAAAGCAATCATTAGCATAAGTTTTATGTTCTATAGTTAATTAGTTAATACATTGGTTAAGTTACGATGGGACTGGCTTGCCATGTGGATAAAAGTCCCCAAATAAATATTGATTAAAAAAAAATAAAAAAAAAAAAAAAAAAAAAAACTTAAAAATCCTACATCTACTTTCTATTTTCATATTGGAACTTTGTAAATTTGTGCGGTAGGTGCCTACCTACATTTTTTTACAAATATAACAAACACCTTGAAAATACCCAAGTAGATACAGTTATAACCTCGCTGTACCCAATTCAACACAGTAACTCCCTAGTATCTAAGCTATAGCTCAAGTCCTAATGCAATGGTCGTAAAAAGTCGTAAAAATACAAATTCAAATTGACCAAAAACTCACATTCTAAAAAAAAATCTAAATAACAAATGTTATTACACGCAACAAGATTTTTTTATGGTAAATAAAAATCACTTTTCATCATTGTTTTGACTTGCACTGTTATGTAACCGTGTGCCGCGACTTCGCCCGCTATTATCAAGTTAAAAAGTAGCCTAGGTATAATCTATGTACATTCCAAATTTCATCCAAATCCGTTCAGCCGTTAAAGCGTTAAGAGGAAATAAACATACTCACACACTTACACACAAACTTTCGGATTTATAATATTAGTAAGATTTATAAAATAATCAAGATTGGTCCGTACACTCCCAGCCCTATTATTGCAATACCATAATAATATTAGAGCCAAGTGTAAACTATTTTTTTTTGTCAAAATTAATATCAATTATTGAGTGCAAAAAGTTCTTATCTGCTCAAAAACAACTCGTACAGCGCAAAGTCCTAGAAATCTAGAAAATTTATTCTGGAAATTCCGTGTCTAGAAGTCACACCATAACAAAATCTGCAATGCAATTTATGTACATTTTGACCGATTGACATTCGATTTTTTTATATATTCTGATAGATAACAGGTTTTCCATTATTCAGGCAACGTTCAAAGGAAATCTTTAATCCGGTTCCAGCAGAAATTTGCATGTAAAAGGAAATTGGACACATATTTTCCGATTCGTTATGCTGATTTGTTCAAGCTTTGCCTCAGATGTGTATAATTTTTAGAAATCCATTGATTTTCCTACATTACTTCAAACGTAAACGCTTTCACACTCACAGCCTCACACTAAGTTGACTTGTATCGTGGGTATACCGGATAAATTCACACCACACAATCACAAACAGAACCAGAAACACAAATTTTCTTTGGGAAGAACTTGTATTCCCGCCGGGAATCGAATCCCGGCGTATACCCTTGCTTAGAAGGAGGACAACCGCCCAACTAAGCCCTGGTTACCATTAAAAAATAAACTACTCGTCAAGATGAATCAAATGAGACCAAACTCGATGGGGTTGTGTCATTTCATTGTTAAGTTCCTTTGGCCACGTTCCAGCTCCATCATCAGATCAGCACCAATCATAATATTGCATTGTCACGATTTACACATGTATGCAAAATTTCAGCTCAATTGGTAACCGGGAAGTGGATCAAATTTAATTTGCAAGATTTGATGATAAACTTCGGGACAGGTTTAAGAAAAAAGTTATAAGTAATCAACAAACAAACAAAACAAACGCATTCACACTCACAGCCCCACACTAAGTTCAAAGACTTGTATCGTGGGTGCCGGAAACATTCACATCACACACATTACACCCAGAACCAGAAGCACAAATATCCCTTGGGAAGGAATTTGTGCTCCTGCTAGGAATCGAACCCAGGACCCACGGCGCAGAGGGCGGACACCTGTCCACTGCGCCAACTGGGTCGTCAATCTCAAAATGTTCTTTATTGAGCGAAATGTGGGCGTAAGATCTCAATTCGAGGCAAGCCATTAGTATATATTGATCACCAGGCTATCAAATAGGAGATACGTCTGTCTCCTTTGTTTACATTGGATAACAATCACCAAAGTAAACAGTAGCAACTTAAGAAAAGCAAAGAAGTTATAAGGAAAATCAATTCGTTTGTTGAGTGATTCGAGAATAACATTCCCGATAGACAAACAATGTAAAGACAAAAATAAACCCCTATAAATAAACGGAGTTCAAATTCTCGACGTAATAATAAACGGAATGAATAAAACCCATTGGAGAGGTCTCAAGATACTTTTTAATTGGACTCGAGCGAGGAAATATTTGTTTAAACGGGTTTCCAACAATGAGCGAGGAATATTTAATACGAAATACAGAAATATGGATTTATAACATACACGTTTTCACTCTCTAATCATTACTAAGTTCGACTACTTGTGTTGGCAGAAACATTCACAATACAATACAATACAATACAAAAATTCTTTATTGACACCAAAAGATAAATACAATTTACAGAGAAACTTATAAAGATAGGTACAATGGGCGGTCTTATCGCTAAGAGCGATCTCTTCCAGACAACCTTTGGATGGAAATATAAACGAAAAGACAATGTAGGGATGGTGGTGCGATAAAATGAATGAAATAGATTTAAAATAATAGAAATACACATTACACACTCACACCCAGAATCACAAACAGAAACTGCCCTTGGGGAGAAAACTGGTGTTCCACCGGGAATCGAACTCGATACCCGCTACTTAGAAGACAAACGCGCACTCAACTAAGCCTCAAATATGCAGTTCAAATGTTTAAAAAGTTTATAAGGAGAGTGTATATGCCAGATGATAAATAAATGTTAGATTGTCTAAATGCTCAGAGGAACCCCTTTCTAGGAGTTTTTGGCGCGAAAGTGAAGAAATTACGTCGATTTTGTATTATTTTACAAAGCTTGTGATTATTCAAAGTGTTATGTGTAATAATCGTGGACGTTTAAATACCACTTGACTAGTACATGACTTTGACTGTGACTGGTGACTAGGACTGATTTTTTTAAATCATAGCTAATTAAAAAAAATGTTACTGACTAAATGCACAAAGTTTGCGAAGCCAAAACTAAATAATAACCCCTTTCTATATAACAAAGTTCTGTAAAAAATACCAACAAAAACATTAATTTGGTTAACGCTAGCCCATCAGAGAACTACTAAGCTTATTGTCTCAAGGGTTTTGACCCTTAAGAGAAAAAATTGGTTGTCTGTAAATTCGGTTTACGGACGATAATTTGGCGTGATAACTTCATAAGACGAAGGCTTAGGCCGATCTTGCCACTCTATCGCTTGCTCCGCGCTCTCGCTTGCACGCTCAGGCTCAGGCGGAACGTGACACTTTTTCGTGCTTGCAGCCAGTGTTTATCAATTTATAAGACGTTATCACGTCAAAAGCTTAATAGATATCAAGAGCCCTGTTCAGTACTGAAAAATAAACATCCTACATATATTATGTTATGTTATATTCGGCTTAAAACACGAAAATTTTGACTTACTTTGTAGTCAACTAGTTTCGTTGACTAGTTGACTACAAAGTAAGTCAAAATTTTCGTGTTTTAAGCCGAATATAACATAACATAATGTGTAATACTCACGATAGTTTTAACATTAAAATCCTACATATATTTTTGAAGAAAACGAGATACCTGGATAATAAGGTAGTTAAAAGAAACCGAGTGCGACAGAAGTTATATATATATATATATATATATATTTCCTTTCGCGAATGGGGAAGATTCAATTTGTCCAATTTATAATCGGCTGACTGCTTCGGGAACGTCAGGAATCTCCCAAGCCTAACGAGATTTGTTCTTGGGTCTGTTATATTATTTATATCGAAGAATGGTTTCTTCATATCATTGTCGTTATGTTTCGCCGATATAGGCTGTTTGGATGACTCAGTTGGTTGCACAATAGGGCGGGGAAGTTGTGTCAGGTATTTGTATATATGCGAGGGTGATTTGCCCATGTGAAGAAGCATGTCTAAACTTGTTTGTGGACCATATTTTCGAAACATGAGGACTTTTCATTTACCTTTTAGCATTATAAGCGTTTACGTTTATAAATTATTAAATGAAATACATTTATTTTAGGTGTTTTATCCAAATTTAGTCACGTACAATAGTCAAACAGCGGTCAGTCATTAGTAAAAAAAAACAAAACGCAACACATCATGCATAAATAATAATTGTAGAAAATATAGGAAAAACAAATAATATTATGATAAAAAGATATTGATTCAATAAAACTGTAAAAAAAACACAGCAAACTTTGTGCAAAAACTGTATTTTAGATTGACGGGCAATGTTTCCAATGAAAATACAGGACAAAAAGAAATTTAACATCTGACGACCCAGTTGGCGCAGTGGACAGGTGCCGCCCTGTGCGCCGTGAATCCTGGGTTCTATTCCCGGCAGGAGCACAGTCCTTCCCAAGGGATATTTGTGCTTCTGGTTCCAGGTGTAATGTGTGTGTGATGTGAATGTTTCCGGCACCCACGATACAAGTCTTTGAAATTAGTCGTCGTCGGGTCGAAGACCTCAAAATTAGTCAAAATACGCTCGAAAGAATCTAACCACGAAGCACTCCATGAGTAAGTTGTTACGAAATTAAGTACATACTCCTTGCAAAACATCGCATTGTTAGAGGTTAGATGCAATTTGCACTCATGCAGCAGATTTCAATACTGTACCGTGTACTGCACTGTACACTGTGTACTGTAGTACGAAATCGATTGTAAGGTCCACAGAAATAAATCTATCTAGATAATAGAAAACATAGGTCAAGCAAAGTTTTTTTTTTTTTTATTCGTGATATGCAAACTTTTAACTAAGTCCAGTTATATAAGTCAAATTAGGGAAGTATCTCGGAAGGAGGGATAGTCAGCTATAAAGTTGTATAACCTTTATTTTGGCACCCTAAAACTTGTCTCAAACCTACTTATCGTAGGATGTCCGCGACTACAGATATTCAAAGATAAAAAAAAAACGATATTTTTACACATTGATCGCAAATACCTCGTTTCCTATGGGTTTTATGCTATTTGTATTTGTAATAAATATTGTAGACCCTACAATATTAGTTTATATTAGAAAATTTAATTCTCTACACGATACCCATTGTAGAGGATTTCATTTTCTACAATAGACTTTTTACATCTTAAACCATTTTCGAGACGAGCGTAGACTGCTGACGACAGAGCGATTAAAAAAAAAATGATGCTTTACTAATTCTGTGTCGCGGCATCATAATGCATTTATAATAATACTAGCCGTGCCCCGCAGCTTCGCCCGCTATGATCAAATTACAAAGTAGCCTATGTGTTAATCCTAGGTATAATCTATGTACATTCCAAATTTCATCTAAATCCGTTCAGCCGTTAAAGCGTGAAGAGGGAACAAACATACTTACACACAAACTTTCGGATTTATAATATTAGTAGGATTTGAACTGCCTATTTGCTAAGTTTGGTGCACGTCCGCCTTCCAAGCAGGGGGGGTATCAGGTCCGATTCCTGGTGGTACACATGAGAAATTCGTATTTTTCCCCCAAAGGAAATTTGTGTTTCTAGTCCTGTATTAGTGTGTGCGATGTAAATGTGTATTAGTATTAGTGTGTGCGATGTGAATGTTTCCGGCACCAACGACACAAGTCATCGAACTTAGTGTGGGGCTGTGAGTGTAAAAGCGTTTATGTTATAATTAGCCACGTTTTCCAAAGTTTCCTGCTAAAGGAAGATGCGGTCAGCGGTTACTTGGTTAGACGAGATGTACTTTGTTTAGACGTTATACATACTTCGAAAAGTTTCCGCCTTCCGCAAGAATGTGGTTAGGGAACTTCGATCTTTGATGTCGGAAAGCCACTCTTACCTGAAACAAGGATAAAACAAGTTAAGAATGAGAGAAAATAGCTCTATTTGCACGCTTCAAATAGATTTGAATAATACCTACACACACATAAAATATTTGTGTATATAATAAATATTAGTGAGTATTGAGTATATATTTTTTTAATTATTGAGAGACGAAACGAGCAAGTTGTCCGCCTTATGGTAAGCGTCACGCTTACCTCGCCCTTTCTTTCGGATACATTTCGGAGAGTGTGCTAAGGAACTACACGATCTAGTTTCCGCATCCCCGTTCTATCTTCGGACAAGCAGACAAACTGAAAAGCGACACCACTATATGGTAGACATTCCACAAATGCGGACGAAGCGTTTTGCTTCCACATTCATCGTGCGAACCGCAATAGGAATGGAACTCTCTCCTCAGTCGGTGTTTCCTGATGAGTATCCACTGTATCACTGATAGAAAGAGATGATGCGGCCGAAGATGTAGCATGCTTGCCTAGAAGATACCTATTCGGTCTCGACTTTAAGTCTCAAAGATAAATATAGATATACATTTCGGGGGGAAAAGACGCGGGCAATGAGTTCTAGAAGTAGTTCAAGATAAGAATCCATCTTGATTTTTTTAATAACAGGATGTAGAAGTTTTAGGTTAGAATCACAATTAATTTTGAATCTAAAATAGTTCTCAGAACGCTCATGCGATGTATCGGCGAATCGTTGCTAATTAGAAATCGAATATTACATTAGGGCTGCCACCCACGCGTTTAATGAAATAATTAACGTAGTTACATATCGACTGACTCCGATAATAACGCACTGATTGCTTTTACAATTTCCACAAATAGAACTGATTGTTATTTCTATTATTGTGCTAAAAATAACAAATAAAACGTAACCAAGTGGCAAATTAATAGCGAGAATTTTTTCGAAACATATTAGCCAGTTAGTACCATTTTTACAAGCTTTTATTTAACTTACAATGCATGTATGTATCTATGTTTGTCCGGGTCTTGCAACTCAATTTGAAGCAGATATCTTCAACCGTTACAGCTGATATTTTATATACACGTTTAGTTTTGATGACAATGAATGGTTAGCTGTGTGACGTCATTCTAAATCCAACATGGCGGAACACCCAAAATGTTGGATAGGTAAGTTTTTTTTAATGCACTCCTACAATATCGGTATCAAATGAAAGAGCTTGCTGAGAATAACTCGAAAAATTAAGTGACGTCACTCTAAATCTAATATGGCAGACGTCTAGAAGCTTGTTTAAAAAAAATGGCACATACCTTTTACTCTTGTTACACTGGAATTACTATCTAACATTTAGGCTTTAAGTTATTACATTTTCACATAAAATGTGAAGTAGAGTAATATACTGATAATGTGTCCAATAACACTTTTCTTACTGTCTCTATTAAAGGGAATACAGTTTGTTTATAATCATATTAGCCGTGCCCCAAGGCTTTGCCCGTTATTACCAAGTATAAAAATAGCCTGCGTGTTAATCCTAGGTATAATCTATGTACATTCCAAATTTCATCCAAATCCGTTCAGCCGTTAAAGCGTGAAGAGGGAACAAACATATTTACACACACACACACGAACTTTCGGATTTATAGTATTAGTAGGATACTTAAATGTGTCCATGTTTGTATAGGTTTTTACCTAATACCTTTAAACGAGCAATTCTTGTATATATCTACATATATCTATATATGAATCTAGGAAACGGTTTCGGGGGCGATAAATCTACCTAGCTAATTTTCATTTATAGAAAACGTCATTTAAAAAAAAACAGGTCATCCAGGTACTCTTACTTATATCGTTAATTCGTGTTAGACCCGAAGTATATTATGTAGATTCTTTTGTCAGATTCGCAAATTTAGAGCAATCTCAAGAAGATAATTGTGGCAACCCTAAAGGCAATCCGAGAACAAAGAACACGAATTACGAGATCCTTCCATTAAGAACACGCGATTCAGTTCCCATAGTTAACGAAATACAAATTGTACGATCTGTATTATATTTAGATCAAAGGCCAATAGAGAAGTAACAAGAGAATAGAGAATATGCAAAATGCCCGTTATCTCAGTTGGATGCGCGTCCGCCTTCTAAGCATCGGGCATCGGGTTCGATTCCCGGTGGGAACACAAGTTTTCTTCCCAAGGGAAATTCGTGTTTCTGATCGTGAGTGTAATTGCTTTTGTGATGTAAATGTTTCCGGCACCCACGACGTAGTAGGCGAGTGTAGGGCTGTAAGTGTGAAAGTGATTAATAATTAAACTTCAGGCAACTATAGGTGTAGAAATGGCTGTCGATAAGTACTAAACGTCATCCATATACAAAACAAAAAACAAACAAAACGCATTCACACTCACAGCCCCACACTTAGTTCAAAGACTTGTATCGTGGGTGCCGGAAACATTCACATCACACACACACATTACACCCAGAACCAGAAGCACAAATATCACTTGGGAAGGAATTTGAGCAGAATTTTTTTTTTTTTATATTCAACGATGGAGTGGAACTCATTGCCATCTTTGTTCCCCGAACAGTATATTTTTTTTTTTTTTTGTTTTTTTTTCCATCAGGTGAGATTGTGGTCAAAGGCTTGCTTCAAAATAATTTAAACGCAAAGCTTAAATAATTAAACGCAAGCAAAGCTTTAAATCAAACCGACTTCACCGCTTTATCTTCGGAACCCTTCATCAGATTGAATGTATTAAATACGCATTGTCAAAGATAACTCAAAAACTACTAGTCAGATCTTGATCAAATTTAAATGGGATCACATGGAAGGCACCAGCTATCAAATAAAAAATAATTATCAAAATCAGTGCACCTAGAAAAAAAATCAGAGATGACAATTTTATGTGTATACAGTCGAATTGAGCACCTCCTCCATTTTTAAATTCGGTTAGAAAGTACTACGCAATATATAAACTTTTTTTTTATCCAAGATAGACAAACGACAACTGATCTCAAATTACGTTTTGAAATGAGTATATTACATATACATGTAAAGAATATAAGATCGTCCTTTGAATAAGTCGCCTCAATTCTTTGAACAGAATTTGCAAGCCTATTTAGCGGTGAAATCTACTTGACTGTTCTCTGTAACCTTATTACCCGAGCTTTCAGTTGCTAAAAATTACATTTTCTCGACCGGATTCTCGTAAACAAACATCAGACAAAACAACAAAGGCGTTTCGTATGTTACAAATGTGTTAAAACTCGAAATATTTTTATTTATAAGTTTGTTAGGAACTTCCGGGCTAATAATAATCACCCTGTGTTGCTACATACCTAACGCGATACATAGATAGATAGATAGATAGATAACTAAAGAGTTATCTACATATATTGTATATTGTACACCAGAAATAGAGGAAAATACATTAAAGACATTAAAACAAACTTAGGCTAGTACAATGGGCGGTCTTATCGCTTAAAGCGATCTCTTCCAGACAACCTTTGTATGGAGAGGAGATAGCAAAATGTATTAGGACTCGGGTGTACCACATAGTTACGCAAAATTTATAATAATGGATTAAGATACTAAACAAAATAATTACTATAGACATACTAAAATAAATAAGTACATACATAAGATATCATATACATTCTATACATATTATAACAACAATAGAATAAATACATAAACAAAAATATACATACAATATATATAACATACATACATACATACAATACATATAAACTTGCTTAATGAGCTGTTATTTTTATTTGAATACTGCTTTGAGCTAAGTAATGTTTCTTGACTCATACATATTGCCACAGACCTTGAAAAAAATACAGACGCAACCTCTTCTAAGACAAGATAGATATACTGTTTATTGAACACTTTAAATAACAAAGAACACAAATAGTACAATTCATAACACAATATTTATATAAGTGTAACAAGTGACATAATAAGAACCACTGTGCTCCTTTTTAGGGTTCCGTACCTCAAAAGGAAAAAACGGAACCCTTATAGGATCATTTTGTTGTCCGTCTGTCTGTCTGGCAAGACCCTTTTTCTCAGGAACGCGTGGAGGTATCAAGCTGAAATTCATATTAAATAAACAGGTCTACTGTCCCTTGGAGCTGAGAAAAAATCAAACTTCTAAGCCAACGCAATCAAAAGATACAGCCGTTTATGCTGCAAATTTTCGACACTCGCAAGGGAATCAAAACCTACAGGGTACTTCCCGTGAACTCAGAATCTTGAAATTTGGTACGAAGCAACGTCTTATAGCACAGATTCTGAAAAGCATACATTTTTTTTATTTCAATTAGCAATAAAAATACCATAAATTTTACTTATAATACCTACAGGTTTGTAGGGAACCCTCGGTGCGCGAGTCCGACTCGCAATTGACCGGTTATTTGTTTTTACCCGACCGCGTGACTCAAAGAAGGGTAATATGTTTATCAGCCTACATAAACATGTAAGTTTGTACATTTGTATCGCTCTACAGCCTAAAACGCATAAGCCGATTTTGATGATTCTTACGTCTATCGATTGTCTTAATCTTGCAAGTGTCACTAAAGGCATGACAGTAATGAAAATTCAATAGTGCGACCACTAAACGTGTGTGATAAATAAATAAACAAAGCTGACAAACTGTCAAATGACCATTTAGGATCTATTACGGTTTAAAATTAACAGACACAACAAAAAATAATTAAAAGCAAGCAAAGCTTTAAAAAAACCGACTTCACCGCTTTATCTTCGGAACGCTGATCAGATTAGATGTACTTAACACACATTATTGGTGATAACTCAAAAACAAGAGATCAGATCTTTATCAAATTTAAATGGGACCACATGAAAAGCACCAGCTTTCAAATATAAAAACGAAAGAAGATACGTAGGTAACACAATTAAAAATAAATTGAGAACCTTCTCCTTTTTTTGAAGTCGGTTAAAAACATTCAACGTAGGAATTTCCTCGACAGTAGAGTTCATCAACTCCAAAACGCCTCTGCAAAATATCCAAAACATTGAGTGTCATAAATGACCCTGGGCGTTTATTCTTAGAGTAGATGACCTCGTATTTTCTTAAATCAATCAAAAATGTACACTAAGCGCAAACGCATTCGCGTGTTTACAAAACATTGCTACATTTGCGTTTAACAATTTTTGTCAGCGAGCGGAAGCGCGCCTACGCGTCTCTACACAATATTCAATAAGAACAACATCCTACGTGTACGCTATAAAACCGAAAGCTCGTAAAGAACACGTGAAATACTTCTGCTGCAAATTTTAAACCATATAATCCAAGATGGCCGGAGCGGAAACAGTGACGGATGCCCGGACCGGGGAGCATATGACGCGGGCAACACTAGCACAGTGTATTTACAGACAGAGGCTGATCTTTCCAGGTTTAAACATACAAGTTCTAGGTCGTTTTCAACGCATTTCCGGATTCAAATAAACTATATACGGCTGTAATATGAGCCAATATCTGTATTTCAGGTTTCATTATCACGTCCCAATAATATGACGGCGGATTGTCGTACATAATAATGAAATTACGTAACTTTTGTATTTTGTGCTAATGGTCGTGTGTGTGTGTGAGGATGTGTGAATGCTGATACTGTTAGGACGATACATCGGACAGCTGTAACCGACGTTGTGGTAAACTGTAATCTTGAATTTTGTCATATAAAGCGTTCAATTCTGATGACAGGATTTTGTTAGTCTCTCCAAGGCATCGAGAGTAGATGCTCGTACTAAGGTAGCTTGCTAGCGTGCCTTCCAAAGTATGGTAAATATCTGTTGAAAATACCATTATATTTTATTTATTAAATATTCGTTTCGCGTCTTCGTTAATTTATAGAACAGCAAAAGAATGGAACGCTTTCGCGTCATCTGTGTTTCCCGAAAGGTACAACTTGGGTGTGTTTAAAAGTAAAGTGAATAGGTATTTACTGAACGAGCGTGCTCCACCTTAGACTACAACGTCACTTTCCATCAGGTGTGATTGTGGTCAGACATTTGCTTAGACAGTAATAAAAAAATGCTATTTTACCACATCATACATATTATAATTAATCTTAAAATAAAGAGTACAATAAAGGAATTTTCTGATATGCATGACAATTCAGGCGCGCCAATTATTTGCCAATGTCAATGGGTCAAGTGTACCATGTGCTTCCGACAATATCTCAATATTTTGAGATTAAACACTGCAAGAGAATTGCTGAAAATATCGAGGTCACAGTTTCTTTTTATTCGGCTTAGGCGGTCACCTATCCATGTATCGGCCGTGCGAACATTCGTTAGATTACAATCATCGAGTCGGGTCAAAACAAATGTGTTTGATGTTAAATATGTAACATACAAAATAAAAAAGCTGGAATTTTACCATTTTCAAATGCCTACGAGAATTTTTGTGGCCTACAGATAAGCGATCTCATGGCATCATGGTTTTGGGCAAGGACATTGATCCAGTAATTTTGCTTTGTTTCACTACAAAACGTGTTGTAATATGTGAATTTTCGATAACAATGCGATATGTATTACATTAATGCCATTAAGGATAATTAAACTGTTCACTTTATAATAGCGTAATATTTAAGTGCCATATAAGGCGTTTAAACATTCATTTATGGAATCATACTAGAGATCTTTCGGTGTAACAAGTAAAGGACTAAACATTTATATAACCAGAGAACTTGTCAAGACCAATCAAACGAGCCCAAACTAGATGGAGTTATCTTGTTTAGTTCATAAGATTCTAACGCCATATTCCGTCTTCATCATCAAACCAGTTCCATGGTACAAAATCATTGTATAGTCACCGAAGATACATAAGTACCTACACCAAATTTGAGTCCAATCGGACATCAGGAAGTGGGTCTCATTCAGCTTGCATGATTTGATTTCTTACCGACAGATACTTACAGACAGAAACTAAATAAAAGCTTGCAAAAATGAATACCTTTTCTACCTCAAGTACTGTTTTCCACGACGACATCGTCGGGATAGCCATCATTACACAGGTCGCATGCCTTTTTGCTCTTTTGGCGGGAAACAGAGTACATGTGTCTGGGCGCACTGCCCAAGAGATGAATATAAGCGATGATGGAGAGTAATTTCATACTAGTCGATTGCTCTGGACGCCGGAAGTTTGGTCGATTGCGTTTTCACAAAAGGCTATGTTACAATCAAAATGTTTTTTACGGATTATAGGCTAGCATTTGACCACCATCTCACCTGATGAAAAGTGACAGCTGTAACATATTTGCCTAGATGTAACCTATTCTCTAGACTTGAAGACTCTATTACTGTTTACTGTTCGAGGAACAAAGTCGCGGGAAATGAGTTCCACTCCTTCGCTGTACGGATGATGAACTTAGAAGCGAAACGCTTCGAGCGAACTGGAGGTGTTCGAACATAAATGGATGACGTTTGATAAACATAGATGTTCCAACACTGTATTATTTATGGGACATCACCCACATCACACAAATCGTAATAAGGATTCAATTGATACCTTTGGAAATTCAATCTACACGTAACTAATTACTGCAGCTGGGTGGCCCATATTTGTGTGAACATCGATCATCTCTGTCAATTAACCCTTTCTTCGGAAGTGTTGTTTCCTGTACTTTTATTTTCTCACAAACGATGACGCTTATTTCCCTTTCGTTTGATCTCCTAATGAATCCAAAAATCGTAATGGTGGCGGACACAGTCCTAAAATAAGATATTTACGCAGAATTGCTTACACGCATCCGCCGATGTTGCTCGTAGATATCAGGAATAACTTAGCTCTATTACTCTACTTATAGTACCGGTGTAGCTAAGAGAGTGGGAGTTTAAGTTGAGTAGGAGTCTCTTATAAATGATGTAGAGATATAATAATATAGAACGTATACTGTAGGGTAGATTGTAGAAATAATATACGCGATTACAACAGATTCTATTTTGTATCGTAAATAATGGAATTGTGCCGCAAAAGTAAAAAAGGGATTTTTTTGTATTTGTTTGCAAAACTTGTGATTCTTTGAGTGTTAATGTGTAATAATAGTGATTAGTAACCGTTAATAGTTTGTAGACGTGCACATTTGTAGGCAAATTATACAAAATTGAAAAACGTGATTTTCGCTTTCGCTCCAAAACTTCAGTAGAAGTCCTAGTAAAGTTTCTACCACTTTACTAGAGCATGACTTGACTTTGACTCCTTTACTGGCTGCGACTGTGTGACTACGACTTCTTTTACGAAATATGTAACACATACACTTGGAACATTTTATTACTTGACACTGGCTAAATGCACAAAGATTGCAAAGCCAAAATAAAAAAAAATACCAATATAATCGAATCTCTAAGCGCAGTGGTGCTGCAGATTCTGGTAAAGGTAACATCGTGATGAAATCCCTGGTGGTAGGGCATTTTCTCGTGCCGACCGCAAGAAGTAACAAACATATAAGCACAATCACAAACGTTCGCCTTAAAATATTAGCGTGATAAATTGTGCACACATGCGCGGTATCTCAACGTTCTTTTTGAACTACCCGGGTTCAATTCCCGGCGTGAGCACAAGTTTTCTCCCCTTCGGGATATTTGTGTTTCTGGTCACGACACAAGTCATCGAAATTAGTGCGGGGCTGTGAGTGCGAAAGCGTTTATGTTTTTTGATATTATTTTACAAGTACAAAGTAAGGCGTGGGAAAATGCAATGTGCAAAATGTATGCCCGTTCGTGTGTGAAGTGAAACGTATCGTAGGGAGAAAACAAAATACAACATATCTGTTT
This sequence comes from Lomographa bimaculata, assembly GCA_948107665.1. Taxonomy (NCBI): domain Eukaryota; kingdom Metazoa; phylum Arthropoda; class Insecta; order Lepidoptera; family Geometridae; genus Lomographa; species Lomographa bimaculata. The sequence continues at coordinate 6,433,574 of OX403610.1, read as the reverse complement.
TATTCGCAACAGAAACGAAATCCACTATATTGCAAAATCAAATATTCATTGAGACGGGGGAGACTAAAATGAAGCAGGAAAATGCAAGGAGAAAAAAATTTGGGACAACTAGACTATTCAAGTTCTCAGAAACATATTTCCTATGAGGTAACTTTTGAAGTCGGTTAAACGAGAACATCGTCAAATTAGTCCACAAAATAGGCATTATTGACGATATTTCAAGCACTAGTAACTGATAAGATCTTGATTATTTTTAAATGGAACCAATAAGAAAGCAACATCTTTCAAACTAAAAAAAAAATTTCGATATCGGCTCACGTGGAGAGAAGTTAAAAGGTAACACACATAAAAAAAATACAGTCGACTTGAGTACCTACCTTTTGGGGGCTGAGTCACCCACGTCCGTAGGAGGATACCCCTAAGTCTGACTCCCTACACGTGGTCCCCGGGTGGTGCTAATCAGGTGACATTTGAGAGGTGGTAGAGCATTTTGTGAGTTGCTCGCCTGGCTTGCTACCAAAGTAGCTTACCACCATCAAGTTGAAAGTCTGCCGCCAAGCCAAATACGGTGTTCCGGCAGTTATCCTTGAGAGCCTGCGTATTCCAGGTCTAGTGTGTTTACCAGCTTCGATCACATCGTCACTTAACATAGGTGAGATAGTGGTCAAACACTAGCCTGTCACAAATAAAAAAAAAAAACCTCCTTTTTTTGGGAAGTCGGTAAAAAGCCATCAGTACTCCACTTAATGGCGGATAATCCCTACAACTCATCGGACCTGATGTATATGTGGTTAATAATAACGAGATCATTGTTTATTTTTGTAAGTGGTATATTTCCGTTGTATTATTTTTAGAATCAGAATAATTCTTTTTGATCTCTTTTGTTATTAATTCAATGCTATTGATAGCAATATGTAGAGCGCAAATATTTGATCTTGCTTATGGAGCTGTAGGTGGGATGAATTTAACATTATATGGAAATTTGGAAACCAAAAAATTACTAAAGAAACGCCGAGACTACGAAACCCTTACATTTGAGATAGTGGTCCAGATATATAGCCTTAGAAAGAAATCGTCGTAGGGATGAATCTTCAATAATGAAATATAAATAATATTAAAAATATTATTGAGCGCATTATACTACTGTTTAAGGGGGTGATACTATAATTTCTCCTAAAACGCGTGTTTTTGTAACCGTTTTACTCGGCAATCATAGCAAATTCCAATTTTAAAAAAATTTAATAAACAAAAGATATTCGTCAGCATCTGTATGATATGATATACGATGCTATCTGCTTAGACTATTCATAATGTTCATAAATATAAAGGAAAAATAATTCAAATCTCAAGCATATAACACCAATTTGTAACCATTTCGTTCCGACATTTTATATCAAAACACCGTGAAAGTAATTTCATATTACGTATAATTAATTACTAGACGAATGATTTCTTCAACTTGTTTAATTTTTTGAGGCGCGTCTTCACGAAATTTGAATGAAACCATGAAAAATCAATGATAGCCACGCTTGACCTACGTAAACGACACGATACAATGTACAAAATACACCTTATTAACCAAACAGTAAGGGGGAAAATTGCTTGTGGTTAAAAACTGACGAAGATTAAACTAGAAGATTTGAGTGGATATGCTTTGGTCTTATACTTGCAGATATTTGAAAAATATATGCTACTAGCTGCGCCCCGCGGTTTTACCCGCGTAAGTTCCGGACCGCGGGAATTCCGGGATAATAAGAAGCTTATGTTCTTCCTCAAGCTCTAGACTATCTGTGTACCAAATTTCATTGGAATCGGTTCAGTAGTTTTGGCGTGAAAGCGCGACAGACAGACAGAGTTACTTTTGCATTTATAATATTAAGTAAGGATTACAGACCCAGAAGACGTGAAATGCATCGTTGTTTTTTTTTTATGAAAAATAGGCTAGCATTTGACCGCTATCTCACCTGATGGAAAGCGACGATGCTGTCGACGGTGGGACATGCTTGCCTAGAAGGTACCTGTTCACTCTTGACTTGAAGAGGCCTAAGTTATACTTATCGGGAAACAAGAACGAAGCAGGGTATTCCACTCCTTTTCAGTTCGCATTATAAAAGTAGAGGCAAAACGCTTGGTTCTAATCTGAGGAATATCCACCATAAAAGGATGTCTTGTTTTAGTACGCCTTGTTGTCCCATGATGGAAGGCTTGTATTGCATTGTTAGGCTAAATAAGATCTACCAAAGCGACGGCAAAAGAAGTCTCAGAATAGTAGTAGTTTCTTAGTATGCCTAGAAGTCCGACAACAGAAGGAGTTCTGTTAACTTAGTGCACACATTCCAGAATCTAGTATCCGCACATGTCCGGCGTACCGAGAGAGGACGTGACGTGAACTCGTAAAACTTCACTAAATCCGATTCAATAATCGTCATACACTGAACAGCTCCGAATATAGCCAGTCTGAGCTATTCGTTTAATAACCCACTAAACTAAAATAGTAACATCCGATTGGCAAGTCCGCAGCAAGGTTGTGCGCGCGCAGTACAACGAATGTGTCGGTCGGCCATTCATGGTGCAGTACTGTAACATTGGCAGTTGTTAAGATTTGGACGTGGTACAACAGTTGAGAAGTATTATCAAGTTGTAAAGTAATGTATGAATCTTTATCTTAATTGACTACTTTAACGTAAGACAGTTTAAGTTTGGACTCGTTTTGCCGCAAAAGTGAAAAAATGGCGTTGTTGATTTTGTATAATTTTCCAAAATCTGTCATTCTTCGAGTGTTAATGTGTAATAATGGTGGATTATTAACCGTTAATAGTAAGTAAGCGTGCATACGTGTAGGCAAGTCATACAAAGTTGAAAAACGTTATTTTCGCATTAGCTCCAAAACTCCAATAGAAGTTTTAGTAGTTTCTACAACTTTACTAGGGAATGGCTTGACTTAGACTGGACCTTGACTCTGACTTGACTTTGACTTGTGACTAGGATTTTTAATATGAAATATTATACTTAAAATAAATATACTGTTACTTGATACTGGCTTAATGCACAAGATAGCAAAGCCATTAAAAGAAAAAAAATTCGGCCTCGAATCAGTTCCCACAACTGACGATAAAAGAGTACATGCAGCAGAGGTGCATATATTGAAATTGATGATCAAATCGAGTTTATCAGAGGACGTTTAAATATTGCACCAGAACATAGTGACGTAATAGTTAAGTAGTTTGGGTACGTTATGAAGAGGGCTGCACTGTTCTCTATAAGATTTATAAATGCGGATGGATGTCAAACTAGAACAAGACCAAATAATTGATGGTTAGGTTTATGTTAGGTTATGGTTATGACTTGAGCTAGAAAGAAGTGCGGAGATGACGGCTTACAGAATTGAGTGGAAAAAGAAAACATTATGATCTGCCCATTGGCTTAGGTGAGCGTTCGCCTTCTAGGCAGGGGTATCGGGTTCGATTCCCGGCGGGAACACAAGCTCTCTCCTCGAGGAAATTTGCGTGTCTGGTTCTGGTTGTGTGTGTGATGTGAATGTTTCCGGCACCCACAACATAAGTCACTGAACTTAGTGTGGTGCTGTGAGTGTAAAAGCTATGTGTTATTATTATTTTTTACTATTTATCTTAATATAATATGATTACTCAAAGAAACTTAGTCCTGTCCTTTCCAGTTTACATTGCCTAAAACAGAATGTGTCAGTGATTTCAAAATTATTTTGTGTCAAGCTAATATCCTGTAAGTATTGTTACATACAAAGGCTTATCGCGAAGAGCTTGTAATTTCAGTTGTTTGGTCCTTCTATTCAGCCAGACTCGACGGAGGCAAAGGAAACGAAAATGGAACAGAACATAAGCCCCGGGTATTTTAGAGGGATAAGATCGTATCAAATGTTTACAAGACCATTCATGATAAATAAGCTGAGGAAAACCAAAATAATGATCTGAAGATGGTAATCTTTTTAGTTTTTCTTTTTCTATTAAATCGTTTTGGAACGTTGGATTGTGTATTGGTTATTATTAGGATGGGATTTACTGTGCTTTAAGAACTTATGAAGTAAAAACATAAACGCTTTCACACTCACAGCCCCACACTTAGTTCGATGACTTGTGACAGTGCCGGAAACATTCACATCGCACACACAATCACAACCCGAACAGAAACACACATTTTCATTAAAAAGGGAACGATTTTAATAAAATAATATTAGGTGGGTACTCAGTATTATATGGACTGACTAGCTACGCCCCGCGGTTTAACCGTAAGTTCCGGATCCGCGGGAATTCCGGGATAAAAAGAAGCCTATGTTCTTTCCCAAGCTCTAGATTATCTGTTTACCTAATTTTATTTAAATCGGTTCAGTAGTTTTGGTGTGAAAGCGCGAAAAACAGACAGACACTTACTTTCGCATTTAAAATATTAGTAAGGATAGTATGGATTTTTTGCTCAGTTGCGTCGCACTCCTCCGAAACTATTTATGCCGTATTCGTCCCGAGGAAATTCGACGGCTCCACCGAGTTTGTTTTTTTTTTTAATATTTGGTAGGTTCTATCGCGATTATAGTATTTTTGTTAGAACAATATCTAAAAATATTTCAGTAGGCGACCATAAACGTGACAGAGGTAAAACACTTTTTCTAAACGTGGCATTGTAACGCATGCCGGGTAAAGCCAGTCTGTATATACATGTACATTAACTATTTGAAATGCTCGTTGGCTTAGCTGGTTGAACGTTCGCCTTCTAAGCTGGGGTATCGGGTTCGATTCCCGGCGGGAACACAAGTTTTCTCCCTAAAGAAAATTTGTGTTTCTAGTTCTGGTTGTGATTGTGATGTGAATATTTCCGACACCCACGACACAAGCCATCGAACTTAGTGTGGGGCTGTGACTGTGAACGCGTTTATGTTGAAGATACGAATGAGTATGTATAGAAAATACCACAACATAAATAATTGTATTCCCTGCATATGGTAAAAATATTATGTTATGTGGCAGATATGAGGATAATATGAACATAACTATTTGCCTGTCTCATACTTATTTCTGCATGTACACGAATCGTTGAGAAGACAGGAAATTGGGACCCGCTCAATGGAGTTTTTGAATCAGTCAACTAGGACTACAAGCCACATGATCAAAATTTGACTGTCTCTAGAAAAATCATGTCAACGCGATTTCTTGACGCAGATGGTCACAATTTTATTTTAAATTATTTTACCACAGACCTATAATTATTGTCCGTGCTCTTTTTTAAAAAAAAACATTTTTATTCCGCACAATACATTAACTAAATAAGGAAGAACAAATAAATCTATGACGAAATCTAATACCTTTAAACGAGCAATTCTTGTACCTATATATAGAATAGAATAGAATATAAATTTATTTGTATGAGCTACATCAATTACTAGTATAAGGAATAAATACAATGGAATTAAAAAAACTTAGAACTACCCTAATAATTAATGTGCACTCACACAAAATCGTCCCAACTCAGCATAATATCGAAGAAGGTAGTCACCCACCTATCTCCGACGCTGGTATTCTGTTGGAACCATTCTAGTGAGATCACGGCCCGCATACGGTGCATATAAGCAAATTTATGACAATCAAAGTGGTCGCAAGTACAGATAAATCTAAAAACTGATAAAATATAAAGTATACATGAAATTTAAGCAAATAACAACATTGTATGAGATTACATATATATATGTATATGTAAACAGGATTATATATATATATATATATATATGTAATCAGGATCTCGGAAACGGCTCCAACGATTTTCATGAAATTTTGTATACAGGGGGTTTCGGGGGCGATAAATCGATCTAGCTAGGTTTCAATTTTAGAAAACGTCGTTTTATCCGTGTTTTCAGCCGAGCAAGGCTCGGTCATCCGGGTACTTATAAACTAGACTAAAAGATCACAATAGCAGCTAATTTTTTTTAATAAACTCACAGCCCCACACCTAGTTCAGTGATCTGTATCGTAGGTGCCGGAAACATTGACATCACACACCCAGTTTACGCGTAATTGTAGTTTGTAATATTAATTACATAAAGTATTTGCTACATCATCGCATCGTATTTTAACACTATTTCGGTCTAGGTTTATGACACCAGCTAATCGAGCTATGAATTAATCTACAGAGAAAGCTTAGCTACCCTAACTCAGCATTGACAAAAACGTATCGTAGATTTTAACTTCGTTTTACTTTCGTACATTCGCACGAAACGTTTCGCGTCTACGTTCATTTATTGAACAGCAAAAGAATGGAACGCTGAGCAAGCGTGGTACACCTTAAACTACATATTCACTTTGTATCTGGGGTGATTTTAGAAAACGTTTGCTTAGTCTGTAATAAAAAAAAAATAGCTTTTTTTTTACATTATTGTCATTGAGAGACGAGACGAGCAATTCGCTCGCCTGATGGTAGGCGTCACGTCGGCTCATCACAGTTCTGTACCACCCAGAATTTCAAACTTATGTAGCTCGAACGACGCGACGGCGGCGCGGCAAAGCACTGCTGTCATCACCCTGAGATATTGGATGTACAATTTGTTTCAAACTTATGTGGCTCGATCGACGCGACGGCGCGGCAAAGCACTGCTGTCGTCACCCTCAGATATTGAATGTTCAATCTGTTTAAGCCCTGTAATTTCATTAGTAACATTTCCCTTCAATCCGAAAAGTAACATACTGGCCTCGATTCTGATGTCACACACTAAATTATCTCAATACAAAATAGGAACACAAGACAGAGATAGCATACTGCTGTGCTGTCAAGTTAGTCAGAACTTAGATGTCTATGCAAGCTTAGTCGAATATGTTATTGGTGTTGAATAAACACGCGCCTTTCTGCTTCTGCTGTTCATATTTTAATTGATAAACTAGCGTGACAGCACTAAAATGTATGCTATCTCTGTCTTGTGTTTCTATTTTGTAAGAGACAGGGATAGTTTAAATTTAATTTAGTGAGTGTACATCAAAATCGAGGCAAATACCTAGCTAAAATCTAATTAGATCTAAAAGATATTTCGTTCGGCAACTGAACAGCAATTTCACACAACACAAAAATTTACCAAGTTTCTCAGTGCATAAGGTCAAAAACCGCAACGAAATCAATCAATCAAAAAAAAAAAAAATAACATCCGACGTACCTCAACTAACTCAATTGAATGACTCAGCTGTCAGACCTGCACCATCGCTGTATATACTTGTCGACTATATTCATTCATGAAACAAAAATGGCGGCACCAAAGGACGTAAACAATCAGGCGTCTCCCACGCCCAAGCACTGGCTTGTTTATCAATGGCTATAATATCCTGGGTACTTTCATAATACGCAGTTTGATTTATGGTATCCTAAATGTTATTTATTGCCCAACTCCGCAAGTGTGACATGGTGTTTTCCGAATACTAACGGTGACGCAGAGATCAGGTTAAATCAAGGTTGTGCGGAAATTCACAGACATGTTACATCTTTGGCCGCATCTTCACTTTCCATCAGGTGAGATAGTGGTCAAATTCTTGCCTATCTAGAAAAAAATAAAAAAGACAGTAAGGACAAAAACTTTTTTTTCCATGCTAGCATTTGGCGACTATATCACAATATCCCGAGTCCTAAGATACAGGCCTCGAGCTTAGTTTGAGACTCAATGTTAAAACTGTTCTTTAAGTTAATTTGTATACCTTTTTGGCAATCAATTCATCTTTATCTAGAATAAACTATAATCTAGACTTTTTTTTTTCACTTATTTACTCAACAGATCCAGTGCCCCTGCCCTTTTTAAACTATGATAATTTTTTTACAATACAATTAATATAAAAGCGTATCTAGTCTAGACCTAAGGAATTTCAGATGAAATTGATAGAGAACAAATATGTGAGTAAGGACACCTTCGCTAGCTTTATATATTTTATTTTGTACAGGCATTTTAAATGAATACGTAGAACATATCGTGGTATCCTAATATACTAAGAATATGTGAGTAATACATAAACGTGATTTGTTAATGTCGTCATTGTATATCTCTGATAATTCATTGATAGAATAGTGTTTTAACAACATATAAGACGGAAACAATAGAGATAAATAAAGATAAAATAAAGCCATTGAAGAATTCGTTCACACGAATTGTTGTATCTATAGTAGGTAGATATACTCGAATAAATAAATAACAATTGCAAACGTGATGTATGTTTAAAATTGCAATAGAAGCATTTTTATATCAGATAATTCTAAAGAGTCGCTTACTTAAATGATTCTTCTTAATACATCTATTACATCTATCTATATATATAAAAAGCAATGCCACTTTTCGTTGTTATTTTATAACTCAAGAACGGGCTCACCTATCCAAGCAAATGTTTATGCTTTGTTCGGACTATTTAGTAGGTGGTTTATGTTAAGTTTGCACAAAATCGGTCGAGCGGTTCTTCATTTATCACACCCGGGCGAAGCCGGGGCAGATCGATAGTATAATATATAACATTCTCGTGTCGCGGTGTCTGTAACCAAACTCCTCCGAAACGGCTCGACCGATTTTTATGATGTTTTGTTTTAGGTCGAGGTCAAAGGTCTGAGAATTGGTCAATATCTATTTTACATACCCCTAAAATAAGTGCGGTCCAACCCATTTTTTTGTTTTTATTTTTATTTTTTTATGATTCAGCATTGAAAAATACTAATTTTTACCCTTCTTCGATCAACCCCTATTCTTTTTTTATTAAACTAAAAAAATATTTCCTACAATAATGTATATTATGGCAAAACAAGGTTTGCCGGGTCAGCTAGTTTCTGTATAAAAGTAAATTTAAAAGAGATACATTTTTGGTTTAACAATCACCTTATTAAGGTCTTTTTGAGTTTGGAATAGTTTGAAAGTATAGAAATTAATTTCCGATACGACTGCAGCTGAAAATAATTTTATTACATTTTAGTAACAAAGCAATAAGAACAAAAAAAAACTATTTATTGCACACGATTTCAACCTTGAGCAGATTCAAAATCAAGTAGTTGTTTGCATACACACTGTCAACAAAACAAACCTTTCCAGGATACTCTTCCTGTGGATTAGACAAGAATAACAAGGTGAACAGAATTTTACATGCGAAGAGTAAACAGGTTTAGCAGTCATAAATAAAACCGAATCTGGGTCGCGTGTGGGGTGAAACGGGCAAATGAATCAACAAGTGTTATATTACTGTTTATGTCATCGCGATCCGACTCTCTCTTACCTATTTCTGTTTCATTCGGTTTTTATTTGAGTAAAAATGAACCTTTTTTTCTCTCAGTTATAATTCCTCTATGCCCTGTTTACCATCTAACAACAAGAACTGTCAAACGTCATCCATTTATGGTTGACATACCTCCAGTTCGCTGGAAACTTTTCGCTTCTACGTTTATCATCCGTACAGCGGAGGAGTGGAACTCATTGCCTGCATCTTTGTTCCCTGAACGGTATAATCTGGGTGTCTTCAAGTGAAAAGAGTGAATAGGTAGGTAGAAAATTGTGCTCCTACTGGGAATCGAACCTAGGACTCACGGCGCATTGGACAGAGGCTTGCCCACCACGCCAACTGGCTCGTCGTTGTAACATTTAAGAAGCATCGGTTTCAGCCAACGAATGACCTTACAAGGTCATCTCACATATTGCAAGTACAACCTGCCGCAATAAAACTGAAAGGCATCGAGGACGAAAATGTGACCTTCGAAAGCAACGTCCTTACACTGTACTACAAAATTATACATGTAACATACATAAATGTAGAGTCACTATGAATAAAGCGAGCTAATCAAAGCAAAGGGGTAAAGTTTATCGAGTAACAAGCGAAATAAAACTTATCAGTAGACAAGACACACTAGACATGGAAATAATTGCTACTTTTAATTGATGAAGTTATAATTTTTCACAGTGATTTCACCTGCGATTTTTCACAGTCAAATGATTTTTCATTTTCGTTAACCTGTCGTCACATTTTCTATATTTTGCTACTTAAATTAAGTATGAAATATGATGAAATGAATACTTCTACATATAAGAAATGGAATACTTTCACGTGTTGCCGATCGTTTATCGACGAATAAAAAAGAAAATGTTTTGCTCTTTCTAACTCGCCTACACGCCATCTTCTGCGATTCATGCAAACTCTTTCGCTCCTTAGCCACCAAATATGAAATTACGATGAAATCCGAATTATTCCGAACTCAGTCGATGATTTCGAGTATTTTTATGATTTGTGACTGTGTGTATGATGAAAAGTAGCAGGTGTGACGATAAAAAGTAGCAGGTCCGACGATGAAAAGTATCATGTGCGACATATGAAATTGCTTTTCACATGATATTTCACATGCTACTCATCAAAAGTTCTATGCCTAGGACACACCCATTCGCGATGTATCAATGAAACTGTTTCCATTCATGCACAGCGCAAGCGCGTTCATTACCGCGAATGTGCTCCAAGGGCGTGAAGATACGATAGACGTCTGTCGCTTCCTGGCAGTATTTATTTATGTAATATGGAGCCTTGTTTCTTTAATTTACCTTGATAATGGATTTTATTGTGGGAGTATATTATTATTGAATATTTTCTTTGCCGTTTATAACGCTGTAAAATTTATCGCAAGGTTATCTAGCTCTACATAATCAAGGAGTTTAGTGAGTTTAGATCGTTTCCGAAAATTGAATTTCGAATCCATTTACTCCCAAACAATGTATGGAATAAAAAGAAATAAAGTTAGTAACTCCTCTAATGCTTTGTTTTTTAATGATTTATACATTTTGTTGCTTCCTTGCTTATCGGCCAGTGTTAGCTTAGTGGCCACGGTGGCACTCGGTAGATAATATCACCAAACCCATCCAAGCACTGGTGTTACGGAACATTGTTTAACCTTGTCAATCGGTTACGATCGACAAGGCAGACCGCACTACGAGTGTCACATGTTCTATTTAAAACTTTTCTTTATTATTCTGTTTGGACAGACTGTCTTACACATAAAACACCCAGATAGGTTTATTTATCAATGAATAAGATTAAGTCAATTCACGGATGATCAAATTCTCTCATGAAACGTTCCGAAGCAGCTGCTTAACTTGATTAACTATAAATAAATGGCCCATGAGTTTCAAACCCCCAATAAAACGATTATTGGCCATAAAGCAAGCTTAGGAGCAGTAACGACGGCGTTTTAACTTGTAATAACTATTAAGAGTCGTATTAAAATACTCTTATTCCTAGTTAATCTCGAGAGTATGGCTGTACAAAACGACCAAATTGATGAAGTAAGCATAGCAACATTTATTTTTTTGTTATTGAATGACTAGACTAGAGTCGCTCTCCTGATGGTAAGCGTCACGCTTGCCCAGTTCAGTGCTACCCCGAGTTATGCCCTTTTTTTACCGACTTCCCAAAAAAGGAGTAGGTACTCAAGTAGACTGTTTTTTTTTTTTTTTTTTTTTATGTGTGTTACTTCATAATTTCTCTCCACGTGAGCCGATTTCAAATTTTTTTTTTAGTTTGAAAGATGTTGTTTTCTAATTGGTCCAATTTTAATTTGATCAAGATCTGATCAGTAGTTCTTGAAATATCGTCAATAATGCCTATTTTGTGGACTACTTTGACGATGTTCTCGTTTAACCGACTTCAAAAGTTACCTCATAACTTCTTTAGTTGTGAGCCGATTTTGATGATTATTTTTTTTTTAAAGCTGGTGCTTTTCATGTGGTCCCATTGAAATTTGATCAAGATCTGATCAGTAGTTTTTGAGTTATAGTCAATAATGCGTGTGCAATGTAAATCTGATCAAGGGTCCGAAGATAAAGCGGTGAAGTCGGTTTTTTTTTTGCTTTACTTGTGTACTTGTAATCATTTTTCACCAGGACGGCGTCGCGTCACCCATTTATGGTTGAAATACCGTTCATTCGCACGAAACGTTTCGCGTCTTCGTTCATTTATAGAACAGCAAAAGAATGGAACGCTTTGCCGTCACCTGTATTTCCCGAAAGGTACAATTTGGGTGTGTTCAAAAGTAAAGTGAATAGGTATTTGCTGTAATTTTGCGAATCTGGCAATAGAATCATTAACTTTCATGAGTGCCTCTTTGGGGCCCATGTGAATAAAAGATTTTGATTTGATTGATTTACTGAGCAAGGGTGCTCCACCTTAAAACTACATCGTCACTTTCCATCAGGTGTGATTATAGTCAAACGTTTGCTTAGTAAGTAATAAAAACAATTTATATAGGTTAAAATCCTGCGCGGCAAAGAACTGCGCTCGATATATCGCTAAGATATTAAGATGTTAAATCTCTATAAGCCCTATGATTTCACTGGAACTGGAACAACATTGCCCTTCAATCCGAAACAGTAATGTTTGCACACTACTACTTGGTGGTTGAATGTCTGGCAATAGTGTAGTACTGCCCCAAGCGGACACTACAATAGAATCCTACCACTATAAAAAAACATGTGAATGTTTCGATATGACTGAGGACACAGAAATTACAGAATCGGTAACAGAAATCCCTTGGCACAGATCCAGTACGAGACATGTGAAAGTTACCACAATGAGAGCAAAAATAAATCCATTCAAGAGGAGCGAGGTGGGGAACGGGTATCAATCGGAGGCGAACTTGGCAACACGACAGAATCGCGATCACATCCACGTAGAATGCCCATTCAAAACTAAAGCAGCCTAAATATAACACAAGCCACACGCGAATTTGGAACTTAAGGTGTTGATGCTGAGGTGGTTTTAGAATGGTAGACGGTGATCTAAAAAGTGCAAATCAAGCGTATCGTAATTTTTACGAGGGGTCAAGTTCACAGAGAGATCAATTGGTTTATTGCTTGGCGGTAGTCGGAGATAACGATGTTATTTTCGGCTGATGAAGATGACTGGATTAGAGGGTATAAGAAAGAGACAGGCTCTTGTAGAATATAGTTTTTGCTTGATCAATTGAGTTTAAATATAACTTAAATCTATAGAAAATCTGACTGGACATAACAGGTACACGCAAACCAATTTAATTACAGGCTTAACAAAATAAGTAGGCACTGAAATAACCCCAGAAAAGTATGAATAACATCGCGTATATACTTTCAAAAGTAATTACAGTACACGAGATTGTTTGATGAAAGCCCTTTAAAGCTTAATGGAAGTGGAGGGAAATTTTCATCGAATTAATAAGAGAATGTAAATCTTTTGGTTGATTTTAGCAGAAAATTTCAGTATTCTAACATTCTCGTAATTCGTTAGTACAATGAATTCGTAAAACTTAGCAATTGTAGCAGTCATAAGCTATTATTTTAGCAGCTGTCTAAGAGCTGCCATAATTTAATTGACAGTTACTACTGAATGGTCTGCGCCACAATTTATTACCTGTAAGGGAAAAAAAAAATCGTAGTTGTAAATATATTTTTTTATATATTCTGCTCAGTTGTCGATTCTAAACCACCCCCTGCGTGATTGTGCACTAGTAACCAATGATGGTATATTATGTAACTGAACACCTTCACGGCTGCATTGATTTTAGAAGGGTAGGGTCAGGTAATTCAAGAATGGTTTAGATTCACAAAATCCCATAAATAATGTTTTTTTTAATTAGTTTATTTAATTCGCGGGTCCGCTAGTACTTTATAAATAAATATATTCTGAAAATAAATAGTTCTCAAGACTGTCGTTTGCCAATACTGAGAAGTGACTTTTTCAATAACAAAGCTAATAATTAATAAATAATAAGTAGTTTATATACACACAATAAAACAAATATTGATTATAAGTTTAATTTGTATTCTTAATCATTTTTTCTAACCACGAGGAGCTTTAATTGGCTCATTGTAATATGCTAAACCTAAGAATTATTAGATTTGTAAGCTGTTCTTCTAAAATTTAAAATATACGATCGTAAAGAATCAGATTGCGATGATTTTTCACTTACGAGTCACTCCCAATTGTTATTAAATATAGAGACAACTACAGATATGATTTTGGTAACCGGCGCGTTAGAAAACAACGTGAATAAACCAATTTACCTCCTTAAAATGTATTATATTCTATGAGATACATGAGAGAGATTATTTCATTGAAATAAAACCGAACAGGTATATTATTTTATTTAATTCTGAGTTGTAGTTGTGGGCTGCCAATTTGTATAGACCTATCATTTATGGCACACGGGGTTAATCGCATAAAACATTTAATTGTTTACCTCTACGTTACGGCCAAGTTGCATTGCCAATTGTCACGAAAAGACTGGAGAATCACATTATACATAAATTATGAGTTCAAATCGTATAAGTATAATAAAAGCACTTATAAAAAAAACTTCAGGGTAAAGTCTTTAGGTTTCGTAGAATGATGACTCAAATGTCTACTTGTTAATCTTTCTTCTTCCACTTTTTTCCACGAAAGCTAATAACATTATGATCGTGAATTCGAAAGGGGATTTCTGCGAAGTCGCAGTAACACCGAGATTTTCAATCACCGATATTAAGGATAACAGTGTTACCGATATTACCCACAGGAATTCAGATTGTATCAATATTCTCAATATTCAGCGCAACTCCCGAGTAATACTCCATGCTACTTAATGGATGGCACGTAATATGTAAATTTACTTCCCGTAATGGGGAGGGCGTGATCGCTTATTATCGGCTTCTATTAATGGTTAATAGACCCATTTCGGTGTTTAACATTCCATGATGTAGTGCGAACCGCGAAAGAAAGGTCTCCGTTTCAGCTTGGACAAAAATGATTTCTTATGTCCGGTTGTTCTCCTAGTCTACACGTCGCATTTCTCAATCGATTCTCGTCAAAATTTGTGAGCTGGATCGATAATTATATGGATTATTTTTGTCAATAAATTTTTTACAAATTCTTCAAAATGGCGAAGATACGGGGATTGCATAACGTAAAAATATCATATATATCCAATTCTTAAAATACGCGAGGTCTTCAGCTTACAGAACCATTGCTTTGTATTTTTCCAGGAAACGATTTAAGTGTAGCTTATGATATTGTCTCGTGGTACCTGTAACTGGGTACACCTTGTCAGACTAGGACAAGTTAGAAGGTACTTGGCCGGTTGACTGTTTAGCAGGATTTACAAGTTGTACTTTAGAGGTTGTTAGTCGTAATACAAACTAAAATCATATATATCCTCAAGTGGCTTTATAAATCTTGATATGTCCAAAGTCCACAAGCAACCAAACACGCATTCTGACATTTTATAATTAAGAAAGTGTTAATATGCCAGTATTTCTTACCCGTTGAAAGACTCCAAACTCTATAATGATTTTTACGACGTTTTTAAGATATATTAAGACACATAATTTAATCCAGTCCGCAGTTCACACCAAGGAAAGGCTTTGATGTTCGGTACAAAATAACTGTGCATATTATTGCCATATTTTTCTAATTAGTTGCTTAAATGTTCTCAAGGATGCTGAACTATCCGAGAAAGCTAGTTTACCGTTGCACTGGACCTTCTCAAATGTCAATTCCACATTTTGACATTTGGTTGATCACGACTTCGATATTAAGCGTTACAATCGAGTGCGTTGAAACTGGTTTGAAATTAAACTAAAGTAACATTATCGAGGGAATTGGATGAACTTTTGCGTGATCGTGAGACAGTTCAATATAGGTAAATACTGTATAATTATCTTTTGTTATATTACAATACCCTCATTTATCAATAATCATCATCATACTCAGCTCACCTCTATTACTGTTGGACATAGGCCTCTCCCAAAGCTCGCCACTTGGCCAGATCTTCGACTCTTCGTTTCCAACTGTTAACCAGCAGCATTTTTCAATACCTATTTGTAATCGGAAGAATTTGTCTTATTGTTATTTCGTAACAACACGACGCCTACAAACTTTTAGCTAGAATATTCCGTTATGATTTAAGTTCCAACAAATCGCTCAAGTTCAATTTTATTATCTTCAGGAAGAAGCTATTTATTAAAAACGGTTAAAAAAATAAATTAAAACCTTCTAGTCTTGGGGTTATTTTTAGCGATAATACAAATTTGATAACAGAACAGATAGAAATTTAATAACAGAACAGATAGAAACCGATGAGCTGATCAATTCCCTGCAGCTAATTATATGATACAGAATATAAACACCGTCTCTTACAAAAATAGTAAGGCGAGATGATGGTATGTGGAGCCCTGACTGAGTGGATACCGAGAGATGGCAAGCGAGCTGTTGGCAAACCAGCTGCTGGATGGGTCGACGATATATTGGTGATTCATCCAGATCTTTCCTTCGCAAGGAAAGACCTGGATGCAAGCGCAAAACATAGATGAGTGGCACAAGGGAGAGGAGGCGTATACCCAGCAGTGAGACTGTAGACTATGAAGAGGAGGCTTTTAGCCTCGGTGCAGGTTGATGATGATGATTACAACAATTATTTTGGAATTTTAAACAATAACTTTTTACGTCTGAACCAAGCTGATATAGAAATAAACAAGCAAGAGAAATGACAAGACATTCTGGTGGATAGTTGGACACATTGTGCCTCACAACTTCAGCCATTTTGTGAATCTAAACTTTGGAAGCTAATGAAATTATTTGTCAGAAGTATAAATTCATTAGCAAGTTTGGAACTTACATTGAAATTGAAGTTTCCAGATGTACGATCAACAAAAACTTTTTCACTTTTGCGGGTTTCTGTTTGCGTAATTTCAACGTTGACCATTGTTCAAGATGAAACTAAGTTCTGCCACATGTTGTAACAATATGAAATTTTTGTTTGCGTAATGACGATTGGCTGCCTGACATATATATACTGTCATTGGTAAGTTGTGGACAAAAAAAATTGCTTTAAAAAATAAAATATATATTTTTCCATACTCGTAAGTACGGTGACGCAGACAGTTTAATAATTTTACAGTTATGTCAATGTCAATGTTTAATAGTTGTACAGTTTGACAGTTATGTCAAGTAAACTATGGCAACTCTTAGACAGCTGCTATGATACTCTCAAACTGTTTATGATACTAAATAATAATAATATATATATAGGGTTATTTGAAAAATACCAGAAACATCTTGGGACATAATTTCAACCATTAATATTATGTCGTATTCTTGGTACGGCTATTTTTAGGGTTCCGTACCCAAAAAAAAAGGGACCCTATTACTGAGACTTCACTGTCCGTCCGTCTGTCACCAAGCTGTATCTCAAGAACGGTGATAGCTAGACAGTTGAAATTTTTACAGATGATGTATTTCTATTGCCGCTATAACAACAAATACTAACAATAAAATAAATATTGAAGGGCGGCTCTCATACAACAAACTTGATTATTTATAGATAATGGTACGGAACCCTTCGTGCGCGAGTCTGACTCGCACTTGGCCGGTTTTATTCTTCTCTGTTAAGTCTAAGGTGTCAAGTGTCAACTGGCGTCGATGCGCATGTTGCTTACGACGCGTCGCACCGTCGTCGTCGCGACGCCGTTCTTTGCAAGAGAGTGTACTTAAAACCATAATTAATTATTAAAGATTGTATAGAATACGTCATTTTAATTATAACGGAAAATTTGCATTCAAAAGAAGGTCGTAAAACTAAATGAGGTCAGCAAAAGAAGCGGAGTTCGAGAGCTTTCTGGTATTTTACAAACAACCCTGTATATAAAACTAAGTTTTGTTATTTTTTATGATGTTCTGTTTATTTCCAAAATTTGTAATTTAGTAATATTTTCACTAAATAACTATACTAATAAGATACTTTTATTATGATGATGACGAGTGGAGCTTTTTAAAAAAACGGGCTTGAGTTAGCCGCCTAAAGGTAACTTTGGTGGTAACCTCTTTTTTATATCAGCTAGCAATACATTCCAGTCTGACAGCAACAACAGAAAATAATTGTCAAGAAAGGAACTAGAATGTTGGGGCACATCAAGAAGTAAATTAGACCGAAGGTCACGCTCATGAGTAACGCTCAGAAATCGACTCAATTTTAGTAGTTGAATATTGGCCACTACAATACGTAGAACCTTTACTGCTAATGCAGGCTATTAACTATTATTATATCTAATACCTTTAAACGAGCAATTCTTGTATATATGTATATACGTCCAGCTCTATTGCGTAATTCCGCTCCATCCATGGTTTGTCTGGAAGAGATCGCTTTTAGCGATAAGACCGCCTATTGTTACACATTTTTTTTGTAAATTTTTTTTTTTTTGTTTCTTGTCTTAATTAAGGTGTTCAATAAATAGTTTATCTATCTATCTATCTATATATATATATGTATATAATCTGAATCTCGGAAACGGCAACGATTTTCATGTAATTTAGTATGCAGGGGGTTTCGGGGGCGATAAATCGATCTTGCTAGGTTCCATCTTTATACAACGTCGTTTCAAATAAAATAAAAAACCGAGCAAAGCTCGGCCCTCCAGGTACTATAGTTAAAGCTGCGTACTCAAACATCTCACTCATCAAAGCCCTAAGATAGACTTATTTTTTTTTTTATTCGTGATAGGCAAACTTTTGACCACTATCTCACCTGATGGTAAGCGACGATGTGGTCGACGATGGAGCAAGTTAGCCTAGAAGATACCTATTCACTCGTGACTTGGAGACTCCCATATTGTACTCATCAGGAAACACCGACTCGGGTAAGGAGTTCCATTCCTTTTCGGTTCGCACAATGAATGTGGAGGCAAAACGCTTAGTGCGCATTTGTGGAATGTCCACCATATAGCGTTGTCGCC
This sequence comes from Lomographa bimaculata, assembly GCA_948107665.1. NCBI lineage: Eukaryota > Metazoa > Arthropoda > Insecta > Lepidoptera > Geometridae > Lomographa > Lomographa bimaculata. The sequence goes on along the minus strand of OX403610.1, from coordinate 6,414,832 downwards.
TAGCAGTTTGTCTACTTGTCCGATGATAGAACGGGGATTGACTTTGTGAATCTTTCCTTACAAATGCAAAATGTCAACGACTTTTAATGAATAACAGACGAACCCTACTGGCGGAATTATCTTTGACTAATCTTCCCCATTGAATTTGATTCACTGACTTAAGGCGCGAGGGAATATAAAGTAATATTTATCAAGATTTATTAATGCAACAATTTAAAGTTCAGCCAACTTCGCCTTGTAACAGCGAGTCCCAAGCAAACAGTGAACATAAAATCCGACCTCGACAAGCTCACGTCACCTCCCTTTGAACAACGTTATCAAACTTAGACACTTGGCAAGTTTCACTCAAAGTTCATTGATAAGTATACACAGTATAGTATAAACCTGAAACAGTATGAGAGTTCGGATATTGGGTCGTGTATTTGCTGTAGAGGCGAAGTTGCTGTGTTGAATTTGTATCGATGATTAAACTAACAGCTTGTTTAATAAAATTACTTTGTATTCTCTATATTTTCTGCATTAGTTATTGGCCTCGATTCTGATGTACACTCACTAAATTAAATTTAAACTATCCCTGTCTCTTACAAAACAGAAACAAAAGACAGAGATAGATATTAGAACATACATTTTAGAGCTGTCAAGCTAGTTTATCATTTAAAATAAGAACAGCAGAAAGGCGCGTGTTTTTAGTCAACACCAATAAAATACTCGACTAAGCTTGCATAGACATCTAAGTTCTAACTAACTTGACAGCACAGCAGTATGCTATCTCTGTCTTGTGTTCCTATTTTGTAAAAGACAGGAATAGTTTAAATTTAATTTAGTGTGTGACATTAGAATCGAGGCCATTGTCTATAGAATTAATCATAAAATCAGCAGCGAGCTCTTGTTAAGGCTCTACGGCTCTATTTAATCGGTAAAAAATAAAAATTGTTAAAGCCAGGTTTCATGTACAGTATTTTCAACCGACTTCAAAAAATGAGGTTCTAAATTCGACTGTTTTTTTTTGTATGTATGTTACGCGATATCTCCGGCAATCATAAATCGATTGCGATGTTTTTTTTTTTGTTTGGTAGATTAGAAGAGGTGTTACCATATAAATTATATCGAAATCGATCCAGACATAACAAAAATATAAGAGTCGGCTTTTTTAAGCATATGCATGCCCCAATTTAAAAAAAAAATACGATATTTATTGAGTACCTATGTTTGTTAAACACTAAAAAAATTGTACATACATAACAAAATCATAAACACTTCACACTCACAGCTTCACACTAAGTTAGATTACTTGTCCCCTGCACGAAACTTTCACATCACATTCAGAACCAAAAAAACAGATTTCCCTTGGGGAGATAACTTGTGTTCTTACCGTGAATCAAACCGGATTCCTGCTGCTTAGAAGGCGAACGCGCACTTTACTACTACTTATTTATGAAGAATGTATCAAACGATTCGAATTCTTAATCTATCTCATATCTTTAAACGAGCAATTCTTGTATATATATATATATATATTGTGTAATCAGGATTTCGGAAACGGCTCCAACGATTTTCATGAAAGTTACAGATTAGGGGATTTTCGGCCCAAGGAATTGATTTATCAACGTTCCAGGTCCGAGAAATGCTCGGTTCCCAAACTGCATTTAAAAACCGGGTTTAAGAAACTATTACGCCATGATCGATGTAAAAAAACTGTTTCTACTCGACACTAGATGGAGCTTTCTGAGATTACAAATTCAAACACATTCTACCAAAAACAAAAAACCGAGCAAAGCTCGGTCGTCCGGATATTAATGTCACTCCAAATAGTAATACATATAGTCATTAGCTAGATTGTAAGTAGGTACTAACAAAAAAAACGCAACGATGATTCAGCAATACAAACTAACGCAATATATTATACTGAGCTGGGAGTCTTCAAGTCAATAGTGAATAGGTCTCTTCTAGGCGGCTAAATCTTCGTCTGAATCATCGCTTACCATCAGTTGAGATTGTGGTAAAATGCTTGCCTATCGAGCATAGAACCTATCACAACCACCACAATTATATTAATCCTACTAATATAAAAAAATCGAAAGTTTGTGTGTAAATGTTTAAGTGTGTAAGTATGTTTGTTCCCTCTTCACGTTTCAACGGCTGAAAGAAAGGATTTAGACGAAAATTGGTAAGTACATACATAGATTATACCTAGGATTACCACATAGGCTTATTTTTAACTATATAGATAATAGCGGGCGAAGCCGCGGGGCACGGCTAGTACAATATAAGAAGAGAGTCATCTTACTTACACTAATATTATAAAGGCGAAAGTTTGCGAGTCTGTTTGTATGTTTGTTACTTCTGCACGCTGAAACGGACCAATTTTGATGAAATTTGGTAACTGACATCCTGGATTAACCGACAGGCTACTTTTATGGCGCAATTCCCGCGGATCCGGGACTTATGCGAGTAAAACCGTGGGGCGCAGCTAGTTGGCTTTAACTTAAGCTACGCTACGTTTAGTTGAAAATTGAAATAAATTGAAATAAACGCTTTCACACTCACATCTCCACACTAAGTTCGAAGACTTGTGTCGTGGGTGCCGGAAACATTCACATCACACACACAATCACAATCAGAACAAGAAACACAAATTTTCCTTGCGGAGAAAACTTGTGTTCCCGCCAGGAATCGAACCCGATACGCTGCTTAGAAGGCGAACGCTCAGCCAACTGAGCCAACGGGCAGTTCACTGAGTAGTAGTTACTGAGTAGTAATAGTTAGTAGAGTAGTAGTTGTTCCAAAATATAAATTCATTGACACCAGTAAGAAATATTTGTAGCATCTATCATTCTAACAAGCTCGCCGAAGTTGTGAATTAAAACTTCCACCCTCAAGTAGCGTAAGGTATATATCCATGTTTCTCTTGAAGCACACCGAGAACTCGATAACATAGATTCGTTAGAGGCCAGGATAAATTGGCCCATTTGTTATATTCGTTACATAGTTAAAGCCTGTGTGGAAATGAAAGGAATCGCTGAAAGCACAATATTACTGAGGACAGTAACTCAAGTCAAGGCAATAAGTACAACGTAACAGTTTACCGTTAACTCGACTCAACATGTCCATTACTATTTGTGTGTTAAAATCAATATCTGTAACTAAAAATGCCGCTGTTAAAAATATTTCCCTATAAAAAATAAGTTCACAAAAAATAGGGAAAAAATATGGTATGAAATAATTTAAGTACATTGCGAGCGTAGAACCAACTACTTTGATGAATTGTTAGTTGCTACAAATACTAAATCTACTTAAAGTTCTAAGCTAAAATTATCAAAACATTACAGAGAAGTTACTTTATCAAAATAAAATTATTCCTAGATCTTTAAAACTTTTGCCATGATAATTTGAAGCCTCTTTCCTAACCCCCATTAATGTATGCGATTAAATACTAACGTGAATTGGTAGAAAATGCTACCTACTTCTATGGTAAAACAAGTATGTATTTGTTAAAATAAAATAGTTTCTCTTTGGTTTTTACCTCACCGTGATGCATGAAAATGTAACTTTTTCGTTTCTTACCTACATCTAAGATTTAGTAAATTTTTTGTTTGGTTTGCTGAGGCGGATACTGAGTGAAAAAGTGCTTTAGTGTAAGAGTGTTAACGAGCCTTCAATGTTAAGGGAGTCGTCGTAAAGTAACACCACGTCGGAACTGGGCGCGGTAAAGTCGCTCGACGTGCCAAGAATCGGTGTAAAAGTGCTTCGTGCGCTGTGACTCGGCGGTATACCAGGAACCTGAATGGGTTATTCTTTTCTCCCGAAGCTAACTAGAATTTATTTTTAAAGAGTTTCCTTACTACTTTCCTCTTACTCACATTTGTTAGAGATCGCATGATTTATAAATACTTTTCCTTGCGATTTTGTGTCAAGTTAAGTTACTGACATTACGCCTTCGCTGAAGGGACGCCCACGCGGTTTGATCTAGTGCGGTAATACTGTACAAAATTCCAAGTCGAGGGAATAAGTGGGGAGGGAAGGGGTGCCGTGGACTGCGGTCGAGAAATAAACAATTTTTGCTGGGTTGTCGCCGTGTCGCATTAATCTCGAATGTTTGTTTCACTTCGTCGGGTCGATCGATATCCGCTATGGGATTACTTTATCTAAGGCTAAAAGCAATAGCAATGTCGAATAACGGCCCCACACTAAGTTCAAAGACTTGTATCGTGGGCGCCGGAAACATTTACATATAACACACACAATCACACCCAGAACCAGAAGCACAAATCTCCCTTGGGGAGGAAAATTGTCCTCCTGCCGGGAATCGAACCCAGGACCCACGGCGCAGAGGGCAGAGACTTGCCCACCACGCTAACTCAACTAGATTACTATCAAAATCATAAGATTTTGATGTATTTATGTTCAACTTAATGTTATTTGGAAATTCCGATCCGCAACCTTTTTCTGTGACGAAAAGTGGTGAGGGTAAACACTGGTGATTAATTAATGTTTCCCTTTAATACAAATGTTTCACTTCTATTGTGTGTCTTTACGACACACCCTGTTTTATCTTTGCAAGTCTTGAATGATGCAGACTGGGCTTTCAAAAAATAACTTACCTTGATAATAACTTTTAAAAAATGCTTATTAGATAATTTCTACAATCATTTTTACACTCACAGCCTCACACCGAGTTCAAAAACTTGTATTGTGAGTAACACACAATCACAGCAAGAACCATTAACAGAAATTTCCCTGGAGGGGAAAACTTGTATTTCCACCGGGAATCGAACCTGATACCTGCTGCTTAAAAGGCAGACGCGCACAAAACCAGGTCAGCAGGTATAATTAAACCTTTCGGATTATTGCTATGTAATCTATAAACAATCACATTAATATAACATGTCATCTGCGATAGTTTGTGTGTAAATGTATAAGTGTGTATGTTTGTTTCTCTTCACGCAGTAACGGCTGAACGGATTTGAATTTTGGAATATAGCTTAGGATTAACACATAGGTTACTTTCCAACTTAATTTACGCAGGCGAAGCCGCGGGAAACCACTAGTATTTAATATATGTCAAATAAATTCAAAATCGTTTATTCACATGGGCCCCAAAGAGGCACTCATGAAAGTTAATGACTCTAATGCCAGATTCGCAAAATTACAGCCATCTCGAGAAGCTGGCAAGAAAATCGGCCGCGCAATTTTTTTAACATTTTTAAACCCTAATCCAGAAATTATATTAACGTATCTAAAGTATATCTATATTATGTAGTCGCCAGAAAAATTAAATCAAATTCCAAACGTTTTAAAATATTCTAAATACCTCTGAAGAACTCTTTTATATATTATTTGTGTAGCATGTAACTTTAAACACAGAACAAGTTATTACTAGAAACGAAGAGAGCCAAGTAGGTACTCAAGCTCCTATATAACATGTTGCCTTTGGCACGTAATTACACTTAACATTAATCGCCAGAAGAAGACAAGCATCTCATTATACTCTGCCAACTTTGTGTTCTAAACAAGACCAACTATTCCTGTATACGAAGTTTTAGTTTATCCACCGCATCGTAATGAGTTAGTTTTGGTCCAATCTAAAAGCGCAATTCAAGTTGGCGTTGGACAAACATGGCAACTTTAATTAGGTATTCGGCAACTATTGTGTATTCAGCAGTCCCAACTCATAATCCTACTAATATTATAAATCGGAAAGTTTGTGTGTAATGTCTGTTTCCTCTTCACGCTTTAACGGCGCTGAACGGATTTGGATGAAATTTGGAATGAACATAGCATATTCCTAGGTTTAACACATAGGCTACTTTTTAACTTGATAATAGCGGACGAAGCGGGGAACGTCTAGCGTTAAATACACTAGTTGCGCCCTGCGTTTTTACTCGCCTATGTCCAGGACCCGCAGGATAAAAAGTAGCCTTTGTGTTCATCCAGGGTGTCAGCTACCTTAATACAAAATTTCATCAAAATTGGTCCAACCGTTTGAGCGTGAAGAAGTAACAAACATAAAAACACATACGAACTTTCGCATGTGTGATTAGTAATAGTAAGCCCTAAATTATGAGATTGTATAAAATCTTTTTATTTTTGCAAATATACGTGTATCTTCGGCCGCATCGTCACTTTCCATCAGGTGAGATAGTGGTCAAATGCTTGCCTATCATGCATAAAAAAAAAATAAAAAAAAGTGCGAATGGTTGTTGTTACCTTATAGATCCTAATGGTAGTTCAAAATAAAAAAAGACTAAATTGAAATGCAAGCAGAGCTTTAAAAAACCGACTTCATTGCTTATATTTCGGTTTTGGCTTGACCGACTTCGATAAAATTTATATGAGACCACCTCTGAAGTATACTCTACCAAACAAAAAAAAATCATTAAAATCGATTCGTAATTGGCGGATATAATAATGTAATATAAATACAAAAAAAAAACATACAATCGAATTGAGAACCTCCATTTTTGAAGTCGGTTGAAAAGAAACCTGAAGATGATTTTCAACTCCCACTTGACGCAGCACGTCGATTTTCATTTTTATTTTTCTTTATTTGGTCTGAGAATACTGGTTGTCTATATATTTCATTTTAATTACTGTCAAGTCTTAAGTGATACTCGCAAGATCAAGAACAATCGATTGAAGTAGGAATTATCAAAATAGGTCCACGCGTTTGGTCGCTACAAACCAGAGCCAGGAACATGAATGCATATACATATATATATATATATATATAATATATATATATATATAATATATATATATATATATATATAAGCACATGACCCTCCTTGATCTCCTCCTGACCCTGCATGAGCCTTCTGTGTATGTACATATAATAATGCTTTTTCAGCGCTCAATAACTCGATTATCTACCCGTGACTATAGACTAATAGAAAATAAGCAACTTTTAGTGTCCTCGTCTGGGCATGCCCTTACAGCATTAACTACTTCATTTCCGTTGCCAGAGAGCATCGTTAAGCTCGCATTTAGTATTGCGCTTGAAATATTATGATTAAATCTGTTAGGAAATTTAGATAGAAATTTCCCAGAGTTGATTTAGGTCCCTCGGGCGTTTGATGAAGAATTTATCCTCAGATTTATTAATATTTCAGGTTGAATGATTTGAATTCTCATTTTATTTGCTCTTTGAGCTTTTCTTTGTTCATGTTACTACCTTGATTCCACGTGTTTTCATTTGTAATACACTAATACTAGTGTGTGTGTATTGTGATTTGGAATTAACAAGGATACAAATAATAACATAAAAATTATCAAACATATATAATACAGTCCCTTATTAATCTAGGGCTACCTAATAGTAATTCTAAAAATGGTCTAAATCTTCAGTAACCTTATGGTAGGTAACCCTAGAAAAGGACATTTATATTATTTAGTCGATTAAAATACGTTTAACTATAACTATACAAAGAAGACGAAACATTTGGTGATTGTGTGTGTTTGTTATTAAGTATCTGTGTGTGTAATTCCAAGTTACACTTAAAATTAGTGCATAAAAATGTGTTCCAAATCTTTTACAAAATTAACAAGTACTTGTAGTTCAACAATAAAGATATAATTAAACGTAAGCAAAGCTTAAAAAAACTGACTTCACCGCTTTATCTTCGGAACCTTGATCAGATTTAATGTATTCAACAAGCATTATTGACTATAACTCAAAAACTACTGATCAAATCTTGATCAAATTTTCAATGGGACCACATGAAAAGCACCAGCTTTCAAATAAAAAAAAATCATCAAACTCGGCTCACAACGAAAGAAGTTATGAGGTAACTTTTGAAGTCGGTTAAACGAGAACATCGTCAAAGTAGTCCACATAATACGCATTATTGATGATATTTCAAAAACTACAGATCAGATCTTGATCAAAGTTATATGGGAACAATTGGAAAGCAACACCGTTCAAACTAAAATTTTTTTTTTAAAAACAAACTAATTTGGTTTATGGATGCCAGAGTCACAGCTTCTGCGATTTCCTTTTATAAAATGTTGTTAAACAGGTTACACATCCTGTGACAAAATTATATTGAACCCGCTTGACTGGATTCAAAATGTGTGCCTACTTAAATATTTGATAGTTCCTTCATTAACCTTTTTGCTGACGGCGGCGTCAACAAGTCAATAATAGAAAATTATTGAAAACGCAAGCATAGCTTCAAAAAACTTACTTCTGAAAAACTGAATTTCTTTATCTTCCAAATCGACCCAGCCGTCATTGAGTAATCGAGTAAAATTCATTTTTAAAAATTGTGACGAATTTATAAGTTCCTCATTTTTTCTTCTTTCTTTTTAGCATTTGCCCGCAATCTCACCTGATGGAAAGTGATGATGCGGTCGAAGATGTAGCATGCTTGCCTAGAAGGTATTCACTGTTGACTTGAAGACTCCTCCTTTTTTTAAAGTTGGCTAATAATAAAGATAGAAGGGAACTGCTAGAAAAGACACCTTCCGAAAGTTGCAAGTCAACATAAAACGCCTAAATTACAGCAATTCTAGTACCATTAGGGATAGAGAAATATCGTCTTCACGTAACCTCAACATTTTGCAGCTTGGGATAGATTGGGCGAATGCCAAAAAGCCTTAAATTGGCACGTCTGTATATAGGTATGTATATACAATCTTGTAGATCACAGATCAAAATATGTAGTCGAATGTTTTAATGTTACATCAGGTTGGTAATGAAAAATCATTTTTTTTAAATAACCTTCTTAAAATTCCAAGTTCGCACGTAGCGAACAACGAGTTTTATCAAAACCTTTTTTTAGATTTTAAAATTGAATAAAGTAATATTACCTTCTCGGAAACTTCTGAAAGCAGAAAGCCGGACATTTTCCATAGCTTGCTATGAATATTAAATGATCTGCCCACACGGCAACCGAGTTGAAAACAATTGCGACCTTTATAAACCCTGTAGCTGCTTTTAAGTGCGACTCGCTCAATTATTCAACATAGCCAGGAAACTGTAGAAAGTGTATCCGAATAAGTAAACGTTGAACAACCATTGCTAATACGTTGCAAATTGCCTTTACTTTAACTTCAAACAGGATGACAGGTGTAGCTGACACACCTTTGTCTTTTAAACTGAAGGGGCGAAATGTGCACATTGGAAAGTGGCAAAAAACGTTCATTAACTGACATACCGAAGTTTAAAAGAGCAGCCTTTCCGTTGAATCGAGTTGCAACGGTTGTTGGAGTTTAATTGCACTAACAAAGTTTATTTTGCAATTGCGTCCCATACAAGTTTAATTCAGTTTTCTCTAGCTCGCTGGACTTTCGGTATTCTACCGTTTACATAAGGGAGAGTGCTCGCCACTGAGCAGGAATTAAACGAGTTTATTCTCCCAAGCTGTTACTACCAAGAGGACAAATTAACAACGTAATCAATTTACGGTTGATATACCTCTGAGGTGGGACGCGGCGGCGAGCGCTCCGCACTCATCCTGAAGAAGGCCTGGAGCAAAAAAGAATGTCGATCCAGACGTCAACAACGCGCACGTCACGCTATAATGCCCGTAGTTTCAATTAGATATACCTACATTTCACTTGGTCCCCGAACGATATTATTTAAGCGTCTTCAAGTTCTATCTTCAGCTGCTTCATTGTTCCATCGTGTGAGATGTAAAGTGGACTAATGCTTTCCTACCAAACTTACAAAAAATCTATCCAAAGGCGAAGCTAAATTACTTACTGCCCCTTCGGCATTTTTAATTGTGTGAAGAAATGCTCCAAAATTTTTGGATCATGCCGTCATTACACGTTGCAAAAATTCAGTCCCTTCCTATTGTGACATCGAGAGATAATCAAGTCTTTGTTTCCCTGAGAGACTCCGTGTTTATTTTTTTTACCAGCTGTATTTTTGAGGCCTGTAACAACATTTAAGAGCCATTTTCTCACGATATGTCGACCGTCGTCAGTGTGGAGATGGCATGTTCAAGCCTCCACTGTCCAGAAATTATTCGTTTCGTGACCCGGTGGATTTTGCGAAGCCATTACGCATGAAGTACTCCTACCTTTGACACGCGATGATGCGAGACATTTTTGGACGGACCTTTTTTACGTATGACTTGATTTTTTAAGGTTTGATTACGTGCGTGGGTGGTGACATCTGTTTATAATTTCGAAAGATCCGCAATGTTTCGTAACTGCTTTTTCCGTGTGTTTACACCTTTTTGACGGACTGCGATATGAGGTAAGTAAGTTATATTTATTTCAGGTGCGTAACATAATCCGCCGATTTACCCGTGAATTATACATTAAGTTTTTAATATTATGTATCATTGAAGGAAAATGAAGCATCGATATTCTTACACTTAGTTTATATATAGATAGTTTTACTTACTGCTAGTTAATATTGTAGACCTAGTTATGGTAAGAGCGATGTATGCTGAAACACCGGCGATGAGCCTAGTTCGGCAGCAGATACTCTACAACGATATTGCTAACTTAGTCTTTAAGTGTAACGATATCGTGAAATATTGTACATTATTAGGAAATAAAGATTTATTTACAAGACCAGTACAATCGTGAATAAGGAACAAGGATTACTATATTTAGCCCTTTCACATTCAGAAGTAGTAAACTGTGTCCTCGATCGGTGCACTGGACGTGGGTAAGTGATGCAAACGTGAATGAAAGTGATGTTTCCGCAGTAAGACCTAGTGGACTCGTTATGCCTATTGAATTCAGACCCGTATTTGCAACCGCCGTGAACAATAAGCCAATAACTGGGACAGTGCCCGATCATGATCACACTGTGTTTGTGACGACGAAGTTACGGGCGGATGTGAGGGGGAACTGGATAGTACATATTGTCATCTGAATGGCTCTGAATGTGACAGACATTTTAAATTCACGCTTCAATGAAACGCTGAAAGTGACACCTATATAAATATTCTATGTCCTTATAGATCTCTGGATCCTGGGCGATCTAAGAATTCAATTATTTTAAAACAAGTCGCAGCAATCTGCCTCTATGAATAGGTAATATCACAGAGATTGTGCATTACATAGGCAATGGCTCCATAGAGAGCATTGCTCCTTTATTAGGTTTTGAATATAGATCATACCATTTAGCGGTAGTAATTTGAACGTAGTGAAAGAGAAGTAAAGACTCTAGAATAAATCCAAAGACATATAATTCATGCAGTTCAGATCACAATGTTTAAGTATGGCGCTCAAAAGACTTAAGTAAAGAAGGTATGATCATGGGAATAGTACGATTACGGGTTCAAGAAATAAAGCATAGATCATGCGTGGTTATTGTAGTCAACTTATATGGGGCAGACTGCATAAAAGCATGGTACCAAATTTAATTCGCGACATTAAACGCGACATGACGATGAAATAGCAATGTTGCAAAAAAAATACTAAAATTATAAAATCGGTAATACGTAGCAACAATGGTTTTAACTTTCAAGATCATCACATACTCTATATAGGTATATCTATACCAACATAGCAACATCCGGACCATACAACGATTTCAAAACAAAGTGCTGAGAGGTATTGTTAATACACCATTGTACATTAGAAATGACGATCTTCATCGGGATCTAAAAGTGGAACTCGTCGCTAGTGTTATAAAAAGTCTCGCTGAAGCTCATGAACAAAGGCTTCATCGCCATGTAAAAGTTGAAGGCAAACCAGGTCCTCGACAGGACAGACTTAGAGAGAAGACTTAAGAGAAAAACCTTTAGAGTTAGTGTAGTGATGTGACAGTGTGTTATAGTGAGTGCTACTAACAAAGAACACAATCTAAGACCAAAGTGTCTTCCCTATATAGAGAGTACCTATATACTATTCTACTTAGCAGTTTAGGTCAAAATTAAATAATTAGTCTTTAGGATAGACTGTAATTTTAATGGTGTACCAAACGAAATGGGCACGTCCATTTTCTTTTATACCAGTATCTTAGATGAAGAGGATTTTCGATAGAATTAATTAACGGTGAAGGTGACGTTATATCATCGGAATCAACCGATCCGGTTGAATGGAACTGAGCAACTGTGCAGTTTCCGCTCTATGCTACGGGCGGATTACGAAGGTTACGATACCGTTTAATGTGATCACCTGCTTATGCTCGAACGGGACCATGCTTTTTAGGTATTTTTTTTATTCTAGATAGGCAAACGTTTGACCACAATCTTACCTGAGTTTGCCTAGAAGATGCCTATTCACTCTTGATTTGAAGACTCCATCGGGCAACAATGACACACACAATGAGTTCCACTCCTTCGCTGTACGGATGATAACCATAGAATCAAAACGCTTTAAGCGAACTGGAGATATGTCAACCATAATTGGATGACGTTTGACAGTTTGTCTGGTTGTTAGATAGTTTGTTGGTTTTCGATTTCATGCGTCTTTATCGCTATCAATGTTGACGTAACGAGTATTACCTGAAGATTACAATCGCAATTACTCCTGTATGAATTGAGAGATATAAACTATAGCCTGATGAATGATTAGATTATATTATTTCCTGTGCGTGAGGTAGCAAAACAAACGAAAACCTACCGATAAGATAATACGACAGGATATGGATGTGAATCACCTGCCTGATAATGGTGAACGATATCGCAAAAAAGGTGTTGTAAATTGAAACGAATCCAAAAATGTTTGTTTTGGATGTTGTTGAACATAACAAACGCTTTCACACTCAGCCCCACATTAAACAAACAAACATACGCATTCACACTCACAGCCCCACACTAAGTCCTAACACTTGTATCGTGGGAAATATTCACATCACACACACATTACACCCAGAATCAGAAGCACAAATATCTTGCGAAGGAATTCGTGCTCCTGCCGGAAATCGAACCCAAGACCCACGGTGCAAAGGGTGATGACATGTTCACTGCGCCAACTGGGTCGTCAATTAAGTTCGATGATTTGTGTCGTGGGTGCCGGAAACATTCACATCACACACAATCACAAAAAGAAACAGAAACACACATTTTCCTTGTGGAGAAAACTTGTGTTCCCGCCGGGAATTGAACCCGATATCACTGCTTAGAAGGCGAAAGTGCACCCAAATCAACAGACAGTTCAAACATACTTAAAGACTTTTTGTAAGTTTGATAGGCAAGCATTTGACGACTATCTTACCCAATGGATAGTGAAGATGCGCCCAAAGGTGTAGCATGCTTCTGAATAATATTTCATAGACGCAGAATTTACGCAGCTAATCAGAAAGTACGGTACAGAATAATTGTATTCATGGCAATTAAATTAATAGAAAAATATACGTGCACATCATCTACCTATTGTTTCGAACGCATTCTTTGCACTTCATCATTGTTTTGATTTAAACAAGAACGCATTCACACTTACAACCCCACATTAAGTTCAAAGACTTGTATCGTGGGTGCCGGAAAACATTTAAATCACACACACAAACACACAGAACCAGAAGCACAAATATCCCTTGGGAAGGAATTTGTGCTCCTGCCGGGAATCGAACCCAGGACCCACGGCGCAGAGGACGGAGACCTGTGCCAACTGGGTCTTCAAAAAGAAAATGAAACAAACGCTTTTACACTCATAGCTCCAAACTAAGTTCAACGACTTGTGTCGTGAAACATTCTCATCACATACAAAACCAGACTTAGAAGGCGGTCGCGCACCATACTACGCCAACGGGCAGTTCAATCACATAGGGTTGAATACTCCTTTCTATTTAAATACAAAAAAACCCGACAAATAGTTCCTAAAAATGGTTTCCATTACTTAAAAAAAAAATATACATTATTTTTCGATATTCGGATGCATAGAAGCAAAGCCGCGAGAAACTGCTAACAATCATACTAATATTATAAATCAGAAAGTTTGTGTGTAAATGTGTAAGTATATTTGTTTTCTCTTCACGCTGTAACGGCTGAATGGATTTAGAAAGAAAATTGGCATGTTGATACTTTTTTCTTGATAAACGCGGGCGAAACCGCGGGGCACGGCTAGAATATATACATATATATTTCTGAAATGTTATGAGTTCATATATTCTAGTCCGCCATATTTAACTCGAAAGTGACGTCAGCAGACGATCAAGACGATTCTAAAAATACCTTAAAAATAATGCCTGTTACTAAGTTAACTGCCCTGTGGGTAAGTTGGGTAAGCGTTCGCCTTCTAAGCATTCGGGTTCGATTCCCGGAACAGAAGTTTTCACCACGAGGAAAATTTGAAATGCACTTTAAGGCGACTTGGCATCGAGTTGGCGGACTGGAGCCAAACTGTAGCCTTGTAGAATTGCTTGCATAGTCAGCGTGCGCGCTTTCATATATTTTTTAAAATTAATCTGACCCTTTTACAAAAAACTTGAGTTCACAAAGAGGTTTGAATGTTTGTCGGGATTACACCCAATATTTTTTGTAAAAAATATCTTTTATAGAAAGAGAATAAAGTTGATTCATTCCACTGACGGGAACGGGAAATTTGGTGTTTTTTAGTAAAGTTTAATGTTTTTTTCTATCGAGCCAAATTTATTCAATCGTGTATCGCTGAACATATCCGAATAAAATATTTTGTGAAACATTTATTACACATAAAAAAAATCTATTAATCGACCGTTTTCAAAGGTCAAATGTTTAATATTCGTGAGGATGAATCGTCCAATTTGGAGCCTACTTCACCTTAAGGCTGAAAGTTCACAATCATAAACATAGAGTAGAACCATTTTAAATGTGCACGCCACACCACCAAATTTGTCATACGATCGAGTGTCAAATGTATGAAAATTGTTGTGGAAGTGCGGAGTGATTATACTCTACCGATTTACATAAGCCCTGATAAGATTAAATACATCCTGTGTTTAATACTAGGTATAGAATAATGACGATGACAGGAAAACTCAAACACTAAGCCGATAACATTGAAGTGTTCAGAGTGCTTATTCCACTTTATTACTTTTGTCTTCTCTCTCGCTCGCACAATTCGATATTTTTAATAAATACAATTATGAACGAGTGTTTTTGAAAATGTTTTTAACTAACTATATGGACATTAATACAAGGATGTTTCAAACTTCTATTCGCTACCATATCCTTCAATAAGATTAGAAAAAACATAGTTCCAAAATTACAATATGTTTTTCACGCTTTCTTCGTTTAACTTAAAGATATTAAAAACGATCGGTAGATTAAAACATTCATCGTATGAATGTCCAAATATTTGGTAGAAAAAGAAATCAAAAACACATGTAGCAAAATTGTATTTATTAAAAATATTGAAATGTGCGAGCGAGAGAGAATACAAAAGGAATAAACCCTCTGAGATATAAATTATTTTGAGTGGTAAATAATAAAGTAGGTATTTGAACGTAACTGACATTTTAAATTAAGCGAAGTGAGATCTATAACTTGACTTGATTCGGCACTATGTCCGTCCGTCCGTCTGTCAGAGGCATTTAGCGTCTAGACTATACAAGCGAATAACTTCAAATTCTCAGAGAATATAAAAGAGATCTCGCTTCGCCCGATCAATTATCATATACCACAATACACTGACATAAGATAGGAAACCCACACTCGTTCCATTCACAAAGGTAGAAAAAAAAACACATATACCTATTTACGGCCTCAGCACACCTTATTCCAATACCTTAAAGGTTACAATCGAACGATTCAACTCTGTTATCATAGGAGACGTAAATGAGTGATAACATTATCAAGGTTTAGTCATTGATAGGCGTTATCAAAGATATCGTATCGGGCTCATTCATTGATGTTTGCCCACGGGCTTGAATGAAAGTTATGAATGAAGGTATATTTTTATACAAAAAAACTTACGTTCATTTACGGGATTCGCTGAAAAACCATTTAACTATTTACCGCGACGTATCAGATAGATGGTTTCTTGTTTTCAAAGCATGTTTCCAACCGACTTAAAAAAATGAGATGGGTTCTTGTTTTCTAAGCTTGTTTCCAACACTTCAAAAAAGAAGATGGGTTCTTGTTTTCAAAGCTTGTTTTCAACCGACTTCAAAAAAGGAGATGGGTTCTTGTTTTCAACCGACTACAAAAAAAGGAGGTTCTCCTTTCGACTGTTCTTTTTAATGTATGTATGTTACGCGATATCTCCGCCAATTATGAATCGGTTTTGATGATTTTTTGTTTGGTAGATTATACTTCATATAAATTTTATTAAAATCGATAAAGCCAAAACCAAAATATAAGCGGTGAAATCGGGATTTTTTAAGCTTTGCTTTGCAGAGTAGGTAAAAAAAACAGTAAGTTGAAGTAAGTATAATAAATTACAATATTGCGTTCAAAAAAAAAAAGAAAAGCTTTGCTTGCGTTAAATTACTACACGCTTTTATGTAGTTTCACCTGTCCTGTTGTCTACCTATTTGTCGGTCTGTAAACAAATAATGCAAGATAGAAAAAAAAAAATTGACCCTCTTCAAGATTGCCGATCGGACTCAAATTTGATGTGCTTATGTATCTTCGGTGACAGCACAATGATATGGTACCATGGAGCTGGTCTGATGATGGAGACGGAAGATGGCCATAGGAACTTCTGAACTAAACAAGATTAACCCACCAAGTTTAGGCTCGTTTGATTCGTCTTGACAAGTGTTCTGGTTATACTTTTTAGATTTTTTTTTATTTACTTTTAAAATATGTTTTGTTTTACAATTTTATAATATACTAGCTTTTGCTCGAGGCTTCGCTCGCGTTAAGAAGTATTAATTTAAAATTGACAAAGTTTCATACAAACTTTCATCCCCTATTTTATCCCCTTGGGGGTAGAATTAATCAAAATCCTTTCTACCTGCATGCCAAATTTCAGCCTGATCCGTCGAGTGGTTTGGGCTGTGCGTTGATAGATCACTATGTCAGTCAGTCAGTCAGTCAGTCAGTCACCTTTGAGTTATATATATTTAGAGATGCAATAGCAAATGCAATAGCATTATCTGATAGGTTGTTGTTTACTGCGATTTCACTTACCAAATGTAGTGATAGCAATCTCTACTGTTTGTAAGTTATGTGGTCGATGGTGGTAAGCACGAGTCCTGAATCGGAATTCGATAAACAATAGCTGCCAACTACAAGTTTCCATTCCAGAACTTTTGGTGGAAGGCGTAACTATCCAACTAATATTATAAATCTGAAAGTTTGTATGTAAGTGTGTAAGTATGTTTGTACCCTCTTCATGCTTTAACGGCTAAACGGATTTGAATGAAATTCGGAATGCACATAGCTTATACCTAGGATTAAC
The DNA here is from genome assembly GCA_948107665.1 of Lomographa bimaculata. Classification (NCBI taxonomy): domain Eukaryota; kingdom Metazoa; phylum Arthropoda; class Insecta; order Lepidoptera; family Geometridae; genus Lomographa; species Lomographa bimaculata. The sequence goes on along the minus strand of OX403610.1, from coordinate 6,397,597 downwards.
ACATAGGCTACTTTTTAACTTGATAATAGCGGGCGAAGCCGCGGGACACGGCTACTTACCAATAATCTATGTACATACCAAATTTCATCCAAATCCGTTCAGCCGTTAAAGCGTGAAGAGGAAACAAACATACTTACACACTTACATACAAACTTTCGGATTTATAATATTAGTAGAATAAAAGTTTTGCATACACATGTTTTATTTATATTAAGTTTATTTTTTATATACACATATATAATTTTTTTTTCATTAATTTAAGATTTCTTAACCTCTATTTTTTTGGTATAGCTTCATTTATTGGACGCCGATATATCTCCTGAAATAGCAGGATGACTGGCAGAAAACGCTGTAGCATTAAGTCCTGCTATGTACATATTAATTGTGCCTCTATTTTTTTGGTATAGCTTCATTTATTGGACGCCGATATATCTCCTGAAATAGCAGGATGACTGGCAGAAAACGCTGTAGCATTAAGTCCTGCTATGTGCATGAAGTTTTTAAATAAATAAAAATTTTTTACGCAAACAAAGTTAAAAAAAACCGACTTCACCGCTTTATCTTCGGAACTTTGATCAGATTAGATGTACTAGACACGCATTATTGACAATATCTCAAGAACGACTGATCAGATCTTGATCAATGGGACCAATTGGAAAGCAAACTCTTTCAAAAAAATAAAAAATTTCGAAATCTGTTCATGTGGAACGGAGATATGATATGAACACAAATAAAAAAAAAAGATACAGTCAACTCAAGTACCTCCTCCTTTTTGTAAAGTCGGTATAAAATTATTCTACTAAATTTAGTGTGAATATAGGTTGTATCAATTGCACTTAACATTTTCCATCTTCAGGCCACTTAGGCTAATGGAAGATATCTGAGACTAATTGCTTCGCTAGGGGCTAAGAGGTGTAAATATATGAGCAAAATGCCACAGTATAAGTTACATTGCAGTAGGGAGAGTTCACTAATATTATAAATCCGAAAGTTTATGTGTAAGTATGGTAGTTCCCTCTTCACGCTTAACGGGTGAACAGATTTGGATGAAATTTGGAATGTACATTGCTTATACTTAGGATTAACTCATAGGCTACTTTGAACTTGATAATTAACACATAGGCTACTTTTTAACTTGATAATTAACACATAGGCTACTTTTTAACTTGATAATTAACACATAGGCTACTTTTTAACTTGATAATTAACACATAGGCTACTTTTTAATTTGATAATTAACACATAGGCTTCTTTTTAACTTGATAATTAACACATAGGCTACTTTTTAACTTGATAACTAACACATAGGCTACTTTTTAACTTGATAACTAACACATAGGCTACTTTTTAACTTGATAATTAACACATAGGCTACTTTTTAACTTGATAATTAACACAGGCTACTTTTTAACTTGATAATTAACACATAGGCTACTTTTTAACTTGATAATTAACACAGGCTACTTTTTAACTTGATAATTAACACATAGGCTACTTTGAACTTGATAATTAACACATAGGCTACTTTTTAACTTGATAATTAACACATAGGCTACTTTTTAACTTGATAATTAACACATAGGCTACTTTTTAACTTGATAATTAACACATAGGCTACTTTTTAACTTGATAATTAACACATAGGCTACTTTTTAACTTGATAATTAACAGATAGGCTACTTTTTAACTTCATAATTAACACATAGGCTACTTTTTAACTTCATAATTAACACATAGGCTACTTATTAACTTGATAATTAACACATGGGCTACTTTTTAACTTGATATTAACACATAGGCTATTTTTTAACTTGATAATTAATACATAGGCTACTTTTTAACTTATAATAAGGCTAGTAAAGAAGCCGCTGAGCACGGCTAGTAAATAATAAGTTTTCCATTGGTAGATATAATGACATGTATCATCATCATCATCATCATCTCAGCCGCAAGAAGTCCACTGCTGGATATAGGCCTCCCCCAAAGATCTCCAAAAAGAACGGTTGTTAGCAGCCTGCATCCAGCATGAAAGACATGACATGTATGTATGACAGTTATTATTACAGTGCAAACATTAATTCTGGTATACGTTAACAGATGGAACTAAAGATGCCTTACTGGCTTTTTTGAACTGTCACACTACTTAGGTTAATTTGTATGGAGCACTTGTTTACAATTAATTTATCTTATAAAATTGTATGAGCAATATGATATGTTTGCTCTCTTCTTAATGTGTCATGGACTGAATTATAATTAAGACTTAATAATTTTGTTATTACATATTTAGGCACTAGCTGCACCTTGCAGTTTTACCTGTGTAAGTCCCGGGCCTACAGGAATTCCAGGATAAAAAGTATCCTATGTGTTAATACAAGGTGTCAGCTACCTCCATACCAAAATTACACCAAAAAAAAAACACATTCACAAACTTTCGCCTTTATAATATTAGCGTAAGATGTGATAGTGTGATTATTTGGATAAGTTAGAATCGCACTAATGACACTAATATAAATCAAAAAGTTTGTATGTAAATGTATTTATTTTCTCTTCATGCTGTACCAGCTGAACTAATTTGGATAAAGTTTGGAATATACATAGCTCATACCTAGGATTAACACATAGGCTACATTGTAACTAGATCAACGCTAGCGAAGCCACGGGGCACAGTTAGTAAGTTAATAAGGGCAACAGTTTGTGACAGTGTTTGTATGTTCCTTACTTCTTCACACTCAAATGGCTGGACCACTTTGATGAAATTTTGTATGGTGCTGACATTTTATCACATAGGCTTATATACTTTTTAACCCGGAATTCCCGCGGGGCCTGGACTCACACGAGCAAAACCGCAGGGCGCAGCTAGTTTTTAATAAAATAAAGTTTGTCTAGTACCCAGATTTAACAAAACATACATTATCTAAGCTTTGTCATTAGGCTCAAACGTCAATTAAACTGGGCTGAATAAGCGCAAAAACAATATAGGTACATGGGAGAACAAGCTCGTGGGAACAAGGAAGTATAATGTGGGAACGAGCTATTGTTTCAGTTAAAATGCAGTTATGATCATCAAGGAAATGTCAGTGAATGCAGGATTAATTGACAGCCGGGAATACATTGTTTACAATTAAATCTTATAGATGTAGAAGAAATGTAACGCTTGTCTTTCATGGCATATCATATAGAATTGGTTTTAGATAAAGATTTGATGGCGATGTTAGTTTAATATGAGACCTGCCAGTGCTAGAAACACAAATTTCCCTTACGGAGAAAACTGGTGTTTCCACCGGAAATTCCACAACCTGCTGCTTAAAAGGGAACGTGCACTGAAATAAGCCAAAACAATCAGTTACTGGTATAGTTGCCCTGGGATAATTCAGATATAGTTTTTTTAACACTTTCACACTCACAGCACAATACTATGTTTGAAGACTTGTTTCGTGGGTGCTGGAAACATTTACATCACACATACACAATCAGTTTTATCTGTTTATTTTGTGTGATATTTTTTTTTATCTGCGATAGGCAAGCGTTTGACCACAATCTCACCTGATGGAAAGTATTGATGTGGCCGAAGATGTAGCATGTATGCAGTATGTACTCATTATGTTAAGATTTTACAAGGCATCATTCTATAAGGTTTAACGTAATGTGTAAGTTATACGACAGCACAGGATTACATGTTAACATGTAAGTTATATCTAGTCTCGCAACATTGCGAGAAACCAACTGTGAGTGAAATAATTTTATTCCAAATAGCTGTACAACATGGCTTCATCTGCATATATATCAAGTTAAAAAGAAGTGTTAATCCTAGGTATAAGCTATGTACATTTCATCCAAATACCTTTAGCCGTTACAGCGTGAAGAGAAAACAAACATACACACAAACTTTTAGATTTATAATATATAACATGGTCTGATTGTGATCGGCATTTCTATCAGCTTTTAAAATATAAAAAAGTTGTTAAAGTGACATAACTACAATAGATGGACAAATTTTTTTTTTTGTAGATATTGATATGTTCTATAATATTGTAGAACATTTTTTTGTTCTATCATCAATACTTTCCGCAGCGCATGCAACGAAAGACATTTTATGTCAAATTTTTTTACACCTTGGGTTAGTTTTAGTAGATTTCTAAAGATCTCTAATTTTTTCTAGTAATAAATATAGCCATAGGCTCTCTATTACTCAGTGATTATGTAGCTGTCTAACAGCCAAAGAATTTTTGAAATCGGTCCAGTAGTTTTTTCCTCTTTATACTTAATACTAGCATAGATTTGTGTATTTGTGTAATACATATAAAACTTTCAAACTACATGATTTAAGTCACAAAAGTTTCAGTTAAACTTACCTGTTACCGAAGTTAGTCCTCCAGAACTCAGCAGCATCGCTCTTCGTGATCCTGAACTGGTCACCCGCAAACGTCCCATTCGGGAACATAGCTTTCAACTCGTTCAACATGTGACTGAACACCAAACTCAACTTAGTCAAGTTCCTCCTATAGTGAGAGTTCTCATCAAACATTTTCTCCTTGCCCTCCTTGAATAACTTTATAGCTTGTTTACATTTTTTTATCAAATTAATTATAAATATATTAAAATGTTCGTTACTATTCAACGCCTGCATATTGTCTTCGTATTTAGAATATATAACGCGCAGTCTCTGATATGTGTCCGGTAAAATATCCAGGATAAAAGGCGGACTATTTTTCAAGTTCATTCTATGGTGCTGACATAGTTTCACAACTTTATCCATCAACTTCCAAGTCTTGTCCAGCGTCCTTTTGTCCGTCGCCAACTTGGTGGGACACACGGCATCGGAGAAAGCGCCATGCAACTTGGAAAATATTGAAGAAATATTCTTCTGTTGTGATTTCTGACGTTGGGCCGCGGCCATGTTGTATGCTCTGCTGACATACAAACGAAAACAACGTTTTGTAACACGACACTAAACTCAACACGCGATCATCACTTTATTATCAGGTAATCAAGCGTGTGTTTTCTCATAGTAGCACAAATCCACATCATTTGCGACACAAATATTCGCACGGTGCAACGATCGTTCACTGACACATTGCCGACGCGTATGACAATTTGACAAATGAGATGAATGAATGTAACGAAGTGACAGTTGTAGCGAGGTTAACGCGATGTTGCTATTTTAGAAAAGTATTTTACCCGGAGCCCGGAATATACAATAATATTTACCAATGATATTTCAACGTTTACTGATTACTATGTAATTTTGAATACAAATTATTTATTCTGATTAATTCGAACAACTTCTTGGCTTCACCTGTGTTGAAATGTAGCTTACGCGGTTTTACAGGACTATAATTGCCTACGTTACAAAATTGGTTTAATAATGTTGGCGTGAATTAATAAAAAACACATTTATAGAGTGGAAATCTGTGGAAGTTATCAATGTAACGTGGATTAATTACCACTTTTTATTATAGTAACTGCAATGTTAGTCTCGTTAGCCGTAGTGGTTAGTTGCAAGTTATTCTGGTAAATGACATCACAAGTCTCCTAATATGTTAATGATAAGGAAAGGATAGCTTAATGGTTTAAGGTTTGGGTAGCTTAAAAGTAAAAGCAACGACACCCTAAGGCTGCGGGTTCAATCTAGACTTTTATATTTTTCTTTTCTAAATTCTAAGTACTACTTTAATAGAATGAAGTAACTTATGAAGAATACATAATACGCCTGCCAATAAAGTAGCTAGAACTTAAGGTTTTTCAAGTTTCGACGTGAAGAAGTTACGAATTATCAAACAAACAGATACTTTTTTATATAACAAAATATATATTTTTTTACATATTGGTATGCAGTACAATTAGGATTAAGACTAGATGGAATATTAGGCTTAGGAATTATAATTAAGTCTAGCAGTTCCCTGCGGCTTTGTCTGCATTAAAGTGTAGCGTATGTGTTTTTCCAGGCTGCCTTTGAGCGTTAGGTGGCAAACGCTGAAATATATTTTTGCAATCAGGCGACACTTTGCAAACGGTATGGTGCAAACGCGGTAAAAGTGGTGATCTATCGACGATATCTGCGGAGGTTTTCGTTGCGGTGCTACCATGTTTGTACATAAGAACTGCTGTGACAGCGCCCTTATTGTCGGCATTGTAAAGCAATCTCGATCCACTTCGTCCAGGAGGCACAGAGAGATAAATAAACGGTGTCGGCGGAAACGCTCATGTTGCCGCGCATGGAGTGCGGGTAATATCCCGCATCGTAACATATTTTTACCACCAAATCACATTTGTGTCTGAAGGTTTAAAAGCTTTATCAGAATCCCAATCCATATATTGCAAGTAGTTCCCCTGAACTGAGATGTCACGGCATCTAATTGACAACTACCCTACAAAATTATTTTATTGTCTGTCTATCTATAATATGTGCCGATAAAGCGTAAACAACCTAATTGTTATGCTATCTAGTGACAGCATAAAGGACTTGAATAGTTTTTTAACATTTTCGTACTCTGTTTGCAAAGCTCTTTTCAACAATACCACACACGGGCAGAAAGAACAAAAATAAGGCCCCTACTCAAGTGTATACGGGTAAACCACTATTGCGTGTGCCGAACGGTTCGACGGATATATGAACAGTATCTTTGATTTAATTGCAGATTCTTATATTCCAAGTTTGATATTTTTGACCTAGTAAAGCGAAGTCTCTACGTTGAATTGGGTGGTTCATCACTTTATCCGATGGACGGACAAAGTGATGTCCATCTGTTAGAGGCGTTTAGCGTCTAAACCATAGAAGCGAAAGTATAATGTAAGAACTTACGTGTATGTGCCCTAAGATATTTTAATTTATAACATACTATTAGCCGTTTTTGCTTTGGGTCACAGCTTTACTTACTTTCTAAATATTTTAAGCATTAGCTTGTATGGTTTAGACGCTAGATAGATTAATGGATGGATGAAAAAAGTGCTCTCCAAAAAACCGAAACTTTGTGAAAGAATTTTATTACAAATTTATAAACACCATGAATTAATGCTAAAAGCCAGTCAAACAACACTAAACAAATTATATTTATGGTACACCTAAGTCTATTGAACAGTTAGGTTTACAGTGTCTAAAAAACCTAAACTTTGTAGTAGGATTTAATTACAAATATATTGCAAATTTATAAACACAATGAACTGACGCCATGAAAGCCAGCAAAGCAGCACTAACTAAATATTTATAAGAATACCTAAGCCATCTCAGCTAACCCTGTTCTTTTAACCATCCTCATATATTTTGGTAATATCGTTTACATTTCTAATATTTTCGTATTTACAAGAAAAGTCAATTTTCTGTTTGACTCCTCAAAATAGCTAAGGCTAAATTTTGAATATTTCCTTTCTTATTTGTAATTTATACCAGTTATTCAAGGAATTGTTTGATATGGTAACACAAAAGATAAGTTGCATGAAAATACTTTTCTGGGGATTTATTAATTGAGTTCACAATTTTTTTTACAATATTAACGATAATGTTGATAAATTTTTTGAGCAACAATTGTTACAAAAAAATAATACTTTTTATCATAATTCGATCCAAGTCAACAAACTGGAATAAAATGAGAGAATAAATAAATGCACCACGCATTTACTTGTAAAAGTGCCATCTACAATATTTGTTTGCAACTTTTATCTTTTATATGCTAGTACGAGTATTAATCCTAGCTTTCAAATAATTGTAAACATTTTTTGACTCTAACCGATTGTTAACATAGTTTATGTCTTTGCGCCTAGATGGCGCTTAACAAAAATGATGATTAAAACATTTTTTATCAAAATTTATTCATTTACAAAATAGTTAATGGTAATGTAATGTATTAATATTATAGCTAATTTACTCTTCTTCTTCGTCGTCTATACCTTCAGTTGTTGAAGAAGTGGTAGTGGTGGTAGCGGAAGTGGAAATGGTTTGTTTACGTTTTTTGTTGTGCCGTTTACCCTTTTTGCTTGGTCTGTAATTAAAAATATAAGGCTAAGTTATTTGAAACATAATAATCAGTAATGGGCAAGCGTGACGCTTACCATCAGGCAAGCGACTAGCTCGTTTCGTATCTTAATAATATAAAAAGAAATCTATGGGAAATTTCGCAGTAATACATAAAAAAATATGTAGTTTTTAATTAACCGTTCACATAGTTTAGAGCTTTTGCCTTCTAAGCAGCCGGTATCGGGTTCGATTCTCGGCGGAAACAAAGATTTATCTTCAAGGGAAATTGTGAAAGAAAAGTGTTTCTGGTTCTGGGTGTGATGTTAATCAGGCATCCCATGCCTGCACAAATTGCCCATGGGGAGAAAACTAGCGTTTCCATCGGGAATCGAACCCGATACCCACTGCTTGAAGGCGAACGCGCAGCCAACTTAACCAACTGGCAGTTCAAAAATTGACGAAGCAGCACATGCACCAATAAAATTATTAAAACAAATGTTATTAACATTATAGGTTATACAGTAAGTACATAATTCTTATATAGATACGAACTTTAGCAAAAGAACTTATTTGAACAGATGTTTTAAGATTTAAAACTATTTCAGTAATAGAACAGAGAAGATCAAAGAGGCCCGCCTTAGCCAAATACCAAAACGCTTCCTCTCTATTCTATCAGACGAAACGCTTCCTAAATGCAACAATCCCTGATGTCCCTAAATTCTTAACTGAATCGTGAACACATGCGGAGATGCGTCGAACGGTCTACGCGCGTACTTTACTGATGACGGAGCACCGACTACTCCGAAACTAGTCTCAGACGAAGCGAGAAAACTATTTAAAACTTATATTAGATGTTAGTTACAAGTGTTACTTACAAACATTTCATACCGACACCAAAAATCTATTTACTTTTGACTTCCTGTGCAAGGGTTCTTCTCTAGTAACATAAACTTCAGTATAGCTCCCTTGACCCCAATGTATATATTTTCAGCAGAATCCATTGCAAAAGTATTAACTCCGCTCACTCCAAAGTTCCCAAGAAGCTTGGCAGTACCGCTTTCAGGATAAATTAAAAACAAATTGCTCGTCTCATCCATAGCATATACATCGTCAGATCTGCTGACGAACACTCCAGTCATTTTATCATTAGGCAAATTCTTAATTTTCATGGGTATATTGTATCCAGTTCTAAGTATATAGGTTGTTTTAGTTGCAACAAAGTATATATTGTTTCTTGTATCAATTGTTAGTCCATGGCCGTTGGTTATGGGACGGAATAGTTCTTGCTTCTGACCGTCACTGGTGACTTTGTGAACGCGGTTCTGCGGCCAGGTCGCTATATACATAGTTGTGCCGTCGCTCGATACAGTGATGTACATGACATCTTCTCCCAATGCTGTATACAGTTCTATGGACCCGTCGTCTTTGTATCTATATACTCCGTTATCAGTCGCTAAATACACTATATCGTTGAGGTTATCAACTGCCGACGATTGACCCAGTCCAGCTACTTTGATTGTCTCGATGTCGCCGCTCGGGTTTAAAATTTGTAGATTCATTTTCATGTCTTCGCTGATTAGTGTGAAGAATATTTTATCAGTTTTCCAATTTATGCTCATGTCCGCTGGTATGCCTGTTACGTTTTTGGGGGGGTCCATCATGAAGTGAAGGTTATCTAGCTTAGTGACTCTTTGGCAGATCCTTTCATTCTCTGTTTGTTGTTCTAGACTCGTTCGGGTCATCACCGGTGTAGAGTTTATTGCTGTTATCATTGATAGGATGATTAAAATAGGTTTCAGCATCTAAAAAACAATTGGATTTGTAAATAACACTAATATTATAAATCAGAAAATTTGTGTGTAAATGTTAATCAAATTTAAATTTGGAGAACTAGACTTATTAAGTTCTCAGATATATATTTTCTAGTCAAAATTACAGTTACTACATTATTTTCTACCTACTTCACAAAAAAGGTCAAGTAGAATGTATTTTTTTTGTGTTTGTTACCTCATATCTTCGTTCCACGTGAACCGATTTTGTTTTTTATGTTTAAAAGATGTTTCTTTCTAATTGATCCCATTTAAATTTGAACAAGATCTGATCAGTAGTTCTTGAAATATCGTCAATAATGCGTTTCTAGTACATCTAATCTGATAAAAGTTCCGAAGATAAAGCGGTGAAGTCGGTTTTTACCGACTTCCCAAAAAAGGAGGAGGTACTCAAGTCGACTGTATTTTAAAAAAAAATATTTATGTGTCTTACCTCATAACTTCTCTCCACGGGAGCCGAATCAAAAAATTTACATTGGTCTAACTAAATAATTTAGGCTTCATTTTACTGTTTTTAATTTAGTATTGCCCGGTTTTTTTTTTTTTTATGCCTATCTTACTTTCTATAGAACCGAAACTACTGAACAGATTTTACTTAATATCTATATATATAAAAATCAATGCCACTTTTCGTTGTAATTTTATAACTCAAGAACGGGCTCACCTATCCAAACCAAATGTTTAGGCTTTGTTCGGACTATTTAGTAGATGGTTTATGTGAAGCACAAAATCGGTCGAGCGGTTCTTCATTTATCACACCTGGGCGAAGCCGGGGCGGATCGCTAGTTAGATATAAATGTGAAAGTCTGGATGGGTGTTTATTGCTCAATTACATCAAAACTACTGAACAGATTTAGATTAAATTTGGCACACATATTGTTTATTACCTGGATTCAAACACGACATGAGTTTTTTACCTACTGTGTGGACAAAGTCGCGGGCAGCAGCTAGTTTTAAATTAAAAAAAGTAATGTTACAAATCTTACCTTTGCAAAGTTGAATTTTAACCGATCAAAAATCATATTTTTGTACATGTATTCAATTAGTTTTTATTATAACCACTTCACACATATCTCATAACTTTTTAATTGATAGAGATGCGTTCCACTCTCTCTGATTTAGTTCAATGGCTCCGTTATCAACATCCACTTCTATATAAGTACTTGTTCCGATAATGTTTATGTTTACATTTGTTTATGTTAAATTCACAATAATTGTTTACAAATTCTTGATACAGAGAAATGTTTTAATTAAGATGTTTTTGTATTTGAGATGATATTTGTTTGCTGGAATTTATATTGTGTGAGGCATGAGACGTATATAGTTCTTAGTAATTAATGTTAAGAGCAAGCTCCCTAAAAATGTTATTTTATGAAATTTTTATTAAACTAGCAACCCGCCCCGGATTAGCACGGGTGTAATTAAAAAAAAAGAAATGAAAGATTTAAACGCATGCAAAGCTTAATAAAACCGTTTTCACCGCTTGTATTTCGGTTTTGGCTTGATCGATTTCGATAACATTTATATGGTACCACTTATGAAGAATAATCTATCAAACAAAAAAAACATCAAAATAGATTCCTAATTAGCGTAACTATCGTGTAACACGTAATGGATACAAAAAAAATAAAAAACATAGAGTCGAATTGAGAACCTCCTTTTTTGTATTCGGTTGAAGATGTGAAGTTATACTGCCTTTGATAATAGAATTTTCTATATAAAAACAGTAAATAGCGTCACAAGTGACATCATTCTTTTTTTTATGAAATAAATGGTTACTGTGTCAACAGTAACAGAAAAATATATGCCATTACTGCGTTTTTTTCAGAATTTTAGAAGAAATAGTTGTATTTCTTCTAGAGAGTTCTCTTCTTGTGTTTTAGAGAGTTATTTCTAGTATATCATTTTCATGTATCTTTTATGGTTTAGCCTACGTATGCAATATAAATTTACGGTGACTTGTTTGCAAAATATTGTTTCTCACTACTTACGTATAAACTTAAGAGTAATTTTGCGCGTTCAGTGAATAATCGAAGATTTTAAGCGCCTAATTTACTATCTTGGGAAAAGATTTCATAATGTTTTATATTTGTTATATAAATATCGATCTTTTAAATTGTCACATAATGTAGATTTTTAAAAAATATCTCTAATTATTTTATAATATTCAAGAACTTAGTTTTACTAAAAACGACAACAGAGTAAAATTTTAGCTCAGTATACATTGATTAAAATTAAATGAATCGATTAGTTTAATATGCCTAAATATCAGGCACGTAATATTATTGTCACATAATGTAGCTGAATTTTGATTTTTATTTACGTTGATTAATAAAAATACAGAATAAAACCCTATTTTAACCCTACTTTACTTCAACTTTTTTATTTAAAATGATCATATTTCTGACCCAAAATTCATGCGTTTGTGTGACTTTGGTCTTAATTGAATCTAAATCAAAAGTAAAAAAAATAATCTATTTATTAAATTACTCACAAAATAATATTTATCATCACTTGAAACTGCTATAAATAGCGATGTGAATGCAAGCGCCGTTCATTAAGGCATGAGCGCACGATGAAAGTCTTTCAACTTAGTGTCGGGCTGTGCATCCTATCAATGTAACTTTAACACGTACATAGTTATAAAATTTCGATATATTTAGTTACATTCTTTCTTTCTTTCTTTGGATTTCTTACATTTCGAGAATTTTTCGAAAATCCTTAGAATCTAAGCATGACACGCGCGAGCTTTCGTATCCATCATATCATTCCACTAAATGTGCTACATTCTATAATCACCCCTTATAATTCGTTCTCGGAGCGAAGTGCAGCCTGCTCTTAATTAATCTAGGTTGAGGTTATCGGACTAACCCTATTTATAAGGAAGATATATTGAAGCAGCGCGCGATGATATATAGATAGATAGACTATAGATATACTATTTTATTATATTTAGTGTTAATGCCGATATGTATGATAAATTAACTTTGTCGTTATGGATTTCCGAAAAATAACGCCTAATTCAATATATTTTTTTTGTTTTTAGATAGATATACTAATTATTAAACACCTTATATTACAAGAACATAAATAGTACAATAACAGTATCCTATCCTACTAATATTATAAATGCGAAACTTTGTGTCACTACTAAACCGATGTTAATGAAATTTGGAATGTTTTTAATTAATTTGGTATGTAGGTAGCTGACACCCTCGATTAAAAAAAAAAACAAAATCAGTCTATTTCTCTTCACAAAGGTACAAATAGCAAGACTAGGCATGTTTAAGTTGTGTAAGAAATTGGTACTACTTTGTGAGAGCTGACCCCCTATTACGTATCTTTGTTGCACGCGGTTTCTATTTGAATTAAGCAAAAATGAACCTTATTTCTTAGGAGTTTTGTCAATTTAGTATTGAAACCGTTTGCAACAAAGATAGGTAATCGGGGGGCTGGTGGTGGACCCTCCCGCAGCAGGAACGATTTACATTGTCTTAAATGTTACCGTCGTACTAAATCGGTATTGATGTATTTACATCAATTTTAGCTAAGCTAAGGATGTTAACTAATTAATAAAATTTGATAAAAATATTAATAATACAGTTAACCAAGGTGTCAAACATACATAAGGGGGACTGCAGGGTGACACATTGACATAGAATAATAATAATGAGTTTACCATTATATTTTCATTTTTGTTATTAATATCTTACTTTTTTGACATTATAATTGATTTATCTATATTTTCTAGTTATAATTATTTTATTGCAATGAACATGAACACACGACATAAATACTATTTTTAATTTTGTTAAAAAAAATCTGCTCATTTTAAATGCATTTGTTTTTTTTATTTATTGTTTTTATAATTTTTGTATTTTATGGTTGAATAAAAATGTAATAATTGTAATTGACATACCTGTTATAACGTACTTTGTTATAAGGTGAATAAATGATGATTTTGATTTTGATGATTATACTTTAAATCCTGGAATTCCCGCGGGTCCGGGACTTATACGGGTAAAAAAAAAACGGGGGCCAGCTAGTCTTTTAAAAAAAAACTACGAAGGTCTGACTGTCACGAGTTCTAGGACTACATACAACTGAAGTTTATTTATGGAGGCAAACTGCACAGGCTCTTTCTAGCGACTACCATAATAACACCTAGGTTAAGAAAATTATGTATTAGAAATTAAGAATGTTTTTAAAAAAAAAAGCGCCGCCGAGTTTCTTGCCAGGTTCTTAATAATAGTAATTTTCTAGTAATTTTGCGAATCTGGCAATAGATTCATTAACTTTCATGAGTGCCTCTTTGGGGCCCATGTGAATAAACGATTTTGATTTGATTTGATTTGATTTATCTTTTATGTTTCCTCACTACTTTATAAATTGGCGACAGATTTCACAAATTAAATAACAGAAATGCAAAGATATTCTACCCTACCCAAAGAGGGTGTGTTATGCATTATAATGGAGCCTAATGCATCCGGGTGAAATCTAAAAATACCCTCGAGTGCCCCCTGATCTCCATTAGTTCGGGGGTGTTCATAGATGGAAAAGGTATTTTGGTACTAGGCGTGCAGAAATACACAAGAGATGACTAAGGATGATGGTATATATTGATGTTTTGTTTATGTAGCACTAGCCATGCTAGACAGAAATATAGTAGTAAATTTAGAACGAAAAAACGTCCCTTAAGACGTTAATAATAAGGAAAGGGCTTGAGTTATTAGTCAGAGCTCAGCGGTTAGAGCAATAGGGCATGACTCCTAATGGCGGGTTCAATCCACGCCTCAAGCGATATTTTTTCTTTCTAACTAAATTTACTATTACTGTTGTTATACAATGTGTGACAGAAAGGTGTAGTAATACTCAAGTCACACATCTAGCTACATGTATGGAGTCTAACAGGAACTTCTTCATTCGCGGCAGCACCATGTATATTGAGTGATGATGAATTAAAGTTTCTAAAAACATATGATATTTGCAACCGTTCTACACCACATAGCCTTTGGACCTAGACGTCTGACAGTGGTGGCCATAACAAAGTAACAAAAATGGGTGGCCAACACAAAAGTGGCCATAACAATAAGCCAAAAAAAACGCGCCACAGATGTAATTGTAGGGTTGGAAAAAAATATTTTTTAATTTTTGTACGGAACAAATATCTTCGATTGCCGCACATGTAACTGTAGGGTTGTCAAAAGTATTTGAAAACTATAATTTTAACATTTTGTACGGAAAATAATTATGTCCGATTTCGACTTTTGTTCTCTGGCAGCCGATTCCTGGCACGATACACATGCACGCCACCAAGTATTACCAAACATTTTTGTTACAGGTTGTATATGTTGTGGTTGTATATGTATTTTATACACATCTATCTTTAGGTATGTATAAAATGGTGAATCATCACCAACACAGTCAGTCTTCTGTTATTGCGTATCTGGTGCGCAGAATCAAAGCAAATTTTCTCGAGACAAGTATGGCCCTTATATTAAAATTTTGATGTTTTAGTTTGGAACTATTTATGTAATTTTCTTATTTCGATTCGATGCATTTTTAACTTGTTATTATTATTTTTTAGTATTTTTAGATGTTTTCTAATTGTTTTTGAGTGACGAAACGAACTAGTCACTCGCCTGCTGGCAAGCGTCACACTTGCACATTTATAAGTTTAGTGCCAACTAAAAGAGACTGATTGATTCGGCACATGACCAAAATGCTGGTTTGTATTTGGGGCAGAGGATAAGCCTTGCTATACAGCGTGGTAATGCAGCAAGCATTTTGGGAATTTATCCGAACATTAAAGATCGTCTAAACCATCTTTAACCATTATTTTTATAACTTGTATCTTATTGCTATTTAAATGAATCCTGTAAATTAATATTTTTTTTTGTTATATTATATTTACTAGAGTTTAGAACTTAGGTCAAAATGCTGCTCGGCAAAGCACTGTGTTCGTCACCCTGGAAACATTACCTTTTAATAAGAACTACAATAATTTTTGAACATTACTGCTAACACTTAAAAAACTGGCAAAAAACCTTTTGTAGGACTCTACAAAGAGATGTCACTAGAGGGCACTAGACATAGTGCCCCAGGCGGACTCTACAAGGAGTCATAATTACCAACTCTTTTTTCTCTTATTTTATTGCTAGCCGTGCCCCGCGGCTTCGCCCGCTATTATCAAGTTAAAAAGTAGCCTATGTGTTAATCCTATGTATAATCTTTTTCTTAAATTAATGGTTTATGTATTATCAAACATTGTTTATAAGTAAACATTACCCGCCCGGCGTCGCCCAGGTAAACAAAAGCATACACATAAACGCTTTCAAACTCACAGCCCCACATTAAAAGTACTATGACTACAGATAGTTTATAAATAAAGAAAATACAGATTTATTTTTATTTTATTTATTTTTTATTTTTATTTTTTATTGTTTATTTAGATTTATGTATAATCTATGTACATACCAAATTTCATCCAAACCCGTTCAGCCGTTAAAGCGTGAAGAGGGAACAAACATACTTACACACTTACAAACAAACTTTCGGATTTATAATATTGGTAGGATTAAAGTTTTCTTGAGAATCAGACTTTATTATTATTAAAATACGGCCATCACTAATTTTTCTCTTTATAAATAAACACTGTAGCCGTTCTACCCCCAATTCACCTTCACTCAAAAATAGATTTTCAGGTGAAAACATACCCTTTCCCATAAGGCGATCCTTTTCATTATAAAGACATCATTTTTCAACACCCCATGTCATGACAGGTGATGAATGAATCTTGAAATTTGACATAGGCTGTAACGTGACAAGGAATTTAGACCTTATTTCCGTGGGCATGAGGTCAAAAAGGGTGTTTTCCAAGATTTTACATCTCATTTGAGTAAAGCAGGTGTAAAAGTTACCACACGAGGCCAATTTCTACAGTGACTCAGATTTTAAGTACGGCCGTATGTAATAAGATGTATGTTCATTTCTTTCTTCACAGCGTCCAAACTAATAAGCTGATTGTAACTTACTATCGAGTATCTTTGAATTCGTCCTAAATCAAGTAAGTAATTAAATACAGCTTGAAGCTCTTGAGTCAATCGACCGACGAACAAAAAGACTCATTGGCGATGATAAGCTTATTGAGTCCAAATTGCAAAGTCTCGGTCACCGACGTAAGGTCGCAAGCCTATCGGTATTTTATTGGTTACATTTCGGCGAATGTGCGGTGGAATTACACGAATTAATTCCCCCATGCCCGTTTTACCATCAAACAACAGGACAAACTGGCAAACGTCATCCATTTATGGTAGACATTCCTCCGGATCGCTCAAAGCGTTTTGCTTCTACATTTGTCATCCGTACTGCGAAGGAGTGGAATTATTGCCCGCGTCTTTATTCCCTGAACGGTATAATCTGGGAGTCTTCAAGTCAAGAGTGAATAGGTATCTTCTAGGCAAGCGTGCTACATCTTCGGCCGCATCATCACTTTCCATCAGGTGAGATAGAGGTCAAATGCTTGACTCTCGAGTAAGAAAAAAATATCTCCGCGAGTCACATTTAATCTGCAGTGTTGGTCCCCTATCATCGGACAAGCAGACAAAGTGATAAGCGTCACCGCTATATGGTAGATACAGTAGAACTCCAATTATCCGAATTAATGGGGACCGGGACCCATTCGGATAATCAAATATTCGGATAATCGGATTTTTAAAAAAAAAATTGCCATTGGAGAGAATAAAAGCTACGTTTTGATATTGCACTATTTTTTTATTGAATTAAATGAAAGAAACATGAAATTTTCACATGTTTTAAAAATATAAATAAAATGTACTTATGTACAAGTTTAGAAATAAAAATCATTGTTTTTTAAACATCTCCGTCAATGTAAGCTGTTTTGCGGTCTTCAACCGTTTTCGGGCAGCCAGGTCACGCATTTTGAGATTCGGATAATCGGCGATTCGGATAGTCGGAGTTCGGATAATTGGAGTTCTACTGTATTCCACAAATGCGGACAAAGCGTTTTGCTTCATTGTGCGAACAGCAAAGGAATGGAACTGTTTGCCTGAGTCGGTGTTTCGTGATGAGTACAATAAGGGAGTCTTTAAGTCACGAGTGTGTAGGTATCTTCTAGGCAAACTTTGTCCATCGTCGACCACATCGTCGCTTCAGGTGAGATAGTGGTCAAAAGTTTGCCTATTTGAATATAAAAAAAATTCACTAGGCCTGTGGGGACCGGGGGCTCATTCTTTTTGTCCAAAAATTATCAGAGCGCCTGGTTGCAACGAACCGTGATCAAAATGCTCCTTATTTTATCATCAAAATGTACTTATTTACAATACAAACACCCACGTCCGTAGGAGGATACCCCTTAAGTCTGACTCCCTACACGTGGTCCCCGGGTGGTGCTAATCAGGTGACATTTGAGAGGTGGTGGAGCATTTTGTGAGTTGCTCGCCTGGCTTGCTACCAAAGTAGCTTACCACCATCAAGTTGAAAGTCTGCCGCCAAGCCAAATACGGTGTTCCGGCAGTTATCCTTGAGAGCCTGCGTATTCCAGGTCTAGTGTGTTTACCAGCTTCGATCACATCGTCACTTACCATCAGGTGAGATAGTGGTCAAACACTAGCCTGTCACATATATAAAAAAAAAAAAAAATACAAAACACTTTATTGCACCAAATAAAATTACATAAAAAACAATCATATTATTTATATCTAAGTACAATGGGCGGACTTATCGCTAAAAGCGTTCTCTTCCAGTCAACCTTTGGATAGAAAAAGAGAAAAACAATATATAAGAACGTAGGTCGGTGTTGTGATTAACTAAATATATTTATAATAATATATTTAGTTCAACGTATAAGCATTGCAATTCAGAGAGGCAATGCCGCCAGCATCTCAGTGCTTTGTAGGTAACTTTGGTTGTTGCTGTATCTTTAATACCTATATATAATTCTTCTGTACGTGTGTTTGTCACCTAACTCCTCCAAGGCAGCTGGATCAATTTAGATGAATTGTTTTGTGTATATTTCAATGGATTCCTGGATGGTTTGAAAACACATTGGATCCGGTAGGTGGCGCTGCTCTCGGTTTCTCGCCAAATTCTAGGCCGGACAGGACGAACGTCACGAACATATTTTTTATTTGCAGAAAGTAATTTTTAACCGACTTCAAAACAAGGTGGACGTTCTCAATTCGACTGTTTTTTTGTGTGTTACATCAGAACTTTTTTCTAGGTGAACCAATTTTGATGATTCTTTTTTTATTTCAAAGCTGGTGCTTTCCATGTGGACCTTAATAAAAGATAAAAATATCAAGATCTGGCCAGTAGTTTTTGAGTTGTCCTATAACTATAATGCGTATTTAACTCATTTAAACTGATCAAGGATGCCGGTGTTTTTTTTAAGCTATGCTTGCGTTTCAATTATGTTGTTAGTTGGGTAATAACAAACAAAAAACGCTTTCACACTCACAGCCCCACACTAAGTTCAAAGACTTGTATCGTGGGTGCCGGAAACATTCACATCACACACACATTACATCCAGACCCAGAAGCACAAATATCCCTTGGGAAGGAATTTGTGCGCCTGTCGGGAATCGAACCCAGGTCCCACGGCTCAGAGGGCAGACACCTTTCCACTGCGCCAACTGGGTCGTCAATAGTCTTTCAAACTTTGAACTTTAGTTATCTAATACCTTTAAAGCAAAGCTCGGTCATCCGGGTACTGTTATCTTAACATAAACAAACATTTTACCTATTATTAGCAATACCGAAAATAGTAACTAACGTAAGTCAAACGGGATTTCCCGCAAGTTGCCCTTTGACATATCTATTGTACCCTCGTTTTTGTCAAGATTATAATCTAAATAGGGATGAGGTAAATGCCATTCCGCTGGGAGCCAAATAGCAGAGCCTCTGTCGCAGACGTATGGTCGCAAGTCTATCGGTATTCTATCGTTTGCATTTTGGTGAGTGTGCGCAGGAATTACATGTGTTAATTCCACCATGTCCCTTTTACCATCTAACAACCAGACAATGAGTCAAACGTCATCAATGTATGGTTGACATACCTCCAGTTCGCTAGAAGCGTTTTGCTTCTACAGTCATCATCCGTACAGCAAAGGAGTGGAACTCATACCTACGTCATTGTTCCCCAAGGGGTATAATCTGGGAGTCTTCAAATAAAGAGTGAATAGGTATCTTCTAGGTAAGTATGTCACATCTTCGGCCGCATCATCATTTTCCATCAGGTGAGATAGTGGTCAACTGCTTGCCTGTTTAGCATAAAAAAAACGTAATTGTTCATAATTATAATATTAATTGAACTTTATTGAAGCAAGAAGCCTGGGGCGGTTTATTAAAAAAAATTTTTGTCGAACGAAGCTAGCTTAATGACTTGGGTGGTTCAGCACTTTGTCTGTCCGGCCGTCCGTCTCTGAGAGGCGTTTAGAGTCTAAGCCATGCAAGCGAATAACTTCAAATTTTGAAAAAATAAGTAAAGCTATGGCCTTAAGCCAAAAATTACAATTTAAATGATATATAAATGAAAATATTAAAAGTAGGTGCCTTTTTAATATGTTCATCTATTTAAAAGTAAGTGAGAGTACTTATATATAAAAATTCTGCCCGTGTGGGGAAAAAAGTTAAAAAGAGGAAGAGCATTACTACAAAAATCCTAAACCGTTCTCTTGTAAGAAAATATGGTTAACAATTTGATAGGACAAACGTATAATATCCGTTATAGTCTGTCGTTTAACATATTTGTTCTGGTGCTACAAATAACCAGATTCATAAACACAAATTTGCCTTGGGGAGAAAGCTAGTTTCACTGGGAATCGAACCCTCTACTCGTATGCGTAACCAACTACGCCAGCGGACAGTTTTGAATATTGGTTTACTCTACAGCACTATTATGGTAACCAAGACAAAACAATACATCAATGGGATAAACCGTAGCTCAAAGACAACTGTCCCGATCCGGACAAAAACCTCAAGGGTTTTGTATCAAAGGTTTCTTGATTGCGGCCGGTTTTTGTCTAATTAGTTGGTTATTTGGTAACTAGGGTTCTGTGAGCTGAAGACAGCGTTTTTTTTCGAAATGACTAAAAAGTATTTTTTACGTTTTCAACCCCCAAATCTCCGCCATTTTGAAAAATTTCTAAAAACTAAATCGACAGAAAAAATCTACACAATTATCGAACCTGCTCTCGAAATTTCACGAGAATCGGTTGAGGAATACGACCTGTAGAGGAGAACAATCGGAAATCTGGAATTCTTGTTCCCGCTTCACCTTTTTCCACCTTACATCTAGAAGAACGGCGTCGCGTAACCCATTTATCGTTGAGATACCGTTCATTCGCACGAAACGTTTCGCGTCTCCGTTCATTTATATAACAGCAAAAGAATGGAACGCCGTCGTCTGTGTTTCCCGAAAGGTACAATGGGAGTGTGCAAAAGTAAAGTGAATAGGTATTTACTAAAAAGCGTGCTCCACCGTAGACTACATCGTCACTTTCCATCAGGTTCCCTCTTCACGCTTTAACGGCTGAACGGATTTGGATGAAATTTGGAATGTACATAGATTATACCTAGGATTAACACATAAGCTACTTTTTAACTTGATAATAGCGGGCGAAGCCGCGGGGCACGGCTAGTACACCATATTATTATCCATTGGAAAGTTGGTAATCATACTTCATGCTAATATTATAAAAGCTAAAGTTTGTGGGTGTGTTTGTATGTTTGTTACTTCTTCACGCTCAAAAGGTTGGACCAATTTTGATGAAATTTGATATGGTGGTACCTGACACCCTGGATTAATACATAATAGCAGATCAATACTTTTTATCCCGGGATTCTCGCAGAACTTACGTGGGTAAAACCACGGGGCGCAGCTAGTTCTAAATATATCCAATACATACCGACTCCTCACTCATAAGTGTCCACGAAACAGGACAAAACGAAATCTGGCAGTAGAGTCATTAACTTTCATGAGTGCCTCTTTGGGGCCCATGTGAATAAACGATTTTGATTTAATTTGAAATGTAAGTAAAATTCCTGCCTGGCTCAAAACTTCCTAAGGTAACGAGTCAACTGCGCGTTGGCTTAGTTGTGTGCGTATCGCCTTCTTAGCAGTGGTTAATCGGGTTCGATTCTCGGCAGGAACACAAGTTTTCTCCCCAAGAAAAATATGTCTTTCTGGTTCTGGTTGTTATTGTGTGTAATGTAAATGTTTCCAGCACCAAACGACAAGTAATCGAACTTTATTTATTTATATATTTATTTAAAATAAAAATTGCCTACTGCACTTTAAAGTCGTGACCAATGCGTGCAGCAAGCCAACTACAATTTGAGCTCGAAAATTAAGTAGAAACTATTAACTTACTAAACAAATTACACATTAATTATAAAATACTTTACAAAACACGTCTAATTATGACTCTCGGGCAAGCAGGGCAATTTAGTGTGGGGCTGTCAGTGTAAAAGGAAAAAAAGGAGGTTCTCAATTGGACTGTATGTTTTTCTTATTTTTTTACGCGATATCTCCGCCAATTATGAATCGATTTTGATAATATTTCTTTTGTTTGGTAGATTAATACTTCAGAGGTAAATTGTATCGAAATTGATCCAAATATAAGCGTTGAAGTCGGTTTTTTAAGCTTTGCTTGCGTTTAATTATCATTTCGGTCGAAGATTTAAAGACGTTTCTAGAAACTGATTTATCGTTATGTCTCAACAGTTATACCTAAGCACCACTTATTACAACGGCTAGTTTGTAAGACCGGCTGTCCGTCTCAGCGGCGCCAAGAAGCACGCGCAGCCGGAACGACTGTACTAGAGTGGATAAGACTGCCTGTAGATAGATATATAGAATTATAAAACGCAAGCAAAGCTTAAAAACCCTTCACCGCTTTATCTTCGGAATTTTGATCAGATTAGATGTACTAAACACGCATTATTGACGATATAACAAGAACTTCTGATACTGATATTTGAAGAACTATGAGATCTTGATCAAATTTAAACGGGACCATTAAATAAAAAATATTCAAAATCGAAAAGAAGTTATGAGGTAACACAAATAAAAAAAAATACCCTCGACTTGAGTACTTCCTCCTTTTTTGTGAAGTCGGTAGAAAATGGGCATTAACTAAGAAAGCTTATTATAAAACGAATAACTAATTAATGACAAGGATGCATGAAGGCAAACTGCTATAGCACTATATGGCGACTACAGATGAGTAATACATACATTTATATACTTAGCCTAATATGATTCCTGTATAAGTGCTTAAGAGTTAAAAAAAATGAAATAAAAAAATGCGCCGCCGAGATTCTTACCAAGTTCTTCTCGTGATGGCTCAAATTTTGCGAATCTGGCAGTAGAGTCATTACTTCATGAGTGCCTCTCTGGAGCCCGTGTGAATAAACGATTCTGAATGACTAAATTTTGAGATACATAATAATTTATTAATTCACTTCATCCTTACTTACTTATATAATATTATAAATGCGAAAGTAACTCTGTCTGACTGTCTGTTACGCTTTCACGCTAAAACTACTGAACCGATTTAAACGAAATTTGGTACACAGATAGTCTAGAGCCTGAGAAAGAACATAAGCTACTTTTTAACCCCGAATTCTGGCTGGTCCGGGACTTACGCGGGCAAAGCCGCGGGGCGCAACTAGTAAGATTATATAAAAAGGTAACAGACATGCTTATATGTAAAGTGTCAAAACACGTCTTTATCACTTATAGCGACCTCGACCAGGCCTTTGTCAATTTTGACAGATTTTCTAGTTCAAAAAACTGTTGCATAAATCACTCCGATCGATAAGAGGGGACTAGTGGGAACAATCCATTCTAACAATGCTGTGGCTTGTCCCGCGTGGACGAAAAGTATAAACATTATACGTCATGTTCTAGGGCTTGGACTATTTTATTTCCTTTTTCTAGTAGTCATACATAAGCATGTTTCCTAATTTCATTACAATCTAGTCTATATTGGGCTAATAAGTAATTTTTATTTAACTAAAATTGAGAGTCGTCAGTAACTAACAATGTGTCCATTGGTACTTTTCTCTATTGTTTTTATGGAGTGAATACACACACACTTTGTTCATGACTCTTTACGGTAGTAAGTACAGCATTATTCTATCACTATTCTTATTATATTAGACTAATTAAGGGAGCAAATTTCATTCAAATTTGCCCAGCATTTACACAAATACCTCATTTTAACGAATTCTCATATATTGAAAGTGTCTCCGTGTTTATGTTTTTACAAATTTCATCCAAATCCGTTCAGTCGTTTCGTGTAAAGAGATTTGATATACATGTTTTTGAAATCATAACATTAGTATTACATATCAAGTTTATTATAATCCTTGCTTGCTTGTCGTATGGACTAGTGGACAGTCCTAATGCCAGGATTTTTCAGGCCACCTGAAGGCATCCGACATGGCTTAAAATTGTTGTCGACTGACAACCGGGACCGACAGCTAAGCATTGCCTCCGAAGCACTATCCTTAAAAAAGATTAAGAAAGAAAGAAATAATGTTTTTTATTGCTAATATAAAGGAGAAAAACACATCGAATTAATTTTAGACTATTACTTAATACCACTTTTTATAGAGCAATCGGAGTAAGTGAATATATAATTTAATTAGAATATAACATGTCAAAATAAAAAAATTAAAATATTGTTTCCATGTTACAAGCATAATATGTATTTAGATAGTACTTGTCGAGAATAATAGCTTTCAAGCAAATAATTTTATTGAATGTGTGACATCACAGTACTATGTCCGAGAGAGGATCACTGTGACCTCACTGTACAGGTAAACCTAGTGTGGGGGACAGAGTTTCACCCGAGGTATAGGTACTATTGTTGTGTCCTACTGTCATTAAGCAATAATCTGTTTAAACGACACTTAACATCAATATACCTTATCGAATGCCTTATTATGTACCAATAAACGACATTAGTTAAGCTTCTACTGCGTATTCATTGAAATAAGCACAAAGTGTTGGTTTTCAATTTAACCCGATCCTCGGCCTAAGGTAAGTATATACCGGAATAAAAAAATGCATAGCGAAGTGAAATTATGTTGATTTATTTATCATATATTATAATAAAATAAAAATACCAAAATGCCGGTTTGTATTTTGCACAGCAATTAAGTCTCGCTGTGCAACGAGGTAACGCAGCCAGCATTTTGGGCACACTGCCGACCAATGACTTTTTGTATTAGGTAAGTAGTTTAGTTAAATCTGTATTTTGATTAATCATGAATGTATTATAATTATCACATATTAGACTTTGTCATGTCCATACTAATATGAGCGTATCAGAAAAACCTAACCAAATTCGCGTGGGTGTCAACGAATAAGGTCAAATCATTGTGTTGCTATTTCTACATAATTTCCTAGAACAAATGTTGAACTGGCATAATAAATAATTATACGTAATATTAGAATTATCAATCTATATAAGGTGTTAGATATATATGATGTACTGGAAAATCCCCGTTAAAATGTGTGTTGCCTAATCTATGTGAAATAGACTAATATTTGAATTGTGATAGTTTGTGTGTAAGTTTGTTTTCTACTCGCCGTAACTGCTGAACTAGGATTAACATAGGCTATATACTTTATATACGCGGGCAAAGCCGCGGGGAACGACTACTAAGTACCTTTATAAAAATCAATTGTCGTGCGTTAGTTTCGCAAAAACTAAAAAATGGTATGAATTTTGGGTTGTTATTTTTTTGTTTTTTTCGTGATTGTGTAGTTAAGGTAGCATGAAAGTTTTTTTTGGAAAATCCACCCGCAAATTGCGTAAAATTTGCACACGTGCATAGCCGGAGCGGATCGATGAGATTAATTTTTTTGAGCAAAACTCTAATTCATTTTCTTAAATTATAAGTAGTTACTTATGCTTCTTTTATTTAATATAAGTAACGACTTATATTATAATGCTTATATGCTTCTTTTATTTAATAAAAAAAGCATAAGTCACTTTTTATAATCTATCGACTTTACAAAAAAGGAGGAGGTACTCAAGTCGACAGTATTTTTTAAATTTTTTCCTCATAACTTCGTTCCACGTGAACTGATTTTGATTTTTTTTTGTTTGAAAAGATGTTGCTTTCCAATTGGTCCCATTTAAATTTGATCAAGATCTGATCAATAGTTCCTGAAATATCTTCAATAATGCGCGTTTAGTACATCTAATCTGATCAAAGTTCCGAAGATAAAGCGGTGAAGTAGGTTTTTTTAAACTTGGCTTGCGTTTAATTATATTAGCAATGTGCTAGTGAAAGTCCCGTCTAAAACGGTTCAGGCGTTTCAGAGATTATCCGGAACAGACAGATATACGTACAGATAAAAACTTTTAAAATTGTTTTTTTTGTTGTTTTTTTTCTGTTATTAGTAAAGTATAGAGCAATGACTTGCCCGCTACGCCAACAGGGTCTACTTTATTATGTTTTAGTTATGCTCTTATTTTTTTTTATATAGATATCTATTTACGGGCAAGTTGCCTATATTTCCTAAAACTATATACAGCAAAGAACCAAGTTAACTATAAGACATCGAGCCTATAGGTAACTCAAGTGCTCAAGCCCACTATTGGGTAGCGTTCCCATCATGCTGGCTGCATTGCCTCTCTGAATTGCAATGCTAATACGTTAAGCCAAATAAGTGCCAGCATTTTGGTCACGCGTCGCCTCAACCAGGCGCTCTGATAGAATTTTGAAAATAGAATAAGCTCCCGGTCCCCACGGACCCAGTCTCTCTCTAATGCTCTACAACATCTAGCCAGAGATCTGTCATTTGCTAGATACCTATCTGCCATATGCCAGATACCCTATCTACTTTCCAAGTAGAATAAATAAATATATATATATATATATACGGAATATTATACGGATTGAAATTGTATGGTCAAAGTTTTATGACATCCGCCGGCCGTCCCTACCTTGTATTTAAACTTACAAATATCGAAACACACAAACAGATCTGTGCAAAAACTTAAGCATTTTCTAGGTCTAAGTAAAAACCTTTCATACTTACGATACAAGTCTTTTAACGTAGTGTGGGACTGTATGAATGCTATAAACAAAAAAAAACCTTATTTCGTACACTTGCATTTCTAAAATTTCTATCCATCTATTTGATTTATCCTGCTAACTATAACAAAAAAAATTATTCGTTCATATGCAAGATAAAAAATGTTCTAATTTGTCTAAGCCTCCAATAGTACGTACCTATACTTACGTAACACCTCCTTAAAATAAAAAACCGGCCACGTGCGACTCGGACTCGCGCACGATGGGTTCTGTACCATCTATAAAAACGGCAAAAAAATTATGCCCGTTGTATGTAGCCCCTTAAATATTTTTTTAAAACCTTAAATATTTGTTGTTATAGTGGCAACAGAAATACATCATCTGTGGAAATTTTAACTGTTTAGCTATCACGGTTCATGAGATACAGCTTGGTGAAAGACGGACGGACAGCAGAGTCTTAGTAATAGGCTCCCGTTTTACCCTTTGGGTACGGAATCCTAAAAACTAAAATAAACCCGGTTATTACAGTTTTATGATCTTAATAACAGGTTGTAAGTATTTCCTTACAAATGCTATTTGTTCTAATTCTGATCAATAACTTGACCGACGACAGATTTATTACATTTATTGACTTGTACCGGCAATAATAGTAAATGTTTGTATATCTCTTCACTGCTATGATGACCTGGTAAATGACTAAATAAACAGTCACTCATATAGATAACTAGCCGTGCCCCGCGGCTTCGCCCGCTATTATCAAGTTAAAAAGTAGCCTATGTGTTAATCCTAGGTATAATCTATGTACATTCCAAATTTCATCCAAATCCGTTCAGCCGTTAAAGCGTGAAGAGGGAACAAACATACATACACACTTACACACAAACTTTCGGATTTATAATATTAGTACGATAAATATATAATTCTAATGTACGTGTGTATGTCACTGAACTCCTCCTAAACGGCTGGACCGATTTTAATGAATTTTTTTGTATGCGTTTGGGTGGCGCCCTGTATGGTTTGGATTTACAAATCAGCCCGGCAGATGGCGCTGCCGGCTAGTGGAAATTGCACACGGGCGAAGCCGGGACGAATCACTAGTATATATATAAATCTTAAGTATAATTATGTAAAAATGAATTGACGTTTGTTAGTCTCGCAAGAATTCGAGAACGGCTCGACCGATTTGGCTGATTCTTTTTATGTTATGTTGTCAGGGCAAAGTTTGTATGTAACATCTTTTTTAATCTACCGGAAATTACACACGCGCAAAGCCGGGGCGGACCGCTAGTCTTTAACATAATAAACTACACGTTCACTACAAGCGTTCATATCATATATATTTTTTTTTAGAAAATATAGGCAACTAACTGCGCCCCTCGGTATTACCTGCGTAAGTCCCGGACCCGCGGAAATTCCTAAATAAAAAGTAGCCCATGTCCTTTCCCAAGCTCTTGTCTATCTCTGTACCAAAATTCATCAAAATCAGTTCAGTGATTTAGGCGTGAAAGCGTAACAGACAGACGGAATTACTTTCGCATTTGTAATATAAAAATTTTTTTTACAGCCCCTCGCTAAGATTCATAACTTGTGTAGTGGGTACCGGAAACATTCACATCACAAACACAATAACAACCACAACCAGAAACACACATTTTCCTTAAGGAGAAAATTTGTGTTCCCACCGGGAATCGAACTTGATCTGTTTAGAAGGCGAACGCTCACCCAACTTAGCCAACGAGCAGTTTACATACAACCTGTAACAAAAAGGTATAGTAATACTTGGTGGTGTGTATGTGTATCTTGCCAGGAATCGTCTGCCAGAGAACGAAAGTCGAAATCGGACATAATTTTTCCGTACAAAAATTAAAAATTATATTTTTCAAATACTTTTGACAACCCTACAGTTACAAGTGCGGCAATCGGAGATATTTGTTCCGTACAAAAATTAAAAAATATTTTGTTGTCAACCCTACGATTGCATCTGTGGCGCGTGACCTTGACCTTTGTTATGGCCCCTAATGTAAGACGTCTAGGTCCAAAGGATGTGTAGTGTAGAACGGTAGCTGATGAAATAGGGTTGCAAATGTCATAATTTTTTAGAAACTTTAATTCATCATAACTCAATATTGATGGTGCTACCGCGAATGCAGAAGTTCCTGTTAGACTCCATACATGTAGCTAGATGAGTGACTTGAGTATTACTACACCTTTCTGTTGCACATATGTAAAGTAGGGAAGTAGGGCTTGTAGAATATAGTGTTATTTAAAAAGTGTTCAAGTAAACAGCGGTTATGTTTTAGTCGGCCTTAAACGTTTGATAGGAAATTGAAGCTCGTTTCTCATTGAAAGAAATATTGGTTCGTTAGGTTAAAATTTAATTTAGAAGCAAATCCAACAAAATCTACTGTAATAAATCAAAATGTTTGATATCACTGCTTTATTACTTTTGAAACAAACATAATTGGTGTTATTTGAAACCGAATTTTAATTAGATCACGGGCTGTTTATATTTTAACTAGCCGTGTCCCGCGGCTTCTCCCGGGTTAACTAAGTTAAAATGTAGTCTTTGTGCTAAGCCCGAGTTTAAGCGTTGGAAATTTCAGTTAATAAAGCGTTTATGACTTATTAATAATCCTAGGTATAATCTATGTACATTCCAAATTTCATCCAAATCCGTTCAGCCGTTAAAGCGTGAAGAGGGAACAAACATACTTACACACAAACTTTCGGATTTGTATAAAAGTAGGTATTCGCTACGTGTCGAAATACATTATTTTTCTTTCTCTCTTTTATTTAAATTTCATCCAATTCCGTTTAGCCATCACAGCATTATGAGGGAACAAACATACTTACATACAAACTTTATGTTACGTCCCAGTTTTCGCAGTGGGATTGTCTCCGCCCTCTGCGCTGTGGGTTCTGGGTTTGATTCCCGGCAGGAGCACAAATTTCTTCCCAAGGGATATTTGTGCTTCTGGTTCTGAGTGTATTTGTGTGTGTGATATAAATGTTTTCGGCACCCACGATACAAGTCTTTGAACTTAGTGTAGGGCTGTGAGTGTGAATGCGTTTGTATGTTACTAGCTAGTGCCCGCAACTTAGTCTGCGCAGCATTAATACTTAGAGTAGCTTATTTTCTACTCCAATGCCCAATCTAACTTTATACCAACATTAATTAAAATTGGTTCTGCGGTTTAGTCGTGATGACGTTACAGACGGACAGAATATAATATTTTTTATTGTATTTATGGTTCACTATTTTGTCGATAATGGCTTACAAATAAAATAAAGATATATACTGCCACGGGCTTTTTTTGCATAAAACTTTTTAATATATATTTTTTTCCATTATTTGTTTATCATCCGTACTGCGAAGGAGTGGAACTCATTGCCCTCGTCTTTGTTCCCCGAACGATATAATAACATAAAAACATAAACGCTTTCACATTTACAGCTCCACACTAAGTTCAATGACTTGTGTCGTGGGTGCCGGAAACATTCACATCACACACAGACACAATCAGAACTAGAAACACAAATTTTCCTTGAGAGGAAAACTTGTGTTCCTGCCGGGAATCGAACCCGATACCTGCTTAGAAGGCGAACTCTCGCCTAACAAAGCAAACGGGCAGTTCAAATCTGGGAATCTTCAAGTCATGAGTGAATAGGTACCTTCTAGGCAAGCACGCTACATCTTGGCCGCATGACTTTGCATCAGATGAGATTGTGGTCAAATCCTTGACTTGTAAAAACGTTTTCACACCCACAGCCTCAAACTAAGTTTGATGACTTTGTCTTGGGTGCCGGAAACATTCAGTATATTTGGAGTACAGTAGAGCTCGTCCAAGCTGAAATGACGCGCCCCACTACTTAATTAGTTTATTTAGATGTGTGAGTGCAAATATTAATGACGACACTTCATCTGTATTGGAGCGTCGATTGTTCAGTGAACAATGGATCTGCACGTGTACAAGACGGTCGACTAGTCGGGTGATAAATCCAACCACAAATAAAGTAAGTAAATGCGAAGGTGGGGCGCGTCATTTCAGCTTAGACAATCTCTACAGTACAGTACATATTTTTAGAAACTCAAAAGTTTCTAAAAATATGTATATTGAAAAACAACCACTTTTTTACGTTAATATTCTTCTGTATGTTTACCTGAATTCATTATGTCCTATATTGCAATAAAATATAGGTGTGCGGTATGACCCTGCCAGTACACTGTCTCGGGTTCAATTCCTATTTCAATTTCAGCTTAGACAATCTCTACAGTACATATTTTTAGAAACTCAAGAGTTTCTAAAAATATGTATATTGAAAAACAACCACTTTTTTACGTTAATATTCTTCTGTATGTTTACCTGAATTCATTATGTCCTATATTGCAATAAAATATAGGTGTGCGGTATGACCCTGCCAGTACACTGTCTCGGGTTCAATTCCTGACAGATCACAATTTTCCTCACCAAACCAATGAAAATATGTGCTTCTGATTTCGAATGTGATTGTACGTTGTGTGAATGTTTCAGGCTTCCACGATCAAGTTTTTGATCTTAGTGCATTGTGAAAGCCTAAAATACTTCAAATAAACTCATAATAAGCTTAAGCTTTTAGATTAGCATTTAATAATACGTAATTAAATTTGACGTTTAATTTCTCATCTTTATAATTATTATGTATATCTTTATTTTTTTTATTTATTACACAGGGCCCATGAGATGCATTAGAAATTTTAAAAGATTTCTCTAAAAGACTGATTGATTCGGTACATGACCTAAATGCTGGGTTGTATTTGGGGCAGAGGATAAGTCTTGCTATTCAGCGTGGTAATGCAGCAAGCATTTTGGGTACTTTGCCGAACATTAGAGATCGTCTAAACCATCTTTAACCTTTTTATAACTTAAATATGTATATTGTAAAACTAAGACTGGTTTGCTCGTATATTGGTATACATCTTATAACTACTCGCATCCTATTTAGTGAATCTTTAATCAGATATTTGAAACTATTATATGGTTTTTTATATAGTCAGTATTGAGATATATAATATGTGATTGTATAATTTCTTTTTTTTTAATTGATGTTGTGTACGGCTTGAAACACGTCTAAATTTCGACTTACTTTGTAGTCGACTAGTTTCGGACAAATTTGTTGTCCTTCATCAGGATGAGTCAGACGCGCGATACGCAGAGGCGAGCGGCTCGAGCCTCGCCGCCTCTGCTCTGTATTCATATTCTAAGTATAGAACTCACGGTACTCTTTCTCTCTCTCTTATTATCATTCCTAAATAAAAGTAAAACTTCACCTTTTTGCTATCAATAACTATAATTCAACGTCCCTTAAAATACAACAGATTTCAAGACGCATACAAGGATCAGAACAAAGAATCATCATCATCACTTTCATCGGATTCGCCTACCTCAGCCACTTCTTCAGAAACAAACAAATATGATCTAAAATAATGATTATAAATTATATACCACGTCATTTCTAAAACTGGTCTGATCACTAAAACAACAGCAAATTTACTACCCAAATAAGTATTTGTAAAAAAGTTATGTAATATTAATAACAAATCGCTAGTTATGTATACGGATAAATACGCAGCACACAATAAACAACGAGACTTTGTTACGGTTTTAGAAACAAATAGGGTAAATAGTATAGCAAACAATATTATTAAACTAATACTTACTAAAACTGAAATAGACATTAGACGCAAGGACGATGCAAGCCAATAAGGATCTATAGACTGTTCGTAGATCCAAGATAGAATGAATTCATAAGCCTCTACTATACCTAAGAAAACAGCAGCAAATGAACCCATGTCTTTTTTAGTATACAATTCGGCTAATTCAGGTAAATATAAAGTTAAAACTACACAAATTGATATACAAATAGTAAGGAAAGTTATGATTATGTCAAGAGTTGAATAAACGGTGTATACTACATTACACATAAATTCACTCATATTTAAATAACTATCTTCAATATAAAAGTAATTGTACAAACATATACATAATATATGACAGTAACTGTATGTCAAGTGGTTCAAAGCAACAGTATTTAAAATCCGTTTAGTACGAGGAATAAATATTGAACAATATATGATAAATATTATAAATACAATTGCGAGTACCAAACATCCATATTCGATAATGGTTAATTCGTCTTCTGGCTTGACTAAGAGTTTTTTATCGACAAATTTGTAGAAAATAGATGCATTCTTCGAATTCGTGGTCATCGTAAAGTTGTAAAGTTTGAAAGCAAATATTTTCTTGAAGTGCAAGTTATAGGATGTTCTCAGTAACTTGTTCAGGTATTACAATTCTTCCTAGTAAATTGTAGTTTTATTACCATGGAAAGTTTAATATGGGAACTTTCAGATTCACTAAGCCGCTATTTCTGGAAAAGGACAGCGATGATCATTCTCATTTGTCGATAACAGTATTGCTGAGCGATTATCTTCTTGAGATTAATATCTTCAGACTGGTGTTTTGTTTGTGAACTCGGGTTAGTTTCATTCATCGGCAAGAAAGAGCAGATGTTTTCTTCTGTTAAATGCTTAAATTTCATCCATCATAGGCTTGCTCTGCGGTGAGAATGATCTTTATCAAAGTTACGAAACAGATGCTCTGGACAATGATCTTAATCGAGTCACGAAACAGATACCCTGGAGTCACTGTTATCACTTCAAGTAAATCCAATGTTGATTATGCCTCTATATATTTGGCCGATTTATTTGGACTTTGTATTGAAGACTGAGATTAAGTGATATAAACTTCTATTAGGTTGTGTACTTTATTGAACATTTTCAAATTTTGTAGAGATCTACAAACAGCAGTTTGCCATGGCAAAGCCAAGTCAGTACTAAGTTTCATCAATAATCTATATATGTTATCGTTATATACGCCTATGGTTATGTTAATTAGTAAACCGCTGATAACACAGATTAAAAGTTACTAACTGTTATTAAATTATTAATAATTAGATTTTCCTAAATCTCTAAAATAATTATAATGATAAAGCTTTTTGTTATGCAGAATTTTTCATGGTCATATTGATAAAAAACTGCTCTTTGAATATAAAAATATTACCTTTTTGGCATATTTTTGAGTAAGTTAGCTTTGCATCATCTTTATATGACTATCGTGTTACATCTAGTAATAAATCAATTAAGTTTGCCTTTAACATGTATTAAAAAATATAACAAATGCTACAGGTTAAGCGTCTTCAAATAATGTTGCTTGTATGCTTTTGATATGTGATCAAATAAACTTTTTTCTTTTGACTTATATATCAATAAAATAGCACGGAGGATGTGTGTCGCGCACTAATCAATCCTCAGTCAATTATTGTTAGATTTTCCTTGTTTTTTTGTTTGTTTCATTTATATTTTACATATAAAAATATATTTCGTTTGAATTCTTAGTGTAACACTTTAAATTTTATAAACTATTAGAGTTTGCTGACTTCGTCATTACTATTTGGTAAGTCAAAATCCTCGTTAAATAATTCAACAAATAATAATTCATTATAATAATGATTTGTAAAGACAAACCAAATCATCTCTAGTACGATTCTTACAAAAATAATGATGGAAAAGCTAAAATGCTCGTTCGAAAAAACATTAAACAAAATGAAGAATATATCATTAAACATGTAAACACTTAAATAAATCATAAAAAATAATATTGACTGAGTTGTTATGAAACTTTTGATGAATAAGGCAACCATTAATGCCAGCAGAATTAAGACACTAATACTCATTAATAATAGTATAGACGTTAAACGCAACGATGACTGGAGTAGTGTATTATTATTTGCAAAGTTCGTGTAGATCAGGCACAACAAATATTCGTATATATACATGATTGATACAGATACCACAGTAGATAGTGTCAATTCTTTTTTGGAATAAACATCAGCAATCTCCGGAAGAAAAACTCTTAGACCAACACAAATTGCTATGTTAGCAGATGAATATGAAATTAATAAATCTAAAGTTGTATAAATGTAATATACTACGATACTTCCTCCGGATATTTTATGTAAACTTATACAAATTATATGAAAATAGCTTGACAAAAGATGTTCTAGAGTCACGAAGTGTAGTATTCTCATAGGTTTGGGGATACATTTCACACAATATATTGAAAATACTATTAGCATTAATAGAAATACAATGCATTCTGAGTAAATTATTGTAACCTGAGTATCACTTTGTTCCAAGAAATTTATATTAACAAATTGAAATGTATAGGGCATGATTTCCAATTAAAAATGAAGATAGTCCAAAGCGTAGAAATATGTATCCAGCATTCCATATCCATTTAATTACAGATCCTTGGCTTCCAAAAAACCTTGAAGATTGTGAAATTTATGTGAAATCCTTATTTGAACCAACTTATCAAATGATGTGGAAAGTTTTCGATATTTTTTCTGTCTTGAACTCTTGCTAGTTGATTGACTGTTGACACCTTACATTTTATTTCGACGTCCAGAATTGTTTTTCGGGTTAGGAGCTGCTTATTGATTTTCGTTGCATCTTTTTGCGTTTATTTACTAAAAATATTCGCTGGGAGATATATTAGTAGTCTCTTGGTTCATCACATGATCTTAGCATTAATCTCAATAATTGAAACATTTGTTTTTTTTTCGAAAATCGTCGTACTAAAGATTGCGTTTTGTAATGATATAATAAATATTTTATCCTTCAAATAACACTAGTTATTCTGATCGACACCGGCTTAGTACTAAAATAAAATTCGTAACTTTTTCCTTATTACATTATTTAACTAATATTTTAAACGTGTTAATTAATAGCATTGATAGCACGTGCCAGTTGGAGCTTTGAAATATCCTTTGTTTTTTCATTTGATTGCTTGATATAGTATAATTGGAAGTCTGTGAAATATCGACTCCCAGGGATCACAAGTACATTTCACAAAAAATGTGTTTCTGGTTATGGTTGTGATTGTGTGTGTGTGTGTGTGATGTGAACGTTTCCGGCACCCACGACACAAGTCATCAACTTGTTGTGAGGCTGAGATTATGAAAACGTTTCTGAATTTTTTTATGATAGTCAAGCGTTTGACCACCATCTCACCTAAGGAATAGTGGTTGCCTAGAAAATACCTATTCACTCTAGACTTGAAGACTACCAGATTATACTGTTCAGGAAACAAATACGCGGGCAATGAGTTCCACTCCTTAGCTATACGTATGATAAACCGAGTTTCTTGTCACGTTCTTCTCGAGATAGCTGTAATTTTGCGAATCTGGCAGTTGAGTCATTAACTTTCATGAGTGCCTCTTTGAGGCCCATGTGAATAAACGATTTTGATTATGATTTTGAAATAAAGAAGCGAATCGCTTTGAGAACTGGAGGAGTATCACCCATAAATAAATGATGTTTGGAGGAGTTGAGTTTGTTTTGTTGTTAAATGGTAATAAAGGGGGGATTCCCCTATTGGGAATTAACTCATGCAATTTATACGCATACTTTCCAGAATGTAAACGATTTGCGAATGCGACATCACGTGTCGATTTCAAAATGCAAAATGTACGGGATTTCTTTGGTCATTTGTAATTATGTTTATAAAATAATGTATACGCAAGAAAAGCTTCAAAATCTTGATCAAATTTAAATGGGACTACATGAGAAGCACCAGCATTAAACAATAATTAAACGCAAGCAACCTTAAAAATAAACCGACTTCACCGCTTTATCTTCGGAACTTTGATCAAATAAAATGTTCTAAACACGCATTATTGACGATATTTCAAAAACTACTGATCACATCGTGATAAAATTTAAATGGGACCAATTAGAGAGCAATATCTTTTCAAAATCAGTTCACGTGGAACGAAGTTATGAGGTAACACACTTAAAAAAAAATACAGTCGACTTGAGTACCTCCTCCTTTTTTGTCAAGTCGTTAGAAAAAAAAGAATCATTAGAATCGGTTTATCTCGAAAAAAAAATCTGTAGTAACGCATTTAAAAATGTACAGTCAAATTGAAACTTCTTTTTTTTAAAGCCGTTTATAAAAAACAACTTGAAATTAAATTAGTTCCAGTCTTACTTATAAACCCCTCTTAATTTTTTATCAATTGCTTAGCTACAGTTTAACAAAAAATTCACTCATAAACGCGATTTAGCGATAAGTAATGCTTAAATAGTTGTCAAAATTAAACACCGCCATTGCCTAGTTTAAAACTTGCTAAGAGGCAAGGTGGCGGGTCTTATATCTTTAAATAATAAATGTGTCAAAACTTTTTACGTAAGGCACAAAATTGTTTACTTCGACAACCGTTGAATGTCACCTGTCTTTGATTTTCATTTCAATAGATTAATAAAACCATATTTTTGACAGCTGTATTAGCATAATTTCACTTTTAGTCGACTGTTTTGGTTATAATCTGTGGCGATCGTGTAAATTTAGATTATTTTCGATTCTCTGTGCGTTTCTCAGCTAAGCGGCGCCTAACTAATGTTTATGAGTGAAGAAAAGTTAATCATTGATTATGGGCTTAAGAGCTGCTTAACTAAGAGGTGGCTAAGCATTGCTTAGCGACATTTTTATAAGTAAGTCTGCTTATGTTATCCTCATATTGTAAAAAAAAATCGTGACATGTTTACGTTTGAAATAACCGCAATAGTACCTATATTCATTATCACGGTATTACGTATTCACAATAATAACGAAACTAGTTTTTTTACAGGAAAACTACTTAAATAACAACATAAATATACTATAAACGTTTTCCTGCGACCAAACTGCTCGTTGACTGAGTTGATTGAGCGTTCGTTTTCTTTGGGTTCAATTCCCAGCGGGAACACAAATTTTCTTCCTGAGGAAAATTTGTGTTCCTGGTTCTGGTTGTGATTTTGTGTGTGATGTTAATGTTTTAAGCACCCACGACACAAGTCATCGAACTTAGTGTGGGGCTGTAAAAGTGAAAGCGTTTATGTTTATATTTATAAACAGAATGTAATCATCTCGTGAGTGGTGATTTATTATATTGAGGTAACCATAACATAATTAAACGTAAGCAAAGCTTAAAAAACCGGCTTCACCGCTTTATCTTCGGGACCTTGATCAGATTTAATGTATTAACCACACATACATTAAATCTGATCAAAGTTCCGAAGATAAAGCGGTGAGGTCGGTTTTTTAAACACGCATTATTGATGATTACTCGAAAACTAGTGATCAAATCTTGATAAAATATAAATGGGATCACATGGAAAGCACCAACTTTCAAATAAAAAAAATAATCATCAAAATAGGCTCACAACGAAAGAAGTTCTGAGGTCTTACACATAAAAAAAAATTCAGTCGAATTGTGAAACTTTTTCTTATTTTTGAAGTCGAAGTCGAATTGTTAACCACAATAAAAAACAATCGAATTAATAACTTCGTTCTTACAAGTCGGCTAAAAATCTTACCAAATACTCTTCTTTGCTTTTTGTCGGTGTAAACATAATAACAGGTATTTCACTGTTCCCATCACGTAGTAATAATTGTAGCAGATAAACAAACAGTGACTTAAGGCATTGAATTAAATTCACTGTTCTTTCTCTATCAGTTTCACAACATGGCGGTGCGAAACTTTAAATGGATGTTCGTGTGGATATGATATAGAACTTACCCTGTTTCGTTAAAAAACGATACCGATTTAGAAAACGATTACTCTTGTTGATACTGGGAATTTTCCAGTTGTTTTCTTTTTTTTATGTTATTTTCTAACATTACTTTTTTGAACCAGTTTCGTACTCTACTTGTAGAGTTCTTTTCAACGATACGCTAATAAGGGTCGAAAAGAAAATTATTTTATTCCCCGATTACGTGCGTAATAACGTTTTCATGTAGGTATGTATATAATTTTAATTGCCATAGATTGATATATTATATTCGCTGAGAATTTGAAGCAAATGCTTAAATGGTTTAGACGCTAGATACCTCTGACAGACGGACGAACGGACAAATTACTGAATGACCCAAGTCAACTTAGAGATCTCGCTTCACTCGATCAATAAAATTTATCCTTATTTACCATGGTCAGGCTATAATGTCTAATTCTAATTCTAAATAGGGATTAATTCTAATTTGAAATGAAATCGGTAAAGTCGTCCTCAAGTTATCTTGAGAACGACTTTACCGACTTCATTCGTCTTTTTTTAAGTTTTCTAATACGTTTGCCTATCTAGAATAAAAAAAAAACACGTTGTTAAAGGTTCTTACGAAAATATAAGTTAACATAATAGCGCAAAATTTGATAATTTAGAAAACTGGTGCGTTTGATGAATGTGAAAGTACTAGACAGCAAACTAAACTTAAAAGTTAGAAAAAAAAAGTTTATTTAGTATCGATATAAAAATATCGATAAATTCAAGAAAAAATGTTGGTATGAAAAAATAATAATTTTTCATTATTTTTTTTTCTTTTTTCACTCGGACTTGGTGAAGTACTGGGCAACCAGAAACGTGAAAGAGGTAAAATGTTTTTGTCTTCATGTGGCATTGAACAGCTGCCGGCTTTTTCAGCTTGGGCAAAATTGCTTTCGTATGTCCGGCGGATTTTCAAATGCTCTCCTCTACAGGTCGTTTCTCAACCTATTTACGGGAAATTTTGTGAGCAGATTCCATAATTATATACATTTTGTTTGTCAATTTAGTTTTTGGGTTTTTTTCCTAAAATGGCGAAAACGTAAATAAAACATATTCAGCCATTTCGACGTAAGGTTTTCAGTTCACAGAGCCACTAGTACTAATAATCACTTTATTATGATAAAAAGTCGTTGTAGAGAGGTTATAGTATGAGTAAGGAACAACCTAAATAGTTCTCTCCGTACTCAAGGGCTCAAATCCAACTTCGTGCGAGTGTTTGGATATCCGAATTTTCGACTCTTGTTTCGTACCTCCACGTGATATCCATGCATCTCACGCAAGGTCACAGACACAATAGTTACTATCCAATTTGGAGGCACCGGTCTCCGATGAAACCTTTCATTTGGGATGTAGTCACATTTTTTACTGCCCTACTGTTTTTGATCTGGGTTATACATGGTGAGGATAGGTAAGTATGGAGAACACCAGGGTACTCCGCGGTTTTGCTCAAGTATACAATAAAGAGATCCTTGTTGTATCGCTTGTAGCATTAACTTTTTTATTCAAGATAGGCAAACTTTTGACCACAATCTCACCTGATAGAAAGAGCTAGCTCTAGAGAAGAGTCTAGCTAGCTTCATCGTCAACCACATCGTGGTTGACGATGAAGCTAGCTAGACTAGAAGGTACCTATTCACTCACGACTTGAAGACTCTTATATTGTACTCATCAGGAAACAACGCAAGGCTCAGGCAAGGAGTTCCATTCCTTTGCGGTTCGCACAAGTAAGAGGTTCAGTTCTGTGTTCACAATTTCCTAAGCTACCCGTCACAATTTTCGACTGTTGTCTTACGACTAACAACGAAGACCAATGGCAAAACGTGCCCTCCGTAGCACAGTAAAATTTAATACAAAATTTCAATTACACGAAATTTTAGCTGATATCCTAAAAAATAGGTAAAAAATAGGAACTTGACGCTTTTACTTACTAACTTGATGGCTTGTTGAGGTGACGCAAGATCAATATGCTGGTACATATTCGGTGCGTTTTAAAAAAAAAAACTGGGTCCTCTGCATTGTAATGGCCAAAAGTTAAGGTACATAAGGTCTACACAAAAAGAAGATAGAGGTCAAATTATAAACGGTAAATGAAAAACGAATCGAGGCCAAGGACTGGCAAACGCAGTGTCGGAAGACCTATTTTGGTCACATAATGTAAAAAGAGGATAAGAGTTTCGATGAACTGGTCATTGTTGGCATTACCGAAGGGAGAAGAGGACAAGGCAGGTCGCCAGCATGATGGTCTGACCAAGTAAAAGCTACCACCTCGAGCAAGTTTTATCAGGCGGTGAGAGCGAAAATGCACCCACAAGGTGGACGGACGACATAATGAAGGTCGCAGGAAGATGCTGGATGCAGGCCGCTAACAACTGTTCTTTTTGGAGATCTTTAAGGGAGGCCTATATACAGCAGTGGACTTTTTGTGGGTGAGATGATGATGATGATAAAAGAAAAAACAAAGCCGTCTCCTTACTCTCCTAGCTGCATCTCTCTCATCTCCACGCGATATTTGGCTCTACATCCGGTGATTATCCTCAAGTAGCGGACGTACAAAAAGTTAATATGCAAGGCCATTCTCATGGACTCTTATTTATAAAGTTGTTTTACTATGAACGGAATGATGGTTGTTAGAAAAGATGTTGAATGTATATTACAAACTATCTGTACCCAGTATGCGTTGCAATGCAACGTAAAGAAAAAAGTGTTTTGCCTCTCACGTTTATGGCAGCTTTATGTTCAACAACAAATATTTTTTTCAATTTAAGGTAATAATAACATAATACTTTGTTCCAATAGCATTACGGCTTGCACCAAGGAGGTTAATATCCCCGCGTCCGCAAAATTGTCGCTCTTTAATCAAGAATCTGCACTATTTTCTAAACGACAGAGAATAGATGCATTAGAAATGTGGTGCTGGATGCGAATGCTGAGGATACCATGGACTGCCAAGCGCACAAATTTATATATTCATTCGGAACTTCGCATAAAAACTCGAATATCCACGGTTTTCTAGTAACGCATACTCGCCTATTTTGGTCACATAATTTGAAAAGGAGATAAGAGCTTCGATTGACTGGTCATTGTTGGCATTACCGAAGGGATAAGAGGACAAGGCAGGTCGCCAGCGCGATGGTCTGACCAAGTAAAAGGTACCTCCTCGACCAAGTTTTATCAGGCGGTGAGAGCGACAATGCACCGGACTATGGAATCCGGACGATGGAATCTTGTGACCACGATCCTTAGCAATGAGGAACCAAAAAGAGAAAGAGATTTTCTACAAAAAAAATGCCTGTCACGTTGCTCAATGAGTAAAACAAATGAAGTAAAGACTATTTTCAATTTAAGAAGAATACAATTCTATATAATCGTTGCA
This sequence comes from Lomographa bimaculata, assembly GCA_948107665.1. Lineage (NCBI taxonomy): Eukaryota > Metazoa > Arthropoda > Insecta > Lepidoptera > Geometridae > Lomographa > Lomographa bimaculata. The sequence goes on along the minus strand of OX403610.1, from coordinate 6,355,685 downwards.
AAATAAGACCTTGTTGCAATAGCAATACGGCTTGCAACAACGAGGTAAATATCCCCGCGGCAGCACAATTGCAGCTCTAAATCAGGCAGGTATTGTTACCAACCGATTAAATTATCGCGATGAATCGGTATCGAACTCAAATAACCTATCGAGCGAGTTTCAAATCGAGTAGAGATTAGAGATAAGACACGTTGGAGAGCGAGTAACATTAAAAAACAAAAGTGAATTCATATTCATCATATGCTTTCTATACGTATTTGAATTTTGCGTTGGTGTATGTTCGCCTTCTATGCCGGGTTCGATTTCCAAGGGTAATTTTTGTAACTGTGTGTGTTGGAATGTTTCCGGTACTAGCGATAAGAGTGTTTGAAATCAGTGCGGAGCTGTGACTGTTAAAGCATTTGTTTACTAAAATTAGAATTACACACAGACATCGATAACTTAACCCGAATTAGACTAGACTAAGACAAAAACTCGGTTCGTGATTATATGATAACATAATTACATTACAACCAACGTTTTGCATACAATTCATTTCTAACACATGTTATTTATTATTTCAAAATTATTCATTTTACAAACAACGTTTCGAACACAGCTCGTTTCAAAACCCTCTTATTTCATAAATGTTTTGTTTCACAAATAATCACAGTATAATCATCTATTTCACAAATGCTTCTCTTGTAAAATGTATCAAATTGTGTTTCGTTTTTTGAGTTCAAATCATTTTTTTTTTGTGGCGGGAAGATAATCCCTTTTTCCCAGGGGTGAAGTTAAGGGGTGTATGGGACTCGAACCCACTAAAAATCCCCCCATGAGCAGTCCTTCGCCAAGGTGGGGCAAGATAGGGTCCCCTAGAGAGCCCCCTGGCTCTCCACCAGTGTTCCCACTTCAGTTCAAACCTAACTTAACCTAGGATTGGCTCATTAATTATACTTAGTTTAGTTTTGGTGAAATGACAGGATATCCAATAACTCATATATACCTACAGGTGCTTGTGTGTATTCTTAGTGCCGGTACACAAGGTATGCTAAATATAAGATTTATTTATCGTAAACAACATCGCATACGTTATAATACAATTTGATAGAACTTTTATAATGCCATGCTATCCTCAAAGCCATCAAAAAATAAATATTATTTTCTGAATATTAAGATTTTTTTAATTTTTAATTTTATAAAAAACCGCGTTACATACATAAAAAAAACATACAGTCGAATTAAGAAACCTCCTTTTTTTTAAGTCGGTTGAAAATCGAAACTTCCTATTTGACGCATTTATACGAAGTAGCAAACGTCGGCAAAAAGCTTGATTTGCTAACACTACCCAGTAGGTATAGTCGTCAGATTTAAAACTTTTACGTTTTACAACTAACCGCCCCATCTCTATCACCCCCCTCGATACACCCCAATAGGACACAGGATATCGAATTCAATACGATTAATGTGCACTATCAATCGTTTTGAAAACATCGCATTAGACTCGCAGTAATACGATTCTGGCGCTTTCACAACCAACTGCGGTCCAATATTTGGATGTTGCAGACGGCAAAGCGGCATCCTCTAATAGTAATAATTAAACGCAAACAAAGCTTTAAAAAACCGACTTCGCCGCTTTATCTTCGGAACCTTAATCAGTACACGCATTATTGAGGATAACTCAAAAACTGCCAGATCTTGATCAAATTTTAAAAGGACCAACTAGAAAGCAACATGTATCAAACGAAAAAAAAAGACGTGTGGCACTCGGGGACTGCCGCGGTAAAGTCATTAAAAGTTCTGCTATTCATCGATAGATGGCATAACTAAAAAGTATCACCGCTGTGCCGGTCGGAGTGGGGGGTGTTAGGTTATTTTCGTTACGGAATTTCTGGATTCGGTCTCCACGCTCAAGGCCCGCTATAGAAGCTATACAATAGCTAAAAAACATTTTCAAAATCGGTTCATGTGGAACACAGTTATGAGGTAACACACACAAAAAAAAAATACAGTCGACTTAAGTACCTGCTCCTTTTTTTGTGAAGTCGGTACAAAAAACACTAGAATCTATACAATGTTAAAATAAACTATTTCTACTTACATGCTATAGAAACATCTCATGAAATTACAGAAACTCCCGAAAATTATCCCAAGAAGTGCGCTTAAATTTTCTTTCGATAGTTCCTTGCAAAAGTTATGTATACAAATCAACAAGGCAGCTAGAGTTAGCAAACGGCAACATAAACAGAAAACCTAATAACACTTCGCGCTTCTCTATGATATCGTTTCCACATATATATTATTATCATCTATATGTACATTTGAGTTTGTACGTCTGTCTGTTGTTTGGCAAAATATTAATCACACTTAATGTTATAAATCCGAAAGCTTTTAAGTAAATCTGTAACTGTGTAAGTATGTTTGTTTTCTCTTCACACTGTAACGGCTTAACGGATTTGGATGAAATTTGGTATGTACGTAGCCTAATACCAAGGATTAGTACATATAGGATACTTTTTAACTTGATAAATGCGGGTGAAGCCCGCCCATGTGGGCCAACGCTTCCACATTCACAGCCCCACATTAAGTTCAATGACTTGTATCGTGGTAAACATCCAGCGTTCCAGCGTTTTCTAAAATATTTGAAAGAGCGCTATATGATAGGCTGCTTAATTTTCTAGAAAAATATCAGATATTAAACACTAATCAATATGGCTTTCAAAAAGGGAAATCGACATCACTAGCAGTTTTTAATGTTCTCTTTAAGGTGTGGGAATCTATAAAGTTAAAAAAAAAGTGTATGGCCGTCTTTTTAGACATGTCCAAAGCATTCGATTGCGTTGTTCCAAACATTTTAATGACACCGCTTGAAACTATTGGAGTTAGAGGCTCAACACTTGAACTATTTAAATCATACTTTAATAATAGAAAACAAGCAACTACTTTAATACATTTTGACAAAGAAACAAAAGCGGTAGAACGTATTGTGTCAGACTATAAGAACACTAATCTAGGAGTGCCACAAGGCAGTATATTAGGTCCTCTTCTTTTCTTGATTTACGTCAATGAAATGCCTACGCTGCTAAAAGAACTTTGTGTACTGTTTGCAGATGATGCCACTATAATTTTCATTAACGATGGTCTTACTGACATTGAATATTCAACAAAAATAAATAAATCGATAATAACAATTACTGAGTGGCTGAATACACTAAATTTAAAAACAAATTTTAACAAAACAAAACTGATTGAATTTAAGAATTATATAAATACGTCTACTCAAATATCAAATAGTCATATAAACAGAGTTAATGAGACGAATTTCCTGGGTATGAAAATAGATCAACACCTGAACTGGAAATCCCACATAGATAGCATAAACAGCTAAATTTCTAGTCAGTGTTATGCGCTTTCAGTATTGACTGACGTCTGTTCGATAGATGTGGCACGCAACGCCTATTATGGAAACGTATATCCATTGCTGACGTATGGCATCATATTCTGGGGCAATTCTGTAAACATCGAGAGCACTTTTATACTACAAAAACGTTGCCTCAGAATACTATATGGTTTGCGTAGTGATGAATCTCCCAGAGAACTTTTTAAAAATAAAAAATATTTAACACTCACAGCAATATACATAATGGAACTTAGCTTGTTTGTCAGGAATAATAGATATATTTTCAAAACGAAGTCTGATGTGCGTGTAAGAAGTACTCAAATGAGGTGTTACAATGACTTACATCTTCCATTTATACAGTGTAAGATCTTTGAGAAGAGTACCTATGTGTCTAGCATAAAGGTCTATAACCACCTCCCTAAGAGAATTAAAGAACTTCCTATGAATATGTTTAAATCTGCTTTAAAAAATTGGTTGACTGAAAATGTTTTCTATAGTTTGAAAGAATATTTCCTTTTAAATTTTTCGACATAGCATGAATTTAATATCTCTGACATTTTTGTAGTGTTCTTTATATTTAACAAACTAATCATAATTATTGTATCTTATTCACCATAAATTCCAAATATCTATAATCTAAATAATGAAAATTTGTATGGCTTGTATAATTATATTTTGTGACATTGGACGCCCGAGATGGGTCAACTGTAATAACATTACCTGCAATAAGAACTCGCGAATACTAACACTACAGATTTAGCCAATAAAGAATTATCTTATCTTATCTTATCTTATCCTATACACACAACATTCACAACATACTCAAAACAAGAAATTTCCCTGTTGTTTTTTATTAATAACCTGACACAAACCATATGTAAAGTTAACAAGTAAAACTGCAAGGCGAGCCTAGTGAAGAAAAATTCGCATCACGCACTGCGCATTTTTCTCGAGCGCAGCACTAGTTTATCGATATATCGGTAATATAGATATATTTTATTGTAGAGATGCTTTACGGCTATAGGTGGGCCGCATCTAAAGAGCATGTTTAGCGGAATATGAGAACAAATACATTATTTCGTTAGAAGGTGGAATGTAGGGCAGGATAATGTCAAGCAGGGTCAAATGTTTCGACTAAACTAAAATAATATACATCTAAACAGCAAAGACCTACAAGAACATAGAGTTTTTAGGTAACTCAAGTGCTTAAGCCCACTACCAGTGGGTAGCGTTCCCATCATGCTGGCGGCATTGCCTCTCTGAATTACAATGCTATAATACGTTGAGCCAAATAAGTGCCAGCATTTTGATCACGCGTCGTCGCCTCAACCAGGCGCTGTGATAAATTTTTGAAAATAAAATGAGATCCCGGTCCCCACGGACCCAGTGGCTCTACAACAAACGGTTCAAATATGTAACCACTGCCGAGGTTTCCATATTTTCGGCCTTTTTTATGTGTGTTACCTCATAACTTTTCTCCACGTGAGTCGATTTCGAAATTTTTTTTTTAGTTTGATTGATGTCGCTTTCTAATTGGTCCCATTTAAATTTGATCAAGATCTGATCAGTAGTTCTTGAAATATCGTCAAAAATGCCTATTTTGTGGACTACTTTGACGATGTTCTCGTTTAATCGACTTCAAAAGTTACCTCATAACTTCTTTCGTTGTGAGCCGATTGTGATGATTATTTTTTTATTTGAAAGGTGGTGCTTTTCATGTGGTCTCATTTAAATTTAATCAAGATCTGATCTCTTGTTTTTGAGTTATAGTCAATAATGCGTGTTTAATACATTTCATCTGATCAAGGTTCCAAAGATAAAGCGGTGAAGTCAGGTTTTTTAAAGCTTTGCTTGCGTTTAATATGATGTTTTACCTGAAAATAAAACAATTATTATATGCGAAACCTTATTCTAGACCTTAAACAGTGAGATAACATCACTTCCGGAACGACGTCACGACCTCTTTTGTCTCCCTCACATCCGGCTCCGCCCCACTTGAGCCGGGGGAGGGGGGGTGAGCTTGCCCGAACTGTCAGGCGCGCTCCTCACATTGCATCTCACTTTCGGTGGACAAGATAAAGAAGTCCACCAGACAGGATTCTAAATATAGGTCTAGAATAAGGTTTCGCATATAATAATTGTTTTATTTTCAGGTAAAACATCATATTATATGCTACGAACCGTTATTCTAGACCTTAAACAGTGAGATGTGTTTATTATCGCCTGGTGGCAAGCTAAAAAGTATGCCAATGTGTGAATAAATATAATTGATAGTACCAGGTACTTTATAATGTGTACCTAGGTTATGCAAATCTATGATATATATCCCATGAATAGGTGTACCACCTGCAGTCACCTTGAAATTAGAATAATTATACTTGTAACTCACGACAAATACATTTTATTATTATGGTACCTTAACTAAAATAATGTTATGACAAGGAATTAACAATCGTAAATGTTAATATGACTATTAGTTGCAATGCTATCACATGCATAGACAGGTAGGTAAAGAATTTGATCATTTATTGATCTAATAACAGTTTAGCAATGACACTAGTATATATATTGTTATATATGTTTATGCTACAGTGCTTCAATTCGAATAGGCTCACACGTAGGGATACGTTATAAATTTACCTTGAGAGGCCATTGTAAAAATAAAAGCACTTAATTCAAACATCAAGTTATTGCAAGTACTGAAGTAGTCCAAGTACAAAGTATGAAGAGGCTTCAATACTTGCCTCTTAAAATCATCTTTACCCAAACCGAATCATTATTACATGATTACTATAGAGATTTAGGTGCGGGGGTTCACATTGAAGACACGGGGAACGTAATATTGAAGCACTTTTATTAAATACAACCGGTACATTAGCTCACACACTAAAGAAACAGCACGCGGTTAGCGTGTGGCACAACGCGGGGAGTGCGGGGGAATGTTCATACGTCTGCCTCGGTCCGGCTCTCGATGGCACTGACTCGAGCGATGCCGCCGCGCCGGCCGCTACTAGCAGCCGACCGCCGCGCCGCTCGCGCACTCTCTCCTCCTCCCCGACTAAATTATTGCATACCCTACGAGATGAAAACACATTTCTTACGTCTACATCATTAAACAAGACATATCTACAACAAGACATTTATTCTATTAGATCTGTAATCTCCATAATAACTGCAACGGCAGGTTTATACTTGTGGAGTAGGTAGACCCAAAGAAAGGATGTCAATAAACATGTTTAAATTCGTTTTTGATCTTGGGTCGATAATTAAATGTGCAAAATTGCGGGCTTGACTTCTACATTCGAGAAGCAATAAGAAAACCGTACCTTATGTAAGTACTCATCTGAAATATTATTTGAAAGGAATGGTTGATCACTTATCCATTCAAGTACAATAAAATTATAAATGTCAAGACTGGGATCTATAGCTAGTCCTTTCGTAATATATCTGGTCTACGTGACCGTTACACACAGGCTAAGGTAAAACTCTTATTGGCACTCCATTGGAAAACGTCGTTGTAGTAATTCCTTATGGTAATTAAAAATAAAATATTTAAATAATTTTAAATGCATTTAAGCAAGAAATGAACGAGTGCTTAACTAAGCAAAGGGAGCATGTGAATGTGATTGATATATGATCAACATTATCATTATTGCCAAATACCAGATAAAACTTTGTACTAAAATGACGGAGAAATTAAAAATGTGATCAACCATTAAAAAACATCAGAAATGTTCCGCTATCAGCTCTTTCGAGTTCCAGACGCCAAACCACCGAGTAAGTTGAAGCTTTTACTAAGTATCAGAACCGTATGAGACGAACATAGCGAAAAAGAAAGTGTGTGCTCGTTGAAGCGAGAAAATCTATCTGCGTTTTAAAATTCACAATGTCTCTTCCTAAGCCGTTTCAGAAGAGTACACTTACTGGACAGTTTGTGTAATGATAACAGGATGGTGTACATATTGTTAACCAGTGTAATGTAACACACTAAATAAATACAGCTATAACACAAGCTATAACACACTAAATAATGCATATATGAATATACAATTACTATGGAATGTATAAATAGTAACTTCACTACGTATGTGAGTATCGGTAAACCCCCACTAGTACATCAGATTGCAGTAACGTCTTTGGTGCTTAGAAGACATATAATGCCATCTAATAGGTTCCACTGTAACGCATGAGACAACGGTCGTTACAAGGTATGAAACAAGAACTGATTGCATTCTTTGTATCTATTAAGACCAAGTACTTACTTAAAAGAAAAGACTTCGTTATTTCAGTTAGGTAGTCTGCAAATTAACTGCAAGGAATGGCAAGTGAAACGGATACCTTCAGTTACTAACTAGGCCGAAACCGTAAAGTTTAATATGCTTACCAGGTATTATCAGACTCCACCAATTTGCTTTTAGATTAGAGCGAATATTTTTGAGCCATATTTACTTCTTATACCCGGGCAAATACGTGGAGTTTAGGCTTGGATTCCATTTGATAATAAATGACTTTGGTTGGGATCAGAATAGACTTCTCATAGTTCACAATCCACCCGATCGAGGTTGGGAAATGAATATCTTCCGCAGCTTAGTCCTTCAAGGAAAAACAATCCCTGGTTGGCATCAGAAAAAATTAATTAAATGCATTTATTGGCCATTACAACTGACTGTTACACAAGGCAAGTCAATGTTACAGAATTATTTGCAATTGTATATTAAAAATTGTGACACACTCGAACGAGGTTAGGACTTGAATAGCTTCCGTAGCTTAGTCCGTCAAGGAAAAACGATCTTTAATTGGAGTCAGGCTAGACTTCTGATACTTCATCACTCACTCGAATGAGGTTAGGACATAATAGCTTCCGCAGCTTAGTCCGTCTAGGAAAAACGATCCTTAGTTGGCGTCAGATTGGACTTCTGCATCACTCACACGAACGAGGACTTGAATAGCTTGTCGAGCTTAGTTAGTCCAGGCAAGGCGATACTTGTTTAGTGTAGTCGCTCTGGGTTCGATTTCTAGTCCAACGCGTACAATACCTACTAGAACCGACGGTAGATGGGCGCCGGCGATAAATACGTAAACAAAATATCCGGGTCTATGTATATTTTGATCACAATTCGATCGCTTACAATAAGTCCGATCCGAGAAACAAAAAATTAAAATGTTTGGTTTCAATACCAAGTAAAGTTTGATATTGTTTCGATTATTGCTAAATACACGCTCAGCTACCGGGGTACTGTTAAAATATTTAAAAAAGCGAGGGTATTATAGCCAAAGAAGCAATTCGGTAATATTATTAAAATGTAGGTACATTTCAATAAAGTCTCATAAAAATATTATAATACAATCTAAGCTGTAAGCTGTATTTAGCTTTTGATGTCAATAAATAGTAATTGTATTGCATTGATATCATAAATATTAAGCTAATATGTATCGAGTTATCGGGAATTTTTTGCTACTGTAATTTTGTCTCGGATCGGATTTATTTCTGGCAGCTTTTGGTTCTTACCTATGGATGAAAATTCGTTGACGACCAGCTTTTAAAGTATGTAATTGTGACGGCTCAGTTTCATTGTTGTTGCAATAATAGGACTTCCGCGGTCGCTTTGCAAACATCGTGCCTATTCCGCATAGACAAGAATAAAGCTCTTTCCCACAGCGTTCGAGTTGTTAACGACATGCTCGACAGCGAGAGATCGTGGCAGGCGGAGGCGGTGCATGGTCTCTTTCTGCGTTTCCGACTGAGAGGCCGCGGAGCGGGCTTTTCAGTCTGACCCGATCCGGCGCACACGTCCGGGAGGGAGGATGAGGCAGTTCGCCCGCCTCCTCTCTCCTCTTCCTTAAAATTCAAAACAAAATATACAATTAATGCGATATCTTTGTCGTGTCTATTAACTATAATTTGTAAGAAAGGAAAGAAATCCTGTGAATTGAAAAGTTTAAATTGCGTGGATCCTTTGCGAGTCCAACTTTAGAAATTCGACTCTAATTATACAAGTGCGACTGCTTCGGATGATATGGTTCGCATCGTACAATTCAGTTAGGAAAGACAATACACACATTTTTGAAACAAGATTGTTGGTTTATAAATCGAGCGGGGTAAGTAGGCTCATTCCAGAAACCTAATCCTAGTTGAATCTTAAAGCTGCAGTTAATTACAAATGTGCAACTTACCCTCATGGGTTTTTTTTTTTTTTTTTTTTTTTTTTTTTTATCATTTTCGTTTTGTGAAATAAGCAAATTTGAATTCGCATCGAACCTGACCGCATCCCCTCTGCTTGTCTCTCGCTCGATGACCGCGGCGACTCGACGGTGTGGGGCTGGGTTACACGACGACAACGGTGAAGATGACGAAGATATCAGTGGTGAAATTAGCGGAGGCGGGCGACCCCGTTCACCTACTTCAATCTTGAAAAAATATTACGAGTGCTACAATAACAAAATAAAAGCACAAATTAGTCACGTTTAAATATTATAAAAGTTAAATTGTTAACATTTAAATATATATATTTTTTTTTTTAAATAAAAATTATAAAGAAGTTTATTACTTTATAATAAAAATTTAAATTAATTGTTAAAATTATAACATTAATAAAAATTATAACCAACAGCAAAGCTGTTACCCGCGTTTAAAGAGGTGTGTTCACGCCGAAAGCAAATGCCAATGTGAGGAGCGCGCCTGACAGTTCGGGCAAGCTCACCCCCCCTCCCCCGGCTCAAGTGGGGCGGAGCCGGATGTAAGGGAGACAAAAGAGGTCGTGACGTCGTTCCGGAAGTGATGTTATCTCACTGTTTAAGGTCTAGAATAACGGTTCGTAGCATATAATAATTAAGCTTTGCTTGCGTTTCAATTATTCATAATATGAACAATATCTGAAAAGTATTTCGTATTATTAAAGTACTAGGGGACCATAAACGTGACAAAGGTTTCACTTGTTCTAAACGTGGCATTGCAACGCATGCTGGTTATAGCTTGTCTAATGACAATTTGGTACATAGAAACTCTCATGTAAGGAGGATTCGTTTAAATTAACACCGTCTAGTTTAGAAAACCGTTTAAACACTATCACTAAATTGAATTGCTACATGACAAAAGGTCTGGCTGGTTCCACTCGAAACTACGTAGGGTTGTCTACTTTTGTTTATTTCGATTTCTCGTTGTCAGTTGTAATATTTGCTGGTAGAAATGTATGCTTGGGTATGAATAATATGGCAAGTAACTAGATATTTTTTAACTTTAATTGTAATAAAATAATTATGAATTAAAAGGTTTTATTGTTATCAAGATATTACAATAGGTTTTAAAAAGCCATGTTTATCATTTATGAAATTCCTGAATTTATAACATTATAGGTATTTTTGAACTTTGAACTACTCGCTGGCGTGGGTGCGGGTTCTCCTTCAAAGCAGCGGGTTCGAATCCCGGTGGTAACACAAGTTTGCTCCCCACGGGAAATTTGTGTTCCTGGTTTTGAGTATGATATGAATGTGTGTGTTACTTGGGTGTTTACGGCTCCACGACACAAGTCATTGAACTTACTGTGGAGCTGTGAATATGAAAGTGTTTATGTGTATATTTTAAGCAAGCGGTTTGTCTTGAACTTTGAACTGCCCGCTAGCGTAGATGGGTGTGCGTTTTTCTTCCAAGCAACGGGTATGAATCCCGGTGGGAACAAACACAAGTTTTCTCTCCACGGGAAGTGTGTGTTTCTGGTTCTGGGTATGATGTGATTGTTGTGTGTGTGTGTGGTGTTAATGTTTACGGCCCGACGACAGAAGTCTTAGTACTTGTAATGTGGGGGCTGTGAGTGTGAAAGCTTTTATATGTATTTTTTTCCCGGGCAACGCCGGGCGGTCAGTTAGATTTTTAATTTATCTATGATTCCGTAAAGTACTAGTTATACATTTGTCAAAAACAAAAAACATTCAATATATATTTTTTTTTTTTGTAAGTTTCCTAATGTTATATATGCACAATTCCGTAAAGTATTAGTCATACATTTCTCAAAAACTGTAAACAACAAATGTATTTTTTATTTTTGTAATTTTTCTAATTGTTGACAACCCTAACGACCCGCTTATCCCGCGCATGATTAAACTCTCAGGCTGCATTCTGCAAGAGCCCTGGAATACAGAACGCTTGCAGTTTCCTTAGTACGGTTTTTTTATTCTATATTGCTGTGGGACGCTGGTAGTGGTAGCATTTTAATTAGTTTTTTAAAACCCACGCTCATTTTTAACCTTGAAAATCAAAATGGCGTGACTTGTCAAATTCAATGGTAAAAATAAATTCCGATTCATTGGAAAACCATTTTAAGAAGAGTGCGGAGAAATAAAATGAAATGTATTAGCTTTAATATAACGCTAGCAAAGCTTAACATTACTAGCTGACAGACAACTTTTTTTTTGTATGGTACGACGTTCCCGGCGAACTTCATACTGTCAAAAAAAGTCTGAACTTTGACAACAAACATATATGTCACATTTATCAAATATTTCTAGTGCGTTTAAAAATTAATTCTGTGTCTAATGTTTGACAGATGCGAACAGGAAAATAAAATAGTTGTTTTTACTATTTTCCTTGCAATTTCTTTATATTTTTTCACCTTTTAAAACTTCCTTGAATTTCTACAAACAAATATTTCAAAACCAAAATTAGGCCAATCGGTTCAGCCGTTTTCGAGTTTTTGTGAGACTAAAAAAGTCAATAGATTTTTCTATAGGTATAGTATATAGATTATAACGCTCGGTACTCGTCACTCATCCTGAAGAAGTATTTAAAATTAAGTCGAAACAATAGAAAGAAAGAAAGAAATATATTTATTGCCACTATGAAAAAGAAAAGTACATTTTTTTTTTATTTGTGGCAGGCTAGTGTTTGACCACTATCTCACCTGATGGTAAGTGACGATGTGATCGAAGCTGGTAAACACACTAGACCTGGAATACGCAGGCTCTCAAGGATAAATCAAATTAAACTAAAGCCTTTATACTTTTTATAGAGCAATCAGAGAAAATTCACTTTGTACTGCGTATTCATTTACATGAGCACACAGTGTAAGATATATGTATCGGAATAAAAAATTGTGCATAGCGAAGTAAAAATTATGTTAATTAATAAATTTGATAGCCAGAAATATACATGTACGGTATGGTGTAGGACATTATTAAATAAAAAAAAACTCAAACATATATTTAGGTAGGTATGATGCCTGTTTAAAGCGACGAAATGAACCTGTCATTATTATAAACATCTTATGGGGATGTTTTTTGTAATTTTTCCTTTCCAAATTTACTACTTACTTTTCCTTAAAAGTTTTTTGACATAGCATGAATTTAATATCTCTGACATTTTTGTAGTGTTCTTTGTATTTCACAAACTAATTATAATTATTGTATCTTATTCACCATAAATTCCAAATATCTATAATCTAAATAATGAAAATTTGTATGGCTTGTATAATCATATTTTGTGACATTGGACGCCCGAGATGGGTCAACTGTAATAACATTACCTGCAATAAGAACTCGCAAATACTAACACTACAGTTTTAGCCAATAAAGAATTATCTTATCTTATGTTGTCTTACTTTAGTTTTATCAATAACGCTAATGCTATAAAAATAAAACTGTTTGGCCTCTTATTAGTTGTGAGGTACATAGATTTTTTTAAATTATTTATACAAATAGGGAAATAAGATAGTACTATTAAGTAATAGGGATAGTAGAGATACTAATATATTTATGTATTGACTGCTGTAATCATTATTATATTGCCCGTTCCATTTCCCAATTACGTCAGGCGAAAAATGTAGGTGACATGACGGGTATAATTTGTGTGTAGTTATTTAGCATATACTTAATGTATGGTATTAAAATGCTTAAATACCTGGACAAGAGCCTCACTTTTACGCACTTTGTAAGTCGTTCTAATAAATTAGTCGTTCTCGCCGAACTGAGATCTCGCGCAAATTTTGCCCAATAGAAAAAAACTTTTGAGGTTAATTTGCATATAACTTTTTTCCTTTAAAACAATCATTTGAGTTCTGTATTTGATGTTCAAGGGCAGGATATAATGAATATTAAACGTAAGTTTCAGCTTTGAATATGAATCCATTTTTTAAATAGACTCCGGGTCAAAATAGGTCTAACAATGATTTTGGCCTACAAAATTTATATTATCCCACATAGTTTTTTTTAAACCAGTTAAGTACAACAATCAGAACTCTTTTTAAGGATACCCAACAAGGGTAGATAAAAAAAAATATTTTGCTCCCCGCTTACGTGTATGGGTGGACCCCTTATTATTTTCATTCATTTCACTTTAATTGCCATTTCCGGCTTTGAACCATAGCTTAAGATATTCTCTGAGAATTTGAGGTTATTCGCTTGTATGGATTAGACGCTAGATGCCTCTGACAGACGGAAGAACGGACTGTCTAGGTGGTGAACCACCAAAGTTAACTTAGAGATCTCGCTATTGTGTTAAGTGCGAGATTGACGTGCAACAATTGCCACATATGAGGTGTACTACAGATACTATAGATGATAGTCTCCTAATCGTCTATAAAAGAGACATCTAAAACAAGATTTCTGTAGTTTATTTGCTCACTCTACTCTACATTTTGTAGCTCTAGGGCAGCTGTTGCCAACCCTCTAGTAAGCGTGGGTCGCTTAAAATCATACTCAATTTTCTTTTAGCCAGAAGTCAATTCGATTGGCGGTGGGCAAGTGACCGCCCGATTGGCGCAGTGGCCAAGTTCTTGCTTTCTACGCAGTGGATGTCCTGGCTTCGATTCCCAGCAAAAATTTTTTCGCTGAGGATAATTTGTGCTTATCAATCTGGGTGTGATTTAACGTGTTATGTGATATTAATAAATTGATTAAGAGCGTATTGTAGACATATATTTTCCTATTGTATTGTAATAACATTATCTAATGAATTCTTCTCGATATGGCTGTTGTTTTGTAAATTTAGCTGTAGAGTAATTAACCTTCATGTGTGCTTCTTTAAGGCCCATGTGAATAAACGATATTGAATTTGAATTATATATAAAAAAATAAATATTTTTCTCTTTTCTATACATGGAGAAAGCACTATAAGATACCGGTTTGACCTAGTGTGAAACTCACCACACAATCGTATCATAATAATAATCGATATTAGATTTAATTATTCATCACAGGTTTTACCCTCACCCCTTTTCGTCACAAAGAAGATGCATATCAGAATTTCAAAGCCCTATATGAATATCATCATACATTGCAACTTCAATCCATGAAAAGATTATTTTCTCTGACCCTATCAGCAGATCAGCGGGCTAAATGCAGCTTACGGGCCACGAGTTGGCAATCTGTGGCTTAGAGCGTAGATAGTGCTAGATAGGTGCCAGTACAATAGGGACTCTATTCTTCACGTTCCCACCTGCGTCTCTAGACATATCTCTAGATAGAGCAACGTTAGTAGAGCGATGTCTAGCTAGAGCGGTTGCAAGTGCTGTATTGTTGCAGAATGACAAGATGATGGGTGAAATCCTTTTATTATTTTACAACTATGGCGCCTTATTACACACCTTATATTATTAGCTTCATTTGTAAGTAAATAACATACTAAGTATGTAAAAACCGGAAGCGAAGTTTCGTTTCTACGTTTATCATCCGAAGGAAGTGGAACTTTGTGTTCCGAATGGTATAATCTGGGAGTCTTCAAGTCAAGAGTGAATAGGTATCTTCTAGGCAAGCAAGTCACATGACCCCCTGACCTTCTTACGCGGCGGAAAATGTATGCCTGCTCCTGCAGCATATAGGCATTGAAAACTTGAACATTAACGATATAAACAGCAGTGTTTACATCGTTTATGTTCAAGTTTTCACTTCTGCCGGCACTCCCGGAGTGCAACCCGTTTTTTTTGTTGGAAAGATGTTGCTTTCCAATTGGTCCATTAAAATTTGATCAAGATCTGATCAATAGTTCTTGAAATATGTTCAATAATGCGTGTTTAGTACATCTAATCTGATCAAAGTTCCGAAGATAAAACGGCGAAGTCGGTTTTTTTAAGCTTTGCTTGCGTTTAATTATATAGCACATTGATATGTTTTACATTGTTTATCTTAAATAGGCCACAAAATACTAAGCTTTCCGTAAATTCTCAGGAAATGACTTAACTTTTCCTCTTATTTCCTCCTACCATCCAAGTAAACCCATTTGAAAGCTAAATGTAGGAACAATAGCTTCAGCCAAAAAGAGTTCTTAAGAAAACGGGGTATAGCGATATAAACAGTGGTACAATTATGGACAAATAAATTGGATACCTTATTTATTAACAAAAACTTACTTACATAAGTTTTAAAGTACAACAAGACAAGGTATTTTTACCCGACTAAGGTGCAAAAACGAGGCTTATGATTTTAGCACCTTACACTAGACATAATTAAATTAAATTAAAATATATTTGTTTATTGAGACAAAAACGAATTACTACACTTACATTTATCTCACATAGTTATATATCATCATAATTAGATTAAAGAAACTCAGAAATAATAATAAATTAATCATAATAAATTATACACTGTCAAAATCATAACCTAAATTAAATAACAAATGTCACAATATACTATAATCAAAATTAATGTCAATAGAACTTTTACGCATTATGCACCTATCGCATTATATACCTATCGCATTATATACAACATGTGTGTTTGTGTTCGTTTGATCCTAATAAACCGATTTTAGTATTAAGAGTATTGTTGTCTCAACTATACTGGTACCACAGGCTAGGTTGCAAAAAAAATGGCGCCTATGGATCTCCATAAAGTAGTGACCAAAATTCTTTTTATATCTAGTTATAGCTATTTTTGGTTAGTTTTAATATACCTTTCAACCAACTTCCAAAAAAGAGGTTCTCAATTCGACTTTTTTCGGTATGTACCTATGTTACGCGATATTTCCGCCAATTATGAATCGATTTTGATGTTTTTTTTTTATTTGTAGAGGTAGGCCCTTACAAATTTTATCAAAATTGGTCAAGCCAAAACCGAAATATAAGCGATGAAGTTCGAAATCGGTCAAGCCAAAAGCGATGACGTCGGTTTTTTTAAGCTTTGCTTGCGTTTCAATTATTAGTTTATTGTAACATAAATTAAAAATTATATGTAGCAATAAAATTTTTAATAAAAAATAAATATGATCCATATATAGCAACAAGTTGGAAAACAAATGAACGAGCTTCAAAAAAATATTTTAAAAATATAACACATGTGTTCAAAGAATTGTTGTTTTTATTACGATTTTGTTAACGTATTCATACTTTGCAAATAACTCGCGTTTGTTTGCGGGATGTACACCGCAAATTGTTGTTTCAGGAAATATCCAAATCCTATAGTTTGCAAGTAAAAATACAAGGCATTTCCTGAAACTAATGAATCAATTACTTTTATGCGTGCCTCGAAGTGCCATAATAACCATTTTTATATTTAGATTATTAATTATTTAGACAAGGGTATAATTTAGACGGCCACCAAAAATTCTAAACGGTTACCAAAATGGATAAATGGTCACCAAATTACATTTCCTAAAATAAAATTTCCTGTGACAGAACCGAATTGGATAACAGTAGGTTAAGGTTATTTTATTTTTAAATTATAATGAATACAAAAATATTTATAATAGCTACGAAAAAAATTTATTTATTTCATAATATTTTAGGAGACGTTATTTGATGACCATTTATCCAACGTAATTTTTTTGGTAGTAAAATTGGTACTTTTTTGGCCGGTGTTTAAACACAAACCTTTAGATAAATAACCATTTTTATATTATTTTCTTAATTTTCAAAGCAAGCCTTTAATTATACAACCACGTATTAAGCGTCCCGCTCTTGTTCAATTCCTGCATTCATGTAATTATTCTAATACAATATAGGATAAAGTTTGTGACTGTGTTTGTATGTTTGTTACTTCTTTGCGCTCAAACGGTGAGACCGATTTCGATGAAATGTAGTATGGTGGTAGCTGACTTTCTGGATTAACAGATAGGTTACTTTTATCCCGGAATTCCCACGGGTACGGGACTTACGCGAGTCAAACCGCGGAGCGCAGCTAGTTTAGTAATAAATTGTGATTGCTCATGCTATTTTTTTTTCTTTTTTTTTTCTCTTCATCATCATCAACCTGTTATAGCTCACTTATGGGCCTATGCCTATGCCACCCTTTTGTTTTGCCATTCGCCTCTGTTTCTCGCCATTCGCATCCACGTATAATCCGCTATCTCTCTGATGTCATCGGTCCATCTTAATTTTCATCGACCTGACCATTTCAGACCGGAATCAGCTTGTCTAGATTTTCAAAATACTTCATCATCTACAATGAATTTTTTAAAATATTTACAGTACACATATTAATTGTTTTTGTTAGAAATCTTAGAGCATAGATTTTGGGTATAGTTTGGACGCATCATCGCTTTCCATAAGGTGAGATAATGGTGAGATATCTTATGCCTATAGAGCATAAACAAACACATATAAAAGTAAAATCTACTTCTTCTTCTTAGCGTGTCGATGGCAACACTTACACCTTTTTTGTCCAATACTCGGCGACGCAAACAGCATTCGGCCTAGCTTCGTACACGTCTTCTAGTGTGCAAAAAGTAGGGCTTGCTGAGCATGATAATAAATGAGCCATAGTTTGCGGTGACGCTCCACATTCGCATTGGTTTGTGCTTGGGTCGATGTAGCCCCACCTGGACACATTGTCCTTTGATCTGCCAACCAACCGGCCTTTCAGGTTGGCCAAGCCAAGGAAGAACAAGCTACTAAGCTTATAGTTAACTAATGCTTAATTTCTGCCAGTAGTTATAGCGTGCTTATTAGTTCATCTTCAAGTCACGAGTGAATAGGTATCTTCTAGGCAAGCTTGCTCCATCGTCGACCACATCGTCGCTTACCATCAGGTGAGATGGTTGTCAAAAGTTTGCCTATCACGAATTAAAAAAAAAAAAAAAAAAACGTAACTGCCTTAGTTTGCCACACAAGTATTAAATTCTAACAGTTAATATCAATCACCCATTTTTTTTGCACTGAAGTGTATTAACACTAGCTCTAGCGATCGGGTCTGCGCGATTATCGTAAAAGATTATCGCTCCAAGTCTTAGATGGCTATCCGCTCATAGAAAAGCCTTTACACGGCGCGAATTTAAACGCTGACACATTTTTTTTTCTTTGATCTTAGCGAGCT
The DNA here is from genome assembly GCA_948107665.1 of Lomographa bimaculata. Taxonomy (NCBI): domain Eukaryota; kingdom Metazoa; phylum Arthropoda; class Insecta; order Lepidoptera; family Geometridae; genus Lomographa; species Lomographa bimaculata. The sequence continues at coordinate 6,337,069 of OX403610.1, read as the reverse complement.
TGTCATCCTCGACCGCAAGTTCAACCAATGTCTTGAAGATAAAGTTGAACTGCTGGTTGGCTTAGTTGGGTGAGCCTTTGCGTTCTAAGCAGGGGTATCGGGTTCGATTCCCGGCGGAAATACAAGTTTTCTCGCTAAGGAAAATTTGTGTTTACGATTCTGGTTGTGATTGTGTGGGTAAATGTTACCGGCACCCACGACACAAGTCATCGAACTTAGTATGGGGCTGTGAATGTGAAAGCGTTTAGTGTTTCTATGAATGATTAAAATGTAATAATATGCATGTGTAATTTAAAATAGCAAAACGCACAACTTTACGCCAGCCATAATTGGTCGTAGACATCATATAAAGAAAGTAAAATGGCAATGTTTAAAATTGCCATAATATAAAAAAAATATTAGTAGTTTTCACCAAAAAAATCGCCATTCTTTGTCGCTTGCACAAAATACTCCAGGCTTATATTTGTTAGCATAACTTTTTAGTTCATTCTCTCTCACACATCTCCTCCTTATAGGTCTCATCTTAATACTCGATGAGGTAGGAATGCCGACAATGGCAACCGCTCCATGGGTGCAGTGGCCCGATTTGTATCCGGGCCTACCACCGAGGCAAGATAGTGACTATTAGCGTGACCCTATCTTGCCCCACCTCGGGGAACTGCTCACGGGGGGGGTTTTAGTGGGTTCGAGCGTCACACTCAACTTTCCTTCACCCTTGAGAAAGAAAGGAAGGGCTAGGCATGCGTATTCCAGGTCTAGTGTGTTTACCAGCTTCGATCACATCGTCACTTACCATCAGGTGAGATAGTGGTCAAACACTAGACTGTCACAAAAAAAAAAAAAAAAAGGTATTTCCCTCCTCAAAAAAAAAAAAAGGATTGCCGACAATCGGCCACAGTTCCATATCGACGAACTGCATCAACATTTTTAAAAACCATCCAAACTTCGAAACGCGCGCTGCAAAAAAATGCTTAGTCTAAGGCCTTGATAATAAACAGTTACGGTCGTGGGTACTCTTATAACTTTCAGAAGTATTATTACCTCGTGAAGAATACAACACTAGTTAAATAATGATTCTACATTTATTATGCGAACTGCAAAGGAATGGAACACCTTTTTTTTAATTTAAGATAGGCATACTTTTGACCACCATCTCACCTGATGGTAAGCGACGATGCGGTCAACGATGGAGCAAGCTTGCCTAGAAGATACCTATTCACACGCGACATTTATTTATTTTTTGTGGGGGGGAAAATGCCTGGCATTTCCTTCCCTTCCCAGGGACACAGGGACATTATTTCTACACATGACATTAAATACTTATTTTACTAATATTTATTGACATTTGTTAAGGTAGATTCATATAATACTATAATAATTTTTCTATGATTGTGCCTGAAAGAGTTTATTTTGATTTATAACTAAATGTAATTTGTATATGTATAGAATAAATATAATAATATCACACATTTGCGCACCAACTTGTATGGTAGAATGTATAAGGAACAAATTAAATTAATATCCATCATCAATGTATACCTACATTCTAGCAAATAAATTATTTTTGTATTTTTTTTTTGGGATGAAGGAAAGGGGTATGTGGGGCTCGAATCCACTAAAAACGGGGGGGCCGTGAGCAGTCCCTCGCCGAGGTGGGGCAAGATAGGGTCGCGACTTGACTTACCTGAGTCGGTGCTTCCTAACAGGTATAATATGGGAGTCTTCAAGTCGCGAGTGAATAGGTATCTTCTAGGCAATCAGTTCAAGGTGTCAGGCGAGATAGTGGTCAAACGCTTGACTATAATGAAAAAAAAAACACTAGTAAACAATTATTTTGTAAAAAAAAGTAAACAATTATTAAGACGACCCAGTTGGCGCTGTGGACAGGAGTCCGCCCTCTGCGCCATGGGTCCTGGGTTCGATTCCCGGCAGGAGCACACATTCCTTCCCAAGGGATATTTGTGCTTCTTGTTCTGGGTGTAATGTGTGTGTGATGTGAATGTTTCCAGCCCGGACCCGGGAACTCAAGGATAAAAAGTAACCTATGCGTTAAGAATGTAAGCTACCTCCATACCAAGCTTCATCAAAGTTAGATCAGCCGTTTGAGCGTGAAGAAGTAACAAACATACAAACACACTCACAAACTTTCCCCTTTATAATATTAATGTGATAACCATCTGACCCGTCATGGCTTCGCCCGGGTGGTCCAATAATATACATTAAGCACAGGAATAAAGCAGGCTTACCAATAAGGTCGCGAAAATATTACCATATTACCAGACATCTTATCGAGCCACTCTGCGAATATAGTCGCTCCACGAAAGCAACAGGTAAAAGACCCAAAGTAAAAAAAGTTTAATTAAAAAAATAGGTAACTACAGTAAGTCTCTTTTCTTCTGTCTCCTATTGCTGCGTAGATGTATTACAGTTTTAATTTAGTTTTAGGAAATATAGGCAATGGGCCCGTATACAACCTGTAACAAAAACGTGTAGTAATACATGGTTGTGTGTAAGTATATCGTACCAGGAATCGTCTGCCAGATAACGAAAGTCGTAATCGTAAAAAAAAAACCATACAAAATATAAAAATTATATTTATCACATATTTTTGACAACCCTACGGTTACATCTCTTGCTCGTGACCTTGACCTTTGTTATGGCCACCGCTGTCAGACGTCTAGCTCCAAATAGTATGTGGTGTAGAATGGTAGCTGATGAAATAGGGTTGTATGACATAATTTTTAGAAACTTAATTTATCATAACTCAATATTCATGGTGCTGTCGCGAATTCAGAAATTCTTGTTGACTCCATAGATACGTGGCTTGAGTATTGCTACACCTTTCTATTACACATGGTATATTGGGTTTCCAAAAGTAGTCAAAAGTATTTAACTTACCGTAACAATAAGTCAGTAGCTTCATTTTAGTGGAAGGTTTTATACTAAACAACTAATATTTTCCGTATTTTTTTATCAAACAAGCCTTAAGCCAATGTACGAAACATTCAAAAAGTCTGATTGCGAGTTTGGTTAATTGGAAAAAATATATATTAACGAAGATTCTTATTACTATTTTGCGCCAAAAAAAAATCCGCCATTTCGTTTTGTTTTTCAAGCACCTATCTAAGGATACTTGGGCTACATAACTGTCGAAATTATTTAGTAGATACAGAAGCTGACAAATATACATACATATTCTTCTTCGTCTTTCGTCTTTCTGTCTTCGTCGCGATCTCGCGGAGTAAACTCATCCCGAAGAAGAGCATCGTACATGCTCGAAACCTAGGTCGACAAAATCGATCAAATGACGTGAGTGATAGACGTATTTTAATATTATTATAATGTCTAATTCTCACGAAAACTTTAATAGTAAAGTATACATGTCTTTAGGTATATATATAATTCTACTGTACGTGTGTATGTCACTGAATTCCTAAACGGAAGGACCGATTTGAATGAATTTTTTTGTATGCGTTTGGGTGACGCCCTGGATGGTTTAGATTCACAAATCAGCCCGGCAGATGGCGCTGCAGGGGTTGCACACGGGTGAAGCCGGGGCTAATCACTAGTATATATATATGTACATACCACATATGCGCGAAAAATATAACCCATCCTGGCAGTCGGATTATATCGTTCTAATATTTGTTGATGTCAGCGTCTAAGGTATATGTGGTATACAGGTTCATCAGTTTCGACAGTCGTCAATTCAATCTGACAGAATTTTGCGCAAAATGATGTGGAAGATAAATTCTACGTTCATTTACTGGCTCAATTGCATGGCGCAATTAGGATGCAAACCTAACAGTATTAATTTAATAAGGCCATGAAATTAGCTGGGATGATATTTCTCTGCATTTAAATTATTTATTAAACAAATTAATAATTTAAAACAATTTAAACGCACGCAAAGCTTAAAAAAACGGTTTTATCTTTAGAACCTTCAAATTCTTAATAAAATTTCACATGGCCCCAAAGAGGCACTCATGAAAGTTAATGACTCTACTGCAAGATTTGCCAAATTACGGTCATCTCGAGAAGAATTCATCAGATAATGTTATTACAAAACAATAGGAAAATATATTTCTACAATACGCTATTAACCAATTTATTAATATTAACATAACACGTAATATCACACCCATCTTCTATGAATTATAATAAGTTTATTTAAATGAAGTTCTTATCACGAATTTAGCAGCCCAACCGTTCCTATTTTCGACCATTGTTCCTGTAATTGTACTATTTTATTAAACTGCTTTCTTAAAGCAGCTTACTCGTACGAGTAAAATTATCCCGATGCAGGATCTCGTAGGACTAGTTAGTACTCGATACTACGAAATAACGAATTTTAAATTCGAAATTCGTTATTTCGTAGTCTAGGTAGCTACTTCAATTAGAAATATTCATAATAAAAAGACGTGTGGCACTCGGGGACTGCCGCGGTAAAGCTATTGCATAGCATTTTTTATCAACTTATGCAATTATAATTATTTATTTATTTTATTAAGCTATTGCATAGCTTTTAAGCTATTGCATAGCTTCTATCGCGGGCCTTGAGCGTGGAGACCTAATCCAGAAATTCCGTAACGAAAAAACCTAACGCCCCCCACTCTAGCGACTTCACAAAAAGTTTTCGGTTACGTTGAGTTGCGAACTCCGTACAGATGCATACGATTCAGTATCCAATACCAATCGGCTACTGAGTCTTCTAACTATAACATCGAAATAAGCGTATAGGTTTTGACGTTTACGTTTTTAAAGTAAACGTCAAGATTTATATGCTTATTTCGGAGTCATAGTTAGAAGACTCGGTAGCCGATTGGTACTGGATACTGAATCGTATGCATCTGTACGGAGTTCGCATCTCAACGTGACCGAAAACTTTTTGTGAAGAAAAATAACTGAAAAATAAAAAATGCTATGCAATAGCTTTACCGCGGCAGTCCCCGAGTGCCACACGTCTTTTTTTATGCAGTATTTTTGTTCCTGCCACCTAGAGGCGAGTTGCTGAACTAAAGAGATAAGCGTGATATTTAAAAAAAGTCATTAAAAGTTCTGCTATTCATTGATAGATGGCAAAACTAAAAAGTATCACCGCTGTGCTCTGGATTCGGTCTCCATGCTCAAGGCCCGCGATAGAAGCTATGCAATAGCTTAATAATTATTTGCAACCTTTTAGATAATAATACTTTCCGATCAGCCGTATCTTTACGTTTGGGTGCATATTGCCAAGTCCCTCACCGTTGCGCTGATTTGGGAGATCGATAGGGTCACCACGGACTATCCTGCAGCAAAAGTGCAGGTCGCTTTTCTCGTCACGCCAGCTTAAATGATATTATCCGTAGGGTTTTTGTTAGTGAAACGGTTTGATGCGATATGACGGCAAGAGGCCTGATGGAATGACGCTAATTCCTTGGAAGATGGGACGACCATTAGTGTGGGATGCAACTTGTGTCGATACACTGGCGCCGTCTCATCTTCCAGAGACTAGTGTTCAGGCTGGCAGGGCTGCAAACAAAGCAGAAAACCTCAAACGGCGCAAATATTCCTTGATAGAGGTTATATGTTTTTACTGTTAGGGGTAGAAACTTTGGGTCCGTGGGGACCGGGTACACACGAAATTTTTAAATTTTTATCCAATCGTTTAGTCGAGGCGACAAGTGACCAGAATGCTGGCACTTTTTAGCACAAAAAATTTGCATCGCTATTCAACGTAGAAACGTAGCCAGTATTCTGGGCTCTTTTCCTTTGGCAAGCGGTTTACAAAATTTTTGAGTACTATTTGTTTTAATCCCCTTTTGTAATCCTATCTGACATTATTATTATAATAAACTACCTATATTTCAAAGGAATATCCATATTATGTAATTAGAACTATCTATATAATAAGTTATACGTCCCAAATAGAAGTGCACTGTAGAATTTCCAGGAAATCGCACGATTCCCATTACAGGACAAAGTGAATGCGCCCACATTCAATGAAAGCAATCTCAAATTGAATGGAATTTAAAATGATAGGTGCCGGATAAATGGAGATAATGTAATAGAAATGTTATCTTAGTTTGAATTTATTTATGGAGCTGTTAGCGCATAATTTACAACTTCAGAAAAAAGGAGAAGGTTATAAATTTAGCTGTTACCTCATTACGTCGTTTTAGGTGAACCGATTTTGATTGACCCATGTGGTCACATTTTCAAATCAAGATTTGACCAGTAGTTTTTGAGTTATCCTTAATAATGAGAATTTGATCTGATTAAGGATTCCGAAAATAAAGCGATGGAGTCGGTTTTTTTAAAGCTTTGCTTGCGTTTAAATAATTTCAATGAAAATCTAATAGACTCCTTTATAATGTTTAGCTGAGTGATGATTTTGCATCACTTCTGAGTTTTTGTTCAGATCCGCTGAATAAAAGTTCAGAATGCATTCAGAGACGATTCTCAGTTGAAACTTAAACTTCCTCACGTCAAAATCACTATTGTTTTGGCCAAACTAAAAACATCTGTATATTTATTTTTATATGCCCGATAGTCAAGGATTTGATCACAATCTCACCTGACGGAAAGTGATGATGCGGCCGAAGATGTAGCACGTCTGCCTAGAAGGTACCCATTCACTTTTGACTTGAAGAATTTCAGATTATACGGTTCGCAAAACAAAGACGAGGGTAATGAGTTTCACTTTTTCGTAATAAGGATGATAAACGTAGAAACGTTTGCTTCGAGCAAACTGGAGGTATGTCAACCATATTTAGCTCAAATTGTATTTTTCAATGTCTTTGCGTAATGACACTATATTTTCAAAAATGTTAACCGAAGGCATGATATGCCTGTTTCTTAAAAAAGTCTCTGATAGATTGACCTATATCATAGATAGCACGAACCGCTCTCTTGTTGGGCAGGAGATCCCCAGAGTATGATTCCATAATTTATCAAACTGTAAATTAGTCATAGTTACTCATATATATGTATAATAATAATATAATTATATTAGTTTGTGTATGTTTATAATAAATATACATACAAAAACCTACATAAATAATAATATTATTATTATTTATGTAGGTTTTTGTATGTATAATATGTATCTAATATTAATAAGTATGTGTAAGTACATTTATTAATTTAAATACATGTTGAGGTACGCCACCATCCCTGTTTGTAATATCATTTTATCATCTCTATTTGGTTGTCTGGAAGAAATAGCTTTAAGCGATAAAACCATTTGAGCTCCTATGTTATATTTATGATTTCTTTGTAAGTGTTATTTTTTTGGTATGCAAATAAAGAATTTATTTATCTAAATTTGCATAGTATACCTTGCCGTCACTTCATCAGTAATTTGTTTAATTTTACGAACAGCGAAACCCAAGTGCTACAATGTGCCTAGTTATGAAAATAATTCCCTATGTTAACATAGGGGAGCATTTTCGTAACTTATAGCTCAAGTTTAACTAAGCACGAGTTGCACAAATTTCATTATTAACCCATATCAGCAATTCATCAAGCCCTTACCAAAACTTAGTGAAGCTAAGCTCAGTAAATAGAAACTGTTGAGTGCTTAACTTCAACTTGCAAAGGATTAAGCGTGGCCCAGTCATTTCGGACCCGTACCCGTGTTTGAGGATTTTTATAACGAGCGATTTTTACTGTTAAATAAATCCCAGATGTCTTGTCTATTTTTTATGCTGTATAGACTAACATTTGACCACCATCTCACCTGATGGAAAGTGATGATGCGGCCGAAGATGTGAGATGTTTGTCTAGAAGATATAATTAATAATTAATAAATAAATAAAAACCTATTCACATTTGACTTGAAGACTCCCAAATTATACCCCTCAGGGAACAAATACGTCTATATATATATATATATATATATATATATATATATATATATATATATATATATATATATATATATATATATATATATATATTATATATATATTTAGACAATCATATATATATCTATTGATCGTCTAAATCTATTTGTTATTTATTATGTTTGAAACAAGGTTTTTTATTCGACTTCAAAAAAGAAGAGTTCCTTAATTTGGTATGTATTTTACCTTTTGAGTTTGTTACATTAAAACTTAGTCATGTAAAAGCCGATTTATTTTATAAATAAGTACTTTCAAATCAAATTTGTACTCGCATTTAAAAGTATGTAAAGCTGCGGCTTAAACCCAAAAAAGGCTAATAAAATTATGTACTGCTTATAATTGAAATATTAAGAGGACATTTTTTTTTCTGCCCCTGTCAGGTATCCTTGAAAAAAGTTTATTAAGTAGAGTATGAAACCATTTTAAATTGGAACCGATGGACAAATTGCTGAACCATCCTAGCCAGGTTAGAGTACTCTTTGCTCGGTCAATTATTATATTACTAGTTGTTCGCGCCAAACTGAGTTCTCGCGCCTACATTTTGCCTCATATAGAAAAACTTTTGAGGTTAAGTGCTCATAACTTTTTTTCTATATACCTAACAATTGTTTGATTTCTCTATTTGTTATTTAACAGATATTGTATCTAAGTTTCAGCGTTCAGTGTGAAGCCGTTTTTGGGATAGACCCCGGGACAAAATAGGTCTAAAAACAATGACTTTGGTGGCTTACCAAATAGTTATCTTCTAACATAGATTTTTTTTAAACCGGTTTCGTACTCTACTTGTCAAGCCCTTTTCAACGATACCCCACAAGGATAGATAAAAAAATATTTTGCTCCCCAGTTACATGTATATATTTTCATGTATATAATTTTAAACGAATTTCTGGCTTTGAAAAGTATTTTTACATATTCTGTTAGAATTTGAAGTCATTATCTTATATGGTTTAGACGCTAGATGGCTCTGACAGACGGACAAACGGACGGACAAAGTGCTGAACGTAACTTAGAGATCTCGTTTCGTTCGATCAATTATGCTTCCGGTCTTAATGTTGTTGTCGTGTTGTCTTGTAGCGCAGTTAAGTTGTCGTGTTCTCATTAGGTCTAGTAAGTTCAGTTAAGTTGTCGTGTCGTCATATGTGAAAAATCTTTCATTTCAGCGAGAAATTTCAACTAGTTATATTACATTGGGATAGTTTTAAAACTCAAAGGGACTGGGATAGTAGTTTTACTGTCGAATGCGTCAAGTTTACTCATAAAAATATCGAACGCGTTCTTGATAGTTAGAAGAATCTGTAACATACATTTACATGAAAAGATTTGTTTTTGAAGTTTGGACTAACTTTGCAAAACATGAAAACTGAATAATACAATTTCCGGATTTAATAAGAAAATTTATAAATAAAATTGGTAGTGGGCATGAGCACTTGAGTTACCTATAAGCGTGCTGTCTTGAAGGTAACTTAGGTCTTTTCTGTATATATGTATAAATATTTAGTTTAGTTTTAGTAAATATAGGCATTTGCCCGTAGATAGGTATGAACATAGAACCTACTCCTTTTTTTAAAGTCGGTTAAAAAAAACATACAGTCGAACATAGAAACTCCTCATTTTGAATTCGGTAATAAACCATGCGGCGGCGATGACCCAAGCTCTGAAGCTTTGAACTAGTCAGCTGTTCTGTCTAATATTTGTAACGATATAAAGTTGGTAAGCTACTATTCTCACTTAAATTTTAAATACTTCTAATAAAGTTGTGATAAAGTTCTTATACAATCGCAAAAATAGGTTTTTTTCTTACTTCTGGAGTACCTCTTACAAAGTACCCTATTATAATTTCAATCTAGCCAAACTATGGCTAATCAGTAATTTAACTTTAACTTAAACTGCTACATGCTAAACTAAGAATGTGTCCATTAACACTTTTCTTATTGTCTCTATTTGAGGGTAAGACACTTTGTTCATGTGTTCTTTTGCAGCACTCTCACTATATATTACACTGATATATACTAACATTTCAAAAGTTCAAATGGTTTAGTTCTTTTAAGTCTTCGCACTAAGTCAGTTACGTCAAGGATCTGGATTGCGTCGATGTTAACGTGATGATGAAGTCTATATTGGTGAGCTTCTGCGTATGCATTTATTACTTTTGCAAAATAGGTCTGACTAACGAAAAAGTATAAGGTATAAAGCTTTTTACCTTTTTATGCAGCTGCGTTTTTGATTTTTGACATATATAGAGTTGTTTACCTATCTCATGCACCGTATACCTTCTTCCGCTACCTAATTAATATCTCCATCGATTCCTCATCATGACAAGTAATTGGCAGACGAACGGAGTACTACATAGATATATCTGACCATTATTTACGGGGCCTGTCGGTAATCAGCCAAGGATGTAGTGCAAGTGAGGAGAGATGAGCGTTTGGTTACATTGCTGGGAAAAATTAATTAGTCAATTGCCTCAACAGTTATGATTAAAAGTTTCTAAGCGGTGCAAGATTTTATAACACAAAGATTTTTAACACTTCAATTTACCAATTCACAATTTTTTACCTTCTTCCGCGACGCAAAGGAGAGACGTGTGTTTTATAATCTATCTATGTATGTTTGTTCCTTTGTGGCCTTCCTAAAACCTGCGACTACCGCAGGCCAATTTTGATGATTCTTACGTCAATTGATTTATCTTCCTCTTGCAAGTGTCACTAAAACCTTTTTTTTCTTGATTTGGCCGGTATCTCACCTGTGAAGATGTAGCATATTTGAAAATCATCCCAATGATGATTTTCAAATACCTTAGTCTAATGCATGTATTTTCTCCCAAATCAAAATAATATTATTATAAAAGTTATAGCCTGCGTGTTGTTTGCTAATGTTGGCTATAAGCTATGTAAATTCTAAATTTCATCCGAATCCGTTCAGGCGCACAGAAAAATATCTCGTTGCTGTTAGTAAAAGTTCGCATACATACTTTCGCATTTATAATATGAGTGTGATTATTACACGCTTTAGAAGAAACATCCTGCTTTTTTGCTCTTCTATTTCTTTCATGGGCCCTTAAAATAATTCTCCTTCTTAAAAGTTCGTGTCTTACACCACACATCCAACCTGAGTAATAATATCATAGACAAGAGTTACGTTGGTTGTTACAGCAGCCATACTTTCAATTGACATAACTGCTTATAAGGCACTTATTGGTAATATTGCGTTATATCGACTCAAACTGGAACTTATATTATGTTCAAAGTCCATTGAGAGTAAGCTTTTGAATTTTTTTTTGGATTCGCAGAAAAATGCTTGATAGACCGCACGAAGCGCGATCGAAGCGTCTCCGTTTCAGCTTGGGCCAAAATTGCTTTCGTGTGTCCGGATTTCTGGTTGTTCTTCTCGACAGGTCGCATTTCGCAACCGATTTTCGTAAAATTTTGTAATCAAGTTTGATGAATACATATTTTTTTTGTCGATTAAGTTTAAGATTTTTTTTGAATGGTGAAGGCATGTGTTTTTAACACGGCTTCAAACCTTCGCTAAATGATCAAGCCTGCGACAAAAGTGAAAAAGACAACAATATCGTAGTAATATTAGTCGTTATTTTTTGGAAACAGATCTTTTCTTGTCAGCTTAGTAACATAGTAAAAGTTGTAACGACTACCGACTCACCCTTGTAAAAACAAAGGTGAATTGCTAGCCCCCCGCATAACACTGAAGTGCTAGTGCACCCTACTTTGGTCAGTCCATTGGAGCTATGCTGTACTGCCGACCACTACCCCATCCGTCAAGCGATGCTTTCTTTTTTTTGTGAGGACCATCACGAGGTCTGAAGTTTAAAAAATCTGCGCGGTTATTTATTGTCGGAGACCAAGACTATGGGGTCAACACGTCATCGTATTAAGTAAGGAAGTAACTTAAATTGTGACCATCTGTGAGTTGTGTTAACAAGCAAATATTTTCAGTACCAGTGTTGTTCACTAAATGAGTTTGTTTTGATAGAGGAAATCCCTGCCAAAACTTCTTAGTCTGCCATTGACCACACCGTGGAATGGAATCTATTGTGCTCTCTGAAGATAGGTAGAACAAAGGACTCCAATGTCTAGGTATCGTAGACTCCACGTTGATAGAAAATCCGGTGCTGGAAGTGGCAGAAAATCAACGAAATGTGTCGTGGGTGATGGAAACATTCAAATCACGCACACAATCACAATAAAAAAATTAACTGTAATGAATATAATTGAAACGCAAGCAAAGCTTAAAAAACCAAGTTCATCAAATGTATATGGGTACACCTCTACCAAACAAAAAAAAAATAACATCAAAATCGATTCATTGGCTGGATATTGCGTAACACATATACAAAAAAAAACAACATACAGTCGAATTGAAAACCTTTTTTTTCAGTCGGTTGAAAAGGTTTTCTTATCAACGTCTAAAGGCCCAGTACGAAAATTCTGAAATTTTCGTACTGGGCTTTTAGACGATACACAAGTTATTTAACACGATTAATTATGTTAGCAGGGAGTGTAAAAAATTGGAAGATTATTTACTCACCATACATTAAAAAGAGATAAATATATAGATCAAAGCCACGTCTCATAATCTCGGTTAAGCGATATATCATAAAACTCTTTTTGCGTGAAAACTATACAGTTTTACAACTATGCAGTAATAAAAATGGTTCCTATCTACATATATGGGTGCTTCAGTTATCTTAAGAATGCAGTAAAAATATTTTGTTTTTCAATTATACAGTCAGAGAATGACCAATTTTTATTTATTGAGTCTTTTTCAGAACTTTATATCCGTGATCTTGAAGTGCTTATCAGAATAGCGTGGTTGAACCGAGTATAGAATACAACCACGAACTTGGCCATTTCTTTATACAATTTAATGCAAATATTTTCTAAATTTGGCATTGCAACGCATGCCGGGTATAGCTAGTATATATCTATATATATAAAAATCAGTGCCACTTTTCGTTGTAATTTTATAACTCAAGAACGGGCTCACCTATCCAAACCAAATGTTTAGGCTTTGTTCGGACTATTTAGTAGATGGTTTATGTGAAGCACAAAATCGGTCGAGTGGTTATTCATTTATCACACCCGGGCGAAGCCGGGGCGGATCGCTAGTATAGTATAAAGAGGTTTTACATAAATTCGATATGGATTAAAATGACGGTGGAGAGGTATTTTTTAGAAAAAATTTTCTAATAAAACACCTCTTCACTCACATTGACCTGACTAGAAGCCCTCTACAAGCATCTAGAAACCTATAGAAGCATGTATATATCCGTTACGATATAAACTTATACAATATAAACGTCGATTTCTTTCTCTTTCTTACATAAGACGATCTATCCATCTCGCTCATCCAACATCAGTTACCTTTTAAGCTATTGCATAGCTTCTATCGCGGGCCTTGAGCGTGGAGACCGAATCCAGAAATTCCGTAACGAAAATAACCTAACACCCCCCACTCCGACCGGCACAGCGGTGATACTTTTTAGTTTTGCCATCTATCGATGAATAGCAGAACTTTCAATAACTTTTTTGAAATATCACGCTTGTCTCTTTAGTTCAGCAACTCGCCTCTAGGTGACATAAATAAAATAAATAAATGATTATAATTGCATAAGTTGATAAAAAATGCTATGCAATAGCTTTACCGTGGCAGTCCCCGATTGCCACACGTCTTTTTTTTATTTTTTATGCCCGACAGGCAAGCATTTGACCACATCTCACCTGATGGAAAGTGATGATGCGGCTATATTAATTTTAATTTCTGGTTGTCGCTACATTAATTTTGATTACTATCTTGTTTTCTTGTCTGGATGTCCATCTCACTATCTACTAATAATGATAATCAATACTCCAATATTCCAATGACCTACGTTTCAAATTAGTGATAGACGTTTGATGCAGTGCGGCATCGAGCCCTAATGTTAATTATGATTGACTGTCTATATGGAGATTAGTTCAAGAGACAACAGCCCTGGCAGTACATCACATCTGTCTTTTCTACGCCGTCGGGCTCGGGTTCGATTTCCGATGAGAGCCTAAGTTTACTTCGTGAGGAAAATTTGCATTTTAAACAACAGACATGTGTTTAGGGCACTTCAAGTTAAAAGTGAACGGGTATTGTTAGGCAAGTCTCCATCGTCGATCACATCGTCGCTTTTTATGATGTGAGATCGAGGTCAAATTCTTGCCTATTCAGCATAAAAAAATAAATTTGAGTACATGGTGATGTGTTTGAAGCACCCACATTTCTTTCGAAATATATTAAAAATTCATTCCAATCCTAAATCTATATTCATCATCATCACTTGTTATCAGGTGAGGTAGTGGCCAAACGCCAGCTTATCAGAGGTAAAGGTCTTGAACAAATTTGGGACAAAATCTTTAAAAAAATGGAACTACAAGCACTAGCTGTCATATAAAAAAAAACCATCAAAATCGGCTCACAACGAAAGAGGTTATGAGGTAACTTTTGAAGTCGGTTAAAAACGAGAACATCGTCAATGTAGTCCACAGAATACGCATTATTGAGTATAACTCAAAAACTGCTAGTTAGATCTTGATCAAATTTAGATGGAACTACATGGAAAGCACCAGCTTTCAAATAGTACGGATGATAAATGTAGAAGAGAAACGCTTCGAGCAAACTGGAGATATGTCCACCCTAAATGGATGACGTTTGCTTGTTAGACGGTAAAACGGGCATGTGGGAATTATCTCGTGTAATTCCGGCGCACATTCTCCAAAATGTAAGCGATAGACTACCGATAGGCTTGCGTCGGTGATCGAGATTCTGCAATTTGCACTCAACTAGCTTATCATCGACAATGAGTCTTTTCGTTCGGATACAATCCATTTAGATAACGAGGTGAAACTATTCGTAAGTAAATAGGACATCACTCCTGCACTAGAACGGCCGAATGGGTAATGTATCTAGTTCTACCCACGTTCAATGGCTTTGTTCTTGCATAGTACACTTAGTGCCAAATTATATAATATGTAAGATTTACTTTGTTTTTTTTTTTTTGCAACCAACCTACGGCTACTCAATATTAAACATAAAATTGTCTATATAAACACACAAACACATCACACTCACAGCCCCGCCATAAGTTCGATGACTTTCTTTTGACGACCCAGTTGGCGCTATCAGCGTCACCCGCCTCCACTCGCAAAACATATATAAATTACTAATACAGGAATTATATTAACCTAGGTATATGTATATTATGTAGTATATGTATATTATGTAGTATATGTATATTTGGCGCAGTGGACAGGTGTCTGCCCTCTGCGCCGTGGGTCCTGGGTTCGATTACCGGCAGGAGAACAAATTCCTTTCCAAGGGATATTTGTGCTTCTGGTTCTGGGTGTAATGTGTGTGTGTGATGTGAATGTTGCTGGCACCCACGATACAAGTCTTTGAACTTAGTGTGGGGCTGTGAGTGTGAATGCGTTTACGCTTGTTTGCGTTTGTTTGTGTCGTGGGTGCCGGAAACATTCACATCACAATCACAACCAGAACCAGAAATACATTTTCTAAAGCAAATAAAGCAAAAACCTAAGCTACCTATATGCCACCGAGCTTATAGGAAAATCAAAACTAAAAATTTGTTCTTTTTTATATATAAACTAGCCGTGCCCCGCGGCTTCGCTCGCTATAATCAAGGTAAAAAGTAGCCTATGTGTTAATCATAGGTTTAAGCTATGTACATTCCAAATTTCATCCAAATCCGTTCAGCCGTTAAAGCGTGAAGAGGGAATAAACATACTTACACAAACTTTCGGATTTATAATATTATAGTAGGATGTGTGTAATAATATGCAACTTAGATTCAGTTACATTAAGTAATTACCTCAAGTTACATATTTTTAAGCACTAGGTAAATGCCACAAATTTTTTTTAGATTTAAATTATTTATTTTTTGTTTTTGTTTAAATTATTACGAAGTTAAGGAGGAAAAGATAGAAAAACAGCTCAATAATATGAGGTACAAAATTTAGCCAAAAACCAATACTCTTCGTCTCTATTCTATCAAAAGAAACGCTTTCTAAATCTAACAGACCTTAAAACTTCTACTCATAAGGTTTAAAATATCTTGACTTGTCGAGATTGCAAAGTTACAGAAAAACAATTTGAAACCTTTGTACACAAATTTTGAAGTCTGTTATATTTGGAAAACGCTAGAGAGGGCTGGTGAATTCGGTACCTTATAATATTTCGTGATTTTCCTATCTATTCTTCCTTACTAATTTGAACAACAAAAGAGAAAAGATAGAATAGAGACGAAGCGCGTTTTGGTTTTTTGCTAAGGGGCCTGGTACCTAATAATAAAACAATAGTTTCAATAAATGGAACGCAAGCAAAGCTTAAAAAAAACCGACTTCATCGCTTATATTTCGGTTTTAACTGAACCGATTTCGGGACCATCTCTGAAGTATCATCGTCATCATATTCAGCCTATCTCAGTCCACTGTTGGACATAGGCCTCTCCCAAAGCGCGCCACTGAGCTCGATCTTCAGCTCTTCTTCTCCAGTCGTTACCAGCAGCCCTACGTATATCGTCGCTCCAACTAGTCACAGGGCGTCCTCTGCTACGCCGATCCGTGGTCTCCACCCCAGAACTCGTCTACTCCAACGGTTGTCAGTTCTACGTCATATGTGACCAGCCCACTGCCACTACAGCTTGCTAATCCTTTGAGCTATGTCGATGACTTTCGTTCTCTGGCGAATAACTCGTTCCGGATTCGAATTCGATATACTCTGAAGTATACTTACTCTACCACACGAAAAAATAATCATCAAAATCGATTCACAATTGGCGGAGATATCGCGTAACATATAAACAAAAAAAATATATACAGTCGAATTGAGAACCTCCTTTTTTGTAGTCGGTTAAAAATAGTGAATAGTTACTCGTACTTAGATATTCTTAATGTGTCATATATTCTGTCCCGTAGTGTGCAGGCGTCGTCAATTTGTCGAGATTAGTGTCGCGCTTGTCAGTAGAGTAGCGAGCACGTTATGAAGCACTATTACATGGGGAATATTAGCTCGAGACGGTGTTCCAATTACTTGGACACTGTTTATCATGCATATTCTCACTCTTTAATGCCTGGTCGGTAAGCATTTGACTTTCTCACCTGATGAAAAGTGGTGATGCAGCCGAAGATTATGCTACCTAAATTAGTAAGATATTAATGGGGTGCCTATTGACTCGCATAATTTTCCAGTTCCTAGTTTAATTTGGCCGAAAATTTTTCGCATAACAAGTTTTGGCATATTAATGATTTGGCATAGTAATGTTTGAGCATACCGTTTATTTTTGCATAACTATTTGTTGGCTTAATGTTTTTAGGCATAAAATTTGAATTGTTGGCTAAGTCATATATAGGTGCGACGACGAGCGAAGCGAGCAGGAGCGTTAGGTGAGCGAACGTAGCGAGCGTGCCGCGGCAGCGGCCGTCGAAGCGCCAGGATATAGTTATGCACATTCGTTTTAGGCCACTTTATCATTATGCTCAATATTGTTATGCGGAATTTCTTATGCCTAAAACGTTATGCTTATCATCATGTGGCGTATTGATGCGTGGGCCAAAAGTTGTTATGCCACTTTAAATTATGACTTCAGATTTTATGCGAGCCAATATTGACCCATATTAATTCAAACTTACGAGGCGTCTCGTTAAAATAAAATACCAGAAAGCACTCAGACCCCGATTCTTATTCTAAGTCTTAGCTCATTTACAATCTAGGCCTACTGTGCTTACCACCCCCAACCACATTATCACTTACAATTAACTGAGATAGTATTTATTAACGCTAGGCTACCAGATGCAAAATAAAAAATCCAAGGCCAAGTGCGAGTCAAAATCGCGCACGAAGGGTTCCGTACTCCGTATCAATAAAAACGGCAAAAAATCACGTTTGTTGTATAGGATCGTTTGTCGCCCCCTTTAAATATTTTGTTTTATTTAAATTTAACTATTTATTTTTTAAGTGAATACATAACTAAATATTCTTTGAATATTTAAATCGTCGACCTGTTGCCATTATCAACATCGAGCAGAAACGAGCAAAAAAATCACATTTGTTGTATAGGAGCCCCCTTAAATATTTATTTTATTCTGTTTTTTAGTATTTGTTGTTATAGTGGCAACAAAAATACATCATGTGTGAACATTTCAACTGTCTAACTATCACGGTTCACGAGATACAGCCTGGTGATAGACGGACGGACAGAGGAGTCTTAGTAATAGGGTCCCATTTACCTTTTGGGTACGGAACCCTAAAAATATAGATTTTTATACTTTTTTTATTTAGTTCAAATCTATGCATGCGTTATGAATTTTTCTAAACATAATCTTATCACAATAATTGGTCTATTCAAATAAACCCATCTCAATTCGTAATAATGACGTCACGTTAAAAAGCCTTCCGGCATTATCTAAATGAAATCTCCAACTACCCTGAATATTCAGCGGATCTGTTTAAACGGTATTAGGCATCGGGCGAAAACATCGGAAACTGAAGTAACGGCTCCTGGGGCCGTACCAAGGATGTTGAGTGGGGGCTATACAATACAATACAATACAATACAATAATTCTTTATTGCACACCAAATAAAAGTAAAATTGTAGAACTTAAAATAATACAGTTATAAGAGGTAGCACAACGGGCGGTCTTATCGCTTTAAGCGATTTCTGCTAACAAGAAATTAGAAACATAAAAACTATAAAAACTAACAAGAAATTAGAAACATGGTTAAAGGTTTTAAGGTATGGCCATAAGCGGAACTTGAAGCCGTCCCTATGATATATTTTATTATGGACAAATTATCGCCAAATTGCGGATGCTGACTACCCAAATTTTGCCAATCCATCAAAAGATATTTCTTTTGATTTGACTTAAGGATGATTTTTTAGTTAAGTTGTACATTTTCTACTCAGAGAGCCCCATTATTTTCTCCGATTGTTTTTTTTTCGCTAAATAAGGTTTTGGGTTTTACATAATTGACCAATCAAAACTCTCTGTTGAAACCAAAGCTGAGGAATACGAACATCATTACTACGAAAATCTATCAGAAATATTGTGATTAAATTCTATATTCACATATTACAACATAGTACCATCGTCTGATGATGATCATTTGATGCAGCAATAGACTTGGCAACTTACTGCTCCAAGTTCAGAATTGAAATATGTATCGTCGATACGAAGAAAAAGTAGGAAAAGAAGAAGAACACAACAACATTTAATTGTACATTGTTTAGCTCTATATTTTTTTAAATTATATTTAGGCAATCATCTATATATATAAAAGAAAGTCGTGTTAGTTACTCCACTTATAACTCAAGAACGGCTGAACCGATTTAGCTGAAAATTGGCAGGGAGGTAGTTTGGAGCCAGGAGAAGGACATAGGATACTTTTTAAGAACGTACATTTCTTTAAATTTTTTTTTACGTTTCGACATGCTTTCCATTTTCTCATACGTCACTCAGATTTGGTAAAGTACTAGGCAAACATAAACATGAAGGTTGTAATAATATAGTCACGTGACATTGTAACGCATGCCGGGTATGGCTTCCTAAATATGCACATTCATTGACTGTTAGGCGGAACGAAGGTCGCCGGGACAGCTAGAATAAATAATATATCTACCATATTTTTTGATAAAGTTCGTTAGTGATTTATATGTCCGAAAAATGAGACCACACGGTCAAAATTGGTCGCTTTATTTGTAAGTGGCAAAATTTAAATATACCCCGACGCTCTACAAACGAAATTCAAAATAGGTTTAGCTGTTTGTTAGAGATATTGCCAGAAACAGACACACAGATACATCCGTTGAATTTATAACACCCTTTTCTTTGCGTTAAGGGTAATTAAAAAAAATGCCATTAAAATAAAATATATAAAATTTTAATATATTCAAATAAAATAATAAAATCAGCAGTGTATACTTGCGCATAAGATAAGATAAGATAATTCTTTATTGGCAAAAACTGTAGTGTAAGTATTCGCGAGTTCTTATTGCAGGTAATGTTATTACAGTTAACCCATCTCGGGCGCCCAATGTCACAAAATATGATTATACAGACAACACAAATTTTCATTATTTAGATTATGATATTTGGAACTTATGCATGCTACATCGTTGACTGAAAAGTTGCTTACTATCAGACAGAATCCCAGTTAGACGATAGTATGCTTGCAAAAAATGTTTTACTGGTAACTTAACAGCCCCAATTACCCCCATCCTTACTCCGTCCCTGCTTCTGCTTCGAGGGTAACTTCCCATTTATACATCTCCAGATTTGAATGAGAACAAATTTGAATTTTAAATCGGTGATTCGAGACGTTTGCCTAAATTGATGACGGTTGTGTAGATAGCCTATCGATTGGTGGAAATGGTGAGTAAACTCACCTCACTTACTTTTGATTGCAACTTTTTAATATAAAAGTTAAAAGTAAAATATTATTTTTCTAATATTTCTATTCTTTCTATGTTTGACTAGTGGACAGTTCTATGTTAAAACTTTCAGGCCGCCTGAAAGCATCAGATCTGGCTTAAAATCTGGGACCAACAGCTAAACGTGCCTTAAGTAGCACAGTGACAATCAGTTAATAATCCCACTAAACGGTCTTTTTTTATTTACTTTTTATGCTGAATATGCAAGCATTTGACCGCTATCTCACCTGATGGGAAGTGATGATGCGGCGGAAGATGGAACATGCTTGCCTAGAAGGTACCTATTCACTTTAGACTTCAAGATACCCAGATAGTACCGTTCAGGTAACAAAGATACAGAGAATGTGTTTCACTCCTTTCGCTTTACGGATGATAAACGTAGAAGCGAAACGCTTCGAGCGAACAATTTTTCTGCGACAACCTGACGAACTGCATTGCGACATTGCTATGTAGTTGTTTCACATGTTCACACGAAGCGATTTGCTTCCAAATTTATTGTGCGCACCGTTAAGAAACTCCTTCTCCGGTCTGTTAGATAAGTAGCGTGTGGTAACATTTGTTAACTTAGCTATTCAAGTTAGCAGTGCAGATGTTGATAGGCGGGCGTGTCGCTATCACGCAAGTATCTTGCTCGTTTACAAACGTTTTAGGATATTAAAACAATTATTAGTATTTGTGGCAACAATACATGAATTGCGAACATTTCAACTGTCTAACTATCACGGTTTTAAGATACAGCCTGACAGACGGACAGACAGACGGACGGACAGCGGAGGCTTAGTAATAGGGTCCCGTTTTACCTTTGGGTACGAAACCCTAAAAATATAGATTTTTAGGCTTATAAAAGTTATACAATTCGCAATTGAGAAAACAACAAATAAACAGAAATAAGGTATCTTCGGAAACCTAACAAATAAAGCGACAATGGAGTATTAGTTCGCAATAGCCCCTTTCTTAAGGATTAAGCTAAACCCTGGGTTAAGTTACGACTAAGTAAGGGGTTAAGTTGTTTATAGTTACCTATATAAATATATATGGGAGTAGGTTTACGTAACCGAAGTCGATATTACAAATTTATTTCAGTTTCAAATGCTATATATACCTATAACCTATTATATAACATATTCTAGAGGTGGTAGAGCATTTTGTGAGTTGCTCGCCTGGCTTGCTACCAAAGTAGCTTACCACCATCAAGTTGAAAGTCTGCCGCCAAGCCAAATACGGTGTTCCGGCAGTTATCCTTGAGAGCCTGCGTATTCCAGGTCTAGTGTGTTTACCAGCTTCGATCACATCGTCACTTACCATCAGGTGAGATAGTGGTCAAACACTAGCCTGCCTCAAATAAAAAAATAATAATTGCTATATGCTATGATACTACTGATCTTATGACAACTATTTGATGGATGATGTTTTGATTTATTAATCTAACAGACTAATTATTACAAAGGAGTTTTCCCCCACGGAGAATACACTATATATATTATTGTAAGGACAAGGTTCGCCTTCTAAGTATCAGGTACAGGGTTCGATTACCGGTGAACACAACTTTTCTCCTCAAGGGAATTTTGTGTAAATTGTTCTGGGTGTGATTGTGTGTGTGATGTGAATTATTCCGGCACCTACGACGACACTTCATCGAACAAAGTGTGGGGCTGTAAGTGTGACAGCGTCTAAGTTATTTTAGTTTTTGCTCCAAAATTTCAATAGAATTTACTAGCAAAGGTTCCAAAACTTTACTGGGTTATGCCTTGACTATGACTGGACCAAGAACTTTTTCTGTTTTATATTTGTAAAAATTATTTATTTATTATCGGACAACAAATAAAATAAAGATCAATCTTTGGAATTGTCACATAATGTAACAGATTTTTTTAAATATCTCAAATTATTCAATTTTCAGAACTTAGTTTTAGTAAAAACGACAACAGAGTAATATGTAAGCTCCTTATACACTAAATAAAATGAATTGAATCGATATTTAAATATGCCTTAACATCAGGCACGTAATATTATTGAAATCGAAAATCAAAATCAAAATCAAAACCGTTTATTCACATAGGCCCCAAAGAGGCACTCATGAAAGCTAATGAATCTATTGCCAGATTCGCAAAATTACAGCCATCTCGAGAAGAACCTGGCAAGAAACTCGGCGTTGCATTTTTTTTCATTCATTTTTTTAAAAAACATTCTTAATTCTAATACATAATTTTTTTAACCTAGGTGTTATTATGGTAGTCGCTATTGACACATAACGTAGCGGAAATTTGATTTTTATTTACATTGATTAGTAAAAAAACAAAATAAAAACCCTATCTTAGCCCTACTATACTTCCATTTTTTATTTATTTATTCATATTCACATTTTATTTGCATTCCACAATGTAACTTAGATGGTAAACTTAGAATTAGTACCAATTATAGACCCTGTCGGGCACAGCAAAATGTAAATGTTGGTCACATTTCTGACACAAAATTCATGCGTTTATGTGATTTTGGTCTTTATTGAATCTAAATCAAAAGTTTAAAAAATGATCAATTAATTACATTACTTACAAAATAGTATTTATCATCACTTGAAACTGCTATAAATTGCGTAAATGCAAGCGCCGTACATTACGGCGCGAGCGCCCACATTTTGCGAAATGGCTCTTAAGGAAAGCCGAAACGAATGGCGTAGCGTATTGAGCATCTGCCTTCTAAGCAGCGAGTATTGTATTCGATTCCTGATGGAAATACAAATTGTCTCCCAAAGTCTAATTTGTTAGAGACTATGTGCTTGATGTGAATGCTTCCGGCGCTCATGACACAAGTCTTCGAAGTTATTGTGGGTCTGTGAGGTTTTAAGCTCATTTACGTACAGATATTAATCAAGTTTACTAGCAAGGAAAGGCACTGCACGAGATAATTAGCATCTGATATACTTCACCTGAATTTATAGCCCCCCAGGTATCCTAGGAAACTGGGTAGCCTAATGACGCTGGTACAGGAAGAATACCTGTAAGGGGTAGACTACATTGAGAATCACACTTATATTATAAACCTCAAGGTATGTGTTTGTGTGAATCACAATGATATGAACGTAACTATGCCGGACATTTTTTTTATTTCTAACTAGCCGTGCCCGCAGCTTCGACCGCTATTATCAAGTTAAAAAGTAGCCTATGTGTTAATCTTAGGTATAAGCTATGTACATTCTAAATTTTATCCAAATCCGTTCAGCTGTTAAAGCGTGAAGAGGGAACAAACATACTTACACACTTACACACAAACTTTCGGATTTATAATATTAGTAGGATTAGTAGGATATTCTTGTTTTTTATCACCATCTTACTTATCTTCTAATGTAGTTAACCTAAGCTGAATACTTAGGCGCTAGAAACTTTAAAATGAAAAATAATATAAAAAAACTTAAAAATATATTTCAAACTAGCCGTGCCCCGCGGCTTCGCCCGCTATTATCAAGTTAAACAGTAGCCTAGATGTTAATCCTAAGTATAATCTATGTACATTCCAAATTTCATTCAAATCCGTTCAGCCGTTAAAGCGTGAAGAGGGAACAAACATACTTACACACTTGCACACTTACACACAAACTTGCGGATTTATAATATTAGTAGGATATCCTTGTTTTTTATTACCATCTTACTTATCTTCTAATGTAGTTAACCTAAGCTGAATACTTAGGCGCTAGAAACTTTAAAATGAAAAATGATATAAAAAACTTAAAAATATATTTCAAATAACTAATCAATGATACCCCACTTGACACAGTTTGTTAAACTTTTATTAATTACTAGCCGTGATTCGCGGCTTCGCCCGCTATTATCAAGTTAAAAAGTAGCCTATGTGTTAATCTTAGGTATAAGCTATGTACATTCCAAATTTCATCCAAATCTGTTCAGCCATTAAAGCGTGAAGAGGGAACAAACATACTTACACACTTACAAACAAACTTTCGGATTTATAATAGGTATAAGCTATGTACATTCCAAATTTCATCCAAATCCGTTCAGCCGTTAAAGCATAAAGAGGGAACAAACATACTTACGTAAACACTTATACACTTACACACAAACTTTCGGATTTATAATATTAGTAGGATAGCCTTGTTTTTGATCTCTATCTCACTTATCTTATAATGTAGTTAACCTAAGCTGAATACTTAGGCGCCAGAAAGTTTAAAATGAAAAATGATATAAAAAACTTAAAAATATATTTCAAACTAGCCGTGCCCCGCTATTATCAAGTTAAAAAGTAGCCTATGTGTTAATCCTAAGTATAATCTATGTACATTCCAAATTTCATTCAAATCCTTTCAGCCGTTAAAGCGTAAAGAGGGAACAAACATACTTACACACTTACAAACAAACTTTCGGATTTATAATATTAGTAGGATAGTAGTAAGAAGGATAGCTAATCAATGATACCCCGCTTGACACAGTTTGTTAAACTTTTATTAATTATAATTTACTTTATCATTTTATATAAAAAAAAACACTTTATATTAAAATTGTATTGATATGGTGTCTTGTGCTCGCCAATTAGAATTGGGATTACTGTCATGTCTTTGGTGACACTCGCACAATTAAGACAAATCGGCCTACGCGTTTCGTTTCTCAAGAGCCACAAAGAAACAATCAAACACACAAACATACAGAGGCTGATAAACATAGTGGTCTCCCTGTCACGCTGTCGGGTAAAAAAATAACTAGCGGTATTTTTTTTTAACAAGGTTTTGTATAATTAATCACTTGTAAATACAGCCTAACAGAGAATATGCGTAAATAGCAAAAGCTGTGCACATGGATAGATAAGTTCCCAACTTGATGCAGCTTCACTAATTACTCACTACTGCTTGTCACTTGAACGATTGGTAACAGCGTGGTACATACTAAAAAGGACTCTGCAAAATAGTTTTACTATTTCAATATTTTGTAAACACTGCCTAAAACAGAATGCACGTAAGGAACAGAAGCTGTACACAATGGGTTACTGAAAATCCTAACATGATGCATCTTTTTTAATGTTAAAACTATCGTGAGTATTATACATTGATGCATCTTCACTAATTACAATCCAAAATATAGTAATGTTTGCACACTACTGCTTGTCCCTTGAATGATCTGCGATAACGTGGAGAATCGACAAACGACTCTGCAAAATAGTCTCACTATTTCAAGGCGCTTGTTGTGAACACAGCCTAACACAGAATGCACGTAAAGAACAGAAGCTGTGCACAATGGGGTACTTGGGTTCCCAACTTGATGCAGCTTCACTAATTACAGCTCGAATTACTGCAGCTCCGAGCAAGTGTTTCTTGAAGTCATACAGAACTCGGTGTCATCGCGTTTGTTTGAATTTTATCACAGAATAGTTGTATTTTTAACCGATTTCACAAAAAAGGAGGAGGTTCTTCAAGTGAACCGATTTGGATGATTCTTTTTTTGCTAGAGAGCTAGTGTTTCCCATATGGTTTAGTTCTTTTAAGTCTTCTCACTAAGTATGTTATGTCAAGGAGCAGGATTGCCTCGACATTCAAATGATGATGAAGTCTATGTTGGTGAGCTTCTACGTATTTATTTACTAGCCGTGCCCCGCGGCTTCGCCCGCTATTATCAAGTTAAAAAGTAGCCTATGTGTTAATCCTAGGTATAATCTATGTACATTCCAAATTTCATCCAAATCCGTTCAGCCGTTAAAGCGTGAAGAGGGAACAAACATACACACTTACACACTTACACACAAACTTTCGGATTTATAATATTAGTAGGATTACTTTTTCAACGATCTCTTAAGGTCCCTGTGGAGTTCATCGTTTCTGACGTACCAATGAGCGTTGGAAATTTCCCTCAGTGCATTGTTTTGGAAGCGTTGAATAATCATTTTATTGCTCTGTTTGGTACAGCCCCAAAGCTGTAAAGCATAAGTCCATACAGGCATAAGGACTTGTTAGTACAGCAATATTATGTTATGTATTGACAGCGTAGAATTTCTTCCAAGCAACCAATACCTTTGTATCGCATTTCTAACTCGACCACATTGCTGAGATTTATACATTGTAATATGTGGCCACACACCAATTTTAAGTTAAAAATGACAAATAAACCCAGTAACCATTAAAGCCAACTGCCGGCTGACGTGGAATTCCGCACAAAGCTGGATATTAGCCGGCTCCTGTGAGTGCAAATACCTTTCATATTTTTGCTGTAATAGAAAGTTTTTGTTTCAGACGTGTAAAGATTGGAGAAGGCACTGAAGACACCTTGTCATAATTATTCGCACGATTACTGTCAAAATAGAAATATTGATAAAATGTCCATTGATAAAAATGCCCGATAATAAAAGTGTCCAATGATAAAAATGTCCAATTATGAAAATGTCCAATGATAAAAGAGTCCAATAATGAAAATGTCAAATTATGAAAACGTCCAATGATAAAAATGCCAATGATAAAAGTGTCCAATAATAAAAATGTCCAATTATGAAAATGTCCAATGATAAAAATTTCCATTGATAAAAACATCCAATGATAAAAGTGTCCAATGATGAAAATGACCAATGATAAAAGTGTCTAATAATAAAAATGTCCAAACGTAAAAAAATCCATCAATAAAAACGACCAAAATTAGGACTCGCGGGAATATGTTTTAAAAAAGTATTATGTACGAATAATACGGCATTTTTTGGTCGATAATATATATTGAATTTTGACAGTCATGTCTTTAGTGACACTCGCATAATCAATACAAATCGATTGAATTATAATTGAAACGCAAGCAAAGCTTAAAAAAACCGACTTCACCGCTTATGTTTTGGTTTCGGCCTATTCGATTTCGATATAATTATGTGGGAATCTGAAGTATAATCGGTAGATTATATGTGGTCCCATATAAATGCATCATCTCATATCATATTCATAATTGGTGAAGATATCACGTAACATACATTAAAAAAAAATACATACAGTCAAATTGAGATCCTTCTTATTTGAAGTCGGTTGAAAAATTATTAAAATCAAATCGAGAATTTTGTCTCTAGAGAGCCACACACGAACAAACATACATACATAGGTAGATAAACACATTTTCTTTACGCAGTCAGGTAAAAATACATAGTTCTATATACTATTACCACCTCCACAAATTCGCTTACCCGACATGTCAGGAGAGAGTCGCTTTCTGCGGCTTCTTTGCCGAAGTTTGCGAAGCAGAAAATATTGCTGTTAATTTTTTATTTTCCAGAGAACATTTTAAGACTAGTGCTTTATAGAAGCCATACATTTCTGGTTTCCACGGTGATAGAGAAGAAAAAAGAAGAATACTTTGTCAGCGAGCGTCATAAAATATATAACGCTGGCTGACAAAGGTATTTTTCTAACGATATTCTGATTTGTTTTTTTTTATTTTGGATAATCTAACGTGTGATCTTCATCTCAGCTATAATATTATTAAAACTACTGTAATTCGTATAAGTATGTAAAGTAAGAAACCGGTTTATAAAACAATCTTATTGGAAAATAACGATTTGGTAGGTCACCAAAGTCTCTGTTTTTAGACCTATTTTGTCCCGGGGTCTGTCCCAAAAACGGCTTCGCACTGAACGCTGAAACTTACCTTCAATATCAGTTATATCCAATACTGAAACAAAAAATGAAGAAATCAAACAATTATTGTATAGAAAAACAGATATAAGCAAGTAGCCTCGAACATTTTTCTCTATGAGGCAAAATGTAGGCGCGAGATCTCAGTTCGGCGCGAACGACTAGTTTATAGTTAAAAAAAAAATATGAAGGTAAGTTTCTGTATTTTTGTTCAAGAACTTGATATAACGGATATTATACTTAGGTAAGTTTTAATTATAAATGTTTAGCTGTTTTTGAGATAGACCCCGGGACGAAATAGAGCTAAAACAGTTACTTTAGTGGACAAATTGATAATAAAGATTTTTTTACCGGTTAAGAACTCTACTTGAAAAGCTCTTT
This sequence comes from Lomographa bimaculata, assembly GCA_948107665.1. Taxonomy (NCBI): domain Eukaryota; kingdom Metazoa; phylum Arthropoda; class Insecta; order Lepidoptera; family Geometridae; genus Lomographa; species Lomographa bimaculata. Next base: position 6,308,714 of record OX403610.1, on the reverse strand, counting down.
TCAATAATACCCCACAAGAGTAGATAAATAAACAAAAAAATTTGCTCCCCAAATACGTGCAGTATAGGTGCCTCCTTATTATGTTCAATATAATAATTTTAATTGCCATTTCTGGCTTTGGGCCATAGGCTTACATATTGAGAATTTGAAGACATTCACTTGTATGGTTTAGACGCTAAATGCTTCTGACATACTGACGGACGTACAAAGTGTTGAATTATCCAAGTCAACTTAGAGATCTTGCTTGGCTCTATCAAAAAAATTTTCACATCCGTTTTACCATCTAACGACAAGACAAACTGGCAAAGGTCATCAATTTATGGTTGACATACCTCCGGTTCGCACGAAGCGTTTTTCTTCTACATTTGTAATTGATGTTGTGTACGGCTTGAAACACGTCTAAAATTTCGACTTACTTTGTAGTCGACTAGTTTCAGTCACGCGCCGAGGCTCGAGCCGCTCGCCGCTGCGTATCGCGCGTCTGACTCATCCTGATAAAGGACAACAAATTTGTCCTAGTCGACTACAAAGTAACTAGTCGACTACAAAGTAAGTCAAAATTTTAGTCGTGTTTCAAGCCGTATACGGCTTGAAACACGTCTAAAATTTTGACTTCAAGTATGTGTAATACGATAGTTTTAATTTTCATTCTACATTTGTCATCCGTACTGCCATGGAGTGGAATTCATTGCCAGCGTCTTTGTTCACCGAACGGTATAATCTGGGACTCCTCAAGTCAAGAGTGAATAGGTATCTTCTAGGCAATCATGCTACATCTTCGGCCGCATCATCACTTTCCATCAGGTGAGATAGTAGTCAAAAGTTTGCATATTGATTTAAAAAAAAAACATTCGCAGCCCGCACTAGGTAAGAAGACGTGTATAGCGGCTGACAGAAACAAGGTACTCTCATAGTACTGCTCCATTGGTTTTCCTTATTGATTATTAATAACTGATTCTCCATACGAAGACGGGATCATATTATTTTTTTGGCAGCGCAGCCGATCTGGTATGTCACTGGGTACGGACGGCAAAAAAATCTACTTAATATTCTGTAAAGGTCGACGCAGGAAATAGGTTTCTAGATTTATTATAGTTGAGATATATTGTTGTTACCATAATATTGAAGAAAATGTGCTTTTACATGTCATGTCTGTTATTTTGCTTTAATATGAAAATGAATACTGCCTCTATAATTGTGGGATATAGTCTCAACCCTAGAGCCGACAAATCTATCGCCAAAGTCATCTAATGATATTCCGTTAACGATATCTAATACTACTCGATATCTAATACGAATCTAATCCAATACCTGTAAACGAGCAATTCTTGTATATATATAATTATAATCTGAATCTCCGAAACGGCTTCAACGATTTTCATGAAATTTAGTATACTGGAGGTTTCGGGGGCGATAAATCGATCTAGCTAGATATCATTTCTAGAAAACGTCGTTTTATCCGAGGAAAGCTCGGTCATCAAGGTACTATATAATACTCTACTGTTGTATTTCGGTATAGTGTACGAGTTTTTTTTATGCTGGATAGGCAAGCATTTGACCACTATCTCACCTGATGGAAAGTGACGCCGAAGATGGGACGTGCTTGCCTAGATGGTATCTATTCTCTCTGGACTTGAAGACACCCAGATTGTACTGTTCAGGGAACAAAGACACAAGCAATGAGTTCCACTCCGACAGCGCCATCACAAGATTAATGTATTATTTAATTTATTTTACTTTAATTTATTTCTAAAGAAATACAAACAGTTAAAAATCTCATAATTTCAAGCTTTAGCATGATACAATAAACCAATTAAAGGTCCTCGCAGTTAAAAAAATAAACAATACAAATCAAACTTATGAACGGCTAGGAACATAGTTAAATAAATAATATGACTATGTATACTACTTATTATAATTATATACTATTGGCTTAGTTTTTGAAACGTCACTGCCCAAAAGCCTTCTAACCGACGCTATACTAGTATAGATCAAAATCTAGACGCTTAGTAAGTTAATTTAAATTTCTGCTCGCTCGCCATACATATGAGATTTTTTGGAATTGGTATTTACTGAGGGCACATATTCAGTAATGTTTTTTATAGTAGGTATTAGTAGTAAAAAGTTGTAGTGGTACTTGGAGTGTACAATAAAGCAATATTTATCTATGTATTCATTTATGTATCTATCTTTAGATATGCGGCTATCGTGCTATCATCAGTATACAGGGTGTTTGGTAGAAGGTTAGCCAAACGTGGTGGATGTGTAGTTGGACCTTTTTGGAAAATACAAATTCGCGTAAAAGCCGCTAGGTGTTGTTGTTTTTTTATCGTTGATTTTGTTATTCTTAGAAATTCCTTGGTGGTATTTAGTTTTATTTTTAATTGTGTAGGAAGTCTCTCAATTGATTTTTATTTTTCATTCCTAGAATTAAGAGCTTAGAGCGAAAATAATTTAGGTATTGCAGGGATCTAAAAGAGCCATAAGTAGATCAAAAGTACATCTGAGGCCACGGCAATAAAAAAAATTGACCAAAAACATGCTCGAAAATAATTTTTAAGGCAAAAGAGTAAACCTTTCAGAAAATTATCAATAAAATAAAAACAATTACACCTAGCGGCTTATACGTGAAATTGTATTTTCCAAATAGTACCAACTACACGTCCACCAAGTTTGGCTAACCCTCTACCAAACACCCTGTATATCAAACTTTTCTGCTGTCTCTACATACTCTGATGCCATTTTAATATGCTAATGGTACAAAATAAATTCGGTATAGGCATTTTATGGGAAATGAAGTATAAATTCAATTTCGCGAGGGGGATGCTTTCTTTCCACCCCTCGGCCGAGGGTAGGTTTATATCTTCGAGATAATCTTAGTTTAGTACTTTCTGTATTTTTTGCATTATCTAAGGGACCTTTATGGTTTATGAACGTTTATTTATTTGCTATATTTTCTTTCGGGATGATTCAATTTACGGAAAACCAGTTTGGGACGCAGACAATAAGGTCTGGGTAATTTATTTTGTGCTTAGTTTGGCGAGTTATTATTATAAGGTTCTTTTAAATATATTTTTGGGAACAATTTAACATTACTGGCTGCAGTGAAAAAGATACAATATCATCATAGCAGCATTTAGCATAATCATTTAATGGAATATTTGGACCCTTTCTTTTAATAGTCTATGTTAAATGATTTACCTTATATGACAACTAGGCTAGCATTAGATATTGTCTTGTCTTGTCTTGTCTTTGCTCATGACACGTCACTTATTCTTAAAACTAATAGGAAAGACGTGGAATTCAATTCTGGTTCTGGGTGTAATGTGTGGGTGGTGTGAATGTTTCCGGCACCCGCGATACAGGTCTTTGAACTTAGTGTGGGGCTGTAAGTGTGAATGCGTTAAAAAAATGAAGTAAATTATGAATTAGATCTAGTCTCGAAATGGTTTGCTGCTATTACCAGCTTATTATTAAATGCTATTTTAAGCTTATTAGCTTATTATTAATTAACTTATTCTTAAATGCTAGCAAAACCAAATGTATTCAAGTTGCCAGGTTCTTCTCAAGGTGTCTGTAATTTTGCAAATCTGGCAGTAGAGTCATTAACTTTCATGAGTGCCTCTTTGGGTCCCATGTGAATGAACGATATTGATTTTGATTTTGAATAGAGAATATAAACATAAGCGCTTTCAGCCCCACACAAAGTTCGATGACTTGTGTCGTGGGTGTCGGAAACATTCACATCACACACACAATCACAACCAGAACCACAAATTTTCCTTGGGGAGAAAACTAGTTTTTCCGTCGGGAATTGAACCGGATACCCCTGCTTAGAAGCTTCACTTAACTAAGGCAATTGGCAGTTCTTATTACAGAACTCCTATGTCCACCTCTTTCTCATAATAATATTGCATTGTCATCCGATTTAAATATGCATACAAAATTTCAGTTCGATCGGAAACAGGAAAAAGGGTTAAATTTAACTAGCTTGAGTATACAGTAATATTATTTTGCTAGCTGTTTATGTATAAATATATATATATATATTATGTTTTTTTTTTTTTTTTTTTTTTTTTTTCGTACAATCTACGGGCCAATTGCCTATATTTCCTAAAACTAAACTAAAACTATATACAGCAAAGAGCCAAGCTACCTACAAGCCATCGAGCCTATAGGTAACTCAAGTGCTCAAGCCCACTACCAGTGGGTAGCGTTCCCATCATGCTGGCTGCATTGCCTCTCTGAATTGCAATGCTAATACGTTGAGCCAAATAAGTGCCAGCATTTTGGTCACGCGTCGCCTCAACCAGGCGCTCTGATAGAATTTTGAAAATAGAATGAGCTCCCGGTCCCCACGGACCCAGTGTCTCAACACCAAACGGCTCAAATATGTAACCACTGCCGAGGTTTCCATATTTTCGCCGTTTGCGCTGCTCTGCCGAAGTTGCCGCGACGCCAACCCCATTCTGTGATTCAGGAAGATGTGACGGAGCTAAAGTATCGACACAAGTTGCATCCCACACTAAAGGCCGTCCCATCTTCCATGGAATTAAAGTCATTCCGTCAGGTCTTTTACCATCGTCACGCATCAGACCATTCGGTTCGAGAATGGCTGGAACGTTGGCATATATGTTATATATTATGTTTGTATTGTGTATATATTAAAATCATTCCTTAACATTTACGAGCCAATTGCCTATATTTCCTAAAACTTAACTAAAACTATATACAGCAAAGAACTAAGTTACTTACAAGACATCGAGCTTATAGGTAACTCAAGTGCTCAAGCCCACTACCAGTTGGTAGTATTTTCGTTTATTCGTATATATTATGTACCTACTTATTGATATTTATATTTTGTATTGCCACAGAAATCTAAAGGATCATTTAGATTTCTGTGCTCATTTTCTGTCCATCCAAAGGTTGTTTGGTAGAAATCGTTTAAATCTATAAGACCTCCCTTTGTACTTATTCACATAATTCCTGCTTATTCTAAGTTTTACAATTTTACTTAATTTGGCTTGCAATAAATAATTATTGTATTGAATACAGACAGATAGTTGAAACCAAATAAAAGCTTGTAAAATAGAATGTGCTTCCAACTTCTAAATCAAACGGATGAAATATAAATAACCGCTGCCACAATAGAATTCTAGTCTATATGTATAATGCAAAACTATTAATTAGTAGATTTCTATTCACCGACTATCGATATTTTCGTCGCTCCATTAGTGATGTACCGCGGTCGGATACATTAACGTCGGGGCGAGTGGTTGGATTGAAAACCGGCCAGGTAATGCAATTATTGTACCAAGGTATGTGGTCTATATAAATATATCGACTTTCGATAGTTTTCAATTATACATTTGAATTAAATATAAAGATTTGGTTGGATATAGGCAGAGGGCTAGAGAAGGTTCTCAATTTGTATTTTCTAAGTATTCTGTAAGTTTGCTACATCTTCATACTTAATTGGTCAAATGACCAAGGACTATGACCAAGGCTGACAAATCATGGTTTTAAAATATTATATGTTATTACAAACTATAAAAATGTTTTGATTTTGAATCAACCAAGAAATCATACATAAAAAAAAAGCCCACGATCTTCATTGAAGCGCGTGATAGTTATTCTTATTCTCTATGAAAGTGTGTGGTTTCAATGCCAATAGGTGATCCCTGTCAAGGTATGTGAGCTAGATACTCTAGAGAGTATAATGATACTCCGATTCCTCTTTAGCATATTTTTTCACTACTATCGATTTATAATCAAACTAGCTTTTGCCCGCGGCTTCGCTCGCGTTAAGAAGTGTTATTATTAATTAGGTATAGATCCCTTATTTTATCCCCTTGGGGGTAGAATTAATCAAAATCCTTTCTTAGCGGATGCCTATGTCATAACATCTACCTGCATGCCAAATTTCAGCCCGATCCGTCCAGTGGTTTGGGCTGTGCGTTGATAGATCACTATGTCAGTCAGTCAGTCAGTCACCTTTGAGTTATATATATTTAGATTTTCACTACTATCAATTTATAATCAAAATGTTTAAATGATGAATTCATGTTTGTAAGAAAATAAACTTATCTTAAGATTAATATTATAAAACAGAATTTGTCGTATAGACAATTAAATATACATACAATATAAGTAAAACTTTTGTATTACAGAGAAACATTTTAATTATTTATTACAGTGTTTACTTACCACTTTTTGTCACACAAAAAGGTTGCAGATCAGAATTTCAAAGCCCTCAATTAAAAATAAAACCGGCCAAGTGCGAGTCGTACTCGCGCACGAAGGGTTCCGTACCATTATCTATAAAAATCAAGTTTGTTGTATGGGAGACTTTTTTTTTTTTTTATTTGTGACAGTCTATTGTTTGACCACTATCTCACCTGATGGTAAGTGACGATGTGATCGAAGCTGGTAAACACACTAGACCTGGAATACGCAGGCTCTCAAGGATAACTGCCGGAACACCGTATTTGGCTTGGCGGCAGACTTTCAACTTGATGGAGGTAAGCTACTTTGGTAGCAAGCCAGGCGAGCAACTCACAAAATGCTCTACCACCTCTCAAATGTCACCTGATTAGCACCACCCGGGGACCACGTGTAGGGAGTCATACTTAAGGGGTATTCTCCTACGGACGTGGGTGACTCAGCCCCCAAAATATTCAGCCTCCGTTAAATATTTATTTTATTTTTAGTATTTGTTGTTATAGCGGCAAAAGAAATACATCACCTGTGAAAATTACAACTGTCTATTTATCAACGTTCTTGAGATACAGCCTGGTGACAAATGGACGGACGGACGGACGGTTTTTACCCTTTGGGTACGGAACCCTTAAAAAGTATTTATTTATTTCCAATAAAGCGGTACTTACATAGAAATCAATACACATGTACAATCAAGACGTTAGGTCAGGTGTCATCTTGTCTGTGGGCCCCAAACTAGGCAACGCCTCTATCTTGGATGCCCGGTTCACAATGTTATCAATAGGATTGGGTATTTGCTACAGTAACAGATCCTGTACGTCGTCGGCTTTGACACATTAGACCAAAAATTTATTATTGATAGTACTGCATATTGTTATTGGTAAATTAGAAAACATTTATGTATTTTTACATTAGACTTATTACAGTTATTAGATTATTTAACATTATTAGGACAAATTGCGAAAATATGGTAAACAAGAAAATTCAATGATACTTCGTAAATAAGAAGTTTAATTTCTATAATTATTGATGTTGTGTTCGGCTTGAAACACTTCTTAATTTCGACTTACTTTGTAGTCTACTAGTTTCGGACAAATTTGTTGTCCTTCATCAGGATGAGTCAGACGCGCGATACGCAGAGGCGAGCGGCTCGAGCCTCGGCGCGTGACGTAAATTTGTCCGAAACTAGTCGACTAAAAAGTAAGTCGAAATTTAGACGTGTTTCAAGCCGTACACAACATCAATTATGTGTAATACTCACGATAGTTTTAATTTTCTATAATTATTATTTTTACTAATCTCGACGTTTCGACAAAGAGCTGAAAAGGAAATTAAATATTCTAATCAAATGAAAATCAATGGACACTATTTAAACGCTAACCGCTTTCACACTCACAGCCCCACACTAACTTCAATGACTTGTGTCGTGGGTGCCGGAAACATACAAATCACACATACAATCACAACCAGAACCAGAAACACAAATTTTCCTTGGGAAGAAAACTTGTGTTCCCGCCGGGAATCGAACCCGATACAGGGGCATCGGCTTAGAAGGCGAACGCTCACCCAACTTAGCCAACGGGAAGTTCATCAGTTATTACCATTGATTTACATTTAATTACAATATTAATCTTTTTAACATCGGCAGCAGATACAAGGTAAAAACATCAGTTACCTTCTTTGCAGTCTCTCGTAAATTTTTTTTTTTTTTTCTCGTAAATTTTTTTTATTTTTTTTTCTCGTTAATCTTTTTTACCTAGAGACAAAGCGGCCATCTGCGGCCACATCGTTACTTTCCATCAGGTCAGATAATGGTCAGTTGCTTGCATATCCAACATTAAAAAAAAACATCTATCGATATCCCATGGTGCCCATCACTAAAAGGTAAAGATTTATAAGCCTGGCGTCCGGTGGCTCGGCTAACCTTTGCCTGCATTAACAAGATATCGATCAGGTGGGCAGACACCTTCACTGCTGCATTTCGAATTAACCGACTGTACCACGAAGATTTAAGGGGTTTATTTGCATAACGTATACGTATTCTGTCAAGATTTAACTAGGACAGTGGTACTTTATACAAATTAAAACCAGATAGTATGCCTCGAACAGTTTTACATGGTTTTGCAATCTATGTTTGACTAGGTTTATCCAGTCAAGTAGTCTGATTATTTAGTCTAGAAGCTGCATTCTCAGTTAGCTGTTTTTATTCCGACAGGCAAGCGTTTGAGAACTAGCTTATTAATTGAAAAGTGATTATATGGTCGAGGTTAGTAAACACGCACGACGCCGGGCGGGTCAGCTAGTCGGTCTATATCTGCATATCTTCAAGTCTATAGTAAATAGGTATCTTCTAGGCAAGCATGTTACATCTTGATAGTCGAATCTTGACACTGGATGAGGGTAGACTTTTACACGAACAATTAAATTGACAATAGGTAAGTATGAGTGTTCACAAGTGAAAACTTATTTTTTTTTTCTCTTAAACTTTCTCTAGGGAGTGAAGCCTTCGTGCTGATCCCATTTATTGGGAAATAATTCCCTTTAAGAAGAACCAGCCGCCTTAATAAAGTTAAAACAAAGCGTTTTCTAGACTGACCTTTATATAATGGACTGACCTTTATATAATGGACTGACCTTTATATAATGGACTGACCTTCATATAATGTACTGACCTTGATATAATGGAGGGCAGTCATTTTCTATCTTCAGGATCGTCTCGAGGGTCATGGACGTTATTACTTTGTAAAAATAAATTACCTTACCATATACCATCTTCAAAACTATTTTTTAAGGTTTCAAATTGTTTATTTCTGTGAGACGATGGTAAAGTAATAACTCTTCGATACTTGGCTAGGGGAGGAGATATCATGTAAAACAATTCATCACACTTCATCAGTTAGTTGCATTATCTACTGTACTTCAGAGTTAAGACGACACACAAATTTATTTTAGCTGGAGTTGAAAAAAATCGTGTTATTTACGCGCCTTATATTAGAAAGAGAGGAACTTACTCTTTGGACCGAGATCGAGTGATTTTATTAATTCAAAAGACCTTCAAATAATAAACATACATAATAGGTACCACCTTACAAATAAAATAAAAATACTAAAATCGGTTCACCTACAAAAAAAGTTTTGAGGTATTACACATAAAAAATACAGTCGAATTGAGAACCTCCTCCTTTTTTGAAGTCGGTTAACATTTTTTGTGTTAAGTAAACTTTCATTTTCATTTATTAAGAGGATTTATCTTAAAGTATAATAATATATTGTCTATTATATAAACATTTTATGTATTGTCGTTACAGAACTACCAGTTCTTAGCTCATAAAACTTACATGACGTCTTAAGAAGACTATGTAATACAACAACGATATAAATCGCCTTATAACATCATGTCAAAGCATAAAATACCTTCACTATAACGATGTCGCATGAAGAATCGCTTCGACAACATCCTCTATTGCATTCAGGAAATTATGCTGGCGTGATTCAGCGACTCACGGTGCCCGCGAGCCGGATATTGCATACGAGCGACTAAATGTATTTGTCGCAATCGACGTGATAATATCATTTCCATGGAGGCAGGGTGTTATCTCGTGCATGGCTGACTTGCTACTATATACAGATTCTGATGTTCAGTAGTCTAATGTTATAACAAAAAGCCGCTTGCCAACATTTATTTTCGGTCGAAAACACGTAAATATTTCATTTGACGTAAAAAAAAATTTATTGCATCAAGGCGTTTATTATGCCTCAGACCAAAATTTCTTTCAAATTCGTTGTAAAGATGTCAAAACACACTGGCAGTTCAAATTTGGTCCGTGGGTGCAGACCTGAAGCAAATGTTGTTTTCAAATGTTTTTATTCCTGTTAGGGATATCTGTCATTAAGGCTACCAGAAAACCACGTACGCCGCAATTTGTTAAAAGCGATAAGATTAAATATAATTTAAAATTGATGCAATTAAATCTATAAAAATTGTACAATTATGTAAAAAATACGCATATAACTATAGGTAGCGATAAACAACATTAGTCGTTTATGCTGTTACTAGACGGCATTACTTGTAAAATTATGCTAGCGTGAATCAGCGACTCACGGTGCCCGTGAGCCGGATATTGCATACGAGCGACTAAATTTGTTCGTCGCAATCGACAAGATAATATAATTTTTATAAATTTCTACACAGAAATTCAGTCGTCTAATTTAATAATCGGATGTTTTCAAATGTTTTTATTCAAAGACATCTTACAAATTTAGAACTCAACTTGTTGATCGGGTGAAGCGAGAGATTTCTAAGTTGATTTGGGTTGTTCAGCACTTTGTCCGTTCGTACGTCCTTCCGTCTGTCAGGGAAATTTATATATAAGCGAATAACTATAAGCGAATAACTTAAAGTTCTCAGAAAATATGTAAAGCTATGGCCCAAAGCGAGAAATGGCAATTAAAATGATACAAATAGAAAATGTTCAGGAGACCAATATACGTAAGTGGGGAGCAAACTATTTTTAAGGCTAAATCATGGTATCAGGGTAGGTACCATTAAAAAGAGCTCTGTAAGTAAAGTACGAAACCAGTTGTAAAAAATTCTATGTTGAAAAATATCAATTTCGAAGGCAACAAAAGTCAATGTTTTAAATCTATTTTGTCCCGGTCCCGGTTCATCTCAAAAACGGCTTCACATTTAATGCTGTAACTTACGTATAATAGCCGTTATATCCTGTACTTGAACAGCAAAATAAAACAAAAAAAATAGTTATAAGCAATAATAATATTTAATCGTTTTTCTCTATTAAGCAAAATATAGGTATGAACAGTTTATAAAAATCTGCGTCGCGGTTAAAAATAGTTCGCGACAAAAAGTCGCACGTCTGCATTACACAAAGCAACCGTTGTTGTTAACGTTACAACTAGTTCAGCAGTCTGTTTGCGTTAGGTAATTACTCAAACTTAGACTGTTTCGCTTCTGCCCCGGATTACCATGCAAGTTTGCTAATGGTGTTGCTGTAGGTTAGTTTTAACGTGGAATAAGAGTAGGTACTACGTTTGATTATGTAGCGTCTAGACTGGAGTTTAAATATAGCTTGACAGTTTATACGGCTCTGTACCTCAATAGCAAAAATAAACTTTTTCATAACCACTTTGTGTGTCCATCATTCGTGTATTTATAATTGAAACGCAAGCAAAGCTTAAAACTCCGACTTTATCGCTTATATTTCGGTTTAGGCTTATAATTAATTATAAGATAAAATTTATATGGGACCTCTGAAGTATACTCTACCAAATAATGAAAAATATCGAAATCGATTCATAATTGATGGAGACATCACGTAATATACAAAAAAAAAATACAGTCGAATTGAGAACCTCCTTTTTTGAAGTCGGTTGAAAATTAGGACCAAATATACGTAAAGGTGCCGTCGTTATGCAAAAACAAGTCTCTTAGTCAACACAATGAAAAACACGGCCGTTAACAATGCATTTTTACCGACTTCCCAAAAAAGGAGGAGGTACTAAAGTCGAATGTATTTTTTTAAATTTTATTTTTATGTGTGTTACTTCATTACTTCTCTTCACGTGAGCCGATTTCGAATTTTTTTTTTTAGTTCGAAAGATGTTGCTTTCTAATTGGCCTCATTAAAATTTGATCAAGATCTGATCAGTAGTTCTTGAAATATCGTCAATAATGCCTATTTTGTGACCAATAATGCGCACTTTGACGAAGTTCTCGTTTACCCGACTTCAAAAGTTACCTCATAACTTCTTTCGTTGTGAGCCGATTTTGATGATTATTTTTTTATTTGAAAGCTGGTGCTTTTTATGTAGTCCCATTGAAATTTGATTAAGATCTGATTTCTAGTTTTTGAGTTATACATAGTCGTGTTAAATCTGATCAAGGTTCCGATGATAAAGCGGTGAAGTCGGTTTTTTTAAGCTTTTCTTGCGTTTAATTATTGCTCCATCTTATGACACTAACAAATAAATCAAATAGGTATTTTACAAGAGTACAAACATTACTGTATTTCGGATTGAAGGACTATGTCCAGTGAAATTACAGGGCTTAAGGAGATTTAACATCTAATATTTCACGATGACGAACGCAGTGGAATTGAGAACCTCCTTCTTTTTACAATTATTTAGTTTCATCTGTCCCGATGTTAGTCATCAAATCTTGCAAATTAAATTTGATCTACTTACCGGTTACCGATTGAGCTTAAATTTTGCATACATGTGTAAATTGCGTGACAGTGCAATATTATGAAGACATGGTGCTGATATGATGATGGAGCTGGAAGGTGGCCAAAGGAGCTTTGCAATGAAACGACACAACCTCATCGAGTTTGGGCTCATTTGAATCGTCTTGACGAGTAGTTTGTTTTTCAATGGTAACCAGGGTCTGATGATGGAGTTGGAAGGTGGTCATAGGAACTCTGTAATGAAATAACGCAACCCCATCGAGTTTCGGCTCGTTTGATTCGTCTTGACAAGTTCTCTGGTTATATAACTTTTAGTCCTCTTTATTTACAACTTGTCAAGCTTTAAAAAATGGTTGTCTGTAAAGACGATAATTTTACATGATAACGTCATAAGACGAACGCTTAGGCCGACTGTGCCTCTATATCGCTTGTTCCGCGCTCTCGCTTGCACGCTCAGGCTCAGGCGGAACGTGACACTTTTTCGTGCGTACAGCCGGTGTTCATCGATTTATCAGACGTTATCACGTCAAAAACTTTTTAAAGTATGACTTGTTTTAAGTCTGTTAACCATATGATAACCATAGTCTGTTAACCATAGTCTGTTAACGTCTGTTAACCATATGTTAGTTATGCCCAAATAACAATATTATTCCTGTAACCTTTACTAAAACCGTCTGGATATAGATCGGTTAGGCCAACGCCCTTATGGTGCCTTGTATTTGCGAAATATCACGAATGTTAAATGTTGAATGGTCGTTATTGTACTATTGTGTAAAATAATTGGCAGAGGGAGTTTGTTTGTACTTTGATGGCAAACAATTTGAGGGCACCCTAAATAATAGGTACTAATAAACAAACAAACGCATTCACACTCACAGCCCCACACTAAGTTCAAACACTTGTATCGTGGGTGCCGGACACATTCACATCACACATTACACCCAAAACCAGAAGCACAAATATCCCTTGGGAAGGAATTTGTGCTCCTGCCGGGAATCGAACCCAGGACCCAAGGCGCAGAGAGCGGACACCTGCCCACTGCGCCAACTGGGTCGTCAATGCTTACCTATCCAGAATAAAAAAAAAAAAGTTAGGACAAGCAAACCCTGAAATCAAGTTATACAATAATATATATATAACTCTAAGTGACGCAACAGCACTGCATTGGTTGCAGATTGCGAATGCACAGGGTGTGGCAAAGGGCACCTTAGAAAGGAAGACATTTGCAGAAATGACTCACCTGTGCCTATCACGGTTTAGTGAAGTTGCGAAGTAAATCTTGATACAACTTCTATAATGTTCGATGTTCTATGATCTATGTCGTCACACTGGACATCGTCACAAATCATCAAATCAGTTAAACTTGAAAGAGGTTATGTGGTAACACACATAAAAAACAGTCGAATTCCTCCTTATTTTGATGTCGGTTGAAAAAATCACTACAATTCTATTTAAATGCCCGGCTGCTTCCGCATTGATACCAATAAAATTTAAATCCATTATAAATTCTACAAAAGCTACCAAATTCACCCGATTTCGTAGCACTTCAAATGTGTCAGTCCATTATATCGGTTTTAGTTCCGAAACTCATCAATTCCCAAAAAATATCCGATGCCGTGGAATGGTTTTGATGTTAAAACATTGATGCCCTAACAATTTCTCGGATTTTCAGTATGTGATACTTCATCATGTTGGGTTATTTTGTTATAACCTAACAGATGGAGTCCGGTGAATCATCCTATCCTATCCTACTATAATATTATAAATGTGAAAGTTTGTGTATGTGTTTGAATGTTTGTTACCATCTCCGTAACGAATAAACTGATTTTGATGAAATTTAGAATGTAGATAGTTTAGGTTCCGGAATAACACAGACTACTTTTTAACTTTATTAACACGGGCGAAGCCGCGAGGCTCTGCTAGTATTATATGTGTGAAAGTTTGTGTGTGTGTGAATGTTTGTTAACACGTATCTCCCTAATGAAAAATCTGATTTTGACGAAATTTAGAATGTTGATAGTTTAGGTTCCGGAATAAGATACAGGCTACTTTTTGACTTAATTAACGCGAAAAAGCCGCGGGGTACGACTAGTAATATTATAAATCCGTACTACTAGTAGCGTTCCCATCATGCTGTCGGTATTGCATCTCTGAATTACAATGCTAATACGTTGAGCGAAATAATACAAAAATACTACATAATTTTTTTTATATACAGATTAGGCAAGCATTTGGCCACATTATCATACATAAATACATTATATATAAAATATTATGCGCCACACACAAGATCGTTATGTATAATATAATTTTATTGGGATTGGCCACGGGACTGTTGTCATCAGTTGTAGAACCACCAATCATAACAACTTAATTGATGCTTCAAAAAGCATGATGTTTTCGTGAGAGGGGAAAACATACTAGCAGTCAATTGGTTATTTGGTCGTTATCCATACGAACAACCAATAATAGGGCAGTGTTTCCAGTTAAATTACATGGTTTAAAGAGATTTAAATTATTATATATCTTGGTACGACCGCTAAGCTTTGTGTTTTTTTTTTGTTTTTCCCCTTTTATTCAAAACCAAGACATGGGAAAGCAAAAGAAAATATAAAACAAACGTGACCTATCAATAGGACAGCTAAATAGATATAAAACAAAATATAAACACCAAAATGTTATTAAATGCAACCCAATTATTAACAACCATATTAAAAATCTTAAAATGGTAGCACCATAACAAAAAAAAAATTGTAGAGAACTGGAAAGCACATAAAAAATCTACATATGGTCGCAAGTCTTTCGATATTCTATCGTTTACATTTTGGAGAGTGTGCGCAGGAATTACATGAGTTAATTCCACCATGCCCATTTTACCATCTAACAACCAGACAAACTGTAAAACGTCATCCATTCAAGGTTGACATACCTCCATTTCGCTCGAAGCGTTTTGCTTCTACGTTCATAATCCGTACAGCGAAGGAGTGGAATTCATTGCCTGCGTTATTGTTCCCCGAGCGCTATAATCTGGGAGTCTTCAAGTCAAGAGTGAATAGGTATCTTCTAGGCAAGCATGTCACATCTTCGGCCGCATCGTCACTTTCCCTCAGGTGAGATAGTAGTCAAATGCTTGCCTATTTTGCATTAAAAAAAATGTTTAACTGTAATGGGCAAGCGTGACGCTTACTCAATTACCAAAAAAATATATCACGTTTGATATATTGCATCCCCCTATTTTACCACAGCAATACCATAAGCATAACCAATACACACATGGTAAGAGACGATATTTCGCTTCTGAAACTTTACTCTAAATATATTGGAGCGCCCCCAAAGCTCTGGCTTAACTAAAATTATTGCACGCACCACTGACACACCGGGAGAAACTATTTTTATAAATAAAATAGTAAAGATAAAATTAAATTTAAGTTAATCAAATAAAGTATGTTTCATCTTCGGCCGCATCGTCACTTTCCATTTGGTGAGATAGCGGTCGAATGCTTACCTATCCAGAATAAAAAAAATAAGTTAACCATTTTTATAAAAAAATAGTTTTTAGGTTTTAGTTATAGGCAAGGGGTCAACATCTGTTCTACAAGTAGCGGCAAAAATGATTAAAATCTGTTTGGTCTTTTTATTTGTGACAGGCTAGTGTTTGAATCTGAATCGAAGCTGGTAAACACACTAGACCTGGAATACGCAGGCTCTCAAGGATAACTGCCGAAACACCGTATTTGGCTTGGCGGCAGACTTTCAACTTGATGGTGGTAAGCTACTTTGGTAGCAAGCCAGGCGAGCACCTCACAAAATGCTCTACCACCTCTCAAATATCACCTGATTAGCACCACCCGGGGACCACGTGTAGGGAGTCAGACTTAAGGGGTATCCTCCTACGTACGTGGGTGACTCAGCCCAAAAATCCATTATTTTAATTTAGTCTAAAAATCTCCTTCCTGGCATTTAGTAGTATTGCTATGTAGAAACAAAGTGCTACAAGGCTTTATTTGAATGTGACGTGCAGAGATAATCTATACACTCTCTTATCAAGTTACGTTCGTATATATCCTTTTTAAACTATACTTGTGTAGCAACTAATTTTTTTTAACTCTTTGTACTCAATTCCTTTTTTTGGCGTGAATACCTGTGAAGGTTTACAAGGATTTAAAAGCACGTGGTGGGAAATGAAAACATTAACATTTATAGTTACGTTCATATAGACCCTTGTATAAAGAACATTCCAAATTGAAATATTCCCGCTTTTTTATTTTTATTTTCATGGTCAACACATAAATGGCGTATCTTTAAATATATATAACTCAAAGGTGACTGACTGACATAGTGATCTATCAACGCACAGCCCAAACCACTGGACGGATCGGGCTGAAGTTTGGCATGCAGGTAGATGTTATGTCGTAGGCATCCACTAAGAAAGGATTTTGATTAATTTTACCCCAAAGGGGATAAAATAGGGGGTGAAAGTTTGTATGAAACTTGTCAATTTTAAACCGATCGGGCTGAGACTTTGCATGCATAAAGCTACTGTGACGTAGGCATCCCCTAAGAAAGGATTTTGAGATGCAGGCTATATAAGATTAGTAACTTTTCAGTGTAAAATATACGAATTTCTTTATGCTAGCGCCATTGAGTTATCTTGGAGATAACTTTGAATTAACCATTTTTGTGCATAGTGCATAGATAATATATCTAGCGGATTGTATTTGACGACTAGCTTTTGCCCGCGGCTTCGCTCAGTCAGTCACCTTTGATTTTTTATATAACAAATTCGAATACCATTAATACCTAATGATATAACGTTCGAATTTAAACAATTATAGTTTCCCCTTAAAAGTCTGCTTTGCCATGACAATAAACAAGTCTCAGGGGCAAACTCTCAAATTTACGTGTATTGACTTGAGAGAACATTGCTTCTCTCATGGACAGTTTTATGTTGCTTGCTCACGAGTAAGTTCACCCAATAGCTTGATAGTTTTAGCGCCTAATGACAGATTAGTTAAGAATATTGTGTACAAAGAAGTTTTGTAGGCTCTCATTTTTTACACACGCTAAACAAAAGTAAAGCCGCAAATACTATACCTAATTAATAATAATACTTCTTAACGCGAGCGAAGCCGCGGGCAAAAGCTAGTTTGCTATAAACGTTTAAAGTCGTTCACTGAAATTTCTATTAAGTTGGCATTCTTCTCGGGTAGAGTACATTATTTTCTATTGTTTTAGGTAATTAATACACTGAGAAATACATCATGTTAATGTGCTTGCGCTATTTGTGAAAACATTCATCAGACAAGCGTTTGACTACAACATCACCTGATGTAAAATGATAATGCCGCTGAAGATTTAGCATGTTTCCCTAAAATACCTATTTACACTTCGACTTGAAGATTATACCGTTCGGGGAACAAAGACGAGGGCAATGCAAAACAAAGCTTAAAAAAACCGACTTCATTGCTTATATTTTGGTAATGGCTTTATCAATTTCGATAAAATGTATATGGTATATATATATATATATATATATATATTTTGGTAAACACAATAGACCTGGAATACGCAGGCTCTCAAGGATAACTGCCGGAACACCGTATTTGGCTTAGCGGCAGACTTTCAACTTGATGGTGGTAAGCTACTTTGGTAGCAAGCCAGGCGAGCAACTCACAAAATGCTCTACCACCTCTCAAATGTCACCTGATTAGCACCACCCGGGGACCACGTGTAGGTCAGACTTAAGGGGTATCCTCCTACGGACGTGGGTGACTCAGCCCCCAAATATGTTCTATGTATATCACCTCTGAAGTATATCGGTTTTGGCTTTATCGATTTCGATAAAAAAATTATGGGATCACCTCTGAAGTATACACTACCAAACAAAAAAAAAACATCAAAATCGATTCATAATTCGCGGAGATATCGCGTAACATACAAACATACAGTCGAGTACCTCCTTTTTTACCAAACAAATACAGAATTCCAGTTCAGGTCCACAAATGGGAGTGAAATCGAAGAACATACATAAAAAAAACACATACAGTCGAACATAGAACCTCCTCCTTTTTTGAAGACGGTTAAAATATGTTTTAGAGAACGTTCTAATCCCGTTCTAATTATACTTATTTATTTTTCTCCGTGCTAGTCTAATAGTGTCTAATAGAAAATGAGGAAAGAGGTAAGGTTATGTAGAGTTCATCTATTTTAGTAATTGAAACGCAAGCAAAGCTTAAAAAACCGACTTCATCGCTTATATTTCAGTTTTGGCTTTATCGATTTCGATAAAAAAATTATAGGATCACCTCTGAAGTATACACTACCAAACAAAAAAAAAACATCAAAATCGATTCATAATTCGCGGAGATATCGCGTAACATACAAACATACAGTCGAGTACCTCCTTTTTGAATTCTGTTGAAAAATGGACTTTCCACTTAAGTTCTCAAGTCTAAACTGTTTAGCAAGATGGTTTGCCTATCGGTATTCTATGGTTTATATTGTCGCAAGTGCATGCGCGGATATTGGTCTTAATTCGGCTTACAAAAAGGGAATTAAGCAAAAAGCTAGTGACATGGCATTGCTGGTAAAATATAATTTACAAACAAACCAATGCATTCACACTCACAGCCTTGGGAGGGGATTTGTGCTCCTGCCGAAAATCGAACCCAGGCGCAGAAGGCGGAGACCTGTCCACTGTGCCAACTGCGCTAATTGTTAGTATATCTATTATATAAAAATAAGTCGGGTTTTCCTTCCTGACGCTATAACTCCAGAACGCACGAACCGATTTCCACGGTTTTGCATTCGTTGGAAAGGTCTCGGGCTCCGTGAGGTTTATAGTGGCGAAACGGAGTTCGCCAGGTTTGCTTGTTTAGTATAGAATTTGAATACAGGATTTTTCGTCTAACGTTTTCATTCGTCTGTTTAAAAAGGTTAATTATGATTTTAAGAAGATTAATTATGAAACTGTCCTGTCGTTAATGTTAGGTTTGTTAGAATGTTTTCTTAGACCTTAAGAACTCTCTCTCCCAGTGTGTCGCACCCTTTCCAACTCCGCCCCACTACCGGCTTACAACCGCTAAATACGACACAACCGGCCCACAAACAAACGTACGGAGATTATATTCCAGAACATTGGCGGCATTTAATGCTGGGATTGTAGGGTTAACATGATTACCAGATGATATTTTGAATATGAGTTCTGATTCGCGTTTGGCGATGTTACATTTCTAATTGATCGAACGAAGCGAGGTCTCAAGAATCTACTGGGAACCATCGGCATTTGTATGTTTGTAAATTTGTGTGTTCGTATAAACACATACCCTACATGGTTTGTAGTGTAAAATTCTGCAGGCTTCAAATCGACCACTGGGAAGAAAAATAAAGATATTTTTTTTATCTTATCTAATTTTATTCACTTTTTACCGATTTCCCAAAAAAGGAGTAGGTACTCAAGTCGACTGATTTTTTTTATTTGTGTTACCTCATAACTTCTTTCCACGTGAACCGATTACGAATTTTTTTTTAGTTTAAAATATGTTTTTTTCCGATTGGTCCGATTGATTAGTAGTTCTTGAAATATCGTCAATAATGCGTGTTTAGTACATCTAATCTGATTAAAGTTTGGAAGATAAAGCGTTAAAGTCCGTTTTTTTAATTATTTGACACATGCACTTAAGAGGCCTGCGGAGGTTGATTTTCCCATACAATCGTAATACCGAAATTATTTATAATTCAAGCATATTACCACCATGCTGTGCTGTTATTCAGATTAAAAACGTATTAATCTAGGTTCCTGGATAGTTTTTATTATAAAATAATTACCTAAAACAATATTGATTTTCACACATTATTACGACGTAAATGTCGCATCTTTAACTTATTCGTTTTGTATTAAAAACTAACACATTTCTTTTGTCATTACAACAGGAACATAGATTATCATTTCAAGGTACTATTAATGCAAAAAACAATGGCTAAACATTACATTTTCATTCATAATTTTTGGTATTACGGCACCTATCATAATTGTTCGGTCGGTAGTGCTATCGCATCAAGCATGGGCACAGTTTGCCAGTTAAACAGAGACAGCCTATAGATCGTTTCATAGACTCCCCGGCCTCTTAAGTACTAACGACGGTGCATATTTTTTCCACGGCGGATGCGCGTGTCTCGTCGTAGATGTCGTGATCGGATGGTCGCGATTTCGAATCCTCAGACGGGTTTGAGCTTCCGCTATAAGTAACGTCTCCTGTGTATTTTGTCTAATATTTATTAGGAATAGTAACAAATATTAGACCAAATACACCGTTGACGTTTCTTATATTCGTTTTGTATATACGTCAATGGAACATTTTTACAATTAGGCTAATCATAAAGGGTACAAAAGCCAGCCTTCAGAGAAAGAAACATATCTCATTGCTATTACTAAAAATTTTAAGATCTCTGCACTAATTTAGCGTCGCGTCGGCGTGCGGCGAGTCAGCTGTTGAGCAGTGACTTTTTCGATACCTAAGCTAAGCATTAGTAGTTTATATCCTAATACAAGCCGTGCCCCGCGTATTCGCCCACGTAATTAAATTAAAAATAGCCAATGTGCATTCCGGAACCTAAATTTCATCAAAAAATATTTGTTACTGAGATACGTGATAAATAGAATAGAATAGAATTTCCTTTATTGTAAACTGTGTAAATATGATGGTATAACAAAAATATAATATTATATAGGTAACATCAGTTTGTCCGTTTCGGGCGTACAATAGTGTACTCTTGAAATTTAACATAAAAATGTAAATTTTATGCACCAGTTTGTCTTAGTTTACTTTGATGACATTATTATAATAATAAATCAGGTCATTGACATTTCAACACTAAAATATTATTTTAATTTATAGTGCAACGTGGTAACAAACATTCACACACACAAACACAAACTTTGGCATTTATAATATTAAGTAGGGCAGTTATTTATTTAAATGTGTTCCTAGTTCTCCTTTCTTCATTAATGTTAGGTTTGTATTGTTTATAACCGTAAGGACCTTTAATTGGTTTAATGTTAGGCTAAACGGTAGAACTGTTACCTGTTGGTCCTATTCAGTAATGAATAAAACGAAATATATTGTGTAAAACCGAAGCTAGCCTGTTCTATTTATTAACTTAGTTGTTAAATATATAATTTAATCATTCCCTGTTACCAAGCCACATGTTTTAAATCAATATAGACGAGAAAATCGACTAAAATATCCAACCTACCCTCAAGCAATGCAAACTCATCAGAATTGCAATTTTAATGCGCAGCACTTTAAAACTTAAGACTTTGGAATAGAGTGCATGTTTCTTTAATGAGGATTGTGCTATTTTAGCCTTGGTAAAGTTTCGTTTATAGAAAGAGCGTTTTAGTTGGTATTGAGAGTTAATATTGAACTCTTTAGAACTGTATAATGCACTGCACTTTAAAACTTAAGGTTTGTAAATAGAGTGCATGTTTCTTTAACTTTTATTCAGAATTATCCTATTTTGATTGTCTTGGTGAAGTTGGTCATACGCTTGCCTTACATGCAGTTGGTATTGGTCGAAAGACCAGTTTTTTTCAGAAAGGAAATTTGCATTTCTCTTTCTGGGTGTGATTATGTGGGTGTTTAATGTTTCCAGCACATAAGTCTATGAATTTAGTGTAAGACTGCGAGTGTAAAAGCGCTCGTTTAATAGAGTTGCCGTCAAAATCCAAATAATAAATCGACACTTTCAATTTAGATTTCAAAAATAAAATTTTGATAAAATAACAATTTGTCAGGCCACAAAACTCGCTGTTTTTTTTTTTTATTATTTGTGACAGGCTAGTGTTTGACCACTATCTGACCTGATCGTAAGTGACGATGTGATCGAAGCTGGTAAACACACTAGACCTGGAATATGTATAATATGGAACCTGGTTTTTAGACCTATTTAGTCCCACGGTCTATTTCAAATACGGCTACAGATTTAAATTTTAAACTGACGTATTATATACGTTACGTTATATTCTGTACTTAAACAACAAGTAAAATATGAAACAATTAATATTAAGAAATAAAGTTATAAGTAATGAACCTCATAAGTGTTTCTATATTGGATAAAATGTAGACTATTATAACAATTTGTTATAATAGTCTACAAAAAAAGTCAAAGACCGCTATCCGCCCAAACTCCGCCCTACATCGAAACAGGAAAAAAGTGATTTACTTAATCACCTCGCTTGCCATGTGGCGTTGCATTTTCCGATTTCGGATATTGCGTGTGCTAATTACGGATTTAAACGATTTCTACATGCTATTTCGGATATTTGTCTGCAATGCTACTTTGAGGTGATTTAATTCGATAAATTTTGTGAAGTTTTGGGAACTTTTGTACATTATGGAAGCTATAAATAATTGTGTAATTTTTTATTATAATAAAAAATTTTATTAAATTTTTTTTATTAAATTTATATTCATTAAAAAATTTAGTTAACCCAACAAAAAATTCATTAAACAAAATTGAGCCATTCACATTGTAGGCATAACTGTTGATTAGTCTCGACCACAAGATCAGAATCAAAATTGATTATTCACATGGGCCTCAAAGAAGCATTCATGAATAGTGTATATGTAAATGACTAGTGTAGCAAATGTCAAAAATATTGAGTGGCGACATTTTTGACACTTTTTATATTATTTAATGTCTTCATTTTTTTTATTTTGGGATGCAACTTATGTCGACACTTTAGCTCAGTTACATCTTCCTGAAACACAGAATGGGTTTGGCGCCGCGGACACTAGGTAACTTGGGTCTTCGCTGTATAGATGTATATAATTTTAGTTAAGTTTTAGGAGATATAGGCAACTGGCCCGTACTTAGCATATATTTTCATAAGTTTATTTAATTATCTAATTTATAAAGGTTGCCTGGTCGAGATCGCTCTTAGTGATAAGGCCGCCTGCTGTGACACTTTACGTATAAGGTTGTTTGTTACCTTTGTTTTATCTCATCTTATAAAGTGGATCAATAAAGTATCATCTATCTATCTTTAATTGATTGTTAGACGATTTTTTGTATTTATGTTATTTTTTATTTTGTTACAAGTATCAAATAAAAATGTTTTTATTCATTCAAATATTGGTCGTAAGTCTATATAAGTCTGAAATAAAATCAAACGCCTCCCGAAACCGACGGTATGTAAGAATCTTGTGACTATATTTTTAACCCCTGACGCAAAAAAAGACGGGGTGTTATAAGTTTGATGTTTCTAATAAAGATAGTTAAATAGGTCAAATGTTTGACTATCAGAGTAAAAAAAAAATTGACTTGTTAAAAATGCACCAAAAGATTCCAAACTGGTGTCAAATTCGAAAAGTTATCTAGCTAATGTAGAGTTCATATTTTCAGTCTCAAATAGATACGATAATAATGAGTTATAATTAAATGCAAGCAAAGTTTAAAAAAAACGACTTCACCGCTTATATTTTGGTTTTGGCTTGACCGATTTCGATAAAATTTATATGGGACCTCTGAAGTATAATCTACTAATCTAAAAAACATCAAAATCGATTTATAATTGGCGGAGATATCGCGTAACATAACTCTTCTAATATATTCGAATTGAGAATCTCCGTTTTTGAAGGTTGATAACCGACTCTACTAAAATTATTGAACATACATAACTCGACAAATTCGACGTATATCTACTACATTACATCTGCAGTACTAAGTGCAACGTGCAGCGCTATCTAGACAAAAATGTTCGAACCTGCACAGCAAACCTCCTAACAAAGTCAACTTTTACTATTTACTCGTGGCAGAAACTGGAACTAACGCCGCTGCGTTGTTACTATCGCTTTTGATTGCAAAATCTTCGCCAGCAGCGCCATGAATAAGAATCACATATTAAGTTTTTTGATCAGAGAATGACGTAGCGCTCGCGCCAGCCAATCACAGCGCTAGGCCTGCATCGCGCAAACGATATTTTCGCGGATTGTAGCTTACTATACTCTAAAGAATTACTAACCTTCGGGTAACACTCGACTCTTAAATGAGTATTGAACGGTCCGAGGGACGCTTCGGACCGTTCCGTGGGAGGCCTCCAGTGCATACGCGCGAGCGCAGGAGGCCTCCCTAGCCTCTGCAGAGAGTCGAGTGTGCCTAACCTTCAGTCCCCTTAATAGCAGCCGTTTTGGTCTACTTGGTAACATTTTACCGAAGCGATGCTCGCAGTTTCCTAATTTTTTTTCAAGCTTTTATTTAGTTTCACCTTTCCCGTTATCTGTTGGTCTGTAATCAAATCTTGCAAGCTAAATTAGATTGCACTTCCCGAAATTCCCGGACTCACTTATGTATCTTCGATGTCAATTAAGTACATTTTCTCGCCGACTGATAAGTCACAAAATCAGTTAAAGGGGTGATACCAGAAGGTCTCTTAAAATGCGTGACTTTGTTACCATTTTACTCAGCATTTAACAAAACCTGATACTAAAATAAAAATATTCGCCGATATCTGTATGATGATTATGATAATTGAAACGCAAGCAAAGCTTAAAAAAACTGACTTTAACGCTTATATTTTGGTTTTGGCTTGTTTGATTCCGATAAAGTTTATATATACCTCTGAAGTATAATCTACCAAACAAAAAAAAACATCAAAATCGATTCATAATTGGCGGAATTATCCCGTAACATACAAAAAAAAAACAACATACAGTCGAATTCAGATCCTTTTTTTTGAAGTCGGCTAAAAATGAGCTTCCTTCTTTTTAGTATATTCATAAAATTTAAAAATATAAGTGAAAAAAAATATCATATCACATGCAAATTATATACATTTTTAAAGCGTATTTTAACGATATTTGAAACCTTTTTTTTATGCCAGATAGTTTATGCCGGTATGATTTTTTATGCCAGATAGTTTATGCCGCTGACCTGATGGAAAGTGATGATGCGGCCGAAGATGAAGCATGTTCAGCCGTTAAAGCATGAAGAGGGAACAAACATACTTACACACACACTCACACAATTACACACAAAATTTCGGACTTACATTATTAGTAGGATTTACCACGATAAAACTTGAAAAATATCAAAGACTATCAAACGTGACCTCTAGTTCGTAATGATATAATTTATGCAAATATTATGCACCTTTACGTGCAAAATATAAGGACGATAATAATTGGCTATTTTTGTTTAAAAGTGCTGGAAGTGACATAGGTATATGGCCCTTGTTATTCTGCACTAGGTTATGATAACTGAGAGCTTTGTTGACTATTAGATTACTGCTTGGTAAATGAAAGTAATGCAATATTTGCAGCTTACAATCAAAACACTTCATGGTGGTCTGTGACATCAATATTAACACCTGCGCTTCTAGATAAAGTGGCATGATATTTTTATTTCAATATAAAAATAATGTGTTTGCTTCAATTATATACCCAGGTTGATGTAGAGTTTGTTTACCAATCACACTTTTTTGTGGTTATGTGAAATAAATAAATAAAATATATAAAGGATAAATATATATAAATAAATATATATAGGATAAATTATATTAGTATAGAACGCCACACCAACCCAAATCATCCTGCACATTTTCTGTCCATCTAAAGGTTGTCTGGCAGAAATCGCTTAAAGCGATAAGACCGCCCATTGTACTACCTCATATAACTGTATTATTTTAAGTTCTACAATTTTACTTTTATTTGGAGTGCAATAAAGAATTATTGTATTGTATTGTATTGTATTGTATTGTAAATATTTATATTGTTTAAAGATCTAAAAAACCCTATCTAGGATGTAGGTTAAAAATATATATTTTTTTTAAACAAACGCATTCACACTCACAGCCCCACACTAAGTTCAAAGACTTGTATCGTGGTTGCCGGAAACATTCACATCACACCCAGAACGAGAAGCACAAATATCTCTTGGGATGGAATTTGTGCTCCTGCCGGGAATGAACACAGGCCCACGGCGCAGAGGGCGGGCAACTGTCCACTGCGCCAACAGGGTCGTCTTAATTATCGTCGTCTTAATAAAACGAATTAAGTATGCCGATTAACTTTATGACTTTAAAATTATGTGAATTATCAGATCTCTTTTTCTTCGGCTATGCTATCTATATCTCCGCTAATTTGAATAATAAGTATTTTTGTTTGATATTTTATTGTATTGGTTACATACACATTTAATCTATGTATTCGGCGGAAATTTAATTTTGGGGGATATATCATTTATTGTTTAAAAATATCTTATCTATATGGGAGAAGCCGAGGGTCACCTACTTATCTAAATTAAACTCTATCAAAATTTTACAATTAAGTGATCTCAATTTCTTATTACATAAACATATATATTTATTGCAGTAAGAATGTTTTTTGTACTAAACTATCAATTGGTTTTTACAAAAAGGAGAAGGTACTCAATTCGATTGTATTTTACCGACTTCCCAAAAAAGGAGGAGGAACTCAAGCCGACTGTATTTTTTCTTATGTGTCCTCCTCTTAACTTCTCTCCACGTGAGCCGATATCGAATTTTTTTTTTAGTTTGAAAGATGTTGCTTTCTAATTGGTCCCATTTAAATTTGATCAAGATCTGATCAGTAGTTCTTGAAATATCGTCAATAATGCCTATTTTGTGACGAATAATGCGTACTTTGACGATGTTCTCGTTTACCCGACTTCAAAAGTTACCTCATAACTTCTTTCGTTGTGAGCCGATTTTGATGATTCTTTTTTTATTTGAAAGCTGGTGTTCTTTATGTGGTCCCATTGAAATGTGATCAAAGTTTGATCTTTAGTTTTAGAGTTATAGTCAATAATGCGCGTTTATACATTAAATCTGATCAAGGTTCCGATGATAAATCTGTTAAGTCGGTTTTTTAAGCTTTGCTTGCGTTTAATTATTTTGTATTTTTACCTCATAACTTCTTTCTTCTTAAATCGATTCTGATGGTTTTTTTTGTTTAAAATACACATAAAAAACAGCCGAATCGAGTACCTCCTCCTCCTTTTTTTACCGACTTCACAAAAAAGGAGGAGGTACTTAACTCGACAGATTTTTTTATGTGTTTTACCTTATAACTGTTTTCCTCGTGATTTTGTTTTTTTTTAAAGCTGGTGCTTTACCATCGGTCCCATTTAAATTTAGTCAAGATCTGATCCGTAGTTTTTGAGTTATCGTGAATAATGCGTGTGATCAAGGTTCCGAAGATAAAGCGGTGAAGTCGGTTTTTTTAAGCTTTGCTTGCGTTTAATTATTGAATTAAATGTTTGATAATTATATATACCACTGAGACGGTTCAAATTTGTAATAAAATGGACATTAATTAAGACAGCTTACTATAAAACAATCGACTACATTAGTGACAAGCATGCATGGAGGCAAACAGCACAAGCGCTTTCTAGCGACTACATAATATAGATATACCTAGGTTAATATAATTATTTTTTTAAAAAATTATGAAAGAAATGCACCGCCGAATTTCTTGCCAGGCTCTTATCGAGATGGCTGTAATTTTGCGAATCTGGCTGTAAAATCATTAACTTTCATGAGTGCCTCTTTGGGGCCCATGTGAATAAACGATTTAAATTTTGATAGTGATTTTGATATATATATATATATATTAATCTAGAAAGTAAAAGTACTAAGCAAATCAAAACAAACGCTACAAAGTAACTCAATATAACCCTTTAAAATCTTCGCAGCCAGAAGCCTTACGACCTTACTTATTATAACTGGATTATAAAAAACAAACCAAGTCCCTCCTCCGTCCCCCTCTCTCGCCACGCGTAGGTGTTCCATCCCTCTCTATTTTACGTAATTTTATCATTCTGTCTCGCTCTAACGGCACGCTTAATATGCCTGTCTTGTTCTATCGGGTGAATGGTCTGAACATCCGTTCAAACTGGTCTCAGTGTGACAGGTGTAAGTTGACCGAAGAATTCTTGAATCTTGGAGTTGGCGCCAGATGGTCAGTTCGATGTGAGATTAGGTTTGTTTATTTTTGGAGTTGTGCCTTGATGGTTATTAGATTTAGTGGTTGTGCAATGATAATGCTCCCAATTCAATTCAGTCCTACTAATATTATAAATCCGAAAGTTTGTGTGTAAGTATCTTTGTTCCCTCTTTACGCTTTAACGGCTGAACAGATTTGGATGACATTTTCAATATACATAGATTATATCTTGAATTAACACATAGGCTACTTTTTAACTTGATAATAGCGGACGAAGCCGCGGGGCACGGCTAGTATTATAAATCCGAAATTTGTGTGTAAGTATGTTTGTTCCCTCTTCACGCTTTAACGGCTGAACAGATTTGGATATAATTTGAAATGTTCATAGATTATATCTAGGATTAACACATAGGCTACTTTTTAACTTGATAATAGCGGGCGAAGCCGTGGGGCACGGCTAGTTAATTTATAGGTTATTTATAAAGTACTTGATAAAGTCCATAGTGTTAAAAAGGTCTTAATGGCTATGTTAGTAAATAATGGCTTAGGTTAAAGCAATCACCAGATATAATGAAATATAACGCCCAAAAAATCGTAAGTACTTACCAGAATTTAATTCCCATTTTATTATGAAATTATCACCAATAAACGTAAAGTCTGCTAACCTAAAAAAGGCAAGAATCTTCAGAATAATCGCTGAGCTACCCAAAAAGGCCACGCATGCACCAAACATGCACTCGCACTTTATTTAAAAATGTCATCCAAATATGTTACTATTAATCATTTTTTTCGTATTATAAATATTTTTGTATTAATTATAAAAAAAATAACCTTAACCTACTGTTATCCGATTCGGTTCTGTCACAGGAAATTTTGTCTTATTTTTGGTGGCCATCTAAATTATACCCCAAGTTAAAATTTGGTGCACGCGTGGCCTTTTTGGGTTATGAAAAGTTTTTGTAGTGCAGGCATGACTTAAATAGCCCGAAAGATTTTGGTACAGGTTTCATTTATTTGTACATATTATATTTTTTTGAATGAGGCTGTTTAGGGCAATGATTGTTTTTTTGGTGGTCATTAAATTTAATCCCGTGAATAATAACAGTAACAGTGAAATTATCAAAATAAATAGTCGCCAGTTTAACATCAGATGAGATAGTGGTCAAATGTAATCGCAGTAAAAAAAAAAAAGATTCGCAAATTTTGGGAATTGCATAATTTTATTGAACTACCGAACATCTAGACAAGGCAATGCGGCATCCTCTAATCGTTAATATACCTACCATTCGCACGAAGCGTTTTGCTTTCACTTTCATTATAAGTTCTGTAAAAGAATGGAGCGCCCTGCCGTCTACTGTATCCCGAAAACTGTAATATGGGGTTGTTCAAGAAGAGAGTGAGTTGGTATTTACTGAACAAGCGTGCTCCATCTTCAACCGCATGGGATAGGCTTAGAACTTTACAGCCGTTTCGAGAAGAACCAAATCTATCTATCGCCTGCCTATAGAATATATATTTTAAAGAAGAATCGAAGCTCGGTGGTAATATTATTTTATATATATATAATTCTTATAGGACTTTTTTATCTCTAATAGGATAGCGTTAGACCTTTATCAGATCTTCATCTAATTTAGATGGAACAATTTGGAAAGCAACATCATTCAAACAAAATAAAATTCAAAATCGGTTTACGTTAAAAGAAGTTATGAGGTAATAAACATAAAAAAAACAGCCGACTTCAGTACCTCCTCCTTTTTTGTGCAGTCGGTAGAAAAAGAGTCAATTCGTTTGAGGTATACAAAATGAATGTGAAAGCAAAACGATCCGTTTTTCTGTGGCATACTGAGCCAACACTAGCACCGCTTTCAAAACAAAAATCTTCATTTCATTTGCTTATCTAAGTTGTTATTCAAAATAACTTCTTCCGCCTATCTATTTCCTGTCATTTATTCCCCTACTTAACCAAACCCTAGAATAATAAATGAGAAATTCGGAGTATATAAAATAGCCGTTACTTTAGAACAGCTGAAACCATTAAACTTGGGGAAGGTATGGAAATAGTATCCTTTTAGCAAAATTCAGATACGTTTCTGGAACTATACGTGAAAATTAACGATTCGTTGACTTACCAGTTATATATGTATGCCAGTTATATATGTATACCAATTATATACGGCAGTGGTTATATATATGAGCCGTTTGGTGTTGAGTCACTGGGTCCGTGGGGACCAGGAGCTCATTCTATTTTCAAAAATTTATCAGAGCGCCTGGTTGACGCGTGATCAAAATGCTGGCACTTATTTAGCTCAACGTATAAGCATTGCAATCAAGAGAGGCAATGCCGCCAGCATGATGGGAACGCTACCCACTGGTAATGAGCTTGAGCACTTGAGTTACCTATAAGCTCGATGTTTTGTAGGTAACTTAGTTCTTTATATAGTTTTAGAAATATATCGTTTTATAATAAGTTTTCTAGCTACCATTGCGAGATATATCTCGTCAAATTCATAAAAACTTAGTTATTATTTAATTAAAGGAACCATTTAGGGCTAGTGTACTCAGGTTTTCTAACTTTCGTTTCTTGTGAAGTAAGAGGTTATCATTTTACCACTTCTTAGAACTCGGAGCCTTCTTTAGTCTATAGTAGTCTATAAGCTATATAGTTATAGTTAGCTCTATAGATTTCACACATTTTCTTTCTTTCTAAATTAAAAAGAAAAGCATTTATCGGATCGAACTGTAAATCAAAATTTTTTTTATACACCTGAACACAAGCAATTTTTTTATTAAAATTCGTAGAGCCCTTTAGGAAGAGTTCAGAGTTCACACCTGCAGAATAATTATATAGATAGATAGATAAAATCTTTATTGACTACCATAATTGTGACAAAACAGAACAGACTAAGTAACTTACAAAATAAGTGTAACAATAGGCGGTC
Source organism: Lomographa bimaculata (assembly GCA_948107665.1). Taxonomy (NCBI): domain Eukaryota; kingdom Metazoa; phylum Arthropoda; class Insecta; order Lepidoptera; family Geometridae; genus Lomographa; species Lomographa bimaculata. The sequence continues at coordinate 6,277,391 of OX403610.1, read as the reverse complement.
TTATCGCTAAAAGCGATCTCATCCAGACAACCTTTGGATGGAGAGGAATTACGCAATAAAGTTGGACGTCGGTGATTTAACGTAAAAAATTATGCATGAATCTAATATTTTATAACCAATTATACATTTTAACGCCAGCAAACCCGCGAGCATTTGCTAGTGGTATTATAAATTCTCTGACCTCATTAACCTTCATTCATAATTGTGAAAAAGTACTCTAAATTAGAAGGTAAAAACATTCCTATGTAATTGAAGGTACCATGTGAACTAATGTTTATTTTACCAACGAAGACAAAGTAGATAGACGCCGCAGGAGAAAAGAAAAAGAAAGTTATATATCCTAAAAATTCATCTTTATGTATTATTGGGCGACAATTATTTAAAATAAGAGTTTATACGTATAACATACGAAATTTTTAGACAAGGCTTTAATTCTCCAAAAATGATATAAGTGATACAGTTTTATACGTAAGTTTTGACGTTTCAACGATCCCTAAATGTGGTAGGTATACAAATCCTTTTAACACGTATAACTGTAAAGAGTAATATTTTACGAACGACATTTGTTTTGTAATTAATGTGTCTACTAATAATTATGCTGTGACCCCAACCCCGTAACTGGGTTGTTCAAAAGATAAAAGTTAAGTATCTTGATTAATAGCAGATAAATTGAATCTGTAATAATTATTATTGGCATATTTAAGTAAAGAGGGGCGTGCACATTTACAATGGTTCTACTCTAGCCATGTCACACATGACATATGCTAGCATGATAATAAAATAAATCACGTCTGATTTACATAAGGTTGCTTTTTTTTCAATTTTAATATCAATTAGAGACGAGATGAGCATGTCACTCGCCTGAAATAAGTTCCTGCGAAATATATCATGCGGTGTTCACTGACTACTTTATCCATGGCGTAGCTCTTAATAGTCACAATAAAAAGTATCATTAAATACATCCAAATTGTTTGTTTCGACTTGTGCGCTTGATATTAATTACAGAATGCATTAAAACTGAATGTATTATTATAGTAGTAACTTGTAAGTACTGCTAGCATATATATCATTCAATACATCATACATAGTTAAAATTTGGCGGTCACAGTGATTCCACTTCCAGCTGACAAGTGAATGTATAGGTTGAAAATTCAACATGTATCTCGACGCTATCTCTGATTGCTCAAATTCACTACAATACAATACAAATTTCTCTTTATTGACACCAAAATATAAATACAAGTTACAGAGAAACTTATTAAGATAGGTACGATGGGCGGTCTTATCGCTAAGAACAATCTCTTCCAGACAACCTTTGGATGGAAATATAAACGAAAAGTCAATGTAGGGATGGTGGTGCGATAAAATGAATGAAATAAAATAACTAGATATTCAAGTAGGACAAAGGCCTAAATCCCGATTTTTGCGTGAAAAACACGGGGCTCAAACGAATAAAGAAACACTTTAACACTCACAACCTCGTACTTAATTCGGAGACTTGTATGGAGAAACACACATTTGCCATGCGAAGAAACTTTGTATAGCCCTGGAATAAAATAAATAAATAAAGTAAACCTGGCAAACCAGCTACGCCAACCTAATGTTTCATAATAAATGCTTTCACACTCACATCCCCACACTAAGTTCGAAGACTTGTGTCGTGGATGCAAGGAAACATTCACATCACATCCAATCACGACCAGAACAAGAAACACAAGTTTTCCCTTGTGAAAAAAATTGTGTTCCCGCCGGGAATCAAACCCAGAACCCACGGCGCAGAGGGCAGACATAACACGGATAAGATAGACATATAATAATACAGTTAATGTTAAATCAATTCATTGATAGAAAGTTCTGTATTGGACAAACAATATTGTAGGTACAAAGCCGAGCTTAATGCTACAAAGCATTTTCTTCCAGTAACCAGGGGTGTATCGGGCCTATTTCAATATGGTAGAGCATATTTGCGGGTAGACTATTCCAGAGATCGTTGTTATTGTAAATAAGTATTTTATATTATTACATTTCAAATGTGTATTTTATTTATCAGTTTATTACATTTAATTGTCTGTTCTGTTTCATGTTATCTGTCCATTTAATTTTGTTGCTTTATTATGCAACCAACAATGGTGAAAACACTAACAGATGGTGAATGACGAATTGTAGAGTCTAAGTAGAGTCATATTTCACTTTATTTTAGTTTGACTGGTTTTATCAGTGTATTTTAGCTGTTATAACTAATAAAGTCAAGACAAACAGTCAAACGTCATCCATTCATGGTTGACATATCTCCATCTCGCTCGAAGCGTTTCGCTTCTTCGTTTATCATCCGTACTGTGGAAGAGTGGAACTCATTGCCCGCGTCTTTGTTTCCTGAGCGGTATAATCTGGCAGTCTTCAAGTCAAGAGTGAATAGGTATCTTTTAGGCAAGCATGCTACATCTTCGGCCACTTCATCTCTTTCCATCAGGTGAGATAGTGGTCAAATGCTAGCCTATCAAACATAAAAAAGTGACACATTAACAAGATTCTGCTTAAATGTAATAATTCAAAACAAGTAATACTCTAAAAAGTTTTTAAAATCAAGCTCTTACCAGTTTTAAATAAAAAAAGTCATCTAACCAGAGAACTTGCCAAGACAAATCAAATGAGCCCACACTCGATGGGTTCCTCTTGTTTAGTTCAGAAGTTCCTATAGCCACCTTACGTCTCCATCTCCTCCAACAGACCAGCCCCATGGTACCATATCATTGTACTATCACCGAAGATACATAAATACACCAAATTTGATTCCAATCGGACATCGGGAAGTGGGTCTTATTTAGCTAGCAAGATTTGATTACAGACCGACAGACAACGGGACATGTGAAACTCAATGATAGCTTGTAAAAAAAGAAGCATTAAATGTAAAGAAGCATTAAATGTAACATAACAAATGTAAAATAAGATAGTACGAGTATTATATCAGTTGTTAAACATCTTTTCTAATCCAATAGCTGTTCATATTATTTGATGGAGATAGGCACGTTGCTGTTAAATAAATACAATCAAGCGTGTTCTGTTTATAACATATTTGGTTCCGTAGCAGAATTTTCCACCGCCCGCGCTACCCGTTTCTCTTTATGTCCATGTTGAGGCAATCTAGCTCCACGACAACACATACTTATTGAGAAGACTCAAGAGAACTAATCCTTTTGAGTTGGTGTAGTGATGTGACATTGTAATACAGACGCTTCTTCCGTATTTGTGGAATGTCAAACACATTTTTAACCGTTTTCAGAAAAGAAGATTCAACAGATTGAACAGAGGAAATACTGTTTTGTTGTATACGTTCAAGTTGATCCCATTATAAAGATCATGATCTAAGTTTCAGTGATATTTTCGATATCAGTCGATTATATTTTTTTTAAACTCGTATAAATATTATCTAGAATAACGTTTGACAATAGTTATAAAAATTCACATGGACGTAAAAAAGTACAAGAATCTTGGTCCAGCAGAAACATAAAACTGAGCAGTTTTATTTTACATAGGTAGTAAATTCATACCATCCCTGAATGTTAATAAAAACCGCTAAACTCCCATAAACCTCAATTTGATCCAGATAACAGCATTCTTATATCAAACTTTTATGCCTGTAATTTTGCAGAAGCGGTAGTAACACTCCGTTACGGAACCCTAAAAAAAGGGTCAGATGGGCGTTACGGTTTTTAAGAAGTCCGGTGAAGAAAAGTCTTTTGTAATGTTACAATTGTATTGAAATGAAATGAAATTAAATGCATTTATTTGCTTCAAGTGTAGGTATAAACAGATGAATTACTTTGTCATAACAGTGACATACAAATATCGATTTGAGGACTAGGAAGTCAGATATTATTAAAGCGTCATAATAATAATTTTGATTATTGTTATTGTATTTGATATGTAGCACATTTACAATAATTGGATATGGAAAATTCATCATTAATGTTATAATATCAAGAGCTGTCAAAAATTGTCTGAATTATATATACCTACATACATAAATACGTGAAGTATTATGTATGTATCTAGATATTTATGTCAGTGCCAAATTATAGTTGTCTTAGAAAATGATCCATTGTAGGTAACATTGGAGTTTACATTTGGCTTATCGAACTCAAAAATCAAAATCATTTATTTACACGGGCCCCAAAGAAGCACTCATGAAAGTTGATGACTCTACTGCCAGATTCGCAAAATTACTGCCATCTCGAGAAGAAACTGGCAAGAAATTCGGCGTCGCATTTTTTCATTTATACTGGAATTATATTAACCTAGGTATATCTAATGTAGTCGCCAGAAAGCATTTCTGAAGTTTGCCTCCATGCATCCTTGTCATTAATGTAGTAATTTGATTTATAATAAAAAAAAATCGTCTTAAGACTTGTAAGTCGTTGGTCCGGACAACCCGGACCGACGACTTAACGTATTACTACTATGGTACTAACTTTTTTCCTTATAAGCTACGGATCCCTAAAAGGGAGAATAGCGTGTCATATATAAACGTACTTGTATTTAATTTAAACGCAAACAAAGCTTAAAAAAACCGACTTCACCGCTTTTATTATTATTTTGACTTGATTGATTTCGATAACATTGATATGGGACCACCTCTGAAGTATAATCTGCCGAACAAAAAAAAAATCATCAAAATCGATTCATAATTGGTGGAATTATCGCGTAACATACAAAAATAGAAACATACAGTCGAATTGAGAACCTCCTCTTTGAAGTCGGTTAAAAATGAAGCAAATTGGTATTAATTGATTAAATCCACTTGTTTTTCATTTACTTTTAAATATTTTTTTATTTATTTTAAGTTACTTACCATCAGGTGAGATATTGGTCGAATGCTTGTCTATCGAGAAAAAAAATAATGCTTCAAAAATATTCAAAGGCTTTATCGCCGGTCCCGGAAACACATACATCGAACACAATTACAACCAGAACCAGAAACAATTTTACCAAGGTAGAAAATTTGTTCCCACCTGTATACGAACCCGGTATCTACAGTAGCCATGGAAATAACTATACAAGCGGACAGGGGTTAGAGTAACACACTCGCCAAACTCAAAACGTTTTACAAAGTGCATTTTGCAGGGATAATGGGACGTCTTCGTCACTTTTTTACAGTTGAGACGTCAACTATAAATCCAGATAAGGGTCTCATAAATTTTAAAGGTATATAAATGTCAGATTTGAGATCTATTTTAGTTTTTGCAGTATCTAATGATGAATTATCTGTCAAATTAAAGACCCACCTGGACATTTGGTATCTTGAGCTACATTGTTATAGTTATCTTTTTTAGATTTTGGTACCAGGATCTGGGCTTTTTTTTAATTTATTTATTTCCGTACCTTTAGGTACACCGTTGGAATTAAATTATAGCCTTAAGGCTAATAAAATAATTAATTATTGTTAACACTAGGGCTGTGAGTGTGAATGCGTTAAAAAATAACGCTTTCACACTCACAGCCCCCACTAAGTTCAATGACGTGTTTGTTCCCTTTGAGAGAAAACTTGTGTGAAAAATCGATATTTTCAACCGACTTCAAAAAAGGAGGTTCTCAATTGTACTTTTTATTGCATGTATATTACGCGATATCTCCGCCAATTATGAATCGATTTTGATCATTTATTTTGTTTGGTAGTATACTTCAGAGGTGGTCCCATATAAAGTTTATCGAAATCGGTCAAGTCAAAACCGAAATATAAGCGATAAAGTCGGTTTTTTAAGCTTTGCTTGCGTTTCAATTATTGATTTACTGGTATTTCTTTTCTCTAATAGTGTAGCGTTGTGCTACTTATTATTTGGAGTTAAGTATCAGTTGAGACAAACTTGGAGGAAAGCAGCCATCTTAACTTATAATAGTTATAATACAACGGACTATGATAATATTGTTGAGGGCCCTACAAGTACACACATCTGACGTACGCATAAATACACGTACTACGTATTACATAGCAGCACGTAAAATATAAGAAAACACTAAATAATATTTTTTAGCGAGAAATGTAACTTATAACCTTAAAAAACCAGTCGTACATTGTTGAAACTATACTGTGTCCTCCACAGTATTATTGTATAGTATTCTCCACTATACAATAACAGATCAAAGGCCACGAGCTTTTGAGTCGCTACCGAGCCACCTCTCTGCATGCACGAGTAGCTTTTTGCCTGCACCCGTTTTGTAGGTAACGTAACCTCTACATGCCTCTACTTCCAGTCTAGTGACAACACAGCGTCGCGTCGGACGCACGGACGTATATCTTTGACGGCTGCCCGGTTTGGCGGGAAAGTTATCTGACACGAAACGTCAGATTACTTTGTAAACTTTTTGTTTTGTGCCAGTGTTTTCTATTTTTTTGGGATAGTGCTTTAATTGTTTACGTGTGTAACTTTTGGATAGGATTTTTTTATTGTGTTTTTTTTTGTTGTGGTTGTAAAATTTTGGACAATTGGATTGCTGTTATGGTGTTTGATTGAGGTAAGTTAATTATAAGTAATGAGAATATAATCATGTTTCAATCAAATGCCGAACGCGCTGAAGAACTGGTTGAATCATCAATAAATCATATTACAATAATGATTATTTAGTTTAGTAACGGAAACCATAAATAAGTACGAACCTAAACAAATCTCATTAATACTATTTATTCGAAAGTTTGTATGTAAATGTGTAATTTTGTTTTCTCTTCACGCTGCAACGGATAAATAGATTTGGCTGAAGTTTGGAATAAACTAAACTAAGGATTAACCAAAAGTCAACTTTTTACTTAATTAACGCGGGCGTAGCCGCGGGGCACGGCTAGTTGCATTAATGAAACAACAAAGCTCTTTTGCAAAGGTTTTCCCAACATTACACAGTACATGGAAATATCAAGAGATGGCGCTACAATACACTAGTGAAAGCAAAATCATTCTTACTTTTAAACATGTATACCTACCTACTGTGCTACTTTATTATTTACTTATAATATTAACCAAACCAAGCATTCCATACAATTAAATATATATATTTTTTTATTTAAATTAAATAATTAATACATTGACATAAATTATATTATTAATAACATGTTGCTATGAAAGTTCTTATACTTATTTTCAATTTTCCACTAACTTCAAAAAACGAGGTTCTCAATTCGAATGAATCTTTTTTTTAATTTAGCCAATAATAATTATTAATCGATTTTGGTGTTTAATTTAGTAATATATTTAACCTACATATTCGTTCTTCTCGAGATTGCTGTAATTTTGCGAATCTGGCAGTAGAGTCATTAACTTTCCTGAGTGCCTCTTTGGGGCCCATGTGAATAAATAATTTTAATTTTTTCATTTGAATTTTGAACCGCCACAGTAAACAACGAATTCAAACATACGGGTTCTAAAAAAACATAGATTATTATCGTATATATTTTTATTAATCTAATATAGATTGACCAGCACTTGATTCAACCCTACAATCAAAATAAAGTAACACAATCGTAATAAAAAAGACATTATTAAGTAGTCGGGTCCAAAAAACCGATGCTGCGTTCAAGCCATCAAGATCTTCATGCACCACCCAAAAACCAATTTTGAACCTTACACAAAAGACTTAGAAACTAAAGCTAAGTAACTTTTAAGTAAAACTGAAGTTGTTGGGTTTTTACATCTCAACAGGTTTAGGTAGGTACCATAATTAGGACAGGTGTTCTGTAGATCCCTTTTTGCCTTATCGAACTAGAATTTTTTTATTGTTTTTTTTTTAATGCCGACTTTAAGGCTTGGGAAGATGCAGAAGATAGTTTAAATAGGTTTGTCAAGGAATTTAGTTTTATTAAAAGTATTTATTGACGATTTAGATTGGGTTTGATAGAGACGAGGATCTGAGTCAAAATAAATATTATCTAATGGATCCAATGGAGGTTTTAAAATTGTCGGCTGTATTTGATGATGAAGGTTTTTTTTTTTTTTTTAACTTTGATAGGCAAACATTTGACCACTATCTCACCTGATGTGGCGAGTGACGATGCGGTCGACGATGGAGCACGCTTGCCTAGAAAATACCTATTCCTTCTCGACTTGAAGACTCCAAGATTGTACTTATCTGGGAACACAGACTCTGGCAAGGAGTTCCACTCCTTTGCAGTGCGCATCATGAAAGTGGAAGCAAAACGCTTCGTGCGCATTTGAGGAATATCCACCATGTATCCGTGTCGCAATGCAGTCTGTCTGGTGGTTCTATGATGGAATGGGGATGGAGGAACTAGATCGTGTCATTCCATAGCACACTCTCCGACTTCACAAAAAGGAGTAGATACTCCAGTCGAATATATATATTTTTTAATGTTTTTACTTCGTAACTGATGCTTTCCACGTGAACCGAATTTGATTTTTTTTGTTTGAAAGTTGTTGCTTTCCAATTAGTCCTATTTAAATTTGATCAAGATCTGATCAGTAGTTCTTGAAATATCATCAATAATGCGTGTTTAGTACATCTTATCTGATCAAAGTTCCGAAGATAAAACGGTGAAGTCGGTTTTTTTAAGCTTTGCTTGCGTTTAATTATTTTCAAGTTTTGTTATTATTGTACGATATTTATGATACCTATTTTATAATCTTAAATAACTTTTGTAGTATTGCTTTAAGTTGTTAAATAGTTTTTAATCATTGTTGTTATTATTTCCGTGTATTTTGAAAGTAAGAGTATACAATTTAAATTGAGAAACGGCTGTAAATATTCATTTGTTAATAATAAGTACAACAAAACACTTTATTTCAGTAGTTAGGAAGACAAAAAGAAAACTTATAAACTACATACATACTATTAATAATAATTTGATGGTACAGGTAAATAAATAAATAAAATAAATAAACGCTTTCACACTCACAGCCCCACACTAAGTTCAAAGACTTGTATCGTGGGTGCCGGAAACATTCACATCACACACACATTACACCCAGAACCAGAAGCGCAAATATCCCTTGGGAAGGAATTGGTGCTACTGCCGGGAATCGAACCCAGGACCCACGGCGCAGAGGGCGGACACCTGTCCACTGCGCCAACTGGGTCGTCAAAGCTGTAATCTTCTGCAGATTAATTTATTTGTATTTTTAAGAAAATGCAATATTTTTTCCCTATTTTCCTATGTATGGTACATACTGCTGGCCCAAAATGAAACATCTCCTTTGTCCCATGTCCAACCGTCACAGCGTGAAGAGAAAACAAACATACTTACACGTTTACATACAAACTTTCGCATCACATCACACAGTTCACACTAATGTTATAAATCTGAAAGTTTGTGTGTAAATGTCTAAGTGTGTAAGTATGTGTGTTTTCTCTTCACGCTGTAACGACCGAACAGATGAGAATGAAATTTGAAATGCACATAGCTTAACACATAGGTTACTTTTTAACTTGATAAACACGGGTAAAGCCCTAAGGCACGGCTAGCTTACAATCTTAATGTGCCGTAAATTGACACACAAAATTTCGCTTTTATAATATTAGTTCAAGTAGTGGGGTTCTTCAAGAAGAGAGTGAATACGTATTTACTGAGCAAGCGTGCTCCATCTTCGACCGCATCGTCGCTTTCCATCAGGTGAGATTGTGGTCAAACGCCAGCTTAGTCTTAAATAAAAAAAAAAGTTGCGTGATTTACCTAACAATTTCTATTCTTGACAAGACAATCACGTTACCTCGAAGCACATTTCAATAAATCGAACCCAGCAGAATTTGCTTCGTGTTGATTCGTTTTACTAAACCAATGTATAGAGAACTAACTCTGTAAACGAGCTGTGTGCATACCGAAATCAATGGAACATCCAACTTGATTAAAACGGACCGCATGTTGTCATGCTTTTTGTCTCTTTGGTAGATTTTTAAAACAAGAATAACTAGTCTTTCGCGCAGAACTGAGATCTCGCGCCTACATTTTGCCTCATAGAGAAAATCTTTTGAGGTTACTTGCTTATAACTTTTTTTCTATTTAATAATTGTTTGATTTCTGTATTTGTTGTTCAAGTACAGGATATAACGGATATTATACGTTTCAGCGTTCAGTGTGAAGCAGTTTTTGAGATAGACCCCGAGTCAAAATATGTCTAAAAACAGTGACTTTGGTGGCCTATTAAAACGTTATTTTCTAACATAGTTTTTTTAAACCGGTTTCGTTACCCTTTTCAACGATACCCCCAAGGGTAGATAAAAAAATAAAAAATATTTTGCTCCCTGGTTACGTGTATGGGAGCGCCCTTAATATTTTTTTTTATTTATATAATTTTAAATGTCATTTCTGGATTTGGGCCGTAGTTTTACATATTATATGAGAATTTTAAGTCATTCGCTTTTATGGTTTAGGTTCTAGATGCCTCTGACAGACGGAAGGACGGACAAAGTGTTGAACGACCCAAGTCAACTTCGGGATCTCACTAAGCTCGATTAAACAAACGCATTCACATACACAACTCCACACTAAGTTCAAATATTTGTATCGTGATTGGAGGAAAGACTTCAGAGCCTCGAACATCGGCGTAAGGTAGCTAGCTTGTGCGTGTTTTACAAGATACATTTCGGAGAGTGTGCGACAGATCTGCATTATTTAATTCCTCCATCTCCCTTCCATCATCAGAGAACAAGGCGTACCAAAACAAGACGTTCTTTCATGGTTGACATTCCTCCGAACTGGTGTTCCATTCCACTGCAACCTTTGCAGCTTACCCTGCCTTCGTTTTTGTTTCAGTATAACTTAGGACTATAACATAAACGCTTTCACACTCACAGCTCCACACTAAATTCGTTAGCTTGTGTCGTGGGTACCTGAAACTTTCCCATCACACACACAATATCAAATAGAACAAGAAACGCAAATTTTCATTGGGGAGAAAACATATGTCCCCTTCGGGAATCGAACCCGATACACCTGCTTAGAAGGCGAACGTCACCCAACTAAACTAACGAGCAGATTATCTTACTACAATTTTGTTAGGAAGTCTACCCCTCAGACCTCCACAATCTTTTTTTTTCCATTAGTCACAACCGCATCCGTCCGACAAAATTCGGAGCGTTCCAACAGATTCGCGGGAAAATCAAATTACAGACATAAAAGCCTCGAAAGCTAAACTTTTTTTGGTGAAATTGGATTGTCGTATGATTCAATTATGGCTGTGGAATTGGTTCTAGTGATATTTCGGTGGTAGTATTTAAGATTGCAGAGAATAAAATGGAGGAACAAGGAGAGGCTGAAAATGTTTGACGACTCAGTTGGCGCAGTGGACCCTCTGAGCTGTCTGAGATCCTGGGTTCGATTCCCGGCAAAAGCACTATTCGTAACGGACAAATGTGCTACTTTTTTATGCTTGATAGGCTAGCATTTAACCACTAGCTCCTGCGATTATGCGGCCGGAAATGTAGCATGTTTGCCTAGAAAATACCTATTCACTGTTCACTTAAAGACCCTCAGACTATAACCGCTTGGCGAACAAAGCCGCGGGCAACGTTTTGGTTCTGGATGTGATTGTGTGTGTGATGTAAATGTACGTTTCTACCAACTTCACAAAAAAGGAGGAGGTACTAATGTCGACTGTGTTTTTTTTATGTTGTTAACTCATATCTTTTTTCCACGTAAACCGATTTTGATTTTTTTTTTTGTTTAAAAGATGTTGCTTTCAAATTGGCCCTATTTAAATTTGATCAAGATCTTATCAGTATTTCTTGAAATATCGTCAATAATGTTTAGTACATCTCATCTGATCAAAGTTAGAAGAAGCGGTGAAGTAGGTTTTTTAAGGATTTGCTTGTGTTTCAATTATTATTCTACGCAATAATATATTATTTGTATTCCATGCTAAAACCATTGTTAAAATAACTGGTCGTTTTGACCATAAATAACGACGGTAAAAAACCTTGACTATCTTTCACAATCATCAACGAACTTTAGCTTTTATTTTGACAGATTTAAGGTTAATATTTCAATATTATTAACTGTGTACAAGTTACACCCACGCAAACATCTTAGAATAGATATAGAAATATGACATTTATAACTTGAGCTCTACTTATCTTCAAGTTAAAGATGTTTGAGGTTCTAGTTACAGTGGTGATCCAATATATTGTTAAACATGAAGGAATTGGGACCTTTGAGTATGAGAGATTATTTTGATGTCTTTGAGAAATGTGTAGTAAAATAAGTCAGTTGTAGTGGAATTTAGATGAAATTTGATACTTTATATTATTAATATGTAAATATCTCATTTTACTTTTAAAGTCAATTTAATGAGAAAATGTCGGCGTTCTTTTTGAAGACAAAAGAAGGAGAAATGATAAGACAGGTCTTTCGACTCATGGTAAGACATTCGCCCTTCCAAAGCATACTTTGAAATTATTAAAGTTTTAAACGTTGATTTATTATCGCAAGTAAGTGACGATGTGGTCGAATGTGGTAAGCATATGAGACTTTTACTGGAAAAGCTGCCAGAAAAGTTTGTGCTTGGTGGCCGTTTGGATCGATTTGGATGTTTCTTTTTGTTTAAGAAACTGTAATGTTTAATGGGTAAAAACGTTATTACCTAATAAAGGGCTTAAAAATAAAAGATAATTTAACAGGCCTTCTTTTTAATAGCAGTTACCTATGTCTTATAAATAACTAAGTAAACTTCTACCTTCGGGCCAATTGCCTATATTTCCTAAAATCTAACTAAAACTATGTACAGCAAAGAACTAAGTTACCTACAAGACATCGAGCTTATAGGTAACTAAGTTGCACTTAATATATATGTTATGTAGCGAACATCTTTGGGCGTCTAAAAATGTTATTTTGCCGACAGTATTTTTAATGGGCATCAAAATACTGTTTCGCTGACCCTTTTGAAGCGATTTTGCTTGGGACCCACCTTAGTCCAAATGTATCTATCTGAAGTTGGATTCGCCCTTAAATATTTTATCAGGGTAACATTAGTCGCAAAATCAGTATTTTTGAGCCTTCCAATAATGAGTGTTGCCATATTATTGAAACGCTGTTCGTTCAACATTATAGATACCTAATTGATGTTGTATACGGCTTGAAACACGTCGAAAATTTCGACTTACTTTGTAGTCGACTAGTTTCGTTAGACAAATTTGTTGTCCTTCATCAGGATGAGTCAGTTAATTTTCATATTATATAGATACCTTTATTCGCTATATAAACTTCAGTATTAGGAATCTCTATAAATATTTAATCAAGACTAGGTGAAAGATTCCGGAGATATAGAAAAATGAAATTACGAAAATTTTTAAACGATATCCTCCGACAAAAGATATACCTATATATACCAGTTCATAGCGGATGAGATTAACATTCCTTCATAGCAGTATTTGCCAGTAGGAGAAAAGGACGTAGTTAATGTTTGCTTGTGATTGGCCGATGGATTATTGGGATTGACAGGTCCTTGCTTGTGATTGGTCGATGCGATAGTTGTCAGCGTCAGTTGTTGTATCGTCAAAATCAAGTTTGTTGTATGGGAGCCCCCCTTAAATATTTATTTTATTTTATTTGTAGTATTTGTTGTTATAGAGGGCAATAGAAATACATCATCTGTGAAAATTTAAACTGTCTAGCTATCACCGTTCTTGAGATACAGCCTGGTGACAGACGGACGGACGGACGGACAGCGAAGTCTCAGTAATAGGGTCCCGTTTTTACCCTTTGGGTACGGAACCCTAAAAAGACCAATCATTACTACCGAATCAATTCTTAAAAAAGCATGTTCTTTTCGTGACGACGGAATGATACTAGCAGTCAACTGGTTAGTTTATCTGTGCTTCACAACTTTTTTTTTATTTAAACGATTTCACATCGCAGTTCCACAATAAGTTCTAATATATATTGTTGTGGGTGCCGGAAAAAATATATCACACAAATAATCACGCCCAGAACCAGAAACACAAATCCAGTAATCCTACCAGGAATCGAACCCGATGCCCGCTGCTTAGAAGGCACTTCCAGTCACTTTAAGTCTGACCTGTCAGGATACAATCTTCCAAGAACTGTATCACAATCAAAATAACTGATGCATTCATGCAATCAAATTGTCAAAACAAATTATGACAATTAAAATGCAGACGCACTAATTAATGGAATTCGTGAGTCAGGCGACATCCTTTTTAAATTTTGGATTTTAGTCACTACGTTTTATTATGAAAACTATCGCGATTGTTATTCATTGTTATGGTACTAACCGCGTAATTCTAATGTCGAAATACTCCGACCAGTTTCGAGCGTATACGACGCTCTTCATCTGGGAGTCAACAACTGTTGTAATGGTTGGTTTACATGAGTTGGTATCATCTCGGCCGACCGGAACTCGATCACGCGGTCGAGTCACCACCTATAAAATTCTCGTGTCGCGGTGTTTGTTACCAAACTCCTCCGAAACGGCTCCACCGATTTTTATGAAATTTGTGTGCATATCGGGTAGGTCTAAGAATGGGTCAACATCTATTTTTCATACCCCTAAAAGGTAAGGGTGGTCCAACCTAATTTTTTTTTTGTTAAAATTTTTTTTTTTTTTTTATGATTCAGCATTCAGCAGATTGAAAAATACTTAAGGACATAAAAAACTAATTTCAATGTTAAAACTATCGTGAGTACTACACATTATGTTTCAATGTTATATTCGGCTTAAAACACGAAAATTTCGACTTACTTTGTAGTCAACTACTGACTCATCCTGATGAAGGACAACTAATATGAACTAGTTGACTACAAAGTAAGTCGAAATTTTCGTGTTTTAAGCCGAATATAACATTGAAACATTTAAAACTAAAACATGTTTGTTCACAACATTCTGTATCCATATAAAACGATACTAATGGGTCCGTCGGTATGTCATTCGGGATTAGATCAGAAGTAGTTTATTTCGGCACAGTTGTTAACAAGTTATATAAATTTAAATGTAATTGAATTTTCGAGTACTTTTACAATAGGTTTGTTTGTTTTACTCAAAAGGGGGCATTAAATATTTAAAGGGTAGTGGGGGATTAAGCAGTTTTAGGTTTTAAATGGCAGAGTTGTTAAGAAACCTATTATTTATTTAAATGGATCTACATTGAGGGATACACTTTACTGTAGAAGGCCCACAGCTGTTAGGTATACGTGTCAAGTATTTTTTATTCTTCTGATGATAGATCCTTACTAATATTATAAGCGCGAATGTTTGTACGTATGGATGTTTGTTACTCTTTCACGCAAAAACTACAGAATGGAATTTAATAAAATTTTACAATAATATAGGTTATATATCAGAATAACACATAGGTTATAATTTATAAAGATATACTTATATGAGAATTGTCCAAAGTATAACGATAAGTGTCAAGTAAGTATAAAAAAAATCTGCCATCTGCGAGCTATTCTGGAGTGCGCTGCAAAAACCGTTAGAGTTACACGTATGTAATGTTTATTTTAAATAGTCCTACAAAAACGCCCGCTACTGCATATATTTATATTTTATGTGTGAGCCATTATCGCCAAAATGGTGAACCATAAATACAATAAAAATTGGTAATATGGTGTGTCAAAGTAACTCTGTCTGTCTGTTAAGCCTTCACGACAAAACCGCAGAATCAATTTTGATGAATTTTGGTATAAACATAGATAGGACCTTGGAGAAAAAATAAGCTACTCGATGTAGTAATTCTGCGTTGACGAAGTCGCGGGAACCACCATAGTATAATAAGAAAATATAATAAAAACATAATAAATATAGTATATGTATGCTTGATAGGAATACGTCACTTGAATTTGATAAAGTACTAGGTAACCATAAACATGAAAGCAGTAAAATGCTTTTTTTACCGACTTCACAAAAAAGGAGGAGGTACTCAAGTCAACTGTATTTTTTCATGTGTTACCTCATATCTTCGTTCCACGTGAACCGATTTTGAATTATTTTTTTGTTTAATAGATGTTGCTTTCCAATTGGTCCCATTTAAATTTGATCAAGATCTGATCAGTAGTTCTTGAAATATCGTCAACAATGCGTATTCTGTGGACTACATTGACGATGTTCACGTTTTTAACCGACTCAAAAGTTACCTCATAACTTCTTTCTTTGTGCGCCGATTTTGATGATTATATTTTTATTTGAAAGCTGGTGCTTTTCATGTGGTCCCATTTAAATTTGGTCAAAGATCTGATCTCTAATTTTTGAGTTATCCTTAAAAATGCGTGTTTAATTTAAGGTTCCAATGATAAAGCTGTGAAGTCGGTTTTTTTAAGCTTTGCTTGAGTTTTATTATTTATTTACGCATTGCAACGCATGCCGGGTATATCTATACTTAAGATAAGCTTGTTTTAAAAAAACATTTTAAATTATCTCTTGTTTTCTAAACTAGTTCATTCGCGGTTAACTGGTGTTTAATTAGGTGTCAACCAAAACTCACTTCAACTTTCTATTTGTTTTACTCCAATTTAACCACTTCCTTTGTTACATTGGTGTTAATGTTTCTTTTCCGATAATTAATACTTATTGCTACAGTTAGAGGCCGGTAGTAAAAGTTTTAAACTATTAAAATTGGTCCTACTTTTATTTCCCCAATTGTGGTGGTTATTTACAAACAGTGGTTTTACACGCAATATATTAACAGTACCTGGATGACCGAGATTTGCTGGTTTTTTTTTTTACTTAAGTCGACGTTTTCTAAAAATGAGACCTAGCTAGATCGAATTATTGCCCCCGAAACCCCCTACATATTACATTTCATGAAAATCGTTAAAGCCTTTTCTGAGATTCAGATTATATATATATACACTAGCGATCCGCCCCGGTTTCGCCCGGGTGTGATAAATGAAGACCCGCTCGACCGATTTTGTGCAAACTTCACATAAACCATCTACTAAATAGTCCGAACAAAGCCTAAACATTTGGTTTGGATAGGTGAGCCCGTTCTTGAGTTATAAAATAACAACGAAAAGTGGCATTGATTTTTATATATATAGATAGGTATATATAAGAATTGCTCGTTTAAAGGTATTAGATTATATAAACGCTTTAGAACTCACAGCACTTAACTACTCATACCTACTTATTATTCCAATCGGGTTCGATGTAACATTTTTTTTCTTTTTATGCTAGATAGGCAAGCATTTGGCCACTATCTCACCTGATGGAAAGTGACAATGCGGTCGAAAATGGAACATGCTTGCCTAGAGGTACCTATTCATTCTAGACGCAAAATATACAGGCACTAAAGACGCAGGCAATGAATTCCACTTCTTCGCTGTACAGATGATAAACGTAGAAGAGAAACGCTTCGAGCAAACTGGAGGTATGTCAACCATAAATGGATGACGTATTTTTTTAAATTTTTTTTTTGTTCTTCTTCATAAACTAGATAATTATAACCTCAATAGCCTCAATAGCTATATATTATATCAAAAACTAAAACTTGCATATAATATCCGTAACATTTTGTTATTAAACAATACATATTAGAATCAAATTCATTTGAATGAAGTTATAAGCAAGTAACCTCAAGTAGCAGCAAAGTATTTCCTATTGACCAAAATGTAGACGCGAGATCTCAGTGCGGGGCGAAGTACTAGCTATCGCTTATTTTTTTTCTATGTTATTAAGATTGAAGACCGCCTGAAAAAAAAAATGCGTTGCTGAGGTTCTTCTCGTAATGGCTGTAATTTGGCGAATCTGGCAGTAGAGTCATTAACTTTTAAGAGTGCCTCTTTGGGGCCCATGTGAATAAACGATTTTGATTTTGATAGTAAGCGTCACTCTTGCCCATTACAGCTCATACATTACATAATTTCGTTAAAGGACTCAGTTGCCTGGTAGAGATCGCTATTAGTGATAAGGCCGCCTGTTGTGATACTTTACGTATAAGCTTGTTTGTTAACTTTGTTTTATCTCATCTTATAGGTGTATCAATAAGGTATTATCTATCTATTTTGCCATATTCAAGTTCTCGCGATCATGGCGCTTCTAATACAGCCAAGATATGAAACCCACTAATAAAAGGGGGCTGAGTCACCCACTTCCGTAGGAGGATACCCCTTAAGTCTGACTCCCTACACGTGGTCCTCGGTTGGTGCTAATCAGGTGACATTTGAGAGGTGGTAGAGCATTTTGTGAGTTGCTCGCCTGGCTTGCTACCAAAGTAGCTTACCACCATCAAGTTGAAAGTCTGCCGCCAAGCCAAATACGGTGTTCCGGCAGTTATCCTTGAGGGCCTGCGTATTTCAGGTCTAGTGTGTTTACCAGTTTCGATCACATCGTCACTTACCATCAGGTGAGATAGTGGTCAAACACTAGCATGTCACAAATTAAAAAAAAAAAAAAAATAACAATATAACTATCTTTATTCCGTTTCTAATATAAATCCTAGACGACACTAGACATCACAACTGGTTTCTCATTAGTTTTGAGATGGCGTGTTGATTGAGGGCACCACATCCTGTCGTTTTGTTAGATCGGCGGTAAAAAATAATTTTAGAAGTTAATATCATGGGTTTTGTTGTTTTTCTGAGGGTTTTTATGTCATGAGATAGTAGGATGAACGGTTGATACTAACTCTATATAACTCTAGTATAATTATTTATTGCACTATATTACATAATGAAATATTGACCCGGGTAGGGTATTGCAAACGTAATTATACATATTTATATCTAATGTAACAAAAGATACTTATCTTTTAAATATTGAATTAAATGAAAACTAGTCTTTAAACATTAAATTAAAATTAAAAACTTAACTTCTTAATACAAGAATTAAAATATCTTAACTTAAAACTAAGTATGACTGTACATGGTAGTTCTATTTAAAAGCTTAGATTTACCATCTATCATCAAAGTAATCTTTAATGCTGTAATATGCCTTCTAAATGCATTTTTAAGGTTGTTTGCAAATACTGTGTTCTTGTCAATGCTTTTCAAACAGTCGGGCAAATTATTATATATTTGGACACATCGATAGTATGGACTATTTCAGTACATTTCAATTCTTGGAGTTGGAATGATTAGTTTATATATGTAAAAATATATGGGCAGGCAGGGGGCCTGTTATATCTATTAATACTATATACATCTAACTAATAACCAGCAAAGACCTAAGTCACCTTATAGCATAACTCAATTGTAGTAATAAGTAACTCAATTGCTCAAGCCCTCTACCACATCATGTCATTTTGTTTTGACGGCGGTGAATGTGCTCAGGAACTACACAACCTTGTCCCCGCTTCACCTTTTTTCCACCTTACATCCACAGTCGTCGTCACCCATTTATGGTTGAAATACCGTTCATTCGCACGAAACGTTTCGCGTCTTCGTTCATTTATAGAACAGCAAAAGAATGGAACGCTTTGCCGTCATCTGTATTTCCCGAAAGGTACAATTTGGGTGTGTTCAAAAGTAAAGTGAATGGGTATTTACTGAGCAAGCGTGTTTCACCTTAGACTACATCGTCACTTTCCATCAGGTGTGATTGTTGTCAAACGTTTGCTTAGTCAGTAGCATAAAAAAAAATACGGCGTTAAAAAATAATATTCGAAGTAAATCTCATAGACTTTCTTGTTTTTTTGAGGTAATTATTTCATGAGATACTAAGATGATCGGTTGATATTTAATACTAAATAACTCTAGTGTACATGACTGTAACATTCTACGGGCCCTTGCACTGAGAAAACTGCTTCGTTGCTGTTACTAACATTTTAGTGGGGGCTGAGTCACCCACGTCCGTAGGAGGATACCCCTTAAGTCTGACTCCCTACACGTGGTCCCCGGGTGGTGCTAATCAGGTGACATTTGAGAGGTGGTAGAGCATTTTGTGAGTTGCTCGCCTGGCTTGCTACCAAAGCAGCTTACCACCTCTCAAACACTCTACACTAGCCTGTCACAAATAAATAAAAATAATAGTTGTTATATGTGACAACTATAATAATTAATTAGTAACAATTACTGAATTATTTGGTAAAAAATAGCTTATTTAATAATTGAAACGCAAGCTTAAAATAACCAACTTCATCGCTTATATTTCGGTTTTGGCTTGACCGATTTCGTTAAAAAAATATGGGACCACCTCTAAATGATACTCTACCTAACAAAAAAATCATTAAAATCGATTCATAATTGGCGGAGGTATCGCGTAACATACATACAAAAACAACATACCGTCGAATTGAGAACCTCCTTTTTTGAAGTCGGTTGAAAAAAATGCAGTAACTGTATAACTTTAGTAGTCTAGTGGTCCCATATTTTTTTCTCCATGTTGCGTATTATATTAAACTGTAAAAACTAAGTTATCTACAAAGCATTGAGCTTAGATGTAGCTCAAGTATTGTTTAAAGTCTTCTTCGCTACCTGCCTTCAAAGCGAATGTTAAAAATTTCTATCTCAACTGTGACGTCTAACTTGTAGATAGTAAGTTTCAAATACTGTATAGGTACCTATTATTATTTATTCAGAATTGTTTTTTTAAATATGTTATGTTATTGTATTGTGTATTTATTTATTTATATGTTATATGTATGAATATAATTAAATTATTATAAATATATTTAGTTAATTACAACACCGACCTACGTTCTTATATATTGTTTTTCTCTTTTTCCATCCAAAGGTTGACTGGAAGAGATCGCTTTTAGCGATAAGTCCGCCCATTGTACTTAGATATAAATAATATGATTGTTTTTTATGTAATTTTATTTGGTGCAATAAAGTGTTTTGTATTGTGTAAAGTATTTTTAATTGAGACGTTTAAAGTTTTACCAACAATCGATAATTAAAACTTTCATAAGTTCCATTAATTATGACATTCCAACCGCCAATTCCTTTAAATTAAACAAACTAAAAATCGAGTGAAAGTAAACCAATCAGAAGTATGGCTTCCTTCCTAATGAGATTGAGCCTTTAAACTTGAAAGACTTCGCCTTAGCTCGAACACCCGACTTGGTTTCTTATTTAGTCTGGATCGTTGACACTTACATAACATAAACGCTTTCACACTCACAGCCCCACACTAAGTTCAATGACTTGTGTTGTGGGTGCCGGAAACATTCACATCACACACAAAATCACAACCAGAACCAGAAACACAAATTTTTCTTGGGCAGAAAACTTGTGGTCCCGCCGGGAATCGAACCCGGGAAATAACCCTTAGAAGGCGAACGCTCACCCAACTTAGCCAACGGGCAGTTCGAAGAACAATATAATCATACGATTTTTATCACACTTATATCTATCTCTATCTCTATATATATATATATATATATATATATATATATAAATATATATAACTCAAAGGTGACTGACTGACTGACTGACATAGTGATCTATCAACGCACAGCCCAAACCACTGGACGGATCGGGCTGAAATTTGGCATGCAGGTAGATGTTATGACGTAGGCGCTAAGAAAGGATTTTGATTAATTTTACCCCCAAGTGGATAAAATAGGGGATGAAAGTTTGTATGAAACTTTGTCAATTTTAAAATAATATTTATAACGCGAGCGAAGCCGCGGGCAAAAGCTAGTTATAATATAAAGTATGTGTGTTTGTATGTTAGTTACATCTTTACGATCAACGGCTAAATACATTTTGATGAAATTTGGCATGGAGGTAGCTGTGACATTTTTCTTCCGGAATTACCACGGGTCCGAGACATACGCGGGTGAACCCGCGAGGCGCAGCTGGTTATAACATAAACGCTTTCACACTCACAGCCTCACAATAAGTTCGATGACTTGTGTCGTGGGTGCCGGAAACGTTCACATCACATACATAATCATAACCAGAACCAGAAACACAAATTTCCCTTGAGCGGAAAACTTATCTATGTCCTCGCCGGGAATCGAACCTGATTTTCCTGCTTACAAGGCAAATGGCACTCAACTAAGCCAATAGGCAGTTCGTTAAATTTAAACAATTTCAACTGCATAATATCTTTAACCTACTTCAAAAAAGGAGGATGTTTGACAGTATGTATTTTTTAATTTTTTTAAATATATTATGTTCACCGATTTCTCCCCTTTTTGTTAACCGATTCTCAAAGTTCTTTTTTTTTGTTAGATTATATTTCAGAGATGGTCCCATATACATTTTATCGAAATCGATCAAGCCAAAACCAAAATAAAAGCGGTGAAGTAGGTTTTTTAAGCTTTGCATACATTTATTTAATTATTCTAGATCTACTTATTCTATGAAGTTGCAACTTAATTATTTGTTACAAAATTTAACCACCATCTCACCTGATGGAAAGTGACGAAGCGGCGAAAGATGTAACATGCAAACGCTACGAACCAACTGGATGTATGTCGACCATAAATAGATGATGTGTGATCGTTTGTCTTGTTGTTAAATGGTAAAAAGGGCATGGAGGAATTAACTCGTGGAATTCCTGTGCACACTGTATAAAATGTAAGCGATAGAATATCGATAAGCTTGCTCTTACTTCGGTGACCTAGACTTTGCAGCCAAAAATCGTTATTTGGTAGTATCGAACTGATTTTGTACTAAACAACTTATTTAAAGTAATTTTAACTAGAATACATATTTCATAGAACTTTCTGATAATATAGTCATTCCAAAAATTTTCTCCGTAAAGTTAAAAACCTAAAAAAGTTTTGCCTGGGCTACTAAGTACTCAAACCTATTTCACCATTCCAAAACCAATAGCCAAACAATATTACAAAAAGGGCCAACGAATTACCCTACAATTCTCGCATCACTTCCCACTCGATTGAATCGTCGAACAATCGACAAATAGAGCGGCACCTTTATCGATAATCGTTCGCATCACTAGCGAATACCGTGAAAATAACGTTTATCGAGGAAATCGATTATTCCTGCCCGTGGGAACAAGTAACGAGATAAGTAACGATTTAATCGACAATACTTAAACACGGAATTGCAATTATGTATAGTCGTTTTGTTTCAAGCCCTACGCTTGTCCATTGCGATCGTATAGTTAAGTGAATAAGGTTCATAATACCTTGTTTATTAATGTCTTTCTTTCGCATGTAACTGTCATTCAATGGTTGAAATCGCGATGGTGAACTCTATATGTTGAAACCATTTCCTTAACATGACGTAGACGAAGACAAATTTTTACTGAGTCTATTATTAACGACGGAAGTTTTAAAACTAAAACCTAACTTCTAGAACTAAATGGCTTTCTATAATATTAAACAAAAAAAAATGTTTTATTTCAAACTATAGTACCTGGATGACCGAGCTTTGCTTTTTTTTTATATTTTAAACTACGCTTTCTAAAACTGAAACCTAGCTAGATCGATTTATCGCCTCCGAAACCCCTGCATACTAAATTTCATGAAAATCAAAAATAAAATCATAATTCCGAGATTCAGATTATATGTACACATATATACAAAAATTGCTTGTTTAAAGGTGTTAAATAGATAGATTTTCTACTAGTTGTTCGCCCCGAACAGAGATCTAGCGTTAATATTAATTGCTTAATTTCTGTATTTGTTGTTCAAGTACAAGATATACCGGATATTATATGCAAAAATCAGCTTTTAATATGAAGCAGGCCATTTTTGACTCCGGGACAAAATAGGACTAAATACAGTTCCTTTTATGTCCTATCGAAATGTAATTTTCCGTAATTTTTTGCTTATAATAATATTAGTTAATGTAATTTTTCTTTATTAGTATTCTCTGAGAATATGAACTTATTCGCATGTATAGTTTATACGCTAGATGCCTTTGACAGACGAACGGACGGACCAACAAAGTGCTTAACCAACCAAGTCATCTTAGAGATTTTGCTTCGCTCGATCAATTACATTTATGACACACAATTTATTATTATTTTGAATTTTATTTCATTCAATTTACTGCACCACCATCCCTACATTATCTTTTCGTTTATATTGCCATCCAAAGGTTTTCTGGAAGAGATCGCTCTTAGTGATAAGACTGCCCATTGTATCTATCTTTATAAAGTCTGTAAGTTATATTTATCTCATAATCCGCAGTATTATTAGTGGGAGAAGCCATTGGAACCTAAAATACAGTGCTAGATCCTAGTTCAGGAGCCTATGGGTTAATTTATCATGTACACCATATTATGTCAGACAATAAATGTTTTTAGTTTTTAAGCTATTGCATAGCTTCTATCGCGGGCCTTGAGCGTGGAGACCGAATCCAGAAATTCCGTAACGAAAATAACCTAACACCCCTACTCCGACCAGCACAGCGGTGATACTTTTTAGTTTTGCCATCTATCGATGAATAGCAGAACTTTTAATGACTTTTTTGAAATATCGCGCTTGTCTCTTTAGTTCAGCAACTCTTCTCTAGGTGGCAGGAAAAAAAATACTGCATAAATAAAATAAACAAATAATTATAATTGCATAAGTTGATAAAAATGCTATGCAATAGCTTTACCGCGGCCGTCCTCGAGTACCACACGTCTTTTTTTATGTTTTTATCGTTTGGTGCCAATAAAAATTTTGTATTGTATTATTGGTGAAATGGTGGTAACCAAAATATCGTCTAGACTTATAAACTTCAGTCAGAACAAATAAAGTTCAAATCTTAAACTTTTCGAACATGTCATAATTTTTCCCATTTCGCCCACAACTAACGTCATCCTCACCACAAGTGTAAATCAATAGGTAGTTGACAAACCAGTTCGACATAACTGTCTCCGGGCGGTTCTCTTACCGGTTCCTCTAATTACTTGTCTCGAACCGATGGTAATTAATTCTTTGGGTTTTTGTTAGTTTTGATTATTTTTGTCAATTTTAAGCAAATGAAGTCGCGTTTTGTAAACGCCTTTTTTATAACAATAAGAGCTATAAATACAAACAGTTGAACATAGAACCTCCTCCTTTTTTGAAGTCGGTAAAAAAATATTAGCATCGCTATTGAACGTGGAAACGCAGCCAGTATTCTGGGTACTTTTCCTTTGGCAAGCGGCTTACAAATTTTTTGAGTGATTCTTTTTTCCCCTTTTTTAACTGACTTCAAAAAAGAAGGAGGTTCTATGTTCAAAAGGAGGAGCTACTCAAGTCGGATGTATTTTTTTTATGTGTCTTCTTCGTTCCACGTGAACCGATTTTGAGAATTTTGTATTTGTTTGAAAGATGTTGCTTTCCAATTGGTCCCATTTACATTTGATCGAGATCTGATCAGTAGTTCTTGAAATATCGTCAATAATGCGTGTTTAGTCTAATCTGATCAAAGTTCCGAAGATAAAGCGTCGATGTCGGTTTTTTATAAGCTTTGCTTGCGTTTAATTATTTGTTTATTATCTATTAGCCGTGGCCCGCGGCTTCGCCCGGTATTATCAAGTTAAAATGTAGCTCATGTGTTAATCCTAGATATAAACTATGTACATTCCAAATCTGTTTAGCCGTTAAAGCGTGAAGAGGGAATACACATACTGACACACAAACTTTCGGGTTTATAATATTATTATGTATAAATTATATAAAGCGATTTACGTTTATACAACATTTAATTTACTTTCTCCCGCCCCGTTGTCTATTTTTTTCTCGGTTTGTAATCAAATCTTGCAAGCTAAATTAGACCCACTTCCCGATTTCCAATTGGACTCAAATTTTGGTGTACTTATGTATCTTTGGTGACAATACAATGATATGGTACAATTAAATACAGTCGACTTGAGTACCTCATCCTTTTTTGTGAAGTCGGTAGAAAATTACGCGACGAATTTATTACCGTTTTGTTTTTAAATAAGTAAAACAAATGAACAATAAATTAAGTAATCGTTGTCGCCGATCACAGTAAACAAAACAAATGAATTATGCTAATCATATTGCTTGTACAAACAACACGTGTTTCTACACATTGTGGGAGGACGACAAAAGTGCCGCGGTCGAGACACACGGACCTAGAGAACGACGAACTAATAATTACACATTTCGATGCTGTAGGTCTATTCTGGTCGTCAAAATACGATTGCTCGAATTGATACGACGTCAATACGATAGTCGATTGGTTAAAATTTCAGTTGATTCGATTATCATAACAAAAGAAAATTGTTCGTATTCGACGTCGATGTAAAGATAACCTATGCCCGGAATAGACCCCCTGAATAGTGTATTTTTTATATACTCGAAAGGCAAGCATTTAGCCACTATCTTACCTGATGGCAAACGACGATGCGGCCGAAGACGTAGCATGCTTGCCTGGAAGGTAACTATTCACTCTCGACTTGAAGACTCCCAAATTATACCGTTCAGGGAACAAAGACGCGGGCAGTGAATTCCGCTCCTTCGCAGTTCGGATGATAAACGTAGAAGCAAAACGCTTCAAGCTATCTGAAGGTATCGTATGCGTGTGACTTGTTGTTTGATGGTAAAACGGGCATGGGGAAATTAAATCGTGTAATTCCTGCACACACTCACCGAAATGCAAACGAGATTTTAAAACGTAAATAAAATCACATTAAATTATACTCGTTCACTGTTACAGCTCACACAAAGTTCGACTTCGTACACAATCACATCCAGAATTAGAAAACCTTTAGGAAGGAAACTTGTGCCAGGAACCGGGACTTGACTCCGATACCGGTTTCTTAATTGGTTTCAAACTATGCTAGTAGCACTAAGATACTTTAATTCTCTGTGATATGCTGAATTTCAACATTATCTTCATATTACCTGTTGGTATGTAAAGATGTGGTTGAGAGTAATAAACATGCTAACAAAGTTTAAAAAAACCGACGTCACTGCTTCATCTTCGGAACCCTTGATCAGATTAAATTTGTTAAAATGCATTATTCAGGATAACTCAAAAAGCGCTGTCAGATCTTGATCAAATTTAAATGGATCCACATTGGAAGCACCAGTTTTCAAATAAAAAAAACATCAAAATCGGTTCACCTAAGAAACATTTCTCAGGTAACACATGAAAAAACAATCGAATTGAGAACTTCCTCTTTTTTAAAGTCGGTTAAAAGTGACTTCAAACCACTATTGCAAATCTGAATGATTGGGAGCAAATTTGTTGTTATTTTCCATCTATACGTCGCGTCATAGTGCATACAAATAACTCCTCATGCGCTATAAATATGACTATTTAATATTTATTTAGGAAAATTTTAAATAGTAACGCACATTTTAAGTTATTTACAATGAGATCAACATTTTTTTTACGATCCCTCATGTACAATTCTTATTTATAATGTTACTAGTTGACCCGGCGAACTTCATACCGCCAATTGTCTGTGGTCAAATATTCAGAAACATCTCCTGTTTGACAGGTACGAACAGTTTGTATGGGAAAATAAAATACTACTTTTACTAATTTTATTGCAATTTCTTTATATTTTCTCACCTTCAAAACCTTCCCTGAACTTCCACAAATATTTCAAGATCAAAATTAGCCAAATCGGTCCAGCCATTCTCGAGTTTTAGCGAGACTAACGAACAGCAATTCATTTTTATACATAAGATTTTTCAAATGGAAAAATGCCAACAAATTGTTAGCCACGATTGCTCACCAACCTAGGATGCTAAGAGTGTAAATCTTGTTTTTCTTTAAGCCTGTGTGCCACAGCGTATCTATGCAAATTGCAATACAAACGTTCGCTCCCATTTTGTTTTTTAACACAAACAATATAAAATAACTTTTGTTGAAGAACTGAGAGTATGGAAATCTAGACACCGCATCGTGGACGCTTACTTGTATGTCAGGTTGACTTTTTTTTTTTTATTTATTTGTGACAGGCTAGTGTTTGACCACTATCTCACCTGATGGTAAGTGACGATGTGATCGAAGCTGGTAAATACACTAGACCTGGAATACGCAGGCTCTCAAGGATAACTGCCGGAACACCGTATTTGGCTTGGCGGCAGACTTTCAACTTGAGCTACTTTGGTAGCAAGCCAGGCGAGCAACTCACAAAATGCTCTACCACCTCTCAAATGTCACCTGATTAGCACCACCCGGGGACCACGTGTAGGGAGTCAGACTTAAGGGGTATCCTCCTACGGACGTGGTTGACTCAGCCCTAGTGATATGGTTCAGTTTTAGTTTGTACTTGTCATATTTGAACTACCCGTTAGCTTAGTTGGGTGAGCGTTCGCCTTCGATGCAGGGGTATCGGGTTCGATTCCCGTTGGGAACACAAGTTTTATCCCCTCGGAAAACTTGTGTTTCTGGTTCTGGTTGTGATTAAGGTGATGTGAATGCTTCCGGCATCCACGACACAAGTCATCAAACTTAGTGTTGGGCTGTTAGTGTGAAAGCGTCTATATTTTTTTATATATAAATTTGTTTCTTTTACATGTTATAATTTTATTGGAAAATATATAAGATATAAAATATGTTCTATTTTTAATGTAAGCATCTCAATAGTACAAAGCGGCTATTATGACATTGTGATGCGCTTTAAATCACAAATGACAGAAATATGTGAGTAAATGTGGATACAATTTTGAATCTATATAGCTTATACCTAAGATTATTATATAGGCTAATTTTAACTTGATAAACGCAGGCAAAGCCGCGGAGCACGGCTAGTTATCTATAAAGAACGTAGCCATTATGGGGTGTCTATTAAGTATTCCGTCTTTGTTTCGTACTAACAAGGCTCGGAGGAGGGAAATATACAATTTTCCGTTGGAATAAAATAATAGGTACCCAGGTACCCACAAAATCGCGTATTTGGTAAAAGCGGTAAACGCGCGTGTTGTTTTGAGGTTATTTGTGGTGACAAATATTTTATTTTTGTAGTTAGATTTTTTTAATTCATGGATTTTTTTGCCGATATGGGTAAGCGTTTGACCACTGTCTCACCTTATAATGGTAAGTGATTATTGTTAATTGATAATATGGGTCTAAAGATATCTGAATGATAATTTAATTTACTTTGTTTTTGTTTGAAAGGTGACTTGATAGATAGTGTTATTAGCTATTTTTGTAAATTTTTAATTAAATTTTGCCACATTTTCCTATAAACAATTTTATACACCTATATTCTACAAAATTGAAATATTTTGAACATTTTCAAAATGATTTTAATATCAAAATTTAACATGCAACAATTGTCTTGGGCCTTATTATTATATTACACTAATATTATAATTGCAAAAGTTTGTGTGTAAGTCAGCGTGTTAATGTGTATATTTGTTTTCTCCTCAAACAGCTATGGCTGAACGGATTCTAATTAATTTTGGATTTGCCATAGCTTTTATTTGTAATAGTATTCTACTTGTTTTAAATGAAGCGCACTTTAACAATTTATTTAGGTCCATTTAAAAAAATTTTTTTGAAAGACAAAATCTATTGTATAAAATCTAAATCGATTATTAACTATAACATAAGTTAAGTGAGATTGTGTTGCTTAATATAAGGGTTGCAGATTTTGTGAAATGAACAAAATTAAGTTATTTTTGCAGGCAAAACCCCAGACACATCTGTGTCTCCCATAATATAATATATTCAGCATGCTTACTAGATATTCAGCATACTTTCATCCCAGTACTCATTACAGACCGTATTATTAATATAATTGGACGGAGGGACATTTAGCATGCAATCTACAAACCAGTATTGCAAAATGTGGACTTGAAGCTAATAGTTGGTTGACTGGTTACTACTCGAACGAGTTTGATGGTCTATAAGTGTTGCATTCTGGTAAAGACGTGACCAAGTTAAAGCTTAATTACAGTATAATAGAGATTATAAAAGTCTTTTGTTATTAAATTCAAACTAAACATGCACCCGAGCATTGCAAACTCAAAAGTCATTTAAAACTCAAATCAAAAACTTTTATTCATCAAAACTCTAAACATTATATGTGAATTACATACATAAACGTATTCACACTCACAGCCCCACACTAAGTTAGATAGCGGTCAAACGTTTGACTATCTTGAATAAAAAACACCAAGCGATGTTTTGTGTTGTGGGTGCCAGAAACATTCACTTCGCACACTCAATCACAATCAGAACCAGAAACACTAATTTTCCTTGGGGAGAAAACTTGTGTTTCCGCCGGGAATCGAACCCTATACCCCAGCTTAGAAAGCGACCCTTTTTTTTTTTTTACGTGAGTGAATACATTTACATACCCACTGCCCGCACGCCCACAGGGAGGCGCACGAGGTGTGTCGGGCTCGGCACCAACTACTCCCATAGCAGCAAGTAACCCCTACCGACTAAACCCTCACGATGCTCCTCTCGCCTCTGCTGGGACCGCGGGAACACTTTCGCACTCGCCCACAGTACCCAGCAGGCGCCGGTCCTTTCGGACTCCACCTCGGTTAAGAACGAAGGCAGATTAACTCCCTTCGTCCCACACCAAATGAAGCGGCGCGCGGAAGCACCGCGCGCGCCACCTCGAAGCGTCTGGGCGATGGGCTCCCCTGCACCCGCCACCCAGGCCTCTGGGAACCGAAAAAGAAACGAAAGGGCGGAGATCTTACGCTTCCCTTTCGGTTGCCGACTCTCGGATCAGAGGTGTACCCCGCCGTGAAACGGGATACCTCTCCGACGCCGTCCGAGTGGCGGTGGAATCCACTCGGCGGTTCCCTTAAGGACCACAACGGGGCTCTCAGAAGGGAACCTCGGCTCGCCTTATCATCTCGTTTGACAGCGTAGTCTGTGAGGCCCTACGCTGCCCAACGAGACCCCTCCACAGCACGCAACACATGAGCCGGGCTACACCTGAACCTTGTTCAGGGGTGTCCCGGGGAGGTCTCAAGGTCGCGTGCCGGTACCCGCCGGCCGAGTGGGAAAATGTCCTACTCGGCGGTCCCCTTCCGGACCACAACTGGGCTCACAGAATGGGACCTGGCAGTTAACGCTCCGACTCATTCAACAGCAATAATGGTTGATATGCTGTTGAACTAGGCTCCTTCTCACACTCCGACACTCAAATGCAGAGAAGTTTTGAAACCCTCTGCACCCGAGGTCTCCAGCAGCGGACCGACACAATCCATCCCATTCGCCAGCAAAAGCATCACCTTTGCTGGCGAACAGGACCCTCCACAACACACCGACACTCAAATGCAAGCGAGAATTACTTCTCGCTTCCACCCGAGGTCCCACCCCCAGGGCTTCTAGGCGGCCTCGCAAAGAAGCCCTCCCCCTCTTGAGGCTCTAGCCCTAAGCCAATAAAATCCCATAAAGAGAAGTTATCAACTCAAGGCCTTCACCTCCCTCCCCCGCAAGGCTACTAGCTCTCGACTAATAATGTCCCACAAGGAGAAATTATTAACCGAAAATGTTCACCCTGCAATCTGGCAACCGCCAGACCCACCGCGGTGCTCATCTCAGAGCCCGCCCTTACCTGCTCATCCGTGCCCTTTGCTACATATCAAAGGGACACGAAGAGCAAGCCACCGTTCCAGACCTTTCGCTAACTGTCAACAAGATCCCACGTGGAGAAGTTGTTGACAGTTACCCAGGGTGCACCGACACGTATTGCTACTGTTTCCCCCGAACGTATCCAGAAAGAAGCAGTAGCAACCGGTTCACGAGGAGGTATTCTGGACTGGCACCCCTAGAAAGCGACCCTCACCCAACTACGCCAACGAGCAGTTCAATATATGTAGAATTCAATAGATGTATAATAGGTAAATATACAATTATTTATTCTATCAGTTCAATAATATGTATAATAGATTTCACTACTTATATAAATTGAAATATTTAATTAATATCATTTTATTTAATTAAAAATTATTGACGCGGCCACCATGCTTTAAGATGGAGCGCGCCTAAAGATTTGCTGGATAAGAAGGATGCTGGTAGATTGAAGGATTAGCGGCAAATGGTAATGATCTGGTGGACTGTAGGTATATGTGCGAGGCGGGGCGCGTCCGCGAGCGTTCCACACTCATCTTGAAGATGGCTTTCGAATGAAGCCGAAACAAATTGTCGATCTAGAGATCGACACTGCGTAAGTCACGCTAATTAAAATGGTGGTTATCTGTAACTGAGGGAACTGACCGACAAGCGCAGATATCTACATAACAGTCGACTGCAAACAGCTCGCATTAGCAAGCTGTACCTACCCTCATCTATTACAAAATGATAAATCCAGCGATAGCCGTCGTTTATGTAGTAAATTGAAGGTAGGAAAGAAAAAGAAAATGTAAATAAATGGCGCTAACAACACTAAATATATATATTAGCGACTAAAATAAAATTGTAATCTTTAATTACAAATTGTAATTGTGATTAATTTAATATGTTAAAAAAAGTAACAAAACCTTTCACCTTACCTTATGCATTTTGCAAATGTATAGGTTTTGTATTTTTTTATCATAAAAATGTCCTGTCAAAACAAAACAGTTACTAAATCAAACCCAAAAAAGTACTTATCCATAATTTGACAAAGTAAAAAAAGGAACACACGGTGGGCCCCATAAAAAAAACAGCAAAAACCACCCGAGTTTATCCCGACCACAGGATCATTTATTAAGTTTTTCCATCGACACAATTTGTCAATCTATCGATACTTATCGTTACTCGTGTATCGATAGTTTACACATGTTGTGCCACTTCTAGATTACACTCGAGATTAACTTTTTACGATTTCCTGTAGATTTTAATGATTCGATGACGGATAAATAAAATTTATAGTTTGTATTTTTGGTATCCTAGAATGGAAGTGGCACGTCAATGCTACACTCAATTTTATCAATAAACGGATGATGATGTATGTTTCTTTAATATTAGCCATGTTCAAGTTACATTTCAAACTTTAAAGTTAAAACTATCGTGAATATTACACATTATGTTTCAATGCTAGTATCTGAATGACTGAGCATTGCTCGGTTAAAAACACGGATAAAATAACGTTTTCTAAAATTGAAACCTATTCACATGGCGATGAAGTTTTTTTTCATAAGTTTCGGTGAGTCTCTATATAACACTAGCGAGTTCCACTGAGTTCTACTTTTAGGTCCCGATGAAGATCGACATTTCTAATAGTAGTAGTAGAGTAAGTACAATGGTACATTAACAATGCTAATGTTCTGTTTTGAAATCTTTGTATGATCTGGATGTTGCTATTTTTGGTACAGCCCCAGTGATTCTCGATTGAGATGAAGGACAACTAATTTGTCTAAAACTTATCGAAAAAAAGTAAGTTGAGATGCTTTACGTATTTTAAGTCGTATATCTATCTATCTAATACCTTTAAACGAGCAATTCTTGTATATATATAATCTGAATCTTGGAAATGGCTCCAACGACTTTCATGAAATTTAGTATGCAGGGGGTTTCGGGGGCTATAAATCGATCTAACTAGGTTTCATTTTTAGAAAACGTCGTTTTAACGAGCAAAGCTCTGTCATCCAGGTTCTGTCATCTGCTAAGCGACACCGACACGACACACACTAAGCGTTTTGCCTCTACATTCATTGTGCGAACCGCAAAGGAATGGAACTCCTTACCCGAGTCGGTGTTTCCTGATGAGTACAATATGGGAGTCTTCAAGTCACGAGTGAATAGGTATCTTCTAGGCAAGCTTGCTCCATCGTCGACCACATCATCGCTTACCATCAGGTGAGATAGTGGTCAAAAGTTTGCCTATAACGAATAAAAAAAAAAAAAAACAGGTACTAAACTAAGGTAAATAAAATAATTAGCAAACTCTTTCGAATTTCTCAACCGCTTTGTTTTCGTCATCTAACCAAATCGTAAATGAGGTGTCTTGCATTCGGTAATTTCC
This sequence comes from Lomographa bimaculata, assembly GCA_948107665.1. Taxonomy (NCBI): domain Eukaryota; kingdom Metazoa; phylum Arthropoda; class Insecta; order Lepidoptera; family Geometridae; genus Lomographa; species Lomographa bimaculata. The sequence continues at coordinate 6,243,711 of OX403610.1, read as the reverse complement.
GCTAACCAATACAGATATTTCATAACTGTTATCTAAAACCGTTTTTTCTATACAAATCAAAATGTTAAGTATGTAAAACATGAAGTCACGTTTCTTTTGTTCAAATGAATAGGTTTAATAGAAGAATGCGAAGTGATGAAAGAATTTATGTTTGCTCAATGTATCAAAGTTTTTGCTGTCGACTTTTTATACGAAACTCCTTAATCAAACATTTGTCTTTTTTATGTTTCAATCAATCAGTATTAGTTATATACGTTGCAATCACGCGGTTTCGACTGTCTGTTTTTTATTTGTTTAGGCATCGGTATTTGAAAGTAAATAATTACGCAAGCAAAGCTTAAAAAACCGATTTAACCGCTTTATCTTTGGAACCTTGATCAGATTTGACGTATTAAACACGCATTATTGGCGAGAACTTATAAACTAATGATCAGATCTTGATCAAATTTAAATGGAACCAGCATTCAAACAAAAAAAAATCAAAATCGGTTCACGTGGAATTTGTGAAGTCGGTAGAAAAATGGCGATGAAGCATTATTATGTACCTAAATATTTAGACGATATATTTTGTAATTAATTTAGCGTCAAAATTAAAAAAAAATTGTAATGCGTCAAAATCTTTATTATCTTCAAAAAGGAGGACCAATTTAATTCAAAAAGTTAACATTAAAAAATATTTAAAAAATTAAAAAATATTACGTCCATTTCAAAAGCAACTATGACAATTTTTCCGCAAAAGTGAATAAATTGTGTAATTGATTTTGTAATATTTTCTAAAACCTTGTGATTCTTCGAGTAAATATGTAATAAATAACAGTCTAAGAATTACTCTGACTGGACCTTGACTTTAAACTAATGAATATTAAACATGCAAGGATGCACACACTAAGTTCGATGACTTGTGTTATGGGTGCCGGAAACATTTACATCAAACAAACGATCTATCAATTTTCGGCCGCATCGTCACTTTCCATCAGGTGAGATAGTGGTCAAATGCTTGCCTATTTTGCATAAAAACATAAAAAAAACAATCACCATCGCAACCAGAACCAAAAACACCATTTTTTTTTGGGGTGAAAACTTGTTCCTGCCTGGAATCGAACCTGATACTGCTTAGAAGGCAAACGCTCACCTAACTAAGCCAATGGGCAGTACTTTTATTATGAAATACACTTGAATTATGTTATCACTTGACACTGGCTAAATGCACCAGAATGCGGAGCCAAAAAAAAATAATAATAATAAGAGCAACTACCTATGATGATACTAATTCATGCCTAATCTAAATATATATCTCCCTCTTGGTACATGTTAAAGCCAACAATCAATATGTCTAAATAATGCAAAATCCTTTAAAAACACACATTTACGTAAAAATCACTTGAAATTGTAACCACCTGCTGCAATTACCGTGATATGACAGTAATAACTTGTCATTTCCAAGGGTGCAAAATGTAGTTTAGCAAAAAATGCTGGACTTATAACCACGTTTTGAACTCTATGCCCTTGGAAATAAGGTTGAAGTGAGATAAGAGAATTTAATTGGTTGATGGTCGAAGCGGAGGTTTCAAAGCGATTTAATTTTGACTTGTGATTGATTGATTTATGGCGCTGTTTATGTGTGGTAAATAATTTGACGTTTTTGCTACTATGAGCAAAAAAATGCCTCCTTTTTACAGCTATAAATTGTAATTATTACCTTTTATACGTCTGAGACTGTAAGTTAATTCCGTGTGAAGTATTTCTTATTGATCGAGCAAAGCAACATCTCTAAGTTGACTTGGATCGTTCAGCACTTTATCCGTCTGTCCGTCCGTCTGTCATAGGCATCTAGCGTCTAAACCATATAAGCGAATGACTTCAAATTATCACAGAATATGTAAAACTACAGCCCAAACCCAGAAATGACATTTAAAATTATATAAATGAAAATATTAAGGGGGCTCCCATACATGTAAGTGGCGAGCAAAATATTTTGTATTTTTTTATCTACCTTTGTGGAGTTTCATTGAAAAGGGCTTGACAAGTAGACACCGATTAAAAAATATCTACCTATGTTGGAAAATAACAATTTGGTTGGCCACCAAAGTCACTGTTTTTAGACCTATTTTTTCCCGGAGTCTATCTCAAAAACGGCTTCACACTAAACGACGAAACTTACGTGTAACATTTTTTATGTCCTGTACTTGAACAAAAAATAAAGAAATGAAACAATTATAAAATACAAAAAAAGTTATAAGCAAGTAACCTCAAAAGTTTTTCTCTATGAGACATAATGTAGGCGCGATGTCTCAGTTTGGCGCAAACGACTACTTTATTGTGAGACTAGCTTTTGCCCGCGGCTTCGCTCGCGTTAAGAAGTACAACAAACTTTCATCCCCTATTTTATCCCCTTGGGGGTAGAATTAATCAAAATCCTTAGCGGATGCCTACGTCATAACATCTAGCTGCATGCCAAATTTCAGCCCGATCCATCCAGTGGTTTGGGCTGTGCGTTGATAGATCACTATGTCAGTCAGTCAGTCAGTCACCTTTGAGTTATATATATTTAGATTACCTATTGTATCTAGTAGTAGTAAGGCTTTTTTTGTTGAGTCCACCAGTGGCAGTACCACACAATTGCCAGACATTCAAACGCCAAGCAATAGTGTACAAACATTTCTGTATTTCGAATTGAAAGGCAATGTTTACTCGAAACTACAGAGCTTAAAGAGAATTAACTTCTTATAATATCTCAGGGTAACGAACGCAGTGCTTCGCCGAGCGGGACTTGGACCTAAGTTCAAAACTCTGGTGGCACTGACGCTGACCATCAGGCGACTTGTTCGTTTCGACACTCAATTATCATAAAAAAGTAAATTTTGCCCGTTTAACATCTATTAAGGACCGCTGTGCGAAAATGAAATTGATTTAGACACTTTAGACTTTGATACTAGCCAACTGATAGAAAGTGCTTGTCCACTATTTCTCTATTTCTCTATACTGATCGTGAATTGGCCCAAATTGGACTGATTTTTAAGATAAATAGAACAGTTTCAATGTACAGATTCTGCACCATGATAGAACATGAATATATATAAAGGATCTTAAGCCTTGTTTTAAATAACCAACCGATAATTTTGATGGTAGAAATGTGGTCCTACTAATCCTACTAATATTATAAATTTGAAAGTTTGTGTGTAAATATGTTTGTTCCCTGTTCACGCTTTAACGGCTGAACGAATTTGGATGAAATTTGGAATGTACATAGCTTATACCTAGGATTAACAAATAGGCTACTTTTTAACTTGACTATAGCGGGTGAAGCCGCGGGGCACGGCTAGTTATTGTTTAAAATGTAAATTCGTTGCATAATGTATAATTCATTTACCGTCTACATCCTAGATAGGTTTACTTACTTACTTAAACTAAACAGAAAACATATAAGCTACTAATTGAGATAAAAGCTACAGGTAGTTGTTTACGATAGTAAAACATTAAACTGTTAAATAACTTTGCTTGCTTTATTTGCTTACAATAAACCTTACACTCCTCCGCGTCTAACTTAGACCAAACCTCATGCTTATCCGAAGCGTTTTATTCGTCAAGATAGCATGCAACCACATTTATACTGGATGTAACTATTTAGCGGAATACGGAATGAGTTTTGTGACACAAATGAAGATTGAAAGCAGTTTATCTGTTTCTATTATTGTAATAATTGTAAGGCAGTGTTATTGTGTCAGTTTTCCATTTAAATTGTTGGAACATTATTTATTATATTTTTGGTGCACCTAATAATTATAACTATTACAAGTACCTGGATGACATGAAATTTAAAAAAAATGAAACTTACTTAGATCGATTTATCGCCCCCGAAACCCCGTGCATACTAAATTTCATGACGTTGGAGACGTTTCCGAGACTCAGATTATATATATACACTAGCCGTGCCCAACGGCTTCGCCCGCTATTATCATGATAAAAAGTATCCTATGTGTTAATCCTAGGTATAATCTATGTACATTCCAAATTTCATCCAAATCCGTTCAGCCGTTAAAGCGTGAAGAGGGAACAAACATACTTACACACTTACACACAAACTTTCGGATTTATAATATTAGTAGTATATATACATATATATATAAAAAGGTATTCGTTGATGTCATGACAATTTTTAATATACAGAAACAAGTCAGTAGTAAAAAGTGTTACCTGTCGCTTAATTCTTTACGTTTATTTCACAGGACATAAATATTACACAGGGCCCTGATGGCTCTTTTTTGTTTTATTTATTTAATACTTTTGCACAAAACAATAATACAAGGAGGACTTAATGCTAGAACAGCATTTTCTGCCAGTCATCCTAGAGGTGCAGAGAAAAGGGTGGCGGTGCAGTAAATATGTTTGAAAAATAAAAGGATAATAAATGTATAAATATAGGAATACATGTAGATAATATACATAATGAATTAATGATAGTAAAAATACTAAAATACTTTTACTGCAGTTTTCGCAAAATTCTACGCTTGTCATTACTTATTCTTGTTATTCTTGTTGGTATGTATAAAAAAATTTACGCTAGCCGATCAATGAAGAAAAAATTAAACATAAACGCTTTCACACTCACAGCCCCACACTAAGTTCGATGACTTGTGTCGTGGCTGCCGGAAACATTCACATCACACACACAATCACAACCAGAACCAGAAATACAAATTTTCCTTGGGGAGAGAACTTGTGTTGCCGCCGGGAATCGAACCCGATCCCCTGCTTAGAAGGCAAAAGCTCAATCAACTAAGCCAAAGGGCAGATCTACAAAAAAACAAAGCCCATTTTATGTAATTATTTCTCCATTACTCTGAAGAACTGATGTAGACAAGTACAATACGCTTAAATATACGTTCTTAAATTAATTCAAGAGCAATTAAACAAACACACACACACGCACATTGTCGAGCGTCGAGCACAAAGCTTCAGAACGTGATGTGCCGAGAAACCCTATCTATTCGATGTGTCGGTGCTTTGTTTAGATTGGAATAGTGATCGATCGAGTGACCTCGTAATAGAATTCATGAGGTATGGGATGATCTTATTCTGAGAAAATAGATTAGTCTGTGATGTAGCAGGAGTTGCAATTGCTTATAGATTACTAGCCGTGTCCCGTGGCTTCAACGTATTAATCTTGTTAAAAAGTAACCTACTTATGTCTTAAATCTGACTATAGGAACATATTTACATAAAATTAGGAATGTTTATAAAAACATTCCTAATTTTATGTAAATCTGTTCAGCCGTTAAATCGAGAAGAGATAACAAATATACTTACACACACTTATTTACACAGAAACTGTCGCATTTATTATATTAGAGTAAAACCATACAGCTCCTGTTCTTGTTACTAACGAAATTGTTAAAATTGCATGTGATGAAATATTGCTTAGCCAATTTAAAATGATTGATTAAAAAATTGCAGTCTTCTCATGATGAACTTGTGAGTTGTAGTGTGGACTAAAAAAGACTATCCTAGATCGCATTTTTATTGAATGGCCCGTTTGGCATAGTTAGGTGCGAGTTCACCTTCTGAACGGGGAATATCTGGTTCAATCCAATCAAATCAAACCCGGCAGGAACATTTTTCCCTAAGAGACATTGAAAATTACCGTAGTGTTTGCTGGAACAATAAGACTTGTCTTTTAGGATTAAGTTGTTCCTCAAAAAATAAATATTATACAATAATATATACCAAAACATGTGAAGGAAATATCATTTAATTAAGTTCAAACATTTTATTTACACGATTACCAATTAGTCATATATCAATTTTATATGTTTGTATAATGCCTTATCATTAAATTAATTTTACTTAATAGAACATAGGCCCGCAACAAAACTGAGACAGATAGTAATCTAAGTCCTATTTCAAGATATACGTTTTCTACATAACAAATTTCATCTATATTAGTTCAGCCATTACAGAGATACATAGGTTGTAATATGCTTAGTCACAAATACAAAACCGGTAACAAACTTCTAAGTATGTTTTTATATTTTTGTGTATTTAATTTATTTTGCCGTTTATTTTGTAGTGTAATGTGTGTGTCATAAATGATAAATGTTGTTTTATCTTTATTTAGTGTATCAATCGTTACTGGAAAGTACACTAAACCACTCCAAACGCTCCAGCTATCTCAACGTAGGTGTACCTCAGACAAATCTGAGGCAATTAGGCAAATGCTTTTAACGGGAATAACAGACGGACAAACGTACAACACATTCTATGAGAGGAGTATTGTGAGGAGAACAATATTGTGGCGTCTAAAGATTTGCACGTCCCAGTTAAGATGTTGTTGGAGTCATTTATTTTGACACAGTTGAATAGAATTAACTTATATAATAACGAGCTGTGCCCTGCGGCTTTGCCCGCGTTAATTGAGTTTAAAAGTAGCCTGTATGTTATTCCGGAAACTAAAGTATCTACATTCTAAATATCATCAAAATCAGTTTATTTTTTACGGATATACGTGGTAACAAACATTCACACACACACACAAACCTTCGCATTTGTAATTTTATTAGGAAGGATAGGATACGATGTTTTTAACCTGTAGAAGGCTTTCAAACGGAGTCATAGACAAATGCTCCTGAATGGAGTATTGTTGAATATTTAGGTATTATATATAAATAAAGCTATAACAATAAGTCTTGTACACGAAAAAGTGTCATTAAATAATTTAAACACAAGCAAAGCTTAAATACGAGTAATTAAACGCAAGCAAAGTTAAAAAAACCGACTTCACCGTTTTATCTTCGGAACCTTGATCAGACGATGCGGCCGAAGATGAAGCATGCTTACCTAGAAGATATCTATTCACTCTTTCATTTTTCATCTATTCTCAGTTCAGGAGCTATGTTCAGAAGTAAATTAATGTCGTTCCGATGGGGAGAAAGATTTAGAGATGGATGGATGGTGATAACTCTGTACTTTACTATTGACTTAGATCACTTATTTATTTGACCACTATCTCACTTGATGGTAAATGATGATGCGATCGATGATGGAGCATGTTTGCCTAGAAGATACCTGTTCTCTCGTGACGCATTATACTTATCGGGAAACACAGACTCGGGCAAGGAATTTCATTCCTTAGCGGTACGCATAATAAATGTGGAAGCAAATCGCTTCGTGCGTATTTGTGGAATATCAACTACACACGTCGCGATGCAGTTCGTCTGGTTGTCCGATGATAGAATGGGATGGCGGATTTTGTCGTTTGATTACCTACTTGTCACAGTTATTCAGGCATTGTTAGAGTAAACGTGTGAAATATCGTGAATATTGGTAGCATTGCAGTGATAACAATAAAAACGTGATGGGCTGGCATTGCACTAAACAGTTCAAAAGACTCGTTGTTTGCTCTAATCATTTACATTAGTTGTTTCTTTCTTAAATATATAAGAACTGCCGATCAGCTTGTTGGTTCCACGTGGCCTTTTAAACTGGGGAATGGGTTCGATTCCGGAGGGAACATAAGTTTTCTCCCCTAAAGGAGATGTGTGTTTCTGGTTCTTAAACTTAAGGAGATGATATACAAAACGCCCGTGGCGCGCGCCCTTTACTGCCGTCAAAAGGAAAAAAGACGTAAGTATGTTTTTGACAAAATTGAGTTATAGGTATACATCAGAAATGTCTTTGCTATGTTGATACAAGTCAGATGCGTCTAAATTAAAAAAAAGATTTAAATTTTGTCAAAAATGCAGTTGCAGTTTTTCATTATGATGGCAGTATACAAAACGCCAGCGTAAGGAGGAGTCGCGGTCGCGGCCGAGGTCGCGCTTTATATCAAGGTCCCTTAAGAGGCCTGCGGAGGTTGATTTGCCCATACAATCGTAATACCGAAATTATTTTTAATTCAAGCATATTACCACAATACTGTGCTGTTATTTGAATTAAAAATATATTAATCTAGGTTCCTGAATAGTTTTTATTCCAAAATAATTACCTAAAACAAAATATAAACCAATTGATTTTCACACATTATTACGACGTAAATGTTGCATCTTTAACTTATTCGTTTTGTATTAAAAACTAAGACATTTCTTTTGTCATTACAACAGGAACATAGATTATCACTTCAAGGTACTATTAATGTAAAAAACAATGGCTAAACGTTACATTTTCATTCATATTTTTTGGTATTACGGCACTTATCAAATTTTGTTCGGTCGGTAGTGCTATCGCATCTAGCATGGGCACAGTTTGCAAGTTAAACAGAGACAGCCTGTAGATCGTTTCACAGACTCCCCGGCCTCTTAAGCGCCATGAACAGATCATCTTACCTTCCCAGCGCCCGGGGCGCGAGCCTTGGGCGCTTTGTATATTATGTTCCTTAGTGTAGGATGAGACTGAAAAAAACCCTGCTGTATGGTATTGAACATCTCCCAAAATATCCAATCTTAAGCGCAAGCTGCACGCATAAAACTAATTAACCGACTTAGCCCCATAAAATATCATGTCCATGTCCTTAAATGAATATTTTACGTTACCAATTACACCCGAAATGCTACCGAATTAGCGTGAACCGGACCGCGAACTTTTCGAATCGTAAAAAGTTATGTCAGACTTAGTAGGAATGGTAGATTTTGAATTAATCTTCGTAATAGACCACTTTTTTCTAAAAGTAAGTGAAGTAAAGATACAGATATTTTATTTGTGAAACATACACACAGATTTTATATGAGCATGCACATTGGTCATACAAATGATAAATAAATCGTCATTTTTCGCATAGATAAGCGTACAAATTTATAGATTACATCCAAATGTTGTACATATCGTTATATTAATGTCATAGTTAAATTTAATTCATCATTCATTATATTCTTCATTTATATTATGTCATTCATCTCGCTTCATAAAAGTTTAAATACGTTTATTTCCAGAAGAATAATACACTTATGTAGTTTGTTTTAGCATACATAATATGGGTTTTGTGAATCTTGTCTGTGGGCCCCAAACAAGGCATAGCCCACGAAAACAAGTATTTTTTTAATCCGTGGCATAGCTTGTATATTGGGTACCTTTGCGTGCTTGGTAACTTATTTCGTAATGTCGTTAATAATGTAATTATTACTGCATACAAAATTATCTCTCTTGGTGAGAAAACTTGTGTTTCCATCGGGAATCGAACCCGATACCCCTTATAAGATAGATGGAAGCTATAATAGGCACACGCGCTAACTAAGCCAACGGGCAGTTCCAACTGTTTGAAGGAAAAATAAAATAAGAAAATGGTGTTGATGATATTATGTTTTTGAGTGTTGATGCGTAAAGTTCTTATATAATTAACTGTTATAAGTCCGTTAACATGCATGAGAGTAGGCAAATCATACAATGTTGAAAAACTATATTTTCGCTTTCTTTACAAAACTTCAATAGAAATTCTAGTAAAGTTTTTAACTATCACTTTACTAGGGCGTGACTTGTCAATGATTGGACCATGACTTATTTTCATTTGACCGTAACTGGTGACTAAGACTGGTTCTAGAACTAAAAATCTTGAAATATTTTACTACTTCACTTTGGATCAAAAGCACATTACGGAGCCAAATATAAAAGGAAAAGAAATTTAAAATTGATAGTTATTTAGAAATGAGAAATCTACCTCCCAGACAGAAAGTTACACTCACTCAAACATCCAATTTATTTTAATTACTTCACATGTTATCGCTGTATCAACAAATCTTAAGTGTTTAGTATCAAGTTACCGGCCGACAGTTGGATGAGATATTGTAACATCTTCTCTGATTATAATCAGGATAGTTAAATTTTAAATGAATAACATTGAAAAGCATTTTGTATCAGCTTCCAAAACTGTGTCGTTTTTAATGTTTTTGATCGAACGAAGTGAGATCTTTAAGTTGAATTTTGTCGTTCAGCACTTCGTCCGTCCATCTGTCTGTCAGAGGCATCTAGCGTCTAAACCATACGCAAATAACTTTAAATTTTCAGAGAATACGTAAAGCTATGGCCCAATGCCAGATATGGTAATTAAAATGACGTGAATGAATATATTAAGGGGCACATACACAAGTAAGTTAGGAGTAAAATTTTTCTTTCTACCCGTCGTTGAAAAGAGCTTGACAGGACGTAGAGTATGAAAGCTTTTCTATGATTTTTTTATTATGAGTATTTAGGTGGATTACTGAATGTATCAAATTTATAATTCGATCTAATAAATAATGTTATTATTTGTTACAAAACTATTAAATACATAGATAATAATTATAGATCTTAGTATAAAAAACACTAATGCACCTGCTCCATCTGCGTCTTTCCGCGTTAATTAGCACATTAATTAAGACGCTAAGCAGGTGTGGCCAACGTTTTAACGCGTTAACGTACTAGCGTCACTACTAATGGCATTAAACGCTAAGCGATAGCTCGGGAGTCGGTTTTTTGGACACATCATTGACGCTAAACGCAGGTGGAGCAGTAGCATTAGTGTATATCGAAAAAAATAGGTATGTATTTTTATTGCTAAATGAAATTATTATATGATGTAACTAAAAATGTATGCTTTCCGCAATTTTTCCTTTATCTGTGCTATAAAACGTTGCTTTGTACCAAATTTCAAAATTCTGAGTTCACGAGAAGTAGTACACTTTAGATTTTGATTCCCTTCCGAGTGTCGAAAATTTGCAGCATAATTGGATGTATATTTTGATTGCGTTGGATCAGAGCTTGATTTTTTCACAGCTTCAAGGGACAATAGACCTGGGTATTTGATATGAATTTCAGCTTAATACCTCCACGCGTTCCTGAGAAAAAGGGTCTTGACAGACAGACAGACGGACAACAAAGTGATCCTATAAGGGTTCCGTTTTTTCATTTTGATGTACGGAACTCTAAAAAACAAAGCAAATCCGCAAACGCAGTTCATTCTACCTTTTTCATTACCATCGCCGACAGAAGCTCTAAGAAACAAATAAAACCATTAACATGGCAATCAAAAATACCTCATAAAGTCTACCAGAATTAAACGCTTAGCCAAATCGTATCCAAATGGATAAACTAAAAACACGTGCCTTATACTCTCTTATCCTTGCACACATAAACCTGCAATTCTAACCCTCCTACTTAAAAATTAAAGTTCAATTTTCCCTGCGTATCCACTGAGCACTTAAAAATCAAACTTGACTCGCAAAAATAAGGTTTATATTAGGCTGAATGGGATGGTACTGCATTTGCCCAGTATTGTAAAAAAAAACATGCACTGCGGACAAATTTAGCGAGAGACGGCGAAAAGCGTGAAAAAAGACTTGGCTTAGACGTTGGCACCCCTTTTTCAAGGTAAATTTCCGTACATCAGGTTAAAATAGGGAGGGTATTTTTGGCAGGAAATTTTGAAATAGGAACGGTGTTTTTTTTTCGAATACGTTAAAATGTTTCGTGATGTCGACACAGGTTTCGTGTGTTTTGTAAATGGGAGAAGTTCAACTAGAAATTCTAACTTTACTTGGACCCAGTAAAGTTTGAAATTCTAGTTCTTTTTTCTTCTAGTTCTAGTTTCTTTTGACTGGTGAAGCTAGCTTTACCAGCAGTTATTTAAGCTGATAAAAATGTAAAGACAGTATATGCTGCGAAAATGAAAAAAACATTTTTTTTATTTTATTTCCAAAACTTGTGATTCTATGAGTGTTATTGTGTAATAATGGTGGAATTAATTATCTCTAAACATTTTTTTATTCAATACAGGCAAACGTTTGACCGCTATCTCATCTGATAGTAAGTGATGATGCCGTCGACGATGGAGCACGTTTGCCCAGAAGATGCCTATTAATACGCGACTTAAAGATTCCCATATTGTATTTATCAGAGAACACAGACTCAGGTAAGGAAATCCATTCCTTTGCAGTTCGCATAATGAATGTGGAGGCAAAACGCTTCGTACGCATTTGTGGAATATCTACCATATAGAGGGGTCGCTTAGAGTCTCGAAAACACTATCTAACAAAACAAATGACTACACTCACAGCTCCACACTTGCAGCTTAGGAGAAATATTTTACAATCACATAATTAAAACAGACATGTCAAATGTCAAATCATCAGTTAGCTGTATATATGTCACCAGTACACATTTTAAAAAATATATATTTAAAACGACTTCTCCAAAATGATTGACGACAAATACAGGCGCCTAAATGTTAACGTAGGCGCCTTTAGCGCTCTATTTTATTACTGGTAGGTAAATAGTTTTAAAACAAAAACGACATAACTCTCACACTTAATGTTAGACTTACGCCCTACTTCGATTCAGTATGTTATATTATTAGTATTCCTATACGCGTGCTGTTGCCAGTACGCAATTTTAAATTTAGAATCTTCCACTGATTACCTATCTCAAACAAACAATTTACCGGGAAAAAAACATATACTTTGCTAACAATTTAGTTCAGTTTCAACTCTATTTTCCAGTGTATAAGGTATAATATTGTTACAAACTTTTTCATGTAATTAACTTCTACGAAACACCCTAATATTCTTTCAAATCCCGAAACAATTGAAACCAACGTGTTCTATATCTGAAATTGTAAAACAAAATAGGTTGTCTACGTCTGTCTCGCACGATTTATGCGTGAGTGAACGTGACAGGAATAGCTATAGACTTTGGTATTTGAAGATGCATTCGTTTTGGACTGCCTACGCGTTTGGTCTCGATTTTGGTCACAGCGTTGACTGATGTACTAAAGTCTAGAGATATTTTGGATAGCACTCCTGGAGATTGCTTTCCTAAAGTTGCCTTGTTTTGCTCATATGTCTATCCAACTAATATTATAAATCCGAAAGTTTGTGTGTAAGTGTGTAAGTATGTTTGTTCCCTCTTCACGCTTTAATAGCTGAACGGATTTGGATGAAATTTGGAATGTACATAGATTATACCTAGGATTAACACATAGGCTACTTTTTAACTTGATAATAGCGGGCGAAGCCGCGGGGCACGGCTAGTGTCATATATATGACAGATTGATTGCGTACATCGATGTGCGAATAAGAAAAAAAAAAATTTACTGACTTCAAAAAAGGATGTTTTCGATTCAACTGTATGTTTTTTTTGTATGTCTGTTACGCGATATCTCCGCCAATTATGAATCGATTTTGATGTTTTTTTCTGTTTGGTAGAGTATATTTGAGAGGGGGTCAGTCAAAACAAAAATATAAGCATTGATGTCGATTTTTTTAAGCATTGCATGCATTAAATTTTTGGAAGTTTGCGTTAAGAAACTGTAACCAATTTCGTTCCTCAAATTTAATTAAAAAAAAATACTCAAGAAGTTTTGTGCGACTGAAAACTTAAAGCTGGAAATGTAGCTAAGTAATTCATAGGCAAATTTTTTTTTTTACTTGCGTGAAAGTCTTTGTAGGATTTAAAGTCAAGTCCAATACGCTTTATCTCTGTAATAATATAGATACTACCACAAAATAACGCAGTTTAGTTTAAAGCTATGAAAAAAGGTATTAATTTGTAACAAAACTAAAAATGAAAAAAAAAACTTATTATCTTTGATTTATTTTTTGTGTCAGTGTACTCAGAAATAAATAAGATATATACCCAAGTCCTTTTGCCCAACATACCGTTTTGTCATTTTAGTCGTTCTAATAATATGACGATTTTAAATTTCAGACGTTTTACTAGTAAGTCGTTTTGCTTTTGTGACGATCGACCTACAAAGACATTTACTAAATTGTCCTTCTGATATAATTTTTTATTTACCTACACCAAAAAAAAAAAAATTCGGTATTTTTTTAGTAGTTCAAAATTAGAAGCGACGAAGCTTGTATCTAAATAGATAGATAGATAGATAATACTTTATTGATCCACTTTATAAGATGAGATAAAACAAAGGTAACAAACAAGCTTATACGTAAAGTATCACAACAGGCGGCCTTATCACTAATAGCGATCTCTACCAGGCATAAATATAGTTTTCTACCGACTTCACAAAAAATGTGTTACCTCATATCTTTGTTCCGCGTGAACCGATTTTGAATTTTTTTTTTGTTTGAAAAATTTTGCCACCAATTGGTCCCACTTAATTTTGATCAAGGTCTGATCAGCAGTTCTTGAAATATCTTCAATAATGCGTTTTAAGTACATCTAAGCTAATCAAAGTTCCGAAGATAAAACGGTGAAGTCGGTTTTTTTAAGCTTTGCTTGCGTTTTATTATCATTAGTAAGTCTAATATTACATCCAATAAATATATAAATTGTTACGATATTGACGCAATGGGCAAGTATTTGCTCTCTACGCAGCGCCGTAGTTCGATCCCCGGCAGGAGCACAATTTTGATTCTTAAGAGACATTAGTGCTTCTGTTTGTATGTAAATGGTTTTTTTTCCGGCAACAAATCTTTGAACTTGTGTGGGGTTGTGAGTGTCAAAGTGTTGTTAAAAAAATTGGAACGACGATTATGAAATCTGCATCTGCATGTGAAATATGAAAATTATTTTTAATATCATGAATGAATCAAGTATGAACAGGAAGAACCAAAATATAAAGGGCGTTGCCCTGTCTGGTACCCAGCATAAATAGCTATAAATAATTGTATAACTCGATTACTTTTGCAAGGACCACGTGGTTTAATGAGTCAGTTGTGTGAGAAAATCTAGCATGTGGTTGTTATGACATCTATATTTTTGGAAGTCTGGTTTGTAGCCAAGAACATGTGTATGCATTTTATAAAAAATTTAAGTACGCTAGGTCCTGATTTTAATTAAATGCATACACATAACTTTTGACGTGATAACGTCTTAACAATATACAAATAAATCGATGAACACCGGCTGCACGCATGAAGAAGTGTCACGTTCCGCCTGAGCCTGAGCGTGCAAGCGAGAGCGCGGAACAAGCGATAGAGAGGCACAATCGAACTAAGCGTTGTCTATGACGTTATCACGTAAAATTATCGTTCGTAAAACGACTTTACAGACAACCATTTTTTTTTGCTCGATAGGCAAGTATTTAACAGCTATCTCACCTGATGGAAAGCGATGATGCGATCGAAGTAGCATGCTTGCCTAGAAGATTCCTATTTACTCTTGATTTGAAGACTCCCAGATTGTACCTCTCGGGGAACTATGACGCAGGCAATGAGTTCCACTCCTTCGCTGTTAGGATGACATCTTCGCTGTACATCATATGTTTTGCTGCACCAGAAGGTCAGGCCCATCGTCTTCGTCACACTTGACTTGAAGAGTCACAAATTGTACCGTTCGGGGAACAAAGACGCGGGTGATGAGTTCTACTTCACTTTAACAGTCTGTCATTAAAAATTCGAAATCGATTATTCATTACAGACACTGTTATGTATATACTTTACACAATATGTCTGTTTGTTCCTTTGTGGCGCTCTAGACACCAAACGCGTGGGCAGATTCTAATTATTCTTATGTCACTAGTGATAAGATAATATTCAAAATGCAATATGGCGGCAACCAAACGCCATTTTGTAAAAAATAATCAAATGAATCTCGACTGTTTTAAATTGTGTATCGTTGAATAGGTATTTGAAAAATCTTTTAGGTTTCTTTTATTAGTTTCATTACCATTGAGGATTTTTATTTTTCGGATTACCGTTCTATTCTATCCTATCCTACTAATATTATAAAGGCGAAAGGTTGTGTGTGTGAATGTTTGTTACCACGTTGGTAGGTTTATCCGTAACAACTTAATCGATTTTAATGAAATTTGGAATGTAAGTAGCTTATACTCTGGATTAGGACATAGGCTACTTTAATCATCATCATCATCAGCGAGCGAAGCCGCAGGGCTCAATTTTTTTTTAATTCAGTATAAGGAAACGTTTGACCACTATCTCACCTGATGGTAAGCGATCATGCGGCCGACGATGGAGCACGTTTGCCTAGAAGATGCCTATTCACTCGCGAAAAAAAAATTGCAATAGCTGCATTGCGGAAGAAGTCGACATTAAAAAAAAAAAACAATACGCAGAGCTGCAAATACACATGAATAACAAACATTTGGATCATTAATCAATTGTGCCTGTACTCATTAATTTTGTGAAATACCAACTGTAAGTGTATTGCCAAAATAAGCATCTCAGTACATATCGATGGTCCTTTGTGTCTTTTCTATATATAAACAAACTCAAACAACAGAAAATTTATAAACAATCTCAAAGAATGGCTGGTAGAAAAAGACCTACTACACTGTAAATTACTTTCTTGACAATTGTAAAGGCGGAAAATTGGTAAATTAAAAATTATAAATAGCACGTTTAATAAGAGGTTCAGCTGTTAAAACTTAGCAGTAAAGTAAACAAAAATGAGAAATAAAAAAAATGAAATGGATCAGTGAATATATAATTGAGCAGAAAAATAATTAAATGGGCGGTAACGCTATATGCAATCAAAGTTTTTCTGGCGCTACGCCAGCCGCTGCCGCGGCACGCTCGCTTCGCTCGCTCGGCTCGCGCGTTGTGGTCACAAGAAACCTAACCATTCCGCCTCGCTTCGCTCGTCGTCGTACCTATTGATTGACTATAACCGAAAATGTTCTAAGTCGTGTTTCCTCAGTGCCCTCTTTACGACACCCTAACCCACAAATAGATGTTTTATTACTGTCCATGTTTTACTGTCGCAATAATTAATCAGCCATTAAATTAAATAACTGCTCAATATGTTTTTCAACTGATCGTAATAACATCTCGAATATTTAAATAACAGCTCAAAAAATTAGTTCCCAATTGTAAACATCATTTAAATTATACTTATACTAGCTGCGCCCCGCGGTTTCACCCGCGTTGATAATGATGAAGAGTGATGATGATGATGATGAAAAATAGATGTTGGCCGATTCTCATAGATACCGGATAAGCACAAAAAATTTCATCAAAATCGGTCAAGCCGTTTCGGAGGAGTATGGCAACGAAAACTGTGACACGAGAATTTTATATATTAGATTCAATTGTGAGATTGTAGTTACTGATGACATAGGTAATTATATTTTAGTAATATTTATCTTTGACATGAATATTCTGAAATTTTGACATGTCTTGACATTATAACTTCGATGATGAATTTCCTATTTCCCTTATTGTAATTGGGCCACATATAAAATATATTAACAATAATATAAATTATTATTATGACGCTATAAAGATATCTAACTACCTAGCCCTCCAATCAATATTTGCATGTCACTAAAACGTTTATTGATATGGGCCCCAAAGAGGCACTCATGAACGTTAATGATTCTACTGCCAGATTCGTAAAATAACAGCCATCTCGCGAAGAAGCTGCCAAGAAACTCCGGCGGCACGTTTTTTTTTACATTCATTTTATAGACTATCGTTTGACCACTGTCTCACCCACAGGTGACATGACCGCATCATCACTTACCACAGTAAGTGATGATGTGGTCGTGGGTGGTAAACAGAATGATTAGTGATTTGGCTATACATTTTCGTAACACTAGTTTATTTCTAACTAGCCGTGCCCCGCAGCTTAGCCCGCAATTATCAAGATAAATAGTCGCCTATGTATTAATCTATGTGCAGTCCAAATTTCATCCAAATCCGGTCAGCCGTTATAGCGTGATGAGAAAACAAACATACTTACACACAAACTTTCTGGTTTATAATAATATATTATATAGTGTGATTCAGGATAGGATTAACGTATTACCACAATCGTGACGACGTGGTTATCGATGGAGTACGTTTGCCTAGAAGATGCTTGCTTACTCGTGTATTGAAGACTCTCAGTTTTACTTACCTATACAACTCGTAACACAGACTCGGGCAAGGAGTTCCATTCTTTAGCGGTACGCGTATTGTATGTGGAAGAATAACGCTATGAGAGTATTGGTGGAATGTGTGTTCAGTCAATTTAATATCATTTTCTTATACGTATTGGAGATAAACGTAACATGATTCAGTAACATACATTAGAAAATCCCGGTCAAGTGCGCGTCGAACATACACATTACATCAAAATTTGAGCCGGCTACGTATCGCCGCGCTGGTCTTTTAAAGTAGGGTAATAGGCAGACTATGGTACAAAACATACAAATTATAATGACAAAAGAAGACTATAATATGAAAATCTTCAAAGAAAAAAAATATATAGTTCAATAATATATATATACACTGTATACATATAGCTCAAGAGAAGCGTGCGGTGATGATGATGCGAGCTTAATGATTGTCTTTCATCTAAAAATTGCGCCTAAAGAAGTTTTCACTTCAAGAGATTTCTCTCTCTCTCTCGCTCTCTTCATCTTTAGTCTCCCATTACCCTTCAATCCCTAATCAAAGCTGAAGACTGGCATCTGACAGCTACCGTGACATCTGACATTCTCTGACACTCCTGACAGCGAACCCTGGACATCCATCAGTTCCCTGAACCCACACCGGATACACCACATGTAGACCTTCACGCAACAAGGGGGCGTGTTCTAAAAATACAATATACGCACATTGCTTCTAAGCTTAGTCACGTCTCACGCTCAGCCGCTCGCGGTTAAAAAATTCGAAAAACGAATTCTGGACGCGTCGAAAATGATTGAAAGTGCTTGAGTTTTACATCCGGTTCAGTTTTGTGTGACTTTTGCCCGATGTCCTTTATATTTTTCACGGTGAGTTTTTTGCGGGAGTTGGTGCATCCGTGTGCCATTTTTGAAATATTTATTGGTTAAGTTTCGGAATATCTATTCCATTTTGGTTTTTTTATCGGAAATGAAAGTGACCGTGGATCTGTTACTTTTTTGGTGAGCGATATGTGTTCTATTTTTAAAAATTACTCCGTTTGTAACGTTATTTTATTTTGGTTAACTAATATATTTTTTATACTTAACCTATACTTATAGGACAATGTTTTTATTTTCAAATTTCTGACTAGAATTTTGCGAAAATATTTTATTGCAAACAGAACGTTCCCTATTTGAATATTTAGCAGGAAGCGCTTAGCCTCATTCGTTGTTTATTTTTAATTTTCTTTGTTTTGAAAGCATGGCACGTGAGAAACATTTTCGGTTTAAAATTAATGTTGCCATATGCCTAGAATGATACATATTTAATTCACACGGAAACGAGAAACGTGCAAATGAATATTGTAAAAGCTACAATGCCTTTTAAGGTTACAGTGAACTAGATCTCTTTGCAGCAAACATGGTTACATTGCAACGAAATCGTGAAAATGTGTTTCATTTAATGGCAACACAATTTAGAATTGTGATTAAAATCATCATAGTAAGCGTTATGCCTGCCTATAACATCTGGAGTGCCACCCAAAACTTTGAATATCAAATCATAGTACTGCAACGCGCTCATACCCCTGAGACTTAAGCATTTTTAAACGACTCTAACAACGAATGAGGTTCTCAATTCGACCGTCTTTTTTATGTTTCTTCTTTTATTTGAAAGGTGGTGGTTCTCATGTGGTCCCATTTAAATTTGATCAAGATCTGTAGTTTTTGAGTTATCCTCAATAATGGATATTCAATTCATTTAATCTGATCAAGAGCTCCGAATATAAAGCTGTGAAGTCGGTTTTTTAAGCTCTGCTTGCGTTTAAATTCAGTCTTATAATATGTCCGATAATTACACTAGAAATAGTCCTTATAGTTAATAGTCCCTTATTAGTCATATATATGTATATATAATAATATTTATTAGTTTGTGTATGTTTAAAATATATTATTATTATTTATGTAGGTTTTTGTATGTATATTATGTATCTAATATTAATAAGTATGTGTAAGTACTACATTTATTAATTTAAATACGTGTCGAGGTACACCACCGTCCCTGCTTGTAATATTTTTATCATCTCCCTTTGGTTGTCTGGGAGAAATCGCTTTGAGCTATAAGACCGCCCTTTGTGCTCCTATGTTATATTTAAGATTCCTTTGTAAGTGTTATTTATTTTGGTGTGCAAATACAGAATTTATCTATCTATCTATCTCCTTTCAGCCGGAACTAGCCATTCTCACACAGTTTTACTTTTCAGGAGATCAGTAAAAGTATTAGTATTTTTTAGTAAATACTACCTATATTATTACATTCTCTGGTTTACATTTTAACTATTTTGTAAGACCAATAAAATTCCACAGAAAAAAAAATACAAAAAGCGTCTGCGTAAACATTCTATGACATATTTCAGTAGTTGTAAACATTTAGGTTAATGTTTTCGATGAGTTTTTATATGAAACAAGCGTAACCAGGGATCTTCGCGTTCTTAATATAAAATATATTAATAATTGTCCGAGCGAGCACGAAGCGCGAGCGAAGCGTCTCCGTCTCAGCTTGAGCAAAATTGCTTTCGTATATATAATGTTCAAGTATTATTGATTACTAGCCGTGCCCTGCAGCTTCGCCTGCTATTATCAAGTTAAATAGTAGCCTATGTATAAGCTATGGACTTCCTAAATTTAAAGCTGTGAAGTCGGTTTTTAAGCTTTTATGCTTTGCTTACGTTTAAATTATTAAATGATGGAGTTCTGAAGTAACCGAATTGAGATATCTTACTTTCTTGAAGTCGGTAAAAAATCCCAAAAAAGGAGGAGGTACTCAAGTCGATTGTATTTTTTTTATGTGTTTTACCTCATATCTTCTTTCAACGTGAACCGATTTCAGTTACATAGTGTTTTTAGTTTGAAAGATGTTACTTTCCAATTGGTCCCATTTATATTCGATCAAGATCAAGTGAATTCTTGAAGTGTTATTCATTACGAGAAATAATCTATCTTTAACGTTAATACTGCGGCCCGAAAGTTTTACTCTATACAGTAAACTGTTTAAGTGAAGACTATAACCCGCTATATGTTATCCTTAAACCCTCATAAAACTGTTTAAAGTTTAGTTCTAGAACCAGACTCGCAAATGTCCAAAACTCAAGAAATTTTGCACCCCATACAATTACACTGAAGCCCGAAAGTTTCAGCATCAAGCATGGAGTGTAATTAATTGTTTAAATAAGTAGTGTTGTTTATTCCTTCACACATTACGCAATGCTATCATTCTTTGTATCAGCCTTTGTGTGTTTGTTCATTTGTAGCGTTATAGAGACCAAACGTGGATTTTGATGATTCTTTCGTCAATCAAACTTCAATACAGACACGACAGTAATTACAATTCAATATGGCGACAGCCAAACGCCATATTGTGAAACTTAAATAAATTAGATTCGACCTAAAATCACGTTTATGTTTATCTAGCCACTAAGTCTTTGCCTCCATTCATCAAGTTAAAAAGTACCATATGTGGTAATTCCGGTTATAAGCTATGTACATTCAAAATTTCATCCAAATCCATTCTTTCAAAGTCGTTAACTGCGTAAAGAAAAACAAAATTACTTATACACAAACTTTCGCATTTATATATACACAACGTACTTGCTCGAACGGAGCAGAGATCCAAAGTGAGTCTCGGCCTCCGATACTAAAAGTCGCCACTTCAAACGGTCTTGCGCCACGTCTTGCCAGGTTGTGGCTTAGAACTGCCGCAAGTCTTTGTCCACTTCATCTCTCCAGCGGTACCTGGGACGGCCTACTGGACGATGTCCGCTTGGCCTTCCCATATATGCTGGCTTTACAGCACGATCTTCTTCCATGCTTTCAAGGTGACCAAACCAGCGAAGTCGCTGGGCTTTGGTTTAGTCGATAATGTTTGGCTTGGAGATCAGATCGTTAATTTCTTTATTCTTCATCCTTTAATAACCCTTCTTCTGTTCGAGTAGGACCCAGGATCTGCCTCAGAATCTTTCAGGGAAGAAAATAAATTGTGACGGTGGGAAAGATTCTATGCAATGTGTAACAGAAAAGTGTAGTAATTCTCAAGTCACACATCAAGCTAAATGTATGGAGTCTAACAGGAACTTTAGCATTCGCGGCAGCACCATTAATATTGAGTTATGATGATGTAAAGTTTCTAAAAAAATATGTCATTTGAAACCCTATTTCATAAGCTACCGTTCTAGACCACATAGCCTTTGGACCTAGACGTCTGACAGTGGTGGCCATCACAAAGGTCAAGGTCACGCGCCACAGATGTAATCGTAGGGTTGGCAAAAAAATATTTTTTAATTTTTGTACGGAATAAATATCTCTACATGTAACTGTAGGGTTGTCAAAAGTATTTGAAAAATATACTTTTTTATTTCGATACAGAAAAAATTATGTCCAGTTTCGACTTTCGTTCTCTGGCAGACGATTCCTTGCACGATACACATTCACACCACCAAGTATTATTACACCTTTTTGTTACAGGTTGTATACACACCTAGCTGGATTTTTTTTCGCAGAGCTACTAGTTGGATAAAAGCTTAACTTGGTTGCTGTAGAAACAAATTGAACCTAAACATAGCTTAGATAAAGAAGAGCTTGTCACCAAGAAGGAAGGTAGCTTTTACTTAGCTCCCAGGATAAAGATAAACCTCTCAAAAACGAAGAAATTAGCGTCACAGAGATCCTTAACATTTAGTTCATTTTGCGTTTCACTTCTATATTTGTGCGTACATTGAACCCTCCGATGTCTTATTTTCAGTTATGGCTCTGAACTATTTGTTAGTAATGGGAAAAGGACATTAAAATAGCTCAAGAACTAATAATCGTACATCAAGGGAGAGAAAACAAATATTCGAGATACAAATTATTGATGTGATTGTGGGATTAATTGTCTTCAAAAGTAAGCACGGACTTAAAAGAAATACATACATAAATTCATTCAGCCTCTGGAGAAGCCTGCAAATGTCCGCGTGTGTGTGCATCTTACTGCAAATTGTCACAGACAACTAATAAACAATAGGTGTATTAGCGATTGCACGACCTTTGGTGTATCTGTGTGCGTGTAGCTCTCGGTATAACAAACGAAATTTGTAGGACCTAGGGTGCTTCACCCGTTATGGATGCGGCATTAAGTCCGTATTTTTATACGACCTTGTAAGTAAAACATTTTTTTTTACATTGACTCTGTTCTTTTTCTTTTTTCATTAAGCCAGTGTCAAGAGACAAATATTTTTCAAGATTATTTAATGGTTCATAAAAATAGTCTTAGTCTCCAAGTCACCTGTCAAAGTCAAGTAAAAACGTCATGTTATGTCATGTCATAGTGAAATCATGGCCTACTAAATGAATACTAAAAATAAATGACTACCTACAGAATAAAATTCATGTTTTTGAATTTCACGAGAATCCGTTGAGAAATTTGACCTATAGAGGAAAACAGCCGGACATACAAAAGTATTTTGCTCAAGCTGAAACGGAGATTCTTCACCTGTGCATCGCACGTACTTTGGTGTACCTACAATAAAAAAATCACCTATCTATGTACATTTCATAATTAAACGCAAGCAAGCTTAAGAAACCGACTTCACCGCTTTATCTTCGGAACTTTGATCAGATTTAATGTATTAAACACGCATTATTGATGATAATACAAAATCTAGAAATCATATCTTGATCAAATTTAATTGGGGCCAATTGGAAAGCAACATCTTCCAAACAAAAAAAAAACAAAATCGCTTCACGTGGAACGAAGTTATGAGGTAGCACATCAAAAATAATAATAGCACAACGCACGCTATTGTATGTAGTATATTGTATATGTATATACTATATTCACTATTGCAAATATAAAATGATGTACAAAAACATATTATGCACAATTTGCTGAATCAAAACATAGCCCATACCACATATTATTATTTCAAACGCCAAATCAGCATGTGTTAGAACATACCAGCGCTGCGTGTGGCCAACCGTATTACGTTACAACAAAAAACTGAGCCGATAGCCGTGAAAAATAAACTGTATTGATAAACAAAACGGTTTAGTTTGGGAGTTGTTTTAACATATAGCGGATATTATGAAGGGTTTTAACAAGCATGAGCTTTGACGTCATAATGCAGTTAAAACTTCCATAGAATTACAAAAAAATCAAGTTAAAATTTGAGAAAGCAACACATGTAAACGATTTTGACACCGTTAGCCCCCCAAACCAAAACGCTTAGTCTATTCTATCAAAAGAAACGCTTTCCAAATGTAACAGACAAAATACTAGATGGTGCATTAGCACTATCCAGTATTTTGTTGCCCTTTAAACGAAAAAAATATCGTATTGAAAGTAAAAACAAACTTTTTTTAAAAAGCATTTTCTACCGACTTCACTAAAAAGGAGGAGGTACTCAATTCGACTGTTTTATTTTTATTTTTTTATGTGTTATATCATAATTTTCTTTTCACGTGAACCGATTTTGTTTTTTACCGACTTCCCAAAAAAGGAGGAGGTACTCAAGTCGACTGTATTACCTCGTAACTTCTCTCCACGTAAGCTGATTTAAATTATTTTTTTTAGTTGGATAGATGTTGCTTTCTAATTGGTCCCATTTAAATTTAATCAAGATCTGATTAGTAGTTCTTGAAATATCGTCAATAATGCCTATTTTGTGGACTACTGTGACGATGTTCTCGTTAAACCGATTTCAAAAGTTACCTCATAACTTCTTTCGTTGAGAGCTGATTTTAATGATTATTTTTTATTTGAAAGCTGATGCTTTTCATGTGGTCCCATTGAAATTTGATCAAGATCTAATCTCTAGTTTTTGAGTTATAGTAAATAATGCGTGTTTAATACATTAAATCTGATCGAGGTACCGAAGATAAAGCGGTGAAGTCGGTTTTTTTAGCTTTGCTTGCGTTTAATTATTATTATGACACATGTGGTTTAAAATGATCATATACCATATATCGTTCCACCTAACACCCTTTCTATTCTGGCAATGAATGAATGAATAAATATTGCGCCATGATTACACATGCAAACAGCACATCTGGTTAACCGCTGAAACATTAATGATGCGTCATTTTCAGCAAACAAAACAATCCAATTAAAATAGAAAGAAGTCCGGATATACCTACTCGTGAGAATAAACGCATAAAAAGCTTCCACACTCACAGCTCCGCAAGTTCAGAGACCGCCGTGGGTGCCGGAAACATTTACATCATACACACAATCACACCCAAAACCAGAAACTCTAATGTTTCTTGGGAATCATAACATTGTGTTATACTGTATTAAATGACCAGGGAACAAGCTAAGCTGACCATGCAAGTGGTGTCCCTGCTGATTAATAAACAAGGACCCTATGAACCACAAACACAATAACGGAGAAAACCATCAGGATTCGAACCGTACCCGCTGATTAAAAGTCAGACGTGCAATAAACTTAAACGGGCAGTTCAGCAATTAATGTACTTGCTATAGGAATTATCAGACTAATATTATAAACTCGTAGTTACCCGCGGTTTTGCCCGCGTAAATTAAATAAATTGAGTAAATTTAGTTAAAATGTAGCCTATGTGTTAATCCTGGGTATATAAATTATCTTTAAACATTCCAAATTTCTTTCAAATCCATTGAGATAACAATTTTAATTAAATATCTTAAATTGTTGTTACAACGGAGGGAAAAACAAACAATCTTACACAAACTTTCGTTTATAAAATTAGTGTGATTCGAGAGTTTGTATGTAACAAACAAACAAACAAACAAACGCATTCACACTCACAGCCCCACACTAAGTTCAAAGACTTGTATCGTGGGTGCCGGAAACATTCACATCACACACACATTACATCCAGAACCAGAAGCACAAATATCCCTTGGGAAGGAATTTGTGCTCCTGCCGGGAATCGAAACCAGGACCCACGGCGCAGAGGGCGGGCACCTGTCCACTGCGCCAACTGGGTCGTCAACTGCGCCAACTGGGCCGTCAATATATAAGTGTGTATATAATGCAAATATAATGTAAATGTATAAGTGTGTATATGTGTTAAGTGTGTTTGTTTATGGTAGCCAGGGAGGAGAAGAAATGTACAATTGTACACACCCCTGATCCGATTCGAAACCACGACTTCTTTTTTGGCAATCCGTAAATCTCACTATTCCATTAGCACTTACCAACAGGTGAAATAGAAGTTAAATGCTAGCCCATAAGAGTAAAATGTCTACATTGAAACACCAAACAGTATTCTGGGATTTCTCGTTGAGAGCCATCTCTTATATATATCATTCAACGCCTAGCGTACAAAGCTTACCATCCTAAATGGCATTGTTAGAATGGACAAACACTAGCCTATCATATCAAAGAAAATTCCAAAATGATGACTTTTAACCAATTAAAGTCCTTTATATAACCTTAACACCATATTATGGGAATTAACACCATCTTGGCCACAGACTGAGTTAATTAACTAAAGTACACAAAAAAAACACTTCTTTCTCACAATAAAAGCTCCGCTGCCGCATTTGACTCTTCAAAAGGATGTAGAGTTTTCTTATTGTGACAAAGTTCTTGTGTTTCTATGAAGTTGACTCTACATAATTGTTAAAAGTAGGCGTTAAAATAATATTTGCCGCGAACACATGGCTGGTGCGGGATTAGAGAGAATGGAAGCGACATGGTGTAGCTGTAGATGTATTTTGTTTAGATTGTAGAGCGTAGTTAATTATTGTTATGACTTTATGTGCACTTTGTGATAATTGATTGAGCAAAGCGAGATCTCTCATTGCCTGCGTCTTTGTTCCCCGAACGGTGTAATCTGGGAGTATTAAAGTCTCGAGTGAAAAGGTATCTTCTAGGCAAGCATGTCACATCTACGGGTGAATCATAAAATCAAATGCGTGCCAATTATGCATGAAAAAATCTATGTTGATTTGGGTGATTTGGCAGGTGAGAGGCATGTCGCTACATTTAAATAAGACAAGCGAATATCTTTAAATTCTTAGATAATATGTAAAGCTATAGCGCAAAGCGTAAAATAGCAAATACAACATAAAAATGATATTACATAAATACAAATATTAAGGGACACCCTTACTCGTAAACGGGGAGCAAAATAACTTTTTTTTCTACCCGTGTGGGATATCGTTGAAACGAAGTTCCCAAGTACAAAACCGTTTTTAATATAATGTGTTGGTAAGAAACAATTTGGTAGGATATAAAAGTCACTGGTTTTATATCTATTTTGTCACGGAGTCTATCTCATCTGGTTTAGGCGATGCGTGATCAAAATTCTGGTACTTATTTGGCTCAACGTATTATTACCATTGCAATTCAGAGAAGCAATGCCGCCAGCATAATGGGAAAGCTACCCACTGGCAGTGGGCTTGAACGCTTGAGTTACCTATTAGCCCGGTGATGTAGCTTACAGATAACTCAAGTCTTTTACTGCATAGATGTATATAGTTTTAATTTCGTTTTAGAAAATATAGGCAAATAAAAGCTACGTAGACCGTCAATACTTTTGACAACCCTACAGTTACATGTGCGGCAATCGGAGATAATTGTTCCATACAACATTTTTTATTTTTTTTTGCTAACCCTACGATTACCTCTGTGGCGCGTGACCTTGACCTTTGTAATGGCCACCACCTTTAGATGTCTAGGTCCAAAGGCTATGTGGTGTAGAACGGTAGCTGATGAAATAGGATTGCAAATGAATTTTAATTTTTTAAACTTTAATTCATCATAACTCAATATTTATGGTACTTCCACGAATGCAGAAGTTCCTGTTAGACTCCGTATATTTAGCTAGATGTGTGACTTGAGTATTACTACACCTTTCTGTTACACATTGTATAATCTACCAAACAAAAAAAAAAGAATCATCAAATCGATTTATAAGTGGCGGAATGATCGCGTTACATACATAAAAAAAAAATAGGTCGAATTGAGAACTACCTTCTTTTTTCAAGTCGGTAGAAAATATATAATGTGAAATCAGAAGTTTGAGAAAGAAGCATGAAAACTTTTTTTTTTTGACACACTGACACTCAAGTCTCATCTAGTTATCTATATCTGTAACAATAGATAAGGGTTACCCACATGGCTGTAGCATGTGGTTGACATATTATTTGTCGCATTATTTTAATGCATCTATTTCGAATATTTATTTGAAATCATTACCTTTTAATGCTGAGAGTTGTTTTGAGGTTTTAAGTTATAATTGAACTGCTTAGTTGGGTGACGCTCGACTTTTCAGCAGGGGTATCGGGTTCGATTCCCGGAGGAAAAACAAGTTTTCTCAACAAAGTACAAAGACGATCCGCCCTGCGTCGCCTGGTTAAAATTGAACTGTAACCCAACTAAGCCAACGGGCAGTCCAAAAATATAATTTAAAAAAAACATACACATAAAATGCTTATAGATTGCGAAGCCAAAAAAAACAGAAGTGGACACAATCGATAGTTATTATAATAAAGTTTTTTTCAAAATAAGCTTGCATTTTTGGCTTAAATAGTCGTTTGAACAAAATAATCACATGTATTTTTATGAAACTCGTGTCAAAGTTAAGGTGTTTATTCTTCTTCTTCTTCTTAGTTATGGCTTCGCAATCTTGTGCATTTAGCCAGTGTCAAGTGATAATATAATATTTCAAGTGTATTTCATATTATAAGTCCTAGTCACAAGTCACAGTCAAAGTCAAGTAAAAGAGTCAAGGTCCGGTCATAGTAAAGTCATGCCCTAGTAAAGTGGTGGAAACTTTACTAGAACTTCTATTGGAGTTTTGGAGCGAAGGCGAAAATCACGTTTTTCAACTTTGTATGATTTGCCTACACTTATGCACGTTCACTAAGTTTTAACGGTTAATATCCACCATTATTATACATTAACACTCAGAGAATCACAGGTTTTGGAAAATTTTACAAAATCAACAACGCCAATTTTTCACTTTCGCGGCAAAACTCTCTTCTTTATATTTTGGCTTTTTATCGTTGGGTGACGATTTTCTGCCAGTGTCAAAGTGTGACATGTGTCAAAGTTAACGTGTTTATTCAATTCGATGGTGCTAAAGTATTAATATAGAAATACCCCCAACAGAGATTTACGTCAACCTGTTTTGGATAGCACTTTTGTTCTATCAATTTATAACATAAACTTATGCAAATTTTTATTTACGACTCCTAAATTCTTTATGATACATTTTTGGTGATTAGTGATTCATTATCACTTATTAGCGGATTATGGTTAGTCGTATTAAGGTTTATGGTTGAAATGTGATAAATAATAATGTATTAATTAATTTATATTTTAAGGGGCGTCGATAAAATGTTTGATTGATTACCTAATTCTGATTTTAGCACTTAAATGTTTATGTACCAATGTTTCATAGAATAAAATGTGAATTACAAAGAAATCTAGTTTAAGACGGTTTATTCCTTTTGTCTTCTCTCTCGCTCGCACAATTCGCTATTTTTTATAAATACAATTAGCGACGTGTGTTTTTGAAAATGTTTTCAACCAACTTTATGGACATTTACATACAATGAATGTTTTGATCTACCTTTCGTTTTTCTTTTTAATGTAAAACTAAGAAAACGTGAAAATCACATTAAAAACCTCCTCAATAAACCCTCTTAAAAGATAAAAAAAGGCAACACATTTTTTTTTCGTGAAAGGTAAACATTTAACCAATATCACACCTGATGGAAAGTGACGACGTAGTCGAAAATGGAGGAGATACCTGTTCACTCGAAATTCAAAGACTCCTAGATGATATTAAAACAATATTTATTTTATGAAAACCTTTTTTTTTCTATCTGTAATTGAAAAATTGATTTGTGCTAAAGGCTTCGTAAAACTTTTATGCCAAAAAATTTAAAACATTAGAAACGTTCTACCTTGGCGTCTTCAATAAAAACAATGTGGTATCCCAACTTAAGTCGCGGTTCTTTTTGTATTTTTTATTACCATGTAATTTTAATATCCATTCTCTTTGTTCCAGAAACGATGCGACCAAAAGTCTCCTAAAACAAGACAGATGAAACAAAAAACCATCAACTGTCACCAATATGCCCAGTAAAAAAATATGGCGTCGGTACTCAATAGGGACTTCGAAAACGGAGCGTTTATGAACGGGGATGATACGGAATTCAAAAATAGAACCGGAAAGTGTCGGAGGAAATGGCGGGCGGATGTCGGATTTTGGCTCTTCTTTGTGTTGATGACCAGTTGCCACGGTTACCAGGAACAGAGGTTCGCTATGGAACCGCAGGATCAGGTAATTTTTGGTTTTAATGTTGGCAATATGTTTTTTATTTTATTGTTTTGGCTTCGCAATCTTTGTGAATTTAGCCAGTATCAAGTGATAAAACGTTTTAAGTATAGTTATTTCATATTTCGTAGAAGTCCTAGTCACAAGTCACAGTCGAAGTCAAGTATAGTCAAGTCGTGTCACAGTCAATTCATGCCCTAGTAAAGTGGTACCTTACTAGAACTTCAATTGGAGTTATGGAGTGAAAGCTTAAATCATGTTTTTAACCTTGTATGATTTTCCTACTCTAATACACGTTCACAATCTATTAACGGTTATTTACCCACCAATAAAACAAATGAACACTTGAAGAATCACATTTTTTTGAAAATTTTATGTTATCGACAATGGTGCTAATTC
Source organism: Lomographa bimaculata (assembly GCA_948107665.1). NCBI lineage: Eukaryota > Metazoa > Arthropoda > Insecta > Lepidoptera > Geometridae > Lomographa > Lomographa bimaculata. The sequence continues at coordinate 6,213,254 of OX403610.1, read as the reverse complement.
TGTTGAGCACCGAACTAACCTAAACTAAACTAAAAATAAACAAATTTTAGTCAAATAATACCTAAACGCTATTCTGATTTTACGTTGAACTTAATTTAAAAGTTGAAATGACAGGACTAAAATTGATTTTGACAGCAACCAAATTGAATTGTATTCACAAGAGCCGCAATCACATATTCCTCCATTAAATACGTTGTACTACTATACTGACCGTATTTGCTTAATTAATTGCACGTGTTATTCTTTCAAGTATGAGATCACATTAAAAATAATCCAGACCTTTTTCATACAGACTAATTTGAGTTTAAAATTTCTATTTTTAGTCTTAATTTGACGTAAAACATGTACATCAGAATACGAATTTGGTAATTTTCACTAAATAGAGTAACTAAACTAACTTAGTCCTGTCAAACTTAATTTTAGTCTAATCTTGCATTTTCTGAATAGGTTTTGGACTAAAGCAGGACTAAAACTAATTTTAGGCTAGTTTAGTCTAATTCTGGACAACAGAATCGGCACCAATGACATTTTTTCACTTTCGCGCTAACTCAACTGAAACATATTGCCAGCATTTAAAAAAAACTGTTTTTGGTTTTTATGTTGGCAATATGTTTAAGTTCTGGCGGGACCGTGAACTGCACTTGGTTTTTTTTATGTGTTATGATTTTATGAATAATGCAAATTTTTATGAAGTTAAACTTTTTTGGTGCTTTTTTTACTGATATTTGTAATAACGTCAATACTAGATATATCAAAAGAGATATTGATTCGTAGTTTTAAAAAAAGGTTTAAAATGTAAGCCTGGAAAATGCTTTTAAACGCTTTTCTATCGCTTTCACACTCACAGCCTCACTAAGTTATATGACATGTGTCGTCACATGTGTGATATAAATGTTTCCGACATCCACGACACAAGTCATCAAACCAAGTAAGGGCTGTGAGTGTGTTCGGATGTTTAAGTTAAGAGTAAATTTTCGCTAGCTTTGGTTACCGCTATCCGTATTTATTGTTGTTAGCAATATGTTCTGTTATGTTGGTAATATGTTCTGTTATGTTGGCAATATTTGTTTGGTTACGTTGGCCATATGTTCAACAATATATCCGCATATTTACAATGGCCATGTGTTAGTTGTAACATGGGCTGGTGTTGATAAATACTTATGCAAGGATTTTAGTAGATACACGACTATAGCGGCTATTAAACGCGCGAGTTTAGTACGCGCGTCAAATATTTTTTAGGAGTCTTTAAATCTCGAGTGAACAGGTATCTCTAGGCAAGCATGCTCCATCTTCGCCTACATCGTCATTTTTCATCAGGTGAGATAGTGGTCAAATGCTTGCCTATCCTGATAGAAAGTGACGGTGTGGTCGACGATGGAGCATGTTTGCTTAGAAGATAATCGCCTACCTGTTCACTCGAGATTTAAAAACTCTCAGATTGTACCTATCGGGCAACACAGACTCGGGCAAAGAGTTCCACTCCTTAGCAGTAAATATGGACGCCAGTTTTGCCGGGAAAGTGAAAAAATGGCGTTGTTGATTTTGAATAATTTTCCAAAACTTGTGATTCTTCGAGTGTTAATATGTAATGGTGGACTATTAAACGTTAATACTTAGTGAACGTTCATAATTGTAGGCAAATCATACAAGGTCGAAAAACCATTCGCCATCGCTCCAAAACTCAAATAAAAGTTCTAGTAAAGTTTCTACCACTTTCCTAGGACTTGACTAAGACTGGAACTTTACTCTTTTTCTTGACTGTGACTTGTGACTAAGACTTTTAATATGAAATACGTTTGAAATTTTAATATTGTCACTTGACACTGGCTAAATGCACAAGATTGCGAAGCCAAAATTAAAAGATAAAAAAATGTGGAAGCAAAACGCTTTTTGCGCGCCCTTGGAATATCAACCACAAATCTACCATCGCGTGGCTGATTGTCTGGTTGTCCGATGGTGAAAGGGGATGGGGAAATTATATCATGCAATTTTATGGTACACTCTCCGAACCAGTAATGTTAACAACTAAATTTAATTTACAATTAAATGCTTAGTTAACTTTATTGCCGATAAATGTAAATTTCGGTTAAATTTAAACTGCAGTGATTTTAACGATACTTCTCTATCACTGTTTACGAGTTGATTGAACTCGAGTTTATTAGATCGATTCAGATTGAACAGGTTATATACTAGACACTTTATGTCACGTTATATAAGTGTAAGCAGTATATCAATTAGACGCAGCGTTGAATGGCGCTAATATGTTACCTATTTGGATAGGTTATAGTGCAAGGCGATGCTCAAATTTATTTAATTCGGAGGATTGCAAATACATTCTAATAATAGTAAAGAGTAAGTAGGTATCTTCTAGGCAGGCATGTTACATGTTCGGCCGCAAAATCGCTGTCCATAAAGTGAGAGGTCAAATGCTTGTCTATCGAACATAAAAAAAATATATATAAAAATAAAAATCTACCTGTTGGCTTAGTTGGGTGCGAGTTCGGCTTCTAAACGGCTGCATCATCACTTTCCATCAGGTGAGATAGTGGTCAAATGCTTGCCTATCCAACATAAAAAAAAGGTATCGGGCTCGATTCCCGGTGAAAACACAGGTTTTCTTCCAATGGGAAATTTGTGTTTCTGGTTCTGGGCGTGACTGGCGTGTGGTGCATTCTGCTTGAAACCTAACCACTTTGTATGCCCAATAGCCAAGCATTTGACCACAATCTCACCTGATGGAAAGTGATTAATACGGCCAAAGATGTAAATTAACTGTGTAATTTTGGTTCTAAGAAGTTGTCAACAAAATAAGTCGAGGTTTTTTGTTTAAACAACATAAATTCATAATTACAAACATAAAATAAACGTTTTAACACTCCCAGCCCCACACTAAGTTCAATGACTTGTGTCGTGGGTGCCGGAAACATTACGAATGTTTTTGATCACACACGCAATCAAAACCTGAACCAGAAACACAAATGTTCTTTGGGGAGAAAACTTGTGTTCCTGCCGGGAACCAAACCCGAAATCTTTTTCAGAAGGCAAATACCCAACCAACTAAGACAACGTACAGTTCAATTGCACATAGCATTCATATCCATACTGAATGTTTCTATATTGCGTTAGAGTAATAAGAACAGCGTATAAAATACCTGATGTGGTTCTGATCCATCTTATTTGTGTCTATAAGGTATAATTAGACGCTATGGATATCAAATTTCATTGTAATAATATTATTTTTTATCGAGACTTATATTATTTAACATTTTTAACACGTAGCTTGTCTTTAAGCGACACCTGTCTTGCAAATTATGATGGCGATTATTTTTAATATGCTTTTTGTCAAATCTATAACTTTTTTTTCATTTATGCCCGATAGCATTTGACCACAATCTCACCTGATGGAAAGTGATGATCTGTTCGAGGATGTAGCATGTTTGCCTCGAAGGTACCTATTCACTCTTGACTTGAAAACTCCCAAATTATACCGTGCGGGAAACAAAGACGAGGGCAATGAGTTCCCCTCCTTCGCAAGGATGATAAACGTAGAAGCGAAATGCTTCGAGCGAACCGCTTCGAGCGAACTGGAGGTATGCCAACCATATACGTTAGACAATTTTGTGGTGGAATTAACTCGTGTAATTTCTGCGCACACTCCTTAGTTATACATACAACTAAAGATAGATAATTAAACTGTCCTTTGGCTTAGTTGTGTGCGTAGTTCGTCTTCATAGCTTCAGGTATCGGGTTCAATTCCCGGTGGGAACACAAGTCTTTCAAGGGAAATTTGTGTTTCTGGTTTTGGGTGTGATTGTGTGTGTAATATGTGTATGTAATGTTTATTCTCTGTTTTCTTGCTAAAGATACCAATTTACTTTATATTTTCCAACTCATAGGTAGATTTCAACAAAACTCATCAAAATGCTAACTATAAAACAAACAAACGCTTTCACATTCAAAGCCCCACACTAAGATCAAAGACTTGTTTCACAGGTGCTGAATACAATACCATCACATACGCACACTATTACACATATTATTATTATAGGATCAACTTTTTAAATATTTAATCTTGATTATTGCTACACAGCAGGATTTAGTGAAATGCAGGAAATTAACATTAGAAGCTACCTATTATGTTCAAAAATAGCTTAAAAAAAACCGACTTCACCGCTTTATCTTCGAAACTTTGATCAGATTATCATATCAGATCTCGATCAAATTTAAATGGTACCAATTGGAAAGCAACATCTTTAAACAAAAACAAAATTTCAAAATCGATTCACGTGGAAAAAAGTAATAAGGTAAACAAAAAAAAACTGTCGACTTGAGTACCTCCTCCTTTTTTGGGAAGTCGGTAGAAAAAACGTTAAGCAAAAAAAATCGAACTCCAAAAGTCTCTTTAAGCCATCTGTTAACAATAAACTAATTCCAACCCCAGATATAGATCAGTTTAATTATAAATACTCTCATAATGCCCCACTTCCAACCAATATGCATATATTTTAATTATTAATAAGTCTGATAGTCATCACTAAATAGTTTATTATAGCCTAAAAGGTGACTTATTGTAATATGCTATGAATATTTATAGAACAGATTAGAACCATAGTGATGTATATAAATAGGGTTGTTTATATATAGACGATACGTTTTCTATACAACAAGAACACTCGATGTCGTGGACACATTTTTATTCGAATAAGAGTAGAGATTGTCTAAGCTGAAATGACGCGCCCCACCTTCGCATTTACGCACACAAGCGTGGTCGGATTTATCACCCGACTAGTCGACCGTCTTGTACACGTGCAGATCCATTGTTCACTGAACAATCGACGCTCCCATACAGATGAAGTGTCGTCATTAATATTTGCATTCACACATGTAAATAAACTAATTAAGTAGTGGGGCGCGTTATTTCAGCTTGGACGAGCTCTACTTATATGACAGCTATATAGCGGTGCCATATATAGCTTATAGCTCTATAAAGGTCATCTTACGTGATTCTCATGATTTTCTGTATTATAATATTAATAAAATAAAATTCTTTTATTTCAGACATGGTCCATATTGAAAAAAATAAAAAAATTACTAAAAAAAAATTCTCTTACACACCTTACAAAAACTATGTTAGTAAAGTAACTAGGTATGTTAAATTATTAAACTATTTTTATTTTAAATTAGGAATTTTCTAAAATACCACCTAACATATTGTTAAATAAACTGAAAAATTTTAAACATAAGACTATGTAATAATCATTATTTTCTGTTTTGCTTTGTCACAACTAAGGTGTTCAATAAATAGTTTATCTATCTATCTATATTTCCACAAACTCAATATACATATAATTTAAACGTAAGCAAAGCTTAAGAAAAACTAACTTCATCGCTTATATTTTGGTTTTGGCTTGATCGATTCCAATCTCCAATCTTTATTTTCCAACATAGTTTTTTTTAAGACCAATTTTTAACCATACTTGTCAAGCCCGTTTTAACGATCAAAGGTAGCAAAAAAAAAATAAAAAGGTAGCTAAAAAAATAAAAATATTTTTTTCTGCCAACTTACATGTATGTGAGCCCCCTTAATATTTTCATTTTTTTTTTGCTTTGGGCCGTAGTTTTACATATTCTAAGAGAATTTAAAGTTGTTCGCTTATGTGGTTTAGACGCTAGATGCATCTGACAGACGGACGGACCGACGGACAAAGTGCTGAACGATCTAAGACAACTTAGAGATCTCGCTTTACTCGATCAATAAATTATTTTTGATTCTCGAGTGCCTTTTTGGGGCCCATGTAAATAAATGATTTTGATTGATTAATTAAATAAAAAACATATTTTCAAATTTTGTTGTGTTTAACTATGTTGACTGTGTAAACAAAACTTGTATATTGTAACATATGGTAGTGTTTTAATATAATTAAAATTTTGACGAAAAATGTCTGAACAGAAAATCGTGTCGTATATTCTAAAATAGACTCCACAAAATCGTCGGCGCCGATAGTCACATACGTCGTTAACATAACTTCAATATGTTAACTGTATTAATATCGTGTTAACATAATATGCTGTACGTTATTCGTTTTGTTTTTAAACATAAATAATTATAATAAAGGTGATAGCTATTTGGAGACAAGTTTTTTTAATGATAATGGCAATTCATTAACTCTGAATTTATGTAAGTAGTTTTTACTTTAATTTAATGTTATATACGTTTATATTGTGATATGATTATTGTAGGATTTCGGAAACTGATACCCAGTGGTATATTATTAAAATATTTTGTATACTATAAACTGATTGTAACTGTCCAAAAATAATGTGGGAACACCTCGTTGTTTGGTTCTACTAAATCCAACTATGCTACTAATATTATAAATCCGAAAGTTTGTGTGTAAGTGTGTAAGTATGTTTGTATCTTCACGCTTTAACGGCTGAACGGAATTGGATGAAATTTGGAATGTACTTAGCTTATCCCTAGGATTAACACATAGGGTACTTTTTAACTTGATGATAGAGGGTGAAGCTGCAAGGTACTGTTAGTAAAAATTGCTTACGTAAATTAAATGAAATCGAAAAATTTATACGGAAATTTAAACCGATAAATAATAACTTATATTGGAATCGAATCCGATACCCGCTGCATAGTACCCAAAGTAAACGTACAATCAACTATGCTATTCGGCAGTTCAAATAATATATTATATCACATTTTAATACCTATTTTAGAATTATGTTTAATATTTATTTCATTCCTGTCTAATAAGTCTCTGAAATACCTACCTTTTTTCTAAAAAAACTTTTTTAACTAAAACTGTTTTAAGTTAATTAGATTTAAATCGATTAATTTGAATTAAAAGGCAAGGTATTTATTTATTCTAAGACCTAGTTTTACAATATAAAAAAATCAAGTTATAAACAAAGTTAAAGATGGTTTAGACGATCTTAAATGATCCCAAAATGCTTGCTGCATTACCACGCTGTATAGCAAGGCTTATCCTCTGCCCCAAATACAACCCAGCATTTGTCATTTGCCGAATCAATCAGTCTCTTAGACAAATCTTCGGTCCCCATGGACTTAGCGTCTCAACCCCAAACGGCACAAATATAAAATAAATAAACGTTTTCACACTCACAGCCCCACACTCAGTTCAAAGACTTGTATCGTGGGTGCCGAAAACATTCACATCACACACACACATTACGCAAACACATATATAAAACACATCTTTCTCTACTATATAAAAATAAGTCGGGTTTTCCTTCCTGACGCTATAACTCCAGAACGCACGAACCGATTTCCACGGTTTTGCATTCGTTGGAAAGGTATCGGGCTCCGTAAGGTTTATAGTGGCGAAACGGAGTTCGCCGAGTTTGCTAGTTATTATATAAAACCTTTGTCAAGTTTATTCAATTTTTATATATTTTTATTATACCTATAACTTTCAAAATAAGATAAGAGGACAAAAAATATGATCCTCAAAATCAATTAATTAGAACTGGAATGAATATCCAACATTCTAAAAATCAATTCAATACAGGTCTACAATAAACAAAGCATATCTATTCAACAAAATAAATAATTCAATCCAAAACATTAAAACTCGACCTGGCGTTAGGTAGAAATTTGAATTTATAATTGTCATATTTGCATAGACATTTGTTTGGTGGTCGAATTGTTGTTTAGCCTCTATCGCAAATCAAATATTATCTATACATAAACTGACTAATTTATGGGTTTTAATGGTATAGGTACCTCATAAACTTGGACGTTTTGGCAACGGAAAATAAACGTATGAGAGCCTGCGTATTCCAGGTCTAGTGTGTTTACCAGCTTCGATCACATCGTCACTTACCATCAGGTGAGATAGTGGTCAAACACTAGCCTGTCACAAATAAAAAAAAAAAAACCCTGCGTTCTTCATAACTAATTAGCCGTGCCCCGCGGTTTCACCCGCGTTAATTCAGTTAAAGAGTAGCATATGTGTAATTTCAGAACCTAAAATGTCTGCATTCTAAATTTCTTCAGAATCGGTTTCTTCGTTACGGAGATACGGGTAACAATCATACACACACTCACAAACTTTCGCATTAATAATATTAGTAGGAGTAGAATTAAAAATTCAAGTTAAAAGTGCCCCCATGCCCATTTTACCATCTAACAACAAGAAAAACTGTCAAATTTATGGTTGACATACCTCCAGTTAGCTCGAAGCGATTTGCCTCTGCGTTTATCCGCAAAGCGAAGGTTGAACTCATTGCCTGTGTCTTTGTTTCCCGAACGGTACATTTAATTCTAGAGTGAATGGGTATCTTCTAAGCTAGCATGTTATATCTTCGGCCGCATTTTTACTTTCCATCAGGTGAGATAGTGATCAAATGCGACAAAAATTTAGAGTCTCTTACATCCTCTATCCTTGAGAGCGAGACATCGATTTCACATTTTTTGCATATCGTGTCTACCGTTGACTGATGCAGTCATCAATTATCAACATTTGAGACAGTGGTCTATTTGGAAATAGCCTAGCCATTCAAATAAGTGACTGATTAACTATTTGGCTCCAACAGACACCATAAGTCATGAACAGGATACGAAACTATTTATTGAAAACCTTAATAAATACATGACCAGGAATATTAATAATCTGGAGAATAAATGCAGCAATAGGCGGTCTTATCGCTAAGGGCGATCTCTTTCAGACAACCTTTGCATGGAAAATAGTTATGCAATATAAGAATGTTAGTAAGTTTGAAATAGAAGCGTGAACCTAAATATATTGAATATATCTAGATTTTTCTTGATACGTTGACTTTGAACTGCCCGTTGGCTTAGTTGGGTGGGAGTTCGCCTTCTAAGCAGGGGAATTGGGTTCGATTCCCGGCGGAAACACAAGTATTCTCCCCAAGGAACATTTGTGTCGTATGTGCCTGAAACATTCACAGCACACACACAATCACGACCAGAACGGGAGGTCGTGATTGTGTGTGTGCTGTGAATGTTTCAGGCACCTACGACACAGTCATCGAACTTAGTGTGGGGCTGTGCGTGTGAAAGCGTTTATGTTTATGTTATATCTCCACTCCTTCAAATGATAGCTGACATCGAACTTTCCTCCCACAGAATGCGATAGTCGGCTCCAGGGTGACCCTGCCATGCCGAGTGGAGAACAAAGCAGGGACGCTGCAATGGACCAAAGACGACTTTGGTCTCGGGACTCACAGGAACCTGAGTGGTTACGAGCGTTATATGATGATCGGGAGCGACGAAGAAGGTACGGGACTTTATTGAATTTTATTCTTTACTGTAATTTTGATTTCGAACGTATTCAATACGAAAGCGTCAGCACTCCTAAGGTTCATTTTTGCTTGGTCGCATGCTCGCAACAAAGATATACGGGGTCAGTTGCTAAGACTCCTAATGTAAAGAAAAAAGAACGGTAGAAAGCTCATGATACTAGTAGGTACGTAGTAAGAATAAGGTAGATAAACCGATACTCAGATCTATTACCTACTAGCCGTGCCCCGCGGATTCGCCCGCTATTATCAAGTTAAAAGTAGTCTATGTGTTATTCCTAGGTATAATCTATGTGCATTTCAAATTTCGTCCAAATTCGTTCAGCCGTTAAAGCGTGAAGAGGGAACAAACATACTTACACACACACTTACACACAAACTTTCGGATTTATAATATTAGTAGGAACGAACGAAATTTTAATTCGAAAATGACCAAACTACTAAGAAATAAGGTTTATTTTTAACCTTCATCAAAAAAAATAAAAGGTTCTCAATTCGACTGTATTTTTTTTGCATTGAGAACGATTTATACAATTATTTTTATATTTGAAACCTAGTGCCTTCCATGTGGTCTCATTTAAATTTGATCAAGATCTGATCAGTTGTTTTTGAGTTATCTTCAATAATGCGTATTCTGTGGACTACACTGATGATGTTCTCGTTTTTAACCAACTACAAAAGTTACCTTAAAACTTCTTTCGTTGTGAGCCGAATTTAATGATTATTTTTTTATTTCAAAAGCTGGTGTTTTTCATGTGGTCTCTTTTTAAATTTGATCGATATCTGATGACTAGTTTTTGAGTTATCGTCAAATAGTGTTTAATACATTAAATCTGACCAAGGTTCCGAAGATAAAGCGGTGAAGTCGGTTTTTTTTAAGCTTTGCTTGCGTTAAATTATTCCTTTATTGAAATAGATACTGTTCGCAACTAAGATATATAATAAGGTGTCAGATAAACAAGCGTCAACAAGTGGAAAGCGACGATGTTGAAGAAGCACTCTTGCTCAGCAAATACCTTCATTCACTATTTTCTTGAACTATCATATTATACCTCATCAATTAATGGTTGACATACCTCCAGTTCGCTCGAAGCATTTCGCTTCTACGTTCATCATCCGTACGGCGGAGTGGAACTCATTACCTGTTTCTTTGTTTCCCGAGGGGTATAATTAGGGAGTCTTCAAGTCAAGAGTGAACAGGTATCTTCTAGATGAACATGTCACATCTTCGGCCGCATCGTCACTTGATGCGGCCGAAAATGTGACATGTTTGATGGTGGTCAAATGTTTGTCTATAATGCATTAAAAAAAAAATCGGGTAATTACAGTAGACGTTCCATGTAGTTCTTATAATGAAAGTGGAAGCGAAACGCTACGTGTGAATGGAAGGTATTTTAACCATTAGAGAATGCCGCATTACCGTCTGCTTAGATGTTCTGTAATAGGATGATGTTGCGTAAATAATATATTGCAATTTGTAGAAAACTGATAGGCTTTGCTTTTTGACGTCGATGATCTCTGTCGTAGCAATATGTAAGTTTCGGTTGTATTCACGTCATTATTGATTTAATCGAGAAACTCGACCGGTGTTCGAGCGATGTACACGCTCATCCTTGAGAGGAATACGAATCACCATAGTTTTAATAATAATAATATGTAAGTTTGAGTATTTTATGTAGGTATATTTACATTACGTATATATGTATGTATATTTAGTTTGTAATTGTTTTGATAGGTTCTTGACAACCCAGTTGGCGCAGTGGACAGGTGTCCCCCCTCTGCGCCGTGGGTCCTGGGTTCGATTCCCGGCAGAAGCACAAAATCCTTTCCAAGGGATATTTGTGTTTCTGTTTCTGGGTGTAATGTGTGTGATGTGAATGTTTCCGGCACCCACGATACAAGTCTTTGTACTAAGTGTGGGGCTGTGAGTGTGAATGCGTTTGTTTGTTTGTTCTTGTACTTTTTTTTTATTTTTCCTTGACTAGTGTATACCACCGTCTAACACATTCCAGTTACATTTATGTCCATACTAAGGTTGTCTGGAAGAAATTGCTATACGCGATAAGACCGCCGATTGTATTACCACTAAAAAATCTATAATTTCTAAGAATTGTTTAGTTGTACACTTTGTAAACTGGTTATACAATAAAGAGTTTTGTATTGTATTGTATTGTTTGTTAGTGCATAAAACAATACACCAGTTACTAGCTATTATCTTCTTCTTTATATATATAATTCTACTGTACGTGTGTATGTCAATGAACTCCTTCTAAACGGTTGATTAGATTTGAATAATTTTTTTTGTATGCGTTTGGGTGGCGCCCTGGATGGTTTAGATTCACAAAATATAGTCTATAAGGCGTGTTTAATACATTAAATCTGACTAAAGTTCCGAAGATAAAGCGGTGAAGTCGGTTTTTTTTATTTATTTTTTTATAAGTGACAGGCTAGTTTCTGACCACTATCTCACCTGATGGTAAGTGACGATGTGATCGAAGCTGGTAAACACACTAGACCTGGAATACGCAGGCTCTCAAGGAACACCGTATTTGGCTTGGCGGCAGACTTTCAACTTGATGGTGGTAAGCTACTTTGGTAGCAAGCCAGGCGAGCAACTCACAAAATGCTCTACCACCTCTCAAATGTCACCTGATTAGCACCACCCAGGGACCACGTGTAGGGAGTCAGACTTAAGGGGTATCCTCCTACGGACGTGGGTGACTCAGCCTCCAATCAACTCAGCAGATTGCGCTGCAGGGGTTGCACACGGGCGAAGCCGGGGCAAATCACTAGTATTATTATAAAATTGTATACCTACCTAATAGCGGTATTACTCACACTTGATAAATGTTGATTGTTTTGGCATGCACAGCATACGCCTACTACATTATGGAAGCTACATGTATAAACTACAAATTGGAATGTTTTTACAACTTTTATTTATAAAATACGTCCATACTTTATTTATTACAAGTAAATCCTGTTAAATTTTTCGTGTGTATGTTGTGGGAACCAATTGTTTCGCTTTTACCTAGAGGCAATAAATAACAAATTTTATATCCAGAAGAACAATATCACATTTATGCAAATGCTTTTAATCAAGTTTTTGAACATTTTACGCTTTTGTATCGCAATTATAGAGTTATAGGGTTCCGTATATCTAAATGAAATAACAGTACTTCTACATGACTTCTTATTAACCAACTGGACCAGTGGACACACTGGACTTTGATCGAAGTATATTATATACTTGACATATATTATAATATACTATGCGTGCACTGCGGCTTTGCCAGCTATTATTAAGTTTAAAAGTATGTGTTAATCCTAGGTATAAGCAAAGCCGTTCAGCCGTTAAAGCGTGAAGAGAGAACAAACATACTTACACACAAACTTTTGGATTTCTAATATTAGTATGATGTATATTTTATTTTACACTTTTAAGAATTATCTAAAAAGTGTAAAAAAATATAAAAGGTCTTTTAGACCTTTTATGCTATTATATAAGAACTACAGTTTTATTATTAGAATTAAAATTTAAGTAAGAATGGTTTATAACTAACTATAAATCGTTTTAGATCCTAAACGGTCGTTCAAAATGAAAAATGTTTCAAGAAACCAAAATGATTTTCAAACACCTATTCAATGATATTCTACTTGACACAGTTAGTCGATTGTTATATATCACAATATGGCGTCTTGCAGCAGCCATATTGAATTTGAATAACTGTCATCTTTTAAGTGAAACTTGCACGAAAAAGACAAATCGAATGACGTATGAATAATCAAACACGTTTGTTCTCTAGAATGGCACAAAGGAACAAATATTGATAGGCTGATAAATATCTTTCTTCGCGTCGCGCAGTCAGGTAAAAAAGATATTTTTCCAGCTAAAAGGAACCCCAAAAACACAGACGTCCCCATTACAAAAAGAAAACAAGGTTAGCCACCTGTTACCAAGCTTCGTACATTACGTTAAAATATGTGAATAGGCATAGGTTGAGAGCTAGAAACTCTGTTTCAGATTTATTTATTGCCTACTAGTGCGCCCTGTCGTTTTGCTCACATTTGGAGTGAGATATAGAAGGCTTATGCTATTTTTACCCGACTGCGCGACGCAAAGTGTGTTTGATCTTTAGTGCTCTAGAGTTCAACGCGTGGACCAATTTTATGATTCTTACGTCAATCGATTTGTGTTAATTGTGCATCAAAATTCAATGGAATAAATCAGTCGGCAAAATATTGTAAAAAAAAATTCAACAAACTGTGTCAAATGAAGAGTCTTTACAAAATTCTCGTGTCGCGGTGTATGTTACCAAACTCCTCCGATACGGCTCGACCGATTTTTACGAAATTTTGTGTGCATATCGGGTAGATCTGAGAATCGGTCAACATCTATTTTTCATACCCTTAAATGGAAAGGGTGCTCCACCACATTCTTTTTTTCTGTCAATTTTTTTTTTGATTCAGCATGAAATAATGTATATGGCGAAACAACGTTTGCTATGTCAGCTAGTAAGTATATAAAAATCATCTTATCTAAATACTAAAATCATAACCATTCTTTTTGCGTCATCGTAGTTGGGTAGTAAAACGATAAATAAACACAAAAGAGACCTTGAACAGCCGCATCACGCATCAACAATCGCCGGCAACTCCCGCCAACTTTTCCCTCGGTCAATGACTTGTAGCGTCTAAATATATTCTATGAAGTTATATTCACAATAATTCGCATAGAAAAGCATTGGAAGCTTTATAATACTAAATTACGAACTCTTCAAGGTTCAAAGCAGTGAGTATTTAGGGGAGAGGCAGGGAAGGGCACTGAGACCGCGGTACCGATTTTAATGGTTTTATTAGATACTGACTTCAAAATAAGAATAGGTTTTCAAGTCGACTGAGGTTGTTTTATGTGTGGTAAGCGACACTGCTATATAGTAGACATACCACAAATGCGGACAAAGCGTTTTGCTTCCTTATGCGAACCGCTAAAGAATGGGAGTCCTTACCCTAGTCTGTGTTTCCTGTTATAAACAATATGGGAGTATTTAAGTCACGAGTGATGTCTCATAAGATAATGGCCATCATCTAGGCAAACGTGCTCCATCGTCGACCGCATGGTTGCTTACCATCAGATGAGATAGTGGTCAATCATTGCCTATCTAAAATAAAATAAAACATGGTCTACGATGGAGCACGCTTGCCTAGAAGATACCTGTTCACTCGCAACATTAAGACTATCATGTATATGGTATGGCATAGGAAATACCGACTCAGGCAAGGAGTTCCATTCCTTTCCGGTTCGCAAAATAAATGTAGAAAGCAAAACGTTTTGTCCGTATTTGTGGAATATCTACCATTTACCGGTACCGATTAGCAGTTTGTCTGCTTGTTCGATGATAGAATGGGGATGGGGGAGCTAGATCGTGTAATTGCTTGGCATACTCTCCGAAATGTATCCGATAAAATACCGAAAGGATTGCTAACTTGCGACGATGTCCAAAGCTCTGAAATGCTCGATGTCAATGAGCATCTTGGCTATGTATCCACTTTTGTTGTTGAAAAGAGTATTATCATCGATTTCAGGGTCGGTTAGGTTATTGTGTCGCATACAGCGAACCAAAAAAAAATATAAAAAAATCTACTTAGCTAGATGAAAAATAAAATCGCACTTTTAAGCCGCAATGCAGTGGTGATTTCCACGTGACGTATATTTTTAATGGACATAAACATTTATGTATGAATCGCGATGAGTTCAACACGAAATTGGGTATTTTCTCTCTACATGACACGTTTTTAATATACATAACACCTATATGCGTTGCAATGCCACGTAAAGAAAAAGTGTTTTACCTCTTTCACGTTTATGGTTGCCTAGTAATTTAATACTATACTAAAAACTTTTGGATATTGATCATACAATAATTAGACGCAAGCAAAGCTTAAAAAACCGACTTCACCGCTTTATCTTCGGAACCTTGATCAGACTTAATGTATTAAACACGCATTATTGATAATAACTCAAAAACTAGTGATCAGATCTTGATCAAATTTAAATGGGACCGATAGGAAAGCAACAGCTTTCATGCATAAATAAATAAATAAGATGAAGCAGTGAAGTCAGATTTTTTACCGAATTTTTTTTTTTTTTTTTTTTTTTTATTTGTGACAGGTTAGTGTTTGACCACTATCTCACCTGATGGTAAGAAAAAAAAGGAGGAGGTACTCAAGTCGACTGTTTCTTTTTATGTGTGTTACCTCATAATTTCTCTCCACGTGAGCCGATTTTGAATTTTTTTTAGTTTGAAAGATGTTGCTTTCTAATTGGTAGGTACCATTTAAATTTGATCAAGATCTGATCAGTAGTTCTTGAAATATCGTCAATAATGCCTATTTTTGACCAATAATGCGTACTTTGACGATGTTCTCGTTTACCCGACTTCAAAAGTTACCTCATAACTTCTTTCGTTGATAGCCGATTTTGATGATTCTTTTTTTATTTGAAAGCTGGTGCTTTTTGTATAGTCCCATTGAAATTTGATCAAGATTTGATCTCTGGTTTTCGAGTTATTGTTAATAATGCGTGTTTATACATTAAATCTGATCAAGGTTCCGAAGATAAAGCGGTGAAGTCGGTTTTTTTAAGCTTTGCTTGTGTTTAATTATTTAAGCTTTGCTAGCGTTTAATTATTTGTTTTTGAAAATAGAACACGTGGAATTTCCAGTGATGAATATTCACTGGTAAAAAATAAATATTAATGTTTAAATGAACTGCACTCACTTACAATAGAATCGTAGCATAATCCAAAGCACTAAATATAATCACAACAAATCAATCAATAAATATTGAAATCCTCTTACATTTTTGGCTTAAGATCTGACAATTGATTCGGGTTCGCTGACCTTTAAATAGTTATACAGTTAGATTTAAAAATATCTTCAACGTACTGTTACAGTTGAGTATTATATAGCGATATTGGCAAAGCTGAAAGCTTCATGTCATAACACTCATGTACATGAGTACTATATAGACTTGTTTTTAGAAATATATGTTTTAGATGGTTTTGCATTAGTGGACTGGAGACCATAAATTTTAAAAGAATCCTTCGTTTACTTATGACGTCAGTACTAACTACTTATCAATAGTGAATTTATTTAAACCGACATCAAAAAGAGAGGTTCTCGATCCAACTGTATTTTCTACTGACTTCAAAAAAAAGGAGGAGGTACTCAAGTCGACTGTTTTTTTATGTGTTACCTTATAACGTCGTTCCACGAGAACCGATTTTTTTTTTTGTTTGTATGATGTTGCTTTCCAATTGGTTCCATTTAAATTTGATCAAGATCTAATCAGTAGTTCTTGAAAAATCGTCAATAATGCGTGTTTAGTACATCTAATCTGAAAAACATGTCTTAAATGGTATTCTACCTATACGAGAACTTATGAGTATGATAGTGTATTAACGAATACGCATTATTGAGAATAACTCAAAAACAACTGGTCTGGTCTTGATCAATGGATCAGATGGGAACGCATTGGAAGCACTAGCTTTTAAATTAAAAAATAATCATCTAAATCGGTTCACCTAAGTTACGAGGTAACACACATAAAAAATAGTTGAATTGAGTACCTCCTCCTCCTTTTTTACCGACTTCACAAAAAAGGAGGAGGTACTCAACTCAACTGTACTTTTTTTTATGTGTTTTTCCTTATAACTTTTCCCTCGTGATTTTTATTAAAAAAAATTAAAGTTGGTGCGTTACCATTGGTCCCATTTAAATTTGATCAAGATCTGATCAGTAGTTTCTGATTTATCGTCAATAATGCTTGTTTAATACTTTTAATCTGATCAAGGTTCCGAAGATAAAGTAGTGAAGTCGGTTTCTTTTGAGCTTTGCTTGCGTTGAAATATGAAGCACAGCTATTATCTATCTATCTATATATAAATATATATAACTCAAAGGTGACTGACTGACTGACTGACATAGTGATCTATCAACGCACAGCCCAAACCACTGGACGGATCGGGCTGAAATTTGGCATGCAGGTAGATGTTATGTTATGACGTAGGCATCCGCTAAGAAAGGATTTTGATTAATTCTACCCCCAAGGGGATAAAATAGGGGATGAAAGTTTGTTGTACTTCTTAACGCGAGCGAAGCCGCGGGCAAAAGCTAGTCAATCATAAATGTGTCACCCATTTATGGTTGTACATTAATATTATAAAACCAAACAATTTGTCATACCATTTTAAATGTTCTTGATCCACTTCCTCACTCTACTTTTTCAAAGAGATAGTCCAAAAATATCTTTAAGTACGTCCTACATCACAGACCGACTTAGAGCGATCTTTCAACGCGCCCCAAAAACTCGGAAGGTTCATTTTTCAACGGTTCCCCTTGAAAGCGGGAAAAAACCTTTTATTCTATTCTTAATCTATTTTTAAAAAGCTGATAGGTCTAAGGGAGATAGCTACAAGCTGGGTTGACAGTTACATGCCGACGAGATAAAGTATTCTAAAGGAAAAGCGATGTTAAAAATTACGCGACTAATAAACATAAACGCTTTTACACTCACAGCCCCACACTAAGTTCGATGACTTGTGGGTGCCGGAAACATTCACATCACACACACAATCACAACCAGAATCAGAAACACAAAATTTCCTTGGGGAGAAAACTTGTGTTTCCGCTGGGAATCGAATCCGATATCCCCTGCTTCCCTGCTTAGAAGGCGAACGCTCACTCAACTAAGCCAATGGGCAGTTCTACTAATAGTAATATCGTACGTCATTAATAGAAATCAGCATACATCCGGTTCACTTGAAGCATTTAGCTTCTACGTTTATCATCCGTACACCGAAGGAGTGGAACTCAGTGCCTGCGTGTTTGTTTCCCAAACAGTAAAACCTGGAAGTCTTCTAATCAAGAGTAAATAGGTATCTTCTAGGCAAGCATGTCACATCTTTAGCCGCATCATCACTTTCCATCAGGTGAGATAGTGGTCAAATGCTTGGCTATCCTACTAATATTATAAATCTGAAAGTTTGTTTGTAAGTGTGTAAGTATGTTTGTTCCCTCTTCACGCTTTAACCACTGAACGGATTTGGATGAAATTTGGAATGTACATAGATTATACCTAGGATTAACATATAGGCTACTTTATAACTTGATAATAGCGGGCGAAGCCGCGGGGCACGGCTAGTTTAGTTATAAATAGTAATGGTTGATATGTTTCCTTGTTTGTAGAAGATATCTATTCACTGTAGACTTAAGGATTCCAAGATTATACCGTTTATAAAACAAAGACGCGGGCAATGTGTTCCACTCCTACGTCGTACGGATGATTAACGTAGAAGCGACAGACTGGAGGTATGTCAACTATAAATGGATGACGTTTGACAGTTTGTCTTGTTGTTAGATGGTAAAATGGTCATGGGGGAATTAACTCATGTAAATCATACGCACACTTTCCAAAATGTAAACGATAGAATACCGATAGACTTGCGACCTTACGACGGTGACCGAGACATTCTAGACTTCATTTAGTTACTATTGCCAATGATAACAATAATATATTTTAATGTTAAAGTTTTCGTGAGAATTAGACATTATAATGTTATTAAAATACGACTATCACTCACGTTATTTGATCGATATTGTCGACCCAGGCTTCGAGCATGTACGTGATGTAGCTTATGGTAGATTTTTTTGGTTTCAAATTATAGGAAGATATTTAGTGGGTACCTTTTGATATTAGTAAGGTAGATAGATAGATAGATAGATAATACTTTATTGATCCACTTTATAAGATGAGATAAAACAAAGGTAACAAACATGCTTATACGTAAAGTATCACACCAGGCGGCCTTATCACTAATAGCGATCTTTACCAGGCAAGGTTTTAGTTATTAAACTATTATCGTGATTACGTAACAATTGATTGATATTTTTGGAATATTTTTATCTTTAAAACGAGTTTTAAAATATTATTAAAAATAGCTGTAGACATTTTGAAATAACTAAAACGCTCAATTACCCTCTTTAACACTCATTTTCACGATTTCTAGGTTAATCGCCTGCCAGATAAATAGAATATGATATTACAGTGTAAAAACGTCTAAATGACACAGTATAACGTATTTACGAGTATAACATCTTGTGAACTACGTGATACTACTACGGGCCTGGATTCTTTGACTTTGAACTGAAATTGTAAATTTTATTTGTACAAATACCTATAATTATTGTCTTAATGTTATTTTTTATAAACTAGCCTTGTCAATTTTAAACTTGTTAAATTTTTGTAATTTTATATAACTAGTCGTTCGCGCCGAACTGAGATCTCGCGCCTACATTTTACGTAGTAGAGAAATACTTTTGAGGTTAATTGCTCATAACTTTTTTCTTTAAAATAATTGTTTGTTTTTTGTATTTTTCAAGTTGTTCAAGTACAAGATACAACGAATATTATACGTAAGTTTTAGCTTTAAGTGTGAAGCCGTTTTTTAAATAGACCCAGAGACTAGAAAAAAATAGGTCTAAAAAACATTTTGGTGGACAAACCAATAGTTCGTACTCTACTTGCAAAGTTCTTTTCAACAATACCCACAACAGTAGATAAAAAAAAATATTGCTCGCCGTTTACGTGTGTGGCTGCTCCCTTAATATTTTCATTTATATAATTTTTTTTTTATTTCTATCTTTAAGCCATAGATTGTTTTATATATTATCTGAGAATTTGAAGTTATTTGCTTGTACGGCTTAGACGCTAGAAGCCTCCGACGGACGGACGGACAAAGGGCCGAATCACCCAAGTCAACTTAGAGATTTCGTTTCGCTCGATCAACAAGACATACTTATAGGTAACTCAAGTGCCCAAGTCCACTACCAGTGGGCAGCGTGGTGGTCTGAAGCGTTGTCGACGTCAAGATCGGCAATTGTTTCGGGTTTATTCGAAAGCGTCCCACCTCGCAATTATTTGCTTTTTTAATTTTACAAGATTTTATTTAGCTTGCACTTAATTTTGAAGCAGATATCTTCAACCGATTGAGCTGAAATTTTGTATTCACGTTTAGTTTGGATGATTATCATCAGCATGGTTAGCTGTGTGACGTCATTCTAAGTCCAACATGGCGGAACACACAAAATGGCGGACAAGTAATTTTAATGCACTCCTACAATATGGGTATCAAATGAAAGGGCTTGCTGAGAATAACTCGAAAAATAAAGTGACGTCACTTTAAATCCAATATGGCGGACTTCTAAAACCTTGTCATTAAAAAGTTTTTAACAAGTAACTTATTAATTTAATAGTTCAAAATGTGCATGAGTTTTTACTAAATTGGATTCCTTATTCATGACAGTATTTAAGAGTACGTTTGTTTCAGGAGATTACTCCCTGGATATTCGAGACGTGACTCTAGAAGACGACGGGCTGTACCAGTGCCAAGTTAGCTCGGGCTTAAATGGTGAGTGTTTACAATAGAGTATACGCCATACGATTGAACTAAGTGTGGGGTTGTGAGTGTGAATGGGTTCATTTGAGTTTCATTTGTTTAGTAGTTGCGTTCGTGACTTCTTCTGAGGCTATGCCGATTTCATTGTGAGAAACATAACATAATTTCACACTCACAGCCCCACATTAAGTTCGAAGACTTGCCGTGGGTGCCGGAAACATTTACATCACACACATAATCACAACCAGAACTAGAAATACAAAATTTACTTGGGGAGAAAACTTGTATTCCCGCCGGGAATCGAACCCGATAGATGGTTAGATGACGGACTCTCATCCAACTAAGCCAATGGGCAGTTCTCATCTAAGTAATTGTGGGAAAAGGGAAGAAAGTAATCTAGATAAATATCTATCTTAACATAGTTAAGGTAAATGTTTCTCTGAATTGATATTCTGAAATTAAATTACTGAGGTTGTTCCGTCGGGATTTCTGGGTCTGCGGGGAATTTACGAGATATTAATTGTTACGGCCATTTGGGTTGGTTTGATCATTTCTTGGAAATTATAATTATATTTAGTATGAGTATGTCTGCATACCCCAAGTGAACAATACCATGTTTTATAAAAGTTCATTTTACTCAGCAATCAAAATTTATAATAACTTACCTATAGAGCTTAAAATATTAAATAAGTACCATTTTAAAAACAACTTAAGAACCTGGCTAATTTCTAAAGCGTTTTATAATATTAAAGAATACTTTGATAAATAATAAGTTCTTGTAATATTGTATATAAGTAAGGTTAAGTTTAATAAAATGCTGTCAAGATATAAAGACTAGCCAATGTTGTAATATTATGTTATGTTGTGTTATTTGTTATGTACCTTTTATTTTAAATTGCACGTCCGAAAAGGGCAACTGTTGAAACCTAAAAATATTTTTGTAAGATCTTTATACACAGTTTTTGGCAATAAAAATTTTGTGATTTGTGATTTGTGATTAGTGATAGGTAAGTAGTAAGTAGTAGTAGAGATACGCATGAAAATGTTAAATAAGAGGAAATATGCATATAACATCTATTATATATGTATCTTCTAAGTAAAATATATTTACTAGTTGTTCCCCGCGGCTTCGCCTGCGTTAATAAAAAAAAAATTTTTTTTGGTTCGAATTGTGAATTTCAACCATTTTTGTCCATCAGTCCAGCAGTTTAAAAGTAGTTCAGTCACATACACACGTACAGACAAATTATAGATATATAAAGATATTATTATTTTATGATTTTACTATGTCTATGTGTTATGAAAACTGTACCCAATTCGATGACTTTCAACATTGGTATTACATAGTTTGTTCGTAAATAACACAAATATAAACTAGTTGTTCGCGCCGAACTGAGATCTCGCGCCTACATTTTGCCTCATAGAGAAAAACTTTTGAGTTAACTTGCTTATAACTTTCTTCCATATAATAATTGTTTATTCAAGTACAAGATATAACGGATATAATACGTAAGTTTCAGCGTTCAGTGTGAAGCCGTTTTGAGATAGACCCCGCGACAAAATAGGTCTAAAAACAGTGACTTTGGTGGCCTACCAAATCGTTTTTTTCCAACATAAAGATTTTTAAAAACCGTTTTTGTACTCTACATGTCAAGCCCTTTTCAACGATAAAACATATACACAAGGGCAGATAAAAATCTTAAAAATATTTTGCTCCCACTTACATGTATGGGAGCTTCCTTAATATTTTCATTTATATAATTTTAAGTGTAATTTCTGGCCTTGTACCGTAGTTTTACATATTCTATGAGAATTTGAAGTCATTTGCTTATATGGTTTAGACGCTAGATGCCTCTGACAGACGGACGAACGGACAAAGTGCTAAAAGACCCAAGTCAACTTTGAAATCTCGTTTCGCTCGATCATATACTTTAAACATTCCTTTCTTCTGTCTTTATCGGTCTTCTACAGACCCTACCTGAATAGAACTGAGTAGTGAAAGAATTTTCAAAACTGGATCTGTGGTTTCAGACATAACCTTTTACAAACAAACAAACAAACTTTACCTATTTATAATATAAGTATAGATAGGACTTTTAATCCTCATATATACCTTAATTTCCCCAGGGGAACCAGCAATACGGTCCCGTTCCGCCCAGCTCACTGTGCTGGTGGCTCCAGACCCACCCCGGATTTTACAGGGTGCTTTTATAGACGCCACAGAAGGCCAGGTGGTGGATTTTGAATGTGTTTCTGAAGGAGGAAAGCCAGCTGCTGAGGTGAGTTAAATTACGCGACTATATTTAAAACTAGCTGCGCCCCGCGGTTTTACCAGTGTAAGTCTCCCGCGGGAATTTCAAGATAAAAAGCCTATGTGTTGATCCAGGGTGATAGCTACCTCCATACCAAATTTAATCAAAATTGGTCCAGCCGTTTGAACGTGATAAAGTAGCAAACATACAAAAACACTCACAAACTTTCGCCTTTATAACATTAGTGTGATAGTGTGATGTGATAGAGAAGATTATGGGGCTACCTACCAGCCCCTAAGGAGGAGCCCCTCCTACATTGTAAGGAGAGTAGACAGTCGTATAGATAGAATTAATTATCTCCTAATTGAGGGGAACTCATTGCCCGCTTCTTTATTCCCGGAACAGTATAATCTGGAAATCTTCAAGTCACGAGTGAATAGGTATCTTCTAGGCAAGCATGCTACATCTTTGGCCGCATCATCGCTTTCCATCAGGAGAGATAGTGGAATTATCGAGCAAAAAAAAAATACGCGACTATCTCTTTCATTCTCTAACACGAGACGTTATTTTAATTAATATCGCACAAATCGCCGTTTTTTTTGCTTGATGTTATACGTAACATATTATTATGTACACTTATACACAGAAACTTTCGGATTTATAATATTAGTGTAATTAAAAGTTTTTTTATATGCCCGATAGTGATCATATGCTTCTTTCTTCTCAATCTCTTCTCTCAATTCTCTCACTCTGGACTTGAAGATACCCAGATTGTACCGTTCAGGACACAAAGACGCAATAAGTTCTATTCCTTCGCTGTACAAATGATTAACGTAGAAGCGTAACGCTTCGAGCAAACCGGAAACATATCAACCATTACTATTAATAACTTCAAGTTTTTTTTTATGCTAAATAGCCAAGCATTTGACCACAATCTCAGCTGATGGAAAGTGGTGATGCGGCCGAAGATGTAGCATGCTTGCCTAGAATGTGCCTATTCGCTCTTGCCTTGAAGACTCCCAGATTATACCGTTCGGGGAACAAATGAGTTATTCTCGAAGTAGCTTCGTTTGAATTTGAATCATAATGATTAAGTTATAGAATGAACAATTGTAGCATTACACTCATGACGGATTGACATTTCAGATTTTCTTCTGCTCTATGGATTGAAGTATGATTGATATTTCAAAATACTGCATATATATAGCTACTGTTTTATATTGCAGATCACGTGGTTAGATGGGAATCAAGCAGTAAATGAAAAAAACGTGAACTATAAAACAGAAACTCTACCAGATGGACAGAGGTTCAAAGCAAGGTAAAATTCGTTTTTTTATTCAATATAGGCAAACTTTTGACCACCATCTTACTAGATGGTAGGCGACGATGTGTTCGATATTTTTAATTCAAGAAGACAAGCAAAAATTATATTTAAATAATTGAATTTCATCGCTTTATCTTCGGAACTTTTATCAGATTAGATGTTGGTTAGTACATGTCGCATTATTGAAGATATTTCAAGAACTACCTACTGATCAGATCTTGATCGAATTTAAAGGGAACAATTGGAAAGCAACATCTTCCAAACAAAAAAAAATTCACACCCATAAAATATGTTATATATATGTGTGTATATATATATGTATATATATATATGTATATATATATACATATCTCAATATCTCATCTTATCTATCTGATCTCATATATCTCAAAAACCACACGAGTGAATAGGCATCTTCTGGGCAAACGTGCTCCGTCGTCGACCGCATCGTCACTTACCATCAGGTGAGATGGCGGTCAAACGTTTGCATATCTTAAATAAAAAAAAAACCGCTTAATCTTTTTCATTATAATTTATATGGGTCCGCATCTGCAGTATAATTTACCAAACCAAAAAATACATAATCGGCGGAATTGTCGCATAACATACTAAACAAAAACATACATTCAAATTCAGAACCTCTTTTTTAAGTCAGTTGAAAAATTGGAGACAAGGTGTATCTGTATGTCTATGCCATAGACTTTATTGTTCATGCACATATCTATGGAAAATAGCTTCACGATTTCTTTTTTATTTTGGCCGCACAATTTTGTTAAGTATATTACCGTACTTTATTATTGAATAAGTACACTAAGTTTCCAGCCATTCTAGGTTTACTCTATACCTATATGGGAAACATCTCGCTAACTCCAACGTCAAGTAAATTACCAGCAATATATAACCTAATCCGGGTGTCCACAGGTCGCTGTTGCGGTTAACCCCGTCTAAGCTACACCACAACCAGACAATCACCTGTCAAGCTCAAAACACGGCTGATAGGGCTCCTAGGATGGCTACTGTTCAAATTGAGGTAAGTTTATGGTGGAGGTACGTTAACCACCATGACGTCAGGCTGAGTTTAGTGCGCGTTCGCCTTCTAAGCACTATATAACAGATAAATAATAATAATACATTTGAAGTATATATCACGGCTTTGACATGCATTTTATCTGCATCAGGTAGAGCTCGTCCCAGCTGAAATGACGCGCCCCACTACTTAATTAGTTTATTTAGATGTGTGAGTGCAAATATTAATGACGACACTTCATTTGTATGGGAGCGTCGATTGTTCAGTGAACAATGGATCTGCACGTGTACAAGACGGTCGACTAGTCGGGTGATAAATCCGACCACGCTCGCTCTAAAAGGCGAAATATAGGGCGCGTCATTTCAGCTTAGACAATCTCTACTATTGTTTTTAAACGAGCCTGCATACTCTTTCTTAACCTTCCAGCGGTCGCGCGCGGTCTCTGAGTCCGTAGCGAACTTATTATAACCATTTTATATATACTATGAACAGCAAACGGTTGCGCTTCCATGATATCCTCGAGTAGCCTTTTTTATTTGTGTTTGCGGTCTCGGATTGCGTGCGCCCGATATTTTACGTTTCTTAAGTTTATGATAATGTTGATTGATGTTTTTTGTAAGATAATTACCGCTTTGACGGGTGAGCGTTCGCCTTGTGTTTCTGGTTCTGGTTGTAATTGTGTGTATGATTTGAATATTTGAGGCACCCAAGGCATAAGTGTAAGCATTGGAGTGTAAAAGCGTTATATTATATATATATATATATATATATATATATATATAAACCAAAGTCGGGTTTGTTCGATCACTTATAGTTATAACTAGAGAACGGCTGGACCGATTTTCATGGTTTTTTAATTTATTGTATTTGTCTCGGCGTCCCAAATAGCAGAATAACTATTAAAATATCGGAAAAAATTACAAAAAATAAGACATTTCTCATACGTTTTGTAACAAAATTGGGGTTTGGATGATATTTCGAAAATTAACGCGGGCGTAGCCACGAGGAGCAACTAGTTATTATATAAAAACTATTGTAACTACAAATAGTTACAATAGTTTTTATATAATAAAAATGCATATACTAAAGTATATGCATTTTTAGTTTTTATTAAGGATTTTATATTTCGGCACTGTTACAGACGGCCATGATCTCGAGAACCAAAAATATATGGTAAATAGCTTGAAAATAGAATGAGCCCCGGTCCTACGGGCCTAGTGTCTCAACACCAAACGGCTCAAATATGTAAGCACTGCCGAGGTTTTCATATTTTCACTATTTAAGCTATTCTGCCAAAGTTGCCGCATTCTGTGTTTCTTTGCTGTATAGATATGCCTATTAAATTTTAGTTTCGTATTAGAAAATTTTAATATACTAAGGGCAATTAGCAATGGACAAAAAATAAATAAAAAAGGGCCATATTATTTTTTAGAGCTTTTGGTTTACTCTTTTTTAAAATTATCCTATTTTTGCAGGTGAAATACGCACCAAAACTGAACTTATCCATACAATCAACGACGAAGTACCTTCCTGAAGGGTCAGAGGTCCGCATCAGGTGTGATGCCGACGCCAATCCTCCTCCTACCGTCTACCGGTGGTATCTCAACAACAACCTGGTTATAGGAGACTATAATGATGAAATGGTAAGATAATACCTGCTATAATAAATAAATATCTCGTGACACGGTTTTTGTGGTCCAACGAAAACGGCTCGACCAATTTTAATGTTCGTTTTTGTATATTTGGCAGGTATGAGAATGGTCGTAAAGATTTTTCATCCTCCTACCCCCACCGGGCCCCCAATATAAAATATTGGTCGTTCGTGATTTTAATATTTTTATATAAACAATGTCCATAAAGTTTTTACTATGGTATTAAAGTACTAGGCGACCATAGACGTGAAAGAGGTAAATCCATCGAGATAGGAAACAAACTTACGGCTTATTACTTCAGCTACAAAATCCTTGGGTAAAATACTTTTCCTAAACGTGGCATTGCAACGCATGCTGAGAACTGCTAGTAATTATATAAATTTCATCAAATCACAAAGTCTCCGTCACCGATGTTTTTTTTTATGTTCGATGTAAGGCCAATTTTGATTTTTCTTACGTCAATCGATTTGTTTTAATTTTAAAAGACATGAAAGTAATCAAAATTCAATATGGCGACCGCCAGACGCCATTGTGTTTAAAATAAAATAAAAAAACCGAGATTCTGTGTTAAGTGGGATATCATTGACTAAGTAGCTAATCATTGACCCAGTGTCGATTTCATCTCCACTGGGTAGCTCTGACCACTGTCTGGTGAAATCTGTATCTGTCTACTCCCCGCCCGACCCCAGCCCTAGAGGCAACCGGCGGATGTGGCGATACAAGTCAGCAGATTGGGACGAAATGCGCTCGTTCTTTGCGTCTTATCCTTGGCGGCCTATTTGTTTTTCTTCAGATGACCCCTCGGTTTGTGCGGATGCTGTGACGGATGTGGTGCGTCAAGGAATGGAATTTTATATTCCATTCTCCGATGTACCGTTGTCAGGCAAAGCTCAACCTTGGTTCAGGGCTGAATGTAGACGTGCAGAAGCGCTGAAGCATGATGCTTACCTGGCCTGGGTTGACGCTCGTGACCGCAAACTGAGGGACATATCAGTTAAAAAGAAAGCATTTAATAAGGCTGCTAAATCTTGCAAGAAGGCTTTACGGAAGGCTCGATTTGACCACATTAGCCGAATAGGGAACAAATTGGCTTCTTACCCAGCGGGTAGTAAAGCGTTCTGGTCCCTGGCTAAGTCGGTTGAATCGAACTTCTGCCGCCCCTCACTACCTCCACTGCTCAAACCTGACGGGTCGCTGGCTCATACCGCCGAAGAGAAAGCGAACATATTCGCCAAACTCTTTGCGGAAGCTTCGCACCTAGATTCTGCAGACGAAGAACCTCCGAACCTACCGGCAAGCGAAACATTTATGTCAGATATTCGCATCCGTCAAACCGAGGTTCGTAAAACGCTACTTAATCTAGATGTGAACAAAGCCAGTGGTCCCGATGGAATTCCAGCTATAGTTTTAAAAAAATGTGCACCTGAGCTCACTCCTATATTAACACGCCTGTTTCGCCTCTCTTTGGCAACAGGGCAAGTGCCAAAATCTTGGAAGCAAGCTAACGTGCAGCCCGTGCCCAAAAAAGGAAGTCGTGCTGACCCTGCCAACTACAGGCCAATTTCAGTCACGTCCATACTATGTAAGACTATGGAACGTGTTCTGAACAACAGGCTCCTGGCATACCTAGAAGCTAATGACCTCCTAAGTGACCGACAATACGGATTTCGTCAAAACCGGTCAACCGGAGATCTTCTAGCGTATGCCACACACATCTGGAGTGAGGCTATCGAGAAGAACGGGGAAGCGCTAGCCGTTTCCCTTGATATCTCGAAGGCCTTTGACAGGGTTTGGCATGACAGCCTAATTAGTAAGCTTCCATCATACGGCCTGCCTACTAGTATCTGTGTGTGGATATCAGACTTCTTGAGGGACCGGTCGATCCGTGTAGTCATCGAAAGCTGCGCCTCGGATCAACTGACTATTAATGCCGGAGTCCCTCAGGGGTCGGTTCTCTCCGCAACGCTTTTCCTGCTGCATATCAACGATCTGCTTAAGCCCGGCTTGTTTGGGTATGCAGATGACAGCACGGTTGTGGAGAGTTATATATCTAACGCACGAGCTAGTAGTGACCAAATTCAGTCCCAAAGAGAGGCCATGGTTGAGCGTTTGAACTTGGCCTTAAAAGCTGTCTCCGATTGGGGCGATGCCAACCTGGTCAGGTTTAATGCCTCTAAGACACAGGCGTGTCTATTCTCCGCCAAACGGAGTCCATTTGAACTGACTCCCACTTTTCGGAATGTATCCATACCAGTAACTGACCGTCTTGAGTTACTTGGTATGACGTTAACTTCAAAGCTCAATTTTGGTTCATATATTGAGTCTAAAGCCCAATTGGCCGCAAAAAAGCTCGGTGTCCTGGCAAAGGTGAGACGATACTTCACCCCTGAACAGTTGCTCAACCTATATTATGCACAAGTCCGTTCGTGTATGGAGTATTGTTCTCATCTTTGGGATGGTTCCGCTAGATATCAAATTGAGGCACTAGAGACCATTGAGCGAAGAGCCAAAAGACTCATTAACAATGACCAGCTGTCAGATGCTAGACTTCAGAGCCTAGGACATCGACGCAGGATTGCGAGCCTCTCGGTATTTTATCGGATACATTTCGGAGAGTGTGCTATGGAATTACACGATTTAGTTCCTCCATCCCCATTCCATCATAGAACCACCAGACAGACTGCATTGCGACACCGATACATGGTTGATATTCCTCAAATGCGCACGAAGCGTTTTGCTTCCACTTTCATGATGCGCACTGCAAAGGAGTGGAACTCCTTGCCAGAGTCTGTGTTCCCAGATAAGTACAATCTTGGAGTCTTCAAGTCGAGAGTGAATAGGTATTTTCTAGGCAAGCGTGCTCCATCGTCGACTGCATCGTCACTTAACATCAGGTGAGATAGTGGTCAAATGTTTGCCTATCACAGTTAAAAAAAAAAAAAAAAAAAAAAAAGTAGCTGAACATTTTTAGGTTTATTTTATTACTTTTCATTTCAAATGACCGTGTAGGACAATGATTTCAAGTTAGTTAAAATTTTAGTTTGTAAACCCTCACTGAAATGTTCAATACTTGTAAAAAGGCTGTTAAAGATACTATTAGAATACATACATATAGTCACGGTTTTTTCCTATTGGGGTAGGCAGAGACCACTTCTCTCCATCTGCTATCATCCTGACACACATCTTTTGCTTCTCCTACATTCATGAGTCTTTTCATACATGCTCTTTGGTTGCGGGTACTTTTGACCTGACATTTTCTCAAGACTTATCGATCTGGTCAGGATACGTTCGTCTAGATCGACCCTTACTAACTTGGCCATTTACACTCGCCTTATAAATTTGCTTCGTCAATCTACTGTCGTCCATCCTCTCGACATGTCACTATTAGAATTAAAGATACAATCATAAACGGTTTCACACTCATAGCCATACACTAAGTTCGATGACTTGTGTCGTGGTTGTCGGAAACATACACATCACATGTCACCAACATCTATTGACACTTTTAAAACAAGGGTTAACAACCACTACCTTTTTCTACAGAATAATTAAGTTGAGCAACAAAATCTTTCCATACATTAGTAACGTTTTAATTATGTTAATGTATGTATATTGCTATATAGGTATATTTATGTATGTAATATGATGAATGTATTTAGGTATATGAAGATAAGGAAATACTGTAATATATATTTTAAACCTATAATTCTATGTTTAAATAATAAATAAACTTACTTCTCCATAGCATGTGCACTACCACTTAAAATTCACACGATACACCGAGGTTAACTGGAAGATAATGCTTTATAGCATTAAGTTAGCCTGTGTACCTACAATTTGTTTTGTTTATGCAATAAAGAATTTTCAATCAATCACCCCTGCTTAGAAGGCAAACGCTATACCAACTAAGCGAAAGGGTTCAGTTTACTAAACTTGTATTTTTGCAATCGGGTTTTTGATTTATGAATTTATTTTTCATTTCGCCGTTGGGTAAAAACAGTGAAGATTAAGCGTCACAAAGCGAATAAAATGAAAACTACCATTTTAATGCAGCACAATAAACGTAAAAGTAGAACATGTATGCTGTTATTTAATCCAAAACTCCATATCAGGCCGAGTCTGGTCATGCATTAAAAAGGACTGTGTATGAACTCTACTGAAAAATTCAGCGCAACCTTCTGTAAAGTTAAATTGGGTAATATACACTGGCTCATTTATTTTAGCTTTCGTTTTCTGGGGTTCAGTGCTTTTTATCTCTGATGATTTCGTACTGAAAACTTCTTGTGTCCCAATGAAATAGCCTATGACACTTAGGGTTAGTGAAAATTGTGTATACTACTAATTCTATAAGGTTGTGTGGGGGAAAATGCCTATGCATTTCTCTTCCTTCCCAGGGGAAAAAAAAAGGGCTGTGTGGTGCTTGAACCCACTATAACCCCCCCTGTGTGCAATCCCTCGCCGAGAGTCACTATCTTGCCCCAGCTGTAGGCCCGGTGGCATACCGGGCTACTGGACCCATTAAGGGATGACCTGGCTCACCAAAGCCACCCCCTAGATGTGTGGGGCCGTGCATGCCGGCCTCCTTCGCGCCATCACCGCTTCGCAGAAGGAGACCATAAGGTCGATAAGGCCCGCGCTGACGTCCCGCTAGGGGTGTATTGTGCATTGACCCTGCCAGCGGTTAGCCCCGCCACCCCAACTCCTTTAGATATCGTAGTGTGGCTTGGGGTCGCTGTGTATACTTATGTACACACATAAGATAATTGAAACGCAAGCAAAGCTTAAAAAACTGACTTCATCGCTTATATTTCGGTTTTGGATTGACCGATTTCGATAAAATTCATACGGGACCACCTCTTAAGTATACTCTACCAAACAAATAATTGGCGGAGATATCGCGTAACATAAATACATAAAAAAATATACAGTTGAAATAAGAACCTCCTTTTTTGGAGTCGGTTGAAAATAGCTAAAAGTTATCCCGCTTACCAAATATACATGTTTTTTGTTTACAAACAAAGAGTGGTAAGCGGGATAGCATTTAAGTTATTTTCAACTGACTACCTTGAATATAGTAATGAGTTTTCACGAAAACTGGAGAGACGATTACCAACCAACTTCATGGTGTCGGTTTTAGGTGTCGGTGTGCGCGCGCATCATTCCCAAACGCCCCAAAAGAAGTATAACTACAAAAATCAGAATCGTATCAGTATTCTAGAACAAATAGGTATTTTCTACGTAAGCATCTTCAGCCGCATCATTGATCTGCTCTCTAGCTTAGTCGGGTGGCTTTCGCCTTCTAAGCAGGGGTATCGGGTTTGATTCCGGGCAGGAACACAAGTTTTCTCCCCAAGGAAAATGTGTGTTCCTGGTTCTGGTTGTGATTGTGTATGTGATGTGAATGTTTCCGAACTTTGTGTCTGTGAATGTGAAACCGTTAAACATTTGTTTTTATTACTTTTAATCATGTCAGATAGCGTCCAAATGCTTAGCTATCTGACATAAAAAAATACGTGAGATAAATTGGACCCAAAAAAAAAATTTTATTTAATTCTTCCCAAAGAAAAAAAAAATCATACCTTTCAATGCAAATAAAAATAATTAAATAAACAATTTTAGATTATTGCGTTTTTTTTTCAAAAATTTAGTTGGTACATACTAATATGCATTGGTAGGACTCTTTTGGGTAACACATTACGATAGACATTCAACCGATAAGCAGTAGTGTACAAACATTACTGTATTCCTTATTTCAATAAGGGTCATGTTTCCAGTATAATTACAGGGCTTAAAGAAATTTAACATCAAATATCTCGTGGTGTCGAGCGCGGTGCTTTGCCACGCTGGATTTTAACCCATATTAGTTCAAAATCAAATCAAAATCAAAATCGTTTATTCACATGGGCCCCAAAGAGGCACTCATGAAAGTTAATGAATCTATTGCCAGATTCGCAAAATTCCAGCCATCTCGAGAAGAACCTGGCAAGAAGCTCGGTGGCGCATATTTTTTTCATTCATTTTTTAAAAAACATTCTTAATTTCTAATACATAATTTTCTTAACCTAGGTGTTATTATGCTAGTCGCTAGAAAAAGCCTGTGCAGTTTGCCTCCATGCATCCTTGTCATTAATATAGTCTGTGCTTTTATAATAAGCTTTCTTAATTAATGCCCGTTTTATTACAGATTTGAACTTTCCCAGTGGTAATTCAGTTCAAAACGTAAGGCACTGAACTGTAATAGGAATAAGTAACGCTTACTATAAGCCGACTTGCACGTGTCTTCTTTCAATTACATAAAAAAAATCTATTACTTGTCTACCTATTTTTAGGCTAATTTCCTGCGGAACCCATCCGCTTGTACCACACGCTCTGTGGCTTACAAAACAGTGAAACGTTCCACGCTATAAACGTTATGATAGTTTGTTTCAAACACTTTGTTAAAGTGGTTTTTAGCTGCCCGCAGCTTGTTTGTTTTAGGGTTTATTGTTATCAAATGTAGAAAGGAAATTCGGATAGTTGTAGGTGGATATTAGGAAATATGCATGAGATTCAAATTTAGGTCAAGTAACTATAAATCATTTTAAATAGTTATAGCTATAGAATTACACCTATAAAGTTATTTTCTTATTTAGATACCACCTAGCTATTATACACGGCATGCGCTGTAATGTCGAGTAAAGAAAAAAGCAGTTTACCTCTTTCACGTATATGGTTGCCTAGTACTTTACTGAACCCGAGTGACGTATTTCTGTCCATGAGAATTTTTTTTTTTGCATTTTTTTTTGTGAATTAATTTTTATTGTGCTTGAATCTAATAATATTTAATCATCCTGACCACGCACAAAAAATTCATAAAAATCGGTCCAGCTTTTTAGGACGAGTTCAGTTTCTTCCAGTTGGCGCAGTGGGCAAGTCTGCCCTCTGCGCCGTGAGACCTGGGTTCGATTCCCGGCAAGAGCACAATTTTCCTACTCAGGGGAGATTTGTGCTTCTGGTTCTGAGTGTGTTTATATGTGTGATATGCAAATGTTTCCGGCAACCACGATACAGGTATTTGAAAGAAAAAAATTTAGTGTAGGGCTGTGGTTGTAAATACTTAGACACGTACTGAAGAATGATATATATAAAGTTTAATTATGCATGGGAAATTGAAATTAGTAAAACGCACACCATTGGATAAAATTCGTGACGTCAGTTGACACTCACATAAGGTGGATATTCTGTCTCATCTACAGGTTAAATTTATCAACCGATTTTATTGAAACTTTGTGAGCAGTTTAAATTATTTTAAGGAATTTTCATTGTCGATTCGGTATTTTGACAGTTTTCAAATTTGGGGCGATACGGGTTTTTTTACATTTGAAAACGTAAAAAATACATATATGTATTAGATTACATGTTACCCGTGGGAATCGGAGAACTGTTACACTATATATTTAAACAACTATAGATATATATTGTATCTAAAAATAACGTAATTTTTACAAAAAAAGTTTTGCAAGGTGTGTAAGAATAACATTTTTATGTCATAAAATTATTTTTTCAGAGTCGACCATTTATTTACTATTTCGAAAAATAAGAGAGGACTTCAGCTTACAGTGCCACTTGTGGACTATAGTATGTTTAATATTTTTTTTTAGATCATCTTTAACGTGAGTCGTAACCACAACAATGCAGTTGTCCGATGTGAAGTTAGCAACTCAGTGGGGAAGAGCGAAGAGAAAAGCACTTTGAAGGTCACATGTGAGTAGAGATCATGTATACTAAAACTGAACGTTAGATGTGTCCCATCTTACAAACTTTTCTTTAGGTATATCTATATAAGCCGTGCTCTGCGGCTTCGCCCGCAGACCGTTTTTTTTTTATTTTTCATTTCATCCAAATTCGTTTAGCCGTCAAATAACGAAAAACTAAAACATAGCCTCCTTTTTCACTGTTAGGAACAGTAACTCTAAATCACATTCATATAACATGATGTTTATTTCTAAAATAGGAAGTCGACTAAACTGTCAAATATCATCCATATGTATTTGACGCCAGTTTGCTCAAAGCGTTTCCCTTCTATGTTTATCATTCGTTCAAGAAGAAGTCATTGCCCGCGTCCTTGTACGCGGAACGGTATAATCTTCTTAGTCTTCAAGTCAAGAGTGAATAGGTAAGGCAAGCATATCTCATCTTCGGCCGCATCGTCACTTTACATCAGGTGAGAAAGTGGTCAAATGCTTACCTATCCAACATAGAAAAAAAATCTAGACAAGCATGCTACAACTTCTGGTGCAACATAACTTTCTATCAGTTGAGATAGTGGTAAAATACTTGCCTACCATTAAAAACATTTATTGGTTTGTTGTTTTTTATTGCCTATAAAAATATATTTAATATTCAAAGTTCTAAATTGACAATAAATTTAATAGTGCAAAAAAGTTAGCCCTTTTTCGTACCGGTTTTTATTAAATTTGCTTTGTTTTTATCCGCTTTTCCGGTTCGAAATTTGTAATACATTTTTCAAACGTTTGCATACATTACCTGTTATGTGTCTTTTTACAAGTTTTTAATCACCTGTCCAGTTGTCTGTCGGTCTGTAATCAAATCTTGCAAGCTAAATTAGACCTACTTCCCGATGTAGACTCAAATTTGGTGTATTTATTTAACTTCGGTGACAAAACAATGTTAAGGTACCATGGAGCTGGTCTGATGATGGAGACGGAAGATGGCCATAGGAACTTCTGAACTATAAAACATAAACCCATCGAGTTTGGGCTCGTTTGATTCGTTTTGAAAGGTTATCAGGTTAAATAACTTTTTAGTCCTTTTCTACCGACTTCACAAAAAAGGAGGAGGTCGACTCAAGTCGACTGTATTTTTTTTATGTGTTTTCATAAATACCTTCATACCTTCGTTACACGTCAACCGATATTGAAATTACAATTTTTTGTTTGAAATATGTTGTCAACTGGTCCCATTTCAATTTGCTAAAGATCTGATCAGTAGTTTTTGATATATCTTCAATGATGCGTGTTTAGTACATCTAATATAATTTTAATATATTTTTTTAGCTTTGCTTGCATTTAATTATTTATTTACGACTGGTAAAAGCTAAAATCTTTTTAAAGTGTTACTTATTGTTCTATGATGAAAAGTGAAGATGCGGTCAAAGATATAACATGCTTGTCTAGAAGATATCTATTCACTCTAGACTTGAGGACACCTATATTCGTACATATAGTAATATAGTTTTTCCAGACTTCATTATATAAAAGCTATCATCCATAATAACATCAATTTTCAAATTAAATTTTCACCTTTAGGCATTGTTCCCAGTTTTTCTATTTTACTGGCAAATTATTTCGTTATTACCTGACGTTATTAAAATTTTATAGATATATCAATAGCTTCTGGCGGCACTCCTCCCGCATAAATTAGGTGCGGTGTACACAATTTGCTTCAGACACAATCGGAATAACGTTCGTAACGCACGTGAATTGTTCCCAACTATTTTTGTCAAAAATAAAATCCCAAATAACCACACATGTAAGTTAATGAATTTCCTGCCAGATTCCCAAAATCAAGAAGTTGAGAAGAACCTGGCAAGAAACTCGGCGGCACGGCGCATTTTTTCATTCGTTTATTTAAACATTCTTTAATGGCTATTACAGGAATTATATTTTAGTAACATTTAAATAGTGAAGTCACCAGAAAGCGCTTGTGCAGTTTGCCTCCATGCATCCTTGTCATTAATGTAGTGAGATTGTAACTAAGCAGGAACAACAAAAAAATAACATGATCTACAAATTAAATTAAATTTTGTTTATTGAGACAAAAACGAATTAATACACTTACATTTATCTCACATAGACCATAATTAGAATAATATTAAAGAACCTCAGAAGTAATAATAAATTAATCATGTTAAATTATACAAAGACAAAAGTATAACCTAAACTAAGTAATAAATGTACACAGTATACTATAATCAATATAAATGTCAATAGAATTTTCACGCTTTTTGCACCTATTGATCTATTAAATTTTGATATTATGTCAAAAAAGCTATTAATAGAATTTTCCAATCGTCAAACATGATATCACAATCAGGGTTTGCGACAAATAATTCAAGAAATAAACGCGTAATATTTTGAGAGGTATGTTTTATGTCTTCGACTTGTAGATGATTCCTGTCCAGTCATTGTTTA
The DNA here is from genome assembly GCA_948107665.1 of Lomographa bimaculata. Lineage (NCBI taxonomy): Eukaryota > Metazoa > Arthropoda > Insecta > Lepidoptera > Geometridae > Lomographa > Lomographa bimaculata. The sequence continues at coordinate 6,176,053 of OX403610.1, read as the reverse complement.
CTTGACGTTAGAGCATACCGTATCTGCCCATTTTTAATAACATCACGGTTAACTGAAATGAGATTCTATTTTGATAGAGGATATAGATGTTTCATACTTATTAATTACTAGCCTACGGCATTGCCTTTGATAAGGGTATTGTAGCACTAAAATAAGTTTGTAGCCCTATGTTCAATTTTCAAGCTTATACCGTATAGAATAAGGGTGTAATTGCATATGTTAAATATATAAAATATGTGTTTTACCCCCAATTCGCGGCTCAAAGAAGGGCAATGTATTTAACACTCTATGTATCTATGTTTGTTCCTTTGTGGCGTTTTAGAGACCAAACGCGTGAGCCGATTTTGATGATTCTTACGTCAATCGATTCATTTTAATTTTGCGAGTGTCACTAAGGACGTGACAGTAACCAAAATTCAATATGGCGACAAACAGACTCCATATTGTGAAAAGTTAAAGAATTATGTGTTTTATAATCATGGGTTTCTCTTACAATCTTTAAGTTACAATGACCATTTTTGAATTAGAATTATTTAGCAACTATTCCCACTTCAATTGTTACTATACTTATGAACTGCATGTTGGCTGAATTGGGTGAGCATTCGCCTTCTAAGCAGGGGTATCGGGTTTGATTCCCGGCGGAATACAAGTTTTCTCCCCAAGGAAATTTTGTGTTTCTGGTTCTGGTTGTAATTGTGTGTGTGATGTGAATGTTTCCGGCAACCACGACATAAGTCATTGAACTTAGAGTGGGGCTGCGAGTGTGAAAGCGTTCATAATATAGATATGGTAATGTTGTCTTTTAATAGGTCTTATTTACAATATTTAAGTTTTAAAGCGGTTTTAACGGGTTTTTATATATATAAGCGGGTTGTGGTCTTCCTCAGAACTCATCCTGGACAACGTGGGTATGTGGGCGATGAATTAAATTCAAATACGTAGTCCTTCTAACAAAGTATAATTTTCACTTCAATAATGGCAGTAGAATTCAAATCAATCTTTAATCAGCACGATCATTGTTACATTTATGCAAATCAAATCAAATTACGTCCGAATTTACTCTAATTATTGCGATGGATAGCGATTCGTTGCAGACGTGGTGCGCTGGCCCTTCTCGATCAAAAAGTGCCGATTCTAAGATGGCTGCCCCGCTACCAACGACACAACGCTCCGCTAGAGTGACTGACAACGTCAGTTCACTCTCGACGTTGACAGTTCATCGATGCGCCGTCATTTATATTTTGATAGATTTTCATAAGCTATAATAATAATTATGTATACTGTGTATATATGTGTACTTTTTAGGTGAAAACAATCGTGAAACTCGCGTCATCATCACCGGACGCTTCCCATGAGCTATATGTATACTGTGTATGTATATATATATATTATATATAGTTTTCACTTCTATCATCAGTCTTCAGACTCCAATCAAATCAAATCAAAATCGTTTATTCACATGGGCCCCAAAGATGCACTCATGAAAGTTAATGACTCTACTGCCAGATTCGCAAAATTACATATTCGATATAGATACAGCCCTACAGACTGCCCCGAATATCTTTTTTTTTTATTATACCTGAAGTTATACAAACGAATTTACATGGCCTCGAGTTTTCATCAACATATCTAAAAGCTCGGTAAAGTACCCGCTGGAATTTGTTCAAACATATAAAATTCCTATAAAAGCAGCGCCCACTACTGTGATGTGACGTCAATACAGATTTCAGAAGTTTACAACATCGGTTACTCATTTATCAGAATAAGATTTACATAGCTTCAGAAGGTTTCAGTGAGTCAATTTTCTAGAGCTTTAGTCGTGATGTATTTTTGTTTTGTATTTCTTTTGTTTTAGAGTAGGTACTCCCTAAAAGCTTTTGGAATCTTAACAGAAGCAGTTACAATACAATAAATACAATACAATACAATACAATACAAATACTCTTTATTGAAAAACCAATACAAAAATCTTCAAACTAATTAAATAAATAAATCTTAAAGAGGTTTCACATTATCTACATGACATGAGAAACATACAGTCGAATTGAGAACCTCAATTTTTAAGTCGTTTTGCCTATACTATGTTAAAAAAAAAAATTTTACATAATATAGGTTCACCTAACCTATATTATGTTAATTTTTTTGCGATATCTCCGCCAATTATGAATCGATTTGATGTTTTTTTTGTTTCGTTATACTTCAGAGTTGCTCCCATGTTTTCATCGAAATCGATCTAGCCAAATCCGAAATATAAGCAGTGAAGTCGGTTTTTTTAAGCGTTGGTTGCGTTTTATTATGTTGTTACAATTTCTGGCACCGTCGTTTGTCTTTTAACCGTTTTCTGAAAAGGTGGCCTTTGCGTTTCTATCAATTAGATAGCTTGAACTTGAACTACCCGTAGTATTATTTGAGTGAGCGTTCGCTTAAAGGGGGTATCGGGCTCGATTCCCGGAGAGAACGCGAGTTTTGGACCCAAGGGAAACTTTTCTGGTTCTGAATGTGATTGTGTGTGTGATGTGTTTTTTGAATTGTAATTTTTTCTTCGTTATCACGGTTTCTGCCACTGATAATTGTTTTTAACCGATTTCAAAAAAGTCAGCAGCATAAGACAAGTATCAAAGAACAGGTTCCTTTCCCGTCTCGGTACTGGAATGTTAAATGACGTCAAAAATCAAAAGACGTTAAAATTCAGCAAAACATATCGTAGTTTGTAACGTGGCTTAGATAGCTCAGCGGCTAGTGCGTTAGGTCCGTTTCGGATTCCCATTTCAAGCGTTACTTTATTTTTTAATAATTTTTTTTATGCATAATGGTCAAATCACTATCTCACCTGATGGAAAGTGACGATGCGGCCGAATAATGTTGCTTAAGTTGTGAATTATTAACTACCCTTACACAATATCTGAAGAACATCTTTCCCACAGATCCACCTACATTCCGCACGAGGCCTGAAAACGTAGAAGCTAGCAAGGGTGAGCTAGTAACTCTAAACTGCGATGTAGATGGCTTCCCAGACCCTGGTATCACGTGGCTGTTCTACGAACCAGGCCGCATCGGGGTGAGTGAATACCATGTAGCAAGGTTAAATCATAACAATAAAATATATTTTTATCGACTTCAAAAAAGGAGAACTCTATGTTCGACTGTACGTATTTTTTTAAGTATGTTCACCGATTTCTCCTTCATTTGTGGACCGATTCTGAAATTAGGTATAGGTACATACATAAAAACATATAGCAAACATTTTAAAAATACAGTCGAATTGAGTACCTTTTTTGTGAAGTCGGTAAAAAATAACATAGGTAGGTACAAACATTTTTACTCAATTAGAAGGTTGCAACCTACCTGTGTCGAAAGACTCACTCTTCCATATCCATTCCATTCAATAAAGACTTACGGGTTGTGTGTGTGTGTGTGTGTGTATGTGGATGGATGAGTGAGTGCGTGTGTGTGTGTATGTATGTGTGTAACGTTCATGTCTACATTAAATCAAAGTAAATCGGTTTACTATTTTACCTACATATTTTAGATTTTTATTTCATGCCCTAATTTCATGACCATTTATTTCATGCCACGCAAAACTGATGCCGTTTGAGAACTAGGTAACCGTTATATTAAGTATTAATATAAATTGGAAAGAAATAGTGTGGGGCTGTGAGTGTCAATGCGTTTGTTTGTTTGTTAAATATAAGTGAAAAGTACTTCCCAAATAGGTTAACATATCAACAAACAATTGTAGCACATTCACTCTCACAGTCCAACACAAAATTCAAAGACTTGTATCCTTGTTGCTGGACATAAAAAATAATTTAAAATCTGCCATTTCTCTATATTTATTAACACGTTATCTGACCATGCCATACATTCCAGCAGGTCAAAAAGCCTGACAAGAAAGACAACAGTCTTCGAGTATACGTGAACACCGAAACAGCGGGCCGGTACATCTGTAAGGGAAGCGTGAAAGGCTACCCTGACATCGAGAGTGAAGCCACTGTGTTCATAAAAGGTAAATTTACTATAATAATACGTATAATATGTATAAACATAATAATAAATTAATAAAATAGGGTAGTTTGGAAAACAATAGTAGCTTACCACCATCAAGTTGAAAGTCTGCCGCCAAGCCAAATACGGTGTTCCGGCAGTTATCCTTGAGAGCCTGCGTATTCCAGGTCTAGTGTGTTTACCAGCTTCGATCACATCGTCACTTACCATCAGGTGAGATAGTGGTTAAACACTAGCCTGTCACAAATAAAAAAAAAAAAAAAAAAAGAAACATCTTGGGAAATTATCCCAACCATTGAGACCGACGTCTCTTGTGATCCGGTATTGCAAATATGTTTTGACTTTTCAATTTTTTTTTTTACATACCTACTTACAATTTTTTTTCCCTAAAAATACTGAACAGGAATGTTTATATTTTAATTTACAAGAGAAGCAATCAAACAAGCATAATTATTTGTACATCATAATATATTATAATTATTGTACCAAATTATGGCCACGATTAGGTGCCTTTCTATACGACAATCTCTGTATGAACATCTTATCTTTAGGTAGGTATTCTTCTTTCGCTATGTTAAATTAGATACCTATAGTTTCTCTACACTTATTTCCCATTTCGTGTCCTACATGGTCTCATTTTTCAATTAAAATCATGTTTTAATGACATTTTTATAACCATTATGAAACACCGGAGGCGAAGGGCAGAACCACCCTTATCACTGAAATTGCAAATTTGTCGTGTTAAATCTATATATGTATATATATATATATATATATATATATATATATATATATATATATAAATCAATGCCACTTTTCGTTGTAATTTTATAACTCAAGAACGGGCTCACCTATCCAAACCAAATGTTAAGGCTTTGTTCGGACTATTTAGTAGATGGTTCATGTGAAGTTTGCACAAAATCGGTCGAGCGGTTCTTCATTTATCACACCCGGACGAAGCCGGGGTGGATCGCTAGTCAATAATAAATTAAATACAAATTAATGCATTATTCCATTGACACATATCAATGACGTTTTATTTATTTATTGTGTCAAATTGTAACAAAAAACTGGCAATCGAGAGTTAACTCGCCGCCATTGTTATAGAAGTGCTCAAGAAGCTAAGCTAACAAGTTAACTGAAACCGCGAGAGGTTTAGGCCGCTCGAGGAACGTGCGCCGCTGAATCGTCGCAGCCGCGCGGGCGATCGTTCACAGCGCGCGTTCAAGGAGCATTGCCTGACATACCAAGCCCGTGACGTCACGCGCTAGACCGTCTAACTAACGCTAGTGATCTATGTACTGTTATGTAACATCACACTAGGATATACACTTCCAACAGTATTTACAATCATGCCGATCACATGCTACGCGGCTGAAATAATTTCGCTTGCGCGATGTAGGATTTCTGCTAATAACTTAAAAACCGAATAATAATGACCACTTTTTGCATTTACTAAATTTTTTCTGTGTTATTTGAATTTGTTTGACGTGATATTGGTACGAAAAAACAAAAATTTGACATAAGAAATAGCTGTTTGAAATTTTGTTGCACGGATGTGCAGCTGTGGCGCCATCTAGTTAGCCAAGAAAGAACTGTTTCCTTAAGGTTGGGGCAGCAACAGGTTGATTGTTGGTAAACACCAGCAGCTGTGTATTGTACTTTCACGTTTCTTTGTATTGTTACGACTTATTTACGAGTAGCTATGTTAGTTTATGTTTGCGTTTCAACGCGGAGTGAGTTTGGTTGTTCTGTCACTATGTAAATATAATTGACTTGATCATTTAGGTACATAGTAATATCTACCTACCTAGTTTCAATTACAGTTATAATGTTCTGATAATCTCGTTTTGTTCTGATATTTTCTTTAAAAGTAGGAGTTAAGAATTAATTTACTTTTTGTTCAGTATATTATTTGTATTTATTGTTTGTTTGATAAAGATGTATACATTTTAAAAAATCGTTTCTTAGCCTTTAATTTCCACTTTCTAACACTGAGTAACTATGAGTGAGAAAAGTAAATCTGTCAAAATGTACGTCATAATTTGACCCGCTCAAAATTTGATATCAGAATCAGAATCAGAATATATTTATTGTTTAAAACTGTGTACATAGATCTTAAAAATTAAAATGTTTCAACAGATAAACTTCTTCTTCACCTAGGTATTCATAATAAAAACTTTTTTACTTTCTTTCTTTCGCTGTGATTTCGTAAATAATACCTACTCTTATTACATAAACTTTACTGTACCGATTCGAAGTAGCACTGAGATAATAAAAGATAAGATATATTCGTATTTTTTATTATAATATGAAACGATCAATACCTCATGTTTCTCCTGAAAATTGTGCTTTACGGTGCTACTTTTTGATACGAATGCGTGTTTTAATGTCTTTAAATATCTTTTTTCTATAGGTGTGCCAGAAATTTTATCGAACAAGACCCAATTTGGCACTGAAGGAGAAACTGTCAAGGTGGAATGTGCGGTGTTATCAGTTCCTAAACCTGTTGATATCAGATGGTACTTTGAGGGAAGGGAGACCAATGATATTCCAGATCCAGTAAGTTTTTGTATTTGACGATATGTTTGAAGGTAGGTATATGGTGCTCATTCAACATAATCTTGCTAGGAATTTGTAGCTCTTATTTTTTTATGCTAGATAAGCAAGTATTTGATTACCATCTCAGATGATGGATAGTGACGATGCCGCCGAAGATGGTACATGCTTGCCAAGAGAATACTTTTTCACTCTAGACTTGTAGACTTACCCAGATTGTTCCGTTCGGGGAACAAAGAATATGCATAATCCCTATATTTTATTATATTTATCATACCCTATATTTGTCATAATCGCCCAATCAGAAAAAAAAAAACAAACAAAACAAAAACTTCGGTTATCAAATTAACAACAATCGGCTCTTATCCAAACACTTACTCCCTAAACTATATTGGAATTTCTATAAATGTCACAAACGTCATAAAATAATTACTAAACCAGCTACAAAGCAAAAACACCTGTAAAAAATTTGAATTTTCCGCCGCAGACGAAGCTATCATCTATCTCATCACATAAAAAAATATAACTAAATAGCATCTTATTTCCAGGACTACGCAACAGTGAGGGAGGAACTGCCGGATGGAATTTACAAATCCACCCTCGTTATAAGGGCGAGTCAGTCTAAACATTATGGGACTTACAACTGCAGTGTTACCAATCTGAAAGGGAATGCGAATATTGCGATCTCTCTAAAGCCTTTGAGTGAGTATTCAATGATTAATTTGGCACACAGAATAGAATTCTATTTATATATTTATGAGCAACCAACATAACATACACTATTATAATTTATAATTAACATATTTAAAAACATTGTATTATAACTAGTTAAGTGTCATTATTGGCAAGATTACATGTGAAATAAATAGGTGATAAAACACATTAATTAATTAAAATTACAATTTTGAAATATTATATAAACGATAAAAAAAACTTGAGAGGTGTCAAGGGACACCCGGATGGAACGAAGTCCAATTTCCGTGTAGCCCCCTTTCGCAACGCGCGATAAGGAACTTTCGTTCCAAAATTAAAAGAAACTTGCTAAAACCAACATCACGCGGTGTTCCCAGGCGGTCACCCATCCAAGTACTGACCGCGCCCGACGTTGCTTAACTTCGGTGATCGGACGAGAACGTGGTATGGCTTACAACTATAGCAAAAAGTGTCGTTACAACTTTTGGTCATAATTTTTTCCGTCTAGCCCCTTTTCGCAACGCGTGATAAGGAACTTTCGTTCCAAAAAAACAAGTTATACATATAACATTTACACAATAATGATTATATTTTTATGAACTCATTTACATAAACAACAAAACTATTAAAATGATACGTTCTACTGTATCTATCCTTGCTCATTATTTGTATCGCAGACGCTCATTCTAAACCTACGGATATTGATGTCAAAAAGGTCTATATCGTTGGTCCTCGTGATATTATTAATCTCCCTCATTAACCTATTCAATGGAGCATGCTGGTCTATATTTGATTCGTAAAGGCTCCTTCCAAGCAAGGGTATCGGGTTCGATTTCCGGCGGCAACACAAGTATTCTCCCCAAAGAAAATTGTTTGTTTCTGGTTCTGGGTATGATTGTGTGTGCGTGTGATGTAAATGTTTCCGGCACCCATGACACAAGTCATCGAATTAAGTGTGGGGCTGTGAGAGTGAAAGCGTTTATTTTTATGTTTATTATATATTATGTGTGATACATTTTTTTATGGTCGATAGAGCATTTGACCACTATTTCCTTGATGGAAAAAGAAGATGCGGCCGAAGATGTAATATGCTTGCCTAGAAGATACCTATCCTTATCATATTTAAATGTGCACTCACTATTAAGTAGCCTTTAACAGCACATTTCTTTCAGAAACCTTCCCTCTCTTCATTATCCTCATCGGCGTAACTTCCGGCATTATCCTCTTCTCCGCCTTCATCGCTCTGGTCGTCATCTGCCACAGAAGAAGAAGAAAGAACCAGATTAGCGAGAAACCAGATGTCACTGTCACTGGTGACATGTATAAGGAGAGTGACAGGAGCTCGAACATTAGTGACGTGAAGCTGGGGTTGCCGGGAAGTGACGGAAGCTACGAACTGGTGAGTGACAAGAATGTCAAAGTTAAAGACATTTTGAAGATATTTAAAACATGATAATTAAACGCAAGCAAAGCTTAAAAAAACCGACTTCAACTCTCATATTTTGGTTTTGGCTGGATCGATTTCGATGAAATGTATATGGGACCACCTCTGATCTACCGAACAAAAATCGATTCATAGTTGGCGGAAATATCGAGTAAGATAAGTACTAAAAAAAAAACAGTCAAATTAAAAATCTTGTATTTTTGAAGTCGGTTGAAAATTTACATTTTCCACCGAGTGTTTCCAAAGGGAATAAATAGTGTTTTTGATTGTGTTTTCTAAAACTTGTAATTCGAAATGATGATTTACCTTATTAATAGTTGTAGGCAAATCATACAATATTTAAAAACGTGATGTTCGCTTTCAACTAATAGAAGTTCTAGTAAAGTTTCAACCACACAGGGAATGGCTCAACTACAACTGGACTTAGACTGTAACTTGTGACTAGGACTACATGAAACACACAAAACATCACTGGACACTGCACAAAGCACTACCTGCACGAAGATTGCGGAGTCAAAATAAAAAAATATTATAGTAAAAAATGCAATTATTCGATTGTCAAAGTCAAAGTCAAAAGTATTTTGAAGATATGATTTATTTATAAGTAGTTTGAGAACAAACGAAACCTCCAAAACTAACCATGCATTGTCATTCAAACTAAACTTGTACGCAAAATTTCGTCTATATTGGTTGAGAATAATCTGGGAGTCTTCAAGTCAAACGTGAACAGGTATCTTCTAGGCAAGCATGTCACATCTTCGGCCGCATCATCACTTTCCATCAAGTGAGATAACGGTCAAATGCTTGTCTATTTAGCATAAAAAAACTGCTTTTAAAGTTGCAACATTTAACCCGATATACATACTAACATACAAATATTCAAAGTTTAATAAAATCTTGTGAAATATAACTTTTTCTAAAGGAATACACCAGCTCAGAGCGTTCTGACAGCAAACTTCCTGCCGGCCTCCCTCTAGCTGGCCCAGTGAAGCTACCCCATATGAGGCACGACGACCCTTTGATGCAGTTCAGATACAGCAACGACTACTCCGACCCGGCGTATAATGACGCTTATTTCAAGGTAAGACAGATCGAAATTGCTTGCTCGTAGTCTATACTAGAGCGCAGTCCTATAGTCAGGTTTTGTCAGGTCGCATGAAGGCATCCGATCTTTAATGACTGTTGTCTTACGACTTATATTTTATTTTGTAGATTAGGTAGTTATTGTTTATATTATATTGTATTTTATTTGTCAAATATAACTATTCAAAATTAAGTATATTATAAGACGAGGCGGGATTGTCGCTTAAAATGCATTTTTAACCGACTTCAAAAAAGAAGGAGGTTCTCATTTTTTTTTATGTGTGTTGCGTCGTAACTTTTTCTAGGTAAACCTATTTAAATGTTTTTTTTTTTTTATTGAAAGCTGGTGCTTCCCATACTAAACCAACTATATAGTTTAATTTAAATTTGATCAAGATCTGACCTGTGCTTTTTGAGTTATCCTCAAAACAGCGTATTTAATTCAAGTGGTGATGTCTGTTTTTACCGACTTCTCGAAAAAGGAGGAGGTACTCAAGTCGACTTTTTTTTTATTTGTGTAACCTCATAACTTCTCTTCACGTGAGCCGATTTCAAAATAAAATTGTTTGAAATATTGCTTTCTAATTGGTCCCATTTAAATTTGATCAAGATCTGATCAGTAGTTCTTGAAATATCGTCAATAATGCCTATTTTGTGGACTACTTTGACGATGTTCTCGTTTAAGCGACTTCAAAAGTTACCTCATAACTTCTTTCGTTGTGAGCCGATTTTGATGATTCTTTTTTTATTTGAAATCTGGTGCTTTACATGTAGTCTCATTGAAATTTGATCAAGATTTGATCTTTAGTTTTTGAGTTATAGTCAATAATGCGTGTTCAATACATTAAATCTGATCATGGTTCCGAAGATAAAGCGGTGAAGTCGTTTTTTTTAAGCTTTGCTTGAGTTTTATTATTTCTGGTGCTTTTACAGCGTAAAAATTATCGTCGCCTATAGTGTCCACTGAACAGTGGACACTTTGAGCGAGGACACGAAATCTAAATGGTACATTAATATATACAGACTATTAAAAACTTTGCATCTAATACTCCTTCTATATTATTAGATTTCGTGTCCTCGCTCAAAGTGTCCACTGTTCAGTGGACACTATGAGCGAGGACACGAAATCTAAATGGTACATTAATATATACAGACTATTAAAAACTTTGCATCTAATACTCCTTCTATATTATTACGTGCAATTTAATGCACTCTATTGCGATACTCCTAACATATTGGACTCTAACAAGAACTCCGTAACAAGATTGAACTTTACAAACGTACTCAAAAGTTGATTTCCCCACAGCAGCCCCCCGCGGCCTACATTTACGACTACCCCCAGGGGTACGCGCCCCCGCCTAATTTGCGAGTGCAGTCCCCCGACTTGCCCCCGGGTAACAGGTAAGTTCAATGTTTGGTGTACGGTGACGTCACGATTTGTTATCACGAGATTTAAGAATATTCGTCGGTTTATCGTCAGAAATTGATATTTTGTTATAGGGTAGACGCAAAGTTTTGTTTCATGCTTTGAATCGATTCGATTGAATTAAAAAAAATATTAAATATTCGTTACTTAAATAAATTGCCAGAAATAATATTTTATTATTAGGTTAACCCAGGGGTCGGCAACCTTTTGAGTCGGAGGAGTCAAAAATTACAATTTTCAAAATTTCAAAGTTTTATAAAGCCACAATTTTTTTTCTTGCCAACAATAATCCTTTATGCTGTACTATGAATATCGTATAGAAAACGCTATGCACGCGTTATACCTACATAATTATCCTATAATTTACCTGTTTCAACTGTAGAAATGTACTTTTATGCGAGCTTTGGAGGCTTGTTAATGACTCGATAGAAATGGCACCTAATCCTCGTTAATAGGTTCAGAACGTTTTTTTTTTAAATAATTAATATTTGCGTATGGAACTAAAGAGCCGCAGTTTCACGTCTAAAGAGCCGCATGTGGCTCGCGAGCCGCAGGTTGCCGTCCCCTGGGTTAACCTAATCGGGATTAACACTTAATCCTACTAATATAATAAATGCGAGAGTTCGTATGTGTGTGAATGTTTGTTTTGATGAAATTTTAATGTAGATTGTATAGATTCCGGAATAACACATAGGCTACTTTTAATTTAACAAACGTGGGCGTAGCCGCGGGGCACGGCTGATAATAAAAATGTACAGTTATGGATTTCCGAAAACTAGAGCGTAGATCAAATAAAAATTTCATATACGTATAAAGCATAACATTTCATACCTAAATAGTTAAAAATCGAGCATTTTTTAACGCGGCCATTTTGACGATCTTTCTGTGTCGTCCACCATCCAATCCTGACTGCCGTAAAGTGAATTTGTCTAATCATTGAATCAAAAATCTGGAAACTGAATTCACGAATTAGTCTAGCCAGTTTTTTATTAATTTAGAATAGAATAGAATATTAATTTATTTGTCCATATATGGTTGACATACCTCCAGTTCGCTCGAAGCGTTTCGCTTCTACGTTTATCATCCGTACTGCGAAGGAGTGGAACTCATTGCCTTCGTCTTTGTTCCCCGAACGGTACAATCTGGGAGTCTTCAAGTCAAGAGTGAATAGGTACCTTCTAGGCAAGCATGCTACATCTTCGGCCGCATCATCACTTTCCATCAGGTGAGATTGTGGTCAAATGCTTGCCTATCAGGCATAAAAAAAAAAAAAAACATCAATAATTAGTACGAGTAGTCACATTAATAATTAGTACGAGTTTTTTCTTTTCTTTTATTTTTTTAATTAGTTCGATTTAGATCACTATTTACTTATTTATATTCTTCAGCAGTTCCCTACACTGAGAAAAATGTTTAGTTGCTGTTATAGTGCTATAATAATATGTAATAACTATAATTATAATTTTAACGTAAACGTAAACATAAACGTTTTCACACTCACAACCCCACCCCAAGTTCGATGACTTGTATCGTGGGTGCCAAAAACATTCACATCACACTCACAATCACAACCAGAACCACAAAAAACAAATTTTCCTTGGGGAGAAAACTTGTGTTCCCGCCGGGAAGGGAACCCGATACCGCTTCTTAGAAGGCGAACTCCACCCAACTAAGCCAACGGGCAGTTCAATCACAAAATTATTTGGTAATAACTAGCATATTTGGTAACAATCACAAAATTATTTAGGTTTCCAAATAGTTTATTTAGTAAAAAGAACGTAGTAACTGTAATTTTGACTATAGAAAATATTTTTCTGAGAATTTTAGTAGTCTAGTTACTAGACTGTAAAATAAAAAAAAAAAAAATATATTTTTTTTTCTCGAATTTCGTTCACATATTTTGCAGCCCTCTTTTAAACATCAATCCCCTTTCTAAACTGATAGTTTTCTATTAATACTTTTCTATTTATGAGCAGTATGAGTTAATTGAAAGGCACTTACATTTTGAGGGGGTGGCTTGTGGGCGTTTAGTGGAATAGAGCTTTATAGGGCACTTAACAATAATTGATACGTATCGTGGTCCGAAAATAGATGCGTAATCATGCCACAGATAAGGTCATTCAAATACTCATACTCAAATACTCAGAATCAGAATCAGAATCAGAAACAATTTTACTGTATAGAACTGTGTTTGATACAAGTCTTTGAACTTAGTGTGGGGCTGTGAGTGTGCAAGCGTTTGTTTTTTTTTTGTGTTAACAAAAGGGTCTTATAAATTTAGTCATATTAAAGTATCAACAGTAAATGTCCATTTCGGACGTACAATAACATTCAGTGGAATAATTTTGTTCCTATAGAAAATTACAAAGAATTTTTATTTTTTATATTTACAAAAGAAGTATAATCTATTACATAATAATATTAGTATACAAGTACCTATAATATTTTTAACTTTTCCCTCTAATCAATCTAAACCTATTTTTACATAATAATTACAAATGAGTCATATGTCTTTTATACGAAACACTCCTTATAGATTCTAATATTATAAATCCGAATGTTTGTGTATAAAATACTGTAAATGTGTAAGTGTGTATGTTTTCTCTTCACGCTGTAACAGCAGAACGGGTTTGGATGAAATTTGGAATGTCAATCAAAATAAAAATCAAAATCAAAATCGTTTATTCACATTGGCCCCAAATAGGCACTCATGAAAATTAATGATTCTATTGCCAGATTCGCAAAATTACAGCCATCGCAAGAAGAACCTGGCAAGAAACTCGGCTTAAAGAAACTCGAATGTACATTGCTTAGGTATACCTAGGATTAACACATATGCTACTTTCAAACTTGATAAATGTGGGGAAAACCGCGGAGCACGGCTAGTTTATTGATACATTTTGTTAATACGTCTTACAGTCACCATGTATGTTCAATAAACGTAAAAAATAAACGCTTTCACACTCTCAGCCACAGCCCGTTGGCTTTGTTTTTTGCGTCTGCCTTCTAAGTAGGTATCGAGATCGATTCCCGGTGGGAGTTCTTTCCGCACGGAAAATTTGTGTTTCTGATTCTGGGTGTAATAAAATTGTGTGTGTGATGTGAATGTTTCTAGCACCTACTACATAATTGTCAAGTCTGAAGGATAAGAGCATAACATGATGAATACTTGTGAGATTATGAAGAATTTATTAGAGCTGAACTTATAACACGACATCTAGCGCCAATGGTTCCGGAGCAAGAGAGAGAGAGAGAGAGCTAGCGTAAGAATGTGACATGATAGCAACATAATTGACATTTTATCTGATATATTGTATTGCGTTTATAAATACAGTTATAGGTATCTATTAGTTTACGAAGCACCTATGATACAACGAAGTCATTGAATTCAGTTAGGAGCTGTGAGTGTGAATGCATTTATTACTTATTTATACCAAACTTTTCATGAACAGATCTCTCCAAGGCTCACTGACGCGCAGTATCGACACAGCGTCGACGCTACCACTGTCAGCTGGGAACAATTCGCAGAGCAACTCGCTGCAACGAACGAAACTTGACGAAAACGACGCTATCAACAATTTGGGGCTACCTGTAGGCGGCGATAACAGTAAGTCGTGATAGTGATAGTAATGTGAATTATATTAATTTTACTAGCAAATTAAAACTGTAAACAATTCAAAATTGTATTGTACTGTTGCGGTGGATGACGTCACACGTCCCTGTAAGTTAATAATAAGGAAAGGATAATTTCGTCGCTTCAGGAAGGGCTTGAGTAGCTCACCGTTAGAGCAATAGGGCATGACACCCAATAGCCGCGGGTGAAAACTCCGCCTCAATCGATAATTTTTCCTTTCTACATATATACCCCCATATATATGATATGGGGACCATATGAATCAATAAAAAAGAAAAACATGATAGAGGACTCATTAAATTTAATGAATCTTATGCCAGATTCGCAGTTACATAATAATAATAACTGACTTCGAGGTAACCACCATGGTGGGATGCATATTCGACGATCATTGTCACGATAGTCGTCTCGGCGAATGGGCTAATAACGAAAAGCCTCGATCACCACCTTTTCGATCAACGGCTTTCGCTAAGTGGTTGGATCAAGGGTCAGATTCAGCGCGGCAGTACTTCGGACACGGCACGCATTGTCAGGAGGTTCCTAACTCTGCAGCACTGACCTACCGGTAGCTTGGGCCCTGCCCCGCTGATGGTGGCATACTAGATTTAGGTTTTTTTTTGTTTTTTTTTATCGTCTAAATTATATTGTTTATGACTTTTATACAAATATTGTAAAGAATAAACATCTACCTAAAAAAAGAGAATAATAACGATAATATAAAATAATAACTTACTGCTATATCCACTACAGAAAGCTGCACAATAATACCAAACCTAATGTATAGAGAACAAATTTTTGTTTTTAACCTCCGATGTTAAAACAGATTCTGATTTAGTTTCTTTGTTTGAAAAGTTTACTTAAATGAGAGTGTTCTTAGTTATATTCGTTGAAAGTCGGTTTAATCGATTTCCAGATCGAAGAAGATCTGCCAGTTGTTTATGTTAATCATAAAAATCGTTGTAGTTTTAGTTTTTTAAATACTTGAAACTTATAATATTATTATTTGCAGCGCCGCCGATGCCAATATACGCACAGCCAAATTCAAAAAGTCAAGGCGGTGTCGATTTAAGATACGCAGCCACTTACGGCAATCCCTACTTGAGGAATAGTTCACTTGGTAAGTACCTACCTTTTTGTAAGTACTAAGGTACTCAATACTCATTCATTTATTGCTTTCATATGTAATTTTAAAGTTAAAACTATCGTGAGTATTACACATTATGTATCAATTGTTATATCCGGCTTAAAACACATAAAAAAATACGACTTGCTTTGTTGTCGACAGATACATTATTTGTCATTTTTCAAACTCATAAACGCTTTCACACTCACATCCCCACACAAAGTTCAATGACTTGTGACATGGGTGCCGAAAAAATTTACATCACACACAAAATCACATCCAGAACCAGAAACTCAAATTTTCCTTGGGGAAAAAGCTTGCGTTTCCGCCGGGAATCGAACCCAATACCTCACCCAACAAGCCAACGCGACGGGCAGTTCGTTCATGTTTGTATTTAACAAATTTTTTTTTTATTTCCTTGATTCTACCGGGATTTATCTCGTACCAAGGCCGAGGGTTAGGAATGCTAGAGCAACATTCCACAAATCATAAAGACTCACAGAATTAAAAAACAAATACAACAACTTCACCACTGGAACAGTTATGCCAGCACCCAAAAACCACACTCCGCTATTTTAAGGCGCTGTGGTGGATGGGGTAGTTCCTGGCAGGGGTAATTGCACAATACACCCAAAGCGGGACGTCAGTGCAGGCCTTAACTCCCCCATATTAAATAAGAATAAGACCGATGGTTAAACCCATCGTTAAAATTAACATATTTTTTTTAAATTCGCTAATTTACTTGACTTTGACTTTGTTCAGGCTACGGTGCACAAGTCCACACAGCCAAGCCCGCGGCGACGCCGGCGCCTCCTCCCTACTCCGCTGTACGAAGTTCCGTCGTCATACCATCAGGTAATTGAAGGTACATGACGTTTTATTTTAAGCATGGTGGTTTGACATGACGGACTTGAAGATTTGAATCCGATTTTAGACATCCATCTCATAGTGTAAGTTCTTAAGCTACCATGGTCACTCTCATTATATGTTTGTGATAACAACGGGATATTTACCATGTATTTATTAAGTTTTGAATTTCTGATATCGGCACTGTTGCTATTGATATCTCAGAGTCGAGTAGTGCCGGTGGATAACAAACATTTATAAAATAATCTATCTTATGGTAAATATCCCGTTATTGAAATACATATTTATAAAATAGTCCATCTCATAGCTTTTTAACCAACTTATACATATAACAATAATACTTAGAGCCTCTGTAACATTATTAATAATTAAACAAAAGCAAGGGTAAAAAAACCGACTTCACCGCTTATATTTTGAATTTGGCTTGATTAATTTCGATAAAATATATATGGGACCACCTCTGCAGTATAATCTACCAAACAAAAAAAAATATCAAAATCGATTCATAATAGGCGGAGATATCGTGTAACATAAATACAAAAAAAAAGCATGCATTTTTTGAAGTCGGTAAAAATAAACTAAATTGAATGACCATCTCCGCCAATTATGAATCGATTTTGATGATTTTTGTTTTGGTAGATTATACTTCAGAGGTGGTCCCATATAAATGTTATCGAAATCGGTTCAGCCAAAACTAAAATATAAGCGGTGAAGTCGGCTTTATTAAGCTTTATCTGCGTTTATTTATTTATTTTAAATATTAACGTAGACAACCGATTAAAAGCAAAAATAAAAATTATGCATGTATTTATTTTGACGCGGCCATTTTGACGTTCTTTCTGTGACGTCCACGATCCAATAAAAGATATTCAAATCAAAATAAAAATCGTTTAGTCACATGGGCCGCAAAGAGGCACTCATGAAAGTTAATGACTCTACTGCCAGATTCGCAAAATTTCAATCCTATTGAATTATTCCCTATTGAACACGTTTTAAGGCGTCCGTCTTATCGTTTTATAATAGACATATTTTGACTTTTTCTGCCTTTAAGTAATAAACAGTTCCAGACAGCATATCCAAAAGCATTAAATAAATAAAAACATGTTATATGTATATGCGAAACTAGCTGTGCCCGCGGCTTTCCTTGCATGTATCGGGATGAAACGTAGCTAAAGTCATATCAGTTAGGTTCTAAACTAAGTATTTGCATACAAAATGCTGTGGTAAAATTAACTAAACATTTACACACTTTTAAATTTTTTTTAATTACTGACTAAGCAAACGTTTGACTACAATCACACCTGATGAAAAGTGATGATGTAGTCTAAGGTGAGACGCTTGCTCAGTAAATACCTATTCACTTTACTTTTGAACACACCTAAATTGTACCTTTCGGGAAACAGACGACGGCAAAGCGTTCCATTCTTTTGCCGTTAAAATGAACGAAGATGAGAAACAGTATGAACAGTATTTCCATAAATGGGTGACGCGACGCCGTCCTTCTGGATGTAAGGTGGAAAAAAGGTGAGACTGAAACAAGTTTGTGTAGTTCCTGAGCACATTCACTCAAATATTTTACTTAAATTTAAAAGCTTGCCTACAATATTGTTTAGTAACATTTACCGCAACATTTTGTATGAATGAAAATATACCAAATACATGAAATTGTTCAAAACGAACACCCAATTTAATGAATACATTCGTTAGCTAACAAACGTTTGAAATGGACATCGCATTGGGTTGAACAAATTCAATATTTTTTATTGGATTTATTGTTGCGTAGTTTATTCGAACGCTTTCACATTCACAGCTCCACACTAAGTTCGATGACTTATTTCGTGGTACCGGAAACATTCACATTACACACATAATCACAACCAGAAACAAACATTTTACTTGGGAAGAAAACCTGCGTTTCCGTCGGGTATCGAAACCGATACCTTCTTTAGAAGGCGAACGGCCTCTTTGCACAAAATCTACTATTGCCTTGTACTATTTATATGGTACTATTTCAAGGCAAGCATGCTACATCTTTGGCCGCATCTTCAATTTTAATCAGGTGAGATAGTGGTCAAATACTCAACTATCAAGCATTAAAAAATCTATTGTTAATTATTTTGTGATATTGTGGTCATCCTACTAATATTATAAATCCGAAAATTTTGTGCAAGTGTGTAAGTATGTTCCCTCTTCTCGCTTTAACGGCTGAACGGGTTTGGATAAAATTTGGAATGTACATAGTTTATACCTAGGATTAACACATAGACTACTTTTTAACTTGATAATAGCGGGCGAAGCCGCGGGGCACGGCTAGTAGTAAATATAAAGGTATCCCAATAAACGCAAAAATAACTCCAAAAAGCCAATATCACCAATTTCAATCGAACCAATTGCCAAACGACAAATTGTAACAAGTCCAACAAAAGTCGATAAAATAATTGTTCGACGATAAATAATCGTTCCACGATAAATTATTCAGTCTTGGACACGTTCTTTGGATGCAATTAGATTTATGCGAGTTGGAGAACTGGTTGCGGCGACCTAGTGGTGCTACTCTGAAATGATTAAATTAAATTAAATTTGTTTATTGAGACAAAAACGAATTACTACACTTACATTTATCTCACATATATCATAATTAGATTAAAGAAACTCAGAAATAGTAATAAATTAATCATAATAAATTATACATGGTCAAAATCATAACCTAAATTAAATAACAAATGTCACAATATAATATAATCAAAATTAATGTCAATAGAACTTTCATGCTTTTTGCACCTATCCCATTGATCTATTAAATTTTCACAATATGTCAAAAAAGCAGTTAAAAGAATTCTCCAATCGTCAAACATGATATCACAATCAGGGTTGCGGCGAGGAGTGCGTTGAGATGATGTAATTCTCATATTTGTGGGGACGATATACAACCTGTAACATAAATGTGTAGTAATACTTGGTAGTGTGTATGTGTATCGTGCTAGGAATCGTCTGCCAGAGAACGAAAGTCGAAATCGGAGATATTTTTTTCCATACAAAAACTAAAAAATATATTTTCTAAATATTTTTGACAACCCTACGATGACATCTGTGGCGCGTGATCTTGACCTTTGTCATGGCCACCACTGTCAGACGTCTAGGACCGAAGACTATGTGGTGTGGAACGGTAGCTGATGAAGTAGGGTTGCAAATGACATAATTTTTTTAAAACTTTAATTCATCATAGCTCAATATTCATACTGCTGCCTCGAATTCAGAAGTTCCTGTTAGACTCCATACATGTAGCTTGATGCGTAGCTTGAGTATTACTGTATACTGGCGGTGTATTGTGCATTCCCCTTTATGTAGCGTAGGATGACTCTGGGTCGCCGACTAAGCTATTCCAAATTAAGTGTTTTAGATGATGGTGATGATGATAAATGCGAAAGTTGTGTCGAATGTGTATAAACAGTAGAAGCTGATGCATGATTTTTTTTTGGAGTGGCGACTTCTGATCTCCTTCACATTCTAAAATACTTCTTGTTCTAATTTCCTCTGTAGTTGTGTTAAAACATAAATATAATTATATAACACTACCTGCGCCCCGCGATGTTACCCGCTGTGTCGGGATAAAAAGTAGCCTATGTGTTAATCCAAGATGTCGGCAACCTCATCAAAATAGATCTAGCTGTTTGAGCGTGAAGAAATAACAAACATACAAACGCACTCACAAACTTTGGCATATATAATATTAGTAGGAAGTAGGATTAAATAAATCTTGAACTGCCCGTTGGCTTAATCGGATTTACGTTTGGTAAACAATATGTATTGGGTTCGATTCCAGGCTGAAACAACTTTCCTCCCCGAGAAATTTGTGTTTCTGGTTATTGTTGTGATTGTTGATGTGAATGTTTCCGGCGCCCACGACACGACTCATCGCGTTTAGTGTGGGACTGTGAGTGTGTGCGTTTTGGTCATTATGTAAATAATAATACTTATGATTTACTACTGCCCCACGGCTTCGCCTGCTATTATCAAGTCAAAAAGCCTATGTGTTAATCCTAGGTATAATATATGTACATTCCAAATTTCATCCAAATCCTTTCAGCTGTTAAATCGTGAAGAGGGAACAAACATACTTACACATTTACAAACAAACTTTCGGATTTATAATATTAATAGGATAATACTAGCTGACCCTGCAAACGTTGTTTTGCCATATATTAGAAAATTAAAATGGCCAATAAAAAATAGGGGTTGATTGTAGAAGGGTGAAAAAATAGGGTCGTATGTATTTTTTAGCGCTGAATCATAAAAACAAAAAATATGTCCAAAAATTAAAAAAAAATGTTAAGGGTGAACAACCCTTATCACTTAGGGGTATGAAAAATAGATAGTAGCCGATTCTAAGACCTACTGAATATGCATATAAAATTTGGTAAAAATCAGTAAAGCCGTTTCGGAGGAGTAAGGTAACTAACATTGTGCCACGAAAATTTTATATATAAGATTAGTAGGATTTTAGTGTGATTACATTTCACAGTAGCCCTCGCAGTTCGATAGAGTATATCGCTGTAAGTTAGTTCACAAAACACAAATACTCCCGTTAAAGTTTTCCGAGTTCACAGCTTTGCAGACAGACTTATACGATTGTGATTAATGAGAAGTGTTTTAATAACTGCGCGCTGTTTAATTACCCGACAGCTAAAGAAAGGTTGTGCTTTTCGCCCTTATCTTGCTTGTATGTATGTATATTTGAAGAAAATTAAAAGGGGATTACATAAAAAGTAGGTTAACATTTTTCGTAATCAACATTTTTAAATTTTTAGTACATTGACATGTTTTGAAATCGGTTTTGTATCTCTAGTTCTAGAAATTACAACCTACACCTCACAAATAATAAGAGTCGATATACAAAAAAAAATGTAGTTTATGTTCTAGAGTATCTTAAAAAAAACAAGAATTTAACAATGACCTTCAAGTCATAAGTCGATTACATCAGATGAGATTGTGACTATCCGGACTTTTAAAAAAACTTATTAAGGATACAACAATTTCACTCCCGGTTGTTTTCTCGCATTGTTACGAGACTAGTTTCGGAACAGTCGGTGCTCCTTCATAAGTACGCGCTTACACCGTCCGGCGTCTCGGCGTGTACACGACGTTTCAATCAAACAAAAAAACTTGATATAAATTTAATTGACGACTCAGTTGGCGCAGTGGACAGGTGTCCGCCCTCTGCGGCGTGGGTCCTAGGTTCGATTCCCGGCAGGAGCACAAATTCCTTCCCAAGGGATATTTGTGCTTCTGGTTCTGGGTGTAATGTGTGTGTGTGATGTGAATGTTTCCGGCACCCACGATACGAGTCTTTGAATTTAGTGTGGGGCTGTGAGGGTGAAAAGGTTTGTTAAAAAAAAAAAAAGTATCAGTATTCACCAAACATTTTTATTAATCTCCAAGAAACAAATTGGCGTCATTTCGGAATGTGATTAACTGCAACAATATCAAGGAAAGTATTACTTATTACTAATTGCTGTAATTTTTCACAGGTAACGGCAGCCACGCGACTCACGTATAGCGTCTGTGTAAAGGCACTCTAATATTACAACATAAATGGAGGTGGTATTACAAACATTACAAGTAGTACAACATTACAATGACAATTTAAGTTCGGAAGAAAGGTAATTGTGAAGTGTTTAAAATTGGAACAATATCTTTTAAAGAAATATATCGCTGTTAGTGATATTAGGTACAGATATCAGTACTTTGTAATATCACCTTGATATTACAAATACTAAGAACTGTTACTTTTCTTCAAGATACAGATTAGTGATAGGTTAGATACCTGAAATAATCTATTTAGTCCGTCATTTACATTATCAAAAAATATTGGATAGTGCGTTGAAATTCCGCGTGACTTCTCACTTCCGTAAAACGTGTACTGAGTCATAAATCTCCACTTTCTAACTTTGACTCTCTTTATCTTTGTAATTGTTTGTTTAATAGGTAAGTGTGTACATATCCTTACTAATATAAAAGTGCCGAAGAGGTGCAAAGCTCATTTTAAAAACTTAAAAATCCTAACCCTAGTTCCTATCTACATATCGGAATGTAAATTTGTTTGGAGGCATCCACAATTTTTTACAAAAATAACAAACATACCACAAAAATACCCAAGTAGATACAGGCATAATCCCGTTGTACCCAATTCAGCACTTAAAATCCATATAGCCCAAGTCCTAATGCTATGGCCGTAAACATTTATAACAATATTCCCGAACAAATAAAAATCTAACAAAAGCAATCAACATTCACTAAAAAATAAATCCTAAATGACAAATGTTTTTATTAACACTATACGCTACAAGAATTTTTAATGATAAATTAATATCACTTTCCTTCTTTATTTGATTTGCTTAATTATGTGATGTTAATAAAAATAACCAATTATTTAATAAATCGGCCCGTGCACTCCCAGCCCTATTATTGCTATACCCTAATAGGTATTGTTTACTTATAAAGTGTATTTTTGTAAAAATTATTGCAATAAACGATTGAGTATTGAGTATTAATTGACAATAGAATAAATACTTGTCCAATATTTTTTGATAAACTAACTGTAGGACTAGTAAGATTTATTTTTATCGAGGCATCATCCCTGTTACAGATACTGTTATTTTGTAATACTTGTTAAAAAAAGAAATGTATTTGTAAAGGTCTGTTACAAAATAATTATACTGCCAGTACATATATGTTTTAAAATGTGTAGGTTACAATCTCGTTCAGAATAAGCTTTCTACACCTCTGACTTCAGATAAATCTTTCAGTTGCATGATTGTTAACTATCGTGAATATTTTTAGACTAGAATCTCTTAGCTTCTTTTTAATATATTTGACGGATAATTTTATACCAATACTGTAATAAAAAAAAATCTATTCGGTAGATAGTGTATTGGTATTAAGACCCTTAGCTGATAGATAATGCCTATCCAAACATTCTGATACAGGCCCTTAGATTTCGTAGAGAAGTAACATTCACTTGAGATATTTTAGTGAAAAAGGACGCCAATATAACGAAATACATTAAAAAATCTCTATTTTCCAGCTGTAAAATTTTGCTGTATTTTGTATAATATTATGTTCCTAAGTAGACCATAAAATGTCGACTGATTGTAAAAAAGTGTATATAGTTTTGATTTTAAAACATAATTTATATCTATGACAGACTGCGTTTTTAACGTTCAACTATTGATCTGTTAGATATCTGTATCGATTAACTTGATATATTAAATTATAATATTAAGTTACGAAAAAAAAAACGTAATCAAAACTCACTTTTTGTCATAGGCATAAGTCTATCTTTCTTATTAAAATGTACTGAAATATAAAAATGAACTATTTATTTCTGGCGGACTATTTTGTTTTTGCATTTATTTACTGTTTATATAGCGTATTAATTATAATTTCATATTATATATTTTTTTTGTAAATAGTATACTTAGAATTTTATCAGCAATTTTATTAATAATCGATATTCAAATTTTGAGGTGCATCAACAAAATTGCTCAAGGAATAATAGTGAATAGTTAATATTTGTAATTAGTTCCATAGCTTAGTTGTTAGTAAATAAATTTAAACTTTAGAATGCAGACTGAAATGCATCATGTTTAATCATTGTTTGCTTAAAACCTGCTCTAAAATTATCAGTACTCTAAAATTATATCAGATATATTTATTTGTATTCATATCAATTTTTAAATAATATCTAAAATTATGTAAATATGATTTATACCTGTCTAATTGGTAACACATAAGCATATTGTTGAATTTTTCGCAAATTAGATAGCAAAATTACTTTAACATTAGTGAAATGAATAATTTTAGGTAGAAATTCATATTTTCTGTGATAAAATTATAGTAAAAAAAAGATACTTAAACTACGTTGCATTTTTGAAAATGAAATAAACTAAAATTTCATAATTCAACATAATTTTGTATTTAGCCGTGTAATCTATTACTAAGATAATTGATTTCGTGTGCCACATTTTATTGTATAAAGTAGTTTTTATTCAGTAAGTTATATTTACTTATTTTATTTTATCTCTTAAATGGCATGTGGTTATAGCAGGCATGAAATTTGTTTTGTTACATAAAAAAATACAGAAAAGTGTAAAAAAATAAATATTGCATGATACAGTGTTTTTGTTCTTTGCATGCCATAATTAATTCAGTAAATAAACTTTACTCAGAAAACAATCTTCATTTATTTCACTTATACAATACTTCCCTGGTTTAATTTTATAAACAAACGCATTCGCACTCACAGCCCCACAATAAGTTCAAAAACTTGTATCGTGGGTGCCGGAAACATTCACATCACACACACATTACATCCAGAACCAGAAGCACAAATATTCCTTAGGAAGGAATTTGTGCTACTACCGGGAATCGAACCCAGGACTCACGGCGTAGAGGACGGAGATCTGTCCACTACGCCAACTGGGCAGTCAATAAGGATAGTCGAAACACGTTTTTGAGGTTGAATTTCAGTACAGAGTAGATAGCTAGGCAAGGACTATCGAATAATATCAAATGTAGATTATTTTATTATCTACTGCTTACAACAATTACAAATGTATTAAAAATCGATTATTAATACATTACATTATGGATTACCGTTTACATTTTGGAGAGTGCGCAGGAATTACATGATTTAATTCCCCCTTCCCCTTTTTAGCACCTAACAACAACACAGATCGGCAAACGTCATCCTTATAATGGTTGACATACCTCCGGTTCGCTCGAAGCGTTTTGCTTCTACGTTTATCATCCGTACAGTGAGGGAGTGGAACTCATTGCCTGCGTCTTTGTTTGCCGAATGGTACAATCAGGGTGTCTTCAAGTCTTGAGTAAATAGGTATCTTCTAGGCAAGCATGTCACATCATCGGCCGCATCTTCACTTTCCATCAGTTGAATAGTGGTCAAATGCTTGGCTACCATGAAAAAAAAAATTTTTAGCCGCTCTCAGCAAAGCTATAAAAGGACTGTTTGATCAACCAGCGTTTCAGCCTTGACTTAAAGTTCAGCAGGTTTTTGAAGCTATTATTTAGTTTCCTCTATCCTGTTTTCTAAGGGATATAAAAAACCGGCCGAGTGCGAGTCGGACTTGCGCACGAAGGGTTCCGTACCATTATCTATAAAAAATCAAGTTTGTTGTATGGGAGCCCCCCTTAATATTCATTTTATATTATTTTTAGTGTGTTGTTATAGCGGCAATAGAAATACATCATCTGTGAAAATTTTAACCATCTAGCTATCACCGTTCTTGAGATACAGCCTGGTGACAGACGGACGGACGGACGGACAGCGAAGTCTCAGTAATAGGGTCTCGTTTTTACCCTTTGGGTACGGAACCCTAAAAACTAAATAAAAACAAGTAAAATTACTCAGTTCTGATAGACTATCTTTCGGTTAGTAATCAAATCTTGCAAGCTAAATTAGACCATCTCAATATCCGATTAGATTCAAATTAAGTGTAAGCACCTACTTATCTTTGGTGACAATACAATGATATGACACCATGGAGCTGATTTGATGAGACGAGATGATGGAGCTGATTTGATGAGATAGAGACGGAAGATGGCCATTGAAACTTCTGAAGTAAACAAGATAAACCCTACGAGTTTGAGTTCGTTTGATTCGTCTTGACAAGTTCTCTGGTTATATGTATATATATACATTTTTTTTTTCTTTTCTTGCCTAACTACGGTCCAATTGCCTATATTTCCTAAAACTTAACTAAAACTATGTACAGCAAAGAACTAAGTTGCCCACAAGACACCGAGCTTATAGGTAACTCAAGTGCTCAAGCCCACTACCAGTGGGTATATACTATACAAAACTTTTTAGTCCTATTTAATAAAAACTAGTAAAGCTAGATTTAAAATTAAAAAGTACATATTACTTGTTTTTCGCATAACTTATTAAAGCTACATTTGAAACGTAACATAAGCATTATCGAAAAATAATAACAGGTTACGTACAATCATTAGCTGTCATCAAAAACCGATTTTCTTAGTTTTGAACTCCTTGTAAGGGAGAACAAATAGCACAATGGAGTGGTTACTGATCCGCCCAATTCCTGATAGCTCCAAAAATAGTAATATTAGCTTGTTAGAGGCACGGATGAGACTTGACAGGAAGAAATAGGGACGGTTAAGTTCAAACTGTTTAACATAGATTAATAACGCGTTCACACTAACAGCCCCACACTGAGTTCGATGATTTGTGTCGTGGGTGCCGAAAACATTCACGTCACAACCAGTGCTCGATGTCTTGTAGGTAGCTTAGTTCTTTGCTGTACATAGTTTTAGTTTAGTTTTAGGAAATATAGGCAACTAGCTTTTGCCCGCGGCTTCGCTCGCGTTAAGAAGTATTATTTTAAAATTGACAAAGTTTCATACAAACTTCCATCCCCTATTTTTTCCCCTTGGGGGTAGAATTAATCAAAATCGTTTCTTAGCGGATGCCTATGTCATAACATCTACCTGCATGCCAAATTTCAGCCCAATCCGTTCAGTGGTTTGGGCTGTGCGTTGATAGATCACAATGTCAGTCAGTCAGTCAGTCACCTTTGAGTTATATATATTTAGAAGATTGGCCCGTAAATTTGTCTGTTAATTTTAACTTGGGGTACGACCAGTACTACGAACAGAAATAAAAATTGTGTTCCCGCCGGCAATTGAACCCTATACCCAGGCGTATCTTATAAGTATATTGGACCTACCTACACCAAAGCTACTTAAATAAAATAAGCAAAACTTATCTAAATTCTTCTTCTTAGTCTTTCAGTACAATACGTGACCGATTAAATATGAAAATAGGTAAAGTTAAATAAAAAAAGGGAAATAAGTACGTACAAGTTTTTTCGGAGGAAGGACACTGAATCGACGATTTTGTTTTGTTTAGTTCATAATTTGTGTATAAATATATAAACTCTTTATAAATTATGACAAAAAACAAAACAAAAAATAATTATTTACTAATAAGTTCAGCTATAAGCGGTCTTATAGCTAAAAGCGATCTCTTCCAGACAACCTTTGTATGGACAGGAATTGGATGTTGGTGCTTAAGAAAACAACATGTAATATTGTATCAGACATTATATCAGATATGGTACAATAACTGCCCGTTGGCTTAGTTAGGTGAGCGTTCGCCTTCTAAGCATGGGGTTCGATTCCTGGCAGGAACGTTTACGCAGGTAACGAAAAAGTTTTCTCCCCGAGGAAAATTTGTGCTTCTGGTTCTGATTGTGAATGTGTGTGTAATTTGAATGTTTCCGACACCCACGACACAAGTCATTGAACTTAGAGTGGGGCTGTGCGTGTGAAGCGTTATAAGTAATTGACGATAATTTTACCGATTTGTGAATCATAAATTAAGTTAAAAAGTATCCTTTATATTGTGTTAATTTTGGGACAATCTATGTACTTACATTCTAAATTTTATACAAAACTGTTTAGTCGATACGATGTGAAATAATTCAAACATACACATTTAGTTACACAAATAAGGTTTCGCTAATATAATACTAATGATCCGCCCCGGCTTCGCGTGTGCAATTTCCGCTAGCGAACCCCTGCAGCGCCATCTGCCGGGCTGATTTGTGAATCTAAACCATCCAGGGCGCCACCTAAACGCATACAAAAAAAAACATACAAATCGGCCCAGCCGTTTAGGAGGAGTTCAGTGACATACACATGTACAGTAGAATTATATATATAAAAATAATTTAATAGTAGTGTACAAAATTTAAGGACGGGTAGAGGAA
Source organism: Lomographa bimaculata (assembly GCA_948107665.1). NCBI lineage: Eukaryota > Metazoa > Arthropoda > Insecta > Lepidoptera > Geometridae > Lomographa > Lomographa bimaculata. The sequence goes on along the minus strand of OX403610.1, from coordinate 6,147,409 downwards.
TCTCATTTCATCACATAGTAACCACTCAAAAGTAACGGATGAATGCAATTCTGTACAATAATAACTTAAACCCGCTTATATCAGCCCACAAACTTAAGTCCATTTGCCACCACAAACAGACATCAATACCATCCACCGCAAATACCGACGTGGTCGTACAGAAATGCTGAGAGACTGGTTTGACGGCAAAAACGAATGCTTGACAGAATTACTGGCACTGTGGACATATCTTTACTTAGACTGGATATTTATGTGGGAGGTATAACTAGGTATAGGATGGGACGACTTGTTTTCTTAGGTCGTTTATTTTTGTGGCTATTTATTCTATGATCAGTTGAGGCAACTAGCCCTGTCTAGTCTTGACAAATTGCCAAATATATTGTGTGACGTCACACATCCCTATATTTATTTATTTCAGAAAATAGTAAGCTTACAGCGATTGCCAAGGCGCTAACTATGTGAAACTATATCTAACTAGGTATAAAAACTTAAAAATATTCTTAAGTTACTAATAATAGCACTAATAAGAAGAAAAGGATAATTTCGTCGCTTCAGGCAGGGCTTGAGTAGCTCAGCGATTAGAGCAATGGGACAGGGATACCCTATGGCCGCGGGTTCAAACCCCGCCTCACGCGATAATTTTTCCTTTCTAAATTTATCAATATAGTTCTGCCTAGCATGACTAATGCTATACAAACAAAAATAAACTCCTAAATGTCATCCTTATATGGTTGACATATCTCCTGTTCGCTCAAAGCGTTTTGCTTCTACGTTTATTATACGTACTACGAAGGAAGGGAACTAATTGCCCTCGTCTTTGTTCCTGGAGCAGTATATTTTGGGAGTCTTCAAGTGAATAGGTACCTTCTTGTCAAGCATGCTATCACTTTCTATCAGGTAAGATTGTGGTGAAATGCTTGCATAATGGGCATTAAAAAAAAACTCCTGCGGTTATATGGAATCCAACCTCTGACCATTTTCCAGGGTTCTGACGGCGGCTTCTGGTTAAAATGAGTGATAGGTATATTCTAGGCAAGCATGCTATATATTCGGCCGCATCATCACTTTCCATCAGGTGAGATAGTGGTCAAAAACTTGCTTATCAAGTAAAAAAAAATTGCTATTGTCATTAATAACATGAGAGTAATCATAGTTCAAATAATGTAACAGATAATAAATAACACTGGCAGCACTACTATTTATTTCAATTCAAAAAGAAGATTACCAAAGTATGAATTTTACATTAATAAAACAACTTGAACACTTGTCCCCAAATATTATTTTTCCACTTCTCCCTGATGGAAAACACACACACAAGTTTTAGCAAATAATTACTTAACGCTGTTTTGAACCTAATTACCAGGCAATTAGAATGCACGGAGTCTACACGTATGAGTTGAGTGATCTCGAGTACCTAGTCCTCTTTAATGGCTTTTACATAAATTTAAAGAAACTGGAAGTGACAAAGAGCATTAACAAGACAAATAAATACTGAGATAAAGAAGGTAAAAACTAAAACCCTGTATACTGTGTTTTTTTATTCAAGTTAGGCAAATGTTTGACCGCCATCTCATCTGATAGTAAGTGACGATGCGGTCGACGATGGAGCACGTTTGCCTAGAAGATGCCTATTCACTCGTGACTTAAAGACTTCCATATTGTATTTATCATATTTATATGGTGTTTCGGATTGAGGGGCAATGTTTCTAGAGAAATTCTAAAGCTCTTGAAGAAATTCATAATTTCAAATCTCAGGGTGACGGGCGCAGTGCTCTGCCGCGTCAGAATTACAACTATGTAAGCTCAAACTCTGGATAGCATTGAACTGTAATGGAGAGCCTGCGTATTCCAGGTCTAGTGTGTTTACCAGCTTCGATCACATCGTCACTTACCATCAGGTGAGATAGTAGTCAAACACTAGCCTGTCACAAATAAAAAAATAAAAAAAAAACTAAGCGTGACGCTTACCATCAGGTGAGCGACATGCTCGTCTCGTCTGTCAATGTCATTAAAAAGTAGTACCCAAAAGTGGCCCCATCGGTCAAAAAGGTTCTCGAATGGAGGCTATGGACTGGCAAGCGTAGTGTCGGAAGACCGCCCACAAGGTGGACGGACGACATATTGAAGGTCGCAGGAAGACGCTGGATGCAGGCCGCTAACAATCGTTATTTTTGGAGATCTTTGGGGGAGGCTTATATCCAGCAGTGGGCTTCTTGCGGCTGAGATGGTGATGATGAATATGGTAGTGTGTGTTTTCTTTCTCTTCCAGGTACTTTGTATCCCAACATTTATTATTCGAAGAACGGTCCAAACACATGAACAAATATTTGCACAATTTCGGCCTTTTTATGATCCATATTACTGTATTATAACATTGGTCAATAGAGATGACGTCAACATTCGGTCAGTTAAGTATGTCGACATTTTTTATGGCAAATGAGCATGTAGTTCGTCTGATGGTAAGCGTCAGGTTTGAACCTTAAAAGCTTTAAAACTGATTGATCTAAGTTCCATGGTTTTAGATTTCATTTCATTTCATTTCATTTATTTATTCCAGAACAAAATTGTATGGGAAATTATTATTTTAAAAATATAAACATTACAAAATAAATTCAATTAAACTACACTATAATTACATTATAACTAATTACTAGAATAAAATTAAAATCAACAGACAATTACATTAAAAAACAATTATGTATAACATTATTATGCCCTGATTGAAAAAAGTTTCGCTCCATGTTGTATATATCTTTATAAAACAAAACAGACAAACGAATTCACATTCACAGCCCCACACTTGTAAAGACTTGTATCATGGGTGCTGGAAACATTCACATATGTACCACGTATAATCACACTCAGTGCCAGCTCAGCTGACGGGCTAAGCAAATACCTATATAATTAATGAATATTTACGATTAAATATTTAAAATCTTCATGTTTTTTTACTCACTCGACATATATCATAGAAACGACATCGCGCGTTGTATTTATCGTATATTTTCAAACGCAAGCAAAGTTAAAAAAAAACTGACGTCACCATTTTATCTTCGGAACCCTTGATCAGATTAAATACGCAATAAATTAAGGAAAACTCAATATCTACTGATCATCTTGATCAAATTTAAATGGGACCACATAGAAAACACCAGCTTTCAAATGAAAAAGAAATATCAAAATCAGTTCACCTAGAAAAAAGTTCGGAGGTAAACATAAACTGAGGTACATACACACAAAAAAACAGCCAAATTAAGAACCTTCTTCTTATTTTGAAGTCGGTTAAAACTTTACGTCCAGCCTATATGTTTAATTCGCCTTAATTGAGTCCGGTAAAACTGTGTCCTATTCGCCATAATTGAGTCCGGCAAAACTGTGTCCTATTCGCCATAATTAAGTCCGGCAAAACTGTTCTGCTCATATCTATGAAGAACCGTTTCTTATGGCCGAATTTTGCGTCACATCAAACACGAGTGTATTACGGGCGATAAAAGTAAAGGGAATTATTGCTTTTTTATGTCGTTTGTATTTTTTTATTTATACATCGAAAGAAGCAACTTTCGCTCAGAGTGGACGTTTATTTAGGTTTTGGATGAAAAACAAAGAAATTAGATAGAGTTATACTTCTTTGAGTACTCTATTTAGGATAAGCTAGTCGAGTCCAAATTGCAGAGGCTCGGTCAACGACATAAGGTTGCGAGCTTATCGGTATTCTATCGTATACATTTAGAAGAGTGTGCGCAGGAATTACACGAGTTAAATTCCACCTTGTCTGTTTTACCATCTAACAACAAGACAAACTGTCAAATGTTATCTATATACGGTTGACATACCTCGAGTTCGCTTTAAATTTTAATTTCAGAATAATATTATACTTTAAAAAATTGTATATCCTTTTCTAAATAGTATCATTAAAATCAGAGTCTGTTTATTTCTGATCCGTGCAGTCAAAACAAAAAGATCTGAACATGATACGTTCATCGTTTAATATTATGTACGACAAAAAACTTCCTCAAAAATGTCCATGAATTCTTAAACGACAGATAGACACAAGAACGATCTTAATCGGTTTATTCATCGGGGATACAAAACAAAATGAAGCTAATAAAATAAAGTCTCAAAAGCTAAATATACTCTCACTTTCCTAACTAATTCTGCAATAATATCTCATGCTGCTTTAATGTCGCGCTGACACATCAACTCTACTACAAGTTACACTGAAATACGTAACTACAGCTTATTAAAACCGGCTTGAGATGTAGTAATATCCTTAATTAACTTCACACTCAGAGTTAAATTCGTGGTATAGATTCACACATTTAATTATTCACAATAAAACGCCGGGCGCCCTTCCGTTTGCCATAACTTCAATTAACCAGCGAAAGGATTGGTTTATGCAGCAACAGGCAGGAAATTAATAACTATTTTTATTCAATAATAGCAAAGGTCAAATCGTTGTCTCTGATACAGTTCATCCTTTACATTAGCGAGGGCCCAATTGAGCAGTGGGAAAGTCTTGAACTATGTCCTGCGCATTATGTCCTGGGTTTAATTCCCAGCAGGAGCACATTTTTTCTTTCCAAGAGACAATTTGTGCTTACGGTTCTGGGTGTAATTATGTATTTGATGTAAATGTTTCCGGCACCCACCATACAAGTGCTTGAACTCGGTGTAGGGCTGGATTGTGAATTCGTCTGTGGTTGTGCTTGCGTGCATTGTACGTTGATTAGATAAAAAAAATATTTATGTCTGTTCTCATAATTTTCCTATTTCTTTGCTCTTCATCGGAATAGCCTAGCTTATCCCTGGGTAAAGTGTTTGACCTTAATAAAACTATTTGGTATTTCATGCATTAAGTGAGTGAAATTGTATTATTATACAATTCAAGCTAATTAATAAGAAAAAATAATAAATATTTACATGTTCGATTTTTATTTTTATAATAATAATACGCTTTTACACTCACATTCCCACAATAGCTTCGATAATTTGTGTTGTGCGTACCGAAAACATTCACATCACACACAGAATCATAACTCGAACCAGAAACACAAATTTTCAAATAGTTATGCTCCCGCCGATAATCTAACCCGACATCCCTACTGAGAAGGCGAACGTGCAATCAACTAAGCCAAAAGGCAGTTCTTTATACATGATATCTTTATATACAGATGTAGTTAGCGTTAAAATATGAAAAGGTCAAAGGTCAATGTTTTTATCTTGACTCGTTACTGCGTAGCACCATCCTCAATTACCAGCGGTAACAAATTGATGCGGTCACTGTGTGTCCAAGGCGTGGTTAACTCTGACAACGACTGTCGTGTGTCCTCAAACAGACGGTGGTTATTTGGTTATTCATATACCAAAGTGAATGAATATGTATACAGATACTACTCTATAAATTCGACTGTATTGGCGATGTGTCTGATACTGACGGTGACGATTTTCAACTGACTTCAAAAATGGAGGATCTTAATTCAACTGCATGCTTTTTTTATATCTGTTTTCGATAAATAGTTTTTTTTTTAAATTGAATGCTTTATTTGTAACGAGTAGTAACCTATACATTTTCAACCGATGTTCTCAATTCGACTGTATTTTTTTTGTATGTATGTCACGCGATATCTCCGCCAATTATGAATCAATTTTGATGTTTTTTTTGATTGGTAGAGTATACTTTAGAGTTGGTTCAATATACATTTTATCGAAATCGGTCAAGCCAAAACAGAAATATAAGCAATGAAGTCGGTTTTTTAAGTTTTTCTTGCGTTGCAATTATATAAAAAGCAACAACGGCATTTACAAAATAGAAATATGTTTTAAACGTGAATGCGTTTGTTGTTGTTGTGGTTACTCTCGACCAAAATAAGAAATTAAACTTAGCACTTTAAATAAAACGCACGTTATATTTTTTATTATTGATATAGAGGTTCTTCAAAACACTCAGTAAAGTAAAAATTATCAGAATGACGTAGGAATAATTAAAATGCAAGCAAAGCTTACAAAAAACCAACTTCATCGCTTATATTTCAGTTTTGGCTTGACCTATTTCGATAAAAATTATATAGGAAGTGTACTCTACCAAACAAAAAAAAACATCAAAATCGATTAATAATTTGCGGAGATATCGCATACAAAAAAACATACAGTCGAATTGAGAACCTCCTTTTTTGAAGTCGGTTGAAAATTTGTACTCGTTACAAATAAAGCACTGACTTAAAAAAAAATCAATTTTTCGAAAAACCCAATCAATGTTAAAAGTTAAATATGTATGACGCTTTCACATTAAGTAGGTACCATCACGTTTGACGTGAGTCTCGGAAACATTGATATCACTCACACAGTTACAACCAGAACCAGAAACATAAATTTCCCTTGGGGAGAAAACCTGTGTTTCAGTCGGGAATCGAACCCGACATCCCTGCTTAGAAGGCGGACGTGCACCCAACTAAGGCAATGGGCGATTTACAACCATTTCAATAATAATCATTTATCACCCTCTCGAGGCTTAGCATCGATATTTCAATACTCCATCCCCTAGGTAGGCTAGGATAGACGTATAATTGTTAGTCCTCACAAACAACACCCCCAGGGGGTTACTCTAACAGGGTTGTTACACCCTCAAGGGTCTCGTAACAAAGGAGTTTATTAGGTTCTAATCGATAGGTTCTGTCTGTCTACTGCAGATGTACTATTAAGATATCGTATTTATTAATATGAGTCTACTATATTTATATTTTTTTCAAAAATCTATTAAAACGCCTGGTTGAGGCGACGCGTGACCAAAACGCTGGCACTTATTTGGCTCAACGTATTAGCATTGCAATTCAGAGAGGCAATGCCGCCAGCATGATGGGAACGCTTCCCACTGGTAGTGGGCATGAGCACTTGAGTTATCAATAAGCTCGATGTCTTGTAGGTGACTTAGTTCTTTGCTGTATTTTTAGTTTAGTTTTAGGAAATATAGGCATTTGGCCCGTATATAATATTTAAGTTAATGTTTTTTTTTTTATTTGTGACAGGCAAGTGTTTGACCACTATCTCACCATATGGTAAGTGACGATGTGATCGAAGCTGGTAAACACACTAGACCTGGAATACGCAGGATCTCAAGGATAACTGCCGGAACACCGTATTTGGCTTGGCGGCAGACTTTCAACTTGATGGTGGTAAGCTACTTTGGTAGCAAGCCAGGCGAGCAACTCACAAAATGCTGTACCACCTCTCAAATGTAACCTGATTCGCACCACCCGGGGACCACGTGTAGGGAGTCAGACTTAAGGGGTATCCTCCTACGGACGTGGGTGACTCAGCCCCCAAGTTGTTGTACTTACTGTAAATAAAAGATAATATGTTGTGTTTGTAGTTGTAAATAAATGCTTTGATAATGACTAGTAGCCTTGCCACACAATTGCTTAAATTTCACGTGGAGCACCTGCCGATCAACGAACGAAACTGCGGTGACTCACAACCTGTGTACCGAAAGAAGTCTCAGTTTTTTGCGTTTTCGATAAACATTTCAATAACAGCGAATGTTTATTGAAATTTCAATTTACCCGGCAAATGTAGTTGGGTGTAACACACCCGAAGTATTTAATTCCGCGGTGCTTTTATAAGCCGCTAGTAAAGAATCTTTGAATGTAACTGTTTATGCAGAAAACTCACGGTGAAGACGATATATTGGTATCAAAGTGGGTGAGTTACCAATATAGATATGTGTCTAATTATGAGTATCTAATATCTATAAATATGTTACTGATAAATTTAGAATGGTAAAAATATCGCTTGAGGCGGGGTTTGAATCCGCGGCCATAGGCCCTATTGCTCTAAGCTGTGAGCTACTCAAGCCCTGCCTGAAGCGACGAAATTTTTACATTTACCGTTATAATTGATTTTGACAGCTTGTTGAGAACTGCTCGTTGGCTTAGTTGGGTGGCCTTCGCCATCTAAGCATGGGTATCGGGTTAGATTCCGGACTGAAACACAAGTTTTCTTCTCAAGAAAAAACGTAACTCGAACTTAGTGTGGGGCTTTCAGTTGAAAGCGTTTATATATTTAACTGCTACCTCCCAGTTATACCGCTGTCATGTCCTTAACCAAAATTTTATGAACTCAAACCTTATTTATTTCAGAAAATAGTAAGCTTACAGCGATTGGCGCTACTATATGAAACTATATGAAACTATAATATGAAACTATATGAAACTATATGAAACTGTATCTAACTAGGTACTTAGTAACCCGTTCGTGTAAACCCGTAGAACATAAAAGACATAACAATGTGCAACATAATTATTTTTATTACAGCTAATTTACCTCAAAAGTTGCAACTGAATTTCAAGCTATTCACACAACAGTCGGAGCGGAGTGCAGTCACGTTGTTACAAATAGTCAGCTAGTCATGCAGTCGCCGACCCGTTGTTAAAGTCCTGACAATTTGCCTGAATTTGCGCATTAAATAGGAGGCATAAGGTTTGCTACACAGTGAGAAAAAGTATTATAATTATACTTCAAGAAATAAAGTCTATATTTTTATTTATTAAGTATAGGCAAACGTTTGGCCACTATCTAACCTGATGGTAAGCGACGATAAGGTCAATAGAACTCGCTAGCCTAGAAGATACCTATTCGCTAACTTGAAGACTATATTGTACTTATCAAGTAATACTGACTCAGACAGGGAGTTCCATTCCTTTGCGGTTCTTACAATAAATGTATAAGCATATACTTTGTGTGGGTGTGTGTTCAAAATGGCGTTTGCGCCAATTTTCGTTGTGATATTTGTAATGAGGAGGTCAAAATACGTTATTATACTAAATTTCAGATCGATCGGCGGTATGCGCTTTTCGGAAGTACACCCCCAGAATGTACACGGCTGTGGACCATTTACCGCCACATGTGATAAAGTTTGATTTTCATGGCTAGTCATCATTTAACCTGCCCGATTAAGTCACGTCTTTAACCAGAGTTTGGTGAACTCAAACCTTACTATTCCGTCCGTGTAGACGTGTAAAAGCATAAAAGAAATAACAATGTGCAACATAATTATTTTTAATCACAGCTAATTTACCTCAAAAGTTGCAACTGAATTTCAAGCTACAACATTCGGAGCGGAGTGCAGTCACGTTGTTACAAATAGTCAGCTAGTCATGCAGTCGACGACCAGTTGTTAAAGTCCCGACAACGTGCGCTTTAAATAGGAGGCATAAAGTTAGCTACACATTGAGCAAAATAATTATTATTACATTTAATTTTTTATTTATTTCCTTATGTGTGAGGTATGACTAATAAGTTTAAAATGAGATATCTCTTGATATCTCTATTAAAATACATTTAGAATGTAGATAATTTAGATCATAGGTCATACTTTTTTGTCAGTTAACGCGGGCAAAACTGCGAGCTTTTAAAATAAACTACTGTTACTTTAGTATTTGAAAATACACATGAGTAAAAAATATTCCCCTACAAACTTTTTTGATAGACTTGTATAGGTCTTTACAAGACGTTTAATTTGAGCAATAAAGAACAAATAAAGGAAAAATTCCACTCGTCCAGACAATTATACAAAGAAAAAATATTTACTATTGTTTTGTTATTTTTTTATCAAATTAAATCGTTTATTCACATGGGCCCCAAAGAGGCACTCATGAAAGTGAATAATTCTACTGTTATTTATATATTTTTTATGTTAATCATAAATTAAAACAATATTTTTAAGAATGAAACTAACGAAACAGTTTCAGTATCCAATAATCAAAACTCTTTTTAAGTCAAACAGTCACCAAAATACGAATTATACAGAAATAAAAAGAAAAATACAAGTACAGTAAGCCCAAAACATACAATATAAAAACAGAGTAAATAGGTAATTGTTTTCAGTGCTGTAGTCAGGAATAATATAGACAGCTAGTCATACAGTCCTGTAGTCACAAATAATACAGTCTAGCTGACTATATTCAAGCTGTCGGTGACCCTTAGCTGAAGTCTCAACAACAAACGCATTTAAATGGAGGCTTAAATATCACACATAATAAATAATCACTTAAAAAGTAACATGAGACTGTTATTTTATTGTAAATTAATTCAATCGACTTGAGTACCTCCTCCTTTTTTGTGAAGTTGGTAGAAAAATTACCACAGATGACCAAAATACAGTCACATAATGTGATAGTTTCGGAGTTAAGTTTTGGAGTTCACTTTCAAAGTTTAAAAAGACGACGTTGTTCATTATTTGTACAAATTAATCTTAATTACAATATTTTTGATAAAATGAAAAATTATTGTAATTAAGATTATTAAGTTAAAAACTTAATGATTAATAATATTTGAAATGAGTAACTACTTATGTTGAATTACATTATTGCATTCAAGCAATCTGGTACAAACAGTAGTAATTGACATTTTGAATTAAATAAAATAAAATAATACATCAGACATTAGTATCGGGGGATAAAAAGAAATTGAATGTGAACATAATATTAAGCATCCCAGTATGTCCCAAACCTCTCAAAAGTTTTCCTTCCCCAAATACCGCAGCAAAAGCCCCTTGTGCTACATTATAATTATTTCGCGCAAAATTATCTGATTATTTTTGCACGACGTAATTAACTTGGCAGTGTGTTCGTACCTTTAATGTTCTAAAGTTGATGGTATGGGCTTTATCTTTGTTCCTTTCTACTTATGATATACGTGTAGAAATAATTTGGAAATGCTCGCTTGTGTTTTGTTTTATACCTTGAAATATATTTAGGATCTATAGATTTCACTAACGGTTAGATTCTCAGATTTATGCATGACTAGTTTCGGAGCAATCGGTGCTTATTCATCATTAGAGTACGCGCGTAGACCGCCAGGCGTTTAGACAGGCGTGTCGCTTATCACCACAAGAGCGTTATGTATGATTTCCGAGATAATTTTCAAGGTACACGACTTTTTTGTGTGCGTTGTCTCATTCTTGCGTGCATTTGTTTCACTAACAGTCTGTGTACTCCGATGCCGTTTGAATTCAATTTGATCCTTGATCAGCGCTGGTAGGGTACGGGGCAAGGATTGCAAAGGGGTAGAGGTTGTTAGTCGAGAACGTCAGTACTATATAAAATTGTCTAAGATTTCTATGAAGATTAGGTTTTGTCCCGATTCCATCATCGTTAGGTTCAGATAGTACAGCTATTACTTGAATTAGAAACGATTTCTTTTTCTTTTATTATAATAACCTACCAATTATGTTTGGTGCCGCATTGGAATTACGATCTAGCATTAAGACTAATAAGTAATTTAAGTTTGACCTAAACTGCTGTAGGTATACTAAGAATGTGTCCAATAACACTTTTCTTATTACCGGAAAGACACTTTGTTTTTGTGTTCTTTGTTAATAGCACTCCCTATAATAATATTACAGTGTCACATCACTACACTAACTCAATAGGTTTAGTTCTCTTGAGTCTTCCCTAAGTCTGCTTTGTCGAGGAGCTGGATTGCCTCAACATTCCCATGGTGTAAATATAAACGAAATAAAAAAAAAACTTCCACGAAGTAAAGATATATCTAGATATACCTTATAGATTTTAGAAAATAATTTATAATTCTGAGAAATATTTGTGCTTAAAATTTGTTATAATTAACTTATTAATTTTATGTTATAGTAAATCCTATAGGGTTGTCCCTAAAAGTAATCCAACAGTAAATTATTTTATTGATTGTTAAAAACGTTTAGTCGAGGTGAAAAGTAACCAAAATGCTGGCTCTTATTCCACTACAATATACTCACACAAAAATTGCATCGCCATTCAACGTGGAAACGTAGCCAATATTCTGGGCACTTTTTTCAAGCGGTTTACAAAACTTTTGAGTTCTATTTGTTTTATTCCTCTTTTGTAATCTTATCTGACTGTGTTATTATTATTTGTTAAATATGCATTATTCAATTTGTTACCAACTAAATATTTATTGATTGTTAGAGATATTACTTATGTACAATAATTAATGAAATAAACAATTTTTACTTTTTACGTTTACTTTTATTATTTACCAGCCCAAGCTTTATCAACTCAGTTTCTGTATATTCATGTTTAACCACATTTTTACCTCTTCCAGTCTGCCTCTCTGTTAGTGAACATGTGTAGTAATAGTTTAACTTTTTCATTTTATTTTCAGTATCATCAGACTTTGATTATTTTTTATTACGTTATTTATTTAGATACTGAATTTTTTTTTGGATTTTCAACCGACTTAGATAAAAGATTCTTATTTCGACTGTACCTATTGTTTTTTTTGTGTATATTATTATGTTACGCGATAATTCCGCCAATTATCAATCGATTTCGATTTTGATGTTTTTTTTGTTTGGTAGGCTTCAGAGGTGGTCTTATATAAATTTTATCGAAATCAATCAAGCCAAAACCAAAATAATATAAGTGGTGAATTTAAATAAATGTTTAAATTTTGAATGGATTGTTCCTTAAAAAAAAAGAAATGACCATACCGACACTGACACTTTGACAAATATCTCAGATATAATCTATCTGAAAAACGGCTGTACCGATTTTGATCAGACAAAAAGACTCGATTAAAAAAAAATTAAATCGGTGTGGTTATTTTTTAGCTACGATGCCACAGACATTCACACAAATACTCATGTAAAACTTACAACTCTCCTCTGTTTGCGTCAGGGTAAAAAAAGCATCCTCACGCCAGAGGTTTGCATAATTCAGTTGAACTGAGATTTATTTTTTGGATGTCGGTTTAAATAGTAGGCGTATAATATAGCTAGCTTTAAAAAAATGCCAACCCTATTGTTGCTCTCACAAAGGTTCAGAACATACCGTCTGTTTCCGACAGTTTCCATACCTTGCCCTTAAGCAAAGGTACCTTAAGGTTTCAGCATTAAATCAACACTTCCCTGTCCCTTATAACTTTGATTATAAGGTCTTAAATTGTGTAATTGTTTTAATTTGCTCTGTAATTAGCGCGGTGAATTGTGTTATATGAATTTAACTTTGTGTGATTTCAATGAACCCAAACTACGTAGTTATTATTTCTAGTAATATAGCTTAATTTAATAAATAGAGTTTCTATAGGACTATATAAATAAAGCAAAATACTTAATTAATCTATAAGAACATTTCAAGCCAAGGATCCCTATAAACTTAGTGGCTCAAGTGACCAAGCCCAGTGCCAATGGTGTAGCGTTCCCATCATCAGCGGCATTGACTCTTTGAATTGCAATGTTTATACGTCGAGTCAAATAGGTATCAACATTTTGATCTCGCGTGCTTTCTGATATATTTTGAATAGATTAAAAATGAGTTTCACTCACGGCCCTACTTTTTCTACATCAAAAATTATAAAAAAATTATATCATCAAATAAAAGTGAGCCGTGAGCAGTAAGTCGTGAGCCATGAGCCGTGAGCATCGACGGGTTTGACTGACAGATCGGAGCGACCTGTTTTGCCTCGCCCGCCTTTCCGCGTACATACCTAAGTGCTCATTTAATTGGTCGATAACTTAGTTGTTTCACAGCGTGCGGGCAAACCCCGATTACGGACTATACTAATAAAAGTAGTCTATATAGATCTCGGTTGATATAAGGCATATAAGGCAAAGAAATTCATCGCTTGGTGGAATACAAGTGTGGCTTGGGGACTCAGTTTACGAGTGTTATTAGATGTGAACTGATGCAGCGTGAGATCATACACCCTATCGACTAATGAAAAGGTTTATCGTATGCTGGCCCTATGACATGCTTTAAAGGGAAGGTATACGTCAATGCGAGCACCTTTTTTATCCACAGCAAATTATTATCCCCCATAAACTTTTTCAAATGAAGGTGTATATTGCGTAAATAACATCGTGGCAGTTACGCAAGGTCACGCGAGGCAATGTTGGATTTTTTATGGTTTTATTAAAATTTTGTATAAACGCTCTTCAAAAAAAAGGTAAGCTGAAGTAAATATTAAATTAATTCGTCTAGTAAATATGCTTTGATAAAAACTTACGCATATGTTGAACTATTAAATTAAAATTAAAACTGGAATTAGCGTGACTTACGCGTCGTTGCTGTCGACGATGATGACGATGCGTTGTGATGTTGTGATTTAAACGCTAATTCTCGTTTTAATTTTAATTTAATAGTAAATATGCGTATATGAAATAACTTTCACAGTGTTTTGGTATAAAATGGCGGAACGAAATGGTAATAAAAATACAAATTGATGTTATTTGGATGCGATTTAGTATTTTTATTCTTTATATTTATGAACGTTAAAAATATTCTCAGAACAAGGCATCATTTATCGTATTACAGATTACGACGAATATTTTTATTTATCTGATTTTATTATAAATGCCGAGTAAAACGGTTTCAAAACCACGCGTTTTAGTTGAAACTCTGGTATCGCCAACTTGAAATCTCCCGTATCCCGTATGCGAGCCTTATCGACTAATGAAAACGATTACAACATGCCGATGCCGTCCCTATGGTATATATAAATAATTGTTTACTTCAAAGTCAGATACTCTTGTTTGGTTAATGAGTTAACGTAAGCAAAGCTTAAAAAAAACCGATTCTACCGATTTATCTTCGGAACCTTGATCAGCTTTAATGTATTAAACACGCATTATTGACAATAACTCAAACACTAGTGATCAGATCTTGACCAAATTTAAAAGGAACTAACTACATGACAAGCACCAATTTCAAATAAAAAAAACAATCATCAAAATCGGTTCACAACGAAAGAAGTTATGAGGTAACTTATAAAGTCGGTCAAAAACGAGAACATCGTTAATGTAGTCCACAGAATACGGATTATTGACGATATTTCGAGAACTACTGCTAAAAAGTATGGCAAGTCAAGAACTCATAGTTGTAGTAAAGGTATTCAATATCTAATCACTAATAAACATACAAGGTTTTTAGTCTCATTGACAACAGATAAAAAAAATAATTGTATCGAATATTATAAATCTTCCGCATAATACGGTTACATTAACATCAAAGCTTTTGAGAACATTGATGTTGCTATCCGGCATATTATTATACAAAACACACACGTCTCCCCTCTGGCAAATTCTTACGCGACACAGTTTGATTATAATTTAATTTTGATAATTTACATGATAATATTTCTCCATTCACAGTTCACACTCACATGGGCTGTGAGTGTGAACTGTGAACACAAATCATTGAAAATTAAGTTCAATGATTTGTGTTGTGGGTGCCGGAAATTTTCACAACACACACGCAATCACACACAGATTTTGATACAAATTTTCCTTGTGAGAAAACTAGTGTTCTCGCCGGGAATCGAACCCAATAAAAGACGATCACTCACCCTACTAAGTCAACGGGCAGTTCTCAATAACACACTACTATAAAATCATAACAAAGAATACAGCACAAGGGTTATATGCTCTAAATAAATGGCGATTATAATCCTACAATTAGTAACAAACTTGAACCTTTTTCTTTTTTATTTGAAACTAAAACCTGCGTTTGACCACAATCTCACGCTTTTTTCATTATGACAATAAAAGAATAAGCTACTTTCATTATAAGAACTGCAAACGCCCTGTCGTCCACTGTGTTTTCTGAAAAGTATAATATGGCGTTAACGACACAGTTGGCGCAGTGGACAGGTATCCGCCCTCTGCGCCGTGGGTCCTGGGTTCAATTCCCGGCAGGAGCACAAATTCCTTCCCAAGGGATATTAGTGCTTGTGGTTCTGGGTGTTTGTGTGTGTGTGTTGTGTGTTGTGTGTGTGTTGTGTTTGCCTATCCAGCGTACAAAATTATTCGTTGCATAAGTTTTGGGACCTCGCTGTAATTATCAATAAAAGAAGTTTCTTATATATCCAGCTACTCATCCAGGTTTCACTGTACTTTAAAACGTAGTAAAAATCCTACTACCCTGGGAACCACATTTCTCTAAAGCTGACAATAGCTGTAATTAAATAATAAGCACCTTAAATTGTTAAACGCACCTTTGTTTATTTTGTATGTGATAAAATAACCTTTTTTACGCTCCTATTGTCCTCAACCTCATCTATTTCAATCAAGCATAACGCCACTCAACCTGTGACTTACCCAACCTGACCCTAACTCCCCATAAATTGTATTGTCAATACTTAAAAATGTGAAAATCCTTTATACACTGCAAGATAAGGTAGATCAGACTATTAACTAGGTACCTATCTCTGTTGCGAATGGTTTCAACAAAACAAACAAACGCATTCACACTAACAGCTTATAAGTTCAAAGACTTGTATATCCTGGTTGCCGGAAACATTCACATCACACACACAGTCACAATCAGAACCAGAAACACAAATGGCCCTTGGGCAGAAAATTTGTACTCCTACCGGGAATTGAATCTAGGATACACGGCTCAGAAGGCAGAAACCTGCCCACTGCGCCAACTGGGTCATTTCTATTCGAAAACTACTAGGAAATGAAGTTCATTTTTGCTTAATTGAAATATAAACTGTTAGCAACAGACGAGGTAATTGCTTTTAATTGCTTGAGATAGTTTTAGTGAATGGCGCTAAAGAAAAATAAACCATATACAATGATAACATACTGCAAAATTCAATTATACAAAAAACATCTTATTTAAAAATACTTTTACACTCACAGCCCCACACTAAGTTCGATGACTTCGTGGGTGCCGGAAACATTCAAAACATTCAATTGAATGAAACACAGAACACAGAAACACAAACACGAATTTCTCGGGAATCGAACCCGATATCAAGTACTAGTTCGGGCACTTGTATTCCCCA
Source organism: Lomographa bimaculata (assembly GCA_948107665.1). Taxonomy (NCBI): domain Eukaryota; kingdom Metazoa; phylum Arthropoda; class Insecta; order Lepidoptera; family Geometridae; genus Lomographa; species Lomographa bimaculata. The sequence continues at coordinate 6,130,630 of OX403610.1, read as the reverse complement.
TATTCTTGTACGCAGCAGAAACGTGGACCCTGCGGGAAGTAGAGAAAAAGAAGATAGACGCTCTAGAGATGTGGTGCTGGAGGAGAATGCTCGGAGTATCGTGGACTGAATTCCGTACCAACGAGTCTATACTTCGAGAACTCGGCATGTTTGAGAAGCAGCGTTTATCATCTTTCGTACAGTCTCGTATCCTCACCTTTTTTGGTCACGTATGCCGCCGAGGGGAGGTGGCTATTGAGCGACTTGTGGTTCAGGGAAAGGTTGAGGGTACCAGGCCACGAGGAAGATCGCCTATGAGGTGGACTGACCAGATAAAAGCGGCAGTAAATGGCTCATCATCACTACACGAATGCACGAGGAAGGCGGCCATCAGAGAAGAGTGGCGGCGTGTTGTCAAGCTTGCCACCAACACCTGAAGTGATGACCACGACCACTCTGTCAAGAGTCATACCGACAAAGAAGAAGAAGAATGTACGTTTATAAATAACGAAATCGTTATTAAAATAATAAATAAAATATATATTACTTTTGTTATACACCCAGTTGCAGAAAAACTGGCTATCTCCCGTCCCCTCATCAATCCTTATCAACCTGTGGCTTATGAACCTCTGACCCAATAAACTGTATTGTCACTCGAAGAAACTGGAGTTTAGTGGAAATAAATCAATACACTGGCAGAATGGCGAGTGACTCGTCAAAGTTATAATTGAAATGTTGGCGGGTGGGGCTGCCATAAATCATTGCTAAACCAAAGATGTAAAGAAACAGGAATGTTTGTTTTCTTTGTGACATGCTGTAGAATAGGAGTTAGTGGAGAAAAAAGCACCTATTGAAAAACATTGTTTATATCTATCCTTACTAATATTATAAATGCGAATGTAACTCTGTCTATCTGTCTGTTACGCTTTCACTCTAAAGCTACCGAACCGATTTAAACGAAATTTGGTACACAGATAGTCTAGAGCCTGAGAAAGGACATAGGTTACTTTTTAACCCCGAATTCTGGCTGGTCCGGGACTTACGGGGCGCAGCTAGTAGTAGTATATACTTATGTTTTATTATCATTTGTCTCCTAAAATAACCAAAAGTTTTCTCCCCAAGAAAAATGTGTTTCGGGTTCTGGGTGTTATTGTGTTTTATGTGAATGTTTCCAGCACATACGACAAATCATTGAACTTAGTGAGGGCTGTGAGTGTGAAAGCGTTTATTTTTTACTAGGTAGTCCTGCCTAGCGGCTTTGCAGCCTCCGCTTATTAAGTTCAAATGTAGCCTACATTTTTGTGCACGCTCAAGATGTTAGTATCAAATGAAAGGTCTGCTGAAAAGAATACGAAAAATAAAATGATTTTACTCTAAATCCAATATGGCGAACCCACCAAGATGGCGAACTAGTTATTTTTAAGCACCATACTAGGGGTATCAAATAAAAGGGTTTGCTGAAAATGATACGAAAAACCTTGTTTATTACTATGTTTCATTTTTATGCCCGATAGGCAAGAATTTACTACAATCTCACCTGATTGAAAACGATGATGCGGCCGAAGATGTAACATGCTTGCTTAGAAGGTACCTAGTCACTCTTGACTTGAAAACTCCCAGATTATAACGTTCTGGGAATAAAGATGCGGGCAATGAGTTCCATTAAATGTTATATATGTTTCTTATTTTCCAATATGTATATTTTTTGTATGTTTGTGTGTGTTTTGTATATTTCTGACACCCACACAAGGCAACGATCGAAGTATAGAGCTGTGAGTTTAAAAATATTTGTTGAATATAGAAGTGACTTGAGAATGCCACATCTAGTCCTTCTACTTCTTAGTCCCAGCACTTCCCGTAAAAGGTGAAAAATGCTGGAGTCGTAGGTAATTTTTCACGTCTTGCATGCCGGCAATATGAAACCAATATACAAAGGCTTGTTTGTATGCTTGTATTGTTAGGGGATTCTTGTGCCGATTGTATTGTTACGGGATTCTTTTGATTTGTGGATTTGGGTGGATGAAGACGTTTTTATTATTGTAGTGGATATGTCTGGTTTTGGAAGATACTCGGTTAGGAATACAATGGGGAGGAGCTTTTTGTTTCTTGATTAGTTTTTAGATCCTTTGCTACTACCATAAGACTGAAGATGTACTAGCAAAGTTGATGGAAATTCTGAGGTATTAATTTATTATCTTTGTTTTTTTTTATGTAAGATAGGCTAGCGTTTGACCACAATCTCACCTTTTTTATTTTATTTATTTATTTGTGACAGGCTAGTGTTTGACCACTATCTCACCTGATGGTAAGTGACGATGTGATCGAAGCTGGTAAACACACTAGACCTGGAATACGCAGGCTCTCAAGGATAACTGCCGGAACACCGTATTTGGCTTGGCGGCAGACTTTCAACTTGATGGTGGTAAGCTACTTTGGTAGCAAGCTAGGCGAGCAACTCACAAAATGCTCTACCACCTCTCAAATGTCACCTGATTAGCACCACCCGGGGACCACGTGTAGGGAGTTAGACTTAAGGGGTATCCTCCTACGGACGTGGGTGACTCACCTGATGGAAAGTGATGATGCGGCCGAAGATGTATCATGCTTGCCTAGAAGGTACCTATTCACTCTTGACTTGAAGACTCCCAGATTATACTGTTCGGGGAACAAAGACGAGGGCAATGAGTTCCACTCCATCGCTGTACGGATGACATATACATATAAACGTAATCTTTTATGATCTTTTATTTATTGATTGAGAAAAGCGAGATCTTTAAGTTGATTAGGCTCGTTCAGCACTTTGTTCATCCGTTTGTCTGTCTTTCAGAGGCATATATCGTCTAAACCATAAAAGCAAATGACTTCAAATTCTTATAAAATATGTAAAGCTGCGGCCCAAAGCCAGAAATTAACAAAAAATATATAAGCAAGTAACTCAAAAGCTTTTCTCTAAGGCACAATGTAGGCGCGAGATCTCAGTTCGGCAGGAACGACTAGTTTATTTTCTTTTATTTATTTATTATATGACCAATAAAACTATGATTATTAAGATAAAAATCATTAAATATTTGTAATACAGCAAATTGTAGGTCTCCCTAGATAAGTAATAACTATTTAGTCTCCTAAGTGGTATGACAATACAACATATTATTTTGGTGAGATAAATGTATGTGTGTGTGTGTGTGTGTGTGTGCGTGTGTGTGGGAGAGAGAGTGATTGTGTCAGTGTGTATGTGCATGTGCGTAAGAACATATTTAGAAAAATACTATATGCAGTACGCAGCATTTTCTACTGACTACACAAAAGAGGTGGAGGTACTCAATTCGACTGTATATATTTATTTTTTATGTGTGTTAACTCATATCTTCTTTCCACGTTTTTAAAGATTTTTTAATTAATCGCGTTTAATTATTATTTAAGCATTAATAAAAGTAATATTTTTGAGAGCCTACGTATTCCAGGTCTAGTGTGTTTACCAGCTTCGATCAAATCATCATTTACCATCAGGTGAGATAGTGGTAAAACACTAACCTGTCACAAATAAAAAAAAAAAAGTAAGAAGTTTTACTTCAAAAATACCACCGGTTAAAACCCTTCCAAAGTTTGGTGGACTCGAACCTAAGTGAAACAATCTCTTCCCTGTCGGTACCCCCTGAACCTTGAAATATCGGGCTATACATTTTTTATTTCCAGTCCGACCCCCGTCACAACGACGTTTCAATTACAACTGTGACGTTATTGAGAAAAAAACTGAAACCCTTTTTAGATAAAACCTCAGATTAGAATTCTACTTGAAACAAGTTTTTTAACCGACTTCAAAAAAGAGAGAGTGGTAGAGCATTTTGTGAGTTGCTCGCCTGGCTTGCTACCAAAGTAGCTTACCACCATCAAGTTGAAAGTCTGCCGCCAAGCCAAATACGGTGTTCCGGCAGTTATCCTTGAGAGCCTGCGTATTCCAGGTCTAGTGTGTTTACCAGCTTCGATCACATCGTCACTTACCATCAGGTGAGATAGCGGTCTATTTTTATTGTATTTTTTTGTATGTATTTTACGCGATCATTACTTTGATGATTCTTTTTTTGTTTGGTAGATCATACTTCAGAGGTGAAATATTATCAAAATATGAAATATCCCGTACATAACAAAATATTAATGCAATTTCTACTTACTGTCAAAAAAAAAAACGCTATACCCTCACAACCCTAAGCCAAGTTCGATGATTTGTGTCGTGGGCACCGGAAAAATTCACATCACAAACAGGTCCATCGCCGGTTAAGGACAAAAAGACTCATTGTAACATTCAAATAGAGAGTAGAGACCTATTTGAATGAGACAATGTCTTTAATCTGGAACTGTCTGTTGGCTTAGTTGGCTAAATGGGTACGCGTTTGGGTACAGTACAGTTGTTATCGGGTTTGATTCCCGGTGGAAACAGAAGTTTTTTTCCAAGGGAAATTTGTGTTTCTGGTTTGAGTGTGATTGTATGTGTAATGTGAATAATTCTGGCACCCACGGCAGTCATCGAACTTAGTGTGGGGCTGTGAGCGTGAAAGCGTTTATGTTTATGAAGTCCATGTAAATAATATACATACTAAATAAACCTAGTTTACTTCAGTACCAATTCCCTTCAGATCAGTTCAGTATGCTCGCATTCGCCACCAATTACCGTAATCTCACGCCATCTACCGAGTGTGAACGATAATCCTCTTACTAGATAATGCGAGTAACGCCGCGGTATATCGGCTAAGCTGCTTGTTATATAACAGCTTTCAACACTATTTAGGGCGTGGGGTGTCAGTGATTTGGGGAAAATATTGGATATAGACTTTTCGAATGGTTTTAGTTGAAACTTTTGTTTGTTGGTTTTATCTATTTTTCTACCGAATTCACAAAAAAGGAGGAGGTACTCAAGTCAACTGTATTTTTTTTTTATGTTTGTTACCTCATATCTTCGTTACACATGAACCCAATTTGTTTTTTTTTTACTGAAAGATGTTGCTTTCCAATTGGTCCCATTTAAATTTGATCAGGATCTAATCAGTAGTTCTTGAAATATCTTCAATAATGCGTGTTTAGTACCTACATCTAATCTGATCAAAGTTCCGAAGATAAAGCGGTGAAGTCGGTTTTTTTAAGCTTTGCTTGCGTTTAATTATTTCCTTGGGCATTGAGCCAGTATCATAAGTTTCAGCTATGATAAGTTTCAAGTGTAGGTATCACATATTTCGTAAAAGACACGTTCAAAGTTAAGTTAAGAATTCAAAGTACAGTTATAGCCAAGCCTTGCCCTAGTAACTTGGTAGAAATGTTACTAGAACTTTTATTGGAGTTTTGGAGTGAAGCGAAAATCACGTAGGTATTTCAAATTTGTATGATTTGCCTACACTCATAAACGTTTATGAACTATAATCCACTAATATAATTCATGAATACTCGAAGAATCACGAGTTTTGGAAAATAATACAAATTCGAAATTATTTTTACGAGCTTTTATTTAGTTTTATCCGTCCCGTTGTCTATCTGTCGGTCTATCAAATCTTGCAAGCTAAATCGGACCCACTTACCGATGTCCGATTGGACTCAAATTTAGTGTATTCATACTTTGGTGACAAAACAGCGATATGGTACCATGGATCTGATATGGAGACAGAAGATAGCCATAGAAACTTCTGAACTAAATTAGATAAACCTATTTAAGCTCGTTTGATACATCTTAACAAGTTCTCGGTTGTATAACTTTTTATTACTGATAAAAGCTTGATTTTAAAAACATAAACGATTTCACACTCACATCCCCACACTAAGTTCCATGACTTGTGTCGTGGTTGGCGGAAACATTCACAACGCACATGATCACAACCAGAACCAGAAACTCATACTTTCCTTGGGGAGAAAGCTTGTGTTCCCGCCGGGAATCGAATCTGATTCCCCGCTTAGAAGGCGAACGCTCAGCCAATTAAGCCTATGGGTAGTTCAAACTTAAAACATTTTTCAGTTCAAACTTTTACACCAAACCTTAATTTCACATAATGTGCTCCCAGAATCGTGACACATTTCACATAATATTTTCCCAGAATGGTGGTACTACATCCAGGTAATCCTAATTGCATAGATTGGAGTCTGGCAGAGGTCCAACGGCCGTCGTCAGTCGCAGATTCATTACGGGCGATTTACGTCCTGCAGCTAGCCAGGTAGGCTTGCAGTTATGATTTGTCGAGTCAACGTATTGCCAGCACGTGAGGCAAAAATGTAGCATGATTGGGCAGTCTGGCAGATATATAGGTTAATGTATCTGTAACTCAAACGGGAGAGTTAAGATTATGTGTTTCTGGTTCTGAACTGGTTACGAACGATAGTCTGAAACGGCGGCAAATTGTGTGCGTTTCACCTAATTTATGAGGTCAACGTCCCAAAAGCTAGATACTCTATGTATTTCTAATTTTAACAACATCATCGGCTTTCAATAATTTGCCTGTAAATTAGAAAAACTGGGAACAACGCCAGAAGTTGAAAATGTTAATTCAAAATGTATCTTAACACGAACTGGATAAGTGGTTTTACTTTTTTTTTTAGTCTGGAGAAGCTTTAAAGTAAGGTAGACCAAGACAATACGCAAACTGCACGCTGGCGTATTTGGTTGCGCGTCCTCCTTCTAAGCAGAAGGTATCCGTTTCGATTCCTGGTATAAAAACACATATTTCTCCCGAAAAAAAATTGTATTGTGTGTGATGTGAATATGAAAGCGTTCATGTTTTATTTGTAAGTTTTTAAAAAGTACCAGTAAATAATTATAATTACATTATATTGATTCTTAACGATACAGACTTGCCTAGTTTTAACTAAAGATAAAAGATAAAAAGTTATTTATTCAGGAAGAACAGTGTTTGGTACATTTTGATTAAGGATAAAATATGTATGTGAGTAATAATTGCGATATTATGTACCTTTGTGATTCTCTGTCCCCAGCACTAGGTCTCCTAAGAGTCTGTTAGCTGGGTTATAGCAACCCTCTCCGGTAACACATAATTAAGCTTATTGTTACTTATAAATATTGTGCATAAACTTACTTCAACAAAGTGATTGTGAACATTATTAACCGCTGCGAAATAATAAACATTTTATATGCCTGCATATAAAAATTTTAATTACTACCACCATGCCATTGTCAGTCGCGATTTAATATTACCTCGTCGCTACCAGCCAATTCCAAGCATCCTAACATTAATAATTAGGTAACATTTCCTGTAAGATGGAGCCTTTGATGTAGAAATTAGTGTAACGGATACAGAAAATTCAGTGTCGTCCTTTGATCCTTGGAATTCAGGAGAAAATATAGCTATATTAGAATATGTGCTATTATTTGAATTGAGTTTGTAATCAATTTCCTCTATTTTTCCCATTGCTTTTAACATTTCCTAATAATAAACTAAAGTTATACATCTATACAGCTAAGACCTAAACTACTAAACTAGTAACTAGTAACAATACCCTACACCGGCAGATAAAAAAATAAAAAATATTTTGCTCCCGAATTACGTATATATTATAGTGCCCCTTTAATATTTTCATTTATATAATTTTAATTGCTAGTTGTGCCTTTGGGCCATTATAGTTTTACATATTTTATGAGAATTTTAAGTTATTTACTTGTATGGTTTAAACGATAGATGCTTCTGACAGACGGACTGATGGACGGACAAAGTGCTGAACCATCAAAGTCAATTGAGAGATCTTGCTTCGCTCGATCAATAAGCAGGTATAATAATTTCAATCATTTACATTTTTTACTTTTCACTAAAGACAGGACACGAACCCTATTACGGTACCTTTTAAAAAATCTTATTATAATAATTAATTAATTTACAATTCGACTTCGTATATTTATCTCACCTCCCTGCTTAAAAGGTATCTTTCGTTATCTTAAAATGTTATGAATTTATAATAAGATATTCTAATAATTATATTCCGCTGGTAATTTAATTTACCTTTAACACGTAGCTGAGACTTCCTGAAATTACGAGTATTTCAGTTAAAATCAGTGAAATTGGTGATATACGGGTGACAAATATAAATTTAATTTTATAAATGTAGTATTGAGCTACGTTTTACCATTAATAATTAAGATTGTTGAAATAAAATCAAAATCGTTTATTCACATGGGCCCCAAAAAGGCACTCATGAAATTTAACGACTCTACTGCCAGATTCGCAAAATTACAGCCATATTGAGAAGAACCTGGCAAGAAAATTGGCGGCGCATTCTTTTTTCGTTATTTTTTTTTAGTCATTTTTAATCACTAATACATAATTATATTATACTAGCGGCGCCCCGCAGTTTCACCCGCGTAAGTCCCGGACCTTAAGAGACTGAGATAAAATTTTCTTTTCAAAGAACCTTCTACTGACAATAATTAACACAACAAAAAAAAATTTGCGATATTGTTCCAACCGTTCACGCGTGATGCGATGACCAAGGGAAATATAGATTAATATTTATATATATTGATTAAGGTAAATTATGCCTAGGTTTTATATTTTCTTAAAGTCTAGGGCTTGAGCACACCTACAAGCTCGACGTCTTGTAGGTAATATAGGTATTTGCTGTATAGATGTATATAGTTTTAGTTTTAGAAAAAATAGGCAATTAGTCCGCGATAGACTTTTTATTGTGAAAAAAATATATGTTAATATATACAAATCATTAAAAAAATATTTGTGCTTCTAGTTTAGAATATAATTTTATGTGTATGATGTAAATATTTTCAAATTAAAATTTAATTGCCTGCGTCTTTGTTTCCCGAACGGTACAATCTGGGAGTCTTCAAGTCTACAGGGAACAGGTATCTTCTAGGTAAGCATGTTACATCTTCGGCCGCATCTTCACTTTCCATCAGGTGAGACAGTAGTCAAACGCTTGCATATCTAGCATACAAAATAAAAGTAACAGTTTTACCTACAAAAAATCAGATCCTGGATAAAAATTTTAGTGAAACTATTGAACACAATTTATCTCATGCCCTCTACATAAAGAACTGAATCAATATCGAAAAAGTATAATAATTTCTCTTTCGTAACATCGGAATCAATGTACCGTGCTGATTCGTCGCTTAAAAACTACTGAAACGGAAAAAGGTCTATAATGGCGTCACTTCATAGCAGTAAGGACGCGCTATTAACGCGGGAATTACATTAGTTAATTCCACCAAGCCCCTTTTACCATCTAACAACAAGACAAACTGTCAAACATAATCCTTTTACAGTTGACATACCTCCAATTCCTCAAAGCGTTACGCTTTTACGTTCATTATCCGTACCTACTGCGAGGGAATGGAAATCATTACCCTGGTCTTTGATATCTGAACAGTATATTCTGGGAGTCTTCAAGTCAAGACTGAATAGTAAGTATCTTATATACAAGCATTACATACTACGGCCGCAGCATCACTTTTCACCAGATGAGATAGTAGTCGAATGTATGCCAATTATATTTTTACCGACTTCACAAAAAGGAGGAGGTAATCAAGTCGACTGTATTTTTTTTGTGTGTTTCCTCATATTTTTTTTCCATGTGAACAGATTTCAAATTTTTTTAGTTTGAAAGATGTTGCTTTCCAATTGTTCCAATTTAAATTTGATCAAGATCTGATCAGTAGTTATTGAAATATCGTCAATAACGCGTATTCTGTGGACTACATTGACGATGTTCTCGTTTTTAACCGACTTCAAAAGTTACCTCATAACTTCTTTTGTTGTGAGCCGATTTTGATGGTTATTTTTTTATTTGAAAGCTGGTGCTTTTCGTATGGTCCCATTTAAATTTTATCAAGGTTTCGGAACCTTAAAAACTTTTTGCGGATAAAGCGGTGAAGTCGATTTTCTTAAGCTTTGCTTGCGTTTAATTGTACCTTTAAAATTATAATAATAACATATTATACTTTTGTACGTTTGCACGTGACTGAACTCTTCCTAGAGGAATGGACCGATTTTGATTAAAAAATAAATGTATTCAAGTAGATTAATGAATGGTTAGGATTTAGAGAGAAACAATTTTTCCAATTCAAGCCCAAAAAAATTTGATTAAAAAAAACATTTTTTCACTACGATAAACGTGAAAGAGGTAAATGTTTTTTTTCTTTACGTAGCATTGCATTGGAAATGTCCATACTGCATATGAAGTACACAAGTTCGGATGTTCAATATTGTGCTTTAACTGAATATTCTGAACATTATTCGATAGTTCGAGTGACTATAAATTGTAAGAAATATCTTTTGTATGAGATGGATACAGAGGAAATTGTGATAAATCTGTCCTTTTCCTTTTGAATGGAATCCACACAAAAATATGGACCTTGGGGTGAGTCCCTAAGATTATGTCCATAGATATCCACCGACTTAACAAATAATCTGTGGTCTGAAGGCTAATAGAGAAAGGCTAAAAATAATTCAATATTTTATCAAAAATAAACATGCTTTTGTCACGCAGAAAAATAATAAAATTTTGACATTTATAATGTCTAAATGTTAATTTGAAAAGCTTGACCAAGTATCTTAAGCTTTGTCATGAATTGCTTGTTGGCATAGTTAGGTGCGCCGGTTCTAAGCAGTGGTATTTTTTAACCGACTTCAAAAAGGAGGAAGTTCTATGTTCGACTGCATGTATTATTTATTGTTTTTGAGATATTTTAAGCGATTTCTACCCTATTTGTGGAACGTTATTTTTTTTGTTTGGTAAATTATATTTAAGACATCGATATCGATTTTGATAAAATGTATATGGGACCATATTATACATTTTATCAAAATCGATCGAGCCAAAACCAAATAAGCGATAAGATATTCTGATTGCCCCCCCCCCCCCCACACACCCCCTTTTAAAACAATAAACAATGTTAAAACAGTGTTTCAATAATGATGTTATGTTTAGTTAATAGATGTCTAAACGGTGGTTATATTGGTGAACTCACACCTAAAAGTCGTACATATTTCATACCGTATACCAACTAAAATTAAGTACACTCGTTAAATGCACCACCCATGAATAACCATTTCTAGAAGTAAGCGAAATGCAATGAATATAAAACTTAAAACTATACGCTTTCATGAACTCATAAAGAGTTATGACTTTAGTAATTATAAGCTAAAGCATACTGCATTAATCAGTTCGTTTCAGGTAGCATTTTTTGCTACGATTTAGGCCTGTGTCTTGATGAAATTAACGCTTCGTTTTATCGACGCACAAGTTTCTCCGCAAGGAATTTTTGTGTTTCTGGTTCTGTTGGTGATGTGAATGTCTATGGTACTCACGACACAGGCCACCGAACTTATTGTGGGGCTGTGAGTGTGAAAGCATTTTTGGTTTTATATTTATTGCTGTATTAAATTCACAATTGCGTTAAAGTTTGCTTTTGACAGCTATTTAACACATAATTTCCATTGGTTAAACGGCCGTTAGAACTTTAACCAGAGTTTGATGAAATCATACCTTTAGAAAGATAGATAGACTATTTATTGAAAACCTTCATTGTGATGATGCAGAACGGAGAATAACTTACAAAATAAGTGTAACAATGTGGTCTCATCGCTAAGCGCGCTTTCTACTAGCACGCAAAAAAAAAACTAAATTTTGAAAAAATCTTTAAAGCCCTTTGTGGTACACGGTTAAGGTATTTATCGTACCCCCCTTTTTAGTAATTAGTAGTAATATTATGCTAAACATTATTAAACGCTTTCACACTCACAACAGCTCTACATTTCTGATGGCGGATAAATTCACAACACCATATAACTGCAAACAGATACTCAAATAATAAAATGAAGGAAATAAAATGTGTTCTCACTGTGGATCGAACCCTTTGCAGCTTTCAAGGCAGACATATAACATAAAGTGGGCAGTGCAATAATTACTGTGATAATAAATTGTGGGCGGCAATTAAATAATTACTATGATAGTAACTGTGGCTAGTGACTAGGAAAACATTTATTAACTACATTATATCATATAAACTCATTACAATTATTTACTTATCAATGGTTTAATACACATAGAAATTAGAACTAAAATTGAATAAAAAATAATGTTGTTTAAGCTTGCAGTGAGACTTTGTTACCTGTTCAATAATAAAAACTTAAAACGAGCTAGTAATGTGTACATTGAAAGTCATTGGTAACAACGTACATCCTTGTAAAATTCCTTTTCTTTAACTTTGATAACAACCAACTGTTCTTGACTGTTGATGAGACATTATGCTTTTATTATAATTATTTGCATTGAAATAAATTCTTCTATTGTAATATAAAAACTATACAGCAAAAGAGTAACGTTAATTAACCTAATGTAAAAACGACCTAAAAGAGTTCCGCATAACGTTATATCCATAGCAAAAATTAATAACTGGATTTAATTAATTAAGCAAAAGCACTCTCAGGTTTTTTCTAGTGGATGTTATACTTTTACGTCGCTTTAAATTTTTATTCATGCTTAATAGAGAATTCCGGGAAACGTTATTATAAGGAACATGCTCGTATTAAAATTTGAAGAGATTTTTGATACGTTAAAAATGTTAAATAGGACGTTATTTCAGTGTTTTCGAATATTATATTTTTGTAGTTACACACAGCTTTAATTACAAGCTTTTATTTAGTTTCACTTGGGGGCTTACCATGGCCTGCTTATAGCTTGAGATATAAAAGAACTGCCCTGCAAAATAGCACCATACCAATCCTAAACAGGCGAGCCAGCCACGTCATCTTTAGCAGTCCAGAGACCACGTGACCGTTGAATGCTTTCTGACCGGTACTTGGCTTGCTATAGTTCGCACCATGACGAAGTTATTAAAGTTACGAATGAATTCCTATTTATTTGTCAAATAAACAGGCCCCCATTATCTGCCGGTCTGTAATCAAATCTTGCAAGCTCAATTAGACCCAATTTCAGATTTTCGATTAGACTCAAATTTGGTGTACTTATGTATCTTCGGTAACAATATAATGGTATGTTACTATGGAGCTGGTCTGATGATGGAGACGGAAGGTACCATAGGAACTTTAAACTAAACAAGACAAACCCGTTCGGGCTCGTTTGATTCGTCTTGACAAGTTCTCTGGTTTTATAACTTTTAGTCTTTTTTTTACCGACTTCCCAAAAAAGGAGGAGGTACTCAAGTCGCCTGTATTTTTAATTATTTTTATTTTTATTACCTCATATCTTCTCTCCGAGCCGATTTCGAAAATCGTTTTTTAGTTTGAAAGATGTTGCTTCTAATTGATTCCATTTAAATTTGATCAAGATCTGATCAGTAGTTCTTGAAATATCGTCAATAATGTCTATTTTGTGACGAATAATGCGTACTTTGACGATGTTCTTGTTTACCCGACTTAAAAAGTTATCTCACAACTTCTTTCGTTGTGAGCCGATTTTGATGATTCTTTTTTTATTTGAAAGCTGGTGGATCAAGGTTCCGATGATAAAGCGATGAAGTCGGTTTTTTAAGCTTTGCTTGCGTTTAATTATTTATTTACAACTAGTAAAAGCTTGATTTTAAAACTCTTTTTTGAGTAACACCTAGTTGAGGCAAAAGATATACAAATAATGTATAACGTTTTATTGTAATTTTGGCCGGTTGTATCAATATTCATACAACTTGTTTTAGTGCCATCTATTTGTGAAGATTGAAACTAATCATAAGTCATCTTAGTTAAACTAATTGCCGCTAGAGGTCACTTATAATCGAGCGCTCAATTTCTAGATCGCGGTGACGAGATTTGCAAGCGATAGTAGGTAATGATTTCGGAATAAATAAAATGTGTTTTTGAAATAAAACCGCAGATAATGTAGCAAGGCTACGTAGGCCCTCACCAAGGACGTGTGTGCAGCGTTTGTACAAATAATTTAAATCAATAATAAAAATAGCCTAGTTGAGGGACGGTGATCAAAATGCTGGTTATTATACCTACTACTTATTTGGGTCAACGTATTAGCATTGCAATTCAGAGAGACCATGCTGCCAGCAAAATAGGTGGTAGTGGGAACAGTTAAGCACTTGAGTTAACTATTAAGCTCGTCGCCTTGTCAGTTTTCTATACTATCTATACTTCTATACTATAATATACTATATAATATTATAAAGAGGTAAAGTTTGTTTGTTTGTTTGTATGTAAAAGGTAATCTCTGAAACTACTGATCCGATTCTGAAAATTCTTTCACCAATAGATAGCTACACTTTCACTGAGTGTCATAGGCTATGTTTTGTCGAGATAGAAGTTAGTTATCAGTTCGAAATAATAATATTCGTAAGACAAGTCGGAGAAAAATTTGCTAACTTTCCGCTTTATCGGCGTACGCTGACTAAACGGTAAGACATAGTTGAATACAATGTATGGCAAAAATGTTGGCCTTCATGAGTTTTACAAAAAAGTCCGCGACAGCATATATCTAACATGTATGTATAGCTCAGAAAAAATACTTTTCTTTGTTAAAAATCTGAAAAAAAAGCGGCCTCTGTTTAGTTGGCTTTTCGAGACATTCAGTATTAATCCTTATCAAAATAAACTATTTCATCGTCTTACGTAGTTCATGTAGATACAATTTGTTTTTACTGCATATGATTTGGGTAAATAGTCTATGAGAAATCGTGAAATTAGTTTCACGGGAGCCCGCCCATGAACGGGACGGGTCAGAAATGTACCGACACGTACTACGAATTCCTACACATTAAAAAATAGCGGCTTCTATTTCGTATTTTTAAGTATTTAATATTATCCTTATCAAAAAAACCTATTTCATCGGCTTACGTAGTTCAGGTAGATGCAATTTGCTCTTTACTGCACATAATTTGGACCTATAGTCTAGGAGAAATCGTTAAGTTTATTTGAGGGTGAAAAGGGTGGATCCCAGAATGGAACAGTTACTGCGTAATCCGGCATACGTCTATGTTTTGAACCGACTAACATAAGAAGGGGGATATAAATTCGTCTGTTTTTTTTTGTTTAGTCTTATCATTGAACTTTGAACTGCCCGCTAGCGTAGTTAGGTGGGCGTTTGCCTTTAAAGCACCGGGTTTGATGCCTGGTGGGAACACAGGTGTTTTCCCACGGGAATTTGTGTTTCTGGTTTTGAGTATGTTGTGAATGTTGTGTGAATCTTGGATGTTTACAGCCGCTTGATACAAGTCATTGAACTTAGTGTGGGGTTGTGAATGTGAAAGTGTTTATGGGTATGTTTTTTAATATTTACTACCCAGCCGACGCCGGGCGGGTCGTTCCTGAACTTTGAATTGCTCGCTGGCGTAGATGGGTGCGCGTTCGCCTTCAAAGCAGCGGGTTCGATTACCGGTGGTAATTTACCTAGAAAATTTCTCTCCACGAGAAATTTGTGTTCCTGGTTTTGAGTATGTTGTGAATACTTTGTGAATCTTGGATGTTTACGGCCCCCCGATACAAGTCATTGAACTTAGTGTGGGGCTGTGAATGTGGAAGTGTGTTTATTTGTATATTTTTTACCGGGCGACGCCGGGCGGGTCATCTTTTGAACTATCTACTCGCGTAAATGGGTACGCGTTTGCCTTCAAAGCAGCGGGATCGATTCGCGGTGGTAACAGAAGTTTTCTCCCTACGGGAAATTTGTGTTCCTGGTTTTTAATATGTTGTGAATCTTGGATGTTTACGGCTCCACGCTACAAGTCACTGAACTTAGTGTGAGGCTGTGAATGTGGAAGTGTTTATGTGTAGATTTTTTAACCGGGCGACGCAGGGTGGGGAATCTTTGAACTTTGAACTACCCACTGGGTAGATGAGTGCGCGTTCGTCTTTAAAGCAGCGGGTTCGAATATCGGTGGGAACACAATAACAAAAGTTTTTCCCCACGGGCAGTTTATGTTTCTGGTTCTGGGTATGACGTGAATGTTTTGTGTGTGGTGTTAATTGTTTACGGCCCCACGACACAACTTATAGTACTTTTACAGTGGGGCTGTGAGTGAGAAAGCGTTTATATGTAAGCTTTTGTTTACCCGGGCAACGCCGGGCGGGTCAGCTAGTAGGAAATATAGACAATGGCCTCGATTCTGATGTCACACACTAAATTAAATTTAAACTATATCTATCTTTTACAAAATAGGAACACAAGACAGAGATAGCATACATTTAAGTGCTGTCAAACTAGTCAGAACTTAGATGTCTATGCGCGTGTTTTTAGTCAACACCAATAACATACTCGACTAAGCTTGCAACGACATCTAAGTTCTGACTAACTTGATAGCACAGCAGTACGCTCTCTCTGTCTTGTGTTCCAATTTTGTAAAAGACAGGAATAGTTTAAATTTAATTTAGTGTGTGACAGCAGAATCGAGGCTAATAATTGGCCCGTAGATGAAGGATATAAACCATGAAATCATGTTTAAAACTGATTTTTCCTTGTTTTCAATTATTCCATTAGTAAACATTCTTACATTTCCTTCCCCCATCTTCCAGAAATACTTCCACATAAAAATGCGCTTTCATAGATCCCTATGTTTAAAAATTCACGTCGACATCAAAACATTCGGGATGAAGAAGGAATAATGTGTTTTTTTCGCAACCTTGTTAGCTTCTGACCCACCCCTTGAATTGGGTCACACGCGAGCTTGGGGGAATAATGAAGAGTTGTGATTACAGTTCTGATAAATTACTGTTTATTTTTATTTTAGCATTAGCTGTGCCTTACGGCTTTGCCCAAGAACCAAGCTTATAATGAATCTATTTTTTATGCTGGATAGGCAAGCATTTGAGCACTATCTCACCTGTTAGAAAGTGACGATGCGGCCGAAGATGAAACGTGTTTGCCTAGAAGAGTACTTATTCTCTCTAGACTTGAAGACACCCAGATTTATCGTTTAGGGAACAAAGACGCAGGCAATGAGTTCCTCTCCAGTTCCATTAATGACAAAGACGCATGGAGGCATAATGCACAAGCGCTTTCTAGCGACTACATAATATAAATATACCTAGGGTAATATAATTCATAAAATAGAGTTTAAGAATGATTTAAAAAATAAATTTAATGCACTGTCTCTTGCCAGGTTCCTCTCGAGATGGCTGTGATTTTGCAAATCTCGGTAGTAGAGCCATTAACTTTCATGAGTGCCTCTTTGGGGTCCATATGAATAAACGATTTTGATTTTGATTTTGACTCCTACGCTGTACGGATGATTAAAGTGGAAGCGAAACGCTTCGACCTAACTGGAGGTATATTATTTAATACTTTATTGCACCGTAAAAAGTGTACAAAAGGAGGACTTAATGCTAAAAGCATTCTCTACCAGTCATCCAGCGGTGGAAAATGAAATGACATGAGGCGTGCATCAATCAGGGGTAAAGAAAATATATGTTAATGAAATTTATATCGAATTATTAATTATAATTATTATTATTAACCATAAATGGAATAGCTTGACATATTACAGTTGTTTTTATTTTAGCAGTATCTGTGCCCTACGGCTGCACCCGCGTTAACAAAACTTATTAGTAGTCTTTATATTATCTCAAAAGAAAAAAGGAACCGTTAGTAGGTATTATGATCACTCCGTTGCCCATCTGTCTGTTTGTCAGTCTGTCACGACCTTTTTTACCGACGTCAAAAAAAAATAGACGGTTCTCACTTCAACTGTTTTTTTTTGTGTTACGTTATAAGTTTTTTATAAGTGATTTTTTTAATTATAATACTGGTACTTCTCATGTGTTCCCATTTAAACTTAATCAAGATCTGACCAGAAGTTTTTGTGTTATCTTCACAAAAGTCGTACTTAATTCATTTAATGTGATCAAAGTTCATGCATATATTTTTGTTTTGTGTTTATTTCAGGAATGAAAAGTTAAGTTCCAAAGATAGAGCGGTGAAGATGGAAAAATTTTAAGCATCTAAGTCAACACATTAATGTATTTAATGAATAGGCATCTTCTAGGAAAACGTGCTCCATCGTCGACCGCATCATCGCTTACTATCAAGTGCGATAGTGGCCAACGTTAGCCGATACTGAACAAAAAAAAACGGCCACTGCGCAGGCATAGTTAGTTACGGCTCTGCCTTCTTAACATCGGGTACTGGGTTCGATTTCCTGAAGCACATGTTTTCTACCCAAGGAAAATTCGTATATTATATGTGTCTCTAGGTACGATTGTGTGTGTGTAATTTATTTTTCCCGCGTCCACGATGAAAGATGTTTCTATCTCTTTTTTGTTTAGTAATTATAATTGAAATCGTACAGAATATCGTTTGCATGGCTGCGTTTTCATGTATGCATGTATTTTTGTATTGCAGGTAGTTGCATGTATTTTTTTAGTTTGCATGTTTGCATTTATGTTTGCATGTATGTTTGCATTTCTGCGTTTGCATGTTTGCATGTTTGCGCGTATTTTTGTATTGCATGTACTCGTATTTGCATGTATTTTTTTAGTTTGCATGTTGGCATGTATGTTTGCATGTTTGCATTTCTGCGTTTAAAAAGTGTCAATTTATTATGTTCTGTGCAATGTTAACATAGAAAAAACCGATAAAGGTCTAAAAACCGTTTAAAGCGGCATTACAAATAAAACGGTCCTGAGAACATTAATCAAACCGTTATTACCCCTCTGTATAAATCCAATGAGCCTCAAAAATTCGACCTCTTTCAATTACGAATTTCGGAAAGTGTTCACAGATGGCGTAGCAAAAGAAATAGAATAATTTAATTCCTTCCGCTGTTTGACCTTGTCCATTCACACCGATTGGCTAGTGATGTAGGTAATACAATCCCGATAATGCAGAAGTGGGATCCTGGATTACTGGAATTGTATTTTTCGGTGTGACACAATATTCTAAGTTCAAACCTGTATGCATTTTTTATGTTTCCAGTTACGACCCAGTAGGCGTGGCTGGGAAGTCTTTGCCCTCTGCGCCGTGGGTCCTGGGTTCGATTCCCGCAGGTGCAGGCACACACGATACAAGTCTTTGAACTTGATGTGGGGGTGTGAATATATATATATATATATATGAATAATATAAATCTGAACGTTTGTGTGTAAATGTGTAAGTATTTCACGGAACGGATTTAGATGAAATTTTGAATGTGCATGGCTTATACGTAGGCTACTTTTAAAATTAATTTATGCGGGCGAAGACGCGAGGCACGGCTAGTATATTATAAATATTATAATAATAATCATGTAAGGTAGCTTCTCTCTAAAAACTCACGCGTGACACAAACGAACTAATTCCGTGTAACACAAAAGTAACACGCTTTTCATCCAAAAACGTCACGCTTCTGAATTTCCGGAATCCAGGCACGGGCAACACTAGCCCTTACTTTGATTTACATTGCGACCCTTTCCTCTATGACATTTATTGAATAGCCGAATCGAAATAATGAGATTTGTAACGATCTTGTACAAGGAGGGGGAGTTTGATGTATTTTTATGTGAGTACCTTTTAACCCGACTACGGCGAAACAAAAAGGGCTAACATTTTAGCACGTATGAAAGAAATAAATTGTTTAGTTACTTGTAACTTAGTACAATATTTATGTTACGGGGATGAAAGGTTCTGCATGTTTCGCCAGACAGTGCTATGCAAAATAAAAAAAAATAAATAAATGTGCGATGAGTAAAATAAAAAAAAATACCTTAACATAGTAAATTAAATTAATATAGTATACAAAACAATTAAATGTCAATAATTATTTATCTAAGTCATGCTATACCAGAATAATTAATTGTCATTACGACAATTCAACAGTAATAATATTTATTCCCTTGTAGTTGTATCCCCCGGCTTCACCCGCGTTTATCAATTTTAAAAGTAGCGTATGTGTTAAATATTACCGTTGGGAAGTATTCAATCCTAGGTGTAAACTTTGTACAATCCATATTTCATCCAAAACCGTTCATTGTTACAGTGTCTAGAGAAAACAAATACACACTAACACATTTTCACGCAAACTTTCGGATTTATGATATCAGTGTGATATTAATATAATGATTTCTATACAAAATTATACACTCATTTGCAAAAAAACGGGCACCTGGAAATTTACGTTCTAAGGTCGATTTGAGTTAGTTTATTTTCTATGTATACTACTTACAGTAGTTACCAAAAAAATAAGAGATTTTATTTTATTATATACCTACTAAACCACCATTAAGGGTACATATATGAAAGAGCTCTGTAATTTGGAGCGTTTCATGAATATATAACACCGTGTGGTGGTCATGTAAACTGTATTCGTGATGTACAAAATCATTTGAAGTGAAAACTTCTTATGCGGCGTTGTACACTTTTTTGGGATGGGTAAAGAATGTTAAACTCGCGGCAGGACACGTGACCTGATCGAAAATTCGTAAGAAGGAGGGAGAGTAGACCGCCATCCAGCGCGGCGTAGGAGAGGAAGGAATATCCCCCTCTCTTTCTACCGCACGGCGAAAATGTATGCTTGCTCCTGCTGTTTACAACGATAATATTGAAGTTTTCACTTCTGCCGGCACTCTCGGAGTGCAACCCGTTGTTCTTTCTTTAATGCTTCATAAGCAGACACACCACAATCTTATCTGATCATATTCTCACTATCATAAGAATTAATATAAATAGAAAAAACCTGCTACCTTGCTAACATATGGTAACAATCATATTATTAAGGTACACAAAACAAAATACAAGCAAGAAATATTTGGCAATTAGAATACACATAAATACTACACAATCTCATCTGATGCAAAATGATGACGCTGCCGAAGATGTAGCATGCTTGCCTCGAAGATACCTTTTAACTTTAGACTTCAAAACTCGCAAATTACGCGGGCAATGAGACTCCTTATCCGTACGCATGATAAGCGTAGAAGCGAATCGCTTCAAGTGAACTGGAGATATGTCAACTATAATTGGATGACGTTTAAGAATTTGTCTTGTAGTTCTATATAATAATAATTACATATAATGTAGTTAAATTGAGATCCTCCTCCTTTTTGCGGGTAAGTAACAATTATTTTCTTATCTCTGAAAGACTAGCTTCGACTTATAGGTACCTCACTCACTAACTAGTGAGTGATTATGCGGTCGGGGTTGGTAAACACGCTTGGCCTGTTTATTTTTCAGTATGCTTAAAACCTCTATTCATCAAAACCTCCAGTAGTGATTAAGTCTGACAAAAAGCTGAAAAGATGGTTTTTGCTGAAAATTGCGAAGTCTTTTCTCTTTCAGTCCTTTGTCCGTTATTTGGGGTTCCGCATTGACATTTGGTGTTTTCTCTTTAATAGTAGGTAGTGTACTAAGGTCCAAGTTAGCACAACTTCGGTTAAGGGCATAACATCAATCGTTCAACCAGAAGATAATGATTAAATCTACTATATTCACCTGCTATCTATAAATATTATATAAAAATAAATTATCGTTGTTAGTCTCACAAAATCTCGAGAACGGCTCGACCAATTTGGCTGATTCTTTCTTTGTTGTGTTTGAAATTTTAAGGTATGTAACACGAGCTGTGTCCCGCGGCTTCGCCCGCGTTAATTAAGTTAAAAAGTAGCTTATGAGTATTCCGAGTATAAGTTATGTACATTGGAAATTTCAGCCAAATTAGTTAAGCCGTTACAGCGTGAAGATAAAACAAACAAACAAACAAACTTTCAGATTTATAATAGACTTAACTGCGCGTTAGAGTAGTTATTTCTAATTTTGCTGTAATGACTCATAAACAAAATTATCCTTCATTTTACTACTCAGATACAATTAACATCATTTTAACTTCATAAATAAAAACCTATCCTTATGAACCTTTATTCCCCATTGCACCATCTTAATACACCCTTGGCAAAAAAA